>OY997266.1:187129835-190125145 GCA_963921465.1 Triticum timopheevii | reverse complement strand
CTCACATACTGAAATCAGCGGAGGTGGAGATCAAAAAGGAACATCAAGTGTTGATGGTAAATAAGACCACTAGTTCAAGAGGGCAAGGGTAAGAAGAACTTCAAGAAGGATGGCAAGGGAGTTGCCGCGCCTGGTAAATCAGTTGCCGGGAAGAAGAAGCCAAACAATGGACCCAAGCCGAGACTCAGTGCTTTTATTGCAAGGGAAATGGTCATTGGAAGCGAAACTTGCCCCAAGTACTTAGCGGACAAGAAGGCTGGCAACACCAAAGGTATATGTGATATACATGCTATTGATGTGAACCTTACCAGTACTCGTAGTAGCTCCTGGGGTATTTGATACCGGTGCGGTTGCTCATATTTGTAACTCAAAAAAGGAGCTGCGGAATAAGCGGAGACTGGCAAAGGACGAGGTGACGATGTGCGTCGGGTATGGTTCCAAGGTCGATCTGATCGCCGTCTTGCACGCTACCTCTACAATTACCTACGGGATTAGTTTTAAACCTCAATAATTGTTATTTTAGTGCCAGCTTTGAGCACGAACATTGTATCTGGATCTCGTTTAATGCGAGATGGCTACTCATTTAAATCTGGAGAATAATGGTTGTTCTATTTATTTGAGAGATATGTTTTATGGTCATGCTCCGCTGGTCAATGGTTTATTATTATTGAATCTCGAACGTGATGCTACACATATTCATAGTGTGAGTACCAAAAGATGTAAGGTTAATAATGATAGTCCACATACTTGTGGCACTGCCGCCTTGGTCACATTGGTGTCAAACGCATGAAGAAGCTCCATGCAAATGGACTTTTGGAGTCTCTTGATTATGAATAATTTGACACATGTGAACCATGCCTCATGTGCAAGATGACCAAGACTCCGTTCTTCCGGAACAATGGGAGCGAGCAACCAGCTTGTTGGAAATCATACATACTAATGTGTGCGTCCAATGAGCGTTGAGGCTCGCGGTGGCTATCGTTATGTTCTCACCCTCACTGATGACTTAAGTAGATATGGGTATGTCTACTTAATGAAACACAAGTCCGAGACCTTTGAAAAGTTCAAGGAATTTCAGAGTGAGGTAGAGTAATCATCATGACAGGAAAATAAAGTTCTTACGATCAGATTGTGGGGGAGAATATTTGAGTCACGAATTGGTACGCACTTAAGGAAATGTGGAATTGTTTCACAACTCATGCCGCCTGGAACACCTCAGGCGTAATGGTGTGTCCGAACTTCGTAATCGCACTCTATTGGATATGGTGCGATCTTTGATGTCGCTTACCGATTTGCCGCTATCGTTTTGGGGATACGCTTTAGAGACAGCCACATTCACTCTAAATAGGGCACCGTCTAAATCCGTTGAGACAACACCATATGAATTATAGTTTGGGAAGAAACCTAAGATGTCGTTTCTAAAAGTTTGGGGATGCGATGCTTATGTCAAGAAACTTCAACCTGAAAAGCTCGAACCCAAGTCGGAAAAAATGCATCTTCATAGGATACCCTAAGGAAACCATTGGTATACCTTGTACCTCAGATCCGAAGGCAAGATCTTTGTTGCCAAGAACGGATCCTTTCTGGAGAAAGAGTTTCTCTCCGAAAGAAGTAAGTGGGAGGAAAGTAGAACTTGATGAAGTACTGCCTCTTGAATCAGAAAGTAGCGCAGCTCAGGAAGATGTTTATGTGGTGCCTGCACCGACTAGAGAGAAAGTTAATGATGATGATCAAGGTACTTCGGATCAAGTTGCTACTGAACTTCGTAGGTCCACAAGGACACGTTCCACACCAGAATGGTATGGCAACCCTGTCCTGGAAATCATGTTGTTAGACAACGGTGAACCTTCGAACTATGAAGAAGCGATGGCGGGCCAGATTCCAACAAATGGCTTGCAGCCATGAAATCTGAGACAAGATCCATGTATGAAAACGAAGTATGGACTTTGACAGACTTGCCCAATGATCGGCGAGCCGTAGAAAATAAATGGATCTTTAAGAAGAAGACTGACGCGGATGGTAATGTGACCATCTATAAAGCTCGGCTTGTTACTAAGGGTTATCGACAAGTTCAAGGGGTTGACTACGATGAGACCTTCTCACCCATAGTGAAGTTGAAGTCCGTCCGAATCATGTTAGCAATTGCTCATTCTATGATTATGAAATATGGCAAATGGACGTCAAAATGGCATTCCTTATCGGTTTCCTTAAGGAAGAATTGTATATGATGCAGCCGGAAGGTTTTGTCGATCCTAAGAATGCTAACAAGGTATGCAAGCTCCAGCGCTCCATCTATGGGCTGGTGCAAGCATCTCAGAGTTGGAACATTCGCTTTGATGAAATGATCAAAGTGTTTGGGTTTATGCAGACTTATGGAGAAGCCTGCGTTTACAAGAAAGTGAGTGGGAGCTCTGTAGCATTCCTCGTATTATATGTGGGTGACATACTATTGATGGGAAATGATATAGAACATTTGGAAAGCATAAAGGCCTACTTGAATAAGTGTTTTTCAATGAAGGACCTTGGAGAAGCTGCTTACATATTAGGCATCAAGATCTATAGAGATAGATCGAGATGCCTCATAGGTCTTTCACAAAGCACATACCTTGACAAGATATTGAAGAAGTTCAATATGGATCAGTCCAAGAAGGGGTTCTTGCCTGTATTGCAAGTGTGAATTGAGCTCGGCTCAAAGCCCGACCACGGCAGAAGATAGAGAAAAGATGAGTGTCATCCCAAATGCCTCGGCCATAGGGTCTATTATGTATGCCATGCTGTGTACCAGACCTGATGTAAACCTTGTCGTAAGTTTGGTAGGGAGGTACCAAAGTAATCCCGGCATGGAACACTGGACAGCGGTCAAGAATATCCTGAAGTACCTGAATAGGACTAAGGATATGTTTCTCATTTATGGAGGTGACGAAGAGCTCGTCGTAAAGGGTTATGTTGATGCTAGCTTCAACACAGATCTGGATGACTCCAAGTCACAAACTGGATACGTGTATATTTTGAAGCGTGGGGCAGTAAGCTGGTGCAGTTGAAAGCAAAGCGTCATGGCGGGATCTACATGTGAAGCGGAGTACATGGCAGCCTCGGAGGCAGCACATGAAGCAATCTGGATGAAGGAGTTCATTACTGACCTAGGAGTTATTCCTAATGCGTCGGGCCCGATGACTCTCTTCTGTGACAACACTGGAGCTATTGCCCTTGCCAAGGAGCCCAGGTTTCACAAGAAGACCAGGCATATCAAGCGTCGCTTCAACTCCATTCGTGAAAATGTTCAAGATGGAGACATGGATATTTGTAAAGTGCACACGGATCTAAATGTCGCAGATCCATTGACTAAACCTCTTCCACGAGCAAAACATGATCAACACCAGAACTCTGTGGGTGTTCGATTCATCACAATGTAACTAGATTATTGACTCTAGTGCAAGTGGGAGACTGTTGGAAATATGCCTAGAGGCAATAATAAAATGGTTATTATTATATTTCTTTGTTCATAATAATTGTCTATTGTTCATGCTATAATTGTATTGACCGGAAACCGTAATACATGTGTGACTACACAGACCACAACATGTCCCTAGTGAGCCTATAGTTGACTAGCTCGTTGATCAATAGATGGTCATGGTTTCCGGAATATGGACATTGGATGTCATTGATATCGGGATCACATCATTAGGAGAATTATGTGATGGACAAGACCCAATCCTAAGCATAGCACAAGATCGTGTAGTTCGTTTGCTAAAAGCTTTTCTAATTTCAAGTATCATTTCCTTAGACCATGAGATTGTGCAACTCCCGGATACCGTAGGAATGCTTTGGGTGTACCAAACGTCACAACGTAACTGGGTGGCTATAAAGGTACACTACAGGTATCTCCGAAAGTGTTGTTGGGTTGGCACGAATCGAGACTGGGATTTGTCACTTCGTATGACGGAGAGGTATCTCTGGGACCACTCGGTAATGCATCATCATAATGAGCTCAATGTGATTAAGTAGTTAGTCACGGGATCATGCATTACGGAACGAGTAAAGTGGCTTGCCGGTAACGAGATTGAACGAGGTATTGGGATACCGACGATCGAATCTCGGGCAAGTAATGTATCAATTGACAAAGGGAATTGTATACGGGATTGCTTGAATCCCCGACATCATGGTTCACCCGATGAGATCATCGTGGAACATGTGGGAACCAACATGGGTATCTAGATCCCGCTGTTGGTTATTGACCGGAGAGATGTCTTGGTCATGTCTGCATGCCTCCCGAACCCGTAGGGTCTACACACTTAAGGTTCGATGACGCTAGGGTTATAGGGAAAGTTTGTATGTGGTTACCAAATGTTGTTAGGAGTCCCGGATGAGATCACAGATGTCACGAGGAGTTCCAGAATGGTCCGGAGGTAAAGAATAATATATAGGAAGTGAGGTTTTGGCCACCGGAAGTATTTCAGGCGTCATCGGTAACGTACTGGGACCACCGGAAGGGTTCCGGGGGTCCACCGGAAGAGGCCACAAGCCCCGGAGGCTTACATGGGCCAAGAGTGGGAAGGGACCAGCCCCTGAGTGGGCTGGTGCACCTCCCACCAAGGCCCAA
The DNA here is from genome assembly GCA_963921465.1 of Triticum timopheevii. NCBI lineage: Eukaryota > Viridiplantae > Streptophyta > Magnoliopsida > Poales > Poaceae > Triticum > Triticum timopheevii. Next base: position 190,120,545 of record OY997266.1, on the reverse strand, counting down.
GGCGCATCTAGGAGGAGAGAGGGGAAACCATAGGCGCAGATGGGCCTAAAGGCCCACCCTAGGGCGCTCACCCCCTCTCTCCCCCTCCTGGCCGCCCCCTCCAGTCCCATCTAGGGCTGCCACCCCCTAGGGTGGGAACCCTAGAGGGGGCTCAGCCACCTCCCCTCCTCCTATATATAGTGGGGTTTTTGGGGCTGCCAAAGACACAAGTCTCTCTCTCTCGGTGCAGCCCTACCTCTCCACATCCTCGTCCTTCGTAGTGCTTGGCAAAGCCCTGCTGGAAACCACACTGCTCCACCACCACCACGCCGTCATGCTGTTGCTGGAGTTGTCTTCCCCAACCTATCCCTCCTCCTTGTTGTATCAAGGCGCAGGAGACGTCACCGGGCTGCACGTGTGTTGAACGCGGAGGCGCCGTTGTTCGGCGCTTAGATCGGAATCGACCGCTATCTGAATCGCTGCGTGTACGACTCCTCCATCCGCGTTCTTGTAACACTCCCGTATCGCGATCTTCAAGGGTATGAAGATACACTCCCCTCTCTCTCGTTGCTAGTCTCTCCATAGATTGATCTTGGTGATGCGTAGAAATTTTTTAATTTCTGCAACGATCCCCTACACATATGTCATCCTTGGTAGTAGTAGTACATGCTGGTAGTAGTGATGTTTGTTTGGGTGCATGCTTATGGTCTGTTATCCAGTACCGTTGTTATGCATGCTCCGTTGCCTCTAGTTGGGTACATGCTTACTTGGTAGTATTATTAATATGTTCTTGCTTGGCATTTATTATTGATGCTAGTGGTCATGTTTGCTATGAGTAGTGTTATACTTGTGATATTCATGCTCGTCAGTATGCCATGCTCATTCAGATATATGATTTATTGTTGTTGATATGCTTGATGATTATGTTGCACCCCCATGCCTATGTTGATATCATGCATTATAGTTGCATCATGTTAGTTTAATATGGCTCAGCTTATTGCATTCAAGTTTAACCGGACTCAAATCAAACTTGAACAACTGTTGGTTGAGTTATGTTGCCACCAAATCGAGATGACCAGTGCAGCCACACTTGCCTTATGGGGGGTCTTAACTGGGTCTATTGTCATGCCTCTCGCCGGTACCTCCAACGAGGGAAGGTTATGGGCGCGTGCTACCCTCATCAGGTAGGCGGACATAAGCCTTGTGTGCCCGTTGTTGTGATTTGTGTACCCTTTTCCCCGTTTGTGACCGTTGATTTCTTTGCCACGGCGGTGGCTGTTAGATGTCATTGGTTGACATCGGGGCCACCTAGGACTTAGCCCAAAGGGGAGTTGGTCGGAGTGGCCGGGAGAGTGTCATGGCAGTAGAGTGGTTTCGTCGGAACGTCGTTGGTCCACTTATTTTGAATAGAACTTTGTTATTTTTTTATATTGAACTTCTTCTTTCGTTTCTTAAATTTCCGGAGTTAACATTTATCTGGGCGACCTTTGTTTTCTTCTTATTTTTTCCAGCGTGTATGTTTTGTGTTCTTTTTCTCCTTTGTTGGACTTCTTTTTGTTATAGTATTTGAATTTACTTGGGCTTCTTTGTTCTGTAGTTTTTGATTGAAACCAACATATACTAGTTTTTTTTCATCCATACATATTGTTGAACTTTAGGAAACAATACATAACAAGAAACTGTACAACATGATGTTTTAGACTAATGTTTTGTTAGAACCTCACCTTGAACTTCCCGTTGTTTGTATTTTCTTATACGAAACAAACACCATGCAGTACGTGAACTTCTGGATATCATCCCTTTGAACTTCTCTCTAGTTTGAGTGAATTATTTTAAAACACAACAAACAACATCCTTTTATGTATTTTGGACATCTAAATACACGTGAACCTCTCTCACAAGAATTTTTGAACTTTTCCTCGTCGAGCACTTGAACTTCTAGCAACCATTTTTTTCATTTATGAGTTGTTTTTAAAAGTGCAAAAAAGGCGTTGTGTTTTCTATTTTTTGAACAGGTAAATCCTAGGTTTAAATATACTCAAAACTTCTCTGTTATTTCAATTTGAACTTCACCTTTTCATATTTTTCAGTAAAGAATTGTATTCGATTTTTATATGGAAAAAATCGAACATGGAAATACAAGGTGAACGTCTCTCGCAAGAATTTTTGAACTTCTCCGGACACAGCACTTGAACTTCTTTCAACAAACCTTTTAAGCTTTATGTTTCTATACTTTTATTCTCCCCTGAAATGCATTCCTTGCAGTACTTGAACTTCTCGTTGTTTTCACTATGAACTTCTTTCAACATGTAAGAATTTTTTGAATACATCAAAATGTGTTTTAAATGGTATACATGAAAATTTTAAACCGTTCATCGAAATGTGGCACATAATATACTTGGTGGTTATGAATTGCAGCAAGTTTTTCATGTAGACACGTGTTACAAATTCGTTGCCATTTGAGAGCAGTTTTAAAAATGGAAAAACAACGTTGTTTTTTGCCTTTTTGAAACAACATGTAAATGAACGACGGACGTCTCGTAAATATAATTTTTTAACCGTGCAGGGTGGATCACATGAACTTCTTGCAACAAACCTTTTAGGCTTTTAGTTTCGTATTCTTTTATTCTCTTTTGAAACGCATTCCGTGAAGTAGTTGAACTTCCCGCTGTTTTCACCTTGAACTTCTGTCACGGTTTTCTGTTCGTAATTCCCCACCTATACATCGGAGTTGCACAAATAATACACCTTTGCAAACCTGCTGAATAGACATAACTTTTTCTAATACGGTTAAGCTTTTGTTTCGAACAGCATGCACCATTTTGTTTTAACCCTTTTTTGGAATAAGAATATTTATACTCCTTGGAAAGTTGTTGAATATGAGAAACTTTTTAATGTAGAGCATTTAAAAAAATTGTAATGGATTGAGAGAATTATTTTAATTCACAAAAGCAACATTCTTGTGCATTTTTTCACTTGTAATACATGGTGAACCTCTCTCACAAGTATTTTTGAACTTCCCGTGTCCAAGCAATTGAACTTCTCTTAACAAAACTTTTAGGCTTTGCCTTTTTATTTTTATTTTCTCATATGTAATATACACCATGTAGTACGTGATCTTCAGGCCGTTATCACTTTGAACTGCTCTTTGCTTAATTTGCCCCAAGCCCTAAAACACTCATTCAAAACTATGCATGTAAATCCTAGGTTTTTATAATATATGAACTTCTCTACTTTATTAATTTAAACTTCTTAGTTTAATTCTAAGAAAAGTAAAAAATGATTTTTCTGTAAACATTGTACAACTTTATAAAATTTGAACTTCATGCTTTAATTTTGCATAGAAACAAGAAGAATTTGAGTTCCGAACTACTCCATTTTTTAGTTTGAAATTCTTGATTTTCTTTTTAAAATCGAATTGCTCCAAAAAAATTAAATGCCAAAAACAACGTGCCCCTTTAGCAATGAAACAAACTGAATTTTTGTAGCAATGAAAAAGGCACGGTGGCGCTCGGACGGTGCGTGGCTGCCGGAAGGAAGACGGCGTTCGGCGGCAGCGAGGCATCCGGCGACGACCACAACTGGGCGGGGGGGTCGCGGAGAGGCTCTCGTTGGGTTGTGACTTAAACTTCTGTCACATCTTTTTGTTTAACCTCTCTCACAAGAATTTTTTAATTTTCTCGGGGCGAGCACTTAAACTTCTAGCAACAAAACTTTTAGCCTTTGCTTTTTCATTCTTTTTGTTCTTACAAAATGCACACCTTGTAGTACGTGAACTTCTGACAGTTATCAATCTGAACTTCTCTCTGTTACGTGAAAATATCTGAGTTTTTTATAGACATTGAACCGCTCTGCCCTTTTTATTTGAACTTCATTGTGTATTTTTAGAAATGTGAAAATTGGAGGTATTTTAGAAACATCGAACTTCTTTGTTATTTGAAATTGAACTTATTGATTTTATTCTTTAGTAACTAGAGAAATCTGATTTTTTTTTCAAATAAATATCAAATTGCTCCGCTTTTTCCAATTGAACTTCTTGCTTTTATTCTCTAGTAACGAGAAAACCTGAGTTTTTTTATATACATTGAACTACTCCATTTTTCGAAATTGATCTTGGTTTTAATCTTTAGCATTGGGGAAAATCTGAGTTCTTATAAACATTAAACAACTTCATGTTTTTTTTATTTTGGGCTTCTTGGTGTTATTCATTAGTACCGGGAAAAGTCATAGTTATGTAATAAATACCGATCTGCTCAATTATTTAAAGTTGAACTTCTAGATCTTAGAAAAACATGGGGCAAATATATGTTTTACAAATTTTTTAAACTGCTCGGTTTTTCTAGTTTGGCCTTCTTGGTTTTGGAATAAACATTTTTTAACTTATATGTTATTTAAATTTGAACTTCTAATTTTTTTTAGTAAAATGTAGAAACACCATTTTTTATAAACTTTTCAAACTGCACAATTTTTTATTTTTGAACTTCTTGGTTTATTCTACGGTAACGGGGAAAAACACAGGTTTGTAATAAACATTGAAGCGTCCTATTATTTAAATTCGAACTTGAAGGTATTTTTTTAGAAATGGTTAATCTTACAAAACAAATTATGGTTTTTTCCACTTTCTACAAACTTACTATGTTATATCATTTGAAGTTTTTTTTGTCTCGCGACATTTTTAGGCATTTTGCATTTTTTTTGCTGTCGGTGAAATGGCCTAGGCGGTCCTTTTTTCATAGAAGAATTTCTTCAGTATGTGGTACACGTGAACAATACACATACGCTTCATGTGCTACCTGCACAACCAATACATCATGGGTTGGAGTCTCTATCCATTTATGTTTTTGAGTGTTCTTTGTTTTCTGAATTTGCCTCTTTTTGATTTTGAACTTATTGAATTTTTGTTCCAAAACTTCTACAAGTCTCTTTCTTCCGTTGAACTTTTTTCCCATGAATTTCTTTTGTTGCCGTATGTGAACTTCAAAAAGAAAAATCAATCATGAACCTAAAAAGTGCTTAAAAATTTAAAGAGAATTTTTTTTATTGGAGCGGTGAGAATTACATAGACAAAGGAATGGTGTGTTTTTATAATAAAGTGAGGACCACAACAAAGAAGAACAATGGCTTGATGATAAAACACAAGAATGAGCGTACAAAATGTTAACCAACACACAACGAGCTAGTACCCTTTGAAAAAAAGCGAGCCGGCGCCGACACACACACACACATAAGGAACTAGTATAGTTCCATGAGGCATTTTATCAAGCATAGAAAGTGCACACGGGAAGCTATCTCAGAGTCAACAAATATATTTTTTGCAGCGACACATCTATTTTTTGAGCACAAATAGTTGTTTCCATGAACACAATTTCAAACACAAGATGGCACCAAATCATAATCAGACACGGATACATCCAACCATTCTCTAACATAGCATGAATGTAAAATAAAACTAGAATAATTGAGCAAAGAGAGAAAGACACCGGTGTGCCAAATGCTTATCTTGTGTAGTAATAAACTGTGTTGGAGAAGTAACGAGAACCACGCATGAGACCATGTAAAGCTGCAGACTGTAGTGGAGTGAATTCCCTGCGAGTGAAGGATTTCTCGTATGGAGAAAAACCTCTTGAGCGCTATCTGATCTTATTTTTGTATTTCAAATATGGGACCTGCCTTTTTAATGGGACATCCCGGCAACATGCCTACTCATGCATGTGGCAAGTACTCGACCAATCCTCGGAGCGAAGGGATGAACGAATTCTCGAGGTCTGGTTCATTGAGGTCAGCATCACATGAAACCTTTATCACTTCCATTCGATATTGGATGGAGTATGGGTGCAGATCGCCATACATCTTTTCCCCACTCACCTCACTGCTCCTCCCTACTTCCTTAACAATGACAGCCCCTCCCCTGACAGGGAAAGAATTAAAGCAGCATTAGATGTAACCCCACGACCAAAATAACTACTACTGACTATTTAAACCAAGGGGCCAATCTGAAGTCGAACTAATCTCGTCTCTGAACTCTCCTATAGCTTTTTGCTGAACTGAAGCATGATTGGGGAAAGTTGAGCAGTGTTCGATTTCTTCCCAGAAACCAGTTCGTTCCATTCCAAGCACCCAACCGGGGGAAACAGAGTGATGGGGACGGCCCGGGAAATTGGGAGCACGGGTGTGGCTCACTCGCTGGATGGCGATGGCACTCAACGACGGTGGGGAGACGCACTACTGAAGTTCAGGTTCAGGTTCCCCCATGGGCCATGGCCAGACCGGCGCATGGATACTCGCCCGGAAATGACTATCACTAGGGCAGCCAGCATAGGGCGGGCAGGTGCCTGGTGCAGCCGACATCAACGGAGGGGAGTTAGTCGATGGCACGACCGGCGCTCCACTCCGGTGGGCAGCGTGGTGACCTCGTGCGAGACACGCTGCTGGGTAGTTGCGGCCGACCTCGGAGAAGCTCGATCTCAACGGAGGATGCTGAGAAGGGGAAGGGTGCGGGCTGCCGGAGGTCCGCTGGAAGGGGGAGGAGGTGAGGGCCGGCAGCGGCGCGCTGGGAGGGAGAGGAGAGGTGGCGACGGCGGGTGGAGGAGGCCGGGGAACCTTAGTGCGGCGGCGGAACGAGGCAAGGACGGAGTTGAGCAGGGAGGAGGCGGGGACGGCGGCGCGCCGGAGGGAGGCGTGGGCGGAGGCGAGCCTGGAGGAGGCAGGAACTGCGGCGCGCCGGAGGGAGGTGTGGGCGGAGGCGGGGACGGCGGCGCGCCGGAGGAGGCGGGGGCGGCGGCGGGATCGGGAGAAGGTGGGGGAGACGACGGGATGAAGATGGTCGTGGGGTAGGAGGTGGGCAGCGGGTGGGTCAGGGGGTTGCGAAGGAGGCGGGTGGGTCGGGTCCTGTTTTTTTGGAACACCTAATCGGGCCTATATATAAAGGGTGATCGTGATACAAATAGTTATTCTAATTCCAGGATTAGAATAGTGTTATCCTATATACTCCCTCCGTTCCTAAATATAAGTGAGATTCTACTATGAACCACATATGGATGTATATAGATACATTTTAAATGTAGATTCATTCATTTTGCTCCGTATGTAGTCCATCTAGTAGAATCCCTACAAAGACTTATATACATCCGTACTATATATACATACGTACGTACCGTAACACAACCCGAAAATAATCCTCCATGTTTGTCAAATTACCTTTCTCGTTGTGTCATATATTAGAAAGACGATGACCTCGCGGGCCGATGGAGGGAAGAGTCGCATGCGAACGAGTGACAACCATCATATGCATGTGGCCCAATGTGTTGGTGATCTTTTTAATACCCAATATGCACAACTTGTTTGCGGCACCTGCCTCGGAAACCAAAAAGTACACACACGGAGCGAGGTCGACTCATGACATGTGTGTAGTATATATGTGCTGCCCCAGCCCCCTCCTCCCCCTTCGACGCGTACTATATACTCCTACCGCAACACAACCCCAAAAGAAACCTCCTTGCTGAGTCAAAGTGATGGAGGACAACCTCGGGGGTCCACGGATGGAAGTATCGCACGCGAGTGAGTGTCCTATATGACGCGTAGAATTGCCCCCGGCCACCCTCTTCAACGCGTATTATATATATATATATATATATATATATATATATATATATATATATATATATATATATATATATATAATCCTACCGTACGTATAACAATCAAAAAATGACCATCCTTGTTGGTCAAATTAACCTCTCTCATCGCATGTCATAGTGCTGGACGGCGACCTCGCGGGCCCACGCGAGTGAGTGTCCTAGGACCACCGCGTGCATGTGGCCCAAAGATGCATGTCAAAGTTTTTCTGCAGCGAACATGCGACCAAAGGAGTTTAGTGTTGAAAATTGAAAAAAAAAATAGATAACATCTATTCGTTTTTTATACATTGATTGATTTCCCATGGATTTAAATGTGCAAAATCAAATTTTATCTACATGAGACCCGTGATAGTGCACGAGAATTTATTGCAAAATCATATGTGTATGTGTCCCTAGGTGCATGTTTAGTCCCATGCAAGAAATTTCTAACATCTAGAATCTTGATTTTAAAATCCAATAAATCCAAAACTAAGTTGAAATTCATGAAACTTATTGTGGTGTCATATGGACACCAATAGACTATGATATTATTATTATTTTCAAATTTGAGACAAGTTTTGATATAATCTTCTTACATACAGGAAATACAAATAATTATCAACCAATATCGCAAACGAACTCTTTATTCGAACTGTGGGTGTTAGACCAACAATGTAAGTGTCGTGCTTCGGTTAAGCAATAAAGCGGCAGAATTAATCATCAAAAAGGAAAAAATAATATAATATGTGCCGCGCACGCGTCCCGTGTGTCGTACGAGCATGCATGAGTTGACGAGACGCATGATAGCAGGCAGACCGGGAGGCCGAGACATGTGCGTGTTCGCTACGCACTCACCGTGGGGGGCGTGCTAGTAGCTGTGTGAAATGACGGTAGGCATGCCAACAGTCCGCCGCGCAGGCTCGCCGGGAGGCGAACCAGCCCTTTGATCGCCACCCACCTCGCTCCCGCTGCTCCATATTAATGGTGCACCCGCCTCACTCTGTGAAATGATGGTATAGGAATGCCAGAAGTCCGCCGCACAGGCTCACCGGGAAGCGAGACAACCTTTGACCGCCGCCCGCCTCGCTCCCACTGGTCTGTATTAATGGTACGCCCGAGCGGCCGCACCCCCCCCCCCCCCCGTCCTCGCCACACACACAATCCTCTCTCTCCGCCCGCATCCTCGACACCGCTCTCAGTCCTCAAAGTTGGCACCCCCATCCTTGCCACACACACAATCCTCTCTCTCCGCCCGCATCTTCGACGCCGCTCTCAGTCCTCAAAGACGGCACCCCCCATCCTCGCCACACACACAATCCTCTCTCTTCGCCCGCATCCTCGACGCCACTCTCAGTCCTCAAAGCCGTCAGTGTATGAGGATGCCGCTGAAGCGCCCCATCAGAGGGAGTGGCGACGTCGGGGCTGCTGAAGCACCGGAGCACGGCGTGAATATGGAGACAGAGGTTTTCGTCGTCGCCAACGAGGTGGAGAACGAGGCTGCCAACAAGCGGAGGCAGGTCCAGAAAGAACCGCAAGCGACTCCAGCAGGCAACCTCCCTGATGATATGTTGACAGTCATCATATCCCTCCTCCCAATCAAATATGGGGCGAGGACAACCGCCCTTTCCTGGCGATGGCCCCCTATGTCTCTCCACCCCTGTCGACCTCCTCAACGCCCACGAGCTCTGCCATGTCTATCGCAAAAGCTTGGATGTGTTCTCCCAGATCCTCAGCTGTCACCATGGCCCAATCAGAGGCCTTATCACGAGCAAGTTCTATTCCAATGGCAAGGACCGAGCCAACCTTGATGATCAGCTCGAGGAGCTCAGTTTTAATGATGGGCATATGCGCTCGCTGCCAACGTCCGTGCTCTGCTTCGTGCCCATGCTACACCTTGCCAAGTTCATGAACTGCCACCCCCCTAATGATGCGCCCGCTCTTTTTATACCACGACTGAAGCACCTCGAGCGTGTCGTCGTCTGCATCCCAAAGGATGACATGGAGCGCCTGCTCCGTGGCTGTACTGTACTCGAGTTCCTTCGTCTTCAGGCAATGAATTTGTCGAGTACCTTCCACATCACCTCCAGGACCCTCCGGACTATTTATGTGTGTTGCTGGTGCTGCAACGAGAGATCACAAAAGATGGACCGCAATATGATCACTGAGGACACACCTTCACTTGAGAGATTACTTGTAGTTGACCAACAAGGTCCAACAAGAATCAATGTCATTTCTGCACTAAAAATTGACAATGGTGGGCTACTCGTCTGTCAAATACTACTACTTTCAGGTACAACAGTTGCCTTATACCTCTCCTTCTTGATATCAACATTATTTCTAGTTTTGAAGATGTATGTTCGTCTGTCATCCAGCAAACCTTCACCCAGATTCTGGGCACAATGAAGGTCTTGGCACTAGAATCTGTCGGCCCCAACCTGGACCAAGTTGTCAATTTCCTGAGATGCTTTCCGTGCTTGAAGAAGATGTATATCGAGGTGATGTTCCTTTCCTGTTAAATGTTAACCATAAGGGAGTTCAATTTTTTGCACTTTTTCCCAAGTTTACAATGACAATGTAATATGATTTCTGAAGGAATTTTGGAGGATTTTAGGACATACACCACCCCCCCCCCCACCCCATATTGGTTGCTTGATTCATATGGTTACAATCCATAAGCATTTCTCCTTTGGTTCATCTGTACTAGTTTTCTTAGGGAATTTTTCATCCAATCCAACCTCTTGTGAAGAAGGCTACATTTTTCTAGATTGTAATCAAATGCCCATGTTAATCATGTCAGATCGAAGATGGCACATTAATCATGCCCATGCAAACCAAATAGGCATGTAGTAGTGTTCAAAACTGCATGTAGGCACTAACACGTTCTCTTCTTTTGCAGATAATAATAGGCCCGGAGGTGGATAATGTTTATAATGACAATCACATCGAATGCCTGGATCTACATCTCTCAAATATTACTTTGAACTCCTACGAGGGACCTTACCGGAGATTACACTCGCTAGGTTCTTTCTTGCCAGAGCAAGGGTGCTGAGGGTACTGAGGTTGAACACACATTTAATTAGGAAAGATGAATGGTTTGTTGATCAGAGTCGGCAGGTACTGCAAAATGGAAGAGGCTCCAAAAAAGCTAAACTTTGTATTGGAAGAGCATATGACAGAGTAATTGGAAGTCATTGTGTCAAACCCATACATGACTTGTCAGCGGCTGATCCCAATGTTTGAAATTGGGCATCGTAATCTTTGAATTTGAACCTTGCAATACTTATGGTATTTCGTATATAACATAATTGGATGTTTAATTTGGTATTACAGTCATGTCATGTTACAAGTATATATATGTTGTTCTTCTGTACACAGAGCATAGATATTCTGCAGACAAAGCATATCACATCGCACACAGACCGCACTAGGTAACCCGTCGGCGATGAATTCATCAATCACAAACGCTTATATACCAGCAAGCGTTTGCCCACAACACACATGGCTTATTCCATCACAAACAGCTCGGATGGATCAACTGTATGCCACGTATCGCACACGCAACTCTAATTTGATTCGTGCTTGATGTCTCCGACATCGCTCGCACAGTTTGTCTTATTTGCCACGTATCACTGTGACGGCCTCTGCTCGCGTCCCTTAGCAAGCTCTGCTCGTCGTTAGACGCCACAGCGCGTTGTGCTTGCCGTTACGCGTCGCGGCACGCTCGGCTTGTGGACAGCTTTTCCTTACGTGTTCAACTGCTATATGCATATATATGGTTGCTCGCCGTTGAGGCGACCGTGAAGCGCTCTGCTCGCGTCCCTCCGCGCGTGCTCTGCCAGCGGTTGGGCCTGCGCACGATCACGTCGGGGGGGCCATATGCATGCGGTTGCGCCGCGCGCGTCGCCACGCAATGCAGTAACGTGCAGCACGATGGAGTTACGCGCTGTAAATTAGAACTGCCAACCGGGCGTGTCGATATTCCAGGTCGTCCGGCTTCCTCTTTAATTCCCGCAACCATTATAACCTTAATGTCTTCAACCTTCCGATCACGCCCCACAACACAACAAGCACACCCACGACGACACATAGAGAGGGGATGTCTCGACGCTCCAATGGAGTTTGGCGAGCATAAAGTGGAGACCCATGCGAGGGAGACGGATCTCTCGGTAGTGTACACCATCGACCCGGCCATGGTGGACGACTACATCAACACCGCTGAGCAGTTGCTTGCTCGAGACAAGTACAAGGTGGTCGGCATCGACCTCCAGTACACCGGCGGACGTCCCAACATAGATCAGAAGGTTGCCGTCGCACAATTGTGCGTGTTCCATCATGTCCTCATCTACCACTACTGCATGGCCACAGAGCCTTGCGATCGTTTCACCAGGTTTGTCAACAGCACCGACTACAAGTTCGCTATGGTGGAAACCACCGACGTTGTAAAAGCGCTCAGGGTTACGGGCTTGGCCTGCAAGAACCTTGTTGAAATCTGTGAGCACTACAAGGTCTGGGGCAGCACGAAGAAGGAATCCCTGGTTGAACTCACCTAGGCCATCATCGACCCATGCTACGACAAGATGAAGCAGGATGCCAATAGAGCACGTCCCGTATCCTGGCACGGGGCCTGGAAGCGGCAACTGGATGAACCTCACCTCAGGTTCACGTCCAAGAGCATGTACACATGCTATGAGATGCACAGGTGGATCGTTGACATGAGGAAGTGCCTCGTTACCGAGATCGACGAGGCCAGATCGAGCCACAAGCGGAGCAGTAGCGGCAAGCGTCCCAAGAAGTAGATGATGATCAGATGATCGTTTATCCTAGTTAATCATGCCTGTAATATATAGTTGACTTTGGTGTGTGGAAATGTCATGTGTGTAGTAGCCACCTATGTAATTATGCAGGTAATAGTTTACTTTGGTGTGTGCAAATGTCATGTCTGTAGTAGCCACCTATGTAATTGGAGGTTTAATTTGGTTATGCAACCATGTCCTTATAAGTGTATATATATAAATATATGTTGTCGTTCTGCATGCAATCCCAACGCACAACACACCCATCTTATTAGAAGCAATCATCTGTGTTATTATCGATCTTCGCACACATTTCTGATTACAGACCTGACCTGTTTGCCGCTTATCACACACATCTTGTTGAATTGAACCGTTTTTGTTCTCTTGGCTCAACGCAAACAGTTTATCCGAGTGAACCATATGTTGTATATCGCACACACCTTGATCTGGCTGGCCGTTTCTTTTGTGTTGCCTAATCACAAACAGTTCATCCAAGTGAACCGTATGCTGTATATCGCACACACATTCATCTAGCTACCCATTTCTGTTCTTCTGCCTCATCGCAAACAGTTCAGTGAACTGAACCGTATGCCCCTCATCGCACAGCAACTAAATTATGAACCATGTTTGATGCATCCATCATCGCAAACGTTTTGCATCTTTTTTGACGGGTTTTTTACATCACTGTTTGCGATTATTGCATCGCACACAGTTTCATCGAAGGGTCTCTGATCGTAGTGTCGCGTTAGCAGCATCCTGCAGTAGTGAATGCTCTAATATCAATTGAAAGGATCGAGAAGAGGTGTTTAGAGGAGGGGTGATTAGACCCTCAACAAGAAAAAGTGGCAGTTTAAGTTCTTCAAGTTAAGGTGGAGTTTTAGCACAAGTTTAAGCATTCACAATACATTTCAAGCAAGCATGGCAAGGGTATGAGCAGCAGAAAGAGTAAAGCATGCTAATTACAACAAAGTAAAGGGATGGGATTGGAGTGTGCAAATGCAATGTAGACACAGAGATTTTTGGCGTGGTTCCGATAGGTGGTGCTATCGTACATCCACATTGATGGAGACTTCAACCCACGATGGGTAACGGTTGCACGAGTCCACGGAGGGCTCCACCCATGAAGGGTCCACGAAGAAGCAACCTTGTCTATCCCACCATGTCCATCGCCCACGAAGGACTTTCCTCACTCGGGTAGATCTTCATGAGGTAGGTGATCTCCTTGCCCTTACAAACTCCTTGGTTCAACTCCACAATCTTGTCGGAGGCTCCCAAGTGACAGCTAACCAATCTAGGAGACACCACTCTCCATAAGGTAATAGATGGTGTGATGATGATGAACTCCTTGCTCTTGTGCTTCAAATGATAGTCTCCCCAACACTCAACTCTCTCTCACAAATTTGGCTATGGTGGAAAGATGATTTGAGTGGAAAGTAACTTGGGGAAGGCTAGAGATCAAGATTCTTGTGGTTGGATTGGAATGTCTTGGTCTCAACACATGAGTAGGTGGTTCTCTCTCAGAAAATGAGTAGTGGAAGTGTAGGCACGTTCTGATGGCTCTCTCACAAATGGAGAAGGGGGTGGAGGGGTATATATAGCCTCCACCCAAAATCCAACCGTTACACACATTTGACCCAACTCGGTTACCGAATAGAAGAACTCGGTGAGACTAATTCAGTTCAAAATGTGACCTTTAGGAACCTCGGTGGGACCGACATGATCAACTCGCTCGACCGATGTGCTAGGGCTAGGGCAAAACCTCATCTCGGTGAGACCGATTGCATGAACTCGGTGAGACCAATTTTAACAATGAGCAAACAAAGAGTTGGTCAAGCAAACTCGGTGGGACCGATTGCACATTTCGGTGAGACCGGAAGAATTACAGTAGGCAACAGAGAGTTTGCAAGGCCATCTCGGTGAGACCGAGATCCGTATCGGTGAGACCGAATTGTCTAGGATTTCTGGCAGTGGCTAGGTCAAATGAACTCGGTGGCGCCGGATAGATCAAATCGGTGGGACCAAGTTTGACTTTGGGTTTTGGACATATTTGGAAATGAGAAAGTGGCTGAGGGTTTTGGAGCAATATCACTAAGTACTTTGAGCAAGTAGAGCATTAAGCAACACCTCATCCCCTTTTAATAGTATTGGCTTTCCTATGGACTCAATGTGATCTTGGATCACTAAAATGAAGATGAAGAGTCTTAAGCTTTTGCCAATCTTTGTCCTCAGCATTTTGAAGGGGTTCCACATCCTCTTGTCCTTGCCACGCCATTGTTGAACTCATCTGAAATATACTAGATAAAATTATTAGTCCAACAAGAGATATGTTGACATTAATTACCAATATCACTCAGGGAGCACTTGTGCTTTCAGTAACCAGTGCGCAACCCGTCGGTGACGACGGACCTCGAGCGAAGTGCAACTTTCACGCAAAAAATTCACACAAAATAGATAATAACGACACCCAAAGAGGGTTGTTTAGTAGTCGATACACATATTGTCTAAACTGAAGAAAATAACCTCCGTACATTGGTTGTAGCCTGCCCTTTTTATAGGCGCCACACACCTGATGGAACCGACCCAACATGCAAGATACGGACTCTATCTCTCTTTTCTTTTCTTTTCTTTTTTTTTTGACCTGGAACACCATGCATTCCAAGTAACCAGTGGACAAGGTTAAATCACCAGCCACGGCACTGAGTACAGCAGGAGGTAAATTATTGAGCCAAATACGCTCGCTACCCCTCACCATCCTAGAACCAAAACTAGCTAGTTTATGCGCAGGCATATTACATTCACGTGATTTCTGAACTACCTTAAATTGAATGAAACCTATCCGTAGTTGATACTTGGTCTCACGAAAAAGACTTCCCGGCTGTGAATGATCTGCATTACTATCATCTATGGCTTGCTTCAAAGGTAGACAATCTGTCATAAATATCACCCGGCCCATACCAAAATTCTCTGCAAAACTGATGGTCCTCATTAGAGCAAGTGCTTCCGCATGCAATGAATGAGACACATCCACCAGGGGCCCAGCTGCAGCACATAAGACATTGCCGGCTGCATCTCTCGCTATACGACCCCACCCACCAGTTCCCGAGCCCCCAATGAAAGAAGCATCGAAATTCAACATAACCTAGTCCTGGGGAGGGGGTTCCCACTGATTGATCTGCACTTTCGGGGGTCTGGTAGGTGGAGAATGGAACTGAATCCATTCCTCAGTAAGCATTGATATTTGTCTTGCAAATTCCGGCGGCAAAGTCGTACCCTCCCAATGTCTTCTTCTATTGCGTTCAGACCACCAATGCCACAGGGGCAAATCACCTTTAGTTTCTTTTGCTCAGGAAATGCCATAATCCTCTCTAGCACCTCCAAAGCCGTGGGAGCCTGCATAATATTCAGCGTTTTATTTTCCAAATCGGCCGCTCGCCACATAACTCTGACTGCCTTGCAACGGAAAAAAGAAATGTCCACCATCTTCAAAATATTTATTGCACACCACACAACGTGTATCCAACTCCACACCCCTCCTAGCAATATTCATATTTAGCAGGTGACTATTATGTCCAAATCTCCACATAAAATGATGTACTTTCCCCGGGCAGTGCACTTTCCAGATAGCATCCCACACTGCCTTTCTCCACCCCGACCCGGCGACGCTATCTCCTTGGCCGATGTTTGATTGCCTCATCATCATATCTGTGTGCACACCATAAGCAGACTTTACAGAGAAGAGCCCCTTTGCGTCAAAATGCCATGCAACAAAATCGTCATGCTGTTCAAACAACGGTATTGACAGAGTAACACTTGCCTCCATCGGAAGGAAAGTCTGCCGTACAAGGCCCTCATCCCATGTATGTGTGTTTGGCTCAATCAGCTCGGAGATACGTGTGAGCAAGTGTGTTCCTTGTTGTGACAGCGCATGTCTTGACATTTTCAGCGGCAAGCACGGGTCTGTCCAGATATTGATGCTTTCCCCCGAGCCAACTCGCCAAATATACCCCTCTCTTACAATAGCGAGACCCTTGAGAATACTTCTCCAAGTATAGCTCATATTAGGCGTCGAAACAGCATAGAGGATGTTACTGCCAGGATAATATTTTGCTTGCAACACTCTAGCTAGCACGAAGTGACTCAGGAGCTTCAAGAAGTTGCCAAGCTTGACGTGCGAGCATTGACAAATTAAAAGAGTAGAGATCTCGGAAACCAAGACCACCCAATGCATCTTGTTCTCATCACTTTGTTGCGACCACCAATACTTTCAAATCATCTTACTAAGCTCTTCACGAAGCCCTTTAGTTAAATCAAAACATCCCATAGCATACACCGGAATAGCTTGAGCAACGGATTTAACCAAAATATCCTTGCCTTTCATGGATAGCTAGAAAACGTTCTAACCAGCCTTGTATTCGAGCCCAAAGCCGATCCTTTATGTATTCGAAACATTCTGTAACTGACCAGCCAATATACAATGGTAGCCCCAGGTATTTCCCTCCTGTTGTTTCTTGCTGCAAACCCAAAATATTCATGACAATATCCTTGGCCGCACCTTTAGTATTCCGACTGAACATAATTGTTGATTTATCCCAATTCATCATTTGACCAGACCTTGCCTCATACACTTGTAGAATCCTACTGATCTCCATTGCTCCCTCCTGAGAAGCTTCAAAAAACATTATGGAATCATCTGCAAAAAATAAGTGGGTGACAGTGGGTGCCGTTGGCGCCACTTTAATGCCTCTAATCCAGCCTGCAAATTCCTCTTGATGAAGTAGAGCTGATAGACCTTCCGCGCATAATAAAAATAAGTACGGGGATATGGGATTACCCTGACGCAAACCCCTTCCAGGAACCACGACGTCAGTGTATGTGGAATTAACCTTGAATTTATATGTAACTGATTTGATACACTTGGAGATAAGTTGTACAAAACTCTCACAGAAGCCCAAGTGACCAGGAATCCTTTCCAAGAAATTCCATTCAACACGATCGGAAGCCTTGCTCATATCTAGTTTTAACGCAGCGTATCCCATTGATACCGATCTTTTCCTTTTGAGAAAATGTGACATCTCATATGCCAACAAAGTGTTATCTAATATCAATCTGCCCGGCACAAAGGTGCTCTGATTATCTGAGATGATCTCCCCCAAGATGCTTACCTAATTAACAAACTGGCAAGAATGATCACGTAAGGACCTAGGACTCGAAAGAAAGTCTACGTAATACTACTAGATAAAATATAAACTTGACCCTCACGTTCCATGTAGAGCCTGAATTGGAATTCTTTCCAACCAAAAACCAACTACAGGGGCGTTCTAAAATTAGGCTTGATCGCCTCTTCCTCTGGTTCAGTTGTTGATGAAAACTTTACGAGATAGATCCAATATAAAACACATGTTCACTGACTGTCTGCACTTGGACGTCTCGTACCTCGGCCATATTTCTCTTCTCCATGATGCATTTTTCTGATACTTGTGGCGTCGAATTCCAATGATACAAGTTCTTGTCCTTCTGTTTAGAACATGAAATAACCTGAAATATTTTTGGACGTGAAACAATATCTTTGGAACCAGTTGTCACATCATCCTCCCTCGCTTGAAACGAAGCCGTCCTCGGCTTCGTGGTGGCCTTTCAGCCCTCTCTTGCACTGTTAGTATCACATCTGAGAGAATTAATTTCTCAGTCATCGGCTTAAGTGTCATTTGCTTCCTGGAATGAACAAATGTATAAGTATTGGACCTGCCAGCATGCATGGCATTACGATCATGCTGCCATGGTTGTCCAAGTAATAAACCACGAACTTCCAGCGGTAATACGCCGCATTCCACCTCATCATTATATTGCTCAACTGAAAATGGTACATGGACTTTATGTGTAATTTGAGTTTCCCACAATTGTTTAACCACTCCAAATGATATGGTTCGTCATATCACCAAGCGGACAAACCAAGCTTCTCCACCAACGTCTTGCTAATGCCATTAGTGCAGGGTCGGTCCTGAGATTTTAGGGGCCCGGGGCGAAACTAGAGCTCGGGGCCCTTAGAGTATGTCATGGGGATCAATTATTAGTGGTTTTCCCCCACTTCTAATATAATCCGAGGATTCAATCTTGTGCCTGACAAATTATTTACTCATGAGGTGGAAGAATTCGAAAAAAAAGATTAACCATCTAATAAGAAAATGGACTTGCTTCTTTTAGCATACTGAGTGCTTGCATCTCTACGTTCCAAAAAGCAAAGAACGGACACAGTCAAATCAATTTAATACGGAAGCATCTATAAATTGCAATTAACACAACAGTAGAGACTTTTTGACAGATCCTATGTAACTGTTATTAAAAATTATATATTGTCCTAAGCATCGCATCAAGGTCTCTCAATTGGACTCGCCATTAGAATTTGAGAATTAATGCAATGTTATATAAAAATTGGCGTGTAGCAAAGCTATCCAGATGCTAAATCAACTCGATAAAATCATACTAATCATCACACTGAACTCACAAATGACAAAGCCTAATCATATCCATCCCTACCAACGGCCAATCAATCGATTATCAATCCCAATGCATGGGAACAACGATCATGGGCAAAAGCAATATAGCTAGGGCATACATACCTTCTTCTCTAGAATCAGTTTCTCGGCTTGGCGATAATCTCGCGGTCGAGGTGCCTATAGACGAGGAGGTGATGGCGATTATCGATCAGGTGAGAGGGTGCGGCGGCGTGACGCGCGAGACGAAGCAAAAAAGCATCCGCGGCAGCCGCCGCCGCCTACGCCGTGCCTCATGCATGCGTGAAGCCGCAACCCCGTAACTGATGCATCTATCGTGGAAGGCTGACTCAATCCACGATCGCTAATAATATTCTGGTGCGTTAGTAACCGGACTCTCTCTTCTATACACAGTAACTTGGGCCAGAATGGCAATATCCTTCAGTCCACGCAGCAACTGGGCCTAAGCACACATCCGCCGGTGGGGGCCCTCCATTCCGGGGGCCCGGGGCGGCCGCCCCCCTGCCCCCCCCCCCCCCATCAGGGCCGGGCCTGCATTAGTGCAGCTACCTCCATCAATAACTAACTTGCACGCCACACCCTTAATGTCACACTGAGTTTGAAATAAACTCATGCGCTGGCCTCTGTCCACTGAAGTCATCTCCGCGAGGTACCTTCTTAACTTGCACATTCAGCCCATGTGAAGAAATATCTGTAGTTTCAACGAGACTATCCTCAGACCTAATTAACAAGGACACGTCTAGTTGGCGCGCGGCTGCCAGGGAGGGCATTGAGCGGCCGATTAAAATAAGCATCTGGTTCCCCTCGTCCATAAAATAAAGTGGTTAACTCCCTACTGAGCGCAGTGCAGACAGGAAAAGAAATTAAAAAATCAATGTGAATGCATTTAATTCGGATTTCAAAGTTTTAAAAATGTCATAACTTTTAAACTACGCATCGAAATTAAGATCTGTTTTCACCATTAGAACCCTGGCGACGTGCTCTTTGAAACTAGATCCCGTATGAGTATGTTTCAACAAAAAAGAGTTTGTGCAATTTAGTCCCCATTTGGTGCAACTGATTAGCAGTTGATGTGCAACTGCCCAGCAGTTGATGTGCAACTCTCTCCTACTCATGGACATGCAGTTTTCACTTATGCAAACAGATGTGAATGTATTCAATGTGGTTTCATTTTTCTAAATAAATGTCATAACTTTTGAACTGAACATCGAATTAGCAACGGCTTTCACTGTTGGGATCCTCATGACGTGCTCTTCGAAAATATATCCCACATGGGTATGTTTCGACAAAAAAGAATTTGTGCAATTTAGTCCCCATTTGGTGCAATTGCCTAGTAGTTGATGTTCAACTAACTGACAGTTGATGACAATTTTTCCCTACCAGTGGACATGCAATTTTCACTAATGTCACCTCCACCCAAACTTAGCCCCAAATAGTGAGATGTGTAACTTTGTCTGTTGCTCAGGGCAACTGCCTAGTAGCTAATGTGTAACTTCTCCCTGCCAGTGGATGTTCAGATTTCACTAGTTGTTGCCTCGGCCAATTATCTAGGAGTGGATGTGCAACTTCGGATACTGCCCCGACCAACTGTCTAATAGTAATGTGCAACTTTCCTGTGTACCCCCGTGGATGTGTAGTTTTCTCTACTAGCACCTTGTCTGAACCACCCCTACTAGTGAGATGTGCAACTTTAGCGTCATATCTATATGTAAATTTTCAGTACCCCTTATGAATGAGCGGTTTTCACCATCCAACATGACAGTGCGATGTGCAACTACGTATGTTGTCCTGGCCAACTTCCTAGCAGACCATGTGCAACTTCCTCTATTGCCCCCACCAACTGAAACTACACATCCACAATTAGAAAGAGGAAGGAGTTGCTCATCGACTACTAGGCGATTGGCTGAAACAACAAACTAAGTTGCACATATTGCTGGTAGGGTCGGTGGGGCAGGGTATGCCCGCAGTGAAAAATTGCACATTCACGAGTAGGGAGGGGTTGCACATCGACTACTAGGTAGTTGGTTGGGGCTGTAGACTAGTTGTACATCATAAAAAGTTGGTTGTTATGGTTGCGACATTGCAATCTCATAGGGAGTTGGATCAAGAGCTTTAAAGTTGGTTTTGACAAAATATTGCACTATCCAGTACTAAGAGTTGTGCCATGTACTAATAGAGTTGCACCATATAGTATCAAAGTTGGCAAAAAATCGTCCAAACATACTCATGTGGGGTCTAGTTTTAAAGATCTCGCCGCGAGGATTCCTACGGTGAAAACAGATCTGAATTTCAATGCACGAATTAAAAGATGTGGCTTTTAAAAAAATTAAAAATCTGAAATAAATGCATATGGATTTATTCCCCAGCTTCCGACCAGCCAACGCCTGACGTATGCTGCGGCTCGATCTGGCTTGATCGAGCGGTCCATGGCCGGCCGCTTGTTTAAGCCAGATTGTGCAAGCGCACTAAGGCTGGTCGTAATGGGAGTATCATAGGTAGTATCATGCATGCCAACTAAGCAAATTTGTAAGGTGACACAGAATTAAATGAAGAAAGAGAGAGTTGAGTATCATATCATGATACCGTATCATATTAAATATTATGCTCTATGTGTCATGCATGGCCATAAATGAAATCATTCATAATACTAAACTATGATATTATGCACTACGGATGTAGTATCATATGCATGATACTAGTACATATCATACACTAGTATCATATGCATGATACTAATACATGATACTCACCATTACGACCAGCCTAACAAGGATTTGAGAATTAACAAACCGGCAAGATTGATCACGTAAGGACCTAGGACTCGAAAGAAAGTCTACATAACTAGTACTACTGGATAAAATATAAACTTGACCCTCATGTTGCCATGTAGAGCCTGAATTGAAATTCTTTCCAACCAAAAACCAACTACACGGGGGTGTTCTAAAATTAGGCTTGATCGCCTCATCCTCCGTTCAGTTATTGCTGAAAAATTTACGAGAACAGATCCAATATAAAACACATGTTCACTGACTATCTGCACTTGGACGTCTCGTACCTCGGCCATATTTCTCTTCTCCATGATACATTTTTCTGATATCCTTCTGTTTAGAACATGAAATAACCTGAAATATTTTTGTACATGAAACAATATCTTTGGAACCAGTTGTCACATCAAGTCTCATAGGCAGCGGCACGTGAGGGGTTCTGTGACCCTAGAGGATCCGTGTAGGCACGAGTGAGCAAGTACTCCCTCCGTCACGAAATTCTTGTCTTAGATTTGTCTAAATACGGATGTATCTAGTCACGTTTTAGTGTTAGATACATCTGTATCTAGACAAATCTAAAACAAGCTTGTCTTAGATTTGTTTAAATACGGATGTATCTAGTCACGTTTTAGTGTTAGATACATATGTATCTAGACAAATCTAAGACAAGAATTTTGGGACGAAGGTAGTACAATACAAAGAGTTATGCCCATAGAACAAACCCTATAGAATCAGTGTAGTTGTAGCCACGACATCCCAAAGAAACATACTCCGCGTGTCATGTCCGATGCCACACACAAATCACGATGGCCACTCATTGTAGGCAAGCTGCACATCAAACGGTCCAGACACAGCCACTCTGAAGACAATCAGTACAGTAGTGTCAATGCTACACCTCGCTATTCATCAATCATGGTGGAATTCAACAATTCGAGGTACAATTTTGGGATCGAGATCTCCTGAGCTACACACACACTGGTTTAAGTTACAAAGATGTGAGCCCACTCAGGCCCAGCAAGCCTAGCGGGCCGCTGAGGCTTGCGACGAGGCCTGGTTGAAGCTTGAACCACAGGTTCCCGCGCCACCTGTTCACCTGGAGGCTCTTGATCGTTGACAACCCCTCCTCCCTTAGAAATGGCTTGTCCCCAAGCCGGTGCCCAAGGAAACAGCTGCTTGAGGGTTTCTTTGTCTTCCCACGTAGCCATGTCTTCGGTAGAATCACTCCATCGGATCAGAACTTGGACGATCGAATCATTGCCATGACGGACTACCCGCTGCTGCCACACCTGTTCAGGGACTTGCAAATGTATATCAGGGAGTGGCAGTTGAGTATGAACCTGACAGTCTGGCGCCAAAACTCGCTTCAGTAGAGAGACGTGAAATATTGGGTGCATGCGGCTGGTAGCAGGCAAGTCCAACTGATAAGCGACCTCTCCCACCCGAGCAACGATCTTGAAGGGGCCATAGTACTTAAAAGCCAGCTTGTGATTTGCCCGAGGAGCAACAGACGACTGGAGGTAAGGTTGGAGCTTCAAGAAGACAGACTCACCAATAGTGAAAGTTCGCTCTGTACGATGCTTATCGGCTTGAGCTTTCATGCGCTGTTGAGCACGCAAGAGGTGCTGGCAGACAGAATCGATGACCACCTGACACTGTGAGAGACACTGCTGAAGATCTTCAGACTGAATTGCATCTTCAGTGGTCAGTCCAAAGTGGCATGGGGGATGCCCATAGATGATCTCAAACGGGGTAGAGCCAGTAGCAAAACGCCAGTTAGTGTTATACCGAAACTCACACAGCGGTATCCATTGAGCCCAAAGAGAAGGGTGAGAACTGACAAAGCAGCGAAGAAAGCATTCCACTTGTTGGTTTGCACGCTCTGTTTGGCCGTCTGATTGAGGATGGCGAGCAGAACTCATTCGCAGCAAGATTCTAGACTTGTTAAAGAGTTCCTTCCAGAAGAGACTAGTGAAGATACGATCTTGATCGGACACAGTGGACAGTGGCATCCCATGAAGCTTATAAACTGAATTCAAGAAAGCTTCGGCAACAGTTTGAGCGGTGAAAGGATGATGTAATGGAACAAAATGGCCATACTTTGACAACTTGTCAATGATCACCAGCAGACAATTATACCTGCCAGAAGTGGGTAATCCTTCCACGAAGTCCATGGTGACTATTTCCCACGGCATGTTGGGGACAGGTAGCAGTTGGAGAAGTCCTGGGTAGGGGGTATGTTCGGGCTTAGCCTGCTGACAAGTCACACAATGGCCCACAAACTGTTTAATAAATCCTCGCATTCCTGCCCAACGAAAAAGTTGGTGAATTCTTTTGTAGGTAACAGGGAAACCAGAATGGCCACCTACTGGGCTGTCATGGAAAGCACTGACGGCTTTCTGGTGTAAGGAAGGTGCATTGCCAATCCATATACAGTTATCTAGACGAAGTAACCCGGCCTTCAATGAAAATTTCTTGTCAGCTTCAGAGTCAGTTGCTAGGCGTTGCAGTAGTCCAACACAGAAGGGGTCATTCGAGTAGTTGTTCAAGATTTTTGTAAGCCAAAGTGGTTGCACCGACGACACAGCCAAGACCTTAGGGAGAGTTTCAAAAGGAGTGTGTGGCCTCCCTGATAACGAGTCAGTAGCGCCATTGTTAGTGCCCTTTTTGTAACAGATAGCATAACTGAGCCCCAAGAGCTTGGTAAGTGCTTTTTGCTGCCACACTGTATGTAACCTTTGTTCAGACAAGCTAGACAAGCTACGCTGATCTGTCCGGATAACAAATTCAGATAGCTGTAAATACTAACGCCAATGGTCAACAGCAAGCAATATAGCAAGGTACTCCTCATAGACAGACAAAGTCTGGTTCCTGGGGCCTAAAGCCTTACTCACATAAGTCAGTGGATGTCCATCTTGCATGAGGACTGCTCCAATACCCACATCACAGGCGTCTGTTTCAATCACAAACTTCTTAGAGAAATCAGGGAGGGTTGTTAGGATAGGTGCTGAAACAAGAGCTTGCTTGAGGGCCTCAAAAGATTGTTGCTCAATATCTGTCCAGTGAAAGAACACCCCCTTTTTGAGAAGATTTGTGAGGGGCCTGCTGATCACCCCAAAAAGTCTAATGAATTTCATGTAATACCCAGCAAGACCAAGAAATCCTCTAACTTCTTTGACAGACACAGGAACAGGCCAATTCAGAATGGTGTCAATTTTAGTTGGGTCTGTAGCAACTCCCTGCCCACGGATAAATGCCCCAAGTACTCAACTTGCTGTTGTGCAAAGGTACACTTAGACAACTTAACTTGCCACTATTGTTTCTTAAGGAGCTGCAAAACTTCTTCCAGGTATTGCAAATGCTGAGAATATGTGATACTAAAGACCAAGATATCATCAAAGAAAACAAGAACAAGCTTCTTCCCTTTATGGCGTCTAAGGACTTGTTTTAGGTCACTATTCATAGCGAACTGAAAGGTATTTGGGCCTCCAGTGAGACCAAAAGACATGACTAGGAACTCATAGTGGCCCATATGTGTCTGAAATGCAATTTTATATTCTTCCCATGGTGCCATTCTGATTTG
Organism: Triticum timopheevii; assembly: GCA_963921465.1. NCBI lineage: Eukaryota > Viridiplantae > Streptophyta > Magnoliopsida > Poales > Poaceae > Triticum > Triticum timopheevii. The sequence goes on along the minus strand of OY997266.1, from coordinate 190,095,300 downwards.
GTGGAAACCATCCCTAAGGTCCAGTTTAGAGAACCAATGAGACCCAGCCAGCTCATCCAAAAGCTCATCTATGACTGGTATAGGGTATTTGCTCTTAGCAGTGATAGCATTCAAGTGTCTGTAGTCAACCACTGGTCTTCAAGTGGTGTCCTTCTTTTGTACCATTATCATAGGAGAGGAGAAAGGACTGTTACTATGTCTGATAATGCCATTGTCCAACATCTCTTGCACTTGTCTCTCCAAATCATTTTTCAGAGCAGGAGCAATTCTGTATGGCCTAAGGGACACAGGGGTAGCACCTGGAACAAGGGGAATAGTGTGATCATACTGCCTTCTGGGAGGTAGGCCAGAGGGAGCTTCAAACACTGAAGCATACTTTTCCAACAAAACTTGCACCTCAGGTGGTACTTCAGATGTAGTGTTATCTGCCACAGTAGTTATTGCATACATACTGGACAGTGTACAAATAGAAGGAATGGCATTTTCCCCCAGCAGTGTGATTAGAGCACCATCATGCTGGAAAGCAAGCCAATGAGCAAACCAATCCACCTGCATGGGGCTGTGTGCAGCTAACCAGTCAATGCCCAAAATTCCATCGTAGGAGCCTAAAGGAAAAATCCTGAAGTTACTGACAAACTTATGACCACCACAAGACCATTTGCCCTGCAAGAGCTGCTTAGAACAGGGAATTAGTTTGCCATTTGAAACTCTGACCATGGAAACGGGCATGTCTGACACCCCAGACAACAATTCAGCTACAACACGGTTCAAGAAGGTATTGGTGCTACCAAAATCAACCAAAAATGTCAGAGTGCGACCCTGCAACTGGATTTTCATCTTCATTGTCATGGTTGGAGTTTCAGAAGTGTCACCCAGTGCTGCAGCAGACAGAGACATTGCATTGGCTTCAGAAACAGCGTCTGTCTCAGAGTAATCTGCAAATTCTGATGGAAGATGTTACACATAATCCAACATTTCTTGCACAACATGCAGCTGGACCTCTTGTTTACAAACGTGATCCTTGCCGCATCGCTCTCCACAAACAAAGCATAACCCCTTGGCTCTCCTGTAAGCACGCAGAGCACTCTCTCCACAAACAAAGCATAACCCCTTGGCTCTCCTGTAAGCACGCAGAGCACTCCACTTATCATCAATAGCAGTCCTTCTGAAAACCTCTGTTGTTTTCTTATCATCAACCAACCGAGCAGCAATCGTATTGGTCGATGAGGACTGTGGTGGAATGGTAACACAGAAGCTCTACGGCTGGTACTTGCTATGGAAGGACCGACAGAACTCGTGCCCAACTCTTCATGCAAGATAGCCAACTGATAGGCCGTATCCAAGTCTGCTGGTTGCTGAATGCCAACAGCCAACTGATAGCAGGTTTCAATTTCTCCATGAAACGGGTGACATAATGCACCGTGTTGGGGAAATTCTCATAGGCAGACAACTGATCAAACAACTCAGAGAAACGTTCAACATAATCCTCCACAGTTCCAATCTGAGAGATGTGAAAATTTTTCGCAGGATAGTCTGATGCAAATTGCGACCAAACCTGTTTTGGAGCAGTCTGCAAAACTCATCCCAGGTAGCGCTTGGTGCCCGACGACGAACATATTCCAGCCATCTAGCAGCAAATGCCTCGAACAAGGAAGTGGCCAGAGAAATCCACTGACTCTGTGATGTGCCCCAAAACCTGAAATAGTTCGAGACCTTGACCTCGTCGAGGCGCCCGAAAAGGAGGTCGAGCTTGGCGTCGAGCTGCACGATGGCCTTCGCGGTGGTGTCGTCTCGCTCGCGGCTGACCTTGTCGAAGTCTGCGCGCAAGAGGTCAAAGATGGCCTTCGTCTTCGACGGGATGCGGTCCATCACCGCCGCACGCAGCCGATCGGCGAGCCGCGTGTGCCGATGGTGAGTCAGAAGGGTCAACGGATTGAAGGGCTCTGATGCCAGATTGTCAACGCTACACCTCGCTATTCATCAATCATGGCGGAATTCAACAATTCAAGGTACAATTTGGGGATCGAGATCTCCTGAGCTACACGCACACACACTGGTTTAAGTATCCGTTACAAAGATGTGAGCCCACTCAGGCCCAGCAAGCCTAGCGGGCCGCTAAGGCTTGCGACGAGGCCTGGCTGAAGCTTGAACCACAGCTTCCCGCGCCACCTGTTCACCTGGAGGCTCTTGATCGTTGACAAGTAGCAGCAAAAAACATTATTAAGCCTAACAAAATAAGCTCTTTTTTGGCGACCGGATTAGCATTCCAAACGTAAGGCAACATTAACATATATTGAGGCAAGCGCAGAAGACAACATTAGCATGTATTCGAAGACAACATTAGCATGTCATCGTGAAAGGAGCATACAAAAGATTCATAGGCCTCTTTCCAAAACATATATGATTCTTATTAACACACAAAACAGAAGAAACCATACAAATCCATGCATGTTTAGTGCATTAAGATTAAAGACAATAACAAATACACGACTACAATATATTTAAGGGCAGTCATAAAAGACAGAACAAAAGCCAGAATCAAACTTTGGTAGAGTTCTTCAGATCTGGTAAACTTGATTCCTCCTTCAAGCATGCGCACCAGATGTTCTCTCACTTTAATTCCTCACTTCCTGCCAAACAAAACAATCGAACATTAGCTAATCGCTAGAACTAAGACAAGGAATAAAATTAGACAAATTCAGTAAATAAAATTGTCACAGTTCCTATGATATCTAGTGTAAAATTATAGCAACATGAAAGTTCAGTGTATATGCATTGCATGCACGATTCATGGAGAAGCAGTGTAGTAGTGTAACAACCTGAAACACGACAGGAGTGATTCGGGTATCTAGATTTGCTTGGGAGCTTCCTCTTTTGCGCTGGCAGTGCTCTCTGTCTTAGAGAATTGTACTTCGTGAAGAAATTGGAAGGCAGGATAACAGGCTCAATGGTATCATAGTCAACAACAAGTCCAAACCACAAGGGCCTCTTGCTGTGCATGTGGAAGCTGCAGATGTAATCAGACTTCGCTTGACCCAAACTTTGATGGGTGTTAGCCAACAGGAGGCAGAGGGCACCGCCCGGCATAAGGACAGGGTACTGGGGCTCCAGGTTTCTTGCCTCAGCATCCGTTAAGAGAAACTGCATTTGGATCTGTTTCCAAGGACATAAGAAACCCTGCTGATGCTTCCACCGGCACTGATCCAGGTCCAGAGTCCACAGCTCCACCAGGTCGCGATCAATGCAGACAAACTGGACGGAACCCCCAATGCAGCTAATGGTCCGCCTCATTTTCGCGGGCTAGACCTGATCATCACACACCAGATACTCATCAGGCAAGCGGATGAATTTGAACTTCACGACTTCATCATCAGTGCGCAGGTCGCAGTACACAAGGCCTTGCGCGAGATCGGCCCAGAAGACCATCCCTTCAAACGTGAACATCTCATCCGCCGAGAAGGCATAAGGAAGCTCCGGGAAGGAGCGCACCTTCACCTGCCACATGCCGGCCAGAGTGCACACGCAGACAAGTTCACGGTTGACACGTTGGGGCCAGAACTTGCGCGCCAATAGGACGAGCTCACAATCCCGGCCAGCATCGGTATACCTGGGGACCGGCGCCGCCGTGTATGAGGAGACGAGGCCAGTCGGTATGTAGGGGATCATGTAGAGCGACGCGGCGATGGAGTCGTAGACGAGGTAGTAGACGCGCTCGCTATGGTGACGAACGCGGAAGATCAGAATGATGACGAGGAGCCGCTCGGTGGCGATTTTTATGGCTCCCTCGGCATCCACCACGCCGGGGGAGACGCCGAGCTCCGCTTCGATGCATCGACGAGCCTCGTCGCTCAGGCAGATGGACATGTAGGAGTTGAGATCCGGGAAGCAGTCGCTCCGCACGTAGAGCGCGAGGCCTTCCAACAACTTGCCGCCATTGTCCCCGCATTCGTTGGCCTTCTTACAGGAGCAGTCGATCCTTGCCCACCCTTCTCCCGGCGGCACGGTTGCCGGCTCTCTCCCCGGCTTGAAGGTCAGTCCGTGGACAACTACGCGGCTCTTCAGAACCATGAAGGGGGGCTGCGCATCCATGGCCGACGCGCGGTGATTCTGTGAGAATTTCAGGGTGTTGGGAGGGGATGGAAGAGGCGCTCTAGTCGATCGGCAGGGCGGCGGCGAAGAATAATAGATAGGTTGGAACCCTAGATCAGGGGAAAGTTGTGCAAGATGCGCCAGGAAAGGAGAGGACAGAGGAGGCGGAGACGGAGACGGCACCCAACTCGATTACCCTTCATATGTGAAACGGAGATCCGTCGGATGCAGGTTCACGCGGATCGTGGGACTGGTGGACGGTAGATATTCCTCCTCAACAAACACACGGTGGCAACACCGCGTGGATCGGGTGCGCTATGGTTCGAGTCTTTCTATTGGACGCCGATAACGCCCACACGTGTGGGTGTTAAGGTTTGTGTGGCGTTTAAAAGGATCAGCTCACACACCTACGTGTGGGCAAAACAAGTAATGTCCATACTTTTTTTTCTTACGGTCCCTCTCACATGCCTGCATGTAGGTAAAATAGATAACACCCACACACCCGTACGTCAGGCCTTCTATCTTATGGTCCCGCAAGCCTGGCGTGACAGTCACCAGCGTCTCCGCAGTTGCCATGGTCTGGTCCCTCTTTCATGTTCATTTAACTACAGTTGACATGTCGCTGAACTATAGTTGCCATGTCGGACAACTATAGTTGCCATGGTTGCTCAACTGCAATTGTCATGTATGGTCTGGTCTATTGCAGTTGCCATGATTTCAAAATTTTAGGAGTTGCCACCTACTAACACTAGGCAGTTGAGAGAGTTGCCATGTGCTCACAAACACGCTAGGGCAGTTACCATGTAAAAGAAAGAGTTGTCATCTGCTTACGTGCATGCTAGGGCAGTTGCCATGTACCATGCAAAAACACATGGCAACTCGGATAAAAGAGAGTTGACATCTGCTTACGTGCACATTAGGCAGTTGCCGTGTACCTGCAAAACACATGGCAACCGACATGTCCGGGTAAAAAAAAGAGAGTTGACATCTGCTTACAAGCACAATAGAACAGTTACCATGTACACTGCAAAACACATGGCAAAACTAGCAGGTTGGGTGTGAGAGAGGAGGCGGGCGTGTGGGCGAGATAGCAAATGCCCACATACCAGCCCTTGTACGTGTGTGAAAACTGACCTGTGGGCGAACTGCTAAACGCCCACACACCGGCCTCTCCATATGGTGAAACGGACGTGTGGGCGAGCCCACACACCAGTCCGGTCCTATGTGAAACCACAAACATGCCAAGATTCGTGCACCCACAAACGGACGCGGATCCACACGTGTGGGCGAGATGCAAACGCCCACACGTGTGGGCGTTAGTGTTTTCGTTTTTTTCCTAAACATAAAAAAATCGAAATTATTATATTTCACATCTAGATATCTAGATGTACTATAAAATACTACTTACCTCACATCTACTCCCTCTATCCCGCAATGTAAGATGGTTTTGACACCCTCCTAAAACTGTTTGTCGGAAAACTTTAAGATTCGTGTTTTCTTTTAAAACGTGCACTCAGGCAATGCTCTATTTCTTTCCGTCCAATGTCTCGTTGTCCCCTTTCGCACCCTACCTTCGTTTTTTTTGAATGGCAAAAGGGCTCTTGCGTTTAACAGAAGAAAAACATAATAAAATGTTCAATGGTCATGACTGTATTTTGCTGCATCACCGGGATGCACTATCATTTTTATTTTCATGCAATCATGAAAATATTTTTATACTCGTGCACAAATTTGAAATTGTGAACATTTTTCAAATTTCTGAACACTCTTACAAATTTTTGGAAATTTGCTAATATCAAGAATATTTTTTGCATTCATGAGCTTTTTACACTATTCACAAACATTTTTTATTGTGAATATTTTTTAACAACTTGCTTGAATCGGCAACATCCTAGAATCGATGAACATTTTTTTAGAAATTGGTGAAACAATTTTTAAAATTCACAAGCATTGTTTTGATTTAACAAACCTTTTTTGAAATGCATGATCATTTTTTGAATCAACAAACATTTTATGAATGAATAAACTATTTTGCAAGTCAAGAACTTTTTAAAATTTTTAGGATATTTTTTCATTGATGAATATTGTTTGAATTCACGAAATTTTGTGCAGTTTCATCAACATTTTTTAACACACAAACTATTTAAAAAAATCATGAACATTTTTTATTTTCCGAACATTTGTTTTCAAAAAATTTGACTTTTTTTACAAAATCATGAAAAAATTGAGTTGACTAACTTTTTATGATTGATTAAACATTTTATTTAAAAATGTTATATACTTAATTTACAAAACTTTATGAAGTCCCAAATTATTTAAAGGAGAAAAAACGAAAATCAAAAATAAAAAAATATAAATGAAATTTAAAAAGCAGGTCCCCGAACATGGGTCGGCCCAAATGGGCGAGTAGCGTCTACTTCCAGCGTGCAGAGCACAGTATAGGAGGTCGTTAATCCTTGGGCCAGCCCAGGCGGGGGATTCTCCTATGTGAAACGTTCTTTTTTCACTTATAGGTGGTATTGTCGGGTAATATTTTTCAAGTTTGGGGGCAATTTCCGTGACGTGTCGCAAGAAGCAATAGCCCATTCATTATGAGTGCGGTGTTTCTGCTCCCGAGCTCATCTGCACCCCCTGACAAAAAAAAAAATCAAAACACATACTAAAAACTTCAAAAAAAATTCAATTTTGTGTGTGTGGTAGATAAGTTTATGTGTGAGGTGCGCTCCAAGTTTCAACTCATTTGGACATCTTAGCAACCCTCAGCTAAAAAGTCAAAATTCAGGGTCTGTAAAAAAATTATTGTTCATACACTGTTCTGACCCGATTTGTTTTTTTTTTTTTGCTGAGAATTGTTTAGATATTCAAATAAGTTGAAATTTGGAGTGAACCTCACGCACAAAATTGTCTATCACACAAAAAAATCGATTTTTTTTGAAGTTTTTTAGTATTTGTTTTGAATTTTTTTTCTGTCCAGATGCAGATGAGCATGGGCACCGAATTGGGTTTTCGATTTATTATTAGGTATATAGATTTATTATTTTGTTTTTTTAGACAACCTCAAGAAGCTTTTTATTAAGACGTCGCAATGTTTAGAGGGACGAAAGAAAGTTCTCTAGGGTGTCCTAACCAAACATGATGGCCAATCTCGAGGGATAATGCATGCTTCGCTAAGTTGTGAGCTTCGAAATTCGAGCTCCTAAATTCATGACTAATTTTACAAAAATCAAAATCATCCGACGGATGGACTATCTCATGTTAATGGTGCAATATTCCGACGAGTTTTCCTTCTTCAGATCGTCTACCACCACCTTGCAATCGGATACAACATGTATTCTCCTCTGATATAAGTCATCCGCCAGAGCTAGTCCCTCCCTGATAGCCAGAGCCTCGAGAGTTTGGGAAACACCAATGTACCTGAAAAACATGGTTGAAGCTCCGAGGGATACCGCCCCCACGGCTCCGTACCGTGCCTGACCAGACACTGTCGCATCGACATTCACCTTGACACACCCCTCACATGAAGCTTGCCATTGCGTCGGTCTTGCGTGCACCCTCGATGATGGTCTGTGTGTTATCCCATGAAAGGCTGTCCATGAGAATATTTACAAGTCGCTTCATTCTACTGATGGATTCATGATTTATTATTCTGTTGGCGCTCGCGCGTGACGCCAGTGGGCCAGCCCAGCATCCTCCTCCTCAAAAACCAGTCACGAAAAGAACAAAAATAACAGATTAAATATGAGAAAGCTGGGATTCGAAACACACAAGGGAGAAGTCGTCGGCAAAAGTACCAGCCGAACGACCACTAACACAAGAGAACATAGTTGTTTGCAAACCTAAAACACGGCTATGTAATACTTGTCTTCGCACAAAATTAACATACCCATAAAATCAATTTGCAAAAAGAAATCATATTTTTTTTTAAAAATATAGATCTGTAATAAGATAAGTTCGCCAGCATGGTAAACAAAAAGTTTGAAATTTTGAAAAAGGTCATCAAATTCGAAAAAAGTTCATCGATTTTGAAAAAAAGTTCATCAATTTTTGAAAAACGTTCATGAATTTTAAAAAAGGTTCATGAATTTGAGAAAAGTTCAATGTTTTTGGAAAAATGTTCATCAATTTTGTAAAAAGTTAATCGATTTTGAAGAAAACTTCGTTGCTTATGAAAAAATCATCTATTTTGAAAACAAATACGAATTTAAAAAAAAGGTCATGGATTTAAAAAAGCTTCATCAATTTCAAAAATAAAGGACATCAATTTTGAAAAAAAATCAAATTTGAGAAAAAGTTCATCGATATTGAAAAAAAGTTGCAAACTTTGAAAATTTTCATCAAATTTGAAAAAAAGATAATTGACTTTGAAAAAAAGTTCATCGAGTTGTTTCAAAAATTCATCAAATTGCAAAAAAGTTCATCGAGTTTGAAGAAGTTGACGAATTTCAATTGGTTGTCGATTTTTAGGAAAAAAAGTTCACGCATTTTGAAAAAAGTAACAGAGAAAAATAAAAAAAAGAAAAAAAGAAAAAAAAAGAAAAGAAAAGAGGACAATATAAAAGAAGAAAAAGAAGCAAGAAGGCATGTCTTGTTAAGCTGGATTTACAACATGATAAATGGGCCTGGCTGTTGGGGAACGCAGTAATTTTAAAAATTTCCTACGCACACGCAAGATCATGGTGATGTATAACAACGAGCGGGAGAGTGTTGTCTATGTACCCTCGTAGACCGTAAGCGGAAGCGTTATGACAACGCGGTTGATGTAGTTGTACGTCTTCACGATCCGATCGATCCTAGTATCGAAAGTACGATGCCTCCGCGATCTGCACACGTTCGGCTCGGTGACGTCCCACGAACTCTCGATCCAGCTGAGTGTCGAGGGAGAGCTTCGTCAGCACGACGGCGTGATGACGGTGATGATGAAGCTACCGGCGCAGGGCTTCGCCTAAGCACTGCAACGATATGACCGAGGTGGATTATGGTGGGGGGGCACCGCACACGGCTAAGACAATGTCTGTTGTGTGTTCTAGGGTGCCCCTGCCCCCATATATAAAGGAGCAAGGGGGGAGGCCGCCCGGTCCTAGGGCACGCAAAGAAGGGGAGGAATCCTCCTCCTAGTAGGAGTAGGATTCCTCCTTTCCTAGTCCCACTAGGAGGGGGAAGGAAGGAGAGGGGAGGGAGAGGGAAAGAGGGGCCGCGCCCCCTCCCCTAGTCCAATTCGGACTCCCTTAGGGGGGCACCTCCTGGATGCTGCCCTCTCTCTCCCCTAAAGCCCACTAAGGGCCCAATAACTTCCCGGGGGGGGGGGGGGGTCCGGTAACCCTCTGGCACTCCGGTTTTCTTCCAAATCACCCGGAACACTTCCGATGTCCGAATATAGCTATCCAATATATCGATCTTTATGTCTCAGCCATTTCGAGACTCCTCGTCATGTCCGTTATCATATCCGGGACTCCGAACTACCTTCGTTACATCAATACACATAAACTCATAATACCGATCGTCACCGAACGTTAAGCGTGCGGACCCTACGGGTTCGAGAACTATGTAGACATGACCAAGACACGTCTCCGGTCAATAACCAATAGCAGAACCTGGATGCTCTTATTGGCTCCCACATATTCTACGAAGATCTTTGTCGGTCAAACCGCATAACAACATACGTTATTCCCTTTGTCATCGGTATGTTACTTGCCCGAGATTCGATCGTGATATCTCAATACCTAGTTCAATCTCATTACCGGCAAGTCTCTTTACACGTTTCGTAATGCATCATCCCACAACTAACTCATTAGTTACATTGCTTGCAAGGCTTATGGTGATGTGCATTACCAAGAGGGCCCAGAGATACCTCTCCGACAATCGGAGTGACAAATCCTAATCTCGATCTACGCCAACTCAACAAACACCATCGGAGACACCGGTAGAGCACCTTTATAATCACCCAGTTACGTTGTGACGTTTGGTAGCACACAAAGTGTTCCTCCGGTATTCGGGAGTTGCATAATCTCATAGTTATGGGAACATGTATAAGTCATGAAGAAAGCAATAGCAACATACTAAACGATCAAGTGCTAAGCTAACGGAATGGGTCAAGTCAATCACATCATTCCCTAATGATGTGATCCCATTCATCAAATGACAACTCATGTCTATGGCTAGGAAACTTAACCATCTTTGATTAACGAGCTAGTCAAGTAGAGGCATACTAGTGACACTCTGTTTGTCTATGTATTCGCACATGTACTAAGTTTCTGATTAATAGAATTCTAGCATGAATAATAAACATTTATCATGATATAAGGAAATATAAATAAAAACTTTATTATTGCCTCTAGGGTATATTTCCTTCAGTCTCCCATTTGCACTAGAGTCAATAATCTAGATTACACAGTAATGATTCTAACACCCATGGAGTCTTGGTGCTGATCATGTTTTGCTCGTGGGAGAGGCTTAGTCAAAGGGTCGGCAACATTCAGATCCGTATGTATCTTGCAAATCTCTATGTCTCACTCCTTGACTTGATCGCGATGGAATTGAAGTGTCTCTTGATGTGCTTGGTTCTCTTGTGAATTCTGGATTCCTTTGCCAAGGCAATTGCACCATTATTGTCACAAAAGATTTTCATTGGACCCGATGCCCTAGGGACGACACCTAGATCGGATATGAACTCCTTCATCCAGACTCCTTTATTTGCTGCTTCCGAAGCAGCTATGTACTCCGCTTCACAAGTAGATCCCGTCACGACGCTTTGCTTAGAACTGCACCAACTGACAGCTCCACCGTTCAATATAAATACGTATCCGGTTTGTGACTTAGATTCATCCGCATCAGTGTTAAATCTTGCATCGACGTAACCATTTACGACGAGCTCTTTGTCACCTCCATAAACGAGAAACATATCCTTATCCTTTTCAGGTATTTCAGGATGTTCTTAACCGTTGTCTAGTGATCCACTCCTCGATTACTTTGGTACTTCCCTGCTAAACTAATAGCAAGGCACACATCAGGTCTGGTACATAGCATTGCATACATGATAGAGCCTATGGCTGAAGCATAGGGAACTACTTTCATTTTCTCTCTATCTTTTGCAGTGGTCGGGCATTGAGTCTGACTCAACTTCACACCTTGTAACACAGGCAAGAACCCTTTCTTTCCTTGATCCATTTTGAACTTCTTCAAAACTTAATCAAGGTATGTGCTTTGTGAAAGTCCAATCAAGCGTCTCGATCTATCTCCATAGATTTTGATGCCCAATATATAAGCAGCTTCACCGAGGTCTGTAATTGAAAAACTCTTGTTCAAGTATCCTTTTATGCTATCCAGAAATTCTATATCATTTCCAATCAACAATATGTCATCCACATATAATATTAGAAATGCTACAGAGCTCCCACTCACTTTCTTGTAAATACAGGCTTCTCCGAAAGTCTGTTTAAAACCATATGCTTTGATCACACTATCAAAACATTTATTCCAACTCCGAGAGGCTTGCACCAGTCCATAAATGGATTGCTGGAGCTTGCACACTTTGTTAGCACCTTTTGGATCGATAAAACCTTCAGGTTGCGTCATATACAACTCTTCTTCCAGAAATCCATTCAGGAATGCAGTCTTTACATCCATTTGCCAAATTTCATAATCATAAAATGCAGCAATGATTCAGACGGACTTAAGCATCACTGCGGGTGAGAAGGTCTCATCGTAGTCAACTCCTTGAACTTATCAAAAACCTTTCGCGACAAGTCGAGCTTTGTAGACAATAACATTACCGTCAGCGTCAGTCTTTTCTTGAGATCCATTTATTCTCGACGGCTTGCCGATCAACGGGCAAGTCAACCAAAGTCTACACTTGTTCTCATACATGGATCCCATCTCAGATTTCATGGCCTCAAGCCATTTCGCGGAATCTGGGCTCATCATCGCTTCCTCATAGTTCATAGGTTCGTCATGGTCAGGTAACATGACCTCCAGAATAGGATTACCGTACCACTCTGGTGCGGATCTTACTCTGGTTAACTTACAAGGTTTGGTAGTAACTTGATCTGAAGTTGCATGATCATCATTATTAGCTTCCTCACTGATTGGTGTAGGGATCACAGGATCTGATTTCTGTGATGAACTACTTTCCAATAAGGGAGCAGGTACAATTACCTCATCAAGTTCTACTTTCCTCCCACTCACTTCTTTCGAGAGAAACTCCTTCTCTAGAAAGGATCCATTCTTAGCAACGAATGTCTTGCCTTCGGATCTGTGATAGAAGGTGTACCCAACAGTCTCCTTTGGGTATCCTATGAAGACACATTTCTTTGATTTGGGTTCGAGCTTATCAGGTTGAAGCTTTTTCACATAAGCATCGCAGCCCCAAACTTTAAGAAATGACAACTTGGGTTTCTTGCCAAACCAGAGTTCATGAGGTGTCGTCTTAACGGATTTAGATGGTGCCCTATTTAACATGAATGCAGCCGTCTCTAAAGCATAACCCCAAAACGATAGCGGTAAATCAGTAGGAGACATCATAGATCGCACCATATCTAATAAAGTGCGGTTACGACGTTCGGACACACCATTATGCTGTGGTGTTCCGGGTGGCATGAGTTGCGAAACTATTCCGCATTGTTTCAAATGAAGACCAAACTCGTAACTCAAATACTCTCCTCCACGATCAGATCGTAGAAACTGTATTTTCTTGTTACGATGATTTTCCACTTCACTCTAAAATTCTTTGAACTTTTCAAATATTTCAAACTTATGTTTCATCAAGTAGATATACCCATATCTGCTCAAATCATCTGTGAAGGTGAGAAAATAACGATACCCGCCGCGAGCCTCAATATTCATCGGACCACATACATCAGTATGTATGATTTCCAATAAATCTGTTGCTCGCTCCATTGTTTCGGAGAACGGAGTTTTAGTCATCTTGCCCATGAGGCATGGTTCACAAGTACCAAGTGATTCATAATCAAGTGATTCCAAAAGTCCATCAGAATGGAGTTTCTTCATGCGCTTTACACCAATATGACCCAAACGGTAGTGCCACAAATAAGTTGCACTATCATTATCAACTCTGCATCTTTTGGCTTCAATATTATGAATATGTGTATCACTACTATCGAGATTCAACAAAAATAGACCACTCTTCAAGGGTGAATGACCATAAAAGATATTACCCATATAAATAGAACATCCATTATTCTCATATTTAAATGAATAACCGTCTCGCATCAAACAAGATCCACATATAATGTTCATGTTCAACGCTGGCACCAAATAACAATTATTCAGGTCTAAAACTAATCCCGAAGGTAGATGTAGAGGTAGCGTGCCGACGGCGATCACAACGACTTTGGAACCATTTCCCACGCGCATTGTCACCTCGTCCTTAGCCAATCTTCGCTTAATCTGTAGTCCCTGTTTCGAGTTGCAAATATTAGCAACAGAACCAGTATCAAATACCCAGGTGCTACTGCGAGCATTAGTAAGGTACACATCAATAACATGTATATCACATATACCTTGTTCACCTTGCCATCCTTCTTATCCGCCAAATACTTGGGGCAGTTCTGCTTCCAGTGACCAGTCCCTTTGCAGTAGAAGCACTTAGTCTCAGGCTTAGGTCCAGACTTGGGCTTCTTCACTTAAGCAGCAACTTGCTTGCCATTCTTCTTGAAGTTCCCCTTCTTCCCTCTACCCTTTTTCTTGAAATTGGTGGTCTTGTTGACCATCAACACTTGATGATCCTTCTTGATTTCTACCTCCGCAACCTTTAGCATCGCGAAGAGCTCGGGAATTGTCTTGTTCATCCCTTGCATATTATAGTTCATCACGAAGGTCTTGTAGCTTGGTGGCAGTTATTGAAGAATTCTGTCAATGACACTATCATCAGGAAGATTAACTCCCAGTTGAATCAAGTGATTGTTATACCCAGACATTTTGAGTATATGCGCACTGACAGAACTATTCTCCTCCATCTTGCAGCTGTAGAACTTATTGGAGACTTCATATCTCTCAATCCGGGCATTTGCTTGAAATATTAACTTCAACTCCTGAAACATCTCATATGCTCCATGACGTTCAAAACGTCGTTGAAGTCCCGGTTCTATGCCGTAAAGCATGGCACACTGAACTATCGAGTAGTCATCAGCTTTGCTCTGCCAGACGTTCACAATGTCCGGCGTTGCTCCTGCAGCGGGTCTTGCACCTAGCGGTGCTTCCAGGATGTAATTCTTTTGTGCAACAATGAGGATAATCCTCAAGTTACGGACCTAGTCCGTGTAATTGCTACCATCATCTTTCAACTTAGCTTTCTCAAGGAATGCATTAAAATTCAAAGGAACAGTAGCACGAGCCATTGATCTACAACAACATAGACAGGAGAAATACTATCAGGTACTAAGTTCATGATAAATTAAAGTTCAATTAATCATATTACTTAAGAACTCCCACTTAGATAGACATCTCTCTAATCATATAAGTGATCACGTGATCCAAATCAACTAAACCATGTCCGATCATCACGTGAGATGGAGTAGTTTTCAATGGTGAACATCACTATGTTGATCATATCTACTATATGATTCACGCTCGACCTTTCGGTCTCAGTGTTCTGAGGCCATATCTGCATATGTTAGGCTCGTCAAGTTTAAACCGAGTATTCTGCGTGTGCAAAACTGGCTTGCACCCGTTGTATGTGAACGTAGAGCTTATCACACCCGATCATCACGTGGTGTCTCGGCACGACGAACTTTCGCAACGGTGCATACTCAGGGGGAACACTTGTACCTTGAAATTTAGTGAGAGATCATCTTATAATGCTACCGTCAACCAAAGCAAAATAAGATGCATAAAAGATAAACATCACATGCAATCAATATAAGTGATATGATATGGCCATCATCATCTTGTGCCTTTGATCTCCATCTCCAAAGCACTGTCATGATCACCATCGTCACCGGTGCGATACCTTGATCTCCATTGTAGCATCGTTGTCGTCTCGCCAACTATTGTTTGTACGACTATCGCTACCGCTTAGTGATAAAGTAAAAAACAATTACAAGGCGATTGCATTGCATACAATAAAGCGACAACCATATGGCTCCTGCCAGTTGCTGATAACTCTGTTACAAAACATGATCATCTCATACAATAAAATTTAGCATCATGTCTTGACCATATCACATCACAACATGCGCTGCAAAAACAAGCTAGACGTCCTCTACTTTGTTGTTGCAAGTTTTACGTGGCTACTACGGGCTGAGCAAGGTCCGTTCTTACCTACGCATCAAAATCACAACAATTTTTCGTCAAGTATGTGATGTTTTAACCTTAAACAAGGACCGGGCGTAGCCACACTCGATTCAACTAAAGTTGGAGAAACTGACACCCGCCAGCCACATGTGTGCGAAGCATGTCGGTAGAACTAGTCTCGCGTAAGCGTACGCGTAATGTCGGTCCGGGCCGCTTCATCCAACAATACCACTGAATCAAAGTATGACATGCTGGTAAGTAGTATGATTATTATCGCCCACAACTCATTTGTGTTCCACTCATGCATATAACATCTACGCATAAACCTGGCTCTGATACCACTGTTGGGGAACGCAGTAATTTTAAAAATTTCCTACACGCACGCAAGATCATGGTGATGCATAGCAACGAGCGGGAGAGTGTTGTCTACGTACCCTCGTAGACCGTAAGCGGAAGCATTATGACAACGCGGTTGATGTAGTCGTACGTCTTCACGATCCGACCGATCCTAGTACCGAAAGTATGGCACCTTCGCGATCTGCACATGTTTGGCTCGGTGACATCCCACGAACTCTCGATCCAGCTGAGTGTCGAGGGAGAGCTTCGTCAGCACGATGGTGTGATGATGGTGATGATGAAGCTACCGGCGTAGGGCTTCGCCTAAGCACTGCAACAACATGACCAAGGTGGATTATGGTGGAGGGGGGCACCGCACACGGCTAAGACAATGTCTGTTGTGTGTTCTAGGGTGCCCCTGCCCCCGTATATAAAGGAGCAAGGGGGGAGGCCGACCGGCCCTAGGGCGCGCCAAGGAGGGGAGGAATCCTCCTCCTAGTAGGAGTAGGATTCCTCCTTTCCTAGTCCTACTAGGAGGGGGAAGGAAGGAGAGGGGGATGGAGAGGGAAAGAGGGGCCGCGCCCCACTCCCCTAGTCCAATTCGGACACCCTTGGGAGGTGGGGTGCCACCTCCTGGCTGCTGCCCTCTCTCTCCCCTAAAGCCCACTAAGGGCCCAATAACTTCCCGGGGGGGGGGGGGGGGGGGTCAGTAACCCTCCGGCACTCCAGTTTTCTCCGAAATCACCTGGAACACTTTCGGTGTCTGAATATAGCCGTCCAATATGTCAATCTTTATGTCTCGACAATTTAGAGACTCCTTGTCATGCCCGTGATCATATCCGGGACTCCGAGCTACCTTCGGTACATCAATACACATAACTCATAATACCAATCATCACTGAACGTTAAGCGTGCGGACCCTACGGGTTCTAGAACTATGTAGACATGACCGATACACGTCTCCGGTCAATAACCAATAGCGGAACCTAGAAGCTCATATTGGCTCCCACATATTCTACGAAGATCTTTATCGGTCAAACCGCATAACAACATACGTTGTTCCCTTTGTCATCGGTATGTTACTTGCCCGAGATTCGATCGTTGGTATCTCAATACCTAGTTCAATCTCGTTACCGGCAAGTCTCTTTACTTGTTCCGTAATGCATCATCCCACAACTAACTCATTAGTCACATTGCTTACAAGGCTTATAGTGATGTGCATTACCGAGAGGGCCCCGAGATACCTCTCTGACAAACAGAGTGACAAATCCTAATCTCGATCTATGCCAACTCAACAAACACCATTCGAGACACCCGTAGAGCACCTTTGTAATCACCCAGTTACATTGTGATGTTTGGTAGCACACAAAGTGTTCCTCCGGTATTCGGGAGTTGCATAATCTCATAGTTATGGGAACATGTATAAGTCATGAAGAAAGAAATAGCAACATACTAAACGATCAAGTGCTAAGCTAACAGAATGTGTCAAGTCAATCACATCATTCTCTAATGATGTGATCCCGTTCATCAAATTACAACTCATGGCTATGGCTAGAAAACTTAACCATCTTTGATTAACGAGCTAGTCAAGTAGAGGCTTACTAGTGATGTTGGGGAACGTAGTAATTTCAAAAAAATTTCCTACGCACACGCAAGATCATGGTGATGCATAGCAACGAGATGGGAGAGTGTTGTCCACGTACCCTCGTAGACCGTAAGTGGAAGCGTTAGCACAACGCGGTTGATGTAGTCGTACGTCTTCACGACCCGACCGATCCAAGCACCGAACGTACGGGGCCTCCGAGTTCAGCACACGTTCAGCTCGATGACGATCTCCGGCCACCGATCCAGCGAAGCTCCGAAGATGAGTTCCGTCAGCACGACGGCGTGGTGACGATGATGATGTTCTACCGGCGCAGGGCTTCGCCTAAAATCCGCGACGATATGACCGAGGTGGAATATGGTGGAGGGGGGCACCGCACACGGCTAAGGAACGATCCGTAGATCAACTTGTGTGTCATGGGGTGCCCCCTGCCCCCGTATATAAAGGAGCAAGGGAGGAGGAGGCCGGCCCTAGGGGAGGGCGCGCCATGATGTGGAGTCCTACTAGGACTCCAAGTCCTAGTAGGAGTCCACCAAGAGGGGAGGAAGGGAGAAGGAAGTGGAGGAGAAGGAAAGGTGGCCGGCCCCCTTTTCCCTAGTCCAATTCGGACTAGAGGAGAGGGGGGCGCAGCAGCCCCTTGGCCTTTTTCTCCTCTTCCCAGTAAAGCCCATCAAGGCCCAATACTCTTCCCCGTATTCCCGTAACTCCCCGGTACTCCCGAAAATACCCGAATCACTCGGAACCTTTCCGAACTCCGAATATAGTCGTCCAATATATCGATCTTTACGTCTCGACCATTTCGAGACTCCTCGTCATGTCCCCGGTCTCATCCGGGACTCCGAACTCCTTCGGTACATCAAAACTCATAAACTCATAATATAAATGTCATCGTAACGTTAAGCGTGCGGACCCTACGGGTTCGAGAACTATGTAGACATGACCTAGAACTATTCTCGGTCAATAACCAATAGCGGGACCTGGATGCCCATATTGGTTCCTACATATTCTACGAAGATCTTTATCGGTCAAACCGCATAACAACATACTTTGTTCCCTTTGTCATCGGTATGTTACTTGCCCGAGATTTGATCGTCGGTATCCAATACCTAGTTCAATCTCGTTACCGACAAGTCTCTTTACTCGTTCTGTAATACGTCATCTCATAACTAACTCATTAGTTACATGCTTGCAAGGCTTAGGTGATGAGTATTACCGAGAGGGCCCAGAGATACCTCCCCGACAATCGGAGTGACAAATCCTAATCTCGAATTATGCCAACCCAACATGTACCTTCGGAAACACCTATAGTACTCCTTTATAATCACTCAGTTACGTTGTGACGTTTGGTAGTACCCAAAGTGTTCCTCCGGTAAACGGGAGTTGCATAATCTCATAGTTACAGGAACATGTATAAGTCATGAAGAAAGCAATAACAACATACTAAATGATCAAGTGCTAGGCTAACGGAATGGGTCAATTCAATCACATCATTCTCCTAATGATGTGATCTCGTTAATCAAATGACAACTCTTTTGTCCATGGCTAGGAAACATAACCATCTCTGATAAACGAGCTAGTCAAGTAGAGGCATACTAGTGACACTATGTTTGTCTATGTATTCACACATGTATTATGTTTCCGGTTAATACCATTCTAGCATGAATAATAAACATTTATCATGAAATAAGGAAATAAATAATAACTTTATTATTGCCTCTAGGGCATATTTCCTTCAGTCTCCCACTTGCACTAGAGTCAATAATCTAGTTCACATCGCCATGTGATTTAACACCAATATTCATATCTGTATATGATTAACACCCATAGTTCACATCATCATGTGACCAACATCCAAAGGGTATACTAGAGTCAATAATCTAGTTCACATTGCTATGTGATTAACACCCAAAGAGTACTAAGGTGTGATCATGTTTTGCTCGTGAGAGGAGCTTAGTCAACGGGTCTGTCACATTCAGAGCCGTATGTATTTTGCAAAAAATTTTTTTGTCCACAATGCTCTGCACGGAGCTACTCTAGCTAATTGCTCCCACTTTCAATATGTATCCAGGTTGAGACTTAGAGTCATCTGGATCAGTGTAAAAGTTTGCACTGATGTAACTTTTACAACAAACTCTTTTATCACCTCCATAATCAAGAAACATCTCCTTAGTCCTTACTAAGGATATTCTTGACCAATGTCCAGTGATCTACTCCTAGATCACTATTGTACTCCCTTGCAAAATTCAGAGCAAGGTATACTATAGGTCTGGTACATATCATAGCATACTTTATAGAACCTATGACTGAGGCATAGGGAATAATTTTTCATTCTCTTTCTATTTTCTGCTGTGGCCGGGATTTGAGTCTTACTCAATTACATACCTTTGCAACACAGGCAAGAACTCTTTCTTTGACTGTTCCATTTTGAACTATTTCAAAATCTTTCTAAGGTATGTACTCATTGAAAATCTTATCAAGCGTCTTGATCTATCTCAATAGATCTTGATGCTCAATATGTAAGTAGCTTTTATTGAGGTCTTTTCCTTTTAAAGAACTCCTTTAAAACACTCCTTTATGCTTTGCAGAAAAATTCTACATCATTTCTGATCAACAATATGTCACTCACATATACTAATCAGAAAGGCTGTAGTGCTCCCACTCACTTCATTGTAAATACAGGCTTCATCGTAAGTCCATATAAAACTATATGCTTTGATCAACTTATCAAAGCATATATTCCATCTCCGAGATGCTTGCACCAGTCCATAAATGGATCGCTGGAGCTTGCACATTTTGTTAGCACCTTTAGGATTGACAAAAACCTTCTGGTTGCATCATATACAACTCTTTTTTAATAAATCCATTAAGAAATGCAGTTTTGACATCCTTTTGCCAGATTTAAAAAAAAATGTGGCAATTGCTAACATGATTCGGACAGACTTTTAAGCATCGATACGAGTGAGAAAATCTCATTGTATTCAACATCTTGAACTTTGTCAAAAACCTTTTTCGACAAGTCTAGCTTTGTAGATAGTAACACTACTATCAGCGTCCGTCTTCCTCTTGAAGATCCATTTATTTTCTATGGCTTGCCGATCATCGGGCAACTCCACCAAAGTCCACACTTTGTTCTCATACATGGATCTCATCTCAGATTTCATGGCCTCAAGCCATTTCGCGGAATCTGGGCTCATCATCGCTTCCTCATAGTTCGTAGGTTCATCATGGTCTAGTAACATGACTTTTAGAACATGATTACTACACCATTCTGGTGCGGATCTTACTCTGGAAGACCTACGAGGTTCTGTAGTAACTTGATCTGAAGTTTTATGATCATCATCATTAGCTTCCTCACTAATTGGTGTAGCAATCACTGGAACTGATTTCTGTGATGAACTACTTTCCAATTCGGGAGAAGGTACAATTACCTTATCAAGCTCTACTTTCCTCCCACTCACTTCTTTCGAGACAAACTTCTTCTCTAGAAAGGATCCATCTTAGCAACGAATAACTTGCCTTCGGATCTGTGATAGAAGGTGTACCCAATAGTCACCTTTGGGTATTCTATGAAGACGCACTTCTCTGATTTGGGTTCGAGCTTATCAGGTTGAAACTGCAGCCCCAAACTTTAAGAAACGACAACTTTTGGTTTCTCGCCAAACCACAGTTCATAAGGCGTCGTCTCAACGGATTTTGATGGTGCCCTATTTAAAGTGAATGCAGCTGTCTCTAATGCATAACCCCAAAATGATAGTGGTAAATCGGTAAGAGACATCATAGATCGCACCATATCAAATAAAGTGCGGTTACGACGTTCGGACACACCATAACGTTGTGGTGTTCCAGGTGGCGTGAGCTGTGAAACTATTCCACATTGTTTTATTTGAAGACCAAACTCGTAACTCAAATATTCATCTCCATGATCAGATCGCAGAAACTTTATTTTCTTGTTACGATGATTTTCCACTTCACTCTGAAATTCTTTGAACCTTTCAACTATTTCAGACTTATGTTTCATCAAGTAGATATACCAATATCTGCTCAAATCATCTGTGAAGGTCAGAAAATAACGATACCCGCCGCGAGCCTCAATACTCATCGGATCGCATACATCAGTATGTATTATTTCCAATAAGTCAGTTGCTCGCTCCATTGTTCCGGAGAACGGAGTCTTAGTCATCTTGCCCATGAGGCATGGTTTGCAAGCATCAAGTGATTCATAATCAAGTGATTTCAAAATCCCATCAGCATGGAGTTTCTTCGTGCGCTTTACACCAATATGACCTAAACGGCAGTGCCACAAATAAGTTGCACTATCATTATTAACTTTGCATCTTTTGGCCTCAATATTATGAATATGTGTATTACTACGATCGAGATCCAACAAACCATTTTCGTTGGTGTGTATGACCATAGAAGGTTTTATTCATGTAAACAGAACAACAATTGTTCTCTAACTTAAATGAATAACCGTATTGCAATAAACATGATCAAATCATATTCATGCTCAACGCAAACACCAAATAACACTTATTTAGATTCAACACAAATCCCGAAAGTATAGGGAGTGTGCGATGATGATCATATCAATCTTGGAACCACTTCCAACAAACATCGTCACTTCACCCTTAACTAGTCTCTGTTTATTCTGCAACTCCCGTTTCGAATTACTAATCTTAGCAACCGAACAAGTATCAAATACTTAGGGGCTACTATAAACACTAGTAAGGCACACATCAATAACCTGTATATCAAATATACACTTGTTCACTTTGCCATCCTTCTTACCCACCAAATATTCAGGGCATTTCCGCTTCCAGTGACCATTTCCTTTGCAGTGTAAGCACTCAGTTTCAGGCTTTGGTCCAGCTTTGGGCTTCTTCACGGGAGTGACAACTTGCTTGTCATTCTACTTGAAGTTCCCTTTCTTTCCCTTTGCCCTTTTCTTGAAACTAGTGATCTTGTTAACCATCAACACTTGATGCTCTTTCTTGATTTCTACCTTCGTTGATTTCAGCATCACGAAGAGCTTGGGAATCATTTTCGTCATCCCTTGCATACTATAGTTCATCACGAAGTTCTAGTAACTTAGTGATGGTGACTAGAGAATTCTGCCAATCACTATCTTATCTGGAAGATTAACTCCCACTTGATTCAAGCGATTGAAGTACCCAGACAATCTAAGCACATGCTCACTAGTTGAGCGATTCTCCTCCATCTTTTAGCTATAGAACTTGTTGGATACTTCATATCTCTCAACTCGGGTATTTGCTTGAAATATTAACTTCAATTCCTGGAACATCTCATATGGTCCATGACGTTCAAAACGTCTTTGAAGTCCCGATTCTAAGCCGTTAAGCATGGTGCACTAAACTATCAAGTAGTCATCATATTGAGCTAGTCAAACGTTCATAACGTCTACATCTGCTCTTGCAATAGGTCTGTCACCTAGTGGTGCATCAAGGACATAATTCTTCTGTGCAGCAATGAGGATTAACCTCAGATCACGGATCAAATCCGCAACATTGCTACTAACATTTTTCAACACAATTTTCTCTAGGAACATAAAAATAAACATATGAAAGCAATAACGCGAGCTATTGATCTACAACATAATTTGCAAAATACTACTAGGACTAAGTTCATGATAAATTAAAGTTTAATTAATCATATTACTTAAGAACTCCCACTTAGACAGACATCTCTCTAGTCATCTAAGTGATCACGTGATCCAAATCAACTAAACCATAACCGATCATCACGTGAGATGGAGTAGTTTTCAATGGTGAACATCACTATGTTGATCATATCTACTATATGATTCACGCTCGACCTTTCGGTCTCTGTGTTCCGAGGCCATATCTGCATATGCTAGGCTCGTCAAGTTTTAACCTGAGTATTCTGCGTGTGCAAAACTGGCTTGCACCCGTTGTAGATGGACGTAGAGCTTATCACACCCGATCATCACGTGGTGTCTCGGCACGACGAACTTTGGCAACGGTGCATACTCAGGGAGAACACTTCTTGATAATTTTAGTGAGAGATCATCTTAAAATGCTACCGTCAATCAAAGCAAGATAAGATGCATAAAGGATAAACATCACATGCAATCAATATAAGTGATATGATATGGCCATCATCATCTTGTGCTTGTGATCTCCATCTTCGAAGCACCGTCATGATCACCATCGTCACCGGCGCGACACCTTGATCTCCATCGTAGCATCGTTGTCGTTATGCCATCTATTGCTTCTATGACTATCGCTACTGCTTAGTGATAAAGTAAAGCAATTACAGGGCGTTTGCATTTCATACAATAAAGCGACAACCATATGGCTCCTGTCAGTTGCCGATAACTTCGGTTACAAAACATGATCATCTCATACAATAAAATATAGCATCACGTCTTGACCATATCACATCACAACATGCCCTGCAAAAACAAGTTAGACGTCCTCTACTTTGTTGTTGCAAATTTTACGTGGCTGCTACGGGCTTAGCAAGAACCGTTCTCACCTACGCATCAAAACCACAACGATAGTTTGTCAAATAGACTCCGTTTTAACCTTCACAAGGACCGGGCGTAGCCACACTCGGTTCAACTAAAGTGAGAGAGACAGACACCCGCCAGCCACCTTTAAGCACGAGTGCTCGTAACGGTGAAACCAGTCTCGCGTAAGCGTACGCGTAATGTCGGTCCGGGCCGCTTCATCTCACAATACTGCTGAACCAAAGTATGACATGCTGGTAGGCAGTATGACTTATATCGTCCACAACTCACTTGTGTTCTACTCGTGCATATAACATCAACGCATAAAACCTAGGCTCGGATGCCACTGTTGGGGAACGTAGTAATTTCAAAAAAATTTCCTACGCACACGCAAGATCATGGTGATGCATAGCAACGAGAGGGGAGAGTGTTGTCCACGTACCCTCGTAGACCGTAAGCGGAAGCGTTAGCACAACGCGATTGATGTAGTCGTACGTCTTCACGATCCGACCGATCCAAGCACCGAACGTACGGGGCCTCCGAGTTCGGCACACGTTCAGCTCAATGACGATCTCCGGCCTCCGATCTAGCGAAGCTCCGAAGATGAGTTCCGTCAGCACGACGGCGTGGTGACGATGATGATGTTCTACCGGCGCAGGGCTTCGCCTAAACTCCGCGACGATATGACCGAGGTGGAATATGGTGGAGGGGGGCACCGCACACAGCTAAGGAACGATCCGTAGATCAACTTGTGTGTCATGGAGTGCCCCCTTGCCCCCGTATATAAAGGAGCAAGGGAGGAGGAGGCCGGCCCTAGGGGAGGGCGCACCATGATGTGGAGTCCTACTAGGACTCCAAGTCCTAGTAGGAGTCCACCAAGAGGGGAGGAAGGGAGAAGGAAGTGGAGGAGAAGGAAAGGTGGCCGGCCCCCTTTTCCCTAGTCCAATTCGGACTAGAGGGGAGGGGGGCGCGCAGCAGCCCCTTGGCCTTTTTCTCCTCTTCCCAGTAAAGCCCATCAAGGCCCAATACTCTTCCCCGTATTCCCGTAACTTCCCGGTACTCCCGAAAATACCCGAATCACTCGGAACCTTTCCGAACTCCGAATATAGTCGTCCAATATATCGATCTTTACGTCTCGACCATTTCGAGACTCCTCGTCATGTCCCCGATCTCATTCGGGACTCCGAACTCCTTCGGTACATCAAAACTCATAAACTCATAATATAAATGTCATCGTAACGTTAAGCGCGTGGACCCTACGGGTTCGAGAACTATGTAGACATGACCTAGAACTATTCTCGGTCAATAACCAATAGCGGGACCTGGATGCCCATATTGGTTCCTACATATTCTACGAAGATCTTTATCGGTCAAACCGCATAACAACATACTTTGTTCCCTTTGTCATCGGTATGTTACTTGCCCGAGATTTGATCGTCGGTATCCAATACCTAGTTCAATCTCGTTACCGGCAAGTCTCTTTACTTGTTCTGTAATACGTCATCTCATAACTAACTCATTAGTTACATGCTTGCAAGGCTTAGGTGATGAGTATTACCGAGAGGGCCCAGAGATACCTCCCCGACAATCGGAGTGACAAATCCTAATCTCGAATTATGCCAACCCAACATGTACCTTCGGAAACACCTGTAGTACAGCTTTATAATCACTCAGTTACGTTGTGACGTTTGGTAGTACCCAAAGTGTTCCTCCGGTAAACGGGAGTTGCATAATCTCATAGTTACAGGAACATGTATAAGTCATGAAGAAAGCAATAGCAACATACTAAACGATCAAGTGCTAGGCTAACGGAATGGGTCAAGTCAATCACATCATTCTCCTAATGATGTGGTCTCGTTAATCAAATGACAACTCTTTCGTCCATGGCTAGGAAACATAACCATCTCTGATAAACGAGCTAGTCAAGTAGAGGCATACTAGTGACACTATGTTTGTCTATGTATTCACACATGTATTATGTTTCCGGTTAATACCATTCTAGCATGAATAATAAACATTTATCATGAAATAAGGAAATAAATAATAACTTTATTATTGCCTCTAGGGCATATTTCCTTCAAGTGACACTCTGTTTGTCTATGTATTCACACATGTATTAAGTTTCCGGTTAATACAATTCTAGCATGAATAATAAACATTTATCATGATATAAGGAAATATAAATAACAACTTTGTTATTGCCTCTAGGGTATATTTCCTTCACTGCCCATCTCGCTGCGCTTCAGGTTCCCATTAGCAAAATGCGCTTGCCCGTAAAAAAAAAGGTACCTGCGGGACTCTGTGGTCATATGGGCTACTGCGTTCTTTTCTCTTTTGAGTCGTTTCTTTTTTCTTTTCTTTATTTTTCTGTTTCATTATTTGTTTTAAATTATAAACTATTTTAGTTTCATGTTTTTTGTCTTTTATTTATATTTCTTATTTCCCCCCTTTTTCATTATTTTTCTTTTTTCTTTTTATTTGTTTTAAATGTAATAAAAATCACATTGTCATTTGTTTGGTTTAATTGTACTACAAATCTTAATCGTGGATTATTTGGTCGTTGCGTCCCATGTCGTGTGTCTGGTGTCTATTTGTCGATTGCTTGCGTTTGCGTCTTTTGTTCGGCCATTTTACGGTGCGATTTAGCGTTCCATTTCGGATTGGTTTTGTTAATTCTCATCTAGATGAGAGTTACCAATGTCTCATCTAATTCATATACCGTTAGATATACGTGTTCTAAGTTGTGGTTGTTGTTGGCCCGATATGATTTCCGTTTTTTTGTTTTGTGTATTGGCTCTATTTTGTGGGTTGTAGCTTTTTTGTGGAGGGTCACCTGTCGTTTGTTCCTTATTTGTTTTGTGTGGGTTGACTGTGTAGTAGAGGAGAGCGTAACTATTTTTTTACTTTTGGATTTGCTAAATATCATCATAGTCTATATCATCCGACTTGTTTAATGTTCGCACAAACTCGATAATGTGTGTCCGTGTCAGCTTGTTCTTTTTGTTTTGTGTCGGCCTGTTCTCGTGTTTCTTTTCACATGGGTCAGTGTATGTCGTTGTTTGGGAGACGTGGTCCATTTTTTTGTTCATTTTTGCTGTGTGTCTTTTGTGGCCTGGTGGAGAATTTGTAGAGTCCACCCTCGACTTGCAAATGGATTCGTAGTAGTCCCAGTTGCAAGTTCACCCCTGACTCATAATTGGGCATGTGTTTTATTTTTCATCCTAGTTGCAAGTCCATGCTCGACTTTTGACTAGTCTCGTAGTTTGTTATTGTCCCAGTTGCAAGTCTGAAAGTGCGTTATATCGACTAGAGGGGGTGTGAATAGGCGATTTTTATGAATTCTTCACTGAGGAATTTGCTGGTGAGGAAATTCCTAAATGAAGAACTACTTGCAGCGGAATAAGTACTCAGAAGTAAACATAGCAGAACACAAGCATAGTCATCATGATGAAATGAAGACAAGCACAGAGTACAGAAAGCGTAAGCACATGATAACACAGGATTAAGACGGACAGACTGAAGAAATTAAACTGACGAAATTGTGAAAGTCTTCAGTCAAGGTCTTCAAACAGATATGAACAGGCACACAACAAGAGACATGAGGAAATGAAAGAGTTGAGGAAATAGAACCAGTAAGCTCGGTGAAGACAATGATTTGGTAGACCCAGTTGTACATCTGGTTGGAGTGGCTGAGTATTTAAACTCGAGGACACCTAGTCCCGGACACACAGTCCTCACCGTATTCTCCTTGAGCTAAGGTCACACAGACCTTGCCCAATCACTCGTGGTAAGTCTTCAGGTGACTTCCGAACCTTCACAAACTCGGTCACTCGGCGATCCACAATTCCTCTTGGATGCTCTAGACCTTGACGCCTAACCGTTTGGAAGAAGCACAGTGTTCAAAGGAAACAAGCGTCGGATCCACGTAGGATCAATCTCTTTAGTGATGCTCAATCACTTTTGGTTTGTAGGTGTTGGGTTTGGGTTTTCCTCACTTGATGATTTTCGCTCAAAGTCCTCAGAGGATGGGATGCTCTCAGATGACAAGTGTCAGTTTCTCTCGGAGCAGCCAACCAGCTAGTGGTTGTAGGGGGCGGCTATTTATAGCCTAGGGAGCAGCCCGACATGATAAGACATAAATGCCCTTGTCTGATTTTACCGTTAGGTGGGTATATATTTTGGAACAGCTGGCGCATAGCACAGCAACGGTCGAAATTTTGACTATCAAAATCCTCAGGGCTATCATGTTCCTCACTATGTAGGCAATTCGCATTGGCGAATTCCTAACTCCTTAGTCAGAACAAATTCCTTAGAGACCAGAAGAGCTTCGTCTCTGTCACTAAAGAATATGACTAAACTGTATGAGATTTCCAATGGCTTCACTCGAAGGGATTGGTAGGTGTAGGATTTGAGTTGAGCATCACATGGAAATTTTTCCTTAGTATTTCCTCGACCCCCTTTAATAGTACGGTGTTTCCTATGACTCAAGAAAGAGAAAATGAAACTATGAAAACAAAAGTGTTCACGCTTCATGTTCCTTGAATGATTGCCAAGTCTTCAAGGTCACACCAATTTCTTCACTTTCAAAGTCTTCAGAAATCCAAAGTCTTCAGTTGAAGAACTTCATTTTTAGGGGTCGACTTTCTCTATAAATATCAAACTCATCATAGACTTATAGACCTGTGTACACTCATAAACGCATCAGTCCCTTAACCTATAAGTCTTCAATACACCAAAATCACCAAGGGGCACTAGATGCACTTACAATCTCCCCCTTTTTGGTGATTGATGACAATATAAGTTAAGTTTTCAACGGGGATAAACATATGAAGTGTAAATACTGATATTGAGGAATTTGATTGCAAGATATAGAAGAACTCCCCTGGAAGATGTGCATAGTGAGGAATTTTCTTTTGAAGCAATGCACACTTGAAGAGTATAATCATGGAGATCTCCCCCTATATCTTGTAATTCATACATGCATTTGATATATAATATGAAGAATTTGAAATGCATGATGAAATATGGTGACTGATGTTATTCAGCATGCGTGCATTGACATTAATGAGTAATAAGCATGCAGAAGAACACAACAAAAGTATCAGGCCACCATAGAGTTTAAGATTACAACTCGATCCAGCAAAGTCATCAGAAGAACGAGAGTTGTAACTTAGCAAAAAAATGCCCATATAGGATAGACCCACTTGAGGACTAACTCAAATTTCTCCCCCTTTGTCATCGAATGACCAAAAGGGTTGAAACTGAGGACTAACGCCCGTGAAGAATATCATGATGATGGAGGAGCGGCAGCGTTGTCAGGGTCTTGAGTCGTTGTAGGGCCTGCTGCAGTGTCGTCCAAGTCTTCATGCTCGTCCGTGGCGCGCGATGAAGAATATGAGCTGGCCACCAAGGAAGGAACCTTGACCTTCTTGTATTTCTTCGATGGAGGAGCAGACCAGTCGAAGTCTTCCTTGAAGCCCACTTGCTTCAGATCTTCTTCACCGTATAGATGTGACAGAATAGCCCAGGTGCGATCAAAAACTTCATGGAGGTAGTACTGGTTTTTCTTCACTGCATTATGTGTAGAAGTCATGTTGTGAAGAATGGAACCAAACTGACGCTTAACCCACTTGTGGTTTCGATCCACCTTCTGGTGAAGACTTATCAGCAGTTCACGGTCAGTCATCACACGAGGAGCAGTAGCTTGAGGACTTGACTTGGTAGCATTGGCAGCAGAATCATGAGTGGCAGAGTCATCATTGGTGGAGTAAGATGCAGCTTTGTGGAACTGACCATCCAATGGACGAATGCCTTCATCGATAACGGCTGGTGACTTGCCCTTCTCATCAGATGAAGAAATTGTCCGCTTGAGGACTTCAATAGGGGGCAAGTAGCTGAGGTGATTCTGAAAATCGGCCTTGTAGTTGAGTGAAGACCTTGTTTTGAGGAATCTCATGATCCACGACGCGTAAGGCTTCAGCTCAAATGGTGAAAGTGCAACATTCGCCAGAGTCCTCATGAAGAAATCATGATAGTTTATGGGGATGCCATGCATGATGTTGAAAAGCATATTCTTCATCATTCCGATAATTTCTTCATCGGATGAGTCATGGCCTTTGATGGGACTCATGGTCTTCGTCAGAATACGGTAGATGGTTCTAGGCACATAGAGCAATTCCTTCACGAGGAATTTGGTCCTTGGGGCTTGACCCGGCTTCAGCGGCTTCATGAGCACTTGCATATAGTGAGCAGTGAGTTCAGGCTCATCATACAAACAACGAGCACCGTCAGGGGGAGGACTGATTGGCAAGGCACGAAGCAATTCAGAGGTTGGTGCCTTGTAATGAGTGTTTTCAGTCATCCAGTCCAACACCCACGTGTTGACGTCAGCAGCATCACCTGTGATATGCAGAGTTGCGTAGAACTGAAGAATAAGCTTCCAGTCAACTATGTCAGAGCAAAAGTTGAGCAAGCCTGCATCATGAAGCATGTTGAGGACTTGAGAGAATCAAGGCATGGATTCCATGTCCACGTGAGGAATGAGCTCATGGTCGAAGACTTTGTCCTTGTTGAAGAGCACTGAGGAATAGAAGTTGGCCTGGCTGGCAGTCCAGAAACGCTTCCTTCTAAGACAAGCATTGTCATAGGGGTTGAATTCAATGAAGAACACGTGCTCGCCGAAGAAATCATCAGCCTTGAATTTTTGCTTCTTTGAGAAGGGATCCCTTGGCTTGGGCTGAGGAGTGTCAGTCAATTGCATCACCAACTCAGGAATTGCAATCTCAGGTTCCTCAGGCTGAGGAATTTCAGGCTCTTCTGCAGTTTCAGCCTGGTTCTTCATTTCCTCATTTACATTTTCTTCAGCGCTAGTGGCTGGAATTTCTTCATGAACACTTGGGGTTGCATGAGGTTCTTCAGATCCCACTTGCACTTCAGTGGCAGCAGGGGACCGAGGAATTGCTTGGAGTGGAGTGAACATTGGTGAGTTGGGGTGCTGACTGTCCCAAATTCATCGTTGAGCACAGGAGTGGTACAGCCAATGTCCACATCATCATCTGTTATTTCTTCAACACCTGCCTCTTTAGCAGTGAACTGAGGCATAGGTGAAGAAATGATCGGAGTTGAAGGGATCTCATCCACTTCAATTTCTTCGTCCAACTGCTCTGTCGAAGCAGCAGAAGGAGTTTCTTCATCTGATTCATTGGGAATCACATAATCTTCACCAAAAGGAACAAGGTCCTTTGATGGCATGGAGGAGACTGGAATGACATCAATTGGATTATCAATTGAGCTAGTCAGTGGCTTCATCTTCTTCGGAGCTGAAGAATTTGATGAAGTTGATGCCTTCCTTTTCTTCACAGCTGCACGCTCTGCAGCCTTGGTCTTCTTCGCATCTGATGCAGATGGAAGGATCGGAGTTGGTGTAGGTGCAGGAGGTGCAGAGGACTTTGGTTCATTTTCCTTAGGCACAACTGATGCAGTTGCCCTGACTTGTTCACTTTCTTCAGGCGCACCACTAGTGGATGCCCTGGCAATATCTTCATTGGCTGGAATGGAGTTATCAGCCCTGGCACTCTCATTTTCTTCAGCAGCCTGATTGTCATTAGCGGTGCTGGCATGTTCTTTAGTAGGCTGTGCAGATGCTTCAGCCTGAGTAACTTCAGCCTGATTGTCATTAGAGGAGCAGCACTTGAAGTGAATTTCCTCGTCAGATTGACGAACCGCACCTTGGCACCCTTCCAATCAGCATGGTAGCAATCAAATTCATCACTCATTTGTTTGATTTCAACTTGCAAGGCAAGGAGCTGACCAGGAGTGAGAGTGAGGACATTGTCCTTGAGGTAGTGCTGTTTCTTGTACTTCACTTTCTTCAAACTTCTGCCTTGTTCAAATTTCCATTTTTCTTCCTCGATGAAGGTAGTCAACACATGACTCTGACCAGGAGTGAGGTTCATCTCTAGCAAAGGCGTGTTATGGTCCTTGTGCCACAGGTCAATGTAGTCGAGGATTAACTTTGGATCCAACATCAGCGGCACATTGCTGCCTTTGGCTCTAGCGGCCCTGGCTTGCCTGTCTCTGTTGATTTCAGCAAGTTCTTCATCATCAGCCTCATCATCATAAGATGGCACTTGGAAGGCAACCTGCTTCTTGTGAGGACTTGGTCGAACGCCTCGACCAGCAGTGGCCTTTTTCTTCAGCAGAGATGGACCAGCTGAGGAATTTCGAGCAGCTGAGGAGCTTGCAGATGCTCCTGAGGCAATTGAGAAGCCTTTAGTCCTTTGGCACGAGGCGAGATGCACAGGTGCCGAGGATTTGGTCGGAACAGCTGAAGACTTTGACGGAGGAGCTGAGGACTTTGAAGGGGCAGTATGAGGAATTTGCCGTGAGGGCCTTGAAGAATCTGGCCTTGAGGGCATAGCAGAGGAGCTTGGCCGTGAGGGCATTGAAGGTGAAGCACTGGACTTGTGCACAGGCTTCTTATGCATTGCCTTCTTTGGCTGACTAGCAGAGGCCTCAGCAGAGGTAGCAGCAGCAGCAGAGTCTGCGTTGAATTTCTTCACTGCTTCCTTTGCTTGCTTGGCCAGTTTGGCTTGGCGCTTTGCCCATTCATCAGGATAATACTCACCGCGCTTGAGGCTGGTGGGATCTGCCAATTGGCCTGGTGCCAATGGAGGTCTTGGGCATGGAGGGTTGAGTGTGAATTTCTTCATATACTTGGGAGTAACATATCTGTACTCCCTCCATTCCCGTGCCCATCTCCTCTCTATCCTTTGTATGCGCACCTTGCGCTGATTTTTGTCCTCCTTGCCGAATTTGGCCTCATCAGGAGTGCAGTAATCCTTGTATATGTCCTCAGGAATTTCAAACGCAGTATTGACCTCAGGCCTCTTTCCTCCCTTCTGTGGCTTCTTGTCAGCCATTTTCTTCAGCCGAGGAATATGAACAACTGAAGTTTCTGAAGAGGTGTGCAACTTTTCTTCGAGGATTGCTGCAAATGAGTTAAGTTGATGAGAACCTAGAGATTCAGCAGTGGACATTTGTACCTGTGAACAGAGTATAGTTGCGAGGAATTTGGACAGGTCATATGCGTTCTCAGAAGGTTTTTCAAAAATGAATAGGTTTTGAGGAATTTGACCAGATGAGTCTTGAGGAATTTCATTAAGCGTTCTTTGTCTTAGGTTCCAGAGTTGTATAGATTGAAAATCCACACAATTGAGGAATCTTGAAGAAACTCATTGCTTAGAGAAACAGATCAAGAGCAGATGACATGTGAGGTGTTCATGTGTGTGAAGATTTGAAGAATAAACACCTTTGAAGATTTTGAAGAAAACTTGAGAATCAAAGAGGGTAGTAAAAGTAACTTTTAATTACCCGAAGTGAAGAACGCGATGAACTGGAAAGAGTAGATGTGAAGTTCGTCGGGTCAGATCTTCCACGCCCTAACTCGGCAGAGGAAGACGACTATGACGGCGGCGGAGTGAAGAAATCCGCAACCGGCGCGAGTACGACATCGACGAGGTCGAGGCAGTGAAGCTCTTCCTCACCGGCGACGATGAAGTAGCGGCGGCGCTAAGGTTTCAGGAAGCTCGAGCAGGAGAGAGCGCGAGCGAGGTGAAAGTGAAGTGAGGAAGAGACAGGGGTATTTATAGAGGGAGTGAAAAACTGTTAATCCGAGGAAATAGGACGAACGTGCCCCTGGCCCTTCTCATTCGCATGACATGTGCCACCCACGTACTGAGAGGTGACGATCGTGTAGGATCGTGGGTGAATAGATAAGTATTGTCGTGAGAAATGGAACGGTCTGAGCGGCAAAGCCGAAAATTCAGATTAGATAAGTTAAAAGTTCCGTTCCCAATTTCTTCAGCTGTCAAGGACACAGTGAAGATTTGAAAGTGCAACTATCCCTAGGTGGTTTTGGTAATTAATAACAACATATAGCTCATTGAGCTAATACTATTCCAAGACTATTATTTCAGGAAAGCTCAATGAATGGCATGGCATGGATGATGAAAGTGGATCCCTCAAAATACTAAGGACAAAGGATTGGCTCAAGCTCGAAAGCTCAAGACTCTTCATTTTACATTTTAGTGATCCAAGATCACACTGAGTCTATAGGAAAAGCCAATACTATCAAGGAGGGATGAGGTGTTGCTTAATGAGCCTCTTGCTTCATGTGCTTAGTGATATGCTCCAAAAC
This sequence comes from Triticum timopheevii, assembly GCA_963921465.1. NCBI lineage: Eukaryota > Viridiplantae > Streptophyta > Magnoliopsida > Poales > Poaceae > Triticum > Triticum timopheevii. The sequence goes on along the minus strand of OY997266.1, from coordinate 190,061,337 downwards.
CCTCGACTACTTTCCCATATCCACAAATGACCTAAACCCAAAGCCAAAATCGGTCACACCGAAACTTCCTATCCGGCGCCACCGATTCCAAAAGTCATAGCCACTGCCACAAACCCTAAGCAAATCGGTCTTATCGATAGGGATCTCGGTCTCACCGAGATGGGGTTGCAATCTCTCTGTTTCCCTTCGTAACGTTTCGGTCTAACCGAAGTGAGCGATCGGTCCCACCGAGATTGCAATGTAAACTCTCTGTTTCCTTTTTGTAACATTTCGGTCTCACCGAAAAGAGCAAATCGGTCCCACCGAGTTTACCTGACCAACTCTCTGGAAAGCTTATTACCAAATCGGTCTCACCGAGTTTGTGTAATCGGTCTTACCGAGATTACGTTACGCCCTAACCCTAACCGAATCGGTCTCATCGAGATGCATGTCGGTCCCACCGAAAATCACTAACGGTCACTAGCTTTACTAAATCGGTTCGACCGGGTTTAACAATTCGGTCTCACTGAGTTTGGTAAATTGTGTGTAACCGTTAGATTTTGTGTGGAGGCTATATATACCCCTCCACCTCCTCTTCATTCGTGGAGAGAGCCATCAGAACGAACCTACACTTCCAACTTACCATTTCTGAGAGAGAACCACCTACTCATGTGTTGAGGCCAAGATATTCCATTCCTATCATATGAATCTTGATCTCTAGCCTTCCCCAAGTTGCTTTCCACTCAAATCTTCTTTCCACCAGATCCAAACCCATTGAGAGAGAGTTGAGTGTTGGGAAGACTATCATTTGAAGCACAAGAGCAAGGAGTTCATCATCAACACACCATTTGTTACTTCTTGGAGAGTGGTGTCTCCTAGATTGGCTAGGTGTCACTTGGGAGCCTCCGACAAGATTGTGGAGTTGAACCAAGGAGTTTGTAAGGGCAAGGAGATCGCCTACTTCGTGAAGATCTACCGCTAGTGAGGCAAGTCCTTCGTGGGCGACGACCATGGTGGGATAGACAAGGTTGCTTCTTCGTGGACCCTTCGTGGGTGGAGCCCTCCGTGGACTCGCGCAGCCGTTACCCTTCGTGGGTTGAAGTCTCCATCAACGTGGATGTACGATAGCACCACCTATCGGAACCACGCCAAAAACATCCGTGTCTCCAATTGCCTTTGAATCCTCCAAGCCCTTCCCTTTACTTTCTTGCAAGTTGCATGCTTTAATTTCCGCTGCCTATATACTCTTTGCATGCTTGCTTGAATTGTGTGATGATTGCTTGACTTGTCCTAAAGAAGCTAAAATCTGCCAAACTCTAAAATTGGGAAAAGGTTAAGTTTTTATTGGTCAAGTAGTCTAATCACCCCCCTATAGACATACTTCAAGGTCCTACAAGTGGTATCAAAGCTTTGGTCTCCATTTGCTTTGATTTCCATAGCTTTTGGTGGTCATAGCCTTGGTTTCACAACCTAGGAGAGTATGGCGTCTAGCGAGGGAGATTATCACCGTAGAGGTCCTTACTTTGATGGTACTAATTTTGCTAGTTGGAAGCATAAGATGAAAATGCATATTCTTGGACATAACCCCGCTGTTTGGGCAATTATTTGTATTGGCTTGCAAGGTGAATTTTTCGATGGGAGAGAACCGAACCGTGAAGCTAATGCGGAAGAATTGAAGATGCTGCAATACAACGCTCAAGCTTGTGATATCATCTTCAACGGATTGTGCCCCGAAGAATTCAACAAAATCAGCCGTCTTGAGAATGCAAAGGAAATTTGGGATACTTTGATTGATATGCATGAAGGTACCGAGTCCGTCAAGGAATCCAAGTTGGATGTGCTCCAAAGTCAGCTTGACAAGTTCAAAATGAAGGATGGTGAAGGTGTCGCTGAAATGTACTCTAGGCTTGCTCTTATCACAAATGAGATTGCCGGCTTAGGGAGTGAAGAGATGACCGACAAATTCATCATCAAGAAGATTCTAAGAGCATTGGATGGAAAGTATGATACCGTGTGCACATTGATTCAAATGATGCCAAACTACAAAGATCTCAAGCCAACGGAAGTCATTGGAAGGATTGTTGCTCATGAGATGTCACTCAAGGATAAGGAGGAACTTCACAACAAGTCAAGTGGTGGCTACAAAGCCTCAAGTGAAGCCCCCACATCATGAGAAACCAACCTTCAATGAAGAATTGAGCTTAATGGTGAAGAACTTCAACAAATTCTACAAGAGTAGAAGCAAAGAAAGAAGCTCCAAATCAAGGTCTTACAATGACAAGAGATCTTCTAGTCGAGAGCGCAATTGCTACAATTGTGGGAGATCCGACACTACTCCAATGAGTGTACGACACCCTACAAAAGAAGAGAAGATTCTCCAAGAAGAAGGAGCAAAAGAGAAGAATCACCACCAAGAGAGAGGAGGAGTAGAGATGATCGTTATGAACGAAGACCCTCACGGAGAAGCAAGGATTCGGAAAGGAAGGACAAGTCATCAAGGAGCTACACAAAACGAAGACATCAAGCTCATGTTGGTGAATGGGTATCCGGCTCTGACTCCGACAATCACTCCGAGAGAAGCTATCACTCCGACTCCGAATATACTCAAGATGAAGGTGTTGCCAGTCTAGCACTTGTGTCAACCAACTCCTACGACATATTTGATTCACCAAATGAAGGTTTTGGAAGATGCTTCATGGACAAAGGTCCAAAGGTAACACACCCCGAGTATGTTGATTTCAATAGTGATGAAGATGACTTGCTTGTGGATGATGATTTACTTGTTGACAACTCTAGTGATGAATACTATGATGAAACGTCAATTAATCATGCTAAACAAGATAAAACAAATGACAATGATAAGGAGAAGATTGAGCTTCTAACTAAAGAATTAAACTCTCTTAAGTTAGCTCATGAAACTATCTACGAAGATCATCGAGAACTTTTAAGGGCTCATGAGAAGTTACGCTTTGAAAAGCTCAATCTTGAGCAAGAGCATGAGTTCTTAAAAGCAATCAATGATGATCTCCGCAAGAAAAGTTCTTCTTACATTACCAAGCGTTTACTCTTATATACTTACATGCCTCAAGTCAAGTCTAGTAACAAGTACAAGAAATATACTTCCTCTAGTAGTAACAATAATAATGTCAAATCCAATATTGTTACTTCTAGTAGTTCTCTTGATTCCACTAATGATTCTCTTAGCCAAGTTACACTTGAGCAAGAAAATAGCTTATTGAAGGGAATTATAGAGAAATGTGTTTACAAGAGCCTTGCCGGGAGTAAGCAATTCGAGGAAATTGTACGTAAGCAAGGAAGGCACCGGAAGAATCAAGGTGTTGGTTTTGAACGAAAGTTCAATGCCAATGGAGTTGAGTGGGAAGAAGATCAATACCCCAAGACGAAGTTTGTTCCTCAACAAGAGAAGTATGATCCTACTTCCTTCAAGGGAACACAAGCTCAAGATGATCTTCCACCACAAGACCACAAGAACAAAGGCAAGGACAAGCTTCAAGAAGAGATTGATGCATTTCAAGAAGCACCCAAAGCCTCGTTCAAGTGGGTCCCCAAGACTACGTCAAGTTCTACTTCATCTAGTACAACTACAACTCCAAGGATTCCCATCAAGATGATGTGGATCCTGAAGAAGAAGAACTAGAGAGTTTTTGAGGGTGACTCTGCCAACATTCTTCACTCATATAATTTTGGCAAGAACAAGTGCAATCAACTTCCACATCTTGCACTAGTTTAAGGAGTCACAAACCCTCATGTTGGTAAGACAAGGGACAAGGTAACCTAATGAATTCATGGACATCATCTTGTGTGTGCATCACTCTATGTCTATGGATATTCTTGTTTGTTCCTTGTGGGACTAACCCATGTAGGTAAGTTGAAAGTGCAAGACACTCCAAAGGATTGCTCCAAATGATCTACATAAACATTGAGCATCTACATCTTCAACACCTACATGAAGTCATCATCGACAAAACCCAAGGTTAGTTCATCCCTCTAAAGGGGGATCTCACATCTAGGGGGAGCTTAACTCTAAGAATTGAGTCAAAGCAACTCTAATGGTGTGAACACATTAATGCATTATGTAAAAGTGGTAACCCCACTTGAGCTTAAACGATGAGTATGACCTATGATCAAATGTTCTCATTTGACTCCTAAGTCAATATACTCATATATAGATGACCTAGTCATCGCCAATTGCTTGATAGATGCTAGAATTGGTTGTGCATGCTTTGCCACATATTTCATTTGCTATCTTATTGTGTGAGCATGTTGGTGCATATTTTACTCATTCAAGGACATCCACTTGTTGTTTTGATTGCTTGGTTTCCTTTCTTTTTGCCAAGTGGATGGACAAGAATGCCTAAGAACCTTCTTTAGCTATCTATGCTTTTCTCATCTCAAACTCTATTCATGCTACATCACAAAATTTGATCAAGTCAGATTCGAACCACTCTGTGTGAGGAGCACTCGGAGTCCCCGATTCTTCATAGACTTAAACTTCCAAAACCTCTTTGTGATTCTCGGTCTGACCGATTCTTCCATTTCGGTCCTACCGAGATCACCAAGTTGATCTGAGTAATCTCGGTGCAACCGATTTGAACTTTTCGGTCTCACCGATTTTCTATAACTGAACACAGTTATGCATCTCGGTGCCACCGAGTTGTTCCACTCGGTCACACCGATAGGGTCGGGCTATATATAGCCATGGGCAAAAGTTTGGAAATTTCTCCGAAACCCTTCGCCCCCGCAACAGCTCGCTCTGCCATTGTGGTCTCCGGATCGTCTCCTTGCCGTCAGCAGCCTCCTGTCGCTGGTCTTCGCCGCCGTCAACGGAATTCGTACCCGCCGTTGCCGCCGTAGCAAGTCCACCGCCAAGTTAGGGTATGGACTTGATCTTTGTGCTATCCACGTCTGATTCCTAGCACATTGTTTTCATATTGATTCTTGCCACGATTGAGATTCTTCTATCCAGTCAAAATAGTCCATAGATTAGATGCGATTCAAATTTTTAGGGTTAGGTTTCCGCTAAAACCATCTCGGACCCACCGAGTTGAAAAACTCGATCTCACCGATTTGGCTTATGCTATTGCACTAGTGACTCTCGGTATGACCGAGAATTACTAATCGGTGCGACCGATTTGAGGATTCTGTGAAACCCTAGCAGTCTCGGTGCCACCGAACTGAAACTCGGTCCAACCGAGATCATCAGTTTAGGTTCCAAAACTGCTTCGGTATCACCGAGTTTGAAAATCGGTTGATCCGAAATGCTTTCTGTGGAAAACTAAAATTGAACTTTTGAATCATTCTTTTGCAAAAATCTCTGCATTTTGTGATGCTCATCTTTTCTATCTCATCTATAACTCTTCACAGGGTCAGCAGTCAGCTTTTGCAGTATGTCTGATCAGAGTTACAGCCAAAACAGGTCTGAAGAGCAGATGGACTTGAGTGAGGGCACTAGTCCCTTAACTTCAGATGATGGGAGCAGAAGTACTCCTAGCAACTTGCCTAAGGCTGCAACTAGGCATAGGAGGAAGAGAACCTCAGACTCAGAGGATGAGGATTACAAAGCTGAGGAGGATGAGGCCACTTCCAAGCAAGTGGTGCTCAAGAAAGAGTATGGCTCTGCACAAAGCACAAAGCCAGGTCTGAAGAGGAAAGTTCCTTCCAAGAGAACTCCAATGCCAAAGGCCAGGAAGTCCACTCAAGTGCCAGCCCAAGCTCAACCCAAAGAGGCACCTGCAAGGAAAGAAGCACCATCAAAACCTCAGAAAGTCCCCACTGGTGCAACCATGAAGTTCACAATTGAATCAGAGGATGATGGTGATCAGGACAAGAAAAAGAAGAGAGCTAGAACCACAACTGCCAAGGTCCTTGGAAATCCCTCAATGAGAAGGGATTCTGATGAAGAGGAAGAGGATGCTGCACCAGCTCCTAAGGTAGCTAAGCTTATGGGAGATGCAATCAGGTCAGGGGCTGCAACATCCAAGCCCAAAGATGCACCCAAAGCTGCCTCCAAGGCCAAGCAAGCTCCAAAGAGGAATACTAGGAGTATTCCAGCTGCTGAGAAGAACAAGGCCCCAGTGCCCAATGTTGCAGAAGATGAAGATGAGGAAGGCCAGGTCCTTAGCAAGCTCAAGCCCAAGATACCAGACCACAATGATGCCCATCCCGTGGCTGAGGATATGAGAATCAAGAAGGATTTAGGGCTGAGGCTATGGAGGATGGAAGATCCATATGCTTCAAGAAGAAGGACTGCTGTTGACTACAGGTTCCACAAAGGAACATCAGGACTTTTATGAGACCATTCTGTTGGACAAGAAGCCCATTGTCTGTGATATGAGGTGGGTTGACTGGAAATTCATCAGGGAGAATGAGCAGCACTACCCTGGAGTGGAGGAGAGCTTTATTGCTTGTGGAGTGGCAGATTTTGTTGGACAGAAGTTCACCAACTGGAATGATGAGCTTATCATGCAGTTCTACTCCACAACACACTTTTATCCAGATGGTAGAATTGTGTGGATGTCTGAAGGTACAAGGTACCAATCTACTGTTGAAGAATGGGCAAGTCTGATAAATGCCCCCAAGGAAGAAGAGGATGACTTGGACATATATGCAAAGAAGAAGTTGGATCATAACTCAATGGCTCACATGTACAAGGAAATTCCCGACAAGGCAGTTGAAACTCACAAGTTTGGATCAGTTCACTATCTGCTGTCAGGGTTGGCAACCATAAATTGGATTATGAGGCACACTTTGTTGCCCAAGTCAGGTGACCATAACATGATCAGAGGGCATGCCATCAACATGCTGCATGTGTTTGATGTGCCACAGAAGTTCAAAGTCATGAGCCTGATCATTGAAACAATCAAGAGGACTGCAGCAGATCAGAAGAGGAGCTGTGGATATGCACCTCAGATTCAAGAATTGATCAACTCCAAGATGGGCATAGGGAAATATCAGCTGGATAAGGAACATTTTCCAATTTATCCAGACTTTGAGGACAATGAGGTTGTCATGAATGAAGATGATCCACAATCAGTCCAAGCTCAGGAGAAGAAGGAGAAGGCAAAACAGGAGAAGGCTGCCAAGATGCCAACTCAAGAGGAGGCATCTGAGTATTTCTTGAAGACCAAACAAGAGCAGCTTGGTTACTTGATAGCATCAACTCTGAGGATTGAGAAGGGGTTGGCCACCCTAACTCAAAACCAGGAGAGCCTGGAGAGAATCATGGAACAAAAATTCTATGATCTAGATGTCAAGGTAACTAAGATTCAGTCAGTTGTAGAGCAGCTGTAGGATGACATGCAGGAGAGGAAGGGCAAGACAACCACCAATGTGTTTGCCAGAGTGCCCAGAGCCCAGAGGTCAGTTGCAGTGCCAGTGACAGACACTAGAGCTACAACTTCAGCACCAGCTATTGCCCCTACAGTTCCAGTGCAACCAGCTCCAGCATCCACTCCAGCACCCTCTACTTCAACTGAAGCCTTCGTCCAAGGAGCTATCAGGACACCACCACCAAAAGATCAAGCCTGAGAGTCGATCTAGCACTATGCATTTTCTATGAACTTTTTGGTAACTTGTTGCCAAAGGGGGAGAAAAATGTATAGATCATAGGCTTCGAGAGAGAGTGTTGCTTTTATTCTCTCTTGCTTTATTTGGTGGTTTTTTCAAACTTTGTTTGCTTTTGGTTGAGATACTATGCCTGTGAGACATTGATGATCATGTGGTTGATCATAAGCTACACATATGCATGCTTGATATTATCCTATCTATCTTATGTGATCATTCACTATGCTTGGTGATGAGTGCATGTATTCATTGTTTATTATTTTGAGCGCTCCACCAAGATGTATGTGACATGGAAGAGTAACCCATGAGCCTAATTCATTGTGCATTTGCAGTCCAAAGCAAAATTTAAGCCATGCACATATTTAGGGGGAGCTCTTGCTTATCACATACTTCTCAAAGCGACGATGTTATTCAATCTTATTATCATTTGTCGAAGCTTTGATCTATATGTTGTCATCAATTACCAAAAAGGGGGAGATTGAAAGTGCAACTATCCCTAGGTGGTTTTGGTAATTAATAACAACATATAGCTCATTGAGCTAATACTATTCCAAGACTATTATTTCAGGAAAGCTCAATGAATGGCATGGCATGGATGATGAAAGTGGATCCCTCAAAATACTAAGGACAAAGGATTGGCTCAAGCTCAAAAGCTCAAGACTCTTCATTTTACATTTTAGTGATCCAAGATCACATTGAGTCTATAGGAAAAGCCAATACTATCAAGGAGGGATGAGGTGTTGCTTAATGAGCCTCTTGCTTCATGGGCTTAGTGATATGCTCCAAAACCCTCAACTACTTTCCCATATCCACAAATGACCTAAACCCAAAGCCAAAATCGGTCACACCGAAACTTCCTATCCGGCGCCACCGATTCCAAAAGTCATAGCCACTGCCACAAGCCCTAAGCAAATCGGTCTTACCGATAGGGATCTCGGTCTCACCGAGATGGGGTTGCAATCTCTCTGTTTCCCTTTGTAACGTTTCGGTCTAACTGAAGTGAGCGATCGGTCCCACCGAGATTGCAATGTAAACTCTCTGTTTCCTTTTTGTAACATTTCGGTCTCACCGAAAAGAGCAAATTGGTCCCACCGAGTTTACCTGACCAACTCTCTGGAAAGCTTATTACCAAATCGGTCTCACCGAGTTTGTGTAATCGGTCTTACCGAGATTACGTTACACCCTAACCCTAACCGAATTGGTCTCACCGAGATGCATGTCGGTCCCACCGAAAATCACTAACGGTCACTAGGTTTACTAAATCGGTTCGACCGAGTTTAACAATTCGGTCTCATCGAGTTTGGTAAATTGTGTGTAACGGTTAGATTTTGTGTGGAGGCTATATATACCCCTCCACCTCCTCTTCATTCGTGAAGAGAGCCATCAGAACGAACCTACACTTCCAACTTACCATTTCTGAGAGAGAACCACCTACTCATGTGTTGAGTCCAAGATATTCCATTCCTATCATATGACTCTTGATCTCTAGCCTTCCCCAAGTTGCTTTCCACTCAAATCTTCTTTCCACCAGATCCAAACCCATTGAGAGAGAGTTGAGTGTTGGGGAGACTATCATTTGAAGCACAAGAGCAAGGAGTTCATCATTAACGCACCATTTGTTACTTCTTGGAGAGTGGTGTCTCCTAGATTGCCTAGATGTCACTTGGGAGCCTCCGACAAGATTGTGGAGTTGAACCAAGGAGTTTGTAAGGGCAAGGAGATCGCCTACTTCGTGAAGATCTACCGCTAGTGAGGCAAGTCCTTCATGGGCGATGGCCATGGTGGGATAGACAAGGTTGCTTCTTCGTGGACCCTTCGTGGGTGGAGCCCTCCGTGGACTCGCGCAGCCGTTACCCTTCGTGGGTTGAAGTCTCCATCAACGTGGATGTACGATAGCACCACCTATCGGAACCACGCCAAAAACATCCGTGTCTCCAATTGCGTTTGAATCCTCCAAACCCTTCCCTTTACTTTCTTGCAAGTTGCATGCTTTAATTTCCGCTGCCTATATACTCTTTGCATGCTTGCTTGAATTGTGTGATGATTCCTTGACTTGTCCTAAAGAAGCTAAAATCTGCCAAACTCTAAAATTGGGAAAAGGTTAAGTTTTTATTGGTCAAGTAGTCTAATCACCCCCTCTAGACATACTTCAAGGTGATTCAAACTCATATATATATATATATATATATATATATATATATATATATATATATTCAAATGAAGAACAACACTGAAAAGAGTGAAGACAATGCAAAGTTGAAGAATTTGAGATACTGAGGAATTTCAAAAGCGAAGAAAAACTCAAATTGAAGATTTTCAACTTTGGGTGGTGGTGTAACCCAGCGTATAAGAAAGCTGATTTCAGACACCGCGTACAATTGTCGTAGGGCTCTGAGAATCAATTTCTTCATTAATTTCTTCACACTTAGAGGGTTAGTCTTCATTGATTGAAGAAAAACGTTACTTCGTGTGTTTGCATCTAAGTCATCAAGTCAGCATAAGTTTTAGGATGTGTGTCCATTTTAGAGAACTTTCAAAGATTCTAGGATATTTAGCTCACACCGCAACTTGCTAAATCTCTTCTCATCCAAGGGCTTAGTGAAGATATCGGCCAGTTGATCTTCAGTGCTGACGTGGTCGATGGAGATGTTGTGTGCCTGATGTTGACTTGCAGTCCACACGATCGCCAGCATAGTCAGAGTCTGAATATCCAATGAGATCAAAAGAAGAGCCCTTGGGATACCGTAATCCAAGTGTTGGTGTGTGAGCTAAGTATCGAAGAATATGCTTCACAGCCTTATGGTGTGATTCCTTCGGTGTAGCTTGAAATCGGGCACACATGCAAACACTAAGCATAATATCCGGCCTAGATGCACATAGGTACAATAAAGAGCCAATCATGGAGCGATATACCTTTTGATCGAAGTCTTGACCATTTTCATCAGTGCACAGATGGCCATTTGTGGGCATTGGAATTTTGACCCCTTTGCAATCTTGCATGCCGAATTTCCTCAATACGTCCTTGAGGTATTTCTCCTGAGATATGAATATCCCATTTCGCTGTTGACGAATTTGAAGACCTAAAAAGAATTTCAATTCTCCCATCATAGACATTTGATATTCTTCACTCATCATATAGGCAAATTCATCACTATATCGCTGGTCAGTACAGCCAAAAATGATATCATCAACATATATTTGGCACACAAACAATTCATCATCGTAAGACTTAGTGAAAAGAGTTGGGTTGAGTGAACCGGGTTTGAAGCCTTTCTTCATGAGGAATTCCTTCAAAGTATCATACCACGCCTGAGGGGCTTGCTTGAGTCCATACAGGGCCTTGTTGAGCTTGAAGACTTTGTCAGGATTCTTTGGATCTTCAAAACCTGGTGGTTGAGCAACATATACTTCTTCCTCAAGCTTACCATTGAGGAATGCACTTTTCACATCCATTTGTTGTAAGATAATATCATGATGGTTAGCATAAGCAAGTAATATGCGAATAGCCTCAAGTCTAGCAACAGGTGCAAACGTTTCATCGAAGTCAATTCCTTCAACCTGTGTGTAGCCTTGAGCTACAAGCCGTGCCTTATTCCTCACCACAAGGCCATTTTCATCTTGCTTGTTGCGGTAGATCCACTTTGTGCCAATAATGTTGTGCTTGCAAGGATCTGGACATTTGACCAGTTCCCAGACGTTGTTGAGCTCAAACTGATGTAATTATTCTTGCATAGCTTGAAACCATTCAGGCTCCAGAAATGCTTCATCTACCTTAGTGGGTTCTGTGATAGAGACAAAAGCAAAGTGCCCACAAAAGTTAGACAAGTGTGAAGCTTTTGAGCGTGTGAGAGGACCTGGTGCTTCAATGTCATTGATGATCTTCTCGATTTGCACTTCGTTTGCAATACGAGGATGAGCAGGATGTCTTCGAGGAATTTGATCTGCATTTTCTTAAGTTACATTTTCCTCAGCACCATTTTCTTCAGGTGCGCCAGCTCGACGGTCATCACGTTCTGGAATGAATTCTTCAGCAGATTCTTCAGTGGGAACGACATCCTCAGTGGCTTTGAACTTGATAGAATCCTCAGGTGCTGGTTCATCTATCACAGAAGGTAGGTGCTCTCTTTGCGAGCCATTAGTTTCATCGAACCGCACATCCACAGTTTCAACAACCTTGTGAAGAACGTTGTTGAAGACTTTGTAGGTGTGCAAGTCCTTTCCGTAACCAAGCATGAAACCCGCATGTGCTTTCGGTGCAAATTTAGAATTGTGATGGGGATCTCTAATCCAACATTTAGCACCGAAGACTTTGAAGTAACTCCAGAAACGACGAGGCGTCTTGTATTCATCAAGCATAGTGCAAGCCATCTCAACAAGAGTTCTGTTCTTGCGCTCCACGACGCCATTCTGTTGAGGAGTATAAGGAGCAGATAACTCATGAGTAATACCAAGTTCATCAAGATAGGCATCAAGACCGGAATTCTTGATCTCAGTTCCATTGTCACTCCTAATGTGCTTGATCTTCACACCAAAGTTGTTTGAAGCCCTCGAGGAAAATCATTTGAAGACTTCCTGCACCTCATGTTTGTAAGTGACAATGTGTACCCATGTGTAACGAGAGTAATCATCAACAATAACAAAGCCATATAGAGATGCATCATTTGTAACAGCAGAATAATGATTAGGACCGAAGGGATCCATGTGAAGCAATTCAAATGGTCGAGTGGTAGTCATGATAGTCTTTGCTGGATGCTTGGCCTTTGTCATCTTCCCAGCTTCACAGTCTCCGCATAAGTGATCCTTGAGGAATTTGACATTCTCAATGCCAATGACATGCTTCTTCTTTGCTAGCGTGTGCAGATTCCTCATGCCAGCATGACCAAGTCGTCGATGCCATAGCCAGCCTTCTGAAGCTTTTGCAAGTAAGCATACGGCCGGTTGTGGTCCTGTAGAGAAATCAACAATGTACAAGTCTCCTCTCCTAAAGCCTTCGAAGACTTTGGAATTGTCAGCTTCCATGATCACAACACAACGATACTTGCCAAAGACAACAACCATATCAAGATCACAAAGCATTGAGATAGACATGAGGTTGTATCCTAAGGACTCAACAAGCATGACTTTGTCCACGTGTATGTCCTTAGAGATCGCAACCTTACCTAGACCCAATACCTGACTTTTGCCTTTGTCAGCGAAGATGATATGCTTAAGATGTGACGGTGATAAAGGAGCATCCATCAATAGATTCTTGTCACCAGTCATGTGATTTGTACATCCACTATCAAGGACCCACTCATTTGCTTTGGGTTGATCATCCTGCAGATGAATTAGTGCAACTTACGAACTCATATACTTCATCAGTGAAGAATATGACATCAATATCATCAGATCAACTTCATCAAGCAATAGAACAGATAAATTGGTAGGAGGACGTGTGAAATGAAAGTTCATTTCATCATGATTAGCTTGCGTCCTATCAGGCACTGTTCAGGTCTCCAGCAATTTCTTCAGACGTTTAGAGCACGCCTGGAGACCTGACACTGCATAAGAGATTAGTTCTTTTTCTTCACCACCCACATCTGAAGGGGTGGCAAAGAATTCATCAGTTTGCGAGCACCATATGAGAAAGGTGGCATAGATGCCAGTCCACTTTGTTTCACATAAGAGGGGTTAGGGTAAGCGTATGAATAAGCAGAGAAATTCTTCGAGGACTTATGAACATAATGATTTGAAGAATAATGCACATATTCATAGCCCTTAGCTCTTCCCTGCGAAACAGAAGGATTAGCACGATGATGATCATATGAGGACTTTGATCCTTTTGAGGAATTTGATCCACGTGAGGAATTTTGTCCATATGAGGACTTGGATCCATATGAAGAATTTGGTTCATATGAAGAAGTTGATCTAGGATTACTATTCTTCACAGGTGGTGTCATGAGGACATTCACCTGAAGACTTTTAAGGCAACTTTTGGGAACCCAGATTTTCTTCATAGGGGAACCGTTCCTGCAGTTAGTCCCAACATATCTAGCAAATATTTCACCATTCTGGTTTTTGAACAGTTTATAGTTGGAGTCAAATGACTCATTAGAAGAATGAGGAGATTCACATGTAAAGCCAGATAAGTTGGATGGATCAACTGGAGGTCCCTTTGTAGTAACCCATGACGTTTTGGGGTACTGCTCAGGCTTCCAATATGATCTATCAACATTGAGTTTCCTCTCAAAGGCAGTACCCTCTTTCCTAGGGTTTCTGTTGAGGATCTGCTTTTTGAGCACATCACAAAGAGTCTGATGCCCTTTGAGGCTTTTGTACATGCCTGTCATGTACAATTCCTTCAGCCCTGCATCATCAGTGATACTTGCATTGTCCTCAGATGAGGAATTAGTGATAGCAGAGACATATGAAGAATTTGTAGCATTCAAAGCATTTGAACATTCAGGTGAAGAATTAGCAGTTTCACGTTCAATGCACTTCAGACATGGAGGAACAAATTCTTCCTCAGTAGCGCTGATTTGTTGAGCAAGTAATGAATCACGCTCCTTCTGAAGATCTTCATAATCCACTCTTAGCTTTTCAAGATCTTGCTTTCTTTGAAGAGATTCAGAAGAAAGCTTTTCGTGATCAGATGAGAGTGTGTTATGATGATCTTGAAGGGCGTCAAACTTGGACCGAAGTCTCTGAAGACTCTAAGCCAATGCTTTTGACTGATCCATTTCTTCACCCAACATATCATCGCTCTTATTTAGCATGTATTGAACTTTTTCAAAAGCTCTTTGTTGTTTAGTGGAAAGGGAAGCAAGTTTGACATAGCTGGGGCCAAATTCATCACCTGATTCATCATCACTACACTCAGAAAGGTAGCATTCAGTTACCTTGGCACCCTCTGCCATAAGGCACGGTGAAGAGGATGACGATTCATGTGCGGAAGTCATCTCCTTGAGAGAATCCTTGTAATCCTCAAACCAAGGATCATGACGAGTACGATGACCTTCGTAGACCTCAGAGAGACGGTCCCAGATTAGCTTAGCAGTTTCCAAAGCACTCACTCTTCCATACTGTCCTTTGCTCAGATGGCCACATATGATATTCTTCGCTTGAGAATCGAGTTGCTTGAATCTCTTCACATCAGTAGCATTTAGAGAAGGTGTAACTGAGGGAACACCATTTTCCACAACATACCAGAGATCGTTGTCAATTGCCTCAAGATGCATTCGCATCTTATTCTTCCAGTAAGGGTAGTCCGTTCCATCGAAGGTAGGACACCCAGTAGAGACCTTGAACATACCTGCGGTCGACATAACTAAAACTCCAGGCGGTTAAACCAAAATCACACAGAACAAGGGAGTACCTTGCTCTCATACCAATTGAAAGTGCGTTATATCGACTAGAGGGGGGGGGGGTGAATAGGCGATTTTTATGAATTCTTCACTGAGGAATTTGCTGGTGAGGAAATTCCTAAATGAAGAACTACTTGCAGCTGAATAAGTACTCAGAAGTAAACATAGCAGAACACAAGCATAGTCATCATGATGAAATGAAGACAAGCACAAAGTACAGAAAGCGTAAGCACAGGATAACACAGGATTAAGACGGACAGACTGAAGAAATTAAACTGAGGAAATTGTGAAAGTCTTCAGTCAAGGTCTTCAAACAGATTTGAACAGGCACACAACAATAGACATGAGGAAATGAAAGAGTTGAGGAAATAGAACCAGTAAGCTCGGTGAAGACAATGATTTGGTAGACCAGTTCCAACTGCTGTCTCAGTTGTACATCTAGTTGGAGCGGCTGAGTATTTAAACTCGAGGACACCCAGTCCCGGACACACAGTCCTCACCGTGTTCTCCTTGAGCTAAGGTCACATAGACCTCGCCCAATCACTCGTGGTAAGTCTTCAGGTGACTTCCAAACCTTCACAAACTTGGCCACTCGGCAATCCACAATTCCTCTTGGATGCTCTAGACCTTGACGCCTAACCGTCTGGAAGAAGCACAATCTTCAAAGGAAACAAGCATCGGATCCACACAGGATCAATCTCTTCAGTGATGCTCAATCACTTTGGGTTTGTAGGTGTTGGGTTTGGGTGTTCCTCACTTGATGATTTTCGCTCAAAGTCCTCAGAGGATGGGATGCTCTCAGATGACAAGTGTTAGTTTCTCTCGGAGCAGCCAACCAGCTAGTGGTTGTAGGGGGCGGCTATTTATAGCCTAGGGAGAAGCCCGACATGATAAGACATAAATGCCCTTGTCTGATATGACCGTTAGGTGGGTAGATATTTTGGAACAGCTGGCGCATAGCACAGCAACGGTCGGAATTTTGACTATCAAAATCATCAGGGCTATCATGTTCCTCACTATGTAGGCAATTCACACTGGCGAATTCCTAACTCCTTAGTCAGAACAAATTCCTCAGAGACCAGAAGAGCTTCATCTCTGTCACTGAATAATATGACTAAACTGTATGAAATTTCCAATGGCTTCACTCGAAGGGATTGGTAGGTGTAGGATTTGAGTTGAGGATCACATGGAATTTTTTCCTTAGTATTTCCTCGACCCCCTTTAACAGTACGGTGTTTCCTATGACTCAAGAAAGAGAAAATGAAACTACGAAAACAAAAGTCTTCACACTTCATGTTCCTCGAATGATTGCCAAGTCTTCAAGGTCACACCAATTTCTTCACTTTCAAAGTCTTCAGAAATCCAAAGTCTTCAGTTGAAGAACTTCATTTTTAGGGGTCGACTTTCTTTGTAAATATCAAACTCCTCATAGACTTATAGACCTGTGTACACTCACAAACGCATCAGTCCCTTAACCTATAAGTCTTCAATACACCAAAATCACTAAGGGGCACTAGATGCACTTACAAAGTCCATCCTCGACTTGCAAATAGTAACATAGTGTTGTGTAGTTGTCCTAGTTGCAAGTCAGCACTTGACTCGCAACTGGGCTGGTAGTTTGTTCCATTCTTGTTGCAAGTTCACCCTTGACTCACAACTCAGATTGTAATTTCATAGTTGTCCCAGTTGCATGTTCGCCCTCGACTCGCAACCGGGCCCACAACTTTGTTGTCCCAGTTGCGAGTCCACCCTGGACTCGTAGCTCGTATTGTAGTTTTATTTACTTGTTTGAGTTGCAAGTCAACCCTCGACTCACAACTTGTATCGTAGTTTTGTGTAGTTGTTCCAATTGTAGTTCCACCCTCAGGTCAGAACTAGGTCCGTAGTTTGTTTCGTGCTAGTTGCAAGTTCACCCTCAATGCGCAATTGTGTCAGGCGAATTTTCCGTCTCAGTTACAATTTCACCATCGACAAGTAACTAGGGGTCCGACCCTCTTTTGTCCTAATTGCAAGTCCACCCATGACATGCAACTCGGTCTACCTCTTTTTTTCCAAGTTGCAAGTCCACTCTCGATACGCAACTGGGTCTGACCCATTTTTGTCCAAGTTCCAAGTCGATCCTGAACACATAACTAGGGGCCCACCTTTTTATTGTCCCAGCTGTAAGTCCATGCTCGACATGCAATCGTGGCCCAACACATTTTGTCCTAGTTGCAAGTCCAGCTATTCCGCTAGAATCCAAATGGGGGTCCACCTTTTTTGGTTCTAGATGCAAGTCCAACCTCGATATGTAACTGGGCTATGACTATTTTTTGCCTCAGTCGCAAGTTCTTCCTTGAGTCACAACTGAGCCCGATGTTTCTTTGACCCAATTGTAAATCCACCATCGACCTGTGCTAGACCATTTTTCATCCCAGTTGTAAATCAAACGTCGACTCCCAATTGGTCTGACCCTTTTTTTCCCTTAGTTACAAGTCCATCATTGACTCGCAATTTGTGCATTTTTTGTCTCAGTTGCAAGTCCACCCTAGACTCACAATTGGGCCCAAATTTTCTTCTCACCTTAGTTCCAAGTCCACCATCGACTCGCAACTGGGCCCAACTTTCCGTTGCCTCAGCTGCAACTCCATCCTTGAGTCGCAATGGGGCCCAACGTTTTTTTGACCCAATTATAAATCCACCATCGACCTGCAACTCGGCTTGGCCCTTTTTTATCCGAGTTGCAAATCTACCATTGACACGCAACTAGGCCAACATTTTTTTTTCTCGGTTGCAACTCCATCACAGACTCATAATTAGGGCTTTTGCCCCAATTGCAAGTCCACCCTTGACTTTCAATTGGGTCCGAATTTTCTTTTCACCTTAGTTGCAAGTCCACCATCGACTCGCAATTGGGCCCGATCATTTCCCCCCAGTTGCAAGTCCACCATAAAGATGCAACTAGGCCCTAGATGCTTTTTCTGCCACAGTTGCGAGTCAATGATTGACTCGCAACTGGGCCCCACCCTTTTTGTTTGTCCTAATTGCAAGTCCATCATTGACATGCAACTCGGCCGTTTATCCCTTTATTTGCTCATTTGTAAGTCCATCCTTGACTTGCAGCTGGGCCCAATGTTTTTTACCCATTTGCAAGTCCGTCATCGACTCACAACTAGGCTTGACCCTTTTTTATCCTAGTTGTAAATACACCATCGGCTCGCAACTGGGTCGTACATTTTTTCTGCCCCAATTCGCAAGTCGAGTCGACTCACAACTAGACCTATATTTTTCTTTTCACCACAGTTGCAAGTCCACCATCCACTCGCAAATAGGGATTGACTTTTTCCCTAGTTTGCAAGTCAACCATTGACTTGCAACTGGATCCGAATTTTTTTATGCCAGTTGCAGGTCCACGATCGACATGCAACCAGGCCCTTTGATCCCTTTTTTCCCCAGTTCAACCATTGACTCACAACTGGGTCGAACTATTTTTCTGCCTCGGTTGCAACTCCACCATCGACTCGCAACTAGGGATTTTTTATTTTTTCCCGTGGGACTTCACAAGGAAATGAACACTGGTAGTCGTTCTTTAGTAGTTCTTTTTCACCGAGGCCCAAATCTGATGGTGTCAATTTTTTTGTTTGTCTTGTTCTTGCAACTAATGCAAAAAAAGAGTTAGGCCACTACTCAAGATCCTTGTTGCATGACCCTAGATACGCCACAGCTCTCGACAATCATCACGGAAATACATGGATAAATCGGGGTACATATGCACACACTTTGAAAAAGAAATTTTTTTAAAGGCCAAAAAATTCAAAGAAAAGTTGCATGCATACATCTAAACGTTCCACGTGTGCACAAAAAGTTTTGTGAAAAACAACTTTTTCCCTGAGTAAAAATGAAAATAAGTGTCATGAAATACTATTTAGGAGGACTAGATTTTTCTACAGAGGCAAAATCAATAAATGTTTTGTAAAAATTTGCTCCGCGTACATATTTTACGAAGATGTATGATTGTTTGACATTTTAAAACACGCTTTAAATGCATTTTAGAAAAGTGAATGCAGATGTACCCAGGGTCAGGACGTCCTCACTCTAATAATCACCTCCCAAACATTTTGAAACGTCCATCTCTGCGAGCCCCTCATCACACAAATCCTATAGCCGGCCTCTATCACTCACGTGCCGGAGCGCGGAGCCCATGCGTAAGAAGAGAAGGGATGCATTCGCAAAAATAAAAGAAAAAAAGAAGAGAAGGGATGTGCGTTGTCCTGTAGTGCAGTGTAGTAGTACGACTAGAAGGAACAACAGGAAGGGACGTGAGCTGTACGGCAAGAGACTAGCAATAGTTACAGGGGAATGCGGTTCAAAAGCGAGAGCGGCGACGGTATGGACGGGCTCGTGCGCTCCCGCTAGGTGGACGAACAACTCGTTGACGCGTAGCCGATTGTATTGAATGCTATCATGTGCGTACACTGCGAGTACAGGTTCGGAGCCGTCCAAATTAACTGGGATATAGCGGACCAGCTTGTTTTTTTTGAGCAACTGCATCCTTTATTAAAAGTTCAGACACATGGGGATACAGATGATATCGGGCAAAATACTAAGCCACACATGGCGCCCAAGGCTGAGAGAGGCAACTGCCTTTGCTAAGGCATGTGCTTCTCCGTTATGCTTCCTACTCTCATGAAGAAACTTTACATCCTGAAATTGACTCCTCTGGTGCTTGATATCTTGTAAGATAGGAAAATAGGGGCAGAGAACTTCGTCTTGTATGTTCATCACTACCTCCAAGTAGTCTAAGGCCACACATATGGAATGAACCTGCAAATCCGAGGCGAGAGAGAGGGCCTCGCAACATGCCTGTGCTTCAAGTATAGTTGGAACGAGGCGGCCTTCTCATAGATGATGGCCGAGGCACCCAGGAATTTACCTCGTTTGTCCCTGCAAATCACTGCTGCAGCTGCACGGTCTCCAATATTCGACAAGCTTGCATCAACATTCATCTTAACATCATGGTGCTCAGGCAGGAGCCACGCATGCGATGGCGAATCCCCATGGCCACTTCTAGTCACATCACTACAAAAAAGACACATCCGTCACATTTTGGGCCGAACGAATTTTTTTTCTGTCATACATATGACACTTCTATGACGATAATTCTGACAAAACCCGGTATCATCATAGATGTGGTGGGCTTCTACTTCTATGACAAAAAATCATGACAGAAAATGGGCTTTTCATCCTGGGCGGGCCGGAGACGCAGCTGCATGACATTCTTTGGGCCGTCCATGACGGAAAAAACCGTGGTAGAAGCGAGGGGGAGGAAAATTTCCGGGTGTTGCCGGTTACGGTGGGAGGTCGGGGGCCGAGCGATGCGTGTTTCTCTCGTACATGTACGCGCGTGTGTGCGAGGCGTTGGCTCTAACTGAACCCGAGCGAGGCGTTGGGCTCTAACTGAACCCGAGCGATTGCACTGCAGGCTACGCGTTACTGAACCCGAGCGATCGATCGATGGCTGTTAACTGAACCCGATGGAGCGATTCCTTCGCTACTGCTGCTAACTGAAGCCGATCGATTGGATGAACAATGAGCGTTGCGCGCGCGCGGGGGGCGGGGGGGGGGGGGGGGTTGGATGAACAGTGAGCGGTGGCGTTGCCTCTGGATGAACAGGAACCCGTGGTGTGGAGGGCTGGATGAACAGTAGACGGTGGAGGGGTGGCCGTGGAGGGGTGGTTGAACAGGACCCCCTGGTATGGAGGGCTGGATGAACAGTAGACGGTGGAGGGGTGGCCGTGGAGGGGTGGAAAGATGGATGAAACTAGAAGGCACAACCTTCTGTACCCTCTTTTTACTTTCTGTTATTTAGAATAACTGAAGCAAAAATACTATTATCAGTCTGTTTTCTGAATTATCCGTGCATTAAAAAATAGTCTGAAAATAAAAGTGCTCCAAATGCCCTGTAAATTTAGTATGATTTTTCTGGAATATTTGAGGATTTTAGGCACTGAAAACACTTCAGGAGGGGCAAGCACCAGGCCACGGGAGTGGAGGGCGCCCCCACCTATAGGGCGCGCCCCCTGTCACGTGGGCCCCTGGTGGGCCCCCCTCCACTTATGCCAGCACCCACACACTTCATCTTCTACCCAAAAAAATCCCCATCCATCTCAAGCACAAGTTCTAGCTCATTTTGCTGCGATTTTCGATCTCCTTGCTCAAAGCTCCATTCACAAAACTGCTTTGGAAGATTGTTGCTTGGTATGTGACTCCTCCATTGGTCCAATTAGTTTTTGTTCTAGTGCTTTATTCATTGTAAATTTTTGCTGCATAGGTGACCATATTCTCGAGCTTGCATGTTAAATTTATGAGGTCCCAAGCAATTCTAATGCATGATATAGGCTCTAGGAACTTGTAGGAGTAGTTGCTACCAATCTTCACTACAAAAAAAAAGACACATCCGTGATATTTTGGGCCGAAAGATTTTTTTTCCTGTCATACATATGACACTTCTATGACGATAATTCTGACAAAACCCGGTATCATCATATATGTGGTAGGCTCCTACTTCTATGACAAAAAATCATGACAAAAAATGGGCTTTTCGTCCTAGCCGGGCCGGAGAGGCAGCCGCATGACATTCTTTGGGCCGTCCATGACGAAAAAACCCGTGGTAGAAGCGAGGGGGAGGAAAATTTTGGGGAGTTGCCGGTTACGGTGGGAGAGCGATGCGCGTTTCTCTCGTACAGGTACGCGCGTGTGTGCGAGGCGTTGGCTCTAACTGAAGCCGATCGAGGCGTTGGGCTCTAACTAAACCCGAGTGATTGCACTACAGGCTACGCGTTACTGAACCTGAGTGATCGATCCATGGCTGTTAACTGAACCCAATGGAGCGATTCCTTCGCTACTCCTGCTAACTGAAGCCGATCGATTGGATGAACAGTGAGCATTGCGGGGGGGGGGGGGGGGGTTGGATGAACAGTGAGCGGTGGCGTTGCCTCTGGATGAACAGGAACCCGTGGTGTGGATGGCTGGATGAACAATAGACGTTGGAGGGGTCGTCGTGGAGGGGTGGTTGAACAGGACCCCGTGGTATGGAGGGCTGGATGAACAGTAGACGGTGGAGGGGTGGCCGTGGAGGGGTGGTTGAACAGGACCCCGTGGTGTGGAGGGCTGGATGAACAGTAGATGGTGGAGGGGTGGCCGTGGAGGGGTGGTTGAACAGGACCCCCTGGTATGGAGGGCTGGATGAACAGTAGACGGTGGAGGGGTGGCCGTGGAGGGGTGGAAAGATGGATGAAACTAGAAGGCACAACCTTCTGTACCCTCTTTTTACTTTCTGTTATTTAGAATAACTGAAGCAAAAATACTATTATCCGTCTGTTTTCTGAATTATCCGTGCATTAAAAAATAGTCTAAAAATAAAAGTGCTCCAAATGCCCTACAAATTTAGTATGATTTTTCTGGAATATTTGAGGATTTTAGGCACTGAAAACACTTCAGGAGGGGCAAGCACCAGGCCACGAGAGTGGAGGGCGCCCCCACCTATAGGGCGCGCCCCCTGTCTCGTGGGCCCCTGGTGGGCCCCCCTCCACTTATGCCAGCACCCACACACTTCATCTTCTACCCAAAAAAATCCCCATCCAGCTCAAGCATGAGTTCTAGCTCATTTTGCTGCGATTTTCGATCTCCTTGCTCAAAGCTCCATTCACAAAACTGCTTTGGGAGATTGTTGCTTGGTATGTGACTCCTCCATTGGTCCAATTAGTTTTTGTTCTAGTGCTTTATTCATTGTAAATTTTTTCTGCATAGGTGACCATGTTCTCGAGCTTGCATGTTAAATTTATGAGGTCCCAAGCAATTCTAGTGCATGATATAGGCTCTAGGCACTTGTAGGAGTAGTTGCTACCAATCTTCACTACAAAAAAAAGACACATCCGTGACATTTCGGGCCGAACGATTTTTTTTTCTGTCATACATATGACACTTCTATGACGATAATTGTGACAAAACCCGGTATCATCATATATGTGGTGGGCTCCTACTTCTACGACAAAAAATCATGACAAAAAATGGGATTTTCGTCCTAGGCGGGCCGGAGATGCAACTGCATGACATTCTTTGGGCCGTCCATGACGAAAAAACCCGTGGTAGAAGCGAGGGGGAGGAAAATTTCGGGGAGTTGCCGGTTATGGTGGGAGAGCGATGCGCGTTTCTCTCATACAGGTACGCGCGTGTGTGCGAGGCGTTGGCTCTAACTGAAGCCGAGCGAGGCGTTGGGCTCTAACTAAACCCGAGTGATTGCACTACAGGCTACGCGTTACTGAACCTGAGTGATCGATCCATGGCTGTTAACTGAACCCGATGGAGCGATTCCTTCGCTACTCCTGCTAACTGAAGCCAATCGATTGGATGAACAGTGAGCGTTGCGGGGGGGGGGGGGGGGTTGGATGAACAGTGAGTGGTGGCGTTGCCTCTGGATGAACAGGAACTCGTGGTGTGGAGGGCTGGATGAACAGTAGACGTTGGAGGGGTGGCCGTGTATGGGTGGTTGAACAGGACCCCGTGGTATGGAGGGCTGGATGAACAGTAGACGGTGGAGGGGTGGCCGTGGAGGGGTGGTTGAACAGGACCCCCTGGTATGGAGGGCTGGATGAACAGTAGACAGTGGAGGGGTGGCCGTGGAGGGGTGGAGAGATGGATGAAACTAGAAGGCACAACCTTCTGTACCCTCTTTTTAGTTTCTGTTATTTAGAATAAATGAAGCAAAAATACTATTATCCGTCTGTTTTCTGAATTATCCGTGCATTAAAAAATAGTCTGAAAATAAAAGTGCTCCAAATGCCCTGCAAATTTAGTATGATTTTTCTGGAATATTTGAGGATTTTAGGCACTGAAAACACTTCAGGAGGGGCAAGCACCAGGCCACGAGAGTGGAGGGCGCCCCCACCTATAGGGCGCGCCCCCTGTCTCGTGGGCCCCTGGTGGGCCCCCCTCCACTTATGGCAGCACCCACACACTTCATCTTCTACCCAAAAAAATCCCCATCCAGCTCAAGCACGAGTTCTAGCTCATTTTGCTGCGATTTTCGATCTCCTTGCTCAAAGCTCCATTCACAAAACTGCTTTGGGAGATTGTTGCTTGGTATGTGACTCCTCCATTGGTCCAATTAGTTTTTGTTCTAGTGCTTTATTCATTGTAAATTTTTGCTGCATAGGTGACCATGTTCTCGAGCTTGCATGTTAAATTTATGAGGTCCCAAGCAATTCTAATGCATGATATAGGCTCTAGGCACTTGTAGGAGTAGTTGCTACCAATCTTCACTACAAAAAAAAGACACATCCGTGACATTTCGGGCCGAACGAATTTTTTTTCTGTCATACATATGACACTTCTATGACGATAATTGTGACAAAACCCGGTATCATCATATATGTGGTGGGCTCCTACTTCTATGACAAAAAATCATGACAAAAAATGGGCTTTTCGTCCTAGGCGGGCCGGAGACGCAGCTGCATGACATTCTTTGGGCCGTCCATGACGAAAAAACCCGTGGTAGAAGCGAGGGGGAGGAAAATTTCGGGGAGTTGCCGGTTACAGTGGGAGAGCGATGATTTTCTCTCGTACAGGTACGCGCGTGTGTGCGAGGCGTTGGCTCTAACTGAAGCCGAGCGAGGCGTTGGGCTCTAACTAAACCCGAGTGATTGCACTACAGGCTACGCGTTACTGAACCTGAGTGATCGATCCATGGCTGTTAACTGAACCCGATGGAGCGATTCCTTCGCTACTCCTGCTAACTGAAGCCGATCGATTGGATGAACAGTGAGCGTTGCGGGGGGGGGGGGGGGGGGGTTGGATGAACAGTGAGTGGTGGCGTTGCCTCTGGATGAACAGGAACCCGTGGTGTGGAGGGCTGGATGAACAGTAGACGTTGGAGGGGTGGCCGTGGATGGGTGGTTGAACAGGACCCCGTGGTATGGAGGGCTGGATGAACAGTAGACGGTGGAGGGGTGGCCGTGGAGGGGTGGTTGAACAGGACCCCATGGTATGGAGGGCTAGATGAACAGTAGACGGTGGAGGGGTGGCCGTGGAGGGGTGGAGAGATGGATGAAACTAGAAGGCACAACCTTCTATACCCTCTTTTTACTTTCTGTTATTTAGAATAAATGAAGCAAAAATACTATTATCCGTCTGTTTTCTGAATTATCCGTGCATTAAAAAATAGTCTGAAAATAAAAGTGCTCCAAATGCCCTGCAAATTTAGTATGATTTTTCTGGAATATTTGAGGATTTTAGGCACTGAAAACACTTCAGGAGGGGCAAGCACCAGGCCATGAGAGTGGAGGGCGCCCCCACCTATAGGGCGCGCCCCTGTCTCGTGGGCCCCTGGTGGGCCCCCTCCACTTATGCCAGCACCCACACACTTCATCTTCTACCCAAAAAAATCCCCATCCAGCTCAAGCACGAGTTCTAGCTCATTTTGCTGCGATTTTCGATCTCCTTGCTCAAAGCTCCATTCACAAAACTGCTTTGGGAGATTGTTGCTTGGTATGTGACTCCTCCATTGGTCCAATTAGTTTTTGTTCTAGTGCTTTATTCATTGTAAATTTTTGCTGCATAGGTGACCATGTTCTCGAGCTTGCATGTTAAATTTATGAGGTCCCAAGCAATTCTAATGCATGATATAGGCTCTAGGCACTTGTAGGAGTAGTTGCTACCAATCTTCACTACAAAAAAAAGACACATCCGTGACATTTTGGGCCGAACGATTTTTTTCTGTCATACATATGACACTTCTATGACGATAATTGTGACAAAACCCGGTATCATCATATATGTGGTAGGCTCCTACTTCTATGACAAAAAATCATGACAAAAAATGGGCTTTTCGTCCTAGGAGGGCCGGAGATGCAGCTGCATGACATTCTTTGGGCCGTCCATGACGAAAAAACCCGTGGTAGAAGCGAGGGGGAGGAAAATTTCGGGGAGTTGCCGGTTACGGTGGGAGAGCGATGCGCGTTTCTCTTGTACAGGTACGCGCGTGTGTGCGAGGCGTTGGCTCTAACTGAAGCCGAGCGAGGCGTTGGGCTCTAACTAAACCCGAGTGATTGCACTACAGGATACGGATTACTGAACCTGAGTGATCGATCGATGGCTGTTAACTGAACCCGATGGAGCGATTCCTTCGCTACTCCTACTAACTGAAGCCGATCGATTGGATGAACAGTGAGCGTTGCGGGGGGGGGGGGGGGTTGGATGAACAGTGAGCGGTGGCGTTGCCTCTGGATGAACAGGAACCCGTGGTGTGGAGGGCTGGATGAACAGTAGATGTTGGAGGGGTCGCCGTGGAGGGGTGGTTGAACAGGACCCCGTGGTATGGAGGGCTGGATGAACAGTAGACGGTGGAGGGGTGGCCGTGGAGGGGTGGTTGAACAGGACCCCGTGGTGTGGAGGGCTTGATGAACAGTAGACGATGGAGGGGTGCCCGTGGAGGGGTGGTTGAACAGTAGCCGGTGGAGTAGCCCGCGGTGGAGGCTGGATGAACAGGAGCCCGCGGAGGCTGGAGGAGGTCGACGGTGGAGATGAACAGCATCCCGTGGAGTCCTGTTTTGTGGTACGCCACACCCCTCCCCCCCCGTTTCGACCGTAGCGCTCCAACACACGTCCGTTTCGTTTGTTTTGCGGTACGCCACACCCCTCCCGATCAACAGGACCCTCGTTTTGAACGTAGGAGGTCCGTTTCCTCCGTTTTACGGTACGCCACACCCCTCCCGATCAACAGGACCCCCATTTCGACCGTAGGAGGTCCGTTTCCTCCGTTTTGCAGTACGTCAGATCCCTCCCGATGAACAGGATCCCATTTCGAATGTGGCCGGTCGAACACAAGGCCGTTTCCTCCGTTGTGCGGTACGCCAGGCCTCGTTTCCATCGCCTATTCCGTCCAAGCCCTCAAGATGAACACGACCACGCATTCCGTTCCGACCCAGCCGGTTTGGCTCCCCATGAACACGACGACGACGCTGTTTCTCTATTTCGACCCAGCCATGTACACGAGCCCTCGCCGTACGTATGCGCGAGTAGGCGTTCGAGACCCCGCCCGTATGTACACATACGTGGCCGTATTTTCTTTCTTGCACCCTGGCCGATGTACGTATGTGTACATGCTACGTGCGCGCCTCTACTATGACACGTGCGCGCCTCTACAACGACCAGTATGTACATACACGTTCTCGACTAGAATGACAACGCTACGTACGCTTCGACCAGGTGGGTCCCGACTTTGAGGAACTTCCTTGCCTGCGAAGATGTAGCTGGTGGGTCCCAGCAGTCAGGGGGCGAATCCTTTTGGTTTTTTTCCCGGATGCACTTCCTTGCATGCGAAGATGTAGCTGGTGGGTCCCAGGAGTCAGGGGGGCGAATCGTTTTTTTCGGACGCACTTCCTTGCGTGCGAAGATGTAGCTGGTGGGTCCTAGCTGACAGGGGGAAACGTTTTTTTCACGAAATACGGTGGCCCGTCCGGTGGGTCCCCGCTGTCAGGTGGAGGAATAATTATTTTGCGCGTAATAAGGAGGCACTTCCTTGCTGCGGCCGTGGACCTAGCTGTCAGCCTCTCCACATACAGTCCATGTCCGATGGAAGTCATTGCTTGACCATGTTGACCACGCCGCACCGAGAGCACCAGGGCGGTGGACGACGACGAGGCCTAGGAAGGGGACGGCGCGGAGCCGGGGAAGACGCGGCAGTGGATGCCCACGCGTAGAGGAGTATGAGGGTTCACTCGTTCAGCTGCGGTGTGAGGCTGCCGTGGCCGCAGAATAACAGGGGTTGTGGGTGCGTAGAGGGATGGCCCGGCCAGCGGTGGGAGTAGTAGGGGGCGGTGAGGCCTCCGCGGCATCACAGCCGACCACGGACGGCAGGAGCAGGCAGCATGACCGGCGCTGCTTTGGGCGGCTGGAGCAAGAAGACCAGAGGTTGAAGAAGCACTACGGCCGTTGGATGGACATCGTATGGTCACTGGAGCTAGAATCGTTCATATATTGACTAAAGTTGACAAAGGCCTCCGTCCTAGTCAACTTAGTAGGCCCACAAGTCAGCCTCCCACCAAGGTTGGTTCCAGCTAGCAGGGGGTATTCATTTTTTTTTGCGTAATAAGGAGGCACTTTCGGTGGGTCTGAGCTGACAGCGGGGGAAACATTTTTTCCGCAAAATATGGTGGCCCGACCTGTGGGTCCCAGCAGTCAGGGGGAAACGTATTTTTCGCGAAATACTGGTGGCCCGTCCAGTGGGTCCCAGCTGTCAGGTGGAGGAATAATTATTTTCTGCGTAATAAGGAGGCACTTCCTTGCGGCTGCCATGGACCCAACTGTCAGCCTCTCCACATACAGTACTCTTCCGATGGAAGTCGGTCGTTGACCACATTGACCACGCCGCGCCAAGAGCACCATGGTGGTGGACGACGGCGAGGCCTAGGAAGGGGATGACGCGGAGCTGGGGAAGACGCGACAGTGGAAGCCCGCGCGGAGAGGAGTACGAGGGTTCACCGGTTCGGCTGTGGTGTGAGGCTGCCGTCGCCACAGAATAACAGGGGGTGTGGGTGAGTAGAGGGATGCCCTGGCCAGCGGTGGGAGTAGTAGGGGGAGCTGAGGCCTGCGCGGGAGCACAACCGGCCACGGGAGGCGGGAGCAGGCGGTCCCGCCAGCGCTTCTTTGGTGGCTGGAGCAAGAAGATCCGAGATTGAAGAAACACGATGGCCGTTGGATTGACATCCAATGGTTACGTCTACTAGAATCGTTTGTGGACGTAGTATATAATAACTAAAAAAATCTTGCATACGCGTCAACTAAACAAGCCCACAAGTCAGACCACTCCCTCTTTTTTTAATAATTTATATATAGCTCATGGCAACTTCTTATGCAATTTACTCCAATCATTTTTTTGGTTGGCCAGGGCCAATTTCGCATATTTCTGTGGGTTCCAAACTATTTTTAATACCGAAATGTCGAGCCAGATTTAAAGTACTTTGAAGATATATTTGAATTAGGTTAATGCCCAGTGAAATAGGAATCTGAAAATGTGAAAAAAATCAGAAATTATAAAGTAATTGCCAATTTGTCATCTGTTTTTATATTTACAACCCATTTCATATTACTTTCAAGATTTGCAGGCGTCTTGAAAGAGTTGCAGCCCATCAGGGCGTAGAAAAATAAGTAGGCCTGGATTGGGTATTCTTCAGAAAAAATAAACTGGGCTCATTTTCACAAAGAAAAAATAGCTGGGCTGGTCACATGATGAACATAAAATATAAGCCTGGGCTAGATGGGCCACAACCCAGTTCAAACACTGCTCCGTCTCAACAATACCAAACAAAAACAAATACTACTCGAGTAGCTACGTCCCAGGTGTCAGCCGATCTTGTGCTGTTCTCTTGTCCATTGACTATATACACTCACAATGTCGTGGGTCCCAGATGTCAGGAAAACACTAGGAGGAAGCATTTTATTTTTCCATACGCTGATGTGGTGGGCCCCTACTGTCATCCTCTCCACGTACTTCTGCCGATTCCTGTTGTTTGTTGACCATGTTGACAACGCAAGAGGGCGGCGCCGCAGCGAGCGCACCAAAGCGCGCAGAGGATGTCGGTGTTAACGATTTAGGAGACGGTGGGGCGGCGATGCATGCACTGAGGCGCAGCCAGCCGTGGGAGGCGGAAGCAGGCGGCCCCGCTGGCGCTGGTTTGGTTTTGGCGGCTGGAGGAAGACAGGACTGAAGAAACACGACAGACTGTAAAAGTAACAGGAGTACTTAACAACCTTAACTGAAACCAGCAGGGGCACTTAACAACCAAAGCTGAAAGCAGTATGAGTACTTATACAGGTTCAACCGTACAAAGCACGCCTCGAACAGTGCTACTTTGCCTACAGTTAACCAAGGGTGAGGCCGCCAAGCCCCAGGACAAGGCCCAGACGCCACCCCGCGCATCCACAACCTTTTGAAAGCGGCATCATCTCGCAACGTGGTCAATAAACAGGATATTCGCTTTAGAGCCATGGAAAAGCATGAACATAATCTTTTGTCCTGTTCTCCAAGATGGACGGGCCTTCATTATCTGAGACCACCCACGAATAAGTATCTTTTCACCTCCAAGGGGAATTGAGTAGGTCGACATAAACATCATGTTGTGACCAAGCGCAAGTCTGACCCGACCATGGTCAGGCATCTGTATAGGAACAATAGAACTCGGCAGTTCCTGTTTCAAGAAGATCACAGCTGTAAAACTGTGTATAAGCAATAGTTTATGAACAACATATATAACAGAAAACAACTCATACTATAAGTTTCTCGACACAGTTGGACCTGTTCAACGAGTGCAGCAGTGGCACACATATCCCACGTGGCCTTCCACCATTGAAACGCCCCACAAGGATCTCAAGACGATCAATAAAGTGTAGGAACTTGTGGATGTCGATCCAGTCAACTTCAGTGCCATTAGTAACAGCTGAGTTATTACAGAGTAACAAACGAGCAGACTGCTTAACTCTGAAAAAACCTACACGTGCCACCAATTATAAGACAATATTAGTTAGAAGTAGCATCTTCGTGAGAGATTCGTTGCTACTTCTAAAGTTAAATTGTGATTAGTTAGACAGAATAGGTGGATTAATAAGTAATCGAGGCAACAAGCAAGAACCAGATACAAAACTAACATGGATGAACAATTGGAACGACGTCGGGGTGGAAGATCGTAGTGAAGATGCGACCAGGTTCTGCTATTTCCATCAACATTCGTGCACCAACTTCAGCCCGTAACACTTGAGAAAGTTTATCCAAGTTCGGCCATAAAAAGTAGCGATCTTCTCGGTTCATGAACCCAACTCGGAAGTAATATCCATGGCTTGTCTTGACTGTAACCATTAAACTAGTGTATTCAGTTATGGCAAGGCCGAGCATCTTGAGTACATGTGTTCTGGCAGAGCAAATAATACACTGCAGGAAAAATAATATGAGAACACGGCATGTTCAAAAAAACCCCACCCTCCCGAATAGAGAAGAGGATTCTAGGAACATACTGTGCGCATTTCAAAATGCTGTGGTAGGATGAGAAGGAACAAGTGTGGCGTCTCGCCGAGGGCGCATAAATCTGTAGGGTACTCGCACTTTGGGCATTGCAACTAAAACACACTAGATTCAGTACAAAGAAAAATGCATCAACGGCGGCGGCTGCCATTCTAGGATTACCTGCGACCAAGGGACTTGGATTTATCGGGGATGGATGAAGAATTCGTACCTGGTTCTCCATGATAAAACCCTATGCAATCGCCGAGCGGGGGTTTTCTCTGAACAAGCAGACGAGGGAGAAGGGGATTTAGGCCCAGTGAAATATTGCCGCTTCATTCGTCCAGCTTACTGCTAAAGCTAGAAAGGGGGGGGGGGGTTGTGATTTGATGGCTCATTGGGCATTACTTCGGCGCTACGACCGGGGTGTGTCTACCGTGAAGTTGTGCACTCTAATTTGTGCATATGGCACGTGGACCCCGTTGCCGGTTGCCCCACATATCAGTGAAAGGAAGTAGAAAGACAGGAGTAACTAGTTACACATAAATATATTTTTTGACACAGAGATACTCCCTCTATAAACAAATATACAAACCTTTTATATCACAGGCTCACCTTGCCGAGAAATATACTCCCTCTGCAACGCACGGGCATTATGGGGGTGAGGGAGTCCTGGACTAGGGGGTGTCCGGACAGCCGGACTATCATTATCCGCCGGACTCCAAGACTACGAAGATACAAGAATGAAGACTCCGGCTCGTGTCCGGATGGTACTTTCCTTGGCGTGGAAGGCAAGCTTGGCAATACGGATATGTAGATCTCCTACCATTGTAACCGACTCTGTGTAACCCTAGCCCTCTCCGGTGTCTATATAAACCGGAGGGATTTAGTCCGTAGGACAACATACATTACAACAATCATACCATAGGCTAGCTTCTAGGGTTTAGCCTCCTTGATCTCGTGGTAGATCTACTCTTGTACTACCCATATCATCAATATTAATCAAGCAGGACGTAGGGTTTTACCTCCATCGAGAGGGCCCGAACCTGGGTAAAAACATCGTGTCCCTCGTCTCCTGTTACCATCCGCCTAGACGCACAGTTCGGGACCCCCTACCCGAGATCCACCGGTTTTGACACCGACATTGGTGCTTTCATTGAGAGTTCCTCTGTGTCGTCACCGATAGGCTTGATGGCATCTTCAACCAGCAACGCTGTCCAGGGTGAGATTTTTCTCCCCGGACAGATCTTCGTATTCGGCGGCTTCGCCCTGCGGGCCAATTCACTTGGCCATCTGGAGCAGATCGAAAGCTACGCCCCTGGCCGTCAGGTTAGATTTGGAAGCTTAAACTTCACGGCCGATGTCCGCGAAGACTTGATCTTCGACGGACTCGAGCCACAGCCGAGCGCGCCGCACTGTGACGATGGGCATGATCTAGCTCTGCCGCCGAACAGTGCCTTGGTGGCCGCACACGGGTCCGCCCCGGCCATTGGCCCGGAGCCAATCGCCCAGATC
The DNA here is from genome assembly GCA_963921465.1 of Triticum timopheevii. Lineage (NCBI taxonomy): Eukaryota > Viridiplantae > Streptophyta > Magnoliopsida > Poales > Poaceae > Triticum > Triticum timopheevii. The sequence continues at coordinate 190,028,886 of OY997266.1, read as the reverse complement.
GAGGGCCGGTGGATAGACGCCGCCCTGGGTGCTCCAACATCCACGGCGATGGAGCCGAACACTAATCTTGTCCCCTGCGAAACTCGTGATTCCGAGGCGCCGGACTCCTCGCCGGACTCCGAACCTCCCGCGCCCCTACCAATCGATCTAGATTGGGCGCCGGTTATGGAATTCACCGCCGCGGACATCTTCCAATGCTCGCCTTTCGGCGATATCTTGAATTCACTAAAGCATCTCTCGTTATCAGGAGAGTCCTGGCCGGATTATGGTCAGGATGGTTGGGATACGGATGACGAAGAAATTCAGAGCCCACCCACCACCCACTTTGTAGCCACTGTCGACGATCTAACCGACATGCTAGACTACGACTCCGAAGACATCGACGCTATGGACGACGATGCCGGAGACGAACAGGAACCAGCGCCCACAGGGCACTGGAAGGCCACCTCGTAATACGACGTATACATGGTGGATACCCCAAAAGATGGGGACGGTGAAGAAACAGCGGAGGCAGATCCCTTAAAGAAACAGCCCAAGTGGCGGCGTCAGCGCGCCGCTCTAAATCTCGCCACAGCAAGAATGGAGATTCTGGCACAGGAGATAATAATACTCCAGAGAGTGCCGAAGACAATCCCCTCCAGCAAGACTCAGCGCAGGAGGATGCAGAAGCAAGCCCTCATGAGGGGGCGGCAGACGAAGAGGTTGAGGATCATAATGATATGCCTCCCTCCGAAGACGAAGCAAGCCTCAATGATGACGAATTCGTCGTACCCGAGGATCCCATCGAACAAGAGCGCTTCAAGCGCAGGCTTATCGCCACAGCAAACAGCCTAAAGAAAAAGCAGCAGCAGCTTCAAGCTGATCAGAACCTGCTGGCCGATCGATGGACCGAGGTCCTCGCGGCCGAAGAGTATAAACTCGAATGTCCCTCCAAAAGTTACCCAAAACGCAAGCTGCTCCCCCGATTAGAGGAGGAAGCATACGTACCTCCATCACCAGCGCACGATATGGCTGACCGACCACCCCGTGGTCGTGACAGAGAGGCATCCAGGCCCCCAGCCAAGACCATACCCCGGCATCGCTCCAAAAGTACGAAGCCAAGAGGGAACGCGCCGGACTTGCGAGACATATTGGAGGACAAAGCAAGGCAATCCAGATCCATCTATGGATCATGTGGGCGCCCTACGACCCACGACGAATACCGTCGTGCCGGATACAATAACCCCGGCCGGGCCGAACACAGCAGACAGCGCTCTCTCGAGCTGCGTCGCGATATGGCTCAATATAGGGGCGCCGCACACCCGTTATGCTTCACTGACGAAGTAATGGATCATCAGATCCCCGAAGGGTTTAAACCCGTAAACATCGAATCTTACGATGGCACAACAGACCCTGCGGTGTGGATCGAAGACTATCTTCTCCACATCCATATGGCCCGCGGCGACGATCTCCATGCCATAAAGTACCTCCCACTCAAGCTTAAAGGACCAGCTCGGCATTGGCTTAACAGCTTGCCGGCAGAGTCAATTGGGTGTTGGGAAGACCTGGAGGCCGCATTCCTTGATAACTTCCAAGGCACATATGTGCGACCACCAGACGCCGATGACCTAAGCCACATCATTTAGCAGCCAGACGAATCGGCCAGACAATTCTGGACACGGTTCTTGACAAAGAAAAATCAAATCGTCGATTGTCCGGACGCAGAGGCCCTTGCAGCCTTCAAACATAACATCCGGGACGAATGGCTAGGCCGGCACCTGGGGCAGGAAAAGCCGAAATCCATGGCAGCCCTCACATTGTTAATGACCCGCTTTTGTGCGGGAGAGGACAGCTGGCTAGCCCGCAGCAACAATCTCCTTAAAAATTCTGGCAGTCTGGATACTAAGGACAACAACGGCAGGTCACGTCGAAACAAAAACAAGCGCCGAATTAATGGCGACGATAAGGAGGATACGGCAGTCAATGCCGGATTCCGAGGCTCTAAACCCGGTCAACGGAAGAAGCCATTTAAAAGAACCACTCTGGGTCCGTCCAATCTGGACCGAATACTCGACCGCTTATGCCAGATACATGGCACCTCTGAAAAGCCGGCTAAGCACACCAATAGAGATTGCTGGGTGTTCAAGCAGGCCGGCAAGTTAATTGCCGAAAACAATGACAAGGGGCTAAATAGCGACGACGAGGAAGAGACCCGGCCGCCGAACAATAGAGGATAGAAGGGTTTTCCCCCACAAGTACGGATGGTGAATATGATATACGCGACCCACATACCCAAGAGGGAGAGGAAACGCGCACTAAGGGACGTCTATGCGATGGAGCCAGTCGCCCCAAAGTTCAACCCATGGTCCTCTTGTCTGATCACTTTCGATCGAAGAGACCATCCGACCAGCATACGCCATGGCGGATTCGCCGCATTGGTCTTAGACCCAATCGTCGATGGGTTCCATCTCACGAGAGTCCTGATGGACGGCGGCAGTAGCCTGAACCTGCTTTATCAGGATACAGTGCGCAAAATGGGCATAGACCCATCAAGGATTAAACCTACAAAGACAACCTTTAAAGGTGTCATACCAGGAGTGGAAGCCAACTACACAGGCTCAGTCACACTGGAAGTGGTCTTCGGATCCCCGGATAATTTCCGGAGCGAAGAGTTAATCTTCGACATAGTCCCGTTTCGCAGCGGCTATCATGCTCTGCTCGGGCGAACCGCGTTTGCCAAATTCAACGCGGTGCCGCACTATGCATACCTAAAGCTCAAGATGCCAGGCCCTCGTGGAGTCATCACGGTCAATGGGAATACGGAACGCTCCCTCCGAATGGAGGAACATATAGCGGCTCTCGCGGCAGAAGTACAGAGCAACCATCTAAGGCAATTCTCGAGTCCGGCCGTTAAACGGCCGGATACAGCAAAGCGCGCCCGGAGCAATGCCAACCAAGACCACCTGGCGCGATCAGAGCACGCGTAGCAATGCGGCCCCAACCCTCGCCCGCGTATGATCGCAAGAATAACACTCCGCGTACATCATTACGCTTTGGAGATACCATGGGCACAGGGGAGGGGGCACGATCACAACGGACCCAGAGTGCGGTTCGACCACACCGGGGGCTCGCAAATGTGCCCCTTTTTTTTTTATTTTTCTTCTTTTTTGTACACAGGACTCTATTAACCAGAAGCCCTGTCCGGCGGTGAACCTGCCGAATTCATGATGCAACAGTCAGGGACTAAAGAAGGCCGCGTCGAACACTCAGGTGGTCTCAATTACGAGCATTAAATTCGATTATATACACCAAATCCGTAGCTCATCCCTGGAGGGGGACATGTTTATTTAGTCCAAATCCCTTGCTTACCGCACTATTTGTATCAATCCGCTCTACTAGCAGACTTTTCTTTCATTAATAATGCAGCACCTTTATGATCACAATTGCATCACATTTTATATATATGCTCATTATATGACATCTGGCACCCGTATATTTTGGTACGGAATAATACACCGGGGCTTATGTTCCCCACTCTATGGTGTGATAAAGTCCGAACACTTTCACAAGTGCGGCACCCCGAACTTATAGCATTATATGAATCGGCTCCGAATCATGTCTTGGGTCAATAGTTGGGTTTGCCCGGCTCCCATGTTTTGGTGCCTTACGTTCCATTCTGTCGGCTAAGGTGGCACTGGGAGAACCACTGCGATTGCGCCCCGGTTGAGCCGGGTTAACGCCTCAGTGGAGAAAGCTAAAACTGACTGGCATGATAAGGCGAGAGACTGGTCGCTGTTCGAGAGGTTTTTTCGGGTCCTTAAAGACTCACGCCGCTTCGAGCGAAGTTCCGGATAATGTCCGATGAAGGCGTGGATAGCACCCCGGATTCGGTCTTCCGAATACCAGGGGCTTCGCCGAAATTTAAAATTATAGAATTCTATGGCTAAGTGAGAGTGTTCAAGCATTATAAGTCCGGTTGCCTTGTTCGTCGTGTTGAGCGCCTCCCTAGATGGACCCAAAAATGGGAACAAGAGTGCTCAAGTTTATCCCGAACACCCCAGCACTTGTGGCTTGGGGCTGAAGCCAACGACTTGCCATCTCTCAGATTTTACAAACGGCCGCACAAAGGTAATATTTTAAATTAAACAAGCGTTGCTCATGGCGCATATGAACGAAGTTTTCAGCGCACAGGATAAATAAACAGCGAGTTCACTCAAAGATTACATTTCGGGAGCACTCATCTGCAATATTGCAGGCTCCCTTCAGGACAATTTTATAATACTTCTCCGGCGTGCGATACTCCTTGCCCGGCGGCGGTGGGTCCGTGAGAAGCTTCTCCGCATCCAATTTGCCCCATTGCACCTATATGCGGGCATGGGCCCGACGAGCGCCTTCGATACAGGCAGAGCGCTTGACTACATCCAGCCTGGGGCATGCATCTACCAGCCGCCACACGAGGCCAAAATAGCTACCAGGCATGGCCTGTCCAGGCCACAGCCGGACTATGAGGCCCTTCATGGCCTCCTCAGCTACCTTGTGGAGTTCGACCAGCTGCTTTAGCTGGTCGCTTGGGGGCACCGGATGGCCGGCCTCAGTATACTGAGACCAGAAGACCTTCTCCGTCGAGCTCCCCTCCTCGCCACGATAGAATGCGGCGGCATTAGACGCACTACGCGGCAGATCTGCAAACGCCCCTGGAGAGCTCCGAATGCGGGTAAGTGTCAGGTAGTTCACATTAACATGCCTGCTTTGCATGAAAAACGCCTTACCCGCCGCTATCTTCTTTATGTCCTCAACCTCCTGAAGGGCCTTACGGGCCTCGGCCTTGGCGGACTTGGCACTTTCGAGAGCCGAGGCAAGCTCGGACTCTCGAGTCTTGGAGTCACGCTCCAAACTCTCATGTTTTTCCATGAGAGCCTGGAGCTCTTGCCGAACTTCCGCCACCCGTGCCTCTTGCTTTTCTCGCTCAGCCCGTTCCGGGGCCGCACTGCGTTCGGCCGCAGACACAGCATCCTTCAGGGCTGCCACCTCGTTAGTGGCCCCTGCAATATACATATTATCCTTGTTAATTTTATTTGCAACCAAAATCCTTTTCTGTAAGGTAATTATTCAAAGAGGTGTTACTCACCTTCTTTTTCCTCGAGCTGCTTCTTTGCATGGCCGAGCTCTTGCTCGGACCGCTCGAGATCCTTTTTCAGCACGTCAACCTCCGCCGTTAGTGCGGCAGAGGTCAGCAGCGCAGCCTGCAAACCCATATTGACATATTTTAGGCAACCCTGCGTATATCTTGTTAAAGATCCTTAGTCCGGCTTTTCTTTCCGAACACCGAACTAAGCATCAGGGGCTACTGTCTATGCGGTATTACATTACATAATTTTAACTTCTTACCTCAAAGCCTGTTAAAAGGCTGCTGCAGGCTTCGGTCAGCCCGCTCTTAGCGAGCTGAACCTTCTCAATCACCGCACTCATGATAGTGCGGTGTTCTTCCTCGATGGAAGCGCCTTTAAGCGCCTCCAGCAGGTTATCCGGCGCCTCCGGTTGGACGGAGGCCGCCGGCGTCACGGTCCTGCCCTTCTTTCGAAGGGGCCGCTTGCCGGACTCTGGAACCACTGCGGGTTCCGATGTAGAGTCCGGCACGAAGTCCGGGAGGCTGCCTGACGGCGCCTCCGGAGCCTCCTCCTGATGGGTACCTCTCTGGGATCCCACCTCGACGTCCTTGTCGGCGCGTGGGGTGGAGGCAGTTGGGATGGAATTCACATCCGACGAGGCCAATGACCCGCTCGATGAGTCGGGGAGATCATCATTGGCCGGACTACGGGCAGAATGCGGCGTTAGAAGGATACTACGCGACATAAAAGAAATTACACATCAAGGATCCGGATACTTACGATCTTGCCGGACGCCTGGCCCTTGGAGGCCACTCATCCTCACCAACGCTGATGTTGGCAAAATTGTCCGGGGGGATAGTTCTCCCCCTCTTGGACACTTCAGCCTCCCCGATGGGGGAAGCCTTCCTTTTCTTCTCTCCCTCCTCCAGGAGAGAGTACTCCTCCTCGTCTTTGGGGGAGGAGTCCTCGTCGTCGTCAGATGCCTGGTTGCAGGAACTCTTTCGAGTCCCCGCGGCCACCTTCTTGGCCTTCTTCTCCGGCACCACGTGCGGTGCCGGAATCAGCAGCCCTGTTAAGCGGGCGACCACTGGGTCTTCTGGCATGGGAGCCGGGCTGATGAGCAGCTTGGCCTTCTCCATCCATTCCTGTCAAAGGAAGAGGCAGAATGAAACCTCACTAGAGTCAATCTAATTATCACAAGTGTCCCGTAATGGGGTATATCACTTACCTCGTCAGTTGGATACTGCGAGCTGAATCCGCGGTCTTCGGTCGCGGACGCGGGGGCTTCGGCGCCCTTGAACAGCACCCTCCAGGCGCCTTCGTATGTCATATCGAAGAGCCCGCTTAGCGCCTGGTGCTGTTCCGGATTAAACTCCCACAAATTAAATGCCCGTTCTTGGCATGGGAGGATCCGCCGGATGAGCATGACTTGGACCAGGTCGACGAGCCTGAGCCTATTGCTCACCATCTTCTTGATACATGCTCGGAGTCCCGTCACCTCCACCGGATTCCCCCACTGCAAGCCCTTCTCTTTCCAGGAGGTGAGCTGCGTGGGGATGCCAGATCTAAACTCGGGTGCCGCCGCCCATGTGGATTTGCGCGGCTCGGTGATGTAAAACCACCCCGATTGCCACCCCTTGACGGAGTCCACGAAGGTCCCTTCCAGCCAAGGGACGTTGGGCAATTTTCCCAACATGGCGCCTCCGCATTCCGCTTGCGTACCCTTCACAACCTTCGGCTTGACGTTGAAGGTCTTGAGCCACAGGCCGAAGTGGGGCCGGATGCAGAGGAAGGCCTCGCACACGACGATAAACGCCGAGATGTTGAGGATAAAGTTCGGCGCCAGATCGTGGAAATCCAGGCCGTAGTAAAACATGAGCCCCCGGACAAATGGATGGAGCGGAAAGCCCAGTCCGCAGAGGAAGTGGGGGAGGAAGACGACCCTCTCATGAGGCCCGGGGGTAGGGATGAGTTGCCCCTCGTCGGGCAGCCGATGCGCGATATCGCCGGAAAGGTATCCGGCGCTGCGCAGCTTGGTGATGTCCTCCTCCTTGACGGTGGAGGCTAACCATTTACCTCCCGCTCCGGACATATTCGGAGAAGGTCGAGGCAAGATGCGCGAGCTCGGGCGTTGGAGCTTGAGTTCGCGGGGATGGATAAGCAAAGGAGGAAGAAGGCGTAGGTGAGAAGGTGAATCTTTATCCCTTATATATAGGCGGACAAAACTATGCGTCCCCCACTAGCCTGGTAAAACTCGCTTATCTCCCAAGCGCCACCATCAATGGCGCGGTTGGGTTACCCACGCACGTATTGATGAGAATCCCGGAATAAGGGGAACACGATCTCTGCTTCGACAAGACGTGCCAAGGAAACCGCTTCGCTAAACATGCTGAGGTGGTATAGTAATTCAAACAAAGGCCTGGTGGCGGTGTGATGTCACGCCGCATAATACGTCAGCAGATTGAACTAAGTGTACATTTTATTCTCTCTACGGTGGAATGTGGAATTTATTTTGCAGAGCCGGACACTATCCTGGTGTTCATGATCTTCTCTAGATTATTCAAGGGAGGAACCCGCCTTGCAATGCCGAACATTATGCACGCCGGACTTATCGTCATTGAAGACTGGTTCAGGGGCTACTAAGGGAGTCCTAGACTAGGGGGTGTCCGGACAGCCGGACTATCATTATCCGCCGGACTCCAAGACTACGAAGATACAAGATTGAAGACTCCGGCTCGTGTCCGGATGGTACTTTCCTTGGCGTGGAAGGCAAGCTTGGCAATACGGATATGTAGATCTCCTACCATTGTAACCGACTCTGTGTAACCCTAGTCCTCTCCGGTGTCTTTATAAACCGGAGAGCTTTAGTCCGTAGGACAACATACATTACAACAATCATACCATAGGCTAGCTTCTAGGGTTTAGCCTCCTTGATCTCGTGGTAGATCTACTCTTGTACTACCCATATCATCAATATTAATCAAGCAGGACGTAGGGTTTTACCTCCATCGAGAGGGCCCGAACCTGGGTAAAAACATCGTGTCCCTCGTCTCCTGTTACCATCCGCCTAGACGCACAGTTCGGGACCCCCTACCCGAGATCCGCCGGTTTTGACACCGACAGGGGGTTCAGCTTTTTTTATGGGGGTTCAGCTGAGAATATAATACTCAGATAGGCTCACGGTTCTGGACTTTGGGCCGCAGGCCGACCCTGCATGTTTGGGGGCCCATGTGTTCTACCTCAGCGCTTTTCATATTGCAAGCAATCGGTACTGCGCTGGTTTTAGATGCTGTCGCAAGGCGAATACACAAAATTGAATAAAGCACGACAGCTATTGGAATGAAATCGAACGACAGTTCCTAACCAGCATTCAGAGTTGCAATTCTATCAACGATATACCATGTGATAAATAATACTGTCGTACTACTTATACACACAGGACACTTGTTTCACCATGCCAGATTATTACATCAAAACCAATCGGAGGATAGATTACTTCGGCAGCTGCGTGCTGCTACTAAAGAATTTCAAAGTTGATTTGGACCAGCTCTCCTTGCCGAGAAAGTTCAATTTTGACATCATCCCCTACCGCAAGATATGATTTAGATTTGAACCTTAACCATCCTTTAGCATCAATCATCATGCGACCATCCTTTGTACTTACGGTATATTGAGCAGGTTCATTCACACCAAGGCTGCGCATGGCAAGAGAAACTTGGCCGCGGTTGCCCAGATTGTTGAACGACTCCCTCGTTGCTCTAGGAATTCTCTGTTTGCAAACAAGAAGACATACCCAAACAGTTAGATCAACACAGTGAATCATGTGAAACAACATGGAAAGAAAAAAGAACGAAGCACTTCGGCGGCTAATGCTTACCAAGAAGGTGGACATGTCGGTTTTCGTAAGGACTTTGGTATATGAAGTGCGAACTGCAGCCCAGTCTGTTGCCGGTGCAACTGCACGGGCCGGACCAAATGCAAATGCAAGTGTTGGTGCAGGTGCCGAAGCCGCTGCTGCTGCCAGAGAAGGTGCTCCTTGTAGAGCTGGTGCCGGTGTCGATGCCCGATCCTCTGGTAGATCAGACTAATCCACTGACGCGGTCAGTGCCCAATCCTCAGCTGGATCAGACTGAGCCGCTGCCGCTGTCAGTGCTAGAGCAACTGCCGGTGCTCGATCTGTGCGAGACAGCAGCGATCATGTCTGGTCTGCTATGATCAGCTTTCTAACTTAACTAGGATCCGTGATCGTGATCCATTTTTTTCTTCATTTCTTTTAAACGCGAGAAGGACTAATTGTGGCATTTTTGTTAAACCAAACTGCAGTTCATCATAGGGATTCAGCTTGTACTCAGACAACAGACTGATCCAATTTGTTCCAGTAATATAAGTGATGGATAGTGCCTTCGTTACTGACACAACATAAGAAGTGAAACCTGCAAAAATAGCCATCGTAGAGCAAACCAAACGGTTTATTCTGTGATGAATGTCACATGGCAAAACCTGCATCATAAAATTGCAGGAAAAGAAAGAAAACATGACATTAAATCAATAAGATTTAGACAGTAAATCAATAAGATTTACTTGATGTGACACGACTGAATCCTTATCAGGAAATCACTATGTTGAAGTACTAAACAGAAGATTGATCGTCTAACTACGCGTGGCTTGCAGGGGCCCTGCCTACTCCCACAAGCAGGACAGTCCAAAGGTCGTGACAAATCGTATGGACCGAACATCCATGGGACTGGAAATGCTGGTGGGTGCGATAAACCCTGCAATGCATACAGATATTGGAGTGTAACCATAATTGATAAACGGTCCTCACAAAAAATATGATCTGGATACTTCAAAATGTACAGACTGAATTGAGTAGACAGGCATTAACATAGACCGTTCTCAGGACTGACCACACACCAAAAGCGGCAGTACTAATAAACAATACAGGGTTCACAAACACAAATCAAGTACTAAACAATAGTACTTACTACAGACAAGCAAAGTTGCACTAACTAAACTCTGCAGACTATTTCTTGCCACCGACCTATGGGATGAACCCTGCATAACTGACTAGGCCATGGACTTCGTGTGAGATGTCTACATGCACCATCACCATCTTGTCAACCTTGGAGAACCTAATAGAGTGGTGTTTCCACTCATAAACATGATGATGAAGACATGCCGCATCAGATTTGTTGGGAAGCTTTACAAGAACCACACCCTTCGTAATCGAAGGCACAACCAGGAAATCGTTGTGGTCAAGTATAGCCTTGAGAAGACGCTTGACAACAATGCTACAGGAAAACACTAGTTCAGGACATGTGGCGACAAGGAAACAACAGCTTGATAGTTTAGCAGTAGAACTCATCATCAGGTCTTCCAGTTCACACGACATGACTTTGAGAACTTCATCTGCACCGCGGACCTGGTTCTAATTCAAACAGAAACCATATTTCATTACTACCTCCGTTCAGAAATATAAGATGATTTTCGATATTATACTCCATATATGACTACATATACGCACAGAAATGACTGAACAAAGACACTAAAACATGTCTTCAAAGGCATGAGAGCAGAGGGATTACATGCAATATCCATAATACAAGTTACTGAGGCAAATATACCCTCTTAAAAGGTAGCATTGATGTTCATAAAGTACTCCCTCCGTCCCAAAATTCTTGTCTTAGATTTGTCTAGATACGGATGTATCAAGTCACATTTTAGTATTAGATACATCCGTATCTAGACAAATCTAAGACAAGAAATTTGGGACAGAGGGAGTAGTTGAAAGTAATATATAAGAAATCAGTGTCAACCTCTCGCATGTGTTGGTCAAAAGGGGAATTTAGAACCATCATTTGGCACACTAAAATCACATGCAAGATCACCCAGAAAGTTGTACTACCAGTACTAGTACTGCGTGTTAGATGAAAAAACACGATCAAGATCGAGAAAAAGATCGTCAATAAGAGACATCACCTGGACTTGCTTAATGAGGGATCCCGGACAGTGGGGCTTGGACAGGGTGATGGCTTTGAGCTTGTCTGCGGTAGTCTCCGTGGGGTGCTTGCGCTTCTTCGTACCATGAGCCATAGACATCACGTCGGCCGGTGCTCCGGCGTCCATCCAAGAGAGGAAGCTGAGAGAGAAGAGTGAAAGGAGGAACGAGATGAGGGAGAAGCAAAGCGAGTGGGAGTTTTCTTCAACAGAGGAAGCTGAGAGAGAAGAGTGAAATGATGGTTGCTTCGTCCGTCCAACTTACTGTTGGAAAGGAGGGGGTTTTGTGATTTGACAGCTCATTGGGCATTACTGCGGCAGTTCGATCGGGGTAGTCTATCGTCACTCTACTATGGAGTAATTTAGTGCATGGCTAGTGGACCCAGGTACTAGCTGTCCCACACGTCGGCAAAAGTGAGTAATTTAGTGCATGGCTGGAGGAGGATCCGCACGGTAGAGTGTGTCCACAGTTTTTCATTCTGAAGAAAAAAATGATTATAGCAAGCGTTTCCACTCTTACAACGGAGGAGTGCGAAACACGGCAGCCACTTGAACATACACAGTGCTCCTACTACTAGGCATGTGCAGTGGTTCATACGTTAGTACTATACAATCTTGTTGCTAGTGTAGTAAGATATGACGATAACAAATGATGCTGTGCGCATGTCAACTACTCCTATATGTAACATAGTACCGCTTTTTCGACTGTCTGGTCAAGAATGAACGGTGAGATCAATGTTAACAGAACTAGGTCCACAACGCACGGAGAGTACGGTGCTACAGTACTCCATGAAACATGAACCATATGAAGCACATCCTATAGTGTTAGACAGGGTGTATGAAGGGTGCACGGGATGGGAGCAAAAGTTCCCTTCTCGACCCACTTTTGGGTGTTTGGCAGAGTGCATGAAGGGTGCATGAGTCCACACTAGTAGGTTGACAAAAATACACGAAGAGGAAACAACTATATTGAGATGAGAATGCAACCAAACACACCCACACGCTTTGTGCTACAGTGACTGATCTGCACCATCTAAGTTTGATCCAACGGTCATGTTGCGCCGAGACATGAACATGCCCATGCAGAGGGCGCCTAAACACCACCAAAGTCCCTCTGCTTCTTGAGGTGCACGACGTTGGTGATGCAGGGTGCAACCGCCCACAGAGCCCGCTCCCGGTCGACGGGAGCCAACTCGTCAAAGACGGCGTCCAATGGCACGAATGGACTCCGGTGACGGAGCCTTGAAAGGATTCGCCCGGCAACAGTGACGGCAGAGCGCAACCCCTCCTTGTACAGCTCAGCCCCCACCATCGCGTCGAGATGGCTCAGCTCCTCGGAGATATAGGTGAAGAAGGAGACCAGGTCAGGAAGCCGCAGCTCGTTGAAGTCGACCGGGTGGTCGAATGGGTATAGCCCAACGGCCGGCATCATCGCGCTGGCATGATGGTAGGCATGCGTAGCCGCAACATGTGTGTGGCAGCTTGGTTCACCAAGTGGCTAAGGCGATCCTGGACCTCGTCACGATCGGCCCGCTCGCGCTCCAGCTGGCTCCCCTGACGGCCTATCGTATCTCCCGCTTTCTGTAGCAACGCCGCCAATGCCTCGAGCATCTTTGTGGTGGACGCCTGCCGCTTTTGAAGCTCCGTGAACTCCCGCACATAATGGAGGAGCATGGCACTCCTCTCCTCCTTGAGCTCACGGAGCTCCACGTCCTTGGCCCTGAGCTCCGCATCCTTGGCATGGAGCTCCTATGTCAGGCGCCTCACCTCGGACTCCATGATCTGCTGCGCCGCCATGGCACCAGGTAGAAGCAATGGGGAGAGGAAGCAAAGGGGGCGAAACGGCTGAAAGGCAATGCAATCTACGGGAAGGCGGAGGGAGCCAGCTGAGGAGCGGGGAATCTTTTGGTTTTCACCATGGTAAAACACTAGTCGACGACTTCTCACATCAGGGAGCGGTGGGTTTTTACAGGCGGAGTCATCATGACTAATTGCTACCGCGCCTGCTCCCGTCAATCAAAAAATTAAAAATCCTGCCGCGCCTGCTCCCGTCAATCAAAAAATTAAAAATCCTGCCGCACCCAAACACCAGAGCAACACCGCGGTGGATATTTAAATTTACCTACCGGCAAGTAGATAAAAAAGGGGTGAAAAAACAAATGTGGCGGCGGCCTAGCTAATCGGTCGAACTAGCCCAACTAGCTAGCCACCGTGCTTCACTGATGTACTCGGCAGGAAAGGTGGTCTTTCGTGATTTGACGACTCATTTACTTGCTTCGGCGCTACGACCGAGGAGGACCCAGAAAACGCGCGGTTGGGCGTCCCATGTCACGAAGAATATATGCGTGCACCACTCGGGAGGACCCCGAAACCGCGCGTTAGGGTGTGCCACGTCTCGGCACAGAGGAAAAATGTGCATGTAAAAATATACTGTATCAGACGTAGTACCTATGGTTCGACCTCGGGACCCAGCCAGTCGGTCAAAAACACCCCACTAGCCACACATCTTCATCATGCAAACGTGACACGGTTAGCTCCGTCTCGACCAGCCACAACGTCTCTTGTTCTAGGCGATTCTTCTATTTTCCAAGCTTTTTTTAGTTGTAATAACACCACGGCAAGCTAGCGCCGCTCTTCGTGTGTGCCCGTGCAAAGGTTAGACGATGGAGAGAAGAGAGATTGAAATCGTAGACCTGGGACCCACCCGTAAGTGAGACAACGGTCATGCACGTGTTGACGAGGCACTCCCTCTACTCTACTCAATGCAAGTACTGTATAAAATCAAGTTATGGGACAAAGCCAACAACCGTTCGTTTTTTAGGCTATCGACTTACGCTTTGTAGTCCAGGTTGCCAGTTCGAATCTCGTCTTTCAGATTTGTTAGTTTTAGGTCCAAATTTGATTAATGACAAGTGGGACCCCCGTGTGTTCTTCCGATATTTCAGTGTAGGATGGTTTTTTTGAACAAACACTTTGTGCGGTTAGACAAGTAACGGCACGAGTTACACGTATTTTGCAAGTTTACAAACAAAAATGACAGCGGCATAGAATATCACATCCACCCTGCAGCTTAGATACTATGGTGATACGAGTTTTTACACCGTTGGAAGTGAGATCCAATGGCTTGGGAGTAGTCTTTGTAATTATGCGCAATTTCCAAACTCTCCAAAGTTTTTTTTGCAAATAAAACATTCATGCCTCGTGTGTGCCGCTGCATCTTCGATCCAACGGCTCCCCGGTGCTCATATTAGGTGCTCCCCGTAGCTTAATTACCCGCTACGGTGATATGAGCATCTAGGTCATATGATCAGTGATCAGATGGCACATGCATAGTACTTGTACTTTCTGTGCATTTCCCAAACTCTATCAGCCGTATGTTGCAAAAACATTCAAACCTCCTACTGTGGGCCGTTAGATCTCAGTGAACTCGTATCACCATAGAATCTACGGTGTGGGAGCACCTCATACTCTCCCATGCGAGAAAACATAAGGTGCTATCGCAACTTGGATGCTATGGTGATACGGGCTTGGAGGTCGTTTGATCTGAGATCCAATGGCATCTGAGCAGTCTTTGTGCTTGTAAGCAGTGGCCGAACTCTTTTGGGGCTTTTCTGCAAAAAACCATTCAAACCATCGAGGAGGTGTTGGGTCACAAATCCAACGCCTCCGAAGAGCTTGTATCACCAAAGCATCGAAGGTGTGGTAGCACATGATATTCTTACATACAGGAGAATATGATGTCCTCCTTCATCTTAGATGCTACGGTGATACGAGCTTCGAGGTTGTTGGATATGGGATCAAAGGACATCTAAGTAGTTTTTGTACAAATTGTGTGCAATTCTCAAACTCATCAAGGTTTCCTGCAAAAAAATTAAGACACATCATGTGAGCTGCTATATCTCAGATCTACAAGCTCCAAGCAACTCGTATCAGCATATAGCATGTAAGGTATGGGGGCACATGATATTTTCCCGGGGAGGAGGGGTGGGGGGTGCACAACCAATCGGTGGTTGGGAGGGTGGGGACAAATATAATCTAAACAACCCTAAACAGAGATCCACAATTTTTTCTAAGGTCGAGGGGTTGACCCCCGACAATCATAGCTCCGCCTAAACACAACATTTGCATGTACTGTAGTACTAGACTTAATATTCATGTTTCAGTTTCATGTTCATTTTAAATATTGAACTGAGGACCATGGATGTCTTATATTTTACTCCCTTCGTTCCTAAATATTAGTCTTTTTTAGAGGCTTCAAATGGACTGGCACATACGGATGTATATAGACATATTTTAGAGTCTAGATTCGCTCATTTTGCTCCGTATGTAGTCACTTGTTGAACTCTTTAAAAGACTAATATTTAGGAATAGAAGGAGTATTTTTGAACTCGTGTCATACATGCATGGGTTGGAAAAATAGATGCACTATACTTATTGGATTGTTGTTGTGTTCGTGCGTGTGTGTCTGTGTGTGTGGTCATATGCTTGATACATACAAAGTTTTCTCACCTCCATATTGTTCATCTTTTAAATTTGAATTTGCATTGGAAAACTTACTAGGGATACCATGAAATGTGAAATCCACGTTGAGATCACTATATCACAAATTCACTCTAATTCAACAACTCGTCATAAATCAATTACCACGTTGAGATTAGTATTTGCAAGGAAAATACGGGAATTGTAATACACATAGATTCGTTCGGCAATTTAAAAGGTTCCTTTCGTATTCTCAAATGGTATGACCCAACGGCGTACCAGCCAGACCTTGGCTCGTGTTGATCCTAAAAAAATGGGCTTGTGTCCTTCAGTGGCGTGCGTGGTACGCACATTAGGCAACCCCAACCAGTCGAGCCTCAGCGTTTCAAGTCGAAATATCTGGTGGCTAGAATTCCAGCCCTAGGAAATTCCCCTCATGTCCCCGGTCCATAATGACTACCGATGAACAACGGAGGGATGCTTTAGTAACTAGACAATGTTACCTACCGTGCCGAGCACAGTTCAATTCCCTCGGTCGCCACTCATCAAGGTCACCCGTCAACTGCATTGCCTAGTACTACTACTACTACTACCCCAGGATGAGCATAGAATTGAGCCCGTTTGCTCGCGCCTAGTACTTGAGTTAATATATCAGGCAATGCACTGGTATGGAGGGATTATCCTTTTACTCCCTCCTTTCCGGTTTATAGGGCTTATCTCAAAATTTTAGTTTTCCCATTTTATAAGTCTCAATTTGGTTGTTCCCCATCACATGTTCAGATTTCAAGGTGTAATAAATCATTACATGCAAGTATTAAGAGAAAATTGACCAATGCATGTACTTTATGCATGCATGCATTGCAATTAATGCATTCGTAAACATAATTTTTGAGGGAAACAAGCGCATTAATTGAGTGGTTTTGCAAACTACAACAATTGTTCCACCACTCACCATCTACCTTGGTTGGTGAGATTTTTGAGTTGAGCCCTATAAACCGGAAAGGAGGTTTAACTAAGCAAAATGTTTGACCAAATCCTTTCTTAAGAAATACAACAGGACAGATGTACGGCTTGAAAATTTATTGCATGATGCAGGTTATCATATTGTTTCGAATCCTGGATCTTAAATTTCAGAAAATCTAAAAGTGAGCATAAATTCTTGAAACTGAGCATGGTCACGTGATATGGCACAAATATTACTTCGTAAGTTTTTTCTTCAATTCGAGACAAGCTGCTTATGACAAGTTGCACAAATGAAGAGCCAAGGTATTTTGGAACAAAGACCTGTCATGTTAAGGCGAACGCTTTCACTATTGAAACCGTGGGCGTTTACGTGCCGCCACGAGTCCCCGCTTCTCATCGGCATGTGCTGTCCCAGCAAGCGTGTGAGTCGACGGGAGGCGTGCGAGCAGACCGCTGCGCCGGCTGTCAGGGAGGCATGCGAGCAGACCGCTGTGCAGACTCACTGGGAGGCGAGCCCTTTGACCAGGCTCCGCGGCCCACCGTCGTCCCAACTGCTCCCACTTTTAATGCCGCTGGCGCCGCAGTTTAAAATCAACCCCACACTACCCGGTATCGCTACAATCCTCTCTCTTCCTCTCCGATTCTCCTGTCGTCTACCTCCAACTAGCCTGGCCTAAACGTACGCCATGCCGCATCACGATGGTCTGCCCTTAGTGTTCCAGTTTCATGAGGAAGACACCCAGCCGGAGTCTCAAGAACATAAGGCGCTTTGGGACGAGCTTGAACTGGCCTTGCGGGAAGACGCCGTGCCTGTCCCCGCTCCCGTTTCGGCTCCCGTCGCCTCGACTGCGCCAGCGCCCATCCCCGTGGCATTGATGGGCTGGGAGACGCACATTATCACCGAGCTTGATGCCATGGGGTTCCACGAGGTCCCCGCCGACTTTCACGCGCCCGTGCACCTGCCAGCGCATGCGCCTGCGCGTGCACTGATGCGCACGCCTGTGCCGGTGCCCGTGCACCTGCCAGCGCATGAGCCTGCACGTGCACTAACGTGCGTGCCCGTGCCGGTGCCTGTGCACACGAATGTCTCCACCGCGCCGTTGACAGCGCCTGTCCCCGTGCGGGTGCCAGTGCCCCCCTCAGCGGCATGGATGGCCGCCGTCGATCGCTTCCTTGCACCAACGCCAGTCGCCTTCTCCCGCCAGTTGACTCGCTCCGAAGTCCAAAACATTTTGGCCTTCCTTGAAGCTAGGCCAACGTCCAGGAGTACGCCAACAAGGGCGCAGGACGCCACCGTCACCGTCGGTCAGTGGCCCGACGACACACAGAGCATGGCAGAGGAGCCGCTTCCCACCGCGAGACGCCCCCGCCGACGCCGCGTAATCTAAATTTGCCATGAAAAACTTTCGGATTGCCATGCTTAAAATCCGAACGTTTATCATTTCCATTTATTTTATATCGATCATCGTATAATTTAAAGTCGGAGTCAGACTGAAGGAAATGTATGGTTTGATCGATTGAATGTTCTGCTAGAGCCGTATCAAATTAAATATAAAACGTCATCAAGCCACATGTATTCCTTGTCATCCAACAACCTAGACTGCTTCAATGTCGAGCGCTCAACACGCTTAGCATGCAGTTAATTTCATGCCAAAAATAGTGCTAATCACATGACAACACGCAAATAATATCCTAGTAGTTAATATCCGCATGCACTTAATATACTTCCAAATTAACGTGCATTGCACGTACACACTGACTAGTGCTGCTAGTACGTGAAACTGGTGCCGTGACTTGTGAACGCGTCCAGATATGGTCAATGGCAACATCGCCCGCGAGTTCTTCCTATTTGCCTGTGCGTCTAAACGCAGAAGGGGAGGAGAGAGAGAGAGAGATGACACTTGGAACCCACCAGTAAGTGAAGGCGAATAGTACTAAAAATAATATTACATGTTATCCATTAATTAGGCAGTGGTAATATAAAAACATTATGTGAACAAAGGGGGTACAACAAACATTGCTATTCTAGGTATGTTGCCTATTGACGTGCGGCTTGAAGGCCCGGTCGCATGTTCGATCCTCGTCCTTTATTTTTTTAATTTGTATATGGGTCCAAATTTGATTTCATGACATGTGGGCCCCTCGGTGTGTAGTTTGTAGCACTTTAATTTGTGGGTCAAAATTTGTTCCATTCCAAGTGCACTATCGGTGTGTAGTTTTGTAGCTTATTTATAATAATTAAAGAGAACAACATAGTCTTTTCAATAATACCATGGTGCGACGTTGAAGGCGAGGAAGGACATGCGAGAGAGCGATGACCGAGCCAGAGGGAATCAACTAGGGGAGTTGCGTGGGTTGCAACGGTGTTTGGAGTAGTTGTGGGCCGAATGCTACGAAAATATAATCTAAACCGGCCGGAATAAATGCCTACACAAATTAATCCAAGGTTGGAGTGCCCCTCGCAATGTAAATAGCTCCGGCTTTGCGAGGGATGGAGAGGTAGTAGCTTCAACGCGTGGAAGATACGGTATGAGAAAGCGAGGTCAATCGAGAGATATATAGATAGAGAGACAAAATGAGTGTGGTATGACATTCATTGAACAAATATATATGCTCCGGAGAGATATTGTCCGATTGATCTTTTGGTAAGGGTGAGGGCTGTAAGATAGAGCTTGAGAGATGATCCCGTCACAAACGTGTAGATATATTTTGTGCGTGGGAGGAAGCAAGGTCAACCGATCACATAGGGTCGCCGTGCAATCGAAAGAGTGAGACGGGTTGGAGAGAGTGACCTAGATAGACGATGTGCGTGAGAGAGTATACAATGTGAATAGGTCGAATTGGGCTCAAACATGGTGATATATCGTTTTTGTCCGAGAAAGAGCGAGTTAAATTGAGACATACAGAGATAGATAGATAGAGAGAGAGATTGAGTGAGCGTGGCCCACCATGAGGTCGAAAGAGTGGCGGTGGCTTGGATGGACTGACCTAGATAGACAATCTGCGTGAGAGAGTATAGAGTGTGTCGATCGAGGCCCGAACAGGGAGATATATCATTTGTGTGTGAAAGAAAACGAGGTTAAACAAGACTCAGATAAAGAGAGCGAGATTGAGCGAGTGTGGCCCGCCGTGCGGAAGGAAGAGTGAGACAGTCTCGAGGGAGTGACCTAGATATACAACGTGCGTTCGTGCGCATGAGAGATTAGGGGGCTAGATAGGCAATGCATCTATTTAGCGCGAGAGGGTGAGAGGGAGAGGGGGGCGGGGAGAGAGAGAGCTCGGCATGGGGTGCAATGGCGGGTGTGTGAGGTAAATACATTTGGTAACAGGAGTGGAAAAAGGGGTTGTGTAGTTGAGAAACTTCGAGATCGAAACATGGAGAGAAAGAATGAACGTGTGTTGGAAACCGATAGCTTGCTAAGGTGGTTAGGAGAGGAAGATTGACCGATATAGGAAGTATGTAGCGTTTGTGCGTGCGGGGGGGGGGGGGGGCTAAAAACAACATTTGAATGTACATAGTATGAGACTTAATATCGATGTTTCAATTCGGTGTACATTGTAAGATTTGAACCGAGGACCAGGCATATGGGTAATTATTTCGAATTCGTGCCATACTAAGTTTCGAAAAGTTGACATTGGCTCAATTTGTTGTGCTATTTTGTAGGTCATATGTTTGAATCTATCCAAAAGTTTTCTCACTACCATGGTGTTCATCATATACATATGAATTTGTATTAAAAAAGTAGCGTGGATATAGTGAAATGCGAAATCCACGTTAGAATTGGAGATCGCTATGTGACACACACTCTAATTCAAATAACTAACTATGTGACACACACTCTAATTCAAATAACTAATTATGTGACACACTCTAATCCACGTTAGCGCGGGTACCGTTTCGATTTTTTTTAAATAACTCCTCATTAATTAATTTATAGTACTCCCTCTGTTCACTTTTATAAGACCTTGAAGACATTTCAGACAATGTGCAAAACAATTCATTTTAAGTTGTCTGAAACGACTTACAAAAGTGAACGGATGGAGTATCTCGTTTCGAATGACTAATTATTGCAAGGAAAACACGGGCATGGTAATACATACAGATTCGTTTGCAAATGAAAGAAGATTCGTTTGCATTCTCAAATGTAGGCACACCAGGAAGACCAGGGTCGTGTCGGGGTGGACGCTGCTTCGGTGCCTTAAAGGCAACTGCCCTTGGGTGACTGACATGTGGGCCAGCCACCTGTTGGGCCCACATGTCATGGACACAAAGGCAGGTGCCTTAAGGCACCCAAGCATAGTCCTGTCGGGGTGGTCGTGTGTGTCGGACGGACGCGTAGCACCGAGCCACCCCCCTCCCCCCCAAAAAGGACGACGACAATATAAGTTCGCGCTTCCACGTTTCGGATTGAAATATCTGGCGGCCCAAATTCCAGCCCTGCAAAATCTCTCTTCTCTAGCGTCCCCTTCCGCGCCCAGATTGCTCAAATCCCTCATTCGCCGCCATCCCTCGAATTGCCCCTCGTCTTGTCTCTTTCCCCATCGTTCCCCACCTCTGTGCCGGACGACGACGACGAAGACGACGGTCGCGCTTCACCACCGCACCAGAGCTACCTCATCTACGCCCTCGTCCACCGCACCGGGTGGTCCACCGACAACGTCGGCCGCCGCAACCGTCGTGCCTCACAGACACCGAGTTCCACCGCATCAGGTGCGCTTCACCGACGCCGTCTCCCAGCTCACCGGGGCTACTTCACCGAGCACATCGTCGCACCTCCGCCCTCCAAGGCCGTTGGGGCTTCACCAACGGTCTCGTCCACCACATCGTAGCGCTCCGCTGCCACTCAAGATCTGCATCCGTGTGCGGCCAGCCAATGCCAGTGCATCACCCTCAACGGCTCTGAAGTGACCCGCACTCTAGCTAGGCGAGCATGCCCAAACGCCAGCCCGAACTAGGTATCCACACATCACTCCCTTGTGCACTGTTCCGACGATGTTTGGATATCCTTTCACTGCTCTCTTAGCTTACACGCCTATGCAACTCTGACTTTAACTCTTATTTCTTCTGGAGATATCATCTGAAACAAGCAAATCCATTTTTTAGCGAAGCATGACGGGGCTACGGGATCTGATACACATCCTGCACACCCGTATAACCTTGTAAGTATCTGTCCGCTAGTACAACATCAAGGTCGATTCCTCTTATTTGATCAACCATTCGCCATGTAAAAAATGCAGAGGGGGATGCAAGGAGCACAAGGCCTGCACATCCAAGCAAGTGGTAACATGGACTTGTACATCGAACATCCCAAGCGCAAGCAGAGCTGCAGTGAGCCTGTACAATGAGCTAGCTTAAGTCCCTGCATTTCATTTAATTCGTACTGGCATTCGTGTATGATTTGTGTGAAGTGGCTGATCCACGAATTCAAGTTACCAGGGGCGAACATTTAACTTAAAAAATACGAAGGCACTTGCACTCCGGAAATCAACATAACTTGAGAAATGTGAAGCTACGTGCACTTTGAAAACCAGCTAATGATCCAAAGTAGTTCAGATTATAAACACTGATGCAAGCACCAAAAAACACAAAATGCAACATGGTGTACAAGGACTACAAACATGGTTTGTACCTGCTTGAATTATTCGTTCTCTGGCTGAAAATATCAAAGTGTAATTGCACGTATAACCAGTGCGCAAACTGCATATCAATATATCTATCTTGCACAAGTATGCCAATAGTTTCAAACAACAGATTAGAAAAGTATTTATGCTATGTTGTCATAATACGGGGACTTTCTGGTAGATGGCCTCGACGTTTCCTCAAGCTATGAAAATGCACTATAATTTGCTTGTCATCAATGCCTGCAAATCTCTATCTCTCTCAACATAGTAGATCATCATTAGACACTAAATCCTTCAATGAGCTTGCAAAATGCTTGCATTAGATCCCTCATTAGACACTATATGTTCATCACCAGGAGCATGTAAAATGTTTGCATCAAATCCTTCATTAGCAGTCTATTCATTAGACACTTCAGGCTCAAGAACAACATGAGCTTGTATGTTTGCACCGGAAACTTGATTAGATACATCAGATTTAGTCAGTTCAGTATTGATTGGGGGAGTTATAAAATAAGTAGAAATTGGTTTCATTTTCTCATAGATTCCCTACATACAAGCAGTTGTACAACACCGTCAGGTTTAACTATTGGCCAGAAATTGAAGAGTTGAATTAGATATAATCAGGGATGTGATATACCTGCTCGTTGCGCATGCTACTCTTGCAAGCTGCGACTGTCCGTTTGCGCAAGAACGATGCCATGCCCGTGCTGACGCTGCTGCCTCCCACGCAGGCTACACCCAGGGTTGGATCTTCATCTTCTTGTCCTTCCGTTCGCTTGAAGCCCGGCGACCGCCCTCCAACGAGGGCGCGAGGAAGTGCTGTGTCAGTCTGTCCAGCGGCGGCTAGGTTAGGAGCGAACCAGACTGGAGGCTGGAGCGAATGAATTGGGATTTTTCCTGCTGTCGATCGATATGAGAGGCGCTCGTTTGGGCCGCGAGCCTGCTATAGGGCCTGCCTTGCACTTATGTTATTGGCCCATCCAAATTGAAACATTTTTCTTCATTTTTTACATTGCCTGCTCGTGCGTTGGGACGAACAAGCGTGGGCCAACCTGGATGACTCAAACTAGGTGCACACTTTCCAGCCACATGAGGCGGCCGCCCATACCATCCCCTATGGTGGCGTCGCCCCTTTTTGCGTGTATGATTGGATAGAGAAAAATATTCCAGTGGAGCTTTTGATTTACCCACAGAATGGTTGAATTGCTTGTTTCTATGAACTGAGTTCACCAATAATGTGAAGGATGCCAGTCTTTTCATCCTATTGTAGATTGCTTAGATCTCGATATGCCAAAATTAATTGCATGAAATATACAGTAAAAGCCAGTGTGATGTGTTTGGCTACAACTAGTCTGACTACACGTCCTCATATAACATATCAAGGACGCACCATCTTACCAGATTAACCATTTGACTTACAATGCAGTGTGGGAAGAAAGAAGTATTGGGACTGCGTATCCAAGCAATTGATGCCATGGACTCCTTTGTACAACCTTGTAAGCGAAAAAGAAGTTGCAGTGTGCCTGTACAAAGAACTAGCATAAGTTCAGTTACCTACTTCTCGGAATTTTAGTTAGCCACTTATTGCAAAATTGTTCAATTACGTTGCTTGGCTTAATTTAGTTTGCTACTAATTACATAATGGCACAGCCTGTTAATCATATTGTAGACTGCGCCTATCTATGTGTTTGATACTTACCGTTAAGAATTACCTGTTTGCCTTAACTTAAATATCTACTTGTTTGTTTAACTGCTTTGCTGCTGCAACAGCAGGTTACAATGATGTTAATAACTACTCCCTCCGTCCCATAACATAGGACGTTTTTTGACACTAGCATAGTGTTAAAAAACGTCTTACATTATGGGACGGAGGGAGTACTTTTCAGCATCCAATTGAAACTCTTTAATTCCTTGTTTGTTTAACTGGTTTGCTGTTATAACTCCCAGTTGAGATGTTTTGCTAACTTCAACTTTTCTGAATCCAATCAGAACTTTAATGGCAAAACAGGTTAGCCCAAGATCAGAGCGATCTCCCCATGGATGTTGCATCATCCCACAGCAGTGGCACCGGCCCAATCGTGCATTATGAATTGCCAACTGCTGATGCTCTAGTGGCTAAACTAGTGGTAGAAAGATATTCTGCTTCTGCACTTAGAGATGAAGTTGACATGTTGAGGAAGCAAACAACACAATCACAAGCAGTACTCAAGACAACCATTAAATATTTGGTGGATTTCAAAACGAAGCAAGCTGAGACTGACCAGATTGTTAAGGTCCTAAAGGAAAAAAGGAAATTAAATTCCTACTTGGTAAATCATAGGTGAAATGTTCTTTCCATAGTTGAATAACCTTTGTGTTGTCTGTTCATGTAATCAATCAAACCATTTGTTTTAGAGATCATGTAATAATTATTTTTTTGTTTTTGGTTTGTAATTTTATTTGAGCACAAGCCTGTATTAATTGATAAGACTCGGAGACATTTCATTTGGATTGTTGTGCCAGACCTACAAATATGCCAATCGGGCTGAATGTGCATTCAACAATAGTAGTAGTATAGATGGACCATAAGTGGCACGCATCGGAAAGGGCCAAGATGCTAGCTAAAAAAAGATGCTGTTGTAGCCAAAAAAAAAGTACAGCGGCCTGTCTTATGTATGTTAGTTGATATTATTGATCCATATACTCCATAAGTGTTTATATGTCTGTTAGTTCTGTACATTCTTGGTTGATTGACTCGGTATTTGAATCTTGATACATCGCTTGTGTACATATCTAAATGGGAGTACACATTATGCTGCGTGTGACATTTGAGTTGGACATGAAGTGTTCCAAATATTCGAATTCACCTTAAACTGGATACTAGTTTCTGAATTTGAGTATCGGAATTTGTAAACCATATTCATATATGACAGTGGAATACATCTTTGTCGTCCTTTTGAAGATATATAAAAACACATAGAATGATTTATAAAGATTCATATAGGAATACAAAATGGATTCGAATTTAGTTGCCAGGGTAAATGTGGATGCTTATTGTCCCAAAATTCAAAAGAAGCAGCAAAATGTCCACTCCCACGTCGGCTGCCCGAAGCCAAGTGTTTGGGAGATGGAAATTACTGTCTACCCATTACACGGACAATCCATCGGCCCGATTTCCACTGCTCTAAATAGAGGTAGGTTAGTAACTTCAATTAGACGTGACACGACCGCCTCTGATCCCATTCCGACATGGTGGGCGTCAAACATGGGCGGCAAAACACATTTGATTCAAGCTCGTCCGAAAGACCTCTGTTTCTCCATCCATTCCCCATTCATACATGGTGGGCGGCAAAACAAACTCGACTTGGCCGAAATCGATGTAGGCAAATATTTTCAATAGGGCCAGGTTTGTAACTTCACTCAGACGTGACACAACCGCCCTACCTGTCAGCCCCATTCATACACCGTGGGCGCCAACCATGGGCGCCAACCACCCTCTCCTCACCCGAAATCGCTCTGGCCAAATATTGGCGAGATGCGAGATTACCGTCCTATCCCCAACCGACGAGACGTCCAAATTTTAAACGAGGGCTAAGTTCGTAACTTTCCCATATTTCAGACAGGCGCGTCCAAAAACATGGTTCCCCGTACCTCTCCCTCCATTTTCCCATTCATACACCGTCCGTGCTAGAACACCCCATCCCCACACCAGCCTCCGTCCGCCACCCCATCCATCGCCGTCGTCCTCCACCACATCCATCACCACCGTCCTCCACCATGCCGGAGCGCCTACCAAGACCGCGTCGTCCACTGCTAGAGATGGACGTTTCTCATCCACGGCGACGGACCAATAGCCTTGCATCGCGTCCTCTCGCTTCATCGGCGTCGTCGTCCTCTTTGCCGGGGCTGCTCACATGACCTTCTCTTCCACCGCAATGGGACTTATCCCCCGATGCACCCGTCTACCGTCGCAGATCTGCTTCAACGCCACCGACAGCCATCGCACCCCCGATGCCAACATGGCGCCACAAGAGAGATGGTATTTCATATCTCCTCAACTTTTTGATCTCAACCAGAAAAAAGATCTTAACTTGGTTACTCTACTTTCTTTTCAGCTCTTGGAATTTAGTTCTTAGTTCGAAGCAAACAATGGATGCTAAATATCATTTCTCCGGTTTGCAGCTTCAAATCTGCCATGGCACAACCATAATACGGTTTAATTGATCATGCTTAGGGTTGACTTGATCATGTTGGTTCCGTGGTGGTTTCTTTAATAGAAATCGGAGGGGAAACCCTCTTTTGCTAAAAAAATATGCTTAGAGTTTCACCCTTATATGATCACTATACGATCAGAATACGTGCTTCGTGTGATAATAACACTGCTCCATGCATCAAGCTAAACAAGCTTAGATGTTCAAATACGAATATGATATTATTAAAACAGAGTTGTTTAATTGGTCAGCTAAATGTTCCTAAATTAGTTTCGAAAATGCATGTTTGCCGCTCGGGTGTGTATCTCTACAGGGTGCCCACGGCGGGCCGGCCCACCCTGGGATTTTGGGTCGTCCCAGGCCCTGATTCCCCTCTGTTCTGCTGCGCGCTTCCGATCTCTACTCGCCCCGAGCCGCCTGCCTCGCCGGTGACTTGCCGTCCCCGGACGGCATGACTCTAGGAGGAGACGCCGGACTAACAGAAGGCCAGGAGCCGCTCACCCAACAGCGTCACCGCTGCCCAGGCGCGCCACCGTGCCTACCTTCCCAGTCCGTTCAGGGCTCAGGCGTGCAGCACCCACCAAGCCAACCCGATTTATCCTGAGATACGTCCTCAACACTCAGCAGCCACTCCTCATCACCCATTTTGTAATTGATTCATTACTCATTAGGCAGGACTGTCATTAGGGTTTGTTGTGTGCTTAGTGCTACCTACACTTAATGGTTCAGATGTATTTCGGTAATCTTTAGTACCTCTAAAGTTCACAGGATTTTCAAAATTCCGGCCCTCGGAACAGACACTAGTCATTTTGGATTGTTGGTCGTAGTGACATTGACCCAGATTACTACTGCAAGCCAGGTTTGTTGACAATTTTACTTGTCTTTCTTACTCATTCGATATAATGTCCAATTATTCACGTCGATTAGTTGCAAACAATAAGTGCTAGACAAACTTCTTCATTCAGATTTTGGACGGTCTCTTACTGCAGTTACAATTCTGCATACTTGTCCTAATAAGCTCACAAGTAAATGATTAATTCACTACATCTATGCTTGCCTTGTCATATTTGTTGTCAATATTCTTTTAGGGTGGACCACCCTGTTTCTAAATACTGGAATCGTAGACCTGAGTGAATAGTATTTCTCTATGTGATCTCTTCCATCATGTGTGGGTAACGAACACTGCATTGTATAGAAAGAAAGTGTCATTTACAGCTTTTACATAGGTTTTGATGCTTTACGTGGAATACAATCTGCCTACTTGCTTTGTGTCGCACTACCAACACTCCACCCTTGAAGCTAAACATTACGCCACTCATAATTGCTTAGTTTATTTGTTCAAATACGAATTTCATATGATTCTAATGTTCCTACTTTAGTTTTGAAATGTGTGCCTGCCTGTTATAAAGACATAAGGGGTTTGTATTTCTGTGTGTGGTCTGCACGGTTGGGGAGGTGAACTTTGCATATGCAGGGGTTTATAGGGAGACACTCTCCAAGTTGAATCCGTAATGCATTCCATAGATAATCTGACTACTTTTTATATTTTCATGAATCTCAGATTCTGAACAGCATCATAATGATTATGAGCTTGCGCGCATGAAAAGAATAAAGCAGAACAATGCCATGGCTATCAAACTTGGCATTAAGGGACTGAAATCAAGTCTGGATGCAATGCAATGCAAACGCTCTCCACCTACAGATTCATGCTCAGAATATGATCCTAACAGTGATTCTGAGCTAGAGGGAGACCTAAGTCAATGTAGCTCCATAGTGGAGGAGTCAGAGGAAGATGCCCTATCTTATTCACCAATCAAGGTACTTGCTCTAACTTTCCAAGGTTACATTGCTCGCACATATCTTGTAACTGATGCTTTGCATTGCTTCTACTTTGTTGAACTGCCATTAGCTTAGTTTACACATCGTGTATGTGAATACGCCCTGCCTATCCATTTTCAGTACATATTCCATCTGTCATCATACCATATTTATCCATTCAAATGCTGTTCTTGTGTATCAGACGTTCAAAAGGAAGAGGGCGATTGCTGATCGTGGAGGAGCACAAGCAAAGTATTTGGAAAAGGTAGTGGCACCTAATAAATCAAATAGCCCATTAGGTGTAGTTGCAATATCACCCGACCCACAAAATACCCCAAGTCTAGCAGACTCTAGCCCTACTACACTGGTCATTTCTGATGCCCCAACTCAGCAGACCCCAATTGCAGCAAATAGTATGATTATGCCAGTTGACATAGCACCAGCTGTACGACGCAAAACCCCCATTCCAGCAAAGAGTACACCAAATCCAGTTGCCAAATCCCTTTTTGAACCAGAGAGAGCCCCAATTGCAGCAAATAGGACCCCTGTTCCATTTCTTCCCAGTTTAGAAGACGAAGCTTATGTTGTTGTCAGGAACTTTGTGTGCATCTTTCCTTCATGGAAAGATTATACTGCAGACACAGAACAATTTCCAGTCTTCCTTCGCAACTTACGCGTAAGTAATGTACTAATGTTATTCATGGTCATTACTGCATATGTTTCTACTAACAGAAGACACAAGATTTCATTCTTTTAAATAGGCGAGGAGCAAACTGGATTGTGATGATGAGCAAGAGTTGGTTGCGCTTTTCAAGCACTCGTTGATGAAGTATCGTTCCTACCTGAGGCAAGCGCACTTCGATGGCAAGCCTCTGAACGAAATATCTGTAAATTCTCCGGTGCTACATTTATCCGACGGTGACTGGAATAATCTTGTTACACATTGGTCTCGGCTGCAGCGTAAGGTACTGTCTATGATATCACATCACAATTTGAACTACATTTCTGCATTTGCCTTAATGTCTCACTTGTATGAAAATTGTTAGCAGAAGAACATTCATTCTCAAGGGACCATAGAATCTCGCAACTATACTACACACTGCATTGCTCTTGTGAGTACCTCTTGCCCTGTATGACCATACTTACTTTCATAGCTGTTTGATTATGTAGCATCACTGCACATGTTAGCCTCATAATCGTCTATTTGGTGGACATTATAAGATCCGTATGGACTCTTACACAAATTTAGAATCAACCCAATGCTTTTGAAGAGGTTTAGCTCTGCAGTCCTCTTGTAAGGAATGAACGTGGTCTATCACTGTACTTACATTAACATCTACTCCCTCCATCCCATAATATAAGAATGTTTTGTACAGTACACCAGTGTTCAAAACACTCTTGTATTATGGGAAGAGGGATTGGTTCATTTTGTAGCATTCTGCATCTTATCTCCCTCGCCCACCATTTACTAAAAAAGATCAGATCTATATTTAATCTTACCAACAAGTAGAATACACAGACAATGCTAGTGCAGAAGTGTAGCCCATTGCTCTTGTCAGTACATTTTGTCCTGTAACGCTTGTACTTCCAGGGATTGGTAGTTGATTATGTAGCATCAATCTACATCTTATCTTCATTATCCTCTATCCCTTCCAGTATTATCATACATATAATTACTCTCTACAAAATGTAGAGTACATGCAATGCTTATGAAGAAGATTCTGTGCTGAAATTCTTGAGTTATCCTTCCCTTGACATGGAGAAGGGCATTATAAAGCCGGTGTTAACTGTTAATGAAGTCAGTCCTTCTAAAGCCTTTATCCTCAACTGCTGTTTAATTTGCTCATACTCCCTATTGTTTACTGCTATTTAGTTTGCTGTTTCTACCAAAATGCATGTTCGTAAGAACCGTAAGTTCTAAGTTTTACTTGTAAAACCAAATTTCTTATTCATACCATGCACATTACTTAATACTCCCTATATGTATGCTTGGTTTTGTGGATCTATAATCCAGTGTGTGGTGAAGCAGCCCACGTTTGCACCTTGTCATCTCCTGTTTTATCTTACTGATGTGGCTGATGATATGAACAACATGCCATGCACATTATCCAAAATAGATACAATGATTTTCTTTGCCCTTCATCTATGCTTGTTATGTTGACATGGTAATCCAGTAGTGTGGTGAAGCTCCCAAATTATGCTATTGATATTTTGAACTTACTCTTTATTTTCTAATTTGAAATTGGATAGAATTGATAGAACAGTTATCATCTTTGTTTATACACGTGCAAAACCTATCATCTCTCTGCTTTGTTTCAGGGTGATAAGCCTGATGGCATGCACAAGTCTGCTGAAGGCTGTGAGACAAACCCAACATATATTGCAGCAAAGAAGGCAAAACATCTTGAAGATAGCGAGACAACCCCAAAGTCTTGTCTTGATGCAGTGTTCAAGTTACTTGAGACTAACAGTCAGACAAGCTCACAGAATTCGTTGTCTGAATCAGTTCGACTTCTTCAGTCCCAAGTTCTAGCAGAAAGGCATTCTGCAACTCAATTTCGACTTGAAGTCCTATCTCTAAGAAAGATTGCGGAGAACACCAATGAGAACCTCATCGCTAAACAGCTACACCTGGAAGCTATGACTGACATGCTAGGCCGGTCTCACAGCCTTGCTCAGCAGCTTGCGCAGCAGTTCCCCCGCAAGGCTAACCTTTCTTGAACTATCTTGGAAGTGGTCTCGTTTTAGTATTATTTTGTTACGCTGCACTGGTTCCCAGTTTTTGTAATCTGCTTCTTCGTTGCGCTTTATGATCACTGGTGGCGAACTTTGATGCTCAGTGGATGTAATATACCTTAAATCCTTTATTGTATAGTGTAGGTTTATTCTTAGTTACTATGCCGTAATTTCTTTATTGTATAGAGTAGATTTGTTCTTAATTCCTACTAGTTACTGCCATCATTCGCTATCTGAAAAAAACTCAGATGTAGTCGATCGGGCCGAAACATTCGATAACGGGCCAGGTTTTTAGCGGGCCACAATTGGGCCAGCCTGCGTCTTTCTTGGGCCCGAATGATTGGGGCCTTCACACATTGTGCCCGGCCCAAACTTACACCGACCTATATTTTAGTTGGGCCTTTTGTCGACCCAGCGCTTAGTTTGGCCCAGGTAGCGTTGGGCCATTAACATGCTAAATATTGTACTGGCCTGTTACGGCCGAGATGAAACCACAGGCCTTTAGCAGGCCAAAATGCATGTTGGGCCTCAATTTCACTAGTCGTCGACGGGCCTTCAGCAGGCCGAAATGTAGACCGGGCCCTTATGGGCCCAGTTAGCTCACGGGCCGTTACCAGGCCGGAACATATCTCGGGCCTTAGTTGGCCCACTGATATCATGGGCCTTTAAGAGGCCGAAAGCTTAGTACAGGCATCAATGGGCCGAATTACGCGACAGGCCTTTAACAGGCCCAAAGTCACGTTGGGCTTAACTGTTGCCACCTTTAGCATGGGCCGTTAGTGGGCCCGATGTACCATCAGACCATATGGCCCATGGGCAGCACGGGCCATTCCTAGGCCGAAAGTCACACCGGGCTGAAATGGGCCCATGTCTACATCAGACCTCTAACAGGCCGAAAGTCACTGGGCTGTAGTTGGGCCCGAATATTCGGCGAACAATTAACGGGCCAGATCTAGCTTCAGGACGCAAATGGGCCCAAATATTGGGCGAACAATTAACGGGCCAGATCTGGCTTCGGGCCGTAAATGGGCCCAAATATTGGGCGAACAATTAATGGGCCAGATCTGGTTTTGGGCTATAAATGGGCCTTTATTAAGCAGGCCGTTATTGGGCTGGCCCACTAGTACCTGATTAAGTTCTACGGGCCTTCGACTAGGCCAACCTTTTTAACCTATATGGGTCTCTGTTGGGCCCAGCCACATGTTGACGTACCATAGGCATGTCTCCTCCAATGGACGGGCGACATCTGGCCCACTGACGAGCTGACAGGTGTTCCCTTCGGCCAATCAGAATTTTACACGTGAAAATTTCCCATTGGTAGGGGCTGTTAACGGGTTATCGGATCCAAAATCCGACACGATAGCTTAACAGCGTTCCGTTATGGTGGATGCCACGTGTCGGTCACCCTTGACGAAAGCACTTCTGTGACGCGCGATTTATCGTCATGGAAGTGGAAACTTCCGTGATGATAATTTTGGTAATGTCATGGAACACTTCTACGACATCACAGGTATGACTATCTTGATTCTGTCATAAATTTGTCATGGATGTACATGCATGACAAAAAACGCGACCTACTGTGACAAACACGTATCATCACGGAAGTGTATTTTTTTTGTAGTGCATGCAGGTCACTGGAAATCACATGCAGGTCCCCTGAAGTTACATGTAGGTCCTTGGGGCGTGATTTCTTGTCTGGCATCATCTCGAGCTCCGCTAGAAACTTGTCAATAAAAATATGGGTACTTAGTGGGCTCTGGTACTACTTGTCATGGATGGCTCGGTGTCTCGCCCACTATATGGCCCACATTGTCACCAATACCCATGCTAGGTCGGCCGAAGGTAGGGTATCAACCAACCATATCATCCAAAGCTTGGCATCTTTCTCCCAGTTTGATATGATTGTTTCTGCCAAATCCTCGTCAGTGAGGGCCCAAACACAGCGAGCCATGCGACAATCAAAGAGGGAATGCCGCCATGTATCAACCGCCGCATGATAGATAGCGCACTCCGCTGAATCAGCCAAACTTCGGTGTTTTCGGACACCTCTGGTTGGGATTGAGCTCTTGGCCAACCTCCAGGCGAAGACCCGTACTTTCAAGAGAACTGTGGCACCCCATAGTCTGGACCAAGACTGGCGATCTGCATCGGCCCGCAAGTGCCCCGCGGTGCGTTCAAGCCAATCTGTGCGCTGCTGTTTTGTAGAGGACAGAAGTTTGTATGCCGACCTCACCGTGAAAATGCCCTTGCGTTCATAATGTCATGCCCAGAAATCATCACGGACTCGAGAGCTGAGAGGGATGTTGAGGATTGCTTCCTTGTCCATTGCATAGAGGTGCGTTTCAAGCACATCGACATCCCAGGAAGATGTGACCGGGTTGATGAGTTCTGACACCATATGTGGAGGATTAGTCATCTTCGGGCACACCGGTCGGAGCTTAAAATCTCGTGGTATCCAGTTATCTACCCAAATGTTGGTGTCCTTGCCAGAGCCGATCCGTTTCACGAGACCAAGCTGTAAAATGTGTCCCGGCCTTCTATTAGAGAGTGCCAGACTTGTGATGGATTCCTGCCAAGCTCGGCTTCAAGGATCGACAATGTTGGATAATAAACAGCCTTGAGAATTCGGGCGCTCAGGGAATTTGGTTCCTGGAGGAGACGCCAAGCTTGCCTTGCAAGCAGGGCTAGATTAAAGAGTTCAATGTCACGGAATCCCATGCCCCCATGAATTTTGGCTGCGTCATCACTTCCCAGGAGACCCAAGCCGTTTTCCTCTCACCATTTTTTGATCCCCACGAAAACTTACTCAAGATACCATTGATGTGTTGGCACAAGCCTCATGGGAGCTTAAAATAGGCCATGGAATATGTTGGGATTGCTTGCCCCACAGACTTGATGAGCACCTCCTTCCCTCCAACCGAAAGTGCCTTCTCCATCCAGCCTTGTACTTGCTTCCAGATCATGTCCTTCAAATATTTGAAAGACCCCTCCTTAGCTCTTCCCACGTCGGCAGAAAGTCCAAGGTACTTTTCCGAGAGCTTCTCATTTTGAACTTGGAGAAGTTGTTTGATCTCTTGCCTCGAGGATTCAGAGCAACCCTTACTAAAGAAAATGGAGGATTTCTCCTTGTTGATGCGCTGCCCTGATGCCGCACAGTACCTTTGAAGAAGGGTATCCACTTTATTTGCCATCTCTGGTGTAGCATTGAAAAATAGAAGGCTGTCATCTGCAAAAAGAAAGTGATTTACCTGTGGTGCACCAGCTGCCACCGTGATTCCATTCACACTCTCGCCAGGTCTTGTGGATTTCATAAGACATGAGAGCCCCTCAGCAGCCAATAGAAATAGATATGGGGATATAGGACAACCCTGTCTGAGACCACGGGATGGCCTGAACTCCTCCTGTTTGCCACCGTCGAAGATGACCGAAAAAGACACAGGTGTGACACACCTCATAACTGTCTGTGTGAAACGTGGGCTGATTCCCAGTTTGAGCATAACTCTCTCCAAATAGTTCCATTCGAGCCTGTCATAAGCCTTCATCATATCGAGTTTTAAGGCACAGTACATGTTGCCCTTCAGCTTCCTTGTTTTCATATAGTGGAGACATTCATAGGCTGAAATGAAGTTGTCCGTAATAAGACATCCTAGTACAAATGCTGACTGTTCTTCAGAGATGACATGGGGGAGAATAAGCTTGAGCTGATTTGCCAATGCCTTGGATGCAATCTTATAGATCACATTGCAGAGGCTTATCGGTCGAAACTGTGCTAAATTTTTTGGGCTAGCAATCTTGGGAATTAAAACAATGAACGTTTTGTTAATCTCCTTTGGGGAATCCTCTCCGTTAAGAACTCGGAGCACCATAGCAGTAACCTCATCACCACACATCTCCCAGTGCCATTGAAAAAAGTGTGCAGGAAAACCGCCAGGCCTTGGAGCCTTGGTCGGGAACATCTGAAACAAAGCAGTTTTTACCTCAGCGTTGGTATACTGTGCATTTAGTGAGGCGTTCATAGAAGCATCCACTCTTGAGGGTATATGCGAAAGAACTTCCTCAATGCCCACCGTTGCTTCTGAGGCATACAAGTTGTTGTAAAAGGATGTGGTCATGTCGGCCATCTCTTGCTCGTCCATGCATGTAGAACCATCCGGCCTTTGTAGCTCGGAGATGCGATTCTTTGCCTTTCGCGCACTCGCCTTGCGGTGAAAAAACTTAGTGTTGCTGTCTCCTTACGCAAGCCACTGGATTCGAGCCCTCTGACACCACATGCTCTCCTCCCTCAGACATAGTTCTATCATGCATGTTTCCACCCGCTCCTCTTCAGCCGACGGTCCCGTGCGATTGGGGAGCGAATGCAACTCCTCAAGTTGCTTGCATAGACAGCGGAGTTCAGCCTGGACTGCACCAAAACTGGTCTATCCCCAGCGTTGCAGCCTTCCAGCTACCGACGCCAACTTTTCTGACAATTCTGTGACTGTATGTGCTCTTCCTGTTGAATTCCATGTCTCGGTAAGCATGTCGCCGAAGCGTGTGTCTCGCTCCCACATACATTCATAGCGAAACTGTTTCTGTTTTGCACGTACACATGTAGCATTCAAGTCAGTCTGCAAAAGGATCGGGCAGTGATCCGACTTTGCTATGGTAAGATGCTCAACTGAGGCAAACGGGAAGAGGTTAGACCAGCAAGGTGATGCCAAAACTCTGTCCAGCCGAACGCGGCAGTAATATCCTCCGGCTACCTTCTTCTCCCAAGTCCAGTCCAAACCGCGGTAGCCCAAATCCGCTAGACCACACACGTCCACTGCTTCCCGAAAGCTTCGATCTGAGAGCTGTCACGTTCATTGGGTGCGTGTTGCTTTTCAGGCCGCAAAATCTCGTTAAAATCGCCTATGCACATCCACGGGAGGGTGCTCTCCCCTCTCAAGCGTTTCATAGTATTCCATGTCTTGTAGCGCAAGCTCCTGGTCGCTTCCCCATAAAAGCATGTCATCCTCCATTGCTCCCTCCCAGGTTCCATGACCCAGGTGTCAACATGATACTCGGATTTTTTTTATTTCAACATCCAAAGAGTTCTTCCAAAAGATACAAAGGCCGCCACTGCGGCCACTACTCCCTACTCCAAAAGTGAAATCAAAACCTAAAGATGTCCGAAGACCTTCCACACGACTCTTTTGCAATTGAGTTTCAACTAAACATAAGATAGTTGGCGAGCTAATCTCCACGAGATCGCGGAGCTCACGAACTGTCGCGGGGTCGCCTATCCCGCGGCAGTTCCAGCTTAATATTTTCATTTGGCCTGGCGGCGCCCCGCGTTGGAGCCCGCCAATCATGCCATCTTGTTTGTGTTCTGCTTCTTTGGTGAAGTTGTTGTCTTTGCCTTTTTTGCTTCTCTAGGAGATACATACTGTGCGGGTAGTGGAGGGACGATTACCAAAGCCTGACTCTTATCACCAAGTCCTATCATGCCCGTCTCAGATCCCTGTGGCTGCTGGTCTTGGCCATGTATGTCATTGGTTTGGCCAAAATTTAGATTCCTACGGGCCCCCAATGGTTCTTCTTGCTCCTTTCCCTCAGCATAGCTCGGTTTCAAGGGGCTGGTAACATCATCTTCTTCCCCCTCTTCATCGTCCGAGTCAAGACCCACCTCCTGTGATGAGCGTTTACGCACTGGAGATGGTTGGTGGGGTGGTGCAGCACCCCGGCCTGATCTGCCTCTTCCCCGGCCTCCGAACCTGCCTCCTCGAGGAGCTCGGCCACCTTGCTGCTCCTGAGGTATCTCCCTTTGCTGTGCCAGCATCCAGCCTCCCCATTGCTTGTCTTTTGCCTCCCAAACTCCATCTCCGCACTCCTCATGGTTGTGTCCCACGAGACCACAAACTTGGCAGAAATATGGTATCTTCTCGTACTTGACAGTAGGAGTTTCCTGCCCTCACCTGTCACATTCAGCGGAGTCACCCTCGTCAGGGGTTTATTGACCAAAACCCTAGCACGGACCCGTACATAGTCACCCTCGTAGAAGAGTCTAGGTGAGAGTTGTGTTTCCTTAACTCGGCCGATTCGCCGAGCTAGTTGATCAACCGCCTCTATCTTGCGATACAGTTCTGGTATATTGTGGATCTGCGCCCAGACATACAAACCATCAAAGACGAAAGATGCCTGATCTTGCTTACCATCATAATCCTCAATGAGCACACCCATCCCCCGGAATAACCAGGGTCCTCCATGGACAACTTTCTTCCAATCTCCTAGGCAGAACATCTGTAAGATATAAAGATTTTCACCCGCTTCTCTATACTTTGGCACTTGTGCTAATTCCCAGATGGATTTCATGGTCTCTAACATCGATGATGAACTAAACTGCCAGGTCGTGTTAACCTTCTCGATCGCCAGCCAACGCGCATCTGCTGCGTACTTCTTGGTTTCCTCCTCCCCCACGATCACATCATCCAGCTCGTCGTCCTTGAGGTCCAAGTGCTGCAACATCTCCTCCAGCTTCTTCCCCGACCATCCTGCGGAAGATGATCCTGCTTCGGCCGCCATCTAGGGTTATCCCTCGAAACAGCTCGCCGAGTCAAAAAAATTCCGGTCAACTAGCTAGCCGATCTCTCTCCCCGTTAGCCAGCACCAGGGTGGGTCGAGCGGAGGATCAAATCGGCGGTAGATCCGAGGAAAACTCTAGGAGACGATGGGAGTCGCCGCCAGAGGCGAAAAAACCGTAAACTCGAGGGTACGACAGGCACCAGGATAATCCCACCAGCTTGTTGGTGTTCCGTTAGTACAGGATTGTCGAAGCGACACATAACAACCGCCGTCATCCACGTCCGTTACGCATACGCCTGTTCTCATAATGGGTAAATGGGCCCATAGTCGACTGGTCAGCGTTGAAAAGTAAAACAAATCTATCCTCTTTTTTCTTTTTTCTTTTTGATAAGGAACGCCTTGCATTCCCAGGTTACACTGGACCGACCAAATCAGCGGCCATAGCACGAGTTACATCAAACGGTGGGTCTGACTGCCACACAAGCTGGCTCCCTGGCTCTGCTTTTGAACCTACAGCAGCAAGCAAATGAGCCGGGAGATTACATGCCCTAGGACAGAACAAGACTTTGTGATCAATAAAGCCCAACTGCAGGAGGCACTTGGCTTCACGGAAGAGCACACCAAGAGCACTCAATAAATCTATCCTCTTTCTTCCATCGCCACCTAAGACCAGGGCGTCGTATCACGTGAATCTGGGATCCATTGTGCATCCCTGTATCCTCTCGTTTTGAAGCATACGATCTAAATCGTGCGTATGTGTTCAGTTGTCAAAATTTTTGCAACAACGCCCGCCTCCAGCCCTCTGCCTCCGTAAGTTATCCATGTAAATTTGCACGGCACCCCTGAACCGCGAACCCCACGTCCCAATCAGCGATCACCATGGCGGCGGCCTGCGACTAGATGCAAAAAAACGTAGGCCCTAACTTCCACGAAGACGAGATTCCGGCGGGCAGACTCGTACGCTCGAAGGTCAATACAATATCCCAAATCCATCCCTCACTCCTTGCCTTTCCATTCCCTGTTTGTAATGTTTCAATCCAGATTGCTTTGCTTCAGCCCAGGAGAACTATTGAGTAAACGAATTGTATGTATACGGGATTCTTCTAACTTGATGTTAGCAGGGAATACTGTGGTACAAATGATGCGATCTGGCTCATATCCATTGTTCGAAGTTTTGCTAGTTTTTTTAGTGAATTAGAGTTGTAAAAACTTTATCCTAAATGCACCTCTTCATGCTGACATCTGTACGAGTGCAGCAAATATTATTGTAAATCCAGGAATTTTTGTTCATGCTTTTACATGCACATACATATAGTTTTGGAGACTGTAATTCTGTACGCTAATTGTCATTTGAAATGTCACCGGGTTTTCCGTCGGCATTGCTGGCTAAATGAAAATTGGGATGTACTTCTCATGTCAAATTGTGTGTCTTTTTTCTGGTTACTTTCAAAGGCTTATCATGTACCTATTGTTGTAGCAATGGGATCTGCAAATTCTTGGCAAATGCAGATGAACAAGGAAGGATTTAGTACACCCATAAAGAAAGCAGGTGTTCCTGTCATTGTAAGTCAATTGCTTTTAGCAACCAGTGCCGTATTCTGTTCAGTTATTTGTACATGATGATGCCATTAATTATTGTGCTCATCTTTTTTACCAGAATGTGAAGATAATTTGAAGCCTAATGTAGGGATGACATTTGAAGGGCTGAAGGCTTTATAGGAGTTCTACAAGTCTTACGCACATCACTCTGGTTTTGGGGTTCGTATTGGACAGCAAAAGAAGTTAGAAAATGAGCTAGTTCACTGCAAGAGACCATTGTTGTGTTCAAGGAATTACACAAAATAGGGGATAAAAATAGTTACTGAATTTTTCAATCTATGTAATGAATGATAAGTTGTGTTTATTCTCTAGTTTTTGTCTTATTTCTATCACATTGGATGTGTGCTTAATTCAATAAATATAGTGGTCAGAACATGCTACTGAGTTCCAGTTGTGTATGGTGGTTTGGAAGCTTGTTCTTGTTTATGTATGTGTTTCATGAAAATCTGATTGCAGGCAGAGGCACCAGGTTTCCAAGGAGCAGCAGCAAACTGTTTTATCCATGGATTTTTTTGTGCTGCTAGCTACTGTTAGCTTGCATCAGGTGCAGAAATCTTGAAGATACATCACACAAGTAGCATTTGAGTTATATTGCATCATGTAGTATGTAAGGGACACCTCAATTGCGAATAGGAACAAGTAATAAGAAATAGATGTTTGTTTTTTCTTTTTCATTCACAACTCTGAAGCTGCACGTACACCCAACAACAGTTGCATTCTACAATCTCACAATCTACATTTAGAAGCTAAGTATGCAAGTACATGCTTGCATCGAAGAAAAACAAGAACAAGTATTACAGGCATTCAGAATCTTAGTGTCCAAGTAATACATGCATTCAGAAATTTCGTTGTTGTTGCTCTGCATGGGAGTCTGCGGCAAGTCACATCACACATTTGTACTCGCTGCCAACACGTCTGCCGCATGTGCAGAGGTTACGGCCGCCGGTGGCCTCGGCGGCTGGGACAATGACGAAGTGGACTACTGCGGAGGTTTGGGCGGGCGGTTGTCTCGGCGGCAAGGACTGCTGACGTGCTGGACAATTGCGGAGTGCAGAGGTAACGGCCGTCGATGCCCTCGGTGGCTGGGCCGGTGACGAGGTGGACGACTGCTGAGGTTGGGGCCGGCGGTTGCCTTGGCGGTGGTGACCGCCAACGTGATGTGCGAGTGCGGAGGTTCACCGGCACCTGCACAGGGCGAGCCAGATCGGCGGGGCCGTCAGGAGAGCAGCGTCGGCGGAAGGAATTGGGAACAGAACAGGAAACAGAACAGGAAACAAACGACCCATTACAAGATCACCGTCAAACCCCTCTGACGTCTGGCCCCAACACCGTCTCCCACGGCGTCTCTTGCCCGTCTCGTACACACATTAAATCGCCTCACTTGCCAGCTGCACCACAACGGAAATCCCGCACCTCCAGGAGAACGAATGCCTCTCGATAACGAGAGCGCGTGAGCTCGTCCGCGCCGAGCAATTTTATTTCACAAATTACTCACACAACACAACGAGCGCCTAGGTAGCCCAGGACGGGGACGAGCACACGCGTTGAATGCACCCGGCCCACAGTGCAATTCGTGCAAACAAACAAATAACGACAAATAAAAGGCTCAACAAATAGTTGCTGATGTCATCTGAGACGTGACATAATTGTCACATCTATATGAGCTATAGACACACCCAAAGAAAATATTGTCCGTGTTTCTCTATGGATCAAACATGAGTTGCCATATGTTGGGAAACGTTTTATGTAAAACAAAAAATTTCTACACACACGCATGATCTATCCATGAAGATGCATAACTACGAGTGAGGAGAGTATGTCTACGTACCCTCGTAGACCGTTTAGCGGAAGCGTTTATCAACGCGATTAATATAATCGAACACCTTCACGATCCAACCGATCAAATACCGAACGTACGTCACCTTCGCGTTCAGCACACGTTTAGCTCGATGACGTCAATCACCTTCTTGGTCCAGCAAGATAGGCGAAGTAGAAGATGAGTTCTGGCAGTACGACCGCGTGGTGACAGTGGTGGTGAACTCGTTCCTGCATGGCTTCGCCGTGCACTGCGGAAAACTAGACGAAGGACCAAACTGTGGAGAGCGGCGCTGCACACGGCTAAGAGGTTGTTGTGGGTTGTGTGGCGCCCCCTCCCTCTCATATATATAGGTGGTGGGGGGGAGGGGAGGTAGCGAGGGTGCGCCTCAAGGTGGCCGGCCGGCCCCCTTGGACGCCTGCCCTATGGCACCCTCCTTTCCTTCCTAGGGGTTGGGAAAGAAGGCAGGAGGGGGGGGGGGCTGCTCCTTGCCTTAGTCGCCGCCCCATTCCTTCCCTATAGGGCCGGCGGCCAGGGAAAGGGCGTGCCAGCCCCTTGTGGGACTGGTGTGCCACCCTTGGCCCATTAGGCCATTATACTCCCCGTAGGTCTCCCGGAACCCCTTCCAATACTCCTATAAATACCCGGTACATTCCGAAACCTTTCCGGTTACCAAATATCATCGTTCTATATATCAATATTTACCTCTAGACCATACCAGAGCTCCTTGTTATGTCCGTGATTTTATCCGGGACTCCGACCAACATTCGGTCACCAAATCACATAACTCATATAATACTATATCGTCAGCGAACGTTAAGCATGCAGACCCTACGGGTTCGAGAATGATGTAGACATGACCGAGACACCTCTCTGGTCAATAGCCAATAGCAGGACCTGGATGCCCACATTGGTTCCTACATATTCTACGAGAACTTTATTGGTCGAACCTTATGACAACATAGGTAATTCCCTTTCTCCGTCGGTATGTTACTTGCCCGAGATTCGATCATCGGTATCTCCATACCTAGTTCAATCTCGTTATCGGCAAATCTCTTTACTCGTTTCGTAATACATCATCTCGTAACTAACTCCTTAGTCACTTTGCTTGCAAGCTTCTTGTGATGTGTATTACCGAGATTGCCCAGAGATACCTCTTTGATACATGGAGTGACAAATCCTACTCTCGATCCATGCCAACTCAACAGACACCTTTGGAGATACCTGTAGAGTATCTTTATGATCACCTTGTTACGTTGTGACGTTTGATAGCACACAAGGTATTCCTCCGGTATCCAGAAGTTACATGATCTCAATAATCGAAGGAATATGTATTTGACACTAAGAAAACAGTAGGAATAAACTGAACGATCATATGCTAAGCTAACGGATGGGTCTTGTCCATCACATCACTCTTCTAATGATGTGATCCCGTTATCAAGTGACAACACATGTCCATGGTTAGGAAACCTTAACCATCTTTGATCAACGAGCTAGTCTAGTAGAGGCTCACTAGGGACACAGTATTTGTTTATGTATCCACACATGTATTTAAGTTTCCGATCAATACAATTCTAGCATGGATAATAAACCTTTATCATGAACAAGGAGATATAATAATAACAACTCTACTATTGCCTCTGGGGCATATTTCCATCAGTCTCCTACTTGCACTAGAGTCAATAATCTATATTACATTGTAATGAATCTAACACCCGTGGAGTCTTGGTGCTAATCATGTTTTGCCCGCGGAAGAGGTTTAGTCAACGGGTCTACAACATTCAGATCTGTATGTACTTTGCAAATTTCTATGTCTCCATCCTTGACCTTTTCATGAATGGAGTTGAAGCGTCACTTGATGTGTTTGGTTCTCTTGTGAAACCTGACCTTTTCATGAATGGAGTTGAAGCGTCAATTGCTCCAGTGTTGTCACAAAAGATTTTCAATGGACCGATGCACTGGGTATTACACCCAGATCGGATATGAACTCCTTCATCCGGACTCCTTCATGCGCTGCTTCCAAAGTAGCTATGTACTCCGCTTCACACGTAGATCCTGCCACGACGCTCTTCTTGAAACTGCAGCAACTGACAACTCTCAGATTCAATATAAATACGTATCCGGTTTGTGACTTAGAGTCATCCGGATCAGTGTCGAAGCTAGCATCGACATAACCATTTACGACGAGCTCTTCATCACCTCCATAAACGAGAAACACATCCTTGGTCCTTTTCAGGTACTTTAAGATGCCGTCCAGTGATCCACTCATGGATTACTTTGGTACCTCCCTGCCAAACTTATGGCAAGGCACACATAAGGTCTGGTACACAACATAGCATACATGATAGAACCTATGGCCGAGGCATAGGGAATGACTTTCATTTTCTCTCCATCTTCTGTCGTGGTCGGGCTTTGAGTCTGACTCAATTTCACACCTTGCAACATAGGCAAAAACGCTTTGTTTGACTGGTCCATTTTGAATTTCTTCAAAACTTTGTCAAGGTATGTGCTTTGTGAAAGTCCTATTAAGCATCTTGATCTATCCCTATAGATCTTGATGCCCAATATATAAGCTGCTTCACCAAGGTCTTTCATTGAAAAATTCTTATTCAAGTATTCTTTTATGCTATCCAGAAATTCTATATCATTTCCAATCAACAATATTTCATCCACATATAATATCAGAAATGCTACAGATCTCCCACTCACTTTCTTGTAAATACAGGCTTCACCATAAAATCTGTATAAAACCATATGCTTTGATCACCTCATCAAAGCATATATTCCAACTCCGAGATGCTTGCACCAGTCCACAGATGGATCACTGGAGCTTGCACACTTTGTTAGCACCTTTGGGATCGACAAACCTTCTGGTTGCATCATATACAACTCTTCTTTAAGAAATCCATTAAGGAATGCAGTGTTGACGTCCATTTGTCAGATTTCATAATCATAAAATGCGGCAATTGCTAACATGATTCGGACAGACTTAAGCATCGCTACGGGTGAGAAAGTCTCACCATAGTCAATCTCTTGAACTTGTCAAAAACCTT
Source organism: Triticum timopheevii (assembly GCA_963921465.1). Classification (NCBI taxonomy): domain Eukaryota; kingdom Viridiplantae; phylum Streptophyta; class Magnoliopsida; order Poales; family Poaceae; genus Triticum; species Triticum timopheevii. The sequence continues at coordinate 189,984,983 of OY997266.1, read as the reverse complement.
TTGTGACAAGTCGAGCTTTGTAGAAGGTGACATTATCATCAGCGTCCGTCTTCTTCTTGAAGGTCCATTTATTCTCCATGGCTTGCCGACCATCGGGCAAGTGCACAAAAGTCCATATTTTGTTCTCATACATGGATCCTATCTTAGATTTCATGGCCTCAAGCCATTTATCGGAATTTGGGCTCATCATAGCTTCTTCATAGTTCATAGGTTTGCCATGGTCTAATAACATGACTTCCAGGACAGGATTACCGTACCACTCTGGTGCGGAATGTCTTCTGGTTGACCTACGAAGTTCAGTAGTAACTTGATTTGAAGTTTCATGATCATCATCATTAGCTTTCTCTCTAGTTGGTGTAGGCATCATGGGAAATGTTGATGTGCTACTTTCCAATTCGAGAGAAGGTAGAATTACCTCATCAAGTTCTACTTTCCTCCCACTCACTCCTTTCAAGAGAAACTCCTTCTCTAGAAATAACCCATTCCTGGCAACAAAGATCTTGTCTTCGGATTTGTGGTAGAAGGTGTACCCAATTGTTTCCTTAGGGTACCCTATGAAGACGCACTTCTCCGATTTGGGTTCGAGTTTATCAGGCTGAAGCCTTTGGACATAAGTGTCACATGCCCAAACTTTAAGAAACGACAACTTAGGTTTCTTGCCAAACCATAGTTCATACGGTGTCGTCTCAACGGATTTAGACGGTGCCCTATTTAACGTGAATGCGGTGGTCTCTAATGCGTAACCCTAAAATGATAAGGTAAGAGACATCATAGAATGCACCATATCTAATAAAGTACAATTACGACGTTCGAACACACCATTACACTGTGGAGTTCCAGGTGGCGCAAGTTGTGAAACAATTCCACATTGTTTTAAATGAAGGCCAAACTCGTAACTCAAATATTCGCCTCCGCGATTAGATCGTAGAAACTTTACTTTCTTGTTATGATGATTTTCTACTTCACTCTAAAATTCTTTGAACTTTTCAAATGTTTTAGACTTGTGTTTCATCAAGTAGATATATCCATACCTACTCAAATCATCTGTGAAGGTCAAAAAATAACGATACCCGCCGCGTGGTTCAATACTCATCGAACCGCATATATCGGTATGTATTATTTCCAATAAGTCATTAGCTCGCTCCATTTTCCGGAGAACGAAGTTTTAGTCATCTTGCCCACGAGGCATGGTTCACAAGTATCAAATGATTCATAATCGAGTGATTTCAAAAGTCCATCCGCATGGAGTTTCTTCACGCACTTTACACCAATATGACCTAAACGGTAGTGCCACAAGTATGTTGCACTATCATTATCAACTTTGCATCTTTTGGCATCAATATTATGAAAATGTGTACTCACTACGATCAAGATTCAACAAGAATAGACCATTCATCAAAGGTGCATGACCATAAAAGCTATTACTCAAATAAATAGAACAACCATTATTCTCTGATTTAAATGAATAACCGTCTCGCAATAACAAGATCCAGATATAATGTTCATGCTCAACGCTAGCACAAAATAACAATTATTGAGGTCTAGAACTAATCCCGAAGGTAGATGTAGAGGTAGCGTGCCGATGGTAATCACATCGACCTTGGAACCATTCCCAATGCATATCGTCACCTCATCCTTAGCCAATCTTCATTTATTACGCAGCTCGTGTTTCGAGTTACAAATATGAGCAACCGAACCAGTATAAAATACCCAAGCGCTACTACGAGCATTAGTAAGGTACACATCAATAACATGTATACCAAATATACCTTTGTTCACTTTGCCATCCTTCTTATCTGCCAAGTATCTAGGGAAGTTCCGCTTCTAGTGACCATTCCCTTTGCAGTAGAAGCACTTAGTTTCAGGCTTGGGTCTAGCTTTGGGCTTCTTCACGGGAGCGGCAACTTGCTTGCCATTCTTCTTGAAGTTCCCTTTCTTTCCCTTGCCCTTTTTCTTGAAACTAGTGGTCTTGTTAACCATCAACACTTGATGCTCCTTCTTGATTTCTACCTCCGCGGCCTTAAGCATTCCGAAGAGCTTGGGAATCATTTTTTGTCATTCCTTACATATTATAGTTCATTACAAAGCCTTTTGTAGCTTGGTGGTAGTGACTAAAGAACTTTGTCAATAACACTCTCAACTAGAAGATCAATTCCCAGCTGAGTCAAGTGGTTATGATACCCAGACATTATGAGTATGTGTTCACTGACAAAACTATTCTCCTCCATCTTGCAGCTATAGAACTTGTTGGAGACTTCATATCTCTCAACCTGGGCATTAGCTTGAAATATCAACTTTAGCTCTTGGAACATCTCATATGCTCTGTGATGTTCAAAACGTCTTTGAAGTCCCGGTTCTAAGCCGTAAAGCATGGCACACTGAACTATTGAGTAGTCATCAGATCGAGTCTGCCAGACATTCATAACATCTGCAGTAGCTCCTGCAGCAGGTCTGTCACCTAGCGGTGCATCAAGAACATAATTCTTATGTGCAGCAATGATGATAATCCTCAAGTTACGGATCCAGTCCATGTAGTTGCTACCATCATCTTTCAACTTAGCTTTCTCTAGGAACGCATTAAAATTTAGGGGAACGGTAGCACGGGCCACTGATCTACAACATAGATATGCAAAAACTATTAAGACTAAGTTCATGATAAATTAAGTTTAATTAATCAAATTACTAATGAACTCCCTCATAAATTAACATCCCTCAAGTTATCTAAGTGATATATGATCCAAATCAACTAACCCATGTCTGATCATTACGTGAGACGGTGTAGTCATCAATGGTGAACATCACTATGTTGATCATATCTACTATATGACTCATGTTCAACCTTTTGGACTCCAGTGTTCCGAGACCATGTCTGTATATGCTAGGCTCGTCAAGTTTAACCCAAGTATTCTGCATGTGCAAAACTGTCTTACACCCGTTGTATGTGAACGTAGAGTCTATCACAGCTGATCATCACGAGGTGCTTCAAAACGAAGAACTTTGGCAACAGTGCATACTCAGGGAGAACACTTTTATCTTGAAATTTAGTGAAGGGGTCATCTTTTAATGCTACCGTTGTTCTAAGCTAAATAAGATGGATAAAGCACTGGTAAAGCAAGGTGCTATACAAACGGTTTTTAACCCCTTTCCGCGACGGCGTTTTGAACCATCGCCAAGTGAGTGTGTGTGATAGGGGGGTCCTTCCGACACGACCCAAAAACTATTGGGGATAGGGAACCTTGATGCATACAGTTGTCCCTATAAAACTGTTTCTGATATCTCGAATGTCCCAAACGCTTCATCCTTGCAACTTGTTTGTACTAGCATTGTCATCGCAGTCGGACTTCTTTGGTTTTACCTAAAACTAGACGCAGTCCAAGCACATTCCAGGCACGTACCAAACTGGCTATACGTTTACAATGCTTGGCACATCACAAATAGTTCATGATTGTAAACCGTATACGATAGGTCGACAATCACACACATTTAGTTTTCCCACACCATTTGTGATATTGTTTGACATCACACACGCTTTGCAAACGACAACTATGTGACCGTGTCGGATTATGATGTATATCACGCACACTGTGCTTTATAGACCGTGTACGCTGTAATGACCCGCGGAGCGTAATTTCAGCCTACTTTAATTGCTGCTATTTAAAATTGTATCTAATTTGAATTTGAAAGTAGGCTATAGCTTTATTCATATCCATCAGGTTCAAACAACCAATGCATTATTCGATTCACAGGTACATATGTTCGAGAATTACATAAGCACCAAGTAAAGAATGATGAACCAGGGTTGTATACATTCTGGTTGCTGAACGAGGTGAAGCGGAATGGCCCTATTGTGCTCTCCTCAATGCAGAAGGCACACACGACTCTAGTCCAACCCCTTGTGATGGCCGTCCGCCAATCATGTAGTTTTAGAGGTAATATTGAGTAAACTGCATCAGGATCCACTGCAAAGGAAAAAGATTCAGACATTGTCATCTAGCACAACTCACTATGGGCAGTAAAAAGATGGCTACAGAGTTCTGACTTACCATCCTGCAGTTCACGGTTGTCTTGCATAAAGTGTAAACAAATAGTTCGATTGACATCTTTTGACCCATTTTAATAACAATCTTTATCAGTTTCCTCACTTGGTGTTGGTTCATGAATCTCATTGCCCCATACGCAGAAAGGGTCGAAGTGTGGATCTTTGGCAATGACATATGTACCTAAAAGCACCAAGTTAATATTAGAAACCAAAGAACAGTTGCAAAATGATGCAGGGCAACACTCCCTCCATCCCATTATATAAGATCTTATTTAAATATATTATAACTGAGCACTTTTCCTACCCTCTCAGGCTATTAGCATTCGTGGCCGTTGGACTGTCTATTGTGGTCATTTTCTGCCATCCAATTGTCTCTTAATCGCATCGTGAGTCATTTCGTTCGATCCTAACAAGGGCTAACCCGTTTTGGGCCGCTGCTCTGGTGGCTTTTTTTGCCTTCTTGGATTAAATTGGGCATACCAGGCCTGTAATCATTCTTCGCGTGGAGGCTGAGAGACTCTCACGCGCAGCACCTAGACCTGGGGCAAGCACGGCCCATCAGGAAAAAGAGCAGATGTGCGAGACATCTCCTCTTCCCATCGTTGCTCCTTCCTGCAACCGCAACCACTCCTGCGCGTGGCGGCCAGGGTTAGCGATGTTCGATCCACTAGCGAGGGAACCGGCGGTCGAGGGGATCTAGCGGACGCCAGCCGCACGAGGGATCCAGCGCTCGAGGGAATCGGCGTCGTCTCTCCTGATCTGATGGCGGTAATGGAAGGAGGAGTGACAGGCCGGAGGGATAGCGGCAACAAAGGCTTGTGGTGGCGGCAGCGGTGGTACTCAGCAGATGACTTGGCAGCGAGCTAGCAGGGTTGGGGTGGAAGACTCAACTTCTTTACTCAAGGTACAAAGGAAACCAAGTGACCTCTCCCTTTGTTTCTCAATCTCCCGATCGCTCAGATGAATCCTTTCATAACTGCTTCATCCGATGTCTCTACTCTGCCAGATCCTCTGCACCCAACCCCGGCGCCGCTGCAGAAACCCTAGCAACGGTAGTCTCGCCTGGCCGCACCCTTAATCTGCTGTAGGCACACCCACGGCACTGAGGATGATGCCTCCGCGACGTTGCCGCGATGAATCCCGCGCCAGCATTCCATGTACTTTGAGGGGGTAGGGCCGAATTGCAATGCCTCATGCACTCACCGGTGATAGTGAGGGAGCCGTCGGCCACCAGGGTAGGAAAGCACCTCCGAGACGAGCGAGAGGAGTTGAGGTGCGCAAAGTGATCCTGAGGGCAGGTGCACGAGGGAATCCAGTGCGACGCAGCCGAGGCGCGTCAGGGGAGCCGATTCAGCCGACGAGGGGGTCTAGGCGACGAGGACTACAAATGCCATAGACTGGTTCTGATCTATTGGTTTGGAGGATTCTTGCGGGCTATATAACCATAATTTTTACTACTCTGATGTTTCCTAAAGCATGGTTGTCGGCAACGGTGCCCCTGATGCCACACGTGCTGGTAAAAGGTCATCCGAAAGACAGTATTTGGGTCTCACATCATCCGCATCAAGTCACCAAACATATCAGCTAGGGATGCCAGGGATGCCCATCAGGGCATATATATTTATATCAGTACTAATATGTCCTATATTCAGCAGTTGGATCTGACATAGGGAACACAAGACCTGTTGAATTAAGGCTAGATGGTTCATCAATAGACTCCATTGATCCTTATATTGTTCAAGAATTTCAATATTTCTGATCTAACAATTGATTTGACAAGTTTGGGATGTGGTTTTCTGGCTTGGGTAGTTGTTTGTAGTATTTATTTTGACAACTAGCACTTCAAAACAATAAAAATATGATCTTCTCAGGCTGAAAGCATGGACACGCATCCCACTTTAGTAGGTACTTCTGTGCCACTGATCGATGTCAAGTAATATAATAATTCTACTATCATTTTTTCTTTTTGTGTCCAATTAGCCTATCATTCTAATCACACTATCGTTATTTCATATTCCTGTTCAGACTTGCATACTCTTAAGAACTGCATGAGTATCTGTTTTGTGCGTTCATACTCAGATCTCTTGATTCTCTAAACAATGATGACACAGGTAATTCTAATTGTGTTTGTGATTTCTTCCATGGAAATTAAAATTATGTTCATAATATCTCCAATTGATTCATGTGCACCTTCACTACTTGATTCCCTATATTAATTTTAATTTCCCAAACAATTAACATTATGGCGTAGTTGATTTGTGGTCTGCCATATTATCTCCAGTTCAGTGCTTTGTCGATGCAGTTGACGTGCCTTAGTCGAATGTAGAGAAGTCGCAGATAACATAGTTAAATAGTCCCATTCAGATTTAGACTCGGACATGGTGTCATCTCATCAGTATATAATCTTACACTACATACTATGGAAAATCTAAACGTGTTTTCACCAGATGTGTGTTGATCTGCAACACAAACAAAAAAGGTATAAAAAGGTTGATTGCTAATTCTTTTACTTTGCCTTTCTCCCCTTTTCTATGTTCTTTGTTTATGTCACTTCTAGATAGTCGGTATAATAATTTTAGGGCATGGCTTCACCTTATAGAAATAAATCTTTTGTAGAGAAAGATATTTCAACTGAGGTATATGCTGCAAAACTTTGGAGAAGAAGCATACCTGGAATATTGTGCTCTCTCCCTGAAAGTTTTCTCAAACTATTCAGAGACAATGAAATGAAACTCAGTTATTCCATTTCCATGCGATTTGGGATGATTGAACAAGTACCGTTGTATATTTTTCCCCATGCAATTCAGAATGATTGAAACTATTATATTTGACTGTGTCCTACCTTTCTTTTCAAATATTAGTTGGGCCTAAATTCTTACTACTAGGCTTTCTTAGGGAAGAATATGATCTGGTGAATTTTTAGCTCTATCGAAGATATTTGTGGATGATAAAGTGGGTTTGAGACATAACATGTCATGATGTCTGTACTACTATTTCTTCAGGTTCCTTCATGTTGTAGGCATATGTAGTTTCGGTGGTGCATTGATTTTTCCTCAAATATTGGGAAGTGATAATGCAACCAACGTCGAGCTCCAATATGGTTTCACTACTGTTAATTTTTGAACCAACACAAACTACACTCAACCATATATGTTCATGTAAATATTACTTTCATGCTTTCCGTCCTCACATATTTACATAATTCCTATCATTATATTGTAAGAATGGACGGGCGCAGCAACGTGCGCCATCAATGATCTAGTTACATGTATATCTAGACATCATCAGAACATTAAGGTAACACTCTTCCTTGTTGCTATGTAGCCTGGGATTGCATACTTAGTCATTCAGTACAATGCATGTTGCTATGTAGCCTCAGATATATTAAATATGGCCCTAGTTAATCTACTGATAAATGGGTTAAAGATATATTTAGTGAAATATCCGATTCGACGATTAATTCCTTATCAGTCCCTAGGCTATATGGTACCAGCTACCGATATCCTGAATAGTGAGTATATATAAGCAATGCGATCAAACTAACCTCGATGGAAAACAGCAGCTGTTCTCAATATTGTCCTGTATGAGTACATATAAAAGCATGTTAAGCACAACAGGCTAAACATCATCCAAATATATCCATGGTAGACAACATAATCTACAAATGATAGCTTCAGTGTGCAGGTTTAAGCACGGTAGTTAAGCAAAACAAGAAGTGGAAAGGTGTGTTAACCACAACAGGCATAACATTAAAAACAAGCAAATATATTCATTCAAACTGGTATTGTGCAGGTCTCAACACTACAAAAAAAGACACAACCGTGATATTTTGGGCCAAACGAATTTTTTTCTATGACGATAATTTTGACAAAAGCATGTATCATCATAGATGTGGTGGGATCCTACTTCTAGGACACAAAATTATGACAAAAAATGGGCCTTTCATCCTGGGCGGGCCGGGGACGCAGCTGCATGACATTCTTTGGGCCATCCATGGCGGAAAAAATCATGGTAGAAGCGAGGGCAAGGAAAATATCAAGGAGTTCCCGGTTACGGTGGGTGGTCGGGGCCAAGCGATGCACGGAGGTTTGCGCATTTCTCTCGTACACGTACGCACGTGTGTGCGAGGCGTTGGGCTCTAACTGAACCCGAGCGAGGCGTTCACTTACTGAACCTGAGCGATTGCACCAGCTACGTTACTAAACCCGAGTGATTGATCCCTTGGTTGTTAACTGAATCCGAGCGATTCCTTCGCTATTGCTGCTAACTAAAGCCAATCGAACCTGCTGCCTCTTGATGAACAATGGCCGTTGTTGGCGCTTGGATGAACAGTTCCTCCCGGTGGGGGTTGGATGAACAGGACCCCATGGTAGTAGAGGCCGTTGCCGCTGGATGAACAGGACCCGTATCAAGGAGGCCGCCACACACACCCGAACCGGTTGGGGTGGATGAACAGGACCCTGTGGAGGGCTGGTTGAACAGTAGCCGGTGAAGGCTGGATAAACGGGACACCGTGAATGAACAGTAGCTGGTGGAGGTAGGAGGAAGTCGACGGTGGATGAGCAGTAGCAGGTGAAGGCTAGAGGAAGTCGATGGTGGATGAACAGTAGCCCGTGGAGTCCCGTTTTGCGGTACGCCACACCCCTCCCAATGAATAGGACACTCTTTCGATCGTAGGCGCTCCAACACAAGTCTGTTTCCTCTGTTTTGTGGTACGCCACACCCCTCCCGATCAACAGGCCCCGTTTCGACCGTAGGCACTCGAACAGAAGTTCGTTTCCTCTGTTTTGCGGTACGCGAGACCCTTCCCAATGAATAGGACATCGTTTCGACCGTATGCAGTCAAACAGAAGGCTATTTCCTCTATTCTATGGTACGCCAGAGCTCATTTTGTCCAAGCTGGTTGGCTCCTGATGAACATGGCGTATTCCGACCCAGTCGGTTGCCTCTCGATGAACATGGCGTTGTTTCCTCCATTCCGACCCAGCCGGTTGGCTACCGATGAATAGGACGCCATCACTATAGCCATTTGAGACCACGCCTGTTGAGGATATAACTGCTGAGTGTAAACCGCCCAGGAGGGGCCGGTTCGCGCTCATCCATGTTGAAGCCCATGAAGATAAAAGAAGATGACGCTCTACTAGTAAAAGCTTAGAGGCCCAGAGCCCAAAGGCGGTTTAGGGCCCTGGTCATCGAAACCCCAATAATTCCATCACAACTAGACATAGGCTTTTACCTTCATCGTAAGCGGCCGAACTAGTATAAAACCCTCGTGTCCTTTGTCCGGTTTAACCCCTTTCAAGCTAATGTCATTGCGATGGCTCCATGACTAAGTCCTTCTGCTAGGACATCTGACATGTTAATTCCACGACAGTTGGCGCCCACCGTGGGGCTATCGCACGATGGTTTCAAGTTCTTAAAGGGAAACTTTAAAGGACTCAAAGGGTACGCGGTTGGCCGGATGACCAAGAGTCGTTGCGGCAAGCTCTACATCGACGATGCAGGCTGGGGCCCCGAGGCCGGCTCAATCGAGTACGGGTACCGGGTCCCCTTTGGCGGAATTCATTTCTTCATAGGCAAGATCGGCGAACCGGGCCCTGAGCCGGACATCTCCACCGACCTCATCGAAATGGCTCAGCGTGCAAGTCCTGCCCGGGTTAAGCCTGCCATGAAGCGTGCGTTCGTAGGGTTCATCCATGGTGCGGAATCTGAACCGGTGTCTCACGGTGAGACGGCCATCTACTCAGATGGTGAATCATCCACTGGCGAAACCAAGTCACTGTACCAATTGCAAGATGGACGGGTTGGGGGATACTCCGATGGCGACAGTATTCCAGGCCCCTTTGAACCGCCGAACCGGGTTGCAATTTTCATGGCCGGTACACAGCCCACTGTGCAATCTTCATCCACAGTAGCAATGATTTCCGGATCAGCAGCCGCGGCAGGAGGCCCGGTGCGCCGGCTGGCTAAGGTGCTTGCCGGTCTGTTGGACGCTTTGACGGCATTGTTGACCACAGCAGTCACCCCGGAGACCCAAGTTCAGCATAATGCGGATGTTACCAAGCTAAAGGATCAGATAACTCAGGCCAAGGCGGATTTGGCGGCTGAGGAGACCAGGATGGCTGAAGAGTGGGCCGCTTTAGATGCCCAATCATAGTAGATCCAGGCACAGAATTACCGGCTTATGTTGGATCAGAATGCGTCAAACGAAGTAATGAGAAGGAAGTACCGGTCTCGTCTGCCATAGATTTACGAGGGTATGAATCTCTTCAATACGCTAGGAGCCGAGCCCAGTAATCCGGCAGCAGTAAACCGGACCAAGGCACCTGGGGCAGCGCCGGATCAGCCACGGGTGATGGACCCGCCTCGACGGACGGACAACCCGCCGCAATATGTAACAATGCCACCGGGTCACTTCTCTAGCCCTTTGGATAACATGATCATTGCAGCATCGCGTTTGGCAGCTATTTCGATGGAGGGTGACTCACTATAGCAATGATTGAGATGCGACGGGCCAGAGATCTTCTTCAAACCGCAGTTGTGCAGTAGCAGGCTTACTCCTATAGCCGAGACAGAATACATTCAACCCCTCGTCCAAGCAAGAGTTATAGCAGACACATGGACGAACTGGCCGTGTCAAGCAGTGCGCGGCGTCGTGATGTCCCTCGAGGGCCTAATCTGGCACACGGCGGTTTGAATGCTCAGGATGTGGTGAACAATGGCAGAGCATGGTGCGAGGCAGAGTTAGCAGCGCAGTTGGCAACGCAGTACCAGAATCAACCCGCTCCGGTTCAGCCTGCGGCATCAGTTGAACGTGGTTTGGCCTTTAGCGTAATGTGTGGCTGCCTCACCCCGGCTCTGTGTAATGTGCGGCTGCCTAAGGATTTCAAGGGTCCGCGTAAAGTGCCTAATTATACCGCCGATCAGCCTCCCGAGGCGTGGGTCGAAAGTTATGAGATGGCGATGGAGATGTTAGATGTGGATGAAGCGACATGTCAAAATACTTCACCATGATGTTAGAAGGAACGGCTCATACCTGGCTAAAGAGCTTGCCTGTTAACTCGATCAGTTCATGGGATGAGTTGAAGGCCAAGTTTATAGCAAACTTCAAGGATACGTGCAAGCAACCCATGTCCATTGTGGATCTGTCGGCTTGTGTCCAAGGAGAGAATGAATCGACAACCCATTGGGTGCGCCGGGTTTCAGAAATTTTGCATTCGTCAGGCCGCATCAATCCTGACATGGCAATTGTGACCTTGGAAGGTAATTGCCGGTTTAAGTCACTGAAGATGAAGTTGGGATGGCTCAAGCGTCACTGCAATGATATGGGAACACTCATGGCGGCTCTAGTTAAGTATGCTGATTCTGATAATACCAAGGACCCCGGTTCTGACGAAGAAAAGCAGGAAAAGGGAAAGAAGAATGCCGGTTCAAAAGGACATCATAACCAGGCGAGCCACGGGAAAAATGGTAAGCGTAAAGCGGACAACTCAGATTTTGTGGCTAACACCAGTATGCAGGGCAATATGCAGCGCCATAAGGGTAAACCGCCCCAGCGCGATGGAGGCATGAATCTGGAACGCTTGTTAAACCAGCCCTGTCCAAAGCACGGTACAAAGGAGGTTCCGGCCACACACCTCTGGAAGGATTGTCACATCATGAGGGAATTCAAAAACTCTGATCTCTTCCGGTATGATCAGGGTCCATCCGGTGGTTCTGGTCCAGGACTTCAGGGGCCGGGTTACGGTGGTGGCGGTTCAAACTCAGGATTTCAGAATAATCAGGGCAATCAGAACAACCAAGGTGGTCACAATCAGTAGAATAATCAGGGGAATCGGGTTATCAGAGCAACCCGAAGCAGTTAAACGGTGGACAGTATCATGTCTTCACTACTAGTTTGTGCAAGCGCTATCAAAAGCTCCATAAAAGGGCAGTAAACTCTGTTGAACCGGCAGTGCCCCATTATCTATGCTGGTCTTAGCAGCCTATTGTCTGGAGTCGGGAGGATCATCCGCCCCGGGTTGACAATCCTGGCCACCTAGCTTTGGTGGTTGCACCGCAGGTTGGAGGTTATAAATTCACCAAGGTGCTCATGGACGGAGGGAGCAGTATCAATATCTTGTACTATGAAACCTTTCGGCATAAGGGGTTGACAAATAAGAACCTTATACTGTCAAACACTGTTTTTCACAGTGTGGTGCCTGGTAAATCGGCTTACCCGGTTGGTAAGATAGCTCTGGAGGTGGTTTTTGGAGATGATCATGATTCAAGATCCGAGACGGTGACCTTTGAAGTGGTCAAGATCAGAAGTCCGTACCATGCTTTGTTTGGATGACCGGTTTATGCTAAATTCATGGCAAGGCCATGTTATGTTTATCTGCAACTCAAGATGCCGGGTCACAAGGGGACCATCACGGTTCACGGTAGCCGTAAGATTGCACTGGAGTGTGAGGAAGGTGATGCGGCTTATGCTAAATCAGTTTGTGCAACGGAGGAGTTGAAGTTTTATAAGGACAATGTTGATCTGGCAGATATGACTTCTCTAAAGAAGCCAACTACAGAGCATGACCCAGCCTTGGAGTTTAAATCGGCGGATGAGACTAAATTGGTTGATTTTGTTCCTGGCGATTCATCCAAACAGTTTAGCATCAGCGTCAACTTGGATCCGAAATAGGAAAGCGCGCTCATCGAGTTCCTCCATGAGAACCGGGACATCTTTGCATGGAAACCTTCTGACATGCCAAGTGTACCGAGGGAACTTGCTGAGCACACTCTTAATATTGATCCGAAGTTCAAACCTGTCAAACAGTTTTAATGAAGAGCGGCGCAAGGCCATTGGTGAAGAGGTAGCCCGGCTGTTGGCAGCAGGGTTTATTGTGGAGGTGTTTCACCCAGAGTGGTTGGCCAATCCGGTGCTAGTACTTAAGAAAAATGGCACTTGGCGAATGTGTGTGGATTACACAGATTTGAACAAAGCTTGCCCAGCTGATCCCCTTGCCCTCCCTCGTATTGATCAAATCATTGATGCTACGACAGGTTGTGAGCGTTTGAGTTTCTTGGAGGCTTATTCTGGTTATCATCAGATCAAGATGGCAGTTAAGGACCAGGAGAAGACATCTTTCATCACTCCCTTTGGAGCCTTCTGTTATGTGTTTATGCCCTTTGGGCTCAAGGGTGCCCAGGCAACTTATCAGCGCTGTGTGCAGAATTGTCTTCATAATCAGACTGGGTACAATGTTCATGCCTATGTGGATGATATTGTGGTGAAGTCCAGGAAAGCAGAGACACTCATCACTGATTTGCAAGAAACCTTTGATAATCTGAGAGTTTATAAAATGATGCTCAATCCGGCTAAGTGTGTCTTTGGTGTTCCGGCAGGCAAGCTCCTAGGGTTTCTGTATCTAACAGGGGTATTGAGGCTAATCCGGAAAAGATTAAAGCTATTACATCCCTCGCTAAACCGGCGTGTATCAATGATGTTCAACATCTGGCAGGTCACATTGCGGCTTTGAGCCAGTTTACCAGCAGATTGGGAGAAAAGGCAATCCCCTTGTATCAGATGTTGAAGAAGACAGACAATTCTGTCTGGAATGATGCTGCTGATACGGCGTTTGAGGACTTAAAGAAGCAGTTGGCTGAACCGCCGATTCTTGCTGCTCCAGTTGATAAGGAGCCACTGCTGTTATATGTGGCTGCTAATGCCCGGGCTGTCAGTGTAGCTATTGTGGTGAAATGCAATGAGGCTGGGAAGGAGCACCCGGTTCAAAGGCCGGTTTATTATATCAGCGAAGTGCTCATTAAGTCAAAGCAAAGATATTCGCATTGGCAGAAGCTGGTGTATGGGGTTTTTATGGCAAGTCAGAAGCTCAAGCAGTACTTTCAAGGTCATCCCATCACAGTGGTCAGTTCCGCTCCTTTGGGGGATATCATCCAGAACAGGGAGGCAACTGGCCGGGTTGTTAAGTGGGATATTGAGCTTGGACCATACGGTTTGAAGTATATGCCTCGAACAGCCATCAAGTCCCAGGCTCTTGTGGATTTCATCAATGATTGGACAGAGCTGCAGACACCGGAGGACAAACCGGACAATACATACTGGACTATTCACTTTGATGGATCCAGGCAATTGGAGGGCTTGGGGGCTGGAGCTGTTCTTACTTCCCCTCGAGGCAATAAAATTCATTATGTTCTTCACTTAATGTTCCCTTGTACTAACAATGCAGCTGAGTACGAAGCCTTACTCCATGGTCTTCGAGTGGCTAAGGAGATGAACTTAAGCCGGGTGCGATGCTTTGGAGACTCGGATCTGGTAGCCTAGCAAGTTTCAGGTACTTGGGATTCCAAGGATCCACTCATGGCAGCTTATCGACGAGAGGTGGATATTGTTGCTGGTCACTTCAAGGGTTATCAAGTGGAGCACATTGATCGGTGCAAAAATGAGGCGGCTGATGCTTTAAGTCAGCTGGGATCTCAGCGTAAACCGGTGCCGCCCAATACCTTTCTGGATGTCTTGCAGAACCCGTCTGTTCAGTTGCCTATAGAGGAGGACCTCGCTATTCCTGATTCGGAGGCACAGTTGGTGGCCGCCTTACACATTATTCCGGATTTGACGGTTCCGTACTTGGCGTATATGAACCGGCGCGAGTAACCAGAAGATGCAGTTTTGGCCAGACAGATAGTCCGGCGGTCCAAGTCCATGGTTATTCACAACGGCGAGTTACACTATTGTAGTGTCTCTGGTGTGTTCCAGCACTGTGTTTCTCTAGAAGAAGGCCGTGAGATTTTACGAGAGATCCACGAAGGAGACTGTGGTCATCATGCCGGTTCAAAATCTTTGGTTGCTAAAGCATTTCGTCATGGTTTCTATTGGCTGACGGCCCATGCTGATGTTGAAGACTTGGTGAGGCGGTGCGATGGTTGTCAGAAATTCTCACGACGAGCTCATGTTCCGGCTCAGGAGCTACGAATGATTCCCATCACCTGGCCATTTGCTACTTGGGGGCTTGACATGGTAGGACCTTTCAAGCGATCCAAAGATAAGAAAACCCACCTATTGGTGGCGGTTGACAAGTTTACTAAATGGGTTGAAGCGGAGCCAGTAAGCAAGTGTGACGCAGCCACGGCGGTTCAATTCATCAAAAAGGTGATCTTCCGTTTTGGTTTTCCAGACAGCATCATCACAGATAATGGCACAAACCTCTCCAAAGGCGAGATGGAGGACTTCTGTAAACGAGAGCACATCCGGCTTGATGTGGCATTTGTGGCTCACCCCCAATCTAATGGTCAAGCTGAGAGAGCCAATCAGGAAATCTTGAAGGGTATCAAGCCCTGGCTTATGGTTCCTTTGAAGAGGACGCCGGGTTATTGGGTGGAGGAGTTACCATCTGTGTTATGGAGCATAAACACCACCCCAAACCGATCTACAGGTTATACACAATTTTTCATGGTTTACGGGGCAGAGGCGGTACTCCCAAGTGATATTCGTCATGACTCGCCCCGGGTTACCAATTATGTTGAAGCGGACAACGAGCAAGCACGTCAAGAAGCATTGGACCATTAGATGAAAAATGGGACATGGCATTGGCTTGTTCGGCGGTTTATCAGCAAGACCTGCGGTGTTATCACAGCCGCCGGGTTAGAACAAGAACCTTTCAAGAAGGCGACTTAGTGCTCCGGCTCATCCAGGATCAGATCGATATGCACAAGGTATCCCCACCTTGGAGAGGGCCCTTTGTGGTCAGCAAGAATCTGCACAACAGATCGTACTACCTCATCGACAATCGTGAGCACAAAGACTCAAGCAAATCGGAGGAGGAGACCCGTCGGCCGTGGAATATCGCTCTTCTACGGCCTTACTACACCTGAGCCATAGGCTCTCATTATGTACATATTTTTGAAAATGTATATATTATGATCAATATAATAAACCGGCATCCTTGCTACAAGTAGGGCCTCTGCCGTTCTTCCAATATTTTTTTGGTTACAAGGGGGCTTCTGCTGGCAAAGCGACGTCCTGTTTTGTCCATTAAACTGGCTATCATGCCACAAATACAGCTTGGGAGCTTCACACCCAAGGGGCCAAAGAGAGTATTGTTGCTAAAAGCACAACTCAAACATAGGCACCCATTCAGCACAGCTCACAAAGTTACTTGGGGGCTCTTTGTGTAAAGCAACAAAGAGTTTGAAATGACCCTTGTAATTGGGTATCGACCCACGGCTTGGAAGCCTGGTGTATTCACCTAAAACCCCGGGTTAACCTGCCTTCATCAAGTAAGCCACTCCCATCCAGGTAATCCTGGCATGACCGTCGAACGTTTGACAAGTCAATCTTATATAGACCCTGAACTTGTCCAAGTTAAAATGATGATTGGTTAGTTGGAGGTCCATCTTAAAAGGCTTTGTCAAATGGTTTAACTCAACGGCCTGGCAGCCCATGAAAAGCCTCGAATTTGGGCCTGGCAGCCCTCGAAAAGCCTCGACTACAAGTTTTATTTGCTTTTTGTTTTTTGCAAGTTTTATCTCTTTTTGATCAAGTTCTAAGTTAGACCGGTGTTTACTGACCCAGCCAGACTATATGTCATTACATCAACCCTGTGTTTATTAACCCGGTGTGGCTTCCAGTTATCAGCTATTAGCGCATAATCAATCATGAACTGGCATATCTTAATCCGTCTGGCATTGACTATAAGTCGCCAGGATGATCATCCGGTGTTTATCATAACCCGACATCGCTTATTACACACCAGCACAATGCGGTGGGTGTTTTCTAACACTCAAGGTTTGGGTGATCACCCTTACTACATAAGGTTGGCAAGCCAACAAAAGGTTATTTAATATCACAGGTATGATATATTTCATATTTCATTTCTTTATAACCTTGGTTATGAGAATTCTGGTTCTGTATTGGGTATCATAACCCGTCCGGCGGTAAACCGCCAGGGCATGTTTAAGATTTTCAAATGCAGAAGGCAGGATCTTATAAGTACTAAGGCAAATAAGGCAAGCATAGCAACAATCATGCCGAATTACAATATCAAGTAGCAGTGCACAATGGCAGAAGATCAAAGTATTTCAACTAGCCTATTACAAGGCGCTTTGATGCCCAAAAGAATAATTGTTTGTTACCCACAACGCTATATGTGAAAATCAAACCGGCCGGCGGATTATGATTCATCACTAGGCTGACATGAAGTTGAATGATCATCTCGCGTCAAGTGGTTCAACCTCCTCCTCCTCACCTAGTGGCTGGAAATCAAGGGTGGTCTAATCAATCCTGGTTAAGGCTTGAAAGACAGTCTCATTGCTTATAAGGTTGGACGGTTCAATGTCAGGGGCATAGGTGTGCTTACAGATTGGAGGGATTGGATCTGAGCTTCTTTCACAGCTGCATCAACCCATTTGCCATCTGCGTCATAGTTGGACCGGTAGACAGACAAGTCAACTTCTTCAACCAATTGGCTTGCCAGTGGTCGCATCTCTTTTGTCAAGACTTTGAGGGCTTCATTATCAAAGTCTGATCCATCTTCTTGTTGACCAGGATAGCCCTTTGCGATGTCTGCCGGATCAAGATCAGCAATCCACGCTTTGGCCCGAGTCTATGCTGTTAAAGCGCCAGCCCCTGCAGCAGATCGCTTTACCTCTTCCATCTGGGCTCGTGTCATAGATAGTTTGGTCAACGTATCTTTGATCAAAGATGGTGCCGGTTTGTTGAAAGAGGCCGCACTGATGACTCGTTGAGCTCCAGTATACAATTGTTCTATCAGTGTGTAAGCTGCTTTTAACTCCATCCGCATATCTGAGCCCTGATGAGCAACACGACTACCTGCAAACAGTTTAAGAAGTTATTGTTAAACCGGCAACTTAAAAAAGGTTTAAGGAAGGTGCTGACAAAGGGTACTTACCAAATATTGCTGATGTCATAGCATTGACTTGATGCTTCAGCCCAGTTAGCTCCTCTGCCATCGGTTTAAGCACTGCTTCGGCATCTTCAGCCCGCTTTAAAAGAGCAGCCTTCTCTGTTTCCCATTCCGCCCGCTCACTTTTGAAACCATCCTTCAATTTCTCCATGGCAGTCAAAGAGCCTTTCAGTTCATCTTTGGCCTTGGAGGTTTCTGCTTGCTGGTGCTTAATGTTTTCTTGAAGATCAGCAATCTGAGAATCTTTGTTGTTCAAGTCAGCCTGCAAAAGACAGATGATGAAGAGGTTAAGATTTTTTCTCAAAGTCCCAAGCACGTAACAAGTTATACACTTGGCACTTGGGGGCTAATGCGGATTGCTTTTTATTTTGACTATCATTGAAAGTCCCAAGGCTCAATACAAGTATTAATCTTGGCACTTGGGGGCTAATGCATAATTGATCAGAAAAATCAAAGGTGAAGGAATTCAACAAGGACAAGTTTGGAACAGAAAGTCCCGGTTCATTTTACAAAGGTAAACCGGCCCTTGGGGGCTACACAGTTGAAAGCCTTTTTATTTAAAGTCCCGGTTCATCTTGAAGAGATAAATCGGCCCTTGGGGGCTACAATGGAGTTGATATATAGTGCAAAGAAAATTTATGAAGTGTTTGGAAGTTACCTCATAACGCTCCTTCATCAAATTGACCAAACCGGCCTCATAGTCACGACTGGTGTATAGGCGGTTTAGGTATCCATAATGAAGTTCCTGAGCGGGGAGATGAGCATAACTTGACACATCAGTCTTCCACTTGCCTTTCCCTTCACCAGCAGATTCCACTTTGGCACTATGCTTTGACAAAGCGACAGGATTACCAGGAGAAGTATAGCCAACCCCAGTAATCACGGCATCATCAGTTGCTGCGTTTGGGCTCGCCGGTTTGTCTGAGGCCTTGGCATGGCTCGGCAGATCAGCAGTCGGACTTGGAGGATTGGCTTGTGGGCTTGGTGGATTGATATGAGGGGTCGTCGAGTTAACTTCGGGCGGATCAGCATCAGTGGCTTGGCCTTGTGGCACAGGATCATCAATGGCAATATCAACATCTCCGCCAGCACCTTCTGAGGTCCTACCCGGTTCAATCTCATCAGTGGGAGCATTTGTTTTCGCCTTCTTGCTAAATCGGGCTTTGGCGCTACAAAATGGCACACAAAGGATTGATATGGTAAACCGGCGCAAGAAGGCAAAGCTAAGATTATTGTACTTACCCAGGGAAGGTCTTAAGGGGAGGCATTTGTGTGGTTGATGAATCGCCAGAGGATGAATTGGAAGTTACCTGATAATTTGAGTTAGACGGATTAAGAGGGTATCGGAAGTAACCCGCCAAGGGATAAGACTTGTTAGAATTACAAGAGACCTCTGCACGACGCTTCTGGATTTGAGTGTCCGGTAAACCGGAGGAAGTGACTTGCTGGCCACTATGCCGGGTTGTGCGACGAGCTTCAGGATGCTGTGGATCCAAATGACTGAAAGGATGTGAACGCTTCACTTTCCGGACTGGGAGACGGATTTTTCTTACTGGCACAAGATCGGAATTGGAGGAAAGGGAGATTACCTCTACATGGTCAGCATGGCTAGCTTCCGCATCGTCCTAGTAATAGTCATTGTCAATAAGATGTATGAAAAATGAACCGAGGGAGTCAAGTTCTACCTCTTGTTCTGAATCATCAACATCTTTGGGCGGATCAGAGGATTCGGCGGTTTTCTTCTTTGCTGGCTTCTTGATGGCCTTGCTCTTAGCACGAGCAGCCCTTGCCGGTTTGTCTTGAGCTTTTGCCAGTTTATCTTGAGTTTTTCTCTTCCAGAAAGGATCTTTGGCCTGTAAGAGTAAACAAAAGGTTATCAGACAAATTGTTAAAGCGGAGACGGATTAAAAGGCAGAAAGTTAAAGTCTTGCAGCTGGCGGTTCGTTGGAAGTATAAAAGGGACGCAACCCAGTCTTGTTGCAATCAGCGATCGGTTCATCCAACATCTTCTTCACAGACTTAGTAACTTCATCATCAGTCATCGGTATTTCATGGTGACATTGAGGGTCCTTGACGTCCCCGGTATACTCATGCATCAACCTGGTGCGGCGGCTTAAGGGCAGGATACCCCATGATACCCAGCAATGGATGAGATCAATGCCTATTAAGCTGTTTGCTAGGAGAGCCCGGAGCTTAGCAAGTTGAGGTGCGTAAGTTTGTCGTTCTTTGGTAGTGAGCCGCTGAGGCAGTGGATGGCCATTACTGAGCCGGTGAGCATGGTAACCCGGCAGAGGTTTTTCATCAGCAGGAGCGGTGTTCTAACAGTAGAACCATGTTTGATTCCAATCTTTCGGGGTGGCTGTGATGTTTGGCATGAGGAAAGTCGACTTCTTTCCTTTCTGAATCGATACTCCGCCAAGTTCAGTATTGGGGCCGTCAGAAAATTCAGTGCAGCGGTTCAAGTGAAAGAAGTCCCTGAAGAGTTCAACAGTCCGTTCTTCTTGAAGGTAAACTTCATAGAACACTTGGAAATTACAGATGTTGGACAAAGAGTTGGTCCAATGTCTTGAGGATGGAGTTGGAAGTTGGCAAGCACATCCCGGAAAAACTTAGATCCGGGAGGGCTAAATCCCCGGTCTAGATGCTGCATAAATACAACCACTTCTCCATCTTGAGGTTCTGGAGGGCACTCAGGGCCAGGGACTCGCCAATGAATGACCTCCTTCTTGGCTAAAGCGCAAAAGCCATTCCTTGGCCATTTAGGAGGACAAGCTGTAAAGGAAGTGCAAAAGACGGTTCATGGTTCAAGATTGATGTGCACAAACCGGTGTTAAACCGGGGGATTTAATTGGAGCATATATGTATGATAAACCGGATTTTGATGCTCAAGTTAAGATGGCGGTTTACATGAGGGCTAATGGTACCTGGTATTATGATTTTCTAAAAGGTTAAACCACCTACAAATGGAAGAAGCACATCTAAAATATACTAATACTGAAGAAACAGGTTTCGCAACATGGTATTATGATTTTGGATCTACCGTGGCCTAGTAAAGAAAATTTTCTAAGCCCTAAAAATGGCGACGGTAGAACATTAATAGTCCAAACGGGATCTATCCAGGAACAGCGAGATGATATGACGGGACAGATTAAAACTACGGCTTCGGCCATGAGAAAAAGCTGTCAGGCCTAGCTAGATTCAATGAGATGCTAAGGGAAAGCAGATGAGCACCGATGAACGCTGATGAACACCGAAGAACCTTGGAACCCTAATGCAGATTTGATAGTTGAGGAAGGGAGTACTTACTAGGGCCACGTAGCGGCGGAGGAGTGTCGCAAGGTCTCTGGTACAAACAGGTTGATGCAGCGGCCTAGTCGGTGCAGATTCAAGGGTCGACGGCGGCGGCGATGCTTGAGCTCTTCGGGGTCGCGAGGAGGAAGAAGATGCGAAGAGGCAAGGGGGAAAATGGAAAGGACCCCTGGTCTTATTTATAAAGGCAAAAGGATAAGTGACATGCACGAGAATCGAGGAGCCCGAAGCGGCAAAATGGGGCGTAGCTGTCGCCTCGATCTTCGGAAGTTAATTAATGAAGGGAATCTTCATACCCTTTTTATACAGAGATGACATCATGACGATTTACTGCAACTTCAGAAGATGACGTCATGGCGGTTTACCAAAGTTTACAAGGAGAAGATATCATGGCAGTTTACGAGGATCGTAAGAAGATGTTCAAGGAATTTTCTAAGTATTGAAGATTGACATGAACAGGTTCAAATCAATATGGGGCCTAATGTTGAGGATATAACTACTGAGTGTAAACTGCCCAGGAGGGGCCGGTTCACGCTCATCCATGTTGAAGCCCATGAAGATAAAAGAAGATTGCGCTCTACTAGTAAAAGCTTAGAGGTCTAGAGCCCCAAGGCGGTTTAGGGCCCATAGTTGTAAACCGCCATAGTCGTATAACTTGTATTGTAAGTTAGGGAAAGGAAGAGACCGAGCCGGACACTTGTATGAGTCGGCCTCGGAACTCTGTAAACCGGCCGGGCGTCAACCTGTGTATATAAAGGGACGACCCGGCGGCGGTTCAGGGACAAGCAACAACAACTGGAGACCCAGGCAAAGCGTATTCGCTCCCTGGTCATCGAAACCCCAATAATTCCATCACAACTAGACGTAGGCTTTTACCTTCATCGTAAGGGGCCGAACTAGTATAAAACCCTCATGTCCTTTGTCTAGTTTAACCCCTTTTAAGCTAATCTCGTTGCGATGGCTCCACGACTAAGTCCTTCTGCTAGGACATCTGACATGTTAATTCCACGACAATGCCCGTATGTACGTATGTGGCTGTCTTTTTTGCAGCGTAGCTGTCGTATGTGTACAGGATTTAGACGGGACTGCCTGAACTACTACCGCTCCTTACTCGGCCATGGTTCATTGTGGTAGACAAGCCGATCGAGCGGTATGTACACACACAACGCTACATACACTTCGACCGGCTGGGTCCCAGCTGTTAGGGAGGATAAGGAGGCACTTCCTTGTGTGCGAATATATAGCTGACAGGTCCCAGTGGTCAGGGGCGGAATCATATATTATTTGCCCGTAATAAGGAGGCACTTCCTTGCATGCAAATATGTTGTTGGTGGGTCCCAGCTGTCAGGGGCAGGAATAAGGAGGCACTTCTTTCCTTGTAAAGATATATGTGGTGGGTCCTGATACGTCTCCGTCGTATCTATAATTTTTGATTGCTTCATGCCAATATTATACAAGTTTTACATACTTTTCACAACTTTTTATATGATTTATTGGACTAACCTATTGATCCAGTGCCCAGTGCCAGTTCCTGTTTTTTGCATGTTTTTTGTATCGCAGAAAATCCATATCAAATGAAGCCCAAATGCAATAAAATTTCATGAAGAATTATTTTGGAATATATGTGATTTTTGGGAGTTGGAATCAGTGCAAACGGAGGCCCACACGCACCACAAGACACCAGAGCGTGCTGGAGGCCCTGTCGTAGCGTGGTGGGTTGTGCCCTCCTCTAACGTTGGTTGGAGCTCTACTTCGGGCGCAAGGAAGCTTATATCAGGAAAAAAATCGTGTTAAAATCTCAGCGCAATCGGAGTTACGGATCTCCGGGAACATAAGAAACAGTTTTCGGCCAGATCTGGGGAACGCGAAACAGAAGAGGACAGAGAGGGAGATCCAATCTTGGAGGGGCTCTCTCCCCTCCCATGCCATGGAAGCCAATGACTAGAGGAGGAACCCTCCTCCCATCTAGGGGGGAGGCCAAGGAAGAGGAAGAAGGAGGGGGGCCTCTCCCCCCTCGCTTCCGGTGGCGCTGGAGTGCCGCCGGGGCAACAATCGGGACGGCGATCTACATCAACAATCTAGCTACTGTCAACACCAACTCTCCCCCCCTCTATGCAATGGTGTAACACCTCTCCCCCCTGCTGTAATCTCTACTTAAACATGGTGCTCAACTCCATATATTATTTCCCAATGATATATGGTTATCCTATGATGTTTGAGTAGATCCGTTTTGTCCTATGGGTTAACCGTGATCTTGGTTGGTATGATTGTATATTTTATTTATGGTGCTGTCCTATGGTTCCCTCCGTTCTTGCGCAAACGTGAGGGCCCCCCGCTGTAGGGTTTTGTAATATGTTCATGGTTCGCTTATGGTGGGTTGCAAGAGTGACAGAAACTTAAACCCGAGTAAGTGGGATATGACGTATGGGAGTAAAGAGGACTTGATACTTAATGCTATGGTTGGGTTTCATGACCTTAATGATCTTTAGTGGTTGTGGATGCTTGCTAGAGTTCCAGTCATAAGTGCATATGATCCAAGTAGAGAAAGTATGTTAGCTCATGCCTCTCCCTCATATAAAATTACAAGAATGATTACCGGTACTTGTTATTGATTGCCTAGGGACAAATAACTTTCTTGTTGACACAAATCCTTTTACTAAACACCTAATTAACTTTTATTATCTTGCAAAGTACTTATAGTTTTATTCTTGCAAAGTAGTTCTAGCATCACTCCTACAAACTAGTTTCATACTTGTTTTCGGTAAAGCAGATGCCAAGTGTGCGTAGAGTTGTATTGGTGGTCGATAGAACTTGAGGGAATATTTGTTCTACCTTTAGCTCCTCGTTGGGTTCGACACTGTTATGTATCAAAGAAGGCTACAAACGATCCCCTATACTTGTGGGTTATCAAACACTTTCATCAAACCTAGGAACACTACCTCTCCACTAAGTAGTGACCTAATTCATCATCATCTCCCAGGGGCATTAGTGGCACCCACTGGGGCTATTTGCAAGTGTGTCAAACCACACTTGTTTCTTTCCTTGCATAACCCTGACCCATTTTCGGTGCAACAGACCCTGGGTATGTTGACCAACTATGCACATGCACAAGATCAAGATTGAAGCACCAGCTCAAGATAGGGATTGAAGACCCAAGAGATTTGAAGAACCAACATACAACCCAGAGAGACCAAGGACGAGCCAAAAGAACCAGACATCTACAAGGAAAAGGCCTCCCTCGCCGGGCAGGCGAACCCGGCAAGGGGCCAGGCCACCACAAGAAGCAAGCAGTCAAGACTCCTCGGCAGGACCTACCGGGGACTTGCGGGGGCTGAACTACCCCGCCAACCGCGCAAGTATGACCCACGTCATCAATCAACGCGGTGTCAAGCGGCAAGGTGATTAAGTGGCAGCATTTTCCACATGGTAGCCGCCTCCTACAGAAGAAACCCACAGATGACACCCGTCCAACGATGTGTCAAGAGAACAGATGCAGAGCTGGCAAGATAAGCCCGGCAGGCCTTGCCGGCCAGCTAGTGATGTGACACTGAGCGGTGCATTTAATGCACCCTTTCAGCCCGCGGAGTTACGTATGATAGCACTATTTGCTATCATCACTACAAAAAAAATACACTTCCCTAATGATACGTGTTTGTCGTAGTAGGTCGCATTTTTTTTCATGCATGTACATCCATGACGATTTTATGACAGAATCAAGATGGTCATACCGGTGCTGTCGTAGAAGTGTTCCATGACATTACCAAAAATATCATCACGGAAGTGTCCACTTCCATGACGATAAATTGTGCGTCATAGAAGGGCTTTCATCAAGGGTGACCGATACATGGCATCCACCGTAACGGAACACCGTTAAGCTATCGCGTCGGGTTTTGGATCCGATAACCACAGCCCCGACCAATGGGAAATTTCCACGTGTAAAATTCTTATTGGCTGGGCGAAACAGTGTCAGCTTGTCAGTGGGTCAGATAGGCGCCTATGATATGTCGACACGTGCCACGGCCCACCATTGGCCCATTTAGCTTACAAAGCCAGCCCATTTGACTTGGTCAAAAGTTAACGGGCTGGCCCATTAAAAGCCTGTTAACGGTCTCTTTGCAAATAGCCCATTTTATGGCCCGGTAACTCACGGCCCGTTAGGCCCTAACGGAAATCGGCCCAACGACGTCATGTGGGCCGTCGAATATAACACTAGCCCATTTCAATTTCGGCCCATGTATGGCCCATGACGTCTTTCGGCCCATATGAGGCCTTTGTATCTTTAGGCCCTTTAGAGGCCCACGGTGACTCTAGCCCATAATGAACAATAATTTTCTTTTTACCCATTAACGGCCCGTGATTCACATGGGCCATTTCCAACCCTGTTAGCTTTCGTCCTATTGACGGCCCATACATTCTTGAGTTCCTTTCCGGCCCTCGATTACTTCCGGCCCGTTACTGGCCTGTTCCCCTAATGGGCCAAATTTTGCCCATGGCAAGAGTCGGCCCGTTTCTGGCCTATTAACATGTTGCGTCGTTTCCAGCCCATCCTATATTCTGGCCCATTAACAACCCATTATGCCTATGACAGAATTAAGCCTTTGCTGTCCTCCGGCCTATTAACGGCCCGTTACCGTGCTGGGCCGATACCAATTATGCCCGTTTATGACCCATGTAGACCCATTTATCCGACGGCCCGAGGCCCACCGATTCTACGGTCCTGTTGGAGGCCCATTTATCGACGGCCCATAGGAGACCCATGAATCCTACGGCCCGTATATGGCCCATGGTTGTTGCGGCCACTATCAAACCAGGGAAAAAGAAGACTAGGAAATAAATAAGGTTGAAACTAACGCTAGGCTATTAAGGCAATTGCACAGATTACATCCACTCGACATCAAAGATCGCCACCAGTGCAAATATAGGGAACACCCTACACTATAAAAAAATGGCTTGCTGTTTTCTTCAGCCGGTGGCTGCACGTTAAGAACAAATTTTGTATCGCACCAAAACAAATTACAACTATATAACAAAAGGAAGGTTGGCATAAAACTTAATAGTCTAGCAGATAAATGCACCACCAGAAGTTCAAAAGCTCAGTTCATTTGACCTCACTATTATGTTTTCATGTTGTATTGTCTGATGGAGCACCATAACCCTCGCCTTCATTTCTCCTAGGCTCCTGAACAACATAGAAAATGTCTGATAGTCTGGTTTCAAAACCATGCATATCTTGACGACATCGAACAATGTCTCTCCTTGTTTCACAAAGGGTCTCTGTTAGGGAATGGACTTGTGTCTGGAGCACAGATACAACATTGCTTTGACCTTGCATATGTTGATCATGCGGCAATTTGGATGAGATTGCCTTAACAACCAACCCAGTATTACGCAGGAACGTGCTTTTGGCACTGTTAGTGGACAGGTATTGACCCACTGCAGCAAGAGCTGACATTGCTTATAGTTGCCTCGCCACCTTCAGAAGGTGGCGGTTCCACCATTTTTTCCATAGCTCATTGAAAAGTTGAATTTTTACATTAGTAGTACCAGAATAGAAGATATTAAGGAGGCAACAAAACCAAACAAAATAGCTTTGGTCTATATACAAAACTTATTCTGGTGAACCCATGTAAAATATTAGTTGTACTTTATTGCAAAGTACATAATCAAACCAGGTTCCAAATATATGACCATGTACCATCGCTAATGTATTGTCTATTTCTTCACATTGTATTGAGGGCTAAGGATAAAGAGACGAAGTTTATAATACAGTAAGCATAGTATGACATCATTCATATCACAAAACAACTAAGAACAGACAAACAGGCAATTGTAACGTTGTGTGGGCAAGTCCAGCACAGAACTAGATTACGGGTCAAGATCAAAGGAACATCACTCCTCTCTTTTAAACCTTGTAAGGTGCAATGATACGCTAAGACAATTGTGTATAAAATTGAAAAGAGTAATAGACATTGGCTGCAAACCATGCAATTCAAGGCACAAGTCAGAGTAAGTAGTAGTTAAAAGGCATGAGGATTAAGGACTTACAACAACGGCTTTGACTAATGTAGTCATGCCCTTCTTCTTGCTGGTGTGACAGTCCTTGAAGATTTCCACAACATTTGGTTCAGGTACTTTTTGGTCCTTGCGGGCTTTCCTCTGCATTTGGAACAAGTCAATATAGATCTGATAATATGGTACAGCAAAAAGAGTGAAATAGCAGCTAATTACAAGAGTCTCGCAGTGTGCAATATAGCTACGAGATCATGTCGTCTGTTGGAATTTCACTTTCGTACGGTTGGCCTTGTTCTTTGAAGAGTTCACCTACAAGAAGATAGATTTGTGTGGCACATGCGTAAATAGGACTTCAACATGTGATTTGATCACATATATATAATGTACCCGATACTTCGGATCAGACCAGTGTTTAACGAGGCCCCTCCAGTCTTCATCCGATATATTTTCCACTGGAGATGTTTGGGAAAGTTCACTGTTAGCCTTGCCTTCAAAGTGAGTTTTCCTCAAGTTATACCGATACTGTCATAGAGCAGGCTTGAAAACATGGGTGCAAGCTTGTCTGGTTGCATCATCTTGGCTATCCAACTTGAACCTCATTTGTTGAAAATTATGGGAGTCTCATTATCAGCAACCTAGAAAGTATGGGACAGAGCAAGACTATATTACTAGTTTCCATACATAACCATACTTACAGATAAATGCTCGAGGAAATGTTGAACTGGGTTTCCTCTTTGTCATTCCTATACTGAATCCATGTTGGGAGGATACGTACATGACACCTAACGGCAACCACTGCCTCTGATACTAACTTGGCTGACTCTATAGCATCACGTGGCCTTTTTAAACCTGCCTCAAAATGGATCTCCATTCTTCCTCCTCTAGATTTAGTTAACCCATCGAGCATTATCCCTGATGCTTGTTTCCTCTTGCGCCTAGATGCTAGTCCAACAACAAACATAGGAAGTGTTAGTGTACATCAAACTGCGAGACTACATATAAAGAAGCATGCAACTGTCACTTGACTCCAGCAACTGCCTTCTTGCTGTTGAAGCTCACAAGGTTCATCTGATCTTGCCAACTTGTCTTGTGTCAAGAGTGCTTGGGAAGTAGTGTCAGGTGGCAAGGGAGCTTGGGAACGTGCTGCTAGCTCAGTTGACGCACGAGTAACTCGTGCAGCTGGTAGTACTGTGGTAGGTGTTGCAAGAACTAGGGCTGTCTCTGCTTGTTTGGTGGCAGCTATTTGTTTCTGTTTGGCTTTTTTTGCAGCTCGTGTAGCATGGGATGCCCTATTTGTAGAATTTTCCGCTGGACTTTGACCTTCTATTGCACCATCAGTACCAGCAGAATCTGTAGGATTCATCCGCTTCTCATTCCCTGCCATTCTGTGTTTCTTCCTCTTTCTCTGTGCCATGTTAAGTCAAGCCGACAAGAAAAACGAATAACAATTTAGTTCTTCAGAACAAATTGATGCGTGATGCAGACGAACTGAACTTTGATGTTAGACAACCACATGATAGGAAGATGTAATATGTATGAAAAACAGGATGGAAGAGATAGCCAGAACTATGATGTGTAAACTAAGCAGAAGACATTTCACCAAATTAGAATTAATGCAATGGAAGGTAGACACCATATGAAAGATGCAACAAATATCGCTCTGCCAAGTTAACAGTGTCTCATCATAAATGACGTTTAAACAAATGTGAAGCAGTACAAGAAATAAATCATATGCAAGATGCAAACAACATCACACTACCAAGTTAGAGGTCTCTTGTCATTAGTGCCATTGCATATTCACAGCATTGCATATTCACAGCTTATGATGTGTAAACTAAGGAGAAGGCATTTCAACAAATTAGAAGCAACGAAAGCTAGAGACCATATGAAAGATGCAACAAATATCACTCTACCAAGTTAAAACTGTCTCGTCATAAGTGCCATTTCAACAAATTAGTAGTACAAGCTAGAAAAGAATGCGAGATGTAACCTATATCACACTCCGAATTCAAACGCGTCTTATGATAAGTGATTGTTACAGGTTACACAATAGTAGTAATTATATGTAAGAACATGGTGTGATAGACAGATATTGTATGTTCTAGAAACAGGAACACGTTTCTTATTCAAGTATAATGTGTAAAGTAAGCAGATGTAATTCAACAAGATTAGAAGCAATACAAGCTAGACATCACACATAACATGCAACCACATATAACAGTACCAAGTTAGTGGGAGCACCGGTGATGGTGCACTAGGGGAGACATGCTCATCATAAACATAGCTTTGTTGAGTGTCTATGCATGTGTTGTCTTGGAAATCATCTTGGGGGGTGGAGGAGTAGAAACTGTAGAGGACCTCCGTTTGGAAGGAGCACCTTTATCGCTGCCTTGCTAACTTCCTTCCGCTTTAATGATTTTTAATTGCCAAGTAAAACCGACAAGAAAAAGCAATACACTTCTCTCTTCAGAACTCATTCATGCATGATACTGACAATCACTACTTTGATGTAAGGCAAACACATGATACCAGGATGGAATATGTACGAAAAACAGGACGGCATGGCATGTTCACAACTGTTTGTGTAAACTAAGCAGAAACCATTCCAACAAATAAGAAGCAATGCAAGCTAGACACCACATGAAAGATGCAACCAATATGACTCTGCCAAGTTAAAAGCGTCCCATCATAAATGGAATTTCAACAAATTAGAAGCAGCGCATGCTATGAATCATATGAAAGATGCAACTAATATCGCACTGCATATACTAAAGGTGTCTCGTCATATTGATTGATGTGGTGTACAAAAAACAATAGTTTTATGTAAGGACATGCTTAATAGATAGATGCACTATGTACTAAATACAGGAAGGCATGTCACATTAACAGGTATAATGTATAAGCTAAGCAGACTAGCACATGCAGTTTAACCAGATTGGAAGAATTAAAATCTAGACACCATATGCAACATGCAACCACATATCACGCTGCCAAGTTAGAGCAAGCACCTGCGATGCTAGTGTAGGGGAAATGCAGTAATCAACTACAGAGCTACGTTCACTATCTTCATCTAGCCTTACTGTTTCTTGAGAATCGTGTCGGGAGGCTGACGCTGCATTCTTTAAATGAGGAGTAGTCCACTTGCCTGCTTGCCTCATCATAAGTGATTGATGAGGGATACACAAGAACATTAGTTTGATGCAAGAACATGGTTAATACACAGATGTACTAGTATGTACCAAAAACAGAAAGGCATGTCATATTCAAAGGTATAATGTGTAAGCTAAGCAGATGCAATTTAACCAAATTGGAAGCAATACAAGCTAGACATCCGGCTGGAGTGGTGAGCATGATCATCTAGGACCTGAGAGCCTGGTGGGAGGCGGGCTGCTTTGCCACCATCACGGCTTTTTAGTTGGCTTCCAGGTGATGCCTGTCTTTGGTGTGACTAGCTATTTGTCTTCTGGTGCTCACGGGATTGTGGTTCATGTAAAAAACATCTTTCCTTATCTTAATAAAGACCGACTTCGGCCTTTCGAATACAAGCTAGACACCATATGGAACATGCAACCACATATGACACCACGAAGTTAAAGCAAGCACCTGGGATGGTGGTTCATTGCGAGCGAGGTCATCAACTCCGGAGCTATGTTTACCGCCTCCATCTGCTGACACTGCACCCTTTATTTCGCTGTAAAGTGTCGTGCCTACCCGCAAAGAAAGCTGGCATAACTTCTCTCTTTTCTTTGCTGCATCTCTCGAGGCAGACTCTGAAATACCCTTGTATAAAAACATAATAGTGAGAGTATGGGTGAAGTGTATGCAGAACTAGTGCACTATAAAAGTAGCAGATAGCAGGTGGCTTAAAAATAAATGACAGGAGATATATGATAGCTCTACTACATTGCATGGCAAACAAAATTAGATTCTACTCTGTATGATTTTGTAATATATGAGCACAGGAAATGCAGGTACTCCCCCAGCACACCACCACATGTGGTCATATCTAAGATAACAGTCGACTGAAAATAAATAGGTCAGTCAATTTTTTTAATGAACCGTCCGATCTATAAGGGATGGGCAGATGGCCTTTGTCTACCTCCCGCCAGTCACTGTTGACGGTCTTTCTTGAACCGCCAGCGACCACCAGCCCAGACCCCTGCCTCCGCCGCCCCGCTCTCCCCTCGACCTCACACCACCACCGTGCTTGGCAGTGCCCCCAGACCATCCCTTTAATCCCGGCCGACCTCCAGATCGGGTGCCAGTAGCTCTAGGGCCCACATGCCCCTAATATAAACACCAAGGCGCTGCTTCCCCAACGTAATAGGCGTACTAGCGCCTGTTACACCGGGGAATGCTTCCGTTAATTGGGAATCAATTGACCAGAAATTGAAATTCAGGGGGGCGACGGACCTCTAGCTAAGGTGAAATAGTATATGAGGATAAACCTTGTGCATCGCGAGTTACTAGGAACATCTAGTATGAAGAAGAAGCGGTCAACTAGTGTCTTCTGTGGGATGAATACCGTGCAAGCAGACACGTAAGATTTGCACAAATAAGGGAAGAGGAGTACCCTTATTGGTTGCCAGTGTGGTCTCTATATGTCGCGGCGATCTTCTTTTTTTCCCGGGGGAACCGATGTTTTGGAGAGCCGTGGATCCTTGGACGAACCCATGGCCAAATTGTTGACTGTGTTGCCGTGGCCGTATATCAGCGAAGGGGAAGCAGATCCACGGTAGCGAAGGACGACGTAGCAGGAACAGCTCCAGTGTGGTGGACGGTGGCGAAGTTGGAGCGGTAGCGGTGAGTCGTAGGACGGTGTGGTTGAACTGGCTCGGGTACGGACAGCTCGGCCTCGGCTTCAACTACTAGCCGTGGAGGGCGTTGTGGTTGGGGTTGCGATGGACGACGACGTCGGGGTATCAGCTCCGGCGTGATGGAGGAGGGCGACGGTTGATGGGTGGGATGGGGTGGCAGACGGAGGACGTCAGGGTTTCGCGACTGGTGGAGAGGTAATTTTTGCACCCACAGAGTACGAAGGGGGAATCAGACGGGTGGGCAGGGGGGAGGGGGAGAGAACCATGTTTCGGTCTAGGACGCGCTTGTTTTTGGCTTTTTTGAATAGAAGATGGGACGCGCTTGTTTGAAATTTAGGGAAAGTACAAACTTTGCCCCCCTCTTAAATTTCGGACCTACTGCGGGTCGGGGGTAGGATGGTAATCCCAGGTGTCCCAAATAGTGGGCAGGAGAGATTTCAGCCGCGCGCATGTGTGCTTAGGCGGCCATTGTGTATGAATGCTTTTCCGAGGCGGTTGCGTGGCATCTAGATGAAGCTACAAACCTACCCCGGTTTAGATCTTTGGACGTTGGGCCGGTAGGTTCCACGGGTCAGGGTTATTAGAAAAGTAATTTCCTTGTACTACCAAGCATTGGTCTCACGCGGTTTCGAGCGAGTAGAGGCTATTTTGGTGCTTCGTTCGAAATTTTAAAACACAAGCATTCAGGTTTAGAGTACTCTTGAACTATGAGGATTGACCTAAATAGACAACGTTATATTTGATCTTGTATGTTTGAAAACCTCATTAAATTATCCGCTTCTTTTTGAAATTTTGACACTTGAAAATCCTATAACTACAATTATTTTGGAATGGAGGAGCTAAATTTGAATCTATTTTGTACACGACTACATATGCTATTATGTACAAAATCAGAGCAAAGATTGGTGCCCCCATAATTTAGGTATGATTTACAAATGCCATGATATCAAATTCAAATAATTGAATGGACTTCATGTTGAATTCAATTTTTTAAACCACCTTAAGTTGAATTCAAATGTATGCTAGTTCATAGGTAGCTATTTATAATGTTCATTGTGTAACTTTCATATGTATAATGTGCTTTACACACACAACATGAACTATACTCACGTTTATATTCGATTGCTAAAGCGATGCATTGTCTGGAGTTCAAAATACTAACTATGTGGATCAATTTTGTCGACCAATAACATAGACATGCTCAAATTCGATAGAATCTAAATGTCTGATGGATCAATGACCGTTCCTTATGCGAATTGCAAATATCATGATCCCATCCTAATATTTGGATACAATTTATATCTTTAATCAATGTGTACAGCAGTCTTTTACGTGTAGTTTCACTCTCCATTGGTGGTCTCTCACACATGCTCACACACTCTCTCCCGAGGTGTCTTTCTCGCACACATACTCTAGATATAACCCTCCCTCCCTCTCGTAACCATTTATAACTGTTTTCACTAACCTTTATCACAAGCACTCTTCCTCTCGCAAGCATACACACGCACAATCCCCATTGACCCTTTCTATATACATAGACCTGCCTACGTGTCTCCTATACGCACATGATCTTTAGGCCTATCTCTCACGCATTGTCTCAAACCTCTCTTCCTAATCGATGAGTATGATTCTAGCAGAGCATTCTGTAGGATGCCCCTTAAAGTTAGGTTGGATGAATAGTAATATCAGAGATAAAGGGTTACCTTAGTCCGAGAACCTAGGGTTACAAATCCTAGCCGGCTTTGTCAGTGGACACAGAGTCCTTCACAATTCTGCTATCTTTGTCTTGTACGACTAGTCATCCATGGGTCTCCCTAAATGCGTCACGGGCCGACCAATGTGGCGCAGGACGGAACCGAACGAAGGGCCTCACCTCGACCCAACGGACCTCACGTGGCACACCCTCTGCCCCCATGTCTCGTTATCTTCTCACACCCACACATACCAACACAAACACCACACACACAAAAAAATTCTCCCGGTGCCTCTATCCCCTCCCCCCTTGCATATACACACTCAAGGGAATCTCTCGCCGTGACGTCATATTCGTCTCTCTCTCTAGACCACTCTCATTTCTCGTGCTATCTCTCCCACGCCCCCCCGCCGGCCCCTCTATCCATGCCTCTCTCGAACACGTAATACACACACATACCTCTCTAGGCCCTGCCAAATGCATCAACTACACATTCACACATGTTACATCACATACCCCATTGATCTAAAAAGCCCTCTCTTCACGTTTATTTCGCATACAACATTCCTTTTGAATAAAATGTGGCCAAAAATTTATTTTAGAATTTCTACATATATATAACATTACAAAGTTATATGGAGGAGTATGAACGCTAATTTGCATTGCATGGTGCCCACAATGATATTTATTCTGCACTGTGAATTTGTATCTTTTTATACTATATACAAAGTTAGTCATAATAATGAGAAACGGAGAGCATCTCTCTCTCCATCGCATACCCCCCTCTACGCCCCTTTCACGTATGCACACAAACTATCTCCAGGTCCTCTAAAAGTAAGCCCCCAGCACATTCATGCATGTTTCATCTTTCTCTCGCGATATATACAATGACGATCATTGTATTTGAAGCGAAAGCACGATACATACATTGGACTTCAGAATCCACTCATTTCGGTCACAATTTATGTTTAGTGGTTATTATACAGCCACGGGCTCATCATACAACTCTGTATTTCCTCAAGACATGACTAGTTGACCAGTTAAATGCTCCACGTGGCACCTCTTAGTGTTGCATCACATTATCTCACTACCATCGTGCCCACCTGTCGGCTTGTATCTACTCTACATCTACACTCTTATAAAATACACTTATAAAAAACAGAGTTGGTGATGATGGTGTGCCTGCCATCCTGCAATATAGGCCGTCCGATTTATATCTGACGGATAGGAAAGAAACTATGTCAATTTTGCAAAAAGGTACCCACACACCTCTCCACATTTGCAAATAAGGCCTTCCCTCATTCATCCTTTTCTCTCACAAGATAAACTAGTCATAAAAATGTATCTTGATGTTACGTGCAATGCACGGGTATCTTGCTAGTAAGATTGAAAACAAACGACAAAAAAATATTGGACGGTGGTTCGAAGTCATGACCGCGGGCACAGCGGACAAGGTGGCCTTGTATTGGTATGCTGAGCCATCTGTTTTAACACACAGGAGCTGGTGTGGTGATTATACACACACACACGCATGCACACGAACTGCATGCACGCAACACTCACACAAACACATGCACCCACGCACGCACGCAACACTCACACGTACACATACAGCCACGCACAAACGCAACACTCACACGCACACACACACGCATGCATGCACACACCAATACACCACACGACCAACACACACTCTCACGCTCAAGTGCTCAACCTACACGTGCATGTGCGCACATCAGGCCCTGACAAACACATACACAACCAGGTGATTTCCGCACACGGGTTGGAGTCTTGTTACGCCTGCGTAAATTTGTGTTTATCTGACCTTTTCCCTATGCGAACTGACAGGTGGGACCCACAAGGAACATGGTCAATTTAACTAGTCAACATGGCGCCACGCAGACTATTTATCCGGTCAACATAGTGCAATCCGATGATGAACCATTAGCAAGTGACCGTATAATCACCGCAAAACGTATATAGTGACCGTAATCAGCTTATTCTGAAGTTCGATGACCGTATTACGCTTTTCTCCCTGTAGGCCCTCCAAAACTACATCTCTACACGTTCTCGCATGTTACATCTAACAACTATGCAATACAACACTACTACTACACTCTAACACAATAAATCATATGTGTTTTTAGATTTACTAGATATCATATTGTTACTTAATTATTCAGTTTGCATACATTAAAATTGCATTTGAAATGTATGGCCAGTATCATCCCCGATGCGGGAAAAATCCCGCTGAAAGTGCAATTATCCCTAGGTGGTTTTGGTAATTCCTAACAACATATAGGTCATTGAGCTAATGCTATTTCAAGATGAATATTTCAGGAAGGCTCAATGATTGGCATGACATGGATGAGAAAAGTGGACCCCTCGAAATGCTAAGGACAAAAGGATTGGCTCAATCTTAAAGCTCAAGACTCTACATTTTATATTTTAGTGATCCAAGATCACATTGAGTCTATAGGAAAAGCCAATACTATCAAGGAGGGATGAGGTGTTGCTTAATGGCTTACTTGCTCAAAATGCTTAGTGATATGCTCCAAAGCCCTCAACTACTTTCTCACATCCACATATGACCTAAACCAAAAGTCAAACTCGGGCCCACCGAGTTCAGATGTCATAGCCACTACCACAAACCCTAGGCAAATCGGTCTCACCGATAGGGATCTCGGTCTCACCGAGATGGGATTGTAATCTCCCTGTTTCCCTTCGTAACATTTCGGTACCACCGAGATGAGCGATCGGTCCCACCGAGATTGCAGTGTAAACTCTCTGTTTCCTTTTCGTAACATTTCGGTCTCACCGAAATGAGCGAACCGGTCCCACCGAGTATACCTGAACAACTCTCTGGTTAGCTTATTACCAAAATCGGTCCCACCGAGTTTGTGTAAACGGTCTCACCAAGATTAAGTTATGCCCTAACCCTAACTATATCGGTCCTACCGAGTTGCATGTCGGTCCCACCGAAAATCCTAACGGTCACTAGATTTGCTGAATCGGTCCAACCGAGTTTCTCAATTCGGTCCCACCGAGATTGGCAAGTTGTGTGTAATGGTTATATTTTGTGTGGAGGCTATATATACCCCTCCACCTCCTCTTCATTCGTGGAGAGAGCCATCAGAACAAACCTATACTTTCAACTTGCATTTTCTGAGAGGGAACCACCTACACTTGTGTTGAGACCAAGATATTCCATTCCTACCATATGAATCTTGATCTCTAGCCTTCCCCAAGTTGCTTTCCACTCAAATCTTCTTTCCACCAAATCCAAATCCTGTGAGAGAGAGTTGAGTGTTGGGGAGACTATCATTTGAAGCACGAGAGCAAGGAGTTCATCATCAACACACCATTTGTTAATTCTTGGAGAGTGGTGTCTCCTAGATTGGCTAGGTGTCACCTGGGAGCCTCCGATAAGATTGTGGAGTTGAACCAATGAGTTTGTAAGGGCAAGAACATCACCTACTTCGTGAAGATCTACCGCTAGTGAGGCAAGTCCTTCGTGGGCGACGGCCATGGTGGGATAGACAAGGTTGCTTCTTCGTGCACCCTTCGTGGGTGGAGCCCTCCGTGGACTCGCGCAACCATTACCCTTCGTGGGTTGAAGCCTCCATCAACGTGGATGTACGATAGCACCACCTATCGGAACCACGACAAAAACATCTGTGTCTCCAATTGCGTTTGAATTCTCCAAACCCTTCCCTTTACATTCTTGCAAGTTGCATGCTTTACTTTCCGCTGCTCATATACTCTTTGCATGCTTGCTTGAATTGTGTTAAGATTGCTTGACTTGTGCTAAGTTAGCTAAAATCTACCAAAGACTAAAATTGGGAAAAGGATGTCTTTATTAGTTCAAGTAGTCTAATGACCCCCCTCTAGACATACTTTCGATCCTACAAGTGGTATCAGAGCTTTGGTCTCCATTTGCTTTGATTTCCATAGCTTTTGGTAGTCATAGCCTTGGTTTCACAACCTAGGAGAGTATGCTGTCTAGCGAGGGAAACTATCACCGTAGAGGTGCTTACTTTGATGGTACTAATTTTGCTAGTTGGAAGCATAAGATGAAAATGCTTATTCTTGGACATAACCCCGCTGTTTGGGCTATTGTGTGTATTGGCTTGCAAGGTGAATTCTTTGATGGGAGAGAACCGAACCGTGAAGCTAGCACGAAAGAGTTGAAGATGCTACAATACAATCCTCAAGCTTGTGATATCCTCTTCAATGGATTGTGCCCCGAAGAATTCAACAAAATCAGCCATCTTGAGAATGCAAAGGAAAATTGGGATACTTTGATTGATATGCACGAAGGTACCGACTCCGTCAAGGAATCCAAGTTGGATGTGCTTCAAAGTCAGCTTGACAAGTTCAAAATGAAGGATGGTGAAGGTGTTGCTGAAATGTACTCTAGGCTTGCTCTTATCACAAATGAGATTGCCGGCTTAGGAAGTGAATAGATGACCGACAAATTCATCCTCAAGAATATCCTAAGAGCTTTGGACGGAAAATATGATACCGTGTGCACATTGATCCAAATGATGCCAAATTGCAAAGATCTCAAGCCAACGGAAGTCATTGGAAGAATTGTTGCTCATGAGATGTCACTCAAGGATAAGGAGGAACTTCACAACAAGTCAAGTGGTGCTTACAAAGCCTCATGTGAAGCTCCCGCATCATGAAGTGAGAAACAAACCTTCAATGAAGAATTGAGCCTAATGGTGAAGAACTTCAACAAGAAGCAAAGAAAGAAGCTCCAAGTCAAGGTCCTACAATGACAAAAGATCTTCTAGTCGAGAGCGTAATTGCTACAATTGTGGAAGACCTGGACACTATTCCAATGGGTGTACGGCTCCCTACAAAAGAAGAGAATAATCACCTAAGAGGAGAAGTAGAAGAGAAGAATCACCACCAAGAGAGAGAAGGAGTAGAGATGATCGTTATGAACGAAGAACATCCCGGAGAAGCAAGGATTCGGAAAGGAAGGACAAGTCATAAAGGAGCTACACAAAACGAAGACATCAAGCTCATGTTGGTGAATGGGTATCCGATAATCACTCCGAGAGAAGCTATCACTCCGACTCCGAATATACTCAAGATGAAGGTGTTGCCGGTCTAGCAATTGTGTCAACCAACTCCTACGACATATTTGATTCAACAAATGAAGGACTTGGAAGATGCTTCATGTCTAGAGGCCCTAAGGTAACACACCCTGAGTATGTTGATTTCAATAGTGATGAAGATGACTTGTTAGGTGATGATGATTTACTTGTTGACAACTCTAGTGATGAATACTATGATGAAACGTCAATTAATCATGCTAATCAAGATAAAACGTGACAATGATAAGGAGAAGATTGAGCTTCTAACTAAAGAACTAAACACTCTTAAGTTAGCTCATGAAACTATCTTAGAAGATCATCGAGAACTTTTAACGACACATGAGAAGTTACGCTTTGAAAATCTCAACCTTGAGGAAGAGCATGTGTTCTTAAAGGCAATCAATGATGATCTTCATAAGAAAAGTTCTTCTTACATTGCCAAGCGTTTAGTCTTAGCTACTTACATGCCTCAAGTCAAGTCTAGTAACAAGAACAAGAAGGATTCTTCCTCTAGTAGTAACAATAATCATGCTAAATCCAATGTTGTTGCTTCTAGTAGTTCTCTTGATTCCACTAATGATTCTCTTATCCAAGTTACACTTGAGCAAGAAAATAGATTATTGAAGGGAATTGTAGAGAAAGGTGTTTACAAGAGCCTTGCCGAGAGTAAGCAATTCGAGGAAATTGTATGCAAGCAAGGAAGGCACCGGAAGAACCAAGGTGTTGGTTTTGAACGGAAGTTCAATGCCAATGGAGTTGAGTGGGAAGAAGATCAATACCACAAGACGAAGTTTGTTCCTCAACAAGAGAAGTATGATCCTACTTCCTTCAAAGGAACACAAGCTCAAGATGATCTTCCACCACAAGACCATAAGCAAAAAGGCAAGGATAAGCTTCAAGAGGAGATTGATGCATTTGAAGAAGCTCCTAAGGCCTTGGTCAAGTGGGTTCCCAAGACTACATAAAGTTCTAATTCATCAAGTACGACTACAACTCCAAGGATTCCCATCAAGATGATGTGGATCCCGAAGAAGAAGAACTAGAGAGTTCTTGAGGGTGACTCCACCAACATATTTCACTCATATCTTTTTGGCAAGATCAAGTGCAATCAACTTCCACATCTTGCACTAGTTCAAGGAGTCACAAACCCTCTTGTTGGTAAGACAAGGTACAAGGTAACCTAATGCCTTCATAGACATCGTCTTGTGTGTGCATCACTCTATGTCTATGGATATCCTTGTTTGTTCCTTGTGGGACTAACCCGTGTAGGTATTGAAAGTGCAACTCACTCCAAAGAATTGCTCCAAATGATCTACATCAACATTGAGCATCCACATCTTCAACACCTACATGAAGTCATCATCGACAAAACCCAAGGTTAGTTCATCCCTCTTAGGGGGGATCTCACATCTAGGGGGAGATTTACTCTAAGAATTGAGTCAAAGTAACTCTAATGGTGTGAACACAACAATGCTTTATGTAAAAGTGGTAACCCCACTTCAGCTTAAACGATGAGTATGACCAATGATCAAAGGGTTAATTTGATAAATGCCACTTCAATTATGGCGATTCTGAGAAATGCCACCGCAATTTCCAAACTTTGAAAAATGCCACTTCATGCCACTTCCAGTGGCATTTTTCGAAGTCTGCAGTGGTGTTCTTCAAAGATTGCAAAATTTGCAGTGGCATTTTTTAAAGTTTGAAAATTGCAATGGCATTTTTATGAATCGCCATAATTGGAGTGGCATTTATCTAAT
Source organism: Triticum timopheevii (assembly GCA_963921465.1). Classification (NCBI taxonomy): domain Eukaryota; kingdom Viridiplantae; phylum Streptophyta; class Magnoliopsida; order Poales; family Poaceae; genus Triticum; species Triticum timopheevii. The sequence continues at coordinate 189,944,332 of OY997266.1, read as the reverse complement.
TAATCCATGATCAAATGTTCTCATTTGACTCCTAAGTCAATATACTCATATCTAGATGACCTAGTCTTCGCCAATTGCTTGATAGATGCTAGAATTGGTTGTGCATGCCTTGCCACATATTTCATTTGCCATTTTATTGTGCGAGCATGTTGGTTGCATATTTTACTCAATCGAGGACATCCACTTGTTGTTTTGATTGTTTGGTTTATTTTCTTTTGCCAAGTGGATGGACAAGAATGCCTAAGAACCTTCTCTAGCTATCTATGCTTTAATTGTCTCAAACTCTATTCATGCTACATCACAAAGTTTGATCAAGTCAGATTTGAACCACTCTATGTGAGGAGCACTCGGAGTCCCCGATTCTTCATAGACTTAAACTTCCAAAACTTCTTTGTGCGTTTTGGTCTGACCAATTCCTCCATTTCGATCATACCAAGATCAATAAGTCGATCTAGGTTTTCAATCTCGGTGCAACCGATTTGAACTTTTCGGTCACACCGAGTTGCTGTAACTGCTTGCAGTTATGCATCTCAGTGCCACCAAGTTGTTCCACTCGGTCACACCGATAGGGTCAGGCTATATATATTCACGGGCCAAAATTTGGAAATTTCTCCGAACTCTTTCGCCCGCGCTCAGCCTTCTCTGCCTCCCCGGATCTTCGGATCGTCCTCCTTGTCGCCAGTTGCCTCCCGCCACTGGTCTCCACCGCCGTCAACGGGAATCGTCTCCGCCGTTGCCGCCGTAGCAAGTCCATCACCGAACTAGGGTATGGACTTGATCCTTGTGCTAATCCCACTCCGAATTCCTAGCACATTGTTTTGCCATGTATCTTGCCACGATTGAGATCATCTTATTCACCGAAAACACTCCGTAGATTAGATGCAAATTGAAAATTTAGGGTTAGGTTTCCGCCGAAACCATCTCGGACCAACCGAGTTGTAGAAATCGGTTCCACCGATTTGGCCGAGGCCATTGCACATGTGATTCTCAGTCTGACCGATAATTGCAAATCGGTGTGACCGAGTTCAGGACTTTGTGAAACCATAGCAGTCTCGGTGCCACCGAACTGTGACTCGGTCTGACTGAGTTCACTAGTTTAGGTTCCAAGCTGCTTCGGTATCACCGAGTTTACAAATCGGTAGATCCGAAATGCTTCTGTGGAAAACTAAAACTAAGTTTTTGACTCATTCTTTTGCAAAAACCTCTGTATTTTGTGATGCTCATATATTCTACCTCATCTATATATATTCATAGGGTCTGCTGTCAGTGTTTGCAACATGTCTGATCAAAGTGACAGTCAGAACAAGTCTGAGGAGCAGGTTCAGATGAGTGAGGGCACTAGTCCCTCTAGCAGCTATGATGAGGGTAAAGGAGCACACCCAGCAACTTACCCAAGGCAGCCACCAGGGCCAGAAAGAAGAGAACCTCAGATTCTGAGGATGAAGTTTATGTGGCTGTTGAGATGAGGCCACTTCCAAGAAGAAGGTGCTCAAGAAGGAGTATGGCACAGCTGCTTCCACTAAGCCTGGTATGAAGACCAAAGCACCTGCAAAAAGAATTCCCGTGTCTAAAGCCAGAGCCTCCACTCAATTATCTTTGGAATCTGAACCCAAAGAGGCTGCTGCAGAAGGGAAGAAGAAGAGGAAGGAAAGGGTCAAGAAGACCATGGCCAGGTTTGTTGGAAAGCCTTCCATGATGGAAGAAGAAGAAGAGGAAGAGGTTGCTGCACCAGCACCCAAAGCTCAAAAGCTTATGGGTGATGCCATCAGGTCAGGGGCTGCTTCATCAAAGCCCAATGAAGATCCTAAGGCAGCTGCTCCAAAGCCCAAATCTGCACCCAAGAGGAATACAAGGAACATTCCTGCTGGAGAGAAGAACAAGGCCCCAGTGCCTGAAGCTGTTGTTGAAGAAGAAGAAGATGAGGAACATGTCTTGAGAAAGTTGAAGCCCAAAATTCCAGATCACAATGATGTTCATCCTGTAGCTGAGGATATGAAGTTGAGGAAGGATGCAGGTCTCAGACAGTGGAGATTGACTGATCCCTACGCAGAGGAGAACTGCTATGGACTACAGGTTCCATACAAAGGAACAGCAGGACTACTGTGAGACAGTGCTGCTTGACAAGAAGCCTATAGTCTGTGATATGAGATGGGTGGACTGGGAGTACATCAGGAAGAATGAAGAGCATTATCCAGGAGTGTATGATAGTTTCAATGCTTGTGGAGTGGATGACTTTGTTGGGCAGAAGCTCAGAAAGTGGAAAGATGAGCTTATGATGCAGTTCTACTCCACAGCTCACTTCTACCCAGATGGAAGGATTGTCTGGATGTCTGAAGGTATTAGGTACCAATCATCAGTTGACGAATGGGCAAAATTGATCAATGCACCTAAGGAGAATAAGGATGACTTGAATGTCTATGCCAAGAAGAAGAAGGATCACAACTCCATGGCACATATGTACAGAGAGATCCCAGATGCTGCTGTTGAGACACACAAGTTTGGATCAGTACATTACCTTCTGTCAAGACTACCAACAATCAACTGGATCCTCAGGCACACTCTTTTGCCTAAGTCAGGTGATCACAAGATGATCAGAGGCCATGCTATCAACCTACTTCACATATTTGATGTGCCACAAAAGTTCAAGGTCATGAGCCTCATAGTGGAAACTATCAAGAGGACAGCTGCTGGCCAAAAGAGAAGTTGTGGGTATGCCCCACAGATCCAGGAGCTAATCAACTCAAAGATGGGCACTGACACATACCTCTTGGACAAGAAACACATGCCCATCTATCCAGATTTTGAGGACAACATAGTGGTTATGGATGAAAATGAACCATCTTCTGTGCAAGCACAAGAAAAGAAGGAGAAGGCAAGGACCAAAAAGGCTGCAAAGATGCCAACCATTGATGAGGCATCTCAGTACTTCTTGAAGAGCAAGCAGGATCAGCTTGGCTACTTGATTGCCTCCACTCTGAGGATTGAGAAGGGATTGGCCACCCTGACTCAAAACCAGGAGAGACTGGAGAGGATCATGGAGCAGAAGTTCTATGACTAGGATGTGAAAGTCATTGAGATATAGTCAGTTGTTGAGCAACTTCTGGATGACATGCAGGAGAGGAAGGGCAAGACCACTACTGATGCTTTTGCTAGAGTGCCCAGGAGTCAGAGATCAGTTGCAGTGCCTGTTCCAGACACCAGAGCAACGTCATCTGCACCAGCTACAACATCTGTGCATCCAGCTCCAGCACCCACTCCACTAGCTCCATCTACCTCTACTGATGCCTTCGTCCTTGTAGTTCTATCTACACCACCACCTGAAGACCAAGCCTCAGAGTCGATCTAGCACTATGCATTTTTTTGAACTTTTTGGTAACTTGTTGCCAAAGGGGGAGAAAATGTATAGATCATAGGCTTCGAGAGAGAGTGTTGCTTTTGGTCTCTCTTGTTTTGGTGGTTGAACTTTATCTGCTTGTTTGAGATACTTTATGCTTTTGTGAGATACTTGGATGATCATGTGTTTGATCATATGCTACCTTAATGCTTGTTAGATGACATTATCCTCTTATCTCTATACGATTATTCACTTTGCTTGGTGATGAGTGCATGTATTTAATTATTATCATTTTGAGCGCTCCACCAAGATGTATGTGACATGGAATAGTAACTCATGATCTCAACTCATTGTGCATTTGCAGTCCAAAGCAAATCTTAAACTATGCACACATTTAGGGGGAGCTCTTACATTTCATATACTTCTCAAAACGACAATGTTTTTCAATCTTATTATCATTTGTCGAAGCTTTGATCTATATGTTGTCATCAATTACCAAAATGGGGGAGATTGAAAGTGCAACTATCTCTAGGTGGTTTTGGTAATTCCTAACAACATATAGCTCATTGAGCTAATGCTATTTGAAGATGAATATTTCAGGAAAGCTCAATGATTGGCATGGCATGGATGAGAAAAGTGGACCCCTCAAAATGCGAAGGACAAAAGGATTGGCTCAAGCTCAAAGCTCAAGACTCGACATTTTATATTTTAGTGATCCAAGATCACATTGAGTCTATGGGAAAAGCCAATACTATCAAGGAGGGATGAGGTGTTGCTTAATGGCTTACTTGCTCAAAATGCTTAGTGATATGCTCCAAAGCCCTCAACTACTTTCTCACATCCACATATGACCTACACCAAAAGTCAAACTCGGCCCCACCAATTCTTTCTATCCGGTGCCACCGAGTTCAGATGTCATAGCCACTGCCACAAACCCTAGGCAAATCAGTCTCACCGATTAGGATCTCGGTCTCACCGCTATGGGATTGTAATCTCTCTGTTTCCCTTCGTAACATTTCGGTACCACCGAGATGAGCGATTGGCCCCACCGAGATTGCAATGTAAACTCTCTGTTTCCTTTTCGTAACATTTTGGTCTCACTGAAATGAGCGAACCGGTCCCACCGAGTTTACCTGACCAACTCTCTGCTTAGCTTATTACCAAAATCGGCCCCACTGAGTTTGTGTAATCGGTCTCATCGAGATTACGTTATGCCCTAACCCTAACCATATCGGTCCTACCGAGTTGCATGTCGGTCCCACCGAAAATCCTAACGGTCACTAGATTTGCTGAATCGGTCCGACCGAGTTTCTCAATTCGGTCCCACCGAGATTGGCAAGTTGTGTGTAATGGTTAGATTTTGTCTGGAGGCTATATATACCCCACCACCTCCTCTTCATTCGTAGAGAGAGCCATCAAAATGAACCTATACTTTCAACTTGCATTTTCTGAGAGGGAACCACCTACACTTGTGTTGAGACCAAGATATTCCATTCCTACCATATGAATCTTGATCTCTAGCCTTCCCCAAGTTGCTTTCCACTCAAACATTCTTTCCACCAAATCCAAATCCTGTGAGAGAGAGTTGAGTGTTGGGGAGACTATCATTTGAAGCACAAGAGCAAGGAGTTCATCATCAACACACCATTTGTTACTTCTTGGAGAGTGGTGTCTCCTAGATTGGCTAGGTGTCACTTGGGAGCCTCCGACAAGATTGTGGAGTTGAACCAAGGAGTTTGTAAGGGCAAGGAGATCGCCTACTTCGTGAAGATCTACCGCTAGTGAGGCAAGTCCTTCATGGGCGACGGCCATGGTGGGATATAGAAGGTTGCTTTTTCGTGGACCCTTCATGGGTGGAGCCCTCTGTGGACTCGCGCAACCATTACCCTTCGTGGGTTGAAGTCTCCATCAACGTGGATGTACGATAGAACCATCTATCGGAGCCACGACAAAAACATCCGTGTCTCCAGTTGTGTTTGAATTCTCCAAACCCTTCCCTTTACATTCTTGCAAGTTGCATGCTTTACTTTCCGCTGCTCATATACTCTTTGCATGCTTGCTTGAATTGTGTTAAGATTGCTTGACTTGTGCTAAGTTAGCTAAAATCTGCCAAAGACTAAAATTGGGAAAAGTATAAGTCTTTATTAGTTTAGGTAGTGTAATCACCCCCCTCTAGACATACTTTCGATCCTACACCCGCCCTTTCCTGTTTAATTGGGTTTGTATCGATGGATCGTGCGAAACAGCAAAACTATAGTACTATACAATACTAGTGACAGTTCACTGGGCTGTCGTGTCGTGTACTCCTCTGTTGTAAGAGTGGAGAGCTGGCTTTCATAAATCTTCTAGTCCCTTTAGCCGACATGTGGGACATCAAGCTACCGGGTCCAAGAGCCATACCGGAATACAGTGCAGAGCAGCCAGGATGAAGCACCCCAGTCATGGCGCCGGCGTAGTAATGAGCAATGAGGCGTCAAATCACAAATTTGCACCTTTACAATAGTTAATTTGGAGGGACGAAGTAATAATGCTAAAAAAAGAAGTTGGAGGGACGAAGCAACGATCATTTCACTCATTGCTGAATCCCCTTCTCCCTCATCTTCTTCAACTTAAACACGTGTTGCTTCTGCCGTTGTTCTGCCTCGGGACGCGGATCGGCTTGGTAAAGCACTGACACGTGGGACCGCATGTTAGCAAACCTCCAGGACAGTGTCCTCTATAAATAAGAAACCTCCCCCGCCATCCGCGCGGCAAAATCACCTCCTTTTTACTAATCTTGATTCTATAATTTTTTAGATCAATATAATTGAGATTTGTATAGATAGCACACAGGAGCAAAACCAAGTGGTACAGTTAAGGGCATCCACAATGTGTAGCCAAATGTTAAAATAGCTTTTGGCATCGTGGGAACCATTGTGGATGGTGTTCCAAAGCCAAAAAGATGGAACCGAAGCTCCCCGATTGATTGATTGAAGGAATAGAAAAATGCAACATCTCTCCTCTTTCTCCCATGCTTGGACGCATGTAGTACAGTATAGAGCATAGAGTCTACTCCCTGTCCCTTCTATCACAAATCACAAAGCAGTGAGGCGTCAAATCACAAAAGCACGGATGAAGCAACCATCATTTCACTCTTCGCTGACTCCGCTTCTCCATCGTCTTCTTCGAGAAACCATCTCACCGCACTAAGCTGGACGGACGACGCTATTGTGTACTAGTAGTACTAGTACATCTACGCGTCCTTTGGTTCAACAGACTTCTTGGATGCAAATAAGGTGGTTGTCTCCGCTTGTAGGCGGCACTTGCGAATGACTTACCATGGTCTCCCTCAATGGTGTTCTCCGTTGAACGCACTTTGCCAAACCACAACGTTCGAGATATCGTCGACGTCACCGCAATGGGGAAGGAAGTCAAATATAGTTACTACCTCCATTTTTTTGTACACAAGGCCAATATATCAAAATTACAATTTGCAAAAGGCCACTAACACTAATCGAGGCAAAATTGATGGGGTTTGCCTCGTACTAGCAACCAAGGACATTAATATCCCCTGCATGCATGCGGAAGTGAGAAGGTTGGTTTGCATGGCGCTGCATTAATCAAGCGATGAGGAGTAAGATGGTTAGCTCTTTGTTCTTTGGAGAAAAAAATACGCATTAATTGACACGTGAAACGAGGATTTGTATCGATTAAATCCCGCAAAGGAAAACCCCACCTTTCTTTTTAACACTAGTACTCCTAGTACGTACGTACTTATCCTGTTTGGGTCTAGGCCTTGCATTGCCATACTTCGCCACACATTTTTGCCGAGGTTGCCTAAAGTTTTCAAAATGAAAAGGAGGTACACTTGTGCACGGCTGTCGCGGTCGCAACGCACCCTCACACGGTCGCTCCTACACGCCGCGGTCGCACCGCACCCTCACACAGTCGCTCCTGCACGCCACAAGCCCAACCAAGGGAACGCACCCTCACTGACACATGCTATCGCATGTGAACAAACCAAACTCAGCCATCCTACCGCTGACACATAATTTTCGTTCATAGAATATGTTTATCCAACCGCATGTTGGGGAGTATCCGTACGGCCCGTGCGGTGGTCCGTTGGGGAAGAAGAAGAGGTGAGGAAGAAGGGTTAGGAGACGTAGGATATTCATCCAACCGCCTGAAATGGTAGACTGACCCAAGTCAGGTGACTTGCATAACAATATATGTTTTTACATAGCAAAAGATCCATAAAAACAACAACATAAAGAAAAACTATCACTGCTCGCGGAATGAGACGGCCTCATCGTCTTTGTCTACCGGCGCGAACCAGTCGTAGCTGCCGACGTGTGTCTCTGCACCATGGTTGTCCTCGGCTTCCAGCTACTCGTTCATGCGGAGCATGTGGGCACTCTGCACGGACGAGAGCACAACCCGGTTCAAGTCGAGGACGTCCGGTTCCGCCTGCAGGAGGGCCTCGATGGCAGCGTCATCCGCGCGCTCCGCGTCGAGTCGAGCCTCCGCCGTCTGGTTCAAGTCCAGGACGTCCGGTTCCACCTACAGGAGGGCGTTGATGCGAGCGGCATCCGTGTGCTCCGCGTCGAGTTGAGCCTCTGCCACCTGGTTCAAGTCCAGGACGTCCGGTTCTGACTGCAGGAGGGCCTCGATAGCAGCGGCATCCGCGCAATCCGCCTCAAGTTCAGCCTCCGCAGCCCGGTTCACATCCACGACATCCGGTTCCACCTGCACGAGAGCCTCGATGGCAGCGGCATGCGCGCGCTCCGTGTCGAGTTGAGCCTCTGCCTCCCGGTCCTCCTTTAGTATCGCCATGTTGAACCGCTGGTCCGCCTGCACCATGGGGGACTCGGACGCCGGCACGAAGTCGGCGTCCATCATCTCATACCCATCGGGGGCCTTATGTGTCACGACCTCCGCCATGAACATTGGATCGGCTTCCTCCTCCTCGTAGCTTGGCTCCAGAGAACTCGGGGATTGGCTCGCCGCAAAGCGAGCTTGGGAACGGAGGTCTGTGGCGCCGATCGCCGCCGCGATTTCTGCATGGCGCTCCGACGTCAGCATCTTGTAGTAAGTGATCTTGCGACGCACCATGGCTTTCCGGCGAAATAGGGGACGCTTGATGCGAGCTAGGGGATCGAAAGGTGCGGGAATGGGCTGGAGATTACGTGTGGTTTTAGGGCAGTGGCTGGCGTAGGCCGAGCAGCGAAGGTTCTGGTGTGAATAGTGGTTCCGGTGATGACCGGTCAATTGGTTTTGACTGTACATCGCTCTTGTTGCATTCACATTGCAGCCCGGTACGCTGAACCCTCTACTTCGCTCACCGAATGGAATGCGCTCCGTCTTGCGTTTTCGCTCGCTTGTGGGACCGCAGTTGAGAGCAAACCGACGTCCCTCCCCCTCCCCCGCCCGCGTCATTTATACTACCACTCCCTCTGTTTTATGTGGAGTAAATAAAAGTAAAGGGAGTATACTACGGATGAGGATCCCCTGACGTGGCCGAACCCATTGAGTAACTGACATGCGGGGCCTAGCAAGCATCGGGTCCGCCAGTAAGTGACCGAAAGGGAGGGTAAGGTAGGGATACCTACGTCAGAGGATCCTGTTCCACTACTACTCCCTCCTTCCATTTACTATACAGGGCAATGCGTTTTTGAGGCTAACTTTGACCAAATGTTAGAGTAATAATATATGACATGCAACTTACACAAAGCATACGGTCAAATTCGTATGTGAAAGGAGTTTCCAATGATATAATTTTCACATTATACATCTCATGTTCTATTAATATTGTCAATAGTCAAATGTGGTTTTAAAAACGCATTAGAGCATGGTTAATAATATAGCCAGTCGATGGCTATGAGGGACTACCATGTCATCTATAGCCATCATCTATTATATGCACTCATACAGTAGTGTGGGCTATAAGGTTGGCTATTTCCTGCAAAAAAAATTATAAGGTTGGCTATTGTATTAGTACCTTGTTCCATCTCCTCTCTATCTCTTTCTTCATATTTATTGTATTTAACTAGGAATGCGTATATAGCTAGGCTCTTGCATGAGAGATCACTCCCCTTACTTTTTCACATCTCTCTCCTCCACATAGGCCCTATATAAATGGAAGGAGGGAGTACTACTATGTGCACTGCATACTCTAGTACAGATGTTGTCAATACTCCAATAGTACTATTGGATAGAGAGCTTAAAAATGTTACTATTGGACTGGCTATACGTGGAGAAATCCTAGTAGGAAGAGCATGCACGAGAACAAGCACATTCACGTGGTTGAAAACAAATTGGAAACCATCTCGAGTACAAATCTAGGAGTACGTACGAATCTAACAATATTGATTGGGCGTTGTTGAATGTTGATACTTTTTTTTATCAAAGTAGAGATACTTTGACTACACATAAAACTTATATGTAAACTAGAAAGGATAGGAGGGAGTATATTGTACGTTCAAAAACGAAACAAACATTGAATACCTTTTATATATGATTTGCGGATGCTATGATCACCGGTTCAAAATTTTGAATCCGCCTTAGGTATCACGTGCCCCCACTCGTTCTCTCTCAATTTCATCTTGGGGTCCAGAGATCGATTGAAAGAGGACTAGGGTGGGTACATGCGAATGATACTCGGCGGAATATTCAAATGAGGCATGCGGGAGGATGGACTCGACCGGAGGGCGACATGATCGATGGAGAAGAGGGTTCGAGAGGAATGAGAAATAAGCAAACGCCACATGATTATACTTGAACGGCTCAAATAAACAATAAGTTGTCTCGCTTGGCCTACATAGTGAAAGGCCTAATGCGCAACGCGGAATACTGACGCTCGAATATGGCCGGGAAAATAGGGAAACCGACATGTGGGGCACACCAGTCGGGACGACGTAGCGCAGACTAGTCCAATGGAGGAGCTGGCCCACGACCTCCTCGCCACCTACAATCGTTCATGTGGGTCGTGGGGGCCAACAATGTGGCGCAGCTCCAGCACCGCCTCTGGACACGACGACCGCGGTGAGCGACACGCTCATCGTCGCTAGACACAGTTGGTTTCAGTGTGCTGAGGGTGGCGTTAGTGCTGTGGCACGACCAACAATATGTTTGGTTTGTGCCCAAGGTTGCCCCATCAAAGCATTGGGTAGCCAAAAATTTGGTTGAGGTATTGGTTGCCCATGATTTGGCCGACATTGGCAAGAAAAATGAACTAGAGTTGGCTAGAGTTCATCGGCATGCCAAAAAAATGGCTACCATCCAAACAAAGACAATCTTTGGGTCATGACCAAAATTTTGGTAAGGTGCACTTTGGACACAATCCAAACACACCACAACACCCAGCTCATCGAGGATGCACGGGGCGCCGCGACGCGTCCGCGGAGTGGTGTAGCACGGCCAACTGCATCCTTTGGACCTGAGACCATGCTGGGTTGTCTTGCTTTTTCAATGACATGCGGGGATCGCATGTGAGAAAAGGGCATCTCCAACGTTGCCACGACCGCAGCTGACTACCCTGGCACACCAAAACCCTCGTCCCTCGCGCCATCACGCGGTATGTTCCCAGCCGGCGCTAGCTGCCCGCATTCATGCCGTCCGTTCGTATGCCGTCGTTAAGAGGTTCAGTGCCTGAGGAACTAACTCTGGTGACTTAATGACGCACCCGGATGCTTGGCCTCATCGGAATGCGCTACTTAAAGCGGCAATGCCCAGCTAACCTCCACACCATAGTGCATCGTCCTCCTACCTGGCACCACATGCACCATGACCGCAAGCGCGAACGCTCTGTGGGAGAGCTTGTCTTCAGGGATGAAGCTCGAGGTCGCCACCCTCGCCCAAGTCGCCTCTCGCGACGCAATAGCGGCGTAGCCGGACGCCGACGCGACCGCACAAGCGGTGGCCACGCTGGCGGCCGACGAAAGGAGCACCATCAGCCACGCATCCTACTTGCTATCGTCCAATGTCCAACACCGCCATGGTCGGGGACTCCTCCGAGGATGAGTAGGGCATGGGAGGCGGCAAAGCATGGTGTGCCAACTGGCCGGTCCGTATCCCGTGTTCTACTCTTCCTCGCCGGAGATCACACCTTCACTTCACGGGTCTTCAACCCCGCCCCCGTACATAGAGATCGCAGATGGAGGACATCGGTCGCCGCCGTAGAATAGGTTTAGGGTCGGGTTTATTTTATTTTTCTGTCCTATAAAAGTTCGAAATGTAATGAAAATCTGCCATGTTTGCATTAATCTCGGCCAGTGTATATGAACTTTCACAATAATATAGTATATTGTAGGAGTACTAGCAAGATGCCCGTGCGTTGCATGGAAGATCAAGATCTTGTGGGAGAAAAGGATGAACGAGGGAAAGCCTTATCTGCAAATGTGGAGAGGAGTGCGGGTAAATTGTCATAGTTTCCTTCCTATCCGTTAGATATAGATCGGACAACTTATATTGCAAGATGACAGGCACACCATCATCACCAACTCCACTTTTTATTGAACTGAGACAAATCTAACATGTGAATTAAAATAAACACATAGGGTCTATACATAAACAATTTATCTTAGGCACTCCAATAGTACGTCCACTACACATTGACGCATTTCACATCTTTCTGCATCTACGGGAACCTACGAAAGGGTTAACGTAAATTGCCTCTCTCTCTCCTCCCCTGATTTTCATGGTGGTGGGCCCCTCCCTCCCCCCAATCTACAATCAACAGCTCACACGTTTCACATTACGTTAATTACGTAACTGTTATTACGTAGGTGTAGCATTACTCGTCCTAAAAAACCCAACTAAGCTAACCTCCCAGCATATCACGCGGGAAAAGACCCGGCCGCGCCGTTTTAGTCGAGATTACCGGATTACTAGTAGTAGTATCGATGGATCACGCGAAGCAACAGTTTTTTTTGAGGGGGCGAACACCTAGTTTAAAAGGAAAAAAAGACGGTACACTCACAACACTGCTGTCACGGCCGCATTGCACCCCACACACGTTCGGTCCTGCACACGGCTCACGCAAATGGGACGCGCTTTGGCTTGCCTCTTCACTGACACATGGGACTGCACTTGGAGAAACCGACCATGCGCCAAACTCCCCCCGCCCACCGCGCAAAAATCCTCCCCTCCCCCACCCATAAATTCCCCCCAAGTCCGATTCAACCGCCCTTCGGCCAACTAGCCAATAATATTCCCCAAACCCCCCTCCCCCCGTCCCCCTCCACTCCATTCGCTCTGCCAAAGCCGCCCTCCCTGCTGCGCCGATACGTCGGCGTCGCGGTTCATCGAGGGGACGCACGGCGATCCTCTCGCTCCCATAGTACGCTCTCATAGACTGCCGTCCTCTAGCGGCGCCACCACCGCTGGCTACGTTCTTGTGGAGGCGCATGGCGGTCAGCACCACCACCGTTGTCGACGTTCGTGTGGTGTCGCAGATTTGTCACGGCAGATATCCTTAGTGTCAGGACTTAGTCACGAGGCCAACGCATCTATGTGGTAGCTTGAGAGGGGTTGAGTGGGACGAGAGACGCAGGGCGGATCAACACACAAGACAAGGGTTTAGACAGCTTCGGGCCCCGGGAAACATCATCCGGTAATAGCCCTACATGTTGTTTGAGGCCGGGTCTCATTATGCTAATGAGGGACTCGCCGCATAAGCCGGCTCCCCCTTTGTGTCTAGCCCTAGATATTGTTTCTTCTTCCTTGCCCCTCTTTGGGGTGCCCTGCCCCTCCTTATATAAGTTAGAGGGGTGAGTTACATGTGGAGTCCAAATAGGATTAGGACTAGCCTATCTTCTACTACAAGCCGGATACAAGTCCGGGTCTTGATTCCTTGTAAGGAAGATATTCCTCACGCATTTCCTCTTAAGTCGGCCTACCATAACGTAAGCCGGCCTCCTGGGCCTTGAGCCTCCTGGGCCCCCGGGTCTTGTCGCTCCTCTGATCCGCTTGCCAGGTCACCCATAAGTCGTCAGGATCGGGCGGGTCACTTAGTGTGTCGTCCAGCCAGGGCGGGTCTTTAGTGAGTCACGAAGTCCGGCCGGGTTATACTTCCGGCCGGGTTACACCGCGGGGTATATCCCCGACATTAGCCCCCAAGTTTAGCTTGGATTTATCCATGGTAAACTTATGCTGCAAAATAAACACAAGAACAAATTTGACAGGTTGTGCTCCGGGTTAAGAATTCTTGTAAACCGGCACCTGAACATCCTTAAGTCCTTGTCATTTCCTTCTTCTAGAAAATCCGGATCAAATAAGCTAGCTTCATACTCAATTTGCTGATGTTGGTTTCTCACAGAAAAATATTGTGAAGAATAATCCACTTGAGTCAGATTCCAAGGTGCCGGGTTAAACAAATTTGGTCTTAAAATACTCATCTGATATTCAGCCGGCTTGAAGATGTAAAACTTGCCGGTTTATCATTACCAAAACCTGCCGGATTATAAAACAGACAATGCCGGGTCATAATTGTTGTTGACTCCGGTTTATGTAATTGATCCTCCTGATTTGCTCAAAACTGATAATTTGAAGATTTTCTCCCTTATATCCATACTACCTGTAGCCTCCAAGTCTTGAGCAGAACAAAGTGATGGTTTAAGACTTGCTCCAATAAATGTTGCAACCTTGAAGAAATCCGGCTTATTCATCTCAATCACATAAACTGAATATTCCACACATGTAGCCCCCAAGTGCCGGGTCATTATGCAATAATGAGCAGGGACTTTGTAGATATAACCATGTAAATTTGAACATCAATGTGTAGCCCCCAAGGGCCGGTTTAGTAAAATAATACTAAGCTGGGACTTTGTATTTAATTGACAATAACATCATATAATATAGTCTCCACTATGGGGCTTGAACCCACGTCCACAAGGTTAAGAGCTTTGTACTCCACCAACTGAATAGTGGACCGTTCAATATAATGGATTAATGCTTGTGTACCTTGAATTTTTGACAGGAGCAATTGGTAGCCCCCAAGGGCCGGCTCATTACGATGTGATGAGTCGGGTCTTCAATGAGGTGAACAAAAATGACTTTGCATTAGCCCCAAGTGTCATGGTGCATGCTTGCAGCGACATGAGACTTGCATATTTGATGTAAACTCAATTTGAATAATGTAGCCCTCAACTGCCGGGTCGTAAGCCTGCAGCGACTCGGGACTATTCCTTCCATTGTAGAATAAATCATATCCATTAATAAAATAATAGCCATTGCGCCAAAGCGACTTTGAAAACCTCAACTGTTAATAAGTAAATCCAGAGTTTAAATACCCGGCGGCTCTTGGCCGATGGCAATTTAATACATCACCATTGTAAGCCGGAATTTTTATAACCCGGTGGCTTATAGCCTTTGAGAAAAATCTAGAATGGATAATCATTTTGAAGCATCAACTTTGGTAATGAGCTTGAACTTAATCATTTATATGTCATATTTATGCAAATCCTGCAAAGAGTTTAAACAACATATGCCCTGGCGACTTAACATCAAAAGCTAGGGCGGGTAGCCACCCAAATGTAGTCTTGTCCTGCACACAAGTAGATCACAAGATCCCTATGATCCTTTGAATGATACCGCCGGCTTATGTGACCCGGACAGTGAAGTTGATAACTCCACTCTGTAAGAACCGGCACATATGATATTTGTGACAACTCAAATACTTGCGATTGTATAAAAACAGATAAAATTTTTGAGGCTTCTGATTCGAATATGATCAGTAAACCGTTCCAAAGGGGTTAAGCTAAGATTCGAATACGATCATATAGCCCCCAGTGGCGTTGGCGTTGCCGATCAAAGTGGGTATCGACAGCTATGTTCTCTTTGGTTCGAATACGACCTATGTTTGAACAGGAAGCCCCCAAATGACCTTAAAAAGTTGTTTAACGATGTTGATTCGAATACGATCCTCGTCGATTCCCAAAGGGGTTGAGCTATGATTCGGATACGATCAGGAAGCCCCCAAGTAGGTTCAGCAGTTTGCTAATCAAAAGGGTATCGACAGCTATGTTCTCTTTGGTTCGAATACGACCTATGTTTGAACAGGAAGCCCCCAAGTGACCATATAAATTTTGGCATTGCGCCGATCAAGAGGGTACTGATAGCTATGCCCGATGAGCAAGAAGCCCCCAAGTGATCATAATAAGATAAGCCGTAAGGCAGGATACCCAAGTTTGAACCGCGCATCGTGGCAACAAGTTCTTTTGGCTACCTTTAATTTTTCTGAGAACTCGAACTTGCGAGAGATTAATTCTTTTTGAACCGGAACTTTAAACCGGATTTAAAAACTTCAAAACTTTGTGAGAGACAAATTTACCTTGAGCCGGATTTCGAACCGGATTTGAGAGCTTCAAAGCTTTGTGGTAGATAAATTTCCCTTGAACCGGATATTAAGAGCTTCAGTGCTCTATGGGAGAGAGATGTCTTTTAACCGGATTTTAACCCAGAATTCTCATTTTGAGACGGAAATCTTCTAATGGGCTTTAAATTTTCATCGATCTCACAGTAATCTCCGGGCCCGGGTTATTTTTCCCTTCAATGATCAGGAGTTCTTGAATTCATTGAAAACCAGCTAATTTTGCCGAGTCATACCATTGTAGCCCCCGAGTCTCAAGACGACTCGAGGAGTTGGCTTGATATTCTCCATATTTGACCAGAGCAGAAGGTGTATATCATCGGCGTTGATAGCGCGATGTGAATCCACAGAAGGTTGAGGTGACTGCGGCGGGTTATAAATGATCCCGCATGAGCCATGTCAGCAACTCGGCCAATGGCTCCTTCCAACTGGCTGTTTGAAGTTAACCAAACTGTAGTGGCGGCGACTTGTGCACCTGCCCATTGAACCATCCAGTGCAGACGGCGGCTGATAATATATGATAATTTGCCTCTAATTTGCTGGAAGAAAACCGGGCTTCCCAAGTAGTGACTTGCTGATACTTAATAAACAGCTCATCCAGACAAGTGTGGCTCGGTGTGTCGATATAGACCAGGCCGCGAGAGACGGACAGTAAAGACAACCGTAACATCAGAAGCGGCATAGACAGATGAACCGGCCGTGGCGTTGTAAGCCGGTGCGGACGGGCAAGTTATCCTCCTTGTTGTAAGCCGGCGTGGTCGCGAGAAACGGTCACGGCGTTGTAAGCCGGTGCGGGAGTCCGTTGAGTAACGACGACCACCTGTGCCAAAAGATGTTGACGTGCCTCCATCTCCGTGGTATAATATCACTTTTTGTCATAAAATAATTGCCCTGCATCAACAACATTGCAGACCAAAACAAAGATAAACTGCTCTTTGACAAAAAAAATATGTACCAATAAAATATATTTTAGACGGATATCACCTGATGTGCCAGGCCGGAAATAATCCGCTATGGAATTGATGATCACTAGGTGAAGTTGAAGTCGCTCACGGGTGAACCGGCCACATCGTGGTAAACCGATGCGGACGGGTGAGTCGGCCGCGACGTTTGTAAGCTGGTGCGGACAGCGAGTCGGCCACGGCGCTGTAAGCTAGCATGGACACGTGAACCGGCCACGAGGGCGGACAGGCGAGTTGTCCGTGGCGTTGTAAGACGGCACGGACGGACGAGTCAATCACAGAGACGGTTCCGGTGAGTTGAAGTAGTCCGGGCCGTAAGGGTGGCGGCTTGCGCGTCCATTTACCGGGTAATGAGGCACGAACGAACACCGGGAGCAATGTTGCAAGTACGTGCTCCGTACCCATGGTATAAACCACAGTTGTCCTGCATACAAAACATACAACAGGGTGGAGTAGTTGTTTGTCCAGGGAAATCAACATGTATTTAACAATATATGTAAGATAAATATCACCTGATTTTAGGCGACAGATGAGCATCATATGGCATCCGTAGATAACCAAGAATTTTTGTGTTGATCCTCTCAAAGGCCTTGCGAGAGTTCGCCGCAGTTTGTATAATCTCCACTGCGTGCAAATTGTAGTATACTCTTTGGCCAGTTCAGAGGTGTGAAGGCCATAGATGAAGTCGCTTTGGCCGGCGTGGCTCAATGGCAACTCGGTCGGGGCGGCTCGCAACACTTGGAGGCCGGCGGCTCAAAGCAGCAGCGGCGGCACCCTCGGGTCGATGCCGGTGGTAGAAGATGACCCAGCGCAGCAGCAGTTTAAACCGGAGCGGACGGGCGAGTCAATCACGTTGTGTTCATGTAGCAGAGGTCGCGACTTGCGCACGTATCCGTCGAGCAACATGGTACGGACAAGCGCTAGTGCAAAAATAATTTGGCGCACGCCCCTTACGACACCTTTGTAATGAATAATGATCCTGCGAAAAAAATACAACATACCAAAGTAATTGTTCTTAAACAATTTAATATGTGCTGATAAAATACATAGGAAAGATAGCACCTGATATTTTGTCGGATAAGGCGGACACTGAGGGCCTCTTTGATTCGCAGGATTTTGAAAACGCAGGAATAGGAAAAGTATAGGATTGGAGTGTCATGCCCACTTGAATCCTATAGGATTAGCTAGGAGTATTTGATTTCACGGGATAAGTAAAGGAATTGTAAAAATAGGTTGGAGTGGATGTTAGATTTCCTATGAAATGTAGTACAAAATATTCCATTGGAAAAATTCCTACGGGATTCAATCCTATGAATCAAAGGACAAACGTTGGAAAAATTCCAAAGGATTTCAATCCTCCAAAAATCCTATTGAATTCCTTTGAATCAAATGAGCCCTGAAAATATGCTCCAACGCGTTTATAGCAGGCTGGATCACGACGAGGTGAGTCCCACGCATATCAGCGGACCAAGGTATAGCCTCCATGTGTGTCTGTCACCCATCCGTGCCCCAGTGCGTAGCAGATGCCATTAGATAGGGCAAACTCCAGAAGTTGTAGTAGTGAGCACAAATTTATGCCTTCGCGTTGCGTGAGAGTACGCTCCCAGCACTTCAACTGACCCCAAATAAATCAATGCTTGTTCAATCTTAACAAAAGGTTCAGCGCAGCCCTCCACTTTGTCTGTTTGCAGCAAAACAGACGCTACTACTCCATCTGCGGGCAGTGGATGAAATTAATCGGAGGCTGCTCGGCGACGGAGTGGTTGGAGCGAGGCCGGTGTTGGCCACAGCAACTTGGCCACTGCTACTCGCGGCAGAAGGCAACGTGATGCGGGGTCAGGCTGGTGAGGCGAACAGAGCAACGCGCAACAGGGACGACGACTTTGGCAGAGGCCATTCAGTGCGCGACTACGGCCGACGGCTTTAGGCGGCATTGACAGCAACCAGGCGAGCCACCGCGCTGGCTTTGAGACAACTGAAGTTCCGCTGGCTCAGGGCCACGGCAACACACAGACGGAGCGAGGCCGGTGTTGGCCGCGGCAACTTGGCCACTGCTACTCGCGGCAGAAGGCAACGCGATGCGTGGTCAGGCTGGTGAGGCGAACAGAGCAACGCGCAACAAGGACGGCGACTTTGGCAGAGGCCATTCAGTGCGCGACTGCGGCCGACGGCTTTAGGCGGCATTGACAGCAACCAGGCGAGCCACCGCGCTAGCTTTGAGACAACTGAAATTCCGCTGGCTCAGGGCCACGGCAACACACAGCAGTGAAGACGGGTCCAAGCTAGAGGCGGCTTGAATCCGCGGCGACAGCAGGAGAAAAGCAAGCTGCAGGGGCATCTCACAATGGAGGAGCGCGCGGGCGCAACGGTCGAGCAGCGAGGCACGGAGCGACGTGGCGGGTCACAGTGGAGGCGGCCCGCGGCGATGGAGACGGCTGGCCACGGGTGCTCGGAGGCGCGAGGCAGCGCACGGCGCGTAGGGTGGAGCCTGGCCCGGAGCAGCAGTGACCGGGCGCGGTCGGGGCAGAGGTGAGGTGGCAGCGTGGAGCCGGCCGCGGCAGAGCACAGGCAGGGCCACTGGGGGCGGAGAGCGAGACGAGGCGGCGGGCGGTTTAGGCAGGCGGCGGCTCGGCCCTGCTGCGACTGAGGCAGGCGGAGACAAAGGTCTCGAAGGCGGACCGCGGCGGCCAGCTTGCGGCGGAGCGGCCGTAGGAGGGAGAGGCCTGGGCCACTCGGGACAGGGCCGAAACCGTGCCCACGTCCACGTCCTTCTCCGGGTCGTGGTCTTCCCCTTTTTTTCCAATGCGGCCGAACAATCCTGCATAGATCGGTTTCCTTCCTCTGCTCTGTATACCAACTTTTTGCAACTAGTCATATGCCTTGGTGGACGTGGCAGTAGATGGTAAAAACAAAGGTTGACCAATACTCTATACTAGTGCCTTCACACGTCATAGTAGTTGACGACTTGATGGTCTCCACAAGGAATCAATCACCGGTCAAATCTGAAGCTCTCATCGTGGAGATATTGTTTCTTTCAATCCGCATGTGGTGCAACGTTAATAACACGCCAACAGTCGTTAGTACGGCGGGTCACCGCCGTTGCCGATGAAGATCGGACCAATAAAAATTTGGACTTTAACCGATTGCGAGCTTTCGGATCCCTGAGAGAGATCCCTTCAAGAACACAAACCATTGTGCGACTGCCCCACGGTGGGCGCCAACCTGTCGTAGATTTGTCGCGGCAGATGTCCTTAGTGTCAGGACTTAGTCGTGAGGCCAACGCATTTATGTGGTAGCTTGAGAGCGGTTGAGTGGGACGAGAGACGCAGGGCGGATCAACACACAAGACAAGGGTTTATACAGCTTCGGGCCCCGGGAAACATCATCCGGTAATAGCCCTACATGCTGTTTGAGGCCGGGTCTCATTATGCTCATGAGGGACTCGCCGCATAAGCCGGCTCCCCCTTTGTGTCTAGCCCTAGATATTGTTTCTTCTTCCTTGCCCCTCTTTGGGGTGCCCTGCCCCTCCTTATATAAGTTAGAGGGGCGGGTTACATGTGGAGTCCAAATAGGATTAGGACTAGCCTATCTTCTACTACAAGCCGGATACAAGTCCGGGTCTTGATTCCTTGTAAGGAAGATATTCCTCACGCCTTTCCTCTTAAGCCGGCCTACCATAACGTAAGCCGGCCTCCTGGGCACCCGGGTCATGTCGCTCCTCTAATCCGCTTGCCAGGTCACCCATAAGTCGCCAGGATCGGGCGGGTCACTTAGTGTGTCGTCCAGCCAGGGCGGGTCTTTAGTGAGTCGCGAAGTCCGGCCGGGTTATACTTCCGGCCGGGTTACACTGCGGGGTATATCCCCGACATGTGGAGACGCACGACGGTCAGCTTCTCCCACGGTACGAGCATTCTATACTGAGGCCTCGTGCATGTCGGTGTAGTGCTGAATGTTAGCTGATAGACGCTGTTAATCTCACTATTTGCCAAAGTAGTTTACAGTCAATATGCTCTGCTTAAGAAGCTTCCTTGCTCTATTCTGCACTCAATCTGCTTAGCTGAGATGGCATGCCAAGGCCGATTAGTTGCTAAAATATCCTGCCATATATTTATTGTGACATAGATTGCCATGGTCTAGTAGCCAATCTGTTAGGTGAAATAGCTCTACGATGTTTTATACTCAATCTTTGTTGCTGCGATGGCCTTCGATAGTTTGATGGCTGTGTGCTCGGCCTCATTGACTGCTAAAACAGCCTGCCATAATTTAGCACTCAAATCTGTTTGCTGAATTAGCTTTACATATATTTTGTTACTTAGATCTGCTCATCCAAATATCTTGCCATAGCTTTAGACATCAACCAAGGTATTTTTTTTCTGGACTTCATAAAAAGCATATATGCTTTTCCTGTAATATCTAGTAGAAGAACTAATTTGTATGTCTAACAGATGGACAGGACTTGGATAACTTTTGCTCTAAGATTCTCCGCTGCATATGTCGAGGGGTTGAAAACTTCATGAACTTTATCACAGCTGAGTACGGTGGTCCGAAATCAGATGTGCTCTGCCCATGTAGCAGTTGTATGAATTTAGTTACAAGACCCCAGTCAACTGTGCAAAATCATCCACACTTGTATGGGATGTCGGTCACTTATACTAGGTGGGTTCATCATGGTGAAACCGTGAACGTCAATGTTATTGAATACGTGGAAGCAACAGATCACCATCTTGATCTGCCTGATGCTCAGGTGGAAGAGGATGAGGAGGTGGTAGTGGCGGAGCCAGTGAGTTTGACCAACATTGAAACAATGCTATGAAATGCTCGTGCATTCCGTGAACTTTCACCTGCAGAAGAAAAACGGTGGGCAAACATGTGGATCAATGCAACGTGGCTGTCATCCCAGGAAATAAGCTGTCAGTATTCTCAGCTATGGTCACCTTTCTTCAGGTGAAGACATCTGAGCGGAGGACCAACAAATCATTCGATGCAATGTTGGATGCTTTCCGCAAATCTTTCCTAGATGCGTCTGAGCTGCCACACACCTACAGTAAAATGAAGAATTTCCTTCCTGAAGTTGGAATTGGATATGATATGATCCATGTTTGTAAGAATAATTGTGTTCTGTTCCGGAAGGATTATGCCAACTTAAGTGAATGCCCAAAATGCAAATCATCAAGATGGAAAGATGGCAATGCTGTGAAGAGGATTCCTCATAATGTTCTGAGATATTTTCCAATTATACCAAGATTGCAGAGGTTGTTTCATGATGCTGAAACAAGAGAGGATTTATTGTTGCATTCTAGGAACCAGGATACAGAGATCAGAATGTAATGAGCCATCCATCTCATGGTAGTGAGTGGAAAAGCTTCAATCATAAACACAAAAAGTTTGCTGCTGACCCGAGAAACATTAGACTTGGCTTAGCTTCAGATGGATTTAACCCATTTGGCCACCAGAGCGCCCCATATAGCATGTGGCCAGTGCTTGTTATCGCTTACAGCATGCCTCCAAATGTCTGCACCAAAGAATCAAACTACATGATGGACTTGCTCATCCCAGGACCAAAATGTCCTGGAAAGGATTTCAATTTGTTCATGGAGCCTCTTGTGGAGGAACTTCAACAGCTATGGAGGGGTGTTCTCACTCGAGACCTATATACCAGCCCACCAGCTGATTTCTTTCTGCGTGCTATTATAATTTGGTGCATTCATGATTATCCGGCTTTGGGCACTATGTCAGGGCGAACGACACATGGTTACAATGCATGTGTTCGCTGTGACAGGAATCCGCTGTCATACACAATACTTAGCAAGATCTGTTACATTGGACACCGCCGTTTCCTTGCCAAGGACAAGCTGCATCCTAGAAAATACCGAAGACATGTGTTCAATGCAAAGCATGAAAATCGTGATGTGCCAAAGAGGCTCACCGCCGATGAGTTGCAAGTGGAATTAGAGAAGGTTAGGCATATTACACCAGGAACCCATCCTGGTAATGGTAGCGGGAAAAGGAAGCATGGCAGGGCAGAAGAGAGATTATTGTTTACCCGCAGGTCCACTTTGTGGGACTTGGAGTATTGGAAAGATTTGGATCTGCGGCATAATATTGATGTGATGCACATCTAGAAAAATATATGTGACAGCATTATCGACACACTTCTTAATATTGAGGGCAAGACAGGATTTGACACACCTGGGTATCAGACAGGATTTGCAGGTGCAAGATGAAGGTAAACCATGGGATATGGCACCAGTTGTGTATGTCTTGGACAAGGTAAAAAGAAAATAATTCTATTAGGTCCTGTCACGTGTGAGATTCCCACATGGATTTGCTTCCAACCCTGAAAGGAGAGTCAGTGCAGATGGAAAGAAGGTACAAGGGTTGAAAACTCATGACTGCCATGTCCTACTTCAAAGGGTTTTACCTATTATCCTTAGAGGATTGGGCCGCCCTGACTTATACAGAGCAGTTGCAGAGTTGGGACAATTCTTTAGGGAACTCTGCAGTAGAAATATCAGGATAGATGCTTTGGAGCGTCTTAGAGACAAAATACCAACTATCCTATGCGACCTTGAGAAGATATATCCTCCAGCCTTCTTTGATGTGATGATGCATTTGGCTGTTCATCTACCTGATGAGGCACTACTTAGAGGTCCAGTACAGTATGGCTGGATCTACCCTATTGAAAGGCGGCTAGGCACTTTCAAGGGCTATGTTAGGAACAGAGCTAGACCCGAGGGTTCCATTGCAGAGGCCTACATTGCTACAGAAACGTTGACATTCTGCTCAAAATACATTGAAGCAACTGATCAGCTTAGCAAAGAGGTGGGTGAAGACAATCCCGGGCTCAATGTTTTCGATTATTCTGTTCGAGTTACAGGGAAGAGCCGACAAGAGGATAAACCTAAAGATTTGGAAAAAATGGTTTGGTATGTGTTGAATAACTGTCCCGAGATACTACCTTATATCAAATAAGTGCTAAGTACTGCAGCTTATACATCGTAATCTACTAAACTTGCAGCAAATTCTTATATATTTAGATGTTTGACGCAATCACTATGTTGTGCAGCATCTACAAAAAGGAGTTACTGCCGCAAAATCCAAGAAACATTGACAAACTGGTTATGGAAGGATTTGCGAAATGGTTCAAGAGCCATGTAAGCTTTTGAATTGCACTGTCAGTTTTTTTTAATATATTGAGTACATAAGATGACCAGCTTGTCTATTTTCTAACCATAGGTTAAGAAGATGTGGGAGGATGGGCAGGGAATTGATGATACCCTTTACTCACTAGCAATGGCTCCTGATACTTGGGTAAGACATTATGAATCTTGCATTGTTGGAGATGTGCGCTACAACACCCTTGCACGAGACGAAGGTAGGCAGACACAAAACAGTGCCATCATGAGCACGGATACGTATGCTAACATAATAGACATTGTTCAGTTGCAGTATGTCTCCAGTTTCGGGGATCATTGGTGTGTGGTTCTGTTGTGCTGTCGTTGGTATAACCTGTTTTCCAGGATCGTAATACCCAGAATTGATGATTATTTCAAATCCATCAATGTCAAGGCGGTGTATCAGACCAACGAGCCTTTTATTTTGGCAAATCAAGCAACACAGATATTTTTTTGGAAGACACATTTGCACGTAGCGATGACTGGAGAGTATTGCAAAGGTTTGAGCAGAGGAATTCGTTTAATGAAGTTGCACAACAAGATGATGCTTACACTGCTCCTGATGTACAAGATAACACAGATGTTCCTAATATCTTTGAGAACTGAGGGAGTCCTGGACTAGGGGGTGTCCGGACAGCCGGACTATCATCGTCCGCCGGACTCCAAGACTACGAAGATACAAGATTGAAGACTCCGTCCCGTGTCCGGATGGGACTTTCCTTGGCGTGGAGGGCAAGCTTGGCGATACGGATATGTAGATCTCCTACCATTGTAACCGACTCTGTGTAACCCTAGCCCTCTCCGATGTCTATATAAACCGGAGGGTTTTAGTCCGTAGGGGACAACATCCATTACAACAATCATACCATAGGCTAGCTTCTAGGGTTTAGCCTCCTTGATCTCGTGGTAGATCCACTCTTGTAATACACATCATCAGTATTAATCAAGCAGGACATAGGGTTTTACCTCCATCAAGAGGGCCCGAACCTGGGTAAAACATCGTGTCCCTTGTCTCCTATTACCATCCGCCTAGACGCACAGTTCGGGACCCCCTACCCGAGATCCGCCGGTTTTGACACCGACATTGGTGCTTTCATTGAGAGTTCCTCTGTGTCATGACCGATGGGCTCGATGGTTTCTTCAATCAACAACAACGCCGTCCAGGGTGAGACTTTTCTCCCCGGACAGATCTTCGTATTCGGCGGCTTCGCACTGCGGGCTGATTCCCTTGGCCATCTAAAGCAGATCGAGAGCTACGCCCCTGTATGTCAGGTCAGGTTCGGAAGCCTAAACTTCACGGCCGACATCCGCGGGGACTTGATCTTCGACGGACTCGAGCCACAGCCGAGCGTGCCGCATTGTCACGATGGGCATGATTTAGCTCTGCCGCCGGACAGTGCCTTGGTGGCCGCACACGAATCCGCTCTGGCCCTCAGTCCGGAGCCGATCGCCCAGATCGAGGACCGGTGGCTGGACACCGCCTCGGGGGCTGCAACATCCGCGGCAATGGAGCCGAACACTGACCTTGTCCCCTATAAAGCTCGTGACTCCGATGTGCCGGACTCCCTGCCGGACTCCGAACCTCCTGCGCCCCCGCCAATCGAATCCGATTGGGTGCCGATTATGGAGTTCACCGCTGCGGACATCTTTCAGCACTCACCCTTTGGCGACATCCTAAATTCGCTAAAGTATCTCTCGCTATCCGGAGAGCCCTGGCTGGACTATGGCCAAGATGGTTGGGATGCGGACGACGAAGAAATTCAAAGCCCACCCACCACCCACTTTGTAGCCACTATCGACAATCTAACCGACATGCTAGACTACGACTCCGAAGACATCGACGGTATGGACGACGATGCTGGAGACGATCAAGAACCAGCGCTCACAGAGCACTGGAAGGTCACCCCAACCCATGATGTATATATGGTGGATACTCCAAAAGGAAGCGATAACGAGGACCAACGGGGCGCGGCAAAGGATAATCCCGCCGATAGACAACCAAAACGACGACGCAGACGCCACCCTAAGTCCCGCCTCGACAACAACAGCGCTCCTAATGACCCAGCAATAGAGCAGGGCAAACCAGTGGACGACGAACATGCAGCCAAGCAACCGTCCGAACAGGACGAATCGGATAATCAATCCATGCCCGGCGAAACCAACAGTCCAGACGACCTCACGCTGGACACACCACCGGAGAATAAGAGCCTTCGCAAAAGACTCGTCGCCACTGCAAGAAGTCTGAAGAAGGAAAAACGGAAGCTCAAAACAGCAGAAGATATACTCAGAATGAGGTGGAGCAAAGTGCTCAAAACCGCAGACAAATACGACAATGGCCATCAATCAAAGAGCTACCCGAAGCGCAAGCTGCTGCCAGAATTCGACGAGGAAGCCATAGAGCCCCCCACAGTCAAAAACAAAGAGGCCGCCTGGCCGGATAGATGGCCAGATGATAGGCCAAAAACTATATGCGACGCCGCACACAAGCCGGCCCATGATCCTGGGAAAACAGATGGCCCAGCCAGGTCAATTTACGGGCCAAAAAAGAGGGCCCCAGGAAGCAACACAACACGCCAAGTGTTCGAAGACAGCGGTACACCCAAATACAGGGGTGCCGCACACCCACTATGTTTCACCAATGAGGTCCTGGATCATGAATTCCCAGCAGGGTTTAAACCCATAAACATAGAGGCTTACGACGGAACAACAGACCCGGGAGTCTGGATAGAGAATTATATACTACACATACACATGGCTAGAGGAGATGACCTCCACGCCATAAAATATCTACCCCTCAAGCTCAAAGGGCCAGCTCGGCATTGGCTCAAAAGCCTCCCAGAAAACACTGTTGGAAGTTGGGAAGAGCTGGAGGACGCGTTTAGAGCAAACTTTCAAGTGACTTATGTCCGCCCTCCGGATGCAGACGATCTAAGTCATACAACTCAACAGCCCGGAAAATCAGCGCGCAAATTCTGGAACAGGTTCCTTACTAAAAAGAACCAAATAGTCAACTGTCCGGACGCCGAAGCCTTAGCAGCTTTCAAACACAACGTCTGAGACGAATGGCTCGCTAGACACCTCGGCCAAGAGAAGCCGAGGACAATGTCCGCGCTAACAAGCCTCATGACCCGCTTTTGCGCGGGGGAAGACAGCTGGCTAGCAAGATGCAGCACCAGCGACCCAAGTACATCCGAGATAAGAGATGGAAACGGAAAATCACGGCGCAGAAAAGATCATCGCCGGAATAAAGAGAAAAGCCCAAAGAACACGGCGGTCAAGGCCGGATTCAAAAGCTCGCGGCCAAACAACAAAACACTGCCTCTTAAGGACAACAGTGACGAGCTATCCAACTTAAACAAAATTTTGGATTGGATATGTCAAATCCACAGTACCTCCGGAAGGCCTGCAAACCACACCCACCGAGATTGTTGGGTTTTCAAACAGTCCGGCCGACTCAACGCCGAACACAAGGGGCTTGACGCACCAAGCGAGGACGACGACGAACCCCACCAGCAGGGCACCGGAAAACAAAAGACTTTCCCACAAGAAGTCAAAGCAGTAAACTCACTTCATGTGATAATACGGAAAAACAATGCGGCACCCGCTAAGATGGGTCTCGCACGGTCCACCCCAGCAGAACCTCGAGATTGGATGTCAAAACCAATCACCTTTGATGACCTGGATTATTCCAGAAGTGTTCGAAATGCAGGATGGACTGCCCTGATATTGGATCCTATAATCGACGGACTACAATTTACACAAGTCCTGATGGACGGCGGCAGCAATTTAAACCTGCTATATCCGAACACAATCCGCAAGTTGGGGATAGACCTTACTACAATTCGACATAGCCGCACTTCCTTCAAAGGAGTGACGCCAGGCCCTTACGCCAAGTGCACAGGCTCCTTATTACTAGAAGTTGTGTTCGGGTCACCGAACAACTTCCGACACGAAAAGCTAATCTTCCATGTCGCCCCATTCCAAAGTAGCTATCAAGCACTACTGGGACGCGAAGCTTTTGTCCGCTTTAACGCAATACCACATTACGCGTCTCTTACACTTAAAATGCCCGGTCCACGTGGCATCATTTCATTAAGAGGGTCATTTAAAGACCCCGGACACGGCTAGACGAGTCTGGCATAAATAAGCTAGGGGCTCCCTAGCCGCACACCCCTTCACAAGGGGCTGTGCGTATAAGCAATAATGAGCTAATATAGACTCCGCTTTATTTATTTATTGATATTTTTCATACACTTTTTCACACGATTTCCTTTCAAACTAAGTTCTCTTTTTACAGATGAACAACGTGCGTACCCGTCCAGGATAACGGCACAACGGAGACACAGGCGCAGACATGCAGTAGGGACCCGTCGCAAGGATTCTTTTCAGATTAAGACCCTTCGTAAACCTTTTTTACTGTCTCTTGTTGCTATAATCCCCTGGTTTCTCATTATAACCAGAGTGGAGCCTGACGTTTTGGCATTGGCCGCATCAGAGGACCTCGCCCGTACCTGGACACTAGGGGCTTAGGGCATTGTTCTGCCCATTATTATAAAGACCGAACACCTTAGGGAGTGTTCGGCGTCTCGAGTTAGGCCTTATATGCATCAGCTCCGAATCATGTCTTTGGTCAAATGTTGGGTTTTCCCGGCTCCTGTGTTTTGCTGCCTTACGTTCCGTATCATCGGCTAACGTGGCACCAGGAGAACTACTGCGATTGTGCCCCAGTTCGGCTGGGTGAGCACCTCAGTAGAGAAAGCCGAAAACTGACTGTCATGATATAGCGAGAGACTGGTCAACCACTCGATTGACCACCGGAATGTTTAGAATTCCTCCGCTTTGACGAAGGACCGTTTCCCGGTCAGGCACACACGCGCCCCGAATTCGGAGAGCGCGGTGCCCCTAGGGGCTATATCGTAGTCCCACCTTCGAACTCCAATGGCTAAGTGAAAGTGATAAAGCATCATAGTCCGGTTGCCTCGTTTGCTACGCTACCACCTCCTTAACAGGACCGAGACATCGGATTAAGTGTGAAAATGCGCTATTTTTTGCGAACACCCCCGCACCTTGTGCGTGGGGGTTGAAGCCGACGACTGCCATCTTTCAGGTTATACACATGTATACATAAACGGCCGCATAGGAGATATTCAATACTTGAACGCACAAGTATAAAAAGCGATTACATCATAACCATTGTTTTACAAAAATAAAACGTTCATTCGAACGTGACATTTTTTGAGCACTGCGACTCTATTACGCGAGCACCACGCATAACCTCCCCAAAATAGTGCTCGGCGAGCAACCGGCTTTCGTCCGAACCCTGGGTGGCAACAGCGGTGGCATCCATCTCCGTCCAATGTGTCTTCACACGGGCAAGGGCCATCCGCGCACCCTCTATGCAGGCCAACCACTTCATCAACTTGAGATGCGGCACCGCCCCAATAAATTGCTGCAATATGCCAAAATAGCTCGTCGCCTTGGGCCTCTCCGGCCAGACATGAGTCACGATATCCGCCATGGCAAGTCCGGGCAACCTATTCAGCTCAGCCCATTCAGCCAACCGATCGGTCAGCGAAAGTGAACGATCCGGACTATGGAATTGAGACCAAAACATCTCTTCCATCTTGTGATCCTTCTAACTTCGGAAGTGCACAACGGCATCTGCCGCACTCGCCGCTAAGTCCATATATGGATCCTCCGGACCCCACAGCTAGCCAAGCTAGGCATACTTTGGATCCGTAAACCTACGGCGCAGCAGAAAAGGCTTGCCAGCCACAATGTCTCTGGCCTGGCGCAGCTCCTCCTTTATAGTCCGCATTGCAGAACGGGCATCCTTGGCTTCGGCGGTGGCCTTCCCCAGGTCTTTCCGCTCCGATAGGCGCTCCTTTTCAAGAGCCTCATTGCGGTCGGTAGCATCCATCAATTTAACGGCCAGTTCGGCCATCTCTTCCCTGCTTCGGCAGTGTGCAGCCCTTTCGGCTTCTAACTCCTCGGCCGCCCTCGAGGCAGCCGCATCACTCCTTCGGGCTTGCTCCTTGGCTTGAGCAAGTTCTGCCCGAAGGCTCTCCACAGCAGCAGCACCATCTGCGTCAAGCATAAATATTGTAAGTAGTGGGCTTTTTCCCCCTTGCTAGGTGACTGCGGAGACACAATTTACCTTGAGACTCGTCAAGTCGCTTGTTGACTAGCGCGATGTCCGCATCCGCAGCATCGAGTTGCCGCATTAATTCAGCAACTCCATCAGTCCGGCTAGCCCCCGGACTATCTGCCACCTGCATAGGAAAGGAGACACTCAATACCTGCGATTTTGATCCTCGGCACGCTGTCACTTTCGACAACCTACTGAGTCTCAGGGGCTACTATCTATACAGGGCGCACTTATATGTGCAACACTGTCAAAAAGGTGCGTCGTTTTTACGTACCTCAAACCCCGCCAGCAAACTCCTGACGGCATTATGCAATCCGCTTTCGGCGGACGAAATCCTTCCAATCACCATGCTCATCAATGCACGGTGATCTTCTGATATGGACGCCCTCTCAAGCAGATCCTTCAGCTCCCCCGGCCGAACACTTGTCGGCGCCGAACTCTTCGGCTCTGCCGGGCTCGGGGATACCCTCTGTGACGACACTTCAGGCTCGTCCGCCCTCTCCGATGGCGCAGCAGACGGAGGCGTCTCGCTCTCCATCATCTCCGGACGAACATCCCCCGAAGACGAGCTCATCTGAGAAGGTCGGAGATCCGAACTACAAGGTAAAAATTTCGGTTATCCTCAGAAGCACAAATAGGGATGTTTCTTATTAATGAACTCCCCCTTTTCTACTCACGGCTCGCTGGAGGGCTGATTCTTTAGAGAAGATTGTGCGGCCGGGACCTCCCCGGACGCAGGACCCTATGGTGAAGATTTCTTTCCCCGCTTAGGGGCTTTGGCCTCCGGGTCCTCGGAGGCGGTCCACTTCTCCCCCTAGAGGGAGGGATTCTCGATCCCCCCTTCTTCAAGCACCCCCTTGGGCGAGGCGGTAGCTCCTCTATTTCCCCCTTCGCGTTCTTCTGAAGGCGCAACCTCCAACATTCTGACCAGCGCGGGCTCCGGCGCGGTCTCTGGGAGGGGGGCCAGACACCGTATCAGCTTTGCTTGCGCTATCCACTCCTGTTGAAGGATAACGGGTTAAAAGGCGAATTGTAGAAAGGCAAACAAACGGTGCGTCCGAACACTGAGCTACTTACTTGAGTATCCGGGCGATTGCAGCTTAGGCCGGCATCCTCGGTCAATTCCGGACACGCCGCCTGCGGTCCGAAGAATAACTTGTACATCTCCACGGGTGTCGTACCCATAAAGTGTTGGAGAATCCATGGTCCCTCTGGATTAAACTCCCATAGCCGGAGAGGACGACGTTTGCAGGGCAGAAGACGCCTGATTAGCATGACCTGCATCACCACGACCTGATCGATCTCCCTCGCTTGGAGGTCTCGAATCCGGCCCTGCAATAGGGGCACGTCTTTTGACGGCCCCCAATTGAGCCTTTGGTTGACCCACGATATCAACCTTTGTGGAGGTCCCGAGCGGAATGAAGGCGGCGGCTTCTACCTGCTGCCCTTCGTAGCGGTGATATAGAACCACTCCTGCTGCCACAAGCCGAGATCCTCTTGGAAGGAGCCCTCGGGCCACGGGGCATCGACCCTCCTGCTTATGGCCTCCCCGCCGCACTCTGCTTGACGCCCCCCAATCATCTTCGGCTCCACATTGAAGGTCTTCAGCCACAGGCCGAAGTGGGGGATGACGCGGAGGAAGGCTTCGCAGACAATAATAAATGCGGAGATATGGAGGATGGACTCCGGAGCCAAGTCATGGAAATCCAGCCCGTAGTAGAACATGAGCCCTCTCACGAAAGGTTCCGTCGGGAAGCCTAAACCCCGACGGAGGTGGGATACAAAGACGACATACTCGCCGGGCTCGGGGGTGGGAATGGCCTGCCCTTCAGCGGGCAACCTGTGCGAAATCTCGTAGGACAGGTACTTGGCCTCTCGCAGCTTAGCACGTCCTCCTCCGTGACGGAGGAAGGCATCCACCGGCCCTGAAGGTCGGAGCCGGACATTGTTGAAGGTCCGAAGCGCTCGAATCTGGGGCTCTGGGTGTTGGAACTTGGAGCAAAGAGAGGATTCGAGGGAAGATTGATGAAAAGAAACGAGCCTTGGTCCTATTATAAAGAGGGAGAATATCAAGAGCCGTCTCCGTGACCGTTCGGGACTCGCCTTCGATAGAGGAGGCGTGGCGACGGGCGCGGTTGGGTTACCCATGTTCGTATTGATGAGAATCCCGGAATAAGGGGAACACGATCTCTGCTTCGACAAGACGTGCCAAGGAAACCGCTTCGCTAAACACGCTGAGGTGGTATAATAAAAAACAATTCAAGTAAAGGCTTGGTACTGGTGTGACGTCATGCCGCAAAATACATCAGCAGATTGAACTTGTGCACATATTATTCTCTCTACGGTGGAATGTGGAAATTATTTTGTAGAGCCGGACACTATCCTGGTGTTCACAGATCTTCTATGGATTATTCAAAGGAGGAACCCTCCTAGCAATGCCGAACATTATGCGCGCCGGACTTATCGTCATTGAAGCCAGGTTCAGGGGCTTCTGAGGGAGTCCTGGACTAGGGGGTGTTCGGACAGCCGGACTATCATTGTCCGTCGGACTCCAAGACTACGAAGATACAAGATTGAAGACTCCGTCCCGTGTCCGGATGGGACTTTCCTTGGCGTGGAGGGCAAGCTTGGCGATACGGATATGTAGATCTCCTACCTCTGTGTAACCCTAGCCCTCTCTGGTGTGTATATAAACCGGAGGGTTTTAGTCCGTAGGGGACAACATCCATTACAACAATCATACCATAGGCTAGCTTCTAGGGTTTAGCCTCCTTGATCTTGTGGTAGATCCACTCTTGTAATACACATCATCAATATTAATCAAGCAGGACATAGGGTTTTACCTCCATCAAGAGGGCCCGAACCTGGGTAAAACATCGTGTCCCTTATCTCCTGTTACCATACACCTAGACGCATAGTTCGGGACCCCCTACCCGAGATCCGCCGGTTTTGACACCGACAAGAACCATCACGTCAATGACAACGGCGAAAAGATTGCCTGTCATGCTGTGGACATACAAGAGTTGATCAAGAAGAAGCCAACGTTCATGGACGTTGAGGACGAAGAAGAAGATGACACCATGGGGAATTACGATTCAGATTGATACACATGGCAAAGATGTTGACGCTGCTGCTGCGTATGATGATTACATTGCTTTTGTCATATCTGCCTGTCAGAAGATGTTTTTTTATCTACTATGTGAAATTGTGTTTGTTATGACAACTAAAACCTGATGAACATGTTGTTTAGTATTTTTCTGTGAGAACATCACTTGTTATGTATGTTGATTTGTGTTTGGTGATTGTATGACGACTAAATCATGATGACATCGTTGTTTAGTTGTACTCATATTTGGCTGTGAAACTTGAATTTGATGAGATAGTTTGCTGTTGGACTGCAATTTGCTCTACGTCTTCGAATGGGAACAAAGCTGACCCGACAGGGCCTCTGCTAATTTATTTATTTATTTATTACCAAAAGGGCCTCTGCTATTTATTTATTTATGAGCAAAAGGGGATACCCCCTGATTTCCGTTAATAGAAATCATTAGATGTTCACAACACTACGCCCAGCCTGCTACACAGGTTTCATTCATTACTAGTTTTAGCAAAGTGCTCATGTCATAGCCACTGAATACATCATGAGTGCTACATACATTACAAATAAAGAGACAATCATCCTACAGAGCACATCGATTTGCCCATTATCTTCACAAGCTCTTTCATCTCCTCATTGCTATCAAGGCTGTTCAGCAACTGTTGCTTGGCCATCATCAGAGGAACTGCATCTTTAACCTTGTGCTCTACATCTTCCTCTTCTGCCGTTCCTTCAGTTACTTGTCCAACACCCCAACTTGCTAGTATTGGGATTCCTCAGCTAACCAAATAATCAGCGTAGTTGCATTCCCCCACATCAGCAACTTCCCAGAAATACAAATCACATGAATATCCCTTTTCTGCAAGAATCAAATTGGAAGATCATCAACCAAACTATTAAAAAAATCAGCAACTGAAAGCAGCAGAACAACACTTAAACATATTATTACCCCATGATTCGGGCATTTGTAGAAGACTCGGCCAGGGTTGAGGATTGTGGTTGAGACGCGACGGATGACTCTGCGTGATTTGCAGCAGTGGCACCACACTAATGGCAGCGGGTTGCGATGAGCAATCGGCTGTGGTGCGCGTACCGGCGGGGGTGTGATGAGACCCACATTCAATGGTACGGACGTACGGGTGGCGACTTGGCGCATATCTGGTTGTTGCCTGCTGAAGAGCAGGTGGACGAGCAGCCAGCGGACATGGTTGCTGCGGCCAGAGCTTCTGATGCTAGGCAGAGTAAGTAGAGAAGAGGAGAAGCGAACGTTGGATATGTCAGTTTCATTACTTGCAAAGTAGCATAGCACCATATATAGTCATAGTCTAGGTTTGGATTTGAACTAGCTACAGAAGCACGTCTCTCTTTTTTCTAAAACTCAGCAATGTCTCTTTACTGGTACACTAGCTTGTTCTGTATGCCTTCCCAAGTCTTTGATTTTCTTTCCCTTTTTTGCAAGGAAGGAAGGAGGACAAAATTTAGAGTTCCTGGGACTCGAACCCAAGACCTCTCGGTTGAAAACCAAGGGTGCTAGGCACTTATGTCGCGAACGTTCCCTGGGAGGAGGACGACAGACGAACGCATTTTCCTCGCAGTTTTAGTTGCGACACAAGATCGAACGGTCGCAATTTCGGGAATGTTATCAGGCGAATGAGCCCAGTTTTTCTTTTCTTCCTATATATAAAAAAGTATGCTACTTGGTGTCGGCTTAGTCAATAAATGATTGTGCCAACCTTCACCGTTGGATTGACATTCAACGTCTGTCGTGTTTCTTCAGTCTCTTCTTCCTCGAGCCGCCAAAGCCAAACCAGCGCCGGCGGGACCACCTGCTCCCTCCTCCCACGGCTGGCTGTGCTGCCGCGCACGCATCATGGCCACATCGCACCCTAAAACTCCGCGCATCTTCCCTGGCTCCTGTTCGTTCCCGCCCGAGGCCTCACCATCGTCCTTCGCCTTGGTTCGCTCGCTGCGGCGCCGCCCTCCGGTGTTGTCAACATGGTCAACAACCGAGAGGAATAAGGAGATGACTGTACATGGTGAGGATGACAATAGGGTGTTGGAAATATGCCCTAGAGGCAATAATAAATTAGTTATTATTATATTTCCTTGTCCATGATAATCGTTTATTATCCATGCTACAATTGTATTGAAAGGAAACTCAGATACATGTGTGGGTACATAGACAACACCATGTCCCTAGTAAGCCTCTAGTTTACTAGCTCATTGATCAATAGATGGTTACAGTTTCCTAACCATGGACATTGGATGTCGTTGATAACGGGATCAGATCATTAGCAGAATGATGTGATGGACAAGACCCAATCCTAAGCCTAGCACAAAGATCGTAGTTCGTATGCTAAAGCTTTTCTAATGTCAAGTATCTTTTCCTTAGACCATGAGATTGTGCAACTCTCGGATACCATAGGAATGCTTTGGGTGTACCAAACGTCACAACGTAACTGGGTGGCTATAAAGGTGCACTACAGGTATCTCCGAAAGTGTCTGTTGGGTTGGCACGAATCGAGACTGGGATTTGTCACTCCGGTAAACGGAGAGGTATCTCTGGGCCCACTCGGTAGGACATCATCATAATGTGCACAATGTGACCAAGGGGTTGATCACGGGATGATGTGTTACGGAACGAGTAAAGAGACTTGCCGGTAACGAGATTGAACAAGGTATCGGTATACCGACGATTCTCGGGCAAGTACAATACCGCTAGACAAAGGGAATTGTATACGGGATTGATTGAGTCCTTGACATCGTGGTTCATCCAATGAGATCATCGTGGAACATGTGGGAGCCAACATGGGTATCCAGATCCCGCTGTTGGTTATTGACCGGAGAACGTCTCAGTCATGTCTACATGTCTCCCGAACCCGTAGGGTCTACACACTTAAGGTTCGATGACACTAGGGTTATAAAGGAAGTTTGTATGTGGTTACCGAATGTTGTTCGGAGTCCCGGATGAGATCCCGGACGTCACGAGGAGTTCCGGAATGGTCCGGAGGTAAAGATTTATATATGGAAAGTTGTTGTTCAGGTTCCGGGAAAAGTTCTGGTTTTTCCGGTATTGTATCGGGAAGCTTCCAAAAGGTTCCGGAGGGTTCAGGAGGGGTCCGGAGGTCCAAAAATTGTTCCACCACGTCCAATACAGTAGCATGGGCTGTAGGGGTCGCCCTAGCCTTAATGGGCCAGGTGCACCAGCCCCCCCAAGGCCCATGCGCATGGGAAAGGGGAAACCCTAAGGGGGAGGGCCTCCACTTGACTTGGGAGGCACTCCTCCCCCCCTTGACCGCCGCCCCCTCCTCAGATATGATCTGAGGGGGCCAGCCCCCCTGTCCCTTGCCCCTATATATATGTGGGGGTTCGGAGGGCAGCCGTACCACAAGTTCTGGCGCAGCCCTCCCCTCTCCCAGGTACTCCTCCTCTCCCGCGGTGCTTGGCGAAGCCCTGCAGGATTGCCACGCTCCTCCACCACCACCACGCCGTTGTGCTGCTTCTGGATGGAGTCTTCCTCAACCTATCCCTCTCTCCTTACTGGATCAAGGCATGGGAGACGTCACCGGGCTGTACGTGTGTTGAACGCGGAGGTGCCGTCCGTTCGGCACTAGGATCTCCGGTGATTTGGATCATGACGAGTACGACTCCTTCAACCCCGTTCTCTTGAACGCTTCCGCTTAGCGATCTACAAGGGTATGTAGATGCACTCTCCTTCCCCTTGTTGCTGGTTTCTCCATAGATAGATCTTGGTGACACGTAGGAAAATTTTGAATTTCTGCTACGTTCCCCAATAGTGGCATCATGAGCTAGGTCTATTGCGTAGATTCTTTGCACGAGTAGAACACAAAGTAGTTGTGGGCGTTGATTTTGTTCAATATGCTTACCGTTACTAGTACAATCTTGTTTAGATGGTATTGTGGGATGAAGCGGCCCGGACCGACCTTACACGTACACTTACGTGAGACAGGCTCCACCCACTGACATGCACTTGGTGCATAAGGTGGCTAGCGGGTGCCAGTCTCTCCCACTTTAGTCGGAACGGATTCGATGAAAAGGGTCCTTATGAAGGGTAAATAGCAATTGACATATCACGTTGTGGTTTTTGCGTAGGTAAGAAACGTTCTTGCTAGAAACCCATAGCGGCCACGTAAAACATGCAAACAACAATTAGAGGACGTCTAACTTGTTTTTGCAGGGTATGCTATGTGATGTGATATGGCCAAGAAGAATGTGATGAATGATATGTCATGTATGAGATTAATCATGTTCTTGTAATTGGAATCACGACTTGCATGTCGATGAGTATGACAATCGGCAGGGGCCATAGGAGTTGTCTTAATTTATTGTATGACATACGTGTCATTGAACAACCCCATGTAATTACTTTACTTTATTGCTAATCGGTAGCCATAGTAGTAGAAGTAATAAGTTGGCAAGACAACTTCATGGAGACATGATGATGGAGATCATGATGATGGAGATCATGGTGTCATGCCGGTGATGATGATGATCATGGAGCCCCGAAGATGGAGATCAAAAGGAGCAATATGATATTGGCCATATCATGTCACTTTTTGATTGCATGTGATGTTTATCATGTTTATGCATCTTATTTGCTTAGAACGACGGTAGTAAATAAGATGATCCCTCCTTAAAATTTCAAGAAAGTGTTCCCCCTAACTGTGCACCGTTGCGAAAGTTTGTCGTTTCGAAGCACCACGTGATGATCGGGTGTGATAGATTCTTACGTTCACATACAACGGGTGTAAGCCAGATTTACACACGCGAAACACTTAGGTTGACTTGACGAGCCTAGCATGTACAGACATGGCCTCGGAACACAAGAGACCGAAAGGTCGAGCATGAGTCGTATAGTAGATACAATCAACATGAAGATGTTCACCGATGATGACTAGTCCATCTCACGTGATGATCAGACACGACCTAGTTGACTCGGATCATGTAATCACTTAGATGACTAGAGGGATGTCTATCTGAGTGGGAGTTCATGAGATGAAATTTATTATCCTGAACATAGTCAAAAGATCTTTGCAAATTATGTCGTAAGCTCGCGCTTTAGTTCCACTGTTTAGATATGTTCCTAGAGAAAATATAGTTGAAAGTTGAAAGTAGCGATTATGCGGACAGAAGAAAGCTTATGTCCTTAATGCACCTCTCAGTGTGCTGAACCCCAAACGTCGTCTGTGGATGTTCCAAACATCGAACATACACATTTTGATAACTACGTGATAGTTCAGTTAAACGGTTTAGAGTTGAGGCACCAAAGACGTTTTCGAAATGTCACAGAACATATGAGATGTTTCGAGGGCTAAAATTGGGATTTCAGGCTCGTGCCCACGTCAAGAGGTATGAGACCTCCGACGATTTTCTTAGCCGGCAAACTAAGGGAGAAAAGCTCAATCGTTGAGCTTGTGCTCAGATTGTCTGAGTGCAACAATCACTTGAATCGAGTGGGAGTTGATCTTCCAGATGAGATAGTGATGTTCTCCAAAGTCGTTGCCACCAAGCTGCTAGAGCTTCGTGATGAACTATAACATATCAGGGATAGATATGATGATCCTTGAGGTATTCACGATGTTTGACACCGCGAAAGTAGAAATCAAGAAGGAGCATCAATTGCTGATGGTTGGTGAAACCACTAGTTTCAAGAAGGGCAAGGGCAAGAAGGGATACTTCATGAAATGGCAAATCAGCTACTACTCTAGTGAAGAAACCTAAGGTTGAACCCAAACCCAAGACTAAGTGCTTCTGTAATAAGGGGAACAACCACTGGAGCAGGATTACCCTAGATACTTGGTAGATGAGAAGGCTAGCAAGGTCGATAGAAGTATATTGGATATACATTATGTTAATGTGTACTTTACTAGTACTCCTAGTAGCACCAGGGTATTGGATACCGGTTCGGTTGCTAAGTGTTAGTAACTCGAAATAAAAGCTACGGAATAAACGGAGACTAGCTGAAGGTGAGCTGACGATAAGTGTTGGAAGTGTTTCCAAGGTTGATGTGATCAAACATCGCACGCTCCCTCTACCATCAAGATTAGTATTAAACCTGAATAGTTATTTGGTGTTTGCGTTGAGCATAGACATGATTGGATTATGTCTATCGCAATGCAGTTATTCATTTAAGGAGAATAATAGTTACTCTATTTATATGAATAATACCTTCAATGGTCTTGCACCTAAAGGAATGGTTTATTGAATCTCGATCATAGTGATGCACATTGTCATGCCAAAAGATATAAGATAGTAATGATAGTACCACTTACTTGTGGCACTGCCATGTAAGTCATAATGGTATAAAACGCATGAAGAAGCTCCATGTTGATGGATCTTTGGACTCATTCATTTTTGAAAAGTTTGAG
Organism: Triticum timopheevii; assembly: GCA_963921465.1. Classification (NCBI taxonomy): domain Eukaryota; kingdom Viridiplantae; phylum Streptophyta; class Magnoliopsida; order Poales; family Poaceae; genus Triticum; species Triticum timopheevii. The sequence goes on along the minus strand of OY997266.1, from coordinate 189,904,881 downwards.
ATATGCGAACCATGTCTATTGGTGTATACGCATGAAGAAGCTCCATTCAAGATGGATCGTTTGGACTCACTTGATTTTGGATCACTTGAGATATGCAAATCATACCACATGGGCAAGATGACTGAAAAGCCTCGGTTTCAGTAAGATGGAACAAGATAGCAACTTGTTGGAAGTAACACATTTTGATGTGTGCAGTCCAATGAGTGCTGAGGCATGCAGTGAACATCGTTATGTTCTTACTTCACAGATGATTTGAATAGATGTTAAGTATATTTACTAGATGAAACACAAGTCTGAATTATTGAATGGTTCAAGTAATTTCAGAGTGAAGTTGAAGATCATTGTGACAAGAGGATAAAATGTCTATGATATGATCATAGAGATGAGTATATGAGTTACGAGTTTGGCACACAATTAAGACATTGTGGAGATTGTTTCACAACCAATACCGCCTGGAACACCATAGTGTGATGATGTGTCCGAACATCATAACTGCACCCTATTGGATATGGTGCATACCATGATGTCTCTTATCGAATTACCACTATCGTTTATGGGTTAGGCATTAGAGACAACCGCATTAACTTTAAAATAGGGCACCACGTAATTCCGTTGAGACGACACCGTTTGAACTATGGTTTGGAGAAACCTAAGTTGTCGTTTCTTAAAAGTTTGGGGCTGCGACGCTTATGTGAAAAAGTTTCAGGTTGATAAGCTCGAACCCAAAGCGGATAAAATGCATCTTCATAGGACACCCAAAACAGTTGGGTATACCTCCTAATTTAGATCCGAAAGCAATAGGGATTGTTTCTTGAATTGGGTCCTTTCTCAAGGAAAGGTTTGTCTCGAAAATTGAGTGGGAGGATGGTGGAGACTTGATGAGGTTATTGAACCGTCACTTCAACAAGTATGTAGCAGGGCACAGGAAGTTGTTCTTGTGGCTCCTACACCAATTGAAGTAGAAGCTTATGATAGTGATCATGAAGTTTTTGGATCAAGTCACTACCGTACCTCGTAGGGTGACAAGGATGCGTACTACTTTAGAGTGGTACAGTAATCCTGTCTTGAAGGTCATGTTGCTAGACAACAATGAACCTACGAGCTATGGAGAAGCGATGGTGGGCCCAAATTCCGACAAATGGTTAGAAGCCATGAAATCTGAGATAGGATCCATTTATCAGAACAAAGCATGGACTTTGGTGGACTTGCCCGATGATCGGCAAGCCATTGAGATAAATGGATCTTTAAGAAGAAGACGGACGTGGACGGTAATGTCACCGTCCATGAAGCTCGACTTGTGGCGAGGAGTTTTTCACAAGTTCAAGGAGTTGACTACGATGAGATTTTCTCATCCGTAGCGATGCTTAAGTCCGTCGGAATCATGTTAGCATTAGCTACATTTATGAAATCTGGCAGATGGATGTCAAAAACAAGTTTCCTTACTAGTTTTCATAAGGAAAGGTTGTATGTGATACAATCAGAAAGGTTTTGTCGATCCTAAGGATGCTAAAAGGTATGCTAGCTCCAGCGATCCTTCTAAGACTGGAGTAAGCATCTCGGAGTTGGAATATGTACTTTGATAAGATGATCAAAGATTTGGGTTTATACAAATTTATGAGAAACTTGTATTTCCAAAGAAGTGAGTGGGAGCACTGTAGAATTTTTGATGAGTATATGTTGTTGACATATTGTTGATCAGAAATGATGTAGAATTTTCTGTAAAGCATATAGGGTTGTTTGAAAAGTGTTTTTCAAGTGAAAACCTGGTTTAAGCTACTTGAGCATTGAGCATAAAGATCTATGAGGATAGATCAAAAACCGCTTAATGGTACTTTCAAATGAGCATATACCTTGACATGATCCTGAAGGTGTTCAAGATGGATCAGTCAAAGAAGGAGTTCTTGCCTGAGATGTAAGGTATGAAGTCAAGAATTAAAGCTCGACCATGGCAGAAAAGAGAGAAAGGACGAAGGTCATCCCCTATGTTCCAGACGTAGGCTCTATAGTATGCTATGCTGTGTACCGCACCGGAAGTGTGCCTTGCCATGAGTCAGTTAAGGGGTACAAGAATGATCCAGGAATGGATCATTGGACAGCGGTCAAAATTGTCCTTGGAGTAAATAAGGACATGTTTCTCGATTATGGAGGTGATAAAGAGTTCAGCGTAAAGGGTTACATCGATGCAAGCTTTAACACCTATCCGAATGACTCTGAGTAGCAAACCGGATACGTATAGTGGAGCAACCATTTGGAATAGCTCCAAGTGGAGCGTGGAAGCAGCATTTACAATATGACCTAGAGATTTGCAAAGTACATACGGATCTGAATGTTGCAGACCCGTTGACTAAAACCTCTCTCACAAGCAAAACATGATCGAACCCCAGAACTCATTGAGTCTTAATCACATGATAATGTGAACTAGTTTAATGACACTTGTAAACTCTTTGGATGTTGGTCACATGGTGATATGACCTGTGAGTGTTAATCACATGGCGATGTGAACTAGATTATTGACTCTAGTGCAAGTGGGAGACTGTTGGAAATATGCCCTAGAGGCAATAATAAATTAGTTATTATTATATTTCCTTGTTCATGATAATCGTTTATTATCCATGCTATAATTGTATTGAAAGGAAACTCAGATACATGTGTGGGTACATAGACAACACCATGTCCCTAGTAAGCCTCTAGTTGACTAGCTCGTTGATCAATAGATGGTTACAGTTTCCTGACCATGGACATTGGATGTCGTTGATAACGGGATCACATCAATAGAAGAATGATGTGATGGATAAGACCCAATCCTAAGCCTAGCACAAAGATCGTAGTTCGTATGCTAAAGCTTTTCTAATGTCAAGTATCTTTTCCTTAGACCATGAGATTATGCAACTCCCGGATACCGTAGGAATGCTTTGGGTGTACCAAACGTCACAACGTAACTGGGTGGCTATAAAGGTGCACTATAGGTATCTCCGAAAGTGTTTGTTGGGTTGGCACGAATCGAGACTGGGATTTGTCACTCCGGTAAATGGAGAGGTATCTCTGGGCCCACTCGGTAGGACATCATCATAATGTGCACAATGTGACCAAGGGGTTGATCACGGGATGATGTGTTATGGAATGAGTAAAGAGACTTGCCGGTAACGAGATTGAACAAGGTATCGGTATACCGACGATCGAATCTCGGGCAAGTACAATACCGCTAGACAAAGGGAATTGTATACGGGATTGATTGAGTCCTTGACATCGTGGTTCATCCGATGAGATCATCGTGGAACATGTGGGAGCCAACATGGGTATCCAGATCCCACTGTTGGTTATTGATCGGAGAACGTCTCAGTCATGTCTACATGTCTCCCCAACCCGTAGGGTCTACACACTTAAGGTTCGATGACGCTAGGGTTATAAAGGAAGTTTGTATGTGGTTACTGAATGTTGTTCGGAGTCCCGGATGAGATCCCGGACGTCACGAGGAGTTCCGGAATGGTCCGGAGGTAAAGATTTATATATGGAAAGTCATTGTTCGGGTTCCGGGAAAGGTTCGGGTGTTTCCGGTATTGTACCGAGAAGCTTCCAGAAGGTTCCGGAGGGTTCCGGATGTCCGGAAATTGGTCCACCACGTCCAATACAGTAGCATGGGCTGTAGGGGGGCGCCCTAGCCTTAATGGGCCAGGGGCACCAGCCCCCCCAAGGCCCATGCGCATGGGAAAGGGGAAACCCTAAGGGGGAGGGCCTCCACTTGACTTGGGAGGCACTCCTCCCCCCCTTGGCCGCCGCCCCCTCCTCAGATTGGATCTGAGGGGGCCGGCTCCCCTCTCCCTTGCCCCTATATATATGTGGGGGTTGGGAGGGCAGCCGTACCACAGGTTCTGGTGCAGCCCTCCCCTCTCCCAAGTACTCCTCCTCTCCCGCGGTGCTTGGCGAAGCCCTGCAGGATTGCCACGCTCCTCCACCACCACCACGCTGTTGTGCTGCTGCTGGATGGAGTCTTCCTCAACCTCTCCCTCTCTCCTTGCTGGATCAAGGCATGGGAGACGTCACCTGGCTGTACGTGTGTTGAACGCGGAGGTGCCGTCCGTTCGGCACTAGGATCTCCGGTGATTTGGATCACGATGAGTACGACTCCTTCAACCCCGTTCTCTTGAACGCTTCCGCTTAGCGATCTACAAGGGTATGTAGATGCACTCTCCTTCCCCTCATTGCTGGTTTCTCCATAGATAGATCTTGGTGACACGTAGGAAAATTTTGAATTTCTGCTACGTTCCCCAACATAGGGACCCAGCAGCGCACGCAGTAATTTTGTTTTTTTGGGAAGAAGAAGTGTAGGATCGAAAGTATGTCTAGAGGGGGGGTGATTAGACTACTTGACCAAATAAAAATATATCCTTTTCCCCAATTTTAGTTATTGGCAGATTTTAGCAACTTAGCACGGTTCAAGCAATCTTAACACAATTCAAGCAAGCATGCAAAGAGTATATGAGCAGCGGAAAGTAAAGCATGCAACTTGCAAGAATGTAAAGGGAAGGGTTTGAGTGTGCAAACACAATAGGAGACACCGATGTTTTTGTCATGGTTCCGATAGGTGGTGCTATCGTACATCCACGTTGATGGAGACTTCAACCCACGAAGGGTAACGGCTGCGCGAGTCCACGGAGGGGTCCACGAAGAAGCAACCTTGTCTATCCCACCACGGCCATCACCCACGAAGGACTTGCCTCACTAGCAGTAGATCTTCACGAAGTAGGTGATCTCCTTGCCCGTACAAACTCCTTGGTTCAACTCCACAATCTTGTCGGAGGCTCCCAAGTGACACCTAGCCAATCTAGGAGACACCACTCTCCAAGAAGTAACAAATGGTGTGTTGATGATGAACTCCTTGCTCTTGTGCTTCAAATGATAGTCTCCCCAACACTCAACTCTCTCTCAGAGGATTTGGATTTGGTGGAAAGAATATTTCAGTGGAAAGCAACTTGGGGAAGGCTAGAGATCAAGATTCATAAGGTAGGAATGGAATATCTTGGCCTCAACACAAGTGTAGGTGATTCTCTCTCAGAAAATGTAAGTTGGAAGTGTAGGTTCGTTCTAATGTCTCTCTTCACGAATGAAGAGCAGGTGGAGGGGTATATATAGCCTCCACACAAAAGCTAACCATTACACACAACTTGCCAATCTCTGTGGGACTGAATTGAGAAACTAGGCCGGACCGATTCAGCAAATCTAGTGACCATTAGGATTTTCGGTGGGACCGACATGCAACTCAGTAGGACCAATATGGTTAGGGTTAGGGCATAACGTAATCTCGGTGCGACCGATTACACAAACTCGGTGAGACCGATTTTGGTAATATGCTAACCAGGGAGTTGGTCAGGTAAACTCGGTGGAACCGATTCGCTCATTTCGGTGAGACCGAAATGTTACGAAAGGGAAACAGAGAGTTTACATTGCAATCTCGGTGGGACCGATCGCTCATCTCGGTGGGACCGAAATGTTACGAAGGGAAACAGAGAGATTACAATCCCATCTCGGTGAGATCGAGATCCCTATCGGTGAGACCGATTTGCCTAGGGTTTGTGGCAGTGGCTGTGACATCTGAACTTGGTGGCGTCGGATAGGAAGAATCGGTGGGGCCGAATTTGACTTTTGGTTTAGGTCATATGTGGATGTGAGAAAGTAGTTGAGGGCTTTGGAGCATATCACTAAGCACTTTGAGCAAGAGCCTCATTAAGCAACACCTCATCCCTCCTTGATAGTATTGGCCTTTCCTATAGACTCAATGTGATCTTGGATCACTAAAATAGAAAATGTAGAGTCTTGAGCTTTGAGCTTGAGCCAATCCTTTTGTCCTCAGCATTTTGAGGGGTCCACTTTTCTCACCCATGCCATGCCAATCATTGAGCTTTCCTGAAATATTTATCTTGAAATAGCATTAGCTCAATGAGCTATATGTTGTTAGGAATTTCCAAAACCACCTAGGGATAGTTGCACTTTCAATCTCCCCCTTTTTGGTAATTGATGGCAACATATAGATCAAAGCTTCGAGAAATGATAATAAGAGTGAAAAACATTGTCGCTTTGAGAAGTATGTGAAAAGCAAGAGATCCCCCTAAATTTGTGCATAGTTTAAGATTTGCTTTGGACTGCAAATTCACAAAGAGTTAGGATCATGGGTTACTCTTCCATGTCACATAAATCTTGGTGGAACGCTCAAAATGATAATAATTAAATACATGCACTCATCACCAAGCAAAGTGAATGATCATATAGAGATATAAAAGGATAATGTCATCCAACAAGCATTTAAGGTAGCATACGATCAAACACATGATCATCCAAGTATCACACACAAGCATAGAGTATCTCAAACAAGCAAATAACAAAGTTCAACCAACAAAAAGCAAAACAAGAGAGAACAAAAGAAACACACTCTCTCGAAGCCTATGATCTATACCTTTTCTCCCCCGTTGGCAACAAGTTACCAAAAAGTTCATAAAAATGCATAGTGCTAGATCAACTCTCAGGCTTGGTCTTCAGGTGGTGGTGTAGATAGAACTCCAAGGACGAAGGCATCAGTAGATGTAGATGGAGCTGGTGGAGTGGGTGCTGGAGCTGGATGCACTGAAGCTGTAGCTGGTGCAGATGAAGTTGCTCTGGTGTCGGTAACTGGCACTGCAGCAGATCTCTGACTCCTGGTCACTCTAGCAAAAGCATCAGTGGTAGACTTGCCCTTCTTCTCCTGCACTTCATCCTGAAGTTGCTCGACAACTGACTGTATCTCAGTGACCTTCACATCTAAATCATAGAACTTCTGCTCGATGATCCTCTCCAAACTCTCCTGGTTCTGAGTCAGGGTGGCCAATCCTTTCTCAATCCTCGGAGTGGAGGCAATCAAGTAGCCAAGCTGATCTTGCTTGCTCTTCAGGAAATACTGAGATGCCTCATCAATGGTTGGCATCTTTGCAGCCTTTTTAGTCCTTGCCTTCTCCTTCTTTTCTTGAGCTTGCATAGAGGATGGTTCATTCTCATCCATCAGCACAGTGTTGTCCTCAAAGTCTGGGTAGATGGGCATGTGTTCCTTGTCCAAGAGATATGTGCAGTGCCCATCTTGGAGTTGATTAGCTCCTGGATTTGTGGGGCATACCCACAACTTCTCTTCTGATCTGCAGTTGTCCTCTTGATAGTTTCCACAATTAGGCTCATGACTTTGAACTTTTGAGGCACATCAAAAATGTGAAGCAGGTTAATTGCATGGCCTCTGATCATCTTGTGATCACCTGACTTTGGCAATAGAGTGTGCCTGAGGATCTAGTTGATTGTTGGCAAACCTGACAGAAGGTAATGTACTGATCCAAATTTGTGTGTCTCAACAACAACATCTGGGATCTCTCTGTACATATGTGCCATGGAGTTGTGATCCTTCTTCTTCTTGGCATAGACATCCAAGTCATGCTCATTTTCCATAGGAGCATTGATCAATTTTTCCCATTCTTCAACTGATGATTGGTACCTAGTACCTTCAGACATCCAGACAATCCTTCCATCTGGGTAGAAATGAGTTGTGGAGTAGAACTGCATAATAAGCTCATTGTTCCACTTTGTGAGCTTCTGCCCAACAAAGTTCTCTACTCCACAAGACTTGAAACTATCATAGACTCCAGGTTAGTGTTCTTCATTTTCCCTGATGTACTTCCAGTCCACCCATCTCATATCATAGACTATAGGCTTCTTGTCGAGCAATACTATTTTGTAGAAGTCCTGCTGTTCCTTTGTATGGAACCTGTAGTCCACATCAGTTCTCCTCCTGAATGCATAGGGATCAGTCAATCTCCACTGTCTGAGTCCTGCATCCTTCCTGAGCTTCATGTCCTCAGCTACTGGATGAGCATCATTGTGATCTGGAATTTTGGGCTTCAACTTCCTCAAGACATGTGACTCATCATCATCTTCTTCTTCTATGGCAGCTTCAGGCACTGGGGCCTTGTTCTTCTCTCCAGCAGGAATATTTCTTATATTCCTCTTAGGTGCAGACTTGGGCTTTGGAGCAGCAGTTTTGGGAGCTTCTTTGGGCTTGGATGGAGCAGCCCCTGAGCTTATGGCATCTCCCATAAGCTTCTGAGCTTTAGGTGCTGGTGCAGCAACCTCTTCCTCTTCATCTTCCAGCATTGAGGGCTTTCCAACAACTCTGGCCATGGTCTTCTTGTCCCTATCTTTCCTTTTCTTCTCTGCCACAACCTGTTCTTTGGGTTCAGATCCCAAAGTTTCTTGAGTGGATGCCCTGGCCTTTGACATAGGAACTCTCTTTGTAGGAACCTTTGTCTTCATTCCTGGCTTGGTGGCAGCAGTTGTGCCATATTCCTTCTTCAGAACTTTCTTCTTGGAAGTGGCCTCATCCTCAACAGCCACATAGTCCTCATCCTCAGAATCTGAGGTTCTCTTCTTTTTGGCCCTGGTGGTTGCCTTAGGCAGGTTGTTGGGTGTGCACCTGCTACCATCATCATAGCTGCTAGAGGCACTAGTGCCCTCACTCATCTGAACTTGCTCCTCAGACTTGTTCTGACTGTCACTCTGATCTGACATGATGCAAACACTAACAGCAGACCCTGTGAATAGATATAGATGAGATAGATTGGATGAGCATCACAAAGTATAGAGGTTTTTGCAAAAGAATGAGTCAAAAACTTAGTTTTAGTTTTCCACAGAAAGCATTTCAGATCTACCGATTTGAAAACTCGGTGATACCGAAGCAGCTTTTGGAACCTAAACTAGTGAACTCGGTCAGACCGAGTCACAGTTCGGTGGCACCGAGACTGCTAGGGTTTCACAAAGTCGTGAACTCGATCACACCGATTTGCAATTCTCGGTCTGACCGAGAATCACATGTGCAATGGCCTTAGCCAAATCGGTGGAACTGAGTTCTACAACTAGGTTGGTCTGAGATGATTTCGGCGGAAACCTAACCCTAAATTTTCAATCCACAACTAAACTACGGAGTGATTTCACTGGATAGGGTGATCTCAATCGTGGCAAGATAAGTGGCAAAACAATGTGCTAGGAATCGGAGTGAGATTAGCACAAGGATCAAGTCCATACCCTAAGTGTGGTGATGGACCAGCTACGACTGCAACACCGGAGACGATTCCCGTTGACGGCGGCGGAGACCAGCGGCAGGAGGTAGCTAGCGATGAGGAGGACGATCCGGAGACCCAGGGAGGCAGAGCAGGCTGAGCGCGGGCGAAGGGGTTCGGAGAAATTTCCAAATTGTGGCCCGGGGATATATATAGCCTGACCCTGTCGGTGTGAATGAGTGGAACAACTCAGTGGCACCGAGATGCATAACTGCAAGCAGTTACTGCAACTTGGTGTGACCGAAAAGTTGAAATCGGTTGCACCAAGATTGAAAACCTAGATCGACTTAGTGATCTCGGTATGACCGAAATGGATGAATTGGTCAGACCGAAACGCACAAAGAAGTTTTGGAAGTTTAAGTCTATGATGAACCGGGGACTCCGAGTACTCCTCACACAGAGTGGTTCGAATCTGACTTGATCAAACTTTGTGATGTAGCATGAATAGAGGTTGAGACAAGAAAAGCATATATAGCTAAAGAAGGTTCTTAGGCATTCTTTTCCATCTACTTGGCAAAAGAAAATAAACCAAACAATCAAAAGAACAAGTGGATGTCCTCGAATGAGTAATTATGCAATCAACATGCTCACACAATAAAATGGCAAATGAAATATGTGGCAAAGCATGCACAACCACTTCTAGCATCTATCAAGCAATTGGCGATGACTAGGTCATTATATATGAGTATATTGACTTAGGAGTCAAATGAGAACATTTGATCATAGGTCATACTCATCGTTTAAGCTCAAGTGGGGTTACCACTTTTACATAAAGCATTGTTGTGTTCACACCATTAGAGTTGCTTTGACTCAATTCTTAGAGTAAAGCTCCCCCTAGATGTGAGATCCCCCCTAAGAGGGATGAACTAACCTTGGGTTTTGTCGATGATGACTTCATGTAGGTGTTGAAGATGTGGATGCTCAATGTTGATGTAGATCATTTGGAGCAATCCTGTGGAGTGAGTTGCACTTTCAATACCTACACGGGTTAGTCCCACAAGGAACAAACAAGGATATCCATAGACATAGAGTGATGCACACACAAGATGATGTCCATGAAAGCATTAGGTTACCTTGTCCCGTGTCTTGCCAACAATAGGGTTTGTGACTCCTTGAACTAGTGCAAGATGTGGAAGTTGATTGCACTTGTTCTTGCCAAAATGATAAGAGTGAAGTATGTTAGCGAGTCACCCTCAAGAACTCTCTAGTTCTTCTTCTTCGGGATCCACATCATCTTGATGGGAATCCTTGGAGTTGTAGTTGTACTCGATGAAGTAGAACTTGATGTAGTCTTGGGAACTCACTTGACCAAGGACTTTGGAGCTTCTTCAAATGCATCAATCTCCTCTTGAAGCTTATCCTTGCCTTTTTGCTTGTGGTCTTGTGGTGGAAGATCATCTTGAGCTTGTGTCCCTTTGAAAGAAGTAGGATCATACTTCTCTTGTTGAGGAACAAACTTCGTCTTGGGGTATTGATCTTCTTCCCACTCAACTCCATTGACATTGAACTTTCATTCAAAACCAACACCTTGGTTCTTCCGGTGCCTTCCTTGCTTGCGTACAATTTCCTCGAATTGCTTACTCCCGGCAAGGCTCTTGTAAAGACCTTTCTCTATAATTCCCTTCAATAAGCTATTTCTTGATCAAGTGTAACTTGGCTAAGAGAATCATTAGTGGAATCAAGAGAACTACTAGAAGCAACAAGATTGGATTTAGCATGATTATTGTTACTACTAGAGGAAGAATCTCTTTGTTCTTGACTTGAGGCATGTAAGTAGATAAGAGTAAGCGCTTGGCAATGTAAGAAGAACTTTTCTTGCGAAGATCATCATTGATTGCCTTTAAGAACTCATGCTCTTGCTCAAGGTTGAGCTTTTCAAAGCGTAACTTCTCATGAGTCCCTAAAAGTTCTCGATGATATTCTAAGATAGTTTCATGAGCTAACTTAAGAGTGTTTAGTTCTTTAGTTAGAAGCTCAATCTTCTCCTTATCATTGTCATTCACTTTATCTTGATTAGCATGATTAATTGACGTTTCATCATAGTATTCATCACTAGTGTTGTCAACAAGTAAATCATCATCACCTAACAAGTCATCTTCATCACTATTGAAATCAACATACTCGGGGTGTGTTACCTTTGGGCATTTAGCCATGAAGCATCTTCCAAGTCCTTCATTTGGTGAATCAAATATGTCGTAGGAGTTGGTTGACACAAGTTCTAGACCGGCAACACCTTCATCTTGAGTATATTCGGAGTCGGAGTGATAGCTTCTCTCGGAGTGATAGTCGTAGTCGGAGCCGGATACCCATTCACCAACATGAGCTTGATGTGTTCGTTTTGTGTAGCTCCTTGATGACTTGTCCTTCCTTTCCGAATCCTTGCTTCTCCAGGATGTTCTTAGCTCATAACGATCATCTCTACTCCTTCTCTCTCTTGGTGGTGATTCTTCTCTTCTACTTCTTCTTTTTGGAGAGTCTTCACTTCTTTTGTAGGGTGCCATACACTCATTGGAGTAGTGTCCGGGTCTTCCACAATTGTAGAAATTACACTCTCGACTAGAAGATTTTTTGTCATTGTAGGACCTTGACTTGGAACTTCTTTCCTTGCTTCTACTCTTGTAGAACTTGTTGAAGTTCTTCACCATAAGGCTCAATTCTTCATTGAAGGTTTGTTTCTCACTTGATGATGTGGGAGCTTCACATGAGGCTTTGTAAGAACCACTTGAATTGTTGTGGAGCTCCTCATTATCCTTGAGTGACATCTCACAACAATTCTTCCAATGACTTCCGTTGGCTTGAGATCTTTGTAATTGGGCATCATTTGGATCTGTGTACACAGTATCATATTTTCCGTCAAAAGCTCTTAGGATCTTCTTGACGATGAATTTGTCGGTCATCTCTTCACTTCCTAAGCCGGCAATCTCATTTGTGATAAGAGCAAGCCTAGAGTACATTTTAGCAACACCTTCACCATCCTTCATTTGAACTTGTCAAGCTGACTTTGAAGCACATCCAACGTGGATTCCTTGACGGAGTCGGTACCTTCATGCATATCAATCAAAGTATCCCAAATTTCCTTTGCATTCTCAAGACGGCTGATTTTGTTGAATTCTTCGGGGCACAATCCATTGAAGAGGATATCACAAGCTTGAGCGTTGTATTGCATCATCTTCAACTCTTCCGCGGTAGCTTCATGGTTCGGTTCTCTCCCATCAAAGAATTCACCTTGCAAGCCAATACACACAATAGCCCAAACGGCGGGGTTATGTCCAGGAATATGCATTTTCATCTTATGCTTCCAACTAGCAAAATTAGTACCATCAAAGTAAGCACCTCTACGGTGGTAATTTCCCTCACTAGACGCCATACCCTGCTAGGTTGTGAAACCAAGGCTATGACTACCAAAAGCTATGGAAATCAAAGCAAATGGAGACCAAGGCTCTGATACCAGTTGTAGGATCAAAAGTATGTCTAGAGGGGGGTGATTAGACTACTTGACCAAATAAAAATCTATCCTTTTCCCAATTTTAGTTCTTGGCAGATTTTAGCAACTTAGCACGGTTCAAGCAATCTTAACACAATTCAAGGAAGCATGCAAAGAGTATATGAGTAGCGGAAAGTAAAGGATGCAACTTGCAAGAATGTAAAGGGAAGGGTTTGGAGAGTGCAAACGCAATAGGAGACACAGATGTTTTTGTCGTGGTTCCGATAGGTGGTGCTATCGTACATCCACGTTGATGGAGACTTTAACCCACGAAGGGTAACGGCTGCGCGAGTCCACGGATGGCTCCACCCACGAAGGGTCCACGAAGAAGCAACCTTGTCTATCCCACAATGGCCATCGCCCACGAAGGACTTGCCTCACTAGCGATAGATCTTCACGACGTAGGCGATCTCCTTGCCCGTACAAACTCCTTGGTTCAACTCCACAATCTTGTCGGAGGCTCCCAAGTGACACCTAGCCAATCTAGGAGACACCACTCTCCAAGAAGTAACAAATGGCGTGTTGATGATGAACTCCTTGCTCTTGTGCTTCAAATGATAGTCTCCCCAACACTCAACTCTCTCTCATAGGATTTGGATTTGGTGGAAAGAAGATTTGAGTGGAAAGCAACTTGGCGAAGGCTAGAGATCAAGATTCATAAGGTAGGAATGGAATATCTTGGGCTCAACACAAGTGTAGGTGGTTCTCTCTCAGAAAATGCAAGTTGGAAGTGTAGGTTCATTCTGATGGCTCTCTTCACGAATGAAGAGGAGGTGGAGGGGTATATATAGCCTCCACACAAAATCTAACTGTTACACACAACTTTCCAATCTCGGTGGGACCGAATTGACAAACTCGGTCGGACCGATTCAGCAAATCTAGTGACCGTTAGGATTTTCGGTGGGACTGACATGCAACTCGGTAGGACCGATATGGTTAGGGTTAGGGCATAACGAAATCTCGCTGAGACCGATTACACAAACTCGGTGAGACCGATTTTGGTAATAAGCTCGGTGAGACCGATTACACAAACTCGGTGAGACCGATTACACAAACTCGGTGAGACCGATTACACAAACTCGGTGAGACCGATTTTGGTTAGAGTTGGTCAGGTAAATTCGGTGGGACTGACTCGCTCATTTTGGTGAGGCCGAAATGTTACGAAAGGGAAACTGAGAGTTTACATTGCGATCTCGGTGGGACAGATCGCTCATCTCGGTGGGACTGAAACGTTACGAAGGGAAACAAAGAGATTACAATCCCATCTCGGTGACACCGAGATCCTTATCGGTGAGACCGATTTGCCTAGGGTTTTTGGCAGTGGCTGTGACATCTGAACTCGTTGGCGCCGGATAGGAAGAGTCGGTGGGGCTGAGTTTGACTTTTGGTTTAGGTCATATGTGGATGTGAGAAAGTAGTTGAGGGCTTTGGAGCATATCACTAAGCACTTTGAGCAAGAGCCTCATTAAGCAACACCTCATCCCTCCTTGATAGTATTGGCTTTTCCCATAGACTCAATGTGATATTGGATCACTAAAATAGAAAATGTAGAGTCTTGAGCTTTGAGCTTGAGCCAATCCTTTTGTCCTTAGCATTTTGAGGGGTCCACTTTTCTCACCCATGCCATGCCAATCATTGAGCTTTCCTGAAATATTTATCTTGAAATAGCATTAGCTCAGTGAGCTATATGTTGTTAGGAATTACCAAAACCACCTTGGGATAGTTGCACTTTCAAGAAGGGTATCAACTAGGTTGTGCGGGACCTGTGGCCCGTCTAGCCCAGGCTTTTATTTCATATGTTTAGCACATGACCAGCCTAGTTTGTTTTTTTCCTTTCTGAAAATGGCTAGCCACCTATTTTGTTTTTTGCAGAATAACCAACATAGGCCTACTTGCTTTTCTACGCCCTGCTAGGCCAGAAATCTTTCAAGACAAGGAGGGATGCATTTTGCCCAGAAAATGGGCTATAAGTAATAATAAATGGGCTGTAAAATGAAAAAATACAGCAAACAAGCAATTAGTTCCAAAATACTTTTTTCTTTCGGATTTTGATATTTTAAATTTCATTGTTTTTGTGCGGGTAAAATTTCATTGAATTTAAATTAAGGTATATTTAGATTTAAAATTAATTTGAATCTGGCTAGAAATTTCGGGCTGTATGCTGTTTGGGACAGATTTGGAGGCTGACTTTTGGGTCTACTAGGTTGACGTGAACGAAAGGCTTTGTCAACTTAGTCCACAAACAATTCTAGCAGTAGTGACCGTTGGACGTTAATCCAACGGCCGTGCTACTTCTTCAATATCTGATCTTCTTGCTCCAGCCACCCAAACCAGCGCCAGTGGGACTGTCTGCTGCCGCCTCTCGTGGCCGGCTGTGCTGCTGCACAGGCCGCACCGCCCCACCCTACTTTATTGCTGGCCAGGTCATTCCTCTACTCACCCACCGCGTGGGCAACCATTGCTGAGTCTTCCCCGGCTCCGTGTCGTTCCCTTCCTAGGCCTCGCCGTCGTCCACCGCCATGGTGCTCTTGGCGCGGCCTGTTCAACGTGGTCAATGAACGACATCCATTGACGTGGACTGTATGTGGAGAGGCTGATAGCTGGGTCCACGGCCGCACATAAGGAAATGCCTCCTTATTACGTGCAAAATAATGATTCCTCCACCTGAAAGCTGGGACCCACCGGAAGGGCCTGTGTATTTCACAAAAAAAATGTTCCCCCACTGATAAGTCAGACCCACCAGCAATATCTTTGCCCGCAAGGAAGTGCCTCCTTATTACGCACACAAAAAAAATGAATACCCTCTTGCTAGCTGGGACCCACCATAGTGGGAGGCTGACTTGTGGGCCAACTAAGTTGACGGGGATGGAGGGCTTATCAATTTAGTCAATATGAACGATTCTAGCTCCAGTGACCGTACGATGTCCATCCAACGGCCGTAGTGCTTCTTCAACCTCTAGTCTTCTTGCTCCAGCCGCCCAAACCAGCGTCGGTCGTGCCACGTGCTCCTACCTCCCGTGACCGGCTGTGATGCCGCGGAGGCCTCACCACCCCCTACTACTCCCACCGCTGGCCAGACCATCCCTCTACTCACCCACACCCCCTGTTATTCTACGGCGACGACAGCCTCGCACCGCAGCGGAACCAGTGAACCCTCGTACTCCTCTCCATACGGGCTTCCACTGCCGCGTCTTCCCCGGCTCCGCGTCGTCCCCTTCCTAGGCCTTGTCGTCGTCCACCGCCCTAGTGCTCTCGACGTGGGGTGGTCAACGTGGTCAAGGAACGACTTCCATCAGAAGAGTACTGTACGTGGAGAGACTGACAGTTGGGTCCATGGCGGCCGCAAGGAAGTGCCTCCTTATTACGCGCAAAATAATTATTCCTCCACCTGACAGCAAGGACTCACCGGATAGGCCACCGTATTTTGCAAAAAAAAACGTTTCCCCCCTGACTGCTGGGACCCACCAGCTACATCTTCGCACACAAGGAAGTGTGTCCGGGCAAAAAAAACGATTCGCCCCCCTAACTGTTGGGACCCACCAGCTACATCTTCGCACGCAAGGAAGTGCCTGGCAGTCGGGACCCACCTGGTCGAAGCGTACATAGCGTTGTCATTCTGGTCGTCAACGTGTACATACATACTGGTCGATGTAGAGGCGCACACGTGTCGTAGTAGAGGCGCGCACGTGTCATAGTAGAGGCGCGCACGTAGCATGTACACGTACGTACAAAGCCCAGGGTGCAAGAAAGTAAATACGGCCATGTACGTACATACGGGCTGGGTCTCAAATGCCTACTCGCGCATACGTACGGCCAGGGCTCGTGTACATGGTTGGGTCGGAACGGAGAAACAACATCGTCGTCGTGTTCATGGGGAGGCAACAAAATGCGTCATGTTCATCGGATGTCAACGGAATGCGTCGTGTTCATCGAGAGGCAACGGAACGCGTGGGAGCCAACTGGCTTGGACGGAACAGGCGATGGAAATGAGGCCTGGCGTACTGCAGAATGGAGTAAACAGCCTTGTGTTCGACCGGCCACATTCGAAACGGGATCCTATTCATCGGGAGGGGTTTGGCATACCGCAAAACGGAGGAAACAGACTTGTGTTGGACCTCCTACGGTCGAAACGGGGTCCTGTTGCTCGGGAGGGGTGTGGCATATCGCAAAACGGAGGAAACAGACTTGTGTTGGAGCGCTACGGTCGAAACGGGGGTCCTGTTCATCGGGAGGGGTGTGGCGTACCGCAAAACGGGACTCCATGTGATACTGTTCATCTCCACCATCGACCTCCTCCAGCCTCCACGGGCTACTATTCATCCACCGTCGACCTCCTCCAGCCTCCACCGGTGACTGTTCATCCACGGGCTCCTGTTTATCCAGCCTCCACCGCGCGCTACTCCACCGGCTACTGTTCAACCACCCCTCTCCACGGGCTCCTATTCAACCACCCTCCATGGGCTACTGTTCATCCACCCCTCCACCATCTACTGTTCATCCAGTCCTCCATGGGGTCGTGTTGTTCATCCAGCCCTCCACGGGGTCATGTTCATCCAGCCCCAACCGGCTCGATCGATCGGGGTCCTGTTCATCCAGAGGCAACACCACGGGGTCCTAGTCATCCACCCCCACCGCTCACTATTCATCCAACCCCCCCCCCCCTCCCGCAACGCTCACTTTTTATCCAGAGGCAGCATCGATCGGCTTCAGTTAGCAGCAGTAGCGAAGGAATCGCTCGATCGGGTTCAGTTAACAGCCATCAATCGATCGCTCGGGTTCAGTAACGCGTAGCCTATAGTGCAATCGCTCGGGTTTAGTTAGAGCCCAACGCCTCACTCAGTTCAGTTAGAGCCAACACCTCGCACACACGCGCGTACGTGTACAAGAGAAACATGCATCGCTTGGCCCCCGACCACCCACCGTAACCGGGAACTCGCTGAAATTTTCCTTGCCCTCACTTCTACCACAGTTTTTTTCGTCATGGATGGCCCAAAGAATGTCATGCAGCTGGGACTCCAGCCCGCCTAGGACGAAAAGCCCATTTTCTGTCATGATTTTTTGTCATAGAAGTAGGAGCCCACCACATCTATGATGATATCGGGTTTTGTCACAATTATCATCATAGAAGTGACATAAGTATGACAGGAAAAAAATTCGTTTGACCCAAAATGTCACGGATGTGTCTTTTTTTGTAGTGCATATCAGTGGGTAATGACCATTTTGCCACTGTGGTGACCCCTTAATCTATAAAAGAAGGCCCATGGCGTTCGTAGGAAGGGGGTTAGAGGATTGGGAACTTGACAAACCCAAGCCACCATATGCGTGTTCACCGTAGCCCTGAGGCAGGCCTTGCCGGGCAAGTATACCACACACCACCATGCTCATTTCCGCCATCAATCCACTAAAGCAGGAGTAGGGTCTTACGCCTCGTGGCAGCCTGAACCTGGGTAAATTTCTTGTGTGCTCTCTGCCGTGCTAGCATGCACTGATCTGCTCTTTGTGCAACGCGATGTCCCCCACCGAACCAGCAAGGGGCCACCCGGTCCCATAGGTGGCCATGGATATCCCACGACAACTATTTTGCGTAGCCAACTACTATAGCATATTTCTACAACCTATGAACACAACTCTAAACAAGATAGAGTCATGAATAATGCAAGTATCAACGGGGTATGCAATGGAGGCAAGCCTAGCAAGGTTGCCATTCAAGATATATCATGCACTCGAGGAAACGACGAAAATGCTATTATGATGTAAGATGGTTCATCATGGTCAAAGGGCTACTTGCCTGGTTCATCAAAGTCTTCAAGTCTTCTGGTCCTTCTCCAAATACTCTGTCTACTTAGTCAACTAACATTGGAAACAATCACAATAAGCAACACGACAAGGCAAAAATAAAAATGCTCTAAAAAAATATGAGGTTGACTTTTCTAGGACTTCTCTAGTTATATGAAAAATAACCAGAGTGATTTCATTGGAATTGGATCAGTGGATATTTCTAAACATTTCAATACAATGGAATAAATGGATTTAATGGATTTGCAAGTTGTCCACATAATGCCTTTTTATAAAAATGAGTAAAAGTACCCATTAAATCAGGCATGATTTTAGAAACATTAAGAAATTGGTTTCACTAGATTTGGATTCCAAATGAATATCGTATGGAATTTTGAAGTGGACTTCTATGGATAAATGACCTATTTAAAGGATCCAGTGAAAACCAAGCACAGTAAAAATGTTCACTATGGCTCATTAAATAGATCTTGATTTATGGAGTCACTACAAATTTGAATCATCAAATTTGGACTTTGTTTGAATTCTCTAGAGAGTTTAGAAGCTATTAGGAAAAGAAAAAAAGAAAAAGGGCTTTATCCTTATCCAGCGCACCGGGTGGAAGATAGCAGTGGGCCGGCCCGGCTGCTCGGCTGCGCGGGTGACCGGGGCGACATCGAAGGCGTATTCACGGCGGTGCACCTTTGAGCGAGGTAAGCGAATCCGGCCGAAGCCGTCTCCACTTAAACGGATGGGCCCGTCCACTAGGTCGCTGACGCGCGGGGCCCAGCGACAGGCCATCTTCATCCTCCCGCACGCGCTTCGGCCGCGGGGAGGAGCGGCTCCCGCCAGCGATTGCCGGGGCTATAGAGCGCCCCTGGCAACATTCTGCCCATCGGCGCGCAGAGAGGCGCTTCTAGCCACGGGTCACACACATGCCGGGGAGGACCTTGTCAAGGAGAGCACCGTTCGTGGCAGACGTGGCTGACGGCGATGGCGGGCATGGAGCTCCGGCCGTTGGGAGGAGTAACCGGAGTGCGGGGGAGCTCTGCGGGGACAGTGGCGATGCAAAGTAACCCATAGGTGGGAAGAAGGGGGCACGGACGACGAGAATTTAGGCGGTGGTCGGCGGCTCGGCTCCGGCCATGGACGAGGTTGGAGGGCACGGGAGAGAGAGAGAGAGAGAGAGAGAGAGAGAGAGAGAGCAAAGGGGATCTGGAGGAAGGTCAGGGACGGCCTTATATGGCGAGGCCAAGGCTCACCATGGACGTGGCGCACGGGTGGCCGCGGAAACAGCTCGGTCAGCAAGGAGGGAGGGAGAGGGGCTGTCTACAGCGTTCGTGGGAGTTGAGTAGGGCGCCAGGAAGAGAGAGGAGGAGCAGGGCGAGCTTGAGGGGGTCCCTGCTGTGGGCGCATGCATTGGCCAAGCTGGGCGGCGTCTGGCGCACGCCTCGGGGGGTGAGAGAGAGAGGGGAAGGAGGGGGACAACACGGTGGAGTGTTGCGGATGTCGAGGCACCTCGACTGGCGTGAGGGGAGGTTCGAGGTGGTCGAGGGACGCGGTGTCAACGCTCGGGTGCTCTGCCATGCGCTCCAAAGCATGCAAATGGCCGGCATCTGCGGCTTTTTGCGTGCACCAGCGCGTCCACTTGTGTCCAGTGACTACGGGAAGAATAAACAAGGGGGAGGGGGCCTTGGATTCTCTGGGACCTGGCAGGAGTGAGAGAGAGGTGAGAAAATGGGAGAAATATAGCTGTCTAGAGAGGGAAAATGGGGTATCACCCCCGCCCCTCAATCATTTCCCCTCGGGCTAGAAAGCTTGTGGGAGGTTAAGAGGGACTAGATGAGGGTGTGGGTGGAGTTTCAACTCATGGGGATAAAAGGAACTAGCCAAAACATGAATTATAAGATTCTGTCAGAAGGTGTTTTATAATGGTTTGGGCTATCTAAGTTGCTCAACTTGCTTTGAAACTTAACAGGAGTGAGAGGCATTACAAATTAGTAGTTCCCACCAATTTTGTGGTTAAATGGAGAAAGTGGTCAATGCAACTTTTGTAAACCCTAGAAATGGGCAGAAACAGTTTTGGCTAGATTTGACCATGCTATCTTGTTCTCATTGACGCACCACTTGGTGTAGTGTCATTATTTGGGTATACAACGTGCTCACAAAAATTGGGGTCAAAAGGAGACAGTTGACAATGTAGAGTTGTCCAAATTTGGTTCTGGACAGAAAGGGTTTCAAGGCACTTTGATCAAGTTATCCTATTCTCCAACTTGTGCCACATGACCTAGGTGAATGATTAGATAATCTGACAATGTGTACAAATTTTGGGATCATTTGGACATGTTTGGTAGTGCAAAGTTGTTCAAACTTGAAAAAGGGCAGAAATGGTTTTGAGAGGGTTTCATGGGGTTATACTGTTCTCCATGACATGAGACTTGTCAAGATCATCAAGTATGCCATTTTTTACATGGTGGAATTTTCTTGGATTTAATGGAGAATATTTCGTTTGTAAATATTTGAAAAGCTTGAAATATCCAAAAAGGGTTTTTGAGGGATTTGGCCAATATTTTGGTCATGACCATGTGTTGAAACTCATATATATGGAAAATATATGTCCCCTGAGTCTCCCTAAATTTTCTCAAATATTTTTGAAACATTAAAATAATTTTAACCTATTAAAGACCATTTCTGGCCTTGAGAAAAAGCCTTTAAATAAAATAGAAAAATAACTTTGAAAATAATATTTTTGTTGTTTTTGGGAGTCCTATATCTAATAGGATTCAAATATGATTTTTGAAAGATTTTTCACACCCTTAATTAAGTACTTGTAGTTCAAGTGTCAATTCAGAGGATTTTGGAAAAGCTATTTTAGAAAATACTTTTTAGCCAAAATATTTTTGTAAGAAAATACTATTCTGTCCTATACACATGGCATGATCATTGGGCAAAGTTTTGGATCAAGGAGAAGGAGTATAAGAGTTGGAGGATTTATTTTTTGTTTAGAGCACTTGCAACCAGCACACAAAAAAATCAAATCAAGCAAAGACCAAAACAGTCAAAAGTTTTTGTCAAACCACATTTTATCATGATTTATTAGCTTAAGTGTTGTGGCATGAAAATCAGGGTGTGATAGTGCGGTGCCTATGCTAAGAAAGTGAACGTAGGCACCAGCCGTTGGATAATAGTACCTGATTCTCGGCGGCGTATGGGTATCGTTATCATATTTGATAGCTAAGGGTCGTCGATGGTGCTTGTGTTTCAGTTGAGTTTGGGCCGGATGTCGCCATTGCTGAAGTGGCTCCGGTGCTTGGTTGCGGTGCCTGTCGACATACAAGAAAGCTCATCTATGGTAAGTGAACAGTTCCACGGTAAAGAAGAGAAAAACTGAAGGAGACAAATCGAAATAACCTAATGAGGTTGCGGCCTCAGTAAAGCAGGGCCGATGGAGTTGTAAGTGCATCTAGTGCCCCTTAGTGATTTTGCTGGTGGAGTTTGTGAGTGTACACAGGTCTATAAGTCTATGAGGAGTTTTATATTTACGATGAAAGTCGACCCCTAAAAATGTATGTCTTCAGCTGAAGACTTTGGTTTTCTTGAAGACTTTGAAAGTGAGGAAATTGGTGTGACCATGAAGACTTGACATTCATGCGAGGAATATGAAGCATCAAGACTTTTGTTTTCGTAATTTCATTTTCTATTTCTTGAGTCATAGGAAACACCGTACTATTAAAGGGGGTCAAGGTAAGACTAAGGAAAAGTTTCCTAGTGATGCTCATCTCAAAGTCCTACACCTACCCAATCCTTTCGAGTGAAGATGTTGGAAATCTCATACAGTTTAGTCAATTTCATCAGTGACAGAGATGAAGATCGTCTGGTATCTAAGGAATTTGTTCTAACTTAGGAGTTAGGAATCCGCCAGTGCGGATTGCCTACGAGTGAGGAACATGATAGCCCTGAGGAATTTGATACTCAAATATCCGACCGTTGTTGTGCTACGCGCCAGCTGTCCCAAAATATCTACCCACCTGACAGTCATATCATTGAAGGGCATTTATGTATTATCATGTCGGGCTGCTCCCTAGGCTATAAATAGCCGCCCCTAGCTACAACCACTAGTTGGTTGGCTGCTCTGTGAGAAACTGACACTTGTCATTGAGAGCATTCCATCCTCCGAGGACTTTGAGAGAAAATCATCAAGTGAGGAAAACACAAACCCAAACACCTACAAACCCAAAGTGATTGAGCATCGCTAAAGAGATTGTTCCTGTGTGGAATCGATGCTTGTTACCTTTGAGCACTGTGTATCCTCCAGACGGTTAGGCGTCATGGTCTAGAGCACCCAAGAGGATACTGTGGATCGTCGAGTGATCGAGTGTGTGAAGGTTTGGAAGTCACCTGAAGACTTACCACGGCTGATTGGGCAAGGTCTGTGTGATCTTAGCTCAAGGAGAATACAATGAGGACTGTGTGTCCTCGGGTTTAAATACCTAGCCACTCCAACCAGACGTACAATTGTCCCAGAAGCTGGAACTGGTCTACCAAATCATTGTATTCACCGAGCTACTGGTTCTATTTCCTCAACCCTTTCATTTCTTCATTCACATGCTGTTGTACTTGATCGTTAATGTTTGAAGACTTTGATTGAAGACTTTCTCAATTTCCTCATTCATAATTCTTCAGTCACTTTGTCTTCAGTCTGCTTATCCTGTGTTCACGCTACTTGTACTCTGTGCTTGTTTTCATTTCATCATGATGACTGTGCTACTGCTCTGTTACACTTGCATCTGAGTCCTTATTCCGCTGCTAGTCGTTCGTGACTTAGGAAATTCCTCACCTTGAATTTCATCAGTGATGAATTTGTAAAATCGCCTATTCACCCCCCTCTAGTCGATATAACGCACTTTCAATTAGTATCAGAGCGAGGTACTCCCTTGTTTTGTGTGATTTTGGTTTAACCGCTTGGAGTTTTAGTTATGTCGACTGCAGGAATGATCAAGGTCTCGGCTGGGTGTCCTACCTTTGATGGGACGGACTACCCCTACTGGAAGAATAAGATGCGCATGCATCTTGAGGCAATTGACAATCATCTCTGGTGCATTGTGGAAAATGGTGTTCCCTCCGTCACTCCTACAATTAACGTTGCTGATGTGAAGAGATTCGAACAACTCGACTCTCAAGCGAAGAATATCATATGTGGCCATCTGAGCAAAGGGCAGTATGGCAGAGTGAGTGACTTGGAGACAGCTAAGCTTATCTGGGATAGGCTATCCAAGGTCAACGAAGGAGTCTCAACTCAACGTGACTGTCGAGTTGACGTTCTTCGCAATCTCTTCAACCACTTCAAAAGACTCGACAATGAGAATGTTCAGCAAACCTTCGATCGCCTCACTAACATCTCTAATGAGCTTCAAGCACTTGGTGCCACTGACATCACCGACCATGAGGTGGTGAAGAAATTGTTGAGATCGCTTGATTCCTGATTTGACACTCTTGCCCTGATGATTCAAGAGCATGGAGACTACAAGTCACTTGATCCTGCTGATATCCTCGAGAGGCTGAATACTCATGAGTTCCAGCTTGCTGAGAAGAGAGATCTCTACGGTTCAAGCTATGGTTGATCTCGAGCACTGAAGGCCAAGGCAGTCTATGAATCTGAAGAAGAGGATTCTAGTAGCAGCCTTGGTGATCCTGAAGAACCGAGTCAGGAGCTAGCAATACTCGTGAGGAAATTCCAGAAGTTCTCAAGACGTGGTCGCTTTGGTAAATCCTCAAGAGGTGATGACATGAGATCAGATTCCTGATCCCGTAACTACAAGAAGAGAACTTGCCACAAATGCAAGAAACCGGGTCACTACATTAGTGATTGTCCTTAGTAGGAGAAGGAATCAAAGAAGAAGAAATACAAGGATGACTATTTCAATGACTCAAAGAAGAAGAAGAAATCTTCAAAGTCCTCATCGTCAATCTTCAAAGTCTTTATTGTTGGAAATATGCCCTAGAGGCAATAATAAAAGCATTATTATTATATTTCCTTGTTCATGATAATTGTCTTTATTCATGCTATAATTGTGTTATCCGGAAATCGTAATGCATGTGTGAATAACAGACACCAACATGTCCCTAGTAAGCCTCTAGTTGACTAGCTCGTTGATCAATAGATAGTCATGGTTTCCTGACTATGGACATTGGATGTCATTGATAACAAGATCTCATCATTAGGAGAATGATGTGATGGACAAGACCCAATCCTAAACATAGCACAAGATCGTATAGTTCGTTTGCTAGAGTTTTTCCAATGCCAAAGTATCTTTTCCTTAGACCATGAGATCGTGTAACTCCCGGATACCGTAGGAGTGCTTTGGGTATACCAAACGACACAACGTAACTGGGTGACTATAAAGGTAGACTACGGGTATCTCCGAAAGTGTCTGTTGGGTTGACATGGATGAAGATTGGGATTTGTCACTCCGTATGACGGAGAGGTATCACTGGGCCCACTCGGTAATGCATCATCATAATGAGCTCAGAGTGACCAAGTGTCTGGTCACGGGATCATGCATTACGGTACGAGTAAAGTGACTTGCCGGTAACGAGATTGAACGAGGTATTGGGATACCGACGATCGAATCTCGGGCAAGTAACATATCGATTGACAAAGGGAATTGAGTACGGGGTTGATTGAATCCTCGACATCGTGGTTCATCCAATGAGATCATCGTGGAGCATGTGGGAGCCAACATGGGTATCCAGATCCCGCTGTTGGTTATTGACCTGAGAGTCGTCTCGGTCATGTCTGCCTGTCTCCCGAACCCGTAGGGTCTACACACTTAAGGTTCGGTGACGCTAGGGTTATGAAGATATGTATATGCAGAAACCCGAATGTTGTTCGGAGTCCCGGATGAGATCCCGGACGTCACGAGGAGTTCCGGAATGGTCCGGAGGTAAAGAATTATATATAGGAAGTGCAGTTTCGGGCATCGGGACAAGTTTCGGTGTTATCGGTATTGTACCGGGACCACCGGAGGGGTCTCGGGGGCCCACCGGGTGGGGCCACCTGTCCAGGGGGGCCACATGGGCTGTAGGGGGTGCTCCTTGGCCTTCATGGGCCAAGGGCACCAGCCCCTATAGGCCCATGCCCCTAGGGTTTCCACCTAGGAGGAGTCCTAGTGGTGGAAGGCACCCCTAGGTGCCTTGGGGGGGAGTGAAACCTCCCCTTGGCCGCCGCCCCCCTAGTAGATCTCATCTACTAGGGCCGGCGCCCCCCCTATGGCACCCCTATATATAGTGGGGGGGGGGGAGAGGAGGGAAACAGACCAGCCCCTGGCGCCTCCCTCTTCCCCGTTACGTCTCTCTCTCGTAGTCTCGGCGAAGCCCTGCTTCTGTGACGCCCTGCATCCACCACCACGCCGTCGTGCTGCTAGATCTTCATCAACCTCTCCTTCCCCCTTGCTGGATCAAGAAAGGAGGAGACGTCTCCCGTCCCGTACGTGTGTTGAACGCGGAGGTGCCGTCCGTTCGGCACTTGGTCATCGGTGATTTGGATCACGTCGAGTACGACTACATCATCACCGTTCTTTGAACGCTTCCGCTCGCGATCTACAAGGTACGTAGATGCATCCGATGACTCGTTGCTAGATGAACTCCTAGATGGATCTTGGTGAAACGAGTAGGAAAATTTTTGTTTTCTGCAATGTTCCCCAACAGTGGCATCATGAGCTAGGTCTATGCGTAGTTCTTCTTGCGCGAGTAGAACACAATTTGTTGTGGGCGTAGATTTGCCAACTTTCTTGCCGTTACTAGTCTTTTCTTGCTTCAGCGGTATTGTGGGATGAAGCGGCCTGGACCAACCTTACACGTACGCTTACGTGAGACCGGTTCCACCGACTAACATGCACCAGTTGTATAAGGTGGCTGGCGGGTGTCTGTCTCTCCTACTTTAGTTGGAGCGGATTCGATGAACAGGGTCCTTATGAAGGGTAAATAGAAGTTGACAAATCACGTTGTGGCTTTAACGCAGGTAAGAAGACGTTCTTGCTAGAACCCTAATTCAGCCACGTAAAACTTGCAACAACAATTAGAGGACGTCTAACTTGTTTTTTGCAGCAAGTGGTTTGTGATATGATATGGCCAAAGTTGTGATGAATGATGAATGATCTATATGTGATGTATGAGATGTTCATGCTATTGTAATAGGAGTCACGACTTGCATGTCGATGAGTATGACAACCGGCAGGAGCCATAGGAGTTGTCTTTATTCTTTTATATGACCTGCGTGTCATTGAGAAACGCCATGTAAATTACTTTACTTTATTGCTAAACGCGTTAGCCATAGTAGTAGAAGTAATAGTTGGCGAGCAACTTCATGGATACACGATGATGGAGATCATGATGATGGAGATCATGGTGTCAAGCCGGTGACAAGATGATCATGGAGCCCCAAGATGGAGATCAAAGGAGCTATGTGATATTGGCCATATCATGTCACGTTTATTATTTGATTGCATGTGATGTTTATCATGTTTTGCATCTTGTTTACTTAGAACGACGGTAGTAAATAAGATGATCCCTCATACTAATTTCAAGAAGTGTTCCCCCTAACTGTGCACCGTTGCGACAGTTCGCTGTTTCAAAACACCACGTGATGATCGGGTGTTTTATTCAGACGTTCACATACAACGGGTGTAAGACAGATTTACACATGCAAACACTTAGGTTGACTTGACGAGCCTAGCATGTACAGACATGGCCTCGGAACACAGAAGACCGAAAGGTCGAGCATGAGTCGTATAGAAGATACGATCAACATGAAGATGTTCACTGATGTTGACTAGTCCGTCTCACGTGATGATCGGACACGGTCTAGTTAACTCGGATCATGTAATACTTAGATGACTGGAGGGATGTCTAATCTAAGTAGGAGTTCACTAATAATTTGATTAGTTGAACTTAATTATCATGAACTTAGTCTAAATATTTTGCAATATGTCTTGTAGATCAAATGGCCAACGTAGTCCTCAACTTCAACGCGTTCCTAGAGAAAACTAAGCTGAAAGACGATGGCAGCAACTATACGGACTGGGTCCGGAACCTGAGGATCATCCGCATAGCTGCCAAGAAAGATTATGTCCTACAAGCACCGCTTGGTGACGCACCCGTTCTCCCTGCAGAACAAGATGTTATGAACGCTTGGCAGGCACGTACCGATGACTACTCCCTCGTTCAGTGCGGCATGCTTTACAATTTAGAGCCGGGGCTCCAAAAGCGTTTTGAGAGACACGGAGCATATGAGATGTTCGAAGAGCTGAAAATGGTTTTCCAAGCTCATGCCCGGGTCGAGAGATATCAAGTCTCCGACAAGTTCTTCTGCTGTAAGATGGAGGAAAACAGTTCTGTCAGTGAGCACATACTCACTATGTCTGGGTTGCATAACCGCTTGACTCAGCTGGGAGTTAATCTCCCGGATGATGCGGTCATTGACAGAATCCTCCAGTCGCTTCCACCAAGCTACAAGAGCTTTGTGATGAACTTCAATATGCAGGGGATGGAAAAGACCATTCCTGAAGTATTTGCTATGCTGAAATCAGCAGAGGTAGAAGTCAGGAAGGAACATCAAGTGTTGATGGTCAATAAAACCATTAAGTTCAAGAAAGGCAAGGGTAAAAAGAAATTCAAGAAGGATGGCAAGGAGGTTGCCGCGCCCGGCAAGCAAGCTGCCGGGAAGAAGCCAAAGAATGGACCCAAGCCCGAGACTGAGTGCTTTTATTGCAAGGGAAGCGGTCACTGGAAGCGGAACTGCCCTAAGTACTTAGCGGACAAGAAGGCCGGCAAAACCAAAGGTATATGTGATATACATGTAATTGATGTGTACCTTACTAGTGCCCGTAGTAGCTCCTGGGTATTTGATACCGGTGCAGTTGCTCACATTTGTAACTCAAAGCAGGGGCTGCGGAATAAGCGGAAACTGGCAAAGGACGAGGTGACGATGCGCGTCGGGAATGGTTCCAAGGTCAATGTGATCGCTGTCGGCACGCTACCTCTGCATCTCCCTTCGGGATTAGTTTTAAACCTTAATAATTGTTATTTAGTGCCAGCTTTGAGCATGAACATTGTATCAGGATCTCGTTTAATTCGAGATGGCTACTCATTTAAATCCGAGAATAATGGTTGTTCTATTTATATGAGAGATATGTTTTATGGTCATGCTCCTATGGTGAATGGTTTATTCTTTATGAATCTCGAACGTGATGCTACACATGTTCACAATGTGAGTACCAAAAGAAGTAAGGTTGATAATGATAGTCCCACATACTTGTGGCACTGCCGCCTTGGTCACATAGGTGTCAAGCGCATGAAGAAACTCCATGCAGATGGACTTTTAGAGTCTCTTGATTATGAATCATTTGACACATGCGAACCATGCCTTATGGGAAAAATGACCAAGACTCCGTTCTCAGGAACAATGGAGCGAGCAACCAACTTATTGGAAATCATACATACTGATGTGTGCGGTCCAATGAGTGTTGAGGCTCGCGGTGGCTATCGTTATGTTCTCACCCTCACTGATGATTTAAGTAGGTATGGGTATATCTACTTAATGAGACACAAGTCTGAAACCTTTGAAAAGTTCAAGGAATTTCAGAGTGAGGTTGAAAATCAACGTGACAGGAAAATCAAGTTTCTACGATCAGATCGTGGAGGAGAATACTTGAGTCATGAGTTTGGCACACACTTAAGAAAATGTGGAATAGTTTCACAACTCACGCCGCCTGGAACACCTCAGCGTAACGGTGTGTCCGAATGTCGTAATCGCACTCTGTTGGATATGGTGCGATCTATGATGTCTCTTACCGATTTACCGCTATCTTTTTGGGGCTATGCTTTAGAGACTGCCGCATTCACTTTAAATAGGGCATCGTCGAAATCCGTTGAGACGACACCGTATGAATTATGGTTTGGGAAGAAACCTAAGCTGTCGTTTCTAAAAGTTTGGGGATGCGATGCTTACGTCAAGAAACTTCAACCTGAAAAGCTCGAACCCAAGTCGGAAAAATGCGTCTTCATAGGGTACCCAAAGGAAACTATTGGGTACACCTTCTACCTCAGATCCGAAGGCAAGATCTTTGTTGCCAAGAATGGATCCTTTCTAGAGAAGGAGTTTCTCTCGAAAGAAGTAAGTGGGAGGAAAGTAGAGCTTGAAGAAGTATTACCTCTTGAACCGGAAAATGGCACAACTCAAGAAAATGTTCCTGAGGTGCCTGCACCGACTAGAGAGGAAGTTAATGATGATGATCAAGATACTTCTGATCAAGCTCCTACTGAAATTCGAAGGTCCAAAAGGACACGTTCCGCACCAGAGTGGTACGGCAACCCTGTCTTGGAAATCATGTTGTTAGACAACGGTGAACCTTCGAACTATGAAGAAGCAATGGTGGGCCCGGATTCCGACAAATGGCTAGAAGCCATGAAATCCGAGATAGGATCCATGTATGAAAATGAAGTATGGACTTTGACTGACTTGCCCGTTGAGCGGCGAGCCATAGAAAATAAATGGATCTTTAAGAGGAAGACAGACGCGGATGGTAATGTGACCATCTATAAAGCTCAGCTTGTCGCTAAGGGTTATCGACAAGTTCAAGGGGTTGACTACGATGAGACTTTCTCACCGGTAGCAAAGCTGAAGTCCGTCCGAATCATGTTAGCAATTGCCGCATTCTACGATTATGAAATATGGCAAATGGACGTCAAAACGGCATTCCTTAATGGTTTCCTTAAGGAAGAATTGTATATGATGCAACCGGAAGGTTTTGTCGATCCTAAGAATGCTGACAAAGTGTGCAAGCTCCAACGCTCGATTTATGGGCTGGTGCAAGCATCTCGGAGTTGGAACATTCGCTTTGATGAGATGATCAAAGCGATTGGGTTTACACAGACTTATGGAGAAGCCTGTGTTTACAAGAAAGTGAGTGGGAGCTCTGTAGCATTTCTCATACTATATGTAGATGACATACTTTTGATGGGAAATGATATAGAACTCTTGGACAGCATCAAGGCCTATTTGAATAAGAGTTTTTCAATGAAGGACCTTGGAGAAGCTGCTTATATATTAGGCATCAAAATCTATAGAGATAGATCGAGACGCCTCATAGGTCTTTCACAAAGCACATACCTTGATAAGATATTGAAGAAGTTCAATATGGATCAATCCAAGAAGGGGTTCTTGCCTGTGTTACAAGGTATGAAATTGAGCTCAGCTCAATGTCCGACCACGGCAGAAGATATAGAAGAGATGAGCGTCATCCCCTATGCATCAGCCATAGGTTCTATTATGTATGCCATGCTGTGTACTAGACCTGATGTTAACCTTGCCGTCAGTTTGGTAGGAAGGTACCAAAGTAATCCCGGCAAGGAGCACTGGACAGCGGTCAAGAATATCCTGAAGTACCTGAAAAGGACTAAGGAAATGTTTCTCGTTTATGGAGGTGACGAAGAGCTCGTCGTAAAGGGTTACGTCGACGCTAGCTTCGACACAGATCTGGATGACTCTAAGTCACAAACCGGATACGTGTATATTTTGAATGGTGGGGCAGTAAGCTGGTGTAGTTGCAAGCAAAGCGTCGTGGCGGGATCTACATGTGAAGCGGAGTACATGGCGGCCTCGGAGGCAGCACATGAAGCAATATGGGTGAAGGGGTTCATCACCGACCTAGGAGTCATACCCAATGCGTCGGGGCCGATCAAGCTCTTCTGTGACAACACTGGAGCTATTGCACTTGCCAAGGAGCCCAGGTTTCACAAGAAGACAAGGCACATCAAGCGTCGCTTCAACTCCATTCGTGAAAATGTTCAAGATGGAGACATAGAGATTTGTAAAATACATACGGACCTGAATGTAGCAGATCCGTTGACTAAACCTCTCCCTAGAGTAAAACATGATCAACACCAGAATTCCATGGGTGTTCGATTCATCACAATGTAACTAGATTATTGACTCTAGTGCAAGTGGGAGACTGTTGGAAATATGCCCTAGAGGCAATAATAAAAGTATTATTATTATATTTCCTTGTTCATGATAATTGTCTTTATTCATGCTATAATTGTGTTATCCGGAAATCGTAATGCATGTGTGAATAACAGACACCAACATGTCCCTAGTAAGCCTCTAGTTGACTAGCTCGTTGATCAATAGATAGTCATGGTTTCCTGACTATGGACATTGGATGTCATTGATAACAAGATCTCATCACTAGGAGAATGATGTGATGGACAAGACCCAATCCTAAACATAGCACAAGATCGTATAGTTCGTTTGCTAGAGTTTTTCCAATGTCAAAGTATCTTTTCCTTAGACCATGAGATCGTGTAACTCCCGGATACCGTAGGAGTGCTTTGGGTATACCAAACGTCACAACGTAACTGGGTGACTATAAAGGTAGACTACGGGTATCTCCGAAAGTGTCTGTTGGGTTGACATGGATCAAGATTGGGATTTGTCACTCCGTATGACGGAGAGGTATCACTGGGCCCACTCGGTAATGCATCATCATAATGAGCTCAGAGTGACCAAGTGTCTGGTCACGGGATCATGCATTACGGTACGAGTAAAGTGACTTGCCGGTAACGAGATTGAACGAGGTATTGGGATACCGACGATCGAATCTCGGGCAAGTAACATATCGATTGACAAAGGGAATTGAGTACGGGGTTGATTGAATCCTCGACATCGTGGTTCATCCGATGAGATCATCGGGGAGCATGTGGGAGCCAACATGGGTATCCAGATCCCGCTGTTGGTTATTGACCTGAGAGTCGTCTCGGTCATGTCTGCCTGTCTCCCGAACCCGTAGGGTCTACACACTTAAGGTTCGGTGACGCTAGGGTTATGAAGATATGTATATGCAGAAACCCGAATGTTGTTCGGAGTCCCGGATGAGATCCCGGACGTCACGAGGAGTTCCGGAATGGTCCGGAGGTAAAGAATTATATATAGGAAGTGCAGTTTCGGGCATCGGGACAAGTTTCGGTGTTATCGGTATTGTACCGGGACCACCGGAGGGGTCCCGGGGGCCCACCGGGTGGGGCCACCTGTCCCGGGGGGCCACATGGGCTGTAGGGGGTGCGCCTTGGCCTTCATGGGCCAAGGGCACCAGCCCCTATAGGCCCATGCGCCTAGGGTTTCCACCTAGGAGGAGTCCTAGTGGTGGAAGGCACCCCTAGGTGCCTTGGGGGGGAGGGAAACCTCCCCTTGGCCGCCGCCCCCCCTAGTAGATCTCATCTACTAGGGCCGGCGCCCCCCCTATGGCACCCCTATATATAGTGGGGGGGAGAGGAGGGAAACGGACCAGCCCCTGGCGCCTCCCTCTTCCCCGTTACGTCTCTCTCTCGTAGTCTCGGCGAAGCCCTGCTTCTGTGACGCCCTGCATCCACCACCATGCCGTCGTGCTGCTGGATCTTCATCAACCTCTCCTTCCCCCTTGCTGGATCAAGAAAGGAGGAGACATCTCCCGTCCCATACGTGTGTTGAACGCGGAGGTGTCGTCCGTTCGGCACTTGGTCATCGGTGATTTGGATCACGTCAAGTACGACTACATCATCACCGTTCTTTGAACGCTTCCGCTCGCGATCTACAAGGTACGTAGATGCATCTGATGACTCGTTGCTAGATGAACTCCTAGATGGATCTTGGTGAAACGAGTAGGAAAATTTTTGTTTTCTGCAACGTTCCCCAACATTTATATCACAAGAAGAGCAGCTCCAAAAAGGCTCGGGCATTCATTGGCAAGGAAATGGACTTTGAAGCTGAATCTGAGGAAAATGAGGAAGAAGAGTCATCTGAGGAGTCAGACTCTGGTGTGGCGATCCTAGCTCTCGCTACTGCTTTCGTCAGCAAGTCCATCTTCAACTCTGAGGAAAATGATTTCCCCAACACTGCTGACGACGGCGATGATGACTATGCTCCCA
Organism: Triticum timopheevii; assembly: GCA_963921465.1. Taxonomy (NCBI): domain Eukaryota; kingdom Viridiplantae; phylum Streptophyta; class Magnoliopsida; order Poales; family Poaceae; genus Triticum; species Triticum timopheevii. The sequence goes on along the minus strand of OY997266.1, from coordinate 189,871,542 downwards.
CCTATTGCTTCATGGGAAAAGGTGCCACGGTACTCAAATATCCCTCCTCTAAATCAAGTGAGGATGAATCTGATGAAAACCTCAAGCCTAGCTATTCTAAACTTGCTAAGATTGCTGTGAAACAACAAAAGGCTTTTGAAAAGGTTCAAAATATTCTAGACAAAAGCGATGACCTGTTGGGTGAAGAAATGGATCGAACTCAAACTCTGACTGATAATCTTCAGAGACTTCAGCCTAAGTTTGATAACCTTCAAAGTCATCATAACACTCTCTTAGCTAATCATGAGAAGCTTTCTTATGAATTTCTTCAAAGAAAGCAAGATCTTGAGAAGCTAAGGGTGAGTTATGAAGATCTTCAGAAGGAGCATGATTCATTGCTTGCTCAACAGATCAATTTTGCTCAGGATGAATTCATTCCACCATGTTTGAAATGTATTGAACGTGAATCTGCTAATTCTTCACATGAAAGTTCAAATGCTTCTATTGCTGCAAATTCTTCAACTGTCTCTGTGGTCACAAATTCCTCATCTGAGGATACCACAAGTATCACTGACAATGCAGGGTTGAAGGAATTGTATGTGACATGCATGTACAAAAGCCTCAAAGGGCATCAGGCTCTTTGTGATGTGCTTAAAAAGCAGATCCCCAACAGGAACCCTAGGAACAGGGTATTTCCTTTGAGAGGAAACTCAATGCTGATGGGACCTACTGGAAACCTGGGCAGTATCCCAAAACCTCATGGGTTGCTACAAAGGGACCTCCCATAGATCCATCCACTTTATCTGGATTTACATGTGAATATTCATATTCTTCTGATGAGTCATTTGACTCCAACTATAAACTGTTCAAAAATGAGAATGGTGAAGTATTTGCTAGATATGTTGGAACTAACTGCAGGAATGGTCCCCCTATGATGAAAATTTGGGTTCCCAAAAGGTGCCTTGAAAGTCTTCAGGTGAATGTCATAATGACACCACCTGTGAAGAATAGGAACCCCAGATCAAATTCTTCATATGGATCCAAGTCATCATATGGACCAAATTCTTCATGTGGATCAAATTCCTCATATGGATCAAAATCCTCATATGAACATCATCGTGCTAACACTTCTGTTTCGCAGGGAAAGCATAAGGGCTATGAATATGTGCATTATTCTTCAAATCATTATGTTCATAAGTCCTCGAAGAATTTCTCTACTTATTCATATGCTTACTCTAACCCCTCTTCTGTGAAACAAAGTGGACTGGCTTCTATGCCACCTTTCTCTTATGGAGCTCGCAGAATGATGAACTCTTTGCCACCCCTCCAAATGTGGGTGGTGAAGAAAAAGAACTAATCTCTTATGCAGCGTCAGGTCTCCAGACGAACTTAAACGTATGATGAATTTGCTGGAGACCTGAATATGCTTGAAAGGACGCAAGCTAATCATGAAGAAATGAATATTCATTTCTCACGTCCTCATACTACTATATATGTTGTATTGCTTGATGAAATTCAATCTGATGAAATTTATGTCATATTCTTACCTGAGTAAGTATATGAGTTCATAAGTTGCACTAATTGATCTGCAGGATGATCAACCCAAAGCTACTGAGTGGACCCTCGATAGTGGATGTACAAATCACATGACCGGTGACAGGAACTTACTGATGGACACTTCTTTATCTCCATCTCATCTGAAGCATATCACCTACGCTGACAAAGGCAAAAGCAAGGTATTGAATCTAGGTAGGGTTGCGATCTCAAAGGATCGACACATGGACAAAGTCATGCTTGTCGAGTCCCTAGGATGCAACCTCATGTCTGTCTCAGTGCTTTCTAATCTTGATATGGTTGTTGTCTTTGGCAAGTATCGTTGTGTCGTGATCATGGAAGCTGACCTGTGGGGACCCCGACTCGCAAGTCGTGATCACCGAATGCACGTGTACAGTGATCCCAGAGATCAATGCTCACTGAACACACAAAAGCTGAATAACAAGAGTCTTACATCCATACATACCGTCTTACACAAATAGTGACCAACATGGTCAAGTCTTACATCGATAAAGCCTTAAGGGCTGAACATCAAATGAAACATAGCAGCGGAAATCGTCGTCGATAAGTAGAACCCATGCCATCTGCCTTAACCCTACAGGCATTCTGACTGGGAACGTCCTAGTTCGCATGATCGTCTCCAAAGAACTCTTCTTCGAACTCCGGTTCTCCCATGCCTGGTCAATTAAATAACCAGTGGCAAGCCAATGAGTACTTTGAATGTACTCGCAAGCAACCCATGATTTGGTTCAAGGTACAGTAATGCATGACATAGGTAAAGTTTTGCATAAAGCTAGTTTTGAGTGCAGGACATGTTCAACATCCTATAAAGCATGCATCAAGAGAATTCAAGTAACCATAAGATCTGGTCACAGATATCAACATAAATAGAAAGGGGCACCAACCCATTTATCATAAACAGAGTGGGCACCAACCCATCTCAATCGTGTCAAGTCCATTGACTTGACCCAAGTCATCCCCATCATCACACACACTAGGTTGAAATCTCTGGACATAGTTTAAGCAGCACCGCCCAACCGTCCTTGACCGTGGACACGGCTATTCGAATAGTTTTACACTCTGCAGAGGTTGCACACTTTACCCACTAGATCCGGGGAACTTCCGTGTCATCCACGACCCGCGGTACCTCAAGTACCCGGGGCAAGCACCCAATCACTACCTTTCCCTAGACGACACTAACATGGAGTCCACTCGATTGGTAGTAACCCCCGTGCCAAACATTTCACATCACAAAGTTGTGGAGCCTCGCTCCTATATTCATCGCATACCACAAGCACGGGGTACCAACGGTGTGTCCGGTGCCCTGTGAAAACAGTCATGGCCGCCCTACCTGGCACGACCCCGTCCCAAGAGAGAGCACCAACTCTCCCCCGTCACTAGTAATGCGGCTCCAAGCTAGTATCGGTCTAGGTACTCAATAATGCCCTTTCCCATAAAAGGGTAGAGTGGTCGCGCATGTAGGGTTGGGACAGTCATCAATTCTTAAATCTAATCCGTTTTCGAAAAGAACACACACTTGCCTTGGTACATCACTTCGTCATCAAGTGGTTACCTTTCTCATCATCTCCCTCGGGCATAAATGGCACCCGATGGGGTTTTCGAAAGTTGTTTGAAAATATTTTTGCCTCCTTCACCATGCATATCCCCGTTCCTTTTGCATAGCACTACTTAGCACCCTATCTACTCCCACCGGCATAACCCTCATAAGGAGGTAGGGCCATGCGCAATGCAAGTATCAACGAGAAAATAACGGAGGCAACCAACTCATGGGGTTCCCCATCTCACCATGATTCCGATGCAACAATAATAAAGAGCTAAAAATGACATGCATATAAAGGGGTATCATAGTCATGGTCAAAGGGCTGCTTGCCTTGGTTGGCTTGATCTTCAAAGTCTTCAGGCCCTGCTCCTCCTTCTTCCTCAGCTACCTCGTCAAATACGGGATCTAACGTCGCAAGAAAACAACGGGAAAATAAGACGATAATAAAAACAGAAAAGTCAAAGTGCTCACAAAAATGTCAACTTATTTTTGTAAAATACTAGGAGGAAGGCTAGGAAGGGTACATCTTTTGGTTTTGGTTCTGGAGCAGCAAAATAGGAGTTATGGATTTTCAAAGGCTTATTTAAATGCTAAAAACCACATTTAAATATTTACAGAGAAGAAAAGGTGGTTGGATTTGAGTGAAAGTTGCACCATTAAATAGGTTGCAATATTCTAGGAATTTAGAAATTAAAATCAATGCATTTGGATTAATATTCTGCCCTGTGGAATATTTGGAGATAATACAGAAAAGGAAAAAGAAAAACGGCGCTATGCCACTGGGCCAGAGAGGCCACAGCAGCAGCAGGCCCAGGGGGAAACCCAGCCCACGCGGCCGCCACGTCGAAGGCGTAAAGGCTGAATACGCCTTCGGCCGACGGCGGGTCGGTGCGCACGCGCGCACGTTTTAAACCTGACGGGTGGATCCCACCCGTCAGGGCGTGAGGCTGACTGGCCGGCCCCACGGGGGCCGTCGTCTACCTCCGGCCAGAGGCGACGGCGAGCTCGCCGGCGGCGATACAGGGCACGGGAAGGGTCGCGGAGGCTACCGTTGGACTCAGGAGCGAGTCGCGGTTCTGGTGGTGGTGGAGACGGTCGCCGGGGTGGCCTGCTTCGCCGGCGACGAGGTCCCGCGGCGGAGGTGCTTCGGGCGCCGGTGGTTCCGGCCGTTTCCGGCTGCAAAACGAGGGGGAAAGAGAGGGGAAAGCATCAGTGAGGCGAGGGGAGTCCAGTTTGAGAGAGAAAAGGAGCGGAGGAGGCCTGTACCCGCAGATCGACGGCGACCCGAGGCGGCGGAGCTCGAGCTCGATCTCGAGCTCGGGCGGCTCTGGAGAGAAGTGGGTGGTTCCGGGGGTGGATTGGGTGTGTGGAGGGGCGACAGGGAGGAAGAGAAGGGCTCGGGAGCGCCTTATATAGGCTGGCCGCGGTTCACCGTGGGCGTGGCCTACGGGCGCCCGCGGGATCGGCTCTGGAAGCCGTTGGAGAGAGGTTGGAGCTGTCCACGGCGCTCGTGGGGATGGAGTAGGGCACCAGGGAGGAGGAGAGAGAGCGGGGGAGTGTTCTGGCGCCCGCGCGTGTGAGGCCGGCCATTGGCCGAGCCGGGCGGCGTCGGGCACGCGCTGCAGGAGGGGAGAGAGAGGGAGAGACAATGGGGACGGCACGGCGGCGTGTCGCAGACGTCGAGACACATCAACTGGCGCGATGGGAAGGCACGAGGCGGTCGGGAGGCGCGGTGTCAACGGTCGGCGCTCTGGCAGGCGCTCCAGAGCGCGACTTTGGCCGGCATCCGCGGGTTTTCCGCGTCGCGCGCGCGTCCTTTTCTGTCTGGAGGCTACAGTGGAAGGGGGCAAAACCTGGAAACAGCCTGGGATGCTCTGGGGTGCAGAGGGGAGAGAGAGAGGCTGGGAGAGAGAAGGGAAGCTGTTGTCCAGAGAGGACAAACGTGATTCCCTCCTTCCTCCACATTGCTTCCTCGGGTAGAAAAGTGTCTAAGTGACAGAGGGGAGTGAGGAGGGGTTGTGGCAAAAAGATGAACTCAAGGAGATTAGTGAAAGTGGCAAAAATAGGCTTTTTAGTATTTTGCCAGAAGGTGTTTGATGGAGTTTTGGGTAAGCTAATGACTCCCACTGGCCAAGATACTCCAAGGGGTGAAATGTCACATATATTTAGGGCCTTCCACCCATTTTGAGCTTATTTGGACAAAGTCGCCAATGCAACTTTTGCAAACCCTAGAAATGGGCAGAAATGGATTTGTGTAGATCCAGTGGAGTAAATCATTTCTCCTTGATGTGCCACTTGGTGTGGTAGCCTTATTTGGTCACATGATCAGGCTCACCAAAGTTGGGGCCCTGGAGAAAAAGTTGGTAGTGCAAAGTAGTTCAAACTTGATTCTGGTCAGAGAGGGTTTTGAGGCACTTTGACCAAGACTTCCTATTCTCCAACCTGTGCCATTTGGTCCAGATGCATCATTAGACCAATGAAGCATGTCCACCAAGTTTGAGCACATTTGGACATACTTGGCAATGTAAAGTTGATCAAACTTCAGAATGGATAGAGATAGTTTTGAGGGGTTTTGATGGTGTTATCTTGTTCTCCAAGTCATGAGACTTGGCAAGATCATCTAATATGTCATATGTGACATGATGGAATTTTCCTGGAATTTTTGGAGAATATTTCCTTTGTAAATATTTCAAAAGCTTGAAATATCCAGAAAGGGTTTTAGAGGGATTTGACCAATATTTTGAACATGACCAGGTGTTGAAACTCTTATATATGGACAATATATGTCCTATGAGTTTCCCTAAATTTTGTCAAATATTTTTGAAACAGTAAAGTAATTTTTTCCTATTAAAGACCATTTCTGGCCTTAACAAAAAGCCTTTAAATAAAATAGAACAGTAACTTTTAAAATTATATTTTTGTGGTTCCTGGGCATCCTATATCTAATAGGAGTCAAATATATTTTTGGAAAGATTTTTACTGCCCTTAATCAAGTACTTGTAGTGCAAACCTCAATTCAGGGGTTTTTGGAAAACTAATTTTAGAAAATACTTTCTGGCCAAATTATTTTTGTAAGAAAACTCCATATAGCACTATTCACATGGCATGGTCATTGGTCAGGAGCTTGGGGTAAGGAGGTGGAATATAGAGGGCAGAGTAGTTGACTTCAAGAAGCACTTGAAAGAAATACAGAGAAAAAACCAACTCCAAATAAAAGCCAAATAATGCAAAAAGTTTTTGTTGGTCCAAATTTTCATGCTTTAATAATGAAAATGAAATGTTACAAAATGCAGGGTGTGACAGACCTACCCCCCTTACAAGAATCTCGTCCCCGAGATTCCTAAACTAGGCTTAAAAGAGATACGGAAATTCGGATCTAAGGTAGTCTTCACGCTCCCAAGTTGCTTCTGCTTCAGTGTGGTTGCTCCATTGGACCTTGAAGTACTTGATGGTGCGGCTTCGAGTGCGTCGTTCAGCCTCATCCAGAATGCAGATGGGCCGCTCACGATAAGTCAAATCAGGTTGAAGATCAATGGCTTGATGATTGACGTCCTTGTAGAGGTCGGGCTTGTCTGGAACTTGGAGACACTTCCGGAGTTGTGACACGTGGAACACGTTGTGCACATCAGAAAGTTCAGGTGGAAGTTCCAACTGGTAAGCCACTTCTCCTCGTCGCTCAGTGATCTTGAAGGGCCCAATGTATCTCGGAGCGAGCTTTCCCTTGACATGAAAGCGCTGGGCTCCTTTGAGAGGGGTGACCCGGAGATAGACATGGTCTCCAACTCGGAAGTTTATGTCTCTGCGACGTGAGTCCGCATAGCTCTTCTGCCTTGACTTGGCAGACTTCAGACGCTCTCGGACAAGCTGGACTTGCTCTTCTGCTTCACGAAGGATATCAGGCCCAAAGACAAGTCCTTCTCCGGCCTCTGACCAGTTGAGAGGGGTACGGCACTTCCGCCCGTATAACACTTCAAATGGTGCCATCTGAAGGCTGGCCTGATAACTGTTGTTGTAAGAGAACTCAGCGAAAGGGAGGCAATCTTCCCACTTAGCTCTATAAGCTAAGACACAGGCTCGGAGCATGTCTTCGAGTATTTGATTCACTCGCTCGGTCTGACCTCCGGTCTGTGGGTGGAAAGCAGTGCTGAAGGATAACTTGGTCCCCATGGCCTCCTGGAATTTCTTCCAAAACCTTGAGGTGAGCTGGGTTCCTCGATCTGACACAATCTCCTTGGGAACACCATGAAGGCTCACAATTCGGTTGATGTAGAGGCTGGCTAACTGGTTGCCGTCATGAGTAGTCTTAACAGGAATGAAATGGGCCACCTTGGTCAAATGGTCAACGATGACCCATATTGAGTCATGTCCCTTGCTTGACCTGGGTAAACCGGTGATGAAGTCCATTCCGATTTTATCCCATTTCCACTCGGGAACCTTGAGTGGTTGGAGTAATCCAGCAGGTCGCTGATGTTCAGCTTTGACCCTCTGGCATACGTCACATTTGGCAACATAGGTGGCAATCTCCCTTTTCATCCCGTGCCACCAAAATCTTTCTTTCAGGTCTTGATACATCTTGGTGCCTCCAGGGTGAATGGAATATGGGCTGTCATGAGCTTCTTGCAAGATCAAGTTCTTGAGCTCAACTTTGTTGGGCACGCAGATGCGATTCCCAAACCACACAATTCCTTCCTCATCTTCTGAGAATCCTGAGGCTTTGCCTGCCTTGATCTTCCTCTTGATGCCTTCAATACTCTCATGCCCCTTCTGAGCTTTCTTGATATCATCCATCAAGGTAGGCTTAACTTCGAGGCTGGCCAAGAATCCTGGTGCAACCAGTTCCAACCCGAAGCTTTCAAGTTCTTCATACAAGGCGGGTAGCTTGTGCTTTAGCATAGCATTCAAGGAGCAAGCCTTCCTGCTCAACGCGTCTGCTACCACATTAGCCTTTCCAGGGTGGTATTGAACACTGAGGTCATAATCCTTTATCAACTCCAGCCATCTTCTCTGCCTCATGTTCAATTCCCTCTGAGTGAAAATATACTTCAGACTTTTGTGATCCGTGTATACCTCACATCGCTTCCCCAAGAGGTAATGTCGCCAAGTCTTCAGGGCATGAACCACTGCTGCTAGCTCAAGGTCATGAGTAGCGTAGTTCTCTTCGTGAGGTCGTAGCTGCCTTGAAAGGTAGGCCACGACTCTGCCTTCTTGCATCAGAACACCTCCCAGTCCGATTCTTGACGCATCACAATATATCACAAACTCCTTATGTATATCTGGTGTGGCCAGAACTGGAGCGGTGGTTAGCCTCTTCTTCAGCTCCTGGAAGCTTTCTTCGCACTTCGGCGTCCATTCGAACTTCTTGTCCTTCTTCAAGAGCTGAGTCATGGGTCGGGCAATGCTTGAGAATCCTTCAACGAACTTGCGGTAATATCCCGCGAGTCCGAGGAAGCTTCTGACTTCCTTCACATTGCTCGGGGATTGCCATTCAGTCACGGCTTCTATCTTGGCAGGGTCGACTGACAATCCCTCTTCTGTTAGAACATGTCCCAGAAATCCAACTTCACGCAGCCAGAATTCACACTTGCTGAACTTGGCATACAGTTGGTGCTCTCGAAGCTTGTCTAGGACCATCCTCAAGTGTTGCTCGTGCTCTTCTTCCGACTTTGAGAAGACAAGAATGTCATCAATGAAGACGACGACGAACTTGTCCAAATATTCCATGAAGACCTTATTCATGAGATACATGAAGTAAGCTGGGGCATTGGTCAACCCAAAGGACATGACCGTGCATTCATACAGGCCATATCTGGTTACGAATGCCGTCTTCGGAATATCTTGGGGTCTGATCTTCAGTTGGTAGTACCCAGATCTGAGGTCGATCTTGGAGAACACCTTGGCCCCATTGAGTTGATCAAACAGATCTTCAATCTTGGGAAGTGGGTACTTGTTCTTGATTGTAACCTCGTTGAGGGAGCGGTAGTCAATGCATAAGCGGATGGTACCGTCCTTCTTTGCCACAAACAGAACAGATGATCCCCAAGGGGAGGCACTAGGGCGGATAAATCCCTTCCTCAACTGCTCTTCCAGCTGCTTCTTCAATTCTGCTAACTCCTCCGATCCCATCCTATAAGGCTTCTTATAGATGGGTCCTGCTCCGGGTATGAGCTCGATGATGAACTCAATGTCTCGGTCAGGAGGCATTCCTGGTAGCTCATCAGGAAAAACATCGGGATACTCGCATACTACCGGCACTTGTTCCAATCCAACTTCAGTCAGACAGTTGGCTTGGTTGGCTTGAGCAGAAGAGGGGTTGGAGGCAAATTTGACTTTGACTCCTCGGTCATTGGTCATAGTGACCATCCGGTTGGCGCAATCAATCAAGCCTTGGTGCTTGCTGAGCCAATCCATTCCCAAGATCACATCCAAGCCTTGTGATTTTAGGATGATAAGGTCTGCTAGGAAGTCTACCCCGTTAATGGTAATCCCGACTCCTTTACATCCTATCTTGGCTCTCATCTCTGCTCCGGGGGTTTGTACCACCATAGGGTTATTCAGGGGTGTAGGGGTCATGCCACTTTTTAATGCAAAACTTTGGGTGACAAAAGAATGCGTGGCTCCAGAATCAAACAAAACAGTTGCGGGTGCTGAATTGACAAGGAACGTACCCAGCACGACGTCCGGGTCTTCCTGGGCTTCTTCCGCGGTGACATGATTCACACGACCCCTGCCATTGTTGGGCAAGTTGCGGGGAGCTTGGTTCCTTGGTGGCATTCCACGGCCTTGTCCTGGGTTCTGCGCATTGGGGCGCGGGGCGTCGGGCTTCTTGTTGGGGCAATTCTTGGAGTAATGCCCTGGCTGTCCACATCCGAAACAAGTGACTTGATTGGGGACGACGCCCTTGCCAGCATTGTTATTGGGGTTGTTGTAAGCTGGCCTGGGGTTGGCATACTGCTGAGGTGGATAGTTGGTGCGAGGTGCAGGAGCTCTTGGCTGCTGATAGGTTGGCTTGACCGGGGCTGGCTGCCACGGGCGAGGCTTCTGGTTGCTGGAGTTACCCTTGCTGATCATTTTGCGCTTACGAGTGTCATCCAAGGCACGTCGCTTGTCCTCAAGCATGAGTGCCTTGTTCACCAGATCAGGAAAGGTTGGGCAGTCACACACAACAAGCGAGTACTGCAGAGTCTGGTTAAGGCCTTCCATGAAGCGCTCCCTTTTGGCAGCATCAGTGCTGACATCCTCAGGGGCATACCTTGAGAGAACACTGAACTTCTGCATGTACTCCTTGACAGTGCTACTACCTTGCTTCAGGGCTCGGAACTCACGCTTCTTGATGGCCATGATTCCAGAAGGGATGTGGGCCTTGCGGAATTCCGTCTTGAAGGTGTCCCAAGTGATGTCTTGCTCAACATGCATAGCCTTGAATCCATCCCACCAAGCTCTGGCAGTCCCCCCGAGACAGTGGGCAGCATACGCCACTTTATCACGATCCTCAGTGCATCCGACTAGTGCCAGCAGATCCTCAATGGTGCGGACCCAGTCGTCTGCATCCAGGGGTTCAGCAGTCTCGATGAAAGTGGGTGGTGCATGCTTCTTGAATTCCACCAGTGTGGAACGTCCATGGCCGTGCCCCGCCGGCTGGCGGTTGATAGCCTGAGCAATCATCTGGAGGGCTACAGTGTTGGCTTGGCGCTCCTCTCGAAAGGCTTGGAGAAGCTGAGCCATATCCATGCTTGGAGGAGGTGGTGGTGGTGGAGTCTGTCCTTGGGCTTGGTCCTGGCTGGCTCCGGCCTCAGCAGAACCTCCGGCTTCTTGCGGCTGGGTAGAGGTACCAGTACGTGTTACAACAGGCATCCTGTTGGAGCGGTCAAGGTCTCATGATTGGGAACAACAATGAGGGAAAGCAGTATAGATGGAATGCCTAGTAAGGGGGTGGTGTGACGCAAAATAAGTTAAACAAAGGCCAGAAGGGCCAAACTCATGCATTAAAACCAAATGGGGAATGTAGTCGTTTACAAGCTCCCGAAGGGAAAGTACGACTTCATCAAAGCAAGTTGAAAGCAAACACAACATAACATGGTTTCATAAGAACCATTACAAGGACTCGACTTCGCAAAAGGGGTACACGACCTATCCTACCATAGGCTACGAGCTAGCCTATCCTAGTCCTGAACGGGGTCTAAGTGGTGGAATGCTCGGTCGGGTATTCTGGCTCCTCTGGGTCTTCCTCCTCATCTTCATCTGTCTTGGTCTCTTCATCGCTTGAGGAAGCGGGGGAGTGAAGGAGCTGAACACGGCGCTGCTTTGTTGGTGGCGTCGTGAAGAGGTTGCGGTACTCCTTTGCCGTCATACGGCGTGGCTGAGGTGTTCCCTTGGCAGGTGCGACCTGCGGGGGTCGTCCGCCTCGATAAGCTACTGCGGGCTGTCCAGGGGGTGCTCCATCCTTCTTGATCCTGTCCGCCTTCATCTGACTATGCGGAGGAGCTCCTTGGTCTCGCGGAGTTCCTTCCGAAGCTCCGTCGACTCCGAGGCCAGGTGCTGTGCCAGACTGTCGGCACACAAGCTGAAGTAGGTCTGGAAGCGGAGAGGAAGTCCCTCGTCCATGGGTGGTGCTGGTGCGCTGCTCTCGTCATCACCTTCCTTACGATAAGGCAGGTAACGAGTGGCTGGCTCTCTCGCCATCTCTAGCAGGAGATCCCGGAGGCGAGTCAGCGCCTTGAGGGCAGCAGTCTCCACGGCGAGAAGCAGTGTCGCCATGTGGGTCCCTCAAAGAACCAGCTCGTCGGGGCGTCATTCGCCCTCACGACTACCTCCACGTGATACTCCTTCTTGGTGCTGTCGACCCAGTGCTCGTGGTAGGAGAAGGTGGGGACCCGAGTGAACTGGCACTTCCTGAGGCTATCCTCAAGAAGCACGGGAAACCCAGTGGTCAGGAAGTCCTCGGGTACGGCGGCCATCTACAAAAAGTGGAAGGGGAAGGGTCAATAAAGGAATGTGACCTGTGTTTGGGATGCTAACATAAAACATAGGTATATGGGTAATCTAGAGGATAGTCTCGCTCTGACTAACGTCCATGCTAACTAAGGCTTCCTACAGTCAGGACGGCTCTGATACCAGCTCTGTGGGGACCCCGACTCGCAAGTCGTGATCACCGAATGCACGTGTACAGTGATCCCAGAGATCAATGCTCACTGAACACACAAAAGCTGAATAACAAGAGTCTTACATCCATACATACCGTCTTACACAAATAGTGACCAACATGGTCAAGTCTTACATCGATAAAGCCTTAAGGGCTGAACATCAAATGAAACATAGCAGCGGAAATCGTCGTCGATAAGTAGAACCCATGCCATCTGCCTTAACCCTACAGGCATTCTGACTGGGAACGTCCTAGTTCGCATGATCGTCTCCAAAGAACTCTTCTTCGAACTCCGGTTCTCCCATGCCTGGTCAATTAAATAACCAGTGGCAAGCCAATGAGTACTTTGAATGTACTCGCAAGCAACCCATGATTTGGTTCAAGGTACAGTAATGCATGACATAGGTAAAGTTTTGCATAAAGCTAGTTTTGAGTGCAGGACATGTTCAACATCCTATAAAGCATGCATCAAGAGAATTCAAGTAACCATAAGATCTGGTCACAGATATCAACATAAATAGAAAGGGGCACCAACCCATTTATCATAAACAGAGTGGGCACCAACCCATCTCAATCGTGTCAAGTCCATTGACTTGACCCAAGTCATCCCCATCATCACACACACTAGGTTGAAATCTCTGGACATAGTTTAAGCAGCACCGCCCAACCGTCCTTGACCGTGGACACGGCTATTCGAATAGTTTTACACTCTGCAGAGGTTGCACACTTTACCCACTAGATCCGGGGAACTTCCGTGTCATCCACGACCCGCGGTACCTCAAGTACCCGGGGCAAGCACCCGATCACTACCTTTCCCTAGACGACACTAACATGGAGTCCACTCGATTGGTAGTAACCCCCGTGCCAAACATTTCACATCACAAAGTTGTGGAGCCTCGCTCCTATATTCATCGCATACCACAAGCACGGGGTACCAACGGTGTGTCTGGTGCCCTGTGAAAACAGTCATGGCCGCCCTACCTGGCACGACCCCGTCCCAAGAGAGAGCACCAACTCTCCCCCGTCACTAGTAATGCGGCTCCAAGCTAGTATCGGTCTAGGTACTCAATAATGCCCTTTCCCATATAAGGGTAGAGTGGTCGCGCATGTAGGGTTGGGACAGTCATCAATTCTTAAATCTAATCCGTTTTCGAAAAGAACACACACTTGCCTTGGTACACCACTTCGTCATCAAGTGGTTACCTTTCTCATCATCTCCCTCGGGCATAAATGGCACCCGATGGGGTTTTCGAAAGTTGTTTGAAAATATTTTTGCCTCCTTCAGCATGCATATCCCCGTTCCTTTTGCATAGCACTACTTAGCACCCTATCTACTCCCACCGGCATAACCCTCATAAGGAGGTAGGGCCATGCGCAATGCAAGTATCAACGAGAAAATAACGGAGGCAACCAACTCATGGGGTTCCCCATCTCACCATGATTCCGATGCAACAATAATAAAGAGCTAAAAATGACATGCATATAAAGGGGTATCATAGTCATGGTCAAAGGGCTGCTTGCCTTGGTTGGCTTGATCTTCAAAGTCTTCAGGCCCTGCTCCTCCTTCTTCCTCAGCTACCTCGTCAAATACGGGATCTAACGTCGCAAGAAAACAACGGGAAAATAAGACGATAATAAAAACAGAAAAGTCAAAGTGCTCACAAAAATGTCAACTTATTTTTGTAAAATACTAGGAGGAAGGCTAGGAAGGGTACAACTTTTGGTTTTGGTTCTGGAGCAGCAAAATAGGAGTTATGGATTTTCAAAGGCTTATTTAAATGCTAAAAACCACATTTAAATATTTACAGAGAAGAAAAGGTGGTTGGATTTGAGTGAAAGTTGCACCATTAAATAGGTTGCAATATTCTAGGAATTTAGAAATTAGAATCAATGCATTTGGATTAATATTCTGCCCTGTGGAATATTTGGAGATAATACAGAAAAGGAAAAAGAAAAACGGCGCTATGCCACTGGGCCAGAGAGGCCACAGCAGCAGCAGGCCCAGGGGGAAACCCAGCCCACGCGGCCGCCACGTCGAAGGCGTAAAGGCTGAATACGCCTTCGGCCGACGGCGGGTCGGTGCGCGCGCGCGCGCACGTTTTAAACCTGACGGGTGGATCCCACCCGTCAGGGCGTGAGGCTGACTGGCCGGCCCCACGGTGGCCGTCGTCTACCTCCGGCCAGAGGCGACGGCGAGCTCGCCGGCGGCGATACAGGGCACGGGAAGGGGCGCGGAGGCTACCGTTGGACTCAGGAGCGAGTCGCGGTTCTGGTGGTGGTGGAGACGGTCGCCGGGGTGGCCTGCTTTGCCGGCGACGAGGTCCCGCGGCGGAGGTGCTTCGGGCGCCGGTGGTTCCGGCCGTTTCCGGCTGCAAAACGAGGGGGAAAGAGAGGGGAAAGCATCAGTGAGGCGAGGGGAGTCCAGTTTGAGAGAGAAAAGGAGCGGAGGAGGCCTGTACCCGCAGATCGACGGCGACCCGAGGCGGCAGAGCTCGAGCTCGATCTCGAGCTCGGGCGGCTCTGGAGAGAAGTGGGTGGTTCCGGGGGTGGATTGGGTGTGTGGAGGGGCGACAGGGAGGAAGAGAAGGGCTCGGGAGCGCCTTATATAGGCTGGCCGCGGTTCACCGTGGGCGTGGCCTACGGGCGCCCGCGGGATCGGCTCTGGAAGCCGTTGGAGAGAGGTTGGAGCTGTCCACGGCGCTCGTGGGGATGGAGTAGGGCACCAGGGAGGAGGAGAGAGAGCGGGGGAGTGTTCTGGCGCCCGCGCGTGTGAGGCCGGCCATTGGCCGAGCCGGGCGGCGTCGGGCACGCGCTGCAGGAGGGGAGAGAGAGGGAGAGACAATGGGGACGGCACGGCGGCGTGTCGCAGACGTCGAGACACATCAACTGGCGCGATGGGAAGGCACGAGGCGGTCGGGAGGCGCGGTGTCAACGGTCGGCGCTCTGGCAGGCGCTCCAGAGCGCGACTTTGGCCGGCATCCGCGGGTTTTCCGCGTCGCGCGCGCGTCCTTTTCTGTCTGGAGGCTACAGTGGAAGGGGGCAAAACCTGGAAAGAGCCTGGGATGCTCTGGGGTGCAGAGGGGAGAGAGAGAGGCTGGGAGAGAGAAGGGAAGCTGTTGTCCAGAGAGGACAAATGTGATTCCCTCCTTCCTCCACATTGCTTCCTCGGGTAGAAAAGTGTCTAAGTGACAGAGGGGAGTGAGGAGGGGTTGTGGCAAAAAGATGAACTCAAGGAGATTAGTGAAAGTGGCAAAAATAGGCTTTTTAGTATTTTGCCAGAAGGTGTTTGATGGAGTTTTGGGTAAGCTAATGACTCCCACTGGCCAAGATACTCCAAGGGGTGAAATGTCACATATATTTAGGGCCTTCCACCCATTTTGAGCTTATTTGGACAAAGTCGCCAATGCAACTTTTGCAAACCCTAGAAATGGGCAGAAATGGATTTGTGTAGATCCAGTGGAGTAAATCATTTCTCCTTGATGTGCCACTTGGTGTGGTAGCCTTATTTGGTCACATGATCAGGCTCACCAAAGTTGGGGCCCTGGAGAAAAAGTTGGTAGTGCAAAGTAGTTCAAACTTGATTCTGGTCAGAGAGGGTTTTGAGGCACTTTGACCAAGACTTCCTATTCTCCAACCTGTGCCATTTGGTCCAGATGCATCATTAGACCAATGAAGCATGTCCACCAAGTTTGAGCACATTTGGACATACTTGGCAATGTAAAGTTGATCAAACTTCAGAATGGACAGAGATAGTTTTGAGGGGTTTTGATGGTGTTATCTTGTTCTCCAAGTCATGAGACTTGGCAAGATCATCTAATATGTCATATGTGACATGATGGAATTTTCCTGGAATTTTTGGAGAATATTTCCTTTGTAAATATTTCAAAAGCTTGAAATATCCAGAAAGGGTTTTAGAGGGATTTGACCAATATTTTGAACATGACCAGGTGTTGAAACTCTTATATATGGACAATATATGTCCTATGAGTTTCCCTAAATTTTGTCAAATATTTTTGAAACAGTAAAGTAATTTTTTCCTATTAAAGACCATTTCTGGCCTTAACAAAAAGCCTTTAAATAAAATAGAACAGTAACTTTTAAAATTATATTTTTGTGGTTCCTGGGCATCCTATATCTAATAGGAGTCAAATATATTTTTGGAAAGATTTTTACTGCCCTTAATCAAGTACTTGTAGTGCAAACCTCAATTCAGGGGTTTTTGGAAAACTAATTTTAGAAAATACTTTCTGGCCAAATTATTTTTGTAAGAAAACTCCATATAGCACTATTCACATGGCATGGTCATTGGTCAGGAGCTTGGGGTAAGGAGGTGGAATATAGAGGGCAGAGTAGTTGACTTCAAGAAGCACTTGAAAGAAACACAGAGAAAAAACCAACTCCAAATAAAAGCCAAATAATGCAAAAAGTTTTTGTTGGTCCAAATTTTCATGCTTTAATAATGAAAATGAAATGTTACAAAATGCAGGGTGTGACATGACCATTCCAAAGTCTTCGAAGGCTTTACGAGAGGAGACTTCACTAGTATAGCGAGCTGCTAAACAAACGGTTTTTAACCCCTTTCTGCGACGGTCTTTGGAACCGTTGCCCAGTGAGTCTGGGCGATAGGGGGGTCCTTCCCACACGACCCAGAAGCCATCGAGGATATGCCCTCCTGGCACACACGCTCGGCAAAATGTGGTCTTGTGCGACTGACGAGCACTCAAATACAGAAATACGTATAGTAGTGCTAAAAATACGATTATACAGGCGAAATCATTTCCGGTCATAAGTACATCCCACACAGTCAGCCAGTGGTAAACGTTTCCGTTCATATGTACATCCCACACAGTCGCTCCAAGGAAAATGTTTATGTTCGCAAGTACATCACACACAATTTTCCCGGTTAAATTGTTTGTGATAGTGTTTCCATTGCACACGGTATTAACAATTTTATCGTTTGTGTTATTGAATTCATCACACACGGTGCCTAGAAGAAACTGTATGTCAAGGGTTGTCCATCACACAAAGTTTTTATGTGGTAAACATTTGCGCCAAGTGGCCTAACGCAAACAGTTTTCAAGAGGATGTCGTGTGTGATTGTTCATTAATCTAACACGGTTTATTCCTAGAAACTGTGTGCGTTATTGAATGCATCGCACACGGTTTTTTCTCAATAACTGTTTGTAATAGAAAAACCAAATTAGCACGCTAACTATCTGATTATTCATAATCCATTTATTAATCTAATTGACATTTCATATTAAGCACACAATATATTTCATTTTCATAATTGAAATACATCAGAGTACAACATCATATAGCTTCAGCACTCAGCTACCCCATTACACAACTACACCAGGACCAAGTTTCACATGCAACATCTATAACCTTTCGAAATTAGCATCATAGACGGTACATAGACAAATGTATCTCATCTGGAAAACTGCTGAAGAAGAAGGCGAATATTGAGCATTCATTGATGTTGAAGGTCTTTGTAACTTTAGGCCAGTCCCTTTGGATGATTGACCGTCCATCCTTCGTCCTCTTTAGGAACACTTCAATATTGAACCATGGGTGTTCTATGAATATCTTCCTCACCTCCTGACCATAGAGGTGGTTTGAGAGGTAATCATCAGTGAACTACTTTGGAAAGGCCTAAAAACAAGGATGTGCATAAATATCTTCTCTATATTGGAAATGGGGCAAAGGAATAAAAAAGGCAAGGTATAATAGTTAGTACCATCCCGTAGTGAACTGATGTCTTCTTCATTGTGCAGACAAAGCTCTTGTTATTTTTTGGCACTAATTTCTTTGCCCTAACAATATTTCAGAGTTTATTCACTTGACTGATATTCATGGACAACTCATTTCCCCATATGCAAAAAGGGTCGAATAGTGGGTCAAAACCTTTGACATCAGGACCTACATGTGCAAGACCAAATTGTTAAAAACCTAAATATTAGAATGGTTCCTACAATTGCACAATAATGTGCTATTAGACAACGGACCATGCACGTGCTAACCTCGATTGTAAACCTCAGTGCTTCTCATTGTTTCCCTGCAACACATATAAGGTAGTTAGTCATCAGGTTAAGTAAGGGTTCACATGCTACCAGTAAAATATGTTGATGAAAAATAAGCACATTGCAGATTCATCAGATTAATTCAAGCCACATGGAAAACCCATTTAACCAAACCAAGCATGATTAAGAACTAGGAAATATAGCACTTTTATATGTTTCTCATGTATTAAGTGCAGCCAAATTCGATTTATTCCTCACATGCCCAACAATACAAAATTCTACCCACGACAATTGGACATCGCAGTGTAGAATTGAACCAAGCAGTTAGCAAAACACCACCACAAATGAACCAAACATTAACTGAGCACCACATTGCACAATATAACATACTCCTAATAGAAGATCAGATAGTTAACCAAACCAAGCATGCTTAACAACTTGGAAATATAGCAATTGTATTTGTTTCTCATGTATTTAGTATAGCCAAATTCGATTTATTCCTCACATGGTATACAATAACAAAATGCAGCCACAACAATTGAACATCATATTGCAAAATTGAACCAAGCAGTTAACTAAACACCACAACAAATGAACCAAATGTTAACTGAGCACCACATTGCACAATATAACATACTCGTAATAGAAGATCAGACAGTTAACCAAACCAAGCATGCTTAACAACTTGGAAATATTGCACCCTAAAGAATTGAACATCACATTTGTAGAATTGAACCAAGCAGTTAACTGAACACCACATTGCATGACATATAGAACATATACACTATAGCAGAAGATTGCATGTAGATGTAGATAGCACAACTCACTACAATTTGTTAAGGAAAGGCACTAGCTAGCAAACGATGGCCTCGAGAAAACACCACGAACTGTCGTTTAAAGAAGCCAACCGCGTCACGGCGTTGGTCTATGAGGCGTCAACGGTGGCCTCGACGGAGAGGTGCTCCTCCAAGATATGGGGGTCGGCATGAATGGCAGCCATCACGACCTCATCCATGCGTGCGGCCGTGATTTGCTTCTCGGTTGACAAATGCTCCTTGAGATCCTTGCTATTGTGATGCCCTCGATTCAATCGTACACTAATCATACACGCAAATGCGTACGATCAAGATCAAGGACTCACGGGAAGATATCACAACACAGCTCTAGACACAAATTAAAATGATACAAGCTTTATATTACAAGCCAGGGGCCTCGAGGGCTCGAATACATCAGCTTGAATACAAACGAGTCAGCGGAAGCAACAATATCTGAGTACAGACATAAGTTAAACAAGTTTTCCTTAAGAAGGCTAGCACAAAATCAACAACGATCGAAAAGGCAAGGCCTCCTGCCTGGGAGCCTCCTAACTAATCCTGGTCGTCGGTGGCCTCCACGTAGTAGTAGGCACCCTCGGGGTTGTAGTAGTCGTCATTGGTGTCGTCTGGATCCCGGGCTCCACCATCTGGTTGCAACAACTAGAAAGAAGAAAGAAGTGGGGAAAGGGGTAGCAAAGCAACCCTGAGTACTCATCCAAAGTACTTGCAAGCAAGGATCTACACTACTTATGCATAGGTATCAATGAAATGGGTTGTATCTGTGGACTAGACTGCAGAATGCCAGAAGAGAAGGGGAAAGCCTAGCCTATCGAAGACTAGCATCTTCAAGCAGCTCCAAGCATCTTGTAGCATCAGAAGAGATAAGAGTAGCAAAAAGTAAAGGAGTAGTAGTGTTATCAACTTCGGCCAGAGATCCTTTCACGACTCCCTGCGAGAAAGCAATCCCGGAGCCATACTATCCATTTCTCATCACAAGTATCCAATTCTAGTTGTATCGATAGGGATACAACTCCAAGTGTCCGTTATCGTAGGATAGGCTATCGATAGATGTTTTCTTCCCTGCAGGGGTGCACCAACTTACCCACCACACTCGCTTAACTCCGGCCGGACACACTTTCCTGGGTCATGACCGGCCTCGGCGAAATAATACGCCGCAACCCGACCTAGGCTTAATAGAGAGGTCAGCATGACAGACTAAACCTATGCCCCCAGGGGTCATGGGCCATCGCCCCGGGAACTCCTGCATGTTGCGCACGCGGCCGGTGAGCAGACCTAGGTACCTCCTTCAAAAAGGCAGGTGCTTACCAGTCCAACCCGGCGCGCGCCACTCAGTCGCTGACGTCTATTAAGCTTCGCCTGATGCATACGACGCAGAATGCCCATACTATGCCCACGTGATGGTTAGTGCTATCAGGCCAGAGGCCCCTCGGATCAAATATCCAAATTGTAGTGGATTAGGAACGCGCGGTAACAAGCAGAGACTCACGAAAGATGTGACCCCGTCGCCCCGTATGGAGGACTTGCGGCAAGGGCTAAGAATGCCCGGCCATGCCTCGTAATTATCAGGCGGGCACCCTCCAGGTCAACCCGACTCCTCATCACTCGCAAATATGCTCGCGCGGGTACCCCTCAGGGCCGACCCGTCTTTAGTAACATGATTTCAGTGTACAATCATAGTAACCATAGTAACCGTGTGTCTAACACCAAGGGGAAAACCTGAGGAGTCACCCTCGACGGATTCCACTCGATGTAATCATCAAGGTGAACGTAAGAGGATCCACCCTCGAGGTTCACACTTGAGGGGTAGCATGACAGAGTCGTATCGGAAGTGGTTAAGGCGGAATCACCCTCCATGACCACGACCGAATAACTACACTACCGGGTTAAAATCACAAGTACTGATTAGGTCTCACCCCCGGCACTCGATAGTAACCCAGTAGTGTCGAGCACTACAAGAAATATGCCAACTAGTGACCTTTTGTCAGTGACCCTAGAAGAATTGGTCATAGATCTATGACCATTTGAGACCAATTGGTCAAAAGCTGTTCGGGGGGCTCCAAACCCTAAACCATTGCGACCATTTTGGTCAGAAAGGTCGTAATTTCCTTACACGAAATGGTCATAAAGCAAACAGCGCTGGTCCGCTGCCTTATCTCTAGTTGTTAACGACCAATATAGATGGTCATAGCCTTGTAAATTGTGGTGGGTTGTGATGACTAGGCGCCATCTCATCTGTTTTGCCTATGTGTCATGTCCATGTGTCAATTTTTGCCCTAGGTTGTGAAGCAACCTATATTTCTGTTATTCCAAAAATTCCCAAAAAATTCTCATAAATTGTTTGGATCATATCTTCATCAAATATGTCAAAAACCTTCCTTGCCTAGTTCAAAAATAATTCTTCAATATTCATTTTCCTATTCTGTTCAGAGCAGCACTTTGTGAAGGACGTGTTATTTATATATTGTTGATTTCCCTAAAAATTTGTGAAGACATTCTTCTTAGTATATGATCATCCTCAGCCAAAACTTACGCCCATTGACCATGTGCGTTTCCCGTACCGCTAATCAAACACTTGGCTGCTAATTCATGTTTAAGCATAGTTCGGTCTCCTCATGAGAATCTTATGTTATAATTTTATTCCTAGCACCTACCTGGGGAGTGCCCAACCCACTAGACATTCCTAGTCCGCCCTGAACGCATGGCAACACCACGGTCACGCGGTGACCACACGACGGGCATGCGAGCTTAGGCGCTCTACAGTTGGGGCCCTCGGTCACCGTCCAAACCTTGATGTATCGCCACAAAACCATGTATTTCTGATTAAATAGGTACTTATGTACCTAGAAATGATTTTTGGAAAAAATAAAAAGCAAACTATGAGGCAATTGCAGTTCCAATTTGACCCGCTTCCACCTGAATCGGCGGGAATTTGTCTTTTTCACCAGAGGTGAATCAAAACTTTTGACACCCAACCATTTTATCAATGGTGTATTATATATGGCCTAGTATTTTATAAAAATTGATTAGGTCCAATTTTGCAACAAATATATGGTAGGTCCTTCACAAAAAAACTCATTTTGGGCACTTGAAAAAATGGGAAATGAACTTTTTGTCCAAAGAAAATGAAAACTTCCATAGGCAACATTGTTTGTCATTCCAAGATGCACCCTTGTTCATGATATGAGGTCATTTGAACAAACTATGCCATGAATGTGTCCATAAGATTGATCATTTGGCATGAAAGCCATGAATCTTCACACATGATAGCTCATCTGTGAGAACACTTTTTTAAAATAATTACCATATTACAAGTTTATTATTTTTTCTGGAAACTTGGTCACATATAATGACACAATGGGGAGGTTTTCCAATTTTTTGATTTTTTTGAATTTTTTATGCCCTTTTCAAAATGCGATCAAAACGGCAGGAATGACCGTTCCTAGCTAGTGGTTGAATCTTGTAATTTTTTTGGTCTTTCTTTGATTAAATAGGTACTTATGTACCTAGAAATGATTTTTTGGAAAAAATAAAGAGCAAACTACGAGGGAGCTGCAGTTCAAATTTGACCCGCTTCCAACTGAATCGACTGGAATTTGTCTTTTTCACCAGAGGTGGATCAAAACTTTTGACACCCAATCATTTTGTCAATTGTGCATTATATATGGCCTAGTATTTTGTAAAATTGATTTAGTACAATTTTGCAACATATATATTATAGGTCTGTCACAAAAAAACTCATTTTGGGCACTCGAAAAAATGGAAAATAAATTTTTCGTCCAAAGAAAATGAAAACTTCCTTCGGCAACATTGTTTGTCATTTGAAGATGCACCCTTGTGCATGATATGAGGTCATTTGAACAAACTATGCCATGAATGTGGCCATAAGATTGATCATTTGGGTTGAAAGCCATAAATCTTCACACCTGGTAGCTCATTTCTGAGAACACTTTTTGAAAATAATTACCATATTACAAGTTTATTATTTTTTCTAGAAACCCGGTCACATATAATGACACAATGCAGAGGTTTTCCAATTTTTTGATTTTTTTGAATTTCTTATGCCCGTTTCAAAATGCAGTCTAAACGGAGGGAATGACCGTTCCTAGCTAGTGGTTGAATCTTGTAATTATTTTGGTGTTTCTATGATTAAATAGATACTTATGTACCTATAAATGATTTTTGGAAAAAATAAAGAGCAAACTACGAGGGAGCTGCAGTTCAAATTTGACCCGCTTCCACCTGAATCGGCAGGAATTTGTCTTTTTCACCAGAGGTGGATCAAAACTTTTGACACTCAATCATTTTTTCAATTGTGCATTATATATGGCCTAGTATTTTATAAAATTGATTTGGTACAATTTTGCAACAAATATATGGTAGGTCCTTCACAAAAAAACTCATTTTGGGCAATCGAAAAAATGGAAAATGAACTCTTCGTCCAAAGAAAATGAAAACTTCCTTAGGCAACATTGTTTGTCATTCCAAGATGCACCCTTGTGCACGATATGAGGTCATTTGAACAAACTATGCCATGAATGTGGCCATAAGATTGATCATTTGGCTTGAAAGCCATGAATCTTCACACATGATAGCTCATTTCTGAGAACCCTTTTTAAAAATAATTACCGTATTACAAGTTTATTATTTTTATGGAAACTTTGTCACATATAATGACACAATGCGAAGGTTTTCCAATTTTTTGATTTTTTTGAGTTTTTTATGCCCGTTTCAAAATGCGGTCAAAACGGCGGGCATGCCCGTTCCTAGCTAGTGGTTGAATCTTGGATTTTTTTTGGTGTTTCTCTGATTAAATAGATACTTATGTACCTAGAAAAGATTTTTGAAAAAAAATAAAGAGCAAACTACGAGGTAGCTGTAGTTCAAATTTGACCCGCATCCAGCTGAATCGGCGGGAATTTGTCTTTTTCATGAGAGGTGGATCAAATCTTTTGACACCCAACCATTTTGTCAATTGTGCATTATATATGGCCTAGTATTTTATGAAATTGATCTGTTACAATTTTGCAACAAATATATTATAGGTCCTTCACAAAAAAACTCATTTTGGGCACTCAAAAATGGAAAATGAATTTTTCGTCCAAAGAAAATGAAAACTTCCTTAGGTAACATTCTATGTTATTCCAAGATGCACCCTTGTGCACGATATGAGGTCATTTGAACAAACAATGCCATGAATGTGGCCATAAGATTGATCATTTGGCTAGAAAGACATGAATCTCCACACATGATAGCTCATTTCTTAGAACACTTTTTAAAAATAATTTCTACGCCCGCATCCGAGCGAGAGGAGCTCGCTGCTTGAGCATGCACAAGACCCATGGAGCCCTCCCGAGATCCTCCCATGCGGCCTCCACTCATTCTCGTCGCCCTCTGTCTTCATCGCAGCGCCATGATACGTCTCCAACGTATCTATAATTTTTGATTGCTCCATGCTACTTTATCTACTGTTTTAGGCAATATTCGGCTTTATTATCCACTTTTATATTATTTTTGGGACTAACCTATTAACCGGAGGCCCAGCTGAGATTTGCTGTTTTATGCCTATTTCAGTGTTTTGAGGAAAAGGATTATCAGACGGAGTCAAAACAGAACGAAATCAACTAGAGAAGTTATTTTTGGAAGGAAAGCAACCTGATAGACTTGGAGTGCATGTCAGGGGAGTCCCGGGCTGCCCACGAGGGTGGGGGGCGTGCCCACCCCCCTGGGCGTGCCCCCCTGCTTCGTGAGCACCCCGAAGGTCCACCGACGTACCCCTTGCACCCATATATACCTACGTACCCTAAAACTTCCACAACAGAAGATAGATCAGGAGTTCCGCCGCCGCAAGCCTCTGTAGCCACCAAAAACCAATCGAGACCCTGTTCCGGCACCCTGCCGGAGGGGGATCCCATCACCGGTGGCCATCATCTTCATCCCGGCACTCTCCATGACGAGGAGGGAGTAGTTCACCCTCGGGACTGAGGGTATGTACCAGTAGCTATGTGTTTGATCTCTCTCTCTCTCTCTCTCTCTCGTGTTCTCTCTTGTGTTCCCTCTATGGCACGATCTTGATGTATCCCGAGCTTTGCTATTGTAGTTGGATCTTATGATGTTTCTCCCCCTCTACTCTCTTGTGATGAATTGAGTTTCCCCTTTGAAGTTATCTTGTCGGATTGAGTCTTTTATGAAGACTTGATGTATGTCTTGCGTGGGATAACCGTGATGACAATGGGTTATTCTATTGATCCACTTGATGTATGTTTTGGTGATCAACTTGCGGGTTTCGTGACACTTGGGAACCTATGCATAGGGGTTGGCACACGTTCTTGACTCTCCGGTAGAAACTTTGGGGCACTCTTTGATGTACTTTTATGTTGGTTGGATGAATCTATGAATGTGTGATGCATATCGTATAATCATGCCCACGGATACTCGAGGTGACAATGGAGTATCTAGGTGACATTAGGGTTTTGGTTGATTTGTATCTTAAGGTGTTATTCTAGTACGAACTCTTTTATAGATCGATCCGAAAGAAGAGCTTTGTGGTGGTATCGTACCCGACCATAATCTCTACGTTTGTTCTCTGCTATTAGTGGCTTTGGAGTGACTCTTTGTTGCATGTTGAGGGCTTGTCATATGTTCTATCTATGTTATTATTGTTGAGAGAACTTGCACTAGTGAAAGTATGAACCCTAGGCCTTGTTTCCTATCATTCCAATACCGTTTACGCTCACTTTTATCGCTTGTTACCTTGCTGTTTTTATTATTTCAGATTACAAAAACCTTTATCTACTATCTATTTTGCACTTGTATCACCATCTCTTCGCTGAACTAGTGCACCTATACAATTTACCATTGTATTGGGTGTGTTGGGGACACAAGAGACTCTTTGTTATTTGGTTGCAGGGTTGCTTGAGAGAGACCATCTTCATCCTACGCCTCCTACGGATTGATAAACCTTAGGTCATCCACTTGAGGGAAATTTGCTACTGTCCTACAAACCTGTGCACTTGCAGGCCCAACAACGTCTACAAGAAGAAGGTTGTGTAGTAGACATCAAGCAGTTTCTGGTTTAGATTTTGCAATCGAATCTTTTTGTTTCTTGTTTTAGCACTAGTCTAGTTTATAAAAGAAAATTAAAAAAAATAGAGTTATGTTTGTCTCATATGCTTCACCTTTTTAATATCTTTCGTGAGTATGATGGAAAATAAAATTGTGCTCAAGTACTAGAAGAAGAATTACATAGAATTCTTGGCTTAAAATATGTGAATGATGAGCACGATTGCAATGTTGTTAGTATTAATTCCTTGAATATCCGTGAGGCTAATGATATGCAAAGCCACAAGCTTGGGGAAGCTATGTTTGATGAAGATGATATTTTTTGTCCCCCAAGCTTTGATGAACAAATTTACTATGATGAAAGCATGCCTTCTATCTACGATGATTATTGCGATGATACGTATGCCATAAAGAAGAATTTTGCTTATGGGGAGAGTAATAAAATTTCTATGCATGTAGATCATGAAAAGAATGCTTTAGGTGCTGGTTATATTGTTGAATTCATTCATGATGCTACTGAAAATTATTATGAGGGAGGAACATATGCTTGTAGGAATTGCAATAATGTCAAGTTTCCTCTCTATGTGCTTAAAATCTTGAAGCTATGCTTGTATTACCTTCCTATGCAAGATGATTCTTGTTCCCATAAGTTGTTTGTTCACAAAATCCCTATGCATAGGAAGTGGGTTAGACTTAAATGTGCTAGTCATATTCTTCATGATGCTCTCTTTATGTTTCAATTCTTATCTTTTATGTGAGCATCATTGAAATCATCATGCCTAGCTAGGGGCGTTAAACGATAGCGCTTGTTGGGAGGCAACCCAATTTTAGTTTAGTTTCTTACTTTTTGGTTCTGTTTAGTAATAAATAATCCATCTAGCCTCTGTTTAGATGTGGTTTTGTGTTTTAATTAGTGTTTGTGCCAAGTAGAACCTTTGGGAAGACTTGGGTGAAGTCTTTATGATCATGCTGTAAAAAACAGAAACTTTAGCGCTCACGAGATTAGCTAGAACATTTTACTAGAGAGTGATATTTAGTTGATTCTTTTTGCATAAGATTACTAGACAAATTCCTCAGGTCCAGAAACTTAGTTTAGAATTTTTGGAGTTCCAGAAGTTTGCGTTAGTTACAGATTACTACAGACTGTTCTGTTTTTGACAGATTCTGTTTTTTGTGTGTTGTTTGCTTATTTTGATGAATCTATGGCTAGTAAAATAGTTTATAAACCATAGAGAAGTTGTAATACACTAGTTTTAACACAAATATAAATAAAGAATGAGTTCATTACAGTACCTTGAAGTGGTGTTTTGTTTTCTTTCGATAACAGAGCTCACGAGTTTTCTGTTAAGTTTTGTGTGGTTGAAGTTTTCAAGTTTTGGGTAAAGATTCGATGGACTATGGAACAAGGAGTGGAAATAGCCTAAGACTGTTGATTCCCAAGGCACCCCAAGGTAATATTCAAGGAAAGCCAAGAGCCTAAGCTTGGGGATGCTCCGGATGGCATCCCCTCTTTCGTCTTCGTTCATCGGTAACTTTACTTGGAGCTATATTTTTATTCACCACATGATATGTGTTTTGCTTGGAGCGTTATTTTATTTTCTTGTTAGGTTTGCTTGCTGTTAGTTATAATAATGTTTTGCATCTTTCGTTCCAATAAAAAAGTCAAGGATAGCCTTTGCCATGCTTATTTTGCTAGTATGCATGTTGCTGTTTGAAAACAGAAAGTTTACCGCTGTTGCAAAAATTCCTTAGAAAAGTAAGAGAGTGGTATAATGTTGAATCTTTTTGCATATTGAGCTCTGATAAATTTATTACAGTGGAATTTTAGTTCATAATTTTTGGAGTTAGGGAAGTATGATGACTCTTGCATTCTTTACAGACTGTACTGTTTTGGCGGATTGCTGTTATGTTTGCATTGTTTGCATATGTTTGCTTGCTTAATGATTCTATTTGAGGATAGGAGTATTAAATATGAAGAGGCATTTAGTATGCAATTTTGAATAATTATTTAATTGATTTGTTACAGTAGAAAATGATAAGGTTTTGCATTGGTTTATACTAAGCTATCTCACGAGTTCTTGTTGAGTTTGTTGTGAATGAAGGTTTTGATAAAAAAAAGAAACCATGATATGAGAGGAATTAAGGGGACACAAAAGCTCAAGCTTGGGGATGCCCAAGGCACCCCAAGATAATATTTCAAGAAGTCTCAAGCATATAAGCTTGGGGATGCCCCGGTAGGCATCCCACCTTTCTTCTTCAACAACTATCGGTTAGTATCGGTTGAGCCTAAGATTTTGCTTCTTCACATGAGTTGTGCTATCCTTGCAATGTAGTTTTCTTTAGCTTTGCTTGATGTTTGAATAAAGTATCAAGATCTGAAATTATTAAATGAGAGAGATTCTTCGCATAGTTGCATAATTATTTAGCTACTCATTGACCTTCACTTATATCTTTCGGAGTAGTTTGTCATTTGCTCATAGTGCTTCACTTATATCTTTTGAGCGTGATGATTTTTGCTCTAGTACTTCACTTAGATCTTTTAGAGCATGGTGGTCGATTTGTTTTAAAGAAACTATTGATCTCTCATGCTTCACTTAGATTATTTTGAGAGTCGTTAATAGCATGGTAACTTGCTTAACGTTAATATACTTGGTGTTCAAGATATGTGAAACTTTCTTTTGAGTGAATTGAATACTAAGTAAAGTTTGATACTTGATAATTGTTTTGAGATATGGAGGTGATAATATCAAAGTTGTGCTAGTTGAGTAATTGTGAATTTGAGAAATACTTGTGTTGAAGTTTGCAAGTCCCGTAGCATGCACGTATGGTTAAAGTTGTGTAACAAATTTGAAACATGAAGTGTACCTAGCTTGTGCATCCTTATGAGTGGCGGTCGGGGACGAGCGATGGTCTTTTCCTACCAATCTATCCCCCTAGAAGCATGCGCGTAGTACTTGATTTTTGATGACTTCTAAATTTTTGCAATAAGTATATGAGTTCTTTTGACTAATGTTGAGTCCATGGATTATACGCACTCTCACCTTTTCGCCCTTACTAGCCTCTTCGGTACCGTGCATTGCCCTTTCTCACCTTGAGAGTTGGTGCAAACTTCGCTTGTGCATCCAAACCCCGTGATACGATACGCTCTATCATCCATAAACCTCCTTATATCTTCCTCAAAACAGCCACTATACCTACCTATTATGGCATTTCCATAGCCATTCCGAGATATATTGCCATGCAACTTTCCACCGTTCCGTTCATCATCATCATGACATACATTACTTTTGTCATATTGCCATTGCATGATCTTGTAGTTGACATCGTATTTGTGGCAAGGTCACCATGCATTATTTTTCATACATGTCACTCTTGATTCATTGCACCATCCCGGTACACCGCCGGAGGCATTCATAAGGGGTCATATCTTGTTCTAAGTTTCGAGTTGTAATCCTTATGTTGTAATCAATAGAAGTGTGATGATCATCATTATTAGAGCATTGCCCAAAAAAAAGAAAGGCCAAAAAAAAGAAAGGCCCAAAAAAATATAAAAAGGGCAATGCTACTATCTCTTTTTCCACACTTGTGCTTCAAAGTAGCACCATGTTTTTCATATACTGAGTCTCATAAGTTGTCTTGTTCATACTAGTGGGAATTTTTTCATTATAGAACTTGGCTTGTATATTCCTATGATGGGCTTTCTCAAAATGCCCTAGGTCTTCATGAGCAAGCAAGTTGGATGCACACCCACTAGTTTTATTTTGTTGAGCATTCATAGCTCTAGTGCATCCGTTGCATGGCAATCCCTACTCCTCATGTTGACATCAATTGATGGGCATCTCCATAGCCCGTTGATTAGCCTCGTCAACGTGAGACTTTCTCCTTTTTTGTCTTCTCCACACAATCCCCATCATCATATTCTATTCCACCCATAGTGCTATATCCATGGCTCACGCTCATATATTGCGTGAAGGTTGAAAAAGTTTGAGATTATTTAAGTGTGAAACAATTGCTTGGCTTATCATCGGGGGTATAGAAGTTGGGAACATCTTTGTGTGACGAAAATATAGCATAGCCTAACTATATGATTTTGTAGGGATAAACTTTCTTTTGCCATGTTATTTTGAGAAGACATGATTGCTTTGATTAGTATGCTTGAAGTATTATTACTTTTGAGTCAATATGAACTTTTGTCTTGAATCTTTCAGATCTGAATATTCATATCACAATTAAGAAGATTTACATTGAAATTATGCCAAAGTATCACTCCGCATCAAAAATTCTTTTTTATTATTTACCTACTGGAGGACGAGCAGGAATTAAGCTTGGGTATGCTTGATACGTCTCCAACGTATCTATAATTTTTGATTGCTCCATGCTACTTTATCTACTGTTTTAGGCAATATTGGGCTTTATTATCCACTTTTATATTATTTTTGGGACTAACCTATTAACCGGAGGCCCAGCCCAGATTTGTTGTTTTATGCCTATTTCAGTGTTTCGATGAAAAGGAATATCAGGCGGAGTCAAAACAGAACGAAATCAATTGGAGAAGTTATTTTTGGAAGGAAAGCAACCTGATAGACTTGAAGTGCACGTCAGGGGAGTCCCGGGCTACCCACAAGGGTGGGGGGCGTGCCCACCCCCCCTGGGCGCGCCCCCTGCCTCGTGAGCACCCCAGAGGTCCACCGATGTACCCCTTGCACCCATATATACCTACGTACCCTAAAACTTCCAGAACAGAAGATAGATCGGGAGTTCCGCCGCCGCAAGCCTCTGTAGCCACCAAAAACCAATCGGGACCCATTTCGGCACCCTGCCGGAGGGGGATCCCATCACCGGTGGCCATCATCTTCATCCCGGCGCTCTCCATGATGAGAAGGGAGTAGTTCACCCTCGGGGCTGAGGGTATGTACCAGTAGCTATGTGTTTGATCTCTCTCTCTCTCTCGTGTTCTCTCTCGTGTTCCCTCTATGGCACAATCTTGATGTATCCCGAGCTTTGCTATTCTAGTTGGATCTTATGATGTTTCTCCCCCTCTACTCTCTTGTGATGAATTGAGTTTCCCCTTTGAAGTTATCTTATCGGATTGAGTCTTTTATGAACACTTGATGTATGTCTTGCATGGGATAACCATGGTGACAATGGGTTATTCTATTGATCCACTTGATGTATGTTTTGGTGATCAATTTGCGGGTTTCGTGACACTTGGGAACCTATGCATAGGGGTTGGCACACGTTCTTGACTCTCCGGTAGAAACTTTGGGGCACTCTTTGAAATACTTTTCTGTTGGTTGGATGAATCTGAGATTGTGTGATGCATATCGTATAATCATGCCCACGGATACTTGAGGTGACAATGGAGTATCTAGGTGACATTAGGGTTTTGGTTGATTTGTATCTTAAGGTGTTATTCTAGTACGAACTCTTCTATAAATCGATCCAAAAGAATAGCTTTGTGGTGGTTTCATACCCGACCATAATCTCTACGTTTGTTCTCCGCTATTAGTGGCTTTGGAGTGACTCTTTGTTGCATGTTGAGGGCTTGTCATATTTTCTATCTATGTTATTATTGTTGAGAGAACTTGCACTAGTGAAAGTATGAACCCTAGGCCTTGTTTCCTATCATTGCAATACTGTTTACGCTCACTTTTATCGCTTGTTACCTTGTTGTCTTTATTATTTCAGATTACAAAAACCTTTATCTAGTATCTATTTTGCACTTGTATCACCATCTCTTCGCCGAACTAGTGCACCTATACAATTTACCATTGTATTGGGTGTGTTGGGACACAAGAGACTCTTTGCTATTTGGTTGCAGGGTTGCTTGAGAGAGACCATCTTCATCCTACGCCTCCTACGGATTGATAAACCTTAGGTCATCCACTTGAGGGAAATTTGCTACTGTCCTACAAACCTGTGCACTTGCAGGCCCAACAACGTCTAAAAGAAGAAGGTTGTGTAGTAGACATCACACCACAGGACCAATAACTCCACCGCGCGTGCCCGCCGGCGGCAAGAGTCCCAGGCCAGTGAGCCAAGCCTCTTCCTTGCCTTCTCATTTTCCCGTGCTCCCTTTCTTCTCTTCCCTCGCTAACCTCCCGCTCTCTCTGTCCTTTTCTCGTTATGACAACCAACGCCATGGACAGAGTCTGTCCAGGATCTCGCTGCTCAGACCCGCTTCCTCTGGCCACTGAAGCCTCTGACCAGCCTCGTCACGTGGACCTCCTCCCCCACCTGGCAGATCCGGCATCTCCCGCCCGTTGACCGCGCCACCGGAGCCCTGCATTGCCCCTCACTGGTTCTTGCTTTGATGCCCACCTCTGTAACATTTTTCACTTGTTCTACTTGTTTTGATTTGGAGATGTGAGGAGTTTGTAGTTTCTTTGTGTGCTGGGCCGATGGGGTTGTTTTTGGCTCTGTTTGGTCTATGCTAGATAATAGTCTGAAGCCTGAAGGCGATAGGAACCATGTGTGTGTGTGTGTGTGTGTGTGTGTGTAGAACCTTGAGGTTGCAGGCTCTCCTGGCTAAATGAATGGATTCTAGTGGTTAACTAGCAAACTGAAACATTCGTGAATCTAGTCGCGAAATTGGCAGGCAGACTGATGTCTTTGCTGTAAAGATTGATTTACTGTAAACTGCTTTGTTTATCTTATTTCAGCAGTTTCTGAACTTCATATTAATTGAGGCTTTAAACCAAGAATTTGTTACTGTATCTTTTAAGTCCTTAGAACTCCTAAGAAAATTAAAGGAAGTTTTCTGGCATGCCTTGCAATAGCTGGAAACAATTGAGTCATGTTGATGTTGTGAGGCTTGGTAGATTTAGTTTGGCATGGATTTGGATCAAGTTTGCATTCTGAGATAGGTTTGTTTCTGGGATTTTGCTGCTGGTGCTGTACACATGATGCTTGCCATTTTTGCCTCTAGAGTCGGTAAACACTCTGTAAACAACTGACAAGAACAATAGATGTTCACGCTGTCAGTGTGTCGGCTTGCAGATTCGACCTGTGATATTACTAATGCCCATCCTCTGTCCATCTGCAGCTGTGATATTCCCCTCCCTCATACAACTGGAGCACGGGACGAGCGACTCCGACGTCCGAGGCAGAGGGCGGCGTGCTCGGAGAGGTACATGAGGAGAGACGAGCCGGAGGACAGCAAGAGGCCCGTCTCCGAGATCGGCGCCGAGATAGAGGAGGAGTGAGGGATCTGCATGGAGCTCAACAGCAGGGTCGTGCTATGCAACTGCAGCCACAACTCGTGCATCAAGTGCTACTGTCAATGGTGAGCGAAAACAAGAACCTGGCCCCCTCGCGTTATCATTTGTTTTCCAATTTTTCTGCCGTGTTTAGTTCAGTTCAGTTCACTTCAACCAGAGCAAATGTGTTTGGTCCTTGGTTTAATGAGAGCTTCAGAGGTAGCTTAGTGGACACTTCATTCTGGTGTTCTTAATATGTGCTTCAGATGGCAATGCACTAGTATGAGTAATTAAGATGGCTGAGTGAGTATCATTTATGGAAAATGTTTGAAATATGAGCAATTTATCGAGTGATTTTATTAACAGAAATAGTAGATAAAACATGACTAAAATAGCAAATATAAAGCAAGTCATGCAATCTGACGGAGAGAAGGTAAACATCATCTGCATATATGAACTTGAGGTAAACACATCTAGTACAGTCACTAGATGAATTTGCTTATATGACATAGAACCTAACATACGTAGGACAGAAACTAGAGCCAAGAACTGTAGCAGGACTTCTAACAGAAAGGAGAAGAACACGTACAACACAACAGCAACAGAAGCGCTGGACTTGGGGTCGGTGTCCTCGCCTGCCATGTCGTCGAGGAGGTCGTGGACGTCGGGGAAGAAGTCGTCGTCGGGGAAGTAGTCGTCGGCGACCGGATCGTCCGTGGTGAAGCAGCCAGTAGTCGTGCAGAGCGCTCCTCAAAAACCTTATCACCCTTCTCCTGTACAGGACTCAAAGAGTGCGGTTTCGGAGGCCTACTGTCCCGACCTGCGGTGCACGGCGCAAGACGGGATGGAGAAGATCGTAGCAGCAGCGCAGTGCTCAGGAACCGGTGGCGAGAGGAAGAAGTAGTTCTGGTGCATCTTGCTGAGAGGAGAGACCTCCCTTTTATAGGTGCAAGAGAAGGAGACGAGAGGGCAGCACCGGGAGCTAAAGGGACCGAGGGAGATGAAACGAACAGACAGCAGCTGAAGGGTGCAGCGTTCGCAATTAATCTCCACTACAGCAAAAACTTTCCATCTCCCGAGTGACCTTTCGTATACCCGTAGTGCGTGGCAAAAATTTAGACATCGGCTCGGCTCATTCCCGCAACCCGCGGCGCGTCGTGACGAGGCTTGGCGTGGCGAGGCGGGCGGCGGAGGAGGAGCGTGCGTGGATGTCCCTCTTGTTCTCATGCTCATACAAGTGGGGAAGGAGCCTCCCTTATAAAGAGGTCCAACTCCCTCTAAACTAGAAATGTGGGACTAAACTTTAGTTCCACCTCTTGCCTTGCACAAATGGGCTGCGTGGGCCTCTAGGATTTATTAGGAATTTCTGAAACTGCTACTGGGCTAGGCCCAAAATGGACAAAATTCCAGCAATCCCCCACCAGATTCCAGAGGCACACAAAATTTGCCTTTGGTTCCAAAACACTGTTTTATATACCGGTACTGCAGTGGAGACTGTTAAGTTGAACTTCCACCTAGAACTCTATGCTATACTAGTAAGCAACTTGAACAGTGGACTGGGCCTTGAACTGCAAGTTTTCTGCGAATCTAGCTTCACATAAAGCCTTGACCGATACGTGGCTACCGTGGGTCTTCCCCGCGGGTGGAGCTTATGCGTCATACTCCGTGACCTTTCATGAGTTTACTATAGAGAACCCTACTCTCATAGATTGCGACGTTTGACAATCAGACTCATATAGGTGTGTTCTTCAAAAGATGTTCTGCAGGACAACATCTCTGCTTCAAAGAGCCACTTAGAACACATTAAGATATACATCAACCTGCCATGCAGATTAGGAGAGTATTGCATCTTCATGGAGTGGTATTTTTAATAGTAAGGATACTCTCCTCCCAGTTGACCAATAGCTTGTCTTCCACATCTAATTCACGGGATCTCCGATCACAAAGAATAGGTTACCACTGTGAACAACTCATATTGTGGGTCTCATACCCATCTCCCTTGATGCATTATCTATCACATTACGTGATAGACCCTTAGTAAAAGGATCTGCAGACTTTCAGACGTTTGGATATAATCCAATGCAATAACTCCGGAGTTTCTCATTTTTCTGACAGATTTTAACCTTCTCTGAACGTGTCTTGATGACTTCATGTTATCCTTAGAGCTGTTCACTTTCGTGATCACAGTTTGATTGTCACAGTTCATAAGGATACCCGGTACAGGTTTCTCAACAACCGACAAGTCATTCAAGAGTCGGCAAAGCCAATCTGCTTCGACCGTAGCTGTATCTAGTGATGTGAGTTCTGCTTCCATAGTTGACCTCGTTAAGATGGTCTGCTTGCAAGACTTCCAAGAAATAGCGCCACCTCCATGAGTGAACACATATCCGCTCGTGGCCTTTATCTCATCAGCATCTGAGATCTAATTTGAGTCACTATACCCTTCAAGCACCTTTGGCTGCCCGGTGTAGTGAATTCCATAATTTACAGTGCCTTTCAAAAAACGCAAAACTCTCTCTAGAGCTTTCCAATGCACATCTCTCGGTTTTGAGACAAACCGGCTCAGCTTGGTAACAGCAAAAGAGATGTCAGGTCTTGTAGCACTGGCTAAGTACATAAGCGAGCCAATAATCTAAGAATACTTCAATTGATCTCTAGCAATTTTTCGATTCTTTCGAAGCAGCACGCTAGCATCATATGGTGTTGGAGAGGGCTTGCAGTCACTATAGCCAAAGCGACTCAAGATCTTTTCCACATAGTGAGATTGAAGCAATGTAATCCCACCATCATCATCTCTCAACAACTTGATGTTCAGAATGACATCAGCCACTCCTAAATCCTTCATCTCAAAACAGCGAGATAGGACATCCTTGACCTCCTTAATAACATTCAGATTTGTTCCGAAAATCAGTATGTCATCAACATACAAGCAAAGCATAACTCCCTCGCCCCCACCATGGCGATAGTATACACATTTGTCAGCTTCGTTCACAACAAAGCCTGCGGCTGTTAAAGTTCTTTCGAACTTCTCATGCCACTATTTGGGTGCTTGCTTGAGTCCGTACAAAGACTTCAGCAGCTTGCACACTTTTCCTTCCTGACCATCTATTACAAACCCATCTGGTTGTTCCATATAAATTTCCTCATCCAACTCTCCATTCAGGAAAGCAGTCTTAACATCCATTTGATGAACGAGAAGACCATGTGAGGCAGCTAGTGAAAGTAGAACTCGAATAGTGGTCAATCAAGCCACAGGTGAGTAAGTAACAAAGAAATCTTCACCTTCCTTTTGGGTATAACCCTTAGCCACGAGCCGAGCCTTGTATTTTTCAATAGTACCATCAGGCCTAAGCTTCTTCTTGAATACCCATTTGCATCCTATAGGTTTGCACCCATAAGGACGATCAGTTATCTCCCAAGTTTCATTCGCCAAGATGGAATCCATCTCGCTACGAACTGCTTCCTTCCAGTAGTCAGCATCTTTA
This sequence comes from Triticum timopheevii, assembly GCA_963921465.1. Classification (NCBI taxonomy): domain Eukaryota; kingdom Viridiplantae; phylum Streptophyta; class Magnoliopsida; order Poales; family Poaceae; genus Triticum; species Triticum timopheevii. The sequence goes on along the minus strand of OY997266.1, from coordinate 189,834,707 downwards.
GATGCATAGGCCTCTGAAATAGAACTGGGAGTGTCATCTATGAGATACACAAGAAAATCATCACCAAAGGACTTTGCAGTCCTCTGTCTCTTGCTCCTAATAGGAACTTCATTGTTCTCCTCCACAGGACTTTCCATCGAAATGGCAGGTTCGGTAATTGTAACTGGTTCCTGATTCGATGAACTAGGCATCTCCTGATTAGATGAGGTAGCCATATCCTTCATGGGAAAGATATCTTCAAAGAAAGTCGCATCATTCGACTCCATGATCGTACCGACATGCATGTCAGGTACCTCAGATTATACAATCAAGAATCTATAGCCAATGCTATGAAAATCATATCCCAAGAAAACAGAATCCACAGTCTTTGGTCCAAGTTTCCGCTTCTTTGGAATTGGAACATTGACTTTCGCCAAACAACCACATGTTCGCAGATAAGAGAGTTTTAACCTTTTCTTCTCCCATTCCTCGAATGGAGTTATCTCTTTGTTCTTTGTGGGAACTCGGTTTAGGACATGACAAGCTGTCAATATCGCCTCCCCCCACCATGACTTGGAGAGACCCGATGTGTCTAACATGGTGTTAACCAAATCAGTTAGAGTACGGTTCTTTCTTTCGGCCACCCCATTTGACTGAGGTGAGTAGGGAGGCGTCCTCTCATGGATTATACCATGTTCCGCACAAAAAGCATCAAATTCATTGGAAAAATACTCTCCACCACGGTCGGACCTAAGCCTCTTGATTTTCCGATCAAGTTGGTTTTCCACTTCAGCTTTATAGATCTTGAAAAAATTCAAAGCCTCATCCTTAGATTTCAGAAGATACACACAGCAGTATCTAGTGGAGTCGTCAATTAACGTCATGAAATATTTCTTTGCACCTTTTGTCAAAACACCATTCATTTCACATAGATCTGAATGTATAAGTTCTAGTGGTGCAAGATTTCTCGTCTCTGCAGTCACGTGAGATTTACAAGGTTGTTTAGCTTGCACACACACTTGACACTTAGATCCCTTAACGGTGGTGAAACTAGGGATTAAGTTCAACTTCGCTAGTCGCAACATGCAACCAAAGTTAACATGACAAAGTCGTGAATGCCACACATTTGATTCACTATTGTTGCAAATATGATTAACAACTTTATTGCAAACGTCTGATAAGGATAAACGAAACAGACCTCCTGACTCATAGCCTTTACCAACAAAGGCTCCATACTTGGATATTACAAATTTATTCGACTCAAAGACAAGCTTATAGCCATCTCTACACAGAAGAGATCCGCTAACAAGATTTTTATTGACGGAGGGGACATAATGCACGTTCTTCAGCCGCACGGTCTTCCCCGAAGTAAACTTCAGATCGACCGTGCCAACACCACGAACAGAAGCACTTGAACCGTTGCCCATCAGCACGGTTGAAGTCCCTATGGTCTGATAAGACGAAAACATGGAAATATCACCGCATACATGCACATTAGCACCTGTGTCAATCAACCAATCAGGAGAATGACATACTGAAAGAATAGTAGGAAATATACCATACCCAGCATCCTTCATGTCAATGTCTCCGATGACAACATTAGCGGTCTTGCCGCCTTTCCCAGGATGACGCTTGTCATAGCGATTGGGGCAACTAGGAGCCCAATGATCAGGATCTCCACACACATGACAAGCACCTTTCTTCTTGTCATTCTTCTTCTTGAAGTTCGTGTGCTGCACAGCCTTGTTCTTCCCATCAAACTTTCCTTTACCATCAAACTTGCCCTTGTTCTTGAACTTGTGGGACTGGAAGTTTTTCTTCTGCACCAGATTGGCACTAGATCCTCCCTCAATACCTCGAGCACGTGTGTCCTTTGCTCTCGCCTTTTCTTCCACATCAAGAGTGCCAATGAGATCCGGAACGGAAAACTCCTGTCTCTTATGCTTCAGTAAGGTAGCAAAGTTCCTCCACGAAGGAGGAAGCTTAGTGATGATACCCCCGGCAACAAACTTGTCTGCTAGGATACAATTGAAGTGCTCAAGTTCTCTAGCAAATGACTGTATCTCGTGAGCCTGCTCAACCACGGAGCGCTCTTCAGTCATCCTGTAATCATAGAATTGCTCCATGATGTACAGCTCAGTGCCGGCATCCGAGACCCCAAACTTGGCCTCGAGTGCGTCCCACATATCTTTTCCATTGTCAATTGACGCATAAGCATCTACTATGTTCTCACCAAGAACACTCAAAAGAGCAGCCTTAAACAAGGTATCGATTTTCTGAAAAGCTTGTGCCTGTTGGGCATCTTGCTCTCCTTCAGGTTTGCCAAGAGTGGCGTCATAGCAACTCATGGTTTGAAACCATAAGACTGCTCTCACGCGCCACCTCTTATAGTGGATACCCTCAAACATAGGAGGTCTCATGGAAGCAGCAAAACCATTCGAGGTAAATTGCCTATAATAAGGTTTTTGGATTGTTTGAAATATGAGCAATTTATCGAATGATTTTATTAACAGAAATAGTAGATAAAACATGACTAAAATAGCAAATATAAAGCAAGTCATGCAATCTGACAGAGAGAAGGTAAACATCGTCTGCATATATGAACTTGAGGTAAACACATCTAGTACAGTCACTAGATGAAGTTGCTTATATGACATAGAACCTAACATACGTAGGACAGAAACTAGAGCCAAGAACTGTAGCAGGACTTCTAACAGAAAGGAGAAGAACACGTACGGCACAATAGCAACAGAAGCGCTGGACTTGGGGTCGGTGTCCTCGCCTGCCATGTCGTCGAGGAGGTCGTGGACGTCGGGGAAGAAGTCGTCGTCGGGGAAGTAGTCGTCGGCGACCGGATCGTCCGTGGTGAAGCAGCCAGTAGTCGCGCAGAGCGCTCCCCAAAAACCTTATCACCCTTCTCCTGTACAGGACTCAAAGAGTGCGGTTTCGGAGGCCTACTGTCCCGACCTGCGGTGCACGCCGCAAGCCGGGATGGAGAAGATCGTAGCAGCAGCGCAATGCTCAGGAACCGTTGGCGAGAGGAAGAAGTAGTTCTGGTGCGTCTTGCTGAGAGGAGCGACCTCCCTTTTATAGGCGCAAGAGAAGGAGACGAGAGGGCAGCGCCGGGAGCTGAAGGGACCGAGGGAGATGAAACGAACAGACAGCAGTCGAAGGGTGCAGCGTTCGCAATTAATCTCCACTACAGCAAAAACTTTCCATCTCCCGAGTGACCTTTCGTATACCCGTAGTGCGTGGAAAAAATTTAGACATCGGCTCGGCTCATTCCCGCAACCCGCGGCGCATCGTGACGAGGCGTGGCGTGGCGAGGCTGGCAGCGGAGGAGGAGCGCGCGTGGATGTCCCTCTTGTTCTCATGCTCATACAAGTGGGGAAGGAGCCTCCCTTATAAAGAGGTCCAACTCCCTCTAAACTAGCAATGTGGGACTAAACTTTAGTTCCACCTCTTGCCTTGCACAAATGGGCTGCGTGGGCCTCTAGGATTTATTAGGAATTTCTGAAACTGCTACTGGGCTAGGCCCAAAATGGACAAAATTCCAGCAGAAAATACTATGCATCAACCTCTGTATCTGCCAGTTTTGTCCTTGATTCTTACGAGGCCCGACTTTCTTACTGGAGTATCACTTACTGTTATTAAGCATTAGAAATGTACAATTTAGTTGTTTAAGTATCTACTGAATCTGCTTGCTTTCTTATGGCAGACATACATGTCTTACAAAGTTATTCTTGTTTGAAGCTAAGCTAGGCTACTGCAGTTCCAGCAAAAAGCAGGGGAGCCGCTCTTTTTTTCTTCATCATTAATAAATTCTTGTTTGAATGCATATCCTGGGGGTGGTGAAGCTGGAAGCCTTTCCTCCCCATAAAAATAATTTGCTCTTCATTATGAGCAGTGCCCTTATATAATTAGCTGGTAGGGGTGTTTATATACTTGATCACCACACCGATACTATTCTGGTTACTTTTGCTTTCTTCTATGTAGTTGTCCAGGGCATAATAGTTTTATGTGTGGCTTGTTATTGTGTTACCAGCCTACTTTCTTGTACTGACTCTACCATCAGTGACACACCTCTTGGCGATTTTTGTATTACTGATGGCTTAATATTTAAACTGTTTAGCTTAATTTGAAATTGAAATACATAGGTTGCTCTTCCTGTGAATGATAGTGTCTCTTACCCTCTACATGTTGACCCAGTTTGTGTAAAGAATATGCTCCATGTTAGATGCCACTGCATCATTTTCACCTAACATCATGTGGCGATTAGAAATATAATAGGGATGGATGCGTATTGGCAACCACAAGAAAAAGGCTACTCTGCTATTGTTATGTAGTATATGCTTCTCTGTTGCTCTTATACCACCATGGCTCAGCTAACATTACTCATGTTATGATGTCCAATGGCCTGGTAGATGCATTCGCTATCCGTGATAGCATCTGTTTATGTAATAGGATATGCTCATCCATGTTGCTGCACCATTTTTGCTTAATTTCTTACCATTATATGACAATTAAAAATTCAGAATGGAATTGGGATGGTAGAGTCTTACTGATACACCCCTTGGTCAATTGAAAGAACATGCGGTGCCCCCATATTTGGTTTTGGTAATTGATGACAATCTCTATGGACTAATGGCTGTCTTGAGTTATATTTGAAGGATTTGTCCATAGGCTTTTCTTGAAGTCCATGTGTTGGTTTCAAGGAGTTTATGAGTTGACCAAGGTGCTATTAAGGAATTATCCAAAGATTGGCCATGTGAGTGTTGTGCTTATTGCAAGCATGTTTTGAAGAAGAAGATTGTGTGATCATTCATGTTTACGTTCAAGACATCATCCAAATGAAGAGAGTTGGAAAGATTCAAGGTAGATCAAGACTAAGTCAAGAGTGAATCAAGTTGTTCAACTCACAAAGTGTAGAAGATGTACCGAGAGGGATCAAGTGATCCCATGGTATGGTAAGCATTGTCAATTACGCTCTGTGTACTAACCCATGGTCTTCATGAGAGTTCTTTGTGGGGTTAGGATGCGGTGTGCAAGTTTAAGTGATGCATCACGAAGAGATCAAGTGCTTGAAGCTTGCCACCCATTGTGGTGACAATGGACTTGTGAAGATGAGCCGAAGAGTGGCTCACCCATAGTGGACTATGGGGGAGCAATCATCCAGTCTTTATCGAGCCAACACAATCAAGAAAGGTGGTCCAACTTGAGGGAGTCAAGATCATCCTCATCTAGCTCAAGTGGACCATGTGCAAGGCAAAGGTTTGCCCTTGATAGGTTTTCTATTTTATCATCTCGTGGTGGTAGTTGGGAGACCGAGTTATAGGATCGTTTGCCGTACTATCAAGGGGGGCTCTCAAATTGGTAGCTTGATCATATCGTTAGTAGAGATCTCAAACCATTGCATCCTTGCATCATATTTCTTGGTTCTTGTTTGGTTATCTTTGTGAGTCTTAGAGCTTATGGTCATCTTGATGACAAGCTTGAGTTCATTGAAAACGGAGTTCGCATGCGTCTTCTATGATGTTTTCGGTGCTGGAGGTTTTACCGGTCTAATCCGATGAAGGGTTCTCACCATTTTCTTATAGACTTTTCTCATTTGCTTATTCTTGATATTTCTATCTAGATTGTGTTAGCCCATGTCGTTAGCTTTCCAACAAACTTGGTTTCGTTGAATTCGGAGTCCGTTTGCAAAAGTTGTGGCTGTTTTGGTAAAGGCTGCAGCGGTACTACCGCGACTAGAGCGGATGTAATTTTTTACTACCGCTCCAGAGCAGTACTACCGCGGATCCTAAGCGGTAGTACCGCTCCGGACCAAAATCTCGTGTTTTGCTCAGCGGAAGTAGGCACAGAAGTATTTTTTTAGTACCGCTCGCAAGCAGTAGTACCGCTACCATTTGCGGTAGTACCGTGAGGTCGAGCGGTAGTACCGTGAGGACGAGCGGTAGTACCGCTCCGGCGGTTCTACTGGCCTTTTGCCTTCTCGCTGTTGTTTTCCAAAGGGGTACTACCACCCTAGTGGTAGTACCACTCCTTGGAGCGGTAGTACCGCTCTGTTCGCGCTGTGAGCACAACGGTTGGATTTTTCCCTACCTATAAAAGGCGGCCTTCTTCCCCATTATATCCTTTGAGCTCGTGTTCTTCCCCCATTGTTGACCTTCTTCGAGCTTGCTATCTCTCAATCCCTCCTATGATTCTTGCTAGTTCTTAAGGGAAAAGAGAGAGGAGATCTAGATCCACGTTTCCACCAATCACTTTCTCCTCTTAGTGAGGGGAACCCCTTGGATCTAGATCTTGGAGTTCTTCGTGTTCTTCTTTCGTTATTCCTCTCATTTTCCTCCCTAGCATTAGTTGCTTTGGTGGGATTTGGGAGAGAAGGACTTGGGCACTCCATGTGCCCTTGCCATTGCATTTGGTGCATCGGTTTGAGTTCTCCACGCGATACGTGGAAGTTACAAGTTGAGAAGCTTATTACTCTTGGGTGATTGGTGCCCTTGAGCTTGTTCCTCTTGGGTGCTTGGGCGCCCTAGATGGTTGGTGGTGTTCAGAGCTTAATCATTGTGGTGTAAAGCTCTAGGCAAGCGTAGGGGTCTCCAATTAGGTTGTGGAGATCGCCCCGAGCAATTTGACGGGTACCGGTGACCGCCCCCAAGGGTTGCCAAAGTGTACGGGTTCGGCGACCGCCCCCAAGGGTCGCCATTTGTACGGGTTCGGTGGCCGCCCTCAAGGGTCCCTTAGTGGAATCACGGCATCTTGCATTGTGCGAGGGCGTGAGGAGATTACGGTGGCCCTAGTGGCTTCTTGGGGAGAATTGTGCCTCCATACCGCTCCAAACGGAGATTAGCATCCGCAAGGGTGTGAACTTCGGGATACATCGTCGTCTCCGTGTGCCTCGGTTATCTCTTACCCGAGCCCTTTACTTATGCACTTTACTTTGTGATAGCCATATTGTTCTTTGTCATATATCTTGCTATCACATAGTTGCTTATCTTGCTTAGCATAAGTTGTTGGTGCACATAGGTGAGCCTAGTTGTTTTAGGTTTTGTGCTTGACAAATTAACTGTTAGGTTTATTCCGCATTTGTTCTAGGCTAGACCGTAATTATTTTAAAGCGCCTATTCACCCCCCTCTAGGCGACATCCTCGATCTTTCAATTGGTATCAGAGCCTCGTCTCTCTTTATTGGGCTTAACCGCCTAGAGAGTAAAGATGTCGACTAGGGGATTTGGATTCTCTGACACTCTTAGTTTCAATGGCACAAATTTTGATGTTTGGGTAATTCGCATGCTTAATCTCTTTAGGGTCATGGACCCAAATTTAGAGCGAATTGTAGATATGGGTTTTTCTCCTCCAAAGGATCCCCAAAGATTATCTTTAGAGGATGAGAAAAACTCTTATCTCAATGCTCAAGCTTCTAATGTGCTTTTAGATGCTTTAAGCAATGTAGTTATATTTCAACTCATGCCGTTCAGGGATGCTCTTGAGTTGTGGATGAAGCTTCAAGATAAATATGGTGTGTCCAAGATTTGTGGGGATGATTGTTCTCCCTCCACCTTCGGTCGTATAGTCTTCTCAACTTCTTCTACTTCACCTACATGTGGTTTGCCACAAGGTAATGATATGGTGAGTAGTGTTGGTCATTGCAATGATGATAGTATGCTTATTGTGGATGATCCTTCATCTCTATATTATTTCAATGCTCCTTCTTTGGACTTTAACACTTTGAGCACTCCAAATGTTTCACATGATTGTGTTGATAGTCCTTGCATATCCTGTAGAAATTGCGTGACTAGATCTCATGATGATATGCTTGCTATGTCTTGTTGCCATGATAAAAATGCATCTATTTCCTCGAATTGTTGTGCTAACAATGTAGAGGAAAGCCAACACTCCATGGAACAAGATGTGGTGTTTTATGGTGCTTCAAGGGATTGTACATCATCATCTATTGCATTTTGCCTTATGGCCAAGGCCTCAAAGGTATCTCCCAATTTGAAACCCAATATATCCTGTCATGATATTGATAATGGCAAGAATGATGATGATGTTGATTATCATGAATAGAATGATAATTTTGCCTCCTTAAAAATTAAGGGGGAAATGGGTTTTAAAGCTCTTCGTAAAAATAAAATTGCTCGTTCCAACTTCATGGAAATTATGTCCATTGCCATTGAGGGCAAGAAATATATTGAGGAGTTGGAATCTCATCTCGAGGATCATGAGGTCACCATTGAGAAAATGGAAGCTCATGGGCGTGATTACACAAATGAGAGCGCGGAGCTATCTCAAGCTCTTGAACATGAACAAACCACCTCCGAATCTCTTGAGGAGACTTTTGCTCTAGAATTATCTAGAGTGAGGGAATCTCATGATAGAGCTCTTGAGGTGGCCAATGATTTCAAAACTAAAAATGCTAAGCTTGAAGTTTCTCATGCTAGACTCCTTGAGGATTTTGAGCACCTCGAAAATGGCTCAAGGGTCATCAAGGGTGAGCTCATCAAACTCACCGAGTCTCATGCCCAACTTGAAGCTTCTTATTTAAAAGAGCTTTCCAAGTTGTCCTCTCCTATTGTTGTAAATGATGATGCTTGTGCTACTAACTCTATTACTTGTGAAGCATCCATTTTGAAGGAGAATGTTGAGCTACGGGCTCAACTTGAGGTGCTATCTAGCAATTATGGGAAATTGGAAGAAAGTCATGAAAAGCTCTCAAGCGCTCATGATGATCTTCTAGTATCCCATAGTGTGCTAAAGATAGCTCATGAGGCCATGATTGCCAAGGTGACATCTAGTGAGCCTCATGTGGATACTAGCACTACTTCTAGTCAAAATAGTATATTGCCATGTTCTAGTCCTTGTAATTCATCTACTCACAATGTTGGTACGTCTTGTGATGAATTGCTTTCTTTGCCTTGTTGATCTAACGATGAAGCTTATACTTCCTCTAGTACTTGTGTTGAGACTAACCATGTAGAGGAAATCAAAGAGCTCAAGGCCCAAGTCACTTCTTTGAAGAAAGACTTGGAAAAGAGTCATCAAGGGAAATCCACGCTCAACAATATCTTGAGTGTGAAAAAATTCCCCAATGACAAAGGTGGACTTGGATTCAACTCCAATAAGAAGAAGAAGTCCAAGATGAACAAAAAGAAGGGCCAAGAACAAGTCAAGAATTCGGCCAAGATTGTTTGCTTCAAGTGCAAAGTAGAAGGGCATCATGTTAGATCTTGCCCATTGAATAAGAAGGCCATTAGTGTCAAGCAACAAGGGAAGATGGCACAAGTTCAATCACATGCTCAACCTCAAGCTGAAGAAAGGCCTCTTCCCAAGAAGACTCAAGTTAATGCTTCTCAAGTTGAGAAATCAAGTGAGAAGAAAGTGAAGAGTAGACATTGCTACCTATGCCGTGAGAAAGGTCACCTCGCTTCTTCATGCACTAGTGGTAACTTATCCAACCCAATTATTATTGATGATGTCTATTCTCTTGGGAAGGATAAGGTTGGCAATGTGTTTGCCAAGTTTGTTGGTACTCAAAGTGGTGTCAAGAAAAGAACCATTTGGGTAGCCAAGCCTATTGTGACTAACCTCTTAGGACCCAACTCGGTTGGGGACCACCAAGCTCAAACTTGATCAATAGGTGTTGGTTGGAGGGCATTGGAGACTTGGCTACATTATGAAGAATTAAGGGGACTTCATCATTCTTATTGTCTCAAGCCAAGTCAATTGGATTATCAAGTTTCTATCTTATATCCAATGTGCCTCCTTGCGGTAACTTGTACTTAAATTGTTTACTTTGAAAGTTACTTTCCCCCCTTGCATGTTTTGGTTTTGTTCCTTGCATGTGTTTGTATATGTTGTGCTTCCAACTTGCTTATCTTGAGCAATCAAGTATGTGTGTGTTGGTTTGCACATCATGTACATGTGCGTTGTGCGTTGAGCCTTTTTTGCTTCTTGTTAGTATCCTAGTTGGCTCATGTGAGAGATTAATGGAACATCCCATTTTGGGGGAGGTGATGTGCTTTGTGCACCTCAGAATCCTATAAATGTGTGTACATGAGGAATACCATCTAGTATTGATATTACAAGATTATCTAGTCGCTTGGTGGTATATCTCTCATGACAAATTCAAATTCTAAATAGTCCATTAATTATCTCTTGTTTGTTCCTCTTATTGCCTCTTGTTAAGTTTTCTTCATTGGTATCACATTATGGGGGAGTAATATGCTATGTATATTACTAGCCTAGAAAATGTGTACATTTGAGATGTTGTCACCTAGTGTTGATATTGCAGATTATCTTGTTCCTAGGTGGCATGTTAGCTCTACAAGTTGCAATTTGCTTGTGTTTGGTGTGAAGATGATGTTGGATATCCTTGCTATCTACCAATGGGAATTTTTTCCAAATACTTCTTGTCTTACGACAATTGGTACTCACTTATGTGTGGTAGAAATTATTGATCATCTTTACATTGGCCTTTGATTTTATTGGCCTTATCTCGTGCCTAGGATTGTGTCAACTCCCATTCTTTTCCATACCACTTGTGGACCTTGTTATTTTCTTGATCTTGTTTAGTGTTTTCTAGATATAGTGAAAGTGGTGATCCCACCTTGTGCACTTTGTATTCAAATGCAAATTCTCTATAATGCACTAGTCTTGGGGGAGCTATCATATTTTCTATAAATCACTCATATTGTGATCCATGTTAAGTGTGTGTTGGTGGATGGCAAGTCGTTTCTTTTGGTACTTTGTGCCAACATGAAACTTTGTAGAGAGCTTGGTTTGTTTGGAACCATCCTCTCCTTTGGGAGTTTGACATCTTTTTTTGTGTGTTCCAATGGATATCTCATTCCTTGATGTATCTTTTAATGATATCTTCCAAGTGATGATTTCTCCATTTGGTATCCTTTTCACTTGGTTTTTCCTTGTATTTTGGTATCGATTCTTGAATGTCTTGAGCATGCATTTTAACTTCATGTAGTTCCTTTGGCATGTTTTCTTTCTTTGACCCAATATATAGGGGAAACTCCACCAAGTCTCAAATTGGATGAGATGTGCATGAGATTCATTTTCATATCTATATGCACATATCTATGTGGAGTTTGTCCTATGTATTGTTGGTTCTCTAACTCTTTGGTCCCAATGAGTTTGGGTGCCATTTTGTTTGTGTTGTTGTTCTAGGAACAATTGGAGATGCATTGGATACTCGGCTCATTCAAAAGGAAGGTGTTGTCACCATGTGCTTATTGGAGTCAAGCTAGGATGATCAATGAACTACTTTCTACCTTAAATTGGTATCTACTACATCCTTCAAATGCTATCTTGGTAACAAGTATCGTCATCTACTACATGCACACATTATTGCATCAATCGTGTGTGGGTTGTATCATGGCATGTTATTTTTTTCTTTCTTGTGATACTTGTTTCCTTTCTCAAAGCATCCCAACAATGATCTCTTGTTGCTAGTTGTGATGTCTTTGATGTTCGTGCGGTAGGAATTCATTTATATACAATAAGACCATATCTAGCCATGTGCTATGCTTCTAGGCAAATATCTTATCGGTATATGTATGACTTCCTTTTGGATATCTTGTTCCTTCGTGCTGTAACTATTTCGGGTGTACATCCTTATTTGTAGATATATATCATCATGATTTCGTCTACCTAGAACCCTATACACTTGAGAGAATTTACATCTCTAGTTGATATCCTTTATTTCACGTCCACCTTGTCTTTCTTATGTTATTTCTTTGGTGGCTCCGTGAAAGCTTTTGTCTTGAGTGCGTGTCCTCTATTGTAGCATCTTGATGCACTCTTGTGTGGTGAAGACTATTTTCCTCATGCTTGTCTTTATGAGGCTTTTGCCATCTTAATTGGTATCCCTCGTCTTGATGAGGCTTTCATCTTCTATCTTCACCATGGGTTGTCACAAGAATAGGTTCTTTATATGCTTATTAGTAAGCTTGTGAACCCATTTGCTAGTTGTGTGTGGGAATGATAGGCCTTGCACCGTGTGCCTCATTCTTTCAAGACTTTATTGATGCTTTATGCTCATCCGTACATTAGTCTTCTCAAGTGCATTGCCTTGACTCACACACATCTTTTTGGTTGAGCCCATTCTCAAGTTGCCTCTTTTACTTGTTGATCAACCTTGTGTTTGTTGCAAGTACTAGGATTAATTTCCTATATGCTCACATGCACTTGTTGTAATTTTCTATTGATTTTGGGGGAGCTATGATCCTATTTTATGTACTTTGTATCCGAATAAAAAAATTCTTGATGTGCACAAATCATGGGGAGCTTCTCTAGTTTCTTTAGAACACTCCTCGGCTCATATCATAATATCCTTCATTCATGTGGCTCATAGGATATTTGGTCTAGTTGGTTCAGTTGATATCCTTTGATTGCTTGCTTCAATTTGTATCTTTTGATTGCTCGATTTCTTGTTTCTCTCTTTGTTATGTCTTTGTGGCATATCATTCTTTTGCAATCTTTGGGCCTCAATATAGTTTATCTTCCTCCAAGTATTTACCATTGGATATGTGTATTGCATTCCACACTCTTTTTGAGAGATAAACAATTTATGGGGGAACACTCTTTATATTGGCATTCTAAGCTTTTCACCCATTTTGGCAATCGATGCCAATGGGGGAGGAGTTTCAGAGAGTTTTGTGGAGAAGTTTAGAGAGTTATCTCCTCTTGCTTTGGTTTTGTTCCTTAGCATTTGCATATCATATGCATGCACTATTGGTTGTTGCATTGCATAGTGTAGCATAATTCCTTATATAAACTCTCTTGAAAGTGATTGTCATCAATTACCAAAATGGGGGGAGATTGAAAGAAAATGCGGTGCCCCCATGTTTGGTTTTGGTAATTGATGACAATCTCTCTGGACTAATGGTTGTCTTGAGTTATATTTGAAGGATTTGTCCATAGGCTTTTCTTGAAGTCCATGTGTTGGTTTCAAGGAGTTTATGAGTTGACCAAGGTGCTATTAAGGAATTATCCAAAGATTGGTCATGTGAGTGTTGAGCTTATTGCAAGCATGTTTTGAAGAAGAAGATTGTGTGATCATTCATGTTTACCTTCAAGACATCATCCAAATGAAGAGAGTTGGAAAGATTCAAGGTAGATCAAGAGTAAGTCAATAGTGAATCAAGTCAATCAAATCACAAAGCGTAGAAGATGTACCGAGAGGGATCAAGTGATCCCATGGTATGGTAAGCATTGTCAATTACGCTCTGTGTACTAACCCATGGTCTTCGTGAGAGTTCTTTGTGGGGTTAGGATGCGGTGTGCAAGTTTAAGTGATGCATCACGAAGAGATCAAGTGCTTGAAGCTTAAAACCCATTGTGGTGACAATGGACTTGTGAAGATGAGCCGAAGAGTGCCTCACCCATAGTGGACTATGGGGGAGCAATCATCTAGTCTTTATCGAGCCAACGCAATCAAGAAAGGTGGTCCAACTTGAGGGAGTCAAGATCGTATTCATCTAGCTCAAGTGGACCATGTGCAAGGCAAAGGTTTGCCCTTGATAGGTTTTCTATTTTATCGGTCTCGTGGTGGTAGTTGGGAGACTGAGTTATAGGATCGTTTGCCGTACTATCAAGGGGGGCTCTCAAATTGGTAGCTTGATCGTATCGTTACTAGAGATCTCAAACCATTGCATCCTTGCATCATGTTTCTTGGTTCTTGTTTGGTTATCTTTGTGAGTCTTAGAGCTTATGGTCATCTTGATGAAAAGCTTGAGTTCATCGAAAACGGAGTTCGCATGCGTCTTCTATGATGTTTTCGGTGCTGGAGGTTTTACCGGTCTTATCCGATGAAGGGTTCTCACCATTTTCTTATAGGACTTTTCTCATTTGCTTATTCTTGATATTTCTATCTAAATTGTGTTAGCCCATGTCGTTAGCTTTCCAACAAACTTGGTTTCGTTGAATTCGGAGTCCGTTTGCAAAAGTTGTGGCTGTTTTGGTAAAGGCTGCAGCGGTACTACCGCGACTAGAGCGGATGTAATTTTTTACTACCGCTCCAGAGCAGTACTACCGCGGCTCCTAAGCGGTAGTACCGCTCTGGACCAATATCTCATGTTTCGCTCAGTGGAAGTAGGCACAGAAGTATTTTTTTAGTACCGCTCGCAAGCAGTAGTGCCGCTATCATTTGCGGTAGTACCGTGAGGTCGAGCAGTAGTACCGTGAGGACGAGCGGTAGTACCCCTGCGGTGGTTCTACTGACCTTTTGCCTCCTCGCTGTTGTTTTTCAAAGGGGTACTACCGCCCTAGCGGTAGTACCGCTCCTTGGAGCGGTAGTACCGCTCTGTGCGGGCTGTGAGCATAACAGTTGGATTTTCCCCACCTATAAAAGGGGGTCTTCTTCCCCATTGAACCTTATCCTTTGAGCTCGTGTTCTTCCCCCATTGTTGACCTTCTTCGAGCTTGCTATATCTTAATCCCTCCTATGATTCTTTCTACTTCTTAAGGGAAAAGAGAGAGGAGATCTAGATCCACGTTTCCACCAATCACTTTCTCCTCTTAGTGAGGGGAACCCCTTGGATCTAGATCTTGGAGTTCTTCATGTTCTTCTTTCGTTCTTCCTCTCATTTTTCTCCCTAGCATTAGTTGCTTTGGTGGGATTTGAGAGAGAAGGACTTGGGCACTCCATGTGCCCTTGTCATTGCATTTGGTGCATCGGTTTGAGTTGTCCACGCGATACGTGGAAGTTACAAGTTGAGAAGCTTATTAGTCTTGGGTGCTTGGTGCCCTTGAGCTTGTTCCTCTTGGGTGCTTGGGCGCCCTAGACGGTTGGTGGTGTTCGGAGCTCAATCATTGTGGTGTAAAGCTCCGGGCAAGCGTCGGGGTCTCCAATTAGGCTGTGGAGATCGCCCAGAGCAATTTGACGGGTACCGGTGACCGCCCCCAAGGGTTGCCAAAGTGTACGGGTTCGGTGACCGCCCCCAAGGGTCGCCATTTGTACGGGCTTGGTGACCGCCCTCAAGGGTCCCTTAGTGGAATCACGGCATCTTGCATTGTGCGAGGGCGTGAGGAGATTACGGTGGCCCTAGTGGCTTCTTGGGGAGCATTGTGCCTCCACACCGCTCCAAACGGAGATTAGCATCCGCAAGGGTGTGAACTTCGGGATACATCGTCGCCTCCGCGTGCCTCGGTTATCTCTTACCCGAGCCCTTTACTTATGCACTTTACTTTGTGATAGCCATATTGTTCTTTGTCATATATCTAGCTATCACATAGTTGCTTATCTTGCTTAGCATAAGTTGTTGGTGCACATAGGTGAGCCTAGTTGTTTTAGGTTTTGTGCTTGACAAATTAACCGTTAGGTTTATTCCGCATTTGTTCAAGGCTAAACCTTAATTATTTTAAAGCGCCTATTCAGCCCCCCCCCCCCTCTAGGCGACATCCTTGATCTTTCAGTCAATATTTGTCTTTGGGGGCCGTGACAATGCTAATGTTCTGTTCTTTTCAGCCTTGCCTGTGTACAATTTCTTCTTGATATGCTTCACTTTTAAACTATACAGTACATGGTAAAATGGAATTGGGATGGTTATGTCCTGGTTGTCATGAGAATATGTTGCTGCTGCTTTTGTTATTTATCGCCTTTCCTGTGTACAGTTTATCCCTGGTATGCTTCCCTGTTACTACTATATCATCATGGCTCAACTAACATCTCATTGTGCTCTTTTTCATTTCAGAAGTCACCCTCGGGCCATGGCGATTTGCAGATGCCCCTGGTGCGACCAAAGAGGAAGAAGGTTCTGGTGGACTACCTGCTACGGTTAGCTTCAGCTCGCGCGGATGGGAGACGAATGCCCGCACGGATCCGGTGTCTCCGACCTCGGCATCCACAAGGAGGAGCGGCGACAATTACATACCCAACCATGGGGCAGCAGCAATTCATGGTTGAGCCTCCCTCTACCTCTCTCACGTTCCCTGATTTTGCTGCTGCTCTGAATTCACTTTCATGCTTGACTGAATCTAGTGCTATTGCTGTCAATCCCTAGTCCCTAGTGCTACTGCTCTGAATTCACTTACATGCTTGACTAAATTCACTTGGCATTGCACTATTTGTCCAATTGATTTGCTTGCCTGTCGCCATGAATTCCTGACTGGTTCAAGTCTCTGCTGGCTGTTTTCAACTATGTGCCATGTTCTTACTTACACTCCATGATGGCAACACAACCAACTTATACCATCACAATACATTTCTATTTTTCTCGCAAGATTTTTATTTAGGGCCACAGAACGAAAATTTATACTACTCTGAGAAAGCTATAAAAAACAGCAATATCAAATAGACTGAAAAACCAGTCTGAGAGGTAGCATCTACTCTCGGTAGGTTATATATGGTGTGTCCACATAATCTGATTTCTCACTCAGCTCCATATAATCTGTGTGGAGAAGACTGACAGCAGACTGATAGGTTAATATGAACATCAAATAACTTAAACAAGGACATTGTTGGTGTTAACCCACCACCCTTTTATTGAACTTGCCTGCTGGACCTTACAAGCAGCAGCCTTCACAACTCTTTCATACCCAATAACTGGGGAAGAGCGTGGAATCAGCATCAGAGCTTTCCTTGTACCAAATGCATGCACATCACATGGTTGCTCAAGTCCTTCATTCTTTCTGTTTTGGTAAAAATCTTCTTCAGTTTTGTACATGGCATGCATGTTGCTGATAATTAATCCGCTTTTGCTAGTTCTACTGTGATTCACGGACGCATGTTGGCTGGAAATTGCCTTGATTATACATATATTTTTATTACATTATACATTAATGTATTATGTTGTTATTTGTGTGCGCGATGATTTCAGCCTGTTTTTCCCCTTTCCTCCTTGATTGATCTATTAATGTAATGTTATGTTTTTGTAGGAAGGCAAGTTGTCGCATCTGGAGCACATCAGAGGGAGAAATGAAGTTTGTACTACTTGGTTCTTACCATTAGGACAGTACCAGATGTGCTAATACGAGTTGAACAATGTTATGTAGTAGTAAGTTAAGGCAAATTGTGTAGATGATGTATTCCTGTGTAATTAAATGTTGTATTCCCTGTGTACATGCTGCTTTAAATGACATGAACATTCTCAAAATTGTGTACATGCTACTACATATGGGTTGAATATTAGAGAAAATGGTACTGGGCCTGAATAGGCCATGGCCCAAACTAAGTTGGTTTGGAGCTGTTTATTTAATGGAAAAAACTCGTTAGAGAAGGGTGAAAAATAATAAGAAATTGACTATTAAAAGGCCATGACCCAGAATATAAAAAGGCTGAATTGTGAATATAAAAAGGCCAGATTGTTGGGCCTGGCCCATGAAGCCGATCAAAAATTGATAGAAAAAATATATAAAAAGGCTGAATTGTTGGGCTCGGCCCATCTAAAGCACCTAATTGGACCGGGCTGAATCTTGTTAGTGACCTTTTGAATTGGTCGTAATTTTGTCACGTCAGATTGCCACGTCGAATCTGACGTGGCCTGGGCAGACAACCAGTGACCAAAACAAAAGGTCATGGACCTTCTCACAGAGAAGGTCGTTAATTTCAGTTTAAGATTGCCAGCTTTTGACCTTCCGTTTTTTTGTCACAAAAAGGTCGCAAATGAAAAACAATGACCTTTCAGTGACCAATAGTCAAGGTCACAAGTTGACATATTTCTTGTAGTGGAGCAACTAAGGGGAAGTGATGTGCGGTGTCGGGGCCAGGTCTTCGATCCCGTTGATTGGGTCTTCGATGATGAAGCAGGGGCAACAAGGACAAGGTGGGGGGTCACTGATGGATCACTAACCAACCTATACTAAGCAGTTTAGGATAAGCATGTAAGTAACAATAAGCAGGTTACAAAAGCAAGTTATGCATCAGAATAGGAGCAAACAATAACAGTAGGAAAAGATAATGCAAGCATGAGAGAATGGAATGGGCGATATCAGGATGATCAAAGGGGGGGCTTGCTTGGAAGCTCTGCTGAAAAGGGAGAAGTGTCGTCGGAGACGTAGTCGATCACAGGGGCAGCCTCGGTCTGGGGGTCTACCAGAGAGAAGAGGGGAAAGAAACAATAAATATAAAGCAAACAAAGCATCATAAAGCATAACAAGGTAATATGATGTGTCGGGTGTGACCTAACGTATGTCTACACGAATAGGTGAAGGGGGAATTCAACCGGGAATGTTTTCCCGGTTCCGGACCTGTGTGAGATAGGTGACCGGAGGGGGAAATGTTTCATGTTCAGATAGTTAGAGGCGTCTGATAGGTATGTGGTTAGCGTATTCGGGTTCGTCTCGTTTTTCGGAGCAATTTACATGTAGAAAACATTTTCATCGGAGTTACGGTTTAATTTCTATTGATTCTTAAAGTTTTAAACATTTTTCTGTAATTACTGGGCTATTATTAATTCGACGATTAAATAGAAAAGACCTATGTGTACCCAACTGTGGGCTAGCCGGAGTGGCTTACAGGTGGGACCAGAGGACTGGGTTGACTAAGTCAACATTTGACTAGTGAGCACTGGGTACTGTTCAGCGGGGCCCAGATGTCATTGACCGTAGTTGAAATGATTTTGATTATTTAGTTTAAACAACAGGGGACCCACGTGTCATAGGGTAGTAACTAATTAACCTAACAACTAATTAGCTCCTAAGCTAATTGGCTCAGGTCCGGCCACACACACTGAACACACACGTACCCACACGCAGGTACAGTCGGCCATGGCCTTGGCCATAGCCAGCCGCAAGCAGCAACAGCTGTGGCTAATCAGTGGCAACAGCAAGCAAAAACAACAGCGCATCGGCCTAAGCAACAGCTAAGGCAGCAGAAGCAACGATGGGTAGTAGCGGCAAGTGCATAGCAGCAACTAGCAGGAGCACCAGCAGGCAAGAAACAGCGGCACCCGAGCAGCGGCAACAACAGCAGTACAACGCGGGCGCACACAGGAGGCTGAGGGTGCGCAACCAACTCGCCAGGAGCAGCGAGTGGTGCGGGAGCGGAGCTCTGAGCGCGCGACGGCAAAGGCGGACAGCGAGCGCTGGCGCTGACGGCCGCGTGGGTCAGCAGGGGCGTGGCTGGAGTGGCGAGTGTTAGCAGCAAGCCATGCCCATGTTTGTGTGCATGCGTGTGTGGCATGGTCGCGTGTGTAGTGTGTCCGGCCATAGTCTGGGCATGGTCTGACCATGTGTGTTTTGGCTAGGTGGTTAGCTAGAAGGGTGGTCGTGCATGTAGTTGGCTAGCAGGTTGTTAGTGCGTGCGTTGGTTAGTTGGTGATGGAGCCAGAGGGTGACCGCGTCCAAGGCTGTTTGGTGGCCGCGAGCCAGGTACGGCGTGGGATGCGTGGCGTGGGCGAGTGCGTGCGTACAAGCACGCGTATAAAGCCTAGGTGGCCTCTGTGTATCGCTGGCAAGTGTGGTATGACTGAGTTTGCGCTCAGGTAAGAAAATCCATTGGCCGTTCGTGCGGCCGGCAGCGTACGTGCGCCGGGAAAGACTACCACCATGTGCAGTTGTGTTGTCTCCTTCTTCCTCCTTTCTCCTTCAGTTCGTAGCCAGCGCAAGGAGCAGAGAGAGAGCGAGAGCTAGGGCATAGCCATGGTTACAACAATTGGTGTTCAGAGCCACAGGTTCGGGGGACGGCCGTGGCGTGTGGCCGCGTCCGCGGTGCGCATGGCGAGCGCGGCGGAGATGGAGGTTGCGGCGGCGGCGTCCGCGGCGAGCGCGGCGGACATGGACGCGTCGGCTGCGATGCGCGGCCATGCACGGTGATGCCGTGCGCGCAACGAGCAGCGGCGATCGCGGAGACGAGAAGGTCATGGAGGACCTGCGTGGTGGCGCATAGGCCGCGGCGGCTCGGCGCGACGACTGTGGAGGCGCTGCGCTGCGGTTGCGGGCGTAGCGGTGCAAGGCAATAAGCGTGGCGGCGAGCCGGACGCGACCGGTGCGTGTTATGGGTGCGCACTGGGCGCGTCGGGACCGCGGGCGCGCGTACGAGCGTGCAGGGCGTGGCTTGGCGAGGAGAAGACCGAGCTCCTGGGCACGCTGGATCGGCCGCGTTGATCGCGTTGGTGCGTGATCAAGGCCGCGAGCTGGGAGTGTGTGGAGCACAGAATGGATCGCCGAGGAGGTGACCGCATCGCCACACTGGAGACGGCCACGTCGTTCGCGTCCGAGCGCGACGGGTGCGCCGGCCGGGGAGTGCGTGGTGTGGCGAAGGCAGCGGAGAACTGACTGCGTCAGGGCACTGGACTTGGGCCGTGGCGACTGCGTGCGTGCGCGTCGTGTACACGAGCCTGGGAGCGCGGGACGTGGGGTGCTGCGCGCCGGAGGCCACAGCGGCGCGGTGCGACGGCCATGGCGCGACGTCGACGACGAGCCTGACATGTGCAAGGTCATGGCATGGGGCGTGAATGTTAGCAGCAAGCCATGCCCATGTGTGTGTATGCGTCTGTGGCATGGTCGCGTGTGTAGTGTGTCAGACCATAGTCCAGGCATGGCCCGACCGTGATTGTTTTGGCTAGGTGGTTAGCTACAAGGGTGGCCGTGCATGTAGTTCGCTAGCGGGTTATTAGTGCGTGCGTTGGTCAGTTGGCGATGGAGCCGGAGGGTGACCGTGTCCAGGGCTGTTTGGTGGCCGCGTCGTGTGCGTACGAGCACGACAAGAGCGCGAGCTAGGTACGGCGTGGGATGCGGGGCGTGGGTGAGTGTGTGCATACAAGCACGCGTATAAAGCCCAGGTGGCCACTGTGTATCGCTAGAAAGTGTGGTATGGCTGAGTTTGCGCTCATGTAAGAAAATCCATTGGCCGTTAGTGCGGCTGGCAGCGTACGTGCGCCGGGAAAGACTACCACTGTGTGCAGTTGTGTTGTCTCCTTCTTCCTCCTTTCTCCTTCAGTTCGTAGCCAGCGCAAGGAGCAGAGAGAGAGAGCGAGAGCTAGGCATAGTCATGGTTACAACAGCGAACAGCCGCTTGGGTCGAGGACGGCGCGGGGCTGTGGGCGACGATGGCAACACGGCAGGCGGATGCAGTAGAGAGCAGCAGCGAGCAGCGCCGGGTGCGCGGTCAGCGACGGCTAGCGACGGCGGCCACGGCCAGGGAGACCAGGACGTGGCCAGGGGAAGAGCGGATCGCGGTCGGTCGCGGCAGGACGCGGCCAGGGGTGGCGCACACGGGCGCCGTGGCGTGATGCGCAGACGCGGACCGCAGCCGTCGGAGTTTGGGCGGCGCGGGACGGTGACAAACGGAGTCTGGGAGAGGCGAAGAAAGGGGGAACGGGTGGAGGCTCACCCTGGGGAGGCCGTGGACGAGATTGGCGAGGCCGGTAGGCGCCGGTGGTGGAGATCGACGGTGAGGTCGCGCGGTGGTCGTATATGAGGAAGAGGAAGAGGAAGAATGCGATAGCTGTGGCGCTCCCGGTCCCGATCCAGTGTCGAGGAAGAAGTGGCAGACCACGGCGGAGCTCCCGGACTTGTCGGAGCGACGAACGGGCGATGGTGGCCGCGGGCTTCACGGTGGCGAGGCCATGGCGGAGAGGAGAAGCAGCAGCGCGTGGGGGAAGGGGTTCTCGTGGGGAGAGGGAGAGGCGGAGAGAGCGAGGGGAAGTGGATAGAGTTGCCAAGGGTGTCGAGGGCGAGGCCCTTATCCATCCATGGGCTCCTGTAGCGGCACGGATGGCAAGCTGGCTTGGCGGGGACGAGCGAGCATGGGCACGGTCGGAGGAGCAGTAGGAAGGTGGGAGACAGGGGATATTGCGGGCTGGGCCGTCCAGTTTGTCAGATGGGCCATAGTGCCTAGTAGATTAGGCCTTTTATTTTGTACTTTCTGTTTTATTTATTTATTTCCTACTTTGCATTATAATTGAGCTACTAAAAGAGTTTTGTTTAATACAAAACTTGGCACAAAAATACCCGCAATATTCTGGGTTGCTACAAAAAGTTTCCAAGCATTTGGGAGTGCTTAACTATTTTTAGAAATTGAAAAGGCCATTTTTAAATGTTGCTAGACCACTAAATAAATTCCAGTGTCACTTTGGGAATCCAAAAGGGGTTGGTTTCAACATGACAATGATCAAGGAAATTTATAGAATATTGTGAACATTTTAGTTTTGACATTTTGAAGACTTTAATTTTGACTTCTACTTAAATTTGAATTTGAACCAGATTGAATTAAAGGCAGATTTAGCAACAGTGAAAATGATGACATGGCACCATTAACATGGGATTACTGTAGCTTAATTATCCGGGCGTTACAAATCACCTCCACTACAAGAAATATCGTCCCGAGATTTAAGGGGTGGAGTAAGGGGGGAAAACTGGTGAAGGATGAAGCTCAACACAAGATAGGTACCTGGGGGCTATCTTAGTGAACGCGTCATAGAGGCACTTCTCGAGTTGAAATTCAAGAAAGACATCGAGAGTAAGGTAAGGAGGAGCAATAAGAAGCTTCAACCGGGTAGGCAATCATTCGTTGCCTGAAACAGAGGGTGAAAGAGGTTCGAAGTTATGGGAATAAGTACTGCGTGTGATACCAGAATAGATCATCTCTCGGAAGGTGGCTCGTGATTTACATACGAAGCCAAGCGCGAGGGACAACTTTGGAAAGCAGGGATGTACAGGAGTCAGGTTTCGATCCTGTGGAATTGTGGGTTATGGGCCCACCATGTGGGTTAAAAGCAGAAAGGGGGCCGATAGCAAGGCATGTCAGATGATAGACTCTCAGTTATGTTTGACAATAGCGTTGGTACCAAGGGCGAGGGACGAAGAGAACCATTTTCCTGCTTGTTAAAACAAGGCTAAGCAATAGGCAAATTTCTCGTCCATCGGGGCTTACCGGAATGTCATCAACATTAATAACAGGGTTATACTGACCGATTTGTACCTCCAGGTGTTTTTTATAAGCAGGGAATTATTTTTGCTTATATCATATAGATCAAAATAAATATTAACAAATCAATGGAAAGGAAAAATGTGATTATCAGGATTAATCAGACCAAAGGAAAGCAAAATGTGTTTGCACACAACAAATTGATGATGTATCCTTCCCAAGGAAAAGCGGAGGAAGATATACATGATAGGAGAGCAAGTTCAAAAGTATTTGGATAAAGGGCAAGGAAAAATCCATGATAATACCCATTCAACGTTGTTTGAATAATAAATCAAGAAACATTTAGCATTGCGCTTCCAATGTTCTGGTTGATATTCGGAATACCACCGTCATGCTTCGAGGTAGCGTTAATATGGGGTCTGAGGTAAGGTTTGGGTTTGAAGATATGAAGAGATACAAAGGAACAATTTCAAGAATAACAAGGAACCCAATGTATGAGCAAAACATCATCAGGTGAGTGTTGGAGGAAGTCAAGGATGTGGTCGGTGATAACACGAATCACCGAAGAGCAAGGATGGTATTTCTCACTATGAATACAATTGACATCTCAGAAGAAGTCAAAATGTTAATGTTGATCATGACACATTTGTTGAGGGGTTTCAAGGAGATGAGATTGATCAGTAAGATGGTCAAGGCAGATGAAGTGAAGTTCAATGTCAACGAAACCACGGATATGACACAAGCTTGAAACCTAGCTTGTTGTTCGAGGTGAAAAGATAAAATGAGGAAGAGCAACATAAGCTTAGCTCAGCGTAAAAATTTGTGCTCCGGAAAGAAGGACCAGGAAGCACAGTTAAAATTTAACACAGTAATGATATAGTTGATCAGGCTAGGAATGATTGAAAGGATTAATAAACTCGTAAGCAACAAAAATTACTTAGAGTTATTGAATCGGAGTGCGGAATCGATTCACTTATTAGTGTTCTCGGTTGAAAAACAACCCAGAACCCATGAAGTGACAATGACAGGGAAATGTAGTACTTCATCAAAAGTTCATAAGATGTAGTTCAATGGCATGATATCCTCGAGATACCAGGGGTAATACTCGAAGGTAGATCATAATAGAGGTTGGGCAGCCATATTGATTTGCAAAAGACAAGTGCTTTAACTTCTCCGGGAAATGGAACTAAGGAGAAACTATGGTCGGAACCACGATTATGAATGATCAAACCACCGATACAAGATGAACTTATAACAAGGGGTAATTATTTTTATGAGCAGCTTCCATGACAAGTTCTACATCGGGTCCATGGGCATGAACACAAAGGTTCAAGGTCGACTCCCACTTCTTCAATGCATAACCTTTCATTCACTCCTCGTTTTCGAAGAATTTGTAGTGCGAAAGATTTATCTGGTGAAGCAACAGAAGAGTATGACTCACATCTCTTTCGAGTTCACACGGATTAGGGAAGGCATAGGTTCAACACGTAGGGGTATCTTAGGAACATATACCACTAACTTCCAGAGCATATAACATCAGCTCAATAGCAGAGCATGGTTGATAATAAGCAAAGGATACAATTTGCCGAAGGCAATATGTATCAGGGGAAGAGCCCACGAGATTTTGAATATGAAGGACATTTCCGGATAATAATCCAACAAAGGATTCAACGGTCCTCAGTGGATCTGATGTGAGTATCAGTACTCAATTAGAAGAATGAAAGAATGCAAAGGCATCAGATTATAGAAACAGCTGAATAATTCAATGTTCAAGTTGAAGGGAACTAGGTGGACAATCAATTACAACATCATTGGTCGAGATCCACCTCATGTCCAGAATGACGTATGAGCGGGAAGGTCAAATTTCAGGGTTCGACTGATGATTGCGAGCAATCTCAACATAATGAATCAATAGGTTCAGGATGACAATGACAAAGGATGTTAATGAATATTGCCGGGAATATGGATTTAACCATAATGCAGGCAGACAAGACTTTCGGGAGCACTAGGCTGCAGAGGATCTTTGGGAGATTGAATTGTATTCGAAGAATTTTGTGAGACATATGATCAACTGGGGATGAACGAATCCCCGATAAGTGTGAGGAATTATTCGTAGGGTTATTCATGCGGTAAAGGAGCTGCAAGGCAGCAGGCACAAACGACTCTCGGAAATTCCGAAGTATTTCAAGGTATCTCGTAATAACAAGAACAGTTGGAAATGAAGATATTTACAAGTAATCATGATCATGGAGTCCATCTACGCCCCCGCTGCCCCATGGAACGTATCCCTCCCTAGCCGCCCCCGCTGCTAGCCCCTAGCCCCTCCGCACCCCTAGCCCCGCTGCCGGACACTCCGGCCACGGCGGCCACCGCCTAGCTCTTCCAACGTAGGTCACTCCGGCCGCGGTGACCACCGTCTCTAGCTTCTCCGTCGCTGATGACTCCGGCCACGACGTCCACCGTCGTTTTGGCCGCCATGTCTCTGTCTGATCTCTGTTTTGAATGGGGGCACGCCTTCGAAGATCACATTCAATCCTCCCTAAATCTTTCGATCAAGTTCACCACGGAAAATGGGCAAAGGGAATTCTTGGTGGCGGAATTCACCAGATCAAAGATTAGGCTCACTGAGGAGTCGGTAGGTACTATCCTTCTTTCATGTTTTGGTGGTCGTGCTTCGCTTTTCAAAGTTTGCAAGCTGTGTGATCATCTCTACAAGTTCTTTGTTTCTTCGATCAATGTTAGATTTGCGATTTACAATGGAGGAAACATCTCTCTGCCGGAATTCAATCTTGGTTTTCTTCTTTGGGGCTCCAATGGACCGAAGTTTCGTTCTCTTTCTGATCTGGATAAGACAATGGTTGGACTTTAGTCTCAAGATCTAGAAATGGGAATTCTTTTGCATATGCAGTCAGAACGCCGAGATTTTTCTAGCAAGCTTCAGTTCCTGTTCAGTCCCAACGATCTCGCCCCGCACAATCTTCGGTAGCAGTTACTACGGTCTTTGATTGTCTTCAATTTCCTGCACTGGGAAAAAATGAGGCGGCAAATCAGCAAATTCAAACTGGCCCAAGGGTTACTGCTGGTTCTCGGTCGGCCCATTCTGATGTCTTGGCCCAAACCAAGCTCTTTTGTGTTCGTTGTCTGCTCTCGGGCCACAAGCGTTCGGGTTGCAAAAATAAAATTCGGTGTCATAATTGCAAAAGGTGGGGCCACAATTCCAGTGACTGTTGATACGTCTCCAACGTATCTACTTTTCCAAACACTTTTGCCCTTGTTTTGGACTCTAACTTGCATGATTTGAATGAAACTAACCCGGACTGATGCTGTTTTCAGCAGAACTACCATGATGTTGTTTTATGTGTAGAAAAGAAAAGTTCTCGGAATGTCCTGGAAATCCACGGAGGCACTTTTTGGAATTAATAAGAATTTTTGGCGAAAGAATTATTGCAGGGGCCCACAGCCTGTCCACGAGACAGGGGGGCGCACCCCCCAGGGCGCGGCCTCCTATCTCGTGGGCCCCCTGGACCTCCACCGACGTCAACTCCAACTCCATATATTCCGTCTCGGGGAGAAAAAATCAGAGAGAAAGTTTCATCGCGGTTCACGACGCGGAGCCGCCGCCAAGCCCTAATCTCTCTCGGGAGGGCTGATCTGGAGTCTGTTCGGGGCTCCGGAGAGGGGGATTCGTCGCCATCGTCATCATCAACCATCCTCCATCACCAATTTCATGATGCTTACCGCCGTGCGTGAGCAATTCCATCATAGGCTTGCTGGACGGTGATGGGTTGGATGAGATTTACCATGTAATCAAGTTAGTTTTGTTAGGGTTTGATCCCTAGTATCCACTATGTTCTGAGATTGATGTTGCTATGACTTTGCTATGCTTAATGCTTGTCACTAGGGCCCGAGTTCCATGCTTTCAGATCTGAACCTATTATGTTTTCATGAATATATGTGTGTTCTTGATCCTATCTTGCAAGTCTATAGTCACCTATTATGTGTTATGATCCGACAACCCCGAAGTGACAATAATCGGGACACTTCTTGGTGATGACCGTAGTTTGAGGAGTTCATGTATTCACTATGTGCTAATGCTTTGTTCCGGTTCTCTATTAAGAGGAGGCCTTAATATCCCATAGTTTCCGTAAGGACCCCGCTGAACACGGGAGGGAAGGACAAAAGATGTCATGCAAGTTCTTTTCCATAAGCACGTATGACTATTTATGGAATACATGCCTACATTACATTGATGAACTGGAGCTAGTTCTATATCACCCTATGTTATAACTATTGCATGAGGAATCGCATCCGGCATAATTATTCATCACTGATCCATTGCCTATGAGCTTTTCATATATTGTTCTTCGCTTATTTACTTTTCCGTTGCTACTGTTACAACTACTACAAAAACCCAAAAACATTTATCTTTACTTTTGCTACCGTTACCTTTATTATCATACCACTTTTGCTACTAAACACTTTGCTGCAGATACTAAGTTATCCAGGTGTGGTTGAATTGACAACTCAACTGCTAATACTCAAGAATATTCTTTGGCTCCCCTTGTGTCGAATCAATAAATTTGGGTTGAATACTCTACCCTCGGAAGCTGTTGCGATCCCCTATACTTGTGGGTTATCAAGACTAATTTCTGGCGCCGTTGCCGGGGAGCATAGCTCTATTCTCTGAGTCACTTGGGATTTATATCTGTTGATCACTATCAAGAACTTGAAAGACGATCGAACTACTATTTTGCTCTCAACTACGAGGGGAGGTAAGGAACTGCCATCTAGCTCTGCACTAGATTCTCCTTCCGTTATTAGTAAGCTTGCGACACCCAAACCTACTACTGCTATGAATTCTGATATGTCACATGTTATTGATGATGCCACTTCTGCTATGCATGATGAAACTACTTCTGTGCGTGATACTACTTTGCCATTAGGTGAATTTCTTGATGAACAACTTGCTAGAGTTAGGGGGAATGAAAATATTTAAGAACCTATTATTGATGATAGTGATGATGAAGGTTCCCCCAATGATTATGTATTACCTGTTGTTCCTAAGGGTTATGCTATGAATGAAGCAGCTGCTATGGAAATTCTTGCTTGCAATGATAGAAATGATCTTAAGAAATTATTAGCAAAATGGAAGCAGCAGTCTCTTAATGCTACAATGAAACCCGATCCTGCTTTTGCTACTTCACCTATCTGTGTTACTGATAAGGATTATGAATTCTCTGTTGATCCTGATATTATTACGTTAGTTGAATCTGATCCTTTTTATGGCCTTGAATCTGAAACTGTTGTGGCACATCTTACCAAGTTGAATGATATAGCCACCCTGTTTACTAATGATGAGAAGTCTCGCTATTTATATATCCTTAAGATATTTCTGTTCTCATTAAAGGGTGATGCTAAGACTTGGTATAATTCTCTTGCTCCTGGTTGTGTGCGTAGTCCCCAGGATATGATTTATTACTTCTCTGCTAAATATTTCCCTGCTCATAAGAAACAAGCTGCCTTGCGGGAAATATATAATTTTGTGCAAATCAAAGAAGAGAGTCTCCCACAAGCTTGGGGGAGGCTTCTCCGGTTACTTAATGCTTTGCCTGATCATCATCTTAAGAAAAATGAAATACTTGATATCTTTTATAATGGACTAACCGATGCTTCCAAGGACTACTTGGATAGTTGTGTTGGTTGTGTTTTCAGGGAAAGAACAGTCGACAAAGCTGAAATACTATTGAATAATATGTTGACTAATGAAAATAATTGGACTCTTCCTGAGCCAATTCCTGAAATAATTCCTGAACCAACTGAGCCAACTCCTGAGCCTATTCCTAAACCCACTCCGAAGAAGAGAGGTGTTTTATTTCTCAGTCCTGAAGATATGCAAGAGGCAAAGAAATCAATGAAAGAAAAAGGTATTAAAGCTGAAGATGTTAAGAATTTACCTCCTATTGAAGATATACATGGTCTTAATTTACCGCCTGAAGAACCACATTGTCTTGATAACCCGACACAGGTAGTAAAGGTAAATTCTCTATAGATATGATAAAGTTGAAGTCCCCTCTACTAAATTTCATAGCCCATGCTTAGATGAATTTGATGACTTTGTGGCTAGACAAGAAAGTTTTAATGCTTATGTTGGTAGAGAGTTAAAGAATAATGCTTTCGAGATAGGACCTTTAAGTGATAATCTGGCTAGAGTTAAAGATGAACTTCACCGCGTTAGCAAATATGCTTCTATGGTTGCTACTCAAGCTGAGCAAGTACTTAAAGCTCAAAATGATTTGCTTGATGAGTTAAATAATAAAAATGACTTTGCTGTTAGAGTGGCTACTAGAACTGGTAGAATGACTCAGGAACCTTTGTATCCTGAAGGCCACCCTAAGAGAATCGAGCAAGATTCTCAGAGGAACAATTTAGAAGCACCTAGTTCTTCTAAAAAGAAGAAGAAGAAAAACGATAGAACTTTGCATGCTTCTAGTGAACCTACTATAGACACACCTGAGAATACCAATGATATTTCTATCTCTGATGCTGAAACACAATCAGGTGATGAACATGAACCTAGTGATAATGTTAATGATAATGTTCATGTTGATGCTCAACCTAGCAAAGACAATGATGTAGAGATTGAACCTGCTGTTGATCTTGATAACCCACAATCAAAGAATCAACCTTATGATAAGAGAGATTTTGTTGCTAGGAAGCACGGTAAAGAAAGAGAACCATGGGTTCAGAATCCCATGCCCTTTCCTCCTAAACCATCCAAGTCAAAGGATGATGAGGATTTTGAGCGCTTTGCTGAAATGATTAGACCTATTTTCTTACGTATGCGCTTAACTGATATGCTAAAAGTAAATCCTTATGCTAAGTATATGAAGGATATCATCACAAATAAAAGAAAGATACCGGAAGCTGAAATTTCCACCATGCTTGCCAATTACACTTTTAAGGGTGGAATACCAAAGAAACTTGGAGATCTGGGTGTTCCAACTACACCTTGCTCCATTAAAAGAAATTATGTTAAAACTGCTTTATGTGATCTTGGAGCCGGTGTTAGTGTTATGCCTCTCTATTTATATCTTAGACTTGAATTGAATAAGTTGACACCTACTGAAATATCTTTGCAAATGGCTGATAAATCAACTGCTATACCTATCGGCATTTGTGAGGATGTGCCTGTTGTGGTTGCAAATGTCACTATCTTAACGGACTTTGTTATTCTTGATATTCCCGAGGACGATAGTATGTCTATTATCCTTGGTAGACCTTTTCTTAATACTGCAGGGGCTGTTATTGATTGCAACAAAGGCAATGTCACTTTTTATGTTAATGGTAATGAGCATACGGTACACTTTCCGAGGAAACAATCTCAAGTTCATAGCATCAATTCTATTGAAAAAGTTCCAACTATCATTTTTGGAGGTTTTGAATTTCCTCTCCCTACTGTCAAGAAAAAGTATGATATTCTTATTGTTGGGGAATTTCAAATCCCCGTTGAGGTAACTTAGTGTTATTCGAAATTTCTCCTGTTCCGTGTTATTTGGAATGAGTTTGTTAACAACACTTGATCAACCTTGTTAGTGGATTCATTTAGATGATCACGAGATGGATGAAACTAGAAGACACAACCGTTTGTACCCTTTTTTTTACTTTCTGTTATTTGGAATAAATAAAGCAAAAATAGTATTATCCGTCTGTTTTCTGAATTATCCGTGCATTAAAAAATAGTCCTAAAATAAAAGTGCTCCAAATGCCCTGCAAATTTAGTATGATTTTTTCTGGAATATTCAAGGATTTTAGGCACTGAAAACACTGCAGGAGGGGCAAGCACCAGGCCACGAGAGAGGAGGGCGCGTGTCACGCCCAATATGCGATACTATCTTAAAGAGACTCAAAGGTCCCACCAAGGATAGAACCGCATATTGAAACGCTTTTGCAAGGTGGATATCATTACATCAACATTACATAATAGATGGGGATACATACAAGGCATACAAATGCCACAAGAGTACATCAATACAACATACATAAGATCAACATCCAGCTATGGATGAAAGACAAATAGAAGCTCAAACAATATCCACCCTGCTAGCCCAGGCTGCCGACCTAGAACCTATCCCCTGATCGAAGAAGAAGCAGAAGAAGAATTCCAAAACAAGCAAACATCGCTCTCGTGTCATGATCATCGCATAACCTGTACCTGCAACTGTTGTTGTAGTAATCTGTGAGCCACGAGGACTCAGCAATCCCATTACCATGGGTATCAAGACTAGCAAAGCTTAATGGGTAAGGAAGGGGTAAAGTGGTGAGGTTGCAGCAGCGACTAAGCATATATGGTGGCTAACATACGCAAATAAGAGCGAGAAGAGAAGCAACGGAACGGTCGTGAAGCTAGCAATGATCAAGAAGTGATCCCGAACTCCTACTTACGTCAAACATAACCCAAAACCGTGTTCACTTCCCGGACTCCGCCGAAAAGAGACCATCACGGCTACACACGCGGTTGATGCGTTTTAATTTGAATCTGGTGTCAAGTTATCTACAACCGGACATTAACAAATTCCCATCTACCACATAACCGCGGGCACGACTTTCGAAAGTTTATACCCTACAGGGGTGTCCCAACTTAGCCCATCACAAGCTCTCACGGTCAACGAAGGATATTCATTCTCCCAGGAAGACCCGATCAAACTCAGAATCCCGGTTTACAAGACATTTCGACAATGGTAAAACAAGACCAGCAAGACCACCCGACTGTGCCGACAAATCCCGATAGGAGCTGCACATGTCTCGTTCTTAGGGCACACTGGATAAGCGAAGCGTACAGGTACCGACGTAATCCAAGTTGCCAAGGAATGGTCCCGCACGGTGCTCTAGTTTGGACCAACACTCGGAGGAGCACTGGCCCGGGGGGTAAAATAAAGATGACCCTTGAGTCTGCAAAACCCAAGGGAAAAAGGCTTAGGTGGCAAATGTTAAAACCAATGTTGGGCCTTGCTGGACGAGTTTTATTCAAAGCGAACTGTCAAGGGGGTCCCATAAATCACCCAACCGCGCAAGGAACGCAAAATCAAGGAACATAATACCGGTATGACGGAAACTAGGGCAGCAAGAGTGGAACAAAACACTAGGCATAAGGCCGAGCCTTCCACCCTTTACCAAATATATAGATGCATTAATTAAATAAGAGATATTGTGATATCCCAACATAATCCTGTCCACCATGGAGCAATCTTCAACTTCACCTGCAACTAACAACACTATAAGAGGGGCTGAGCAAAGCGGTAACATAGCCAAGCAACGGTTTGCTAGGAAGGGCGAAAAGGTTAGAGGCTGACATGGCAATTTTGGAGGCTTGAAGAGCAAGTGATAGGTAGTGCAGCAAAGCGATAGAACAAAGCAACTAGCATAGCAATGATAGAAGTGATATCAAGGGTAGTGGTCATCTTGCCTGAAATCCCGCAAGGAAGAAGAACGAGTCCATGAAGAAGACAAACGGACGTAGTCGAACGGATCCTCACAATCGCAACGTAACCGGAACTATCAAGAAGAAGCAACACCGGAAAGAAGCAAACAACATGGTAAACAACCAAGAATAATCATGGCATGATGCACAATCAAGTATGATGCATGTCCGGTTTAATGAGGCATGGCATGGCAAAGTGCAACAAACAACACTACAAATTAAGTGGAGCTCAATATGCAACGAGTTGCATATTGACGAAATACCACATCAATTATTTAGTTCTCTCTCGTTTAGGAACACAACAATATTACATGTTGTTATAAACATGGCAGAGGTGAAGCATAAATAAACTAACTATCTAGGCAAGTTTAAGTGAGGCCGGAAACAACAAACGATAATTCCGGAAAATCCCCATATGTCATTTAGCAATATAATGCAAACACAATTTTAACCATTTAAATGTTGTTAACATGATGCGGATGACATATGCAAGTCTTAAGCAATTTTATGAAAATGTTGACATCAGCATGTTATGAAGCATTTGGTCACCATGGCGGAACAAAACGGGTGCCACGGCGACGAATCCGAAAATGATGCCACGGCAACATATCGGTTCCGGTAACTTGATTGAGATACCGATGCAAACGAGAAGTGTGCGGATGTGTGGAACACGCAAGAGATGGGGAGTGATCCCGAATACCGGGTGTCCCACATGTCGGTGGCATGGCAAAAGAGGGGCATCGCAAGCGACAATTTGATCACGGTGCAAACACGGACATCTCATTCAACACATGCATTCGGCGGTCGTCTCGGCTGTTATACCTTCGAAGCGTGCATTTTCGGGGCGAAACGAGTTCGGTGCAATGAAGAGGAAGTAGACGTTCTCGCAAGGGTCGTAGTGGAATTAGTTGTACACGTTCGTTTTGAAGAGGCACTTGACGAATCCAACATATTCGGTGCGACGGTAGTGGAAGTAGTGGAACTAGTGGTACACGTCTCGAAGAGGGACTTGACGCATCCGATGTCTCCGGGGTCGACGGTAGTGGTACACGGTCATCGTGGTACTTGGCGAGTCCGCGTAGTCGTAGACGTTCCAAGGTACTTGACGCATCAGTAGGTGTAGTCGTACATGGTGTCCGCAGCAACATGTCCATGATGGCCAAACAAACCAATAGCGACCGAAGGCAGCAGGGTGCGAGGCAAAGCTTGAGCGGTGGGAATGCCATGGGCGTGCAACAGAGCAAAGGGGGCGTCGGGGCTCATGGGCGGCATGAACGGGCAGAAAGCGCTTGGGATCGAGCTCCTCTCAATCCAGAGCATGTCTGTGGCCGCGGGACGGATGTGTAGGCCCAACGAGGTCGGCGGCTTAGGCCTCCGTGGGGCGGCAAAGGACGAAGTGGCCAGCAGCAGCCTTGGTGCGAAGCAGGGGAGGCGGAGCTCCTGCTCAGGGAGAAGCTGCGAGGGGAACCGTGTGGACGAATACGAGACGTGGATCTGGGTGGCGGGAGCCCATCTCCGACGATGGTGGCGGTGCTGGAGCGAGAACAAACACAGGGGGAGGCAGAGAAGCTTGCGTCCATGGCTTCACAGGGGACTTGGTGCGGCGACGGCGAACTGGGGTCACCGGGATCCGAAGCAACGGAGTCGAACTCGACCCGATCCAGTCAAAACGAGGCGCCTGGCTCGCCCTCGATGCAGAGGAGGGGCGGAGCAGAGGAGGAGGCGAACGGGCATGGGGAAGGCAGCATGGCGGTCGGAGGGGTCTCGCTCCTCTCTCTTTCTCTACGGATGGAGGCACGAGCGAGGGAGAGGGAGAGATCGAGAGGAGGGAGTGGCGGCGCAAGGGAGGAGAGCAGGGTGTGGGCTAGGGTTAGAGCTGGTGGGGGTGCCGACTGGGCTGGTGGAACGGGCCGGTCTGGTTGGTCAGGCCCAAGAGGCCGGTTGGGCTGGCTCCTCTCCCCTCTCTTCTCTTAACACAGAGAAAAAGAAAGCAAAGGGAAGAAAAGAAAAGGTTAGAGAAAGAGTTTGGGCATGGGGATTATTTTCCTGGACTCACAAAAATATGCTTGTTCCGAGAAAATAGAAAAAGCCATGATTGAAAGATGTAAATTCAAACTCATTTGAATTTAGTTCAAATGGGTTTCAACTAGGACTCGATAGAAGGAAGGTCCAAAAATGTCGGATTTTTGGTGGAGCTCCGGAATTTGATGAAAGAATATATGGCAATGTTGGAGGCCAAGAATTAAGATAACAAAGGCATTGGAATATTTTGCAAGTGTTTTATGGTGAATCCCAAATTAATGAAATATTTAAATATAGCTCCCTAATATTGGGAAGATATGTTATAAAGATAAGTCACCCTTCCCTCGATTTAAATAGATCAACCATCTATGCAATTTATTAGTAGAGTTGAGATGCAAAGATTAATGACATGATGGCATGATGACATGATGCAATGCAAAAATAAAAGAGCAAGCATAAATTAAACACACAGTTGATCACGAAAATATGGAAGTCTTCTGAAGCGTCGGTCTCGGGGCGTTACAACACTCCACCACTACAAGAGGATCTCGTCCCGAGATCTAGGATGGCACGGGAGAGAAACAGAAGAGGAAGAGAGGAGGTAGAACTAAGTTGCTTCTTCGACAAAATAGTGAAACCAAAGAACCTTGAGAGGTTGAAAAGTTGAAAGAAAGAACACAACTAAGTTGAACACAATTGAGAGCACTACGGTAGAAAATAGAAACAAGGAACACCATGTGAACCTTGGAGGTTGCAAAGCTATGAATGACGAGTACAATGGACAAGAAGGAATTGGAACCACTCTGGTTGAAACAAGAGGCAAAACTTGATAAGATGAAAGAACTTGAATGAGAATACAACACTTCGGTTAAATGGATAAGCAAGAAAATAACATGATCTCGACAAAACGAGATGATGGGTCAACGAGAGCAACATCACAATGCCTCCGGAAGAAAGAATAGAAGATAGATCATTGGAATAACAGAAGGGAGAAGAAAATACCAACTTCTGCCACAAATGAGTTTGGAAAGCACCCTTCCAAGAAGGTTAAAACGGGGTTGTTGGAAAACCAACAACGAAACGAATAAGCTTGTAGTGGGCTCATGGAAAACATCTCAAAATTGAGGCGAAATTCTGCCACTACGGAAACAAATAATATAATTGATAACACCGACGAGATGAAAAATTTCTTCCACCAAGATGATAGAGAGATAACTTGGATCATTGATAAGCACCACAAAAGCAACATTCCTTAGGGAAGGCTTTAGGTGCAATATGACACAAGATAACTCCAACAACGAGGTTGATGGTTGAAAAGAACTCTTGAACAAAGAGAAAATGATGGGTTTAAATATCCCATTCTTAACAACTTGCGAATCATGAAACATGAAGTGAAATTGTCAAGAATGACATAAGACCACCTCAAAAGGTAGAAAGAATTGCACTTCGGGATGCACGATGAAGAATTCTTGAACTCCTCAAAACAAAACATGTGTTGAGCACCATGTTTAATTTTGAGTATAGCTTGGCTGATCTTAACTTCAAGAGAAATCTTGAAGAACAATTGAAGAATGAAAAGAATCCTTGACGAACCACCATGTAGAGCCTCCATGAAGAACTCCGGTAATAAAAGGATGATAAAAAGAATGGGAAGTTGAAAACACAAGGTGAAGCCTTGCCATGATTTAGATGGAGCTTCGCGATGATATAACCGAGAGAACTTGGAACTCCGAAAAGAAAAGATGATCTTAGAACCTAGAATTTATTCCTCAAGAACAAACTCCAAAGGAAACAATTAATCACTTGGATGAAACAATAATAAGAATTACGTTATGCCTATCCTTCACCAATTTAAATTGATGACAAGCAACGGATTTGGCATACTACTTATTCTCGTAGAAAGGATTAAGAGGGATATAGCATAAACTTCAGAAGGTATTGATGGAACCACCGGTGGGATTTGGGAACAACGAATATTTGATATGATAACGAAGGAAGTGAAATCGTTAACGAACCATCGTAAGAATTCGAAATGAAAGTAGCAAAGTCACAATTCACTGGGAAGAGTTGGAAAACGAATGAAGATACCTAAGGGGATTTAGATACCTGAGAACGAAGAGATCATGAACTGATTAGAGGATATTTGAACGATTCACTAATAAGATTTGGAGAACGATAGCTACACGCTGAGAATGAAGAATTATGGCATGAAGCTAGAACCATGAATCTTCAAGAGAATGGACCAAGATTTTAGGAGAAATCTCTTCCTCGGTCTTCAAGTGTTGAGAAAGACGATGAGAAACACCACCATGAGTTGTTGAGACACTCTGGAAGGATTAAAAGAAAAAGGTTGAGCCAAAGTTGAAAAGAATTTGAAAACGATCTTGAAAAACATATGACTGATGAAATTCATTCTTACGTCAAACTTCAAAAAGAATTTTTTGGAATAGCTCCGGGAAAATTAGAAGTGTCAGGTAAGATCCTGGAAAAAGACATGTGGGTTAGGGCCCACTCAAAAGAAACATCGTTGAAGGATTGCTTGAAATAGAGATTGCACCGGTAGAATTAAATAGCTTGAATGAGAGAAAAAACCTCGAAGTACTCGAACGGATTAAGAATGGAAACATGATTCTTCCGAGTTATCTTCAACAATCCGGATATGAACTGGGAGAGGTGAATGAATAAGAGAGCCTTGGATAAGAAATTCACATGGGAAGATATGTGAAACAAAAGGAAGAGATATGATCAACACTGAAACTTGAAATTAAACCACCGGAGAAGAAAAGAGACGAAGAATAATAAACTTGAAGCTCCGTTAGTATCTTCCTAAGAATCACCGGATAAGAACATTGATGGAAAAGAATGGAGAGTCTTGCCATCAATAAAATGGATACCCGATTAAGAAATCTGAGTCTTTGAAAGGGTGGGAGGGCGGAAAACAAAGACAACTTGGGATGAATGAAACAAACACCGTTGAGAAAACTTAGAAGTGATCTTGCGGATGCTGAAAATGATCGGATCCACTTGAAGAGAAGCACACCGAATGAAAGAATTGACATGGCAATCTCGATGATCAAAAGGATTAGTACTCCCATAGAAATATGAGAACACCGCTTGAAAGGTATGGAATCAACACTTGACATTGAAGCAACTTGAATACCACAACAAAACAAAACAAGGATTGGCTTGCAAAATAAGCCGGAACAAATACATATGATAGAGATTTACCCAATCCCATATCATGCATCTGTCGGAAAGATATTCTAAGAGCTACTTGAACTCCCACCTATAAACTCCCGAAACTTTCTGGTTATGCAATCTGGTGTTGGGGATACAGGGGAAGCAATATATCTCACCTAAACTAACAATCCCTACATCCAGCTATATCCATCCGTCAACACATAACCAAGAAAACTCTGGAAATTGTGTACGTCAACCTTCAAAAAGCATCTGTTATATGAGCTATGGAAATACTCCCGAACTCTCCAGTACTGGGTGGCGTCGAGGTTATCTCACCAACTACTGCATAAAAGAGACTTTCGATGTTGGCAAAACTCAGGTATTCCAGAACTACAACGATAAAATTATGACGACAACACCTCGGAGCTCAACTCCCCGGGACACTGCCACCACCCCTAAATGTCAGGAGGCACCAAGAACAATGTTCTC
Organism: Triticum timopheevii; assembly: GCA_963921465.1. Taxonomy (NCBI): domain Eukaryota; kingdom Viridiplantae; phylum Streptophyta; class Magnoliopsida; order Poales; family Poaceae; genus Triticum; species Triticum timopheevii. Next base: position 189,796,735 of record OY997266.1, on the reverse strand, counting down.
ATCATAAGAATATCACGATCCCAAGATACCCGCGTGAACCTAAAAAAATTTAGTGAAATCTGAGGCGAGGAAAGACAAAACATCTACGTCAGGAGTCCTCACCGGAGCGATGAAGGGGGCTGAGGAGTAAAAAGAATCCTACTCTCCGATATATATAATCCTAAGACTCAAAATAGTTTTTTCTAGACTCAACAACAACCAACAATCAAGGGGGCTCCTATGGTCGGTCGAGGCTCTGATACCAACTTGTCACGCCCAATATGCGATACTATCCTAAAGAGACTCGAAGGTCCCACCAAGGATAGAACCGCATATTGAAACGCTTTTGCAAGGTGGATATCATTACATCAACATTACATAATAGATGGGGATACATACAAGGCATACAAATGCCACAAGAGTACATCAATACAACATACATAAGATCAACATCCGGCTACGGATGAAACACAAATAGAAGCTCAAAATATATCCACCCTGCTAGCCCAGGCTGCCAACCTGGAACCTATGCCCTGATTGAAGAAGAAGTAGAAGAAGAACTCCAAAACAAGCAAACATCGCTCTCGCGTCATGATCATCGCATAACCTATACCTGCAACTGTTGTTGTAATAATCTGTGAGCCACGAGGACTCAGCAATCCCATTACCATGGGTATCAAGACTAGCAAAGCTTAATGGGTAAGGAAGGGGTAAAGTGGTGAGATTGCAGCAGCGACTAAGCATATATGGTGTCTAACATACGCAAATAAGAGCGAGAAGAGAAGCAACGGAACGGTCGTGAAGCGAGCAATGATCAAGAAGTGATCCTAAACTCCTACTTACGTCAAACATAACCCAAAACCGTGTTCACTTCCCGGACTCCGCCGAAAAGAGACCATCACGGCTACACACGCGATTGATGCATTTTAATTCGAATCTGGTGTCAAGTTATTTACAACTGGACATTAACAAATTCCCATCTGCCACATAACCGCGGGCACGGCTTTCGAAAGTTTATACCCTACAGGGGTGTCCCAACTTAGCCCATCACAAGCTCTCACGGTCAACGAAGGATATTCCTTCTCCCAGGAAGACCCGATCAAACTCGGAATCCCGGTTTACAAGACATTTTGACAATGGTAAAACAAGACCAGCAAGACCACCCGACTGTGCCGACAAATCCCGATAGGAGCTGAACATATCTTGTTCTCAGGGCACACCGGATAATCGAAGCGTACAGGTACGGACGTAATCCAAGTTGCCAAGTAATGGTCCCGCACGGTGCTCTAGTTTGGACCAACACTCGGAGGAGCACTGGCCCGGGGGATAAAATAAACATGACTGAGGGAGTCCTGGACTAGGGGGTGTCCGGACAGCCGGACTATCATTATCCGCCGGACTCCAAGACTACGAAGATACAAGATTGAAGACTCCGTCCCGTGTCCGGATGGGACTTTCCTTGGCGTGGAAGGCAAGCTTGGCAATACGGATATGTAGATCTCCTACCATTGTAACTGACTCTGTGTAACCCTAGCCTCCTCCGGTGTCTATATAAACCAGAGGGCTTTAGTCCGTAGGACAACATACATTACAACAATCATACGATAGGCTAGCTTCTAGGGTTTAGCCTCCTTGATCTCATGGTAGATCCACTCTTGTACTACCCATATCATCAATATTAATCAAGCAGGACGTAGGGTTTTACCTCCGTCGAGAGGGCCCGAACCTGGGTAAAAACATCGTGTCCGTCGTCTCCTGTTACCATCCGCCTAGACGCACAGTTCGGGACCCCCTACCCGAGATCCGCCGGTTTTGACACCGACATTGGTGCTTTCATTGAGAGTTCCTCTGTGTCGTCACCGATAGGCTCGATGGCATCTTCAACCAACCACGCTGTCCAGGGTGAGACTTTTCTCCCTGGACAGATCTTCGTATTCGGCGGCTTCGCACTGCGGGCCAATTCACTTGGCCATCTGGAGCAGATCGAAAGCTACGCCCCTGGCCGTCAGGTCAGATTTGGAAGCTTAAACTTCACGGCCGATGTCTGCGGAGACTTGATCTTCGACGGACTCGAGCGACAGCCAAGCGTACCGCACTGTGATGACGGGCATGATTTAGCTCTGCCACCGAACAGTGCCTTGGTGGCCGCACACGGGTCCGCTTCGGCCATTAGCCCGGAGCCGATCGCCCAGATCGAGGGCCGGTGGATAGACGCCGCCCTGGGGACTTCAACATCCACGGCGATGGAGCCGAACACTAATTTTGTCCCCTGCGAAACTCATGATTCCGAGGCGCCGGACTCCTCGCCGGACTCCGAACCTCCCGCGCCCCTGCCAATCGATCCGGATTGGGCGCCGGTTATGGAATTCACCGCCGCGGACATCTTCCAATACTCGCCTTTTGGCGATATCCTGAATTCATTAAGGCACCTCTCGTTATCGGGAGAGTCCTGGCCGGACTGTGGCCAGGATGGTTGGGGTACGGACGACAAAGAAATTCAGAGCCCACCCACCACCCACTTTGTAGCCACTGTCGACGATCTAACCGACATGCTAGACTACGTCTCCGAAGACATCGACGCTATGGACGACGATGCCGGAGACGAATAGGAACCAGCGCCTACAGGGCACTGGAAGACCACCTCATCATACGACATATACATGGTGGACACCCCGAAAGACGGGGACGGCGAAGAAACAGCGGAGGTAGACTCCTTAAAGAAGCAGCCCAAACGCCGGCGTCAGCGGCGCCACTCTAAATCCCGCCATAGCAAGAATGGAGATTCCGGCACAGGAGATAATAATACTCCAGAGAGTGCCGAAGACAATCCCCTCCAGCAAGATTCAGCGCAGGAGGATGCAGAAGCAAGCCCTCACGAGAGGGCGGCAGACGAAGAGGTCGAGGATCATAACTATATGCCTCCCTCCGAAGACGAAGCAAGCCTCAACGATGATGAGTTCATCGTACCCGAGGATCCCGTCGAGCAAGAGCGCTTCAAGCGCAGGCTTATCGCCACAACAAACAGCCTAAAGAAAAAGCAGCAACAACTTCAAGCTGATCAGGACCTGCTGGCCGATCGATGGACCGAGGTCCTCGCGGCCGAAGAGTATAAACTTGAATGTCCCTCCAAAAGTTACCCAAGACGCAAGCTGCTCCCCCGATTAGAGGAGGAAGCACACATACCTCCATCACCAGCGCACGATATGGCTGATCGACCACCCCGTGGTCGTGACAGAGAGGCATCCAGGCCCCCAGCCAAGACCATACCCCGGCATCGCTCCAAAAGTACGAAGCCAAGAGGGAATGCACCGGACTTGCGAGACATATTGGAGGACAAAGCAAGGCAATCTAGATCCATCTATGGATCACGAGGGCGCCCTACGACCCACGACAAATACCGTCGTGCCGGATACAATAACCCTGGCCGGGCCGAGCACAGCAGACAGCGCTCTGTCGAGCTGCGTCACGATATTGGTCAATACAGAGGCGCCGCACACCCGCTATGCTTCACTGACGAAGTAATGGATCATCAGATCCCCGAAGGGTTTAAACCCGTAAACATCGAATCTTACGATGGCACAACAGACCCCGCGGTTTGGATTGAAGACTATCTTCTCCACATCCATATGGCCCGCGGCGACGATCTCCACGCCATCAAGTACCTCCCATTCAAGCTTAAGGGACCAGCTCGGCATTGGCTTAACAGCTTGCCCACAGAGTCAATTGGGTGTTGGGAAGACCTGGAGGCCGCATTCCTTGATAACTTCCAAGGCACATATGTGCGACCACTAGATGCCGATGACCTAAGCCACATCATTCAGCAGCCAGACGAATCGGCCAGACAATTCTAGACACGGTTCTTGACGAAGAAAAATCAAATCGTCGATTGTCCGGATGCGGAGGCCCTTGCAGCCTTCAAACATAACATCCGGGACGAATGGCTAGCCCGGCACCTGGGGCAGGAAAAGCCGAAATCCATGGCAGCCCTCACATCATTAATGACCTGCTTTTGCGCGGGAGAGGACAGCTGGCTAGCCCGCAGCAACAATCTCTGTAAAAATTCTGGCAGTCCGGATACTAAGGACAACAACGGCAAGTCACATCGAAACAAAAACAAGCGCCGCATTAACGGCGACGATAAGGAGGATACGGCAGTCAACGCCGGATTCCGAGGCTCTAAACCCGGTCAGCGGAAGAAGCCATTCAAAAGAACCACTCCGGGTCCGTCCAATCTGGACCGAATACTCGACCGCTTATGCCAGATACATGGCACCTCTGAAAAGCCAGCTAACCACACTAATAGAGATTGCTGGGTGTTCAAGCAGGCCGGCAAGTTAATTGCCGAAAACAATGACAAGGGGCTAAACAGCAACGACGAGGAAGAGACCCGACCGCTGAACAACAGAGGACAGAAGGGTTTTCCCCCACAAGTGCGAACGGTGAATATGATATACGCGACCCACATACCCAAGAGGGAGAGGAAACGCGCACTAAGGGACGTCTATGCGATGGAGCCAGTCGCCCCAAAGTTCAACCCATGGTCCTCTTGTCCGATCACTTTCGATCGAAGAGACCATCCGACCAGCATACGCCATGGCGGATTCACCGCATTGGTTCTAGACCCAATCATCGATGGGTTCCACCTCATGAGAGTCCTGATGGACGGCGGTAGCAGCCTGAACCTGCTTTATCAGGATACAGTGCACAAAATGGGCATAGACCCATCAAGGATTAAACCTACAAAGACAACCTTTAAAGGTGTCATACCAGGAGTGGAAGCCAACTGCACAGGCTCAGTCACACTGGAAGTGGTCTTCGGATCCCCGGATAATTTCCGGAGTGAAGAGTTAATCTTCGACATAGTCCCGTTACGCAGCGGCTATCACGCTCTGCTCGGACGAACCGCGTTTGCAAAATTCAACGCGGTGCCGCACTATGCATACCTAAAGCTCAAGATGCCAAGCCCTCGTGGAGTCATCACGGTCAATGGGAATACAGAACGCTCCCTCCGAATGGAGGAACATACAGCGGCTCTCGCGGCAGAAGTACAGAGCAGCCTTCTAAGGCAATTCCCGAGTCCGGCGTTAAAAGGCCGGATACAGCAAAACGCGCCCGGAGCAATGCCAACCAAGACCACCTGGCGCGATCAGAGCACGCGTAGCAATGCGGCCCCAACCCTCGCCCGCACATGATCGCAAGAATAACACTCCGCGTACATCATTACGCTTTGGAGATACCATGGGCACAGGGGAGGGGGCATGATCGCAACAGACCCAGAGTGCGGTTCGACCACACCGGGGGCTCGCAAGTGTGCCCCCCTCTTTTTTTATTATTTCATTTTTCTTCTTTTTATGTACACAGGACTCTGTTAACTAGAAGCCCTGTCCGGCGGCGAACCCGCTGAACTCACGATGCAATAGTCAGGGACTAAAGAAGGCCGCGACGAACACTCAGGTGGTCTCAATTACGAGCATTAAATTCGATTATATACACCAAGTTCGCACCTCATCCCTGGAGGGGGACATGTTTACTTAGTCCAAATCCCTTGCTTACCGCACTATTTGTATCAGTCCGCTCCACTAGCAGACTTTCTTTCATAAATAATGCAGCACCTTTTTGATCGCAATTGCATTACCTTTTATATATATGCTCATTATATGACATCTTGCACCCGTATACTTTGGTACGGCCTAATACACCGGGGGCTTATGTTCCCCATTCTATGGTGTGATAAGTTCGAACACTTTCACAAGTGCGGCACCCCGAACTTATAGCATTATATGAATCGGCTCCGAATCATGTCTTGGGTCAATAGTTGGGTTTGCCCGGCTCCCACGTTTTGGTGCCTTACGTTCCGTTCCGTCGGCTAAGGTGGCACTGGGAGAACCACTGCGATTGCGCCCCGGTTGAGCCGGGCGAGCGCCTCAGTGGAGAAAGCTAAAACTGACTGGCATGATAAGGCGAGAGACTGGTCGCTGTTCGAGAGGTTTTTTCGGGTCCTTAAAGACTCACGCCGCTTCGAGCGAAGTTCCGGACAATGTCCGATGAAGGCGTGGATAGCGCCCCGGATTCGGTCTTCCGAATACCAGGGGCTTCGCCGAAATTTAAAATTATAGAATTCTATGGCTAAGTGAGAGTGTTCAAGCATTATAAGTCTGGTTGCCTTGTTCGTTGTGTTGAGCGCCTCCCTCGATGGACCCAACAATGGGAACAAGAGTGCTCAAGGTTATCCCGAACACCCCAGCACTCGCGGCTTGGGGGCCGAAGCCAACGACTTGCCATCTCTCAGATTTTATAAACGGCCGCACGGAAGGTAATATTTTAAATTAAACAAGCATTGCTTAACGCGCACATGAACAAAGTTTCAAGCGCGCAGGATAATACATAGCAAATTCATTCAAAGATTACATTTCGGGGGCACTCATCCGCAATATTGCGGGCTCCCTTCAGGACAGTTTTATAATACATCTCGGGCGTGCGATACTCCTTGCCCGGCGGCGGTGGGTCCGTGAGAAGCTTCTCCGCATCCAACTTGCCCCATTGCACCTTTGTGTGGGCAAGAGCCCGGCGAGCGCCTTCAATACAGGCGGAGCGCTTGATGACATCCACCCAGGGGCATGCATCCACCAGCCGCCGCACGAGGCCAAAGTAGCTCCCAGGCATGGCCTGTCCAGGCCACAGCCGGACTATAAGGCCCTTCATGGCCTCTTCAGCTACCTTGTGGAGTTCGACCAGCTGCTTCAGCTGGTCGCTTGGGGGCACTGGGTGTCCGGCATCAGCATACTGAGACCAGAAGACTTTTTCCATCGAGCTCCCCTCCTCGCCATGATAGAATGCGGCGGCATCGGACGCACTACGCGGCAGATCTGCAAACGCCCCTGGAGAGCTCCGAATGCGGGTAAGTGTCAGGTATTTTACATTAACATGCTTGCTTTGCATGAAAAATGCCTTACCCGCCGCTATTTTCTTTATATCTTCAACCTCCTGAAGGGCCTTACGGGCCTCGGCCTTGGCGGACTTGGCACTTTCGAGAGCCGAGGCAAGCTCGGACTCTCGAGTCTTGGAGTCACGCTCCAAACTCTCATGCTTTTCCATGAGAGCCTGGAGCTCTTGCCGAACTTCCGCCACCCGTGCCTCCTGCTTTTCTCGCTCTGCCCGTTCCGCGGCCGCACTGTGTTCGGCCGCGGACACAACATCCTTTAGGGCGGCCACCTCGTTAGTGGCCCCTGCGATACACATATTATCCTGGTTAATTTAAGTGCAACCAAAACCCTTTTCTGTAAGGTACCTACTCAAAGTGGTGTTACTCACCTTCTTTGTCCTCGAGCTGCTTCTTCGCATGGCCGAGCTCTCGCTCGGACTGCTTGAGATGCTGCTTCAGCACATTGACCTCCGCCGTTAATGCGGCAGAGGCCAGCAGCGCAGCCTGCAAACCCATATTGACATATTTTTAGCAACCCTGCGCATATCTTGTTAGATCCTCAGTCCGGCTTTTCCTTCCGAACACCGAACTGAGCATCAGGGGCTACTGTCTATGCGGTATTACATTACATAATTTTAACTTCTTACCTCAAAGCCTGTTAAAGGGCTGCTGCAGGCTTCGGTCAGCCCGCTTTTGGCGAGCTGAACCTTTTGAATCACCGCACTCATGATAGTGCGGTGTTCTTCCTCGATGGAAGCGCCTTTAAGCGCCTCCAACAAGTTATCCAGCGGCTCCGGTTGGACGGAGGCCGCCGGTGTCACGGTCCTGCCCTTCTTTCGAAGGGGCCGCTTGCCGGACTCTGGGACCACTGCGGGTTCCGATGTAGAGTCCGGCGCAAAGTCCGGGAGGTTGCCTGACGGCGCCTCCGGAGCCTCCTCCTGATGGGTCCCTCTCTGGGATCCCACCTCGGCGTCCTCGTCGGCGCGTGGGGTGGAGGCAGCCGGAAGTGAATTCACATCCGACGAGGCCAACGACCCGCTCGATGAGTCGGGGAGATCGTCATCGGCCGGACTACGGACAGAATGCGGCGTTAGAAGGACACTACGTGACATAAAAATATTGCGTATAAAGGATCCGGACACTTACGATCTTGCCGGACGCCTGTCCCTTGGAGGCCACTCATCCTCGCCAACGCTGGTGTTGGCGAAACTGTCCGGGGGGATAGTTCTCCCCCTCTTGGACCCTTCGGCCTCCCCTATTGGGGAAGCCTTCCTTTTCTTCTCTCCCTCCTCCGGGAGAGAATACTCCTCCTCCTCGTCTTCGGGGGAGGAGTCTGCGTCGTCGTCAGACGCCTGATTGCGGGAACTTTTTCGAGTCCCCGCAGCCACCTTCTTGGCCTTCTTCTCCGGCACCACGTGTGGTGCCGGAACCAGCAGCCCTGCTAAGCGGGCATCCACTGGATCTTCTGGCATGGGAGCCGGGCTGATAAGCAACTTGGCCTTCTCCATCCATTCCTGTCAAAGGAAGAAGCAGAATGAAACCTCACTGGAGTCAATTTAATTAACACAAGTGTCCCGTAATGGGGTTGAATCACTTACCTCGTCAGTTGGATACTGCGAGCTGAATCCGCGGTCTTCCGTCGCGGATGCGGGGGCTTCGGCGCCCTTGAACAGCACCCTCCAGGCGCCTTCGTATGTTGTATCGAAGAGCCCGCTTAGCGCCTGGTGCTATTCCGGATTGAACTCCCACAAATTGAATGCCCGTTCTTGGCATGGGAGGATCCGCCGGATGAGCATGACTTGGACCACGTCGACGAGCCTGAGCCTATTGCTCACCATCTTCTTGATGCAGGCTCGGAGTCCCGTCACCTCCACCGGATTACCCCACTGCAAGCCCTTCTCTTTCCAGGAGGTGAGCTGCGTGGGGATGCCAGATCTAAACTCGGGGGCCGCCGCCCATGTAGGTTTGCGCGGCTCGGTGATGTAGAACCACCCCGATTGCCACCCCTTGACGGAGTCCACAAAGGCCCCTTCGAACCAAAGGACGTTGGGCAATTTGACCAACATGGCGCCTCCGCATTCCGCTTGCGTGCCCTTCACAACCTTCGGCTTGACGTTGAAGGTCTTGAGCCACAGGCCGAAGTGGGGCCGGATGCAGAGGAAGGCCTCGCACACAACGATAAACGCCGAGATGTTGAGGATGAAGTTCGGCGCCAGATCGTGGAAATCCAGGCCGTAGTAAAACATGAGCCCCCGGACAAATGGATGGAGCGGAAAGCCCAGTCCACGGAGGAAGTGGGGGAGGAAGACGACCCTCTCATGAGGCACAGGGGTAGGGACGAGCTGCCCCTCGTCGGGCAGTCGATGCGCGATATCGCTGGAAAGGTATCCGGCGCTGCGCAGCTTGGTGATGTCCTCCTCCTTAGCGGTGGAGGCCAACCATTTGCCTCCCGCTCCGGACATATTCGGAGAAGGTCGAATCGAGATGCACGAGCTTGGGCGTTGGAGCTTGAGTGCGCGGAGATGGATAAGCAAAGGAGGAAGAAGGCGTAGGTGAGAAGGTGAATCCTTATCCCTTATATATAGGCGGACGAAAACTATGCGTCCCCCACCGGCCTGGTAAAACTCGCTTATCTCCCAAGCTCCACCATCAATGGCGCGGTTGGGTTACCCACGCACGTATTGATGAGAATCCCGGAATAAGGGGAACACGATCTCTGCTTCGACAAGACATGCCAAGGAAACCGCTTCGCTAAACGTGCTGAGGTGGTATAGTAAAAAACGATTCAAACAAAGGCTTGGTAGCGGTGTGATGTCGCGTCGCATAATACGTCAGCAGATTGAACTAAGTGTACATTTTATTATCTCTATGATGGAATGTGGAATTTATTTTGCAGAGCCGGACACTATCCTGGTGTTCATGATCTTCTTTGGATTATTCAAGGGAGGAACCCGCCTTGCAATGCCGAACATTATGCGCGCCGGACTTATCGTCATTGAAGCCTGGTTCAGGGGCTACTGAGGGAGTCCTGGACTAGGGGGTGTCCGGACAGCCGGACTATCATTATCCGCCGGACTCCAAGACTACGAAGATACAAGATTGAAGACTCCGTCCCGTGTCCGGATGGGACTTTCCTTGGCGTGGAAGGCAAGCTTGGCAATACGGATATGTAGATCTCCTACCATTTTAACCGACTCTGTGTAACCCTAGCCTCCTCCGGTGTCTATATAAACCAGAGGGCTTTAGTCCGTAGGACAACATACATTACAACAATCATACCATAGGCTAGCTTCTAGGGTTTAGCCTCCTTGATCTCGTGGTAGATCCACTCTTGTACTACCCATATCATCAATCTTAATCAAGCAGGACGTAGGGTTTTACCTCCATCGAGAGGGCCCGAACCTGGGTAAAAACATCGTGTCCCTCGTCTCCTGTTACCATCCGCCTAGACGCACAGTTCGGGACCCCCTACCCGAGATCCGCCGGTTTTGACACCGACAATGACCCTTGAGTCTGCAGAACCCAAGGGAAAAAGGCTTAGGTGGCAAATGTTAAAACCAATGTTGGGCCTTGCTGGAGGAGTTTTATTCAAAGCGAACTGTCAAGGGGGTCCCATAAATTACCCAACCGCGTAAGGAACGCAAAATCAAGGAACATAATACCGGTATGACGGAAACTAGGGCGACAAGAGTGGAACAAAACACCAGGCATAAGGCCGAGCCTTCCACCCTTTACCAAATATATAGATGCATTAATTAAATAAGAGATATTATGATATCCCAACATAATCCTGTCCACCATGGAGAAATCTTCAACTTCACCTGCAACTAACAACACTATAAGAGGGGCTGAGCAAAGCGGTAACATAGCCAAGCAACGGTTTGCTAGGAAGGGCGAAAAGGTTAGAGGCTGACATGGCAATTTGGGCGGCTTGAAGAGCAAGTGATAGGTAGCGCAGCAAAGCGATAGAACAAAGCAACTAACATAGCAATGATAGAAGTGATATCGAGGGTAGTGGTCATCTTGCCTGAAATCCCGCAAGGAAGAAGAACGAGTCCATGAAGAAGACAAACGGACGTAGTCGAACGGATCCTCACAATCGCAACGTAACCGGAACTATCAAGAAGAAGCAACACCGGAAAGAAGCAAACAACATGGTAAACAACCAAGAATAATCATGGCATGATGCACAATCAAGTATGATGCATGTCCGGTTTAATGAGGCATGGCATGGCCAAGTGCAACAAACAACACTACAAATTAAGTGGAGCTCAATATGCAACGAGTTGCATATTGACGAAACACCACATCAATTATTTAGTTCTCTCTCATTGAGGAACACAACAATATTACATGTCGTTATAAACATGGCAAGAGGTGAAGCATAAATAAACTAACTATCTAGGCAAGTTTAAGTGAGGCCGGAAACAACAAATGATAATTCCGGAAAATCCCCATATGTCATTTAGCAATATAATGCAAACACAGTTTTAACCATTTAAATGTTGTTCACATGATGCGGATGACATATGCAAGTCTTAAGCAATTTTATGAAAATGTTGACATGAGCATGTTATGAAGCATTTGGTCACCATGGCGGAACAAAACAGGTGCCACGGCAACGAATCCGAAAATGATGCCACCGCAACATATCGGTTCCGGTAACTTGATTGAGATAACGATGCAAACGAGAAGTGTGCGGATGTGTGGAACACGCAAGAGATGGGGAGTGATCCCGGATACCGGGTGTCCCACATGTCGGTGGCATGGCAAAAGGGGGGCATCGCAAGCGACAATTTGATCACGGTGCAAACACGGACATCTCATTCAACACATGCATTCGGCGGTCGTCTCGGCTGTTATACCTTCGAAGCGTGCATTTTCGGGGCGAAACGAGTTCGGTGCAATGAAGAGGAAGTAGACGTTCTCGCAAGGGTCGTAGTGGAAGTAGTTGTACACGTTCGTTTCAAATAGGCACTTGACGAATCCAACATCTTCGGGGCGACGGTAGTGGAAGTAGTGGAACTAGTGGTACACGTCTCGAAGAGGGACTTGACGCATCCAATGTCTCCGGGTCGACGGTAGTGGTACACGGTTATCGTGGTACTTGGCGAGTCTGTGTAGTCGTAGACGTTCCAAGGTACTTGACGCATCAACAGGTGTAGTCGTACATGGTGTCCGAAGCAACATGTCCATGATGGCCAAACAAACCAATAGCTACCGAAGGCAGCAGGGTGCGAGGGAAAGCTTGAGCGGTGGGAACGCCATGGGTGTGCAACAGAGCAAAGGGGGCGTCGGGGCTCATGGGCAGCATGGACGGGCAGAAAGCGCTCGGGATCGAGCTCCTCTCAATCCAGAGCATGGATGCGGCCGCAGGATGGAGGTGGAGGCCCAGCGAGGTCAGCGGCTTAGGCCTCCATGGGACGGTGAAGGACGAAGTGGCCGTCATCGGCCTTGGTGCAAAGCAGGGGAGGCGGAGCTCCTGCTTGGGGAGAAGCTGTGAGGGGAACCGTGTGGACAAAGACGAGATGCGGATCTGGGCGACGGGAGCCCATCTCTGACGATGGTGGCGGTGCTGGAGCGAGAACGAACGCAGGGGGAGGCAGGGAAGCTCGCGTCCATGGCTTCGCAGGGGACTTGGCGTGGCGATGGTGAACTGGGGTCACCGGGATCCGAAGCAACGGAGTCGAACTCAACCCTATCCAGTCAAAACGAGGCGCCTGGATCGCCCTCGATGCAGAGGAGGGGCGGAGCAGAGAAGGAGGCGAACGGGCGTGGGGAAGGCAGCAAGGCGGTCAGAGGGGTCTCGCTCCTCTCTCTTTCTCTGCGGATGGGGGCATGAGCGAGGGAGAGGGAGAGATCGAGAGGAGGGAGTGGCGGCGCAAGGGAGGAGAGCAGGGTGAGGGCTAGGGTTAGAGCTTGTGGGGGCGCCGACTGGGCTGGTGGAATGGGCCGGTCTGGTTGGTCAGGCCCAAGAGGTCGGTTGGGCTGGCTCCTCTCCCCTCTCTTCTCTTAACACAGAGAAAAAGAAAGCAAAGGGAAGAAAAGAAAAGGTTAGAGAAAGAGTTTGGGCATGGGGATTATTTTCCTGGACTCACAAAAATATGCTTGTTCCGAGAAAATAGAAAAAGCCATGATTGAAAGATGTAAATTCAAACTCATTTGAATTTAGTTCAAATGGGTTTGAACTAGGACTCGATAAAAGGAAGGTCCAAAAATGTCGGATTTTTGGTGGAGCTCCGGAATATGATGAAAGAATATATGGCAAGGTTGGAGACCAAGAATTAAGATAACAAAGGCATTGGAATATTTTGCAAGTGTGTTATGGTGAATTTCAAATTAATGAAATATTTAAATATAGCTCCCTAATATTGGGAGGATATGTTATAAAGAGAAGTCACCCTTCCCTCGATTTAAATAGATCAACCATCTATGCAATTTATTAGTAGAGTTGAGATGCAAAGATTAATGACATGATGGCATGATGACATGATGCAATGCAAAAATAAAAGAGCAAGCATAAATGAAACACATGGTTGATCACGAAAATATGGAAGTCTTCTGAAGCGTCGGTCTCGGGGCGTTACAGCGCGCCCCCTGCAGGGCGCGCCCCCTGTCTCGTGGGCCCCTGGTGGCTCCCCTCCACTTATGCTAGCACCCACACACTTCATCTTCTATCCAAAAAAATCCCCATCCAGCTCAAGCCCGAGTTCTAGCTCGTTTTGTTGCGATTTTCGATCTCTTAGCTCAAAGCTCCATTTGCAAAACTACTTTGGGAGATTGTTGCTTGGTATGTGACTCCTCCATTGGTCCAAATAGTTTTTGTTCTAGTGCTTTATTCATTGCAAATTTTTGCTGCATAGGTGACTATGTTCTTGAGCTTACATGTTAAATTTTTGAGGTCCCAAGCAATTCCAATGCATGATATAGGCTCTAGGCACTTGTAGGAGTAGTTGCTATCAATCTTGTTTAGTTTTATTCACTTTTGTTTTGAAGTTACTAAAATTTTAGAAATTTTCAGAAAATGTTAAGGAGGCTCTTTAAAGGCTCTTCTAGCCAAAGCTCTAAGGAAAAACAAGACAAAGAGAAGGAAAAACCCAAGTATAATCTTCCTCGCTTAGCGGAAGTATGGTCATGTGAATGGCCGTGTGAGGATTTCTTGAAAGAAGCCGGAATTCATGAAGACTTTTATACTCTAATCGAGACTGCAGGCCTCACCGGTTTCATCAACGACCGAATCGATCAGTATCTCTTACTTACCAATACTTTCGTGCAAAACTTTTACTATTATCCTAAGAAGTCACCGCCTGCAGTATCATTTCATTTATACGATGAATTCAAAGAAATGTCTTTAAGTCATTTTTGCGCGGTATGTAGGATACCTTATGAGGGAGAATTAGATGAACCCCATCGTGAAGATGTGGATGGCTTCGTTAAAACTATTGTTGTAGAAGAGCCAAAGAAGGGCTCTGAGGCAAAAGTCTCTAGCATACACTTTCCTGTTTTACACTACTTTGCCATATTTGCTAGTAGATGCTTGATTGGTCATGGAAATAGTGGAAATTTGAGCGTTCCAGATATTATTATTCTTCAACATGCTTTGCTAGGAGACAACACTTTTAATATGGGTGCCGTCGTTGCTAAACGGCTAGCCCTGAATCGTACAAAAGGCCCCATATTTGGAGGTATCTATGCTGCACGTCTTGCTGAACATTTTCAGATACCCATTAGGCACTATGAGGAGGAGGAGACAAAATTACCCCCTCGCATTTTAGACTACAAGAGCATGGTAGCACACAAGTTTATTATTGACAATGAAGAGAAGATGCTCTTGTATAGACTCAGATTCAATAAGAAACACTTTGAGTTTATTATTCTGTGTGCCCCTCTGTTGTTTGATTTGCTTGCAGAAAATTGTCTTGTCACGCCGGAAGCGGTGAACAACCATCTAGCTCAAGCTTTTACTCCAGAACCTGAACCTGAGCCGGAACCCGAGCTGGACCCTTATCGTGCATCATCTGTCCAGTGGGATCCGGAGATGACCAGCCAGTGGTATCCTGATTACACCTCCCACTACACCGGGGAGAGTAGCGGCGGTCCTTGGTATTAAACCAACTTAGGACAAAAGCCTAAGCTTGGGGGAGTACGTATTTCTCACCGACTTTACACTCATGTTCACACACTAGTCGTCGGTGCTCATACTCTTTCATTGTATTATACATGCTAGTATAAATTTCTTTTTCTAGTTTTCTTCTTGTGTGCTTGATAAATCTTAAGAAAAACCAAAAAAATTAGTTAGTTTAATTTCCATGCTTGTAGTAGAAATTAAAATTAAAACCCAAAAAGATTTCTAGTTCTTCTTCTTGTTGGGAGCTTTCCCGTGTAAATAGTTTTATTTTCTTTTCTTTCTTTTGGGGGTCGAGAAGACCATATTGAAAATGCTTAGTGGCTCTTACATGCATGATTGTTTATTTGATTCAGAGCCCATATTACCTTGTCTTCTCTCTTGAGTTGAATGCTTGCAGATTCCAGCTTAGTCCAATGCATGTACGCTCTTATTATTATATGCATCATTCGGTCGTGCAAGTGAAAGGCAATAATGATGATATATGATGGACTTATTGGGATGAGAAAAGCTGGTATGAACTCGACCTCTCTTGTTTTTGTAAATATGATGATTCATCGTTCCTGATTCAGCTATTATGAAGTAAACATATTTGAAATGACATTTAGAGATTATAGTTGCTTGTGCCATGCTTGATTAGCTATGAGTTATAATGGTTTACCTTGCGTGCCAACATTCTATTAGAATGCTTGTGATGTGATATAGTGGGATGGTATCCTCCTTTGAATGAATTGAGTGACTCGACTTGGCACATGTTCACGCATGTAGTTGAATCAAATCAACATAGCCTTCATTATATTTATGTTCATGCTGGATTATATCCTACTCATGCTTGTACTTGGTGTAAATTAATTTTAATGCATGTTTACGACTGTTGTCGCTCTCTCAGTTGGTCGCTTCCCAGTCTTTTGCTAGCCTTCACTTGTACTAAGAGGGAATACTGCTTGTGCATCCAAACTCCTTAAACCCCAAAGTCGTTTCATATGATTCCACTATACCTTCCTATATGCGGTATTTACCTGCCATTCCAAGTAAATTTGTATGTGCCAAACTCTAAACCTTCAAATGAAATTCTGTTTTGTATGCTCGAGCAGCTCATGTTTCAACTAGGGCTGCCTATATCTTCCATGCTAGGTGGGTTGTTCTCACGAGGAGTGGACTCTGCTCCTCATTCACGAGAAAGGGCCGGTAACCGGGATGCCCAGTCCCATGATCCAAAAAGATCAAAGAAAATCAAAATAATTAAACAAAACTCCCCCATGGCTGTTATATGTTGGAGGCACTCGTTGTTTCAAGCAAGCCATGGATTGATGCTTGTTGGTGGTTGGGGGAGTATAAACCTTTACCATTCTGTTTGGAACTTCCTATAATGCATGTAGTATGGAAGATACACCCATCTCATAGTTGTTGCGTTGATAGCGAAAGTATGCCGCTCAAAATGTTATTCAATCTCTATTTTAAAATTGAGCTCTAACACTTCTACAAATCCCTGATTCCCTCTGTGAAGGGCTTATATATTTACTTTCATGTTGAGTCATCATCCTTCTTATTAAAAGCACCCGCTGGCGAGCACACTGTCATTTGCATTCATTATTATTGGTTTATATAGGGTATGATTTGACTGGATCTCTTTTACCATGAATTACAATGTTTAGTCAGTCCTTGATCTTTAAAGGTGCTCTGCATTTATGTTTTGCGGTCTCAGAGGGCTAGCGAGATACCATTTTGTTATATCATGTTATAGTTATTTTGAGAAAGTGTTGTCATCCGAGTTTTATTATTATGGCTTGCTAGCTGATTATGCTATTGATATGAGTAGTTGTGAGACCTATGTGTTATTGTGAGTATGGTTAGTTCATAATATTTTCTGAAACTTGAATGCTGGCTTTTCATGTTTACAAAAACAAGAGCAAACCGAGTTTGTAAAAGTTTTTCTTTATCACTTTCAGTTTATCAACTGAATTGCTTGAGGAAAAGCAAAGGTTTAAGCTTGGGGGAGTTGATACGTCTCCAACGTATCTACTTTTTCAAACACTTTTGCCCTTGTTTGTGGACTCTAACTTGCATGATTTGAATGAAACTAACCCGGGCTGACACTGTTTTCAGCAGAACTACCATGATGTTGTTTTACGTGTAGAAAAGAAAAGTTCTCGGAATGTCCTGGAAATCCACGGAGGCACTTTTTGGAATTAATAAGAATTTTTGGCGAAGGAATTAATGCCAGGGGGCCCACAACCTATCCACAAGACAGGGGCATGCCCCCCACTAGGGCGCGGCCTCCTATCTCGTGGGCCCCTGGACCTCCACCAATGTCAACTCCAACTCCATATATTCCGTCTCGGGGAGAAAAAAAATCACAGAGAAAGTTTCATCACGTTTCACAACACGGAGCCGCCGCCAAGCCCTAATCTCTCTCGGGAGGGCTGATCTGGAGTCCGTTCGGGGCTTCGGAGAGGGGGATTCGTCGTCGTCGTCATCATCAACCATCCTCCATCACCAACTTCATGATGCTCACCGCCGTGCATGAGTAATTCCATCGTAAGCTTGCTGGACGGTGATGGGTTGGATGAGATTTACCATGTAATCAAGTTAGTTTTGTTAGGGTTGATCCCTAGTATCCACTATGTTCTGAGATTGATGTTGCTATGACTTTGCTATGCTTAATGCTTGTCACTAGGGCCTGAGTGCCATGATTTCAGATATGAACCTATTATGTTTTCATGAATATATGTGTGTTCTTGATCCTATCTTACAAGTCTATAGTCACCTATTATGTGTTATGATCCGACAACCCCGAAGTGACAATAATCGGGACACTTCTCGGTGATGACCGTAGTTTGAGGAGTTCATGTATTCACTATGTGCTAATGCTTTGTTCGGGCTCTCTATTAAAAGGAGGCCTTAATATCCCTTAGTTTCCGTAAGGACCCCGCTGAACACGGGAGGGAAGGACAAAAGATGTCATGCAAGTTCTTTTCCATAAGCATGTATGACTATTTACGGAATACATGCCTACATTACATTGATGAACTGGAGCTAGTTCTATATCACCCTATGTTATAACTATTGCATGAGGAATCGCATCCGGCATAATTATTCATCACTGATCCATTGCCTACGAGCTTTTCATATATTGTTCTTCGATTATTTACTTTTCCGTTGCTACTGTTACAACTACTACAAAAACCCAAAAACATTTATCTTTACTTTTGCTACCGTTACCTTTATTATCATACCACTTTTGCTACTAAACACTTTGCTGCAGATACTAAGTTATCCAGGTGTGGTTGAATTTACAACTCAACTGCTAATACTCAAGAATATTCTTTGGCTCCCCTTATGTCGAATCAATAAATTTGGGTTGAATACTCTACCCTCGAAAGCTGTTGCGATCCCCTATACTTGTGGGTTATCAACTGTCGATCGGCCTTCCGCTCCCTCGCGTTGTCAAATCAATTGACTGCCTCAGTATCTGCTCCTGCCTCTGCTGCTCCCATTAATGGTGCGATTCAGAGGAAACAATCGAGGCCTACATTAGAGCTTCCCAGGAATCAAGCTCCTATCAGACTCTCACCTACCAATCCTCCAGCCACAGAGTTGCTCCCTGCCTGTTCTCCGTCTCTGCCAGCGCTGCGCCCGCTCACAGTCAGCAGGCTCTTGCAATCTTCAGAGCAAGGAGGAGATCTGGTTCCTCGCACCATGGCCAACTTCCCGTTTGACCCGACCCCTTTTCTTCCTCCGCATCATCAGGCAGTCTAGGTGGAGGGAAGACCGGCGAGAGTCAGGGTTATGTCAAGCCCTACTTTGTCATGTCATGAGGATTGGGAAATCGCCACCATTGTGCTAATGCCCAATCAGCGGGTTCGCTTCCCCAATGTTCGGCAGATCATCGGTGAGTTTACTACCCAAGTCAAGGATCTAGGGTTCCAAGAGATTTGCCAATGCCCTTTCGATCAAGCCTATGTCAGATTGAATTCCACTTTTGATCGTGATGTTCTGGTTTTGCAAAGCCCGCACATTCATGGAGATGTGCATATCATATTTCAGAGGCACAACCAGGGTCTAAACTGGAGAAGCTTGCCTCTTGATAGAGATTTCTGGGCTCTGTTGTTGGGGAACGTTGCATAAAATAAAAAATTTCCTACGTTCACCAAGATCAAACTATGAGTTCATCCAGCAACGAGAGAGAGGAGTGCATCTACATACCCTTGTAGATCGCGAGCGGAAGCGTTCAAGAGAACGGGGTTGAGGGAGTCGTACACGTCGTGATCCAAATCACCAGAGATCCTAGTGCCGAACGGACGGCACCTCCGCGTTCAACACAAGTACGGTCAGCGTGACGTCTCCTCCTCTTGATCCAGCAAGGGTGAAGGAGAGGTTGATGAAGATAAAGCAGCACGACGGCGTGGTGGTGGATGCAGCAGGGATCCGGCAGGGCTTCGCCAGGCGTTTGCGGGAGGGAGAGGTGTAGCAAGGGGGAAGGGAGGCGCCAGGGGCAAGGGTGCGGCTGCCCTCCCTCCCCCCTCTTTATATAGGGTCCCCAAGGGGGGCGCCGGCCCTAGGAGATGGGATCTCCTAGGGGGGCGGCGGCCAAGGGGGGAACTTGCCCCCCAAGGCAAGTGGAGGCGCCCCCTCCCCTAGGGTTCCCAACCCTAGGCGCAGGGGGGGCCCAAGGGGGGGCGCACCAGCCCACCAGGGGCTGGTTCCCTCCCCACTTCAGCCCACGGGGTCCTCCGGGATAGGTGGCCCCACCCGGTGGACCCCCGGGACCCTTCCGGTGGTCCCGGTACAATGTCGGTGACCCCCAAAACTTTCCCGATGGCTGAAACAGTACTTCCTATATATAATTCTTCACCTCCGGACCATTCCGGAACTCCTCGTGACGTCCAGGATCTCATCCGGGACTCCGAACAACTTTCAGTTTGCTGCATACTAATATCTCTACAACCCAAGCGTCACCGAACCTTAAGTGTGTAGACCCTACGGGTTCGGGAGATATGCAGACATGACCGAGACGCCTCTCCGGTCAATAACCAACAGCGGGATCTGGATACCCATGTTGGCTCCCACATACTCCTCGATGATCTCATTGGATGAACCACAATCTCGAGGATTCAATTAACCCCGTATACAATTCCCTTTGTCAATCGGTACGTTACTTGCCCGAGACTCGATCGTCGATATCCCAATACCTCGTTTAGTTCGTTACCGGCAGGTCACTTTACTCGTACCGTAATGCATGATCGCGTGACCAGACACTTGGTCACATTGAGCTCATTATGATGATGCATTACCGAGTGGGCCCAGAGATACCTCTTCGTCATACGGAGTGACAAATCCCAGTCTTGATTCGTGCCAACCCAACAGACACTTTCGGAGATACCCATAGCGTACCTTTCTAGTCACCTAGTTACGTTGTGACGTTTGGCACACCCAAAGCACTCCTACGGTATCCGGGAGTTGCACATTCTCATGGTATAAGGAAATGATACTTGACATTTGGAAAAGCTCTAGCGAAACGAACTACACGATCTTTGTGCTATGCTTAGGATTGGGTCTTGTCCATCACATCATTCTCCTAATGATGTGATCCCGTTATCAATGACATCCAATGTCCATAGTCAGGAAACCATGACTATTTGTTGATCAACGAGCTAGTCAACTAGAGTCTCACTAGGGACTTGTTGTGGTCTATGTATTCACACGTGTATTATGATTTTCGGATAACACAGTTATAGCATGAATAATAGACAATTATCATGAACAAAGAAATATAATAATAACCATTTTATTATTGCCTCTAGGGCATATTTCCAACAGTCTCCCACTTGCACTAGAGTCAATATTCTAGTTACATTGTGATGAATCGAACACCCATTGCATTCTGGTGTTGATCATGTTTTGCCCTAGGGAGAGGTTTAGTCAACGGATTTGCTACATTCAGGTCCGTATGAACTTTACAAATATCTATGTCTCCATCTTGAACATTTTCACGGATGGAGTTGAAGCGACGCTTGATGTGCCTGGTCTTCTTGTGAAACATGGGCTCCTTGGCAAGTGCAATAGCTCCAGTGTTGTCACAGAAGAGTGTGACCGGCCCCGACGCATTGGGTATGACTCCTAGGTCGGTGATGAACTCCTTCACCCAGATTGCTTCATGCGCTGCCTCCGAGGCTGCCATGTACTCCGCTTCACATGTAGATCCCGCCACGACGCTTTGCTTGCAACTGCACCAGCTTACTGCCCCACCATTCAAAATATACACGTATCCGGTTTGTGCCTTAGAGTCATCCAGATCTGTGTCGAAGCTAGCGTCGACGTAACCCTTTACGACGAGCTCTTTGTCACCTCCATATACAGAAGCATGTCCTTAGTCCTTTTCAGGTACTTAAGGATGTTCTTGACCGCTGTCCAGTGTTCCTTGCCGGGATTACTTTGGTACCTTCCTACCAAACTTGCGGCAAGGTTTATATCAGGTCTGGTACAGGTCATGGCATACATGATAGACCCTATGGCTGAGGCATAGGGGATGACACTCATCTCTTCTTTATCTTCTGCCGTGGTCAGGCATTGAGTCGAGCTCAATCTCACACCTTGCAATACAGGCAAGAACTCTTTCTTGGACTGATCCATATTAAACTTCTTCAATATCTTATCAAGGTATGTGCTTTGTGAAAGACCTATGAGGCGTCTTGATCTGTCACTATAGATTTTGATGCCTAATATGTAAGCAACTTCTCCAAGGTCCTTCATTGGAAAACACTTATTCAAGTAGGCCTTTATGCTGTCCAAAAGTTCTATATCATTTCCCATTAAAAGTATGTCATCTACATATAATATGAGAAATGCTATAGAGCTCCCGCTCACTTTCTTGTAAACGCAGGCTTCTCCATAAGTCTGCATAAACCCAAACGCTTTAATCATCTCATTAAAACAAATGTTCCAACTCTGAGATGCTTGCACCAGCCCATAAATGGATCGCTGGAGCTTGCATACCTTGTTAGCATTCTCAAGGTTGACAAAACCTTCCGGCTGCATCATATACAGTTCTTCCATAAGGTGACCGTTCAGGAATGCCGTTTTGACGTCCATTTGCCATATCTCATAATCATAGTATGCGGCAATTGCTAACATGATTCGGACGGACTTCAGCTTCGCTACGGGAGAGAATGTCTCATCGTAGTCAATCCCTTGAACTTGTCGATAACCCTTAGCGACAAGTCGAGCTTTATATATGGTAACATTACCATCCGCGTCCGTCTTCTTCTTAAAGATCCATTTGTTTTCTATCGCTCGCTGATCATTGGGCAAGTCTGTCAAAGTCCACACTTTGTTTTCATACATGGATCCTATCTCGGATTGCATGTCTTCAAGCAATTTGTTGGAATCTGGGCCCGCCATCACTTCTTCATAGTTCGAAGGTTCACCATTGTCTAACAACATGATTTCCAAGACAGGGTTGCTGTACCACTCTGGTGCGGAACGTGTCCTTGTGGACCTTCGAAGTTCAGTAGGATCTTGATCCGAAATATCTTGATCATCATTATTAACCTCCTCTCTTGTCGGTGCAGGCACCACAGGAACATCTTCCTGAGTTGCGCTACTCACCGTGTCAAGAGGCAGTACTTCATCAAGCTCTACTTTCCTCCCACTTAATTCTTTCGAGAGAAAATCTTTCTCCAGAAAGGATCCGTTCTTGGCAACAAAGATCTTGCCTTCAGATCTTAAGTAGAAAGTATACCCTATGGTTTCCTTAGGGTATCCTATGAACACGCATTTTTCCGACTTGGGTTCGAGCTTCTCAGGTTGAAGTTTCTTGACATAAGCATCGCATCCCCAAACTTTTAGAAACGATAGCTTAGGTTTCTTCCCAAACCATAATTCATACGGTGTCGTCTCAACGGATTTAGACGGTGCCCTATTTAAAGTGAATGTAGCTGTCTCTAGAGCGTGTCCCCAAAATGATAGCGGTAAATCAGTAAGTGACATCATAGATCGCACCATATCCAATAGAGTGCGATTACGATGTTCGGACACACCATTTCACTGAGGTGTTCCAGGCGGCGTGAGTTGTGAAATGATTCCACATTTTCTTAAGTGCATACCAAATTCGTGACTTAAATATTCTCCCCCACGATCTGATCGTAGGAACTTTATCTTTCGGTAACGTTGATTCTCTACCTCATTCTGAAATTCCTTGAACTTTTCAAAGGTCTCAGACTTGTGTTTCATCAAGTAGACATACCCATATCTACTCAAGTCATCAGTGAGAGTGAGAACATAACGATATCCTCCATGAGCCTTAACGCTCATTGGACCGCACGCATCAGTATGTATGATTTCCAATAAGTTGGTCGCTCGCTCCATTGTTCCGGAGAATGGAGTCTTGGTCATCTTGCCCATGAGGCATGGCTCGCATGTGTCAAACGATTCATAATCTAGAGACTCTAAAAGTCCATCAGCATGGAGCTTCTTCATGCGCTTGACACCAATGTGACCAAGGCGGCAGTGCCACAAGTATGTGGGACTATCGTTATCAACTTTACATCTTTTGGTATTCACACTATGAATATGTGTAACATTACGCTCGAGATTCATTAAGAATAAACCATTCACCAGCGGGGCATGACCATAAAACATATCACTCATATAAATAGAACAACCATTATTCTCGGATTTAAATGAGTAGCCATCTCAAACTAAACGAGATCCCGATACAATGTTCATGGTCAAAGCTGGTACTAAATAACAATTATTGAGGTTCAAAACTAATCCCGTAGGTAAATGTAGAGGTAGCATGCCGACGGCGATCACATCGACCTTGGAACCATTCCCGACGCGCATCGTCACCTCGTCCTTCGCCAGCCTCCGCTTATTCCGCAGCTCTTGCTTTGAGTTACAAATATGAGCAACCGCACCGGTATCAAATACCCAGGAGCTACTACGAGCACTGGTAAGGTACACATCAATTACATGTATATCACATATACCTTTGGTTTTGCCGGCCTTCTTGTCCGCTAAGTACTTGGGGCAGTTCCGCTTCCAGTGACCACTTCCCTTGCAATAAAAGCACTCAGTCTCAGGCTTGGGTCCATTGCTTGACTTCTTCCTGGCAACTGGCTTACCAGGCGCGGCAACTTCCTTGCCGTCCTTTTTGAAGTTCTTCTTACCCTTGCCCTTCTTGAACTTAGTGGTTTTATTCACCATCAACACATGATGTTCCTTTTTGATCTCCACCTCCGCTGATTTCTGCATTGAATATACCTTAGGAATGGTCTTTTCCATCCCCTGCATATTGAAGTTCATCACAAAGCTCTTGTAGCTTGGTGGGAGCGACTGGAGGATTCTATCAATGACCGCGTCATCTGGGAGATTAACTCCCAGCTGAGTCAAGCGGTTGTGCAACCCAGACATCTTGAGTATGTGCTCACTAACAGAACCGTTTTCCTCCATCTTACAGCTAAAGAACTTGTCGGAGACTTCATATCTCTTGACCCGGGCATGAGCTTGAAAAACCATTTTTAGCTCCTCGAACATCTCATATGCTCCGTGTTGCTCAAAACTCTTTTGGAGCCCCAGTTCTAAGCTGTACAACATGCCGCACTGAATGAGGGAGTAATCATCAGCATGAGACTGCCAAGCTTTCATAACGTCTTGGTTCTCTGGGATTGGTGCTTCACCTAGCGGCGCTTCTAGGACATAATATTTCTTGGCTGCTATGAGGATGATCCTCAGGTTCCGGACCCAGTCCGTATAGTTGCTGCCATCGTCTTTTAGCTTAGTTTTCTCTAGGAACGTGTTGAAGTTCAGGTGGACATGAGCGTTGGCCCTCTACAAGACATATTGTAAAGATTTTAGACTAAGTTCATGATAATTAAGTTCATCTTAATCAAATTATTTAATGAACTCCCACTTAGACAGACATCCCTCTAGTCATCTAAGTGAAACATGATCCGAGTCAACTAGGCCGTGTCCGATCATCACGTGAGACGGACTAGTTAACATCGGTGAACATCTTTATGTTGATCGTATCTTCTATACGACTCATGCTCAACCTTTCGGTCTTCCGTGTTCCGAGGCCATGTCTGTACATGCTAGGCTCGTCAAGTCAACCTAAGTGTATTACGTGTGTAAGTCTGGCTTACACCCGTTGTATTCAAACGTTAGGATCTATCACACCCGATCATCACGTGGTGCTTCGAAACAACGAACCTTCGCAACGGTGCATAGTTAGGGGGAACACTTTTCTTGAAATTATTATGAGGGATCATCTTACTTACTACCGTCATTCTAAGTAAACAAGATGAAAAACATGATAAACATCACATGCAATATCATATAGCTCCTTTGATCTCCATCTTCGGGGCTCCGTGATCATCTTCGTCACCGGCATGACACCATGATCTCCATCATCATGATCTCCATCATCGTGTCTCCATGAAGTTGCTCGCCAACTATTACTTCTATTACTATGGCTAACGCGTTTAGCAATAAAGTAAAGTAATTTACATGGCGTTTCTCAATGACACGCAGGTCATACAAAAAATAAAGACAACTCCTATGGCTCCTGCCGGTTGTCATACTCATCGACATGCAAGTCGTGATTCCTATTACAAGAACATGATCTCATACATCACATATATATCATTCATCATTCATCACAACTTTGGCCATATCACATCACAAAATACTTGCTGCAAAAACAAGTTAGACGTCCTCTAATTGTTGTTGCAAGTTTTACGTGGCTTCTATAGGTGATCTAGCAAGAACGTTTTCTTACCTACGTTAAAGCCACAACATGATTTGTCAACTTCTATTTACCCTTCATAAGGACCCTTTTCATCGAATCCGCTCCAACTAAAGTGGGAGAGACAGACACCCGCTAGCCACCTTATGCAACTAGTGCATGTCAGTCGGTGGAACCTGTCTCACATAAGCATACGTGTAAGGTCGGTCCGGGCCGCTTCATCCCACAATACCACTAAAGAAAAATAAGACTAGTAGTGGCAAGAAAGTTGACAACATCTACGCCCACAACAAATTGTGTTCTACTCGTGCAAAGAGAACTACGCATAGACCTAGCTCATGATGCCACTGTTGGGGAACGTTGCATAAAATAAAAAATTTCCTACGTTCACCAAGATCAATCTATGAGTTCATCCAGCAACGAGAGAGAGGAGTGCATCTACATACCCGTGTAGATCGCGAGCAGAAGCGTTCAAGAGAACGGGGTTGAGGGAGTTGTACACGTCGTGATCCAAATCACCGGAGATCCTAGCGCTGAATGGACGGCACCTCCGCGTTCAACACACGTACGGTCAGCCTGACGTCTCCTCCTTCTTGATCGAGCAAGGGGGAAGGAGAGGTTGATGAAGATCCAGCAGCACGACGGCGTGGTGGTGGATGCAGCAGGGATCCGCCAGGGCTTCGCCAAGCGTCTGCGGGAGGGAGAGGTGTAGCAAGGGGGAAGGGAGGCGCCAGGGGAAAGGGTGCGGCTGCCCTCCCTCCCCCCCTCTTTATATAGGGTCCCCAGGGGGGCGCCGGCCCTAGGAGATGGGATCTCCTAGGGGGGGCGGCGGCCAAGGGGGAAACTTGCCCCCCAAGGCAAGTGGAGGCTCCCCTAGGGTTCCCAACCTAAGGCGCAGGAGGGCCAGGGGGGGCGCACCAGCCCACCAGGGGCTGGTTCCCTCCCCACTTCAGCCCACGGGGCCCTCTGGGATAGGTGGCCCCACCCGATGGACCCCCGGGACCCTTCCGGTGGTCCCGGTACAATGCCGGTGACCCCCGAAACTTTCCCGATGGCCGAAACAACACTTCCTATATATAATTCTTCACCCCCGGACCATTCCGGAACTCCTCGTGACATCCGGGATCTCATCCGGGACTCCAAACAACTATCGGTTTGCTGCATACTAATATCTCTACAACCCTAGTGTCACCGAACCTTAAGTGTGTAGACCCTACGGGTTCGGGAGATATGCAGACATGACCGAGACGCCTCTCCGGTCAATAACCAACAGCGGGATCTGGATACCCATGTTGGCTCCCACATACTCCTCGATGATCTCATCGGATGAACCATGATGTCGAGGATTCAATTAACCCCGTATACAATTCCCTTTGTCAATCGGTACGTTACTTGCCCGAGACTCGATCGTCGGTATCCCAATACCTTGTTTAGTCTTGTTACCGGCAAGTCACTTTACTCGTACCGTAATGCATGATCCCATGACCAGAAAGTTGGTCACATTGAGCTCATTATGATGATGCATTACCGAGTGGGCCCAGAGATACCTCTCCGTCATACGGAGTGACAAATCCTAGTCTCGATTCGTGCCAACCCAACAGACACTTTCGGAGATACCCGTAGCGTACCTTTATAGTCACCCAGTTACGTTGTGACGTTTGGCACACCCAAAGCACTCCTATGGTATCCGGGAGTTGCACAATCTCATGGTCTAAGGAAATGATACTTGACATTTGGAAAAGCTCTAGCGAAACGAACTACACGATCTTTGTGCTATGCTTAGGATTGGGTCTTGTCCATCACATCATTCTCCTAATGATGTGATCCCCTTATCAATGACATCCAATGTCCATAGTCAGGAAACCATGACTATCTGTTGATCAACGAGCTATTCAACTAGAGGCTCACTTGGGACCTGTTGTGTTGTATGTATTCACACGTGTATTATGATTTCCGGATAACACAGTTATAGCATGAATAATAGACAATTATCATGAACAAAGAAATATAATAATAACCATTTTATTATTGCCTCTAGGGCATATTTCCAACATCTGTTAGTTGGTCTCCCTTTCTGATGCAGTTAGAAGTTTTGGTAAATTACTGCTCTGGGACAGAGCCAGAAGTACTAGGGCTGCTCTCATGGTTAAGATTAGGGTTGAAAATTTAAGAGATGTTCCTGTTAGTATTGTGGTTGGTGAATCTGATGATCCAAATGCAGAGTCCTGGTCTGTGCCAGTGGTTATTCTTCAACAAGAACTGCTGGGTGTTGGTCCTCCAAATGAAGACCCTGTACCTGTTGATGAAAATCCTCATCCGCAGCCAGCAAACAACTTCTTTCATCCAAACCAGCTTAATCACTTTGTTGGGCCCATCCAACAGCACCAGGCTCAAGATGTTATGGGGGGTGATCCTCAAAACTTTCATCACCAGACAATGCAGATTTAGGCAGCAGAGGAGGAGCCTGAAGATGAGGATGCTGATCTCCCTGGATGGGGGCATTGGGCAATGCTTGCTGCTGATGATGATCTCATTGACCAGGAGATTGAAGAGGGAGGGTTTATGGAGTTGGCTGGTTTGTTTCAGCCTCTGGAAGATCAGCAGCAAGTGAATCTCCCTGATATGGACATGCAAAGTGACCTAACTCTTTCAATGGGATCTAATGGGGTGGAGATTGATATGCAAGAGGCCATTGCTCAGCCTGTCTTGGAGGGAAATGTGATTTTAAATATTTTGGGCCAGGCCCATGTGGATCTCCCAGACCTCAACTTGGCCCTTGGGCCCATGCAGGACATTATTCAGCCCCAGGATCAACCTGAACTTGCTCTGCCCATTATTGCCGCCCCTTTGGATTTCTTTCACATTCTACCACCTGTGGATACATCTATCAGTGCTGGTTTTGATTTAAATCAAATTCGGCCTCAATCTCCTTCCATCAATCAAGCTCAGATGAACACTTCTTTGGAGATTAACCAGATGGAGGGCAACTTGTTCTTTGAAGAGGAGGATGGATCTTTTTTCAATCTTGATGAAGGAGAGGATATAGTAATTCAGTTAGCTTCTCCTACAGAAATCTTGGCAGCTCAAAACAGGGAAGATGACCAAAGCTCTTTTGTTGATGAGGAAATTGAAATCTTGGATTGCTCTTCTGATTGCTCTTCCAAACCTGACTCTGCAAGTAGGGCTGTTACATGCTCTTCCACCTCTAATTCTTCAGCACCACCAGGGTTTACTGTCAAAGGGAGATATTTACCTAATTCCCCCCATGATAACTCTGTTGCAGATTCTGGTAGTCAGGTTCTGGCTTGTTTCTCTGCTTGGGAGAAGCATTTCTCTATTTGTGCTAAAGGCCACACAGATGTTCAGGTACCTTATGACTGGGTGGATTTTATTTGCTGTGCTCTTTTGACCCCTGATAAATTTGAGTGGGCCAAGGTGTTCTTGTTGTCTCCTATGTGGTCTATTATTTGTGAGGAGTTTCAGAAATCTCAGCATCTTGCTTTCTCCATTCCACCTACTTGTCCTGTAATAGTGGGCCCCTCCTGCTCTCAGTTGCAGGCTCCTAGTTTGGAGGAAATGCAAGCTATCCCTGCTGCTGAGGTGGTCAGCTTCTGCAGTCCTACTGCTGTCAAGGGCAAAAGAAAGGACATGATGCCTATAGTGGAATCTGAGGTAAGAAGAAGTGAGAGACTGCAACATTTAAATAAGGGATATAGGAAGAAAACCTGTCATGATAGTAGCTGTATGGCATGTTCTGCTAAACCTCCTGTCTGCAACTCAAAAATAATTAGGAATCTGAACTCTTCTTATTGCAAGGTGGATCCCAAGACTTGCACTGAAGAAAGCCTCTTGCAGAAGAAAGTCAAAAGAGGGGGAAGCCACAAGCATGGAAAGATTGAAGTCTTTGATGGCAATGTTGGGAACATATGTAGTTGCCCTTCTTTTGGTTCGCAATAGCTCCTTTTGTTTAAGGCTCACGCTCCTGGAAATGCACCTGAACTTTATTGTAATGAACTCTCTCTCTGTTCCCTTGACTTCTCAGAGAATCTTCAGACTGTGGGTGAGGGAGTCCTGGACTAGGGGGTGTCCGGATAGCCGGACTATCATCCTCGACCGGACTCCAAGACTATGAAGATTCAAGATTGAAGACTTCGTCCCGTGTCCGTATGCGACTTTCCTTGGCGTGGAAGGCAAGCTTGGCAATACGGATATGTAGATCTCCTACCGTTGTAACCGACTCTGTGTAACCCTAGCCCTCTCCGGTGTCTATATAAACCGGAGGGTTTTAGTCCGTAGGACGAACAACCATTACAACAATCATACCATAGGCTAGCTTCTAGGGTTTATCCTCCTTGATCTCGTGGTAGATCCGCTCTTGTACTACCCATATCATCAATATCAATCAAGCAGGAGTAGGGTTTTACCTACATCGAGAGGGCCCGAACCTGGGTAAAAACATCGTGTCCCTTGTCTCCTGTTACCATCCGCCTAGACGCACAGTTCGGGACCCCCTACCCGAGATCCGCCGGTTTTGACACCGACATTGGTGCTTTCATTGAGAGCTCCTCTGTGCCGTCGCGATCAGGAAGGATGCCTCTTCCTGTCTTTAAAGACGGTACCATCACCGAAGGAGCCTTGGCCGCCGGCCAAACTATCCGGCTAGGTGGTTTTCTCATGACCGCCTGTTCGGTCACCGCTTCGACGATGACCTCTAGGGTCATCGAAAACAATCTTCACGTCAACTCGGAATTCGCCGAGCAGCTGGATCCAACGGAGCTCTCTTCCGTAAACGGGCTCTTGGATCGCATCGCCGCCCTGGGAGTCGCTACAGACTACAATCAGATTGGGCTTAAAACCGATCTGAGAGAGATTAACTCTCCCCAGGTTACCCACCATGTTGCGGTGGTAGAGGAACAAAGCGGCGGCTCCTCTTCCGCATTAAAAACTAGTTATGTCCGGACTCCCGAACCCTCCATGCCGGATTTCCGCGGAGGGATGGACGTCGATCAAGCACTGAACCTAAAGTCAGGCATCGGACCAGACTCGTTGGACAACGTCCAGCAATCCAAGCTTCCAGATTCGAAAACTTTCCGGCCCTTGAGCCTCAAGATGGGTAGGGTTCCGGACTCAATCCCACCCACCCAGCCAAACATATGCGATCTATCTCAAATCGGGCAAGTGCCCGCTGAAACAGTACATCACTACTGGGCCAGATTCCTCCTGGTTATGGACAGGATAAAAGACTGCCGTGAGGAAAACGCAATTTCAACTTTCTGCAATAATTGCACGGACAAGGGAATCTTGAACGCCATAAGTCATCGTGAAATTACACGCTTCGCCGACCTGGCGTCCATAGTACGAAAGTACTGTGCGATGGAGAGTTTCCAGAAAACCGAAACTAAGTTTTGGGACAATCCGGCTCCGAATACAACCCTAGTCCGAAACAAAAGGGTGCATAATACCCAGGCACCAGGTACAAAAACCAAAAAGCAAAAACCCCATAAAGGGCACGGAACCGTACTAGAGAGATCGCTCAGCGGACCCTGTAAAATTCATAGTACAGAAGGCGCCACTCCAACACATAGCCTTCGAGCATGTTGGATACTGCGGCAGGTGGCCAAAAGTGGCGAAGAGCTTCTAGCCCCGGAGAACCACTCCAACAGTACCAGTACAGTGTCAACAGTCTTCGAGACTTTCGCATCAAATAATATGCGGAAACGAACAATCCGCAGCCTCGCCGAAGTCTACCAAGTAGCAACAACAAATCCATGGAGCGACACGGCCATCACCTTCAACGCCAGTGACGAACCTAAATTCCGAACAGCCCGAGCACCAGCCGCATTGGTCCTCAGTCCAATACTGGACGGCTTTCTCCTTACCAAGGTACTCATGGATGGCGGCAGCGGATTAAACCTCATCTACAAGGAAACCCTTCAAAAAATGGAAATAGACTGGAGCCGCATTGAGCGAAGCAGCACAACCTTTAGAGGAATAATCCCTAGCCGCGAAGCACGCTGCACAGGAAAAATCACACTTGATGTGGTGTTCGGCTCGCCGGACAATTACAGGTCCGAGGAGGTCACGTTCCAAGTGGCCCCGTTCAGCAGCGGATATCACGCTATATTAGGACGAGAGGCATTCAAAATTTTTCAAGCCATACCCCATTACGGGTACATGAAGCTTAAGATGCCCGGGCCCAGCGGAATAATCACTCTTGTCAGTGATCCGGACACAGCACTCCGCGCCGAAAACAAGATAGCCGCACTAGCCCTAGAGGCACTATCCGAAGCCTTAGTGGCAGAGGAGCTCACGGCGCTGCGCTCCACAGTGAACAGAGATGATGTGGTACTCGATAAGAGGTTCAAGTCCACCTCTTTTAAACCAGCGGACGAAATAGTCAAATTCCAAGTCCATCCAACGGACCCAACAAAGACGGCCTCCATTGGGACACAATTAAACCCTGATGTAGACGCCGCACTGCGAGAATTCCGTCGGGAGATTTGGGACATCTTCGCCTGGCACCCCTCAGATATGCCAGGAATCCCACGCAGATTGGCAGAACACAGCCTAAACATCCTAAAAGGATTCAAGCCAGTCAAACAGGCTCTTCGGCGATTTTTCGAACCCAAAAGACAGGCAATGGGAGAAGAGCTAGCCAAACTATTGGAAGCCGGATTCATCAGAGACATCAAACATCGGGACTGGCTAGCAAACCTAGTAATGGTACCAAAGAAGGACAAATCTTGGCGCCTATGTGTCGATTTTAATGACCTCAATAAGGCTTGTCCAAAGGATCCTTTCCCGCTTCCCCGCATCGATCAAATAATCGATGTTACTGCAGGGCACGATTCATTGTGCTTCCTCGACGCATACTCCGGTTACCATCAAATCAAGATGGCGGAGGCGGACCAAGCCACAACGACATTCATCACTCCATATGGACCATTCTGCTTCAACACGATGCCCTTCGGACTCAAAAACGCCGGCGCAACATGTCAGCGCATGATTCAGATATGTCTGGCTACCCAGATCGGCAAAATAGTAGAGGCATACGTTGACGATGTGGTCGTCAAAACCAAACACGTCGAGACTCTAGTAGACGATTTGAGGCTCACATTCGATAACCTCCGAGCATATGACATAAAGTTGAACCTGGAAAAACGCGTTTTCGGCGTACCAGCCGAAAAGCTCCTGGGCTTCATTGTATCCGGTAGAGGAACTGAAGCAAACCCAGCCAAGATCCGAGCTCTGTCACAACTGGATATTCCAAAAGACCTCAAACAAATACAAAAATTGACTGGATGCGTGGCGGCTCTAAGCCGCTTCATCTCCCGTTTGGGAGAAAAGGCACTGCCCCTATATCGCCTCCTCAGGCGCACCGAACACTTCGAGTGGATGGATGCTGCCGCTGCCGGACTCGAAGAAATAAAAGCCATATTGGCAACAAATCCGGTCCTGGCTGCGCCCAACCTGGGCGAGCCAATGTTGTTATATATCGCGGCAACACACCAAGTTGTAAGCGCGGTGCTCATCGTCGAACGAGAAACAGATGGGCATAAATTCCCTCTTCAAAAACCAGTGTACTACGTATCCACTGTCTTAACTCCCTGCAAGTCCCGGTACCCGCATTATCAAAAGATAGCGTACGCGGTGTTTATGGCATCCCGGAAGCTGCGACACTACTTTCAAGAGTGTTCGATAACAGTGGCCTCCAAAGTACCCCTCAACGACATTATAAACAACCACGACGCGACGGGCAGGATTGCAAAATGGGCCATTGAGCTCTTACCGTTCGACATAACTTATAAACCTCGGCAAGCTATAAAGTCGCAAGTCTTGGCTGACTTCGTCGCTGAATGGACTGAAGCCGAACTCCCTAAAGAGTACGGCGCATACTCCAATTGGATTATGCATTTCGATGGCTCCAAAATGTTGGCCGGCTTGGGGGCTGGCGTCATATTGACGTCCCCAACCGGAGACACAGTTCAATACGTACTTCAGATAATGTACACGGACTCCAACAATGCAGCCGAATACGAGGCCCTCCTACATGGTCTCCGGATGGCAATCTCCATGGGTATTCAACGCCTAGAGGTGCACGGGGATACAAACCTTGCAATATCCCAAGTAAATGGAGACTTTGATGCCAAGGATCCGAAAATGGCAGCCTATCGTAACTCTGTCCTAAAAATGTCAGCTCGGTTCGAAGGACTCGAATTCCACCACGTAGCCCGGGATAATAACCAAGCAGCCGACGTGTTGGGATGCATCGGCGCGAAACGCGACGCTGTCCCTCCAAACATCTTCCTGGAACGGCTCTTTAAGCCATCCGTACTATGGGAAGAGGAGTCCGGAAATAACAACCCAGAAGCAACCGCACCACCCAACACAGAACAATTTGACATAATCGGCGGTTCAGCAGATGAAATAACACCTTCAGCCCACGAAATAATGGCAGTAATTGCCCCGTGGACAGAACCATTCCTAGCCTACTTAATTAGGCAGGAACTTCCCGAAGATCAAAATGAGGCCCGCTGCATAATTCGGCTATCTAAAGCCTACAAGGTCCACGAGGGAGAACTTTATAAGAAAAGCACAACCGGAGTCCTTCAAAGGTGCATCTCCGAAGAGGAAGGGCGAAACCTTCTGGCTGAAATTCATGCCGGAGTAGGCGGACACCACGCTGCAGCCCGGGCCCTCGTAGGCAAGGCCTTCCGTATTGGATTTTATTGGCCGACGGCCCGGGCAGATGCTCATGACTTAGTCCAATGATGCGTCGGTTGTCAGCTCTTTGCTAATCAGAGCCACATGCCACCCACCGCCCTCAAAACTATACCCATCACCTGGCCGTTCGCGGTCTGGGGGCTTGACATGGTTGGACCCCTTAAAGGGGGAACCCACAAGCAAAAGTACCTATTGGTCATGGTGGACAAATTCACCAAATGGATAGAGGCCAAGCCAGTTAAAACGGCCGAATCCGGACCAGTGATAGACTTCATATCCGGGGTAGTACACCGTTATGGCGTCCCCCACAGCATCATCACCGATAACGGCACAAACTTCACGACCGACGAGGTTAAACTCTGGTGCAAAAATATGGGCATTAAGCTCGACTACGCTTCAGTCTATCATCCTCAAACCAACGGTCAAGTTGAGCGAGCAAATGGTCTAATAATGAGCGGCATCAAGCCCAGACTAGTGCGGTCCCTTACGGAATCTAACACGCATTGGGTAGAAGAGCTCGACTCCGAACTCTGGGGGCTGCGGACCACGCCAAACCGTACTACCGGATTCACACTATTCTTTATGGTATACGGCGCAGAGGCAGTTTTTCCCTGCGACATAATTCATGACTCACCTCGAGTGCGCATGTACGAAGAAAGAGAAGCCGAGCTGGATTGGCAGGATAGCTTGGACGCATTAGAGGAGGAGCGCGACGTGGCAAAAGCTCGTTCCGCATTCTATCAGCAGCAGGCTCGAAGATATCAATGCAGAGAAGTACGGGCTAAAACTTACAATGTTGGCAAACTAGTTCTACGCCTGCCGGATAAGAAAAAGGACAAACTCAAGCCCAAATGGGAAGGTCCCTTCATCATCGACCAAGTCCTGACCGGCGGAGCATACCGTTTACGAAACGCATCGGACAACCGACTTGAGCCGAACCCATGGAATGCAGCCCGCCTCCAAAGATTCTACGCCTAGCGCTGGACTCAGAGTTCGTCTCCTTCCCCCGTCCACATTTTATACTTCAGTTGCCTTTTGTCTCTCTTTTTTCCCACTTTTTTCATAAAACCTGGAGGGCCGATTTGCGCATTGTTCGTACACACTTGATGTGCTACCCGCACTCATTATACCTGGGGGCTTCTTTAACAGAAGCTTACTTATACGGGCTTCATGCCCAACACATGTGTCAAACTTCCACATGTACCTTTTATTCACCATTATATGCATTGATATGACTTAAGTTTTGGCCAAGCTGGGTTGCCTGGATCCTGTGCTTACCCCTACGTTCCCGATTGTTCGGCTAGGAGGTAAAGGGAGCACCTCTGCGATTGTTACTGCCGGGTCAGCCAGATGTGTACCTCAGACTGGGTGAAGCCGAAAGCTAGCGTTCTTAAGGGAATATTCGGTCGGTGACTTGAAAGATGATTTTTTTACCTATTTATTTATCTGCCCCCAGATGTTTTCCTGCTCTTTTCGCAGTCTGGACATGCACTTTAGGGCATGCCTCCCAGGGAAAGGAACCCTTAACAGAACTATTCTCCCTGGAAGATGTTTCTTACTAACCATGTAATATAACATAACTAGTTGGGCACTTGTCTGATAAAGCACTAATGACCCCTACGCCTGGTCTCCATGCATGCCCCCGGTTTTTTCATAACCGAGATGGTATTCGGACACACTCCGGACTCTAGGGTCCCGAGGTCGAAGCGAAAAGGTCGGCAAAGACAAACGATCTACAATTCGGCTAGAAGGCATTTTACATGTCATTTTAAATACATCGTCAAATTTACTGACTGTACTCCTCCTCAATCCCGTCTAACAGGCTATCTAATTTACAGTCCCATTGGGAATACTTAGCGGCCAACTCTACTTGGCCGTACACTAAGCTCACAGGGATCTCCTTCCCATCGGGCCCCACAGGTCCGACCTCGGCCATGTGATTTGGATCCTCCTTATTGTACCACGTCTTCATCATGGCCCAGGCCTCCCTGGTGCCTTGACGGCAGGCCGATATCTTCCATAAATGGAAGCGCTGCCGTACTCCCTGAAGCTTCTCCGCAAGCTCTCCAAGGCCCTCGGGTAGGGAGACGGACGACCATAAGGCCTGGACGACGCCACTCATCGCCTGCCGAACACGTTCGAGCAGTTGCACCAGCTCAGGAAGTTGGTCACCCGTTGAACCGGGCATTTCCTCTGCAGGGCGACCTGTGAGCACACCTACAGACATAATTCCGTCAATTGACTTCCACGCCGAACTCTTCTTTTCAAAAGAGTTTGCTTAAGCACTTACTATAGATGCCGCGACGAAGCCGCTGATTATCCTTCACGGAGCCAGACAGCTCGGCCCGAACACCCTTTAGCTCTTCTCCAAGCTGGGTGTGGGCATCCTGGAGTTTGTTCCTCTCCTGCTGCACCTTCATAAGCACCCTCTCGCCGGCCTTGAGCTGGCGCAGTAGCTGTTGCTTGTCCGGATCAAGTCCGGCCACATTTGCAATATCATTGTCAGATTTATACGCACGCCGCACACCGCTTATCTTTTTGACATAATGTGTTACCAGGGGGGGTCTTTGTGTCTCCTCCTGCGGCAGCTAGTGTGGCCTCAAGTTGGGCCTTGCACTCTTGTAGCTCCTGAGTCATTGTCAGATTTATACGCACGCCGCACACCGCTTATCTTTTTGACATAATGTGTTACCAGGGGGGTCTTTGTGTCTCCTCCTGCGGCAGCTAGTGTGGCCTCAAGTTGGGCCTTGCACTCTTGTAGCTCCTGAGACAATTGGGTATTCTTCTCTGTAAGATCCTCCACATTAAATGATCCTTAAATCAGTTATTTTAACTACTTTAAGTCTCGGGGGCTACTGGCATATACAACTATTATAATCCCTTACCCATATGTCCTTTACATACTGCTCCGTGGCTTTGGTTAAACCATCTTGAGCAGCATGGAGGTGCGCGTCTACCGCGTTAAAGGCATTCAACGCCTCAGGGGAGAAACACGCGTCACGAAGAGCGGTCCGGCGGCGCCTATGGTTCATGGCGCTCTCCACCTCAGACCTGGTGGCGGACAGCCTGTCGGCATCCTCCGTTGGAGGAGTATCCGGCTCGCGCCTTGCGCTCGCCTCCCCCTCCGGACCAGGTGTTGGAGCCTGGCTGGCGGAGGCTTGGTTGGCAACCTCTCTGGGCACAGTCCGGCGAGCGCTCTTTCTCCTGGAAAAGTCATGAGCATTAATACACCTCTTGGGAATCCTTTTCCTGAATAACGGTCGCGATCTATACCGTTGCGGTGACGTTTCGATTCGCACCGCACCCCTCTTCCGCCTGCGGGGCCGGACTGACCCTTGTTGGTCAGCCGCCGCGGGTTCGGCTTCCCGCCTTGAAGGCACCTCCTGCAAGACACCGTTGTATGCGGTGGTCAGAAATACGCAAGGATGAAGTAATGGTGTCAGGACTCCGGTCATAATTACCTGGAAAGCCGGAGATAGGCCGGGGTAGTCAGCCGTAATGGCGACTAGAGCATTGTCCATGCTGAGTTGATGGAACACCCCGTCAATTAGCTCCACCTTTATGTCCGGACAAGCCGGATCAAGGGATCTTCCCGGATCCTCGGGTTCTGGAGCCGCACTATGTATGCCTTCCACATCCCGACGCAGTTCCTGCGTCAAAATCATAAAGTAAGGTACTTGGCTTTGAAAGCATGGGTCGGATAAAGAAACGTCCGCTTACCCAGCTCCGAGGGTTATTCATGGAGAACCCATTCAATGGGATCGTCTGGAGAAAGTCCTACTTCTCCCCCTTGTACAGGCCGGACAAAATCTTCACCATATCTGCGGCCGATCCCGGCCCCTTGCGGCCATGATGGGTGGCATCATTCTCCCCGTTGAAATCCCACATGGGGTGGCCCCTATATTGGAGCGGTTGCACCCCTCGCATAATGCACATGGCCATGACTCCAATCGTGGTCAATCCGGAATGGGCCAGCAACCTTACCCGGCCCATCAAATAATGGACGCTCCTGTCTTCCTCCTGTTGAGGGCTCCGCGGGCGCCAACTTAGGCATTTCTTCAGAGGAGCCTTGCTGAACTCCGGGAGGCCAATCCGAACTGGGTCCGGCAGTGGAGCATCTTCTACATAAAACCATTCCGAAGGCCAGTCTTCGAATGCCTTCTTTGGGGTTCCGGATAGATATCCGGTCCCGGCGATGCGCCATATTTCGGCTCCGCCCACTTGATATATTGACCCCTCGTGAGAATGGGTACAAAGCAAAACAATCTCTTCCACAGCGCGAAATGGGGCTCGATGCCCAAAAACAGCTCACAGAGAGCCACGAAACCCGCAATGTGCAGAATGGAGGCGGGCGTGAGGTGATGAAGCTGGAGTCCGTAGAACTCCAGAAGCCCCCGAAGAAATGGGTGTATGGGAAACCCGAGTCCCCTTATTAGATAAGGGACGAAGCACACCCGCTCTCCTTTGGAGGGACTAGGGGTGGCCTCCTCTTGCTTTCCACCTTTGTAGGTGGCCAGCCCGGCTCGAACCGGAACCATAAAGGCCGGAGGAAGATATTCCTCCGCCTGGAGCGTCACCAGCTCATTGTGCGGAACTGAACATCTCCTCCAATCTCCTGGCGGAGGGCTGGGAGCGCGAGAGGAGGATCTGCGTCGACGGTCCATGATGGAATGGATTTTTTGTCAGAGGCGCTCCGATGAGTACTCGCGGAAGGGAGATGTGATTTGGATCTGGATTCTTGCCTCTCTTATAGGCAAGTTACTTGCACAGCTAGGGGGTAAAATATAAGAATACCCTGGCCTTTCGCATTTGTGCGACACGTGGAAGAGGGCCATTATTGGGCGTGGAAGCCAAGGAGCGCAACATTGGTAAGGAAGCCGGACACTATTCGGCAAGCACATGGAATTTGGAGGAGAACCCGCCTTGCAACGCCGAAGACAATATACGCGCTGGACTCATCGTCATTGAAGCCTGGTTCGGGGGCTACTGAGGGAGTCCTTGACTAGGGGGTATCCGGATAGCCGGACTATCATCATCGGCCGGACTCCAAGACTATGAAGATACAAGATTGAAGACTTCGTCCCGTGTCCGGATGGGACTTTCCTTGGCGTGGAAGGCAAGCTTGGCAATACGGATATGTAGATCTCCTACCGTTGTAACCGACTCTGTGTAACCCTAGCCCTCTTCGTTGTCTATATAAACCGGAGGGTTTTAGTCCGTAGGACGAACAACCATTACAACAATCATACCATAGGCTAGCTTCTAGGGTTTAGCCTCCTTGATCTCGTGGTAGATCCACTCTTGTACTACCCATATCATCAATATCAATCAAGTAGGATTAGGGTTTTACCTCCATCGAGAGGGCCCGAACCTGGGTAAAAACATCGTGTCCCTTGTCTCCTGTTACCATCCGCCTAGACGCACAGTTCGGGACCCCCTACCCGACATCGGCCGGTTTTGACACCCACAATGGGACTGTAACTGGACTAAGTATATGTCCTATCTTAGTGGTTTCTGTTCAGCTTATGTTCTTGCATTGTGTCTGCTTGTTCTACAATGAATAGATCCTGGAATATTTTAAACTTGAATGTGAGAGGTATAAACTCAAGTGACAAGTGGCTTACTATTTCTAATAAAATTGAGGAATCACAGTGCTCAGTTATTTGTCTGTAAGAAACCAAGAGAGAGGCTTTTGATAGCTCTTATTTGAGAAAATTTGCCCCAAAAAGAATAAATAAATTTGAATTTTCTCCTTCTATTGGGGCATCTGGGGGTTTGCTTGTGGCTTGGAATGATGCTATGTTTCAGGGAGAATGCTTGTTTAAAAATGATTTCTCCATTTCAATTAGGTTTATTTCAGTTCACACAGGGGATTCTTGGATCTTGACTAACATTTATTGTCCATGTGATGAGGAAGGGAGACAAATTTTCTTGGACTGGTTCAAAAACATACAGATGCCTATTGAAACTAATTAGATAATTACAGGGGACTTTAATTACATTAGATACCCTTCCAACAGAAATGATGGAGCTGGAAATATAAATAATATGATGGATTTCAATGCTGCAATCAGTCAATTAGCCTTGGTT
The DNA here is from genome assembly GCA_963921465.1 of Triticum timopheevii. Classification (NCBI taxonomy): domain Eukaryota; kingdom Viridiplantae; phylum Streptophyta; class Magnoliopsida; order Poales; family Poaceae; genus Triticum; species Triticum timopheevii. The sequence continues at coordinate 189,756,148 of OY997266.1, read as the reverse complement.
GAAATTCCTTTGAAGGGGAGAAGTTTCACTTGGAGCAACATGCAACAAGCCCCTCTGCTGGAAAAAATTGATTGGGTGTTCACCTCTGAGAATTGGTCCTCACATTATCCCAATACCCTGGCTCTTCCCTTGGCAAAGCCTATTTCTGATCACTGCCCCTTTGTTGTACAAATTGGTACTAGTATTCCTAAAGCCAAAGTTTTCATATTTGAAAATTTTTGGCTTCAACTTCTAGATTTTCAAGAACTAAAGTCCATTTGGCAACAAACCATTCAGGCCAGTAATAGTGCAAAACTCATCACTTCAAAATTTAAAAGGCTAAAGAAAGGTCTAAAAATTTGGAGTAAGAGTATTTCAAATTTGACTCTCAGCACTCAGGCCACCAATAGTGTTATTTTGATGTGGGATTACTTTGAGGAATTTAGAATGCTCTCAGATATGGAGCAAAATGGAAGGGATATATTGAAAGAGCACCTCCTCAAGTTGTTGTCTTTTCAAAGTATTTATTGGAGGCAAAGAGCAACAATTAGATGGGTGAAGTTTGGAGATGAAAACTCAAAATTCTTTCAGGCTAAGGCTACAATTAAATACAGACACAACTTCATCCAGACACTTATCAATGATCAGGGGGTTGAATTGACAGAGCATCATGCTAAGGCTGCAGTTCTTTAGTCAGCTTTCAAGGAAATATTGGGTCAATCTAGTGAGATGTCAGATCATCTCAATCTAATAAACCTTATTCACAGAATTGAAGGACTAGAGGATTTAGAAATTCCTTTCACAAAACAGGAAATTGATTCTGTGGTCAAAGATCTTCCTTCTGATAAGGCACCTGGTCCTGATGGATTCAATGGTGATTTTATTAAAGCTTGTTGGAGCATCATTGCTGAAGATTTCTACAGGATGATTAATGATTTCTACCATGGAAGTAATTCTCTGCAGAGTATAAATGCTTCCTTCATCTCTCTCATTCCTAAAAAAGACAATCCTGTCATTGCTAATGACTTCAAACCAATTTCTCTTCTCAACTGATCCATCAAGATCATAACCAAGTTGCTGACCAACAGACTTCAGACAGTTATTCTCAAAATGGTGCACATCAATCAATATGGATTTATTAAGACCAGAACCATTAATGACTGTCTAGGGTGGGCTTATGGGTACTTGCATCAATGTCAACAATCCAAGCAGCCTATTGTGCTCCTCAAGCTAGATTTTGAAAAAGCTTTTGATCTTCTTAATCATCAAGCTATACTTGCAATTCTACAAGCTAGAGGTTTTGGATATAGATGGATGAATTGGATCTCCATTCTCTTTTCTTTAGACACTTCTTCAGTATTGCTAAATGGGGTACCAGGGAAATTTTTTTCATTTCAATCAAGGGGTCACACAAGGGGACCCTATTTCCCCTTTGCTTTTTGTATTGGCAGCTGATCTCCTGCAATCCATTCTTAATTAAGCCATGCACAATCAGCTGATTCTTCCTCCTATAGTAAGCAAAGATTGCCCTGACTTCCCTGTGATTCAGTATGCTGATGATACAATCCTAGTCCTGCCAGCTGATGTTAGACAAATTGAGCAAGTCAAGAATCTCCTCTTACATTATTCTGCTTTCACTGTCCTGAGAGTGAATTATGAGAAATCTTTCTTGGTGCCTCTGAATGTACCAGACTCACAAATCAACTCTCTGCTTCATGTTTTGGGTTGTCAGCAAGGTCATTTCCCTTTCACTTATTTGGGTCTTCCTCTTGGCACAACAAAACCAAAAATTGAAGATTTTAGCCCAATGATGCAAAGAATTGAAAGAAGTCTTTCTGGCTGCTCCACTATGTTATCTTATGATGGAAGGCTTTTGCTTATAAAATCTGTATTTGCATCACTGCCAATCTTCTTCATGAGTTCTCTAGCTCTCCCAGTTGGTGTCTTGCAGCAAGTCACCGAATACTTGAGGAATTTCCTCTGGAGGAAGTTTGGCATGGAGGACAGAGGAACTGCACTTATTGCTTGGTCCAAGATTTGTAGGCCAAAGAAGCAAGGGGGCCTTGGAATCCTAGATATTTCTCTGCACAATAAGGCACTTCTAATGAAAAACCTCTTTAAATTTCTCAATAAGGAGGATATACCATGGATTAATTTGATATGGGAGAAATATTATCATTCTGAACCGCCAAGAGGAAAAGTTGAAGGCTCTTTCTGGTGGAAATCTCATATAGCTCTCCTTGAGAGATTCAAGAAAATCAGCAAATGCTCCATTGGGTCGGGACAATCTATCCTCTGCTGGACAGACAGTTGGATGGAACAGAGTCTCCAAACTTTGCTCCCACATCTTCACTCCTTTGCTCTACATGAGGATCAATCGGTTCTAAGTTTCTTTCAAGAGGAAAATTGGATTGATCAGTTCCACTTACCTCTCTTTGTTGAAGCATTTGATGAGTTCAACCAGCTTCCCTCTTTGGCTCCAACCTTAGATCCACACGTTAATGATAAATGGAGCATCATTGGGGCTATTGGCAGACTTTCAGCAATTCATATTTATAATCTACTTCTGGAAAAGTATGAGGAACATCCTTTTTTCAGCCTCATTTGGGATAGCTCCAGCACAAAATTTTCTTTTGGCTGGTAGCTCACTGTAGAATCAACACTAGGGCTCTTCTCCTAAGAAAAGGCATGCACCTTGATGATATCTATTGCCCAAATTGTAATCAGCAGGCAGAAGAGACTCCTATGCACCTATTATGGGATTGTAGTTTTGCATAAGATTGCTGGAATTCTCTGATTCCAAATAGAAGTAGAGGCACATCAGTCTATGAGGACACCATCTTGGCCACTCAGCTCCTTCCAAAACGATTTGCTGTTGAAATTCTCATTTTGGGCCGTTGGAATATTTGGATTCACATGAACAATTTAGTGTTCAGAGCACTTCCACATTCGATTCAGTCTTGCAGATTCCACCTCAGAAAAGACTTAAAGCTCCTTCAACATAAGATCAAGAAAAAGTTTGCAGTTCAATTTGCCCACTGGATAGATCATAATATGTAAACATGGGTTTCATCCCTAGAGTAGGCATTGGTTAGCTTATAGTTTTGTCTCTTCTTTCCCTAATTTGTAACATATTTGTACTTTATTTACTTTAATTGATTTACCGTAGAACATTTTGTTCTACAGTGTTGGGTCAAAAAAAAAGATATTTACAAGTGCATGTAGTTATCCATAGAGTTGACGGTGGAAGGCAGTTGCGAAAGCGATGAGCACCAGTTCTCGGGAGAACATTGCAAAGTATCTTCAGAATCTTCTGGTGAAGCAGGTGATCATCTGTGTTGAAGAAGCTCTCCGAGAGGAAGCTGTTACGAGAACCTAGTGTTAGAGTTAGCAAAATCATTTAACCCGAATAGAAGAGAGATCAGAGTCCGAGAGTAATGACGAGGAATAAAAGATCCTAATACCACCCAATTGGCAATGTGGGCCCGTAAGCCACAGTCATGTTAGTAAAACCGTTTTCAAGTACTAGACTCAACTTCGGCCAAGGAGTTGAAAATGGGGATCCTATAGGCAGTTGGCTCTGATACCAACTTGTGATGCCCTCGATTCAATCGTACACTAATCATACATGCAAATGTGTATGATCAAGATCAAGGACTCACGGGAAGACATCACAACACAACTCTAGACACAAATTAAAATAATACAAACTTTATATTACAAGCCAGGGGCTTCGAGGGCTCGAATACATCAGCTTGAATACAAACGAGTCAATGGAAGCAACAATATCTGAGTACAGACATAAGTTAAACAAGTTTGCCTTAAGAAGGCTAGCACAAAATCAACAACGATCGAAAAGGCAAGGCCTCCTGCCTGGGAGCCTCCTAACTACTCCTGGTCATCGGCGGCCTCCACGTAGTAGTAGGCACCCTCAGGGTTGTAGTAGTCGTCGTTGGTGTCGTCTGGATCCTGGGCTCCACCATCTGGTTGCAACAACCAGAAAGAAGAAAGAAGGGGGGAAATGGGTAGCAAAGCAACCGTGAGTACTAATCCAAAGTACTCGCAAGCAAGGATCTACACTACTTATGCATAGGTATCAATGAAATGGGCTGTATTTGTGGACTAGACTGCAGAATGCCAGAAGAGAAGGGGAAAGCCTAGCCGATCGAAGACTAGCATCTTCAAGAAGCTCCAAGCATCTTGCAGCATCAGAAGAGATAAGAGTAGCATAAAGTAAAGTAGTAGTAGTGTTATCAACCTCGGCAAGACATCCTTTCACGACTCCCTGCGAGAAAGCAATCCCAGAGCCATACTATCCATTTCTCATCACAATCCATTTCTCATCACAAGTATCCAGTTCTAGTTGTATCGGTCGGGATACAACTCCAAGTGTCCGTTACCATAGGACAGGCTATCGATAGATGTTTTCTTCCCTGCAGGGGTGCACCAACTTACACACCACGCTCGCTTAACTCTGGCCGGACACACTTCCCTGGGTCATGACCGGCCTCGGCCAAACAATACGCCGCTACCCGACCTAGGCTTAATAGAGAGGTCAGCACGCCGGACTAAACCTATGCCCCCAGGGGTCATGGGCCATCGCTCCGGGAACTCCTGCACGTTGCGTATGCGGCCGGTGAGCAGACCTAGCTACCCCCTTCAGAAAGGCAGGTGCTTACCAGTCCAACCCGGCGCGCGCCTCTCAGTCGCTGACGTCTATTAAGCTTCGGCTGATGCATACGATGCATAACGCCCATACTATGCCCACGTGATGGTTAGTGCTATCAGGCCAGAGGCCCCTCAGATCAAATATCCAAATCGTAGTGGATTAGGAACGTGTGGTAACAAGCAGAGACTCACAAAAGATGTGACCCCGTCGCCCCGTCTCGAGGACTTGCGACAGGGGCTAAGAATGCCCGGCCACGCCTCGTAATTATCTGGCGGGCACCCTCCAGGTCAACCCGACTCCTCATCACTCGAAAATATGCTCGCGCGGGTACCTCTCAGGGCCTACCCGTGTTTAGTAACATGGTTCAGTGTATAGTCATAGTAACCATAATAACCGTGTGTCTAACAACCAAGGGGAAAACCTCCCTCGACGGATTGCACTCAATGTAGTCCTCAAGGTGAACGTAAGAGGATCCACCCTCGAGGTTCACACTTGAGGGGTAAAACGACAGAGTCATATCAGAAGTGGTTAAGGCGGAATCACCCTCGATGACCACGACCGAATAACTACACTAGCAGGTTAACATCAGAAGTGCTGATGAGGTCTCACCCCCGGCACGCGATAGTAACCAAGTAGTGTCGAGCAACTAAGGGGAAATGATGTGCTGTGCCTGGTCTTCGATCTCGTTGGTTGGGTCTTCCATGATGAAGCAGGGGCAACAAGGACAAGGTGGGGGTCACTAATGGATCACTAACCAACCTATACTAAGACGTTTAGGATAAGCAGGTAAGTAATAATAAGCAGGTTACAAAAGTAGGCTATGCATCAGAATAGGAGCAAACAATAACAGTAGAAAAATCTAACGCAAGCATGAGAGAATGGAATGGGCGATATCGGGATGATCAAAGGGGGGGCTTGCCTGGAAGCTCTGCTGAAAAGGGAGAAGTGTCGTCGAAGACGTAGTCGATCATAGGGGCATCCTCGGTCTCGGGGTCTACCGGAGACAAGAGGGGGAAGAAACAATAAATATAAAGCAAACAAAGCATCATAAAGCATAACAAGGTAATATGATGTGTCGGGTGTGACCTAACGTATGTCTACACCAATAGGTGAAGGGGGAATTCAACCGGGAATGTTTTCCCGGTTCCGGACCTGTGTCAGATAGGTGACCGGAGGGGGGAATGTTTCATGTTCTATTAATTCTTAAAGTTTTAAACATTTTTCTGTAATTACTGGGCTATTATTAATTCGACAAATAAATAGGAAAGACCTATGTGTACCCAGTTGTGGGCTAGCCAGAGTGGCTTACAGGTGGGACCAGAGGACTGGGTTGAACAAGTCAATGATTAACTAGTGAGCAGTGGGTACAGGGCCCAGATGTCATTGACTGTAGTTGAAATGATTTTGATTATTTAGTTTAAACAACAGGGGACCCACGTGTCATAGGGTAGTAACTAATTAACCTAACAAGTAATTAGCTCCTAAGCTAATTGGCTCAGGGCCGGCCACACACACTGAACACACACGTACACACACAGGTACAGTCGGCCATGGCCTTGGCAATAGCCAGCCGCAAGCAGCAGCAGCTGTGGCTAATCAGCGGCAACAGCAAGCAAAAACAGCAGCGCATCTGCCTAAGCAGCAGCTAAGGTAGCAGAAGCAACGACGGGTAGCAGTGGCAAGTGCATAGCAGCAGCTAGCAGGAGCACCAGCAGGCAAGAAACAGCGGCACCCGAGCAGCGGTAACAACAGCAGTACAACGCGGGCGCACACAGGAGGCTGAGGGTGCGCGACCAACTCGGCAGGAGCAGCGAGCGGCGTGGGAGCAGAGCTCCGAGCGCGCGACGGCAAAGGCGGCCAGCGAGCGCTGGTGCTGCCGGACGCGTGGGTGAGCAGGGGCGCAGCTGGAGTGGCGAGCAGCCGCTTGGGTCACGGACGACGCGGGGGCTGTGGGCGACGACGGCAATACGGCGGGCGGACGCAGTAGAGAGCAGCAGCGAGCAGCGCCGGGCGCGCGGTCAGCGACGGCAGCCACGACCGGGGCGACCAGGACGTGGCCAGGTGACGGCCAAAACGCGGTCGATTGCGGCAGGAGGCGGCCAGGGGTGGCGCGCACGGGTGTCGTGGTGTGATGTGCGGACGTAGACCGCAGCCGCCGGAGTTTGGGCGGCGCGGGACAGTGACAAACGGAGTCGGGGAGAGGCGAAGAAAGGGGGAACGGGTGGAGGCTCACCCTGGAGAGGCCGTGGACGAGCTTGGCGAGGTCGGGAGGCGCCAGTGGTGGAGATCGACGGTGAGGTCGCGTGGTGGCCGTATATGAGGAAGAGGAAGAGGAAGAATGCGACGGCGGTGGCGGTCCCGGTCCCGATCGATTGTCGAGGAAGAAGAGCCGGACCACGACGGATCTCCTGGACTTGTCTGAGCGACGAACGGGCGACGGTGGCCCCGGGCTTCACGGTAGAGAGGCCATGGCGGAGAGGAGAAGCAGCAGCACGTGGGGGAAGGGGTTCTCGTGGGGAGAGGGAGAGGCGGCGAGGGCGAGGGGAAGTGGGTAGAGTTGCCAGGGGTGTCGAGGGCGAGGCCCTTATCCATCCACGGGCTCCTGTAGCGGCGCGGACGGCAAGCTGCCTTGGCGGGGACGAGCGAACGCGGGCACGGTCGGAGGAGCAGTAGGAAGGTGGGAGACAGGGGGTATTGCGGACTGGGCCGCCCAGTTTGTTAAATGGGCCATAGTGACTAGTAGATTAGGCCTTTTATTTTGTACTTTCTGTTTTATTTATTTATTTCCTACTTTGCATTATAATTGAGCTACTAAAAGAGTTTTGTTTAATACAAAACTTGGCACAAAATTACCGTGCAATATTCTGGGTTGCTACAAAAAGTTCCAAGCATTTGGGAGTGCTTAACTACTTTTAGAAATTGAAAAGGCCAATTTTAAATGTTGCTAGACCACTAAATAAATTTCAGTGTCACTTGGGAATCCACAAGGGGTTGGTTTCAACATGAAAATGATCAAGGAAATTTATAGAATATTGTGAACATTTTAGTTTTGACATTTTGAAGACTTTAATTTTGACTTCTACTTAAATTTGAATTTGAACCGGATTGAATCAAAGGCGGATTTAGCAACAGTGTAAATGATGACATGGCACCATTAACATGGGATTACTGCAGCTTAATTATCTGGCCGTTACAGCTATACTGCGTGCACCATGGCTTAGGGCGACACTTATTTGGTGGAGGGGGTCAGTGATTTGGGTGGAAGGTGTTGCGCTCGCGTCGGCGGTCGGGGCATGTGGGATGTGGAAGGAGGAGGAGGATGGGGGTCGGGTGTGGATTACCTGCCTGGATAGGCAAGGCTGAGCAGCGTGAAGGAGGGTCCCCAGCGAGGAGGCGGCGCTGCAAGCAAGGAGTGAAGGTTTCAACTTGGAAAGGAAGGCGGAAACAGGGAAAATGTGGCTTTTGGTAAGGGGGAGGGGGCGGGGAGGTAGATATTTCCGCGGAAGCCGAAATTTTCGAATCGCTTCAGTGAAAAAACCGGTGCGCAAAGTGTCATCACACACGGTCCCTTATTCAGAACTACTTACGATATGTGAACATCACAAACGATTCAGATAGCTTAACCCGTGTGTGTTGAGTTTGAACGTCAAAAATTTTGGTTCGAATTTTCCTGGTTACGGTGGTCATTCACGTCATTGCATAATTTGGGTACACAAAGGAGACTAACTTCTTAATCGAGCAAGTTCAGCAATTAAATAGAGCTAGTTGATCTAAACATTACTCTAAGAAATTAAAGACCGGCGCTCTTAATTAAACAAAACAAAGAGTAATACTACAGCTGGTGCTCGTCGATCTTCGCCGTCGCCTCCATGTCCAGCTCGCGCCCGACGGTCTCCTGGGGAAGGGGTGTGACGCCCCAAGACCGGCGCTCCAGATGCCTTCCATGGATTCCGAGATTCGTCATGTGATTTGTTTTGTTGGTTGCATTCATCTTTCCATCATGTGCATTGCATCATGTCATCTTGCACCCTTTTTTTTAAAACTCAGCCAAATAAATTGCATGGATCTTCGATCCATTTAAATCGAGGGAAATGCACATGGTGATTTCTCTTTAAAACATATAAAAGTCTCCCAATATTGTTAGGGAGCTATATCAAAATATTCCATTAACTTTGGAATCACCATAACACACATGCAGTTTAAGTTCCATGCATTTTCTATCACAATTCCTTGCCTCAAACTTTTCCAACAATTCTTATATCTTTTATTGAGGCTCCTCTTAAAGTCTCAACATTTTGGCCACACCTAAAACCCAGCCCCAACTCAAACCCATGTGAATGATATTCAAATGACTTTGAATTTAAATCTTGCATTCGTGCCATCTTCTATTTTCTCGGACCAAGCATATTTTGTGAGTCCGAGAAAATTATCCACGTGTCCAACTTCTTCCCCTAACCTCCCTTTCTATTCTTTCTTATCTCTGTTTTGTTTTATTTTCTTTAGAGTGAGAGAGAGAAGAGAGCCCAGCAGCCAGGCCGGCCTGCTTCCCCGCAGTCCATTTGGCCCAAGGCCCAGCCGCCCCTGCCTATCTAACCCTAGCCCCGACCCCCCCTCCTCTCGATCTCTCCCTCTCGCTACCCCTCAGCATCGCCAACGCGTTCGATCCCCATCTCTCTCCCTCTCCTCGCATCACCAGGGAGAGGAGCGAGACCCCGCGCCGGATCCACCGCTCCGCTGCGACTAGGAGTGCCGCCGCCCTTGACCCGCCTCGCCGTCGTCCATGGCCACGCCTTCGCCAAGTGCCAGCGCAGCCTTGCCGCATCCTGCCGTTCTCCTTCGTCGCCGGACCCGAGCCGTCCTTTACTTCCTCTACGGCGGCTAGGAGCCACCTCTTCTGCGCGTCTCCTCTACCAGCAGCCTGCAATGCCCGAGGAGAGCAGAGCTCCTCCCGGTCCCCATGGTGGCTGCTTCCCCTGCCCCGAGCTTCCCTGCAGCCGGCGTCCAAGTCCCACGCCCCCATGACCTAGCTGCATCTCGCGCTGCTGCTCTGCCTCACCAACCTCCTTCCACGCCCAAGCTTCACCCGCAATCCGTAGGCTGTCCTTCCCTGCCTTCGTTGCCGACCTTGAGAGCCACGGTTGCGGCTTGTCCTCTGCCGCTGGTTTCGTGCACCTCCGCTGCCGGTTGCATTGACGCCAAGATCCCCTTCGATTTGCCAAGACGCGGCAACTAGGAACGCCCAAGGACGCCTTCGTGGATTTCGCCAAGTTCGACCACCGGTGAACGAGGGTTTTTTTCCTTGCTCATTTTGGATACGCCAAGTTCACCGGATGCCTAGTACGACTACAGGACCGGAACCCAAGTTCCACGGGGACCTTGTACCACTGCCGCCACAAGAACTGAGAGCATCTCCAGCTGCGCCCCCGAAACAGCCTCCCCAGGAGTTTTTTTCGCGCCGGTGCCAGAAAAATGGCCTAGACACGCCCTCAGGACCTCGTTTTTCGTCGGCCTGGGCCGAAATCATCGCCGGCGGACCCAGGCCGAATCCGGCGCTCTGGGGGCTCCGGGGTGACTGGTTTTGGCGTGAAGCAGCCGCGGGCCCGCCGAGTCAGCGAGACGGGGGCTTCATCGCCCTCATCACCTCGGTTCCCACGGGAATCAATGCCAAGGCTGCTGCCGCCGGTCAGCCTTGCCATTGATTCCTCATGGGCGTGGCGGCATGGCGATGCCTCCCCTTTCGCCATGCGTACACACCGGCGCGGCTATATAAGCCTGTGGCTTCCCTCGCCTCTGGCCACACCAGTCCTAGCCGCGAGCTCTCCCTGCGCCGCCGCCGCCCTCCCTCTTCCTCTCCCGTGCGCCACCGCCGAGCCCTCCCTCACTTCGACACCCGATGGCCGCACGTTTCCCTGGCGACGCTGCAGCGGCCAATGGCTTCGGCCGCCGCTCGCTCCATGAACAGGAGTCGTGGCTCCTATTCAAGGTCAACATCTCGGTGCCACCGGACATGCACGCCGGGCCAATGGGGTGGAGGCTCAGCAACGGGGGAGTGCCCGTTCCCCCGTTGCCCGACACCGTGGCGCCCCCCTACTTTGCCGCCGAGGTCGAGCTCGTGTGCGCCTCCCTCACCGATGAGTAGTTCGCCCTCCCCCAGTACGACGCCGACAACCACGCGGTGTGGGCGGCGTACTTCGAGCACCGTCAGGAGCAGAGGCTGGCGTCCACCAACGGGGTGTCTATGGTGGGCGGCACGAAGAACAGCGAGGGGCGCCGCCTGTGGTGGGGCGTCCCCGGCCGCACGCTCAAGGGCGTGCGGGCGCACCTTGTGGGCGGCAACGACCCACCGTTGGCATACCCTCCCCCGGCGGCCCCGGCCCACCGCTGACGCGCCGGGTAATGGATGCCCAGGAGGTTCGTCTCTTCCTTGTCTTCCTCCTCGCACTCCTCGTCGCGATCTTCTTCCCACTCCTCCGGCTCTCCGGCGCTGCTCGGCGTCAAGGCTGAGCCCACGGCAGAGACGCTGCTCGGCCGGCGCACTCGCAGCGTCGGCATCATCATCAACGAGGGCGGCCTGCGCACTTGCAGCGCCAGCATCGTCATCAATGAGGGCGGCCTGCGCGCCTCATTGTCAGCTCCTCCGCGCTTCGTCAAGCCAAAGACGGAGTAGGGGCTCGCGCCGGTGTAAACGGAGCCGGGGCTCCCCGCCGTGAAGACGGAGCCCGGCGACGTGGAGCTCGACGACGAGGCGGCCCTCAAATGGGAGCGCAATGACTTCCTGAGGATGGAGAGGGAGCGCCAAGTCGCTGCCCTGCGACGCTTCGTGCAGCGATGCCGGGGCCTCGACGAAGGAGGAGTCGTCGTCCTTGATGATAGCAACGACGACAGCGCCACCGCCGCCGCCACCAGTCCTCCATGGCAACGCCGGGCAGGGGTCCAGTAGGGACGACCTTGTCAAGGAGGAGAAGGCCGCCGACGACGACGGCGGCGAGGATGGCGGCGACGACGGCGACTAGTCCGCGTTCATTGATTTATTTTTTATTTATATTTGTTATGTAACACGTCGCGAACATGTCTAATATTAATATATGCCAAATTTTGCCCAAATTTAGCCGTGTTTAACTGAATTTCACTGAACTTTTTTTTGAAAAAATCGGACGTGCCTGGGGGCGGCCCTTGGGCCGACGACTGGGGACCAACTCGCCCCGAGGCCTTTTTTTGCGCCGGCTCGCCCCCAGGCGGCGAATTTAGGCGCCCCCTGGGGGGCCAACAGCTGGAGATGCTCTGAGATCGGCAAGTCCAGAGACCCCAAGTACCACGATGACCGAAGTATAGTACCTCTACGTTTGACGTGTACATCTACCATCACCGAAGACCCGTGTAGCACAAATGCCAAGTTCCGCTACCATCGCCCACGGAGCATCAAATGCGTCAAGTCCCTCTCTGAGACGTGAACCACTACTTCCACTACAGTCGCGAGAACGTCTACTTCCATCTACACCGCATTGAACTCGTCCCACGCCAAAAATGCACACTTCGATGGTATAACCCCTAGACGACGCCCGTGTACGAATGCTTTGTTGTATGAGATGCCCGCGTTTGCACCGTGTCCGAATTTGTCGCTTGCATGGTCCTCCTCGTTTGCCATGCGTCGACCCGTGGGAACCCAGTAACCGGGATCACCCCACCATCTTTTGCATGTTCTGCACATCCACACTTTTGTTCGCACCGACATCTCGATGAGTTGTCGGATCATCGGAATGTTGTTAGGGCACCATTTCCGTTGTCGTTGCCGTGGCACCCCTTTTGTTCCGCCATGGTGACTAAATGCTTCATAACATGCTCATGTCAACATTTTTATAAAATTGCATAAAACTTGAATATGCCATCCGCATCATGTTAACAACATTTAAAATGTTTAAAATAGTTGTGTGCATTGCTAAATATGCATATGGGGATTTTCTGGAATTGTTGTTTGTTGTTCCGGCCTCATTTAAACTTGCCTAGATAGGTAGTTTTCATATGCTTGACCCCTTTCCATGTTTAATAACATTTCATATTCTTGGGTACATAAACGAGAGAGAACTAAATAATTGATGTGGTGTTTCGTCAATATGCAACTTGTTGCATATTGAGCTCCACTTAACTTGTAGTTTTGTTTGTTGCACTTTGCCATGCTTTTAAACCGGACATGCGTCATACTTGTTTGTGCATCATGCCATGATTATGCTTGTTGGTTTACAGTGTTGTTTTCTTCTTTCCGGTTGCGCTTCTCTTTGATAGTTCTGGTTACGTTGCGATTGTGAGGATTCTTTCGACTTTGTTGGTTCGCCTACTTCATGGTTTCGGTCTTCTTCCTAGCGCGATTTCAGGCAAGATGACCATTACCCTCGATATCACTTCTATCTTTGCGCGTTAGTTGTTCGATCTATCGCTATGTCGCGCTACCTATCACTTGTTTATCATGCCTCCCATATTGCCATGTCAAGCCTCTAACCCACCTTCCTAGCAAACTGTTGCTTGGATATGTTACCGGTTTTGCTCAACCCCTCTTATAGCGTTGTTAGCTGCAGGTGAAGTTGAAGATTGCTCCAGGTTGGAACATGATTATTTTGGGATATCACAATATCTCTTATTTTAATTAATGCATCTATATACTTGGTAAAGGGTGAAAGGCTCGACCTTATGCCTAGTGTTTTGTTCCACTCTTGCCGCCCTAGTTTTCGTCATACCGGTGTTATGTTCCTTGATTTTGCGTTCCTTACGCGATTGGGGCTATGGGACCCCCTTGATAGTTCGCTTTGACAAAAACTCTTCCAGCATGGCCCAACATTGGTCTTCCATTTGCCTACCACCTATTCCCTTTCCTTGGGGTCTGCAGCTCGAGGGTCATCTTTATTATAGCCCCCCGGGCCAGTGATCCTCTGAGTGTTGGTCCGAACCGAGTCGCATGTGGGGCCACCTTAGGGAAACTCGAGGGCCGGTTTACTCGTAGCTTGTCTCATCCGGTGTGCCCTGAGAACGAGAAATGTGCAGCGGGATTTGTCGGCACAGTCGTGTGGTCTTGCTGGTCTTGTTTTACCATTGCCGAAATGTCTTGTAACCGGGATTCCGAGTCTGATCGGGTCTTTCCAGGAGAAGGAATATCCTTCGTTGATCGTGAGAGCATGTGATGGGCTAAGTTGGGACACCCCTGCAGGGTATAAACTTTAGAGGGCCGTGCCCGCGGTTATGTGGCAGATGGGAATTTGTTAATATCCGGTTGTAGAGAACTTGACACTTAACTTAATTAAAATGAATCAACCGCGTGTGTAGCTATGATGGTCTCTTTTCGGTGAAGTCCAGGAAGTGAACACGGTTTGGGTTATGTATGAAGGTAAGTAGTTTCAGGATCACTTATTGATCACTTCTAGCATCACGACCATTGCGTAGTTTCTCATCTTACACTTGTACTCGTATGTTAGCCACCATATCTGCTTAGCACTTGCTGCAACTCCACCTCATTACCACATTCTACCCATAAGGTTAAATAGTCTTAATCTCGCGGGTTTTGAGATTGCTAAGTCCTTGTGACTCACAGATACTACCAAAATAGTTGTAGGTGCTGATGATGCCCGTGCAGGTGATGCTACCGAACTCAAGTGGGTGTTCGACGAGAACTTGGTCGTTACTATGTTTTGTTTCCAGATGATCAATAGTGGAGCCCAGTTGGGACAATCGGGGATCTAGCATTCGGGGTTATCTTCTTTTCTTTTGGATTTGTCCGTAGTCGGACTATGTGTGTACTCTGAATGATGTATGAATTATATGTTCATTGTGTGAAGTGGCGATTGTAAGACAACTCTATTTATCCCTTTCTTGTTCATTACATGGGATTGTGTGAAATGACCCTTCTTGCGACAAAACCACATTGCGGTTATGCCTCTAAGTCGTGCCTCGATACATGGGAGATATAGCCGCATCGTGGGCGTTACAAGTTGGTAATCAGAGCCATCCCTTACTTAGGAGCCCCCTGCTTGATCGAATCGCTGATGTTGTTGAGTCTAGAACAAAAATGTTTTGAGTCTTAGGATTATATATATCGAAGAGTAGGATTCTATTTACTCCTCAGTCCCCTCGTCGCTCTGGTGAGGCCTCCTAACGTAGATGTTTTATCTTTCCTCTCCTCAAATTTCACTAATTTTTTTAAGGATCACACGGGTATCTTGGGATCGTTTCGATATTCTTGTGACGAGAACATTGTTCTTGGTGCCTCCTGACATTTAGGGATTGTGGCAGTGTCCCGGGGAGTTGAGCTCCGAGGTGTTGTCGTCACAATTTTATCATTGCAGTTTTGGAATACCTGAGTTTCGCCGACATAAAAAATCTCTTTTATGCAGTTAGTGGTGAGATAAACTCGATGCCACCCAGTACTGGGTCGGGAGTTCGGGAGTATTGTCATAGCTCGTATAACGGATGCTTTTGGAAGGTTGAGGTACACGATTTCCAGAGATTTCTTGGTTATGTGTGGACGGATGGATACATCTGGATGTAGAGATTGTTAGTTTGGGTGAGATATATTGCTTCCCCTGTATCCCCAACAACAGATTGCATAATCAGAAAGTTTCGGGAGTTTTTTAGGTGGCAATTCAAGTAGCTCCTAGAATATGTTTCCGACAGATGCATGATATGGGATTGGGTAAATCTCTATCGTATGTATTTGTTCCGGCCTATCCCGCAAGCCTATTCCTTTGTTTTGTTTTGGTTTGTGGTATTCGAGTTGCTTCGATTTCAAGTGTTGATTCCATACCTTATTCTAAACGGTGTTATCATATTTCTATGTGAATACTAATCCTTCTTGATCACTGAGGTTGTCATGTCAATTCTTTTCCAACCGGGGTGCTTCTCTTCAAGTGCATCCGATCATTCCAACATTCGCAAGATCAATTCTAAACTTTTTCTCAATGGTGTTCGTTTCATCCGACCCAAGTTGCCTTTGTTTTCCCACCCTCCCACCCTTTTTCTTCATGGAGCTAGAGTTATCAATCAAGTATCCATCTTATGGATGTGAAGCCTCTTCATTCTTTTCTTTCAATGTTCTTATTCGGTGCTTTTCAGTTTTCAGGAAGATGCTCAGGAGCTGCAAGTTTATCATTTTTCATTCCTTTTTCTTCTCCGGTGGACTTAATTCAAGCTCCTGTCTTAATCTTATCCTTTTATTTTGTTTCACATGTTTATCATGTTGGAATATCTTAACCAAGTCTCTCATAGTTATTCACCTCTCTCTATTCATATTCGAGTGCTGAAGATATCGTAGGAGATTCATGTGTTCATTCCTAATCTGTTCACACTACAAAAAAATACACTTTCGTGATGATACGTGTTTGTCACAGTAGGTCGCGTTTTTTGTCATGCATGTACATCCATGACAAATTTATGACAAAATCAAGATAGTCATACCTGTGCTGTCGTAGAAGTGTTCCATGACATTACCAGAATTATCATCATGGAAGTGTCCACTTCCATGATGATAAATCACGTGTCACAGAAGTGCTTTCGTCAAGGGTGACCGACACGTGGCATCCACCATAACGGAACGCCATTAAGCTATCGGGTCGGGTTTTGGATCCGATAACCCGTTAACAGCCCCGACCAATGGGGATTTTCCACATGTAGAATCATCATTGGCTGGAGGAAACATGTGTCAGCTCACCATTGGGACAGATGTCATCCACTCATTGGACAGAAGGTGCCTATGATACGTCGAAACATGGCACGACCCAACAGAGGCCCATTCCTGTGAAAAGGCTGGCCCGTTTGACTTGGTAAAAAGGTGGCAGGCCGGCCCATGTAAAGCCTGTTAACGACCTGTTCGCATATAGCCCATTTACAGCCCGCTAACCCAAGGCCCGTTACGCCCTATCCGAATTAGGCCCAGTAGCGTCATCTGGGCCACCCAATATGATTCCAGCCCGTTTTCATGACGTCTTTCGGAACATATGAGGCCCTATGTAACTCTTGGCCTATTAACGGCCCGTGGTGAAACTGGCCCGTAATGAACAGTGTATCACTTTACACCCATTAACGGCCCGTGGTGAAACTGGCCCGTAATGAACAGTGTATCACTTTATACCCATTAAGGGCCCGTTATTCCGTTGGGCCGTTTCCAGCCCATGTTATCTTTCGGCCTTCTCAGAGCCCATTTATTCTTGGGCTCATTTCCAGCATTCATTTACTTACGGCCCATTACTGTCATTTTCTGCTTGTGGGCCAAATTCAGCCCGTGGTTACAGTCGGCCTGTTTGTGGTCCGTTAACACGTTGGGCCGTTTTCATAGCGTCATGAAATACGACCTATTAACGATGGCCCGTTATGGTCGGCCCATGAACGGACGATTCCAACTCTAGCCCGTTTACGACCATAATGCGGCCTGTTATTGGCCCATGTTTGGCCAATCGATCATACTTCCCGTATAAGGCCCATTGATGATACGGCCCGTAGAAGGCGCATTGTTTCTGTGGCCCGTAGAAGGCCCGTTATTTCTACGACCCGTAGAAGGCCCATTATTTTTACGGCCCGTAGAAGGCCCACTGTATTTACGGCCCATAGGAGGACCAGTGTTACTATAGTAAATATTAGCCCATGGTTATTCTGGCCTAGTTTTAAAAAATAGGTTATTGCAGCCACTAGCAAACCGCGGAAAAAGAACTGCAATGACTACAAGCAAACAAATAAACAAGAAAACAAGGAACTAAATAAGGAAGCAACTTACGCTAGGCTATCACGGCTATTACATCCACTGGGCATCAAAGTTCGCCACCAGTGCAAATAAACACGCCGACAAAAGAATATACAAAACTAAGTGCACTTCAGAAGGCACTAGGCCTGGCCAGGTCGGGCCCCCCAAACAGCTGAAGAAGATGAGTAGACCTCAGTTGTGTCAACGATAGATGCATCAACACTAGATTTAAGGCATGATGGTGCGCACAACAGTCCTCTGACATCTTCATTGCATCTTTGACTTCAAGTCGGAGCTGAGCTGAAGCAAGCCTTTCCGCTTTAAGTTGAGACTGAAGAGGTCGAACTGATTAAGGTAGCGACTGCATAGAGGTTGTCTCACACCTGCTGGTGAGTAGCTTCAACTCACTTTCTTCATCAAGACAGGACCTTGGGGTCATCTCATTGTCCTCAAGATGGTTTGGCTCACTATCTTCCCTAAAGTTCTGCCTAGCGTAAGAGATACGACTCTGAAAGAGAAACAAGGAGACACGTAACAGGTTTCACAATTATATAAGCAAATAAATGGATTTGTTCTGCATAAGGAACATGTTTTTAGAACTACAATGCGAAACTGGTAGTTGTTGAAAACATCCAATCAGATGTAAACAGCAAAGCAAACAGCAGTGGAGGAAATGATGCCTATCCAAATCTATACTAGAACAAAGTTTGAAGGCTTGAGAAGGATGAACTTACATTACATGTTAACACGGGCTGGACAAAGCCCTTCTCCATGTTGATGGAAGGATAATTCAATAAATTCCCCAAAGAAAATTCTTTATAAGCGTTGCCATTATTCTACATTTTGCAAAGAGTAAATATAGATCAAATAATATTAGAAGAAACCGAGGATAAGGAAGCTCAGGTGCAGACTGATGATACATAATCAAATAGCAATTAATTAAGTACAATGTTACAAGGCAAAAGGTAGAGAGGTACTGACAAGAGCAATGCAGAGCCCATTATTGTTTTGAGATCGTATGATTCTTTGAGCAAGGAGATTCATCTGAAATTAGTTTTCATACAAGAGAGAAGGTAAGGCACAAGCAGAAATTTAGGAGTTCAAATTTTGAATTGATATCATAGACAGTACCTGACGCTAGGCTCCCAGCAGTTCTAATAGGGGTTTGGCCACTGGAGTAGGGGTAAAGTGTGGTACAGTTGGGCCTGTGTTTTCTATGGCTGTCGATCTATCTGATTTAACAGGTACCACTACCTTTTCCAAATACCTAGTTTGTACTCCTTGAGGATCTGCACTCACCCTCTTCCTTCTCGACATCTATTACGAAAGAACAACATTTGACTGGAAAAACATAGTGTGACGACACATGGAATAGGTACAGAAAATGGATAGTTATGGCATATACTCATATACGATGCTTAAACTAAGCAGATGGTGTAACAAAGTAGAAGGAATGCAAGAGGCAGATGCAAAATATGTGCGGCCAATACAACTTTGCAAAGTTAGAGCAAGCACCTTGATGGGTGAATAAGATAGGCCATCCTCCACCATGCCAAGTTTGTTAGCCAGTGGATCGTTCCGCAATATTCCGCTCGTGTGCCCATTCTCATATTCATTTTGATAATGTTCAATATCTGACATGCATGAAAACATAAAAACAAGTGAGATTTTCTTTGTAATGCAGAAGGGATTCTAATCCAATACTGCCTCACTGTAAACCCCTTTGTGCTATCTCTGCAATTCTTTTAAAAGATGCCATGCATCCTGTAATTTGTTGTGTGCATTAATATAATGTGGCCTACTACTCAAAATATGAGAGCTCCAGAAGTGATGACACTTCGCAGATGATAGCTTCAACATATAGTAAAGAAGAACAAGTCGACCTGACCTGACAGATTCAAAATATACTAAGGGAGAACAACTCGACCTGACCAGTCGACTGCAAGAGAAGAGTATCATCTTAAAGAAGAGCAGAAGAGCAAGCAGATTGAAGATATTACAAGTGTTTCAATACAATGTCGGTTGGCCACCCATTATGAACCAGAGCGCACAGAGAAATACTATTCTTTCCGGTCGATCCATACGTGGATCACATGCATTTCAAAACTAAAGTAGGAACATTTAGCTAACCAATTAAACTTCTCTCAGTTTTACTAATATCAACAATAATATCAGATATGAATTTGTACAACTAAGCTTGTTTAGCTCGATGGGTGGAGCAGTGCTATTACGACACGAACCACGTAGGCTGATTGTGGTCATCATAAAATGGGGAAAACATAAGCATGATGAGTACAGTGTTGACCGTGGCATAGGTATGGCAGATCTGAAGCTGCAAATTGCACAAAGGGTAGTTAGAAACCGATGTTTGCTTTGAAATAACAACTAAGATTTGGTATGGACAAGAAAGTACGGTCAACAAGTGACAAAGAAATGCAATTATGTTGTCTCTCTATATGTCGCGACATGCATTTGGAAACTCAAGTGGGACCTTTATCTAACCAACTAAATGTGTCAATTAACTAATATCAGTATCATATCACAATCATATTTGAACAACTAAGCTTTCGAATTCTGAGTGTTGTGTTGTTTAGATTGAAGGGTGGAGTAATGCTAGTACGACAGAAAGCACCTACGGAGATCATAGTAGAGTAGATAAAAGGGGAAAACCCTAAGCATCAAGAGAAAAATCAGGAAAGTGGAACTAGCTGGACTAGTGGGTGGCACACATGCTTGAAACGAATATAGGAACATTAGGTGACCAATTGAACGTTCTCTGTTTTAGTGATATGAGCATCATATCAGATTCGTATTTCAACACGTAAGCTTTGGGTTGAGGTCTTGAGGAGCAATGCTAGCACGACACGAAGCACCTACGATGATGGTAGTGAATATAAAGGGGGGAAACCATAAGCTTTACGAGTATAGTGCCCGTGCCATGGCGGATCTGAAGGTGCAAACTGGACAAAGCTACTTCGCAACCAATGTTTGCTTTCAACTAGCCACTACGATTTGGTACGGACAAGAAAAGTACAGTAAACAAATTATGATCTATTTTCCGGGTGAGATCAATAACTTAAGCACATATGGAAGAGTACCACCTCTCTTGCAACGTCGTGTAGGCCTATGCTGATACGTTGAGGGTGCTGCGGGTGCGATGGCTGTCGGTGGCGGGGAAGAAGACTTTAGATGGCAGATGGCCGGGTCGGGGGATATATCCTGTTGCCGTGGACGAGGTGGTCATAGGAGCAGCAACGGCAAGGCGGACGATGGCGCCGATGAAGCGAGAGGAGGCGATGAAAGGATCCTGGTCCAGCGCCATGGATGAGAGACGTCCATCTCTTGCAGTGGACGACGGGGTAGCAGCTCCGGCAAGGTGGAGGATGGGGTAGCGGACGGAGGAGGCTGGCCGCAGTGCGGAGGTTGTCGTGCCGCCGACGGTGTATGAATGGGGAAATGGAGGGGGGATCTCAAACTTTTGGATGTGCTTCTCTGAAATGGGGGAAAGTTACGAACTTATCCCCCGTTTAAAATTTCGGACATCGCATCAGTTGGGGATAGGACGGTAATCTCGCATCTCCCAAATATTTGCCAGTAACTATTTCGGGCGAGGAGAGGGTGTTTTGCCGCCCACGGTTGGCGCCCACGGTGTATGAACGGGGCTCACAGGTAGGGCGGTTGTGTCACGTCTGATGGAAGTTACACATCTGCCCCTATTTAAAATATTAGCCTACACCAATTTCGGACGAGGAGAGTTTGTTTTTCCGGTCACCGTGTATGAATGGGGAAATTTAGGAAGAGACACATGTCTTTCGGACGAGCTTGAATAAAATGTGTTTTGCTGCCCACGTTTGGTTCCCATCGTGTCTGAATGGGCTCAGAGGCCGTCGTGTCACGTCTGATTGAAGTTACTAGTCTACCCCTATCGACAGCAGTGTAAATCCGGTCGATAAGGATGTCAAGTGTCAGGGGTAGACAGTAATTTCCATCTCACAAACACTTGCTTCGGGCAGCCCACAAATTATACTGGGTGTTTAGCCGCTTCGTTCAAAACTTTGGAGAATTAGCATTCACGTTTGCAATGGGACCTGGCAAACTAAACTCAAATCCAATTTGTATTCGATTACGAATATCCACGAATAATTATACGTTTTGTTATTTATTTCTTCAAAACCAGAACAAAGATTTATTCCACCTTTATATATGATTATGATTTAGAAATGCCGTGATATTCGAATTCAGTAGGTTGGATACACTCTGAGTCAAACAGTTATTTCATCCAATACAATATGCTCACACGAAAAATAGTTCACCTTATGTCAATCATACAAGTTCTGAGGATTACCTCGCCTAAAAAATTCGGATCATTACAACACATGGACAACATAGGGGGTCTTGCAACATAATCCATTCAGAGACATGACACAACATGCAAGTGCAATAATGTAATGACAATTTGAACTGGTATCTAAAGAAGAACCGGGATTACCTTGGGCTTCAGATAGCAGAAACAGCAGGACCTCCTCCGTCTTCAAATGCAACATTCTTACTTCCTCCAATTCTTGGGTTGCTTGCATAATGCGTGCCGCTAATTCCATAATTTCCAGCCTCAAGATAAACATTACCTCATTCATCGCAGCCACACCATCTCTTTCTGCCTCTAGTAGAGCCTCAAGCACTATAATATTTGTGCTCAGACTGCTCTCCAGCGGTGTTGCCTCTTAAATGATACCATCTGGTAACATGGATGGCGCACTGCTTCCACAAATAGATTTTGGGGTTGTACATTGTGTCCTAGTGTGAACGGCATCCTGAAAGGTTTCCGCTGGACATAAGTAAGAGATAGTTATCGTATGATCCAGGCAGTAAGCTTACATGGTAAACGACGGACGAATTATTGCCGAGCATGGCAAACTATATTTAAATGGTTCGAAGTAGCATCAGCCGAAAAGAAATTAAAATGGTAAGATGAAACTAGGGATGTAAGTAGCAAATAAACGACATCCGCCAGTCCCATCTAGTTAGTTTTTGCTACCTCCCTAGTTCATTTTCCTCAAAAAACAAAAACTCTTTTGATCTATCATACCACTAGTGGACTTTAATCGGGATTAAACGGGACCCAATTGACATCCCTAGTTGAAAGGGAGTGTACCACCGCTATATTTAAGTTGCCAAGGCATCGAAGCAGTTGAAATAATTTGAGAAAGCACTTAACAGTGTGGCCTCATATAAACTACGAAGACAGTCTTTTGATGAAGTTGAGAGGAAAAGTTAAGGACTCAAATGAAATAGGCATGCATTTCTTTACAATAGTACAGCAGGCACTGCTGACATATTGGCCAACTCAGGTATAGCGTAACAACAAACAAGCATTCGAATCAAGCAATACAGCAAAGCAGACAACTGAACTATTTTTAATTCGGTAGGATTACACGTTGAGGGCACAAGCCAAGAAAGCAGCCCACTCGCATTTCATTTCACATGTACTAAAACACACTGGATTACCATATGTTGCTGTGAAGCCTAGCTGCTGTTGTAATGTTCTTTGAAGATATCGTCAGCATCCCGTGGTTGCAAATCTATTTGTAGTTTATTCTGCACCATCTATTTAGCTAATATTAATTTTAATCGCATGCACTGGTCCGAATTGATCATCAATGGTTCATCTAAACTAATGAAAGAAGGGTGTGTGCATACACGACAATATATCTGCTTCCCTCTATTTTTATGCTTGTTCGAGATGCCAGTCTCAAAAGAACAAATATTTTGCTTGATGGGGTTGGCAGCTCCATAATTAATAGAAGCATCAAATTAGTCATGCAACTTGGGAAGATCAAGAACACACAAACAAGTAATGAACAGAGGCTCGGAGCAGTGATGTAATAGCTAGCATCAGAAAATGTAGGGTAAAACGAATAAAAAGCAGAGGAACCACATGCTAGTTTGCTGATGTGTAATTAAGCATAGATAGAGAACATTAAGATGTCTGATGGAACCAACAGGTGGCATCAGAACAAAACTAAAGCATATTAACTATATGTGCACTGGTATGTAATTTAACACATGTAACATGTTCACTGCCAGGAGTATGGCCCTACAGGTGCAAGCAGAATAACGCGTCTCATGAAAAACTGAATGATGCCCTGAAGAAATTCAAAGGTGCGGTGCTTATGCTAGGAAAGTAAACGTAGGCACCGGCCGTTGGATAATAGTACCTGATTCTCGGTGGCGTATGGGTATCGTTGTCATACTTGATAGCTAAGGATCGTCGATGGTGCTCGTGTTGCGGTTGAGTTTGGGCCGGCTGTCGCCGTCGCTGAAGCGGCTCTGGTGCTACGGTTGCAGCGCCTATCAACATACAAGAAAGCTCATCTGTGGTAAGTGAACAGTTGCACGATAAAGAGAAAAACCGAAGGAGTACAAATCAAAATAACTTGATGAGGCTGCGGCATCGGTAAAGTAGGGCCGGTCGAGTTGAATATGGCGTCCGTGGAGCGGGTCCGGTGTAGTGGACGAAGGCTTCGGCGGGTGCGTTGTATAGTGCTTTCGGTGTGGCGGATCTGTTGCGGCGGACGAGGGCTTGTATGAAGGGCCAGCGAAGGGGCGGACGAGGGAGTCAGTGAAGGACCTACGCTGTGGTGGACGAGGGTGCCGGTTAAGTAGATCCGGTGCGGTGGACCATGATGGCCGTCCAGGAGATCTGGAGCGGTGGACAAGCCAGTCGCTAAAGCGGCTCCGATGAAGTGGTGAGTTGGCAGTTGGGGGTTCCAAGGTGCGGAAGGTAGATCCGGCGAGGTGTGAGGTCCACCGCTGCGGCGGAGGACTAGATTCAGCGGCTTTCCGTGGTTGGGGGGGTTGGGGAGAGGAAGGAGAGGGGCTCCGGGGAAGAATGTTGGGGGCAAAGAGGGGAAAACAACGGAGTTACCAAAGCAGCCCTTTTCCGTTCATGTGGCAGGGGTAAAACAGGAATATCGCAGGGCTAAACTTTCGGGCGCGTGATATTTCGATGTGAGCGGGAAGTTTGAAAGCTTTTGGTGCCTAAAATTATAAGTATTCTTGTGACGCCCGGATACTTAAGCTACAGTAATCCCATGCTAATGATGCCATGTCATCATATTACTGTTGCTAATTCTTGCTTGATCCAAATCTTAGTTCAAACTCAAATTCAATTTAAAGCTCCAAATTCAAAATTCTCAAACATGCAAAATAAAAAGTTCAAAGTGTGGAAAATAATCCCTGGATATTTGTCATGTTGAAACTAAACTCTTTTGGATCCCCAAAGTGCCCCTGGGAATTTATTTAGTGATCCAGGAGCATTTAGATTTGGCCTTTTCAATTTCAAAAAAAAAATTAGACAATTCCTTTCGCCTTGAAACTTTTTAGGCAACAGCACAATATTGTGCCTGAACCATTTGCTAAGTTTCACACTCGACAAAATTCATTTGATGCCTTGTTACTATCCAAAACAGTAGCTATCCTTTTGATAGAAAATAAAAGAAATACAAAAGGGAGAAAAGACCCCTTGGCCAACTGAGCCAACCGGCCTAGCTAGCCAACTGGCCGGTCCAGTCGGCCAACCCACCTCGGCCGGCCCACCTCTCCCTGCATAACCCCCAACACCTGCACCGAAACCCTAACCCCTCTCCCCACGATCCCCATTCGCCCCCATCGCGTGATCTGGATTGGGAGCGCCCCAACGCTCCAATACAAAAAAAAGACACATCCATGACATTTTGGGCCGAACGAAATTTTTTTCTGTCATACATATGACACTTCTATGACGATAATTGTGACAAAACCCGGTATCAACAAAGATGTGGTGGGCTCCTACTTCTATGACAAAAAATCAAGACAGAAAATGGGCTTTTCATCCTGGGCGGGCCGGAGACACAGCTGCATGACATTCTTTGGGCCGTCCATGACGGAAAAAAACCGTGGTAGAAGCGAGGCGGAGGAAAATTTTGGGGAGTTACCGGTTATGGTGGGAGGTCGGGGGCGGAGCGAGGCGTGTTTCTTTCGTACGTACGCGTGTGTGTGCGAGGCGTTGGCTCTAACTGAAGCCGAGCGAGGCGCTGGGCTCTAACTGAACACGAGCGATTGCACTGCAGACTACGCGTTACTGAACCCAAGGGATCGATCGATGGCCGTTAACTGAACCCGATGGAGCGATTCCTTCGCTACTGCTGCTAACTGAAGCCGATCGATTCGATGAATAGTGAGTGTTGCGGGGGGTTTGGATGAACAGTGAGCGGTGGCGTTGCCTTTGGATGAACAGGAACCCGTGGTGTGGATGGCTGGAAGAACAGTAGACGGTGGAGGGGTGGCCGTGGAGGGGTGGTTGAACAGGACCCCGTGGTGTGGAGGGCTGGATGACAGTAGACGGTGGAGGGGTGGCCGTGGAGGGGTGGTTGAACAGGACCCCGTGGTGTGGAGGGCTGGATGAACAGCAGACGGTGGAGGGGTGCCCGTGGAGGGGTGGTTGAATAGTAGCCGGTGGAGTAGTGCGCGGTGGAGGCTGGATGAACAGGAGCCCGTCGAGGCTGGAGGAGGTCGACGGTAGCCCGTGGAGGCTGGAGGAGGTCGACGGTGGAGATGAACAGTATCCCGTGGAGTCCCATTTTGTGGTACGCCACACCCCTCCCCCCCCCCCCCCCCCCCGTTTCGATCGAAGCGCTCCAACACAAGTCCGTTTCGTCCGTTTTGCGGTACGCCACACCCCTCCTGATGAACAGGACCCCCGTTTCGACCGTAGGAGGTCCGTTTCCTCCGTTTTGTGGTACGCCAGGCCCCTCCCGATCAACAGGACCCCGTTTCGAACGTGGCCGATCGAACACAAGGCCGTTTCCTCCATTGTGCGGTACGCCAGGCCTCGTTTCCATCGCCTGTTCCGTCCAAGCCCTCCTGATGAACACGACCACACATTCCTTTCTGACCCAGCCGGTTGGCTCCACGACGACGATGCTGTTTCTCCGTTCCGACCCAGCCATGTACGTATGCACGATAGGCGTTACAGACCCTGCCCGTATGTATGTACGTGGCCGTATTTTCTTTCCTTCACCCTCGCCGTAGTACATACGTGTACATGCTACGTGCGCGCCTCTACTACGACACGTGCGCGCCTCTACATCCACCAGTATATAAGTACGTACATGTTCGCGACCAGAATGACAACGCTACGTACGCTTCGACCAGGTGGGTCCCGACTGCTAGGCACTTCCTTGCGTGCGATGATGTAGCTGGTGGGTCCCAACAATCAGGGGGGCGAATCGTTTTTTTGGACGCACTTCCTTGCGTGCGAAGATGTAATTGGTGGGTCCCAGCAGACAGGGGGATACATTTTTTCGCTAAATACGGTGGCCCGCCCGGTGGGTCCCTGCTGTCAGGTGGAGGAATAATTATTTTGCGCGTAATAAGGAGGCACTTCCTTGCTGCGGTCGTGGACCCAGCTGTCAGCCTCACCACGTACAGTCGACGTCCGATGGAAGCCATTCCTTGACCACGTTGACCACACCGCGCCGAGAGCACCAGGGCGGTGGATGACAGCGAGGCCTAGGAAGGGGACGACGCGGAGCTGGGGAAGATGCGACAGTGGATGCCCACGCATAGAGGAGTATGAGGGTTCACTCGTTCGGTTGCCGTGTGAGGCTGCCGTCGCCACAGAATAATAGGGGGTGTGGGTGCGTAGAGGGATGGCCTGGCCAGCGGTGGGAGTAGTAGGGGGCGGTGAGGCCTCCACGGCATCACAGCTGGCCACAGGCGGCAGGAGCAGGCGGCACGACCGGCGCTGCTTTGGGCGGCTGGAGCAAAAAGACCAGAGGTTGAAGAAGCACTACGGCCGTTGGATGGACATCGTACGGTCACTGGAGCTAGAATCGTTCATATATTGACTAAAGTTGACAAAGGCCTCCGTCTCAGTCAACTTAGTAGGCCCACAAGTCAGCCTCCCACCAAGGCTGGTCCCAGCTAGCAGGGGGTATTCATTATTTTGTGCATAATAAGGAGGCACTTCCGGTGGGTAGGAGCTGGCAGCGGGGGGGGGGGGGGGGGTGGGGGGACTTTTTTTGGTGAAATACGGTGGCCCGTCCTGTGGGTCCCAGCAGTCAGGGGGAAACGTTTTTTTTTGCGAAATACTGTTGACCCGTCCGGTGGGTCCCTGCTGTCAGGTGGAGGAATAATTATTTTCCGCGTAATAAGGAGGCACTTCCTTGCGGCTGCCGTGGAACCAGCTGTCAGCCTCTCCATGTACAGTACTCTTCCGATGGAAGTCGGTCGTTGACCACATTGACCACGCCGCGCCGAGTGCACCACGGCGGTGGACAACGGCGAGGCCTAGGAAGGGGACGACCGGGAGCCGGGGAAGACGCGGCAGTGGAAGCCCGCGCAGAGAGGAGTACGAGGGTTCACTGGTTCGACTGCGGTGTGAGGCTGCCGTCGCCGCAGGGCCTGGCCAGCGGTGGAAATAGTAGGGGGCGGTGAGGCCTCCGCGGCAGCACAGCCGGCCACGGGAGGCAGGATCATGCGGCACGACCGGCGCTGCTTTGGGCGGCTGGAGCAAGAACACCAGAGGTTGAAGAAG
Source organism: Triticum timopheevii (assembly GCA_963921465.1). Classification (NCBI taxonomy): domain Eukaryota; kingdom Viridiplantae; phylum Streptophyta; class Magnoliopsida; order Poales; family Poaceae; genus Triticum; species Triticum timopheevii. The sequence goes on along the minus strand of OY997266.1, from coordinate 189,728,209 downwards.
CACTACGGCCGTTGGATGGTCATCGTACGGTCACTGGAGCTAGAATCATTCATATTGACTAATGTTGACAAAGGCCCCTGTCCCAGTCAACTTAGTAGGCCCACAAGTCAGTCTCCCACCATGGTGGGTCCCAACTAGCAGGGGGACTTTTCTTTTTTTTGTGCGTAATAAGGAGGCACTTCCGGTGGGTCCGAGGTGACAGCGCGGGGAACGTTTTTTTCGCGAAATACGCTGGCCCATCCGGTGGGTCCTAGCAGTCAGGGGGGAAACATTTTTTTCACGAAATAAGGTGGCCTGTCCGGTGGGTCCCTGCTGTCAGGTGGAGGAATAATTATTTTGCGCGTAATAAGGAGGCACTTCCTTGCGGCCGCCTGGACCCAGCTGTCAGCCTCTCCATGTACAGTACTCTTTCGATGGAAGTCGCTCGTTGACCACGTTGACCACGCCGCGCCGAGAGCACCAGGGCGGTGGTCTGGACGACAGGGAGGCCTATGAAGGGGACGACACGGAGCCGGGGAAGACGCATCAGTGGTAGCCCGTGCGGAGAGGAGTACGAGGGTTCACTAGTTCGGCTGCCGTCGCCGCAGAATAACAGGGGGTGTGGGTGAGTAGAGGGATGGCCTGGCCAGCGGTGGGTGTAGTACGGGGCGGTGAGGCCTCCGCGGCATCACAGCCGTCCACGGGAGGCAGGAGCACGCGACACGACCAACGATGCTTTGGGCGGCTGGAGCAAGAAGACCAGATATTAAAGAAGCACTACGGCCGTTGGATGGACATCGTACGATCACTGCATCTAGAATCATTTATATTGACTAAGTTGACAAAGCCCTTGGTACGCGTCAACTTAGTAGGCCCACGGCTCAGATTTGGCAGAGAACATATAGCCCATTTGCGATTTGTAAGAATGTACAACCCATTTTTTAATTCTAATGGAATTTACTACAGCCCATTTACGGGTTTGTTAAAAGTACAACCCAACTTCTAGGTAGGACAATGATCAATAATTTCAAACAACCGGTCAAAACAAAATTCAAAAAAAATTTCCCACATTTTGATGGCATCCGAAATATTTTTATCCGAAATTTCTAGTCAGGTAAAATATAATTTCAAAATAAAGTTGTATCACTTTAAAATCCAACGAAATATTGCGCGCACAACAAGTAATGAAATTAAAATTTCTAAATTCCATAAATAATATATTTTTCAAACTAATTACGTGTTTGGTGCATAGTAATTGCCCAGTTATTATAATTAGATCCCATTTATTATTTATTAAAGTCCATTTTCTTGTTAAGCCTAATGCATACCTCCTAGGAAACTTTGCAGCCCAGCGGGGCGGATAACAAGTTGACCCGGATATTGTGTACAACTGTCGGCCCAGTTGCATTGCTGATGTTGAAAAAAAGGCCTGTGTAGTACAGTACAACCTAACATGGTTACTCAGCCCACATTCAGGGACGCCGGAAAGGCCCAAACAAGGCTTCTGTACAACTTTTTGAAGTCACTGAGCTCAATTAATAACTTAAGAAAAAAGTTAGATTACAGTGGAACCTAATTAAAAGCTGTCATGAGCAAATAAATAATTCAACGGGTCCCACTTGTGTGTGTGCGCGCACGTGTGTGTGTGTGTGTGTGAGAGAGAGAGAGAGAGATAGAGAGAGAGAGAGACCCATCGGTCGATGCTGGTAAATACATCTTTCAGCGATATGCATTGCTGATGCTCAGTAAAAACTTATATAGTTGACACAATCATATAGAACATCATAGCACACTGAACTTGCATACAAAATTTCACGCAGGTGGCACAATCAGGATGGAAGCAGTGGATCGCTACGGGAAGGGCTATGTTGAAACCAACGAAGTCATACATAACGGTTCATCGTCTTTATAAATGACGGGGAAATATGTTGAATGTTGTGCAAAGAAAACAAACAGACAACACAATAAGTTCTGCTAGCACATTAAGTTGACGTACAGCCCTTTCTAAAAAAAGTTCAGGTACAAAATTAGAACAGGTCACAATTAAATGTACTGCCATATCAATGCTTCAGACCCATAGCTCAGATTTAATTAGTACTATCTGACAAGGTTCAGTTGTTACCTCAAATTAGAGCACATCCAGGCAGCCAGCCCTGCCTCTTCTTCCAAAGAAGTAGTGGCCTCCGCCACGCGATGGAGTAGGCCCTGTGCCATCCATCGTTCCGAGCAACACGGGGAAAGTCTGACGTTGACTCCTTTAATGGACTTCGTCGATGGACCCTGGCACCAGCGGGGGCGGCAGGACTTCGATTGATGGATTGACTACTTCTTCGACATGCACGAACACTCGATACAGGTACATCCCTAACGTGGTCTGCGACGGCCTTGGTGGCGACGAATAGTACAACCCTGGTTCCTGCACCGGTATCTCAACACCAATCACCTTCGGTGTGGTGGACGGCTTCTTCATCCATGCCATAACCATCAGAGCCCAGCTATCTAGAGGAACAAACATACTTACGAGCTCACCTCCAAGGTCGTTGATAAGCTCGTTCATGGACTCGCTGTTCCAAGCACGTCGAGGCATGCCGTGGAAGGTAAGCTTTGTTAAAAACTCAAGCTCAGAGGGCACAGAGCCCCATCCTGGGTGCCACCGATCAAAGCTCACCAGCGCGCCATCGCAGAACAAACGCCGGGAAGATTCGAACACACGACTACAGTCGAAAGTTGTTCGGAACCTGACGAAGAAATCAGCCGGTGGCGGACAGACTTTGACGAGCAAGTCACTTATTTGGATGCCGTGCGCAATGCCAAGAGCTTTGACAAGGTCGTCCGGTGAGACGGGAGGCCGGTCGCCATTGATGGTTACCATCAGCACTTTGCCGACAAACTGGTTGTCAAGCGCCGCCATGCCACTGTTGAGCGACAGCACACAACGACCGAAGGCAAGATGGACCTCAGGATCTCCGGCTCGGAGATCCGTGTTGACCGGCGACATGATAGTGTGCTTGAGTACAGGGAGTACAGGAGGGGGATTTGGGGAACTGGAGTAGGAATCGAGATTCCATAGGTGGGGGAGGGGCGGGAGTCTAGGGATGAAAAGGTAGCATGAATTTCGAGCACGCGCCAATATGCTCTCGGCGCGCAAGCGCACGAAAACACCGATGGCGCCCACATGTCGGCCTAAGAGTCCTTATTCTTTCTTTTTTGGAGAGCCCGGCCTTTTTTAGGAACTTTTGAGAGCCCGGCCCGAGAGTCATAATTGACCTGTTTGGCATTGCGTTACTACTCAGCCCATATTCAACGACACCTCACTGGCCCAAACAAGTGTACATCATCAAAAGACAGTGAGCTCAAATTATATAACTTGAAAAAAGGAGATATACTCTGAACACTTGAGAATGGTGATGCCCTCATTTAGCCCACTAGTAGTTCGAGACAACAAACAGTTCGAAACAACGATATATACAACATTCGAACACTGACTAGTGACTACTACTGACATAAACAGCAAGACACGATAGTTCATAAGAAGTCTTGCTACACCACCAAAACGTACCCATCTACAGTGCTCAGACTCTCGTGATCCAGACGAGAATGACATTCTAACATAAGCAACTATTACATAGAAAGTGTGACATAGATGAGGATGACCAAATGACAAGGAATATGCAGAACAAAAGGAAGAACTACCCATCCAGAACCAGCAGCAAAGACAACAAAGTCATTCGAAGAGATGATCCAACACCATCATAATTTGCAGCCCCGCTTCAGCGACCAGTGATCCGGAGACACCAGTACTCCACCCTTTCGATGCGACAGCCGAATTACCTATCAACCTGAAGGCTTGAACCACATCACTGCCTGTCGTAATTGAGACATCCAAGGATCAAAGTTAATCCGGATGCCTTTGTCATTCTCACCTTCTTTTGGCTGCAGGCTGTATCGTTGACAATCAGGGGAGTATGCTCCCGAACTCCTAGGGCTCGCCGTGTAGACACAGTTTTCCATAGCAAACAGAGCCTCTCTGCCATCAAGGTCCTTGCCAACGGTGATCTCCTGGTTAATCGGATAATTGAGTCCGAGAAACAGAGAGTGTGAACAAAGGCTGTTTACCCTCCTCCAACTAAAAAATCCTAAAGGCCCCAACAAGCTAGTATCCTGCTCATAGACGTAACAGCCACTGTCCGGATACTCACGTATTACACGGTGCTTGTATATAGTGGGGTTTTTGCAACATAACTTTTCCGGCTCATGTGTCCGAATGATCATCAGTCTTTTGCCGCCGTCTGATCGAGCGAGGAACCAGTTGTGCTTCCCTGTTTTTGGCAAAGGTGGTGTAATTACAAAGGGCAGTAACTGTAGGGTCACTGCATCATATCAAAAAGGACATGCATTGTGAATGTAAGATTAGCATTCAGAGTATGAGTAGGATAATGCAAGAAGCAGCATTGATATGTCCCTGTTGGAACTGGGAGGAAAATACACGGAAATGTATACTGGGTTCGAAAATATAGAAGTGCCATGCATGGTTATACTCATGTTATCTCGCAATCGATTCTTCACAGGAAACTACCATGTCATGCATGTTATATAATCATGTTCTGTCCTCACAAACAAATTCTTCAAGGTAACTAACAAACCATGCATTGTTATATACTCGTGTTCTGTGGGCAAAATTTTTGTGAGGATATTATTCTAGTCATTGATTGCTGAAGGGCGAATATAGGTATGTACACATGGTAAGCATTGCAGGATTTCACTACTTCCAAATATAGAGTTCTCCATATGCACATTTACTTCCCTAATGTATGGTTAGATGAAACCAACAGTGTGGTGCATGTTTCTACATCATGAAAATGAGGAAACTAACATGGCCATTGATACACACTCATATTTAGTAGTAGTATATAGATTACTGTAAAATAAGGATAATATCCATATATTCCTAACTGTTTGATTATTCAGGGTACAAATTGGCTGTAATGACATGGTCACAATCGCATGAATTAACTCATTCCAAATATAGCTGATTTACGGCGTCTATAATATATTGCCATAGTTCTACTCAAATTCTGCTCAAACAGGGATATGCCAATCATCAAAAAAAGTTCAAACAGTGTCATGGCATCGTCATTAACATGAGATGGAAACAACTTACACGCGCCGTCCCAGCAATACGTGGTGCCATCTGCTTTGTCGATCGCGTAGATGATGCCATTGTGTTCAATAGCATCACAGAAGTGTGTATCAGCTTTGACGATGGTCCACTGCGAGCCGAGTTGTCTCCAGCTAAAAAAGGCACCGGCGTAAAGATAGGCGAGTCCGCGGTCGAACAAGGCAATTAGCTTGAAGTCTGTGTAATTCGCTTGTCGTGTGGGTACTTGGCAGATTATAATCTTCTGCAAAACAAGGTCCGTCCAACTGACGTACTAATCTAGATGACTTGGACCGTGATGGTAATACTCTATATAATCCAACGGAGGAAGGATAATCTCATGCGAGGTCTGGAAGTTCACGAGCACCAACTTTTTTACCATCTTCTCTGAAGGCAGTCATCTAGTGGGAGTTCATGCCGACCCAGTACATACCTGCCAAGAAGTTTCAGGCGATGGTGATCGGATCGATGTCGAGGGAAATGATGTACGGCGACACACTACATACCTGCAAAGAAGTTTCGGCTAATGGAGATCGGATTGAAGTCGAGGGGCATCATGCACGCCTCCGTATCATGGTGAGCGAATCTCGCAAGACCAGATAGCAGCAAGCAGGGTGTCTTGAAAAGCTTAGGCCTCTCTTCGACGATGGCCGTGTGCATGTCCCTCGAGCATGCAGCCAGCCGCAGGGCGGTCAACATATCCATACACGAACAACAGAGGTCGAGGATGTCAATGGGGAGATTGCACCAATCGCGGCTCATATGGATGCTGCGTGGTTCACGTTCGGCCATGGTGGAGTTTGTAAGGGGGCTTGATTTACGGGGGGGAAGGATGTTGGTGCTGGAGTGGCTAGTGAGGGAATAGTGGTACTGGGAGAGGCGAGTGAGGTGACGGTACACGGGGGCACAGTGAGATGGAGACGGATACGGAGAAGGAGAAGGAGATGGAGATGGAGTGGTGCTATGGGAGCGGAGAGGGAGACGAGGTGATGCGCCAATGTGCTGTACAGCGGCGGTGACAGACTGCGCAATGCACAGGGTGAGGCTGACTTTGGTAACCCGAACATGCCGCCTCACCTGGACTAGTGTCACGCGCAGGGTGTTGTCACTTCACTGTGAGGACCGGATGAATAGTATTTTGACCATCAAGTGTACCACAGTTGTACTACTACGACTACTACTACTAGTAGGAACATGAGTACTCCAGTATTGTATAGCGGAAATAGGTCTCCCATGCTAGCATGCCTGTTCACTTCATCGTTCAGGTATCATCCATATTGCGACCAGAACCAAATTCTCGTGCATGCCCAATCAATGCCTTGCCGCGATGCATGCAGTGGTCGTTCTGGTGCACCAAGGACGGCATGCAGATTGTTCCACACTTGACAAGAGGAAAAATGGAAAGGTAGAACGTGGCAGCAAAGGAAGAGAACGCTGGCTAACGAGGCTGGGAGGGGATCAAGCAGGAAGTTAATGCTCCACGCCTAAAGGTTTTGGGAAAACCTGATTTTCAAAAGGTGACTTATACTCACCTAAACAGAGGTAGTATTCCTTAACCAGAGAATGTTGTGTCTCCCACTCACGGGCTCAAAAAAAAAGCTACGACACATTTTTTTTATCTGTTTGCATAGGTCCCACCTATCAGGAAGGATGGGCGCGTACATAAACAGGTACGACTCCTCAGTCTACCCGCATAGCCTTTTCGTTTAGTCTACCTAGCCGTCTAATCAACTGCCTGCACGCCACTTCTCCCATTTACTTCTCCATCGGGAACCGATTTGCCTCGGCTTCTTCACCCCCTTCGTCTTCATTTGAATCCAAACCCCACTGTGTTCACATTGTTTTAAGCTCTTTAAATAATCATCTACTACTTCAGTTAGACTAGCCATCTAATCCTAATTCTCCAAACCATAGCCCTCCGTTCCAGCGGTTCCAAATGCTGAAAGAGATCGAGATGCAGGTTTTTAGCGTCCAACATGTCCTCGTCGAAGGCTCGATGCGCATAGTTGCCACCGTCACCGTCAACCCAAGGGTTGTTCAGAAGTGGATCAACAATGTATCCAACTCCCTCGAAAATGTAGAGACGAGGGTCATCGGTCTCGATGCATAGTACACGGAGCATGCCCCTGGGAAGATCCAACGCGCCGCCGTCCTTCAGCTGTGCCTCAAAGATGATGTTTAGGTGTACCACATCATACACTCACCCTCCATACCAGGTGAGCTTCACGATTTCTTGTCTCGGGAGGACGTATACTTCTGTGGGGCAGCCAACGAAGGGGACAAACAGAAGTTGGAGCCATACAACCTTGATTTGAAAAGCATCCCTGACCTACAAACCAGAATCAAAATTCCTTTAGAAGATTGTGCTAAACAAACACCATCCCTATTCGACGTAGCAAATTTTGTGCTTGGTACAAATCTTCAGAAGGGTGACAACACGGTGGCATTAAGGTCGTCTGGATGGGAGAATTATCCCTTGACGTATGAGCAGATAAAATATGCGGCCCTCGATGCCCGTGTGAGTTTCGAGATAGCTGCAAGGTCCAGAGAGCTTGTAACGAAGCCGTCTCCCATAGAGATTAGAACAAGAAGAAGAAGAAGAAGAAGAAGAAGAAGAAGAAGAAGAAGAAGAAGAAGAAGAAGAAGAAGAAGAAGAAGAAGAAAATGCTGCACCAGCAGGAGGGCATTATTGATGGATGAACTATTTCCTCTCTTGTAAAAAAAAATTATTCCCTCTCGGTGTATATTGATGGTGTGCATGTCTTTGGAATAGAGTAGTAGCGTGGTTTCGCTTGACTATAAGGAACTATTTATCCGCATATATAGCTTTCTCTGCTACTCCTTCCAGTGATCGGTATACAGTGCAAGTGTCCGTAGACATGACAGCTTGTCCATGGAGGTTCAACTACGGCGACCATCACGTTTCATCTCGCGATTCCCATGATGCCTCTCCAACCCACGGCACCATGCCCCCCGACGTGCGCCTCACCCCTCTCGGCCGCACCGCCCCTCTGCCTTTGTGTGCATGACATGTGTGCCACCTAAAATGCGGCGAGCATCAAGTTTCTACCACAGCCACCCGCGAGTCCCACGATGCCGCTCGAATCCATGAAACCACACATCCCCCGACCTGCGGCTCACCCCTCTTGGCCCCACTACCCCTCTGCCTTTGGGAGCATTACATGTGGACCAGTCACCTATAGGGTCCACATGTTATTTACTCAAAGGTAGGTGTAGTAAGGCGCTGAAGCTCAGTCCCAACGGCCCTGAGAGGGAAATGTAACTCCTGCGCCAGGGCTTGTGGTGCTCCCGCAGCACGAACTCGTGCCAAACTCGAGATTTGTTTCTTTACTATACATGCACGCAACGATTTAGTGGACATTGTAATCTCAACATGTGATGGGGTGCTCTAAATTTGAATTTGAAACTTATAAAACGAAAAGATTCAAAACAAATAAACTGGGAGAGAGGGAGTATATCATAGGATGTGTCCCATACAAAATAAGTCCCCTGGTTTTTCACCGCGAAGATATGGTTAGAAAGGAGCACATCGTCTTCCTACTCGTACGACAACAAATCGGCGCAGACAACATGGTCCGCCTTTGACCGCCATGTGCAAGGTTCGTGCTATCTTTTATTCAATCTCACCGTGGTTCCATCGTACCAATTCATGCGGTGGCCCATTGCATGGCTGATCCCAATGTTGGACAAAGGTTCTACGGGAACGGTGTCACCGTTGTAAATGTTGTGCAAATTGATGTTGGTACCCTCCCGTACATATGAAAGCCAATCTCCACTCGCACCGAGCCTAGCCTGTGAAACGGTGGGCAGGGGGAGAATTAGGAAATGGACACAGAAGTAGTCTTTAGAATGCATTTACTACGTGATCAGACTCATCTTACCTGCTCATCAGAGGAAATCCGAGTGCCCCTCGACGTCGGCATCTCAAGGGGCATCAACTTGCAACTACGGACATGCCGCGCTGGAGAGACCACCAAGGAAACATCCTCGTGCGTTCCACGGAACATCAAGATGCATTTGTATGAGTAGTTTATCTTGTGAGAGAAAAGGATGAATGAGGGAAGGCCTCTAGAGATAGAGATGGACACTACTACTACCAATGTGCTGGCCCGTGCGTTGCAATGGATCCAAACTAGTAGAATAATACTTGTCCACGTGCTTGAAATATAAACACTCTAGTTTTGATATACATGTGTCAGCAGACACGACAGCTTGTCCATGGAAGTTGAACCACGGCGACCATCACGTTTCTTGTTTCTACCACTGCCACACCCACACGGGATTCCCACGACGCCACTCCAACCCACGGCACGACGTCCCCCGACGTGGACATGGATCCTCTGACATGGCTATCACTGCCTTGCCCTGCCTTTCCTTCACTGACAGGTGGGACCCACGCTTATGGGTCCCACATGTCAGTGACAGAATGGTAGGATTGTTCGTGCCCCTCATCCCTCTCGGCCCCACCGCTCCTCTGCCTTTGTGTGCATGACATGCGGGCCAGCTGAACTGCGGCGACCATCAACTTTCTACCACAGACACACCCAATTGGACGCGGTTTGCCTGCTCTGCCGCTGTGCTCCGATCCGTACTCCCGCACCATCGAATTTTCATCCAGCGGCTGTGACACATTTCGTCCCGGGAATCAATCCTCAACTGGAGTACTTATGTACTACAGGTAGTACCCGCCGGTGTGGCCATCTACGCCTCATAACGCCCCGACGCCCAGCTGTGGTACCCTCGCCACGGCCACGCCACCACCGGCCGGTTCATCTCGAACGAGTGAGTCACGAAGCACACCACCACCATGAGAATGACATGTGGGCCAGCCGCATTTAAGGACCACATGTCATTGACTCATAGGCCGGGCACTAAGCCACTGAAGTTCGGTCCCGTGGGCCCCGAGAGAAAAATGTAACTCCTGCGGCAGGCCTTGTGGTGCTCCCGCAGTACGAGCTCGTGCCAAAACTGGAATCTGTTTCTTACTACTAGTAGTACTAGTAGGAAGGTACACGTGCATTGCACGCATGAGATTCTGGTGGTTTGTGCATTATGCTTCTACATGTGGAGTTTTCTGGATTCTAACATGTGGCAAAATTTGGTCGAATGTAAGGTTAGGCAAGTTTGATTAACTTAGGTGAGTGTTTGGTTCAAGCCACACCTTAGGCAAGCCACACTGGCCCCACATGTCATACACACAAAAAATGTGGCAAGATTCCCTTAGGCTTGCCAACTTGTGGCAAAATTTGGTGGAATGTAAGGTTAGGCAAGTTTGATTAACTTAGGTGAGTGTTTGGTTCAAGCCACACCTTAGGCAAGCCACACTGGCCCCACATGACATACACACAAAAAATGTGGCAAGATTCCCTTAGGCTTGCCAACTTGTGGCAAAATTTGGTGGAATGTAAGGTTAGGCAAGTTTGATTAACTTAGGTGAGTGTTTGGTTCAAGCCACACCTTAGGCAAGCCACGCTGGCCCCACATGACATACACACAAAAAATGTGGCAAGATTCCCTTAGGCTTGCCAACTTGTGGCAAAATTTGGTGGAATGTAAGGTTAGGCAACTTTGATTAACTTAGGTGAGTGTTTGGTTCAACCCATGCCTTAGGCAAGCCACACTGGCCCCACATGACATACACACAAAAAATGTGGCAAGATTCCCTTAGGCTTGCCAACTTGTGGTAAAATTTGGTGGAATGTAAGGTTAGGCAAGGTTGATTAACCTAGGTGAGTGTTTGGTTCAAGCCACACCTTAGGCAAGCCACACTGGCCCCACATGACATACACACAAAAAATGTGGCAAGATTCCCTTAGGCTTGCCAACTTGTGGCTCTCATTTTGAAGAACTTATTAATAACTTTGCCTAAGCTTAGTTATGGCAAAGTTAGTCATGAATTAAGTTCAACCATGGAGTCTTCTAGATTATACATGTGGCAGAATCTGGTGGATGATATCCAATGGCCAGTAGTGCTCGGATTTGCCATCTTTGTACCGTCGGATTGGCTTCATCCAATGACCAACTATCAAAGTTTTTCACACACTATATAGGGGGTATAGATATAGATGTGCCGGTCTGTTGCAATGGATCCAAAGTATATCTATTTAGTGGAGTGCACTCTAAACACATTATCTACTTATTTTTCTCTAACCTTCCGTAGCCATGCAACCAAGCCACAGAAGCTTCATGGGTGCCCCCCACATCATATTATTCATACTACGTTGATTGAAAAAAAGATAAATCACAAAAAACAAGACCTTCCCGTTTTTTGTTCCTACGATGTTGTGTCGTGCACGTATCTACTAGTTGTATACTGGTAGTACTAGTAATATAATAGTATTAGGAGTACAAACTTGGTAGGAGTGGTACTAATACGGAATGCTCCTACTCTATCAAAGAGCCCCATTCTGACACAAAATTTCTTGGCTTCCGTGCTACAGCTAGATCTTCCCCTTGTTTCTGTTTACCAACCCGGCGGCGGACGGGGTGTCGGTTTGCTCAACGGGCGGTTCCACATGAAAGTGAAAATGCTAGGCAGAGGGGCGGAGCTACTTGAGGGCCAACACGTGCCCTGGCCCGCCCAACCTAGCAGGATTTCGTAGTTGTACATCCAGTTTTGAGGCATGGAACATCAACGCAAGGGTAATTTCTATAGCCTGGCTAGACTGGCACGCCCAATGTTTTTCTTCAAGCTCCGCCACTACTAGGCAACACGCCTTCCCTAAGCTATGTGTAGTGCCGGACGGGCCGTGTTGTACTCCCGATTCCCGGGCGTGTGGGGGTGCGATGCGAATGTGGCAGGCCTTTTCCTTTTACTAGCAATGTGCCCGTGCGTTGCGACGGATCCAAAGTAGTAGAATAGTAGTATTTGTTCACAAACTTGAGAGAAATCACTATTGTTTTGATATACTCCTAATATATTACTCCCTCCGTACCTAAATATTTGTCTTTTTTGAGATTTCAAATGGACTATCACATACGGATTATATAGACATATTCTAGTGTTTCTAGCAAGATGCCCGCGCATTGCACGAAGTTGATGGAAAAGGTAAGCACAACTTATAAATTGACGGATGGAGTACTAGTTACAGTGATGCATATAATTAAGCAAAGAAGATCGCACATGTCGGTATTGACTGGAACGAGAATGCAACAGCACAATAAGAATTAAGGCCACGATGATGCGATCGCAGTGGTGGTTACAGAAGGCAAGAAGAAAGATGGATCCACGAACGTACGACCTCCTCCTCAACTTAGTGCGCCCGGCCACCGTCCGGCGGCTAAGGAGCGGCGACTTTTGTGGCGAGGTCGAGGTGCTTCTCAACAAAGGCATCCAAGGCTTCCAGTCGGTTGAGGAAGGCCAACGTCGTAGCGTCCTCACTGGCCTTGTAGATACCTATGTACATGATTTGTTCGTATGTGTGGATGTGTAGGTTGACGAATTCTTGTAGGGCGAGGCGCCTCACGGCGAGCGCGACCTCCAGATGGACATTCTTCGTGGCGTCGGCGGGCAGGCGTAGGGCTACCAGTGCTTGAAAGAGGTTACGGCCTTGGAGGCTGATTAGGGTGGCAGGCAATGAGGAGCCCGGGCGCGCGAGCTGGAGGAGTACGGTGATGTCGTCCACGAGCTTCTTGAGGACGGTGAACTTGTTGCTGGTGGCAACAATCATCTGGTCCAACTGAGATTCGTAGTTGGCATCGACGGCGGCCATCCACCAACCGGTCTCCAACACCGTCTGGAGACGATCCTCTGCGCCATGCTGTAGGCCGGCGTCGTGGACCATCTGGCACAGCCACTGGCTGCTCACGCGCATCGCCGCCATGGGTCTGGAGCAAGCTCTTTTGCGCTTAGTGTAGGTGCTTAGGCAAGTGCTTAGGTGCGCACGATGCATTGGAATGGAGGAGGGGCGCCTTTATATGAGGGCAATGAGGGCAAACTGCATTGCGTTCACATCTTGTATCCTCTTTTCCCGGACCTCCTCCCATTACTTCCCTCATGCATTAATTGAAGGAGGATGCATTGGCCGTTCAACATGTCGGGAACCGCTACTCCCTCCCTCGTTTGCATTAAAGGCGTATCAGGAATTGCGCCACCCGCTGTCAAATCGAATACTCCCTCCGTCTAGGTGAGTATTATAAGTCATCTTACAAAAACCAAATACTAGTAAGACTAGCCACCGTGGGAGTAACTTCAGCAGTAACATCGAGTCCAACTGAGCAAATTTGCTTATGTGGCTAGTTACTGTAACATCACATGTCCCAATGCGATATGAGTCTATAACCTAATAAATGAAGCTTTGCATGTTACCACACTTATGTTACTACTACCTCTGTCCGGGTTTATTGGTCCCCATTGTATTTCGTGCCAAATTTTGACCATAGATTAAACTAAGAAAATGTTCACACATGTCACCAAACATTATATTTTTCAAAACTATGTTCAAAGACGAATCCAATGAGATAATTTTTCTTGACATGCATTAACATTTTGTTAGTTAAATCTTTAGTCAAAATTTGGCACAAACTATAAAAGGGACCTATAAACTATAAAAGTTCACGAGCGCTCTCTATATGTACCACCTTTTTTTTAATTCCAAGTTTTGCTCCATGGCGCAATCCATCGATAGTACAACTGTAAAAAAGTGGAGTATATACATTTTTTAAAAGGCTAGAGGGCGGGGCAGTCTAGCTCGGTCGGTTTCACGAGAGGCGAGGGCTTTTGTGATTTGACAGCTCATTAATGCTGTCAAATCAAATAGTACTGTGCCGCCCGCTGCATGCCCGGCGCCTCCATTAAACCCCTCCGTTAGACCCGCATGCAAATCGAGAATCCTACTCCGGCCACACGTCCGTTCATGAGCGGGCCGGAATTAAACGCAACATCGGTCGAGGTCCTCCCGTCCGCCCTCAGTTTATACGAGGTCAGACGCCGGCCAAGCTCCTACAATCCGCCCTCTATTTACACGAGACCAGATAGACAGTGGGCAAGAATCACACACCTCCGCCGCTCCCCCATCTCCTCCTTCACCATTTTCTCCACCCTTCCGATGGCTTCCGATGAGCCGTTCTCCGGCATATTACCTGGTTGGGTGGCCCGCCGAGCCCTCCGGATACGGGCAAGGCCGCTCGGTGCTTCAGCAACCTCGCTTGGCTCGACGGAGCAAGTTGTCGCCCCAAGCAGGTGCGTGGTTCAGCAACTCGCCGCTCCAGTTCAGCTCGATGAGGAGTGGCGAGTTGCTCCACACCGGCACGTTGGTGAGCACGCCGGTACGGGGGCCGTTGCTGCCGCGTCGTACCGCGCCACCAGTGTCTGCGGTGGCCGCGCCTCCCGTGTCTGTGGGCGTGCCTCCCGTGCCTGCGGCAGCGCCATGCAGGCAAAGACAGAAGCCGGGTGCGTGGAGAGCGACCAGTCGGTGGCTAGCTTCTCCCTGTTCGCCACCATCATCGAGGAGAAGTAGAACACGGGAGGCCGCCGCCACTTGGGACCCATGAAGGCCACCGCTGAGCCGACGACCGCGGATTCAGGTGGTTTCTTTGCTGCTTCGTCTCTTCCGAGGACCTTCGTCGACCCCGCAAGTGTCTGACGGACATGAGGAAGACAAAGGGATCTGCAGGCGGCCATTTAGAACTAAAATAAGTCTAGATATATCCATTTCTAGGACAAGTATTTCTGGACGGAGGGAGTATTAATTATACAAGAGAGCCGAATTGGCACCTCTTAGTTCATGTAAATGTAATGAAATCCATCATGTTTATATGAAGATCCGGCTTTTTTATACGAAATCCTTCATGCTTATATGAAATCAGTCTGTGTTTGCACGAATTTCATCTGGTTGGTTAGAGTTGTAAAAATGTATGCCGCTGGCGTTTGATGTCGTCCTCCGCGGAAGGAAGCGGGAGGAAATTTGCCGGCTGCTGTTGGAGATGCTCTTTATGCTGGAAATAATAGAGTGACATCCAATCTATTTGAGTTAATTGCCTGTATGATTGTCCCTCTATAAAAAGTTAATTGTATGTACAGTGTACACGTGACTTGCAGGGTGGCTACAGCTTCGTACAGAAAGTTAAAAAGAAACATGTCCATCCTTAATATTCTAGGTACTCTGTGGGTTCCACTGTCAGTATAGTAGCGAAAGAAGTATATATTAAATAAGTAGAGTAATATATAATATACAAATCTAAAGTTAAAAGACAGAATTCGAACTCATGTCATCGCGTTGTGAGCATCCGGCGCTAACCAGCCCAGCACATTTTTGTTGTAGACCATGCTGGAGATATATCTCCATGTCTACTCTTATATATACTCCATTCGTTCCTAAATATTAGTCTTTTTCAGATTTCAAATGGACTACCACATACGGATGTGTATGTAGACATATTTTAGAGTGTAGATTCACTCATTTTTCTACGTATGTCTTTTCAGGAAGGGGTCAGATTTGTCCTTGATTTATTTATGAGGTATCCAGATGGCACTGCACCGCCAAGAAAAGAGGGAAACATCAAAATTATGGACTACTTTTTTGAGTATGTTGGTAAGGTCCGGTCATAGTCACTTGTTGAAATGTCTAAAAAGACAAATACTCCCTCCGTTCGGAAATACTTGTCTTCCAAATGGATAAGAGGAAATGTATCTAGACATATTTTAGTTTTAGATACATCTATTTTTATCCATTTTGATGACAAGTATTTTCGGACGGAGGGAGTAGAAAACAGAGTTGGTGATGATGGTGTGCGTGCCATCCTGCAATATAGGTCGTCGGATTTATATCTAACGGATAGGAAAGAAACTATGGCAATTTTGCAAAAATATACCCACACGTCTCTCCATGTTCGCAAATAAGGCCTTCCCTCGTTCAGCCTTTTCTCTCACAAGATAAACTACTCATACAAATGCATCTTGATGTTCCGTGCAATGCACGGGCAGCTAGCTAATTTCTTTTAAAGTAGTTGCTGCGATAATTGGGTTGAAGTGATATGTTTTATGTCTGCCCCGAATGATTTCAGATTCACTAGTACTCCCTCCGTTCCAAAATAGATGACCCAAATTTATACTAAAGTTAGTACAAAGTTGAGTCATCTATTTTGGAACGGAGGGAGTAGTAACAAAGAAAAGGTTGCCTTGTTAATTAACAGAAAACAGGGTGAAAACTATCACATGAGGCCGGTAAAAACAAGGCACACTGGGTTCAGCGCCATCGTCACTACAGTTGTGCGCGCGCGAGAAGTTTACATATCGAGGGGGCTACCGAGCGAGGCACCGAGGCACAATGTTTGAGAGAGAAACCAATTGACAGATTATGATCAGATCGAGTTGTCACCCATCTGCTGTCATTGTTGGGGGGGGGGGGAGGGAGAGAAAGACGTATCAAAGTGTGCGCGGTAGGCACAGAGGCACAACTAGCGAGTGTGTGTGTGTGTGTTTGAAAGAGGAGTCGATAGATTATTATCAAGATCGATGTGCCACCCTACTCCTTCAGTGCTGGGTAGTGTGTGTGTGTGTATGTTTGAGAGAGAATCCAGTCGATAGATTAGTATCAAGATCGAGGTGTCACCCTACTCCTTCGGTGCCAGGTAGTGTGTGTGTGTGTGTGTATGTTTGAGAGAGAAGCTAGTCGATAGATTAGTATCAAGATCGAGGTGTCACCCTACTCCTTCGGTGTTGGGAAGTGTGTGTGTGGGGGGGGGGGGAGGGGGCAGTGACACTCACATATCTCTACTCTTATAAAAAACAGAGTTGGTGATGATGGTGTTCCTGCCATCCTCCAATATAGGCCATCCGATTTATATCGACGGACATGAAGGAAAATATGGCAATGTTGCAAAAAGATACCTACACCCCTCTCCGCATTTGCAAATAAGGCATTCCCTCGTTCATCCTTTTCCCCCACAAGATAAACTTCTCATACAAATGCATCTTCATGTTCCGTGCAACGCACATGGGCATCTTGCTAGTAGGGAGAAGGAGTTTGTGTGATACATATCTAGCTATATTAAGGGATAGTTAGATAGCATATGTGTGAGAGACATTATTATACTTTGAGACATTAGTGGCTGTGGGTGGGCGGAATTAAAGGGGTGGGCGTGTTAGACATAGAGAGCGTGTGTGTTTCTGTGTGAGAGACTTGTAGGATGGGGTAGAAAGACGAATTTAATCCTGACGGAGGGAGAGAAATACACGAAGTGCGCGTGTGTGATTTCGATGCCCACAGGGAAATGAGATGTGTATGCGTGTGAGAGAGATTGCACAATTCATTCACGTATCACTATCTAGCGATCGTGGACGTGCATCGCTTGAACATAAGTCAATATCTACTTCGTATCGTGGCCAAAGGTACAATATCGATTCAATGCTATAAAGATTGGACACTCACATATCACATTTTTTTTCTATTTAAATAAACCTTTTTTAGTTGTGCATGCCAAAGTTACAGTGATGTTTCTTCAAACAACTAATGTAGCTGTCATGCACATGCACCATTGTTACTCTTGCATTCAAATTCATTAGTCTTGGATGATTTCAGTTTCTATTTTGAAATAATATATATGTAATATTCATATATGAATTCAACGGTTACGCAATTTATGAAATGGAGGCTATGTAATCATATGAGGTAACACTTTAAAGTAGCTAACTACAATATCCATTTCTTTTTGTGCGCCTCTACACTAACACGTCAACGCATTATGTTTAAGTAAATAACCAATGGCATTAAATTATCTATTTACATGAGAAATACATAGGCTGAGTGTTTGATCCCTTTTTTTGTGAACGCGCCACTACACCCATACGATTGGCCGTGCCCGTGTGAACGTCCAAGTTATCGGTGCATCATCCCGAGTTATTGTCTTTTTTTCTTGGGTGGACTTCACACCAGTTATTAACTGCTGACGCGTGCCCCATGTACACAGTCTAGCATGACCTTCCCGCTAGCACGGTCCAAAATTAGTTGAAACTGGATACGAACGATCCCGCGGGCGGCAAAATCTCTCGCCTCCTTCTAAAATTTCCACCACCTTAGTCTTTAGCATGCGAAATCCCCCTTTTGTCCATGGTGCATGGAGACCAACAGTTACAATACCGCCCTCATCTACATTATAGGTCGGGGCTGCTTTGGTAACTTTCGGTTCCCCCACTACACGCCACCCCCATTTCCTCTCCCCTCCTCCCGCAAAAACGACTAACTCCACAGCACCAGAGCATCTTACATCACGCCGTCCATACTTCATCGCCCTTTCTCCCCTCCCCTCTCGAAACCCTAGACTGCTCATCCACCGGCGTACCATAGCCCATTCACTGCCAGCGGCGTCCACCTCACCGGATCTGCTTCTGCGGCCGCATCTACCCCTCCCACCTCCCCTAGAAACAAGTAGACTGCTCATCCACCACTGTACCACAGCCCATTCAATGCCGGCCTTGTCCATGGCGCCGGATCTGCTTTTCCGGTACTCCCGTCAACTGCCATGCATCTGCAACGGCTCATTTGTACTCCCCACCGGAGACGCTTCGTCCACACCCCCCGGAGCCACCCCACCGACGCCACCATCGACGGCCTCTGATCCACTTCACCGACACCTTCGTCAACCCTACCGGAGGAACTTCGCCGACACCTTCCTCAACCCTGTCGGAGCCGCTTCGCTGACACCAGCGTCAACCCTACCGGAGTAGCTTCGCCTATACCATTCTCAACCCTACCAGGGCCGCGTTGCCAACTCACAAGTCCACAGCTTCAGATCCGCTTCCTCGCCCCTCATCCAACCTATCGGAGCAGCTTCTGACGCCCCGTCCACGGCCGCAGATCCGCATCGTCGACACCACCCTTAACCCAACCACCGGAGCAGCTTCTGACGCCCCGTCCACGGCCGCAGATCCGCATCGTCGACACCATCCTTAACCCAACCACCGGAGTAGCTTCTGATGCCTCTCCCACGGCCGCAGATCCGCGTCGTTGACACCATCCTTAACCCAACCACCGGAGCAGCTTCACCATGCCCTCGTCCACGGCCACAGATCCGCTTCGCCCACACCGTAGTCCACCCTACCGGAGCCGCTCCACAAACACCCTACTCGACGGTTCTAGATCTCCTTACCGGACCCCGACAGCCAGTGCAACATCATCACCCTAGATGTTTCTAACCTGATTCCCACCGTCTCGAGAGATGCCAAACACCCGCCACGGCCTAGGTACTTTTCACCTTTAAACTCGTCCAGCATCACCTGCCCGATGTACTTCAAATATACTAACCGATCGCTGTTACCTGTTATGCAGCTGGCAAAAACTACAAGGACAATGTTTCTTCTGGATCTAACAGCTTGGCCAACCAAGATCCTGGATTGAGGCATTGCTATGATCTTGTAAGTGCGTCTCTCTCTCTTGTATTGTTCTGTGCCTGCCAGCGTGCTTTGCTAGGATTTTCGACCAGTAATCCCTTTGTGTAGACAATGATTTCTACTACTGGCTGCTAAATTAGATATGTAGATGTCATACATGATACTACCTCGTACCTCCGTTCCTAAATATAAGTCTTTCTAGAGATTCCACTATAGGCTACATACGGAGCAAAATGAGTGAATCTACACTCGAAAATGCATCTATATACATCTGTATGTGGTCCATACTGGAATCTCTACAAAGACATATATTTAGGAACAGGGGCAGTACATTACACAAAATCATAGGTGGCATGTAGGAATTCTAGTGCACTACATTAGGCTCCCTTAGAGTGCCTGTCAGTCCAGCATACAGAGTCATGGCTAGTTTATGGTACGCACACAATCGTTAATTGGTGGTTTAAATATGCGCAAGGGATATGCAATGTAGTATCATGTAGAGATGTCTGAAATTAGCTGTGTCAACTTGCGGATAGGGTTACACAATGAAAAAGTACAAGATGTATGTGGCAATTTAATGGAACATCGCAAAAAAAGGAGAGGCAGTGGTTTGCCTATACATTGTGCTATGGTACGTCACTCCTCCATTGCAATCATCGTGACATGTTATTTGTATGCCAGTTCTATTATCCAAGTTTCTTAGGGACAATTATTACGAGTTATCCTAAGAAAATAAGCACGTGTGAATATAAGCTCCATGTAATACGCCAACCAGTTCTTTTCATTGCGTTTTCAGCTTATCTTTGGTATGATCAGTGGAAAGTCTAGATTGCATTATATATATTTTCATTTTGCCACATATGGAAATTAATTTGACTTGCAAACATCACAAATTGAACCCAGTGCAGTAATTAATATGATAGGAAAACAGACCATCACTATTTGCTCAAAATGCAAATACAAAGATACCATCTACTTGGCACAATCTACTTTGGTCAATGTTTTCCATAGAGATCCCATTGCCTAATTTAAACGAAGAACGCATGACCCACATTTAAATGAAGAACAATTATTTGTTGAAATTCGATGGTCCAAGTGGCTGGTTATTATCATATAGCAGCACCACTTGAAAGCATCATATAGTAGCAGCAGCAGCAGCAGCTCATAGCAACTCATCATATAGCAGCAGCAGTCTGCAATTCATCATATACTAGTAGCGGCTCATAGCAATTCATCATATAGCAGCAGCAGGAGCAGCTCATAGCAATTCTTCATATAGCAGCAGCAAGAGCAGCTTGTAGCAACTCATCATATAGTAGCAGCAGCAGCTCATAGCAACTCATCATACAGCAGCAGCAGTCTGCAATTCATCATATACCAGCAGTAGCTCATAGCAATTCATCATATAGCAGCAGCAGGAGCAGCTCATAGCAATTCATCATATAGCAGCAGCAGGAGCAGCTTGTAGCAACTCATCATATAGCAGCAGCAGCCGCTCATAGAAATTCATCATATAGCAGCAGCAGCTCATAGCAACTCATCATACAACAGCAGGAGCTCATAGCAATTCTTCACATAGCAGCAGCAGGAGCAGCTCATACCAATGCATCATATAGCAGCAGCAGAAGCAGCTCATAGCAATTCATCGTATAGTGGATCAGAATGAAAATTTGGCAAAAAATCAGAGGAGATCCTCACCTTGTTGGATGAGCTCATCCTTCAATAGCACCTCAAGGCCATGGCCTGGGAGGAGGGGAGGGGAACAAGGTGCCTTCTACCGCAGTGTGGCATCAGCCGTAGTTCTGCAGCGCCCGCTGGAGTAGTGCGTTGGACAAACCACAGTGGAGCAGCTGCTGGAGACCATGAGAATGAGGGGCGGCGCCAGATGGAGGAGCATCCAGGGAGATTTGCCCCTACCTGCCGGCCATGTAGCCTAGCTGGACATAGCATCGTCGAGGACCAGGCCAGATGGGACCAGTGGCGATGGCTCGCTGGAGGAACCCTAGTGCTGCAGGCAGGGGATCGAGGTAGAGGGAAAGGGGAGAGGAGATGCAAGCGGGCAGGGCAATGAATGCTTGCGTGTTTGTTTTTACTTGAGGGTCAGGTGTGACACAGGCGTCAGCAGTTGCATTTTGAGTGTAATATAGGCAGACAATAGAGTCATTTCACTATTCCCCTTCCCTTCAGTTTTTAGTGAGGTTCTACCCGAAACACCCCCCCTCTAAAGAGAAATTAGTTAAGCCCAAACCCATAACTCAAAAATGACTTCTTTACATCTTTTATGGCTTATTTGGACAATATACCCTGAAAAGGCGGAACCGAACTGGCCCTTAACCTACAATTCAATTGTGTGTGCAATGATGAATCACTCCTGCTTGCTATCTGTACATTTAGGCATCATCATACATGGCATAACCTAATACATGTGCATTCCATTGTAGAATCTGCAATATGCAATGTTTATGTTAGTTCATACGTTACACATGATGTTTAAATGCCCCTTAAATCTGGTCAGTCAAGTGATGGTCTTTAAGCCTCCTTCTTTGCTTCTTTTCTTGATATGTAAGATTTGCTCACACATCTGTTCAATTGCTTGTTTGCATCAGCCAGCCATACTAGGACTGTTTGCTTGGATTACTTGCCGTTCTTGAGCTAACATTCTAACAGAGCTTGTCAACGATTTAAACACTAAGGGCTACTGTAGTGGGGCCTTGTCTAACTCATAGGTGAATAAAGGTTTGGCTGTACACTACAGTAGGCTCTCCAAGAGTACCTGGAGATCCAGTTTGAAGGTATGCATAGTTTTTACATAGTGCAGACATAGTAAATGCTCATTTCATTGTGTGCAAGTGCAAGAGATGCGGCATGTTTCATTATGTGGTGTTGTTTTGTTATAATCTCATCCTTTTGTGTTCACAGACTGGAAAGTATGCATATTTATCTTCCAAGGAGACGAGTAACTAGTTTGTGCCACCTTGCAGAGGGGGTGCAATGAAGACAAGATTGAGGATTTCCAAGTACAAGATGTTAGGAAGGAGCCTTGCAAGAGAAGTAGGAGCTGCACTGAGCCTCTTCAACCTGCTAAGGTAAGTCACTGTATGCAACTCAACAGTTCAATTCCTTGTTTGGTTCAGGCATAGTTAATTTTCTCTTTTCAATTGCTTTATTTGTCCTCACTTAATGAGATGCCCAAATAATTGTGCCTGATGTTCGGTACTTGTATCACTATTAGTTGACATAATTAAAGGCCTTACCATTTAATTACTCTGCTGAAGTGTGCCTGAAGCTTTGAAGTCTATTAACCAACTATTATTGCATGAGGCTCACAATCTAGTTTATACTATGCTAATGATTGCATAGTTTTGCCTGTTGTAGTATGTTTGTATGAAACCCTCTGCTGTTCATTATGCTCCCTAAGAATTTAATTGAGGTATAGAATGGCCAACTGCTTGCTTACTTGTACGCAATGTGATGTCTAAATTTGTAACTTGTCTGTGTTTTCGATTGGGCCCCAACATCATGCTCCTCTCGTGAGCTAAGAGGGATTTCTATATGCAGGCTGCACAGACTATCTTTTTTATAATTTTAAAATATCACCTGCTTATGCTTCATGATGTGTAACATTTTTTTGTGAAAGTGACGTGTAACATTATTGTTAGTCCTGTTTTGCCATGTAGTACAAAATAGTGTCTTGTTCGCTTCACTGTTGTAACTATATTTTTGCCCTAGTCATGTGTACTTACAGAAAAATTTCAGGATGAAGTGACA
Source organism: Triticum timopheevii (assembly GCA_963921465.1). Taxonomy (NCBI): domain Eukaryota; kingdom Viridiplantae; phylum Streptophyta; class Magnoliopsida; order Poales; family Poaceae; genus Triticum; species Triticum timopheevii. Next base: position 189,704,954 of record OY997266.1, on the reverse strand, counting down.
TCAACACAAAAATCTGCGAGCAGTGTGGCATGGCCGTTACCGAATGATTATGGATTGGAATTGGAATGTGCTGATGTTCTCGAGCATCAACTAGAGGTGGCAAGACAACGTGTACATGATTGTCAACGTATAATCAACAAGTTGAGACTGGACATGCATGTATTAGATGCAGGAGTCAAAAAAATAAACAAGACACCGAGGTAACCATGAAGGAATTGGAGATTTTGCAGACTGAAATTTGTGCTATCTGAATCCGGGCAATCCTATTTTCTGAAGAGATTATAGTTCAAATGGAGTTAAGTTGATGCGCGTCCATGATGTATGAGCCGTATTTGCCCAGTGTATGTAGTTTGTTGTTTGTGTATGCTTTATTATCACCTGTGCCATACCATAATGCCCAGTGGGTATAATCGGCTGTAATTTCTTTATTGTATAGTGTAGGATTATTCTACCTTTCTATGCCTTGATCTCTTTGTTGTATAGTGTATGCTTTTTAGAGGTGATAGTATTGAGTAGGATAATTCTTTGAATATGCTATATCGTTCAAACGGGGGCCAACTCGCCCGACCATGGGCCTTCTATGTCTCGTAGGATCCATGGGCCTTCTATGTCTCATAGGATCCATGGGCCTTCTACGTCTCGCAGGATCCATGGGCCTTCTACGTCTCACAGTGTCCATGGGCCTTCTACGTCTCGCGGGGTCCATGGGCCTTCTACGTCAAGTAGGATCCATGGGCCGCCGACTCATTTATGGATCTTGTAATGGCCTTTAATGGGCCGTAGACAGGCCTATAATGGAAATCGTACGTTTTATTGGCTGACCATAACGGGCCGTTAATAGCCGTATTTGGCCCAACAGACTGACGGACCACAAACGGGCCGACTGTAACGATGGGCTGAATTTGGCTCACAAGCAGAAAATGACAGTAATGGGCCGTAAGTAACCGAATGCTGCAAATAAGCCCAAGAATAAATGGGCTCTGAGAAGGCCGAAAGATAACATGGGCTGTAAACGGCCCAACTGAATAACGGGCCCTTAATGGGTATAAAGCGATACACTGTTCATTACGGGCCAGTTTCACCACAGGCCGTTAATGGGTCTAAAGTAATACACTGTTCATCGCGGGCCAGTTCACCACGGGCCGTTAATAGGCCAAGAGTTACATAGGGCCTCATATGGGCTGAAAGACGTCATGAGCCATATATGGGCCAGAAGTGAAAATGGGCTGGAATCATATTGGATGGCCCAGATGACGCTACTGGGCCTAATTCGGATAGGGCGTAATGGGCCTTGGGTTAGCGGGCTGTAAATGGGCTATACGCGAACAGGCCGTTAACAGGCTTTCCATGGGCCGGCCCATCACCTTTTGACCAAGTCAAACGGGCCGGCCTTTTCACAGGAATGGGCCTCTGTTGGGCCGTGCCACGTGTCGACGTATCATAGGCGCCTTCTGTCCAATGAGTGGATGACATCTGTCCCAACGATGAGCCGACACGTGTTTCCTCCAGCCAATGATGATTTTACACATGGAAAATCCCCATTGATCGGGGCTGTTAACGGGTTATCGGATCCAAAACCCGACCCGATAGCTTAACGGCGTTCCGTTACGGTGGATGCCACGTGTCGGTCACCCTTGACGAAAGCACTTCTGTGACGCGCGATTTATTGTCATGGAAGTGGACACTTCCGTGATGATAATTTTGGTAATGTCATCGAACACTTCTACAACAGCACATGTATGACTATCTTGATTCTGTCATAAATTTGTCATGGATGTACATGCATGACAAAAAACGCGACCTACTGTGACAAACACGTATCATCGCGGAAGTGTATTTTTTTGTAGTGCTCAGCGCCCCGAACCCATCGCCCCCGTCGGCCTCGTCCCGACCCCACCGCCTCTCCCCGGCGACCATGCCGTCCCACTGCTCATCGTCGGCGCCCGTCCTTGCCACCGCCTTGCCCCGTCACCGACCCCGAAGCCGCCGGATTGAGCCGCGCTCCGCCGCCTGGACACCGCCGCCCCGACGTTACCGCAGGACCTCACCCCGTCGCCCCTACCTCGCCGGACCTCCTTGAGCCCATTCCCGCTCCCCTACGGCTCCGATGTGAGCGGCCGTCCGTCTTCCTCTTCCCTCTCCTCGTCTCACCGCCGTAGGCCGTCGTTCGTGGTGCCCGGTCTTCGTCCAGTGGCCGCGGTCACTGCGATCGTGACCGCATCCAGCCCCGTGTCGCTGCTCCCCTCCCTTGTGCTCCTCGCAGTCTCGTGCCCCGGCTCGTGCTTGCCCGCGTCATGTGCGTCCGGCCACGCCTGGAGCCTGTGTGCTCGCTACTGCGCCCGTGCCCACACACCCGCCGCCCCACTCCGGCCGTCGCCCCCCTGCCACGCCTCTCCCTAGACGGCGCCGTGGCCTCGCCGGCGCCCAGATGGCCTTGTTGCCCCGTGCCCTCGCACGGGCGCTCTCCCGTTAACCCGCTCGCCCGTCGCCCGATTAACCCCCCGGGCCACTGACGTTGGGGCCCCACGCCCCTCTGTAGTAAAAAAAAGATTTTAAAAAATATGTTAATAAAAATAAATCATTAATTAGTTAAACACTTAATTAACTTAATTGATTTTTCCTAATTAACTAATTAGCTAATTAGTTAGTCAGAGGACTCTATGATAGTGGGTCCCCACCCCTAGTTAGTTTAATTTTAAACCCCTTCTAAAATATGTGACACTGAAACATGGGCCCCATTGACCCTGTTGACTAGTCAACTTTGACCCAGTCAACGCTGACTGTACTGCTGACTGGGCACTGACCGGCCCCAGACGTCAGGGTTGACTTTGGTAAACTCTGTTGACTACTGATGTCATGCCGATGTCATAACCCTGTTTTCCTTTTAATTAAATCTGTTAATTCCAGATTATTACTAAAGCTTCAGAAAATCATATAAAATAATCTGTAACTCAGATGAAAAAGTTTTCTACATGAAAGTTGCTCAGAACGACGAGACAAATTTGAATACGCGGTCTGTTCACCTGCCACACATCCCTAACGTAGCGAACATGCAACCTTCCCCCTCCGTTTCATTTGTCTGGAAAATACAAACTTCAGGAAAACATTCCCGGATGTTATCCCCCTTCGCTGGTATCGTGTAGTACCACATTAGAACACGTCTAGCTCTGCCTGTTGTCCTGTTAAGCTCTGGCTTGCTATGTATTTACTGTTTCTCCCCCCTCTTCTCTCTGATAGACCCCGAGACTGCCGCTGCTGCCGCCGTGATCGACTACGTCGACGACGACCCCTTCTTCTTGTCTGAGCAACAAGGCAAGCCCCCCCCTTTGATCATCGCGATATTGCCCATTCTATTATCTCATGCTTACATTAGATTTTGCTACTGTTATTGTTTTCTCCTATTCTGATGCATAGCCTGCCTTTGTACCTGCTTATTGTTACCTACCTGGTTATCCTAAACTGCTTAGTATAGGTTGGATAGTGATCCATTAGTGACCCCCACTTATCCTTGTTGCCCCTGCTTCATCATCAACGCCTCGATGGACGTGCTGGATGACCAGAGCCCGACACCTCATGAGGGAGTCCTGGATTAGGGGGTGTCCGGATGGCCGGACTATAGCCTTTGGCCAGACTCCTGGACTATGAAGATACAAGATTGAAGACTTCGTCCCGTGTTCGGATGGGACTTTCCTTGGCGTGGAAGGCTAGCTTGGCGATACGGATATGTAGATCTCCTACCATTGTAACCGACTCTGTGTAACCCTAACCCTCTTCGGTGCCTATATAAACCGGAGGGTTTTAGTCCATAGGACGAACAACAATCATACCATAGGCTAGCTTCTAGGGTTTAGCCTCTCTGATCTCGTGGTAGATCTACTCTTGTACTAGCCATATCATCAATATTAATCAAGCAGGAGTAGTGTTTTACCTCCATCGAGAGGGCCCGAACCTGGGTAAAAACATCGTGTCCCTTGTCTCCTGTTACCATCCACCTAGACGCACAGTTGGGGACCCCCTACCCGAGATCCGCCGGTTTTGACACCGACATTGGTGCTTTCATTGAGAGTTCCTCTGTGTGTCATCTTTAGGACTGATGGCTCCTCCAATCACCAACAACGATGCGGTCTAGGGTGATACTTTTCTCCCCAGACAGATCTTCGTATTCGGCGGCTTTGCGTTGCGGGCCAATTCGCTTGGCCATCTGGAGCAGATTGAAAGCTACGCCCCTGGCAATCAGGTCAGATTTGGAAGCTTGAACTATACGGCTGACGTCCGCGGAGACTTGATCTTCGACAGGTTCGAGCCACAGCCGAGCACGCCGCACTGTCACGATGGGCATGTTCTAGCTCTGCTGCCGAACAATGCCCTAGGGGCCGCACCAGTGACCGCTCCGACCTTTAGTTCGGAGCCGATTGCGCCGATCGAGGACGGGTGGCTGGACTCCGCCTCGGGGGCTGCGTTCTCTACGGCGATTGAGCCGAATACCAACCCTGTCCTTTGCGAAGCTCATGACTCCAAGGTGCCGGACTCCTCTCCGGACTCCGAACCTTCCGCGCCCCTGCCAATCGAATCCGATTGGGCGCCGATCATGGAATTCACCACCGCGGACATCTTTCAGCACTCGCCCTTTGGCGATATCCTGAATTCACTAAAGTCTCTCTCTTTATCAGGAGAGCCCTGGTCGGACTATGGTCAGCAAGGTTGGGATGCGGGCGACGAAGAAATTCGACTCCCACCCACCACGCAGACTCCGAAGACATCGACGGTATGGACGACGATGTAGGAGACAAACATGAACCAGCACCTATAGGGCACTGGACAGCCACCTCATCTCACGATGTATACATGGTGGACACACCTAAAGGAAGCGACAACGAGGAACAACGGGACGCCACGAGGGATCATTCCCTCGAAAAGCAGTCAAAACAGCGACGTAAGCACCGCTCAAAGTCCCGCCTTGACAAAGACAACAGCCATACAGACCCAGCCATATAGCAGTGCGAACCGGTGGACGACAAACACGGTATCGAGCAACCGTTCGAATAGGACAATCTGGATAAACAACCCGTCCCCGGCGAAGATAACAGTCCGGACGATCTCACACCGGACAAGTTGCTGGAGCAGAAGAACCTCCACAAAAGGCTCGTCGCCACTGCGCGTAGCCTGAAAAAGCAGAAGCAGAAGCTCAAAACAGCAGAAGATGCACTCAGAATCAGATGGAGCAAAGTACTCAACATCACAGACAAATACGGCGATAGTCGCCGAACAAAGAGCTACCCGAAGCGAAAACTACTGCCCAAATTTGATGAGGAGGCCGTAGAGCCCCCGCAATCAAAGAACAAGGAGACCACACGGTCGGATAGACGACGCGATGGAAAACATAGAGCGGCAAATGGCGCCGCACACAAGCCGGCACGCGATCCGCACATGGATTCGCATCAAAAAGATGGCCTAGTTAGATCTATCTATGGGCCAAGAAAGCAAGCTCTAGTAAGCAATGAAACACATCAAGTATCCGAATATTATGGTACACCTAAATATAGGGGTGCCGCACACCCCCTATGTTTCACCGATGAGGTTCTAGATTATGAATTTCCAGCGGGATTCAAGCCCGTAAACATAGAGGCATACGACGGAACAACAGACCCTGGAGTCTGGATCGAGGATTACATCCTCCACATACACATGGCTAGAGGAGGTGACCTCCACACCATAAAATACTTACCCCTAAAGCTCAAAGGGCCAGCCCGGCATTGGCTCAAAAGCCTCCCCGAAAACACCATTGGAAGTTGGGATGAGCTCGAGGATGCTTTTCGGGCAAATTTTCAAGGGACCTATGTCCGACCTCCGGATGCAGACGATTTAAGTCACATAACTCAACAACCCAGAGAGTCAGCCCGAAAATTCTGGAACAGATTCCTTCCTAAGAAGAACCAAATAGTCGACTGTCCAGACGCCGAAGCCTTAGCAGCTTTCAAACACAACGTCCGAGACGAATGGCTCACCAGATACCTCGGCCAAGAAAAGCCAAGAACAATGGCCGCATTAACAAGCCTCATGACCCGCTTTTGCGCGGGAGAGGATAGCTGGTTGGCAAGATGCAGTACCAGCGACCCAAGTACATCCGAAGTCAGGGATGGAAATGGGAAACCGCAACACAGCAAGGACCAGCGCTGGACAAAGGGAAGCAGCCCGAAGAGCATGGCAGTCAACGCCGGATTCAAAAGCCCACGGCAGAATCATAAAAAACTGCCCCTTAAGTATAACAGGGACGAGCTATCTAACTTAAACAAAATCTTGGACAAGATATGCCAAATCCACAGTACTCCTGGGAAGCCCGCAAACCATACCCACAGAGATTGTTGGGTCTTCAAGCAGTCCGACAAACTCAACGCCGAACACAAGGGGCTCGACACACCAAGGGAAGACGATGACGAACCCCACAAGCAGAGCACCGGAAAACAAAAGAATTTCCCACAAGAAGTCAAAACAGTAAACTCACTTTACGTGACAAAAGGGAAAAACAAAATGGCACCCATAGAGATACGCGCCATACGGCCTATCCCAGAGGAGTCCCGCCACTGGTTGTTAAAACCAATCACCTTCGACCATCAGGATTACTCTAGAAGTATCTGGAATGCAGGATGGACTGCCTTGACAGTAGATCTGATAATCGACGGACTCCAATTTACACAAGTCCTAATGGACGGCGGTAGTGATCTAAACCTGCTATATCAGGACACAATCCGCAAAATGGGGATAGACCCAACCAGAATTCTCCATAGCAACACTTCCTTTCAAGGGGTAATACCAGGCCCATATGCCCATTGTACGGGCTCTCTACTGCTAGAAGGTGTGTTCGGGTCACCCGACAACTTCCGCGGCGAAAAGTTAACCTTCCACCTCGCCCCATTCACAAGTAGCTACCAAGCACTACTGGGATGCGAAGCTTTCGCCCGCTTTAATGCAATACCGCATTACGCATCCCGTACACTTAAAATGCCCGGTCCGCGAGGCATCATCTCCTTAAAGGGAAATACCGAGTGTTCCTCGAGCGCGGAAAATTGTGTGACTGCCTTGACAGCCACACACTAAACCGGCTTCACCAATCAAAGCACCTAAATAGGTCGTTCAGACCGCGGACAAGGCTAGACTGTAACACCCCAAAAATTTAACCAAGATTTAAATATTAAAATTTTGCCAGGAGTTTTAAAACTTTTATTTCTGTTGATTTCAGAACCTTTCTTTCAATATTAAGGAGTCTTTTCCAAGTGGAGCCTTCCAAAACATATTGGACTTCTATGCTCTCTGTATAACATTTTCTTAATCAGTAGAATTATTTATTAAATTATTTCACCTTGAGCTTTATTCATTAAAATGAATTGTTTTAAATTTTGGAGCTCTTTTTGAACTACAACCATTTGATATATTTAGCTAAAAATCAAACCAAAATTTGGAGATGTCATGTGATGTCTCTAAATCACTTTTATGCAATAATATATTTATTTCATTTCATATTTTGAGTTCTTCACCTGTTTTTCAAATTTGGTCCAGTGGACACTTTTGCACTATAGCCTAATTAAATATTTCCCTAGAGCCTCCACCAAAATTATGGGATGTCAGTGGTTGCATGCAATCGAACTTTATGCAAAAACCTTGTTATGTTCTATGGAGAAATTAAGTGCACCAACCTCTTTTTCATTCTGGACCTGACTTGTGTTTTGTACTGCAACCCCATTCATTCTTGCTCTAGTGACCTTGTGCTTTCACCTGCTTGTAGTCAACCCTGCAAAACCCCTATGTCCAGGAGCATGCACTCTTTGGAACACTTTTGGTCCATGTAGTGATGCCATTTACTCCGTGTCCAGAATTGTAGTTTTGTAGAACTTGCACTAGCAAGTTTCTCCTTTTGGCAAACTAACTTCACCACCCTCTCATACATCCATAGAGACACTGATCTGGAAGATTTGGCCACCCCAAGAACTGTCTGGATGCCCTTGGCATTTTGACAAACACCCTGAGTGCATAGCCAGATTTGACATGATTTCAAGTTTACATTGTGAACTTGATCCCCTGACCCATCCACCATGTCCCTTGATTCCCTTGCTAACCCTAAACTAGCCCTGTTTCTTGCCAACCTCACCCGCGACCTCTAGGCTACCCTGGCTTTTCGTCGAACACGTCCCGGGCGTGCTCTCGGCAGGCCCAGAGCATGCGTTTGGCACGCACGTGCGCCCGAGCCGCCGCGTCCCACCCCGCACTCACTCCGGTCTGTGACCGACCGCAGCCAGCACGCCGTGTCCCCTTCTGCACCCCACAAGCCCTGCAGCTCTCGCCACGTCTCCGGCAGACCAGCAGCTAGCCGGCACTGCCACCCGATAGCTCCTGCGCTAGCCAGCGCCGCCCAAACCACCTCCGCTCGCTAGCTCGCCTTGGAACAGTAGCCGCTCGTCCGCTAGCTCCTGCCGCCATCCCCAGCCTCGCCACGATGCCCTGCAGCTACAGAAAGACGGTCGCCGACGAGCTCATCCGCGGCCGCCGCTGAACCGCCTCGACTCGCCTATTTAAGGAAGCCCCGAGCCCGTTCCCGCACACAGGCAACCTCAGGCCACCCCAATGGCGCTTCCCTAGCTCGCAATCGACCCGGGGAGGTTTTCTTCCCTGTATCCGGCAACTCCTGCCGCCGCCACCACCCCGGCCATTCCGGCACCACTAGGACCTTCCCCTCTCCACTCTCTCCACCAGGAGCCTTCTCTTCCTCCTGTGAACCTTTCCCCTGCTCGATTTTGATCGGGAACCACCGCAGCCCCAAAAGCACTTTGCTCCCGAGGCCTCCTCCGCCGTGAAGCTCACCGTCGGCGACTCCCTCCACCCCCGCCGACCCAACGACCACAGGGAGGACCGACCCGGTCTTGCGGATCCATCCCGACTCTCTAGGGCCCGCGGGGAGCAGCCATTCGCCGCGTTGATCGCCGTCGCCTCACCTCCGTTCGGGCGAAGGAAGAAGAGGGAGGAATGGACTGGTCAAACCTGACCAGTGGGCCCCTGGACCCGCTGTCAGTGACCGCGCCCCAGTCCACATGGGTTAAGTGGAAGCACGTTTCCAAAGTACGCCTTTGACGTGTACGTATATATTCGAAGCGTTTTCTTTCCTGTTTTATTTTAAATAGCAGATTTTGACCAAACTTTGACCAGCTATATCTTATTAATTACAACTCCAAATAAATTAATTCTTTTTCCTACCTCTCTCAAATATTGTCTAGTTTATTTTAAGATTTATTTGAAAAAAATTTCAAAACAACTTTTTGTACCGTTTTGATTTTGTGTGTTAATTCATTTATATTTTTTAAAAAATAGGATTCTTGAAGATTTCAAGATGTTTTGGAATGCACCCTACTTTCCCATGACCTGAAGGCAAGCATTTTGAACCCTGGTGTAATTTTTGTGTGTGTTGTTTGACACAGTGACAGCACCACCCCGACACGAGCATACGTCATTTTATGTGAGGATGTGATCCTACTCATGAGTGAATAAAAATGATTTTTATGCTGATGGAGTTGATATGGTTATGATGGAAATCACCGTCATATGCCTCTCATGCATACTGGAAGGAAAGCCGGGGAGGCCTCTGTCTTGGGTAGACACGGTCTTGCCCCTAGTCCTCCGTCGAGACGGTCGTGTTCGGTATGGCATGAAGGGGTATGTCGTGTGGTGTTTCTATCTGTTGGTTGAAGAATATGTATTGTTATGCTAATCATGCAGGAAATATTTGAACCTCCTGAGTCGACCGTAGATCGAGTCTTGTTCCGGTAACCCCCATACTTGTTTCGTGCTGCCACTTGTCTCTGCCAAAGGTAGGGTATGGTTCAGTAAGTTGTCAACCCCTTTCCTAGCACACACCGTACAGAGAGGCCATGGTGGAAGATACTGGAGGCATCCGGTAGTCATGCCACCAGGTCCGGGAGCATGGGTGTTTCGGTTGTAGCCGAAGGGGGTAGCTCCCTAGTTTGCGCGCGGTATAAAATTTGTGATCCCATGTTACGTCGAGGTTGTAGCCTCTCCACTTAGAGTTTTGCTTGACAGGTGTCGTGGGTGATTCCAGACACATGTGAGTTAAGCTGGTGTCTGCAAGTTAGGTGTGTTTTCAACAAAAAGACCGTAGACAGAATTAGTCCCGATGGACTAAAGGAATCCATTAGTCGTGGGTAAAGAGTACACCCTCTGCAGAGATGAAACTATTCGAATAGCCGTGTCCATGGTTAAGGATTACAGTCTGGGATGGGTCAAGTGTCGGTCTTAGTGTCAGTCTTCGGAGGTGAAACTGTTAAACCAGAACTGGAATCACAACTTGTGACTTGTGATAATTATGATTATTATTATTGTTGACTAACCCGTGATATTATTGGTATTATCGAATATCCCTGGGATGGTTCTACCTCCTGGATATTTACTGTGTTTTCTTTTAAAGCCCTTTATGTGGTGTCGCTAAGACGCCCGACTGCGGCATTTGTTTTAAAGCCCTTTATGTGGTGTCGCTAAGACGCCCGACTGTGGCATTTCTTTTAAAGCCTTTTATGTGGTGTCGCTAAGACGCCCGACTGTGGCATTTCTTTTAAAGCCCTTTATGTGGTGTCGCTAAGACGCACGACTATGGCATTTCTTTTAAAGCCTTTTATGTGGTGTCGCTAAGACGCCCGACTGCGGCATTTCTTTAAAGCCCTTTATGTGGTGTCGCTAAGACGCCCGACTGTGGCATTTCTTTTAAAGCCCTTTATGTGGTGTCGCTAAGACGCCTGACTGTGGCATGCTTGTTATTTATTTCAAAATTTTAATACTACTATGTTATTGCATATTCATAAATAGCATGCTTGCACGCATCAGAGTTTTATTTGTCTTTTGTGACTGACGTCATGAGCATAAAATATTTTCAGCACATCATTGTTATATTATAGCTGTGTTCATAATGTTTGCGAGTACATTCAAAGTACTCACTGGCTTGTCCCTGGCTATTGTCTTGGCCAGATTTTCTTGCGCAGAGAGGAGTGACCGTGGCGACAGTCCCGGAACCTAAGCAACGGTGATAGCAGCCTCGCGAAGATAGGAGTTAACCTTGTCAGCTGTTCCTATGGGAATTGGAGTCCCATAGACACCGATGATCCATAAACCGCTTCCGCCATCAATCATTAGAAACAATTTGTTGTACTCACAGGCCAGAATGGTCTTGTACTACATATTTTGTATTTTGCTTGGAATTTCTGTATCAAGTTGGTGCCTCATCAGCTAACAGTTATCCTGGGGCTGGTGAGCACAAGAGCCATTTTCTAGAGATTAACACCCGGAGATTTGGTCCCCACAAACTTGGTACCAGAGCCACGCTGACCATTGGCTAATCCTATCTTAGCCAGGTCGGAAAACTTAGGCAAACCAACCTACTAGAACCTAACCAAAACCCCAGCCAAGCTTCCCGTGCAAGATAGCCACACAGTGATCCCGACACTTTTGGCAGTTAGTGCCCAACCTATCAGCCTAGCCTGTCGATCACACACCAGTGACCGATGGCTAAAATGTCTCATTCGCAAGTGTGCGAAGGAAGACTCCGTCCCCTTTTCTATAAAAAGGGCACGCTTGCCTCAACCCAGCACAACACAGCCTCTTCCCCAACCTAGCCACAATGCCTGGTCCCATAGTGCACAATGAGACCACAGCAACCAACCTTGGAGGTTTCGTGACCATACTCGCAAACCTCACCCGTCGTGCCTATGCGTTAGAAGAGCCCCCAGAATATGTTGTGTACCAAGGACCCATGAGCGGTGAGGACCGCCAATTCTGGGCCATTGTGCACATCTACGGTAGGGGTCTGTCGCCAGAACGCCCCTACAGGTTCACCAGAAGAACAACCTCCTTCGAGCCACAAGCCATCCAGCTAGCTGCTCGAGAGGCTATAGTTCAGCTCCGGCAGTTGTCGCCCAGAGTTAACTGTCGCTCGTTCTACTACTACCCCAGGCATGAAGGGTATGGTAGACCACCCCAAGTTGCCAACGAAGATCACGAGACGGATCCCGCATTGTTGCACCTAGTGCGCTATGTGAGTGCACTAGAGGCACTGTTCGATCAGATCACCATTGATCTGATCGCAGCTCGAGGAGAGCTGGTTCGCTGAGCCCCGGCAAGCAGGGAAGCCGAGCCCGACGCCGACAACCCAGTCATGTTGTTCGGACACCCGATCGAGACCCTGAGGTCAGCCCCAGCTATCAACCCAGGTGCTTTGATGACCCCAGAAGTGCTTCGTCGCCTTTTGGGAGCGCAATCCAACGGGATTGTGGCCAACAATCCCCGCGATGGTCATCATCGCCACCGCGACCCTGAAGTCCCTCCACCATCTCTGACTAATCCCGACAGTGAGACACGTGGAGAAGCCTCGACATCCACCAGGCACGCCCGTTTAGACATAAACAAGGTAGACTAAGCCGTAAGAGTAGTACTGAGTCTCAGTGTATCCTCGCTTGTAATCGTGTAACCTTGTGTATAAGCGCAGCCTGTCATTGTGCCTATGTTTTAATAGTAGCCTTGCATGTTTTGTCAGCGCATGGTTGCACATTTTCAAGGCACATCTACCAAAACCAACCCTGACGACACCCACAGTAACATGTCTCTTTATGAGATATGTGTATCCCTGACACTGACCCCGACCTTTGGAGCTAATCTGGCAGATTTATTACCTTTCACCACGGTAAATAAACCAACCCAGATACTATATAAGAAGGCCACCTTGTGACCTTACCCAGCAACCATCACCTCGTGCACCACTCTCACAACCATTTCTTGCCATGCCGAGCCCTAGTATTTATCTGAGAACCCCAGATGCGACCCCGGGTAGCTTTGTCAAAATATTGTGGACTTTACCTGCAGTACCATGGGTTCTACCCAGCCACCCCAGTACGAGCTGTTCAAATCGAGAATCACCCTTTCCACCTCGGAATATTGGGCAGTAGTACACATCCCTCCCGTAGACTCCAACCAAGATCCAACGGAGGTCTCCTTCCTGGGGATATCCATGCCAACCCCACGCTTGGCCATAGAAGCTGCTGCGAAAGAAGCAATTGCTCGTCTTCGATTTGCGGTACCCTATGCCCACGAACGAGGATATTATTATTTTCCGAGCCGTGCAGCACCCGGAGGAGTGACGTCTTTTCCCGGTGGGCGGATTGAGAGAGACCCAGTGCTAGCCAACCTTATCCAGTAAATCATCGCTCAAGAGCATTTGAACCAGCGAGTGATGGATTATCTCCAGAGTCTCGCTGATTTGAATCCTCAGATTGCCATCGGAAGACCACTGAGGCCCGACCCAGAGAGACACATATATCGACTGGTCAATCCACTTCCTCCGATAGAAGAGGAGTGTATCCCTTTACCAGAGACATTTTCTCGAGACCCTGTCCAGTTACCATTCTCATTTTAGACGTCACTGCTGTGTTTATTATTTCAGCATTTATTATTACGTTGTAACTTATGCATGGTACCTCGAATTTGTGCGGCGAGTCGAATATTTAGTTTCTACTTATATGAGTGGTTTTCTTCGTGAGTAACCTGTGTAACCGCGAAAATCCTGGAATGAGATTTCTTTTCCCTGAGTTGCTGCATCGTTTATCCTCTCACAGCATGGATTATTTTTATTCACGCAGCACCACAGCAACAGACCAACAACCACTCGGACTCTTACACTGCTTGCAAATACACGCAACCATGTTGCATCCCGCCGACCACCTCCCTAAACGCACCACAGCCTCCAAAGGAGAGATTAGTGGAAAATCATCCATATACTAGTCACCTCCGACACACGGACAACAATTAACACCCAGCATTACGCCTAGTCTTCGTGATCACCGCCACCACGGAGAGCCAGCACCCGAGTGGCAGCATCACGGCGATCATCAAGGATCATCGCGCACAGGAGCACGGAGAGCCCCAGCACTGCCGCCAGCCCTCCACACACCAGGATCACGTACCAGTCCGGCACCACCTCCGCCATTGGAGCCTCGTCTCGAGCTCCGGTAAGCAGAACTGGAGGAGAAGGAAGAGGAGAAACGAGGCCAGGTGCAAAGAAGAAGAAGGAGCACCGCAGTCATTTTATAGCTCGAGATCGGTGTACGGTGGGCAAAGTCCACCAACGCCGCTCGTCGCCCGATCGCCGGTGTTCGGAGGCGAATCCACAAGCAGTGCCGACAGCACACTGGCCCGCGAGGTGAGTGCACACTGCACCGGTAGCAAGCACGCCATGCACTACCGCAGTACGGCCTAGATGCCCTACGCGCTAAACGTCGCCGGTGGAGAAAGCCGGGAAAGCGCGCGGGAGAGAGGAAGAAGAGAGAGCCAGAGGAAGAAGGAGACTGACAGTGGGCCCTGGTCCCACCTGTCAGCCAAAGGGAGCACTGTGCTCTCGGGTACGACCAGCGTATTGTAGAATTTAGAATTTATTCTAAATTCACTGCGTCCAGCATAGAAATCGCTCGTTTTTCCTAAGCGTGGAACTTCTCCACACAACGCCAGTATCCCACAATGTAGTTACTCACCACTTATTGCCCTCTCAATGTAGCCACCTTTTTACCGCTTTAGTAAAATGATCTTTTGAACAGGTAAAAATATTTTGTTTTACAACCCTTAGCAAATCTCGAGGACGAGATTTTTCTTAAGGGGGGTAGTAATTGTAACACCCCAAAAATTTAACCAAGTTTTAAATATTAAAATTTTGCCAGGAGTTTTAAAACTTTTATTTCTGTTGATTCCAGAACCTTTCATTCAATATTAAGGAGTCTTTTCCAAGTGGAGCTTTCCAAAACATATTGGACTTCTATGCTTTCTGTATAACATTTTCTTAATCAGTAGAATTATTTATTAAATTATTTCACCCTGAGCTTTATTCATTAAAATGAATTGTTTTAAATTTTTGACCTCTTTTTGAACTACAACCATTTGATATATTTAGCTAAAAATCCAACCAAAATTTGGAGATGTCATGTGATGTCTCTAAATCACTTTTATGCAATAATATATTTATTTCATTTCATATTTTGAGTTCTACACCTATTTTTTCAAATTTGGTCCAGTGGACACTTTTGCACTATAGCCTAATTAAATATTTCCCTAGAGCCCCCACCAAAATTATGGGATGTCAGTGGTTGCATGCCATCCAACTTTATGCAAAAACCTTCATGTTCTATGGAGAAATTAATTGCACCAACCTCTTTTTCATTCTGGACATGACTTGTGTTTTGTACTGCAACTCCATTCATTCTTGCTCTAGTGACCTTGTGCTTTCACCTACTTGTAGTCAACCCTGCAAAACCCCTAAGTCCAGGAGCATGCACTCTATGGAACACTTTTGGTCCATGTAGTGATGCCATTAACTCAATGTCCAGAATTGTAGTTTTGCAAAACTTGCACTAGCAAGTTTCTCCTTTTGGCAAACTAACTTCAGCACCCTCTCATACATCCATAGAGACACTGATCTGGAAGATTTGGCCACCCCAAGAACTGTCTGGATGCCCTTGGCATTTTGACAAACACTCTGAGTGCATAGCCATATTTGACATGATTTCAAGTTTACATTGTGAACTTGAGCCCCTGACCTATCCACCATGACCCTTGATTTCCTTGCTAACCCTAAACTAGCCCTGTTTCTTGCCAACCTCACCCGCGACCTCTAGGCTACCCTGGCTTTTCGTCGAACACGTCCTGGGCGTGCTCTGGGCGCGCACAGAGCGTGCGTTTGGCACGCACGTGCGCCCGAGCCGCCGCGTCCCGCCCCGCACTCACTCCGGTCTGTGACCGACCGCAGCCAGCACGCCATGTCCCCTTCTGCACCCCACAAGCCCCGCAGCTCTCGCCGCGTCTCCGGCAGGCCAGCAGCTAGCCGCCACTGCCACCCGACAGCTCCTGCGCTTGCCAGCGCCGCCCAAACCACCTCCGCTCGCCAGCTCGCCCTTGGAACAGTAGCCGCTCGTCCGCTAGCTCCTGCCACCATCCCCAGCCTCGCAACGATGCCCTGCAGCTACAGAAAGACGGTTGCCGACGAGCTCATCTGCGTCCGCCGCTGAACCGCCTCGACTTGCCTATTTAAGGAAGCCCCGAGCCCGTTCCCGCACACAGGCAACCTCAGGCCACCCCAATGGCGCTTCCCTAGCTCGCAATCGACCCGGGGAGGTTTTCTTCCCTGTCTCCGGCAACTCCTGCCGCCGCCACCGCCCCGGCCATTCCGGCACCACTAGGACCTTCCCCTCTCCACTCTCTCCACCAGGAGCCTTCTCTTCCTCCCGTGAACCTTTCCCCCTGCTCGATTTTGATCGGGAACCACCGCAGCCCCAAAAGCACTTTGCCCCCGAGGCCTCCTCCGCCGCGAAGCTCACCGTCGGTGACTCCCTCCACCCCCGCTGACCCAACGACCATCGGGAGGACTGCCCCGGTCTTGCGGATCCATCCCGACTCTCTGGAGCCCGTGGGGAGCAGCCATTCGCCGGCGTTGATCGCCGTCGCCTCACCTCCGTTCGGGCGAAGGAAGAAGAGGGAGGGATGGACTGGTCAAACTCGACCAGTGGGCCCCTGGACCCACTGTCAGTGACCCCGCCCCAGTCCATGTGGGTTAAGTGGAAGCACGTTTCCAAAGTACGCCTTCGACGTGTACGTATATATTCGAAGCATTTTCTTTTCTGTTTTATTTCAAATATCAGATTTTGACCAGACTTTGACCAACTATATCTTATTAATTACAACTCCAAATAAATTAATTCTTTTTCCTACCTCTCTCAAATATTGTCTAGTTTATATTAAGATTTATTTGAAAAAATTTCAAAACAACTTTTTGTACTGTTTTGATTTTGTGTGTTAATTCATTTATATTTTTTAAAAAAATAGGATTCTTGAAGATTTCAAATGTTTTGGAATGCACCCTGCTTTCCCATGACCTGAAGGCAAGCATTTTGAACCCTGGTGTAATTTTTGTGTGTGTTGTTTGACTCAGTGACAGCACCACCCCGACACGAGCATACGTCATTTTCTGTGAGGATGTGATCCTACTCATGAGTGCATAAAAATGATTTTTATGCTGATGGAGTTGATATGGTTATGATGGAAATCACCATCATATGCCTCTCATGCATACCGAAAGGAAAGCCAGGGAGGCCTCTGTCTTGGGTAGACACGGTCTTGCCCCTAGTCCTCCGTCGAGACGGTCGTGTTCGGTATGGCATGAAGGGGTATGTCGCGTGGTGTTTCTATCTGTTGGTTGAAGAATATGTATTGTTATGCTAATCATGCAGGAAATATTTGAACCTCCTGAGTCGACCGTAGATCGAGTCTTGTTCCGGTAACCCTCATACTTGTTTCGTGCTGCCACTTGTCCCTGCCAAAGGTAGGGTACGGTTCAGTAAGTTGTCAACCCCTTTCCTAGCACACACCGTATAGAGAGGCCATGGTGGAAGATACTGGAGGCATCCGATAGTCATTGCACCGTGTCCGGGAGCATGGGTGTTTTGGTTGTAGCCGAAGGGGGTAGCTCCCCAGTTTGCGCGTGGTATAAATTTTGTGATCCCATGTTACGTCGAGGTTGTAGCCTCCCCACTTAGAGTTTTGCTTGACAGGTGTTGTGGGTGATTCCAGACACATGTGCGTTAAGCTGGTGTGTGCAAGTTAGGTGTGTTTTCAACAAAAAGACCGTAGACGGAATTAGTCCCGATGGACTAAAGGAATCCGTTACTCGTGGGTAAAGAGTACACCCTCTGCAGAGATTAAACCTATTCGAATAGCCGTGTCCATGGTTAAGGATTACAGTCTGGGATGGGTCAAGTGCCGGTCTTAGTGTCGGTCTTCGGAGGTGAAACTGTTAAACCAGAACTGGAATCACAACTTGTGACTTGTGATAATTATGATTATTATTATTGTTGACTAACCCGTGATATTATTGGTGTTATCGAATATCCCTGGGATGGTTCTACCTCCTGGATATTTACTGTGTTTTCTTTTAAAGCCCTTTATGTGGTGTCGCTAAGACGCCCGACTGTGGCATTTCTTTTAAAGCCCTTTATGTGGTGTCGCTAAGACGCCCGACTACGGCATTTCTTTTAAAGCCCTTTATGTGGTGTCACTAAGACACCCGGCTGCGGCATTTCTTTTAAAGCCTTTTATGTGGTGTCGCTAAGACGCCCGACTGTGGCATTTCTTTTAAAGCCCTTTATGTGGTGTCGCTAAGATGCCCGACTGTGGCATTTCTTTTAAAGCCTTTTATGTGGTGTCGCTAAGATGCCCGACTGCGGCATTTCTTTAAAGCCCTTTATGTGGTGTCGCTAAGACGCCCGACTGTGGCATTTCTTTTAAAGCCCTTTATGTGGTGTCGCTAAGACGCCTGACTGTGGCATGCTTGTTATTTATTTCAAAATTTTAATACTACTATGTTATTGCATATTCATAAACAACATGCTTGCACGCATCAGAGTTTTATTTATCTTTTGTGACTGACGTCATGAGCACAAAATATTTTCAGCACATCATTGTTATATTATACCTGTGTTCATAATGTTTGCGAGTACATTCAAAGTACTCACTGGCTTGTCCCTTGCTATTGTCTTGGCCAGATTTTCTTGCGTGGAGAGGAGCGACCGTGGCGACAGTTCCGGAACCTAAGCAACGGTGATAGTAGCCTCGCGAAGATAGGAGTTAACCTGGTCAGCTGTTCCTGTGGGAATTGGAGTCCCATAGACACTGATGATCCATAAACCGCTTCCGCCATCAATCATTAGAAACCATTTGTTGTACTCACAGGCCATAATGGTCTTGTACTACATATTTTGTATTTTGCTTGGAATTTCTGTATCAAGTTGGTGCCTCATCAGCTAACAGTTATCCTGGGGCTGGTGAGCACAAGGGCCATTTTCTGGAGATTAACACCCGGAGATTTGGTCCCCACATAGACGAGTCCAGCATAAACATACAAGGGCTTACTAGCCGCATATCCCTGTACAAGGGGCTCCGTGCATGTACAACGAGAGACAATAAAGCTCAATTTTATCGTTTTTTGAATCGTACTTTGTTTATTTAATATAACGTACATTTTCGCACGATCTTTTTCAACTAAGTTCCTCTCTTTTACAGATGAACACCGTGCTACACCCGTCCAGGATACGGCAAAACAGAGACACCGGCGCAGACGTGTAGTAGGGACCCGTGACAAGGATTCTTTTCAGATTAAGACCCTGCGTAAACCTTTTTTACTGTCTCTTGTTGATACACATCCCCTGGTTTCTTGCTATAACCAAGGAGGAGGCTGGCGTTTTGGCATGGGCCACGTCAGAATTTTGCGCGTACCTAGACACCAGGGGCTTCTTACCAAGGGCGTTGTTCGGCCCGTTTTCATGAAGACCGAATACCTTAGGGAGTGTTCGGCGTCTCGAGTTAGGCCTTATATGCATTAGCTCCGAATCATGTCTTTGGTCAAATGTTGGGTTTGCCCGGCTTCTGTGTTTTGCTGCCTTACGTTCCGCTCTATCGGCTAAGGCGGCACCAGGAGAACTTGTGGGGACCCCGACTCATAAGTCAAGATCACCGAATGCTCGTGTACAGTGATCCCAGAGATCAATGCTCACTGAACACACAGAAGCTGAATAACAAGAGTCTTACATCCATACATACCGTTTTACACAAGTAGGACCATTATGGTCAATTCTTGAGTGTATCATCGCAACGGAAATCTTCAATAACAACTTGGACCCATGCCATCTGCCTTAACCCTACAGGCATTCTGACTGGGAAAGCATCCTAGCTCGCACGATCGTCACCAAAGAACTCTTCAATATATCTTGTTCTTTCATGCCTGGCCAATAAAATAACCAGTGGCAAGCCAACGAGTACTTTGAATGTACTCGCAAGCAACCCATGTTTTGGTTCAATATACAACAAAGCATGATATAGGTAAATTTTTGCAGAAAGCTAGTTTTGAGTGCAATGACATGTTCAACAACTTGCATAGATGCATCAAGAGGATTCAAGTAACCATGAGGACAGGTTACAGATATCAACATAAATAGAGTGGGCACCAACCCAACTCAATCATGTCAAGTCCCTTGACTTGACCCAAGTAGTTCTTTCCACTCATCCATACATACCCACCAGGTTTTGTAAACACATGGACGTAGCCCAAGAGCGGTTACTCAACTGTCCTTGACCATGGACACGGCTATTCGAATAGTTTTACACTCTGTAGAGGTTGCACACTTTACCCACAAGATCCGGGGAACTTCCGTGTCATCCACGACCCGCGGTACCTCAAGTACCCGGGGTAAGCACCCGATCACTACCTTTCCCTAGATGACACTAACATGGAGTCCACTCAATTGGCAGTAACCCCCGTGCCCAACATTTCACATAACATTATCATGGAGCCTTGCTCCCATATTTATCACATACCACTGGCACGGGGTACCAACGGTGTGTCCGGCGCCCTGTGAAGACAGTCATGGCCGCCCTACCTGGCACGACCCCGTCCCGAGAGAGAACACCAACTCTCCCCCGTCACTAGTAATGTGGGCTCCAAGCTAGTATTGACCTAGGTACTCAATAATGCCCTTTCCCATATAAGGGTAGAGTGGTTGCGCATGTAAGGTTGGAATAACGGTCGCAACTTAAACCAATCCGTTTTTGAAAACAACCCACACACTTGCCTCGATACACCACTTCGTCATCAAGTGGCTACCCAACTCATCATCTCCCTCGGGCATAAGTGGCACCCGATGGGGTTTTCGAAAAGTCCTTTGAAAATACTTTATCTCCATCACTATGCATATTCCCGTCCCTTTTTGCGTAGCACTAGTTTAGCATCCTATCTACTCCCACCAGCATAACCCTCATAAGAAGGTAGGGTCATGCACAATGCAAGTATCAACGAGGAAGTAACAGAGGCGACCAACCCACGTGGTTCACCATCTCATCATGATTCTGATGCAACAATAATAAGGGCTATATGACTTGCATAAAAAGGGTTTCATAGACATGGTCAAAGGGCCGCTTGCCTGTTGTAACAAAGTCTTCGAGGTCTTCAAATATCTCTGGTCCAACTCCAAGCATTCCGTCTACTTCGTCAACTATCGTCGAAAGCAAGCACAGTAAGCAACACAACAAGGCAGAAAATAAAAGTGCTCTAAAAATATTAATTTTACTTTTCTACAACATCTCAGGTTATATGAAAAATAACGAAAGTAGTTTCATTGGAATTGGATCAGTGGTTATTTCTGAACATTTTGATAGGATGGGATCAAGGAGTTTATGGAATTGCAAGAAGTGTACAGAAACATATTTTTGAAAAATGAGCAAAGGCACCCATTTAACAAAGGATGATTTTAGAAGCATCTAGGAATTGGTTTCACTGGATTTGGAGTTGAACTGATTTTCCTATGAATTTTGCAAAGTTGTCAAATACGAAGAAATGGCTCATTATTTTGTAGGGTACAGAAAGTATTAAGAAAAATGTTCATAAACTAAGTTATGAACTTAGATGCATCTAGGAATTGGAATCATGGCATTTGGAGCAAGTTTAAGCTCCCTGTGATTTTCTAAAATTCATCACAGAAATAGGAAAGATAGGGTTTGGTAAATATTTGTGAAGAAAAGGTCTCTGGAAAAATGTGCATGTTGCATCACCAGATAGATCATGATTTATAGAGTCACTAGAAATTTGAATCATCAAATTTGGAGTCCATTTGAATTGTTTATGGATTTTACAAGTTTTTGGAAAAAGAAAAAGACAAAGATTTTTACCCAAACGGGCTGGATCTGGGCGGCGGCGGCGCGCTGGGCGAAGTTTAGCAGCAGGGCGCCACTGGGCCGGCCCAGCGGCAACAGGGGCGACGTCGATGGCGTATTCCATGGAAGACGCCTTCCCCGAGCGAAGGCGGCAGCGGCCAGAGCCCGTTTCCACTTAAACAGGCGGGGCCCGCCCACCGGGTCGCTGACGAGCGGGGCCCAGTGTCCAGGCCGTCTCCTACCTCCTGCTCGAGCGGGCGCCTGCGTCCTCCCCGGCGGTACCGGCCACCTCCCGCGATGCCCAACGTACCGGCGCGCTCAGGAGGCCACACCGCATCTAACCGTGGGTGGCACGGTCACCCAGGGGCACAGGGTCGAGTAGGGCACTGGCCGCGGCGGACGAGGCTGACGGTGAGGTTGGGGCACGGTGCTGCGGCCGCGGAGAAGAAGAAATGGAGTCCGGGAGAGGGCTGTGGGGAAGTTGGTGATGCTCTGGTGCAGGTGTGAGAGGGAGAGGAGCACTGGAGAGCTCGAATTTGAGCAGTGGCCGGTGGCAAGATTTCCGGCCATGGAGGTGAATGAGGACACTAGGGGAGGAATGGATGGGCCTGGGGAGCGTACGGGAGAGAGAGAGAGAGAGAGAGCCAAAGGACTCCAGAGAGAGGCCTCGGGCGGCCTTATATGGCAAGGCGATGGTGCACCGCGGGTTCCTACGCCGGCGAGCTTGTGCTCGTCGCTACGGGCCACGGGAGCTCGTCGCGGTGTGTCTGGGGTGTTCCTGGATTCGGTCCAGAGCTAGGGGAGAGAAGAGAGAGAGAGAGCAGGGGAGGGCCAGAGCATCACGCGTGTGAGCTCGTCCATTGGGGCTCTCGGGCGGCTGGTGCGCGTGCGAAAAGAGGCAACAGGAGGGAGAAGGAGGAGGGGGCCAGGGGCGTGGCGTGTTGCGGACGTCGAGGGGTATCGACTGGCATGCAGGGGAGGCCCGAGGTGGTCGGGGGACGCGGTGTCAACGGTCGGGAGTGCGATGACGTGCTCCAGAGCGCGTCTTTGGCCGGCATCCGTGGCTTTTCCGCGCGCACTCGCGCGCCCACCTGTGTCCGGTAGCTGCAGGGGGAATAAACAAGGGTGAAAGAAGCTTGGGATGCTCTGGAACTTGCCAGGAGTGAGGGAGAGATGAGAAAGGGAGAGGAAAGTGGCTGTCCAGAGAGGAAAAATGGGTCTCTGCCCCCCTTCATCATTGCCTCTCGGGCAGGGAAGCACACCAGAGGTTGAGTGGGACTAGGAGGGGTGATGGTAAAATCTGGAGTCCATGGAGATTAGTGGAAGAGGCCAAAAATGGGATTTTGGTAAAGTGGCAGAAGGAGTTTGATGTAGGTTTGGGCAAGAAAATGGTCTTCCCTTGTCATGAGGCTTGACAGGGTAGAATGGCATGAGAAAATAAGAGGTTCCACCAAGACTGAGATCATTTGGGCAAAGTTGCCATTGCAACTTTTGTGAACCCTAGAAATCAACAGAAATGGACTTTCCAAGATTTAGTCATGCAAATCTGTTCTCCTTGATGCACCACTTGGTGTAGTGTCATCATTTGAGGTTATGAACATGTCCACAAAACTTGAGATCAAAAGGAGAAAGTTTCCAATGTAGAGTCGTTCAAATTTGGTTCTGGACAGGAAGGGTTTTGGGGCACTTTGATCAAGTTAACTTGTTCTCCAACTTGTGACACTTGGTCTAGATAAATTATTAGACCATTTGAGCATGTTCACAAGGTTTGAGAACATTTGGACATGTTTGGCAGTGCAAAGTTGTTCAAACTTGAATAAGGACAAAAGTGGTTTTGAGAGGGTTTCATGGGGTTATACTATTATCCATGACATGAGACTTGGCAAGACCATCAAACATGTCATATGTGACATGCTAGAATTTTCTTGGAATTTTATGAAAATATTTCCTGTGGAAATATTTCAAATCCTTGAAATGAGCAGGAATGGTTTTGGGAGGTTTTGTCCAATATTTTGATCATGACCATGTGTTGAAACTCATATATATGGACAATATATGTCCTATGAGTTTCCCTAAATTTTGTCAAATATTGTTGAAGCAATAAAATAATTTTTCCCTATTAAAGACCATTTCTGGCCTTAAGAAAAAGCTTTTAAATAAAATAGGGAAATAGCTTTTAAAATTATACTTTTATGGTTTCTGGGTGTCCTATATCTAATAGGAGTCAAATATATTTTTGGAAAGATTTTTACTGCCCTTAATTAAGTACTTGCAGTGCAAATCTCAATTCAGGGGTTTTTAAAAAACTAATTTTTGAAAATACTATTTGGCCAAATTATTTTTGCAAGAAATTATTTTTATGTCCTATACACATGGCATGATCATTGGTTCAAGAGTTTGGAGCAAGGAGATGAACTATAGGAGTTGGAGGATTTATTTGATTTTTAGAGCACTTGCAAACAGCAGACAACACCCAATCAAAGCAAGGTCCAAAACACTCAAAAGTTTTTTGTCGAACCACATTTTATCATGATTGTTAGCTTAACTGTAGTGGCATGAAAATCAGGGTGTGACAGACCTACCCCCCTTACAAGAATCTCGTCCCCGAGATTCCCAAACTAGGCGCGGAAAGGGATACAGGAACTTGGATCTGGGGTAGTCTTCAAGTCATCATGTTGCTTCTGCTTCCGTTTAGTGCTCCATTGAGCTTGAAGTACTTGCTAGTGTAGCTTTGTGTATGACACTCTTCTTGATCCAGGTTGCTAATGGGTAGCTCGCGGTAGGTTAGATTGGGCTAGGGGTCGATGGCTCGGTGGTCAATGCCCTCGTAGAGATCGGGCAAGTTAGGAAGTTGGAAACACTTCTGGGGTTGTGATGCATGGAAAGCGTTGTGCACAACAGGTAACTCAGGTGGCAACTCCAGCTGGTAATTGTCTTCTCTTCGTCTCGTAGTGATCTCAGAGGGGGTTGTTAAATCTTGGAGTGATCTCGAAGGGGGCCGATGAATCTTGGTGTGGGTCTCCTTGTCATGGAAATGCTTGGTTCCTTAGAGAGGAGTGACTTGCAGATACACCTGGTCTTCGACGTGGATGTCTACTTCTTGATGATGGTGGTAGGTGCAGTTCTTCCTCCTTGGCATGGCGGTCTTCAAATGTTCCTCGACTAGCTGAACGGCTCTTCTTCCGTCTTCGGGTAGACAAGCATGTCATAAAATAACGATGACGACCAGCTTGTTCGAGTACTCCGTGAAGAGTTGCCCACGTGGTGCATAGGGTATAGGTTGGGGTATCGGTGGTGGTCATGGTTGAGTATTGGTAGGGTCTTCTCGACCTAGAGTCAAGGCCCAAGGTCAGGATCCGACCATGTTGTGGCTTGGTAGGGCGTAAGGGTTTCAAGGATTCTAGTGTGCGAGTGAATGTTTATCGTCCCATCCTTGAGCACAGTTTCTGAGATGCCAATACTTCTACCTAGTCTTCACCTCATATTACCAAAGAATCATCTCGTATAGGTCAACACCAATCATCACTCATGTTATTCATATCCTCATGGCTCTCGAGAGGAGGTCTAACAAAATCATATATGTCTACAATCCCCAAACTCATATGTTTGTCTACCCCTAAAAATCCATGGGTAGAACATATAAGCTGCCAAGCTTGAACGTGACAATCCAAGTGCTCGGCCTGTTCTTCCAAGGTCTAAGATAAAGCACCTCTATCCTAAGGAAACACGTCGTATGCCACTCCAAAATCTTGTTTCCTTTCCTATGAATCAACTCCAAAAGCCCATTAGCTACATAATTCATTAATTCTACAAATCTAATGTCTATGGTGTTCCACATGACCTTCTAATGTCCTATAATCCTCAAATACTTGAAAAGGGTTATCTTTACTATAGTCAGTCCACCAATTCCCATTATCGGGGTCAAGTAACTCCAAGGTCAAGCATATATAGATCCCTAATTCAACTCCGACAATTAATCCAATCTCTTAGTTTATTGTCCACCGAGAACATGGTATCGTGATCGAGATCATCAATCTAAACCCAATTTACTCCGAACCATGTAGACTTACTCACCACCTATACTCCAGTAGGATCACCTAGTTAAATCCAAATCTCTTATCCAACGAGAATTCCTACATGTTCCCCCAAGTCATTTACGTAATATCAACTATCATCTATCAATATCATCTGATCAAGTCAAATCCTTGCACTTCCAGGAGTTTCAGCTTGCGATCATAATTGTCCTATAAATCAAATTTACTACGGGGTAATGAAAGCTATGCTACTCTATAATCATGATCCCACCAAGTTCATCTAGCAACATGGTAGCCTTATAATCCACCAAAGAGTCTCAGATAATTCCTCAAAGTCATTGATATAAACTCATCAAGTCATTTGTCCTCTATTCCTATATCCTCAGATTTGTCCTCCCTATGGCATCGTCAGTTCTGGTGCTATCTTAGGAAGTTAATGTGCTCGTTCACTATGTCCACTAGTTCCCTAATGGACCCAGTGATAAGCAAGGTTACGGAGGCTTAACAGGTTCTCTTGCAATTCTGTGGGTTAAGCACATGGTTAAGGATTCGAGCTGGGGTATCTTACGAAGTCTCGAAGGGTCTAGGAATGGGTTCCTAATCTTGAGGGTTAAACATAACTCTACGGGGTTTCACTTGGTCGAGGAGGCTGCAACAAAAGTCTTCATTGCTAGTTGGTTGCCGAAGCAGATTTCTTGGTGCATCTTGTCTTGCTGGTCTTCAGTTGAGGAGAGAGAGACGAGAGGGAAAAGTAGCATAGAGGAGGTGGGATGCCTAAAGGGGGTTCTATAGTGCAGGTGCAAACAAACAAGTGCCAAAAAGGCCAAACACAAACAACAAAATAAGGCAGGTGATATAGTCACGTACTTGTTGCCTAGGGCAAAAAGGGCGACTGATATCAAAAACACAACAAATAAAAACAAGCCACACACAATCATGGTTCTACTCGAACCATCATACGGACTCGACTGCGCATAGGGGGTACACGACTCATCGTACCCTAGGGGTTCTCGGACTCCATAGTCGTGCCTTGTGCCTCGTGCAGTCTCCCGGGTTTCCTCAGGTGCTGCTACGTCTCTTGTAGTTGTTTGATGAAACGATCCCGGTTGAGCTTGAAGGGTCTTTAACAACTTCTTTCCTGTTGAAGTGATGGGGTGAAGGTGGCTTCTCATAGCAGGCATTGACTCGGTCTTCTGTTGTTTTCTTGATCATGACGATCCCTTTTTGACTTCTAAGGCGTCGAAGGTACTAAGTAGATAATCCTTTATGCAATGACATTAACAAGGCATAATAGAGGTCCATCATGTCGGTTACGTTGGTGACAACATCGACACCAAGAGCGGGGGATGAAGAGAACCGTTTTCCTGCTCACTATCGTGAGGCGGACCAAATGGCGAGGTTCTCATCCACCGGTGGTTGTCGATACAACAACGGTAGGGACAGGACTGCTCTATTTGCGATGTATATCATGATCTTGCATTTAGTATGCGTTGGTCATCGTAGGCTAAGGTTGCGCCATCTTGGTGTAATGCCGAAGGTTTCACCATCCTCTGGGTCTTCATGTCCTCACTCTTCAAAGGCGTATCTTCTATTGGCATCGTCTTGTTGTGGTGTCGCCAATTTGAGTCCCGGTGATGTGAATGAATGTCCGGCAAGGCATCTTCCTTCTAGATTATCCATGAGAATTACAAGGAATCTAGTGGTCAGGGGCACAGGGGTTCTAGCGACCAAGGGTTTTGAAGGGGAAGAGATCAATAAGGAAAGTATACCTTAGTTTTCGAAAAACTGAGAAGGGAAGAGAAGTACAGATAGTTTTGAAAACTAGTAGTTGTCTTGAAAATAGCTTTACCCTAACTAACGACCATGCTAACTAAGGCTTCCTACAGTCAGGATGGCTCTGATACCAGCTCTGTGGGGACCCCGACTCATAAGTCGAGATCACCGAATGCACGTGTACAGTGATCCCAGAGATCAATGCTCACTGAACACACAGAAGCTGAATAACAAGAGTCTTACATCCATACATACCGTTTTACACAAGTAGGACCATTATGGTCAATTCTTGAGTGTATCATCGCAACGGAAATCTTCAATAACAACTTGGACCCATGCCATCTGCCTTAACCCTACAGGCATTCTGACTGGGAAAGCATCCTAGCTCGCACGATCGTCACCAAAGAACTCTTCAATATATCTTGTTCTTTCATGCCTAGCCAATAAAATAACCAGTGGCAAGCCAATGAGTACATTGAATGTACTCACAAGCAACCCATGTTTTGGTTCAAGATACAACAAAGCATGATATAGGTAAATTTTTGCAGAAAGCTAGTTTTGAGTGCAATGACATGATCAACAACTTGCATAGCATGAATCAAGAGGATTCAAGTAACCATGAGGACAGGTTACAGATATCAACATAAATAGAGTGGGCACCAACCCAACTCAATCATGTCAAGTCCCTTGACTTGACCCAAGTAGTTCTTTCCACTCATCCATACATACCCACCAGGTTTCGTAAACACATGGACGTAGCCCAAGAGAGGTTACCCAATTGTCCTTGACCGTGGACACGGCTATTCGAATAGTTTTACACTCTGCAGAGGTTGCACACTTTACCCACAAGATCCGGGGAACTTCCGTGTCATCCACGACCCGCGGTACCTCAAGTACCCGGGGTAAGCACCCGATTACTACCTTTCCCTAGACGACACTATCATGGAGTCTACTTGATTGGCAGTAACCCCCGTGCCCAACATTTCACATAACATTATCATGGAGCCTTGCTCCCATTTTTATCACATACCACTGGCACGGGGTACCAATGATGTGTCCGGTGCCCTGTGAAGACAGTCGTGGCCGCCCTACCTGGCACGACCCCGTCCCGAGAGAGAGCACCAACTCTCCCCCGTCACTAGTAATGCGGGATCCAAGCTAGTATTCACCTAGGTACTCAATAATGCCCTTTCCCATATAAGGGTAGAGTGGTTGCGCATGTAAGGTTGGAATAACTGTCGCAACTTAAACCAATCCGTTTTTGAAAACAACCCACACACTTGCCTCGGTACACCACTTCGTCATCAAGTGACTACCCAACTCATCATCTCCCTCGGGCATAATTGGAACCCGACGGGGTTTTCGAAAAGTCCTTTGAAAATACTTTATCTCCATCACTATGCATATTCCCGTCCCTTTTTGCGTAGCACTACTTTAGCATCCTATCTACTCCCACCGGCATAACCCTCATAAGAAGGTAGGGTCATGCACAATGCAAGTATCAAGGAGGAAGTAACAATGGCAACCAATCCACGTGGTTCACCATCTCATCATGATTCCGATGCAACAATAATAAGGGCTATATGACTTGCATAAAAAGGGTTTCATAGACATGGTCAAAGGCCCGCTTGCCTGTTGTAACAAAGTCTTCGAGGTATTCAAATATCTCTGGTCCAACTCCAAGCATTCCGTGTACTTCGTCAACTATTATCGAAAGCAAGCACAGTAAGCAACACAACAAGGCAGAAAATAAAAGTGCTCTAAAAATATTAATTTTACTTTTCTAGAACATCTCTGGTTATATGAAAAATAATCAGAGTAGTTTCATTGGAATTGGATCAGTGGTTATTTCTGAACATTTTGATAGGATGGGATCAAGGAGTTTATGGAATTGCAAGAACTGTAAGAAACATATTTTTGAAAAATGAGCAAAGGCACCCATTTAACAAAGGATGATTTTAGAAGCATCTAGGAATTGGTTTCACTGGATTTGCAGTTGAAATGATTTTCCTATGAATTTTGCAAAGTTGTCAAATACGAAGAAATGGCTCATTATTTTGTGGGGTACAGAAAGTATTAAGAAAAATGTTCATAAACTAAGTTATGAACTTAGATGCATCTAGGAATTGGAATCATGGCATTTGGAGCAAGTTTGAGCTCCCTGTGATTTTCTAAAATTCATCACAGAAATAGGAAAGATAGGGTTTGGTAAATATTTGTGAAGAAAAGGTCTCTGGAAAAATGTGCATGTTGCATCACCAGATAGATCATTATTTATAGAGTCACTAGAAATTTGAATCATCAAATTTGGAGTCCATTTGAATTGTTTATGGATTTTACAAGTTTCTGGAAAAAGAAAAAGACAAAGATTTTTATCCAAACGGGCTGGATCTGGGCGGCGGCGGCGCGCTGGGCGAAGTTTAGCAGCAGGGCGCCACTGGGCCGGCCCAGCGGCAACAGGGGCGACGTCGATGGCGTATTCCATGGAAGACGCCTTCCCCGAGCGAAGGCGGCAGCGGCCAGAGCCCGTTTCCACTTAAACAGGCGGGGCCCACCCACCGGGTCGCTGACGAGCGGGGCCCAGTGTCCAGGCCATCTCCTACCTCCCGCTCGAACAGAGCGGACGCAGGGGAGGCAAGGCCGAGCGGGCGCCGGCATCCTCATCGGTGATACCGGCCACCTCCGGCGACGCCCAGCATACCGGCGCGCTCAGGAGGCCACGCCGCATCTAACCGTGGGTGGCACGGTCACCCAGGGGCACAGGGTCGAGCAGGGCACTGGCCGCGGCGGACGAGGTTGATGGTAAGGTTGGGGCACGATGCTGCGGCCGCGGAGAAGAAGAAATGGAGTCCAGGAGAGGGCCGTGGGGAAGTGGGTGATGCTCTGGTGCAGGTGTGAGGGGGAGAGGAGCACCGGAGAGCTCGAATTTGAGCAGTGGCCGGTGGCAAGATTTCCGGCCATGGAGGTGAATGAGGACACTAGGGGAGGAATGGATGGGCCTGGGGAGCGTACGGGAGAGAGAGAGAGCCAAAGGACTCCAGAGAGAGGCCTCGGGCGGCCTTATATGGCAAGGCAATGGTGCACCGCGGGTTCGTGCGCCGGCGAGCTCGTGCTCGTCGCTACGGGCCACGGGAGCTTGTCGCGGTGTGTCTGGGGTGTTCCTGGATTCGGTCCAGAGCTAGGGAAGAGAAGAGAGAGAGCAGGGGAGGGCCAGAGCATCGCGCGTGTGAGCTCGGCCATTGGGGCTCTCGGGCGGCCGGTGCGCGTGCGAAAAGAGGCAACAGCAGGGAGAAGGAGGAGGGGGCCAGGGGCGTGGCGTGTTGCGGACGTCGAGGGGTATCGACTGGCATGCGGGGGAGGCCCGTGGTGGTCGGGGGACGCGGCGTCAACGGTCGGGAGCGCGATGACGTGCTCCAGAGCGCGTCTTTGGCCGGCATCCGCGGCTTTTCCACGCGCACTCGCGTGCCCACCTGTGTCTGGTAGCTGCAGGGGGAATAAACAAGGGTGAAAGAAGCTTGGGATGCTCTAGAACTTGCCAGGAGTGAGGGAGAGATGAGAAAGGGAGGGGAAAGTGGCTGTCCAGAGAGGAAAAATGGGTCTCTGCCCCCCTTCATCATTGCCTCTCGGGCAGGGAAGCACACCAGAGGTTGAGTGGGACTAGGAGGGGTGATGTTAAAATCTGGAGTCCATGGAGATTAGTGGATGAGGCCAAAAATGGGATTTTGGTAAAGTGGCAGAAGGTGTTTGATGTAGGTTTGGGCAAGCAAATGGTCTTCCCTTGTCATGAGGCTTGACAGGGTAGAATGGCATCAGAA
Organism: Triticum timopheevii; assembly: GCA_963921465.1. Taxonomy (NCBI): domain Eukaryota; kingdom Viridiplantae; phylum Streptophyta; class Magnoliopsida; order Poales; family Poaceae; genus Triticum; species Triticum timopheevii. Next base: position 189,673,549 of record OY997266.1, on the reverse strand, counting down.
AATAAGAGGTTCCACCAAGACTGAGATCATTTGGGAAAATTTGCCAATGCAACTTTTGTGAACCCTAGAAATCAAAAGAAATGGACTTTCCAAGATTTAGTCATGCAAATCTGTTCTCCTTGATGCACCACTTGGTGTAGTGTCATCATTTGAGGTTATGAACATGTCCACAAAAGTTGAGATCAAAAGGAGAAAGTTTCCAATGTAGAGTTATTCAAATTTGGTTCTGGACAGGAAGGGTTTTGGGGCACTTTGATCAAGTTAACTTGTTCTCCAACTTGTGACACTTGGTCTAGATAAATTATTAGACCATTTGAGCATGCTCACAAGGTTTGAGAACATTTGGACATGTTTGGCAGTGCAAAGTTGTTCAAACTTGAAAAAGGACAGAAGTGGTTTTGAGAGGGTTTCATGGGGTTATACTGTTCTCCATGACATGAGACTTGGCAAGACCATCAAACATGTCATATGTGACATGCTAGAATTTTCTTGGAATTTTATGAAAATATTTCCTGTGGAAATATTTCAAATCCTTGAAATGAGCAGGAATGGTTTTGGGAGGTTTTGTCCAATATTTTGATCATGACCATGTGTTGAAACTCATATATATGGACAATATATGTCCTATGAGTTTCCCTAAATTTTGTCAAATATTTTTGAAGCAATAAAATAATTTTTCCCTATTAAAGACCATTTCCGGCCTTAAGAAAAAGCTTTTAAATAAAATAGGGAAATAGATTTTAAAATTATACCTTTATGGTTTCTGGGTGTCCTATATCTAATAGGAGTCAATTATATTTTTGGAAAGATTTTTACTGCCCTTAATTAAGTACTTGCAGTGCAAATCTCAATTCAGGGGTTTTTAAAAAACTAATTTTTGAAAATACTATTTGGCCAAATTATTTTTGCAAGAAATTATTTTTATGTCCTATACACATGTAATGATCATTGGTTCAAGAGTTTGGAGCAAGGAGATGAAGTATAGGAGTTGGAGGATTTATTTGATTTTTAGAGCACCTGCAAACAGCAGACAAAACCCAATCAAGGCAAGGTCCAAAACACTCAAAAGTTTTTTGTCAAACCACATTTTATCATGATTGTTAGCTTAAGTGTAGTGGCATGAAAATCAGGGTGTGACAGAACTACTGCGATTGTGCCCCGGTTCGGCCAGGCGAGCACCTCAGTAGAGAAAGCCGAAAACTGACTGTCATGATATAGCGTGAGACTGGTCAACCACTCGATGACCCGCCGGAATCTTTAGGATTCTTCCGCCTTGATGAAGGGCTGTTTCCTGGTCAGGCACATACGCGCCCCGAATTCGGGTGAGCGCGGTGCCCCTAGGGGCTATATAATAGACCCACTGTCAAACTCCTATGGCTAAGTGAAAGTGATAAAGCATTATAGTCAAGTTGCCTAGTTTGCCGCGCTATCACCTCCTTCATAGGACCAAGACGTTGGATCAAGTGTGAAAATGCGCCTTTTGCAAACACCCCCACATTATATGCGTGGGGGCTGAAGCCGAAGACTGCCATCTTTTAGGTTATATATACATATACATTAGCGGCCGCACAGGAGGTATTTTAATTCTTGAAAGGCACAAGTATAAAAAGCTTTTATATTCCATCGATACATTGTCTCACAATAATACATGTTATTCGAACATAATATCCTTCGAGCACTGCATCTCTATTAAACAAGCGCCCTAAAGAACTTCCTGAAAATAGTGCTCGACAGGTACTCGGCTTCCGTCCGAATCTTGGGATGCAACATCGGTGGCCTTCATCTCTGCCCGGTATGTCTTGACATGGGCAAGAGCCATCCGCGCACCCTCTATGCATGCCGACCTCCTCATTGCATTGATACGCGACACCGCACCAAGGAACTGCTGCACCAAGCCAAAATAACTCTTCGGCTCAAGCCTTTTTGGCCACAAAAGACTCACGACATCCTTCATGGCAAGTCCGGATAACCTATTCAGCTCTGCCCATTCGGCCAAGCGATCGGTTAATGGAAGCGGGCGCTCTGGAGTATGGAACTGCGACGAAAAAACCTTTTCCATTTCGTGATCCTGTTGATCTCGGAAGTGTTCGGCCGCGTCCGTGGCACTTGCCACCAAGTCCAGATAAGCATCCTCCGCACTCCACAGCCGGTCCAACTGAGCATATTTAGGATCCATGAATTTCCTCCGCAGAAGAAAGGGCTTTCCAGCCGCGATATCTCCGACCTGACGCAGCTCCTTCTTCATAGCTCTCATCGCAGAGCGAGCATCCTTGGCCTCGGTAGTGGCCTTCTTCAGGTCCTCTTGTGCCACTCGATCTTCTTTTTCAAGAAGCTTGCAGCGGTCGGCAGCATTCTTCAACTTCACGGCCATCTCGGCCATTTCCTTCTTGCTGCGGCAGTGAGCAGCCTGTTCGGCTTTTAGCTCTTCGGCCGCCTTGAAGGCAGCCGCATCACTCTTGCTGGCCCGCTCCTTGGCTCGGGCGAGCTCCGCCCGAAGGTTCTCCATGGCAGTGGCACCATCTGCATCAAGCATACATGTTGTAAGGCACGGGCATCAAGCTCCCTTACCAGGTGTTCGCGGAGAAATTGCATACCTTGTGACTCGTCAAGTCGCTTATTGACAAGTGCGATGTCGGCATCCGCCACATCAAGTTGCTGCTTTAGTTTGGCAAATTCATCAGTCCGGCTAGCCACCAGACCCTTCGCCACCTACATAGGAAGGGCGACATATTGTACCTGGGATTATGATCCTCGGCGCGCTATCATTTTTTGACAACACACCGAGTCTCAAGGGCTACTATCTACACAGGGTGCATTTTATATGCGGAACTGTCAGAAGGTACATCATTTTGCGTACCTCAAAACCTGTCAGTAAACTTCTGACGGCTTCGTGAAAACCGCTCTCAGCGGATGAAATCCTTTCAATCACCATACCCATTAATGCACGGATGATCTTCTGAGATAGACACTCGCCCGAGCAGATCCTTCAGCTCCTCCGACCATACACTAGGTGGTGCCGGACTTGTCCAACAGCCTTTTTCGAAGGCCGGACGCGGAGGGCTTTGGGAGGACGTACGACTGCCTTCCGGCCCTGCCGGACTCGGAGAAACCCTCCACGACGACACCTTAGGGTCGCCCTCCTTGCAAGACAGTACGGCAGGGAGAGGCGTTTCGCTCTCCATCATCTCCGGACGAAGATCCCCTGAAGAGGAGCTCTGTTGAGAAGGGCTGAGATCCGAACTACAAGGTAAAATTTTGGTTATCTTCATCAGAAATAGGGCAGGGATATGCTTTATTTTAAAAAACTCCCCTTTTTACTCACGGCTCGGTGGAGGGCTGATCCCCTTGGGGGCACAATGCGGCCGAGGCATCTCTCGGCGCAGGACCCTCTGACGAAGATTTCTTCCCCCGCTTTGAGACCATGGTCTCTGGGTCTTCAGAGGCGGTCCTCTTCTTCCGTTGGATGGAGGGATTCTCGATCCCTCCTTTCCTGACAGCCTCCTTCACGGAGGTGGTAGCTTCCTTGTTCCCCCCTTCACCTTCTTCCGAAGGCGCAACCTCCAGCATCCTGGTTAACACGGGATCCGGCATGGTCTCAAGGAGGGGGGCCGGACACCAGATTAACTTTGCTTTCGCTATCCACTCCTGTTCAAGGGACAACTCTTTTGAGGGCAAATTCATGATAAATATGGGATAGCGTGTCCGGGTACAGGGCTACTTACTTGAGTATCCGGGCGATTGCAGCTCAGACCTGCGTCCTCGGTCAAGTCCGGACACATCGCTTGTGATCCGAAGAAAAGCTTATACATCTCCACGGGTGTTGCGCCCATAAAATGTTGGAGAGCTCGTGGTCCCTCTGGGTTAAATTCCCACAGGCGGAGGGGGCGACGTTTGCAGGGCAGGGTGTGACAAATCGGCATGACCTGCGCTACTACGACTAGAGTGATATCTCTCTCTAGGAGGTCTTGAATTCGGCCCTGCAACAAGGGCACGTCCTTAGACGACCCCCAGTCAAGTCCTTTATTGACCCATGACGCCAGCCGCGATGGAGGACCCGAGCGAAAGGCAGGTGGCGCCACCCATTTGGTGCCCCTGGGAGCTGTGATATAAAACCACTCTTATTGCCATAGGCTGAGCTCCTCTTGAAAAGAGCCCTCGGGCCACGGAGCATCATCATTATTGCTTATAACAGCCCCTCCACACTCTGCCTGCTGCCCCTTGATCATCTTTGGCTCCACTTTGAAGGTCTTGAGCAACAATCCGAAGTGAGGGGTAATGCGGAGGAAGGCTTCGCATACGACAATGAATGATGAGATGTGGAGGATGGACTGCGGATCCAAGTCCTGAAATTCCAACCCATAATAAAACATGAGCCCCCTCATGAAGGGGTCCATCGGGAAGCCTAGCCCCCGAAGGAAGTGAGACGCGAACACCACGCTTTCACCAGGCTTGGGAGTGGGAATAACCTGCCCTTGGGCAGGCAGCCTATGCGAAATTTCTCCGGTTAGATACCTGGCATCTCTTAGCTTTAGCACGTCTTCTTCCGTAACGGAGGAAGGCATTCACCGGCCTTGCAGGTCGAAGCCGGACATCATCGAAGGTCCGAAGCGCCTGAATCTGGAGCTTTGGGTGTTGGAACTCGAGGCGAGGGGCGGATTCGATTGAGATTAAAAGAAAGGAGTGGAGCCTTGGTCTCTTTATAAAGAGGTGGAATACCAAGAGCCTTCCCCGTGACCGTTCGAGACTCGCCTTCGATAGAGGAGACGTGCCAACGGGCACAACTGGGTTACCCACGCCCGTATTGATGAGAATCCCGGAATAAGGGGACACGATCTCTGCTTTGACAAGACGCACCAAGGAAACCGCCTCGCTAAACGCGCTGAGGTGGGATAGTAAAAACGATTCGAATAAAGGCTTGGTCGTGGTGTGATGTCACGCCACGGAATACGTCAACAGATTGAATTTTTGTAAATATTATTCTCTCTACGGTGGTATGTGGAACTTATTTTGCAGAGCCGGACACTATCCTTGTGTTCAAAATCTTCTATGAAGTATTCGGAGGAGGAACCCGCCTTGCAATGCCGAAGAGAATATGCGCGCCGGACTCGTCGTCATTGAAGCCTGGTTCAGGGGCTACTGAGGGAGTCCTAGATTAGGGGGTGTCTGGATGGCCAGACTATAGCCTTTGGCCGGACTCCTGGACTATGAAGATACAAGATTGAAGACTTCGTCCCGTGTCCGGATGGGACTTTCCTTGGCGTGGAAGGCAAGCTTGGCGATACGGATATGTAGATCTCCAACCATTGTAACCGACTCTGTGTAACCCTAACCCTCTTCGGTGCCTATATAAACCAGAGGGTTTTAGTCCGTAGGACGAACAACAATCATACCATAGGGTTGCTTCTAGGATTTAGCCTCTCTGATCTCATGGTAGATATACTCTTGTACTACCCATATCATCAATATTAATCAAGCAGGAGTAGGGTTTTCCCTCCATCGAGAGGGCCCAAACCTGGATAAAAACATCGTGTCCCTTGTCTCCTGTTACCATCCGCCTACACACACAGTTTGGGACCCCCTACCCGAGATCTGCCGGTTTTGACACCGACACCTCACATCACATCACACCCCTTTAGTTGCTCGACTCTGCAGAGCTACTATCGAGTGCCGAGGGTGATCCCTCATAACGCACTCCTGATGATAATTCTGTAGTGTAGCTATTTGGTCGTGGTCATCGAGGGTGATTTCCTCTTTCACCATTCTCGATACGGCTCTGTCGTTCAACACCTCAAGTGTGAACCTCAAGGGTGATCCCTCTTATGTTCACCTTGATGATTACATTGAGTGGAATCCACCGGGGGTGATTCCTCGGGTTTTCCCCTTGATGTCTGGACACACAGTTACCTTGACTTTACTTGAGACCTTGGTGAAAGTCGGGCGGGCCCGGAGAGCACCCGCAAGATGGTTACGTGGCACGGCCGGGCATTCTAGGCCCTTGTCGTCAGTCCACGAGATAGGGCGACGGGGTCACTTTCGATCGTGAGTCTCTGTTCGTCTCCGCAAGCTAATAATACACTATGGTTTGGGTATTTGTTCTGAGTTAGCCTTTGGCCTTTACGCACTAACCACCACGCGAGAATAGTTATGGGCCTCAAAGTCGCAGTATGAGCCGAAGCTTTGTCAGACATCCAGTTCAGCAGTGCGGCACGGTCGGATCGTGCTGGCCATCCGAGGCGGTGTTGGTATTAACCCTGTGCGCAACGACCCGGAGTTCCGCGGGCGATGGGCCCAAGACCCTGGAGCACTTAGGATGTAGACTGGCAGGGACCTCTCTGCTAATCCTAGGTAGGGCTGCGACGTGTTGATCTTCCGAGGCCGGGTATTGACCCCAGAAAGGTGTGTCCGGCTAGAGTGATCGAGCGTGTTGGGTAACGTGATGCACCCCTGCAGGGAAGTTATATATTCGAATACCGTGTCCGCGGTAATGGATGTTCAGACTTATATCCTGATCTTATATAACTAGAAATGGATAATTGAGATATGTGGCTCTGGGATTGCTTTCTCGCAGGGAGTCGAGGAAGGATCTCTGGGCATTAATGTTACTACATGCTTGTTAATTATAAACTGCTATTCTTTACTCTTCTACATGCTGCAAGATGCTCAGAGCTGCGTGAAGATGCTAGTCTTCGATAGGCTGGCATTCTGCAGTTCAGTCTACAGATACAAACCTTCCATTTGATACCAATGCATACTTAGTATAGATCTGATGCTTGCGAGTACTTTGGATGAGTACTCACGGTTGCTTTGCTACCCCTTTCCCCCTTCTTTATTCTTTCCGGTTGATGCAACCAGATGGTGGATCCTTGGAGCCAGATGCCACCGCCGATGGATGCTACTACATGGAGGCCGTCGACGACCAGGAGTAGTTAGGAGGTCCCAGGCAGGAGGCCTTGCCTCTTCGATCGCTGTTGCTTTTGTGCTAGCCTTCTTAAGGCATCCTTGTTTAACTTATGTTTGTACTCAGATATTGTTGCTTCCGCTGACTCTTGTGTATCGAGCTATGTATTCGAGCCCTCGAGGCCCCTGGCTGGTAATATAAAGCTTGTATTATTTTATTTGTGTCTAGAGTTGTGTTGTGATATCTTCCCGTGAGTCCTTGATCTTGATCGTACACATTTGCGTGTATGGTTAGTGTATGATTGAATCAGGGGCGTCACAATTCTGCTCTCATACGGCTGACTATGATATCATGGCCGACAATTTGTTTGTTTTGCATGCAAAAAAATGTGCACGTTTTGAAAATCAATGTCTCCAACTCGAAACTTAGATTGTCCATTCAATTCAAATATGGATCATTGAGCTACTAGAAGCAAATACCATCATACGATCCAATTCAAATGAAATTCCAAATGTGTTTATCCTAAATATGATGACAAAGGCAAAAATGTGTATGTGTATGAATAAAGTGGATGATTATAAAGTTTGAACATGCCCGTATGTGTATATCTCTAGGTTTGATATATGAATTTGAAATCACGAAATCCCGGCTTAAAAAATGTACCTCCGTTTAAATGAATTACAAAAGCTAATGATGGAGTCGAATTCCAAAATTCTAATCTTAGGTTTGTAATTCTGGTACATCAAGGTATATCACGCATGTTCAAAAGTATCATTATCTCATAGTACAAACAGTGAAACAAATTGATCAACCATGAGTGCACAATATCTCAATTACGCTAAAGTCCCTCAAATATAGACACCTCACTCTTTATCTGAAGTCAACCCCCCCCCCCCCCCACAACACACACACACACATAGAGAAGTCGTTCTCTCCCCCAAACACCAACAACGAGCACATTAACACCCCTCTCTCTTGTAAAGTTCGGACCCCAACATAGGTCTCTATCACTTTGTCTCTCGGGCATGCAGACATCTCTTCCCTCACTCTCTAGGTCTCCCGCTATCTCTCTTGCCCAAGCACACGCACTATGTAGAGTGTATATTTCCCATACACACAAAACTTCGACCCCAAACGTCTATCTCCCTAGTTATGTGGTTCTCGTGCACTCACCTCACACAACACCCCCACTACAAACAAGCACACTTTGTCTCCTTATGCACCACTCTCCTCTTTCTATCTCTCCCACATGCGGACCCGCCCCAGCTCCTTCCCTGTATACATATATGTCGTGACTCTTTGCATAGCTCCCTAATGTATAATCATTCTCGATTTCGCACATTGTTCTCTACACCATCTATTCTAGATCTCTCATGAAGTCCCTATCACACACATGATGACTCGCTTCCCTTGCGTCTCCGTTCATAGGCCAATTTCGGACAACATCAACATTGTCTCCCTATCTATACGCCACTTATGGACACAAACGCCCCCTCTCGCCCCCTCTCTTCCTCTCTCTCTCTCTCCGTCACTAGCTCTCTCTTTCTCTCGCTCTCACACCCCTCTCCCACACACACACACTCAATGTCTCTTCCAAATAGTCTGCTCCCCCAGCCCGCACCTGTGCTATCCCGCTACTACACATCTCACACCATTCCCCCTTCCCTTATACTAGGTTTACATCATCAGTGGTCTCTCTACTCCATGTACACTCTCTCCCTCTCACACACAAACGCGTGCACAAACACACACAAACACGCACAAACACCCATTTATCTGGATCCTCATCTCTCCCCATGTCCGCATGTGTATCTCACACACTCACTCTCTAATTATGTATATGTGTCTCCACGTTACACAACACAAACCCCCATGTACATGTCTCTCTCTATCCTCCACACACATAGACACAAAGAATATGTTATCATTGCCTCAGTCTCTAACATATCACACACACACACTGTCTCTCTCTCTCTCTCTCTCTCTCTCTCTCTATCGCAAACACACTCAACAAGGGTTTCCCCGAGAATAACTTACCATCTATTCATCAACAATCGTGGAAGTACGGCGAACACGAGACGTGAAAAAGAATAAATCTACACGTGCTTAGACCACCTAGTATGACTACTAGGAATAGAGAAAGCCAAAAAGAGCGCCGCCGTCACCCCCTCCTTGTCGGCGACGGGAAAATCTTTGTTTTACACGGTCGAGAAGTCATTTTGCTAAGGCCCCACATGCCGAGGCATTGAATAGAATGTAGATGCTAGTTTACGGAAGCAAGTATCGATAATACGTTTCTATCTCCATACTTATATTTCTTCTCTTATAAAAAACCGAGTTGGTGATGATGGTATGTGTGCCATCTTGCAATATAGACCGTCCGATCTATATCTGACCGATGGAAATTAAACTAAAAGATACCCGCACCCTTCTCCACATTTGCAGACAAGGCCTTCCCTCATTCATCCTTATCTCCAACAAACCTCATTGTTGAGCAATTAAGAAAGGAAGCCTCTGGAACAAACTGGCCTGGTGGCCGCTGCCGGCATCGTCAATTCCCATGCCTCCGCTCAGTCCGACCACCAACCACCACCACACCCCACTCCTCTTCACCTTATCTCATATTTCTCGAGATATCATTAGTTTTTACACATGGTATTACTCCCGCAAGGGTCAATCACAACAAGTGTTTTATAAAAAAATGCATCTTGATGTTCCGTGCAATGCACGGATCTTGCTAGTACTCCTACACAAGACTAAGTTGGTGATGCTGGTGTGTCTGCCATCCGTCGTTTTTGACCATTAGATCTACATCTAACGACTGTGAGGTAAGTTGTTGCCTTTTCTCACCAACATCCCACTTGTCTACCAATTTGCAGAAAAACCCATAATTAGTATCTTAAAACCAACCACATCCCTCCCTGACCTCACCAAAACATCCCAAGGAATATATTCTAATTGAAACATAATATATCTCTAGTGACATATGTATATCAAAATTAGAGTGTTCTGTACCAAGTTTGTGAATAAGTATTATTCTAATTATGATTCGTTGCAACGGACATGAACATTGCTAGTATTTCCAACCATGCATTTTTTCCTAGTATTCCATAGTTTCGAGTTTTCCATCAAGATATTAGTCACTCATGATTGATATTTACTTTCAATCATGTACACATATGCACTATGTAACTAGCCTTGCTTATTGGCTTCCAAAGCTTAACTTTCACTCCTACTTACAATATGTAGAGTATTTAACAAAAAACTACCACTTTTAACCAGCCCTAGGAAGAATCTATTGTACAAAAAATAGCAAAAACATACCCAAAATTTCTTAATCCACGCCAAAAACTACTACCTAGTACTCCTACCGATTAGGTTCGTTTAAACCCATTTATGACAGGGTTGGCCCACACGTCTGTGTTGACGAGGTAGCTTAAACCAACACATTTTGTTTGACCGCCGACACGGGGGATGTCGGTGTCAAAACCGGCGGATCTCGGGTAGGGGGCCCCGAACTGTGTGTCTAGGCGGATGGTAACAGGAGACGAGGGACACGATGTTTTTACCCAGGTTCGGTCCCTCTTGATGGAGGTAAAACCCTACGTCCTGCTTGATTAATATTGATGATATGGGTAGTACAAGAGTGGATCTACCACGAGATCAAGGAGGCTAAACCCTAGAAGCTAGCCTATGGTATGATTGTTGTAATGTATGTTGTCCTACGGACTAAAGCCCTCCAGTTTATATAGACACCGGAGGAGGCTAGGGTTACACAGAGTCGGTTACAATGGTAGGAGATCTACATATCCGTATTGCCAAGCTTGCCTTTCACGCCAAGGAAAGTCCCATCCGGACACGGGACGGAATCTTCAATCTTGTATCTTCGTAGTCTTGGAGTCTGGCGGATAATGATAGTCCGGCTGTCCGGACACCCCCTAGTCCAGGACTCCCTCAGTAGCCCCTGAACCAGGCTTCAATGACGATAAGTCCGGCGCGCATAGTGTTCGGCATTGCAAGGCGGGTTCCTCCCTTGAATAATCCAAAGAAGATCATGAACACCAGGATAGTGTCTGGCTCTGCAAAATAAATTCCACATTCCACCGTAGAGAGAATAAAATGTACACTTAGTTCAACCTGCTGACGTATTATGCGGCGTGACATCACACCACTACCAAGCCTTTGTTTGAATCGTTTTTTACTACACCACCTCAGCACGTTTAGCGCGGTTTCCTTGGCACGTCTTGTCGAAGCAGAGATCGTGTTCCCCTTATTCTGGGATTCTCATCAATACGTGCGTGGGTAACCCAACCGTTCCTGTCGCCACGCCTCCTCTATCGAAGGTCAATCCCAAACGGTCACGGAGACGGCCCTTGGTATTTCGTCCCCTTTATAAGAGGACCAAGGCTCGTCCTTGTTCTCCAATCTCGCATCAAATCTCTTCCCCGCTCCCAGTTCCAACACCCAGAGCCTCAGATTCGAGCGCTTCGGATCCTCAATCATGTCCAGCTCCGACCTCCAGGGTTGTTGGATGCCCTCCTCCGTCACGGAGGAGGACATATTGAAGTTACGTGAAGCCAAGTACCTGGCCTACGAGGTTTCGCACAGGTTGCCTGCCCAAGGGCAGGCCGTGCCCGCCCCCGAGCCCGATGAATACGTCGTCTTCGTATCCCACCTCCGTCGGGGTTTAGGCTTCCCGACGTACCCCTTCGTGAGAGGGCTCCTGTTCTACTATGGGCTGGACTTTCACGACTTGGCTCCGGAGTCCATCCTCCATATCTCCGCATTCATTATCATCTGCGAAGCCTTCCTTGTTGGGGAACGTTGCAGAAAATTAAAATTTTTCCTACGGCTTCACCAAGATCCATCTATGAGTTCATCTAAGCAACGAGTCATGGGAGAGAGTTTGCATCTACATACCACTTGTAGATCGCGTGCGGAAGCTTGCAAGGTGATGATGTAGTCGTACTCGAACGTGATTCAGATCACCGATGCCAAGTGCTGAACGGACAGCACCTCCGTGTTCAACACACGTACGGGACGAGCGACGTCTCCTCCTTCTTGATCCAGCAAGGGAGAAGGAGAGGTTGAGGAAGACAGCTCCACCGGCAGCACGACGGCGTGGTGATGGTGGAGAAGCAGTACTCCGACAGGGCTTCGCTGAGCACACAACGGAGGAGGAGAGGTGTTGGGGAGGGAGAAGGAGGCAACCAAAGGCCAAGCACTCAAGGTGTGAAGTCCCTCCTCTCCCCCACTATATATAGGAGGGCCAAGGGGGGGGGGGGTGGCCGGCCCTAGGAGATCCAATCTCCTAGGGGGGCGGCGGCCAAGGGGGGTTTCCCTCCCCCCCAAGGCACCTAGGAGGTGCCTTCCCCTCCTAGGACTCTTCCCCCTTGAACCCTAGGCGCATGGGCCTATGTGGGGCTGGTGCCCTTGGCCCATGCAGGCCAAGGTGCACCCCCTACAGCCCATGTGGCCCCCCCGGGGCAGGTGGCCCCACCCGGTGGGCCCCCGGGACCCCTCCGGTGGTCCCGGTACAATACCGATAACCCCGAAACTTGTCCCGATGCCCGAAACAGGACTTCCCATATATAAATCTTTACCTCCGGACCATTCCGGAACTCCTCGTGACGTCCGGGATCTCATCCGGGACTCCGAACAACATTCGGTAGTCACATACTTGACTTCCTACTAACCCTAGCGTCACCGAACCTTAAGTGTGTAGACCCTACGGGTTCGGGAGACACGCAGACATGACCGAGACGACTCTCGGGCAATAACCAACAGCGGGGTCTGGATATCCATGTTGGCTCCCACATGCTCCTCGATGATTTCATCGGTTGAACCACGATGTCGAGGATTCGATCAAACCCTGTATACAATTCCCTTCGTCAATCGGTACGTTACTTGCCCGAGATTCGATCGTCGGTATCCCAATACCTTGTTCAGTCTCGTTACCCGGCAAGTCACTTTACTCGTACCGTAATGCATGATCCCGTGGCCAACACCTTGGTCACATTGAGCTCATTATGATGATGCATTACCGAGTGGGCCCAGAGATACCTCTCCGTTATACGGAGTGACAAATCCCAGTCTCGATCTGCGTCAACCCAACAGATACTTTCGGAGATACCTGTAATGCACCTTTATAGTCACCCAGTTACGTTGTGACGTTTGATACACCCAAGGCACTCCTACGGTAACCGGGAGTTACACGATCTCATGGTCGAAGGAATAGATACTTGACATTGGCAAAGCTTCTAGCAAACGAACTATACGATCTTTTATGCTATGCTTATGATTGGGTCTTGTCCATCACATCATTCTCCTAATGATGTGATCCCGTTATCAACGACATCCTATGTCCATAGTCAGGAAACCATGACTATCTATTGATCATAACGAGCTAGTCAACTAGAGGCTCACTAGGGACTCATTGGGTCTAAGTGTTCACACGTGTATTACGATTTCCGGATAATACAGTTATAGCATGAACAAAAGACAATTATCATGAACATTGAAATATAATAATCCTTTTATTATTGCCTCTAGGGCATATTTCCAACAGTCTCCCACTTGCACTAGAGTCACCAATCTAGTTACATTGTGATGAATCGAACACCCATAGAGTTCTGGTGTTAATCATGTTTTGCACGCGAGAGAGGTTTAGTCAACGGATCTGCGACATTCAGATCCGTGTGCACTTTGCAAATCTCTATGTCTCCATCTTGAACATTTTCACGGATGGAGTTGAAACGATGCTTGATGTGCCTGGTCTTCTTGTGAAACCTGGGCTCCTTGGCAAGGGCAATAGCTCCAGTGTTGTCACAGAAGAGTTTGATCGGCCCCGACGCATTGGGTATGACTCCTAGGTCGGTGATGAACTCCTTCATCCAAATCGCTTCATGCGCTGCCTCCGAGGCTGCCATGTACTCCGCTTCACATGTAGATCCCGCCACGACGCTCTGCTTGCAGCTGCACCAGCTTACTGCTCCACCATTCAACATATACACGTATCCGGTTTGTGACTTAGAGTCATCCAGATCTGAGTCGAAGCTAGCGTCGACGTAACCCTTTACGACGAGCTCTTCATCTCCTCCATAAACGAGAAACATGTCCTTTGTCCTTTTCAGGTACTTCAGGATATTCTTGACCGCTGTCCAGTGTTCCTTGCCGGGGTTACTTTGGTATCTTGCAACCAAACTTACGGCAAGGTTTACATCGGGTCTGGTACACAGCATGGCATACATAATAGATCCTATGGCTGAAGCATAGGGGATGACACTCATCTCTTCTTTATCTTTTGCCGTGGTCGGTGACTGAGCCGAGCTCAATCTCACACCTTGTAACATAGGCAAGAACCCCTTCTTGGACTGATCCATTTTGAACCTCTTCAAAATCTTATCAAGGTATGTGCTTTGTGAAAGACCTATGAGGCGTCTCGATCTATCTCTATAGATCTTGATGCCTAATATATAAGCAGCTTCTCCAAGGTCCTTCATTGAAAAACACTTGTTCAAGTAGGCCTTAATGCTGTCCAGGAGTTTCGTATCATTTCCCATCAAGAGTATGTCATCTACATATAATAGGAGAAATGCTACAGAGCTCCCACTCACTTTCTTGTAAACGCAGGCTTCTCCATAAGTCTGCGTAAACCCAAACGCTTTGATCATCTCATCAAAGCGAATGTTCCAACTCCGAGATGCTTGCACCAGTCCATAAATGGATCGCTGGAGCTTGCATACTTTGTTAGCGTTCTGAGGAACGACAAAACCTTCCGGCTGCATCATATACAGCTCTTCCTTAAGATGTCCATTAAGGAATGCCGTTTTGACGTCCATCTGCCATATCTCATAATCATAGTATGCGGCAATTGCTAACATGATTCGGACGGACTTAAGCTTCGCCACGGGAGAGAATGTCTCGTCGTAGTCAATCCCTTGAACTTGTCGATAACCCTTAGCGACAAGTCGAGCTTTATAGATGGTAACATTACCATCCGCGTCCGTCTTCTTCTTAAAAATCCATTTATTTTCTATCGCTCGCCGATCATCGGGCAAGTCTGTCAAAGTCCATACTTTGTTTTCATACATGGATTCTATCTCGGATTTCATGGCCTCAAGCCATTTGTTGGAATCCGGGCCCGCCATTGCTTCTTCATAGTTCGAAGGTTCATTGTTGTCTAGCAACATGATTTCCATGACAGGGTTGCCGTACCACTCTGGTGCGGAACGTGTCCTTGTGGACCTTCGAAGTTCAGTAGCAACTAGATCTAAAGTACCTTGATCATCATCAACATTTTCCTCTTCAGTTGGTGTGGGCATTACAGGAATGGTTTCCTGCGCTGCACCACTTTCCCGTTCGAGAGGTAGTACTTCATCGAGTTCTACTTTCCTCCCACTTACTTCTTTCGAGAGAAACTCTTTCTCCAGAAAGCATCCGTTCTTGGCAACAAAAATCTTGCCTTCGGATCTTAAGTAGAAGGTATACCCGACAGTTTCCTTAGGGTATCCTACGAATACGCATTTTTCCGACTTGGGTTCGAGCTTTTCAGGTTGAAGTTTCTTGACATAAGCATCGCATCCCCAAACTTTTAGAAACGACAGCTTAGGTTTCTTCCCAAACCATAATTCATACGGTGTCGTCTCAACGGATTTAGACGGTGCCCTATTTAAAGTGAATGTAGCTGTCTCTAGAGCGTATCCCCAAAATGATAGCGGTAAATCGGTAAGAGACATCATAGACCGCACCATATCCAATAGAGTGCGATTACGACGTTCGGACACACCGTTTCGCTGAGGTGTTCCAGGCGGCGTGAGTTGTGAAACGATTCCACATTTTCTTAAGTGTGTACCAAATTCGTGACTTAAGTATTCGCCCCCACGATCTGATCGTAGGAACTTTATCTTACGGTCACGTTGATTCTCTACCTCACTCTGAAATTCCTTGAACTTTTCAAAGGTCTCAGACTTGTGTTTCATTAAGTAGACATACCCATATCTACTCAAGTCGTCAGTGAGAGTGAGAACATAACGATATCCTCCGCGAGCCTCAACGCTCATTGGACCGCACACATCGGTATGTATGATTTCCAACAAGTTGGTTGCTCGCTCCATTGTTCCGGAGAACGGAGTCTTGGTCATTTTGCCTAAGAGGCAAGGTTCGCATGTGTCAAATGATTCATAATCAAGAGACTCTAAAAGTCCATCAGAATGGAGCTTCTTCATGCGCTTGACACCAATGTGACCAAGGCGGCAGTGCCACAAGTATGTGGGACTATCGTTATCAACTTTACATCTTTTGGCATCCATACTATGAACATGTGTAATATTACGCTCGAGATTCATCAAAAATAAACCATTGACCATCGGAGCATGACCATAAAACATATCTCTCATATAAATCGAACAACCATTATTCTCAGACTTAAATGAGTAGCCATCTCGTATTAAACGAGATCCAGATACAATGTTCATGCTCAAACTTGGCACTAAATAACAATTATTGAGGTTTAAAACTAATCCCGTAGGTAAATGTAGAGGCAGCGTGCCGACGGCGATCACATCGACCCTGGAACCATTCCCGACGCGCATCGTCACCTCGTCCTTCGCCAATCTCCGTTTATTCCGCAGCTCCTGCTGTGAGTTACATATGTGAGCAACGGCACTGGTATCAAATACCCAGGAGTTACTTCGAGTACTGGTAAGGTACACATCAATTACATGTATATCAAATATACCTTTGGTGTTGCCGGCCTTCTTATCCGCTAAGTATTTGGGGCAGTTCCGCTTCCAGTGCCCCTTCCCCTTGCAATAAAAGCACTCAGTCTCAGGCTTGGGTCCATTCTTTGACTTCTTCCCGGCAACAGGCTTACCGGGCGCGGCTATATCTTTGCCGTCCTTCTTGAAGTTCTTCTTACCCTTGCCCTTCTTGAACTTAGTGGTCTTATTGACCATCAACACTTGATGTTCTTTCTTGATTTCAGCCTCTGCTGACTTCAGCATCGAGAACACTTCAGGAATGGTCTTTACCATCCCCTGCATGTTGTAGTTTATCACAAAGCTCTTG
The DNA here is from genome assembly GCA_963921465.1 of Triticum timopheevii. Taxonomy (NCBI): domain Eukaryota; kingdom Viridiplantae; phylum Streptophyta; class Magnoliopsida; order Poales; family Poaceae; genus Triticum; species Triticum timopheevii. The sequence continues at coordinate 189,656,583 of OY997266.1, read as the reverse complement.
TAGCTTGGTGGGAGCGACTGGAGGATTCTGTCAATGACCGCCTCATCTGGGAGGTTAATGTTCAACTGGGTCATACGTGCGTGCAACCCAGACATCTTCAGGATGTGTTCACTGACAGAACTATTCTCCTCCATCTTACAACTGTAGAACTTGTCGGAGACATCATATCTCTCGACCCGGGCATGAGCTTGGAAAACTAGTTTCAGCTCTTCGAACATCTCATATGCTCCGTGATGCTCAAAACGCTTTTGGAGCCCCGGTTCTAAGCTGTAAAGCATGCCGCACTGAACGAGGGAGTAATCATCAGCACGAGTTTGCCAAGCGTTCATAACGTCTTGGTTTTCTGGGACGGGAGCGGCACCTAGCGGTCCTTCTAGGACATATTGCTTCCTGGCAGCTATGAGGATGATCCTCAGGTTCCGGACCCGGTCCGTATAGTTGCTGCCATCATCTTTCAGCTTGGTTTTCTCTAGGAACGCGTTGAAGTTCATGTTGACATTAGCATTGGCCATTGATCTACAATACATATTTGCAAAGGTTTTAGACTAAGTTCATGATAATAAAGTTCTTAATCAAAATTATGAACTCCCACTTAGATTAGACATCCCTTTAGTCATCTAAGTGTTACACGATCCGAGTCGACTAGCCCGTGTCCGATCATCACGTGAGACGGACTAGTCATCGTCGGTGAACATCTTTATGTTGATCGTATCTTCCATATGACTCGTGTTCGACCTTTCGGTCTCCGTGTTCCGAGGCCATGTCTGCACATGCTAGGCTCGTCAAGTTAACCCTAAGTGTTTTCGCTGTGTAAAACTGTCTTACACCCGTTGTATGTGAACGTAAGGATCCATCACACCCGATCATCACGTGGTGCTTAGAAACGACGAACTGTAGCAACGGTGCACAGTTAGGGGAGAACACTTCTTGAAATTTTGTAAGGGATCATCTTATTTACTACCGTCGTCCTAAGTAAATAAGATGCATAAACATAATAAACATCACATGCAATTATATGGTTGTGACATGATATGGCCAATATCATCAAGCTCCATTGATCTCCATCTTCGGGGCTCCATGATCATCTTGTCACCGGCTTGACACCATGATCTCCATCATCATGATCTCCATCACCGTGTCTTCATGAAGTTGTCACGCCAACGACTACTTCTACTTCTATGACTAACACGTTTAGTAATGAAGTAAAGTAGTTTACATGGCGTTCTTCAATGACACGCAGGTCATACAAAAAAATAAAGACAACTCCTATGGCTCCTGCCGGTTGTCATACTCATCGACATGCAAGTCGTGAATCCTATTACAAGAAAATGATCTCATACATCACAATTCAACATTCATCACAACTTCTGGCCATATCACATCACATGATCAATCGCTGCAAAAACAAGTTAGACGTTCTCTAATTGTTGTTGCATCTTTTACGTGGCTGCGATTGGGTTCTAGCAAGAACGTTTTCTTACCTACGAATCACCACAACGTGATTTTGTCAACTTCTATTTACCCTTCATAAGGGCCCTGTTCATCGATTCCGCTCCAAATAAAGTGGGAGAGACAGACACCCGCCAGCCACCTTATGCAACTAGTGCATGTCAGTCGGTGGAACCGGTCTCACGTAAGCGTACGTGTAAGGTTGGTCCGGGACGCTTCATCCCACAATACCGTTGAGCAAGAAAAGACTAGTAGAGGCAAGTAAGATGACAAGATCAACGCCCACAACAAATTGTGTTCTACTCGTGCATTAGAGAACTACGCATAGACCTAGCTCATGATGCCACTGTTGGGGAACGTTGCAGAAAATTAAAATTTTTCCTACGGCTTCACCAAGATCCATCTATGAGTTCATCTAAGCAACGAGTCATGGGAGAGAGTTTGCATCTACATACCACTTGTAGATCGCGTGCGGAAGCTTGCAAGGTGATGATGTAGTCGTACTCGAACGTGATTCAGATCACCGATGCCAAGTGCTGAACGGACAGCACCTCCGTGTTCAACACACGTACGGGACGAGCGACGTCTCCTCCTTCTTGATCCAGCAAGGGAGAAGGAGAGGTTGAGGAAGACAGCTCCACCGGCAGCACGACGGCGTGGTGATGGTGGAGAAGCAGTACTCCGACAGGGCTTCACTGAGCACACAACGGAGGAGGAGAGGTGTTGGGGAGGGAGAAGGAGGCAACCAAAGGCCAAGCACTCAAGGTGTGAAGTCCCTCCTCTCCCCCACTATATATAGGATGGCCAAGGGGGGGGTGGCCGGCCCTAGGAGATCCAATCTCCTAGGGGGGCGGCGGCCAAGGGGGGTTTCCCTCCCCCCCAAGGCACCTAGGAGGTGCTTTCCCCTCCTAGGACTCTTCCCCCTTGAACCCTAGGCGCATGGGCCTATGTGGGGCTGGTGCCCTTGGCCCATGCAGGCCAAGGCGCACCCCCTACAGCCCATGTGGCCCCCCCGGGGCAGGTGGCCCCACCCGGTGGGCCCCCGGGACCCCTCCGGTGGTCCCGGTACAATACCGATAACCCCGAAACTTGTCCCGATGCCCGAAACAGGACTTCCCATATATAAATATTTACCTCCGGACCATTCCGGAACTCCTCGTGACGTCCGGGATCTCATACGGGACTCCGAACAACATTCGGTAGTCACATACTTGACTTCCTACTAACCCTAGCGTCACCGAACCTTAAGTGTGTAGACCCTACGGGTTCGGGAGACACGCAGACATGACCGAGACGACTCTCGGGCAATAACCAACAGCGGGGTCTGGATATCCATGTTGGCTCCCACATGCTCCTCGATGATTTCATCGGTTGAACCACGATGTCGAGGATTCGATCAAACCTTGTATACAATTCCCTTTGTCAATCGGTACGTTACTTGCCCGAGATTCGATCGTCGGTATCCCAATACCTTGTTCAGTCTCGTTACCCGGCAAGTCACTTTACTCGTACCGTAATGCATGATCCCGTGGCCAACACCTTGGTCACATTGAGCTCATTATGATGATGCATTACCGAGTGGGCCCAGAGATACCTCTCCGTTATACGGAGTGACAAATCCCAGTCTCGATCCGCGTCAACCCAACAGATACTTTCGGAGATACCTGTAATGCACCTTTATAGTCACCCAGTTACGTTGTGACGTTTGATACACCCAAGGCACTCCTACGGTAACCGGGAGTTACACGATCTCATGGTCGAAGGAATAGATACTTGACATTGGCAAAGCTTCTAGCAAACGAACTATACGATCTTTTATGCTATGCTTATGATTGGGTCTTGTCCATCACATCATTCTCCTAATGATGTGATCCCGTTATCAACGACATCCTATGTCCATAGTCAGGAAACCATGACTATCTATTGATCATAACGAGCTAGTCAACTAGAGGCTCACTAGGGACTCATTGGGTCTAAGTGTTCACACGTGTATTACGATTTCCGGATAATACAGTTATAGCATGAACAAAAGACAATTATCATGAACATTGAAATATAATAATCCTTTTATTATTGCCTCTAGGGCATATTTCCAACATTCCTCCGCGTCACTCCCCACTTCGGCCTGTGGCTGAAGACCTTCAAGGTGGAGCCGAAGATGATCGGGGGGTGTCAAGCGGAGTGCGGCGGGGCGACCATAAGCAAAAAGGCCGATGCCCCGTGGCCCGAGGGTTCCTTCCAAGAGGAACTTGGACTGTGGCAGCAGGAGTGGTTCTATATCACCGCTCCGAAGGGCAGCAGGCAAAAGCCGCCGCCTTCATTCCGCCCGGGACCTCCACGCCAGCTAATGTCGTGGGTCAACCAAGGGCTCAATTGGGGGCCGTCCGAAGATGTGCCCTCACTGCAGGGCCGGATTCGAGACCTCCAAGCGAGGGAGATCGACCTGATCAAGATGATGCAGGTTATGCTAATCAGGCATCTTCTGCCTACAAACGCCGTCCTCTCCGTCTATGGGAGTTAAACTCGGAGGGACCCCGGATTCTCCAACACCTTATGGGTGCGACACCCGTGGAGATGTACAAGTTGTTCTTCGGACCGCAGGTGGCGTGTCCGGATTTAGCCGAGGACGCAGGCCTAAGCCGCGATCGCCCGGATACTCAGGTAAATAGCTCAGAGTCCGGACATTCTGTTTATGTGCCTTTCTAGAATTCGCCTCCTGACCCCTTGTTCTTTACAGGAATGGGTGGCGCGATCAAGGCTGATAAGGTGTCCGGCCCCCCTCCCAGAGACCGCACTGGAGCCCGTGCTGGTCAGAATGTTGGAGGTCGCACCCACAGAAGGGGGCGAAGGGGAAAACAGAGGAGCTAATATTTCGCCCAAAGGGGCGCCTGAAGAGGGGGGAATCAAGAACCCCTCCCTCCAAGGGGAGAAGAGGACCGCCTCCGAAGATCCGGAGGCCAAAGCCCCTAAGCGCAGGAAGAGAGCTTCACCGGGGGGTCCGGCGTCCGGAGAGAATCCGGAGGCACAATCATCGCCAAAGGATCAGCCTCCAGCGAGCCGTGAGTATGAAAAAGGGAATTAATTAGTAAGGAAATGCCTTCATCTGTGCTTCTGTGACCGAAATATTTATATTGCAGTTCGGATCTGCAGCCTTCTCAGATGAGTTCGTCTTCGGGAGACCTTCTTCCGGAGATGATGGAGAGTGATACGCCTCTGTCTGCAGCGCCGTCAGATAAGGCGGGCGAGCCTGAAGTATCGTCACGGAGGGTATCCCCAAGTCCGGAGGGGCCAGAGAGTTCGGCACCCACTAGTATCCGGTCGGGAGAACTAAAGAATCTGCTTGAGAGGGCGTCCATTTCAGAAGATCACCGTGCGTCGATGCGTATGGTGATTGGAAGGATTTCGTCCGCCGAGAGCGGATTGAGCAATGCCGCCATGAGTTTGCTGGTGGGATTTGAGGTATGCGAGAATGACGCACCCATTTGTCTTTTAACAGTTTCGCACATAAAAATGCGCCCTGTATAGATAGTAGCCCCTAAGACTCAGTAGGTTGTCGAAAACGACAGCGTACCGAGGATCGAAATCTAAAGTAATGAATTCCGTTGTTCCTATGCAGGTGGCGGATAGTCTGGGGGCTAGCCGGACTAGTGAGTTTGCCGAGCTGAGTCGGCAACTTGACATGGCGGATGCGGACATCGCACTTGTCAACTGGCGACTTGACGAGTCGCAAGGTAAATGAGTTCTCCGCAGTCACTTTATTTAAGGGGATCGAAGCCCTCCTCTAATAAATTATATGCTTGTTGCACAGACGGTGCTGCTGCTGTGGAGAGCCTTCGGGCTGAACTTGCCCGAGCTAAGGAGCAAGCCCGAAGGAGTGACGCGGCTACATCGTGGGCGGCCGAGGAGTTGAAAGCCGAAAGGGTTGTGCACTGCCTAAGCAGGGCGGAGGTGGTCGAATTGGCCATGAAAGTAAAGGATGTTGCCGACCGCAATGAGGCTCTTGAAAAGGAGCGCTTATCAGAGCGGGAAGACCTGAAGAAGGCCACCGCCGAAGCCAAGGATGCCCGCTCTGCAATGCGGGCTATGAGGGAGGAACTGCGCCAAGCTGGAGATATCGTGGCTGGCAAGCCTTTTCTGCTGCGTCGCCGGTTTATGGATGGAAAGTATGCTCAATTTGAGCGGCTGTGGAGTCCGGAGGATCCGTATATGGACTTAGCTGCAAGTGCGGCTGATGCCGTTAAGCACTTCTGGAGCCAGGAGGATCACAAGATGGAAGAGCTATACTGGTCTCAATTCCATAGTCCGGGCCGCTCACTTTCGTTGACAGACCGGTTGGCCGAATGGGCCGAACTAAATAGATTGTCCGGACTTGCCATGACTGACATCGTGGCTCATGTCTGGCCAGAGAGGCCCAAGGCGACGAGCTACTTCGGCTTACTGCAGCAATTCCTTGGAGCGGTGCCGCATATAAAGGAGATGAAGCCGTCGGCCTGCATCGAGGGCGCGTGGATGGCTCTTGCCCGTATGAAGGCGCACTGTCCGGAGATGGATGCCACCGCTGTTGCCGCCCAGGATTCGGATGAAAACCGGCTCCCCGCCGAGCACTATTTTGGGGAAGTTATGCGTGGCGCTCGTGCAATAGAGTTGCAGTTCTCGAAAAATGTCACGTTCAAATGAATGTATTAGCTTGTAAAACGATGATTATGTTATAACTGCTTTTTATACTTGTGCGTCCCAAGTAGTAAAACTTCTCCTGTGCGGCCGTTTACGTATACATTTGTATAACTTGAAAGATTGCAGTCTTCGGCTTCAGCCCCCACGCACAGGGTGCGGGGGTGTTCGCAAAAATAGCGCGTTTTCACACTTAATCCGACGTCTCGGTCCTGTTTAAGGAGGTGGTAGCGTAGCAAACTAGGCAATCCGGACTATAATGCTTTATCACTTTCACTTAGCCAGTGGAGCTCGAGGGTGGGGCTACGATATAGCCCCTGGTGGCACCGCACATCTCCGAATTCGGGGTGCATATGTGCCTGACCGGGAAACGGTCCTTCGTCAAAGCGGGGAATTCTAAACATTCCGGCAGTCAATCGAGTGGTTGACCAGTCTCTCGCTGTATCATGACAGTCAGTTTTCGGCTTTCTCTACTGAGGTGCTCGCCCAGCCGAACTGGGGCACAATCGCAGTAGTTCTCCTGGTGCCGCGTTAGCCAGTGATACGGAACGTAAGGCAGCAAAACACAGGAGCCGGGCAAACCCAACATTTGACCAAAGACATGATTCGGAGCTGATGCATATAATGCCTAACTCGAGACGCCGAACACTCCCTAAGGTGTTTGGTCTTTATAATAATGGGCAGAGATGCCCTAAGCCCCTAGTGTCCAGGTACGGGCATGGTCTTCTGATGCGGCCGATGCCAAAACGTCAGGCTCCGCTTTGGCTATAGGAAGAAACCAAGGGAGAATAACAACAAGAGACAGTAAAAAAGGTTTACGCAGGGTCTTAATCCAAAAAGAATCCTCACAACGGGTCCCTACTGCACGTCTGTGCCTATGTCTCTGTTGTGCCGTTTATTCTAGATGGGCATGCACGTTGTTCATCTGTAAAAAGAGAGGAACGTTTAGTTTGAAAATAAATCATGCGAAAAATATGTGTAAAAGAAGAAATATAAATAATTAAAGCAGGGTTTGCATGAACCCGCGGTTGTTTGTGCGCACAGCCCCCTGTGAAGAGGTATGCGGCTAGGGAGCCCCTAGCCTGCTGAAGCCGGATTCGTCTATCCGAGTCCGGGGTTTTTAAGTGACCCTCGCACTGAAATGACGCCACGCGGACCGGGCATCTTGAGTGTAAGAGACGCGTAATGTGGTATGGCGTTGAAGCGGACAAAAGCCTTTCGTCCCAAGAGTGCTTGATATTCACTTTCAAATGGGACGATGTGAAAAATTAATTTTTTGCGTCGAAAATTGTTCGGCGATCCGAACACGACTTCTAGCAATGTAGAGCCTGTGCACTTGGCGTAAGGGCCTGGCGTCACTCCTTTGAAGGGAGTGCGGCTGTGTCGGATTTTGGTAGGGTCTATCCCCATCCTATGGATTGTGTTTGAATATAGCAGGTTTAAGTCACTGCCTCCGTCCATTAGGACGTTAGTAAATTGTAATCCGTCTATTATGGGATTCAATATCAGGGGAGTCCGTCTCGCGTTCCGAACGCTTCTGGAATAGTCCAGGTGGTCGAAAGTGATTGGCTTTGACATCCAATCTCTATGGTTTGCTGGGTTGGACCGCGCGGAGCTCTTTTTAAAAAGTGCCGCCCTGTTTTTCCGTACTATCACATGAAGCGAGTTTACTGTTTTGACCCCTTGTGGGAAAGTCTTTTGTTTTCCGGTGCTCTGCTGGTGGGGTTTATCTTCTTCGCTTGACGCGTCAAGGCCCTTGTGTTCGGCATTTAGTCGGTCGGACTGTTTAAAAACCCAACAATCTCTGTGGGTGTGATTTGCAGGCCTTCCGGGGGTGCTGTGGATTTGACATATCCCACCCAAAATCTTGTTTAAGTTGGACAATTCGTCACTGTCATCCTTAAGAGGCTGTGTTTTATTATTGGGCCGCGAGCTTTTGAATCCGGCGTTGACTGCCGTGCTCTTTGGGCTTTTCTCTTTATTCCGGCGCTGCTCTTTTCTGCGACGTGATTTTCCGTTTCCATCTCTTATCTCGGATGTACTTGGGTCGCTGGTGCTGCATCTTGCTAACCAGCTATCCTCTCCCGCACAGAAGCGGGTCATGAGGCTTGTTAGTGCGGACATTGTCCTCGATTTCTCTTGACCAAGGTGCCTGGCGAGCCATTCGTCTCGGACATTGTGCTTGAAAGCTGCTAAGGCTTCGGCGTCCGGATAGTCGACTATTTGGTTCTTTTTGGTAAGGAACCTGTTCCAGAATTTCCGCGCTGACTCTCTGGGCTGTTGAGTTATATGACTTAGATCATCTACATCTGGAGGACGGACATAAGTCCCTTGAAAATTTGCTCTAAACGCATCCTCGAGCTCTTCCCAACTTCCAACAGTGTTTTCTGGGAGGCTTTTGAGCCAATGACGGGCTGGCCCTTTGAGCTTGAGGGGTAGGTATTTTATGGCGTGGAGATCGTCTCCTCTGGCCATGTGTATGTGCAGTATATAATCTTCTATCCAGACTCCAGGGTCTGTTGTTCCATTATAGGCCTCTATGTTTATGGGTTTAAACCCTGCTGGGAATTCATGGTCCAGCACCTCATCGGTGAAACATAGTGGGTGTGCGGCGCCCCTATATTTGTGTGTGCCGCTATCATCGGGCACTTGACGTGTTGCCTTGCTTCTTGGGGCCTTCTCCTTTGGCCCGTAGATGGACCTGGCTGGGCCATCAATCCTTCCAAGTTCGTTGGTTGATTTATGTGTGGCGCCGCTGTCAGAATTTGGCCTGTCATCTGGTCGTCTATCCAACCAGGCAGCCCTTTTATTTTTGGACGGTGGAGGCTCTATGGCCTCCTCATCGAATTCCGGTAGCAGCTTGCGCTTCGGGTAGCTCTTTGATTGGTGGCCATTGCCGTACTTATCTGCGGTTTTGAGCACTTTGCTCCATCTCCTTCTGAGTGTGTCTTCCGCTGTTTTGAGCCTCCGTTTTTCCTTTTTCAGGCTTCTTGCAGTACTGACGAGTCTTTTCCAAAGGTTCTTGCTTTCCGGCGGCGTGTCCGGCCTGAGGTCGTCTGGACTGTTGTTTTTGCCGGGCCTAGACTGATTATCTGACTCGTCATGTTCGGACGGTTGCTTATTAGCATGTTCGTCGTCCACTTGCGGGCCCTGCCGTATTGCGGGCTCCTTTGGAGCGTTGTTGTCGTCGAGGCGGGACTTAGGATGGCGTCTGCGCCGCCGTTTTGATTGTTTATTGGCGGGGTCATCTTCTGCCGCGGCCTGTTGGTCCTCGTTATCGCTCTCCTTTGGGGTGTCCACCATATATATGTCATGTGACGAGGTAGTCCTCCCGTGCCTTATAGGCTCTGTTTCTTGTTCGTCTCCAGCATTGTCGTCCATTCCGTCAATGTCTTCGGAGTCATAGTCTAGCATGTCGGTTAGGTCGTCGACAGTGGCTACAAAGTGGGTGGTGGGTGGGAACTGAATTTCTCCATCGTCCGTACCCCAACCATCCTGGCCATAGTCCGGCCCGGACTCTCCTGATAATGAGAGATGCTTTAATGAATTCAGGATATCGCCAAAAGGCGAGTATTGGAAGATGTCCGCGGCGGTGAATTCCATAACCAGTGCCCAATCCGGATCGATTGGTAGGGGTGCGGGAGGTTCGGAGTCCGGCGAGGAGTCCGGCGCCTCGGAATCACGAGTTTTGCAGGGGACAAGATTAGTGTTCGGCTCCATCGCCGTGGATGTTGAAGCCCCCAGGGCGGCGTCTATCCACCGGCCCTCGATCTGGGTGATCGGCTCCGGGCTAATGACCGAAGCGGATCCGTGTGCGGCCACCAAGGCACTGTTCGGTGGCAGAGCTAGATCATGCCCGTCGCCACAGTGCGGCGCGCTTGGCCGTGGCTAGAGTCCGTCGAAGATCAAGTCTCCGCGGACAACGGCCGTGAAGTTTAAGCTTCCAAATCTGACCTGACGGCCAGGGGCGTGGCTTTCGATCTGCTCCAGATGGCCAAGTGAATTGGCCCGCAGTGCGAAGCCGCCGAATACGAAGATCTGTCCGGGGAGAAAAGTCTCACCCTGGACAGCGTGGTTGGTTGAAGATGCCATCGAGCCTATCGGTGACGACACAGAGGAACTCTCAATGAAAGCACCAATGTTGGTGTCAAAACCGGCGGTTCTCGGGTAGGGGGTCCCGAACTGTGTGTCTAGGCGGATGGTAAGAGGAGACGAGGGACACGATGTTTTTACCCAGGTTCGGGCCCTCTCGATGGAGGTAAAACCTTACGTCCTGCTTGATTAATATTGATGATATGGGTAGTACAAGAGTGGATCTACCACGAGATCAAGGAGGCTAAACCCTAGAAGCTAGCCTATGGTATGATTGTTGTAATGTATGTTGTCCTACGGACTAAATCCCTCCGGTTTATATAGACACCGGAGGAGGCTAGGGTTACATAGAGTCGGTTACAATGGTAGGAGATCTACATATCCGTATTGCCAAGCTTTCCTTCCACGCCAAGGAAAGTCCCATCCGGACACGGGACGGAGTCTTCAATCTTGTATCTTCGTAGTCTTGGAGTCCGGCGGATAATGATAGTCCGGCTGTCCGGACACCCCCTAGTCCAGGACTCCCTCAGGGGACCCACATCTGACCTTCTATCCTGTTATTCCCCCTCAAATCATTATTTTTCCTGAACATTACTTCAAATAGTACTGATGCGTGTTCGTCGGTGGCGCCGGTGATGAGCGAGTTGGCCGGCGCTCCGCCAGACTGGCCGGACGCCGCGCTGGCCTCCGCACAGGTTGGCAGGCTAGCCCGAGCGTGACTCACGAGCAAGCAAGCCGCCGTGCTGGCCTTTGCTCGAGCCAATTGGCTAGCCTGAGCGTGGCGCGCGCGAGCAAGCCACCACGCTGCCATGCCAATCTAGCTAGCAAACCTTGCAGACAAGCAGCTGGACGGAGCTATCTTGGCTAGCTAGCAGCCGCGAGCGCCGGATGGAGCTGGCATCCGGGCTGCCGCAACATGGGCTCCGCACCGTCAGCAGTTTTGACCTCGCCTTCTGCCGGCGGCAGTAGCTGCGTCCCATGGCCGAGGATGACTAGGTGGACGGGCCGGAGGTAGGAGGTCACTCGAGGATTTTTGTTGGTAAGAGCATGTACATGGTTGATAAGGTAGTCTTATCTTAAGTCTGGCACGTATGTAAGTGGTAGTAGTTTCTTGGCATTTTAGTGGTTTCTTGCGTTATTAGGGGTTTCTTGCAAGGAACAATGTACGTACTACTAGCGACAAAAGGCGATTCTAGGTTGCGTTGTACTCCAACGAGTACTACTAGTGGTCGCGGGAGTGTATACCACGTTTTGTGGGTTTGATCCCGGCCGAGCGCACGGCGGCCTTTTTTTAAAATAGTACTACTACACTTCGCTGCGAGCCAATATTTTACACGGCTAGTTTGAATTTTGAAGTCAAACAGACGTGTGGCCCCATAATCTGGGTGCACTGGACAGCCTAGCCATGTGAACGGGTTTTCCTTCCCAGCATCCCATGGCTCGCGTGCTTGCCCTAGCCGCACCTCGCTTGCAGCTTCTTCATCAGCTAGAAGCATATTTAAACTAGCGCGTCCTAATTAAGCCCGAGGAGCCAGAAAAGCCTGGCGGGGCATTGGGAACTGTGCAATATGGCTCTGTACGTAAAGTGCTCTACTACTACTCTGTAGCTTGTGGCGTTGCACGCATGGACTTCACTCCATTATCGGCTCTACTATAAAAGAAATTCCTCTTGACGTGTTTTTTTGAAACGGAGGCAAAAGCTTTGCTTCATCTCATTCATAAAGAAGGAACTACTAACAAAGTTCGACGAGATCCATTACACCTCGACAAATGAAAGTGAAAAGCCTAGTCTCGCTAATGTTTTGCCCCCGCAGTAACCGTCACTGATAAACAGGCTGCTAGTGTGTTTTTGAGAGGAGCGGCTGAGTAGGCCAGCTACGTGAGAGGAGTGGCTGAATAGAGCACCGAGAGTACCCACTAGGAAACTACGCAGGTGTACTTCCCCTGCATTGATAGTACATCGATGGTTCTAGAGAACAGTAGTACCCTCCATTTCCAACTGTAGTTCCTTGGCCCTGATATTCAAGAGTTCAAAACTGGTGCACTATACTAGACTAGAACTAGACTAGAAGTACAGTACATTGCACTACTAGTTGAGAAAACTATTACTAGTACTGCTACAGTATGAGTACGTACTCCTCCGTCACATAATGTAAGACGTTTTTTGACACTAGTTGGCGTGTACAAAAAATGGCAAAAACATACCCAAAATTTCTTAATCCACGCCAAAAACTACTACCTAGTGCCAAAAATTTCTTACTAGTGCTATTATTTACAGTATAATGCAATCCCATAACGTTCCATAATGCTAGTACTGGTAGTAGTAAATAATAGCCTCACCCCTTCACTGAGGAACGATCTACAGTTGGAAAGGACGAGGCCCTGCGGTTACTACGCTCTTATCTCCTCCTCGCCAATTCCCCTACCCCCGAAGAGAAGGCAGTTCGTTGCTGCTCCCATGGATTCGCCAGGCGGTTCTCCTTCTCGTCGGTACTGGGAGACCTTGGACGACGATCCTCTGGGAGAAATCGCACGCCGCTCCGACGTCCTCACCGCCGCAAGACTCGGTGCTTCGTGCACCAACTTTTTCAAGATGCTGCTTAAATAGGCTTGGGAAAAGGCCATGCTTGTTGGTCTTCCATGCGTCCTCAAGGAGAAGCTTCTTCTATGGGACAATCCTTCGAACAGTCCACCGCTCCCTGGCCATGGTTGCACGTTGACTCCGCTAGAATTGCCGACGTTGAGAGGTAGTCAGATTTTGTCCGATGAGCAGGTCAGTAATGGAGTTTGATCATGTAGTACTTAGTTATTCCATTTCCATCCCGTAATTTCTCCCTGCCCACCGTCTTATATATAGGTCTGGGTCAGTGCCAACGAAGATTGGCTTGCATACCTCCGGCCGGATACCACCATCATTTTGCACAACATCCACAGCAGCGCGGCTGTTCCGGTAGACACCATCTCCACCATTGGGATCGGCCTTCCGGACTGGCTGGGCTTGAATACGTATGATGATGCCTACATGAGATTGAAGAAGATAGCAATTGCGGACCCGCCGACAAAGTGACGTGGCTACGATGATTACTATCTCATCGCGGTGTTTGACATAAGGATTGCCATCAATGCAAGAGGCAGTAACGGCAGAGGCTGGCGCATGTTGGCGGTGGCAGATTTGTACCCCTACACATTCGAATACGCTGTGCGCCATCTAGGCCTCATCTTCGCGGTGACAAGCAAGGGGACTTGTTTCATATGGTTGCCATCCTACGGTACGGGAGATTACAAACGGAATGCACAAACCATCATTTGCATCCCAAACGGTACTCCATTATTTGCAGGGACCAGTCATCCCCCGATCAAAATAAGATCGCCAATCCTGGATGTGCATTTGCATCCGCGATTCGGTCTGACCTGGAACCTTGTAGCTGACTTTGGCATATTGGGGTCAACTATCTTAGCAGTCGTTACCCATGGTACCACTGATGTGCAACATGGTCACACAATCTACCACGATCGGACCGTCACCATCTACCCAGGTACTCCATTTTTTAACCCTCTCGCCTTCTCTTTCATTGCTGTACTAGTAGGATACTTAGTAGTACTAGTAGGATTACATTTAACCTTGGAGGACGCGTATAGCTAGCTAGGCCCTTGAAGACTTGAACCCACTAGCTACCACCATTTTTGTTTTTCCATGTCTTACTATCTCATCCATGTAGCCAAGAGTGGCTATATATAATAAGCCGGTTATTTTACTTCCTCTATACCGGAGTAGTACTTTTTGCTGCACAATATTACTGAACGCCATATTTGAGCACAACATTATTATGCATGGACCTTGACTATGTACGTCACCGTGTGTCCAGATCTGGGATGCCGCGTGTACCAGATGAACGGCGCCGAGTTCGACCCCCGTGACGCTACGTGGGTGCCGAGGAACACTCTTGGAGAGTACTCGCTTTTCATTGGGGACAGCTACCCCATTGTGAAGCGGATGCCACCTTCCGTGCACGACACGGAAGGCCTGCCGTTCATGAAGCATGGTTGTGTCTTAAGTGCGCACCGTCGGATGAATGACATGCTGGGACACGCTATCCCTGATTTGTGCCGCTTCATCTTGGATGAGTCTCCATCGTGTGGAACCGGACTAGAAAGCTGCGACAATGATTCCCGTTACCCACCGCTATGGATCGTGCCATCCATGAAGAATACCTGGGACTGGAACCTGGAGGAGGACATGTAGCCCATCTATAATGTGTAAGTGGAGTACGGTAATTGTGAACAGTAGCACTGTGAATATATGTAGACTAGTCGTGCACAAATTTATCACATGAATTGGAGATGAAGTTGTGTGGCGTACTGGCATTTTTCCTTTAGAATTTATTACTGGTAAATGTGTTATGTGTACATGCAACTTGTGTGGTTGTTGCACGGGCTCCAACACGCTCTTTGAGAAAAAAAGGTGGCACAACTTTGGATATATGTGACGTGGTGGCATCATACAGTAGCATCATTCGCCATAGTTGTACTACACTCCTACTAGGACGACAACTCCTATAAAACCTTGCGCTTAGCTCTTTGCCTCTTCGGGAGGTTCAACAGTTCGTACTCGTGTGAACCTTGCACTTGGCTCTTCGCCTCTTCGGAAGGTCCAACAATGATGATACTACAGTACAATATGCTTCTGGCAATCTGACACCGATTGAACTGCTGCACGTCCACCGCGAGGGCGAGGACGAGGGCGAGGGCGAGGGAGAGGGAGAGGGCGCTGTAGTCAAAACCCTCTCCTCGTCCTACGAACCACCACGCGCGTGGGTGAGGGAAAGGCGTAGTAAGCAAGCTTCTCCTCATTCGGCGAGTTGACGGGACACATCAAAGCAGTACTAGTACTAGTAGTAGTCCATACTGCATCCTTTCCGATTAATATGGCTTAATTTGAAACGAGAAAAATACATTGGCGGTCAACGTATGTAACAATACGCTCTTTACGGTCACTATATATAGTTTTGCGGCAATTATACGATCACTAGCTCATCGTAGAGCACCGTATTGCACCCTACTGACCGGCCACATAGTCGACGTGGCACTTTGTTGACTGGTTAAATTGTCACCTAGTTTCTGGGTCCCACCTGTCAGTTGGCAGATCAAAGAAATCAGTTAAACAAAACTTTACGCAGGTGCGACACGAGTCCAACCCTTGCGCGCGAACCGCCCTGGCTGTGTATGTGAGTGCATGCACGTGTCCTCCCTCGGTCTTCCAACAAAGAGTGTACATCGGCTATAAAACAAAGAGTGTAGTAGTACATGATGTACATCTACACTTCCAATGCATTTAGCCTTTAATCTAAATCGATATTGATTGACTAATGCACCAACTTGTGCTATAGGTATAGGCTGCATGTCTATCCTTAATTACAGCATACAATGGCCTTCATTTAATCTTCTTATCTCAATGGTCGCATGCACACATAAGTCTGCTACATTTGGGCGTTAATTATGCCCTGGTCAATGTGTAAATCTCTAAATGTACAGTCTTTCACAAACGTAGGGAGTAGGTTGAGCACTTGAGCGTGAGCGTGTGTGTTGCATCGTGTGCTATGTGCCGCATGGGTGCATGAGTGTTGCGTGCGTCCATGTGTACATGTGAGTGTTGCATGTTGCATGCATGCATGCATGGGGCTTACTCCCTCCCATTGACATGTTCATATTTCAAGCTTCCTCTATTCCCTCCATATGGTGATACTGCCTCTGTTCCCAAATAGTACAGAGTAAAAGCCTCCCTCTGTTCCCAAATACGGAGTATTTGTCTTTCTACGGATTTCAACAAGTGACAAGGTACGGAGCAAAATGAGTGAAGTGAGCGTAGAGGCATAGGGATACTGTAGAAAGGAAGTCCTCGCGATCCATTATTCCCCATCTCGGTCAGAGAGAACTATTCAACTAGTCTTCGCAGTGAAGTGACAATACACGCTGCAGCAGATGGGACACGTAATTAATAAGCTGAACCAGCGTGTTGGTGTTACTAAATCAGCCTTACCCAGTATTGCCATCATGTTTGCCAGTAGAGCACGCCTCCGCAAATATGCCTACGCACCTTTGTCCTCGATTAACTGACATATGGGCCCTCTTGTGGTAGATCCACATGTCATCGGTGTAACTACTTACACTCCGAAGGACGGTATATCCTGGTAGTAGTACTAGTAGAATTGAGATTTAATGCAGTTTCTTCCTCGTCTTCCACTCTTGTTCCTCCTCTCTTCTTCTTCCTCCTCTCTTCCCCATCGTCCGCCGCACACCATTTACCCCAGCTCACTGCTCGCCCGCCCATGCCATCTTCCTTGGTAGCTCGCGCGTACCATATCCCCCCGCTCACTGCTCAGCCACACGAGGAGAAGCTTCTTCGCTTGCCCGCCCGAATCCACTTCCCCGTTGGCTCGCAGGCACCGAAAACCCCAATGGCATAACCGACTGACACGCAGAGCCGCAATTGGCATTCCCTCCCCGATGTTCTCTTGGAGCAGATCTGTAGTCGTATGGACCTACTCAGCATCGTCCGTCTGGCCGCATGCTCGGTGTCTTTGTACCATCTACTCATCTTCAATTGGACGACTCTTTTCAAGACACCCTACTTGCTAATGCCCGATCCTCGCAGGTGGCCCAGACACCGACTTGACGATCCTATGGAGGTTGTCGTGGTGCCCCTCAACATGCTACCACTACCCGTCCACCTGTCCTTCATGCGCGGCCACTACTAGGCGGTCATGAAGGCCAAATGGATCGTCCTCATCCACCACACCGGTAGTCTATGGTGTCTCATGGATATCTACACCTAGCGAGAGATCACCCTTCAATCGTTGGATACCGCCGCCATCAAGCCTCGCGGCCCGCCGGACACTCCTGCCTACTACACACGAGATGCGTCAAGCTTTTGGCTTGACCTCTGTTTGCAGAAAGTTGTAATCTGCGAAGTGCACACACCATCAGAAGACTACATGGATTACAAGCTCATTGCCTTGTTCAACATGGGATTAGTCTATCTGGAATCCAGTCGCCATACATGGTTATGGCTCATCATCAATCCTGTTGAGGCAACATTTTTGTCTGATGCTATAGTGCACGATGGCATCGTTTACGCGGTTGACACACAGATTGGCTGCCTATACTGGTGGAATCTATCTTCGTGTAATTGTTCTATCTCATCTCATCTTTACCTTATGAATACGACTGCATGTTCATTTGTTACAAATATAGAATGCATAGCATGTCTATAACCACATCATTGCTATACGTTCCTCTCATTTCCTAGATTTTTATGACCACACATGTTATTGTTAGAGTTGATATAAGAACAATTGGCATCTAATGATTGTTAGAATACATATTATGAGCATAACATCATGATTGCTATATGTTACTCTCGTTTACAAGATCTTTATAACAACGCATGTTATTTCTTAGAGTTGATATGAGAACAGTAGTAGTAAGTGCTATGGTAGAATATGAGTAGGCGCTGTCATAGCTGTTTTCCTCCCATTGTTACATGATGTTTGAACCATGACATATTGCTAGAATATGAAAGCCATTGGCTTATTTTTTAACTTGGGGTATGATTATGACCACGACATTCAATTCTCTGTCTATGATATGTGTCACTGTTATAATAATCTTAATTCCACACATACTCTGAACATGATTGTTTATTTTTGTCCTTTTGGTCTCCAATTTGAATTGTTGCAGAAGACGCAAATGCGCTGGCCTTCATGATTCCAGGACCTGGAATCATACCAGCCGATGGGTGGTGGTTTATCGCTCGTTCAGCTGACGGCGGTCATTTGATGCTCATTCGCACGTACCAATTAACCAAACCATTACATCAAACCACATGCAGTATAATGCATGGGGCGCTCGTGACATTGATGGCTATGGCTGCTTCGTGTTCGAGAAAGATCCCAGCTCCGTTGGGCCAGGCGTATTCAACTGGAGGCGGGTTTACAGCCTCGGCAACCACTCCTTGTTCCTAGGGCTCAATTATTCGACCATCCAACCAATCATCGATCATATCACCGTCGATGATTACTGTGCAATGCAACTTCCATTCACGAGGGAGGCTGTGTTTACACATCATACCATGGGTTTTGTCGGGGATATACCCCGCGGTATGACCCGGACGAAGTCATAATCCGGCTGGGACTTGGTAAACCGGGGTGGTGTTAAACCGGCAGACAGTTAAGACAGATGGCTAAGACAGACGGTAAACCGGCGAGTATTAAACCGGCAAAGTTAAGACAGATGGTAGCACCGGCAGGTCTTAAGTCAATCATAACCCGACAGACCATGTTAAACGGGCAGACAATGTTAAACCGGTAGACAATGTTAAACCGGCAGACAATGTTAAACCGTCAGACAATGTTAAACCGACACACGTTAAGAAGCCCAGGAAGGGAAGTCAAAATAGTTTAAGTATTATTCCGAGATGGACTCTACATGTAACCCGCCCCTTTAACTTATATAAGGAGGGGCAGGGCTCCCCAAAGAGGGACAAGCGAGAAACAATCTCTAGGGCTAGACACAACTAGAGGAGAGCCGGTTTACGGCGACTCCCTCGGGATGATAATGAGATCTAGCTTCAAACAGCATGTAGGGTTATTACCGGATGATGTTTCCCGGGGCCCGAAGCTATCTAAACTCTTGTCTTGTGTGGCGTCTCTCGATTCGGCTCAACCCCCCTCAAGCTACCACATAGATGCGTTGGCCTCGCGACTAAGTCCTCACACTAAGGACATCTGACGTGTTAATTCCACGACAGTTGGCGCCCACCGTGGGGCTTGCGCACGATGGTGTTGAGTTCTTGGAGGGATCTTTTCTAAGGTTCGAGAAGTTTGCAATTTTTTCAAGATGAAGAAGAGTCACCGACGAAGGAGTTATATTGTTTCAATAGCAAGCAGTCAGAGCGACAAAATACAAGATTTGTCCAAAGTCAAAAACAGTTAGGTTTACGGTTTGTTCGTTGCTACCGTCCGGCGGTTCATCTAATCACTTTGATCCACCGAGATTGGTTGGAGTTTTTTCCTCTAAAATCGGCATACTAGGAGTCCACAAAGCTTGTAGGAATTTGCAGAATTAGCGGCCGGGTCCAATTATTATATGGCAAGCGTCAGTCCGATCCCCGTATTTGTGTTGCTGCTATTCACATGCGTTTTCAAGTCCCGAGGGTATCAACTAGCAGCTGCTGCTACCTTTTTCACTGTAAAGCATCAGCCAGGCGAAACAGCGATCCGTTGCTATTATTTTTTATCATGAAGAACAGAACGAGTAAAAATACTACTAGTCATCAAATAGTACAACCATCATTACTACATCAGGTGAAGGCCAGCCGGCGAAGCTACCAAGTACTACTAGTTCTTTGCAAAACCAACCTTTGGCTATACGCTGCTAAGTTGCTGCCATGGCCTTCCGCCCAGCGGCCTTTTCTCTGAGCCGTTCTCGTCGAGTGTCTCCGCCTCTGCTTCAAGTCGCCGTGTTCATTAGCAAGATCGATCCGCTATCATCAGACAGATTAAAACGCGGACTAATTGGTGTTCTTTTGCGACCTACTGCACGTTGAATTGCCGGAGCTAAGTCGCCAGCAGCTGCAGTCTTACAGTCCACCAAGATCAACGGATTTTCTCTGTCATAGTCAATCTACTGCGGTAGTCAATGGAGTTCGAGAAAAAGTACGCCTGTGACAAGGATATACTGCACAAAACGGGAGTAGTTGAGGCCACGGACTTGGTCTCTGCCTCTGTTTCTGTTCCTAAACCGCCATAATCAGGTGCACCTCCGACGACTGCTCGCCTTGATCCGGACCCGGACTCGCCGGCTGCGCGCCGCTTCTGCCCCCGCCGGGCTGGCGTTCCTCCAAACCGCCGCCGGTCTGTGCTATCGCAGGGCACCGTTTCCATTGTCGTGAGCCGCCTGCGCCGGCAGACCACCGCTTCCGCATTCAAGACACCCGCTCGGCACCCACTTCTGCCGCAAGTCGCAGTAAACCATCGTCGCCCCTTGCCGGGTCAACCGCTCACTAGTGTTCCTCCGTCGACCGGCCTGAGCCACCGTGGCCTTGACTGGAACCTCAAAGTCGTCTCCCCCACGACCCGGACTCCTCCATGAAGCCCGGCTGACTCACCTCCGACTGCTTACAGCCAATTTCCATCGCCCTGAGCCGCCTGCACCGACAGACCGCCGCCTCCGCGCTCAAGATGCTCGCCGGCTTGCCACCCTCGTCAACCTCCGCCACGAATCGTCACCCATGGAAACTGTTTCTGCTTTGGCCTCATTGCCACCCTTACAAGTTGCCGGCGTGGCCTCACTTTCAAGTGGCCGGTGTGGCCTCGCCGCTAACCCGCAGGTGCAAGACTGCCCACGCCGCTCTAAGCGGCCGTGGCCTGTGGCTTTACGCCGGCCCATGGTCGCGCTCCGATCGCCCTAAGTCGCCCACACACCGGTTCACCCCGCTTACCCGCCACTTGTCTTCGCTGTGAGCCGCCCCGACTGTCGCTTCTGCCGCACTGCCGAGTTGCCATTGCGATCACCTCTGCCTCAAACGGCCTGCACCGTAAAGCGTTGCCGGTTCAGCACGCCTCACCGGCCCAACTCCTTCCGCGTCATGACTTCGCCCCCTACCACGAGCCACCCCTTGTGGGGACCCCGACTCATAAGTCGAGATCACCGAATGCACGTGTACAGTGACCCCAGAGATCAATGCTCACTGAACACATAGAAGCTGAAGAACAAGAGTCTTACATCCATACATACTGTTTATACAAATTATGACCATTATGGTCAAGTCTTACATTGATAAAGCCTTAAGGGCTGAACATCAAATGAAACACAAGCAGCGGAAATGTTCATCGATAAGTAGAACCCATGCCATCTGCCTTAACCCTACAGGCGTTCTGACTGGGAAACGTCCTAGTTCGCATGTTCGTCTCCACAGAACTCTTCTTCGAACTCCGGTTCTTCCATGCCTGGTCAATTAAATAACCAGTGGCAAGCCAATGAGTACTTTGAATGTACTCGCAAGCAACCCATGTTTTGGTTCAAGATACAACAATGCATGATATAGGTAAATTTTTGCAGAAAGATAGTTTTGAGTGCAATGACATGTTCAACAACTTGTAAGACATGCATCAAGAGAATTCAAGTAACCATGAGGACATGTTACAGGTATCAACATAAATAGAGTGGGCACCAACCCATCTCAATCACGTCAAGTCCTTTGACTTGACCCAAGTAGTTATCCAAACACACACACTGGTTTGTAAACTCTGGACATAGTTTAAGCAGCACCGCCCAACTGTCCTTGACCGTGGACACGGTTATTCGAATAGTTTTACACTCTGCAGAGGTTGCACACTGTACCCACAAGATCCGGGGAACTTCCGTGTCATCCACGACCCGCGATACCTCAAGTACCCGGGGTAAGCACCCGATCACTATTTTTCCCTAGACGACACTGAGAAGGAGTCCACTCATTGTTCTGTATCCTCACGATGTACATCATACGAGACTCACTCGAGATTGTAACATCCGAGAGGGGACACAACGGTGTATCCGGTGCCCTGTAAAAACAGTCATGGCCGCCCTACCTGGCACGACCCCGTCCCGAGAGAGTGCACCAACAACTCTCCCGTTACTAGTAATGCGGGCTCCAAGCTAGTATCGGTCTAGGTAATCAATAATGCCCTTTCCCATATAAGGGTAGAGTGGTTGCGCATGTAAGGTTGGGACAGTTGACAAATCTTAAATCTAATCCGTTTTCGAAAACAACACACACTTTCCTCGGTACACCACTTCGTCATCAAGTGGTTACCCATCTCATCATCTCCCTCGGGCATAAGTGGCACCCGACGGGGTTTTCGAAAAGTCCTTTGAAAATACTTTGCCTTCTTCATCATGCATATACCCGTCCCTTTTTGCGTAGCACTACTTTAGCATCCTATCTACTCCCACCGGCATAACCCTCATAAGAAGGTAGGGTCATGCACAATGCAAGTATTATCGAGGAAGTACGGTGGCAAACCATCAAAGTGGTTACCACCCCATCATGATTCCGTTGCAACAATAATATGGTGCTATATGACATGCATAAAAAGGGTTTCATAGACATGGTCAAAGGGTTGCTTGCCTGTTTTAACAAAGTCTTCGAGGTCTTCAAATATCTCTGGTCCAACTCCGAGCATTTCGTCTACTTCGTCAACTATCGTTGAAAGCAACCATAATAAGCAACACAACAAGGCAGGAAATAAAAGTGCTCTAAAAATATGAGTTGGACTTTTCTAGGATACCTCTGGTCATATGGGGGATGACCAAAGTGGTTTCATTAGGATTTGATCAATGGACATCTCTGAACATTTCAATATGATGGAATCAAGGGGTTTATGGATTTGCAAGAAGTGTACAGAAATATATTTTTGAAAAATGAACAAAGGCACCCATTTAGCAAATCATGATTTTAGAAGCATCTGGGAGTTGGTTTCTTTGGATTTGGAGTTCAAATGAATTTCCTATGAATTTGCAAAGTTGACAAACATGAAGAAATGGCTCATTATTTAGTGGGGTACAGAAAGTATTAAGAAAAATGTTCATAAACTAAGTTATGAACTTAGAAGCATCTAGGAATTTGAATCATGGAATTTGGATCAAGTTTGAGCTCTCTGTGATTTTCTAAAGTTCATCACAGAAATAGGAAAAATAGGATTTGATAAATATTTGTGAAGAAAAGGTCTCTAGAAAAATGTGCATGTTGCACCACCAGGTAGATCATGATTTATAGAGTCACTAGAAATTTGAATCATCAAATTTGGAGTCCATTTGAATTGTTTATGGATTTTTGAAGTTGACTGGAAAAAGAATAAGGAAAAGGCTATACCACTTATTCTGCGAGCTGGGCGAGGGATAGCTAACGGGCCGGCCCAGTGGCTCAGCTGCGCGTGGGAAGGGCCACGTCGAAGGCGTACTCTGGGGAGATACGCCTTCCCCGAGCGAAGGCGTCAGCGGGCAGAGCCCGTGTCCACTTAACTCATGGGCCCGCCCCACTGTGCCGCTGACGTGCGGGGCCCACATGTCGGGTTCGTCCCCCACCTCCCACTCGAACAGATGCGAGGCAGGGGAGGCAGGGCCGAATGCTTGTGGGCGTGGGCTCCGGCAGCACAGGTCACCTCCGGCGATGCCCGGCACACCGGCGGCTTCAGGAGAGCACGACGCACCCGCCAAGGTGCGCCACGACTGCTAGGGCGGTCGGATGCGGCCGGTGCATCACCCGTGGCGGATGGAGGCGGCGACAAGATTGGGGCATGGCGCTGCAGCCGCGGAGAGGAAGAAATGGAGCGGGGGGGATATGAATGATGGCGGAGGCGATGTTATGAGACGACAAGGTGGAGAGGAGGGGCTCGGGTTGGCACGAATTTAAGCGAAGTCCGGTGGCTCAGCTTCGGCCATGGGGTGAGACGGAGGGATCGGAAAGAGGGTTGGATGGGTCAAGGGGCTTCTAGGAGGAAGAGGGGGCGAAGAGGATCCAGATGGAGGCCTGGGGTGGCTTTATATGGCAAAGGCCTCGGCTCACCGTGGGCTCATGCGCCGGCGAGCTCGTGCTCGTCGCTACGGGCCTCGGAATGGTGATGCGCCGTGTCTAAGGCATTCGTGGGGGTGGACTGCGCCCAGGGGGAGAAGAGAGGGAGCGGGGAACGCGGCAAAGCGGGTCCCCGCCGCGGCCAGTGACTGGCGCGCTCGGGCGGTGTTCTGTCCGCACGTGAGGAGAGACGGAGAGGGAGAGAGAGGAGGGGGACGACAGCATGCCATGTACTGGACGTCGAGGCGACCTCGGGGGACACGAGGGGGAGGCCCTAGGTGGTCCGGTGGCTCGGGCAGAGAGCGGCTACAGTGCTAGGGCGCACTGTAGCGCGCTCCAGAGCGTGTCTTTGGCCGGCATGGCCATTGTTTTGGCAAAGTGGGCGCGGCCACTAATGTCTGGTAGTGCTAGGGGGTAGTAAAGAAGTGTGGAAAGGCATTGAATGCCCTGGAGAGCCAGTAGGAGAGGAGTGGGGTTGAGAGAGAGAGGGAAAGGGGCTGTCCAGAGGGGTAAATGAGGATGTTTCACCCTCCAATCATTGATTTGAGGCCAGAGAAGAGTTACTGGAGGTGCGAGGGGACTCTGAGGGGCTGTGGTAAAAAGTTGAGGCCATGGAGAAGAGTGGAAGTGGCCAAAATAGGGGTTTTAGTAAAATGGCAGAAGTTGTTTGTTGCTGGATTGGGCAAGAACATGAACTCCTATTGTCATGAGGCTTGACAGGGTCAAATGTTATGATAAAATAATAGGTTCCACCAATATTGAGTCCATTTGGGCAAAGTTGCGAATGCAACTTTTGTAAACCCTAGAAATCAACAGAAATGTACTTCCCAAGATTTAGTCATGCAAACCTATTCTCCTTGATGCACCACTTGGTGTAGTGTCATCATTTGAGGCTCTGAACATGTCCACAAAAGTCGAGATAAAAATGAGCAAGTTGCCATTGTAGAGTTGTTCAAATTTGGTTCTGGACAGGAAGGGTTTTGGGGCACTTTGATCAAGTTAACTTGTTCTCCAACTTGTGCCATTTGCTCTAGATGAGTGATTAGACCATTTGAGATTGTTCACAAGATTTGAGAGCATTTGGACATGTTTGGCAATGTAAAGTTTCTCAAACTTGAAAAAGGACAGAAGGGGTTTTGAGAGGGTTTCATGGAGTTATACTATTCTCCATGACATGAGACTTGGCAAGATCATCTAATATGTCATATGTGACATGCTAGAATGTTCTTGGAATTTTTGGAGAATATTTCCTTTGTAAATATTTCAAAAGCTTGAAATATCTAGAAAGGGTTTTTGAGGGATTTGACCAATATTTTTAACATGACCATGTGTTGAAACTCTTATATATGGACAATATATGTCCACTGAGTTTTCCTAGGGTTTTTTCAAATATTTTTGAAACAATAAAAATGATTTTTCCCTAATAAAGACCATTTCTGGCCTTAAGAAAAAGCTTTTAAATAAAATAGGAAAATAACTTTTAAAATTATATTTTTGTGGTTTCTGGGTATCCTATATCTAATAGGAGTCAAATATAGTTTTGGAAATATTTTTACTGCCCTTAATTAATTACTTGCAGTGCAAATCTCAATTCAGGTTTTTTTTGGAAAACTAGTTTTTGAAAATACTATTTGGCCAAATTATTTTTGCAAGAAAAATCTATATTGTACTATACACATGGTATGATCATTGGGCAGAAGTTTTGGATCAAGGAGAGAGGGTATAAGAGTTGGAGGATTTTTTTAGAGCACTTGCAAACAACAGACAAAATCCAATCAAGGCAAAGTCCAAAACACTCAAAAGTTTTTGTCAAACCACATTTTATCATGATTTATCATCTTAAGTGTTGTGCCACGAAAATCAGGGTGTGACAGACCTACCCCCCTTACAAGAATCTCGTCCCCGAGATTCCCAAACTAGGCGCGGAAAGGGATACCGAAACTTGGATCTAGGGTAGTCTTCAAGTCCTCATGTTGCTTGTGCTTCCGTGTAGTGCTCCATTGATCTTGAAGTACTTGATGGTGTGGCTTCGTGTATGACGCTCTTCTTGATCCAGGTTGCTAATGGGTAGCTTGCGGTAGGTTAGGTTGGGCTAGGGGTCGATGGCTCGGTGGTTAATGTCTTTGTAGAGACCGGGCTAGTTAGGAAGTTGGAAAACACTTCCGGGGTTGTGATGCATGGAAAGCATTGTGCACATCAGGTAACTCAGGTGGCAACTCCAGCTGGTAACTGTCTTCTCTTTGTCAAGTAGTGATCTCAGAGGGGGGTTGTTAAATCTTGGAGTGATCTCGAAGGGGGCCGATGAATCTTGGTGTGGGTCTCCTTGTCATGGAAATGCTTGCTTCCTTAGAGAGAAGTGGCTTGCAGATACACCTGGTCTTCGACGTGGAGGTTTACTTCTTGATGATGGTAGTAGTTCTTCCTCCTTGGCATGGCGGTCTTCAAATGTTCCTAGACTAGCTGAACGGCTCTTCCTCCGTCTTCAGGTGGACAAGTAGGTCACCAAATGATGATGAAAACTATCCTGTCTAAGCACTCCATGAAGACTTTGTTCACGGGGTACATAAAGTAGGCTGGGGAATTAGTGGTGGTCTTGTTGAGTGTGGGCCAAGGTGGTTCTAGATCTAGTGTCAAGGCCCTAAGGTCCTGATCTGACCATGTTGTAGCTTGGTAGGGCTTAAGGGTTTCAAGGATTCTAGTGTGCGAGTGAACATTTATCATCTTATCTTTAAGCACGGTTTCTGAGATGCCAATAGTCTATCTAGTCCTCACCTCATATTACCAAAAGAATCATCTCGTATAGGTCAACTCCAATCATCACTCATGTGATTCATATCCTCATGGCTCCCGAGAGGAGGTCTAAAATCATATATGTCTACAATCCCCAAACTCATATGTATGTCTACCCCTAAAAATCCATGGGTAGAACATATAAGCTGCTAAGCTTGAACGTGACAATCCAAGTGCTCAGCCTGTTCTTCCAAGGTCTAAGATAAAGCACCTCTATCCTAAGGAAACACGTCGTATGCCACTCCAAAATCTTGTTTCCTTCCTATGGATCAACTCCAGCAGCCCATTAACTTCCATCAATCACTACACAATCCATTAATTCTACAAATCCAATGTCTATGGTGTTCCACACGATCTCCTAATGTCCTATAACCCCCAAATACTTGAAAGAGCTATCTCTACTATAGTAAGTCCACCAATTTCGATTATCATGATCAACTAAACTCCAAGATCAAGCTCATACAGATCTCTAGATAAACTCCGATAATTAATCCAATCTCCTAGTTTATCGTCTACCGAGAAACATGGTATCACGATCAAGATTATCAGTCTGAATCCATTTTACTCCGAACCATGTAGACTTACTCAGCATCTATACACAACTAGAATCACCTACTCAAATCCAAATCTCATGTCCAACGAGAATTCCTACATGCTTCCCCAAAGTCATTATCATAATGTCAACTATCTCCTATCAATATCCCCTGGCTAAGTCAAATCCTCATACTTCCAAGAATTCAGCTTGCAAACACAATTATCCTACTAAATCCAATTTACTCAGGGGTAATGAAAGCTATGCTACTCTATATTAATGATCCCACCAAGTTCATCTACCAACATGAAAGCCTCATAATCCACCAAAGTCTCAGATAATTTCTCAAGGTCACTGATATAAACTCACCAAGTCATTTGTCCTCTATTCCTATATCCTCAAATTGGTCTTCCCAATGGCATCGTCAGTTTTGGTGCTGTCTTAGGATGATAATGTGCTCGTTCACTATGTCCACTAGTTCCATAATGAACCCAGTGATAAGCAAGGTTACGGAGGCTTAACAGGTTCTCTTGCATTTCTGTGGGTTAAGCACATGGTTAAGGACTCGAGCTGGGGGTATCTTATGAAGTCTTGAAGGGTCTAGGAATGGGTCTATAATCTTGAGGGGCAACCATAACTCTAAGGGGCTGCACTTGGTCGAGGAGGTTGTAGCAAAAGTCTTCAGTGCTGGTTGGTTGCCAAAGTAGAATCCATGGTGTATCTTGTCTTGCTAGCCTTCAGTTGAGGAGAGAGATGAGAGGGAGAGGTAGCATAGAGGAGGGGAATGCCTAAAGGGGGTTCTATAGTGCTAGTGCAAACAAACAGGTGCAAAAAGGGCCAAACAAAAGAAACAAGGTGAGGAAGGTGATATAGTCACATACTTGTCGCCTAGGGCAAAAGTGCGACCTATATCAAAACACAAACAAATAAAAACAAGCAACACACAATCATGGTTCTATTCAAACTATCATATGGACTTGACTGCGCATAGGGGGGTACACGACTCATCCTACCCTAGGGGTTCTCGGACTCAGTAGTCATGCCTTGCGCCTCATGCAGTCTTCTAAGTTTTCCTCATGTGTTGCCATGTCTCTTGTAGTTGTTCGATGAAACAATCTGGGTTGAGCCTGAAGAATCTTCAACAACTTCTCTCCTAATGAGGTGATGGGGTGAAGGTGGCTCCTCGTGGCTGGCATTGACTTGATCTTCTCTTGTCTTCTTAATCATGACGATCACTTTTTCCTTTTTTAAGGTGTTGGCGGTTCCAGGTTTGTAATCCTTTATGCAAGGACATTAACAAGGCATAGTAGAGGTCCAACATGTCAGTTACGTTAATGACAACATCGACACCAAGAGCGGGGGACGAAGAAAACCGTTTTCCTACTCACTATAGTGAGGCGGACCAAATGGCTAGGTTCTCATCCACCGGTGGTTGCCGATACAACAATGGTAGTGACAGGGTTACTCTATTAGCGATGTATATCATGATCTTGCATATCCTATGCCCTGATCATCGTAGGCTAAGGTTGCATCATCTTGGGGCAGTGTCAAGGGTGTCACCATCTCCTGGGTCTTCGGGTCCTCATTCCTCGAGGATGTATCTTCTATTGGTATCGTCCTGTTGTGATGTCGCTAATCTTGTGTTCAGGAGATATGGGTGAATGTCTGGCAAGGCATCTTCCTTATAGATTATCCATGAGGATTACAAGGAATCTAGTGGTCAAGGGCATAAGGATTCTAGCGACCATTAAATTTGAAGGGTAAGAGGAAAGTATATCTTAGTTTTCGAAAAACACAGAAGGGGAAGAGAAGTATAGATAGTTTTGAAAATTAGTAATAGTTTTGAAAATAACTTTACCCTAACTAAGGACCATGCTAACTAAGGCTTCCTACAGTCAGGATGGCTCTGATACCAGCTCTGTGGGGACCCCAACTCATAAGTCGAGATCACCGAATGCACGTGTACAGTGATCCCAGAGATCGATGCTCACTGAACACACAGAAGCTGAAGAACAAGAGTCTTACATCCATACATACCATTTTACACAAATTATGACCGTTATGGTCAAGTCTTACATTGATAAAGCCTTAAGGGCTGAACATCAAATGAAACACAAGCAGCAGAAATCTTCGTCGATAAGTAGAACCCATGCCATCTGCCTTAACCCTACAGGCGTTCTAACTAGGAAACGTCCTAGTTCGCATGTTCGTCTCCACAGAACTCTTCTTCGAACTCCGGTTCTTCCATGCCTGGTCAATTAAATAACCAGTCGCAAGCCAATGAGTACTTTGAATGTACTCGCAAGCATCCCATGTTTTGGTTCAAGATACAACAATGCATGATATAGGTAAATTTTTGCAGAAAGCTAGTTTTGAGAGCAATGACATGTTCAACAACTTGTAAGACATGCATCAAGAGAATTCAAGTAACCATGAGGACAGGTTACATGTATCAACATAAATAGAGTGGGCACCAACCCATCTCAATCACGTCAAGTCCTTTGACTTGACCCAAGTAGTTATCCAAACACACACACTGGTTTGTAAACTCTGGACATAGTTTAAGCAGCACCGCCCAACTGTCCTTGACCGTGGACACGGCTATTCGAATAGTTTTACACTCTGCAGAGGTTGCACACTGTACCCACAAGATCCGGGGAACTTCCGTGTCATCCACGACCCGCGATACCTCAAGTACCCGGGGTAAGCACCCGATCACTATTTTTCCCTAGACGACACTAACAAGGAGTCCACTCGTTGTTCCGTATCCTCATGATGTACATCATACGAGACTCACTAGAGATCGTAACATCCGAGAGGGGACACAACGGTGTATCCGGTGCCCTGTAAAAACAGTCATGGCCGCCCTACCTGGCATGACCCCGTCCCGAGAGAGCGCACCAACAACTCTCCCGTTACTAGTAATGCGGGCTCCAAGCTAGTATCGGTCTAGTTAATCAATAATGCCCTTTCCCATATAAGGGTAGAGTGGTTGCGCATGTAAGGTTGGGACAGTCGACATATCTTAAATCTAATCCGTTTTCGAAAACAACACACACTTTCCTCGGTACACCACTTCGTCATCAAGTGGTTACCCATCTCATCATCTCCCTGGGGCATAAGTGGCACCCGACGGGGTTTTCGAAAAGTCCTTTGAAAATACTTTGCCTCCTTCATCATGCATATACCCGTCCCTTTTTGCGTAGCACTACTTTAGCATCCTATCTACTCCCACCAGCATAACCCTCATAAGAAGGTAGGGTCATACACAATGCAAGTATCAACGAGGAAGTACGGTGGCAAACCATCAAAGTGGTTACCACCCCATCATGATTCCGTTGCAACAATAATATGGTGCTATATGACATGCATAAAAAGGGTTACATAGACATGGTCAAAGGGCTGCTTGCCTGTTTTAACAAAGTCTTCGAGGTCTTCAAATATCTCTGGTCCAACTCCGAGCATTTCGTCTACTTTGTCAACTATCGTCGAAAGCAACCATAATAAGCAACACAACAAGGCAGGAAATAAAAGTGCTCTAAAAATATGAGTTGGACTTTTCTAGGATACCTCTGGTCATATGAGGGATGACCAAAGTGGTTTCATTAGGATTTGATCAAAGGACATCTCTGAACATTTCAATATGATGGAATCAAGGGGTTTATGGATTTGCAAGAAGTGTACAAAAATATATTTTTGAAAAATGAGCAAAGGCACCCATTTAGCAAATCATGATTTTAGAAGCATCTGGGAGTTGGTTTCACTGGATTTGGAGTTCAAATGAATTTCCTATGAATTTGCAAAGTTGACAAACATGAAGAAATGGCTCATTATTTTGTGGGGTACAGAAAGTATTAAGAAAAATGTTCATCAACTAAGTTATGAACTTAGAAGCATCTAGGAATTTGAATCATGGAATTTGGATCAAGTTTGAGCTCTCTGTGATTTTCTAAAGTTCATCACAGAAATAGGAAAAATAGGATTTGATAAATATTTGTGAAGAAAAGGTCTCTGGAAAAATGTGCATGTTGCACCACCAGGTAGATCATGATTTATAGAGTCAATAGAAATTTGAATCATCAAATTTGGAGTCCATTTGAATTGTTTATGGATTTTTGAAGTTGACTGGAAAAAGAATAAGGAAAAGGCTATACCACTTATTCTGCACGCTGGGCGAGGGATAGCTGACGGGCCGGCCCAGTGGCTCAGCTGCGCGCGGGAAGGGCCACGCCAAAGGCGTACTCTGGGGAGATACGCCTTCCCCGAGCGAAGGCGTCAGCGGGTAGAGCCCGTGTCCACTTAACTCATGGGCCCGCCCCACTGTGCTGCTAACGTGCGGGGCCCACATGTCGGGTTCGTCCCCCACCTCCCGCTCGAACAGATGCGAGGCAGGGCCGAATGCTTGTGGGCGTGGGCTCCAGCAGCACAGGTCACACCGGCGGCTGCAGGAGAGCGTGACGCACCCGCCAAGGTGCGCCACGACTGCTAGGGTGGTCGGATGCGGCCGGTGCATCACCCGCGGATGGCGGCGGCGGCAAGATTGGGGCATGGCGCTGCAGCCGCGGAGAGGAAGAAATGGAGCGGGGGGATATGAATGATGGCGGAGGCGATGTTATGAGACGACGAGGTGGAGAGGAGGGGCTTGGGTTGGCACGAATTTAAGCGAAGTCCGGTGGCTCGGCTTCGGCCGTGGGGAGCGACGGAGGGATCGGAAGAGGGTTGGATGGGTCAAGGGGCTTCTAGGAGGAAGAGGGGGCGAAGAGGATCCAGATGGAGGCCTGGGCGGCTTTATATGGCGAAGGCCTCGGCTCACCATGGGCTGAAGCACCGGCGAGCTCGTGCTCGTCGCTACGGGCCTCGGAATGGTGATGCGCCATGTCTAAGGCGTTCGTGGGGGTGGACTACGCCCAGGGGGAGAAGAGAGGGAGCGGGGAACGCGACAAAGCGGGTCCCCGCCGTGGCCAGCGACTAGCGCGCTCGGGCGGCGTTCTGTCCGCACGCGAGGAGAGCCGGAGAGGGAGAGAGAGGAGGGGGACGAGAGCGTGCCGTGTACTGGACATCGAGGCGACCTCGGGGGACACGAGGGGGAGGCCCTAGGTGGTCCGGTGGCTCGGGCAGAGAGCGGCTACAGTGCTAGGGCGCACTGTAGCGTGCTCCAGAGCACGTCTTTGGCCGGCATGGCCATTGTTTTGGCAAAGTGGGCGCGGCCACTAATGTCTGGTAGTGCTAGGGGGTAGTAAAGAAGTGTGGAGAGGCATTGGATGCCCTGGAGAGCTAGTAGGAGAGGAGTGGGGTTGAGAGAGAGAGGGAAAGGGGCTGTCCAGAGGGGTAAATGAGGATGTTTCACCCTTCAATCATTGATTTGAGGCCAGAGAAGAGTTACTGGAGGTGCGAGGGGACTCTGAGGGGCTGTGGTAAAAAGTTGAGGCCATGGAGAAGAGTGGAAGTGGCCAAAATAGGAGTTTTAGTAAAATGGCAGAATGTGTTTGTTGTTGGATTGGGCAGGAACATGAACTCCTATTGTCATGAGGCTTGACAGGGTCAAATGTTATGATAAAATAATAGGTTCCACCAATATTGAGTCCATTTGGGCAAAGTTGCCAATGCAACTTTTGTAAACCCTAGAAATCAACAGAAATGGACTTCCCAAGATTTAGTCATGCAAACCTATTCTCCTTGATGCACCACTTGGTGTAGTGTCATCATTTGAGGCTCTGAACATGTCCACAAAAGTTGAGATCAAAATGAGGAAGTTGCCAATGTAGAGTTGTTCAAATTTGGTTCTGGACAAGAAGGGTTTTGGGGCACTTTGATCAAGTTAACTTGTTCTCCAACTTGTGCCTTTTGGTCTAGATGAGTGATTAGACTATTTGAGATTGTTCACAAGATTTGAGAGCATTTGGACATGTTTGGCAATGTAAAGTTGCTCAAACTTGAAAAAGGACAGAAGGGGTTTTGAGAGGGTTTCATGGGGTTATACTATTCTCCATGACATGAGACTTGGCAAGATCAGCTAATATGTCATATGTGACATGCTAGAATGTTCTTGGAATTTTTGGAGAATATTTCCTTTGTAAATATTTCAAAAGCTTGAAATATCCAGAAAGGGTTTTTGAGGGATTTGACCAATATTTTGAACATGACCATGTGTTGAAACTCTTATATATGGATAATATATGTCCACTGAGTTTTCCTAGGTTTTTTTCAAATATTTTCGAAACAATAAAAATGATTTTTCCCTAATAAAGACCATTTCTGGCCTTAAGAAAAAGCTTTTAAATAAAATAGGAAAATAACTTTTAAAATTATATTTTTGTGGTTTCTGGGTATCCTATATCTAATAGGAGTCAAATATAGTTTTGGAAATATTTTTACTGCCCTTAATTAACTACTTGTAGTGCAAATCTCAATTCAGGTTTTTTTTGGAAAACTAGTTTTTGAAAATACTATTTGGCCAAATTATTTTTGCAAGAAAATTATATATTGTACTATACACATGGTATGATCATTGGGCAGAAGTTTTGCATCAAGGAGAGGGAGTATAAGAGTTGGAGGATTCATTTTATTTTTAGAGCACTTGCAAACAACAGACAAAATCCAATCAAGGCAAAGTCCAAAACACTTAAAAGTTTTTGTCAAACCACATTTTATCATGATTTATCATCTTAAGTGTTGTGCCACGAAAATCAGGGTGTGACAGCCCTGCTCCGCTGCGTGGAAACAGCTTCGACGCACCTCCTCCGCTGCGTGGTCTCAAGTTGCTGCCCTTGCTATGGTTGTCCGTGAGCCACCGTCTTCCAAGCCGCCACTACCCCGGTTCACCTTTTGCCTTTCCAAGGTCGCTGCTATTTCGGACGTACTCATCATCAGGTTGATTATCCGCCATCTCCACTGAGCCGCCGTAGCGGTCTTCGCTTTTGTCCGGGGAGTTCATAGTAATGATACGGTTAGATTTTTGAGAGAGATTGATGCGATCAAGTTACCCCAACGGAATTAATGGTATTATTACAACTACTACCATCGGTGTTGCTTTTATGTGCGAAGCTCCATGCATGGATTCTAGACTTGATTGATGCTACGTAAAGACCAAGGTCGATACCTCCGGGCACTGCCTTTGCTTTCTTCATGTTGAAGTAAACAAAAAAGACGGTCACGATCCGGAATGACTCATCTTCTACGGCCCTGCCTCTGATTCCGCAAATCATCAAGTCAGGGCCTGCGAGCCGTTCTGATCCCCGGTGAGCCGCCTTGCCACAAGTTGCCATCGCCGGGTTACTCTGCCTCCGCCCGAGAGCCGCCTGTACCATCCGCTTGCTGGCCTGTAGTGATGGATCAAATAATGCGGATCGAAGGGCAATCTGTAGTGGTGGATTAGACAGTGATCCGGCTCTGAGGCCGTGTTGGAAAAAGTGGTTACTAACCACATAATGACCAGAGTCAACAAAAAGGAAAAGGTGCTGGCATGCTTCAGTGTTACATGCACACTCCATGGAATTGAAAGACTACTATTATTTCGTGTCTAGACAAAAGTATGGGAATCACGCAGCAGATGAATTAACTCGTGTTAGTAGTATACATGCAAAACATCTATCCTCAAAGTACATCAGGTGATATCTTTCTTCTATATTTTATAATTCATCTGAGAACAGTTACTCTGGCCTGTAATATTTTTATGCAGGACGACTATTAAAAGAAAAAGGGGTGGTATCATACCGCGGAGGCACGTTCGACTGTGCCGCGCAGCTTCACGGACACGCGTATCACGGTCCGGTTTACTTCAACGCGCCGACAGCCACGCCCGTTCACACCGCCTTACAACACCACAGACGATTCACCCGTCTACCCTCGCAGCCGGTTCACGAGTCTGTGCCGGCTTACAACGCGGAGGACAACTTGCTCGTCCGTACCGGCTTACAACACCGGGCCGACTCATCTGTCTGCTCCCGCGGCCGACTCACCCGAGAATGATTTCAGTTTCACCTAGTGATCATCAACTTCATGGCGGATTATTTCTGGCCTAAACGAATCAGGTGCTATCCGTCTGAAGTCTATTTTATTTAGCACGTATTATTTTTGTCAAAGAACAATTACTTTGATCTATGTATTTTTATATACAGAACAATCATTCACTACAAATATGGTTTATACCATGGGTATGGAACACGGGCTGATAATGTTCCGCCCGGCGATAGTCCGTGACATATTACCCATTGAATGGGCGCGCACAAGTCGCCGCCCTTGCAGCCCGGTCTACATCGACTTTCTGGGATCGCGTTTGATCGCTGTTCAATGGATGTGCACAAAGTCGCCGCCTTTGCGGACCTGGTCTACATTGACTCGCCCGTCCGTGCCGGTTTACAACACCAGTGCCAATTTTTCCCATCTGCACCGGCTTGCAATGCCGTGCTATGCGGCTGATTCATCTGTCCGAGCTGCTTCTGATGCTACGGTCATCTTTGTTGTCCGTCTCCCGAGGCCTTGTCTACATCAACACATCGAGCCGCATCTGTTTGCATGAGCTATTTTATTGAATGAAAAGCCAGTCACTGCTTGGGTAGCCAAGTTTTTTCTTCCAATACCTTGGAGGTAAATTATCATTTAGCCGCCGTTTGCACTGGATGGATCAATGGACATGCGCACAAATCGCTGCCACTACAGTTTGGTCCACTTCAAACAGCCAGTTGGAAGGAACCATTGGCCGAGTTGCTGACACAGCTCATACAGGAACATTTATAACCCGCTGCAGTCACCTCAACCTTCATGGATTTACATCGTGTTATCAACACCAATGATATATACCTTCTACTATGGTCAAGTACGGAGAATCTCAAGACAACTCCTTGAGTCATCTTAAGATTTGGGGGCTACTATGATATGACTCAGCAAGTCTTGCCAGTTTCAGCAAATTCAAGTGCCCCAGGATGTTGAAGGGAAAGATAACCCGGTCCCGGAGGCTACTGTTATATTGATGAAAATTTAAAACCGTCAGAGAATTTCCGGCTCATAAAGTATATGACAAAATCCCAGCTCAATGAAGAAGTTCTGGGTCATCAGAAAGGATTCCGGTTCAAAATCCTGTTCAAAGGAAGTCAGTATCACTGAAGCTTTCAAATATCTGGGTTAACATCCGGTTCAAGAAGAAATATCTCTTGCAAAGTTCGAGTTCTAAGAAAAGTCAAAAGGGGCCAAAAAGAGTTTGTTGCACAGCACAACTCAAACATAGGCACCAGGCGAGCATAGCTCAAAAATGTAGCACATGGGGGCTTCAGTTGACAAAGCGGAGTCCTGTCCATTAATCCGGCTATCACGCCATAATACAGCTTGGGAGCTTCACACCCAAGGGGCCTAAGAGAGTCTGGATGCTATGCACAACTCAAACATAGGCACCCATTGAGCACAGCTCACAAAGTTACTTGGGGGCTCTTTGTGCACTTCAACAAAGAGTTTGAAAGGACCCTTGTAATATGCTATCAATCACGGCTTCGAAGCCTGGTGTATTCACCTAAAACCCCGGGTTAACCTTCCTTCATCAAGTAAGCCACTCCTATCCAGGTAATCCTGGCATGACCCGCCGAATGTTTGACAAGTTAATCTTACACAGACCCTGAACTTGTCAAAGTTAAAACGACGATTGGTTAGTTGGAGGCCCATCTTGAAAGGCTTTGCAAAATGGTTTAATTCTGCGGCCTGGCAGCCCATGAAAAGCCTCGAATTTGGGCCTGGCAACCCTTGAAAAGCCTCGACTACACGATTTTATTTGCCTTTGTCAAGAATTTTCTCTTTTGATAAATTTTATGTTGAACCGGCGTCTATTGACCCGGCATGACTATCAGTCATCAAATTAACCCGGTGTTCATTAACCCGGCTCGACTTTCAACTTCAAGTTGTTAGTACATAATCACTTATAATCCGGTGTTTATTGACTCGGCCTGGCTTTCGACTATAAGTGGCCAGTATATATTTGGATTGCGCTATTGGAAACATGCGCTTATAAATCATTGGGTATATTATTCAAATCTTTAGTAGCCAACATGGCTTGATTTCTATTATGGTTATCAATAACCAGTATTATGATTAAGGTTCTCAAAGTCGCTTTAGCGCAATGGCTATCATATAGTCAATGGATATGATTTATTCTACAATTGAAGGAATAGTCCTGAGTTGTTGCTGGCTTACAACCGGGCACTTGGGGGCTACATTATTTAAGTTGAGATTACATCAAATATGCAAGTCTCATGTCGCTGTAAGCATGCACCATGACACTTGGGGGCTAATGCAAAGTCATTTTTTGCTCATCTTATTGAAGACCCGACTCATCACACTTGGGGGTACCAATTGCTCCTGTCGACAATTCAAGGTACAAAGCTTTTTATCCATTATATTGAAGGGTACATTGCTCAGTTGGTAAAGCACAAGGCTCTTAACCTTGTGGACGTGGATTCATGCCCCATGATGGGGGTTATATCATATGATGTTATTTTCATTGAAGTATATATCAAGTCCCAGCTCAATATTATCTTACTGAGCCGGCCCTTGGGGGCTATACATCATTGTTCAAACCTACATGATTCTATTTACAAAGTCCCTGCTCATTATTGCATAATGACCCGGCCCTAGGGGGCTACCTGGTTGAAGTTTTTATGAGCATCGGGCAATTACAAGTCCCAGGTTGCTGCAAGCATGATAACCCGACACTTGGGGGCTACATATATGGAGTATTCCATTTTTTGCTAGTGACTGAGATGGACAACATGGATTTCTTCAAAGTGGCAGTAATTATATGGAAACAAGTCTCAAATCATCACTTTGTTCTGTTCAAGACTTGGGGGCTACAGGTAATATGGATATAAGGGAGAAATATCTTCCGGTTTTCAGTTTTGAGCAAACCAGATTGACCCTGCATCACCAATCATTATGACCCGGTGTCTGCAACAATCATGACCCCGAATTATTAGTTTTTATAACCCGGCGATTTTTGGAAATCATAGATCGGCAAGTTCTACGTCCTTAAACTGGTTAAAGATCAGATGAGTATTTCAAGGACCAATAGTGTTTTTAAGCATTGGGAGTTGAATCAAAGGAGTTATTCTTCACAATATATTTTCTATGAGAAACCAATGTCAGCAAGTTGATTATGAAGCTGGCCTATTAAACCGGATTTTCAAGAAGAAGGAAGTGACAAGGACTCAAGGATGATCAGGATCAGTTTAACACGGATAAATCCAAAGTAAACTGGGGGATAATGTCGGGGATATACCCCGCGGTATGACCCGGCCGGAGTCATAATCCGGCTGGGACTTGGTAAACCGGGGTGGTGTTAAACCGGCAGACTGTTAAGATAGATGGCTAAGACAGACGGTAAACCGGCGAGTGTTAAACCGGCAGAGTTAAGACAGATGGTAGCACCGGCAGGTGTTAAGTCAATCATAACCCGGCAGACCATGTTAAACTGGCAGACAATGTTAAACCGGCAGACAATGTTAAACCGGCACACGTTAGGAAGCAGAGGAAGGGAAGTCAAAATAGTTTAAGTCTTAGTCCGAGATGGACTCTACATGTAACCCGCCCCTTTAACTTATATAAGGAGGGGCAGGGCTCCCCAAAGGGGGACAAGCAAGAAACAATCTCTAGGGCTAGACACAACTAGAGGAGAGCCAGTTTACGGCAACTCCCTCGGGATGATAATGAGATCTAGCCTCAAACAACATGTAGGCTTATTATCGGATGATGTTTCCCGGGGCCCGAAGCTGTCTAAACCCTTGTCTTGTGTTGCATCTCTCGATTCCGCTCGACCCCTCTCAAGCTACCACATAGATGCGTTGGCCTCGCGACTAAGTCCTCACACTAAGGACATCTGACGTGTTAATTCCACGAGAGGTTTCATGAATCACCATATCCAGAGATTCGTCGACACAGCTTGTTGCCAGATAATCTTAAGTGTGTGAAAGGCATCAAGCTTCCATGCGATGGATGGTTTTGCAAACCCGACATGCGGCGATGTGGTTGATGCCAACAGCAAATATGCACAACTTGATTCGTGCTGATATCTAGACTGAGCCATGTATTCTGCTGCTGTAGCACGACCTTCTTTGTTGGATATTATGTACTGTTGTTAGTTCGAAGCACTCCTCTGGTTTGAAGGATAGATACCTTCCTGGGATCTAGTGCATCCTAACTCACCTACGTAGGATGTACTGATAATGATGATGGAGATGTTGTGCAGAAGCCATATATATATAGGACAACACTATTCTAATCATGGGATTAGAATAGTTTTTTGGATCACAACGCCTATATAGGCGCGGAGCTCCTCCCGAACTCGGCCGAACAAAAAAAAAGGTCGTCTGTCCCCCACCTCCTGCACCTCGATACCCACTACCCACCCACCAGCGACCCCCCTCCCCCACCCGCCGCCACCGCCTACAACCCACGCGTCCGGATCTAGCCGCTGAGACGTGGTTCCTGACTTGCCGCCCAACGCGTCGCCGGCCGACCTCCCCGCCTCCGCCCAGTGCGCCGCCGGTCGACCTCCCCGCCGCCGCGCGCATCAGCCGCTTTCTCCAGTGCGTCGCAGCTACCTCCGCACGCCGTCCCAACCAGCCGGCACCCGCGCGCCGCCCAAACCGAGCCCGCACGCCTCGCCCCCTGCAATCTTGCGCACCGTCGCGAGATGGATCTCGCCTCTGCCACCATGCGACGATGATGTGGCCAGCCGAACGCGGGACAGTTTCTTGGCTGTGGTCATCTGGCAACCGCCGCCGTTGTTGCCATGGCTGGAGCTGCTCGAGACGACGGCCTCTGGCCCGCTGCCTCCTCTCCTCGTCGCTCCGTTGAGCCCCCACCGCGGTGAAGTCCTACTACAGTAATATGGGAAGTTCCACAACAGTAGGCTGGCCATGGTGATGTGCTTCCTTGTCCTGCCCGCTGCAACGCATCAGGCCGCTGCCTGAGCTCTGAGGCTGGCGCCTAGCGAAGCCCCAAACCGACCCTTGGATCCTGAGTGCGGGGGTCGCCGGACCCATCCTCCGACAACAACCAGCTCACCCATGGAAGCATGGGGCTTCTACAACCAATGCTTTTTTTCTTCTCTGTCACCCGTAGCCCATTGACCTCCTGTGCTCTTCTGTATGTGAGTCACTTCTGCATTCTACGTTGTGTTTATTCCATGTCAGACTAATGATAGTTCAGTTATAGGGAAAACAACAGGTCGGCTTGTATGCGTTCTACTAATAGAGTAAAATTGCTGCTGGTACTCTGTGTTAAAGATGGCTCCAAGTGAAGCACGATCTAGCCGCTGTACTACTTGTTCTACTGTACATTGTGCCTTTTGTTTGGTGGATCAGCCACTGTTTTGCTAGCTTTGGGCATCGGCTGTTACATCACATGGAGCCATGGAGAAGAAAATGGATAAGAGAGAGTTGATGCAGTGGTTAGAAAATACAAATAGGAGAGGACAAGAGCAAACTTGTGGTGGAAAACACCCAACATTCGCACCTTTAGCAAGATGGACACGAAAAAACACTGATTACATTTTTCAGACATAGAATCATTGGTAGTTACCTAAACGAGTGTTCATGTAAATATATTACAACACTACATTGGCAAAAAAGAAACATACCTCTAGCAGCAGTTTAGTCACATATACTTGAAGGATTAAAAAAATGTGTGATGGTGGCATGAACGCGATGTTAAGTCTAATTAATACTCACAAAAACTTTGTTTAATCAGATGTGGTTTCGTGCTCTGTACATGTTTGTTGATATGCCTACAAAACACTAACGTTTCTTGACCATGATATATATATATAAGAGCTCCAGACTTTTGATTTCAAGATGGATCGAAGTTGGGTACACAAATGCATGATGCATCCAGAAAATACTTTTCTTTTGCATCCATTTTGTCCGAAAAAAGTGAACACCTGAAGTTCAATTATTAAACGTGAGGCATAATTTTTTTTAAAAGATCTAGTGGTCAAAATAAAATAAAACCTACAAAGTAGAAATAACTTATAATAAAATACAAAACTTGAAAAGAAAAATAAGCGAACAGTTCTATGTTAAAAATTGAAAAGTTGGGAAACCCCTGAGGGTTGACCCAAAAAATGGATCGATGTTATTTAATAAGTAATAGATTTCCTCCGTTTCTGAAAAAACTAGAAGTTCAAATTTAAATAACAGAGAAGTTGAATGTTTATTACAAATCCAAGAAGGTCAAACTAAAAAACAGAGTAATTCAAAAAGTTTATAAAAAGGGTTTTCCCTGTTTCAAAAAAAACTTAGAAGTTCAAATTTAAATAATGAAGAAGGTCAAAAAAACTGGATGTTCAAATTTCAAAAGCGAAGAGGTTAGATGTTTATTACAAAACTCGGATTTCTCCAATAATCAAAAGGTTCAAACTAAAAAAAGATAGAGAAGTTTGATGTTCATATACGAAGCAAAAAAGTGTCACTTAGAAAATTTTAACTCTTGAAGTTCAAATTTAATAAAATGGAGAGTTTGAAGAAACTGTTATGCGTGTACAAAGAGAAACAATTTGATGTTTGTAACAAAAACATATGTTCACATTTCTAAAAAAAATCCCACGAAGGGTAAAATCGTGAGTAGTTCAATTTCTTCATAAAACGGATTTTGCCCATTTCTAAAAAAACCTAGAAGTTGAAATTTAAAAAATCGTTCATTTCAAAAATTATAAGAAAAATTGCATTTCCCCGTTTCTACAAAAAACTTAGAGGTTCAAATTTAAAAGACGAAGAAGTCCAATGTACAAAGACAAGAAGGTCAAACTAGAAAAACTAACCATCTCAACAAAAATTTATAGAAGTTAAAATCTGAAAAATAGAGCGGCTCGATGTTTATTAAAAAATACTACTCCCTACGTCCCATAATGTAAGACGTTTTTGCAAACTATGTTAGCTTGCAAAAGCATCTTCCATTATGGGACGGGCTTGTAGGATTTTGTCCGTCACCAAAAGAAATAAAACCAAGAACTTCAAACTAAAAACAAAGAAGTTATTTGATGTTTACAAAAAGTTTAGATTTTGCTCATTATTAAAGGATGAAAAACAAGACGTTCATAAACAAAATAACAAGAAGTTCAAATTTTAAAAATAAAGCAGTTCAAAATTCATAAAAAAGGATTTTCATCATTGTTGAAAGTTCAAGTGCTCGGTCCGAGAAAATTAAAAAATTCTTGTGAGAGAGGTTGAACAAAAAATACGTGACAAAAGTTCAAGGTGAAAACAGCGGAAAATTCAATTACTGCAAGGAATGCATTTCAAATGAGAATAAAAGTACTTTGTCCGGGGAAGTTCAAAAATTATTATGAGAGAGGTTCATCTTGTATTTCCATGTTTGATTTTTTTCCGTATAAAAATCGAATACAATTCTTTACTCAAAAATATAAAAAGTTGAAGTTCAAAATGAAATAACAGAGAAGATCGTAGTTTATTAAAACCTAGGATTTACCCGTTCAAAAAATAAAAAACACAACGCCATTTTTTGCACTTTTAAAAACAACCTCATAAACAAAAAAAATGGTTGCTAGAAGTTCAAGTGCTCGACGAGGAAAAGTTCGAAAAATTCTTGTGAGAGAGGTTCACCGTGTATTTAGATGTCCAAAATACATAAAAAAACATGTTGTTTTTGTGTTTTAAAATAACTCTCTCAAAGCAGAGAGGAGTTCAACGTGATAAAAACCGGAAGTTCACGTACTACATGGTGTGTGTTTCATATAAGAAAAATACAATAAAGTGAAACAGAGTCACTTTCAAATAGACATGCCCCAGAAGTTCAACTACTTCATGCAGTGCATAAAACAGCACGTCAAAAACAAAGTGAAGTTCAAACAGACATCCCCCAGAAGTTCTACTACTTCACGCAGTGCATTTCCGTTCACGATGAACACAGAAATCATGATCTCGCCATTTTCTAATTTACCTCAAAACGGCAGGAATAT
Organism: Triticum timopheevii; assembly: GCA_963921465.1. Lineage (NCBI taxonomy): Eukaryota > Viridiplantae > Streptophyta > Magnoliopsida > Poales > Poaceae > Triticum > Triticum timopheevii. Next base: position 189,613,485 of record OY997266.1, on the reverse strand, counting down.
TATTTGTGTAAATTCAAGTCCTTGGTCGGAGAAAGTTAAAAAATATTGTGAGAGAGGTTTGTACAAAAAGAATATCATTTGTGTAACACTGACGAAATGGATGAGAAAATTACAAATGAGAATACATCACAGAAGTTCAACGTGAAAATAGCAGGAAGTTCACCTACTACACTGAATGAATTTCAGATGAAAAACTTTCAAAATCGTCGCGAGTATGAAAAAATGATCAACACGGGAAAGTTGCGTGTTTACAGCAGCTTTCCATCGGTATATCACCCGGCCAATTCCCGTGAGTGGGATGGAGAGCTACGAGCAGTGGATGAAGATCTACGAGCAAAACAATCACGTGAAAAACAAAGTGAAGTTCAGGTACACGCACCGAGAAGTTCAGGTTCTTCACGCGGTGCATTTTCAAAGAATTTGTTTCACAATAGAGGCAGAATGAATGATCCCGCCGTTTTCAGAATTACTTGAAAATGGCTAGGAATTAGAGAAAACCATCAACATGAAAAAGTTTCGCATTTTCCTTAGCTTTTAACGGTATATTATTTGCCCCATTCCAATAAAGTTTGTGAAAATTACAGCGAAAATACGTTTTTAGCCATTTTGAAAACTGCCATAAAACAGTAAGGAATTGGGAGAAATAATATATACCAAAAAGTTTTGCATTTCCTCAAGCTTTCCAACGCCATATCATTTTTTGCATTCGGACATAGGGTTAAAAAAGTAGATCAAAAATACGAAATCGATGAAACTTGTACCGTCTTCTAAATCACTTTTAAATCGTTCAAAATTAGAAAAAACTTTCTACATGAAAAACTAGCGCATTTTCATAAGCTTTCCAACGCCATATCATTTGCATCAATTGGTTTAGCCGTTTAGAAATGACTTCGAAAAAACGAACTCGGCTGTTCGGTTTACGAAATTTTACGATTTTCTAAATTACTCTTCAACCGTAGGGAATTAGAGAAAACTTGCAACATGTGGAAGGAGCGGTTTTGCAGCATCTTTCCAAATCCATATTACTTGCCTCATTCCGATAAACGGTTTAGAAATGCGATCAAAATTACGATTCACATTTTTTGTGTGAAGAAAAAACGGTTTTCAAAACTGCTCTTAAACCGCTTACATTTTGTGAAAAATTTAACTTGGGTCATGATACTCGTGTCCATAGCTTTCCAACGGTATATAGCAAGCCCCGTTTGGGCAATGTTGTGGGAAGTTCAACCTAGCACAGGGGAAAGTTCAGGTCGAAAAACTCAGGCAGTAAAATCGCAAAAAACACGAGTTTTTCACGACCCGAGTGCAAAATCCGCCTATGAGCGAGATTCCTATCTAAAACGAGTATTTAGTTGCTAAAAATCGTTTGAAGATTACACTTACATCACATGGAACACGACTAACCAGAAAAACTCGCGGTAGAAGGCACGGTTGCGAAGATAGCCCGAAGGTCGGGTTCGTACAAAGAGAAGTTCACGCGCGCGTACAAACAAAAATATGTCACAGAAGTTCAATGTGAAAACAACATGAAGTTCAACTACTACGCTGAATGAATTTTAGATGAAAAACTTTTAAAATCATTGCGAGTATGAAAAAACGATCAACACAGGAAAGTTGCGTGTTTACAACAACTTTCCATTGGTATATCACTTCCTCAATTCCGGTGAGTGGATGGAGAGCTAGGAGCAGTGGATAGAGATATACGAGCAAAAAAAGCACGTGAAAAACAGAGTGAAGTTCAAGTACACGTGCCGAGAAGTTCAGGTTCTTCACGTGATGCATTTTCGAAGAATCAGTTTCGCGATAAAGGCAGAACAAATGATCTTGCCATTTTCGCAATTACTTGAAAACGGCAAGGAATCAGAAAAAACCATCAACATGAAAAAGTTTCACATTTTCCGTAGCTTTTCAGCGGTATATTATTTGCCCCATTTCGATAAAGTATGTAGAAATTATGCCAAAAATACGTTTTTAGCCATTTTCCATTTTGATTTAAAATTGTAAGGAATTAGGAGAAACAATATATACAAAAAAGTTTTGCATTTGCTCAAGCTTTCCAACGTCGTATTATTTGTTGCATTCGGCCATACAGTTTAAAAATTATCTCGAAAATATGAACTCGGTGGAACTTGTACCGTTTTCTGAATTACTTTTAAACCGTTTCAAATTAGAAAAGCTTTTAGCATGAAAAAGTAGCACATTTTCACAAGCTTTCCATTGCCATATCATTTTCCTCAATTGGATTAGCCATTTAGAAATTTCATTGAAAATACGAACTCGGCTGTTCGGATTGTGAAATTTTACGATTTTCAAAATTACTCTTTATCCATAGGGAATTAGAGAAAACTTTCAACATGTCGAAGGAGCGGTTTTCTAGCAGCTTTCCAACGCTATATTATTTACCTCATTCCGATAAACGGTTTAGAAATGCGATCGAAAATACGATTCATGTTTTTTGTATGAAGAAAAAACGATTTTGAAAACTGCTCTTAAACCGCTTACATTTTGCCAAAAATTTAACTTGGATCATGATATTGGTGTCCATAGCTTTCCAACGGTATATCGCAAGCCCCATTTGGACACTTTTTAGCTGAAGTTCAACCTAGTACAGAGGGAAGTTCAGGCACGTTACTCAGGTAGTTCAGGTTGTGATCAGAATATTATTCTGATCCCGTGATTAGAATAGTGTTTATGTGTGTGTGTGTATATATATATTATATATATATATATATATTATATATATATATATATATTATATATATATATATAGGATGGCACTATTCTAATCCTGGGATTAGAATAACTATTTGGATCACGGGGCGCTATATAGGTGCAGCGGAGGTGTTTCCGACTCACAAAAAGAAAAGGAAAAAAGAAATCCCACCCCCGAACCCCACGTCCCCACCTCTCCCTCGCTCTCTCCCTGATCCCCGCCGCCGCCATCCCCGTCCCCGCATCGTCATCTACCTCAATCCACCCCTCTCGCTAGTGCGGCCGCGACCCTCGCACCTCCCCACGCGCCACCGCCGCTCCACTCTGCCTCACCAGCTACCTACCTCTCCCCCCAGCGGAGTCCGGCTTCCTACCGCCGCCACGCGGATCTAGCCGCCGCACAGGATCCTGCTGCCGCGTTCGTCGCTTGCTGGGCCTGACGACATGTTGGAAGGTGACTCGTGCCGCGATCTCCGGCCAATGAGGCGCGGCGGCCATCCCTCCCCCAGTTTCCACGGCGCTGCACTTAGTTGCGTGTCATTGGCACTCTTCCTCCCCCGACCACTTCTTCCCTGATCCACCCCGCCTCCACCTCCGGTGACGCGGTCCGCAAGCCTCCTTCCCTTGCGTGAGCCACCAGCCCAACCCTCGCCGGTGTGATGCCCCTGCGCGCCATTCCCCAACCCCAACGCGTCTCCTACCACCTACCCGCCGGCCTGGACGCGCTCCCGCCGTCCCCCATCCCTGACGTGCCTCCCTGGCCGGACCTCCAAATGCAAAGCAAATCCCATGCCGCTGCAGGTCGACTGCGCTGCAGCACGAAGTTCAGTCAATCTCCATCGCCTCGGTCAATCTCCATCGCTGCCCCTTGCATCAACTACTCCATCACGCAAATTACTTCTCCCCCTCGACTAGCATTATTAGTGGTGCCCCCGCGGGCGTGCGTGCTCCCCAGGCCGATGATGACTCCCTGCCAATCCTCTTCCTCCTTGATATCCACCGATGTTGCCTATGGTGCATCGCACCTGTTTGTGTTTATGCCTCAGTGGAGAAAAAGATGGCATCTAACATAGGTTGCAGAGTATGTGCTATGGTTGAAAAATGGTATTTTTGTGCAAGCTGCAAATGTACAAATATAAAAATTGGGTTGCGATTCAACTATGTATGATTCTCTTTTTAGAGAAAGAAACTACGGAATTCCATATATTAATTCTAAGAGAGTTTAAACTATGTGTGTGTGTGTGAAATACTTTGACGCCCTCCATTTTTTAGTGAAATTCCACCAATGCTGAGGCACTACTTTCTTATATAGGAATGAGATGCCATATAAAAAAATTGATCTATTTTTGTGCTTTTACAACTGTGTTTTTTTTGTGAAGGTCAAAAGTTGTGTTCGAGAAGGTTAAGTGTGTTATGTGTATCTCAGTAAGTTCAATAAATTGAACACAAAAAGAAAAACATGGGAGATTTGTAGTTCTTTTAGAATTTCAAGTGACAAACAAATTTTAAAAAGAGCACAAACGAAATTTAAGCCTAAAAACATTCACTTCAAGCTTGAACAAAAGATAAAGGATGTTATCTTTGTTCTGGAACGCAAAACAAAATTTAAATAAAAGAAACCAAGAAATTCAAATTGAACTAACAGAGAAGTTTGATCTTTATAAAAAATTTGGTTTTTTCTGTTTCTACAAATAAAACCAAGACGTTCGAGAAGGTCAAAATGTTGTGTTCGAAACGGTCAAGTGGAAAATGGATTTTCTTGTTTGTAAAAAAAATCTAGAGGTTCAAATTTAAATAATGGAGAAGTTAAATGTTTACGACAAATACAAAGGTCAAATTAAAAAAACAACCAGTTCAAATTTTTTATAAAAATAGCTTCCCCTCCTTTTAACAAAGACCTAGACTTTAAAAATTAAAATAATTTAGAGTTCAATAATTATTACATACCTAGGATTTTTCTTGTTACTAATGAATAACACCAAGAAGTTCTTTGACGTTTATAAAAGACTCAGATTTTCCCTGATAATAATGATTAAATCCAAGAAGTTCAAATTTAGAAATTGGAGTAGTTCAATGTATATTAAAAACTTAATTTTTTCTCGTTACTGAAGAAAAAAACCAAGAAGTCCAATTTAAAAAAACCAGATAAGTTTTATATATTTCAAAACTTGGTTTCTTTTATTACTAAAGATATAACCAATAAGTTCAATTCAAAAAAATGAAGAAGTTCGATGTTTCTTACAAAACTACAATTTTCCCATTTCTAAAAATACATAAAGAAGTTCGGATAAAAAAAGTTAGAGCGGTTTGATGTCTCATTTTTTTTGTTACTAAAGCGAAACAGAGAGAAGTTCAAATTGATAGCTGACAGAAGTTCACGTTCTACATAGTGTGCATTTCACCTAAGGAAAAAAGGATAAAAAGGCAAAGTCTAAAACTTTGTTGCTAGAAGTTGAGGTGCACGGCCCGGGAGAGTTCAAAAATTCTTGTGAGAGGATTGAAGAAAAGTACGTGACAGAAGTTCAAGGCGAAAAGAGTGGGAAGTTCAATTATTACATGGGATGCGTTTCAGATAAGAATATAAGAATAGAAAACAAAAAGCTTAAAAGGTTTGTTGCTAGAATTTCAAGTGCTCTGTCTGGGGAAGTTCAAAAATTCTTGCGAGAGAGGTTCACCTTGTATTTCCATGTTCAAAAACACAAAAAATAATTTTTTTTATGCTCTAAAATATTTCTCTCAATCCACAAAGTTCAGTTATTATTTGGTGAACAATTTGATTTCAAAAAGGAAATAAAAAATTCAAATTATAAAAATGGAAAAAGTTCATGTACTACATGGTGTATGTTTCATATGAGAAAAATGAATAAAAAGGCAAGGTCCAAATTTTTTGTTGTTATAAGTTCAAGTCCTCGGTCATAGAAAGTTAAAAAAATATTGTGATATAGATTTGTACAAAAGGGATATATTTTGTGTAACACTAACGAATGGATTAGAAAATTACAAACGAAAATACATCACAAAAGTTCTATGTGAAAACAACAGGAAGTTCAACTACTACACTAAATGAATTTCAGTTGAAAAACTTTTAAAACCGTCGCGAGTATGAAAAAATGATCAAAACGGGAAAGTTGTGTGTTTACAGCAGCTTATTCATCTGCAACAGAAGTTCAAGTCAAACTAACGGGACGATGCAGCGCTTATTCTTGAAAAAGTGGAGAAAATTATACATACTTTGTAGGTTAAAAGTTTGGCTTTAATTTTTGTTTTGCAAAGGTCAAAATGTTGTGTTCGAGAAGGTCAAGTGTGTTATCTCAGCAAGTTCAAAATAAATTTGAACATGCAAGAAAACAAAAAGGGAGAAGTTCAGTCTCTAAAGATGACGTGGTTCAACGTGTTAACCAATGTTGAAAGCAAACAAAAAGAAAATGATAAGTTCAACTTCTAAAGATGAAGCGGTTCAACGTGCAACCCAATGTTGAAAGAAAACAAAAAGAAAGGAGAAGTTCAATTTGTAAAGATGACGTGGTTTGACATGCTAAACGATGTTGAAAGAAAATAAAAAGAAAAGGAGAAGTTCAATTTCTAAAGATGACGCAGTTTCAAGTGCAAACCAATGCAAAAACACACACAAAAATCTTGTTTTGGTGTCTTAAAATATTTTTATTCATAAAAAAAGATTAAGATACAAAACCAGGAAGTCCATATTAAAAAGATGCAGAAGTTCGATGATTATGGAAAACTCAAATTTCTCCCGTTATTAAAGAATGGAAACAACAAGTTCAAAAATAAAATAACAAGAAGTTCAACTATTAAAAATAGAGCGCTTCAAAATTCATAATAAATGATTAAGAAAATTAGATTAAAAATTTATAAAAAAACTCAAATATTTTCACGTAACTGAGAGAAGATCAGGTTGATAACTACGAGAAGTTCACGTACTACACGCTATTCATTTGTATGAAAAAAAGAACGAAAAAGCAAAGGCTAAAAGTTTCGTTGCTAGAAGTTCAAGTGCTCAACCCGAGAAAGTTCAAAAATTCTTGTGAGAGAGGTTGAACAAAAATACCTGACAGAAGTTCAAGGTGAAAACATTGGGAAGTTCAAGCAAAGGATAAAATTTCGTTGCTAGAAGTTCAAGTGCTCGGCCCGTTTAAAAATTCTTGAGAGGTTGAACAAAAATATGTGACAGAAGTTCAAGATGAAAACAGCGGGAAGTTCAACTACTACACGAAATGCATTTCAGATAAGAATATAAGCATAGAAAACAAAAAGATTCAAAGGTTTGTTGTAAGAAGTTCACGTGCTCCTCCCGGTGAAGTTCGAGATCTCTAGTGCAAGACGTCCAACCTTAAACTACATGTTAAAAACAAGTAAAAACGATGTTGTTTTTACAATTTTTAATATTGCTCTCAAACGGTAACGAATTTGTGACAATTGTCTTGATGAAAAATTTAGTTGCTCGAAGTTCAAGTGACCTGCCCGGGAAACTTCAAAAAAGAATTTTGTCCGTTACTAACAAATAAAACTAAGAAGTTCAAATTTAAAAAATGGTGAAGTTCGATTCCTATAAGAAATGCAGATTTTTCTCATAATTTTTCCCGTTACGAACGAAAAACACAAGAAATTCAATTTGAAAATATCCAAGAAGTTGTACGATGTTTATTACAAAATTAGCATTTTTTCCCGTTACAAATGAATGACACCAAGAAGTCCGAATTGAAAAAAACCAAGAAGTTCAATTTTAAAAAATACAATAGTTCAATGTATATGAAAAAAATAGATTTTCCTCGATAATAAATAATAAACCAAGAAGTTCAATTTCAGAAAATGGAGCAGTTCAATATTTATCACAAAAACTTAAATTTTTCCAATTGCTAACGAATAAACCAAGAAGTTCAGTTTGAAATAACGAAGAATTTGTATAATGTTTATTACAAAACAAAGATTTTTTTGTATAAAAATCAAATGCAATTCTTTACTCAAAATATAAAAAGGTGAAGTTCGAATTGAAATAACAGAGAAGTTCGGAGTTTATTAAAACCTAGTATTTACCTGTTGAAAAAACAAAAAACACAGCGCCATTTTTTGCACTTTTAAAAACAACTCATAGAAGTTCAATTGCTCAGCGAGGAAAAGTTCAAAAAATTCTTGTGAGAGAGGTTCACCGTATATCCAAAATACATAAAAAAATATGTTTTTTTTGTGTTTTAAAATAATTATCTCAAACCAGAGAGAAGTTCAAAAGTGATAACAACCGAAAGTTCATGTACTACATGGTGTGTATTTCATACAAGAAAAATACAAATAAAGTGAAACGGAGTGAAGTTCAAACAGACATGCCCGAGAAGTTCAACTACTTCATGCAGTGCGAAAAACAGCATGTCAAAAAATAGCACGTCAAAAATAGAGTGAAGTTCAAACAGACATTCCCGAGAAGTTCAACTACTTCACACAGTGCATTTCCATTCGCGATGAAGGCAGAAATCATCATCTTGTCATTTTCTAATTTACTTCAAAACGATAGGAATATCATTTGTGTAAGTTCAAGTCCTCGGACGGAGAAAGTTAAAAATATATTGTGAGAGAGATTTGTACAAAAAGAATATAATTTGTGTAACACTGACGAAAATGGATGGGAAAATTACAAACAAAAATACGTCACAGAAGTCCAACGTGAAAACAGCAGGAAGTTCAACTACTACACTGAATGAATTTCACAAGAAAAACTTTTAAAACCGTCGCGAGTATGAAAAAATGATCAACACGGAAAAGTTGCGTGTTTATAGCAGCTTTCCATCAGTATATCACTTGCTTAATTCCGGTGAGTGAATGAAGAGCTACGAGCAAAAAAATGCACGTGAAAAACATAGTGAAGTTCAGGCAGAACTGCCACAGAAGTTCAAGTACTTCACGCAATGGATTTTCGACGAATCTGTTTCGCGATAAAGGCAGAACGAGTGATCTCGCAATTTCTGAATTACTTGAAAATTGCTGGGATTCAGAGAAAACCATCAACATGAAAAAGTTTCGCATTTTTTGTAGCTTTTCAACAGTATATTATTTGCCCCGTTCCGATAAAGTTTGTAGAAATTACGGCGAAAATACATTTTTAGCTATTTTCAAAATCAACGTAAAACCATAATGAATTTGGAGAAACAATATATACCAAAAAGTTTCGCATTTTTTCAGGCTTTCCAACGCCATATCATTTACTACGTTCGGGCATATGATTAAAAAAATATACGGAAAATACAAACTTGGTACAAATTGTACCGTTTTCTAAATTACTCTTAAACTATTCAAAATTAGGAAAAACCTTTCAACATGAGAAAAAAGCGCATTTTCATAAGCTTTCCAGTGCCATATCATTTGTCTCAATTGGATTAGGCGTTTAGAAATGGCAATGAAAATACGAAGTCGGTTGATCAGTTTGCGAAATTTTACGATTTTCCACATTACTCTTTAACCATAGGGAATTAGAAAAAACTTTCAGCATGTGGAATGCGTAGTTTTATAGCAGCTTTCCAACACCATATTATTTGCCTCATTCCGATAAATGGTTTAGAAATGCGATTGAAAATACGATTCACGTTTTTTGTATGAGGAAAAAACGGTTTTCAAAACTGCTCTTAAACCACTTACATTTTGCCCAAATTTGAAGTTGGATCATGATACTGGTGTCCATAGCTTTCGAACGGTATATCGCAAGCCCCATTTGGCCAATGTTGACGGAAGTTCAACCTAACACTATGGGAAGTTCAGGTCGAACAAATCAGGCAGTAAAATTGCAAAAAACGCAATTTCATCACGACCCGAGAGCAAAATCCGCCAGCGAGCAAGATTTCTATTTGAAACCGGTATTTACTTGCTAAAAAACTTTTCTAGATTACACTAACATCATATAGAGCACTACTAACTAGAATAATTCAGAGGGGAAGCCATGGTTGCAAAGATAGCCCGAAGGTCGGATCGTACAGAGGGAAGTTCAGGCGCGTGTACAAACAAAAATATCTCAAAGAAGTTCAACGTGAAAATAGCATGAAGTTCAACTACTATGCTGAATGAATTTCAGATGAAAAACTTCTAAAATCATTGTGGGTATGAAAAAATGAGCAACACGGGAAAGTTGCATGTTTACAACAGCTTTCCATCGGTATATCACTTGCTCAATTCCGGTGAGTGGATGGAGAGCTATGAGCAGTGGATAGAGATATACGAGCAAAAAAAAGCACGTGAAAAACAGAGTGAAGTTCAAGTACACGTGCCGAGAAGTTCAGGTTCTTCACGCGGTGCATTTTCGAAGAATCAGTTTCGCGATGAAGGCAAAACAAATGATCTCGCCATTTTCGCAATTACTTTAAAACGGCTAGGAATCAGAGAAAACCATCAACATGAAAAGTTTCGCATTTTCCGTAGCTTTTGAGCGGTATATTATTTGCCCCATTTAGATAAAGTATGTAGAAATTATGCCAAAAATACGGTTTTAGCCACTTTCCAATTTGACTTAAAACTGTAAGAAATTAGGAGAAACAATATATACAAAAAAGTTTCGCATTTGCTCAAGCTTTCCAACGCCATATTATTTGTCTCGGTGGAACTTGTACCGTTTTCTGAATAACTTTTAAATCGTTCCAAATTAGAAAAAAACTTTCAAGATGAAAAAGTTGCGCATTTTCACAAGCTTTCCAATGCCATATCATTTGCCTCAAATGGATTAGCCGTTTAGAAGTTACATTGAAAATACGAACTCGGCTGTTCGGTTTGCGAAATTTTATGATTTTCAAAATTACTCTTTATCCATAGGGAATTAAAGAAAACTTTCAACATGTCGAAGGAGCAGTTTTGTAGCAGCTTTCCAAGGCTATATTATTTACCTCATTCCGATAAACGGTTTAGAAATGCGATCGAAAATACGATTCATGTTTTTTGTATGAAGAAAAAACGGTTTTCAAAACTGCTCTTAAACCGCTTACATTTTGCCAAAAATTTAACTTGTATCATGATATTGGTGTCCATAGCTTTCCAACGGTATATCGCAAGCCCCATTTGGACACTTTTTAGCTAAAGTTCATCCCAGTACAGAGGGAAGTTCAGGCGCATTACTCAGGCAGTTTAGGTTGTGATCAGAATATTATTCTGATCCCGTGATCAGAATAGTCTCTCTCTCTCTCTCTCTCTCTCTCTCTCTATATATATATATATATATATATATATATATATATATATATATATATCCGTTAGGCTTCAAGTGCGTACTTGTTAGTTAAACCTATGTATAAATTGTGACACTAATTACGACTAGTAAGTAGTACAGTAGCAGTACTAGTATACGTCAGTCAAATTATTCATCATGTCCACACATTGAATTGATGTGACAACACGCTACGCGTGACGTGACACAAGAATCCCGGCGGCGTGTTCGGGTATTCTGGACTTCAGATTTGGAGTACCACTTATCTGTCGAAATCTTTCATCATTCACTTAAAACAGTCGATTGATCATACATTGAGTACCATATAACTAGAATTACCGATGCAAGTCGAAGAAGGATTGGCCGGTGCTGCCGGCTGGCGTCAAGTTCGATCCCACAGATCAGGAGCTGATTGAGCACCTTGAGGGTTACCGGAACCCCCCGGGAGAGTAATGGGCCTTATGGGCCTTAGAGTGGAAGAGAGAGGGGTGGACAGGGTGGTCCGTGCGCCCCCTCTCCCTCTGGTCCGAATTGGACTAGGAGGGGGGGTGGCGCCCCCCTCTTTCCTTCCCCCTCTCCCCCTTCCTTCCCCCTCCTAGTAGGAGTAGGAAAGGAGGAGTCCAACTCCTACTAGGAGGAGGACTCCTCCTCCTTGGCGTGCCCCAAGGGCCGGCACGCCTCCCTCCTTGCTCCTTTATATACAGGGGCAGGGGGCACCCCATAGACACACAAGTTGATCGACGGATTGTTCCTTAGCCGTGTGCGGTGCCCCCCTCCACCATATTCCACCTCGATCATATCGTCGCGGAGTTTAGGCGAAGCCCTGCGCCGGTACAACATCATCATCGTCACCATGCCATCGTGCTGACGGAACTCATCTCCGGAGCTTTGCTGGATCGGAGCCCAGAGATCGTCATCGAGCTGAACATGTGCTGGACTCGGAGGTGCCATACATTCGGTGCTTGGATCGGTCGAATCGTGAAGACGTACGACTACATCAACCGCGTTGTGCTAACGCTTCCGCTTACGGTCTACGAGGGTACGTGGACAACACTGTCCCCTCTCGTTGCTATGTCATCACCATGATCTTGCGTGTGCGTAGGAAATTTTTTGAAATTACTACGTTCCCCAACACTTGTAGGGCAAGAAACCAGCCCCCTCCACCCCTATATATATAGTGGGGAGGCGCATGGGAGCTTCACCCTTCCCATGACGCAGACCTCTCCCTCCCCAACACCTCCTCCTCCTCCGTAGTGCTTGGCGAAGCTCTGCCGGAGACGTGCAAGCTCCACCACCACGCAATCGTGCTGCCGGAGCTCTCCCTCAACTTCTCCTCTCCCCTTGCTGGATCAAGAAGGAGGAGACGTCCCCGGGCTGTACGTGTGATGAACGCGGAGGCGCCGTCCGTTCGGCGTTAGATCGGATCTTCCGTGATTTGAATCGCCGCGAGTACAACTCCCTCATCCGCGTTCTTGTAACGCTTCCGCATCGCGATCTTCAAGGGTATGAAGATGCACTCCCCTCTCTCTCGTTGCTAGTCTCTCCATAGATTGATCTTGGTGATGTGTAGAAAATTTTGAATTATTGCTACGTTCCCCAACAGTGGTATCATGAGCTAGGTCTATTGCGTAGATTCTATGTACGAGTACAACACAAGTAGTTGTGGGTGTTGGTTTGTTCAATTTGCTTACCGTTACTAGTCCTATCTTGTTTCGGCGGTATCGTGGGATGAAGCGGCCCGGAATGACCTTACACGTACGCTTACGTGAGACAGGTTCCATCGACTGACATGCACTTGTTGCATAAGGTGGCTAGCGGGTCCCAGTCTCTCCCACTTTAGTCAGATCGGATTCGACGAAAAGGGTCCTTATGAAGGGTAAATAGAAATTGGCATATCACGTTGTGGTTTTGGCATAGGTAAGAAAAGTTCTTGCTAGAAACCTATAGCAGCCACGTAGAAAACCTGCAACAACAATTAGAGGACGTCTGACTTGTTTTTGCAGCATATGCCATGTGATGTGATATGGCCAAAGGATGTGATGAATGGAATATATGTGATGTATGAGATTGATCATGTTCTTGTAATAAGAATCACGACTTGCATGTCGATGAGTATGACAACCTGCAGGAGCCATAGGAGTTGTCTTAATTTATTGTGTGACCTGCGTGTCATTGAATAACGCCATGTAATTACTTTACTTTATTGCTAAACCGTTAGCCATAGTAGTAGAAGTAATAGTTGGCGAGACAACTTCATGAAGGCACGATGATGGAGATCATGATGATGGAGATCATGGTGTCATGCTGGTGACGATGATGATCATGGCACCCCGAAGATGGAGATCAAAAGGAGCAAAATGATATTGGTCATATCATGTCACTATTTGATTGCATGTGATGTTTATCATGTTTTTACATCTTATTTGCTTAGAACGATGGTAGCATAAATAAGATGATCCCTCATTAAAATTTCAAGAAAGTGTTCCCCCTAACTGTGCACCGTTGCGAAAGTTTGTTGTTTCGAAGCACCATGTGATGATTGGGTGTGATAGATTCTAACGTTCACATACAACGGGTGTAAGCCAGATTTACACACGCAAAACACTTAGATTGACTTGACGAGCCTAGCATGTACAGACATGGCCTCGAAACACAAGAGACCAAAAGGTCGAACATGAGTCGTATAGTAGATACGATCAACATGGAGATGTTCACCGATGATGACTAGTCCGTCTCACGTGATGATCGGACACAGCCTAGTTAACTCGGATCATGTATCACTTAGATGAATAGAGGGATGTCTATCTGAGTGGGAGTTCATTAGATGAACTTAATTATCATGAACATAGTCAAAAGGACTTTGCAAATTATGTCGTAGCTTGCGCTTTAGTTCTACTGTTTAAGATATGTTCCTAGAGAAAATTTTAGTTGAAAGTTGATAGTAGCAATTATGCGGACTGGGTCCGTATACTGAGGATTGTCCTCATTGCTGCACAGAAGGCTTATGTCCTTAATGCATCGCTCGGTGTGCTGAACCTCGAGCGTCGTTTGTGGATGTTGCGAACATCTGACATACACGTTTTGATGACTACGTGATAGTTCAGTGCGTAATGTTAAATGGTTTAGAATTGAGGTAGCGAAGACATTTTTTGAAACGTCGCAGAACATATGAAATGTTCCAAGGACTAAAATTGGGATTTCAGGTTCGTGCTCACGTTAAGAGGTATGAGACCTCCGACAAGTTTCTTAGCCTGCAAACTAAAGGAGAAAAGCTCAATCGTTGAGCATGTGCTCAGACTGTCTGAGTACTACAATCGCTTGAATCGAGTGGGAGTTAATCTTCCAGATGAGATAGTGATGGTTCTCCAAAGTCACTGCCACCAAGCTACTAGAGCTTTGTGATGAACTATAACATATCAGGGATAGAGATGATGATCCTTGATCTATTCGCGACGTTTGACACCGCGAAAGTAGACATCAAGTAGGAGCATAAATTGTTGATGGTTAGTAAAACCACTGGTTTCAAGAAGGGCAAGGGCAAGAAGGGATACTTCATGAGACAACAAATCAGTTGCTACTCTAGTGAAGAAACCCAAGGTTGAACCCAAACCCGAGACTAAGTGCTTCTGTAATGAGGGAACGATCACTAAAGCAGTACTACCCTAGATACTTGGTAGATGAGAAGGCTGGCAAGGTTGACAGAAGTATATTGGATATACATTGTATTAAATGTGTACTTTACTAGTACTCCTAGTAGCACCAAGGTATTAAGATACCGGTTCGGTTGCTAAGTGTTAGTAACTCGAAATAAGAGAGCTACAAAATAAATGGACACTAGCCAAAGGTTGATGTGATCAAGCATCGCTTGCTCCCTCTACCATCGAGATTGGTGTTAAACCTAAATAATTGTTATTTGGTGTTTGCATTAAGCATAAACATGATTGGATTATGTTTATCGCAATACGGTCATTCATTTAAGGAGAATAATGGTTACTCTTTTTATTTGAATAATACCTTCAACGGTCTTGCACCTAAAATGAATGGTTTATTGAATCTCGATCATAGTGATACACATGTTCGTTCCAAAAGATATAAGATAGTAATGATAGTACCACATACTTGTGGCACTGCCACTTAAGTCATATTGGTATAGAACGCATGAAGAAGCTCCATATTGATGGATTTGGACTCACTTGTTTTTGAAAAGATTGAGACATGCGAAGCACGTCTTTTGGTATATACATATGAAGAAACTCCATGCAGATGGATCGTTTGGACTCACTTGTTTTTGAATCACTTGAGACATGCAAATCATACCACATTGGCAAGATGACTGAAAGGCCTTGTTTTCAGTGAGATGGAACAAGAGAGCAACTTGTTGGAAGTAATACATTTGATGTGTGTAATCCAATGAGTGCTGAGGCACGCAGTGAATATCGTTATGCTCTTACTTCATAGATGATTTGAGTAGATTCTTAGTATATTTACTTGATGAAACACAAATCTGAATTATTGAAAGGTTCAAGTAATTTCAGAGTGAAGTTGAAGATCGTCGTGACAAGAGGATAAAATGTCTATGATATGATCATAGAGATAAATATCTGAATTACGAGTTTGGCACAAATTAAGACATTGTGGAGATTGTTTCACAACTAATACCGCCTGGAACACCATAGCGTGATGGTGTGTCCGAACATCGTAACTGCACCCTATTGGATATGGTGCATACCATGATGTCTCTTATCGAATTACCACTATCGTTTATGGGTTAGGCATTAGAGACAACCGCATTCACTTTAAATAGGGAATCACGTAATTCCGTTGAGATGACACCATATGAACTATGGTTTAGAGAAACCTAAGTTGTCATTTCTTAAAAGTTTGGGGCTGCGACGCTTATCTAAAAAGTTTTTGCCTGATAAGCTCGAACCCAAAGCGGATAAATGCATCTTCATAGGACACCCGAAACAGTTGGGTATACCTCCTATTTTAGATCCGGAAGCAAAAGTGATTGTTTCTAGAAACGGGTCCTTTCTCGAGGAAAATTTTCTCTCGAAAGAATTGAGTGGGAGGATGGTGGAGACTTGATGAGGTTATTGAACCGTCACTTCAACTAGTGTGCAGTAGGGCACAGGAAGTTGTTCCTGTGGCGCCTACACCAATTGAAGTGGAAGCTGATGATAGTGATCATGAAACTTCGGATCAAGCCACTACCAAATCTCGTAGGTCGACAAGGATGCATACTGCTTCAGAGTGGTACATACTCCTGTCTTGGAGGTCATGTTGCTAGACAACAATGAACCTACGAGCTATGGAGAAGCGATGGTGGGCCCGGATTCCGACAAATGGCTCGAGGCCATAAAATCCGACAGGATCCATGTATGAAAACAAAGTATAGACTTTGGAAGAACTACTTGATGGTCGTAAGGCTGTTAGGTACAGATGGATTTTAAAAGGAAGACGGACAATGATGGTAAGTATCACCATTAAGAAAGCTAGACTTGTCGTTAAGATGTTTTCCGACAAGTTCAAGGAGTTGACTATGATGAGACTTTCTCACTCGTAGCGATGCTAAAAGTCTGTTGGAATTACATTAGCAGTTACTGCATTATTTATGAAATCTTGCAGATAGGATGCCAAAACATTGTTTCCTCGACGATTCTCTTGAGGAAAGGTTGTATGTGATACAACCAGAAGGTTTTGTCAATCCCGAAAGGTGCTAATAAGTATGCAAAGCTCCAACAATCCTTCTAAGGACTGGAGTAAGCATCTCGGAGTTGGAATATATGCTTTGGTGAGATGATCAAAGATTTTGGGTTTATACAAAGTTTATGAGAAACCTGTATTTCCAAAGAAGTGAGTGGGAGCACTATAGCATTTCTGATGAGTATATGTTGTTGACATATTGTTGATCGAAAATGATGTAGAATTTCTAGAAAGCATATAGGGTTATTTGAAAAGTGTTTTTCAATGTAAAACCTAGATTAAGATACTTGAACATTGAGCATCAAGATCTATAAGGATAGATCAAAAATCACTTGATAGTACTTTCAAATGAATACGCACCATGACAAGATTTTGAAGGAGTTCAAAATAGATCGGCAAAGAAGGAGTTCTTGGCTATGTTATAAGGTGTGAGTATTGAGTAAGACTCAAGACCTGACCACGGCTGAAGAGAGAGAAAGGACGAAGGTCGTCCCCTATGCTTTAGACGTAGGCTCTACAGTATGCTATGCTGTGTACTGCACCTGAAGTGTGCCTTGCCATGAGTCAGTCAAGGGGTACAAGAGTGATCTAGAAATGGATCACAGGATAGCGGTCAAAGTTATCCTTAGTGACTAGTGGACTAAGGAATTTTTCTCGATTATGGAGGTGGTAAAATAGTTCGTCGTAAAGGGTTACGTCGATGCAAACTTTGACACTAATCTGGATGACTCTGAATAGTAAACCGGATTCATATAGTAGAACAGTTATTTGGAATAGTTCCAAATAGTGCGTGGTAGCTGCATGTACAAGATGATGTAGAGATTTTTAAAGCACACATGGATCTGAAAGGTTCAGATCCATTGATTAATAACCTCTCTCACAAGCGAGATATGACCAAACCCCATGGGTGTTGGAATCATTATGATCACATAGTGATGTGAACTAGATTATTGACTCTAGTACAAGTGGGAGACTATTGGAAATATGCCCTAAAGGCAATAATAAAAGGTTATTATTGTATTTCCTTGTTCATGATAATTGTCTATTGTTCATGCTATAATTGTATTAACTGGAAACTGTAATACATGTGTGAATACATAGACCACAACATGTCCCTAGTGAGCCTCTAGTTGACTAGCTCGTTGATCAATAGATGGTTATGGTTTCTTGACCATGGACATTGGATGTCCTTGATAACGGGATCACATCATTAGGAGAATGATGTGATGGACAAGACCCAATCCTAAGCATAGCACAAGATCGTGTAGTTTGTTTGCTAAAAGCTTTTCTAACGTCAAGTATCATTTCCTTAGACCATGAGATTGTGCAACTCCCGGATACCGTACGAATGCTTTGGGTGTGCCAAACGTCACAACGTAATTGGGTGGCTATAAAGGTGCACTACGGGTATCTCCGAAAGTGTCTGTTGGGTTGGCACGAATCGAGACTGGGATTTGTCACTCCGTGTGACGGAGAAGTATCTCTAGGCCGACTCGGTAATGCCTCATCATAATGAGCTCAATGTGACTAAGTAGTTAGTCACGGGATCATGCATTACGGAACGAGTAAAGTGACTTGCCGGTAACGAGATTGAACGAGGTATTGGGATACCGACGATCGAATCTCGGGCAAGTAACATACCGATTGACAAAGGGAATTGTATATGGGATTGCTTGAATCCTTGACATCATGGTTCATCCGATGAGATCATCATGGAACATGTGGGAGCCAACATGGGTATCCAGATCCTGCTATTGGTTATTGGCCAGAGAGCTGTCTCGGTCATATCTGCATGATTCCCGAACCCGTAGGGTCTACACACTTAAGGTTCGGTAACACTAGAGTTGTTATGGGAATTAGTGTGTAGTTACCGAATGTTGTTCAGAGTCCCGGATGAGATCCCGGACATCACGAGGAGTTCCAGCATGGTCCGGAGGTAAAGATTTATATATGGGAAGTCCTATTTTGGCCACCGGAAAATGTTCGGGATTTTTTCGGTATTGTACCGGGAAGGTTCTAGAAGGTTCCGGAGTGGGGCCCACCTGCATGGTGGGGACCCACATGAACTTGGGTAGTGCGGGCAAGGCCCCACAACCCTGGTCAAGGCGGACCAAGATCCCCTCTTAGAAGGAATAAGATAATATCCCGAAGGGATAAGATGAAGATCCCTAAAAAAGGGGGATAACAATCGGTGGGGAAGGAAATGATGGGATTTCTTTCCTCCCACCTTGCCAACGCCCCAATGGACTTGGAGGGCAAGAAACCAGCCCCCTCCACTCCTATATATAGTGGGGAGGCGCATGGGAGCTTCACCCTTCCCCTAGAGCAGCCCTCTCCCTCCCCAACACCTCCTCCTCCTCCGTAGTGCTTGGCGAAGCTCTG
Organism: Triticum timopheevii; assembly: GCA_963921465.1. Lineage (NCBI taxonomy): Eukaryota > Viridiplantae > Streptophyta > Magnoliopsida > Poales > Poaceae > Triticum > Triticum timopheevii. Next base: position 189,594,494 of record OY997266.1, on the reverse strand, counting down.
CCGGAGAACTGCAAGCTCCACCACCATGCCGTCGTTCTGCCGGAGCTCTCCCTCAACTTCTCCTCTCCCCTTGCTGGATCAAGAAGGAGGAGACGTCCCCGGGGTGTACGTGTGTTGAACGCGGAGGTGCCGTCCGTTCGGCGTTAGATCGGATCTTCCGCAATTTGAATCGACGCGTGTACGACTCCCTCATCCGCGTTCTTGTAACACTTCCGCATCGCGATCTTCAAGGGTATGAAGATGCACTCCCCTCTCTCTCATTGCTAGTCTCTCCATAGATTGATCTTGGTGATGCGTAGAAAATTTTGAATTATTGCTACGTTCGCCAACAATCGCTCGGGTTCAGTAGAGCCCAACGCGTCGCTCGGGCTCAGTTAGAGCCAACGCCTCGCACACACGTGCGTGCGTGTACGAGAGAAACACGCATTTCTCGGCCCCCGACCTCCCACCGTAATCGGCAACTCCCTGAAATTTTCCTCCCCCTCGCTTCTACCATGGTTTTTTCCGTCATGGACGGCCCAAAGAATATCATGCAACTACGTCTCCGGCCCGCCCAGGACGAAAAGCCCATTTTCTTTCAAAATTTTTTGTCATAGAATAGGAGCCCACCACATCTATGATGATACCGGGTTTTTTCACAATTATCGTCATAGAAGTGTCATATGTATGACAAAAAAATTTGTTCGGCCCAAAATGTCACGGATGTGTCTTTTTTTTGTAGTGTCAAGATATCTCAAGGTTGTTATCTCTTTTGAGCCATTTAATTCAACCGGCGCAGTCTCTCTTTTAAATCATTCAACGGTGTATCTTTTGGGTGGGCCCTAACCCACAGGTCTTTCCCAGGATCTTACCTGACTCTTCTAATTTTCCCGGAGCTATTACCAAATTCTTTTTGAAGTTTGACGTAATAATGAATTTCATCAGTAGATGTTTTCCAAGATCGACTTCAAATTATTTTTCATTGTTGGCTCAACCTCTTTGTTTTTCATTCTCCCGGAGTATCTCAACAATTCATGGTGGTGTTTCTCATCATCATTCTCAACACAGAAGACCGAGGAAGAGATTTCTCCTAAAATCTTGGTTCATTCTCTTGAAGATTCATGGTTATAGCTTCATGCCATCCTCATAATTGTTTCGATTGTGAAAAAATTCTTTTCACCCATCCGAAGCTATTCAGGATTATTTTTAGTTTGATTCTCCGGAGCCCATCATCTCAGAATTATTCATTCCAGCTTTCAGCTCTCATTCTCCAAATCTTACCGGTGCATCGTCCAAGTATCCTCTAGTCAACTCGTGATCTATTCGTTCTCATGTATCTAAATTCTCTCAAGTATCTTCATTCATTTTCTAATTTCTTCCCGGTGTTTCGCTATCTTTTCTTTGTTTGTTTTTTTAATTCTTACGGTGGTTCTTTCAAGATTACTCTTCTCTATATCATATCAATTCATTTGTTCTTTTCAAATCCTACCGGTGGGTCGGTGAAGACTTTTCTTAAGTTTGCACTATATCTCTCTTAATCCTTTCGACGAGAATAAGTAGTATGCCAAATTCGTTGCTTGTCATCAATTTAAATTGATGAAGGATACGCATAATGTAATTCTTATTATTGTTTCATCCAAGTGATCTAGTTTCTTCTTTCCAGAGTTGTCCATCATGTCACATTTCTCGGTTCAAGATGCTTCATCTTTTCTTTTCCAGAGTTCCAAGTTTTCTGCATTATCTCACCGCGAAGCTCCATCTAAATCACCGCAAGGCTTCACCTTGTGTTCTCAACTTCTCTTTCTTTTTATCATCCTTTTATTACCGGAGTTCTTCATGGAGTCTCTACATGGTGGTTCGTCAAGGATTCCTTTCATTCTTCAATTGTTCTTCAAGATTTATCTTGAAGTTAAGATTCGCCAAGCTATACTCTAAAATAAACATGGTGCTCAACACATGTTTTGTTTTGAGGAGTTCAAGCATTCTTAATCTTGCATTCAAGTGCAATTCTTTCTATCTTATCCTTCGAGGTGGTGTTATGCCATTCTTGGTAATTTCCATTCGTGTTTCATGATTCACAACTTGTCAGTTATGATATATTTTAAAACCATCATTTTTCTCTTCGTTCATGAGATCTTTTCAACCCAACAATTTCTTTGTTGGAGTTATCTTGGTATAGGTTTCACCTAAATCCTTCCCTAAGGAATTTTGCTATTTGTGGTGATTATGCATGACCCAAGCTTGCTCTTTATCATCTTGGTGGAAGAAGTTTTCATCTCTTCGTTGATCTCAAGCGAGCAATTGTTTTCATTAGTGGTAGAATTTCACCTCAAGTTTTGAGATGTCTCCATAAGCCCACGAGGATCATGTCCTTTCGTTGTTGTTTTTCCAACAACTCCGCTCTAACCTTCTTGGAAGGATGCTTTCCAAATTAAATTGTGGTAGAAGTTGTCATTCCTTCTCCGTTCTCTTATTTCGACGATCTAGCTTCTATGCATTTGTTTCGGAGGCATTGTGATGTTGCTCTCTTCGGTCAATCATCTCGTTTTCTCAAGATCATGTTCTTTCCTTGCTTATCCATTTAACCGGAGTGTTGTGTCACCTCTTCAATTTCTTTTCAACTTATCAAGTTTTTCTCCTCTTTTCAACCAGTGTGGTTTCAATTCATCCTTGCCCTTGTGTTCTTTTCATGTCTTTGCAACATTTAAGGTTTGTTGGTTTCACTCGTTTGTCAAATAAGCAACTTTGTTTTACCTCTTGTTTCTTCCGTTTCTCTCCTGTGCCATCCTTAGATCTCGGGTCGAGATCTCTTGTAAGTGGAGGAGAGTTGTGACACCCCGAGACCGGCGCTCCAGATGCCTTCCATGGATTCCAAGATTCGTCGTGCAATTTGCTTTGTTCGTTGCAATCATCTTTGCATCATGTGCATTGCATCATGTCATCTTGCACCTCTTTTTTTAGAACTCAGCCAAATAAATTGCATGGATCTATGATCTATTTAAATCGACGGAAATGCACAGGATGATTTCTCTTTACAACATATAAAATTCTCCCAATATTATTAGGGAGCTATATCAAAATATTCCATTAACTTTGGAATCACCATAACGCACATGCAGTTTAAGTTCCATGCATTTTTTATCTCAATTCCTTGCCTCAAACTTTGCCAACAATTCTTATCTCTTTTATTGAGGCTCCTCCTAAAGTCTCAACATTTTGGCCACTCCTAAAACCTAGTCCCAATTCAAACCCATTTGAATGATATTCAAATGAGTTTGAATTTAAATCTTGCATTTGTGCCATCTTCTATTTCTCGGACCAAGCATACTTTGTGAGTCCGGGAAAATTATCAGCCTGTCCAACTTCTTCCCCTAAACTCCCTTTCTTTTCTTTCTTATCTCTTTTTTCTTTTATTTTCTTTAGAGTGAGAGACAGAAGAGAGCCCAGCAGCCAGGCTGGCCTGCTTACCTGCAGTCCGTTTGGCCCAAGGCCCAGCTGGCCCCTGCCTATCTAACCCTAGCCCTAACCCCCATCCTCTCGATCTCTCCCTCTCGCTCCCCCTTAGAGCCGTCAACGCGTTCAATCCCCATCTATCTCCCTCTCCTCGCATCGCCAGGGGGAGGAGCGAGACCCCGCGCCCGATCCACCGCTCCGCTGCGACCAGGAGCGCCGTCGCTCTCGACCCGCCTCGCCTTCGTCCATGGCCACACCTTTGCCAAGTGCCAGCGCAGCCTCGCCCCATCCTGCCGTTCTCCTTCCTCGCCGGACCAGCGCAGTCCTCTGCTTCCTCTACAGCGACCAGGAGCCTGCTTGCCCGCGTGTCTCCTCCACCAGCAGCCTGCAACGCCCGAGGAGAGCCGAGCTCCTTCCGGTCCCCATGATGGCTGCTTCCTCTGCAGCCGGTGTCCAAGTACCGCGCCCCCATGACCTTGCTGCATCTCGCGCTGCTGCTCTGCCTCGCCACCCTCTTTCCACACCCAAGCTCCACCCGCAATCCCCTGCTTTCCCCTGCCTTCGTTGCTGAACTTGAGAGCCACGGCTGTGGCTTGTCCTCTGCCGCTGGTTTTTTGCACCTCCGCTGCCGGTTGCATAGACGCCAAGATCCCCTTCGATTGCCAATATGCGGCAACCAGGAACGCCCAAGGACGCCTTCGAGGATTTCGCCAAGTTCGACCACCGCTGAACGAGGGGTTTTTTCCTTGCTGATTTTGGATACGCCAAGTTCACCGGATGCCTAGTACGACTATAGGACCGGAACCCAAGTTCCACGGGGACCTTGTACCACTGCCGTCACAAGAACCGAGATCGGCAAGTCTAGAGACCCCAAGTACCACAACGACCGAAGTATAGTACCTCTACGTTTGTCGTGTACATCTATCATCACCAAAGAGCCGTGTAGCACAAACGCCAAGTTCCCCTACTGTCGCCCCCGGAGCATCAAATGCGTCAAGTCCCTCTCCAAGACTTGAACCACTACTTCCACTACCGCTGCGAGAACATCTACTTCCATCTACACCGCATCGAACTCGTCCCGCCTTGAAAATGCCTGTGTATGAATGCTTTGTTGTATGAGATGCCTGTGTTTGCACCGTGTCTGAATTTGTCGCTTGCACGGTCCTCCTCATTTGCCATGCGTCGACCCGTGGGAACCCGGTAACCGGGATCACCCCACCATCTTTTGCATGTTCTGCACATCCACACTTTCGTTCGCACCAACATCTCGATGAGTTGTCGGATCATCGGAATGTTGCCGGGGCACCATTTCCGTTGTTGTTGTTGTTGTTAGCACACGCCTGGCAGCTGCGGCCGCGCTCTCACCGGAGTGGGCCGTCGAAGTTGCTCTCATGACGTGGGTCCACGTCCCCATCTTTCACCGGCGACGAATGAACAATGAAATGATATATGGGGAGTGAGCTAGTATGCTTGACACGCCAGCAGTGGACTGTAGCCGGCGCACCTTCTCGCATAAGCCATAGGCGTACTATATACTAACGACGCTCCAAGATATTTTGTGATGCATCTCACACGATTGGTGATAATAAACTGTGTGCGATCTACTTGATTTATCGTCTTGATTTGAATTATGTAATGGAGTCATAGCTACAAGGATGGTGTTTGAATTGTTAGAACTTTTATCTGCAGTGAACATGCAACTATAGGTGCGTCGTCAAAATAATTGGAATTATTCAGGGTTCGTTTGGACGTTTTTATACATTAATTTGGTTTTGTAGGCATTTCAGGTGCATAATTCTAATTCGAACTACATGCACATGGTCCAGTGCATATAAACAGGTTGAAAAATCAAATATGTGTCCTTGGTTGCATGCTTAGGTCCCATGCAAGAAATGAGAATAAATGTCACACACCCTGCCACCATCAGTCGGCCGCAAATATTGAGATACCTGGTTTTTAAATTCTTGTAAATCCAAAACTCGTTTGAAATTCATGAAACTTGTCATGCTATGATGGAGCAGCATCAACATGTCGTGGTAAAAAAATTTGTCCCATTTGGGGTAGGTTTGGGTATAAGCTTCTCACAAACCAGAGCTTCTCACAACAAGCGTAATGGTTTTGGTAGGTGCTACGTCTTGAGCTTGCGTTGGTTATCCTTGAAGAGGAAAGGGTGATGCAGCAATAGTAGCGTAAGTATTTCCCTTAGTTTTTGAGAACCAAGGTATCAATCCAGTAGGAGGCTCCTCTAAAGTCCCTCGCACCAATGCAATAAAGGGGTTGTCAATCCCTTCACGGCCACTTGCGAAAGTGAGATCTGACAGAGATAGTATGATAAGATAAATATATTTTTGGTATTTTATAATATAGATGCAAAAAGTAAAGATGCAAATAAAAGTAGATTGGAAGCAAATATGATAAAAGATAGACCCGGGGCCATAGGTTTCACTAGAGGCTTCTCTCGAGATAGCATAAGCATTACGGTGGAAGAACAAATTACTGTCGAGCAATTGATAGAAAAGCGAATAATTATGAGATTATCTAGGCATGATCATGTATATAGGCATCACGTCCGCAACAAATAGACCGACTCCTGCCTAAATCGACTACTATTACTCCACACATCGACTGACTCCTGACTGCATCTAGAGTATTAAGTTCGTAAGAACAGAGTAACGCCTTAAGCAAGATGACATGATGTAGAGGGGTAAACTCATGCAATATGATATAAACCCCATATTTTTCTCCTCGATGGCAACAATACAATACGTGCCTTGCAACCCCTGCTGTCATTGGGTAAGGACACCACAAGATTGAACCCAAAGCTAAACACTTCTCCCATGGCAAGAAAGATCAATCTAGTAGGCCAAACCAAACTGATAATTCGAAGAGACTTGCAAAGATAACTCAATCATACATAAAAGAATTCATAGGAGATTCAAATATTTCTCGTAGATAAACTTCATCATAAACCCACAATTCATCGGATCTCGACAAACACACTGCAAAAAGAGTTTACGTCGAATAGATCTCCACAAGAGAGGGGCAGAACATTGTATTGAGATCCAAAAAGATCTAGCTAATAACTATGGACCCAAAGGTCTATGGTAAACTACTCACAACTCATCGGAGGGGCTATGGTGTTGATGTAGATGCCCTCCGTGGTCGATTCCCCCTCCGGCGGAGCGCCGGCGAAGGCTCCAAGATGGGATCTCGCGGATACCGAAGGTTACTGTGGTGGAAATTGTGTTTCGTTGGCTACCTGGATGTTTTTGGGGTACATAGGCTTATATAGGAGGAAGAAGTACGTCGGTGGCCGCCCGAGGGGCCCACGAGAAAGGGGGGCGCACCCTCTAGGGGTGGGCGCGCCCTACCCTCTCGTGGCCGCCTCGGCTGCTTCTTGACTTACACTCCAAGTCCTCTGGATCACGTTCGTTCCAAAAGTCACGCTCCCGAAGGTTTCATTCCATTTGGACTCCTTTTGATATTCCTTTTCTTCGAAATACTTAAATAGGCAAAAAAAACAGCAATACGGGCTGGGCCTCTGGTTAGTAGGTTAGTCCCAAAAATGATATGAATGTGTAAAATAAAGCCAATAAACATCCAAAAGGGGTAATATAATCGCATGGAGGAATCAAAAATTATAGATACGTTGGAGACGTATCAGTAGGGAACGTGCCACCTTTGGGGACGAAACGATATCCGTTACCTCTTACTGCTTTCAATTTTTTTTTAGTGTCAACATAGAACAACAGGAGTGTTGTGTTCAATTTTCGAATTTTTCGGGGTTCGTTTGGACATTTTTATACATTAACTAGGTTTTCCAGGCATTTTATGCGCATAATTCAAATTTTAACTACATGCGAATTCTCAAGTGCATATAAACTGGTTAAAAATCAAATATGTGTCCTTGGTTGCATGCTTAGGTCCCATGCAGGAAATGGGAATGAATTTCAAACACCCTACTGATGTCTACTACACAACCTTCTTCTTGTAGACGTTGTTGGGCCCGCAAGTGCACAGGTTTGTAGGACAGTAGCAAATTTCCCTGAAGTGGATGACCTAAGGATTATCAATCCGTAGGAGGCGTAGGATGAAGATGGTCTCTCTCAAGCAACCCTGCAACCAAATAACAAAGAGTCTCTTGTGTCCCCAACACACCCAATACAATGGTAAATTGTATAGGTGCACTAGTTCGGCGAAGAGATGATGATACAAGTGCAAAATAGATAGTAGATATAGGTTTTTGTAATCTGAAATAATAAAAACAGCAAGGTAACAAGCGGTAAAAGTGAGCGTAAACGGTATTGCAATGATAGGAAACAAGGCCTAGGGTTCATACTTTCACTAGTGTAAGTTCTCTCAACAATAATAACATAGATAGAACATATGACAAGCCCTCAACATGCAACAAAGAGTCACTCCGAAGCCACTAATAGCGGAGAACGAATGTAGAGATTATGGTCGGTTACGAAACCACCACAAAGCTATTCTTTCGGATCGATCTATAAAAGAGTTCGTACTAGAATAACACCTTAAGATACAAATCAACCAAAACCGTAACGTCACCTAGATACTCCATTGTCACCTCAAGTATCCGTGGGCATGATTATACGATATGCATCACACAATCTTAGATTCATCCAACCAACATAAAAGTACTTCAAAAAGTGCCCGAAAGTTTCTACCGGAGAGTCAAGAACGTCTGCCAACCCCTATGCATAGGTTCCCAAGTGTCACGAAACCCGCAAGTTGATCACCAAAACATACATCAAGTGGCACATGATATCCCATTGTCACCATAGATAATCACGGCAAGACATACATCAAGTGTTCTCATAAAGACTCAATCCGATAAGAAAACTTCAAAGGGGAAACTCAATTCATCACAAGAGAGTAGAGGGGGAGAAACATCATAAGATCCAACTACAATAGCAAAGCTCGAGATACATCAAGATCGTGCCATAGATGAACACGAGAGAGAACACGAGAGAGAGAGATCAAAAACACAACTACTGGTACATACCCTCAGCCCCAAGGGTGAACTACTCCCTCCTTGTCATGGATAGCGTCGGAATGATGAAGATGGCCTCCGGTGTTGGGATCCCCCTCCGGCAGGGTGCCAGAATAGGATCCCGATTGGTTTTTGGTGGCTACAGAGGCTTGCGGCGGCGGAACTCCTGATCTAGTTTCTCTTCTGGAAGTTTTAGGGTACGTAGGTATATATGGGTGCAGGGAGAATGTCGGTGGAGCTACGGGGGCCCCACGAGGAAGGGGGCGCGCCCAGGGGGAGGGCGTGCCCCCACCCTCGTGATCACCTCCCGTATCTTCTGACGTGGGGTCCAAGTCCATCAAGTGGGTTTCCTTCCAAAAATAACTTCTCCAGTTGATTTCGTTCCGTTTTGACTCCGTCTGATATTCCTTTTCCTCGAAACACCGAAATAGGCATAAAACAACAAATCTGGGCCGGGCCTCCGGTTAATAGGTTAGTCCCAAAAGTAATATAAGTGGATAATAAAGCCCAATATTTCCTAAAACAGTATATAAAGTAGCATGGAGCAATCAAAAATTATAGATACGTTGGAGACGTATCAAGCATCCCCAAGCTTAATTCCTGCTCATCCTCGAGTAGATAAATGATAAAAAAGAATTTTTGATGCGGAGTGATACTTTGGCATAATTTCAGTGTAAATCTTCTTACTTGTGATATGAATATTCAGATCCAAAAGATTCAAGACAAAAGTTCATATTGACACAAAAATAATAATACTTCAAGCATACTAATCAAAGCAATCATGTCTTCTCAAAATAACATGGCCAAAGAAAGTTCATCCCTACAAAATCATATAGTTAGGCTATGCTTCATTTTCGTCACACAAAGATGTTCCCAACTTCTATACCCCCGATGACAAGCCAAGCAATTGTTTCATACTCAAATAATCTCAAACTTTTTCAACCTTCACACAATACATGAGCGCGAGCCATGGATATAGCACTATGGGTGGAATAGAACATGATGATGGGGATTGTGTGGAGAAGACAAAGAGGAGAAAGTCTCACATTGACGAGGCTAATCAAAGGGCTATGGAGATGCCCATCAATTGATGTCAACATGAGGAGTAGGGATTGCCATGCAACAGATGCATTGGAGCTATGAATGCTCAACAAAAGAAAACTAGTGGGTGTGCATCCAACTCGCTTGCTCACGAAGACCTAGGGTATTTGAGGAAGCCCATCGTAGGAATATACAAGCCAAGTTCTATAATGAAAAATTCCCACTAGTATGAAAAGACAACATATGAGACTCACTACATGAAGAACGAGGTGCTACTTTGAAGCACAATATATGAGACTCACTACATGAAGAACAAGGTGCTACTTTGAAGCACAAGTGTGGAAAAAGAGATAGTAGCATTGCCCTTTTTTATTTTATTATTTATTTATTTATTTTTTTGGGCCTTTCTTTTTTTTCTTTTGGCCATTTTTTGGGGCCTTTCTTTTTTTGGCCTTTCTCTTTTTTTGGGCAATGATCTAATAATGATGATCATCACACTTTCATTAAAACATAAGGATTACAACTCGAAACTAGAACAAGATATGACTCTATATGAATGCCTCCGGCGGTGTACCGGGATGGTGCAATGAATCAAGAGTGACATGTATGAAAAATAATGCATGGTGGCTTTGCCACAAATACGATGTCAACTACAAGATCATGCAATGGCAATATGAAAAAAGTAATGTATGTCACGATGATGATGGTGGAAGTTGCATGGCAATATATCACGGACCGGCTATGCCATGATAGGTAGGTATGGTGGCTGTTTTGAGGAAGATAAAAGGAGGTTTATGTGTGATAGAGCGTATCGTATCACGGGGTTTGGATGCACCGGTGAAGTTTGCACCAACTCTCAAGGTGAGAAAGGGCAATGCACTGTATCGAAGAGACTAGCAATGGCGGAAAGGTGAGAGTGCGTATAATCCATGGACTCAACATTTGTCAAAAAGAACTCATATACTTATTGCAAAAATTTAGAAGTCATCAAAAATCAAGTACTACGCGCATGCTCCTAGGGGATAGATTGGTATAAAAAGACCATCGCTCGTCCCTGACCGCCACTCATAAGGATGCACAACCAGGTACACTTCATGTTTCAAATTTGTTACACAACTTTAACCATACGTGCATGCTACGGAACTTGCAAACTTCAACACAAGTATTTCTCAAATTCATAATCACCCAACTAGCACGACTTTGATATTATCACCTCCACATCTCAAAACAATTATCAAGCATCAAACTTGTCTTAGTATTCAACACACTCAAAAGAAAGTTTCACATATCTTGAATACCAAGTATATTAACATTAAGCAAATTACCATGCTATTAAAGACTCTCAATATAATCTAAGTGAAGCATGAGAGATCAAGTTTCTTTAAAACAAATCCACCACCGTGCTCTAAAAGATCTAAGTGAAGCACTAGAGCAAAAATTATCATGCTCAAAAAGATATAAGTGAAGCACTATGAGCAAAACTATCAAGCTCAAAAGATATAAGTGAAGCACATAGATTATTCTAGCAAATTCCAATTTGTGTATGGCTCTCTCTCATTAAAGGATTTCAGATCTTGATAATTTATTCAAACAGCAAGCAAAGCTAAAGAAAACTACAATGCAAGGATAGCACAACTCATGTGAAGAAGCAAAAACTTAGGATCAACCAATACTAACCGATAGTTGTTGAAGAAGAAAGGTGGGATGCCTACCGGGGCATCCCCAAGCTTAGATGCTTGAGACTTCTTGAAATATTATCTTGGGGTGCCTTGGGCATCCCCAAGTTTGAACTTTTGTGTCTCCTTAATTCCTCTCATATCATGGTTTCTCTTTTTATCAAAAGCTTCATTCACAACAAACTCAACAAGAACTCGTGAGATAGGTTAGTATAAACCAATGCAAAACCTTATCATATTCTACTGTAACAAATCACTTAAATTATTATTCAACATTGAATACTAAATTCCTCTGTATATTTAATACTCCTATCATCAAATAGAATCATTAAACAAGCAAACATATGCAAACAATGCAAACATAACAGCAATCTGCCAAAATAGTACAGTCTGTAAAGAATGAAGAGTATCAATACTTCCCTAACTCCAGAAATTATGAACTAAAATTCCCACTGTAATAAATTTATCAGAGCTCAATATGCAAAAAGATTCAACGTTATACCATGCTCTGAATTTTCTAGGGAATTTTTGCAACAGAGGTAAACTTTCTGTTTTCCAACAGCAACATGCAAACTAACAAAATAAGCATGGCAAAGGCTATCCTTGACTTTTTTATTGAAACTAAAGAGGAAAAACACAATTCTAACTACATCAAGCAAAAACTAACAAAAGAAATTGACGCTCCAAGCAAAACACATATCATGTGGTGAATAAAAATATAGCTCCAAGTAAAGTTACCGATGAACGAAGACGAAAGAGGGGATGCCTTCCGGGGCATCCACAAGCTTAGTTGATTGGTTGTCCTTGAATATTACCTTTGGGTGCCTTGGGCGTCCCCAAACTTAGGCTCTTTCCACTCCTTATTCCATTGTCCATCGAATCGTTACCCAAAACTTGAAAACTTCAACCACACAAAACTCAAAACAAAACTCGTAAGCTCCGTTAGTATAAGAAAATAAAACCACCACTTAGGTACTGTAATGAACTCATTCTAAATTCTTATTGGTGTAATATCTACTGTACTCCAACTTATCTATGGTTCATACCCTCCGATACTACTCATAGATTCATCAAAATAAGCAAACAACACATAGAAAACAGAATCTGTCAAAAACAGAACAGTCTGTAGTAATCTGCATAAAACGTATAATTCTGGAACCCAAAAATTATAAAATAAATTGGTGGACCTGCGTAATTTGTCTATTAATCATATGCAAAAAGAATCAACCTAAAATCACTCTCCAGTAAAAAATGGCAGCTAATCTCGTGAGCGCTAAAGTTTCTGTTTTTCACAGCAAGATCATATAAACTTCACCCAAGCCTTCCCAATGGTTCTACTTGGCACTTTATTGAAACAAAAGCTATAAAACATGATTACTACAGTAGCATAATCATGTGGACACACAAAAACAGTAAGGATAAATATTGGGTTGTCTCCCAACAAGCGCTTTTCTTTAATGCCTTTTAGCTAGGCATGATGATGATAATGATGCTCACATAAAAGATAAGAATTGAAACATAACGGGAGCATCATGAAGCATATGACTAGCACATTTAAGTCTAACCCACTTCCTATGCATAGGGATTTTGTGAGCAAACAACTTATGGGAACGATAATCAACTAGCATAGGATGGCACAACAAGCATAACTTCAAGAATTTAAGCACATAGAGAGGAAACTTGACATTATTGCAATTCCTACAAGCATATGTTCCTCTCTCATAATAATTTTCAGTAGCATCATGAATGAATTCAACAATATAACCAGCACCTAAAACATTCTTTTCATGATCTACTAGCATAGAAATTTTACTACTCTCCTCATAAGCAAACTTCTTCTTTATAACATACGTATCATCACAATAATCATCATAGATAGGAGGCATGCTTTCATCATAGTAAATTTGCTCATCAAAGCTTGGGCGACAAAAAGTATCATCTTCATCAAACATAGCTTCCCCAAGCTTGTGGCTTTGCATATCATTAGCATCATGGATATTCAAGGAATTCATACTAACAACATTGCAATCATGCTCATCATTCACATGTTTAGTTCCAAACATTCTATAGATTTCTTCTTCTAGCACTTGAGCAAAATTATCCTTTCCATCATACTCACGAAAGATATTAGAAAGGTGAAGCGTATGAGACAAACTCAACTCCATTTTTTGTAGTTTTCTTTTATAAACTAGACTAGTGCTAAGAAAAGAAACAAAAAGATTCAATTGGAAGATCTAAAGATATACCTTCACTTACCTAGCCTCCCCGGCAACGGCGCCAGAAAAGAGCTTGATGTCTACTACACAACCTTCTTCTTGTAGACGTTGTTGGGCCTGCAAGTGCACAGGTTTGTAGGACAGTAGCAAATTTCCCTCAAGTGGATGACCTAAGGATTATCAATCCGTAGGAGGCGTAGGATGAAGATGGTCTCTCTCAAGCAACCCTGCAACCAAATAACAAAAAGTCTCTTGTGTCCCCAACACACCCGATACAATGGTAAATTGTATAGGTGCACTAATTCGGCGAAGAGATGGTGATACAAGTGCAAAATAGATAGTAGATATAGGTTTTTGTAATCTGAAATAATAAAAACAGCAAGGTAACAAGTGGTAAAAGTGAGCGTAAACGGTATTGCAATGATATGAAACAAGGCCTAGGGTTCATACTTTCACTAGTGTAAGTTCTCTCAACAATAATAACATAGATAGAACATATGACAAGCCCTCAACATGCAACAAAGAGTCACTCCGAAGCCACTAATAGCGGAGAGCAAACGTAGAGATTATGGTCGGGTACGAAACCACCACAGAGCTATTCTTTTGGATCGATCTATAAAAGAGTTCGTACTAGAATAACACCTTAAGATACAAATCAACCAAAACCCTAATGTCACCTAGATACTCCATTGTCACCTCAAGTATCCGTGGGCATGATTATACGATATGCATCACACAATCTCAGATTCATCCAACCAACATAAAAGTACTTCAAAAAGTGCCCCAAAGTTTCTACCGGAGAGTCAAGAACGTGTGCCAACCCTATGCATAGGTTCCCAAGTGTCACGAAACCTGCAAGTTGATCACCAAAACATACATCAAGTGGCACATGATATCCCATTGTCACCACAGATAATCACGGCAAGACATACATCGAGTGTTCTCATAAAGACTCAATCCGATAAGAAAACTTCAAAGGGGAAACTCAATTCATCACAAGAGAGTAGAGGGGGAGAAACATCATAAGATTCAACTACAATAGCAAAGCTCGAGATACATCAAGATCGTGCCATAGATGAACACGAGAGAGAACACGAGAGAGAGAGATCAAAAACATAGCTACTGGTACATACCCTCAGCCCCGAGGGTGAACTACTCCCTCCTCGTAATGGATAGCGCCGGAATGATGAAGATTGCCTCCGGTGATGGGATCCCCCTCCGGCAGGGTGCCGGAACAGGGTCCCGATTGGTTTTTGGTGGCTACAGAGGCTTGCGGCGTCGAAACTCCCGATCTATTTTCTCTTCTGGAAGTTTTAGGGTACGTAGGTATATATGGGTGCAGGGAGAACGTCGGTGGAGCTACGGGGGCCCCACGAGGCAGGGGGCGCGCCCAGGGGGGAGGGCGCACCCCCACCCTCGTGAGCACCTCCCGTATCTTTTGACATGGGGTCCAAGTCCATCAAGTGGGTTTCCTTCCAAAAATAACTTCTCCAGTTGATTTCGTTCTGTTTTGACTCGGTCTGATATTCCTTTTCCTCGAAACACTGAAATAGGCATAAAACAGCAAATCTGGGCTGGGCCTCCGGTTAATAGGTTAGTCCCAAAAGTAATATAAAAGTGGATAATAAAGCCCAATATTTCCTAAAACAGTAGATAAAGTAGCATGGAGCAATCAAAAATTATAGATACGTTGGAGACGTATCACCTGCCACCGTCACTCGGCCACAAACATTGAGATACATGGCTTTTAAGGAACAAAACATGCTGACCTTCTATGGGTTTGACACCGAGATGGCAAAGCTTTACTCACGAGTTGTGTACAACGAGATCAGAAAAAGCTAAAACTAAGCACACTCTTCATGGCGACAGAGATGAAAGAGCCCACAAAGTACCTCGTGCGCTACAACAACCCGCAAAAACTGTCTACGTGGTCTCAGCACACGTTCCAGGTGGTTGCAGACCTTGTGGGAGAAATATATGAATGCGAGTGAAAGCTATGGGACCACACAGGTAAGGACTAAAAAAAAATGTTACATACTGTACTACTTATTTTTGCAAAGTTTTTGTTCAAATGAAATGACAAAAAACATTCACCTCTTCCAAAAAATACAGGTATTTTCTGCGTGCATGTCCTATGCATGATGCAGACAATTAAGGATGCCAGCATTCCAGAGAAATACATCCTCAGGAGATACACCAAACGCCCGAACATCCAGCAAGAATTCAACAGAAATGACTTGAGGATAGTAGTGTCAAACAAGGCCTCCCAATACTGCATTGAAAGCTCACTACTGACGCTGAACATGTGGGTGCACAGAAAAAGCTTGAGAAGCCAAGAGCAAATGGTGAGGTCATAGGTCGTCATGGACAAACTTGAACAAGAACTCGACGCCATGCATTCTGCTGAAAATGGAGGTGTCGCGGACAATGAAGTAATTGAGCAGGATATTGCTACAATGTTATCCGAGATGAACCATCTAGGAGCTATTGACCCATTCGACAACAAGGAAGATGAGCAATAGCAACTAGAGCTTGCCCATGCGCACACTCAAGAGCAGCAACATGCTCACATGCAAGATCATGAGCTTGATGGTGCTGTAGGTGAATGAAATGACAACAGTGGATCCTACTAGTAGCAGGAGGGGAGGGTAATTAAACCACCCATATTCTCAAACACAAAAGGGAGGAAGAGTAAGACGCAAGCAGCGAAAGCAGCAAAAGTAGCAGCCAAAAAGATGCCACGCCCCATCAGGCGCGTGGAATTTGGCCAGGATAGAAAATCTCTCGGGATAAGGGCATGCGGATTCTGCAACATCGTGACCAACCATAATTACCGCACATGCCCACACCGCACATATGCCATTGTCAACAAGCAAAAGCTGCAGAAGCAGATTGGAGCCGCCCAGGTTTCGACCAATGGAGACGACACACGTAATAGCTACACTTGCCGCAAGTGTGGGGGAATCGACGGACATAATGCCTGCACATGCAAAGTGGGCAAGGAGGTCAGTGGCGCTGAACAGAAACATGGCAAGGTCCAGAGTTCCAAAAAATCAAATGAAGAGGATGAAGAAGAAGAGTTTGACGAGAATGATGACCAATCAGACGAAGACAATGAAGATGACAGTATTGGGGACGAGGAAACTGAAACTGACGATGAAGCTGCCAAGGCTCAACCAGGAAAGGGCGCCGGCAAGGGACAACATTCTGGGCCAGTTAGGAGGAGCTCAAGACTGAACAATCCATAGTGGTTATGCTGCTGCGTCAACTGAAAAATAAGCTTGTAGTCTCAGTTGCCTTGGTACACAATGAGGGAACATTTCAAATACACTGTCGTTACCAAAACTTGTTTAGCTTTATTGTCGATTTCTTGATCAGTACTATAGTTAAGATATAATTTGTGATTTGTGCCCGATGGACCAGTGACATTATTATGTAAACCATTTGATGATCCTTTTGAATGCAGTCACAAATATATTTGAAAAAATTTATCTGGATTTATCTCACGCAAACACTACTGTCGACTAGTAACTCAGCAAAAAAATGTTATGGAAAATCTAAACCCTCACACACATCAGTACTGATATTTCTCACTCGTCAGTACAAGGCAGAGTAACCAAACACACCCGTGAACACATCAAAAAACATCATTTCAAAAGCAAGCTATGTATGGTTCTGCCAGTCCTAGTTTAGAAAGTCCATCAATATAGAATAATAATTACCTCAAGCAAATGCAAATATAATACACCTGTGCTGATGAAAAACTAATTTATCTGTAAAAATAGTTTCAAAGATTATGTTGATATAAACAATCCTTTCAAAAAAACAAAAAATGTTTTAAAAAAAGATTAGCATGGCACGCACAGTCTGACTAGTATTTGGTAAGTTCAATTACACTTAATTCACCAGTCCAAGTACCCATAGTAGAGATGTACAAACCTCCATCATCACCAACTTTGACACGTGCAAGTGGGATAAGCATCTGATAAGTACAACTTGACGAGGCGGATCAGTGCGACAGTAAAACGCCATCGTCACCGACCCACAGACGAGCAAGTGGGATAAAGCAACTGATAAGTACAGCTTGACAAGACTACTCAGTTTGACTAGATTAATGCCCTGGCAAAGAAATTGGCTTGGGCAGTTCGTTCTTCCAGGCCATCGCCCGTGCCACCCACTGGGTAGTTGCCACAAGGGACTGCAAACGGCGACCCCCATGACCACTACTCCCACGTCCCCAACGAACAGCATCCCACACATCCCTGTCCAGGGCATAACCCATTGTCTTCCATCTCTGCCTCATTCCCAGAACCACCATCGCCGCTTCTGTCTCCACCACAGACAACCCAGAAACTTCTCTCTCCCAAGCCCACAGTCACGGAGGGCGATGGCGGAGGAACCGTCCGCCAAGCGTCATCATGGCGAGACGTCCGACAAGAGCTGCAACCTCGACGACGTTCACGTCCCCGGCGAGAAGCGCGCGTACACCAAAACGCTCACAGGGGTTGAACTCCACGGCAAGGAGACGCTGGAGATCGTCTGCACCAGCGAACCAGACAAGGCCGACGAGATGATCTCTAGGCTCTGGAGGAAGGCTGGCGGCTTGCGTCGTAAGATCATCAGCCTTGGTGTGCACTACACTAGGGAAGACGAACCTCCCCAGATGGCAGCAGTCCTGCAGTTGTGCGTGGAGGAACTCTGCCTGGTGTACCACATCGAAGCGGCTACGAAATGGTGACCCATCCTACTCATTTGCCCATGTTTTGTTCATCTGTTTAATTAGTACTTTATCCTGAAAATTTCATCAAACTTGTTTCCCAACTAGATGTACTAGTATGGTTTGTGAAAGGGGATTCACTACTGCATTTTCTCAAGTACATACACTATAAATGTATTTTTGAACCTGATGCACTAGATTACTATTTGAAAAATCTTCCAGAAGATTAATTTCTGAAGTTGATGTACTAGTGTAGTATCTCATCTTGATCCGATAGTGTAGTTTCTTTACTCAATGTATTAAAAAGATGTTTCTGAACTTGATGTAGTGAACTAGTTTCTGAATTTGGTCTAATGTTATTTTCATAAGAAAAAAACTAAGAACTTGCTGAAGCATTGGTATGTGTTGTCCTATTCAATAAACTAGTACTAAAGCAGCACATACAACATTGGCTCAAACTGTGTATAATCCAAAAAGAAAAATAACATGCTTTACTTGAATTTAATTTCAAAACTTTGTTTACTAATTTTTGAAGTACATGCATCCATTAATTATGCTATATAAGCATCTACTTCATGGATTCATGACTTGTAAAGCAAAACAAAAATGAAGAATTCAAACATCAAAGTAATGCTAATCTTCAAAATGTCTCTCCCCTTGCAGGCCCAAGCGCCTCAACGAGATGCTGAAGCATGAGAGGTTGTTCACCATTTGCCGGTTTTAGCATTGAAAGTGACAAAGAGAAGATGATGATGTCTGGCCTTCGGACGATCAACCCCAACAAGTACGTCGACATTCAGCGCTTCTGGAGAGTTCCATACACCAGAAAAGAGTACGACTCCTTGATTGATGTTGCAGCCAGCGTCATCCACCCATTCTACAAAGGCATGAAGAAGAACATCGACACGCAGGAAGACCACAAACTATGGGGGATCAGCCCGCTGCCAGACAACCTCATCGAGTACGCAGGAGTAGATGTGTACGCCGCATACAAGTCATGGAACATGATCGACAACATCACAAATGGTTGGGAAATTGCAAAAGCGCGGGAGGATGACCACTACTACGACCACCCCTTTTGCCCCTTTTAGGGATGAAGATACATCAAAGCCAGCCTTCATTTTCCTGCCGCTTGTGCTTGCCTTTTATCTTGTTGTTTTAAACTAGTAGTTTGCTCTTGTTGGGTTGAACCAGTATGATTATGTCGTGCTTGTCATGGTTGAACAAGTTTACTTATATCATCAAGTACATTGTTTTGCTTATCTCATTATAGAAGTTTGGTAGCTTCATATTTTGTTACTCCATCATTTCAAATTCAAAGTAGCTTCTGAATGGAACTTTGTGGCTGCTCTAAAGTACTAGCTATGAAGCAACTAATCACACAACATTGTTCCATGTGTAGTTTAGATTCAGTATTGTATAGAAAACATAACGTTGAAAACAATTAGCACAATTTGAGTTGCTTAACAATGCTTCAAAAGTTGAAGCAGAAATTCTTAGTACTTCATGTATTGTTCTCATTCATATGTAGCTGCTAGAAAATTAACAAGTACTACAAATAGAAAAAGTTAAGAAGCATCAGCACACACTTATGTTGGTCACTAGCAGACTAAGAATGACAGTACTAGTATACTTGATCGGACAATACATGCTTTCTACAATATAAAGTACAAAGAAGCATGAGTCTGTAATCCCCCCCCCCCCAAAATGTCAGAATAAGAACATAAGTGCTACTATGAATGGACTATCAGTACAACTTAGTCTACACGCAAGTACCATAGTGCTGAAAATTACACCAGAAGACCCTTGAGAATAATCACAAAAACAAACACAAAAGCAAGGCAAAAAACTTCAAATGAAAAAATAACACTTCCACAGAACTAGAACAAAAAGTATCAGTCCAAGTTACTAGCGGAGTCAAGTACTAGATTCAAACAAAAAAAGTAAAAATTGACCGCCAAAGGACAGGCAGGCCCTCACGCTGCTAGATTCTTGAACTCGAGCCCATGGTGGAACCGTCTGCGAATTCCTAGTCATCGGCACAGCACAGGGCCAGCTGACCAGGGCCCACAAGTCATGAGAGAGAGCGAGCGCCGTGTATAAGCGCTCAGGTAAGTATTCAAAGGAGTTCGACCAGTAGGACTCGGCTGCGCTTATAAACAGGTAGAGATCCTTCTCCCTTAGCGAGGTGGGACTAAACCCAGAGCACACACACATCCAACAGTCCCCAAAACGCCCGCGCGGGCCATTTGGGCCGAAAAATGGCCCAATAGCCTCCACCGTCTACAAACACCCCACCAATAAGGCTAGTTAAACAAAGGAGAGCACGGGGCAAAGAAATATAAACTACAAAAAATATT
Organism: Triticum timopheevii; assembly: GCA_963921465.1. Classification (NCBI taxonomy): domain Eukaryota; kingdom Viridiplantae; phylum Streptophyta; class Magnoliopsida; order Poales; family Poaceae; genus Triticum; species Triticum timopheevii. The sequence continues at coordinate 189,574,041 of OY997266.1, read as the reverse complement.
CAAAATCTGAAAAATATAAAAGTTCAAATACTAGTTCACAGGCAATAACTTTAAATATAGAAAATAAAAATAAAAATAATTTTAGCTCTGCACCACGGATGATAAAAAAAGGAAAAAACATGATACAAAAACAACGAAACTCTAAAAAGCAGAGAACTTAATAGCCTATCTGTTAAATGTACATAATTTATAACACCAATTAAATATTACTTTCAAGTTCAACTACTAAAATGCAAGAAGTTCAAATAGATAATGTTTGTCAATTCTGCTAAATTTCTTATTTATATAAAATCTGACTAGTTTAACTACTAAAATGCAAGAAGTTCAAATAGATTTTGTTTGTCAATTCTGCTAAATTTCTTATTTATATAAAATCTGTCCACAACTCAACGAACGATTTTGTCATAAATAATCTCAATCCCCACAAAAAAACTCAGTTCAAACATAAATATGACATCAGTACTAAAAACGCAAGAACAATCAGGCCACTCAGACCACTATGACACCAAATTTCAAAACCGTATGCTGTATGAAATTACAATTCAGTTCACACAACACTAAACCATAAGTGCACTAAAAAAAGAGAATACAAAAACTATAAAGGGCCTAACTTAGGCTGGGACAGATGACAATAAAATAAGTCCCTGTTTTGAGCAACAACTCCCAGGGCACTAAAAAATGTTTTGAGATCAACTAGTGTATAAGACTTCACTGGAAAAACAAGACTTAACCTCCACACGGTAAAACATCACAAAGCATACGTCACTTAAACACTGCAAAAATGCCACCATCACCACCCATGATACGTGCAAGTGGGATAAGCAACTGATAAGTACAGCTTGACAAGACTACTCGGTGCAACAGTAAAAACCCTTGGCTTGGACGGTTCGTTCTTCCAGGCCACCACCCGCGCCACCCACTGGGCAGTTGCCACCAGGGACTGGAAATGTCGACCCCCACGACCACTACACCCACGTCCCCGATGAACCGCCTCCCACACATCCCTGTCGTTGCACTGGAAAATAACCCATTGTCTTCCATCTCTGCCTCATTCCCAGAACCACCATCGCCGCTTCCGTCTCCACCACAGACAACCCAGAAACTTCTCTCTCCCAAGCCCACAGTCGTCGGAGGAGGGCAATGGCGAAGGAACCATCTGCCAAGCGTCATCATGGCGAGACGTCCGACAAGAGTTGCAACCTCGACAACGTTCACGTCCCCGGTGAGAAGCGCACGTACACCAGAACACTCACAGGGGTTGAGCTCCGTGGCAAGGAGATGCTGGAGATCGTCTGCACCAGTGAACCAGACAAGGCCGATTAGTTGATGAGCTTGGCTGAGGATGAAGGGAGGTGGCTTGTATCCCAGCTTCATGTGAGTTGATGTGGAGTACACTAGCGACAAAGAACATCCCCAGATAGCAGCAGTCCTGGAGTTGTGCGTCGAGGAACTCTGCTTGGTGTACCACATCGCAGGGGCCACAAAATGGTATTCCAAAACTAATGTTCATTCATCTATTGTACTAGTACTACTCCCTAAAAATTTCATTAAACTTGTTTCCCAACTAGATGAACTACTATAGTTCGTGAAGTGGATGCGCGAGTACATGTTTCTCAAGTTACATGCATTTCTAAAATTGTGAAGTGGATTGTTTTGCCAGATTAGTCATCTAAAACTGATGCACTGGATTAGCATCTGAAAATGTTTCACCAAATTAATTTCTGAACTTGATGTACTAGCATAGATTCTGATCTCTATGAACTAGTATAGTTTATAGAGTTGATGTACAAAAATATGTTTGGTCAAGTGGTATAGGTCCATATCTTGATGCACATGTTTCTCAAATTAATTTTTGAACTTGATATAGAATTGATGCACAAAGATGTAACAAGCATTGGTATAGGTCTTTTATTCAACAAAAAAGAAAACTAAACTTGAAGTAGGTAGCACATATATCATTGACTCTGGTAAAATAGGTTCTTGAACTTGGTGAAGCATTTCGTGAAGCACATAAGATACCAAAAAAGAAAAATAACATGGTGTAGTTGAATTTAATTGTAGGACTTTTGTGTACTAGTTTCTGAACTACGTTCATCCATGACTTGTACTATATAAGCATCTACCTCATTGATTATCACTTGTAAACCAAAAAGCAGGAGAACTAAATCTTCAAAAAAGAACACTAATCTTCAGTATGTGTCTCCCCCCTTACAGGCCCAAGTGCCTCAAACAGTTCCTGCAGGAGGAGAAATTGTACAGATTTGCCGGTTTTAGCATTGAAGGTGACAAGCGGATGCTGAACAAGTCTAGTTTGGAGATCAACCCAACAACTTCATCGACATGCAGCGCAAGTGGAAAGTTCCAACCAACAACAAATTCTATGACTCCTTGGCCGATGTTGCAGGCAGCTGATGTCTACTACACAACCTTCTTCTTGTAGACATTGTTGGGCCTCCAAGTGCAGAGGTTTGTAGGACAGTAGCAAATTTCCCTCAAGTGGATGACCTAAGGTTTATCAATCCATGGGAGGCGTAGGATGAAGATGGTCTCTCTCAAGCAACCCTGCAACCAAATAACAAAGAGTCTCTTGTGTCCCCAACACACCCAATACAATGGTAAATTGTATAGGTGCACTAGTTCGACGAAGAGATGGTGATACAAGTGCAATATGGATGGTAGATATAAGGTTTTTGTAATCTGAAAATATAAAAATAGCAAGGTAATTAATGATAAAAGTGAGTGTAAGCGGTATTGCAATGATAGGAAACAAGGCATAGGGTTCATACTTTCACTAGTGCAAGTTCTCTCAACAATAATAACATAGATAGATCATATAACAATCCCTCAACATGCAACAAAGAGTCACTCCAAAGCCACTAATAGCGGAGAACAAATGAAGAGATTATGGTAGGGTACGAAACCACCTCAAAGTTATTCTTTCGGATCAATCTATTCAAGAGTTCGTACTAGAATAACACCTTAAGACACAAATCAACCAAAACCCTAATGTCACCTAGATACTCCATTGTCACCTCAAGTATCCGTGGGCATGATTATACGATATGCACCACACAATCTCAGATTCATCCAACCAACACAAAGTACTTCAAAGAGTGCCCCAAAGTTTCTACCGGAGAGTCAAGAAAATAGGTGCCAACCCCTATGCATAGGTTCATGGGCAGAACCCGCGAGTTGGTCACCAAAACATACATCAAGTGGCATGTGATATCCCATTGTCACCACAGGTAAACACGGCAAGACATACATCAAGTGTTCTCAAATCAAAGACTCAATCCAATAAGGTAACTTCAAAAGGGAAACTCAATTCATCACAAGAGAGTAGAGGGGGAGAAACATCATAAGATCCAACTATAATAGCAAAGCTCGCGATACATCAAGATCGTGCCATAGAGAGAACACGAGAGAGAGAGATCAAAAACATAGCTACTGGTACATACCCTCAGCCCCGAGGGTGAACTACTCCCTCCTCGTCATGGAGAGCGCCGGGAGGATGAAGATGGCCACCGGTGATGGGTTCCCCCTCCGGCAGGGTGCCGGAAGGGGCTCCCGAGAGGTTTTTGGTGGCTACAGAGGCTTGCGACGGCGGAACTCCTGATCTATCATGATATTCGATGTTTTTAGAGTACGTAGGATTATATAGGCGAAAGAAGTCGGTCGGGGGAGCCTCGAGGGGCCCACGAGAGGGTAGGGCATGCCCAAGGGGGTGGGCGCGCCCCCTATCTCGTGGCCTCCTCGATGCTCTTCTGATGTGTACTCCAAGTCTCCTGGATCATATTCTTCCAAAAAATCACGCTCCCGAAGCTTTCATTCCGTTTGGACTCCGTTTGATATTCCTTTTCTTCGAAATACTGAAACAGGCAGTAAAACAGCAATATGGGCTGGGCCTCCGGTTAATAGGTTAGTCCCAAAAGTAATATAAAAGTGTATAATAAAGCACATAATCATTAAAAACAGATAATAAAATAGCATGAATGCTTCATAAATTATAGATACGTTGGAGACGTATTAGCATCCCCAAGCTTAATTCCTGCTCGTCCTCGAGTAGGTAAATGATAAAAGAAAGAATTTATGAAGTGTTAATGCTAGAAGGTGCACAAGTTTGATCAATGATAATTTCAATCACCTTTTCTAGCATGATTATATGTCATAACAGTAGTTCATCTCAGAAAACTTCTCACGAACAAGCAACAAGCAATTCACATGTTAAAGCATAGACCATAAACTTTCTTGAAACCTAGGAAAACTTCATTCTCAGTCATGAAACAATTATAATTCATCTTATTTTCAGGAATAGCCAACTCCACATACTCAACTATCATATTGTCTTCTACAATTGCTAACACTCATGCAATTCTAATGCTTATGGAGTTTTAATCGGACATTGAGAAAGATAGGGGCTTATAGTATTGCCTCCCAACGTATTCACCTTTGGGTGATGTCAACAATAATAGTTCATGCTAACTTACATCCAATTGGATATATATATCAGGATCTTCGAAACACGAGGTTCTTGCCAAAGGATAAAATGAAAAAGGGAAAGGTGAAGATCACCTTGACTCAAGCAAAAAGTAAAAGACATAAAGTAAAAGATAGGCCCTTCGCAGAGGGAAGCAGAGGTTGTCATGCGCTTTTAAGGTTGGATGCACAAAATCTTAATGCGAAAGAATGTCACTTTATATTGCCACTTGTATATGGACCTTTATTATGCACTACGTCGCTTTTATTGCTTCCATAACAAGATCGTATAAAGCTATTTTCTTCACGCCAAAAGATCATACATATTTAGAGAGCAATTTTTATTGCTTGCACCGATGACAACTTACTTGAATGATCTTACTCAATCCATAGGTAGGCATGGTGGACTCTCATGGCAAAACTGGGTTTAAAGATATTTGGAATCACAAGTAGTATCTCTACTTGGTGCAAGGAATTTTGGCTAGCATGAGGGGGAAAGGCAATCTCAACATGTTTGAATGATCCATGACAATATACTTTAACTAAGATGTGCGAAAACATAACCCATTACGTTGTCTTCCTTTTCCAACATCAACTCTTTAGCATGTCATACTTAATGAGTGCTCCCAATTATAAAATATGTCTAGGATAGTGTATTTATATATGAAATCTCTCTTCCTTCAATATTCTTTCATGAATTGTTCAAATGACCAATACAACGCTTGCTAACCTTCAATAAATTTACAATCTCTACCTCTTAGATGTGAAGTCATTACTCCCCATGGGATAAGCAAATGAAACATATATAATTTCAGATTTATGACATTCAACTCATTCAACAATTTACTCATGGGATATAAGTGAAGCACACGAGTGAAAGAAAAACTACTCCAAAAAGATATAAGTGAAGATCAATGAGTAGCTAAATAATTATGTAACTATGTGAAGACTCTCTCTCATTAAAGAATCTCAGATCTTGGTATTGTATTCAAACAGCAAGCAAAGCAAAATAAAATGATATTGCAAGGATAGCACAACTCATGTGAAGAAGCAAAAACTTAGGCTCAACCGATACTAACCGATAGTTGTTGAAGAAGCAAGGTGGGATGCCTACCGGGGCATCCCCAAGCTTTGATGCTTGAGACTTCTTGGAATATTATCTTGGGGTGCCTTGGGCATCCCCCCGAGCTTGAACTTTTGTGTCTCCTCAATTCCTATCATATCATGGTTTCTCTGTTTCTCAAAAGCTTCATCCACAACAAACTCAACAAGAACTCGTGAGGTAAGTTAGTATAAACCAATGCAAAACCTTATCATTTTCTACTGTAAAAAATTACTAAAATTATTATTCCACATTTCATACTAAATGCCTATGAATATTTAATACTCCTATCCTCAAATAGAATCATTAAACAAGCAAACATACGCAAACAATGCAAACATAACAGCAATCTGCCAAAACGGTACAGTCTGTAAAGAATGCAAGAGTATCAATACTTCCCTAACTCAAAAAATTATGAGAGAAAATTCCCATTGTAATAAATATCAGAACTTATTATGCAAAAGGTTTCAACATTATATCATGCTCTGACTTTTCTAGGGAATTTTTGCAACAGCGGTAAACTTTCTGTTTTCAAACAGCAACATGTATACTAGCAAATTAAGCATGGCAAAGGCTATCCTTGACATTTTTATTGAAACTAAAGAGGCAAAACATTATGCTAAATAAAATCAAGCAAATACTAAAAAAATAAAATGACGCTCCAAGCAAAACACATATCATGTGGTGAATAAAAATATAGCTCCAAGTAAAGTTACCGATGAACGAAGACGAAAGAGGGGATGCCATCCGGGGCATCCCCAAGCTTAGGCTCTTGGTTGTCCTTGAATATTACCTTGGGTTGCCTTGGGAATCCCCAAGATTAGGCTCTTGCCACTCCTTATTCCATAGTCCATCGAATCTTTACCCAAAACTTGAAAACTCCACAACACAAAACTCGACAGAAAATTCGTAAGCTCCGTTAGTATAAGAAAATAAAACCACCACTTAGGTACTGTAATGAACTCATTCTAAATTCATATTGGTGTAGTATCTACTGTATTCAACTTTTCTATGGTTCGTACCACTTAATACTAGCCATAGATTCATCAAAATAAGCAAACAACACATAGAAAACAGAATCTGTCAAAAACAGAACAGTCTGTAGTAATCTGTATCAAACGTATACTTCTGGAACTCTAAAACTCCTACCAAATTAGGAAGTACTAAGAAATTTGTGTACCAATCTATAGCAAAAAGTATCGTATCAAGAGCACATTTCTGTGAATTAACTAAACTAATTTACTGGTTGCAAAAGTTTGTGATTTTCAGCAGGATCAACACAACTATCACCGTAAGCTATCCTAAAGGTCTTACTTGGCACTTTATAGTTTATTGAAACAAAAGCTATAAAACATGACTACTACAATAGAATAATCATGTGGACACACAAAAACAGTAAGGATAAATATTTGGTTGTCTCCCAACAAGCGCTTTTCTTTAATGCCTTTCTAGCTAGGCATGATGATGGCAATGATGCTCACATAAAAGATAAGAATTGAAACATAACGGGAGCATCATGAAGAATATGACTAGCACATTTAAGCCTAACCCACTTCCTATGCATAGGGATTTTTTGAGCAAGCAACTTATGAGAACAATAATCAACTAGCATAGGAAGGTAAAACAAGCATAGCTTCAAAACTTTAAGCACATAGAGAGGAAACTTGATATTATTGCAACTCCTACAAGCATATGTTCCTCCCTCATAATAATTTTCAGTAGCATCATGAATGAATTCAACAATATAACCAGCACCTAAAGCATTCATTTCATGATCTACAAGCATAGAATTTTTACTACTCTCCACATAAGCAAAATTCTTCTCATTCGGAATAGTGGGAGTATCATAAGAGACTTGAACACTAAAAACTGTTTCCACATTAAAAGAGTAATGTTCAGAAAAGGGTAATCATAATCATGACAAGTTTTATAAATATAATCATCACTACTTTTTATAGCATAAGTTTCACCACAATAATCATCATAAGTAGCAACTTCGTTCTCATCATAATCGATTGAAACCTCTCCCAAGATAGTGGAATTACTAAATAAAGTTGACACTCTTCCAAGTCCACTTTCATGTTCATCAAAATAAGATTCAACATCCTCCAAAATAGTGGGATCACTACTTCCTAAAGTTGACACTCTTCCAAACCCACTTTCATCAATATAATCATCATAAATAGGAGGCATGCTTTCATCATAATAGATTTGCTCATCAAAACTTGGGGGACAAAAAATATCATTTTCATCAAACATAGCTTCCCCAAGCTTGTGGCTTTGCATATCATTAGCATCATGGATATTCAAGGAATTCATACTAACAACATTGCAATCATGCTCATCATACAAAGATCTAGAACCAAACATTCTAATGCATTCTTCTTCTAGCACTTGAGCACAATTTTCCTTTCCATCATTCTCTCGAAAGATATTAAAAAGATGAAGCATATGAGACACACTTAACTCCATTTTTTTGTAGTTTTGTTTTATAAACTAAACTAGTGATAAAACAAGAAACGAAAAGATTCGATTGCTAGATCTAAAGATATACCTTCAAGCACTCACCTCCCCGGCAACAGCGCCAGAAAAGAGCTTGATATCTACTACACAACCTTCTTCTTGTAGACGTTGTTGGGCCTCCAAGTGCAGATGTTTGTAGGACAGTAGCAAATTTCCCTCAAGTGGATGACCTAAGGTGTCTCAATCCGTGGGAGGCGTAGGATGAAGATGGTCTCTCTCAAGCAACGCTGCAACAAAATAACAAAGAGTCTCTTGTGTCCCCAACACACCCAATACAATGGTAAATTGTATAGGTGCACTAGTTCGGCGAAGAGATGGTTATACAAGTGCAATATGGATGGTAGATATAGGTTTTTGTAATCTGAAAATATAAAAACAGCAAGGTAACTAATGATAAAAGTGAGGGTAACCGGTATTGAAATGATAGGAAACAAGGCATAGGGTTCATACTTTCACTAGTGCAAGTTCTCTCTACAATAATAACATAGAAAGATCATATAACAATCCCTCAACATGCGACAAAGAGTCACTCCAAAGCCACTAATAGCAGAGAACAAACAAAGAGATTATGGTAGGGTACGAAACCACCTCAAAGTTATTCTTTTGGATCAATCTATTCAAGAGTTCGTACTAGAATAACACCTTAAGACACAAATCAACCAAAACCCTAATGTCACCTAGATACTCCATTGTCACCTCAAGTATCCATGGGCATGATTATACGATATGCATGACACAATCTCAGATTCATCCAACCAACACAAAGTACTTCAAAGAGTGCCCGAAAGTTTCTACCGGAGAGTCAAGAAAACATGTGCCAACCCCTGTGCATAGGTTCATGGGCGGAACCCGCGAGTTGGTCACCAAAACATACATCAAGTAGCACGTGATATCCCATTGTCACCACAGATAAACACGGCAAGACATACATAAAGTGTTCTAAAATCAAAGACACAATCCGATAAGGTAACTGCAAAAGGGAAACTCAATTCATCACAAGAGAGTAGAGGGGGAGAAACATCATAAGATCCAACTATATTAGCAAAGCTCGCGATACATCAAGATCGTGCCATAGAGAGAACACGAGAGAGAGAGAGATCAAACACATAGCTACTGGTAGATACCCTCAGCCCCGAGGGTGAACTACTCCCTCCTCATCATGGAGAGCGCCGGGATGACGAATATGGCCACCGGTGATGGGTTCCCCCTCCGACAGGGTGCCAGAACGGGCACCCGAGAGGTTTTTGGTGGCTACAGAGGCTTGCGGCAGCGGAACTCCCGATCTATCTTCATATTCGATGTTTTTAGGGTATGTAGGCTTATATAGGCGAAAGCAGTCGGTCGGGGGAGCCTCGAGGGGCCCACGAGAGGGTAGGGCGTGCCCAGGGGGTGGGCGCGCCCCCAGTCTCGTGGCCTCCTCGATGCTCTTCTGACATGCAGTCCAAGTCTCCCAGATCATATTCTTCCTAAAAATCACTCTCCCGAAGGTTTCATTCCGTTTGGACTCCGTTTGACATTCCTTTTCTTCTAAATACTGAAACAGGCAGTAAAACGGCAATATGGGCTGGGCCTCCAGTTAATAGGTTAGTCCCAAAAGTAATATAAAAGTGTATAATAAAGCCCGTAATCATTCAAAATAGATAATAAAATAGCATGAATGCTTCATAAATTATAGATACGTTGGAGACGCATCAGCAGCAGCATCCACCCATTCTACAAAGGCATGAAGAAGAAGATCGACATGGAGGAAGACCACAAACTATGGGGGATCAGCCCGCTGCCAGACAAGCTCATCGAGTACGTATGAATAGATGCGTACTCCATGTACAAGTCATGGAAGATAATCGACAACATCGTGGCAGGTTTGGATATTTCAAAAGAGCAGGAGGCTGACCCCCTACTACCACTGCAACTTCGCGGGATGAAGAGGCATGAAAGTCTGCCTTCATGTTGCTCGCGCTTCTGCTTGTCCTTAATATTGTTGTTTCAGATTTGTAGTTTTCTTTCATTAGGTTGAACTAGCTTCCTTATGTTATGTGTGTCAGGATTTGAACAAGTCTTCCTATGTCTATCAAGTACATTGTTTGCTTATGTCGTTCGACAAGTTTGCTAGCTTCCTATTTTGTTTATCCATCATTTGAAGTTGAAGTAGGTTGTGAATGAAACTTGATGGCTGCTATGCAGTACTAGTCATGGAGCAACAAATCACACATGGATATTTTCACAAAAAAAGTGGCAGACTAACTAAGGACAACAGCAAATAGTAGCGTTGGATGCTCAGTAAAGCTTACTCATGTACGGTAGTACTATCACACTAAAAATCAATTTTTAGTTTCAGAAGAACACTAAAAAGACTAAGTTTCAGCCGAGGACACCATTTAGTACTAACAACATCATGCTAATAGTAGTTAGAAAATTACTAAGTACTACAATAGGAAAAGCAAAGAACCATCAGTACGTATTTCCTAGTCACTAGCATGTTAGGATTGAAAGTACTGGTACACTTGAACACACAATATATTATATTCTACAAAAATAAAAAGTAACGGGAAGCTTAAGTATGCATTCCCTAAAACAGTGACACACTAAGAATAACAGTAATAGCACAATTGAAATCTCTGTACAACTTAGTCTATACGGCAATTACTATGATGACACCAAATATTGCCTTGAGAAGAACCACAAACTACAACAAAGAAGGCCAAAACTAAATCAGAAGGATATCAATTCGACCAAGGAGAAAAATCACAAGAAAGACAACGGAACCATCAGCCCACATTGACCAATGAGGTACTAGTTTCAAACAGCAACAAAAATTGATCAAACTACTAGCACAATTGAAATCTCAATGCAACTTAGTTTATTCGGTAAGTACTATGATGATACCATCTAATGCCTTGAGAAAGAAGGCCAAGACTCAATCAAAGTAGATTACAGTTCAACCAATGACAAAAATTCACAAAAACAAACAACAGAAACATCAGTCCACAAGGACTAATGAAGTAATTATGAACTTAATAGGGCTATCTGTTAAATGTAGCTAATTTAAACCAGTGCTTTAACTTTTACTATGAAGTTCAACTACTAAAATTTAATAAGTTCAAACAAAAATTTGGCTCTCAAATTTTGCTAAATTTCTTATACTTAAATAAAATCTGGCTAGAGATCATGTAGCAACATCATCGTAAATAATTTCACTCCCAAAAATAACTTCAGTTCTAGTACATTATATGAAATCAGTTCTACATAACAAGGAATCATCACTCCACTCACGCTAGATCCACAAGTGCTATCGTGACACCAAATTTTAAATGCCTTATGCTGAATGAGATTACAATTCAGTACTAACAGAATTATACCACAAGTACAAGAAAAGAGGGTACAAAAACTATAAAGGTCCAACTTATGTTGGGACAGAGGAAAATAAAATAAATCTCACTTTTACGGCAACAACTCGTAATGCACTTGAAAAATAGTGTTATCAGTTCAACTAGTGTATAAGACTTCAGTACAAAAAATAAAACTTAACCAAAATGAATTCCCTATGAAACATACACAAGTGAAACAACTATTCAACCACATTATCATCATGTAAAAAAAGTTTGTTAAACATTGTGCCACACTTAAACACAACACAAAATATACCAGTTATTACATAACACTTGACAAGACATCCAAACACTACAAACAAAGGCTACAATGCTTTCAAGAGATATATCACACAACTATCCCATTCACTATGCAAATGATGACCATTTCTTCTATGCACCAGGAGCCAAAGCCTGAACCTCCTTGGGAAGCTCCATAACCAGAAGCTTGTTATTCCGGTTGAACACAACTCTATACACATCCTCAGCGTTCCAATCAACAATACGAGGCTGCAAAACAATAAAACAAATTATCAAAAATCATGACACATAAAAAAGAATACACAAATAAGCCAAACACAGAAAGTGAAAAGCTCAACTAGAACCCACGTCATTATTTCGAATGTTCTCAACGATCTTTTCACCATCATAAGATCCCGCATACTTCAGAGTATAATGGCCACATTCATTCGGCCCTTGAAGTGGAACCTTGACAAACGTTGGTTGTTTGCAAAAACCTCCCATTTGGGCTGCTTGCTCGCATTGTAATGAGCATCACCATACACAGCCTTCATTACTTGGACCAATCTAGAGATCTGTAAAAAAAGAAAAAAAACCCACACATTTTCAGGTCTCAGAAAAGCAGAAACAAAGATGCGGAAAAATTAAACCAGTACAGATAATAAATATCACTCACAATCTTCTCGCGGTCTATATGATAGGTGTTCTTTGAAGGACGATGGTTCTTCACATAAGGTAAAGAGTCAAGGATGTCGATGCTACTTCGGTACCGATTCATGACATATAAGGAAAAGTGGTTCACTTTCTTATCCTTTGCTAAAATCATAGGCTTGAATAGAGGCATCATGATCTAAAAACAAATGACCAAAAAAAGATGTTAAATATTCAAAATAAAAACCAGCATGACAACAAACAAATAAAACCAAAAAATTCAGCTAGTAGATCTCACAAGGTCGGCACTGAGAAAGACTTCCTCATCTTTAACATAGCTCTTAAAATCTCTTGCTCCACTCTCCACATTAAACTCTTTATCTTCATCACCGTAAAACATATAGTCAAGCACAACCTGCCAAAAGCCAAAAAAGAAATAGACAGTGGAAAAGGATCAACAAGCAAAGTATTATTAAAACTCATAAAACAATAGGCAGTCTTGTTTAACACAAACAAACGACATGATTGATTACTGTGATGAAGTATGGACTCAGCAATACCCTTTTCCAGATGCGAAATCAGCATTTCTCTCGGGATCTTTATTCCAATCATCAATGAGGAAGTCCATTACATCACCATCCATCATTTTCCCAGGTGCAAAAACTTCCCAGATGCGTTTCCCAGTGAAGCTAGTTATGCTATCGTCAGGCTGAGGTATCATTGAGAATGCATTCTGCAGCACACACAAGAATAAAAAGCAGGGGAAGCAAGATAAGGCATTCATAGCAATTCCGGTTGTATAAAAAGGAATAGTTCAGGTCATATTTATCTAGTAGTTAGAAACAAGAGAAAGAAAAGAAGAGGAACCATAATGAGAGATACTCACTCGACATACTTCTCACGCCATTCATCACTAAGCAACAGATTACAACTTGCGAGCCTTGTCCAGGTGAGGGAATTTATGAGGGTGAAGCTGCTGCACAAGGGAGCAAAACTTTATAGGAGCTCTGGGTGCATGCTTCTTGCTTGTAACATTGCTAGATCCAAAGCAGGATCCTTCCTAGCAGCACCAGCTCTACGGGACACTATTCCAGCAAGGGAAGATACACCCTTGGCAGCGGCACTCCTGGTGACTCTTCCTCTCTATCAATTCCACAATGGGATTCTTGGGTGTAGAGGGGCTCTCTGCACAAGCAGCCGTAGAACCTTTCAGAGCTCCCAACCGCCCCTTCATAACACCAGGTCTTGTCTTTTCGGGAGAACGCCACTGGCTAAAATCAATAGCTACACGCTCGAGCTCCAAGAACTGGCTGCCAAAGATCCTATAGTCATGCTCACCAAGATCCAAACACTCACCTACAAAAAAAAGAAGGAGCGCATCAAGGGTAAGTTCAAAAACATAATTCATGATAGTACTAGTCAAGAAGTACAAGCTGCAAAAAAAATACGAAATGTCATGCATACGTACAGGGTTCAATGCCAAACAAACACCGGAAGTCAACATCAAACATATCGCTAGTTGCGCAGGTATACATCAAAGTCTTTCTAATGTCAAGAATATCTTCGTGGCTGTAATCCAACATTTCAATCACACCATCCTCCCGGCAATGATAGGTCTTGCAGTATTGTAGCATAAAGGAGCCACAATCATGCCTGTTAACAAAAGAAAAAACAAAAGGGTATATCAAAAATTTGAAAAAATAGGAACACCATCCTCCCAGCAACAAAAACAACTAATAAAAATCATTAAAAACAGATACTCACGTGTTCTTCTGCTGCGACACCCGCACAAACTCGCAAGAGAAACCATCAATATGCGCCGGCGAGAATGGTTTGGCCCTGTCTATGCTGGACTCCCTCCAAAGCTTCTTTATGTTATCTGTCATAGTCCTTAAGAATGTAACTGCATCACTGCAGGTTTCATCGCGGAGTAAATCAAGACACTAGAAATGACGGAACCTCAAATTCAGAACAATCAAGCACCAATGCCCAGATTCTTCAGTAGGCTTCATGGCAACCACAAATGACGGCGGATCAAAAGTAGGTAAAAGAAGCTGACAAAAAATCCACAGAGGAAAAATGAATTTAACAAATCATAATGAAACAAAATATTCAGCCTTCGAAACAATAAATAAAAGAGGAAATTGAAATTCAGAAGTACAAACAAATTAGATAATAAAAATTCTAATTGAGTAAGCAACCCACTACAAAAAATAAATTCTACTCAAGTTTATATCCACCGCCCAAACTTGCAACAAACATATCAGTTCAATTTCCTTGCGACAATAAGTGAAGCTTTAAAAAAAGAAGCACACTTCATTCATAAGTACAGGGTTAAAAACAGGCTACTCAGGTTCATTCCCACCTCCCAAACTTGCAAGAAAACATGACAGTTCTAGTTCATGAGTACAATAAGTTCAAGTTCACCTACTTGGTCAAAACCATCAGCCCTTGATCTCGTGAACCACTATAGCACATTGGCATCAATATGTCCATCACGGATCTTGGTCTGTTGTACATAGAGAACAACAACAGTTAGAAAATTGCCAAAATAACTTATCATCCTATCTACAAAGCAAAAATACTGACCGTCACCCATCTGGGAACTATAAACTTGTCAGTGTCTCGGTACTTCTAACGTAGAGAATATAAAACAACGTCAGCACTGTCTGAGTTGATCATGCCAGTGGGGACAAACACTTTAGCAATAGAACCAAAACTGGCATCACATTCCCTATTTTGAAACATCGGCTTGTCACTAGGAAACACAAAAGATGACATGAATTAAAACTACTGCAATAACAACAATAGTCATATGAGAGAAAGAAAAACAGACGAAAATGATACGGGCAAAATCCCAAACTAACCATTTCCCATGGTTTCGTGTGCAACCTCGTAACAGCAAAGAAAAACAAATCAACCTGAACAACATTAGCACCTTCTGCTTGCAGAAAAAGAAGAAAAATAATAAGTTCAAGCACTAGAGTGAACATGTCCAAATTGCCATAAATGAGAAGTACGCCTCATTTACAAGTCCTTACCTGCACTATCAGCGTTTGACGACATGAGTTCCTGTGATGACATCAATATGCCTCCAGTTTTAGGGTTTGATGATGGAAGATCTTGTGATGATAGCAATATGGCTGTGCTTTCAGGGTCTGAAGGAAGAAAATCCTGGGACGACACGAGCGCCTCCTGCGTCAAGGGGCCAGAAGAAATCGACAGAAGAAAATCATCATCCTCGGATGGCACCTCCTCCATGCTAGAGGGGTCTTGCAATGCATCACCATAATCAAGTCCTCCAGGCGGGAAATTTTCCGGCGGCAAATCTTCACAATCAGAAAGATTTTCATTCCCAACAATACCAACACCAGACGATTTGGCATCAAGTATGCTAGGAGCACCAACATCCTCATCAGCAACTTTGGTACCAACATCGCACGCACTACTCAATGAAACACCACAAGCATCATCTCCACCACTAACGGCAGCCTCATGCTCAACATCAGCCTTCTGAAAAAAATAAAATTTCAAAAAAGTGAATAATATGAGCAAAACTAACGATCAAAAAAAGCTAGCAAGTGGTGCACAGAATAACAAACCTTAGCAGCATTCACAACAACATCATCGATCTTGCTGCTACTAACATTCAAAGGAACATCACCAATGGTCGAACAAGGCTTGTCGCCAACAACAGGACCCTGATTCATAGTAATGAAGCAAAAAAACAATGCTATTATTAGCAATAGTAAACACAAGGAATTAAACCATACTAAGAAAAAGGTAGGTATCACCTACAAACTCTTAACGGTGTGGGATAGGAAACTGAACATGTAAGGCACATTGGTGCACATATAAATTCAAAAATATGTATAAACAAAATAAATATAAAAATAACCTTGCACTTATTAGTAGATGGTCATTAACTCCACGGTCAACAGCAGCCTCAACATTATGACTGGTCTCCTGCATGAAGGAAAAATTAATAAACAGATGAAGATGAGGAAGTTCAACTACAATACTGACAGCAAAACAACATAGTAAAAAATTGCAAACATCAAGGACTGACTCACATCAACAACAGGGGGCTCCAAGCCAACATCATTTGTATGGTGATCAGAAACATTAGCCTCAGTACCATCACCAGCCCTGCTGTCGGTGGCAGCAGCCTCATTCTGCTCAATCTGCCTAATAACAACATTTCCACTTTCTTCATATGGCTTGCAGCGAGAGTCTTGCATAGTTTTGAAATGCTTCATGTTGTTCGACATACGGACCGAGCTCTGAATTAGTTGAGCAGCACCGTCATGCATGTCACTAATTAAAATTCTCTCCATCTCAATATAATCCACTACTTCCTCAACATAAATTGATTACCTTCAGGAAGTATACCATTGATACAGCTCAGACGATCAACTGTAGTTGGGACCTTTTGCAGCTCAGAACACACATTACTAAAAATATGCTCACCGAACTCCAACGTAGAAACAACAACATCAATACCAAAACCCGACCTCTTTGAAGTTCTAGCCTTACTAGGGCCAGGGGAACATAACCAACACCCTCAACACAACGGCTATCTCTCAACTCATCGTGCAAAGATGAAATCTTGGGAACCTGAGACAACGACATCTCCAGGACTGGCCGTTTATACACTCGAAAAAAGATAACCTCCTCTTGAGTTTTCCACTACAAACAAGGGGAAAAGAGCTAATTAATCAATGCAACACACAGGGAAAAATAAACATTATATTAACAGACTTAAATCAACAGCACTAACAATCTTTCACTATCAGTGCCAATTTGTTAGTATTTACAAGCAGGTCAGTAGAACAAGAGATTCAGTTCAACCACACATGACACAATAGTACTAAAAATCATACATAAACCTCACAAAGCTTAAGAAATGACAAAAATCTAATCAGGTAACTCTGTAGTACACATGTTCACTCCAGCAAAAATAGCTATACCTAAATAAAAAAAAGGTCTAGAAGACACGACAGAAATAAAACTCACTGGAAGCTTCCCAAACACCCAAGTCTTTGGATCTGCGTTGCCTTTTTTTAATCAAATTTGCATCAGCCAGATCGGAAATCTTGTCAGGATCCATGAAACATATGCAGGGGACTCGCATGTCAGGTTCCAGAGTCTTGCCACGGATAAGGCAGTCAGGGTACATTAGTACAGGCCCTATAGCATAGCCTGTGATTGCCTTCCCCATGGTAACACCATCTTGGTACCTAACAACAGCTCTTCTAAGCTCATAAACCATCAGCTGGCAATAATCCATATTACCCATGTCCTCAACGACGAGATCCTCAAACATTGCTGCCTCTCTCTGGAAACACGCGGTGAGGCACCAGGCAACACAACCTTCATAAACACAATAGTGAAGAACACTTTGAGAGCAAGGTCATCTTTGCTAGGATCCTTGACAAGCACCCTGAGCCTATCCCTCAAATCTTTTGTCTTGATATCCTTGTTCCTGCTAATGTCAACCTCTGATCGTAACTTCATCAGAGCGTCATCATATCCGTCCTCTGACGGCCTTGGTACAGAACGACCACCACGAGGGAACCCAAATAGTTGCTATATACAATCACTAGTGATGCGAAGCTTCTTATTAGCCTCACCCATGTTAAGAGTCATAGTATCAGGATCTATCCTCGGGTACAAAGCTCCCATCAGAGGGCGGGAAATGTTAGACTTCACCTTCCACTTGAAGATAGAACCAAAACCGGATGCATGAACCATAGCCACATGGCGACTCTCAAGCAATTTAGCACAAGCATCAATATCTCTCAAAGAACATCGCACAGTTAGGTTCAATCGCTGTACGTATCCTTCATCCAAAGCAACTTTTCTGGCATTTCCTCTCACCGGCTTGATCGGAGCCATAACGCTAACAGGCTGTACATGAAAATAAGGAAGGCACATCTTAATTAAATGAATATAGAAAACAAAACAAGCATATGAAGGCAAGAGCAAAAAAGAAAGATTGCAGAAGTTCAACTCTTAAAACAACATCAGTACAACACTCAATTGATGCAAACAATGACCAGCCCTCACCTGGCCAGCATACCAGCCCAGACACAAATTAAATCATTGCAAGTACAACTAGTAAGTCACATACAGTACAAACACATACCACTGCATATTCATCTTCGGAATTAACTTCAATATCATCTTCTTCAGATACAGGATCTCCAGCTTCGACACGAGCACGCTTCTTCACACCTTTGGTCACCTTCACAGGAGGAACTTTACGCTCCTTATTTTGCTTCAACAAAGAGCGCTCTGGAAGAGGAGACGAAGAAGGCTTCTTATTTGTGAAAACTCTTGGACTCCGACGAACATGAGAGCCACCAAGTGTGCTTGGACCAATCTTCACAGCAACACTATCTCCATCAGCTTTGCTATTACCAGGTTGGGAACCAGCTTTCACACGTGGGCTACGCCTCTGTGTGCCATCAGGATTTGGATCTGACATCTTCTTCTTCAAAACAATTTTCTTCTCCTTAATTGCATCACGAGTAAACACTTGCGTCAAACGAGTCTGCATCAAGTTTGTCTTCACATGCATGCCAGTTCCATGAGATCCAGCATTAACAGTTGAAAAGGCCACGTCACCACCTTCGTCACCTACACCTTCAGGAGCTTGAGCAACATCCTCATCGCTTCGTTGCACGCAAGCAGCCTTTTGATGTCGTTCCAACTCCTTTCTCCTCTGAAAATCACACTTCTTCTTTCTTATCCTTTCATCCTCGAGTTCTAACTGCATAGGACCATCCTCAGCCTGAGTAATAGGCTCAGTGCCATCAACACTCTGTGACTGAGTAATAGACAACTGCAAGCTCCCATCGCCAACATCATAGTTAAGAGAATACATTCCATCATTAATATCTTTGACAACATCACCAATGTTTGCAGCAGCAGCATGACTGTCATTAACTAGATAAACCAATAACATAAGCACACACATATAAAATTAAAACACAATTAACATTCAAGAGACAAGATAAATAAGGCACATAGCACCAGCCACAAACAAAAGGAAAAACTGATGTAACTAAACATATTTATGTATTCAAGGCAGTTCAAAAAAGAGCAAATATAAGGGAAACACCAGCAACACTCGCAAGTTCTTCTAGAGGATTTGGTATCTCAAAAATAACATTCACAAGTTCTTGAAAGCGTTCTGATTTGTCAGAATCAGGAGGCACCAACACTCCAACATCTGCAACAACATCATAATCAGCAAAAAGGTAAAAAACGAAAAGTACATGAACAAGCAATCAGTTCAACTATACGAACACTACAAGTGCACCCAATAAAATAATATCACCCCACCACTAGCACACCAAATTTCAAAATAACAACACTTTCAACATCATAGTAGTTCTTATTAGACCACTACAAACTATTCAAATGCCAGGACAGCAGTTCGAACTACATATGGTGATCAGTACTGCAACTTGTCTGCAGTACACAACAACCTAAAAACTAGAAACACCACACATTCCAGTGCAAAAATTAACAACAATCAAAATCCATACAACTTGCAAAGTCCATATGACAACACCTATACAACAAAAAACCTATTAAGCACCAGATTTGATAAAACATTATCCGAATTACAGGAAAAATTATCTGCATCCAATTTGTCTAGACTGGATGATGTACCCATTGAGATCTACAGACCTAAAATCTGTCGAACCAGATCTGCAACACACATGAACAAAAATTAGGGCTCTTACCTATTTCAGAAACGAAGCATGCCATACAAAGCAAAACTCTTACAAGCAAACACAAAATCCACCACCGAATCCAGTATCACTGACGCGAATCGCTGGTTCAAGAGCAAAGGAACCCTAGAGAATCCACCCTGAGACAACATGAGAGCAATAACTTAGAAATACAGGGATAAGGGGACGGAAGGGGAGTCGATGGCAGAGCAAAAAGAGTACCCAGGCCTCCACCCCTGGAGTTCAACCCGCCGGCCGACGCTTCCACGGTGAAATAGGAGAAGCAACTGCTATGTGAGAAGAGGAGAGGAGGGGCACGAAGAAGGAATCAATTTGTGGAGGGGAGGGGAGCGGAACTGGGGAGAGCGGAGGTTAAAGGTGAGTGGGAGAGAACCGACGGCTAAAGCCCACAATCATGGCAAAGCCTACTATCTCTGGCAAGTTACTAAAAGATAACAACAAAAATTGAATACAGTGAAAAAATTAATATAGAGGGAGAAAACAAATGGCTAAAGTACAAATAATAACCCACAACAGTACAATAAAAATTATCAAAAAAGCACAAATGAAATAATACTTCATAACGGTGTTGGTTTTTCACCTAAAAAGATGAGATAAGATAATGGGGGGCAGGTCATGTTACAAACTCTCCCCCGCATGTGACAACGCGGCACGCCGCATCGTCGCCTGCTATGGCTCGTTCCTGGCTCGGCCTCGCCGGGATGGGGGAGGGGGGCGTCCCGACCCCCCCCCCCCCCGGCTCGGCCTCACGCTAACGCGACAGTGCGCTCGTTTGACATGCGCAGTGCGGTTATTCTGTTTCCCCCCACAACCCACACCCACACACCCTAGGATAGATAACGGGGGGCATGTCCATACAAGGAAGATGTGTCAGTACAACTATGCCCCTCGGTGCGGTGCTGGTTTTTCCCCTAAAAAGATAAGATAAGATAATGGGGGTGTAACACCTCGGATGTAACTTTCCATATTTGTAACTCTAACTCTTGCCATTTCCGTCTATGTGATATGTTTTTTCCTCCGTGGTTGGGTTTTTGTCGTTTGTTTTGCATTTTGTTCATGTCATGCATCTCATCTCTTTGCATCATTTGCATTGCATCATGTCATCATGCAACCCTTTTAAAAACTCATCTAAATAATATGGATCTTCGGTCCAATTAAATCGAGGGAAATGCACATGGTGATTTCTCTTTATAACATATATCCTCCCAATATTATTAGGGAGCTATAAAAATAATATTCCATTGTTTTGGAAATCACCCATAACACATTTGCATTATTCATCACTCTTCTTTTATCGGACTCAACTTTATATCATTCCTTTTCGACCTTTTAGTAAAATTGAGTTGCAATTTTAGTTCCCTATAAATGTTCCAAATCTGCCCATAAATCACATCTGGTGTGTAGTGTCACCCCCTATAATTTCAACCCATTTGGAGTTCATTCAAATGGGTTTTGAAATTAAAACTTGTCTGAGTTAAATTCAACAGGTGTGGATTTTACTTCCTCTAAAAATCCTAATTTTGTCAAATTTCTCACATTTTGTGAGTCTGGGAAAATAATCCCCATGTCCGACTTCTTTCCCTAACCCTCTCTTACTTTTCTTCTCTCTAATTCTTTGCTGTTAAAGAAGTATGAGAGAGAGGGAGGAGAGACAGCCCAGGCCGTCCCATCCACCCCCACAGCCCATCTAATCCCTATAACCTTGCCCGATCCCCTATCTAACCCTGGCTCTCTCCTGATCGATCCCCGTCCTCCTCGCTCCCCACCTCGCGCCGCCACTCACACACACGCACGCATCGAGCCAGGGAGAGGAGCTCCTTTCTGCTCACAACCTCCTGGCTAGACGTGCCCCTCCATGGCGCTGCCTTACTGCTCCCTCCAGCGCCCAAGCCTCCTCCTCTGCTTCGCCCCCTCCTTTGCTCGCTCAGCCATGCTCCGCCGTCCCTTGTCTGGCCCGCGCCGGTGACCAGCAGTAGGTCGCTACTCCGCGCTGTTCGTGAGCGCCTGGAGCTCGTGTCTCCACCCCTCCTCGCCGCCCTGTTGTGCTCCGGAGGTCAGGGCCGCCTTGGACGAGCCCCCGCGACCACACCCCTGCCGTCGCCCCGCCCTGCCATGCCATGCGGCCGCTTCTCTTCCCGCGCCCGTTCCCCATCATCTCTAGCGCGCCCCATCGTCGGGTCGTCGGACCTTGCCGCCTCGCCATCCTATCCTGCCCCCGCCTCGCCTTCGTCCACTCCACCTCGCCTCCAACTGCGGTCATGGCTTCACCCTACTCGCGGCCAGAGCTGGAGGACCCTAACCTCCTCTCCATCTCTGTCTTGTGCCGCCTCTGCCTCACTGAGGGAGTCCTGGACTAGGGGGTGTCGGGATAGCCGAACTATCACCGTCGGCCGGACTCCAAGACTATGAACATACAAGATTGAAGACTTTGTCCCATGTCCGGATGGGACTTTCCTTGGCGTGGAAGGCAAGCTTGGCGATACGGATATGTAGATCTCCTACCATTGTAACCGACTTTGTGTAACCCTAGCCCTCTCCGATGTCTATATAAACTGGAGGGTTTTAGTCCGTAGGACGAACAACAATCATACCATAGGCTAGCTTCTAGGGTTTAGCCTCCTTGATCTCGTGGTAGATCTACTCTTGTACTACCCATATCATCAATATTAATCAAGCAGGAGTAGGGTTTTACCTCCACCGAGAGGGCCCGAACCTGAGTAAAAACATCATGTCCCTCATCTCCTGTTACCATCCACCTAGACGCACAGTTCGGGACCACCTACCCGAGATCCGCCGGTTTTGACACCGACATTGGTGCTTTCATTGAGAGTTCCTCTGTGCCGTCGCCATCAGGAAGGATGCCTCGTCCCGTCTTCAAAGATGGCACCGTTGCTAAAGGAGCTTTGGCCATCGGCCAAACTATCCGGTTAGGCGGTTTTCTTATGACCGCCTGTTCGGCCACCGCGCCGACGATGACCTCTCGGGTCATCAAAAGTGATCTTCACGTCAACTCGGAACTCGCCGAGCAGTTACATCCGATGGAGCTCTCTTACTTAAACGAGCTCTTGGATCGCATCGCCGCCTTAGGAGTCGCTACAGACTATGACCAGATTGGGCCTAAAACTGATCTGAGAGAGATCAACTCTCCCCAGGCTACCCACCACGTTGTTGTGGTGGAGGAGCAGCACGGCGACTCTTCTTCTACATTAAGGACAAGCTATGTCTGAATTCCTGACCCCTGCATGCCGGATTCCCACGGAGGGACGGACATCGATCATGTCCTGAACCTAAAGTCAGGCAGCGGGCTGGATTCGTTGGACAACATCCAACAACCCAAGCTTCCAAGTTCGGGAACTTTTCGGCCCTTGAGTCTTAGATTGCACGGGGTTCCGAATTTAATTCCACCCGCCCACCCAAACACAAGCGATCTATCCCGAATCCGGCAAGAGCCCGCTGATACAGTACACCATTACTGGGCCAGATTCCTCCTGGTTATGGACAGGATAAAGGACTACCGCGAGGAAGATGCAATCTCACTTTTCTGCAATAATTGCACGGACAAGGGAATCATAAACGCCATAAGTCGTCGTGAAATTATACGCTTCGCCGACTTAGTGTCCATAGTACGAAAGTACTGTGCGATGGAGAGTGTCTGGAAAACTGAAACCAAATTCTGGGATAATCCGGCTCCGAATACAACCCTAGTCCGAAATAAAAGGGTGCATCATCGCCAGGCACCCGGGTTAAATACCAAAAAGCAAAAAACCCCTAAAGGGCACGGAACCGTACTGGAAGGATGGCTCAGTGGACCCTGCAAAATTCATAGTACAGAGGGTGCCACTCCAACTCATAGCCTTCGAGAATGTTGGATACTGTGGCAGGTGGCCAAAAGCGGCGAGGAGCTTCTAGCTCCAGAGAACCAGCCCAGCAGCACCAGTACGGTATTAACAGTGTTCGAGACTTTCGCATCAAATAATATGCGGAAACGAACACTCCGCAGCCTTGCCGAAGTCTACCAAGTAGCAATAATAAACCCATGGAGTGACACAACTGTTACCTTTAATGCCAGTGACGAACCTAAATTCCGAACAGCCCGAGCACCAGCCGCATTGGTCCTCAGTCCAATAGTGGACAACTTTCGCCTTACTGAGGTACTCATGGACGGCGGCAGCAGATTAAACCTCATTTACGAGGATTGAGCGAAGTAGCACAACCTTCAGAGGAATAATCCCTAGTCGGGAAGCATGCTGCATAGGAAACATCACACTGGATGTGGTGTTCGACTCACCGGACAACTACAGGTCCGAGGAGGTCACGTTCAAGTGGCCCCGTTCAGCAGCGGATATCACTCCTTATTAGGGCGAGAGGCATTTACAATTTTTCAAGCTATACCCCATTATGGGTACATGAAGCTCAAAATGCTTGGGCCCAACGGAATCATCACCCTCGCCAGTGATCCGAACATAGCACTCCGCGCCGAAAATAAGACAGCCGCACTAGCCCTCGAGGAACTATCCAAAGCTCTAGCAGCCGAGGAACTTATTGCGCTGCGTTCCACGGTGAACAGGGACGACGTGATACTCGATAAGAGATCCAAGTCCACCTCCTTTAAACCAGCGGACGAAATAGTCAAATTCCAAGTCCATCCAACAGACCCTACAAAGACGGCCTCCATTGGGGCACAGTTAAACCCTTATGTAGACGCCGCACTAGAGAATTCCTACGGGAAAACTGGGACATTTTTGCCTGGCACCCTTCAGACATGCCAGGAATCCCACGACGGCTGGCCGAGCACAGCCTAAATATCCTAAAAGGACTCAAGCCAGTCAAACAGGCTCTTCGGCGATTTTCCGAACCCAAGAGACAGGCAATGGGAGAGGAGCTAGCCAAACTATTGGAAGCCGGATTCATTAGAGACATAAAACATCCGGAGTGGCTAGCAAACCTGGTAATGGTACCAAAGAAGGACAAATCCTGGCGCCTGTGTGTCGATTTCAAGGACCTTAACAAGGCTTGCCCATAGGATCCCTTCCCCCTTCCTCGCATCGATCAAATTATCGACGCTACCGCAGGGCATGATTCATTGTGCTTCCTCGACGCATACTCCGGCTACCATCAAATCAAGATGGCGGAGCCAGACCAAGCTGGAACGGCATTCATTACTCCATACGGACCATTCTGCTTCAACACAATGCCCTTTGGGCTCAAAAATGCCGGTGCAACATATCAGCGCATGATTCAGACATGTCTGGCAAACCAGATCGACAAAATGGTGGAAGCATACGTAGATGATGTGGTCGTCAAATCCAAGCATGTCGAAACTCTAGTAGACGACTTGAGGCTCACATTCGACAATCTCCGAGCATATGACATTAAGCTCAACCTGGAAAAATGCGTTTTCGGCGTACCAGCCGGAAACCTCTTGGGCTTCATTGTATCTAATAGAGGAATTGAAGCAAACCCAGCCAAGATCCGAGCCCTGTCACAATTGGATATCCCAAAAGACCTCAAGCAAATACAAAAATTGACTAGATGCATTGCGGCTCTAAGTTACTTCATCTCCCGCTTAGGAGAAAAGGCATTACCCCTTTATCGCCTCCTCCGGTGCACCGAACACTTCGAGTGGACGGATGCCGCTACGGCCGGACTCGAAGAAACCAAAGCCATATTGGCAAGAAATCCAGTCCTGGCTGCGCCCAACTTGGGCGAACCAATGCTATTATATATCGTGGCAACACATCAAGTTGTAAGCGCGGTGCTCATCGTCGAACGAGAAACAGACGGACACAAGTTCCCTCTTCAAAAACCAGTGTACTACGTGTCCACTATCCTAACAACATGCAAGTACCGGTATCCACACTATCAAAAGATAGCGTACGTGGTGTTCATGGCATCCTGGAAGCTGTGGCACTACTTTCAAGAGTGTTTGATAACAGTAGCCTCCGAAGTACCTCTTAATGACATTATAAACAACCGCGACGCAACTGGCCGGATTGCAAAATGGGCCATCGAGCTCCTCCCATTCGACATAACCTATAAACCACAGCGA
The DNA here is from genome assembly GCA_963921465.1 of Triticum timopheevii. Taxonomy (NCBI): domain Eukaryota; kingdom Viridiplantae; phylum Streptophyta; class Magnoliopsida; order Poales; family Poaceae; genus Triticum; species Triticum timopheevii. Next base: position 189,547,866 of record OY997266.1, on the reverse strand, counting down.
GCTATCATGTCGCAAGTTTTGTCTGACTTCATCGCTGAATGGACTGAAGCCGAACTCCCTAAAGAGTACGGCGCATACTCCAATTGGATTATGCACTTCGACGGGTCCAAAATGTTGGCCGGCCTGGGGCTAGCGTCGTCATGACGTCCCCAACCGGAGATACAGTCCAATACATACTCCAGATAATGTACACGGACTCCAACAACGCAGCCGAATATGAGGCCCTTCTACATGGCCTCCGGATGGCGGTCTCCATGGGCACTAAACGCCTAGAGGTGCGTGGGGATTCGAACCTCGCGATATCCCAAATAAATGGAGACTTCGACGCCAAGGATCCGAAAATGGCAGCTTACCGTAACGCCGTCCTGAAAATGTTAGCTCGATTTGAAGGGCTCGAATTTCACCACATAGCCCGGGATAATAATCAAGCGGCGGACGTATTGGCACGCATCGGCGCAAAGCGCGATGCCGTCCCTCCCAACATCTTCCTGGAACGGCTTTTCAAGTCATCCGTACTATGGGAAGGGGAGTCCGGAAACAACAATCCGGACCCTTCCGCACCGCCCGACACCGAACATTCTGACACAATCGATGGATCTACCAATGAAATAACATCTTCAGCCCACGAAATAATGGCAGTCATTGCCCCGTGGACCGAACCATTCCTAGCCTACTTAACTAGGCAGGAACTCCCCGAGGACCAAAACGAGGCCCGCTGCATAGTACGGCGATCTAAAGCCTATAAGGTCCATGAGGGAGAGCTTTATAAGAAAGGCACAACCGGAGTCCTTCAAAGGTGTATCTCCGAAGAGGAAGGATGAAATCTTCTGGCTGAAATTCATGCCGGACTCGGCGGGCACCACGCCGCAGCCCGGGCCCTTGTAGGCTAGGGCTTCCGCACAGGATTTTATTGGCCAACGGCCCGGGCAGATGCACAGGACTTAGTCCAACAATGCGTCGGTTGCCAGCTCTTTGCTAATCAAAGCCACATGCCACCCACCGCCCTAAAAACTATACCCATCACCTGGCCGTTCGCGGTCTGGGGGCTTGACATGGTTGGACCCCTTAAATGGGGAACCCACAAGCAAAAATACCTATTGGTCATGGTGGATAAATTCACCAAATGGATAGAGGCCAAGCTAGTTAAGATGGCCGAATCCGGACCCGTGATAGACTTCATATCAGGGGTAGCACACCGCTACGGCGTCCCCCATAGCATCATCACTGATAACGGCACAAACTTCACGGCCGACGAGGTTAAACTCTGGTGCAAAAACATGGGCATCAAGATCGACTACGCTTCAGTCTATCACCCTCAAACTAACGGTCAAGTCAAGCGAGCAAATGGTCTAATCATGAGCGGCATCAAACCCAGACTAGTGCGGTCCCTCAAGGAATCTAACACGCACTGGGTAGAGGAGCTCGACTCCGTACTCTGGGGGCTGCGAACCACGCCAAATCGCACTACCGGATTCACCCCATTTTTTATGGTATACGGCGCAGAGGCAGTTTTGCCCTGCACATAATTCATGACTCACCTCGCGTGCGCATGTACGAAGAAAGAGAAGCTGAGCTGGATCGGCAGGACAGTTTGGACACCTTGGAGGAGGAGCGCGATGTGGCAAAAGCTCGTTCCGCATTCTATCAACAGCAGGCTCAAAGATATTAAAGCAGAGAAGTACGGGCCAAAACTTACAATGTTGGCGAACTAGTTCTACGCCTGCCGGACAAGAAAAAGGACAAACTCAAGCCCAAATGGGAAGGTCCCTTCATCATTGACCAAGTCCTGACCGGCGGAGCGTACCGTCTGCGAGACGCATCGGATAACCGACTCAAGCCAAACCCATGGAACGCAGCCCGTCTCCAAAGATTCTATGCCTAGCGCCGGACTCTGAGTTTGTCTCCTTCCTCAGTCTACATTTTATATATTTTTGCTGTCTTTTATTTCTCTCCTTCTTCCCATTTCTTTTTTTTCTTTCTTCCCCAAGCCTTTTGAGGCTCCCCTGCGCATTGTTCGCACACACTTAACGTGCTACTCGCACTCATTATACCTGGAGGCTTCTTTAACAGAAGCTTATTTATACAGGCTTTATACCCAACACATGTGCCACACTTCTGCATGTACCTTTTATTCGCCATTATATGCATCGATATGACTTAAGTTTTGGCCAAGCTGGGTTGCCTGGCTCCTGTGCTTACCCCTACGTTCCCGATTGTTCGGCTAGGAGGTAAAGGGAGCACCTCTGCGATTGTTACTGCCGGGTCAGCCGGATGTGTACCTCAGACTGGGTGAAGCCGAAAGCTAGTGTTCTTAAGGGAATATTCGGTCGGTGAACTAAAAGATGATTTCTTACCTATTTAAATATGTGCCCCCAGATGCTTTCCTGCTTTTTCCACTGTTCGGACAAGCACTTTAGGGCATGCCTCCCAGGGAAAGGAACCCCTAACGGAACTATTCTCCCTGGAAGATGTTTCTTACTAACCATGTAATATAACATAAATAGTTGGGCACTTGTCTGATAAAGCACTAATGACCCCTACGCCTGGTCTCCATGCATGCCCCGATTTTTTATATAACCGCGAGGGTATTCGGACACACTCCGGACTGTCGGGTCCCGAGGTTAAAGCGAAAAGGTACGCAACGACAAACGATCAGCAATCCGGCTAGAAGGCATTTTACATGTCATTTTAAATTACATAGTCAAATTGACTGACTGTATTCCTCTTCAATACCATCTAATAGGCTGTCTAGTTTACAGTCCCGCTGGGAATACTTTGCGGCCAACTCTACTTGGCCATACATTAAGCTCACAGGGATCTCCTTCCCATCGGGCCCCACAGGTCCGACCTCGGCCATGTGGTTTGGGTCAGCCTTCGTGTACCGCGTCTTCACCATGGCCCAGGCCTCTCTGGCGCCTTGACGGCAGGCCGATATCTTCCATAGACAGAAGCACCGCCGTGCCCCCTAAAGCTTCTCTGCAAGCTCTCCAAGACATTCAGGTAGGGAGACGGATGGCCACAAGGCCTGGGCGACGCCGCTCATCACCTGCCGAACTCGTTCGTGCAGTTGCAGCAGCTCGGGAAGTAGGTCACCCGTTGAACCGGGCATTTCCTCCGCAGGACGACCTGTGAGCATACCTACAGACATATTCCTGTTAATCGACTTCCTCGCTGAACTCTTCTTTTCAAAAGTTCGTTCAAGCACATACTATAAATGCCGCGATGAAGTCGCCTATTCTCCTTTACGGAGTCAGACAGCTGGGCCCGAACATCTTTCAGTTCCTCGCCCAGCCGGGTGTTGGCATCTTGGAGGTTATTTTTCTCCTGCCGCACCCTTGTAAGCACTTTCTCGCTGGCCTTTAGCTGGCGTAGTAGCTGCTGCCTGTCCGGATCTAGCCCGGCGCCATCTGCAATATTATTGTCAAACCTATACACACGCCGCACTTCACAAACTACTTATCTTCCGAAAGTATGCATTACCAGAGGGGGTCTCTGTGGCTCCCCCTGCGGCGGCGAGTGCGGCCTCAAGTTGGGCCTTGCACTCTTGAAGCTCCTGGGACAGGAGGGTATTCTTCTCCGTAAGATCCTGCATAACAAATGATCCTTAAATCAGTTATTCTAACTATTTTAAGTCTCGGGGGCTACTCGCATATATAATTGTAAAAATTCCTCACCCATATGTCTTTCACATACTGCTCTGTGGCTCTGGCTAGACCATCTTGAGCGGCACGGAGGTGCGCATCTCCCAAATTAAAGGCATTCAATGCCTCCGGGGAGAAACATGCATCACGAAGAACTGTCCGGTGGCACCTGTGATTCATGGCGCGCTCCACCTCAGATCTGGTGGCGGACAACCTGTCGGCATCCTCCGTTGGAGTAGCACTAGACGTGCGCCTTGCGTTCGCCTCCCTCTCCGGACCTGGCGTTGGAGCCTGGCTGGCGGAGGCTTGATTGGTAAACTCCCCGGACACAGTCCGGCAAGCGCTCCTTTTCCTGAAAAAATCACGAGCGTTAATATGCCTTCCAGGAATCTTTCCTTAAAACACGGCGGCGCGCCATACCATTGCAGCGACGTCTCGATTCGCACCTCACTTCTTTTCCGCCTGCTGGGCCGAGCTACCCCTTGTTGGCCAACCGCCGCAGGCTCGGCTTCCCGCCTCAAAGGCACCTTCTGCGGAACACCATTAATATACGATGATCAGAGATAAGCACGGATGGACAATGGTATCAGGACTTCGGTCACAGTTACCTGGGAAGCTGGAGATATTCCGGGGTAGTCGACCGTAATGGCAACCAAAGCATTGTCGATGCTAAGCTGGTGGAACACCCCATCGATCAGCTCCACCTTTACATCTGGATCCTCTTCGGAGGCCGGGTCGAGGGACCGTTCTGGATCCTCAGGTTGTGGAGCCGGGCTATGTATATCCTCTATGGCCCGGCGCAATTCCTGCGTCGAAATCACAAAATAGGACACTTAACTTTGGGAATATGGATCGGACAGACAAGTGTCCGCTTACCCAGCTTCCAGGGTTGTTCATGGAAAATCCATTCAATGGACTGGCACGGAGGAAGACCTCCTCCTCCCCTTTATACAGGCCGGACACGATCTTCACTAAATCGGTGACCGATCCCGGCCCCTTGCGGCCATGACGGGTGGCATCGTCCTCCCCGTTGAAATCCCACATGGGGTGGCCCCTATACTGGAGCGGCTGTACCCCTCGCATGATGCATGTGGCCATGACCCCAATCATGGTCAATCCGGAATGAGCCAATAATCTTATTCGGCCCATCAGGTACATGACGTCCCTGTCGTCCTCCTGTTGAGGGCTCCGCGGACGCCAACTTAGGCGTTTCTTCAGGGGAGCATTACTGAACTCCGGGAGGCCGATCCGAACTGGATCCGGTAGCGGGGCGTCTTCTATAAAACCATTCCGAAGGCCAGTCTTCAGACGCCTTCTTCGGGGTTCCGGATAGATATCCGGTCCCGGCGATGCGCCATAGTTCGGCTCCAGTCACTTGATATATCGACCCCTCATGAGAACGGGGTACGAGGCAGAATAATCTCTTCCACAGCGCAAAATGAGCCTCAACGCCCAGGAACAGCTCGCAAAGGGCCACGAAGCCCGCGATGTGCAGAATGGAGGCAGGCATAAGGTGGTGAAGCTGGAGGCCGTAGAACTCCAGGAGCCCCCGGAGAAACGGATGTATGGGAAACCCGAGTCCTCTTATTAGATAAGAATAAAGCATACCCGCTCTCCTTTGGAGGGATTGGGGTCACTCTCCGCCTGCTTTCCGCCCTTGTAGGTGGCGAGTCCGGTTCGAACCGGAACCATAAAAGCGGGGGGAAGATATCCCTCGGCTTGGAGCTTCACTAGCTCACTATGCGGGACTGAGCATCTCCCCCAATCTCCTGGCTGAGGGCTGGGAGCGCGAGAGAAGGAGCCGCGTCGGCTGTCCATGATGGAATGGATTCTTGTCAAGGGCGCTCCGGTGAGTACTCGCGGAGGGAGGATGGTGCGATTTGGATCTAGATCCTCGTCTCCTTTTATAGGCGGCTCATTTGCGCAGCTAGGGGGGTAAGTGTAAAAATACCCTGGCTTTTCGCATTCGTTCGACACATGGAAGATGGCCATTATTGGGCGTAGAAGCCAAGGGGTGCAGCATTTACGAGAAGCCAGACACTATTCAACACAGGATTTGGAGAAGAACCTGCCTTGCAATGCCGAAGACAATCAACACGCCGGATTCATCATCATTGAAGCCTACTTCGGGGGCTACTGAGGGAGTCCTGGACTAGGGGGTGTCCGGATAGCCGAACTATCACCGTCGGCCGGACTCCAAGACTATGAAGATACAAGATTGAAGACTTCGTCCCGTGTCCGGATGGGACTTTCCTTGGCGTGGAAGGCAAGCTTGGCGATACGGATATGTAGATCTCCGACCATTGTAACCGACTCTATGTAACCCTAGCCCTCTCCGGTGTCTATATAAACCGGAGGGTTTTAGTCCGTAGGACGAACAACAATCATACCATAGGCTAGCTTCTAGGGTTTAGCCTCCTTGATCTCATGGTAGATCTACTCTTGTACTACCCATATCATCAATATTAATCAAGCAGGAGTAGGGTTTTACCTCCACCGAGAGGGCCCGAACCTGGGTAAAAACATCATGTCCCTCATCTCCTGTTACCGTCCGCCTAGACGCACAGTTCGGGACCCCCTACCCGAGATCCGCCGGTTTTGACACCGACACTCACCTTGTTGCTGTTGCCGCAAGTTCTCTATGCTTTCCCCAGTCAAGGTTGTTGCTGTGAACAGCCGAAGACGTCTCCATGACTTGATCCTTGCTGCTGCCTTTTTGTGGTTGCCAGACCCAGAGCCACAGACATCTCCAGATCGCCAAGTCCAGGGACGCCATGTTCCACTACCATCGACCCGAAGCGATTGGATTTATCAAGTTCCCCTCCGACCAGCATTCAACTACCGTCGTGGTGCATTTCGCCAAGTCCACTACAACGTGAACGACTACCGTCGACCCTCAAGTTCAAAAGTACCCTACGGATACGCCAAGTTCGACTACATGGATACGGCAAGTTCCTCTCCGAAATGTGTACCACTACTGTCGACCCGAACATCCACAAACCTTGTATGACTACCGTCGCCGTGGATCCGACAAGATCCTTGTACAACTACTTCCACTACGACCGCCACAAATACTTCCACTACGACCGCCATGAGACCGTCTACTTCCTCTACTTCGCACCGACTCATTCCGCCCCGAAAACGCACGCTTCAAAGGTATACCACCGAGATGACCGACCGTGATCGAATGCATGTTGTCTGAGATGAACCGTATGTTTGCACCGTGCCCGTTTGCTTCATGCACGTTCCTCCTTGTTTTGCCATGCGTCGACCCGTGGGAACCCGGTAACCAGGATCACCCCATCATCTTTTGCATGTTCCGCACATCCGCACACTTACTCTTTTGCATCGGTATCTCAATGAGTTGCCGGATCATCAGAATGTTGCCGTGGCACCATTTCCGTTGTAGTTGCCGTGGCACCCCTTTCGTTCCGCCATGGTGACAAATGCTTCATATCATGCTCATGTCAACATTTTTCTTAAAATCGCATAAAACTTGTGCTTGTCATCCGCATCAGGATAACAACATTTAAATGCTTAAAATTGTGTTTGCATTAAATTTCTAAATGACATGGGGATTTCCCGGAATTGTTGTTTGTTATTTCCGGCCTCATTTAAATTGCCTAAATAGTTAGTTTAATTATGATTCACCTCTTGCCATGTTAATTAACATTTAATAATTGTTGAGTATCCTAAACGAGAGCAAACTAAATAACTCGAATGTGGTGTTTCGTCAATATGCAACTCATTGCATATTGAGCTCCACTTAACTTGTAGTATTGTTTGTTACACTTTGCCATGCCATGCCTATTTAAACCGGACATGCATCATACTTGATTGTGCATCATGCCATGTTTATGCTTGTGTGTTTACCATGCTGTTTGCTTCTTTCCGGTTTGCTTCTCTCGTTAGCTTCGGTTTCGTTTCGGAGTTGTCAGGATTCGTTCGACTACGTCTGTTTGTCTTCATCATGGACTCCTTCTTCCTCCTTGCGGGATTTTAGGCAAGATGACCATTACCCTCGATATCACTTCTATCTTTGCTTGCTAATTGCTTCGTTCTATTGCTATGCTGCGCTACCTATCACTTGTTTACCATGCCTCCCAAATTGCTATGTCAGCCTCTAACCTTTTCAGCCTTCCTAGCAAACCATTGCTTGGCTATGTTACCGCTTTGCTCAACCCCTCTTATAGCATTGTTAGTTGCAGGTGAAGTTGAAGATTGCTCCATGATGGACAGGATTATGTTGCGATATCACAATATCTCTTATTTAATTAATGCATCTATAAACTTGGTAAAGGGTGGAAGGCTCGGCCTTATGCCTGGTGTTTTGTTCCACTCTTGCCACCTTAGTTTCCATCATACCGGTGTTATGTTCCTTGATTTTGCGTTCCTTACGCGGTTGGGTGATTTGTGAGACCCCCTTGATAGTTCGCTTTGAATAAAACTCCTCCAGCAAGGCCCAATGTTGGTTTTAACATTTGCCACCTAAGCCTTTTTCCCTTGGGTTCTGCAGACACAAGGGTCATCTTTATATTACCCCCCCGGGCCAGTGCTCCTCTGAGTGTTGGTCCGAACTAGAGCCACTTGCAGCGCCACCTCGGGGAAACTTGAGGGTTGGTTTTAGTTGTACATAGATATGTGCAACTCCCATCGGGATTTGTCGGCACATCGGGCGGCTTTGCTGGTCTTGTTTTACCATTGTCGAAATGTCTTGTAAACTGGGATTCCGAGCCTGATCGGGTCTTCCCGGGAGAAGGAATATCCTTCATTGACCATGAGAGCTTGTGATGGGCTAAGTTGGGACACCCCTGCAGGGTATAAACTTTCGTGAGCCATGCCCGCGGATATGTGGTAGATGGGAATTTGTTAATATCCGGTTGTAGATAACTTGACACTTGACTTAATTAAAAGACATCAACCGCGTGTGTAGCCATGATGGTCTCTTTTCGATGGAGTCCAGGAAGTGAACATGGTCTTTCGGTTATGTATGAACATAAGTAGTTTCAGGATCACTTCTTGGTCGCTTCTAGCTTCTCGACCATTCCGTTGCTTCTCTTGTCGCTCTTATTTGTGTATGTTAGCCACCATATTTGCTTAGTGCTTGCTGCAACTCTACCTCATTACCACTTCCTACCCATAAGCTTAAATAGTCTTGATCTCGCAGGTTTTGAGATTGCTGAGTCCTCGTGACTCACCAGATACTATCACAACAGTTGCAGGTGCCGATGATACTAGTGCAGGTGATGTAACCGAGCTCAGAGGGGAGCTCAACGAAGATCTTGGTCGTTTCTATGTTTCGTTTCATGTTGATCAGTAGTGGAGCCCAGTTGGGACGATCGGGGATCTAGCAGTTGGGTTATCTTCTTTTCTTTTGGCTTCGTCCGTAGTCGGACTATGTGTGTACTCTGAATGATGTATGATCTATTTAAGTACTTGTGTGAAGTGGTGATTGTAAGCCAACTCTTTATCCCTTTCTTGTTCATTACATGGGATTGTGTGAAGATGACACTTCTTGCAACAAAACCACAATGCGGTTATGCCTCTAAGTCGTGCTTCGACACGTGGGAGATATAGCCGCATCGTGGGTGTTACAAGTTGGTAATCAGAGAGCCCCCTGCTTGATCGAATCGCTGACATTGTTGAGTCTACAACAAAAAAGTTTTGAGTCTTAGGATTATATATATATATATATATATATATATATATATATATATATATATATATATATATATATATATATATATCGGAGAGTAGGATTCATTTTACTCCTCAGTCCGTTCGTCGCTCTGGTGAGGCCTCATGACGTAGATGTTTTGTCTTTCCTCGCCTCAAATTTCATTAATTTCTTTTAGGATCACGCGGGTATCTTGGGATTGTTTCAATATTCTTATGACGAGAACATTGTTCTTGGTGCCTCCTGACATTTAGGGGTTGTGGCAGTGTCCCGGAGAGTTGAGCTCCGAGGTGTTGTCATCATAATTTTATCGTTGCAGTTCTGGAATACCTGAGTTTCGCCGACATCGAAAATCTCTTTTATGCAGCTAGTGGTAAGATAACGTCGAGGCCACCCAGTATTGGGGAGTTCGGGAGTATTGCCATAGCTCGTATAATGGATGCTTTTCGAAGGTTGAGGTACATGATTTTCAGAGTTTTCTTGGTTAAGTGTTGACGGATGGATACAGCTGGATGTAGGGATTGTTAGTTTTGGGTGAGATATATATTACTTGCCCTGTATCCCCAACACCGGATTGCATAACCAAAAAGTTTCGGGAGTTTTATAGGTGGGAATTCAAGTAGCTCTAGTTTTTTTTTCTTTCTGACAGATGCATGATATGAGATCGGGCTTTGACGTCTAGTGGTACGCCCATCCACGCTCGTTTTAACAGTGGTCTCGTTGTGTCATAAAGAGCCCTTGGCTATGCTGGTTCGGGGACACTTCGTATGTCATGTGCACTTCCTTGTACATGATGGTGCTGTACGATCGAGCCTGTGTGGGCCCCACCACGAAAACTTCGGACGAAATCTCTATCATATGTTTGTTTCCGGCTTATTCTGCAAGCCAGATCCTTTATTTTGTTTTATTTGTGGTATTCGAGTTGCTTCGAAGTCAAATGTTGAATCCATACCTTTCCTAAATGGTGTTCTCATATTCCTATGTGAATACTAATCCTTCTTGATCATCGAGGTCGTCATGTTAATTCTTTTCCAACCGGCGTGCTTCTCTTCAAGTCGATTCGAGCATTTCAACATTTGTGAGATCAATTCTAAGTTTTCTCAACGGTGTTTGTTTCGTCCGTCCCAAGTTGCCTTTGTTTTCCCGCCCTCCCACCCTATTTCTTCAACGACTCGGATTTCTTAATCAAGTATCCTTTTATTGATGGGAAGTCTCCCTATTCTTTTCCTTCAATGTTCTTATCCGGTGATTGTCAGTAAGATACTAACGGAGCTTCAAGTTTATTATTCTTCGTTCTCTTTTCTTCTCCGGTGGATTCAATTCAAGCTTTCTTGATCATATCCTTTCCTTGTTTCAAATGTTTCCCATGCCGGTGCACTTCTCAATCACTCACCTCTTGCTATTCATTTGTTCCGGAGTGTTGAAGATATCTCAGAAGAATCATGTTTCCATTCTTAATCTGTTCAAGTTACTTCGAGGTTTTTCTCTCATTCAAGCTTTAATTTGACCGGTGTAACCTCTATTTCAAGAAATCCTTCAACGATGTTTCTTTCGAGTGTGCCCTAACCCACAGTTTTTTCCCAGGATCTTACCCTACTTCTCTAATTTTCCCAGAGCCATTCCCAAATTATTTTCGAAGTTTGACGTAAGAATGAATTTTCATCAGCCAGATGTCTTCTTCAAGATTGCTTTCAAATTCTTTTGATCGTAGGTTCAACCTTTCTATTCTTCATTTCGGAGTATCTCAATAATTCATGGTGGTTTTTCTGGTCATCATTCTCAACATTTGAAGACCGGGGAAGATATTTCTCCTAAAGTCTTGGTCTGTTCTCTTAAAGATTCATGGTTCTAGCTTCGTGCCATCCTCTCAAATCATTTTCAATTGTGAGAATTCTTTTCACCCATTCGGAGCATTTCATGAGTTGTTTTCATTTCTTTCCTCCGAAGGCCATCATGTCATAATTCTTCATTCTCAATGTGTAGCTATCGTTCTCCAAATCTTACTGATGCATCGTTCAAATACCCTCTAATCAGTTCATGATCTCTTTGTTCTCATGTATCTAAATCCCCTCAAGTATCTTCATTCATTTTCCAATTATTCTCGACGAATTGTGCCTTTGCTACGTTCATTTTCAATTCTTATAGTGGTTCGTTCAAGATTTCGCTTCCTTCGTTATCGTATCAATTAATTCATTCTTATTCGTTGTTTCAACCCCACCGGTGGATCCATCAAGACCTTCTAAAGTTTACGCTATCTCTCTCTTAATCCTTTCTACGAGAATAAGTAGTATGCCAAATCCGTTGCTTGTCATCAATTTAAATTGGTGAAGGATAGGCATAATGTAATTCTTATTATTGTTTCACCCAGGTAATCTAGTTTCTTCTTTCCAGCATTGTTCATCATGTCACATTTCTCGGTTCGAGATGCTTCATCTTTTCTTTTCCGGAGTTCCAAGTTTTCCGCATTATCTCGTCGTGAAGCTCCTTCTAAATCATCACAAGGCTTCACCTTGTGTTTTCAACTTCTCTTTCTTTTTATCATCCTTTTATTACCGGAGTTCTTCATGGAGGCTCTACATGATGGTTCGTCAAGGATTCCTTTCATTCTCGATTCGTTCTTCTAGATTTCTCTTGAAGTTAAGATCTGCCAAGCTTTACTCTAAAATAAACATGGTGTACAGCACATGTCTTATTTTGAGGAGTTCAAGTATTCTTCATCTTGCATTCCAAAGTGCAATTCCTTCTACCTTATCTTCGAGATGGCGTTATATCATTCTTGACAATTTCCATTCATGTTTCTCGATTCACATGTTGTCAAGAATGAGGTATTTTAAATCCATTAATCCCTCCATTGGAGTTATCATGGTAAAGATTTCACCTAAAGCCTTCCCTAAGGAATGTTGATATTGTGGTGCTTATCAATGATCCAAGTTATCTCTCTATCATCTTGGTGGAAGAAGTTTTTCATCTCGTTGGTGTTATCAAATATATTATTTGTTCTGTAGTGGCAGAATTTCGCCTCAATTTTGAGAAGTTTTCCATAATCCCACTACAAGTTTATTCGTTCGTTGTTGGTTTTTTCCATCAACTCTGTTATAACCTTCTTGGAAGGGTGCTTTCCAAGTTCATTTGTGGCAGAAGTTGGCATTTTCTTCTCATATATGTTATTCCAATGATCTATCTTCTATTATTTCTTCCGCAGGCATTGTGATGTTGCTCTTTTCACTCATCATGTCGAATTGTGAGGGTCATGTTCTTTTCATGCTTATCCATTTAACCGGAGTGTCGTGTCCTCTTTTCAAGTTCTTTTCATGTTATCAAGTCTTGCATCTTTTTTCAATCGGCGAATTTGTTTTTCCTTGTTCCTTGTTTATCTCGTTTCAATCGGAGTGGTTCCAATTCCTTCTTGTCCTTTCTACTTGTCATTCATTGCTTTGCAACCTCCAAGGTTCAAATGGTGTTCCTTGTTTTTATTTTTCTACCGCAGTGCTCTCAATTGGGTTCAACTCCATTGTGTTTTTCTTTCAACTTTTCAACCTCTCAAGATTCTTTGGTTTCACTCATTGGTTGAAGAAGCAACTTAGTTTTACCTCTTCTCTTCCTCTTCCGTTTTCTCTCCGGTGCCATCCTAGATCTCGGGACGAGATCCTCTTGTACTGGTGGAGTGTTGTAACACCCTGGATGTAACTTTCCATATTTGTAACTCCAACTCTTGCCATTTCCGGCTATGTGATATGTTTTTTCCTCCGTGGTTGGGTTTTTGTCTTTTGTATTGCCTTTTGTTCATGCCATGCATCTCATCTCTTTGCATCATTTGCATTGCATCTTGTCATCATGCAACCCTTTTAAAAACTCATCTAAATAAAATCGTATGGATCTTCGGTCCATTTAAATCGAGGAAATGCACATGGTGATTTCTCTTTATAACATATATCCTCCCAATATTATTAGGAAGCTATAAGAATAACATTCCATTGTTCTGGAAATCACCCATAACACATTTGCATTATTCTTCAACTCTTCTTTTATCGGACTCAACTTTCTATCTTTCCTTTTCGACCTTTTAGTAAAATTGAGTTGCAATATTACTTCCCTATATATGTTCCAAATCTGCCCATAAATCACATCTAGTGTGTAGGGTCACCCCCTATAATTTCAACCCATTTGGAGTTCATTCGAATGGGTTTCGAAATTCAAATTTGTCTGAGTTAAATTCAACAGGTGTGGATTTTACTTCCTCTAAAAATCCTCAGTCTATTTTGTCAAATTTCTCACATTTTTGTGAGTCCGGGAAAATAATCCCCATGTCCGACTTCTTTCCCTAACCCTCTCTTACTTTTCTTCTCTCTAATTCTTTTCTGTTAAAGAAAGTATGAGAGAGAGGGAGGAGAAAGACAGCCCAGGCCGGCCCATCCACCCCCACAACCCATCTAATCCCTATAACCTAGCCCGGTCCCCTATCTAACCCTAGCTCTCTCCTGATCGATCCCCGTCCTCCTCGCTCCCCACCTCGCGCCGCCACTCACACACACGCACGCTTCGAGCCAGGGAGAGGAGCTCCTTTCTGCTCGCACCCTCCTGGCCAGCCGTGCCCTCTATGGCGCTGCCTTGCTGCTCCCTCCAGCGCCCAAGCCTCCTCCTCTGCTTCACCCCTCCTCTGCTCGCTCAGCCATGGCGCTCCGCCGTCCCTTGTCTCGCCCGCGCCGGCGACCAGCAGTAGGTCGCTGCTCCGCGCTGTCCGTGAGCGCCTGCAGCTCGCGTCTCCACCCCTCCTCACCGCCCTGTTGTGCTCCGAAGGTCAGGGCCGCCTTGGACGAGCCCCCGCGACCACGCCCCTGCCGTCGCCGCGCCCTGCCGTGCCCTGCTGCTGCTGCTCTTCCCGCGCCCGTTCCCCATCATCTCCAGCGCGCCCCATCGTTGGGTCGTCGGACCTTGCCGCCTCGCCATCCTGTCCTGCCCCTGCCTCGCCTTCGTCCGCTCCACCTCGCCTCCAACTGCAGTCATCGCTTCGCCCTGCTCGCGGCCAGAGCTGGAGGACCCTGACCTCCTCTCCATCTCTGTCTTGTGCCGCCTCTGCCTTACCCTGTTGCTGTTGCCATGAGTCCTCTAAGCTAGCCCCGGTCAAGGTTGTTGCTGTGAACAGCCGAAGACGTCTCCACGACTTGCTCCTTGTTGCTGCCTTTTTGTGGTTGCCAGACCCAGAGCCACAGACGCCTCCAGATCGCCAAGTCCAGGGACACCATGTTCCACTACCATCGACCCAAAGCGATTGGATTTATCATGTTCCCCTCCGACCAGCATACAACTACCATCGTGGTGCATTTCGCCAAGTCCACTACAACGTGAACGACTACCGTCGACCCTCAAGTTCACAAGTACCCTACGAATACGCCAAGTTCGACTACATCGATATGACAAGTTCCTCTCCAAAACATGTACCACTACTATCAACCCAAACATCTATGAACCGTGTACGACTAACGTCGCCGTGGATCCGACAAGATCCGTGTACAACTACTTCCACTACGACCACCACAACTACTTCCACTATGACCGCCACGAGACCGTCTACTTCCTCTACTTCGCACCGACTCGTTCCGCCCCGAAAACGCACGCTTCAAAGGTATACCACCGAGATGACCGACCCTGATCGAATGCATGTTGTCTGAGATGAACCGTATGTTTGAACCATGCCCGTTTGCTTCATGCACGTTGCTCCTCGTTTTGCCATGCTCGACCCATGGGAACCCGGTAACCGGGATCACCCCACCATCTTTTGCATGTTCCACACATCCGCACACTTGCTCTTTTGCACCGGTATCTCAATGAGTTGTCGGATCATCGGAATGTTGCTGTGGCACCATTTCCGTTGTAGTTGTCGTGGCACCCCTTTCGTTCCTCTATGGTGACAAATGTTTCATATCATGCTCATGTCAAACATTTTTCTTAAAATCGCATAAAACTTGTGCATGTCATCAACATCAGGATAACAACATTTAAATGCTTAAAATTGTGTTTGCATTAAATTTTTAAATGACATGGGGATTTCCCGGAATTGTTGTTTGTTATTTCCGGCCTCATTTAAATTGCCTAAATAGTTAGTTTACTTATGCTTCACCTCTTGCCATGTTAATTAACATTTAATAATTGTTGAGTATCCTAAACGAGAGCGAACTAAATAACTCGAATGTGGTGTTTCATCAATATGCAACTCGTTGCATACTGACCTCCACTTAACTTGTAGTATTGTTTGTTACACTTTGCCATGCCATGCCTATTTAAACCGGACATGCATCATACTTTATTGTGCATCATGCCATGTTTATGCTTGTGTGTTTACCATGTTGTTTGCTTCTTTCCAGTTTGCTTCTCTCGTTAGCTTCGGTTTCGTTCCGGAGTTGTGAGGATTCGTTCAACTACATCCGTTTGTCTTCTTCATGGACTCCTTCTTCCTTGCGGGATTTCAGGCAAGATGACCATTACACTCGATATCACTTCTATCTTTGCATTCTAGTTGCTTCGTTCTATCGCTGTGTTGCGCTACCTATCACCTGTTTACCATGCCTCCCAAATTGCCATGTCAGCCTCTAACCTTTTCACCCTTGCTAGCAAACCGTTGCTTGGCTATGTTACTGCTTTGCTCAACCCCTCTTATAGCGTTGTTAGTTGCAGGTGAAGTTGAAGATTGCTCCATGATGGACAGGATTATGTTGGGATATCACAATATCTCTTATTTAATTAATGCATCTATATACTTGGTAAAGGGTGGAAGGCTCGGCCTTATGCCTGGTGTTTTGTTCCACTCTTACCGCCTTAGTTTCTGTCATACCAGTGTTATGTTCCTTGATTTTGTGTTCCTTACGCGGTTGGGTGATTTATGGGACCCCCTTGACAGTTCACTTTGAATAAAACTCCTCCAGCCAGGCCCAACCTTGGTTTTAACATTTGCCACCTAAGCCTTTTTCCCTTGGGTTCTGTAGACTCAAGGGTCATCTTTATTTTACCCCCCCACCCCCCCGGGGCCAGTGCTCCTTCGTGTGTTTGTCTGAACTAGAGCCACTTGCAGCCCCCCCTCCCCACCCCGGGGGCCAGTGCTCCTTCGAGTGTTGGTGTGAACTAGAGCCACTTGCAGCGCCACCTTGGGGAAACTTGAGGGCTGGTTTTAGTTGTACGTAGTGTTCATCCGGTGTGCCCTAAGAACGAGATATGTGCAGCTCCTATCGGGATTTGCCGGCACATCGGGCGGCTTTGCTGGTCTTGTTTTACCATTGTCGTAATGTCTTGTAAACCGGGATTCCGAGACTGATCGGGTCTTCCCAGGAGAAGGAATATCCTTCGTTGACCGTGAGAGCTTGTGATGAGCTAAGTTGGGACACCCCTGCAGGGTATAAACTTTCGAGAGCCATGCCCGCGATTATGTGGCAGATGGGAATTTGTTAATATCCGGTTGTAGATAACTTGACACTTGACTTAATTAAAAGACATCAACTGCGTGTGCAGCCGTGATGGTCTCTTTTCAGCAGAGTCCGGGAAGTGAACACGGTCTTTGGGTTATGTATGAACGCAAGTAGTTTCAGGATCACTTCTTGGTCACTTCTAGCTTCTTGACCGTTCTGTTTCTTCTCTTCTCGCTCTTATTTGCGTATGTTAGCCACCATATTTGCTTAGTGCTTGCTGGAACTCCACCTCATTACCACTTCCTACCCATAAGCTTAAATAGTCTTGATCTTGCGGGTTTTGAGATTGCTGAGTCCTCGTGACTCACCAGATACTATCACAACAGTTGCAGGTGCCGATGATACTAGTGCAGGTGATGTAACCGAGCTCAGATGGGAGCTCAACGAAGATCTTGGTCGTTGGTATGTTTCATTTCATGTTGATCACTAGTGGAGCCCAGTTGGGACAATCGGGGATCTAGCAGTTGGGTTATCTTCTTTTCTTTTGGCTTCATCCGTAGTCGGACTATGTGTGTACTCTGATTGATGTATGATCTATTTAAGTACTTGTGTGAAGTGGTGATTGTAAGCCAACTCTTTATCCATTTCTTGTTCATTACATGGGAATGTGTGAAGATGACCCTTCTTGCGACAAATCCACAATGCGGTTATGCCTCTAAGTCGTGCTTCGACACGTGGGAGATATAGCCGCATCGTGGGTGTTACAAGTTAGTAATCATAGCCATCCCCGACCTTAGGAGCCCCCTGCTTGATTGAATCGCTGATGTTGTTGAGTCAAGAACAAAAATGTTCTGATTCTTAGGGTTATATATATATATATATATATATATATATCGGAGAGTAGGGTTCTTTTTACTCCTCAGTCCCTTCGTCGTTCTAGTGAGGCCTCCTGACGTAGATGTTTTGTCTTTCCTCGCCTCAAATTTCATTAATTTTTTTTGGATCACGCGGGTATCTTGGGATCGTTTCGATATTCTTATGACGAGAACATTGTTCTTGGTGCCTCTTGACATTTAGGGGTTGTGGCAGTGTCCCGGGGAGTTGAGCTCCGAGGTGTTGTCGTCATAATTTTATCGTTGCAGTTCTGGAATACCTGAGTTTCGCCGACATCGAAAATCTCTTTTATGCAGCTAGTGGTAAGATAACCTTGACCCCACCCAGTACTCGGGAGTTCGGGAGTATTGCCATAGCTCGTATAACAGATGCTTTTTGAAGGTTGAGGTACACGATTTCCAGAGTTTTCTTGGTTATGTGTTGACGGATGGATACAGTTGGATGTAGGGATTGTTAGTTTTGCGTGAGATATATATTGCTTCCCCTGTATCCCCACCACCAGATTGCATAACCCGAAAGTTTCGGGAGTTTTATATGTGGTAATTCAAGTAGCTCTAGTTTTTTTCTTTCCGACAGATGCATGATATGAGATTGGGGTTTGACGTCTAGTGGTCCGCCAATCCACGGTCGGTTTTACAGTGGTCTCATTGTGTCTTAAAGAGCCCTTGGCTATGCTGGTTCGGGGACACTTCGTATGTCATGTGCACTGCCTTGTACATGATGGTGATGTACGATCGAGCCCGTGTGGGCCCCACTGTCGGTGTCAAAACCGGCGGATCTCGTGTAGGGGGTCTCGATCTGTGCGTCGAGGCTGATGGTAACAGGAAGCAACGGACACAATGTTTACCCAGGTTCGGGCCCTCTTGATGGAGGTAAAACCCTACTTCCTGCTTGATTAATATTGAAGATATGAGTAGCACAAGAGTAGATCTACCACGAGATCGTAGAGGCTAAACCCTAAGAGCTAGCCTATGATGGCATGATTGTAATTGTGATCGGCCTTCTAAGGACCAACCTCTCCGGTTTATATAGACACCGGAGAGGGTTAGGGTTTACATGGAGTCGGTTACAAGGAAGGAAATATAACATCCGGATCGCCAAGCTTGCTTTCCACGCCAAGAAGAGTCCCATCCGGACACGGGCCGAAGTCTTGAGTCTTTAATCTTCACGCTTCAATAGTCAGGACGATGTATATAGTCCGGCTGTCCGGATACACCCTAATCCAAGACTCCCTCAGTAGCCCCTGAACTAGGCTTCAATGACGATGAATCTGGCGCGCAGTCTTGTCTTCGGCATTGCAAGGCGGGTTCCTTCTCCGAATACTCCAAAGTAATTATCGAACACGTAGACCGTGTCCAGATTTGCGAGATGATCTTCACATACCATTGTAGGGAACATAGCATAAATCTGATCCACTAGCAATCTTTGTATGTCATGTCCTTGCATCGTGGCCTGGTCCCACGTGAACCGGCGTTTTCTTGCCCCACCTTGACTCGTGTTGCGAGGCGGTTTTACTGGCACGTCCGGCCAAAGCAGAGATCGTGTTCCTCTTATTACGGGATCTTTTATCAATAAGGGCGTGTGTGACCCCGTGACGACCGTTGGCATAACTCCGTGTGTTTTTAGACAAGCCTCAAGCGGTCACACTGAGGACTTTTGATATTCACCCCCTTTATAAAGGGATCGAGGCCTATGCCTCTTTTCCACCTCCCTTGCGCCTTCCCGCACCTCGAGTTCTAACACCCGAGACCTAAGCTCCACCACCCCAGATCCTCCAATATGTCCGGATCCAACCCTCAAGGCCGGTGGGTGGCCTCCTCGATTCAAAATGAGGACATTGCGAAGCTTAGGGATGTCGGATATCTGACCGCCAACATCCAGCACAGGCTTCCTGCTCCAGGGCAGGTCATCCCTACACCGGAGCCCAATGAGTGCGTCGTGTTTGTTCCTCACTTCCTCCGTGGCTTGGGCCTCACCCTCGATCCTTTTGTGACGGGGCTCATGATCTATTATGGGTTGGATTTTCATGATCTAGCTCCGGACGCGATCCTCCATATCTCGTCGTTCATTATAGTGTGCGAGGCTTTCCTCCATGTCACCCCACACTTCGGCTTATGGCTCAAGACCTTCAATGTGAAGCCGAAGATGATCGAGGGGAAACATGCGGAGTGTGGAGGTGCCGTAATAAGCAAGAACGCCAGTGCACCATCGCCAGAGGGTTCTTTACCAGAACTATCCGATGTATGGCAACGGAGGTGGTTTTATGTCACGGCTCACAGAGGCACAAAGTGGGTGGCCGCCCCCATGTTCCGCTCGGGCCCTCCGTCACAACTAGCGTCTTGGACTGACGTAGGACGGAATTTGGGGCCCACTGGCGATGTACTAGTACTGCAGAACCGCATCCAAGAGCTTCTTGAGAGGGACATTAACCTCGTCAGCATAATGCAAGTGATGTTAATCTGTCGGATATTGTCGTGCCAACGCTGGCCTCTCCGGATGTGGGAGTTCAATCCAGAGGGTCCGCAGACTGTTAAGAAGTTCTTCGGCTTGAAGCTCGAAGGGATGTGCAAATTATTCTTCAGACCGAAAGTAGAGTGTCCGGACACCACCGAGGATGCGGGCCTAAGCTGCAATGGCCTAGATACCCAAGTAAGTAACCTTGATACCGGACACCTTATTTTGTATTCGTCATAATTGTTTATTCTGAAAATCATCTGTGGCCAGGAATGGCTCAGCAAGGCGGAGAAAATCAGGTGTCCGGCGCGACTTCCCGAAGGCTCGCCTGGTCCCACCATGGCCAAGATGCTTGACCGGGTACTCAGCAGAATGCCCTCAGGGAAAGACAAGGGGAAGAACGAAAAAACCGAACTCCACACGCTACGCATCCGAGCCGGGGGAATTGTTGCCTCCCCTAGGAGGATAGTCGGGAAGGGGAGGCTAAGGCCTCCTCCCTGCGCGGGAAGAAGAGGGCTGCCTCCGAAGACTTGGAGATGGAGATGCCCAAACCAGGGAAAAAGGTATCCCCAGGGGGCCCTGCCCCGACGGGCACCCTCAACGCGTCATGCCCGCCAACGGGCCAGCCCTCCACCGAGCTGTAAGTCAATCGTTAATTTGAAGGTACTGTGTTTCTCCTAGATCAATAACCAGGATTCGTCTTTTGCAGTCCGGCTATCCGCTCTTCTCAACAGAGTTCGTCTTCGGGGGACTTCCTCCAGAGATGATGGAGAGCGAGAACCCACCCACCTCTCCGACTCATGAAGCAGGCGACACTGAGGTGTCGTCACGGAGGAGTCCGGATCTGCCGAAGCCGGAAACCAATGCGCCAGCCGCCCTGAACCCGGAGTGCTTGGCTCCCACGAGGGGCGATGGGAAGGGTCCAGCACAGTTTAATGTCCGGCCGGATGTACTGACAGGGCTACTGGAGCGAGCTGCACTCTCGGAGGAGCACTGCTCATTAATGAGTGCGGTGCTCAGGAAGATTTCATCCGCTACAAGCGGTTTGAATGAAGTATTTACAAGCCTGCTCGGAGGCTTTGAGGTATGTAGTGAAGAATACACTTTTTTTTGGCTCTGAGGCACGCGCTAGGTGTGCTCCATATAGATAGTAGCCCCTGAGACTCTGGTTGCCCGCCCTAGGCGGCAAACGGGGGATCATAAATCAATGATTGCACTGTAAATGCGTGCGGGTACCTGTGGGTCCGGCCGCCGACCAGTCCGTTGAAGTTGTCGAACTGACGAGGCAGATTGGATCAATTGATGCCGATATCACACTGGTGAATGAGAGGCTGGACAAATCCCAAGGTATGTGCTCTGCCTTCCTTTGTATAGGAAAATATGAAGGTGGCATGATATTAATGTAATATGTTTGGACTGCAGATGGTGCTGCTGCCGTGGAGGCCCTGAGAGCGGAACTTGCCCAGGCCAAGGAACAAGCTCGGGTTAGCAATGCGGCTGCCCTAAAGGCGGCCGAGGAATTGAGAGCCGAACAGGCTGCTCATCGCCGAAGCAAGGAAAAGATAGCCGAAATGGCTGTGGAGTTTACTGGTATGTCGATCCTTCTTGCGCTCTTGTCGCTATTTTTACTGCTGCTGGACTTTGAGCGGCGTCTGCGTCACTGTTTTGGCTTTTCCCGAGGGTTTTATCTTCCGGATTGCCACTGTCTTCCTCCTTGGGCGTATCCACCATGTATATATTGTGTGACGAGGTAGTAGTCCAGCGCCCCAGAGATTCCGAATCTTCTCCTGCATCATCGTCATCGATGCCTTCGGAGTCGAAGTCGAGCACGTCGGTTAAATCATCAACTGTGGCAATGAAGTGGGTGGTGGGTGGGCAACGAATTCCTTCGTCGTCTGCTCCCCACTCGAGCCGGACGTAGTTCGGCCGATAGCCTCCTGACAAAGAGAGAGACTTTAATGAGTTCAGCATGTCGCCAAAAGGCGAGTGTTGGAAGATATCCGCAGCGGTAAACTCCATTATTAGAGCCCAACCTGGCCCGATTGGCTCGAGAGTGCGCGGACTTGAACCAACAACCGGATACGAGTCCGGGGGTCCGGAGTCACAAGTTTCCGCAGAGGCAAGAACTGTGTTCGGCTCCACCGCCGATGAGTATGCAGCCTGCATGGCGGGGCCCATCCCTCCGTCCTCAGGCGACGCAGCCTGCTCCGGATTTAGGTCCGGAGCCACTGCGGGGGTGATAACCCGAACATTGTCCGACAGCAGGTCTAGGCCGTGCTCATCGCGACTGTCTGGTGCTCCTGGCACGGGCTTTAATCCGTCGAAGATCAATTCTCCATGAATATCAACCATGCAGTTTAAGTTTCCGAACCTGACCTGGTGGCCAGGGGCGTAGCTATCGATCTGCTCCAGATGGCCAAGCGAATTGGCCCGCCGTGCGAAGCCGTTGAACACGAAGATCTGTCCAGGGGGAAAAGTCTCCTCCTAGACCATGTTGTTGACGATCGAAGGCGCCATCAAGCCCTGCAGCGACGACACGGAGGAACTCTCAATGAAAGCACCAATGTCGGTGTCAAAACCGGCGGATCTCGGGTAGGGGGTCCCAACCTGTGCGTCTAGGCTGATGGTAACAGGAAGCAAGGGACACAATGTTTGCCCAGGTTTGGGCCCTCTCGATGGAGGTAAAACCCTACTTCCTGCTTGATTAATATTGAAGATATGAGTAGCACAAGAGTAGATCTACCACGAGATCGTAGAGGCTAAACCCTAGGAGCTAGCCTATGATGGTATGATTGTAATTGTGATCGGCCTTCTAAGGACCAACCTCTCCGAATTATATAGACACCGGAGAGGGCTAGGGTTTACATGGAGTCGGTTACAAGGAAGGAAATATAACATTCGGATTGCCAAGCTTGCTTTCCACGCTAAGAAGAGTCCCATCCGGACACAGGCCAAAGTCTTGAGTCTTGTATCTTCACGCTTCAATAGTCCGGACGATGTATACAGTCCGGCTGTCTGGATACCCCCTAATCCAGGACTCCCTCACCAACCACGAAAACTTCGGACGAAATCTCTATCATATGTTTTTTTCCGGCTTATTCTGCTAGCCAAATCCTTTGTTTTGTTTTATTTGTGGTATTCGAGTTGCTTTGAAGTCAAATGTTGAACCCATACCTTTCCTAAATGGTGTTCTCATATTGCTATGTGAATACTAATACTTATTGATCATCGAGGTCGTCATGTTAATTATTTTCCAACCGGCGTGCTTCTCTTCAAGTGGATCCGAGCATTTCAACATTTGCGAGATCAATTCTAAGTTTTCTCAACGGTGTTTGTTTCATCCGTCCCAAGTTGCCTTTGTTTTCCCGCCCTCCCACCCTTTTTCTTCAACGACTCAGATTTCTTAATCAAGTACCCTTTTGTTGATGGGAAGTCTCTCCATTCTTTTCCGTCAATGTTCTTAACCGGTGATTGTCAGGAAGATACTAACGGAGCTTAAAGTTTATTACTCTTCGTTCTCTTTTCTTCTCCGGTGGATTCAATTCAAGTTTTCTTGATCATATCCTTTCCTCGTTTCAAATGTTTCCCATGCCGGTGCACTTCTCAATCACTTACCTCTTGCTATTCATTTGTTCCGAAGTGTTGAAGATATCTCAGAAGAATCATGTTTCCATTCTTAATTCGTTCAAGTGACTTTGAGGTTTTTCTCTCATTCAAGCTTTCATTCTACTGGTGTAAGATAAGATAATGGGGGGGGGGGTGGTCAATTCCATACAAATAAAATGTGTCAGTACAACTATGCCACTCTGTGCGTTGCTGGTTTTTACCCTAAAAAAGATAAGATAAGATAATGGGTGGCAAGTCATGTTATAGACTCGCCTCCACATGCGACGCCGCGACACGCCGCGTCGTCGCCTGCTACGGCTCGTTCCTGGCTCGGCCTCATCGGGATGGGGGAGGGGAGGGGTCCCGACCCCCTCCCCCCGGCTCGGCCTCGCGCTAACGTGTGCGCTCGTTTGACAGGCATAGTGCGGTTATTCTGTTTTCCCCCACCACTCGGACCCACACACCCTAAGATAGAGAATGGTTGGCAAGTCCATACAAGGAAGATGTGTCAGTACGACTATCGGTGTCAAAACCGGCGGATCTCGGGTAGGGGGTCCCGAACTGTGCGTCTAGGCGGATCGTAACAGGAGACAAGGGACACGATGTTTTTACCCAGGTTCAGGCCCTCTCGATGGAGGTAAAACCCCACTCCTGCTTGATTGATATTGATGATATGGGTAGTACAAGAGAGGATCTACCACGAGATCAAGGAGGCTAAACCCTAGAAGCTAGCCTATGGTATGATTGTTGTAATGGTTGTTCGTCCTATGGACTAAAACCCTCCAGTTTATATAGACACCGGAGAGGGCTAGGGTTACATAGAGTCGGTTACAATGGTAGGAGATCTACATATCTGTATTGCCAAGCTTGCCTTCCACGCCAAGGAAAGTCCCATCCGGACACGGGATGAAGTCTTCAATCTTGTATCTTCATAGTCTTGGAGTCCGGCCGATGATGATATTCCGGCTATCCGGACACCCCCTAGTCCAGGACTCCCTCAGTAGCCCCTGAACTAGGCTTCAATGACGATGAGTCCGGCGCGCATATTGTCTTCGGCATTGCAAGGCGGGTTCTTCCTCCGAATAATTCATAGAAGATTGTGAACACCAGGATAGTGTCCGGCTCTGCAAAATAAATTCGACATACCACCGTAGAGAGAATAATATTTACACAAGTTCAATCTGCCGACGTATTTTGTGGCGTGACGTCACACCACTACCAAGCCTTTACTTGAATCGTTTTTATTATACCACCTCAGCGCGTTTAGCGAAGCGGTTTCCTTGGCACGTCTTGTCGAAGCAGAGAGCGTGTTCCCCTTATTCCTGGATTCCCATCAATACAGACGTGGTTAATCCAACCGTGCCCGTGGCCACGCCTCCTCCATCGAAGGTGAGTCCCAAACGGTTACGGGGACGACTCTTGGTATTCTCCCTCTTTATAATGAGACCAAGGCTCGTTTCTTTTCTTCAATCCTCAGTCGCATCCACCCCCCGCCCCGAGGTCCAAACACTCAGGGCTCTAGATTCGAGTTCTTCAGAACTTCGACGATGTCCGGCTCCGACTTGCAGGCCCGGTGGATGCCTTCCTCCATCACGGAGGAGGACGTGCCAAAGCTGAGAGAAGCCAGGTACTTCCGAGCCCAGCGAGAGCGTCGTGTTCGTGTCCCACCTCCGTTGGGGTTTAGGCTTCCCGATGGATCCTTTTGTGAGTGGGCTCATGTTTTACTATGGGCTGGAATTTCATGACTTGGCTCCGGAGTCCATCCTCCACATCTCATCATTCATTGTCGTCTACAAAGCCTTCCTCCGCACTACCCCTCACTTTGGTTTGTGGCTCAAAACCTTCAAGGTGGAGCCGAAGATGATCGAGGGGCGTCAAGTAGAGTGCGGTGGGGCGGTTGTAAGCAAGAGGGCCGATGCTCCATGGACCGAGGGCTCTTTCCAGGAGGAGCTCGGTTTGTGGCAGCAGGAGTGGTTCTACATTACCGCCCCCAGGGGCAGCAGGTAGAAGCCGCCGCCCGTCTTTCGCTCGGGCCCTCCACAGCGGCTGATGTCATGGGTCAACAAAGGGCTTAACTGGGGGCCGTCAAAGGACATACCCCTATTGCAGGGCCGGATTCGAGACCTCCAAGTGAGGGAGATCAATCTGGTCATAGTGATGCAGGTTATGCTGATTCAGCGTCTTCTGCCCTGCAAACGTCGCCCCCTCCGCCTGTGGGAATTCAATCCAGAGGGGCCACGAGCTCTCCAACACTTCATGGGTAAGACACCCGTGGAGATGTATAAATTGTTCTTCGGATCACAAGAAGTGTGTCCAGAATTGACCAAGGATGCTGGCCTAAGCTGCAATCGCCCGGATGCTCAGGTAAGTAGCACTGTGTCCGGACGCACCGTTTGTTTGCGTATTCTTTAATTTTCCTTTTAACCAATCGTCCTTTGAATAGGAGTGGATAGCACAAGCAAAACTGATACGGTGTCCGGCCCCCCTCCCGGAGACCGCGCCGGATCCCGTGTTGGTCAAGATGCTAGAAGTTGCGCCTTCAGAGGAGGGCGAAGGGGAAAACAGAGAAACTAGCGCCTCTACCAAAGAGGCTTTCAAAAAAGGGGGGATCGAGAATCCCTCCTTCCAAGGGGAGAAGAGGACCGCCTCCGAAAACCCGGAGGCCAGGGCCTCAAAGCGGGGGAAGAGATCTTCACCAGAGGTTCCTGCGCCTGGGGAAGCCCCGGCCGCACTATCTCCCCCAAGGGATCAGGACTCCAGCGAGCAGTAAGTGAAAAAAGGGGAGTTTTGTAGTAAGGGACATTCCTATTTTTGCTTCTGAGGATAACCTAAGTTTTTACCTCGTAGTTCGGATCTCCGTCCTTCTCAGCTGAGCTTGTCTTCGGGGGACCTTCGTCCGGAGATGATGGACAGCGAGACGCCTCCATCTGCCGCACCGTCAGGTGGGGCGGACGACCCTGAGGTGTCATCATGGAGGGTGTCCCTGAGTCCGGTAGGGCGGGAGAGTTCGGCACCAACTAGTGTACGGCCGGGGGAGCTAAAGGATCTGCTTGAGAAGGCGTCTATCTCAGAAGATCACCGTACATTGATGAGTACGGTGATTGAAAGAATTTCATCCGTCGAGGGCGGGTTGCATGATGCCGTCAGAAGTTTGCTGGCAGGGTTTGAGGTACGTAAAAATGACATACCTTTTGACAGTTTTACACATAAAGTGCGCCCTGTATAGATAGTAGCCCCTAAGACTCGGTATGTTGTCGAAAGCGACAGCGTGCCGAGGATCATAATCTCAGGTATTATTTCCCGCCTTTTCTATGCAGATGGCAGATAGTCCGGTTGTAACGCCCCGAGACCGACGCTCCAGAAGACTTCCAGCTATTCTGAGTTTCGTCAATGTTTGTTTTGCTTGTTGCATTCATCGTTGCATCATGTGCATTGCATCGTGTCATCATGCATCCCTTTTTTTATAAAACTCATCTAAATAAACCGTATGGATCTTCGGTCCATTTAAATCGAGGGATATTCACATGGTGATTTCTCTTTAAAACATATTTTAAGCCTCTCAATATTATTGGGGAGCTATAATAAAATTATTCCATTTATTTGGAATTAACCATAACCCACTTGCAAAATATCCCATGCCATTGTGATCTCAATTCTTGGTCTCCAATCTTGCCCATAATTTCTTTCATCATTTTCCGGAGCTCCATAAAAACATCTCAACATTTTTGGCCTTTCCTAAACCTTGTCCTAGTTCAAACCATTTGAATTAAATTCAAATGGGTTTGAATTTAAATCTTGCTTTCGCGCCAACTTCTATTTTCTTGGATCAAGCTCATTTTTGTGAGTCCGGGAAAATAATCTCCATGTCCGACTTCTTTCCCTAACCCTCTCTTTCT
Organism: Triticum timopheevii; assembly: GCA_963921465.1. Taxonomy (NCBI): domain Eukaryota; kingdom Viridiplantae; phylum Streptophyta; class Magnoliopsida; order Poales; family Poaceae; genus Triticum; species Triticum timopheevii. Next base: position 189,520,301 of record OY997266.1, on the reverse strand, counting down.
TTTTCTTCTCTTTGATTCTTTTCTACTAAAGAATTAAGAGGGAGAAGAGAGTCCAGCGGCCCAGCTAATCCTCCAAGGCCCAGCCGCGCCACTTAAACTAAACCCTAGCCCGATCGAACCCCCTCCCATCGATCCCCATCTCTCCCTGTGCGCCGCCGCCACGCACAGCCAGCGCCAGGAGGCCGCGCTCGACCCCGCTCTCCTCCTTTCTCCTCGATCCCCTCCTCCCACCTCGCTCCAGCCACCCTCTGCCCGATCCTCATCTCCCCTCGTTCCCCTCCGTTGCCACTCACACAGGCTCGCACGCATCCAACCAGAGAGAGAGGAGCGGACCCCGTTCCCATCCTCCTCCTCGACGTCGGCGAGTCCAGGCCGCCGCCCCCTTCTTGCCTACTCTGCGCCCCTCCATCGTTCGCCTCCGGCAGTCACGACGTCGCCTTCAACCTCCGACCAGATGCACCCGAGGAGATCCCCGAGCGAGCTCCCCCGCGGCCCTGCGTTCCTCGCGCTCGAGCGCTTTCCATGGCCTCCGCCACCCGCATCTGCATGCGGACGCCACTGCCGCCGCCTTGGCGGCCACTAGCTCGTTCGCGCCACTGCTCCGCCTCCTCCGAGGCTCCGCACTGCCTCCACAACCACCGAACTAGGAACGCCAAGGCCATCTCCGGGATTCACCAAGTACCACGACTACAGCTTGTGTGCATTTTTGTCAAGTCTGACTACACGTGTACGACTACATCCGAGGTGGATTTCGTCAGGTACCCCTTCGGATGCGCCAAGTTCGACTACATGGTCCACCAAGTTCCTCTACCGATGACTCGAACGCCTATGAACCGTGTACAACTACCGTCGCCGTGTACCACTACTTCCACTACCGTCGCCACATGAACAAATACTTCCCATGACGACCCGTGAACAACTACTTCCTCTACATCGTACCGAACCCGAACCGCTCCGAAAATGCACGCTTTGAAGGTATAGCAGCCAAGACAACCGCCGAATGCATGTGTTGAATGAGATGCTCGAGTTTTGCACCGTGATCGAATTGTCTTTGCACGTTCCTTGTTTGCCATGCCACCATCATGTGGGACACCCAGTATCCGGGATCACTCCCCATCTCTTGCATGTTGCGCACATCCGCACACTTGCTCTTTTGCACCGGTATCTCATTAAGTTGTCAGATCATCGGAATGTTGCCGTGGCACCATTTTCCGCTGTCGTTGCCGTGGCATCCCTTTCGTTCCGCCATAGTGACCAAATGCTTCATAACATGCTCATATCAACATTTTCATAAAATCGAATAAAACTTGAATATGTCATCCGCATCATGTTAACAACATTTAAAATGTTTAAAATTGTTGCATGCTTTAAAATTGCTAAATGACATATGGGGATTTTCTGGAATTGTTATTTGTTGTTCCGGCCTCATTTAAACTTGCCTAAATAGTTAGTTCAATTATGCTTCACCCCTTGCCATGTTTAATAACATTTAATATTGTTGAGTAGCTTATAACGAGAGAGAACTAAATAATTGATGTGGTGTTCCGTCAATATGCAACTCGTTGCATATTCAGCTCCACTTAATTTGTAGTGTTTTTTGTGCACTTTGCCATGCGTTGCCATGCTTTTAAACCGGAAATGCATCATACTTGGTTATGCATCATGCCATGATTATGCTTGTGTGTTTACCATGTTGTTTGTTTCTTTTCCGGTGTTGCTTCTTAGTTCCGGTAATGTTGCGATTGTGAAGATTCGTTCGACTACTCCCGTTCGTCTTCTTCATGGACTCGTTCTTCTTCCTAGCGGGATTTCAGGCAAGATGACCACTACCCTGGATCTCACTACTATCATTGCTATGCTAGTTGCTTCATTCTATCGCTATGCTGCGTTACCTATCTTTTGCTCATCAAGCCTCCCAAATTGCCATGAACCTCTAACCTTTGACACCATTCCTAGCAAACCATTGATTGGCTATGTTACCGCTTTGCTCAGCCCCTCTTACAGCGTTGCTAGTTGCAGGTGAAGTTGAAGATTGCTCCATGGCGGACAGGGTTATGTTGGGATATCACAATATCTCTTATATTATTAATGCATCTATATATTTGGTAAAGTGTGGAAGGCTCGGCCTTATGCCTGGTGTTTTGTTCCACTCTTGCCGCCCTAGTTTCCGCCATACCGGTGTTATGTTCCCAGATTTTGCGTTCCTTACGCGGTCGGGTGATTTATGGGACCCCCTTGACAGTTTGCTTTGAATAAGACTCCTCCAGCAAGGCCCAACATTGGTTTTACCATTTGCCTCACCTATTACCTTTTTCCCTTGGGAGTCGCGCATCCCAAGGGTCATCTTTATTTTAGCCCCCCCCCCCCCGGGCCAATGCTTGTCTAAGTTTTGGTCCAAGCTAGAGCCACTTGCAGCGCCACCTCGGGGAAACTTGAGGGCTGGTTCTAGTTGTACGTACTGCTCATCCGGTCGTGGCCTGAGACGAGATACGCGCGGCTACTATTAGGATGTCGGCACGCCAGGAGGTCTTGCTGGTCTTGTTTTACCATTGTTGAAATGTCTTGTAGCCGGGATTCCGAGACTGATCGGGTCTTCCCGGGGAGAAGGAATATCCTTCGTTGATCGCGAGAGCTTATCATGGGCTAAGTTGGGACAGCCCTACAGGGTATAAACTTTCGAAAGCCGTGCCCGCGGTTATGTAGCAGATGGGAATTTTGTTAATGTCCGGTTGTAGATAACTTGACACCTGATCCGAGCTAAAACGCATCAACCGTGTGTGTAGCCGTGATGGTCTCTTCTCGGCGGAGTCCGGGAAGTGAACACAGTCTTTGGGTTATGTTTGACGTAAGTAGGAGTTCAGGATCACCTCTTGATCATTGCTAGTTGACGACCGTTCCTTTGTTTCTCTTCTCGCTCTCATTTGCATATGTTAGCCACCATATATGCTTAGCCTCTGCTGCAACCTCACCACTTTACCCCTTCCTTTCCCATTAAGCTTTGCTAGTCTTGATACCAATGGTAATGGGATTTCTGGGTCCTCGTGGCTCACAGATTACTACACCAACAGTTGCAGGTACAGGTTATGCGATGATCATGACGCGAGAGCGATGTTTGCTTGTTTTGGAGTTATTCTTTTGCTTCTTCTTTGATCAGGGGATAGGTTCCAGGTCGGCAGCCTGGGCTAGCAGGGTGGATATTGTTTGAGTTTCTGTTTGTGTTTCATCCATAGCCGGATGGTGCTCTTTTGTAAAATGATGTTGTATTCGTGTGGCATTGTATGCCTTATGTATGTATCCCCATCTATTATGTAATGTTGATGTAATGATATCCACCTTGCAAAAGCGTCTTCAAGATGCGCTTCTATCCTTGGTGGGACCTTCGAGTTCCTTTAGGATAGGGTCGCATCTTGGGCGTGACAAGTTGGTATCAGAGCCTCGACCGACCATAGGAGCCCCCTTGATTGTTGGCCGTTGTTGAGTCTACAAAAAAAACTATTTTGAGTCTTAGGATTATTTATATCGGAGAGTAGGATTCTTTTTACTCCTCAGCCCTTTCGTCGCTCTGGTGAGGACTCCTGACGTAGATGTTTTGTCTTTTCTCTCCTCAAATTTCACTAAAAAAATTTTAGGATCACGCGGGTATCTTCGGATCGTTCCGATATTCTTATGATGAGAACATTGTTCTTGGTGCCTCCTGACATTTAGGGGTTGTGGCAGTGTCACGGGGAGTTGAGCTCCGAGGTGTTGTCGTCATAATTTTATCGTTGCAGTTCTGGAATACCTGAGGTTTGCCGACATCGAAAATCTCTTTTATGCAGTTGTTGGTGATATAACCTCGACGCCACCCAGTACTGGGGAGTTCGGGAGTATTGCCATAGCTCGTATAACGGATGCTTTTCGAAGGTTGAGGTACACGATTTCCGGAGTTTTCTTGGTTATGTATTGACGGATGGATACAGCTTGGATGTAGGTATTGTTAGTTTGGGTGAGATATATTGCTTCCCTTGTATCCCCAACACCAGATTGCATAACCAGAAAGTTTCGGGAGTTTATAGGTGGGAATTCAAGTAGCTCCTAGAATATCTTTTCGACAGATGCATGATATGGGATTGGGTAAATCTCTATCATATGTATTTTTTCCGGCTTATTCTGCAAGCCAAATCCTTTGTTTAGTTTTATTTATGGTATTCAAGTTGCTTCGAAGTCAAATGTTGAATCCATACCTTTCCTAAACAGTGTTCTCATACTGTTATGTGAATACTAATCCTTTTGATCATCGAGATTGTCATGTCAATTCTTTCCAACCGGTGTGCTTCTCTTCAAGTGGATCCGATCATTTCAACATTTGTGAGAATTTTTTTCAACATCCGCGAGGTCAATTCTAAGTTTTCTCAACAGTGCTTATTCCATCTTCCCCAAGTTGTCTTTGTTTTCCCGCCCTCCCACCCTTTTTTTCAAGGACTCAGATTTTTTTAATCAAGTATCCATTTATTCATGTGAAGTCTCTTCACTCTTTTCAATCAATGTTCTTATCCGGTGATTTTCCATGAAGATGTTCTACAGTTTCAAGTTCATCATCCTTCATTGTTGTTTCTCCTCCGGTGGATCCAATTCAAGCTTTCGATATTCATCATATTCTTTTCCTCGTGTCAAATGCTTTCTCATGCCGGTGCACCTCTCATTCACTCACCTCTTGCTATTCATTTGTTCCAGAGTGTTGAAGATATCTTAGAAGATTTGTGTTTCCATTCTTAATCCGTTCAAGCTATTTGGAGATTGTTATCTCATTCAAGCCATTTAATTCAACCGGTGCAATCTCTCTTTAAAATCATTTTCAACGGTGTTTTCTCTTTAGTGGGCCCTAACCCACAGGTCTTTTCCCAGGATCTTACCTGACTCTTCTAGTTATTCCGGGGCTATTCCCAAATTCTTTTCAAAGTTTGATGTAAGAATGAATTTTCATCAGTCACATGCCTTCTCCAAAATCTTTCAATTTTTTTCATTGTTGGCTCAACAACCTTGTTTTTTTCATTCTCCCGGAGTATCTCAACAATTCATGGTGGTTCTCATCTTCATTCTCAACATGTGAAGACCGAAGAAGGATTTCTCTTAAATCTTGCTCCATTCTCTTCAAGATTCATGATTCTAGATTGATGCCATCCCCTTATAATTGCTTTCGATTGTGACAATTCTTTTCTTACCATCCGGAGCATTTCATGAGTTGTTTCCATTTCTTACCTCCGAAGGCCATCATGTCATAATTCTTCATTCTCAGTGTGTAGCTATCATTCTCCAAATCCTACCGGTGGATCGTTGAAGACTTTTTCTCAAGTTTGCGATATATCTCTCTTAATCCTTTCAACGAGAATAAGTAGTATGCCAAATCCATTGCTTGTCATCAATTTAATTTGATGAAGGATAAGCATACAATAAATCTTATTCTTATTTCCTCGAGGTGATTAAATTCTTTCCTTCCGGAGATTGTTCATGATGAAGTAATTCTCGGCTCTAGTGTTTCATCTTTTCTTTTTCGGAGTTCCAAGTTTTCTCGGTTATATTGCCGTGAAGCTCCATCTAAATCATTGCAAGGCTTCACCTTGTGTTTTCAACTTCTCTTTCTTTTTATCATCCTTTTATTGCCAGAGTTCTTCATGGAGTCTCAAGGTGGTGGTTCATCAAGGATTCTTTTCATTCTTCAATTGTTCTTCAAGTTTTCTCTCAAAGTTATGATCTGCCAAGCTATACTCTAAAAATAAACATGGTGCCCAACACATGTTTTGTTTTGAGGAGCTGAACTATTCTTCATCTTGCATTCCAAAATGCAATTCTTTCTACCTTATCTTTTGAGATGGTGTTATATCATTCTTGACAATTTTCCTTCATGTTTCATGATTCCCATGTTGTCAAGAATGAGGTATTTTAAATCCATTAATCTCTTCGTTGGAGTTATCTTGTGTCATATTTTACCTACAGCTTTCCCTAAGGAATGTTGCTATTTGTGGTGATTATGCATGACCCAAGCTTGCTCTTTATCCTCTTGGTGGAAGAAGTTTTTCATCTTTTTGGTGCTCTCAATCAAATCAATGGTTTCTGTTAGTGGCCGGTTGTCACCTCTTCATTTTGAGATGTTTGCCATAAGCCCACAACAAGCTTGTTCTTTTCGTTGTTGGTTTTCCAACAACTCCGTTCTAACCTTCTTGGAAGGGTGCTTTCCAAGATCATTTGTGGCAGAAGTTGGCATTTTCTTCTCCGTTCTTTTATTCCAATGATCTATCTTCTTTTCGTTCTTCCGGAGGCATGGTGATGTTGCTCTCTTCACTCATCATCTCGAATTGTGAGGATCATGTTCTTTTCTTGCTTATCCATTTAACCGGAGTGTTGTGTCATCTCTTCAAGTGCTTTTCATCTTATCAAGTTTTCCTTCTTCTTTCAACCGGAGTGCTGCCCGAATTCTTCCTCTCCCATCTTGTTTTAACCGCAGTGGTTTTGAATTCTATCCTGTCCATTAAACTCTTGATTCATGTATTTGCAACCTTCAAGTTCTCGTAATACTACTTGTTCATCTTTTCTAATGGATTGTTTGCAATCTCGTTCATCTCTGTTATACTCTTTTGTTTAAATTGCTCAACCTCTCAAGGTTCATGGTTTTACTCGTTCGTCAAAGAAGCAACTTAGTTTTACCTCTTCTCTTCCTCTTCCGTTTCTCTCTGGTGCCATCCTAGATCTCGGGACGAGATCCTCTTGTAGTGGTGGAGTGTTGTAATGCCCCGAGATCGACGCTCTAGAAGACTTCCAGCTATTCTGAGTTTCGTCACGTGTTTGTTTTGCTTGTTGCATTCATCGTTGCATCATGTGCATTGCATCGTGTCATCATGCAACCCTTTTTTTATAAAACTCATCTAAATAAACCGTATGGATCTTCGGTCCATTTAAATCGAGGGATATTCACATGGTGATTTCTCTTTAAAACATATTTAAAGCCTCTCAATATTATTGGAGAGCTATAATAAAATTATTCCATTTATTTGGAATTAACCATAACCCACTTGCAAAATATCCCATGCCATTGTGATCTCAATTCTTGGTCTCCAACCTTGCCCATAATTTCTTTCATCATTTTCCGGAGCTCCATAAAAATATCTCAACATTTTTGGCCTTTCCTAAACCTTGTCCTAGTTCAAACCATTTGAATTAAATTCAAATGGGTTTGAATTTAAATCTTGCTTTCGTGCCAACTTCTATTTTCTTGGATCAAGCTCATTTTTGTGAGTCCGGGAAAATAATCCCCATGTCCGACTTCTTTCCCTAACCCTCTCTTTCTTTTTCTTCTCTTTGATTCTTTTCTGCTAAAGAACTAAGAGGGAGAAGAGAGTCCAGCGGCCCAGCTAATCCTCCAAGGCCCAGCCGCGCCACTTAACCTAAACCCTAGCCCGATCGAACCCCCTCCCATCGATCCCCATCTCTCCCTGTGCGCCGCCGCCACGCACAGCCAGCGCCAGGAGGCCGCGCTCGACCCCGCTCTCCTTTCTCCTCGATCCCCTCCTCCCACCTCGCTCCAGCCACCCTCTGCCCGATCCTCATCTCCCCTCGTTCCCCTCCGTTGCCACTCACACAGGCTCGCACGCTTCCAACCAGAGAGAGAGGAGCGGACCCCGTGCCCATCCTCCTCCTCGACGTCGGCGAGTCCAGGCTGCCGCCCCCTTCTTGCCTCCTCTGCGCCCCTCCATCGTTCGCCTCCGGCAGTCACGACCTCGCCTTCAACCTCCGACCAGATGCACCCGAGGAGCTCCCCGAGCGAGCTCTCACACGGCCCTGCGTTCCTCGCACTCGAGCGCTTTCCATGGCCTCCACCACCCGCATCTGCACGCGGACGCCACTACCAGCGCCTTGGCGGCCACTAGCTCGTTCGCGCCACAGCTCCGCCTCCTCCGGGGCTCCGCACTGCCTCCACAACCACCGAACCAGGAACGCCAAGGCGATCTCCGGGATTCACCAAGTACCACGACTGCAGCCGGTGTGCATTTTTGTCAAGTCCGACTACACGTGTACGACTACATCCGAGGTGGATTTCGTCAGGTACCCCTTCGGATGCGCCAAGTTCGACTACATGGTCCGCCAAGTTCCTCTACCGATGACTCGAACGCCTACGAACCGTGTACAACTACCGTCGCCGGGTACCACTACTTCCACTACCGTCGCCACATGAACAACTACTTCCCATGACGACCTGTGAAAAACTACTTCCTCTACATCGTACCGAACCCGAACCACTCCGAAAATGCACGCTTCGAAGGTATAGCAGCCAAGACGATCGCCGAATGCATGTGTTGAATGAGATGCTCGAGTTTTGCATCGTGATCGAATTGTCTTTGCACGTTCCTCGTTTGCCATGCCACCGTCATGTGGGACACCCGGTATCCGGGATCACTCCCCATCTCTTGCATGTTGCGCACATCCGGACACTTGCTCTTTTGCACCGGTATCTCATTAAGTTGTCGGATCACGGGAATGTTGCTGTGGCACCATTTTCCGTTATCGTTGCCGTGGCATCCCTTTCGTTCCGACATGGTGACCAAATGCTTCATAACATGCTCATGTCAACATTTTCATAAAATCGAATAAAACTTGAATATGTCATCGGCATCATGTTAACAACATTTAAAATGTTTAAAATTGTTGCATGCTCTAAAATTGCTAAATGACATATGGGGATTTTCCGGAATTGTTATTTGTTGTTCCGGCCTCATTTAAACTTGCCTAAATAATTAGTTCAATTATGCTTCACCCCTTGCCATGTTTAATAACATTTAGTATTGTTGAGTAGCTTATAACGAGAGAGAACTAAATAATTGATGTGGTGTTCCGTCAATATGCAACTCGTTGCATATTGAGCTCCACTTAATTTGTTTGTGCACTTTGCCATGTGTTGCCATGCTTTTAAACCGGACATGCATCATACTTGGTTATGCATCATGCCATGATTATGCTTGTGTGTTTACCATGTTGTTTGTTTCTTTTCCGGTGTTGCTTCTTAGTTCCGGTAATGTTGCGATTGTGAGGATTCGTTCGACTACTCCCGTTCGTCTTCTTCATGGACTCGTTCTTCTTCCTAGCGGGATTTCAGGCAAGATGACCGCTACCCTGGATCTCACTACTATCATTGCTATGCTAGTTGCTTCGTTCTATCGCTATGCTGCGTTACCTATCGTTTGCTCATCAAGCCTCCCAAATTGCCATGAACCTCTAACCTTTGACACCATTCCTAGCAAACCATTGATTGGCTATGTTACCGCTTTGCTCAGCCCCTCTTATAGTGTTGCTAGTTGCAGGTGAAGTTGAAGATTGCACCATGGCGGACAGGGTTATGTTGGGATATCACAATATCTCTTATATTATTAATGCATCTATATATTTGGTAAAGGGTGGAAGGCTCGGCCTTATGCCTAGTGTTTTGTTCCACTCTTGCCGCCCTAGTTTCCGTCATACCGGTGTTATGTTCCCGGATTTTGCGTTCCTTACGCGGTCGGGTGATTTATGGGACCCCCTTAACAGTTCGCTTTGAATAAGACTCCTCCAGCAAGGCCCAACATTGGTTTTACCATTTGCCTCACCTATTACCTTTTTCCCTTGGGAGTCGCGCATCCCAAGGGTCATCTTTATTTTAGCCCCCCCGGGCCAATGCTTGTCTAAGTGTTCGTCCAAACTAGAGCCACTTGCAGCGCCACCTCGGGGAAACTTGAGGGCTGGTTCTAGTTGTACGTACTGCTCATCCGGTCGTGGCCTGAGACGAGATACGCGCGGCTACTATCAGGATGTCGGCACGCCGGGGGGTCTTGCTGGTCTTGTTTTACCATTGTCGAAATGTCTTGTAACCGGGATTCCGAGACTGATCGGGTCTTCCCGGGGAGAAGGAATATCCTTCGTTGATTGCGAGAGCTTATCATGGGCTAAGTTGGAACACCCCTGCAGGGTATAAACTTTCGAAAGCCGTGCCCGCGGTTATGTGGCAGATGGGAATTTTGTTATTGTCCGGTTGTAGATAACTTGACACCTGATCCAATCTAAAACGCATCAACCGCGTGTGTAGCCGTGATGGTCTCTTCTCGGCGGAGTCCAGGAAGTGAACACGGTCTTTGGGTTATGTTTGACATAAGTAGGAGTTCAGGATCACCTCTTGATCATTGCTAGTTGATGACTGTTCCTTTGTTTCTCTTCTCGCTCTCATTTGCGTATGTTAGCCACCATATATGCTTAGCCGCTGCTGCAACCTCACCACTTTACCCCTTCCTTTCCCATTAAGCTTTGCTAGTCTTGATACCCATGGTAATGGGATTGCTGAGTCCTCGTGGCTCACAGATTACTACACCAACAGTTGCAGGTACAGGTTATGCGATGATCATGACGCGAGAGCGATGTTTGCTTGTTTTGGAGTTATTCTTTTGCTTCTTCTTCGATCAGGGGATAGGTTCCAGGTCGGCAGCCTGGGCTAGCAGGGTGGATGTCAGTTGAGTTTCTGTTTGTGTTTCATCCGTAGTCGGATGGTGCTCTTATGTAAAATGATGTTGTATTCGTGTGGCATTATATGCCTTATGTATGTATCCCCATCTATTATGTAATGTTGATGTAATGATATCCACCTTGCAAAAGCGTCTTCAAGATGCGCTTCTATCCTTGGTGGGACCTTCGAGTTCCTTTAGGATAGGGTCGCATCTTGGGCGTGACACCGGTGGCCAGCCGAACTGATGGAGTTGCCGAGCTTAAGCGACAACTCGACGTTGCGGATGCGGACATCGCGCTGGTCAAAAAACGACTTGACGAGTCACAAGGTAGGTTGTTTCCCCATGGTCACCTAGTAAGGGAGCTGATGCCCATTCCTTACAACATGCATGCTTAATGCAGATGGTGCCACTGCTGTGGAGGACCTTCGGGCAGAGCTTGCTCGAGCCAAGGAGCAGGCCAGAAGGAGTGATGTGGCTGCCTTGAAGGCAGCCGAAGAGCTAGAAGCCGAAAGGGCCGCTCACTGCCGAAGCAGGGAGGAGACGGCCGGAATGGCTGTGAAGCTGAAGGATGTTACCAACCGCTATGAGTTTCTTAAAAAAGAACACCGAGCGGAGCAAGAAGACCTGAAGAAGGCCACCGCCGAAGCCAAGGATGCCCGTTCTGCAATGAGGGCTATAAAGGAGGAGCTGCGTTAGGCCGGAGACATTGCGGCTGGCAAGCCCTTTCTGCTGCGCAGGAAGTTCACAGATCAGAAGTATGCTCAGCTTGGCCAGCTGTGGGGTCCGGAGGTTCCTTATATGGATTTAGCGACGAGTGCGGCAGATGCTGTTGTGCACTTCCGACGTCAAAAGGATCACGAGACGGAAGAGCTTTTTTGGTCTCAATTCCACAGTCTGGAGCGTTCACTTCCGTTGACCGATCGGTTTGCTGAGTAGGCTGAGCTGAATAGATTGTCTGGATTGGCGATGACGGATGTAGTGACTCATCTGTGGCTGGATAAGCCCAAGCCGAAGAGCTATTTCGGCTTATTACAGCAATTCCTTGGGGCGGTGCCGCATATCAAGGCGGTGAAGCGGTCAGCATGCATAGAGGGTGCGCGGATGGCGCTCGCCCGTGTGAAGACACATTGGACGGAGATGGATGCCACCACTGTTGCAACCCGGGGTTCGGACGAGAGCCGGTTACCCGCCGAGCACTATTTTGGGGAGGTCCTGCAGGGTGCTCGTGTAGTAGAGTCGCAGTGCTCAAAAAATGCCATGTTCAAATGATCTTTATGGTTAGTAAAATGATATTCATAATATAAGTGCTTTTTATACTTGTGCATTCAAGTATTGAAATATCTCCTGTGCGGCCGTTAATGTATACTTGTGTATAACCTAAAAGATGGCAGTCTTCGGCTTCAGCCCCCATGCACATGGTGCGGGGATGTTTGCAAAATAGCGCATTTTCACACTTAATCCAACGTCTTGGTCCTGTGAAGGAGGTGGTAGCGTAGCAAACGAGGCAACCGGACTATGATGCTTTATCACTTTCACTTAGCCATAGGAGTTCGAAGGTGGGGCTACGACATAGCCCCTAGGGGCACCGCGCTCTCCACATTCGGGGCGCGTATGTGCCTGGCCGGGAAACGGTCCTTCGTCAAAGCGGAGGAATTCTAAACATTCCAATAGTCAATCGAGTGGTTGACCAGTCTCTCGCTGTATCATGACAGTCAGTTTTCGGATTTCTCTACTAAGGTGCTCGCCCGGCCGAACCGGGGCACAATCGCAGTAGTTCTCCTGGTGCCGCGTTAGCCGATGATACGGAACGTAAGGCAGCAAAACACAGGAGCCGGGCAAACCCAACATTTGACCAAAGACATGATTCGGAGCAGATGCATATAAGGCCTAACTCGAGACGCCGAACACTCTCTAAGGTATTCGGTCTTTATGATAACGGGCAGAACAATGCCCTAAGCCCCTAGTGTCCAGGTACAGGCGAAAATTTCTGACGCGGCCGATGCCAAAACGCCAGCCTCCTCCTTGGTTATACTAAAAAAAACAGGGGGATGTGTATCAACAAGAGACAGTAAGAAAGGTTTACGCGGGGTCTTAATCTGAAAAGAATCCTCGCGACGGGTCCCTGCTGCACGTCTGCGCCTGTGTCTCCGTTGTGCTGTATCCTGGACGGGTGTAGCATGATGTTCATCTGTAAAAGAATGGAACTTAGTTTGAAAAGAAATCGTGCAAAAAATGTAATGAAAACAAAGTATGAATGAATGAATAAAGTTGAGCTTTTATTGGCTCTTTATTGTTCATACGCACAGCCCCTTGTGAAGGGGTATGCAGCTAGGGATCCCCTAGTTTATTTATGCCGGACTCGCCTAGCTGTGTCCGGGGTCTTGAACGACCTTTTAATGAGATGATGCCGCGTGGACCGGGCATTTTAAGTGTAAGATACACGTAGTGCGGTATTGTGTTAAAGCGGGCGAAAGCTTCACGTCCCAATAGTGCTTGATGGCTACTTTTGAATGGGGCGACATGGAAGATTAGCTTTTCCGGATGGAAGTTGTCGGGTGACCCGAACACAACTTCTAGTAGTAAGGAGCCCGTGCACTTGGCGCAAGGGCCTGGCGTCACTCCTTTGAAGGAAGTGCGGCTATGGCGAATTTTAGTAGGGTCTATCCCCAACTTGCGAATTGTGTCCGGATATAGCAGGTTTAAATCGCTGCCGCCATCCATTAGGACTTGTGTAAATTGTAGTCCGTCGATTATAGGATCCAATATCAGAGCAGTCCATCCTGCGTTTCGAATACTTCTGGAATAATCCAGGTGGTCGAAAGTAATTGGTTTTGACATCCAATCTCGGGATTCCGCTGGGGTGGACCGTGCGACGCGTACTTTAGCGGGTGCCGCACTATTGTTCCGTATTATCACATGAAGTGAGTTTACTGTTTTGACTTCTTGTGGGAAAGTCTTTTGTTTTCCGGCGCTCTGCTGGTGGGGTTCGTCGTCGTCCTCGCTTGGCGTGTCGAGCCCCTTGTGTTCGGCGTTGAGTCGGCCGGACTATTTGAAGACCCAACAATCTCGGTGGGTGTGGTTTGCAGGCATCCCAGGGGTACTGTGGATTTGACATATCCGATCCAAAATTTTGTTTAGGTTGGATAGCTCGTCACTGTTGTCCTTAAGAGGCAGTGTTATGTTGTTCGGCCGCGAGCTTTTGAATCCGGCGTTGACCGCCGTGTTCTTTGGGCCCTTTTCTTTATTTCGGTGCTGATCCTTTCTGCGCCGTGATTTTCCGTTTCCATCTCTGATCTCGGATGTACTCGGGTCGCTGGTGCTGCATCTTGCTAGCCAGCTATCTTCCCCCGCGCAAAAGCGGGTCATGAGGCTTGTTAGCGCGGCCATTGTTCTTGGCTTTTCCTGGCCGAGGTGTCTGGCAAGCCATTCGTCTCGGACATTATGTTTAAAAGCTGCTAAGGCTTCAGCGTCCGGACAGTCGACTATTTGGTTCTTTTTGGTGAGGAACCTGTTCTAGAATTTGCGCGCTGACTCTCCGGGCTTTTGGGTTATGTGACTTAAATCATCTGCATCCGGAGGGCGGACATAAGTCCCCTGAAAATTTGCTCTAAACGAGTCCTCGAGCTCTTCCCAACTTCCAATGGTATTTTCTGGGAGGCTTTTGAGCCAATGCCGAGCTGGCCCTTTGAGCTTGAGGGGTAGATATTTTATGGCGTGGAGATCGTCTCCTCTAGCCGTATGTATGTGTAGGATGTAAGCCTCAATCCAGACTCCGGAGTCTGTTGTTCCGTCGTATGCCTCTATGTTTACGGGCTTGAATCCCGCTGGAAATTCATGATCCAGCACCTCATCGGTGAAACATAGTGGGTGTGCGGCGCCCCTGTATTTAGGTGTGCCGTTATCTTCGAACACTCGGCGTGTTGTGTTGCTTCCTAGGGCCCTCTTCTTTGGCCCATAAATGGACCTGACCGGGCCATCTGTTTTGCGAGGACCTTTATGTGTGTCATGTGCCGGCTTGTGTGCGGCGCTGCTTGCCGCTCTTGGCCTGTCATCTGGTCATCTATCCGGCCAGGCGGCCTCTTTGCTTTTTGATTCTGGGGGCTCTACGGCCTCCCCGTCGAATTCGGGCAGCAGCTTGCGCTTCGGGTAGCTCCTTGCTTGGTGGCTATTGCCATATTTGTCCGTGATCTTGAGTACTTTGCTCCACCTCATTCTGAGTATGTCTTCCGCTGTTTTGGGCTTCCGTTTCTGCTTCTTCAAACTTCTTGCAATGGCGACAAGCCTTTTGTGAAGGTTCTTATGCTCCGGTGGTGTGTCCAGCGTGAGATCGTCTGGACTGTTGTTTTCGCCGAGGATGGGTTGATTGTCCAATTCATCCTGTTCGGATGGTTGCCTGATTGCATGTTCATCGTCCACTGGTTTGCCCTGCTCTATGGCTGGGTCATTATGGGTGCTGTTATTATCGAGGCGAGACTTGGGGCGGCTCTTGCATCGCCGTTTTGGTTGTTTTTCGGGGGAATTATCCTTCGCCGCGTCCCGTTGTTCCTCGTTATCGCTCCCTTTTGGGGTGTCCACCATATATATATCATGAGTTGAGGTGGCTTTCCAGTGCCCAGTAGGCACTGGTTCTTGGTCGTCTCCGGCATCGTCGTCCATACCGTCGATGTCTTCGGAGTCGTAGTCTAGCATGTCGGTTGAATCGTCGATAGTGGCTACAAAGTGGGTGGTGGGCGGGCTTTGAGATACTTTAGCGAATTCAGGATGTTGCCAAAGGGTGAGTGCTGAAAGATGTCCGCGGCGGTGAACTCCATGATCGGTGCCCAATCGGATTCAATTGGTAAGGGCGCAGGAGGTTCGGAGTCCGGCGAGGAGTCGGGCACCTCGGAGTCACGAGCTTTACAAGGGACAAGGCCAGTATTCGGCTCCATCACCGTAGAGGTTGCAGCCCCCGAGGCGGTGTCTAGCCACCCGTCCTCGATCTGCACGGTCGGCTCCGAATTAAGGATCGGAGCGGACTCATGTGCGGCCTCCAGAGCACTGTTCGGCAGCAGAGCTAAATCATGCTCATTGCGACAGTTCGGCGCGCTCGGCTGTGGCTCGAACCCGTCGAAGATCAAGTCTCCACGGATGTCTGCCGTGAAGTTTAGGCTTCCAAATCTGACCTGATGGCCAGGGGTGTAGCTTTCGATCTGCTCCAGATGGCCAAGCAAATTGGCCCGCAGTGCAAAGCCACCGAACACGAAGATCTGTCAGGGGAGAAAAGTCTCACCCTGGACTGCATTGTTGATGATTGAAGGAGCCATCAAGCCTGTTGGTGACGACACAGAGAAACTCTTAATGAAAGCACCAATGTCGGTGTCAAAACCGGCGGATCTGAGGTAGGGGGTCCCGAACTGTGCGTCTAGGCGGATGGTAACAGGAGACAAGGGACACGATGTTTTTACCCAGGTTCGGGCCCTCTCGATGGAGGTAAAACCCTACTCCTGCTTGATTGATATTGATGATATGGGTAAGTACAAGAGTGGATCTACCACGAGATCAAGGAGGCTAAACCCTAGAAGCTAGCCTATGGTATGATTGTTGTAATGGCTGTTTGTCCTATGGACTAAAATCCTCCGGTTTATATAGACACCAGAGAGGGCTAGGGTTACATAGAGTCGGTTACAATGGTAGGAGATCTACATATCCGTATTGCCAAGCTTGCCTTCCACGCCAAGGAAAGTCCCATCCGGACACGGGACGAAGTCTTCAATCTTGTATCTTCATAGTCTTGGAGTCCGGCCGATGATGATAGTCTGGCTATCCAGACACCCCCTAGTCCCGACCCCCCTCCCCCCGGCTCGGCCTCGCACTAACGCGTGCGTTCGTTTGACAGGCATAGTGCGGTTATTCTGTTTTCCCCCACCACCCGGACCCACACACCCTAAGATTGAGAATGGTTGGCAAGTCCATACAACGAAGATGTGTCAGTACGACTATGCCCCTCGGTGCGGTGCTGGTTTTCCCCTAAAAAAGATAAGATAAGATAATGGGGGCAAGTCCATACAAGGAAGATGAGTCAGTACAACTATGCCCCTTGGTGCGGTTGTACTGACACAACTAACGCGGTAGCGCGCTCATTTGACAGGCGCAGTGCAGTTATTCTGTTTCCCCCCACCACCCGCACCCACAAACCCTAAGATCGATAATGAGGGGCAAGTCCGTACAAGGAAGATGTGTCGTACAACTATGCCCCTCGGTGCGGTGCTGGTTTTCCCCCTAAAAAGATAAGAAAAGATAATGGTGGCAAGTCCATACAAGGAAGATGTGTCAGTACAACGATGCCCCTTGGTGCAGTGCTGGTTTTTCCCCTAAAAAAGATAATATAAGATAATGGGGGGGAAGTACATACAAGGAAGATGTGTCAGTACAACTATGCCCCTCGGTGTCGTGCTGTTTTCCCCCCTAAAAGAAGATAAGATAAGATAATGGGGGGCAAGTCCATACAAGGAAGATGTGTCAGTACAACTATGCCCCTCGGTGCGGTGCTGGTTTTCCCCTAAAAAAGATAAGATAAGATAATTGGGGGCAAGTCCATACAAGGAAGATGTGTCAGTACAACTATGCCCCTCGGTGCGGTGCTGGTTTTCCCCCTAAAAAAGATAAGATAAGATAATGGGGGGCAAGTCATGTTACGGACTCACCTCCGCATGCGACGCCGCGGCACGTCGCGTCGTCACTTGCTACGGCTCATTCCTGGCTCGACCTCGCCGGGATGGCGGAGGGGTCCCACTAAAAACATAAGATAAGATAATGGGGGGCAAGTCCATACAAGGAAGATGTGTCAGTACAACTATGCCCCTCGATGCGGTTGTACTGACACATGCCCCCTACCCCCCACCAGCACCACTCCACGCACCCACATACCCTAAAAAAGATGAGATATTCTCTAGTCCATACAAAAAAAATCTATCAGTACAGGTATGCCAATCAGTGCGGTCCCTATCACTACAAAAAAAGACACATCCATGACATTTTGGGACGAACGAAATTTTTTTCTGTCATACTTATGACACTTCTATGACGATAATCTTGACAAAACCCGGTATCATCATAGATGTGGTGGGCTCCTACTTCTATGACAAAAAATCATGATAGAAAATGGGCTTTTCGTCCTGGGCATGCTGGAGACGCAGCTGCATGACATTCTTTGGGCCGTCCATGACGGAAAAAACCGTGGTAGAAGCGAGGGCGAGGAAAATTTCGGGGAGTTCCCGGTTGCGGTGGGTGGTCGGGGGCCGAGCGATGCGCGTTTCTTTCATACACGTAAGCGCGTGTGTGCGAGGCATTGGCTCTAACTGAACCCGAGCGAGGCATTGGGCTCTAACAGTACCTGAGCGATTGCACTGCAGGCTACACGTTACTGAACCCGAGTGATCGATCGATGGCTGTTAACTGAAACCGATCGAGCAATTCCTTCGCTACTGCTGCTAACTGAAGCTGATCAATGCTGCCTCTGGATGAACAGTGAGCATTGCACGGGGAGCGGGGGTTGGATGAACAGTGAGCGGTGGGGGTGGATGAACTGGACCCTGTGGCGTTGCCTCTGGATGAACAGGACCCCGATCGATCGAGCCGGTTGGGGCTGGATGAACAGGACCCCGTCGAGGGATGGATGAACAGGACGACCCCGTGGAGGGCTGGATGAACAGTAGACGGTGGAGGGGTGTCCCGTGGAGCGGTGGTTGAACAGTAGCCGATGGAGTACCGCGCGGTGGAGGCTGGATGAACAGGAGCCCGTGGTGGCCGGAGGAGGTCAACGGTAGCCCGTGGAGGATGGAGGAGATCGACGGTAGATATGAACAGTATCCCGTGGAGTCCCGTTTTGCGTTACGCCACACCCCTCCTAATGAATAGGACCCCCGTTTCGACCGTAGCGGTCCAACACAAGTCTGTTTTGCGGTACGCCACACCCCTCCCGATCAACAGGACCCCCGTTTCAACCGTAGGAGGTCTGTTTCCTCCGTTTTGCGGTACGTCAGACCCCTCCTGATGAACAAGATCCCGTTTCAAATGTGGCCGGTCGAACACAAGGCCGTTTCCTCCGTTCTGTGGTACGCCAGGCCTTGTTTCCATCGCCTGTTCCGTCCAAGCCGGTTGGCTCCCACGCGTTCTGTTGCCTCCCGATGAACACGACGCATTCCGTTGCCTCCCGATGAACACGACGCATTCCGTTGCCTCCCCATGAACAACATAGTTTCTTTGGGCCGTCCATGACGGAAAAAATCGTGGTAGAAGCAAGGGCAAGCAAAATTTCAGGGAGTTCCCAGTTACCGTGGGTGATCGGGGGCCGAGCGGTGCGCGTTTCTCTCGTACACGTACACGTGTGTGTGCGAGACATTGGGTCTAACTGAACCCGAGCGAGGCGTTGGGCTCTAACTATACCCGAGCGATTGCACTACAGGCTACGCGTTACTGAACCCGAGCGATTGATCGATGGCTGTTAACTGAACCCGATCGAGTGATTCCTTCGCTACTGCTGGTAACTGAAGCCGATCGATCCTGCCTCTGGATGAACAATGAGCGTTACGAGGGGGGTGGATGAACGGTGAGCAGTGGGGGTGGATGAACAGGACCCCGTGGCGTTGCCTCTGGATGAACAGGACCCCGATCGATCTAGCCGGTTGGGGCTGGATGAACATGATCCCGTGGAGGGATGGATGAACAGGACGACCCCGTGGAGGGCTGGATGAATAGTAGATGGTGGAGGGGTGCCCGTGGAGGGGTGGTTGAACAGTGGCCGGTGGAGTAGCGTGCGGTGGAGGCTGGACGAACAGGAGCCCGTGGTGGCTGGAGGAGGTCGACGGTAGCCTGTGGAGGCTGGAGAAGGTCGACGGTTGAGATGAACAGTATCCCGTGGAGTCCCCTTTTGCGGTACGCCACACCCCTCCTGATGAATAGGACCCCCATTTCAACCGTAGCACTCCAACACAAGTCTGTTTCGTCCGTTTTGCGGTACGCCACACCCCTCCGGATCAATGGGACCCCCGTTTCAACCGTAGGAGGTTCATTTCCTGTGTTTCCTCTGTTTTGTGGTACGCCAGACCCCTCCCGATGAACAAGATCCCATTTCGAACGTGGCCGGTCGAACACAAGGCCGTTTCGTCCGTTCTGCGGTACACCAGGCCTCGTTTCCATCGCCTACTTCGTCCAAGCTGGTTGGATCCCACGCGTTCCGTTGCCTCCCGATGAACACGACGCATTCCGTTGCCTCCCCATGAACACGACGATGACACAGTTTCTCGTTCCGACCCAGCCACGTACACGAGCCCTGGCCGTACGTATGCGCGAGTAGGCGGTCGAGACACCGCCCGTATGTACACATACGTGGCCTTATTTTCTTTCTTGCACACTGGCCGCTGTACGTACGTGTACATGCTACGTGCGCGCCTCTACTATGACACGTGCGCGCCTCTACATCCACCAGTATGTACGAACACGTTCGCAACCAGAATGACAACGGTACGTACGCTTCGACCAGGTGGGTCCCGACTGTCAGGCACTTCCTTGCGTGTGAAGATGTAGGTGGTGGGTCCCAACAGTCAGTGGGGCGAATCGTTTTTTTTTGCCCGGATGCACTTCCTTGTGTGCGAAGATTTAGCGGGTGGGTCCTAGTAGTCAGGGGGAAATGTTTTTTGTGAAATACAGTGGCCCGTCTGGTGGGTCCCAGCTGTCAGGTGGAGGAATAATTATTTTCCGCGTAATAAGGAGGCACTTCCTTGCTGCGGTCGTGGACCCAGCGGTCAGCCTCTCCACGTACAGTCCACGTCCGATGGAAGCCGTTCCTTCACCAAGTTGACCACGCCGCGCTAAGAGCACCACGGCGGCAGACGACGGCGAGGCCTAGGAAGGGGACGACGCGGAGCCGGGGAAGACGCAGCAGCGGATGCCCACGCGGAGAGGAGTACGAGGGTTCACTGGTTCGGCTGCGGTGTGAGGCTGCCATCGCCGCGGAATAACAGGGGGTGTGGGTGAGTGGAGGGATGGCCTGGCCAGCGGGGAGAGTAGTAGGGGGTGGTGAGGCCTCCGCGGCAGCACAGCCGGCCATGGGAGGTAGGAGCACGAGGCACGACCGGTGCTGGTTTTGGCGGCAGGAGCAAGAAGACCAGAGGTTGAAGAAGCACTACGACCGTTGGATGGACATCGTACGGTCACTGGAGCTAGAATCGTGCATATTGACTAAGTTGACAAAGCCCTGCATCCCCGTTAACTTAGTAGGCAGACAAGTCAGCCAGCCACTATACTGGGTCCCTGCTAGTAGGGGGAGTATTCATTTTTTTGTGAATAAGAAGGAGGCACTTCCTTGCGTGCGAAGATATAGTTGGTGGGTCCAAGATGTCAGTGGAGGTAACATTTTTTTCGTGAAATACAGAGGCCCTTTCGGTGGGTCCCAGATATCAGGTGGAGGAGTCATTA
Source organism: Triticum timopheevii (assembly GCA_963921465.1). NCBI lineage: Eukaryota > Viridiplantae > Streptophyta > Magnoliopsida > Poales > Poaceae > Triticum > Triticum timopheevii. The sequence continues at coordinate 189,499,347 of OY997266.1, read as the reverse complement.
TTTTGCGCGTAACAAGGAGGCATTTCCTTGCGTACCACCGTGGACCCAGCTGTCAGCCTCTCCATGTACAGTCCACTTCAGATGCATGTCGGCCGTCGACCACGTTGACCAGCCTGCGCCGAGAACACCAGGGCGGTGGACGACGGTGAGGACTAAGAAGGGAATGACACGGAGGAAGGTAAGAATCGGTAGTTGTTTCCCACACGGAGGGGAGTACGACTGTACGAGGGTTTACTGGTTCGTATGCCATCGCCGGAGAATAACAACAGGTGTGGGTGAGTAGAGGGATGGCCAGGCCAGCGAAGGGAGTACGGTGGGGCGGTGAGGCCTGCGCGGAAGAACAGCCAGCTGCGGGGAGGAGGGAGCAGGCAGTCCCGCCAACACTTGTTTTAGCGGCTGGAGCAGGAAGAGCAGAGATTGAAGAAGCACAACAGCCGTTGGACGGAAATCCAACAGTCACTGCTTGTGCGTCAACTTTTTTTTAGGAAAGCCTCAAATCTGTTGAAAACAGCATACATCCCATCTGCCATTATTTCTAATAATTTGCAGCCCATTTGCTAATTCTTAAGGTTTTTTTGGAGCCCATATTCTTTTTGTTAGCATTACAGCCCATATTGTGGCCATGGTTAAAAAATTATACGAAATTTTGCATATTTTGGTGCGGTCCGAACTGTTTTTAATCCCGAAATTTCGAGTCACATTCAAAATGATTTTAAAAATAAATGTATATCAATATAAAATCCAACAAATTGTCGATGCATAAAAATAAATGCAATTTAAAATCTCGAAATGAAAAAAAAAAGAAATTTGAAACTAATTGCCGGTTTGATGTGCTTTAAAAATGTACAGCCCATTTCTCATTACTGATAGGCCATTTTCTCGGCCAGCCGAATGAAGCTCTCCTCGTCTTGAAAGATTTGCAGCCCAACAGGCCTGACAAAGCGACTTACTTGGAAAATCACAAAAAATTGGGCTATGGCCATGGACCCAGCTGTCAGCCTCTCCACGTACAGTACTCTTCCGATGGAAGTCGGTCGTTGACCACATTGACCACGCCACGCCGAGAGCACCAAGGCGGTGGACGACGGTGAGGCCTAGGAAGGGGACGACGCAGAGCCGGGGAAGACGTGGCAATGGATGCCCATGCGGAGAGGAGTACGAGGGTTCACTGGTTCAGCTGCGGCCTGAGGGTTCACTGGTTCAGCTGCGGTGGGAGTAGTAGGGGGCGGTGAAGCCTCCGTGGCATCACAGCCGGCCACGAGAGGCAGGAGCACGCGACACGACCAACGCTGCTTTGGGCGGCTGGAGCAAGAAGACCAGAGGTTGAAGAAGCACTATGGCCGTTGGATGGACATCGTACGGTTACTGGACCTAGAATCGTTCATATTGACTAAGTTGACAAAGCCCTCCGTCCCCGTCAACTTAGTAGGCCCACAAGTCAGCCACCCACTATGGTGGGTCCCAGCTAGCAGGGGGTATTCATTATTTTGTGTGTAATAAGGAGGCACTTCCTTGCGTGCGAAGATATAGCTGGTGGGTCTGACCTGTCAGCGGGGGGAACGTTTTTTTTTTCGCGAAATGCAGAAGCCCTTCCCACGTACAGTGCGTAATAAGGAGGAACTTTCCTTGCGTGCGACCATGGACCTCGTGGGTCCCAGCCGTCAGGCTCTCCACATACAGTCCTCTTCCGATGAGTCTCGTATGTTGACCACGCCGCGCCGAGTGCACCGAGGCGGTGGAAGACGACGAAGCCCCAGACTGGAACGACCCGGAGATGGGGAAGACGCGATAGTGGAGTCACAGACGAAGAAGAGTGGGAAACTTGACTGGTTCGGGTGCGGGGTGGGCCTACACTCAGCAGAGAATAAGAGGAGGTGCGGAGTGGAGGGATGGCCTGGCCGTCGGCGGGGTAGCGTTTCGCTGAGGAGCGCAAAACAACGCTGCTGGACGCCGAAGGCTGGAGTAGGCGGTCCCGGCAGCGCTGGGGGAAGAAGACAAGAGATTGAAGAAGAATGTCGGCCGTTGGATGTAAATCCAATGCCTTCTTAGGCTTCGACCTACTGGCCCACATGTCAGTTAGTCCATTTGGTGGGTTGGGTGAAACAATGATGTAGCATCTATGCAGCCCATTTAAATCCCATTTGCATTTTTCTCGAATCCGCAGACTTGCTGGGCTGGGTGAAAATATCATGTTGGGCTAGACGAAGAAATGTTATAAAAACAGAAACACATGATTGCACATCTATTACTACATTGGTCAATAAAATCTTTGCAATCTTATGTACGCAATCACTAGGAGTTAACTTGCCAAGTTATATATAAACAATTATTATTATTATTTTGTAAGAACTTCACACTTACAAAATAAAATATCATTTAAATTTGATGAGTTAATAGTACGTGGGGTATTATTATTTTTTAGGATAGACATGGGACAGTTGAGTTGGTTCTAGGGAAAAGTACTGGGAGAAAACCTAGTTTACATCGAAAAAGAAAGTGGGAGAAAATCCAGAGACCTACTGGGTCCAGCTGAGGAGGGGAATATGTTGGGAGGAAGGAGATTCAAAGCACGGTAGCCGAGTGAACTAGTTTTTTTAATGGAACAGTGAACTAGTTACATACATAAGAAAATAGCCACTAAAAAAGAAATGAGGTTAATGGGTTCTTAAAAGAAATATTTTGGACAAAACAGATAATTACGATACATAGGATAATGCATGAAACACTCAGATGATAAAGGTGCTTATAAACAGATAAAGTACATCATCTAGACCTTCCTGGCATGCTTGATCATGACACTGCGGCTGTCCGTGTACTCATCGGTTACGGGACGCCCCTCATGTCCAAGATCTGCCTGTACATGTCGTAGCATGCGTATGCGTCCTTGGGCGTGTAGGTTACGTAGGCTAGATTCAGAGGTACCTCCCACGTGTTCAGGTCCTTGGTATTGTTGTCTTCTTTCATGTTGGCGTATCAGGGGTCGATGATGGTCTCGGCGAGGTCAACCACGGAGTCCTTCTCCTGCCCGTTGCTGATGATCTTGTATTGCTTCTGGATGTCGACAAGCTTGTTGCACCAGATGGCCGAATCGTCGCGTTCTTCCTTCTCTCCACTGTAGCAAAGGTGCAGTCGGCACTGCCGATGAAACGGGCGAATGCTCCAGAACCTCTGATGGCCCTACATAAGTGGTAGATGAGAACCTCGTCCCACACACATACCTGGGCGACGGAGATCCGCTGGTCCCTGTCAGGAGATGAATCGATGGGCACAAGGTCTAGTCCTGCAACCTTGTGATTTTTCGTCCTGTAGGTACTGCTTGCACTTGGCGAGGCAGAGCTTCACCGAGTCCGGATCATTGGTGTACATCACATTCAACTTGGTGCAGCTATAGGACTGAATGGCGAACTCAAAGGGGAACTCCTTGCTGAAGTCCATATCCAGCAGGCGCACCCCTCAGATCGCCATTAGAGTCTCTTCGAGTGAATGAGTGTGTAGGTGGCGGCAGCAATTCATTTTTCAGCTCTTGGGGAACTGGATTCAACAGTAAACTGAGTGTGTACAAGCGACAACAGTTACTACCCCTCCCTCGCCCACTGCATGCCCGGCAGAAGATGCACCCTCGGCGCATTCAGACGCCTCCATTAAGTAACCAACTCCGGCCACACGTCGGTTCACGAGCGGGTCTGTATTGGTACTGTAATAACAGGAGTTAGTGGTCACTTTACTTAAATTTAATTAGCTTTAGTAGAAATTTATACTTAAAACAAGCAATGCATTGGCTCGTTCTATTAGTGCCACAGGATCAACATGCACAACAATTAGAATTATTATTCTTAGGACGCACACGATCAGCACATTTGTCGCACTTTCACAAAGATAATACTACCAAGTTTCAACTGTTTGTTATGGTTGTTGTCCTCTGCATCATCATGCCGTGTTTCCCAGCTTGCAAGATTCAGAACCAACAAATAAGATCCAAATAATAAGTACAAGAAAGATGCCTACACATCTCATTGATTCCTAGCTTGCAAGATTCAGAACCAACAAATAAGATCCAAATTATAAGTACAACAAATATGCCTACACATCTCATTGATTCCCAGCTTGCAAGATTCAGAACCAACAAATAAGATTCAGATAATAAGTACAACAATGATGCCTACACATGTCATTGATTCCCAGCTTGCAAGATTCAGAACCAACCCATTAGAGCCTTTTGATAAAGTGAATATCGGGATTAATCCATCTTGGCTAGCCATGTCATACAATCGAAGAACTTGGCGAATGCTCTTGACAGTCACAACATCTGTAGTTGAGTATTCTTGTTTGCACAACACAAACAAGAAGAGCATGATTTCACTTTAATAGTGGCCTCCTTGAACTCAACCTGCAGCTCCACTAGGATGAGATTTGCCTGGAGTTCCATGATTCAATTCATGCGCCTTTTTCTGCAGTTCACCTGAAATGAAGCAAAGATTGCATCATTCAGCTAGCAAGAAGTACTTGCTCTCGTGAACTGGCAGGTTCTTCTTTAGTAGTTGTACTAAAATTGAGGAACATTAAGTGAGGGAGTCCTGGACTAGGGGGTGTCCGGATAGCCGGAATATCATCGTCGGCCGGACTCCAAGACTATGAAGATACAAGGTTGAAGACTTCGTCCCGTGTCCGGATGGGACTTTCCTTGGCGTGGAAGGCAAGCTTGGCAATACGGATATGTAGATCTCCTACCATTGTAACCGACTCTGTGTAACCCTAGCCCTCTCCGGTGTCTATATAAACCGGAGGGTTTTAGTCCGTAGGACGGACAACCATTACAACAATCATACCATAGGCTAGCTTCTAGGGTTTAGCCTCCTTGATCTCATGGTAGATCCACTCTTGTACTACCCATATCATCAATATCAATCAAGCAGGAGTAGGGTTTTACCTCCATCGAGAGGGCCCGAACCTGGGTAAAAACATCGTGTCCCTTGTCTCCGGTTACCATCCGCCTAGATGCACAGTTCGGGACCCCCTACCCGAGATCCGCCGGTTTTGACACCGACATTGGTGCTTTCATTGAGAGTTCCTCTGTGTCGTCACCGATAGGCGTGATGGCTCCTTCGATCATCAACCATGACGCAGTCCAGGGTGAGACTTTTCTCCCCAGACAGATCTTCGTGTTCGGCGGCTTTGCACTGCGGGCCAATTCGCTTGGCCATCTGGAGCAGATCGAAAGCTACGCCCCTGGCCATCAGGTCAGGTTTGGAAGCCTAAACTTCACGGCTGACATCCGTGGAGACTTGATCTTCGATGGATTCGAGGTACAGCCGAGAGCGCCGCACTGTCACGATGGGAACGATTTAGCTCTGCTGCCGGACAGTGCCATGGAGGCCGCACATGAGTCCGCTCCGATCCTTAATTCGGAGCCAACCTCGCAGATCGAGGACGGGTGGTTAGACCCCGCCTCGGAGGCTGCAACCTCTATGGCAATGGAGCCAAATACGGACCTTGTCCCTTGTAAAGCCCGTGACTCCGAGGTGCCGGATTCCTCGCCAGACTTTGAACCTCCTACGCCCCTACCAATCGAATCCGATCGGGCGCCTATCATGGAGTTCACCGCTGCGGACATCTTTCAGCACTCACCCTTTGGTGACATCCTGAGTTCGCTTAAGTATCTCTCGTTATCAGGAGAGCCCTAGCCGGACTGTGGCCAGGACGGTTGGGATGCGGACGATGAAGAAATTCAAAACCCACACACTACCCACTTTGTAGCCACTTTCGACGATTTAATCGACATGCTAGACTACGACTCCGAAGACATTGACGGTATGGACGACGATGCCGGAGATGACCAAGAATCAGCGCCTACGGCGCACCGGAATACCACCTCGTGGCCGCGACAGAGAGGCATCTAGGCCCTCCACCAGAACCGTACCCCAGCACCGCTCGAAAAGCGCGAAGCCGCGGGGGAATGCGTCGGACTTGCGAGACATATTGGAGGACAAGGCAAGACAATCAAGATCAATCTATGGATCAATTGGGCGCCCCACGATGCGCGACGACTACCGTCGCGCCGGATACAGCAACTCCGGCCGGGCCGAACATAGTAGACAAAGCTCTCTTGAGCTACGTCGTGATATTGCCCAGTATAGAGGCGCCGCAAACCCACTATATTTCACAGATGAAGTAATGGATCATCAAATCCCTGAAGGGTTTAAACCCGTGAACAATGAATCCTACGATGGCACGACAGACCTCGCGGTTTGGATCGAAGACTATCTCCTTCATATCCATATGGCCCGCGGTGACGATCTCCACGCCATCAAATATCTCCTACTCAAGCTTAAAGGACCAGCTCGGTATTGGCTTAACAGCTTGCCAGCAGAGTCAATTGGGTGTTGGGAGGACCTGGAAGCCACATTCCTCGACAACTTCCAGGGCACATATGTGCGACCACCAGACGCCGATGACCTAAGCCATATAATTCAGCAGCCAGACGAATCGGCCAGACAATTCTGGACACGGTTCTTAACAAAGAAAAATCAAATCGTCAACTGTCCAGATGCAGAGGCCCTCGCAGCCTTCAAACATAACATCTGAGACGAGTGGCTGGCCCGGCACCTAGGACAGGAAAAGCCGAAATCCATGGCAGCCCTCACATCACTCATGACCCGCTTCTGTGCGGGGGAGGACAGCTGGCTAGCCCGCAGTAACAACCTCAGCAAAAATTCTGGCAGTCCGGATTCCAAGGACCGCAATGGCAGGTCGCGTCGAAACAAAAACAAACGCCGCGTTAACGGCGATAACACTGAGGATACGACAGTCAACGCCGGATTCAGAGGCTCTAAACTCGGTCAGTGGAAGAAGCCATTCAAAAGAACTACTCCGGGTCCGTCCAATTTGGACCGAATACTCGACCGCTCTTGCCAAATACATGGCACCCCCGAAAAGCCAGCTAATCCCACCAACAGGGATTGTTGGGTATTTAAGCAGGCAGGCATGTTAATTGCCGAAAACAACGACAAGGGGCTGCATAGCGACGACGAGGAAGAGACCCGGCCGCCGAACAGTAGAGGACAGAAGGGTTTCCCCCCACAAGTGCGGACGGTAAACATGATATACGCAACCCACATACCCAAGAGGGAGCGGAAGCGTGCACTTAGGGATGTATATGCGATGGAGCCAGTCGCCCCGAAGTTCAATCCATGGTCCTCTTGCCCGATCACTTTCGATCGAAGGGACCACCCCACCAATATCCATCATGGCAGATTCGCCGCATTTGTTTTAGACCCAATCATCGATGGATTTCACCTCACCAGAGTCCTGATGGACGGCGGCAGCAGCCTGAACCTGCTTTATCAGGATACAGTGTGCAAAATGGGCATAGACCCCTCAAGGATTAAACCTACGAAGACGACCTTCAAAGGCGTCATACCAGGTGTAGAGGCCAATTGTACAGGCTCAGTCACACTGGAAGTGGACTTCGGATCCCCGGATAACTTCCGAAGCGAGGAGTTAATCTTCGATATAGTCCCGTTCCGCAACGGCTATCATGCTCTGCTCGGACGGATTGCATTTGCAAAGTTCAATGCGGTGCCGCATTACGCATACCTCAAGCTCAAGATGCCAGGCCCTAGAGGAGTCATCACGGTCAACGGAAACATGGAACGCTCCCTTCGAACGGAGGAACACACAGCGGCTCTCACGGCAGAAGTACAGAGCAGCCTCTTAAGGCAATTTTCGAGTCCGGCCGTTAAACGACCGGACATGGCCAAACGCGCCCGGAGTAACATACATCAAGACCACCTAGCACGTTCCGAGCACGCGTAGCAATGCGGCCCCAACCCCAACCCTTGCATGACTGCAAGACTAGTCATTCGCGTACATCATTATGCTCTGGAGATACCATGGGCATAGGGGGAGGTGCACGACCACGATAGGCCCAGAGTGCAGCTCAACCATACCAGGGGCTCCCAAGTGTGTCGCTCTTTTTCTTTTTCTTTTTTTACCCACAGGACTCCGTTCACCAGAGGCCTTGTCCGGTAGTAGACCTGCCGAACTCACGATGCAACAGCCAGGGAAGGAGAAAGGCTACGACGAACACTGAAGTGGTCTCCATTACGAGCATTAAATCTGTTTAATACACCATTCCGCAGCCTATCCCTGGAGGGGGACATGTTTAATAGTCCAATCCCTTGCTTACCGCACTATTTGTATTGCTCTGCATTCATGGCAGTATTTCTGAATAAAAATGCATCGTTTTTTTGCTTATAATTGCATTCCTTTCTTATATATGTTCGTTTACGACATGTTGCATCCGTACACTTTGGTACGGCCGAATACACCAGGGGCTTAAGTTCCCCGCATTATGGTGTGATAAGTCCGAACACTTTCACAAGTGCGGCACCCCGAACTTTTACCATTATATGCATCGGTTCCGAATCATGTCTTGGGTCAATAGTTGGGTTTGCCTGGCTCCCATGTTTTGGTACCTTACGTTCCGTTTTATCGGCTAAGGTAGCACTAGGAGAACCACTGCGATTGCGCCCCGGTTGAGCTGGGCGAGCGCCTCAGTGGAAAAAGCTAAAACTGACCATCATGATAAGGCGAGAGCTGGTCGCTGTTCGAGAGGTTTTTTCGAGTCCCTAAAGACTTATGCCGCTTAGAGTGAGGAACCGGCTTTGTCCGGCCCAGGCGTGGATAGCGCGTCGACCCACTGCGGAATGGGTGCCACCTAACTATGATTCAGTGAAGGTTCCAAGGAATGGCACCGAAAGGTGTCAGATGATGATTGAACTGAACTATCTAAATCTGTAACCGCCGACCCGACTCGTGCTTTTTCGGACACCGTTTTTGCAGGATCCTGTGAGGCCCGGCGCTCAATCAATCAGCCACCAGTAGAGGATAAAGTAAAAAGGGGTTCATCAATGAGAGGCACATGAGATTCTGTATTGGCCAACTCTTTCTAACTATCACTAGGCCAGATACTCCGATTCTCTGTGGACGATTTCCTTCTCTCTCGTTCAATGCCCTTTGGTCTCGAGGATCACCATTTGGTGGGGTTGGGGTCACACCCGAAGTCATATTGGAGAATTGAGCGGAACTACTTCCATGTGCACTCTTTTCTCGGATCAGTCACCACTGAGTTCTGCTTTCCTCGCAGAGTTGGCTTTTGTTTACCGAGGGTTCGAATCCCTCTCTTTCCGATTCTGTTAATTCACCAACGTTACCGACCACAATGAAATTTCTACGAACTCGGTCTTCCGAACACTAGGGGCTTTGCCGAAATTTAAAATTATAGAATTCTATGGCTAAGTGAGAGTGTTCAAGCATTATAAGTCCAGTTGCCTTGTTCGTTGTGTTGAGCGCCTCCCTAGATAGACCCAAACATGGGAACAAGAGTGCTCAAGTTTATCCCGAACACCCCAGCACTAGTGGCATGGGGGCTGAAGCCAACGACTTGCTATCTCTCAAATTTGATAAACGGCCGCACAGAAGGTAATATTTTAAATTAATAAGCGTTGCTTAGCGCATATGAACAAAGTTTTCAGCGCACAGGATAACACATTGCGAGTCTACTCAAATATTACATCTTTGGAGCACTCATCCGCAATCTTGCAGGCACCCTTCAGGACACTCTTATAATACATTTCGGGCGTGCGATACTCCTTGCCCGCCGGCGGCGCGTCCGTCAGAAGCTTCTCAGCATCCAGCCTGCCCTAGTGCACTTTTTGCACGGGCAAGGGCCCGGCGGGCACCTTCAATGCAGGCAGAGCGCTTGACGACTTCCACCCAGGGACACGCATCCACCAACCGCCGCACTAGGCAAGTAGCTCCCAGGCATGGCCTCCTCGGGCCACAGCCAAACTATGAGGCCCTTCATGGCCTATTCGGCTACCTTGTGGAGCTCGACCAGCTGCTTCAGCTGGTCACTAAGGGGCACCGGATGTCCGTCCTCAGCATACTGAGACTAGAAGACCTTCTCCGTCGAGCTCCCCTCCTCGGCCCGGTAGAATGCGGCAGCATTGGACACGCTGCGAGGCAGATCTGCAGACGCTCCTGGAGAGCTCCGAATTCGGGTAAGTAACAGGTAATTCACATTCACATGCTTGCTTTGCATGAAAAATGCCTTACCTGCCGCTATTTTCTTCTCCGCCTCAATCTCCTGGAGGGCCTTATGGGATTCGGCCTTAGTGGCATTGGCACTCTCAAGAGCCGAGGCAAGCTCGGACTCTCGAGTCTTCGAGTCGCGCTCCAAACTCTCATGCTTTTCCATGAGACCCTGGAGCTCTTGCTGCACCTCCGCCACCCGCGCCTCCTGCTTCTCTCTCTCCGCTCGTTCCGCGGCCGCATTACGCTCGGCCGCGGACATGGCCTCCTTCAGGGTCGCCACCTCGTTCGTGGCCCCTGCAGTGCCCACGTTATCCTTGTTATTTTTCATGCAACCAAAATCCTTTTCTGTAAGGTACAAATTTAATATGCTGTTACTCACCCTCTTTGTCCTCGAGCTGCTTCTTGGCAAGGCCGAGCTCATTCTCGTACCGCTCGAGGTTCTGCTTCAAAGCATCGACCTCCGCAGTCAGTGCGGCAGAGGTCAGCAGCACAGCCTGCAATCCCATATTGACATAATTTTTAGAACCCCTGCTTATATATTTTTAGATCCTCAGTCCGGCTTTTCTTTCCGAACACCGAACCGAGCATCAGGGGCTACTGTCTATGTGGTATTACATTACATATTTTAAAATTTCTTTCCTCAAAGCCTGTTAGAAGGCTACTGCAGGCTTCAGTCAGCCCGCTCTTGGCGAGCTGAACCTTCTGAATCACCGCACTCATGATAGTGCGGTGTTCTTCCTCGATGGAAGCGCCGTTGAGCGCCTCCAGCAAGTTATCCGGCGCCTCCGGTTGGATGGAGGCCGCCGGTTTCATGGTCTTGCCCTTCTTACGAAGGGGCCGCCTGCCGGACTCCGGAACCACTGCTGATTCCGGTGTGGAGTCCGGTGCAAAGTCCGGGAGGTTGCCTAGCGGCACCTCCGGAGCCTCCTCCTCCTGATGGGTCCCCTCCTGGGATCCCACCTCGGCGTCGTCAGCGTCACGGGGAGTTGAGGCGGTCGGAAGGGAATCCACATCCGACGGAGCCAAGGGCCCGCTCGATGAAGCGGGAAGATCATCCTCGGCCGGACTACAGGTTGTATGCGGCATTAGAAGGACACTACGTGGCACAAAGAGAAATTATAAATCATTCAGGAATCCGGATACTTACGATCTCGCCAGGGGCTTGGCCCTTGAGGGCCACCCCTCGTCGCCGTCGTCGGCGTTGGCGGAGCAGTCTGGAGGAAGGGTCCTTCCCTTCTTGGACCCTTCGGCCTCCCTCGTTGGGGAAGCCTTCCTCTTCCTCTCTCCCCCCTCTTGGGGAGAGTTCTCTTTCTCCTCCTCGTCTTCGGGGGAGGAGTCCGCCTCGGAGCCATCGGACGAGAGTCCGATACCACCTGGCGCCGGGAACTCCTTCGGGTTCTCGTGGCCTTCTTCTTGGCCTTCTTCTCCGGCACCACATAAAGGGCCGGAACCAGCAGCCCTGTTAAACGGGTGTCCGCTGGGTCTTCGGGAAGGGGAGCCGGACAGTTAACCTGTCCGGACGTCTTCTGCCAGTCCTGTTAAAGGCATTGGGAGTTTCAGATCCCACATAGAGACAAACTATGAAAGAAATGAGTGTCCCATAAAGGATAACAGAGCTTACCTCGCCGGCCGGGCGCTTCGTGCTGAATCCGCGATCTTCAGTTGCGGATGCGGGGGCTTCTCCGCCCTTGAACAGCACCCTCCAGGCAGCTTCGTACGTCGTGTCGAAGAGCCTGCTCAGGGTCCGGTGATGTGCCGGATCAAACTCCCACAAATTGAAAGCCCGTTGCTGGAAGGGGAGAATCCGGCGGACGAGCATGACCTGGTTCACGTTAACAAGCTTGAGCTTCTTGTTCACCAGGGTCTGGAGATAGGACTGGAGTCCGGTCAGCTCCTCCGAACTACCCCATAGCAAGCCCTTCTCTTTCCAGGAGGTGAGCTGCATGGGGATACCAGATCTGAACTCGGGGGCCACTGCCCATTTAGGGTCACGCGGCTCGGTGATGTAGAACCACCCCGATTGCCACCCTTTGACGGGCTCCACGAAGGCACCCTCGAGCCAGATGACGTTGGGAATTTTTCCCACCATGGCGCCTCCGCACTCCGCTTGGACGCCCTTCACCACCTTCGGCTTGACATTGAAGGTCTTTAGCCACAAGCCAAAGTGGGGCTGGATGCAGAGGAAGGCCTCGCACACGGCGATAAACGCCGAGATGTTGAGGATGAAGTTTGGCGCCAGATCGTGGAAGTCTAGGCCGTAGTAGTACATGAGCCCCCGGACGAAGGATGAAGTGGGAAGCCCAGTCCGCGGAGGAAGTGGGGAAGGAATACGACCCTCTCATGAGGCCTGGGGGTGGGGATGAGCTGCCCCTCGTTGGGCAGCCGGTGCGCGATGTCGCTGGACAGGTATCCGGCGCCGCGCAGCTTCTCGATGTGCCCCTCTGTAACGGAGGAGGCCATCCACTTGCCTCCCGCTCCGGACATGGCTGGAGAAGGTTGAGGCGAGATGTGCGGACTGGGGCGCTGGAGCTCGAGTGCGCAGAGATGGATAAGCAAAGGAGGAAGAAGGCGTAGGTGAAAAAGGCGGATCCTTATCCCCTTATATATGGGCGGCCAAAGACTATGCGTCCCCCCGGCCTGGTAAAACTCGCTTATCTCCCAAGCGCCGCAATCAATGGCGCGGTTGGGTTACCCACGTCCGTATTGATGGGAATCCTGGAATAAGGGGAACACGATCTCTGCTTCGACAAGACGTGCCAAGGAAACCGCTTCGCTAAACGCGCTAAGGTGGTATAATAAAACGATTCAAGTAAAGGCTTGGTAGTGGTGTGACATCACGCCACAGAATATGTCAGCAGATTGAACTTGTGTAAATATTATTCTCTCTACGGTGGTATGTGGAATTTATTTTGCAGAGCCGGACACTATCCTGGTGTTCACAATCTTCTATGAATTATTCGGAGGAGGAACCCGCCTTGCAATGCCAAACAATATGCGCGCCGGACTCATCGTCATTGAAGCCTGGTTCAGGGGATACCGAGGGAGTCCTGGACTAGGGGGTGTCCAGATAGCCGGACTATCATCGTCGGCCGGACTCCAAGACTATGAAGATACAAGATTGAAGACTTCGTCCCATGTCCGTATGGGACTTTTCTTGGCGTGGAAGGCAAGCTTGGCAATACGGATATGTAGATCTCCTACCATTGTAATCGACTCTGTGTAACCCTATCCCTCTCCGGTGTCGATATAAACCGGAGGGTTTTAGTCCGTAGGACGGACAACCATTACAACAATCATACCATAGGCTAGCTTCTAGGGTTTAGCCTCCTTGATCTCGTGGTAGATCCACTCTTGTACTACCCATATCATCAATATCAATCAAGCAGGAGTAGGGTTTTACCTCCATCGAGAGGGCCCGAACCTGGGTAAAAACATTGTGTCCCTTGTCTCCTGTTACCATCTGCCTAGACGCACAGTTCGGGACCCCCTACCCGAGATCCGCCGGTTTTGACACCGACATTAAGGTTGGCTGTCTGGCTCATGTAAGGTGCAACTATAATTTTCTTATCCTTTTGTGCAGTTCCACTAAAATAAAGTGCCATTGTGGTGACAATGACGGCTCCATCTTGCAAAGGCTAATAAAATGTTACACGAGATTACCGGCAGAACTTGACGGAGATTTTGGAAACTCCAATCACCATTTTGTGCAGTTCCACCAAAATTGAGAGATGTTGCCCACGTGACATTTTAGTTGAACTACACAAGACACTCATTCCAAAAAAAGTGTTTTGTGCAGTTCACCAAAAGGTCACAATAGCAACAAGGTGAAATGGATATCCCTATCTGCACAAAAAGATAAAAAGTAAATAGTTGCTGGTCAATAAGAATATACGAAACATATACAAAATGAAAAGAAGCATCTTAATTATGTTCATGGCAATAACGCAACAACAGTAGAAATTTTAAAACGTCAGCAATGCTTCATGTTACCAGAAGCATTACGATCAACAATGAGATTCCTCAAATATGGGATTACTTTAATGGTGACATTGCTTGTTTACCAGACACAGTAAATCAACAACAGCTAAAGAGTTGGTTTAAGGGCATGGGACTGTGGGGACACCAGGACACTCAGCAACGTAAAGGAGCAACTTACTTATCATAATGGGGAAAACAGCAGGAGTGCCATTTGTAACACAGTTTAATTGCATCTTATCATTGGAGGCATTAGATTAACAATAACACTGGTTAGACATGTCCCTAAGGCAGCAGTGTGATCGCTTCATTTTACACGCGCCTTTACATTAAGAACATCAAAAGGTTGGTATAAGGACATGCGACAGTGGACGCATCAGCACAATGTACCTACAAGGAGGCATAAAGTGGTGATGCCGAGTTTGTTCATGTTATGTGAGGGTACCAAACCTAGTCCTGGAGACCTTGTACTATGTGAGGGCAGCAAATCTAGTCCTGGAGACCTTTTACTATGTGAGGGAAGCAAATCTAATCCTGGAGACCTTTTACTATGTGAGGGAAGCAAATCTAATCGTGGAGACCTTTTACTATGTGAGGGCGGCAAATCTAATCCTGAGACCTTTTACTATGTGAGGGCAGCAAATCTAATCCAGGAGACCTTTTACTATGTGATGGCAGCAAATCTAATCTTGGACATACACTGTTGACTTGTCCACCAGCTGCCACTTTCTATCCTTTCTTCAACCAATAATAGATCAGTTCCTTGTCTAGTTTGTACTGCGTTTTCCCATTATTTCCCTTTTCAAACAAGAGATCGGTTGGGTATCCGGTCTCTACTACTGTCACCATATTATTTCCTCTTTGAATCAAGTACTAGATTCATGCTACAACTTTCGCCCCTTTCTTCGTTGTTTGAACAAAGCCCTAGATTCGAATGCGTGAAGTAGCTTTACCCCTAATAATACTAAAAATTTAGGTGGCTTTGGAAGAGCTGATGGGAGTAGAAAAAGATGCACATGCAGACCCGTGGGGAGCTGGGGAAGTAGAGCAAGGCCGCTCTTGAAGAACTTATACCTGAGGGTCACCGGGATGTCGACGGCGGCAGGTCGCATCTGCGAACAATACGGTAGGGAGGAAGAAGGGTCGGAGGACCTCCCAAGCCGGTGTTGTGTCGGAGAGAACGGCATGGGCAGAGGATCGGGCCCCTCCGGTAGCTGTGGGTTTCCTCCCTCGGTGGTGATGACTGCGTGAAAGATGCACCTTTCAGTCCTCTACACACACCGGCCGGATCTGTGACCAGCGGTGAGCAGAGAGAAAATGTCGCTACCGCTGTCTTGTTTATATCTGGAGAGGATGAGAGAATGAAGAGACCAACATTAGTAAAGCAAGCGCTCATGCCCCTGCGTACATATATAGTGGAGTGATTATCTTTTTTCTCTCCACAAAAAGTGTTTCAATTTGTGTACGTGGCATTAAAGAAAAGAAACTCTCTATTTAAGGTGACTACTGTACGACTCCTACTTACTAGTAGTAGTACTAGTATTGTTCACTTGTGCTCCCCGCCCCTCCATTCATTGAACAACCCCACGGGTGAATAAACATAAAGTAAGTATTGTATTTATATAGAACGAACAAGCTCAAACTATTTTTTGCGTAGTTAAAAGTTGAGGGCGGGGCTTTTCCCGGGCAGTACGTGCGGCAGTTTTCAGGTAGGCGGTTTGATAGAGAGGCGAGGAGGGTGAGCGAGTGGGGGATTCTCAAACATACTGCTGGAAAGGTCAGGCTGTGCGATTTGATGGCGTGTTACTGCTAGAATGACTTGTGATATGACCACTCACTATAGTCATGAATTGCTTGCGCTCCGACCAAGGTGATGCCCCCTTCTGTTTCGCGCTCTAATCTGGTGCATGACACGTCGACCCGGATGCTGGCTCTCCCACATGTAGGAGTAGTAAGAAGGAGCAACGAATGATGTGGTATATACTAGTACTACTACTACTCAGGTCGGAGGAGTGCGAACCACGGTAGCCCAGTGAACCAGCAGTGTGAACCACGACAGTCCAGTGAACCAGCAGTGCGAACCACGGTAGCCCAGTGAACCAGCAGTAGAAAACAATGTGGTGATATGGCCATAAAAACAATGTGCTACGGTCCACACATCGTTTGGGGCTGTGAGCGAAACTTCGGCCGGATCTCCTCATGGATGGAACCCGAATAGGCGATAAACCTGGACTAGGGACTTGAGTGTTTAGGTAGGTCGTGGCCGACACCCACGTTGGGCTTCCGCTTGAAGGTTGCCGAGTACATGTCGTGTAAACGGCGGTAAGTGGTGAGAGCGTGTATGAAGAAGTACACCCCTGCAGGGTTAACATCATCTATTCGAATAGCCGTGTCTGCGGTAAAGGACTTCTGGGTTGCCTGTACAGTTCATAGACAAGTGAAAGTGGATACTTTAAAATGCGCAAGATAAGCGTGAGTGCTATGGATGGCGCTCTCATAGGGAGACGAGAGTGGATCCATAGTAGTGTATTGATATGGTGAATATGTGGACTCGTGTGCGCCACCTCAAAAGAGTTACTTGCAGTCATAGTTTAGGATAGCCACTGAATCAAAGCTGGCTTGCTGCAGTTAAACCCCACCATCCCCTTTGTTGATAATGATGCATATGTAGTTAGTTCTGATGTAAGTCTTGCTAGGTACATTTGTACTCACGTTTTCCTATTTTATGTTTTTGCAGAGAGACTTCAGTCTCGCTAGTAGTTCCACATGGACTTCGACGTTTAGCTTGTTACCTCAGCTACGATCTTGTGTCCTCGGTAGGATCTGGTATATAGTCAGGCTTCTCAGCCTTTTTCATTTGTAGATGTCTGTACTCAGACATGTTAGCTTCCGCTTGTGCCTTGATTTGTATGCTCTGAATGTTGGGTCATGAGACCCATGTTTGTAATATCTCGGTCCTCGGAGACTAATGAATAAATACTTGAGTCGTAGAGTCATGTTGTGATGCCATGTTGTATTTGCACCTATCGAGCATATTGTGTGTATGTTATTGAAATGCTTGGTATGTGTGGGATCTGACTATCTAGTTGTTTATCTTTAGTAGCCTATCTTACCGGGAAATGTCTCCTAGTGTTTCCACCGAGCCATGGTAGCTTGCTATTGCTCTGGAACACTTAGGCTGGCCGGCATGTGTCCTTCTTCGTTCCTGTATCTGTCCCTTCGGGGAAATGTCACGCGATGAATACCAGAGTCCTGTTAGCCCGCTACAGCCTGGTTCACCGGAGTCCTGCTAGCCCAGTGCTATAGCCTGGATTCACTCGCTGATGACCGACACGTTCGATGCTGGGTCATGGATGCCTGTCCCTATAAGTCTGTGCCACTTTGGGTTTACGACTAGCCATGTCAGCCCGGGCTCCTTATCATATGGATGCTAGCGACACTATCATATACGTGTGCCAAAAGGCGCAAACGGTCCCGGGCAAAGGTAAGACGACACCCGTGGGAATACCGTGCGTGAAGCCGCAAAGTGATATGAGGTGTTACATGCTAGATCAATGTGGCATTGAGTCAGGGTCCTGACAGCTTTGGTATCAGAGCCTGACTGCCTGTAGGATTACCAAGCCAAGCTGGTCGAAGTTGAGTCTAGAAATGCTTTAGTTATATGTAGGGGAATTGATTGTGTGATGGAAAGTAAGGCTCTTTTTACTCCTTATACCTCATGGCCTTCTGATCTGAGTCAACCTCTTCTCTTCTACGGGGATTTAGAACTAGGCCTTCTCATCTATCTACTAGGATCACGTGTTACTAATCCATAGACTTATAGGATTGCTGGATTTAAGCCTCGTTTCAGTTCCTATTACTTCCATATGTTAACTATTGATCTCGAAACCTTGATATTGTGCTTCTAAGTGGCTATGCCACCATTTTTGTAGTATGTCTCAAATCTTTTTGAGCATTACAGCCGTTATGCTGTCCGAGTCATCCCAGGTTTCTAAACAATCTGATGCACTTGCAAATCCTTTCCCTGGTTTTGATGTTCCTTTGGGCCAGGTTAATCACACTAATTGCTGAGTTGAGGTATTCTATTGCCTCGACATATATTTTGGAATTATTATTATGACCCTAGGTGTTTTAGGGAGTCACCTGGTAATCTAGCAATGTTTAGTGTTTCCAGTGTGATGATTCTGGCCTTTATTCCCGAAAGCATCCCGTGATGCAATTTAGTTAGTAGGTATTCTACTCCTGGGTTTTGAACCCGAGATTCAACCTACTTACTTCATGTTGATAGTGTTTGCTCGTTCCTTTAGGTTATTAGTGACCTTTGCATTAGTTCTCGAGGTCCGTGGTATTTCCTTCTTCCAAATACTATGAGCCATTCTTGGCAGAAGTTCCTCGCTGAACCGAAAGATCACAACAAGAGTACTCTCGAAGAGTTCTCTATTCTATATCGTGACCCTGCCAGTCCTACCTTCCCCGCATGGGTTATCCGGAAGAAAAATGTTGAACTTGGTTCGACATACTAATCTATGCATCCACAACTCAGAAAAGCATATGTTCCTTTGAGTTGTCCCCCTTTAGTTGTATCCTGACCTTCGTCTATCGATTGATAGTCAGGAGTAGTCGTGCACTCGTGTTCATCGATGCCTTTTACTCGGATTCCAGAATGACTAGGAGAAACAAACTCCAGTACCTCATCCATTTCTAGGATTGGGTCAAAGTAGTTGCACCTCGCAGATCAAAATGCCAACCCAGCTTTTGCTCCGTTCTACCTTGGAGTATTACCATCTTTTATATCGGGATTATTATAGGAATTGCACACCATCCCATGAACTCTTGGTACGGTGATACTTCTTGACATCATTGTTCATTCCTCGGTCCCGTGTTGTTGTAACTGGAATGCCGACAAGTGAACCATGATGTGTGAAATCAATACTCCTAGCAACCGTGTTGCTTGGTAGTAAATGGATAATATTCTCATTCTTAGCGAGTTGGTTATTGAATCATCACCTTAAGGATGATCGTGCTACCTAGTCCTTAGTTCCGGTGCACTCTCCGATCAATAAGTTAGGATAGTGCCAATCCTTGCTTATTTGATCATATCGTCTTGTCTGAAAAGCAAGATTGTTCTCGAGCTTAGTAACATACCGGTGGTTTGTGATTTTCTGAATATCTTCTCGGAAGTATTACCAGGTTGTCACATGACCGCTATGTTGAGTTCGTGATCAAGATGGTTTCTTGTAAACCACCCCTTTTCCAAGAATCTGTGTGGGATACCCCTGAGCTAGTTGGTTAAGCTGAACAACAACTTGGAGAGTTGGAAGATAAAAGTTTGCCTGGCTTAGTTCATTTTAAGGGATATCTTTTCGTGTGTGTGATGAAGAAAGATGATATCTCCATCAATTGATCCTCGAGACCAGTTGTTGGAGCTATCGTCTTGCCAAAACTTTGATTTGAGTATGGGCTATTCTCAAGTCAGATCAGAATCAACGATGTTCGTAATGTTGTCTTACTCTTGGTTGATCCCTCGAGCATACACCATTACA
Organism: Triticum timopheevii; assembly: GCA_963921465.1. Lineage (NCBI taxonomy): Eukaryota > Viridiplantae > Streptophyta > Magnoliopsida > Poales > Poaceae > Triticum > Triticum timopheevii. Next base: position 189,479,734 of record OY997266.1, on the reverse strand, counting down.
TTCTTTGGTCTGACCAATGCTATCACCGTGTTCACATCATGGTGGAAGTCCAGTGTTATGGAAAATTCCGATGAGTTGTTGTTGAACCCATCAGCAACATTTTGTCTCCCCCATGATTCGTGTTGAACATTAAGCTAGTGTTGGAAACTTTGTAAGCAATGCCTTTGTGTCCCGTTCATGAAGCTTATGCTTGGATGGAAGAAGTGACTTCCTCGAATTCATGTGCATTGATGCAAGTTGCCGCCGTGAGTTCGAGAAAGGTTTGTTTTGTTTCCCTTGGGATCATCCCAAATCAGTCATGCATGCATGCGAAGTATTCTATGGTTTGGTAGATTAATTACCTCCACCCCATATGTGTTCCTAGCACACCAAGCCACTAACTGATTTATTCAAGGAGAAGAAGCTCCTTCTTAAGAGCATGCCTTATGCAAGGACTTCGTTATCCTTGATGATGGTTCCCCATCTGAACTCGGTAGTGTTTTATTATAAGCCTACTACGTGGTCATGCTTGTCTGGGACAGCGTGTTCATAGGTTTGTAGCAGAACCAGCTCATATTTTGGAGCTTTCTATTGTAGTTCATTTCCCGAGAATCTCGCAACGTCATCTCGTCGATTTGTGTTGCAAACTTTCATTTTTCTTTTTAGACTTGATGAGTCTGGAATATCCTAACGCCAACCAGATCTGAATCTCGGGCAGATATGATGGTTGGAACGTTTCCCAAGAACGATAATAATGGTCTCACTGTAATCGGTAAAGTGGATGTCGTGGCCAACACACCCAGCCGGAATACCTATTATTGTAGTATCTTGATTAAAGTTGGCCACCTCCCCATAAGGTTCCCGTAGAATTTATTCTAGTAGTTGTTCCTTATGGATTCTTGAGCTGCTGAAGTCCGACCTTTTACCCGATGTTCTGGGTACCAAACCATTTTAATTAATGGGTTGCACTAGCACGTTAAGGAGAACATTAGAAGCGGAGTGCTAAATGTTTCTCGGTCGATCATCCAGACTTTATCCCCTTGGTTTCGCTAAGGTGAAATCTGAGAAGGTGTTATCTTCCTTTGCAACTGCATCATCCATCATTATTCATCATGGTAGTATGCTGTGTTGCCAGGATCCTTGACACGGAGATTGGTAAACCCTGATGAATATGGAAATGCTCAAGTTCTTGAGAGCACGCACAAGCGCTAGGTGTTATCATCGGCACTAACTGGGATTGCTCTCAGTTTCCTCGGTTATGTTATAACCTTTCAAACAGTAGACTCACTCTCTACCGTTGCGCTTCTCCTTAGTTACTAAAATCATCCCTTGTGTTGTTTTCAACAAGGTAATCCACATCATCCATTCTAATCCGGGCATGCCATTCTACCGACCCCCTCCTAACGATCGCTCGAGAATTGCCTTAGGCTGGTATAAAGAGTTTCGATGATCTCCGAATCAAAGGTAATTCTTTTTGCCACTTAAGGGAATATTTCTACGAGTCACCTCTCCCAAGGTGCCCCGTTATGGATCATAGTAATTGTTTCCTCGCTACTTTGAAACCCTCGTCAAATTATGTCTTCTGTCCTTCCTGATGCATGTCTTGCCTCTCAGCTCTAGAGATGTTTCTACGTCTCATTCTGTGAGTTGATCTTGTGATCATGAGATGATCCTAAGTTGCTCGAACCTCAAGAAGATCGATTCTTCTAAAACTCTCCTTTTCCTCTTGTTGTCATGTTGGATGAAGACCTTGCAAGCAAAGACGTCAAGATTGTTTTGAGTCAACAGATCAACACCTCGAGAAGACAGTTGGATCTTGGAGCTCATGTTATTAGTTTATGTCCCCTTGTCTTCTTACCTCACGTCTTGAATCTCGGGACGAGATTCTTGTTTAGTGGGGGTGAGTTGTCACAACCCTAGACTTTGCTTGTATTAGCTGCATTGGAGAGCATCCTGCATCATGTCTGAATTTCTGAAACTTGAATTGAGGATTGTTGAAACCTCAGAAATCTAATTAAAAGAAGGGCAAGCACCCTTTAAATTGCATTCTGTGAATCCAAAATGCCCTAAAAATAGTTTTGTGAATTTTGGCAAGAGTTATATATCAAACCAAAATTCTGGAACATTTTAAGGAATTATTTGGTCTCTGAATTTAAATCAATAATCTATTTGAATTTGGGGATATATTCATAATATATAATGAATATATTTTCAAATGCTTTGAAATGTTTTATGTACTTTTGGAATAGTCTAGAGAGGTAACCTAAAATATTTCAGAATGTTTTGGCACTGTTTGAAATTATTTTGAATTTGAAAACAGTGGCAAAATAAAATAAAAAGGGAAACAAAACAGAAAAATTAAAAAGAACAGAACTCACCTAGTGCCACCAACCGGCCCAGCTCCTATGTAGCCCACTGGCCGGCCCAGCACTGTGCTGGCCCGTGCCAGTCATCGCCTACCTCTGCCAATAGGCAGAGGAGGGACACGGCGCACGCGCCCGAGCTCGCCATGCCACCACCCTGCTCGTCTGCATCACTTGGTCACCGCTTCGACGCCGCGAACGCCTCCCCCCCCCCCCCCGGTGTCGCCCCGGTCCATCCGACACCTCACTCTCCCCCCTGCTCTCTCCCCATGCTTCCTCAACGCCATGGCCGACGCAGCCGCGTCCCCGCCGACGAGCTCCCCCACGGCCACAGCCATCTCCGAGCCCCTCCGACGCGCCCCCGAGCTCTGCCGTGACGCCCCCTTCCTCTCCACCCAGGCGCGCCCCGCCGGAAGCCCTGCAGCGTCGTCCACGGCATCGTCCTCAACCTCTGGCCGCCGGCGAACTCTTCGGGGACTCGCGAGCTCCAGTCCCTCCCCGGCCTCGCCGTTACCTCTACCGGATTCTCCGTGAGCCCACGCCTCTTTCCCCTCTCTCCCCATGCTCGTCCGCGCCTTCTAGCCACCATGGCCATCGGAGCCGATTGCTCCTCGCCGCCGGCCATGTCGCAACCGCGGCTACGGCCGTGCAAGCACGCGTCCGAGCTTACCACTGAGCTCACCGCACTCCCTCGAGTCGACACACGACTGTCCACGGTTCCTCCCGTGCCTCGCACCACCCACACCGTTGTTGCCCGAACTCCGGCCGCCGCGGAAGTGCTCGCCGCCGTCAACCCCGGCCATCCAGCTGCTGCCGCTACCACCACTAGATGCGCGAGAACGTCAGGAAGCCGTAGGAGCAAACCCCGCCTCAAACCATGGCCCGTAGCGCAATCCTGACGCGGACGTCGCCGCGATCTGAGGTCGCCGGCGGTTAAACGTCGGCAGCTGACGTGGCGCTGTTTTAGTTAGCACTAATGACCATGCTAAACACCCCCAGAGCCACTGCCGTGTGGGCCCCTGTGCCTGTTTAGGTTAGTTTAATTTCTGTTTAGATTAGTGCTAACGTCACGGACCCCACGTGTCAGCTCTGACTTTGACCAAGTCAGCGCTGACCGGTCCCACCTGTCATATACCCAAACAAGCCAGAGACACTGACGTATGAGTCCCATAGGTCAGGTTTGACCTGGCCGACCCAGTTGACCTGCTGACGTCACACCTATGTCATGCTGACGCAGTAACTTATTTTTTGGATTTATTCTTATATAGGAAATTCCAGAAAATGTTGCAAACTTCAAAAAATCATAGAAAATCAACCGTAGGTCCAAATCAAACAAATTATATATGAAAAATGATCAGAAAAATGCAATCTATCCATCTGTATCAGTTTCATGCATGTTTAAAAAATTTAACTTGCTGTTTAGTGCAAAACATGATAAAGCACTATTTAAGATCACAAATGTGTTTGAACTTTGAATCTTTGGTTCAAAATAGCTCAAACCCATCTGGTTGTAGTTGCATTAGCCCAACACACTCATTTTACCATGTCATGATCATGCATCATATTGTGCATTGCATTGATTGTGTTTCTTCTCTGTTGCCGGTATTTGTCCCCTCTCGATAGACGTGGTTTCAACGATGAGATCGATGACACTGATGAACAGCTATATTATCTTTGGAAGTGCCAGGCAAGCAAAACCCCCTTGTTCATTCCGATACAATCCTACTCTCTCGCTCCTGCTCTCTTTTACTGCATTAGGACAACAACGATTCATCTGTTACTTGCTGCGGTAGCTGAACCCCTTTATCCTTTGCATGACCTGTCATTCCACAGTAAATAGATGAAACCCACTAGAATGAGTAGGAGTTGTTTGAGCCCTGTTGTGCCTACTCATTCATGCTTGTTTGTCATGCCTGCTATTGCCTAGAGTTGTGTCAGGTCTGATTCATCCGGGATGAATCAGAGGTGCGTGAACATGTCCTACTGTGTGTGAGCTAAGTGTGTGAACACGATTTGGTAAAGGTAGCGGTGAGAGGCCATGTAGGAGTACATGGTGGGTTGTCTCATTGCAGCCGTCCTCAGGAACTGAGTTCTGTGTTTGTGATCCATGATACAGTTACTACCATGCATTGGGCCCGAAACCAATGGACCCTCTCGGCTTCTTATTCACCCTAGTCCTATGTCCAGGAGTTGCAAGTAGTTTCTGGTGTTTGTAGTATGCTGGAGGCCGTGGGCAGCGCTGACCGGAGGGGTGGGCTGTGATGCGGTAGGCACGTGGCACGGTGTACCGGGCGCCCGTTTGGTGTCCCGGGAACCCTGCACACATCGTTTGGGGCTGTGAGCGAAACTTCGGCCGGATCTCCTCATGGATGGAACCCGAATAGGCGATAAACCTGGACTAGAGACTTGAGTGTTTAGGTAGGTCATGGCCGATAGCCACGTTGGGCTTCCGGTTGAAGGTTGCCGAGTACATGTCGTGTAAACGGCAGTAAGTGGTGAGAGCGTGTATGAAGAAGTACACCCCTGTAGGGTTAACATCATCTATTCGAATAGCCGTCTCCGCGGTAAAGGACTTCTGGGTTGCCTGTACAGTTCATAGACAAGTGAAAGTGGATACTTTAAAATGCGCAAGATAAGCGTGAGTGCTATGGATGGCACTCTCGTAGGGAGACGGGAGTGGATCCATAGTAGTGTATTGATATGGTGAATATGTGGACTCGTGTGCGCCACCTCAAAAGAGTTACTTGCAGTCATAGTTTAGGATAGCCACTGAGTCAAAGCTGGCTTGCTGCAGTTAAACCCCACCGTCCCCTTTGTTGATAATGATGCATATGTAGTTAGTTCTGATGTAAGTCTTACTGGGTATATTTGTACTCACGTTTGCCTATTTTATGTTTTTGCAGAGAGACTTCAGTCTCGCTAGTAGTTCCACGTGGACTTCGACGTTTAGCTTGTTACCTCAGCTACGATCTTGTGCCCTCGGTAGGATCTGGTATATAGTCAGGCTTCTCAGCCTTTTTCATTTGTAGATGTCTGTACTCAGACATGTTAGCTTCCGCTTGTGCCTTGATTTGTATGCTCTGAATGTTGGGTCATGAGACCCATGTTTGTAATATCTCGCTCCTCGGAGCCTAATGAATAAATACTTGAGTCGTAGAGTCATGTTGTGATGCCATGTTGTATTTGCACATATCGAGCATATTGTGTGTATGTTATTGAAATGCTTGGTATGTGTGGGATCTGACTATCTAGTTGTTTATCTTTAGTAGCCTCTCTTACCGGGAAATGTCTCCTAGTGTTTCCACTGAGCCATGGTAGCTTGCTACTGCTCTAGAACACTTAGGCTGGCCGGCATGTGTCCTTCTTCGTTCCTGTGTCTGTCCCTTCGGGGAAATGTCACGCGATGAATACCAGAGTCCTGTTAGCCCGCTACAGCCTAGTTCACCGGAGTCCTACTAGCCCAGTGCTACAGCCTGGATTCACTCGCTGATGACCGACATGTTCGATGCTGGGTCATGGATGCCTGTCCCTGTAAGTCTGTGCCAGTTTGGGTTACGACTAGCCATGTCAGCCCGGGCTCGTTATCATATGGATGCTAGCGACACTATCATATACGTGTGCCAAAAGGCGCTAACGGTCCCGGGCAAAGGTAAGGTGACACCCGTGGGAATACCGTGCGTGAGGCCGCAAAGTGATATGAGGTGTTACATGCTAGATCAATGTGGCATTGAGTCGGGGTCCTGACAACCTCTTTGCTTTCAATTCTACCGGAGTATCTCAGAAATGTTGGTGGTGTTTCTCATCGTCATTTGAAGATCGAAGAAGAATTTTTTCCTCCAAATCTTGCCCGTTCTCTCGAAGATTCATGGGTCTAGCTTCATATTATCATCTCGAATTATTCCATTAGTCAGTTATTCTTTTGTTACCCATCCGGAGTATGTCAAGAGTTGTCTTTCCATTGCTTTTCACCGGAGGCCATCATTCCAGAAGAATTCTTTGTCCTCACATTTCAGCTACCGTTATCCGTTTATCCCGGTGCTTCGTTCAAGTGTTCTTTAATCAGCTCATGATCTCTTTGTTCTTTTGCATCTAAATCCCCCTCAAGCATATTGGTTCTTCAAATTCTTCCTGGCGATTCTTTCTCTTTTCTTTGTTCATTTTCATTTCTAACGGTGGCTCGTTCAACATTCCTATTCCTTGTCGGTATATCAATTAATTCGCTCTTTCCAAATCCTACCGGTGGTTCATGAAGACCTTCCCAAATTTCGCGCTATATTCCCCCCCTAATCTTTTTCAACGCGAATAAGTAGTATGCAAATCCATTGTTTTCTCATCAATTTATTTGGTGGAGGATAAGCATATCATAATTCTTATTCTCATTTCATCGTGGTCAAGTTGGTTAATTCTTTTCTTCGGAGATTGTTCGTGATGAGTGATTTTTCTCGGATCTAAGTTGTTCGTATTTTATTTTTCGGAGTTCCAAGCTTCTCGCTGGCTTCGTCGTGAAGCTCCATCTGAATCACCGCAAGGCTCATCTTATTCTTTCATCCTCCAATCTTATCTCGTCATCCTTTTGTTACCGGAGTTCTTCATGATTTAATTCATTCTTCAAGAGTGCATCAAGATTCTTGTTGGTGGAGTTCAAGTATCTTTCTTCTCGAGTCTCGAGGTGTAATTAATTCTCCGTATTCTTTTGAAGTGGAGTTTTCCATTTCTTCGTTCTTCTCAGCTATCCAATTATTTCCGTTTGTGGCCGGTTATCACCTTATGATATTGAGATGTTACCTATAAGACCACAACAAGCTTATTCTTTTCGTTGTTGATTTTCTCAACAACTCTGTTTAAACCTTCCTTCTAAAGACGCTTTCAATTTAATTCGTGGCACAAGTTGTCATTTTCTTCTCTGTTCTTTTCATTCAACTCTTGCAATTCTTTCCGGAGGTTATGTGTCATGTCTTCATCAAGTAACATTCCATCCTCTCAAGCTCGTGTTCTATTCTTTCCATGTTCAGTCAGAGTTTTGCCTAAATCCTTTCAGTCTTATTCGTTTCTTATCTCGTTCTAACCGGAGTGGTTTCATAGTCTATCTGATTCCGTGAGCTTTCGATTCTCGTCATTCTCGTTCTTCCTCTCTTCATCTCGAGTGCTCTCGATTCTTTGCTTCTTCTCTTGAGTTCTTGTTTCACCTCATCACTTTCCCCTTCCGTCTGGTCCTAAGATCTTGGGACGAGATCTCTTGTTAGTGGAGGAGTGTTGTAACGCCCCGGATTCGATGCGCTAGGTGTCTGCCAGTTATTCGCCGTCGTTGCCATGTCATTTGCTTGCGTGTTGCACTTTGCCATGTCATCATATGCATTTCATATCATGTCGTCATGTGCATCGCTTTTGCATACATGTTCGTCTCAGGCATCCAAGCATTTTCCCCGTTGTCCGTTTTGCAATCCGACACTCCTATGTCCTCCGGCGTTCCCCTTTTGACTCTTGTTGTGAGCGGGTGTTAAACATTCTCGGAATGGACCGTGATTTGCCAAGCGGCCTTGGTACACCACCGGTAGACCGACTGTCAAGTTTCGTGCCATTTGGAGTCCGTCTGATACTCCAACGGTTGACTGGGTAACCGCAAAGGCCTCTGTTGTGTCCAGCCCAACACCTCTCCAGAGTGGCCCAATAACCCATCCAAACCTCCTCGATGCTCTCGGTCATTCGATCACGATCGCGTGGCTGAAAACCGCTCCTCATTTGGACTCTCCTACCTCCCTCTACCTTTAAATATGTGCCTCCCGCGAAATTTTCGCGGATGAAACCCTAGCCTCTTCCTCCTCCCGTCGCCGGACACGTCCGTCCGCCGCCGGACACGTCCGCCCCGCCGCCGCAGCCAACCACGGGCCGCCACGTGTCCCCGCCGCCGTCTCCACCGCGCCTCCACCGCATGGGCCCGCCAGAGCCCATCCGCGGCCCGCCCTGGGCCGATCTGGGCCCAGGCGCCCGTAGCCGCCGCTCCGCCCAAGCTCTGCCCGAGCCGCCCGTCGCCCGAGCTCCGCGTCGCCCGCCGGCGACCACCGCCTGCACTCCACCCCGCTGCCTCGCCGCCGTCCAACTCCGGCGACCGGAGCGCCACCGGTCCAGGCCGGCCCCGTCTCCTCCTTCTTCTCCCCGTCCTTCTCTCCCCCGCGCTCATCTCCCTCTCTCTCCCGTGATGCAGAAGGAGGCCGCCATGGATGGCGCCCCAAGCTCCAAGTCCAGCCAGCGCCGCCCCGAGCTCCGTCCACCGCCGCCCTTGCCCGGATCCGGCCGCCCACGACTTGATCTACCCATACCCGGCGGCCCCGAGCCCCGCCGGAGTCCCAGGCACCCTCCCCGTCGGCGTAGACTTCCGCCATGGCTGCTCTGTACGAGGAATGGATCTTCCCCGACCTGGATCCCATTTTTGCGCTGGTAGTTTTCCAGTCCCAGAATTTTCATATCCTGAGCACTTGTTTGACCTAGCGTAACTTCCTGCTAGTAACTCCGTTTTGTGTGCATGATATATCGTAATGTTCGTTGTGAGATTCTCTACATTTCATTCCATTGTGCCATGTTCGTTTGAGTCCATCTTGATGCCCTAATCATCGTTGCAAGAGTGCTATATGATGTTAACCTGCTGAAATTGTTATAACTTGTTGTTTTGTCTTTTTCGTTGCATTTTGTGGGTGCATCCTATGAGCATGAGCTCTACATGTGTTTTTTGCTACATCACGCCATCTTTACAGAGGTGCAATCCATGTATTTTTGTGAGTCTTGTAGTGAGTGCGTCGAGCTTGTTAAGTAGGGTACTTGTTGTTGCTCTTTTGCTAGACGGATTCTGCTATATCATGATGCTATGTAAACCTGCTGCTACAAGTCATTCTATGCATAATCTGGAGATGTTCACTAAGGATGATTTGTTATACATGTCTTTCTCTATCCGTTGATGGCCCTGGTTGCATTTATAACCTACTATAACATGTCATTATCTTGCTCCAAACTTGCTAAATAATGTTGCTGTCATCCTGTTAAACATTAAGTTCAATGTTGCCATGGTTGTTGTTAGCGATCCAAGCATTCTATGAAATTTCTCTTGGCATGTTACCTTCATAAATATGCGATATTACTGTTGGTCACCTTGCCATGCCATGTATTTCTCTGTGCTGAGTGGTACAAGCTCACCACCATGCCTACTTATTGTTGTTCCTGCCATGTATGAATCTGTCATATCACTTGCTATGTTTACATGGGTGCCATCATATTTTTTGTGCCCTTTTGGCTTATGGTCAGTAAGGGACTTTTGTTTCATGAAATTAGTAGATTCATGCCATGCCTTTGTTTTCCATGTTAAGTCCATGTACCATGTTGTTTGATAGCTCTAACCATTGCAACCTGATGTTATTTCTGCCAAGTCTGAAACTGTTATTATTTGCAATCTTGCCATGTCATTTTGAGCATGTTATTATGTTTTATGGAGATAGCTCAGTGTTCATGTTTTGTCATGCTTCACCTGTAGTTCATGTCCATGCCTTTTGTCATGCCTTTTCAATAGCTTGTCCTTTGAACTTGCATAGAGTGTATGTGTTGAACTGTTGCTCCGTTTGGAGTGTGCTCTATATGAAACTTGCTTGATTTTGCATGAAGTTTCATATTATCATGTTGCATCCTTGTTTTGAGAGTTTTTGCTTGATGTTTGAATGTATTTTGCATCAATGTCATGTTTAACTTGTTTTGCTCATATCTTCTATGCCGTAGCTCCGAATTAAATGAACTTTATATGTAACTTGACTAGAATCTCGTGTAGATCATCTTGGTACATCTTAACTTGTTGTTTAACGACTTGAACATAAGGTTTATTCAGTTCTGGACCAACTTTAAAACTTGCATATGAGGACTTACCGAAATTGTTATATGTTGTTTCCGGCCTCATTTAAACTTGCCTTGATGTGTTGTTCTTGTATGCATCATCTTTTGCCATAAGTAGCTTCATGTAGCCTTGTCATGCATCATACTTGGTTGAGCATCATGCCTTGTCATGTGTGGTGTGTTTACTATGTTGTGTGCTTCTTCTCGATAGTTCCTGTTTCGTTGCGATCGTGAGGATTCGTTCGTCTACGCTTGGTTCGTCTTCGTGGCTTCATCTTCTTCATGGACTCGTTCTTCTTCCTAGCGGAATTTCAGGCAAGATGACCGTCACCTTGGATCTCACTACTATCATTTCTATGCTAGTTGCTTCGTTCTATCGCTTTGCGGCGCTTCCTATCATATGCTCTTCAAGTCTCCCAAATTGCCATGTCAGCCTCTAACCTTGTCATCCTTCCTAGCAAACCGTTGTTTGGCTATGTTACTGCTTTGCTCAGCCCCTCTTATAGCGTTGTTAGTTGCAGGTGAAGTTGATGATTGCTCCTTGGTGGACAGGATTATGTTGGGATATCACAATATCTCTTATATTATTAATGCATCTATATACTTGGTAAAGGGTGGAAGGCTCGGCCTTATGCCTGGTGTTTTGTTCCAGTCTTGCCGCCCTAGTTTCCGTCATATCGGTATTATGTTCCCGGATTTTGTGTCCCTAACGCGGTTGGGTGATTTATGGGACCCCCTTAACAGTTCGCCTTGAATAAAACTCCTCCAGCAAGGCCCAACATTGGTTTTACCATTTACCTACCACCTATACCTTTCCCTTGGGAGTAATTAACCCAAGGGACATCTTATTTTAGCCCCCCCGGGGCAATGCTTGTCTAAGTGTTGGTCCAAACTAGAGCACCGTGCGGGACCATCCCTTGGCAACTTGGGTTACGTCGGTACCTGTACGCTTCGCTTATCCGGTGTGTCCTGAGAACGAGATACGTGCGACTCCTATCAGGATTGTCGACACATCGGGCGGCTTTGCTGGTCTTGTTTTACCATTGTCGAAATGTCTTGTAACTGGGATTTCGAGACTGATCAGGTCTTCCTGGGAGAAGAATTATCCTTTGTTGACCGTGAGAGCTTGTAATGGGCTAAGTTGGGACAACCCTGCAGGGTATTATCTTTTGAAAGCCGTGCCCGCGGTTATGTGGCAGATGGGAATTTGTTAATGTCCGGTTGTAGATAACTTGACACCTGATTCAAATTAAAACGCATCAACCGCGTGTGTAGCCGTGATGGTCTCTTCTCGGCGGAGTCCGGGAAGTGAACACGGTTTTGGGTTATGATTGACGTAAGTAGGAGTTTAGGATCACCTCTTGATCATTGATAGCTTCACGACCGTTCCGTTTGCTCTCTTCTCGCTCTTATTTATGTCTGTTAGCCACCATATCATGCTTAGTCGCTGCTGCAACCTCACCACTTTACCCGTTCCTTTCCCATTCAGCTTTGCTAGTCTTGATACCCATGGTAATGGGATTGCTGAGTCCTCGTGGCTCACAGATTACTACAACAACAGTTGCAGGTACAGGTTATGCGATGATCTTGACGCGAGAGCGATGTTTGCTTGTTTTGGAGTTTTCCTTCTGCTTCTTCTTTGATCAGGGGATAGGTTCCAGGTCGGCAGCCTGGGCTAGCAGGGTGGATATCGTTTGAGTTTCTGTTTGTGATTCATCCGTAGTCGGATGGTGCTCTTATGTAAGATGATGTTGTATTCATGTGGCATTGTATGCCTTTTGTATGTATTCCCATCTATTATGTGATGTTGATGTAATGATATCCACCTTGCAAAAGCGTATCAATGTGCGGTCCTATCCTTCGTGGGACCTTCGAGTCTCTTTAGGATAGTATCGCATATTGGGCATGACACGGGCCATAAGTAAACGAATGCTGGAAATGAGACCAAGAATTAATGGGCTCTGAGAAGCCCAAAAGATAACATGGGCTGGAAACGGCCCAACGGAATAACGGGCCATTAATGGGTATAAAGTGATACACTGTTCATTACGGGCCAATTTCACCACGGGCCGTTAATGGGTGTAAAGTGACACACTGTTCATTACGGGCCAGTTTCCCCACGGGCTGTTAATGGGCCAAGAGTTACAAAGGGCCTCATATGGGCCGAAAAGACGTCATGGGCCATACATGGGCCAGAAGTGAAAACGGGCTGGAATCATATTGGATGACCCAGATGACGCTACTGGGCCTAATTCGGATAGGGCGTAATGGGCCTTGGGTTAGCGGGCTGTAAATGGGCTATATGCGAACATGCCATTAACAGGCCTTCCACGGGCCGGCCCGCCACCTTTTGGCCAACTCAAACGGGTTGGCCTTTTCATAGGAATGGGCCTCTGTTGGGCCGTGCCACGTGTCGACGTATCATAGGCGCCTTCTGTCCAATGAGTGGATGACATCTGTCCCAACGATGAGCCGACACGTGTTTCCTCCAGCAAATGATGATTTTACACGTGGAAAGTCCCCATTGGTCGGGGCTGTTAACGGGTTGTCTGATCCAAAACCCGACCCGATAGCTTAACGGCGTTCCGTTTTGGTGGATGCCACGTGTCGGTCACCCTTGACAAAAGCACTTCTGTGACGTGCGATTTATCGTCATGGAAGTGGACACTTCCGTGATGATAATTTTGGTAATGTCATGGAACACTTCTACGACAGCACAGGTATGACTATCTTGATTCTGTCATAAAATCGTCATGGATGTACATGCATGACAAAAAACGCAACCTACTGTGACAAACACGTATCATCACGGAAGTGTATTTTTTGTAGTGTATATACCAATATAAAAATGCAAAAATTCAAAAAGAATGCCGAAAAAGAATGAGAACAAAGGAAAAGAGAGGGAAGCACACTCTAAAAGAAAAGATGTCAGTTCAAGTAGAGGAAAACATTCAGTACTGAAAAAATGCTTATATTAGGCAACAAAAACCATAAAACTAGACATCCAAAAATGATAAGAATCAAAAAATATTGACCGCCTCAAGGGATAAGCCGACCCAACGCAGGTGGGTACTAGGACTTAATCCAACCACGAAACAACTGGCAAAAAACTCAAATAAAAAAGATAACACTTCCACAAACCTCACAAGAACTAGAACAAAAAGTATCGGTCCAAGTTACTAGTGGAGTCAAGTACTAGATTCAAACAAAAAAATTGACCGCCCAAGGATAGGCGCAGGCCCATAGATTGCTAGATACTTGAACTCAAGCCCATCGGCGAATCCCTAGTAATCCGCACAACGCAGGGCCAGCCAACCAGGGCACACAGGTCATGAGAGAGAGAGAGCGAGCGCCATGTATAAGCGCTTAGCTAAGTATTCTGAGGAGTTGGACCAGAATGACTCGGCCGAGCTTATGAACAGGTCGAGAGCCTCCTCCCCTAGCGAGGTGGGACTAAACCAAGAGCGCACGCGCACGCGGCACTGCAGAGCCGCGCGGATGAGCTATATGGGTCGAAAACAATGACTCCGGTGGATGACCCAATACATTCGTTAGCCCCATTACAAAATTCTAACCGATCACCCACGACCAAATAAAAGAAACAAATGCAGATAATTTAAAAAAACCCTCATAAGAAATCTGTTCAAAACAAATAATGTAGAAAGTTCAAACACATGTTAATTGTAAGAACTAAAAGAATTAAACAATACTTTTTTGGAAAATTAAACGTAGAAGATTGTAATAAAAATTTCAGAAACAAATCTATAAAAAGTTCAACTACTAAAATTCATAAGGTTTATTTAAAAATTAGTTCTATGCAGCAAAGATTAAATTCTTTTTATTTTAAAAAATACTAGAACTATCACTATTCAAACTAAAAATATAAAAATTGTGCTCTAAAATTCATGTAAAAAGTAAGAAAAAAATGCAATTGGCCATTGACATCCTAAATAGTTCAGTACTATCATTAACATCATGTAAGTTCAGCAAACTCAAAACCCAAAAAGGGTCCTACAACCATCATCAGAGTATATTTTCTGTCTACGAGCTATGTACATGAAAATATCACAGTCAAGACAAAGGATGCCCATCAGTTCAACTATAATTGTTCCAGTTCAAATACAAAGAATATATAAAAAAAGAGTTATGCTTGAGCAAAGAAAAAGGAAAGCATTACATAAATTAAAAAATAGCACATACAATAAAATACAAACAAATTGTTCCAAAACATCTCGTACTACCATAGAATTCAACCATCTCACATGCATTCTTGTAAAGAAAAGATACCGCAACATAATCAAACGCACACAAATCTCACAACCAGCGTCATTTGCCACATTTAAACCTACAACACATAAATTCTGAACATTAGAGAGTCATCTTCCCTGGAGAACATAACCATAACCACATAGCCATCCTCAAATCCAGGCTCTGCCACAAACTCCTTCCACCCAGTAGTTAGGTTGATGCAACCATCAAATTCAATGTGGTAGGTAACTTCCATCAACTGATACCCGTTTTTGTCTGAAGTCTCCATCTTCAGTATGCCGGAACTAGGAGCAACAATCCTGATCCTGGGTGACATTTTCTGCAAATGGGCATGGGAGTAGAAAACAAAGTGAACACCTGACATAACTGATTTTTTACATAGATCTAGGAATGGTTGCTTAACAAATTGAAAAGAACAAAATATGAACCAAAACAAAAACACCAAACTAAGTAGTCATATGACCTGACTAAACTGAAGAAATATACATATCAATACACCTACAGTAAAAACATCTGACAAAAACAGAACAAGGATTATACAAAAATGGATAAAATACTGTTAAGTAATGAACAAATACACACACAAATCCCTACTGTTAAATCCTGACAAAACCAAATAAAAATTATAGACAAACTATTGATAAAACTAAACTACAGATTCAGTCCGTGGGATTCAAAAATGAGACCTACAAAAAGAACAAAACAAAACAAATAGAAACACATACCCATGATTCCTTCAATTCCCCAACCGTCAGGCGACAAACATAGGGTGCACGAAACCCATAGTTGCTGTACAGCAGACATGAAAGTTGCTCACGGCGCCGAGTCTCGGTGAGCTCCAAACCAGATTCTTACACTAAGCCGTCAGCTATGCGCGCCATCTTTGCCAGACATTTGCATGAACAATCCAATGGAAAACATAGGAAAAGGGAAAAAGAACAGAGAGAAGAGGGAGGAACATAGATCTGATTCTGGAAGAAGGAAGAAAAAGGAGGGGGAGACTGTGCCACACACCACACATATATGGATAGAGTTTATAGCCAGGCAGACTTGCAGATTATAAAAATAATAAATAGGCAGGTGGGCAGCCAGCTGGTAGAAAATAGTTATTATACAAGTCATGCAACATTTGACTACAAATCAGTTCAACTTCAGATAAAACAACAGTTCAAAAGTGCACATAACAAACATATGCAGATAAAACAACACATTCAGAGGTAGACAGTTGAATTCATTTAGTCATTCAACCATCTGCTCCCTCACAACGCAATCTTAAAAACAAAAAAAATCACTACTTCAGTCATAACGATCAAAGAAACGACGCCATTTGGCCCTGGTGGATGGATGTTGAGCCGTGGCTGCTCTCGCCCTGGCCCAACTAATGATCTGAATGTTGTTCCTTCCCCTGCCCCCCTAGGAAAAGTAGCTCCAGTTCATTGGAGTTGCAAGTATCCATCACCTCGCGCGCAAGGCATCTGTTGAACTCTACCTCCACTTCCTCCTCGGCAGCACGTCGTGCAGAGATATGGGTAGGCAGCCAGTAGAAAATACTTACTCCGATGTCAACGCACAGTAATACAACTTTGATACGGAGAATTCCAACTACACATACGGCAGCAATTCAAACAACACTGAAAAACACACAACTTAATTACACCGTTTGAGAAAATTACAAGAAATCGTAGGCTATAGTCAGCCACCATACACCACCTCCGCAAACGACCAAATAACATGGGACTCCAAGGTAGAAATAACTCTAGAAGCAAAATTGACAACACAAATCTATTCATACAGTCCTCAACTATCTCCCTGCAACGCCAATTCAAAAATAAATCATCAGAAAAAGAAGAACACATTTCCATGGCGGCGATGGCCAACAACCAAGAACACCAAAACTTCTAATCAGAAATTACAGTCAAATAATCTCCAAAAACTCTCACCCACCGATCATTCTCACATTCCCATAACACTTAAAAAAACAAGCAGACGTAAAATCAACGGCTACGAACACCACGGTACACACCAACCCCCGCAACACCTCCGCTGCCAAATGACCACGCCATCACCTCTGGTGACTTGAGATCGGAAAACATGACCAGGTCAGCGCCTGCACATGCGGAACCCCGTACATGTCTCCTCTGGCAATAAATCGCCAGCAGCACCACGCCGGAGAACCCCCTGAAGCTCCCCGTTGCATCGCCTGTTTCCGTCCATCGTAGACGCATGAAGATCAGTTCAAGTAGAAAACCACGTCAGTCCAACCTGTAAACTATGTCAGTTCAACAATAGTAACAGAATAATATTCTGTTACGCGAAACAGAATAGCCCAGATGTGTGTGTGTGTGTCTATATATATATATATATATATATATATATACATCCCAGCTATTTTGCAACTGATTCCTGAATAGGATATTCAGAAACCCATCCTAACTGCTGAGAAGACAGGTCCTAACTGCGCTGAGAAAGCAAACCTAACAGCTCCGCGTCGCTATTTTTCAATCGAGAAATGCTCTCTGTCTCGATCGGTACCATAGTGGAATATGATTTTCGCATAAACTTAGCGCGTGCATGCGTAATATTGAGCGCGTTTTTTTGCGAGTTTGATCATTGAGCGGGTCTTATTTGCATTTTCTATTTTTTAGATGAACTAGCAATCGAGTGTCATAATTCATCATAATTTTGATGATTCGAGTCACGATTTTGATTCGCGGACGTATGTACCATTTAGTTTCATTATGTTGGTGCTCAATTTGCCATTCGGGTCATTGGATTTTTGGTGGATTACTTGTGGTTCGGTCTGTCGTAGATGGACTCTTTGCAGGCGTGGAATCCTTTCGTATGTAGTCTTATGTCAGCAATCTCAAGTCAATGTCGTATCATTAGGTGTACATGGGTCTTTTACGGCAGTTATTTATGCGTAATTTTTGATTTTCTGCATTGGGGATTTCATTTTTTGCGCGGGCGGACATAAAACAGAGTCAACCTGCACGTAGTAGTACGTAACTGGCTTATAATAATAAGCTAACTGCAGCAAATGATTTTGCGTGATTTAACTGCCGGAAGGTATTGTTCACAAGTAACTGCAGTAGCTAGTAAAGATAACTGACACACAACTTTTAAATAGCTTGTCCTCTTTTTTTACACAAGGATTTAGTTAGCAAATATCTGTCAGAAGGGTGTTGGGGTGTTGGGTAACAAGCATGTGCGCTTGTGGGCCTATATGGGCTTTTTATTTTTATGCGTCATTTTCGTCTACTTGTAGGACTGTTACCACCGTCGTCCCTTATGCACTCTCTGTCTTAACTGCTCCATTCGCTGCCCTCTAGGGCTGCAAACGAGTCGAGTTCGAGAAAGTTGGAGTTGGCTCAGCTCAACTCATATTAAAATTCGAGCGATCTCAAACTGAGTGAAACTCAAGATCGAGCTCTTGAACATGACTCATGCTCATCTTGTAACGATCTCGAGTCGATCTCGAGCTAGTTTCGATCTAAATGAGATGGTAAAAATTAAAAATCTATGGTGATTATTCCAACTAAACAAGGACACAACATGACACAACTTTGTAGGGCAAGAGCTCATCTTGGTCTCTTGGGTGAACTAACAATAGATGGTGGTCTTCGTGGACGAGAAACAAGAAAACAAAGGTGCATATGCTGGGAACTTTTTGTCCAAAACAACAGGAAATTTAAGACGTAGTCGACCATGTACCATAATTAAACCTAAATCTTCTCTCACTTAACTAACCTTCCACGTTTGCCAGTAAATAAAATGGAGACAAATCATGCACATCATATATGGTAGTAACAAATTATCTTATTTCCATTTAATATATGGAGGGATCATTTAACATAATGGTATCATGTCGAGCTATCGAGCTAAAATTGAGCAAGCCAATATTGGCTCAAGATAGTCATGTTTCTCGGTCGAGCTACCTTAACTGTTCAAACTCAACTTGTTTCTTTTCGAGTCGATCTCGAGTCGAGCCAAAAATGAGTCGATCTCGAGCGGCTCATGAGCCTCGAGCTTTTCTTGCAGCCCTACGGCCCTCTCTCTTTATTTTCTCTTGCAGAACTCGTTCCTTCGTCCTAGGGCAGACGCCACGGCGCCGTCACCAATGATCGCTTCTAACCCTAACCAACCAGCCTCGGGCGGTGGTATTGATCGGAAGCAGGAGACAGCGTGTTTTTGTTCTGCCTCGCATGGCAGAAGTCGTCTTCATCCTCGCCATTGGATCTGCAAGGGGATCTCGCCTGTTCTTCAGGTATGTTTTCTTAAGGTTTTTGGCGTGGGCGGGAGTGGTTGTGTGTGTTTGTATTAGTATCAGTTCTCCCGAATTCATCTTGGTACTATGGCTGCGGGGCAATTTGATTCTTGTTTGGATTAATTTCCATTTTTTGATTTATGCGTCATGTCTTCAGTCTTAAGTTTCTATCTAAGTTGGGGTCGTTTTCTGTATGCATGTACATGCGACGGGGATTGTGAGGTGTTTGTTTTCCTCGGGATGAGTTCGATTGGAAGGGGTGCTGGTTGTGCAAATGGTTAGTCATCATATATCAGTTAATTGCACATAACTTCAGAAATGGAAGCAGTTAACTGCTTTCTTGTTTTAATTTTGTGCGTGTATGTTCATCACGAATTTTTCTTGTTAACTTTTCCTATCCATGTCTAAATATACGTGTAGGAGTTGATGCTGCTATTGTAGCTTTGGCCAAGGTGTCGCTAATTAATTTTGAAGGCAGTGATGGAGATGCAGGTGAGCGGGGTGGTATGGTTGATAGCAAGGCAAATGCCAGTGGAATAAATGAGACATTCAAAGTCGATGGTGTCACCTACGCTCCTGATATCGGTGCTGACAGTGTGGAAGGTTTTTTGTTTGAATTTGTTCATATTCATTTAGTTGTCCTCTTTTTTTAGTTGCTGTCTTGAGTTGTTATTTTTTTATATTTTGTTATCTAACTATTTTTCTGGGGTGCATTTTCTACTCTTGAACTTGTAGGTATTTCGTCGTCAGATGTTAACAATTTGATGATGCATTCTTGCCGTGACATCAATGCTGAGCATGTTGCGCCCAATTCCCCACTGTCGTGCAACATGGGTGTGCCTCCCAATGTTGAACCATGTAGAGCTTCCGGTGGAGACAATATTTCGTGCAACCCGACTCCAGCGTGGTGCGATACGCAATCGTAGTCAGTCATGGGCAATGAGATTGTTACACATGATTATATGGTCTCACAGCAGTTAAGGAATGAGGAGATAAGGCAGGCAGAGAAGCGGAATTTTTTCACAGAAAGTTGATGCTCATGAGAGGAAGAAGCGGTTGAGGCTCCTCAAAGGTGTAGTTGATTCCTCAAATGTCACCAGCAATTCTCATGTTCCAGATGCATGTGTTGGAGTCCGTGTGCAAGTTGGCACATCACTAGATGTCTCTGCTAGTCTGGATGTAATTGCAAACATGGGTTCGGTGAGTGAAGGCGGCCCTGCTGTATCTTCTAGCCAAGGGAAGCGCAGGGTAGTTGTTGCAAAGATTAAGCATGGACTTCGTGGCACCCATCCCACCAGTGGTGTAGCCAGTAAAATTGTTGATCCATCTCTGCGTCGAGGTCCACGCATTGCCAGTGGTCCAGTGGTTGATCGTGTCTATCCTAGTGTTCCCAGATCAATATACGCGTCAACCAACTTGTCTGGAATCTTTAGACTCCATGCCATATAGTTCGCTACCATATGTGCCGATAACCAAAAGGCACAAGTTGGGACCAATGACTGGACTGCGTTTTTCTGGGCTATGCACCAAGCAATATTTTTTGGCGTTCACTCTCCTAATACTTGGAGTTTGACATTTGATTGACGCCGGTTGATACTCGAATGAATATAGGCACTTCTTGTCAACATCGATGCTTGTCTGAGTGAACTTTGGAGTACATAGCAGCAGCATAAGTACCTGTCCATCTGATCATTTTGTGCAGTTCTACTGAAATCACCCGATGTAATCATTTGCCTGCGAGTTCGGGCTCCAAATTACTCCTTTATGAAATCGGCAAATAGTAGCACAATACCAAATTACCAATACATATGATAGGCACAATAATCATGATAAAGACCAGTACCAACCTGTGTGAGGTAGCATATCAATTACTATTTCCTTTGACTGGAAGACGAGATAAGCCAAGTGACTGGCAGCAAAGGAAGAAAGCTTGCGGAGATTAGCGACTGACAGGAAAGGACGGAAGCTGTTGAGGCAATGAAGCACCCAAAGTTTTTGTGCAGTTCCACCAAAATTGAGCATCCCTGTTGGCACATATATTGAGAGAGTGAGATTACTGTAATAGTGGGACTAGTTGATGAAACATACACTAACAAATAGAAGCACCCTCATTATCTTAATGGGTAAAGTTAGCAACATAGTAGTCTTGCTTAAAGAGAGGTATTAGTTTATTTAATCAGTGCCAATTAGCTCAACTCAACACTCAAAGCATTGCCATTTATCATAGGTTGCAAAACTTAAAAGTGCAAAGATAAAGGAGTTTCTCATGACAGTAGCACGATACAAATAGAGATGACAGCAAACTAATATGGATGAAGGCCTTAGGCCCGTACCAACCTGAGAAAAGAAGCTTATTCATGTAGTCCCATAAGAGATGATAAAGCACTCACTGGAATCACACAATAGTATATATTTTTGTGCACTTCAATTGTATGGTTGAAATCACTCTTGTTTACCAATGCTGAGATTATATCGAAAGAATATCAAGAACTTCCAGCAGAGTTAAAGCACTGGCTGGGATACAGTTCATTGTATTGTCTGGTGTAGTTCCACTAAAATGTATGATTGGCACAACATGATCCCTGTTTGCACAAGTAGGAACAAGGTGAAACCTTCATTAGCTTAGTGAGAAAGGATAGGAAGACATTAGCATATTACTCAAACAGTAGCATCAAATTCATGATGGACAATACGCAAAACATTGCCTCATTGAACCAATGGCAATAAATTGACATGCAAAACAATAGCACTATTATGTCATGACACTAATAATATTCCCTCCCTGCTCCACCACATGATTCACCTCCATAGACAAACATTCACACATACATGATTCAGCATAGGGTCCTACTAAAGATTTGTTTAACTCCAACAGGAAAATTAGGCAGTAATAAATTAGTGGTACTTAAGTGATCCTAATTAATTAAGTGAGACAGCAGAAGTGGAAGGGCTCCCTGGAGGATCGTCTCACATCTAAGGTAGTCATTGCCGGAGCCCTTGAATAGCCTCGACTGAGGCCTCTGGCTTCAGCAAGATCGCCTTGGCACTGTTTATTCTTCTTCTTCTTCCTCTTCATTCTATGTTTCTCTTTCTCCTCACCATTGGTGAAACCAAGTACATGATTGGCCTTCTAATTCAGAATTGGTTTTGTCAGTGAGGGAGTACAAGTGTACTAGTAAAAAACAACATTATTTTCTCATGGCAGTCGGAAAATATCATTCTTACCTAAAGGAAGGTTATGGCGCCAATATGGATGATGAGGATTAGAACACAGATCTCCCTTTGTGCAGTTCCACCAAAATGAACCAACTGTTCCATCTGACATTCCAGTTAAACAGCACAAAAGTCACCTCTTTTAAGAAGAGTTTTGTGCAGTGCACCAAAAGGTCACAACAGCAACCAGGTGAATTGGATATACCTGTTTGCACAAAAAGGCACAGAGGAAACAGTCAGAGTCTCAAACAATTACAGGCAAAAACATTTGGCTAAACTTGTCAGTGTCTCAAACAATTACAGGCAAAAACAGTGGCATGGCTTCATTTTTACCAGGGACATTATATTAAGAATAGCTAAGGCTGCGTTTGTTTCACAGGTTTGGTGCAGGATTTTCGTAGGAACACAATTCCTACCCTATTCTTTCCCTTCCAACCGTTGGAGCACGGGAAAGGTGAATAGTGTTTCATAGGAAAGCTGGTCTGGTAGTACTGATTCCATCAGATTAGAAACATCCACGCGCTGCTCATTTTTTGGGCGGAAGCCCGAGGCAGGCGCTCGCTGCCATGCGTTAGACAAGTTGTTGTGTTGTGTTTGCCGGAATAAAAAATCAACCTATGTGTGGTATGTGAGGTGAGGACAAGAGTAGTCACTGTGCAGCTGAATAAACAATAGCATCTCATACTGCCAAGCATGCTACTCTAAAAAACAAATCTGTACATTTTGTAGTCCATCCGAACACATTCTCTTGAGAGTTTCCTCCGGTTCGCTGTTCCATAGTTTTATACCTACATTCCTTTCCTATTCCTCTATTTTCATCAAGACCTATGTTTTCTGCCCCTTTATTCCGACCGGAGCCTAAATAATTCGTATAAGGGCATGGGACAGTGGGTGCACCAGCAGTACAGCACCATGTACGTAAACAGTGGCATAAAGTGGTGATTCATAGTTTGTTGCCCCGAGAAACAAACATCCAAGAAACATATCTGGGTTGGTCCCATTTTTGTTCACTCTAGCCACCTACTCCTATGTGTGGATAGCAAATCTAGTCCTAGTCATACCACTGTGTACAGCGTTACCCTTATATTTCCCTTTTCGACCAAGAGACTGGTTGGATGACCAGTCTGTACTACTTTCATCCCCTTTCCTTCCTGTTTGTACCAAGTCCGATGTACATACTAAATTCCCCCACCCCCACTTTATTTCAATGATAAGTAATTTTGGACGGAGGGAGTACAAGATTGGACTCCATGAAGTAGCTTTACCTCTAACAATAGAAAAAATAGGTGACATTGGACCATCCGATCGAGAGGGGCTGAGAGGTAGAAAATGATGCACATGCAGCGACGTAGCGAGCTAGGGAAGTAGAGCTAAGGCGGTTTCGAATGAAGATATACCTAAAGGTCGTCGGGATGTGGATAGGTGGGCAGCAGGAGGTCGGATCCGCCCACAGGCAACGACGAAGGGATCGGAGGACCTCCCGCGCCGGCGCTCGGCCAAAGATAACGGTGTGGCCGGTAGTGGGTCTCCTCCCTCGCTGTCGATGATGGCCTAAACGGTGCCCCTCATCCCCTTCACCAGCGGAGGGGGATACGTCCAGATCTGTAACCAGCAGTGAGGATAGAAAGCCATTGTTTTTTGAAGGGAGAAAGACAATGTTACTACCCCTATCTTGTTTAGATCTAGAGAGGATGAGAGTGTGTGAATAGAGTAGCCCTAACAAGCAAGCGCGAAGGCTCCAGCCTATATATAAGTAGTGGGGTAGTTTTCCTTTTTCACTCCATCAAAACAATCATTTAAAATTGTGTACTATACTACATGCCAGGTCGCGGTTTTTTTAGTTGTTGATTGTTTTTTGAGATAGCTACCCGCTTGTTCCAAGTGGTGTTACGGTGTGCCAGGTCGCACTTTATATCGTTCAAGTCTGGAAGTACTACAAGTCCCTCCATTAAATGACCAACCACTCCCTTGTAAAAATTGTGAACAAGCCCACGGCTAAAATTAGCGAAAACGTGGGTTGCCCCAACATGCATTATTATTTATATTTTCTACTCCCTCCGTTCCTAAATATAAGTCTTTTTTATTAGCCACACCTAAGACAAGAATTTTTTATTAGCAGTGAACCCCACATGTCATAGACACAAATTTTTTGGCAAGATTCCCTTAGGCAAGCCAAAGTGTGTCTAACAATTTGAGCAACTCAGGTTAGGCAAGTGTGGCAAGTGTGGGAAAAACAATATGGAAATATAAGACAAACATAGTCACAATCCAAACAGCCCCGTGATTTTTTGTGACATGCATGAAAATTTGGTTAGTTAAATTTATAGTCAAAATTTGGCAAGGTGCATCAAATCAACACATGCAAGTATCAAAAGGAAAGTCACGGCATGCATGCATGCGTTGTACTCCCTTCGTTTCCAAATATAATTATTTTTAGAGATTGCAACAAGTGACTACTCCCTCCGTTCCTAAACGTAAGTCTTTTTAGGGATTCCACTACAAACTACATATGGATGTATATAGACATCTTTTAGAGTGTAGATTCACTCATTTTGTTTCGTATGTACTGTTCATAGTGAAATCTCTAAAAAGACTTATATTTTGGAACGGAGGGAGTACATACGAAGCAGAATATGTCTACTGCTACATACGAAGTAGCCCATTTGGAATGTGTAAAAAGAGTTTTATCGAATGCAGTGCTTTGATGTGTCGCGTCAACTCGTACAAGCCCGAGAAATTTGATTACTACGATGCCCTCTCCCTCGCGGACTGAGCTCCGGTGCCTTAACTGCACCTGCCTTTGGCTGCATGACAGGTGGGCCAACCACCTGTTGGGCCCACCTATCATGGACGCGAAGGTAGGAGCAGTAAGTAGAAGCTTTCGCTACACGCTATCCCTCCCGCACGAGGTGGACGGACATGCAGCACTGGATTCTATACTGTAGAAGTAGGAGTAACATCATTGTTCGTCTTCTTGAAGAGGTGAAGAGCCAAGTGCAGACCGAACGTGGCAGTTGCAAACGCTCGCGTGGTGCGTTTCCTTGCAGTACTAGCCAGGCTCTTGCATGAGACAAAATTGCTATTGTTTAACAATTAAACTCCATTATCCATTGGTTGATACTCATTCTGCATAGGTCCACGCGCTTAGCACCATTTCCTCCTGGGGTCACCAATGTTTATTTGCTAATTAATAGCATTCCATGCAATGAACTAGCCATTGCAAGTCATTAAAAGCATGCACACCTCTCATCTCTTATTGGTTGATACGTATGTCAAGAAACAAGAAACAAGGTAGAAGTTAATGCACCGCGCCTAAGTGTTTTGGGACTATTTGGTTTTCGTAAGATGACTTACACACCTAGACGGAGGGAGTAGTCTAGACCTGTAAACAGGAAAGGAGTATTTGCCTTTCTAGAGATTTCAACAAGTGACTAGACTTCAGATCAAAATAAACAAGTGACTAGACTACACTGTGTGCAGTACCCCCTCCCCTCCGGTTTATAGGGCTCAAATCTCAAATCTCATGAACCAAGGCATTTTGCGATTGGAGGAATGTATCTCGTACTTTACAAAACTACCCTAATTAAACTCATGCATTAATTACGTAGTTCTCTCATTTTCCTCTCCGCCTTGGTCGCGGTGCACAATATTGAGGCTAGCCATAGTGGGAGTAACTTAGGTAGTAACTTAACACATCCCAAGACAATTTTGCTTATGTGGCAAGTATTTAATGAGGAAATAGGTGCTTGTGGTAACATAGCGCTTTCCGAGGCAAAATGAGGCTATGAGATAATAAATGAAGCAATCTATGATACTACTACTATGTTACTCCCTCCGTTTCTTTTTACTCCGCGTATAAGTTTTGGTCAAAGTCAAACAACACAAAGTTTGACCAAATTTATATGAAAAAATGTGAACATCTACAATACTTAAACTATATAATATGAAAATACATTTTATGGTGCATCTGAAAATGTAGATTTCATATTGTGAATGTTGATATTTTTTAATATAAAGTTAGTCAAACTATGCAAAGCTTGACTTTGACCAAACCTTATATGCAGACTAAAAAGAAAAGGAGGAAGTACTTTGCACTATGGAGGGAGTAACTTACACTAGTGTCATATGCATGACACTAGTCTAAGTTACTCCCCACTATGACCAGCCTGAGAGAGTGCTTTGGTACGTTTTAGTCTCATTACTAAAAGTAGTGGGACTAAAACTTGTTAGCCTCATCCATGCTTGGATCCAAATACTAAAGAGACTAAAATCAAGTTAATGATATTTAAAAGCATCCGGGCCCGCGTGCCAGCCACCAAATCACAGCGAGGTGCTACAGTCAAGACTCACCTGTCACCCCAGTGTGGCCGTCATGACCCGTCATATCACAAAACCCACACCTTTACCAGCGGTGGTAAGGTGGCCTCCAAGTTGTACTGGACGAAGCAACCATCATTTCATTTGAACGCTCGTTAAAGCCCTTTCTTCCCTTTCTTGAAGAAAACCTCACTCCAGGCTACTCACTTCTGACATTTTTCTTCTCTACCGACGAAGGAAAGGTGGGCGAATCAGTTATGCTGCTATATTTTCATTCCAATAATCTTCTTTTTGCGAAGCACCGACCGATTCTCACATCCTATTCTTTTCCTGTTTTCATTGCGATTGTGATTTCCTTTCGATTGCTTTTTGTTTGTCAGTTCATTGATGGATCCTGGAGCACTAGGCAAAGAGTTGCTGGCGGACAACCCACTGGAGACAGCGATCTTCGGGAAGCGAGCACCGACCAACGAGTTGACCATGTTGGCAGGCCAACCCATGGAGATGAAGAACTCCAAGAAACAAGCACTGGCCAAAGAGTGGAGGACGTTGGCAGACGAACTCCTCAAAGAAAGTTGGAAGAACAGCAAGGGCCCCACCGTGCCTACCCCAGGAGCTCTGATTGGCACCTATGTGAGGCTCAAGACCGAGTTTGAGGAGATAGTCGCCGTTGACAAGCAGTATTCCCCTGGCAAGGTGATGGCCCCCATCGAGGACGAGGAGATGGCCCCCGAAGGGATGAGATCCCCCGGTGAGCTACACAAGGTAAAAAATAATGGCTTATTACCATAGTTGTGGTTTTTGATTATTTGCAATGTGCTTGCTTTTTGATTATTTGCAATGTGCTTGCTAATATGTTAGTGTTGTGCAGGTGCCGGTGGTTGTCCTTGATGATTCCTATGTCGTGGCCCATCCTGTTGGCATTGCCCTAGAGATTGGTTCCGATGCCACTGTCCATCTTGTGGACATTGCCCCAGAGATCGATTCCGATGTCGCGGTCAGTCCTGTGGACATCGCCCCAGAAATCGATTCCCATGCCGCTGTCCGTGCTGTGGTCATTGCCCGAGAGATCGATGACAAGAAATAGTTGGTCGCGCTAATCCTTCAGGGTAGGTTGCATTGCCCTGTGTTTAATTACCAGAACGATGCGTGTTATCAAACTATCTTAGGGCTAGTGCACTGTCTTGTGTGGGCGGATCTTGCTACTTTTGTTTGATAGTGAATCATGCGAACCCTCTCCGAGTTATGGAAACAGATGTATCCTCACCAACTTTTGATGTAATATATGGCATGCTTAGATGTAAGTTTGAACTGTTTATCATATCAGCAGGGCTTGTTTGATGATTCGTGGTGTTAGTAGGCTAGCTACTGTGCGAGCTATAGTACTTGCAAAACACTCACCGAAGAGAAACATTGGGGCTGATGAGCTCGTGGTACGCTTATACTTATCCCTCATCGATCGACCAATAGCCCTAGCTCCTAAAATTGTAGGCTTAGCGATCGATCAGACAATAGTCGACATACATCAGGCCTCATTTTGTTCATAGGGTAGGAAAATCGTAGCGAAAGTACAGAGAACGTGCAACACAAAATCATAGCAGTGCAGAGACGTACTCCGTCCGTTACAAAATAGATGACCTAGGCGGGCTTGTTTGGCCTAGTGGGTTTCAGTGATATGACGTGGTACAGTGCCGTCCAGTCTTCGCGTGTGGTAGCAGTATTGCAGGTACAGTAAGTTTTCTTGAAGAAGCGGAATTCAACAAAGTCATGATGGTTCCTTCGTCCGAACAACTTACGGTGGGAAAGGTTGGGCCTGCGATACGACCGGGGTAGACCAGGATAATTTTGTGCATAGCAGGTGGACCAGGATGGTCGATGTCCCACATGTCGGCGAATGAAAGTATTCTTTCCGATATAGAGGACGAGCAACGAGTATTCATTGTTTATTTTTGATGAAAGCTATTGTCCCCACTGTTACTCCTTGACTTTGTCAATGCCTCTCTCTCCTCCACATAAGCGGGGACTACTTGCTATGCATGCAGTGGGCAGCTGGCGTCTTGAGGGGCCAGGGCGGTGAGAGAGGGCTCCGGAAGCGGTCCGGACTCCAGCATGGCCCACCTCACTTATCACCATATATTTCTTGGAGTCCGTGCATGGCGGGTGGGCGATCTCTTCTCCCTCCCCCGTTTCTCTCTTCTCAGCAGACGCACGCCGAGTGATTAGATTTCGGCTATCGACTGTTTATTCAATTACGGTCCCACATGTCAGTGAAATTGCAAGACAACGCGTGTCCCCTTTGGTGAGCGGCGTGCGAGCCGAACTGTCGGGGTTGCGACGGATACGAGTCGTAAGTGTGCCGCCTTTTCCTTTAGAACTTGCGAAGCATAACACTTTCGCGCGATTGATCGATAGAAATCCATAACAAAATGATGAGGGAGGTGCTTTCCCGCTCGTTAGTCGGGCTAGTTCGAGTGATATGACGTGCTACAGTGTCGTCCACTTGCTCCATTATGTAAGCAAGAGTTTACACTCGTACGCGGGAGGAGTGCGAAACACCGCGGATCTGATTTTGATCGAGGGATATCTGTTCCCTGCCAAATAATGGAGGATTGTTAGCGATTATAGCATGATAGTTAGGGCATCTCCAGCACTGGCCCACAAATTTACACTGACATCTGTCCGAGGACACTGATGGATGCCATCCGATGCTGCCCGCATACCTTTCGACAACTGTATGAACTAACCGGATGAAATTCGTGCAAACAAAGCAAATTTCAAATTAACCGGATGAAATTCATTACATTTCGAAAACTTTTCCTACAAACTCGACGAAATTCATTACATATTTCGCACAAACCGTACTAAACCTACTGTAAACCTAATCTAAACGATCGCCGGCGCCCGACCACCAAGTCCGGCCATGAACCCAAGAAAGCCGGCCATTGCCTTTGCCTCCTCCTCATCCGGCTCGATAACCTCCTCCTCCAGCTGGAGCACAAGGTTATGAAGATTTTTGCCTCCACGTCACCGTCAAGCGGCTAATCGGCCAACGATGTTTGCCCCACCAAGCTTGGCGTCGACTGGGTGGAGTAGCGGTGGCCTTCCCGGGACCAGAGCGGCGGTGACCTACCGTGTACTACTCTTCCTCGCTGCCGACTACGCCCGCGCACGCGCGCCGGCTTCATGGTCGTGGCGGCGGAGGGTGGCCCGGGGGGTGCCGGCGATCTCCTTCGTTTGCTCCTGCGACAGTACGTCGAAGAGAGCTTTGGAGCGCGCCCGGAGCGGAGCCGCCGATGTCCCTCGTCTGCTCCTGTGACCGTACGTCCAAGAGAGCTTCGGAGCGCCTCGAGGCCATGGTTGAAGTGGTGCCAATAGAAGGAAGGGACCGGAGGAGAATAAGTGTGGGTCTTTGCCTATGGCTGGGAGCTGGGGCTCAAGTTAATATAGCGGGCGAATGGCAATGAGTCGCGACAGCCGGATGGACAACTGGTGCCGGAGTAGGTTCGTCGGGCGTGAATGCGGACGCTCCTTCAGTGACTTAACTGCAGATGTGTTTGGGTGTCTGACATGTGGGCCCAACGGGCGTTTGGCCCGCATGTCAGTGACACACCAATTGCACCTGCAGTTAAGTACAGTGAATGCAGCATTGACATTCTAGAGAGACGGTGACCGTTTCAGGTGCATGCAGACTGTTTGGCTGGTCAACCATACAACTACGGAGCTATACGCTGAGCCAGCGACCATATAATCACCATATCTCGTATACAATGATCAAAGTGAGCTATCAAGACAAGTTCGATGACCGCCAATGCATTTTACTCTGTAATAAATGACCAGGATTGAAGGGGAATCCTAATTTGCTTCGTCTTCTGTCCTTGAGCTCTTGACAAACCAATGCACTATACGGTTGTCCGGCCACTCCACCCCAAAGCTCTCACCAAGCGTCGTTCATGCCATCGCGCCCACACTAATCAGTAAGGCAGCGATGCCATCCCACCGCGCTAAGTTCCTCGCTGCCAACGAACGCACACAAAATGGTAGGGAAGCGATGGCATCCCGCCGTGCCGAGTTCATCGCCGCTCGCGACCTCACAACTATGTGGGAGGAATTTGAAGATGCCAAGGCCGAATGGGCGGTAGAGCAAGAGGCGGCCAAAGCAGCACAGAGGGAGCGGAAAAGTCAGAAAGCACTCAAGAAAAGAGAGGCCCACCGTCGCAAGAAAGAAAAGGACACACGCGCTGCTGCGAAGAGGTCGGCGGAGATCCAAGCACGGTGGGGTGTCGCCGACAAAGCCGGGAAGGAGAACGATGGCGTCTGGCCAGCATGTGAGAAGTAGTAGTACTAGTAGTTAGTGTGTGTGTCTGTGTCTGAGTACGAGCATGTACCAGTACTACTAGTTACTACTGTAGTTTTTAGAGCAAATTACCAGTACATTAGCCTAGACTAAGTGGAAAAATTCCTATCCTATGCATCGAATGGCATCTCTTTCTCTATAGGAATTGAGATGCATGTCATCTCACTTCCTATGATTTTCATATTCCTATCCTATGAACGAAAGGAGGCCTCTGTTGGAGTAAATACTGTAGCTAGCAGTAAGGCTGGTACAATAGTTTTCTTCAAGAAGCGGAATTCAACGAAGTCATGATGGTTCCTTCGTCCGAGCAACTTCAAAGTGGGAAGTGGGCCTGTGATTTGACGGCTCATTAGTCATTGTTACTGCGGCGCGACGACCTGGGTGACTCTCCCTTGGAGTTCTTCGTGCATGACAAGTGGACCAGGATGGTCGACATCCCACATGTTGGTGAACAGAAGTATTCTTTCCGATATCGAGGAGCAACGAAACCGCGTGGTATAGAATCACTGCTGATTGGTTCGCAAAAAAAATAGTATCACTGCCGATTTATAATTATTTTTTATTTCTGATGAATGCTAGCGTTTCAACTCTTACAACGAAGGGTGCCAAACACGGCACATGCTGGATGTCCCACACGTCAGCGAAAGGAGTGGGACATGAACAACGTGGTAGAGCCTGGCGTAAAAAAACAATGTGGTAGAGCGTCTCCACTTCTTCGACTTCTGGGTCGGAGACCACACGTAGTAGTACTTAGGTGTATGAACGATACAAAGTGCGACCTGGAGAGAAAGACACGTCTAGTTGGAAGGTCTCGGGGCATACACGTAAACAAATATAAAAGTTAATATGCGCCTCCAACTAATATAGTAGTAGTAGAGTACTTAGACACGTACTCCATAACATCACCGTGCATTGCACGTATAACATTTAGTGGTAGTACGTAGTAAGAGACAAATGCTACTTTTGGGTGTTTGGTAGAGTGTATGGAGGGTGCATGAGTCCACACTAGTTTAGCACAAATACACTAGAAGCATGCATGAAGAGAGCGTGCATGAAGAGTGGTGTTGAGTTGAGCATGCATGAAGAGGGAACAACTATGCCGAGAAGAGAACACAACCAAACAAACACCCTATATGCCACGCATGTTCATACCATTTGTGCCTTTCTACTTCACTTACTGCGCTACATTACTCAGGTTCGTATGTCCTCCTGGGTACATGTCTGGCTCGTAGTTCCAGTGCCACGTGTTCTTCATATAGATGGAACAATCGTTGCATAACACGTGCGCCTTGATGCTAGATGTCTCGCGTGTTGGCAAAATGATGAACAAAGCTCACGTAAAAAAATCGAGTGGAAGAACATAGATTCCGGACGACCGATAAGGAGCAAGGAACCTCCTGGTGGAGCGTCTGCACTCATAATATTTAATATTATTCAGCGATATAAAATTAACCAATCATCTCCACAGTGGACTGGAAGAGTACGAAACACGGCAGCCCAGTGTAGTTACATCATACTAGTACATGGCTAACCGCGCTATCGCCATATTTCTTGGCTTCTATGCGACACCTATCTCTAGTAATCCAGCAGCCTGTATCGCTTCTCCCTCCTCGTCCCTATCAAAGTGGGCGGGCTGGCATTTCTACCGTCTATTGAGGTCGGTTAACTATCACATGTTAGCGACATGCCAGGAGCATTCTAAAAAAATTCCTTTCACGTTCCATTTTCAAAAAGAAAAAGATCCTTTCACGTACGAATTTGCCTGTATGCTTTGAGCAACTTGCATGTCCTATACTGCTCCTGTTTGGTACTCTAACTTAGCTAGAGGTTAGACTAACTCATGACTAACCCTGAACTAACTGTAGCAAAAGAGGTGTTTGGGTGACAGTGTTAGATTGATAATAAATGCACTTCATGGATAGAGAAAAGTGATTTTTGGTGGTCCCAATGAGAACTATCTCCAGTTAACACCTCTTGGGTGGGATAGTTTTTTTTGGTGGGTTCGGTGCAACTTGGTCCAATTTAAACCCTCATGCTTGGATACTTTAGTGCTATTTGAGCCCCAACTGGCTCAAACTAACTCTAACCCATGGATCCAAATAGGGCCTATGGCCAGTCTCGACGCGGAGCAGTCGCGTGCACCGGGAAGCAGCGCTCTCTCGGCCGTCGCACCACTTCAAAGCTGGCGCCAGTGAAAGGTCGCCTCCGCTCTGGCTGGGCATTAATGCGGCACTGACGCTCCAGACGACGCTGACCGTTTCACGCGGGAAGCGCGCGCTGGCAAGGGAGTATAGGTTTTGAACCGTTTCAGGTGTAGTAGTAATGGTAGTTTGCAAAACTACTCAATTATTGCACTGAGTTTCCTAAGAAATTGTGGTAAAAAACGTTACTCCACAGCTCGCTTCCCTTCTCCTTCTTGCTCGTGATTTATGTGGCCTTGTTAACGTGGTTGTGTCAAAAAAATGTCACTTCCTGCTCGTGATTTGCGTTATATAATTACAAGCAATATTCTCGTGCATTGCACGGAACATCAATATGCATTTTTTTTACAAAACACCTGTTGTGATTGACCCATGCAGGAGTAATCCCATGTGTAAAAACTAATGATATCTTGAGAATTTTATCGAAAAACTGGTATCTCGAGAATGTCATCGAAAAAATGAAAGATGAGAGATAAGGCGAGGAGGAGTGGAGCGTGGTGGTAACTGGTGGTCGGAATGGGCGGAGGCATGGGGATGGACCGCGCCGGCACGCGGCAGCGGACACCATGCATGCTAGATTGTTCCAGAGACTTATTCCTTTTTTAATTGCTGAGCAATGAGGTTGCGGGAGATAATGATGTGGAGAGAGGTGCGGGTATATTTTGTAAAATTATCATAGTTTGCTTCCTATCCGTCAGATATAGATCATACGGTCTGCATTACAAGATGGCAGGCACACCATCATCGCCAACTCATTTTTTTATAAGGGTATACAAATGATAAGTTTGCTGACTACTAAATTAAAGTGGAATCTGTCCATGTTATGCAAGTAAATAAAGGTGATTGTTTATCGTACGGGTAAGGTTGGATGAAGGGTGGTAGGAACAAATGCTCCGCCTAGAGCATGTGTGTGTGAGATGGAGTCTTAGTGTGTGGTGTGTGTGTGTGAGAGAGAGAGAGAGAAAGAGAGTGAGAGAGAGAGAGAGGAGAGAGAGATGGAGTCTTAGTTTGTGTGTGTGAGAGAGAGAGAGATGGAGTCTAAGTGTGTGTGTGTGGGGGGGGTGCGTGTGTGTGTGTGTTTGTGTGTGTGTGTGTGTGAGAGAGAGAGATGGAGTCTTAGTGTGTGGGGGGGGTGGGGTGGGGGGGGGTGCGTGCGTGTGTGTGTGTGTGTGCGCGCGCGCGCGCTTGTGTGTCCCGGGGTCCTCTGTGGCAGATGTAATTTAAGTGTGCATGGCTTCATCATAGAGAGGTGATGTGTATGGCAGAGGCCACCAACGATGGTGTGCGAGAGAGAAAATTCCCATAGGAGGGAAGAGAAGGTGCGTGCGCGTGAGAGGAGTCGACATCGAGAGAACGTGTTTGTTTGAGAGACACCACGGAAGACTACTATATATCGATGGTGCATGTAGGCAGGAATTAAACAAAGGGATGGTCTTATTGGTTTCGGGGATATAGGGGAAGAGTGAGAGGCGTGCGAGGCGGGGGGGGGGGGGGGGGTAGCCAGAAGGAGATTGTTAAGTGTGAGTGTGTGTTTTGCCCATCCAGGAGGAAGTTATGTGCACAAAAGAGGACAACTATTCTATGTGGCATTAGGATTGAGGGTAATTAACTACATATGGCGACATAGAGACCTTGAACGTGCATGTGTGAGCGGTATACATGTATACGTGGGATGTGTGTGTGTGCACGCGCGCATGATCGAGATAAAAGAAAGAAGACATAAGTCCTAAGATCAACGACATGGGAGAGACGGATTGGTATGACAATATGCATGCATGTGAGAATGCAGGGAAGAAGGCCCGACAATTGAGCATGTGTTTTTGTCTTTAAGAGATAGTGACGTGGGCTGGAGCATGCATCTATGGCGAGCAGAGGGGGTGAGGCGCTACGATTGTGCAAAAGAGATGAACCTATAAATGCATATGTATGGATAGACATATATAGTGTGGGTGATAGGAAGCAAGATTTCGTGCGAGAAAGAAATGTTGACAGAGAAACTACAGATAGATACAGAGATGGAGATGCTATCTAGAGACACATCCGTTAGTTTGGGTGTCGGAGATGACCGTCGGGTGGTTCAAAGGGTGAAGTTATATATGTGTGTGAGAGGGCACTTGACTGCATGCATGTAGAGAGAAACATATGTAGTGTGCGTGATAGGAATCAAGAGTGAGGGCGAGAAAGAAGGTTGATGGTGAAACAGATAAATAGAAAGATAAAGATGCTAGCTAGTGTGCGCTAGAGATAGGAGTTGAGTGGATCAGAAGGCTGGGTTATGTGTGTGGGTGTGAGAGAGATAGAGAGAGGGTGCATGTGAGTCACATACAAACAAATATCAGAGAGAAATGAGATCCAGAGAGACGGAATTTTGTGTCTGTGAGAGAGAAAGATATTTCACAACGAGAGTGATAGCTAGAGAGACATATGAGGGAACGCAAGATACCTCTAGGGAGAGAGGGTGTGTTTGAGCGACATACAAGAGAACAATGGAGAAATATGAGACGGAGTTTGTGTTTGTGTGTGAGAAAGAGATATTGAAGAGGAAGAGTCATAGGTTCTCATATCTAAGGAGCAAAAGGCATCTCTATATGAGGGGTGTGCGAGTGGCACACATGGGAATAGTTCAGAGAAATGAGACCCCAAGAGACAAAGTTTTGTGTTTGTGTGAGAGAAAGAGATTCCACATGGAGAATCATAGCTAGAGACACATAGCAAGGAGCGAGATATACTTAGAGAGAGAGATAGAGTGATAATGGTCGATGGAGAGAGTACCGTTAGTGTATTACGAAGATAAAAGATCATTGTCGACATACATGTCGATAAAAGATCACGAGAGATGCCTGAGAGACGATGAACGCGTATAGGTCCAGAGAGATAGTCCTATATAAGCATGAGTGATAGCTATATGAGACAAATATCTGGATTAAAGGGGATTCAAATATTTAAACTGGAGATCACGACATCGATAATATCATAACGCAAATTGGTGTATCAAACATGCATATTCATTTGAATTTGGGCACACGTGTAATGTTATATAGTTTATCAGTATTGGTGATCCATAGATTCTTCAATTACAAACAATGCATGGTTTATATGCAATTAGTGTCTAAACGGGATTACACTATATGTTGCGTGTGTGAAACACATTATACATGTTTGAGAAGTTAAAAAAAACCCCGCATGAAACACACATTAATTGGAGACAGTTAGCGAGGAATACATACATTGGATTTCAACATAAAGTAGTTTCAAATATTTGAAAATCCAAATTGATGGATACAACCTTTTGAATCTGAGATCATGCCATTTGTAAACCATATTTATGTATAAATGGTGTTGTGCTTTTGAAAGTATATATGTAAAAAAATGATGTATATAGAATGTAATTCCAATTGAAAATGGATCCCACCCGAAAAAAATAGTAGAATACAAACGGGATTCGAATTGAGTTGGCACGGTAAACGTGCACTGTGCAAAATTTGAACGAAGCGGTGGAAAGTCGCAGTAACCGCCCGAAACCAAAATCTGCGAGATGGAAATCACTACTGCCTATCCCTGCCGCGCAAATCCTATCTGCTGGATTTCTATAGGTTTCGATTGGGGTAGGTTTGTAATTTCACCCAAACGTGACGTAACCGCCTCTCACCCGGATTCATACACGGTGGGCGCCAAAACACAGTGTGCCCTCGGCCGAAATCGACTCCCTCCCTGATTCATATTCATACACGGTGGGCGCCAAAAACAAACTCTCGTTGGCAAATATTCGGTGTATGCGAGATTACCGTCCTATCCCCAACCGACTAATGTTGCTGTGATGTAGTAGAAATTTGAAATGGGGGCTAAGTTTGTAAATTTCCTTGCATTTGAGACAAGCGCGCCCTGACTACATGGTTCCCCCCTTCCTCTCTACCTCCCTTTTCCCCATTCGTACTCCGTGGGCACCAAAACACCCTCTCCACCCCACCCTCCTCCGTTCGCCGCCGTCCGCCACCCCATCCACCGCCGTCCTCCTCCACCATGACGGAGCTGATACCCCGACGCCGCCGTCCATTACAAGAGATCGACCTCTCTCATCCACACCTTCAGACCAGGATCCTTGCATCCCGTCCTCTCGCTTGATCCCCGCCGTCGTCCACCTTGCCGGCGCCGCTCCTACGACCGTCTCGTCCACCGCGCCCTGCCACCACCGTCTACCCTCCTAGATCTGCTTCCACGCTGCCGACAGCCATCACTACCGCAGCACCGTCAAATTCTCACCAGATGCGTACACGGCGCCGCACCAGCGGCGGTATTCTTTCGTATCTGCTCAACTTATTTATCACAGCAAGAAAATAGATTGCCACTGCTTTACTCTGATTTCTTGTCTTGGTTGCGAAGTTGCCTTTGTCCAGTTTGCACCTTCAGATCCGCCATGGCATGCTCAACACTAAACTCCCAATGTTTATGGTTTTCCCCTTTTATATTCCACACTAGTTAAATCACAGTAGACTAAATTTCAAAATTGGGTCAGTTGATTTTTCAGAGCTCGTCGAAGTTCGCCGGTGCGATCCAAGGGGCTCGGGTGGTTGTGGGGCCTCGCTGAACAAAGAAAACTCGACACGCGTGGGGGGTGGGGGTGGCGGAGGAACACAGGCGGTGGGGGCTGGTGGTCCGGCTGGCAGCCCGTGCGGTGTTCTGTATGGGAAGAATCACAGACGAGGAAGAAGAAGGGTTAGGAGACGTAGGATCTTCATCCAACCGCCTGAAATGGTCGAGAGACAGCTGGGAGTTGCATTCTTAATGTGCTCTAGTTCATCATGTGTGGGCACAGCACAACTAACATTTTATTATCCAAAATCTGCTTGCTCTTCTTTACCATGTTTGATAGTGCTGGCCTGTACGTGATTGATAGGCTTTCAATTACTAGCGGCAATACAACACCGTATTTTCAAGCCAGTTCCACTTTCCCGATTTATATATCGTGGTTATGGTGTACCCCTGTTATGTACACTATGATCTGCCTAGTTGCTGTGTGCTCTTGTTATCATGGTTTGGCAATAAACTATCTATACAGTATATTATGAACCTATCATCTGCTAGCTATCCTTACTTCTGGAGCCTATTTTTTGTGTACTTGTCCCAGATTATATAAATGCACGCACGATATTACAGCACGCATGAGCTCTCTCATCAGAATCCAGTGATAGCACATAAGTGTTTACAGGGGCGCCCCTATATTAGAATATCATCTGCATTACAAAGATAATCTCACAACTATTTATGTTTTCATGGTTCTCAGATATTATATGCAATTACAGTGAATATCAGAATCCGCGCATCAGAAGAATATTGTGGAACACTGCAATGACTTACAAAATTGGCACCAAGGCATTGAGTGCCATTTTGGAAGCAATGAAACTCGTATGCTCCCCACCTGTTGATTCTTGTTCAGAATATCATTCTAGTGACTATTCTAACCTCGAGGAGTCAAAGGCAGATGGCCAGTCCTGTTCACCCATCAAGGTGCCTGTTCTAATTAGGCAAGGTTTTATTGATTGCGCGTATCTTGCATATGTTGTCTTGCATTTCTTCTACTTTGTTGCACCACCATCTACTTAGTTTACTCATCATATAACTCGGGATGTTATGCCCATCCATTATCAATACATATTCCATCTGTCGTCATACCATGTTTTTCCACTCAAATGCTGTTCTTGTGCATCAGACATCATAAAGGAAGAGGGTGATTGACGAACCTGAAGGAGCACCAGCAAAGTCCTTGAAAAACGTGGTGGTGTAGGAGAAATCAGACAGCGCCCCACTATATTGTCTGTACAACGAGTGACACAAAACATAGGACAAACTCCAGCAGACTGTACCCATACTTCACTGGCCACACCACTAGCCCCACTACACAGGACCTGCACTCCAGCAAAAGGTATACCGATTTCATTTGCCATAGCACCATCCGTACCACAGAAAAATCCCATTCCAGCAAAAAGTACAGCAAGTCCACCGGCTGAAGACCTATCCCAACTGCAGAGACGGCCAATTCCTGCAGATTGGAACCCCATTCCATTTATTCCCAGTTTAAAAGACAATGCTTTCAATGTTGTTAGGGACTACGTGCATATATTCCCATCATGGGAAGATTATAGTGAAGACAAACACCATTTTCACATCTTCCTGTCCAACTTATGTGTAAGTGCTATTATTCATGGTTATTATTTTCCTGTTTTCTGCTGATCGAACACATCAATGATTTACATTACATTGTTGTAACTAGGTGAGGGTCAATCTGGATAGTCATGATGAGCAAAGCTTGCTTGTGCTTTTCAAGGAAGCATTGCAGCAGTATCGGTGTTACCTGAGGAAATCACACTTCGATGGCAAGTCTATAAACGAATTTCTGGTGAAGTCTCTTGTGCTAAATTTAGAAGACATTGAATGGAAAAACCTTGTTATGCACTGGTCTCATTCCCAGGATGAGGTACTGTCTATGAACTCACATGACAATTTGAACTTCTACTTTTCCGCATGTGCCTTACGGATCTTTTTTGCAGGAAATCAGCTCGAAGAAGAATTTTGGTTTGAAAAGAACGACAGAATATCGCAAATATGCTGCCCGCTGCTTTGCTCTTGTTAGTACCCGTTGTCCTGTATCACTGTACTTGCATACATACCTGGTTCATTATGTGACAGCAGTATGCATGATAGCTTGCTTATCAATTGTTCGCTCAAAATTATCTCATCTGTATGAATGGTTACATTAGTGTAGAATATATCCAATGCTAATGAATTTTTTTAGCTCTGCATTGTTCTTGTAAGTACATGCTGTCCTTTATCAGTGTACTTATGTTGACAGGTAGTTGTTCACGTACCATCACTCTACAGCTTATTTTCCTTTGCCCTCCATTTTCTACACATCAGATCTATATTTACTCTTACCATAAGGTTGGTACTGAAGAAGTTTAGCTGTGCATTGCTCTTGGCTATGCCTTTTGCCTGTATCGCTGCACATACATTTATAGCTACTTGGTTATGTAGCATCACTCTTCATTTTATCTTAAATATTCTCCATTTTTTCATATATTATCACATCTATATTTACTCTTAACAAAATGTAGAATAAAGGCAATGCTTATGAAGAACATTCTGTGCTAAACTTCTTGAATTGCCCCCCCCCCCCCCATCAGCATGGACAAGGGCTTTATAGAGCCTGTCTTCACCAGTAATGTAAGTTTGTCCTTCTCAAGCCTTCAAACTTTGTTGTGTATATTTGGGCATGCATGACTGCAACAACCATTTATTTTTGGTGTTTGCATCAAATTGCATGTTTAAAGTATATTATGTAGTTCATAAACAAAGGTTTGTCCTTCTCAATTTAAGTTTTCAGTTGTACAACCAAGTTCCTTCTTCATACCATGTAAATTAAGCTATACAGAGCAAGTGATCTTATTTTGCACTGCATGTATGCTTCTGTTCTTCATCCGTAATCAAGTGGTGTGGTGAACCTACCCACTACAGCACAATGTCATATTTTGCAATGTCTTAACTATGAACAATGTCATATCATTCTACTATTATTTAAACTGCCTCTTTATTTGCCAATCTGAAATGGGATAAATTGACAGCACACTAACCATTGATACTTATGAGTTCTTGATCTGTAATTCAGTGGTGTCGTGAAGCTGCCAACTCCTTCACAATGTCAATTCCTGCCATGTCTTGACCTGAACAATACCATATTGTGTTAGTGCAATTTTAAACTGTGACACTTTATTCGTCAGTAAGAAATGTGATGAATTGTCAGCACTGATACTTTTATGTGCAAAACCTGTCATCTGTCTGCTTGTTTATTTTTTAGAGTGAGGAAGATATAAGTGTTGAACAAGCGCAGTCTCATCATCTTGCTCAGCTGCTTGCGCTGCAGCTCCCCAGCAGGGCTAACCTTTCTTGAACTCTATTGAAGTGCTATCGGTTTTGTATATTATTTTGACGGCATGTTTATTTGCACTGGTGGCGATCTTTGATGCCTTGTGTATGTAATCTGCTGTCTGCTTGTGCTTTATTATCATAGTGGCAAACTTTGATGCCCAGTGGATGTACTATGTCGTAATTTCTTTGTTGTATAGTCTAGGTTTTTACTTATTCATGATGCTGCAGTTATTTTACTGTATATATATCCTGTCTTCGCATTAAACCGGCCAAACC
The DNA here is from genome assembly GCA_963921465.1 of Triticum timopheevii. Taxonomy (NCBI): domain Eukaryota; kingdom Viridiplantae; phylum Streptophyta; class Magnoliopsida; order Poales; family Poaceae; genus Triticum; species Triticum timopheevii. The sequence goes on along the minus strand of OY997266.1, from coordinate 189,438,709 downwards.
GTAAAATTACGGTACATAATCGGGCCGTCATGCAATCATGATGTATGATCCGCATCATGGGCCCCGTCAAACTTGCCCACTAGTAGATTCGGGCCTTTAATAGGCCGAGTAACCCCCGGCCCTAATTTCGCAAGAAAACTCAATGGGCTTTTAGGAGGCTGAGAAGTAGGCTGGGCCTGAAACGTGCCGAATAGCTCACGGGCCGGAGGCAGCCCGAAATGGAACCCGGCCCATGATTGTGCGAATCAATTCACGGGCTTTTAATAGGCCAAAGTTGTCTCGGTCCTTGTTTGGCCCAATCAGATATCAGTTGCGAGCAGGCCGGATGCAAACTGGGCCGTAGTTAGGCCCAACTATATGACTGGCTTTTAAAAGGCCGAAATTAATATAGGGCCGAAATGTTAAATGGGCCCTTAACAGGACGAAACTAATATCAGGCCGAATTACTAAATGGGCCTTTAGCAAGTGGGCCCAAAAGCATAGCGTCCAGTCAACGGGCCGAATCTGATATGGGCCATAATTGAGCCCAAAGCCTCTTAAAGGGCCGGATCTGATCTGGGCCGTGATTTGGCCCAGAAAGTGGGAGGCTTTTAACGGGCCAGATCTTATATGGGCCATTACTAGGCCCGGAACGTGGCAGGCCATTAATGGACCGGATCAATTATGGGCCGGCATTTGGCCCAAAACATGGCAGCCAGTTAATGGGCCGGCCTACTAGGGTCCTCAAAATCTTGTGGTCCTACAGCTGGGCCGGGCCATTAATGTCGGCGAGATCTCGTGGGCCTTTAGCTGGGCTGGCCCATTATGATCCGCAAGAATTTTGTGGGCCTTTACCTGGGCCGGCCCATTATGGCACACAAAAATCTTGTGGGCCTTTACCTGGGCTGGCCTATTATGGCCCGCGAAATCTTGTGCGCCTTTAGCTGGTCCAGCCCATTATAGTCCGCAAAATCTCGTGGGCCTTTAACTGGGCCGGCCCATTATGGGCCGCCAAATCTTGTGGCCCTTTAGTTGGGCCGGCCCATTTAAACTTGATTGGTCGTTCCACGTGTCGACGTATCATAGGCGCCTTCTGTCCAATGAGTGGATGACATCTGTCCCAACGATGAGCCAACACGTGTTTCCTCCAGCCAATGATGATTTTACACGTGGAAAATCCCCATTGGTCGGGGCTGTTAACGGGTTATCGGATCCAAAACCCGACCCGATAGCTTAACAGCGTTCCATTACGGTGGATGCCACATGTCAGTCACCCTTGACGAAAGCACCTCTGTGACGCGCGATTTATCGTCAAGGAAGTGGACACTTCCGTGATGATAATTTTGGTAATGTCATGGAACACTTCTACGACAGCACAGGTATGACTATCTTGATTTTGTCATAAATTTGTCATGGATGTACATGCATGACAAAAAACGCGACCTACTGTGACAAACACGTATCATCACGGAAGTGTATTTTTTTTGTAGTGCTAACTGCTGAGACTGAAGAAACTTATTATTTTTTGTTTTTTCTTGGTTTTCTCGGATCAAGATAACTGCCGGTATTGAAATAGTTAACAGCAAGTTAACTGCGGCAGGTAACAGCAAGTTAACTGCGGTAGTTAACAACAAGTTAACTGCCGCACTTAACAGCAAGTTAACTGCCGAACTAAATGTACTAAAATTTTCTTTTCATATTTTTTTTCGCCTGGGTCATACTAACTGCAGGGCCCAAAATAGCTAACTGTCAGGACTACACCAAATATAACTGTCGCAAATTATAAAGTTAACTGCCGGTTTTTTTCATACCCAAAATTTTTAGGTGTTTAAGTTTTGAAAATATATAGGTTAGCAAGAAAATATACCCAAAATTAAGTCGAGTTAACTCTTCATGCTCCCATAGCTAACTGCGTCGACTTTTCCGATTATTGTACCCAGCAAGCTGCCACAATTTTTAGAATTTAATAGCTTTTTTTCCTGATGCGTCCAATAGTTAACTTATATAAATAAAAAAATCAACTGCTGGAAATTTGTCAAAGTCAACTGCTGTGTGCCGTAGTTTTTGTACACTTTACTGCCAAATCGCTATAGTACGTGCTAACTACTCGAGCGGAATAGTTAACTACACTACACAGAGCAAGCTAACCGCGCGACAGAAAACAGTATTTTTTTTATTCTTTTTTTATATTTTCTTGGTCAAGTTAACTACCAGGATTGAAATAGGTAGCTGTCGGGGCTGCAACAGTTAACAGCAAGTTAACTGCTGGGATTGAAAATACTATTTTCTCATTCTTTTTTACCCGGTTCAAGCTAATGACTCTAAGAAAAATAGCTAACTACTGAGGATTGCCGCAGTTAACACCGAGGTTAAAGATATAATTTTTTTCTTTAGTTTCTTTTTTGCCCTCGTCATACTACATTCATTTTTTCGATGGTCACACTAAGTTCCATGAATATCGATGTTAACTACGACACCGGTCGACGTTAACTGCAAAACTTGATCAACTTTTATTTTTTATTTTGAACTACTATGGTTGTCGGTGTACCTTTAAAGTTAACTGCTATGGTCATTTGTTAACTGACCTTTTTATAATTGAAGTATTATATGTTGCAATTTTTATTTACTTTTTTATTGGTTGGTTGAGCAGAGTTAGCTAAGTATGCTCCCATAGCTAATTGCCCCAATAAATAGTAACTTCATGTCGTAGAGTGAAGTTAACTGCTATAGAGGAAGCTAACGGACGTAGTTACAGCATTCTAACTGCGTGATTTGTTTTTATAGCCAAACGTTAGTACGGTGAAGTTAACTTGCCTATTTGTGGAGGTAGTTAACTGCACTAACTGCATTAAGTTAACTTCATTATTTTACGGGAGATAACCGAACCCTTTTTTTATGATTAGTTTTTATGCATGCTACTGTAGCAATGCACCCAAGTTTGTAAGGGTATTTTCAAGGAATTTATTGTATTGAGGATCTTTACATGTAATTGAGGATGCTGTTTTACATTCGTTCATCAAGTTAGCTTCTATTAAGGATGATGTTAACTACACTATTGAGGTTAACTGCACTATTTTCCAAAAGGTAACTTCATGTCATGGAGGAAGTTAACTGCACTTCAGAGTGGGGGTGGTTACTGCCCCAATTAACCATTACTATTGTTAATTGCTTCTGTTGTGTCACGGTCCTAGCAGTTAACTATTCTACAGTACACCCAAACTGCCCGTCCGGAATAGCTAGTTGACATACGCTGACAAGCTAACTGCTGAGACTGAAGAAACTTATTATTTTTTGTTTTTTCCTGGTTTCCCCGGATCAAGACAACTGCCGGTATTGAAATAGCTAACTAGAGGGGATTGCGGTAGTTAACAGCAAGTTAACTGCCGAACTAAATGTACTAAAATTTTCTTTTAATATTTTTTTTCGCCTGGGTCATACTAACTGCAGGGCCCAAAATAGCTAACTATCACGACTACACCAAATATAACTGTCGCAAACTATAAAGTTAACTGTCATTTTTTTTCATACCCAAAATTTTTAGGTGTTTAACTTTTGAAAATATATAGGTTAACTAAACCAGTTTAACTGCCTGATTAAGTCGAGTTAACTCTTCGTGCTCCCATAGGTAACTGCATCGATTTTTCCGATTATTGTACCCAGCTAGCTGCCATAATTTTTAGAATTTAACAGCTTTTTTTCCTGATGCGTCCAAACTTAATTTATATAAATAAAAAAATCAACTGCCCGACAGAAGTCCATAGCTAACTGCCCCAATATATAATGGTAACTGCATGTCGTGGAGTGAAGTTAACTGCGTTTTTTCGTATACTAAATGCTTTTTAGCAACTAAGCTACTAGTAAGGATGACTACCAGTTAACTGCAGTGACTGCATGAAGTTAACTGCATTATTTTACGGGAGATAACTGAACCCTTTTTTATGATTAGTTTTATGCATTCTACGGTAGCAATGCACCCAAGTTTGTAATGGTATTTTTGAAGTAATTGATTGTATTGAGGATCTTTACATGCTAACCGCAGCAACACACTCATGCTAACTGGACCTTTTAAAAAAACATGCTAAATGCTATATATATATATATATATATATATATATATATATATATATATGTTTCACATGTGTATCTATATATTTTCTTTTTTCAGTTTTTGAGCCTGCTGCTCCGTTTGGTTGGCACCTGATCTCCTTTTCCTCCTGCAAGCTTCCCAGACGTTGTAATGTGCTTTCTATTACTTGCCCCGTCCTGTCCCTGATGAACCATCTGCTCTGTCATTTCCATAATCTCATTGCCTATTCTAACCACGTCGCACATACGGGTGTTGTGCCCTTCGACCTTGTTACATTTTTTGCATCTTTTCTTGAAGACCTTGCCTTTCCCAACATCTTTGTTTGTGCGCATCCTATTTGGTGAAGGCTCTGCATATTCGTCACTATCACTTGTTTCATCACCGTTGTCACTCATATTTTCAACATCACCGTTGATAGCTTCCTCCTTCATAGTTGCTTTCGACAGCAGTATCTTGATAGTTGCGGCGACCTTGGAATTGTCCACAGGCCCATATGTTTTCTCATGTGCTTGTAGTAGCTTCTGCTCTAGTTGCCTTTTAACGCAAGTTCTTTTGTTGTGGCTAGTAATCATATTGCAGTTGCTGCAAAGTCTGCTCCCTAGTGGCATGCCATCTTTTCCAATAACTGGCTCTGGCCTAGCAGGTTTTGAACTGCTTTTCTCACTGATTTCAGCTACCTTTTGTTCTTGTTTCATGGCTGCACTTAGTTTGTTTCTACCCTTTGTTTTGCACACTAGGGGTGGGTGTATTTTATCGCAATCATCATCCATACTTGACTTCTCAATTGCTGGATCTTTTTGTTCAGCCATATCAGTGGCAACTTCATTTTCATCTACAGATGATTGTTTACATCCCGTTGACTCCATGTCATCGCCGTTCAGAGCATCCAGCTCTGGTTGCACCTGTTTCAGGCAAGTCATCAGCCTGTTGTAAGATGCATCTGTCTTTACCACCTTCTGCACAGTCTTCAGTGTCTCGTTCAGCAGCATTGTGCGGCGGTATTGAATAAGTGTACCATCTGCAGTTTTATTCCTGTAGTCTCTACGGTTGAATGCTGAGTCATTGTTTGCATCCCTTGTGTATCGTTGCAGTATATATCGATCTGGTATTATAGCCACTCGGAGGTGTTCCAGCAGCGCTATTACGTGATGGAAGAATAGTCCTGACAGAATTGACATCATTTTTATTTGTCAGTTTGATCTTTTCTTTTTATTTGCCCAGGAAGAAGATATGCATGATTATTAGTTCTTTTTTCTTACCTGTGTGATCAAAGAGTTTGCACTCACATTCGTATTCGCCATTTGTTTCATCAGCAACCACCTGGAATTCGTGCCTTGACCATGCGAATTTTTTCTCCTGGTTGTAGTGGTGTACGTAGTACTTCGTTGGATTCTCAGTAGACTATTTGATTCGGAAGGTGCCGCTTTCAAATAGTCTTTCGCGGAATAAGTTGTAGACTGCACGTGTGTACACGTCCATCAGCTGTTTCTCAAAAAGGTACCTAGTGAGAGGGTTCCTGACACCCTGTAACATGGTACAAGCACTGTTGTTAGCGATACAATTTTGCTACTTACAAACGGTAGAGTTATGAATTAACTGTCAGAGTTATGAAAGATAACTGCTGCAAGGTTTTGTGATGTATGATTTGCTCTTACCGTTGAAGCTATCGTCTCGGCAACCTCAAGCTGGTGCCTCTTTTGTATGCATTCATTGACCTGTCTGGCAAATATGTGAAGCACTTGTGTTTCTTTCACGAAACCTTTTTTCAGGATATGATTCATGCTTTTGCTTCTCTGTGTTGATGTCATTCTAGCGCAGAATATCTCCTTCCAGTATGCAGATATCCATGTTGTTCTCTCTTCCCATAGGCCCTGCAGGATGGTGTCATTCTGTAAGTTGTATCTGTCCATGAGGTCGTGCCATGCCGCTTCAAACTCTGCTGGCATGAGTGGATGGTTAAGGACTGCTGCGAGTTCTTCCTTAAATGTGTCATGTTCTGAGTATAATTTTGACAAATGATCTTTTATTTTCTTCATAATGTGCGACCGGCAGAGGCGGTGACGAGTTCTGAGGAAGACCTTAGGTATAGCTGCTTTCATGGCAGGGCATTGATCTGCAAAACAATGTTGTTATCATTTCTTTGGTTGTTTTTGTTATTAAAAAAAGTAGTATGCATAATAAAGGATTAAGTGTTAGGGCTTGGAGGCATTGGAGTCAATACCTGTTAGTATGCAAGTCGGGTCTTTTCGCATGCACCGTTTAAAAGCATTAAAAATCCATTCGAAGGAGTCGCTACTCTCATTGCCCACCAAGGCAACTCCAAAAATTGTAGATTGAAGATGATTATTCACACCGACGAAAACCCCCAAAGGCATGTGATACTTGTTTGTTTTGTATGTGGTGTCAAACGTGACGCAGTCACCGAAATCTGCGTACGCAGCCTGGCAGCTAGCATTGGACCAGAATATATTTCTGATAATTTTCTTACCATTGTCATCAGTTCCAACATCTACATCAAAGAAGAAATTCTCATTCTCATTCTTCATCTCCTCAAAGAATAAAAACAATTTCTCCACGTCATCTTGCGAATCAGTCCTCGCAAATTCTGCTTTGCTGCAAAAATGATCGAATGTGTTAGCTTTCTTCCTATGAGACAAGTGCACCATGATTATATAGATAACTGCAAAAAAGTGAACACAACAACATAAGTGATACTTACATGTTAAGCACGTCCTTGTCTGTAAAAGGCAATTTGTCGCGCCCACCAGATAACCAAGAGAGCAGACCCATGATATTCACATGCTTAACATTTGTCTTATGCAGGTCTTTTATGTATTCTTTCATTGTTGGATCTATCGTCTTGTGTGAATGCAGAAACACAAGCGCGGACGGGCTGTTGAGGAGCCTGTGGTTGTGTTCAAGCACAATCTCTTTGACAACACAAGTCCCGTCGTATCTTTCTTTGAAGAGCATCATTGTCTTGCAATCAGTTCTTTTTGTTACTTTGTTACGCTGACGATCTGCATCATGAAGAGAGGATATGTATTTGCCAGAGTGTACGCAATATAAGTAGCATTTCTTCTTATTCCTCTATCCTTTCCTTATGCCGAACCCAACATGTTTGGCATAGTCATTAAAAAATTGAATGCATCGTCATATGAATTGAATTCTTGTCCTAGCACTGGAATTAGTTGAGCAGGAATGTCTGGGCTCTGAAAAAATGCAAATAAGGACTATAAGTGATTTTTTTGCTTTCATATCTGCAACTTTTGTATATAAAAAAATTGAAAAAATAAAGATGTCTGATCACTCACGTGCATGTATGATCTGAGCTCTGCTAGTGTTTGCAAGTGTCCATGCTGTATTGGACATGGTGGTGTGACGAGAGGCACATGGAGTACTGGATCTCGCGGTGGTAGCAGTCTTGATGAGGTCGGTTTGTTGCTGCGCTTCCTCACGGGATGTTGGCTCCATAATGGCTTCTGTGAGGAAACCGTTTTGAGCAGAACCTTTGTTGCTGAAGTAGATTTTCCGAAAGAAAATTGCGGACACCCAGTTTTGGTGTTGGCAATGTCTTCATCTTTCATTGGCGGAACACCATGCGACAACGAGTGTTCTGCTTGCACACGTGCTGCAGCTTGCACATGATCTCGTGTTTTTGGTTTGAGAACATAGAGAGGCTCCCAGTCTTGAACTATGGTTTTTTATCAACCACTTTAGTCCAGGTTTCAATGTAGCCAGTGTCCGTGCCATTATTAGCTCCATTTTCTACCTGCGTTAACAAACATTTTTTCTTGTTCTCATTAATATACTAGTTAATTAACAAACAGTTATCTATATACAAGTAGCGAGCAAAATGTGAAACTTAAAATATGTTTAAATTTTAATGGCATGGTTAGAGGTAAACTGACTTGTTAACAAGGGGAGAGGTAAACTTTAATCGTTTTTGTCTTTTTACCTCACTAGTCTCTACGCTTGTGTGGTGTCGTCGTTTGTGCATAGGTCCATGTTGCGGTACACTGCTCTCATCACCAATTGTTGATGGTGGTGGGTATCTTGTAGTTTTTCATACCTCTGGCTTCAAGATGTACACTTGGTCATTCTTTTCCGGGTAATGTTGGGTGTCGATCTGAACAGTCCAGCAGGTAATCTCATCACCTTCTGTGTTACGAGCATTTCCTAGTTCTGTGCTTTCTTCCATAGTTGATTTGTTTATCTGTAAGCGCATAACATAAAAACATATAGTTAACCGTCGGCAGACCGAATGCTAACTGATCATGGACAAACAGTACATTAACATCCAACTTTTTTGTTTTAGATACCACATAATGAGGGGAACAGTTAACTGTTGGCACACTGCAATCCTAACTGAAGGATGTGCGAAAAAGTTTTATCCCAGTCTTCAATTTTTGTTTGATAGGACGGGCAAACAGGGGGGAAACAGTTAACTGCATTAATCAGTGATGGTATGTAGAAGATCATTTTCGGCAGTTACAAAGCAAATCATAGTATGAATCATTGCTCAGTTAAGCACAGATAGTATAGCAGTTATGTAAAGGGAGTATAACAGTTATGTTCATAGTTGATCCAACTGGTCGAGTCATTTAGCAGTTACGCACAGAGAAGATAGCAGTTATGAAAAGGGAATGTAGCAGTTATGTTCATAGTTGAAGCAAAAAGTCCCTGAGCTGAATTAGATAGAGGAGGTCGTCATCGTCCAGCAGCTCCACATTGCGTGTGAAAAGCGTCGAGCACGTTCATCTGGGCCAGAGGAAGCTTCCACTTGTTCCTGCTAGATTCAGAACGGATGACTGAGAAGTTTTTGGAGCGAGAGAGTTGGGTTGCTATCGGAATCGTACCAAATCGATCTGTTGAGTTCATCGGCTTCATCCTCGACGAGGGGCCAACAGCCTTCTCAATTGATTCTATTTGGGGGCGAAACTTGTGCGCCGCTGCAGCCGTGCACTCCCTCGATCCGGCTGCGCTATCGGTCGCTCGCGCAAGGCCGGGAGAAGCTAGAGGCCCCGCTACCTCCATGCACCCCCTCGCTCCGCTACCGCCGCGCACCCGCTCGCTCCACTGCCGTCGCGGCTTGCTTGCGTGAGGCGAGGAGAAGCTATAGGTTAATCGGGGCGAAGCCGCCACCTCCGTCGCTCGCTCCCTCGCTCCGGCTGCCGCCGTCGCTCGCTCGCGGGCGCCGTCTACTACCTGTAGCTACCAGTGGTCGGCCGGGTGGGTGGTGGATCGAGATCGGTCAACGATTTTGATTTGTGGCTTCCTAATCCGGGGGGGGGGGGGGTCCTAGATAAGCTTATTTAGAAACTCTAGAGGGGTCAATGTTGTTGCTCTGTATGCAATCCCATCGCACAACACACATGTCTTTTTAGCAGCAACCGTCTATGTTATTATCGGTGTTCACACACATTTCTGATTACAAACCTATTTGTTGTGTATCACACACATCATGTTAAGTTGAACCATTTCTGTTCTAATGTCTCAACGCAAACAGTTCATCCGAGTGAACCGCATGTCATGTATCGCACACACCTTGATATGGCTGACCGTTTATTTTGTGTTGCCTAACCACAAACAGTTTATCCGAGTGAACCGTGTGTTGTATATCGCACACACCTCCATCTGTCTGCCCATTTTTTTTGTTCCTCCTCATCGCAACCAGTTAATTGAACTGAATTGTATGCCCTGCATCACAGGCGCAACTAAAATCTGAACCGTGTTTGATGGCTCCGCCATCACAAATGTTTTGCACCTTTATTGACGATTTTTTTACACCACCGTTTGCGATTTATGGCATCGCACACAGTTTCATCGAAGGGTCTCTGATCGTAGTGTCGCGTTAGCAGCATCCTGCAGTAGTGATTGTCTATTCTTGATTTCTCTACAGGACCACAACCTGCCATTGTCTACTCGCAAAAGCTTCAGAAGGCTGGCTATGGCATCGACAACTGGGTCATGCTGGCATGAGGAACTTGCACACACTTACGAAGAATAAGCATGTCTTTGGTATCGAGGGTGTCAAATTCCTCAAGGACCATTTGTGTGGAGCTTGTGAAGCTGGAAAGATGACCAAGTCCAACCATTCCTCAAAGACTATCATGACTACCACTCGTCCAATTGAAATGCTTCACATGGATCTCTTCGACCCTACTCATTATGCCACATTCAGAAAAGATGCACCTTTATATGGCTTTGTTATTGTTGATGACTATTCTCGTTACACATGGGTGCATATCATCACTTACAAAACTGAAGTGCAGGAAGTCTTCAAACAATTTTCCTCGAGGGCTTCAACCAACTTCCGTGTGAAGATCAAGCATATTAGGAGAGACAATGGGACCGAGTTCAAGAATACTAGTCTTGATAACTATCTTGATGAACTTGGTATTACTAACGAGTAATCTGCTCCTTATACTCCTCAACAAAATGGCGTCGTGGAGCGCAAGAACGGGTCTCTTGTTGAGATGGCTTGCACTATGCTTGATGAATACAAGACGTCGCCTCGCTTCTGGCTTGAGGCAATTGATACTGCGTGCTACATCATCAACTGGGTATATCTTCACAAATTCTTCATAAAGACATCGTAAGAACTCCTCACTGACAAGAAAGCCAATGTGAGTTATTTCAAAGTCTTCGGTGCTAAATGTTGGATTAGAGATCCTCATCACAATTCTAAATTTGCACCAAAAGCACATGAAGGTTTTATACATGGTTATGGAAAGGACTCACACACCTACAGAGTCTTCAGCACCATTCACCACAAGGTTGTTGAAACTGTAGATGTGCGGTTTGATGAAACTAATGGCTCGCAAAGAGAGCACCTACCTCCTGTGCTAGATGAAATGTCACCTAAGGAATCCATCAAGTTCAAGGCTATTGAGGATGTTATTCCTACCGAATAATCTGCTGAAGAAGTCATTCCGGAAAGTGAAGAACCTCATGCTGGCGCACCTAAGGAAAATGGCGCTGAAGAAAATGCTGAGCCCAATCAACGTCATCAACCCGCTCATCCTCGCATCGCAAATGAAGTGCAGATCGAGAAAATCATCGATGACATCAACGCACCAGGTCCTCTCACATGCTCAAGGGCTTCTCATTTGTATAACTTTTGTGGGCACTTTGCTTTTGTCTCTATCACAGAGCCCACCAAAGTTGATGAGGCATTTCTGGAGCCTGAGTGGATTCAAGCTATGCAAGACAAACTACATCAATTCGAGCTCAACAATGTCTGGAAACTTGTCAGACAACTAGACCCACGCAAGCACAATATCATCGGTACCAAATGGATCTACCGCAAAAAGAAAGATGAAAATGGCCTTGTGATGAGGAATAAGGCTTGTCTTGTAGCTCAAGGTGAGGGAGTCCTGGAATAGGGGGTCTCGGGTGTTCGGGCTGTGTGATATGGGCTGGACTGATGGGCCATGAAGATACAACGTAGAAGGCCTTCCCCCGTGTTCGGATAGGACTCTCCTATCCGTGGATGGCAAGATTGGCGTCCGAATATATAATTTCCTTCTGCTGCAAGTCGACTCTGTACAACCCTATGCCCCCCGGTGTATATATAAATTGGAGGGTTCAGTCTGTAGAGATCATTAGAATTCATATAGGCTAGACATCTAGGGTTTAGCCATTACGATCTCGAGGTAGATCAACTCCTGTAACCCCTATACTCATCAAAGACAATCAAGCAGGAAGTAGGGTTTTACCTCCATTAAGAGGGCCCGAACCTGGGTAAACATCATGTCCCCTTTGTCTCCTGTTACCTTCAATCTTCAGATGCAAATTTCGGGACCCCCTACCCGAGATCGGTCGGTTTTGACACCAACATTGGTGCTTTCATTGAGTGTTCCACTACGTCGTCGCCAGAAGGTTCGATGGCTCGTTTGATCATCAGCAATGATGCTGTTTCCGGGGAAACTTTCCTCCTTGTTAAAGTTTTCGTGTTTGGTGGCTTTTTTCTGCGTGCCAATTCAATCGGCCACCTTGAACAGATCGAGAGCTACGCCCCTGGTCATCAGATCAGGTTTGGAAATATGAATTATGTCGCTGATATCCGAGGAGATTTAATATTAGAAGGATTCTCGGCCCCGACCGCTCCTCATCCACAAGATGGAAACCTGTTGGATCCACTGTTTGGCCTCGTTCAAGAGGCAGCAATCATCCCCGCCCTAGCCTTAGATCCAGGGCAGATTACCTCATCCGAAGATGGAAGTTTGAAACCCACCGGACTCTCTCCAGCTATGGAGCTCTCAGCCGGAGACCCAGAGGTGACTATATCTTCGACAAGCGTAGAATCAAACAGTGCTCTCCCTATCATATGGGAGCCGAACTCACCTCTAGACACTAATGCCGAACTCTCAAGCTCTTGTCCGGTGGGCACGACCTGGCAGAGTCTACCATGCCCAGCCCCGCAGTTCCCTAGTTCCCCGTCCGGCCTTTGCTCCTAAATGAGGCCCTGGACTTGACGCGATCTCTTGCCATTACGGAAGTATCACCCTTGAACTACGCCCAACCCGGAATACAGGCTGAGAGCAGGGAATGTTACGTCCCACCCACCACCCACTTAATAACCACTGTCGAGGACTTGACCGACATGCTAGATTACGCCTCCGAAGACAGCGATGGTATGGACGACGATGCCGGAGATGAACCAGGCCGAAACCCGCCTATCACCGAGCGTTGGACGGCCACCTCCACATACGATGTGTATATGGTGGATACACCTAAAAAGGATGATGACGACAGCAACAAGGATCTGATTGAGGACAAGCCCGTCAAGGCACCACCAAAACGTCGACGTCAGCGGCACCGCTCAAAATGGCGTCGCAAAAAGGAAAGCAATACCGGCACTGGAGACAACAATATTCCGGATGATGCCAAATATCCCGAAGACCCCATCGAGCCTGCGTCCGAGCAGGATGAATGGGAGGAAGGGCTAGTTAACCCCGACGAGCCGGTTGGGAATGAGGATTCGGAGGATAGTAACTATCTACCAATCTCCGAGGAGGATGTCAGCCTCGGCAACAAAGACTTCATCATGCCAGAGGAATCCCACGAGCAAGAGCGCTTTAAGCGAAAGCTCATCGCAACTGCGAGGAGACTAAAAAAGAAACAACAATAGCTTCAAGCCAAACATGATATGCTCAACGACAGATGGACCCAGGTCCTAGCTGCCGAGGAATATGGCCTCGAGCGCCCAACAGAGAGTTATCCGAAGCGTCGGCTGTTGGTGTCAAAACTGGTGGATCTCAGGTCGGGGGTCCCGAACTGTGCGTCTAGGATCGATGGTAATAGGAGACGGGGGACACAATGTTTACCCAGGTTCGGGCCCTCTCTATGGAGGTAATACCCTACTTCCTGCTTGCTTGATCTTGATGAATACGAGTATTACAAGAGTTGATCTAGCATGAGATCGTAATGGCTAAAACCCTAGAAGTCTAGCCTGTACGACTATGATTGTATATCTGTCATTCCGGACTAAGCCCTTCGGTTTATATAGACACCGAAGGGATCTATGGTTAGCTCAAGTCGGTTACAAAGAAAGGAGTCTTCATATTTGGTCACCAAGCTTGCCTTCCACGCCAAGGAGAGTCCCGTCCGGACACAGGTGGAGTCTTCAGTCTTTGTATCTTCATAGCCCATCAGTCCAGCCCATGTATAACAGGTCGGATGCCCGAGGACCCCCTACTCCAGGACTCCCTTAGTAGCTCCTGAACCAGGCTTCAATGATGAGGTGTCCGGCGCGTAGATTGTCTTCGGCATTGCAAGGCGGGTTCCCTTCTCCAAAATAGTCTTCGAACACAAAGAATATATCCGGACCTGAAACATAAGCACCACACACAACCACAGAGAGTATAATATTTCACGAGTCTAATCCACTGACAACTTTTTTGTAATGTGACATCACATCTACCTGATCATTATTTCGAACCGTTTTCGTCTGCCGTTCCACGTTTCAAGATGCGGTTTCCACTGGCACGTCTTATCAAAGAAGAGATCGTGTCCCCTTATTGCGGGATTCTGATCAATACGGGCGTGGGTAATCCAACCATGGCATTTGCACAGCCCTTGGGAATAGGCGAGTTTTAAGGCCAGTGGGGAGGCGTTCGATATTCACTGCCTTTATAAGGGGATAAGGATTCCCTCTCTTCACACACGCCTTCTCTCTCTCTCTGCCCTTCCATTCTTGAGCTCCAGCACCCAAGTTCTTACCTTTTCCTCCCCAAGAAAGCATCCCACCATGTCCAGATCTGGAGGGCAAGGAAAATGGATGGCCTCCTCCGTCGAGGAGAAGGACATCGCCGAGCTTCGGGAGGCCGGGTATCTGGCGAAAGAAATCGCCCACCGGCTTCCAGCCAAGGGGCAAGTCATCCCCACACCGAAGCCCAATGAGAAAGTGGTGTTCCTCCTTCATTTCGTCCATGGTTTAGGGTTTCCACTTCACCCTTTGGTCCGCAGACTAATGTTCTATTATGGGCTAGACTTTGACGATCTATCCCCGAACTCCTTCCTCAACATCTCGGCATTCATCGTCGTGTGCGAGGCTTTCCTCCACATCCAGCCCCGCTTCGGGCTGTGGCTCAAGATCTTCAACATGAAGCCGAAGGTGGTGGATATCCAACATGCGGAGTGCGGAGGATCCATGGTGAGCAAGATGCCCAACGTCACATGGCCCAAAGGAAATTTTGTGGAGACTATCAAGGAGTGGCGGAAGCTGTGGTTCTATATCACAGAGCACTGCCATGCCACCTGGGCAGCGGCTTCTGAATTCAAGTCCAGAGCTCCAATGTGGCTCACCTCCTGGCTAAGAAGGGTCTGGACTGGTCTTCATCGGATGAACGGACAGCGCTGCAAACACGCATCAAGAGCATGGTGGATCAAAACATCAAGCTCGTCAATGTGATCCAGGTGATGCTTGTTCGTCGGATCCTTCCATGCTAGAGCTAAACATGCCCTTTGTGGGAATTTCATTCAGAGAAGCACCAGACTTTGGAGAGGCTCTTCGGAACCACTCATGAAGATTTCTGCAAGTTGCTCTTTAAGGACAACGAGACGCCGCTGGCCATAGACTCGAACTGCGGGCACTATCTTGCCCATCCTGCCAGTGCAGTAAGTCTTTCATGTTTCAAGGTGCATCCTCCTCTTGTTTGCTCAAGGAAGGTAACTAAACACTTTGTTGTTCACTTTTTAGGTATGGACAGAGACAGCGGAGCGGATTCGATGTCCGGCTCCGCTGCCTAAGGAACCAGTCATCCCGCTCCTGGCGAAGATGCTAGTTCTAGCATCCTACAAGGCGCCGGAAAAGAAGGCCAAGAAAAAGGCCAAGGGGGTCCGAAGTGGCCCCCGCCGCAAGGGAGCTTCGGACATGTCGTCCGAAGACAAAACTCACTCCTCGACCGCCGAAGAAGACGACAAGGAGGAGGAAGAAAGCAACTCCCCCTCTACTACGGAAGACGATGACAAGGAGGAGGAATAAAGCAACTCCCCCCTGAGGGGAGAAGGAAGAAGAGGGCGGCCTCCATAACTTTGGAGGCGGAGGCGTCCAAGAGGGGGAAGGGCCCCCTCGCGGATAACTCCACGTGGGATGTCGACAGTACCCCAAAGCGGCGCCCCAGAAACAAGCCCATGGCTGCATCGTAAGTACTAAAAACCCATATACGTCCATGTGTCTGCTTCATGGTATTAATATGTTGAATTATGCTATTACAGTCAGGCCCACGATAGCTCCCTGCGATCCTCATCAGGAGGTTCGCTAGATTCAAAGGCGATGGCCAGCGAGTCACCGCCGGATGCTCACTCTTCCCCGGCCAAGGGCGACGACGAGGTGGTGTCCCAAAGGACCTTCCCAGGCCAGGGAGAGGTTCAGGAGGCCGTCAGGGTGGCGCTAGAGGATGACTCCTTGGCTACCGGACACGTGGGGGAAGAAGCCCCCATGGAGACTGGCAAAGGGGGCCATATCCAATTCGGCCCCCAGTCGAATACCATTTCGGAGACCTACATGGCTCCAGAGTCAAGCGAGCAGCCTTCCCCGAAAGGAGGAGGTGTGCCTGTTCCGCCGGTGACCTCTGTCCAACCAGAGGCACTGGATAATCTGCTGGAAGACCTACGAGGCGCTTCCATTGTGGATGAACACCGTATCCTTATGGGTACGGTGATTGAGAAGGTTTAGTCCATCAAGAGCCGACTGACTGAAGCCTGCAGCAATCTGCTGACCGGCTTTGAGGTAAGCGATGCAAAAGAAATAGTGCCAATATAGACAGTATCCCCTGAGACACTGTCGGGTGTTCGGAAATAAAAATGTCGGACAGAGGATCTATTAAACCTTGCAGGAAACTAACTAAATATGTCTTATGTGACAAAGCAGGCGTGATTCCTGGCCACGACCTCACACACTGCCAAAGTCTCTGGACTAAAGCAAAAACTGGAGCGAGCCGAGGAGGAGCTCGACCAAGCGAGGAAGCAGCTGGAAGACCAACGAGATATGTAATGACTCGCTATATATTCGGAAATAATAAATTATGTTTATTGACCATAGTGTCATGATATGTGTAGGAGCGACGACCGAGGTCGAGGCCCTTAAGAAGGCCCTGGCCGAAGCCGAGGGGAAAGCCATCAAGGAGCAATACGCCCATAAGAAGCTGAAGGGAAGGCTTAACGAGGTTCAGCAAGAGCTCCAGGATGCTGTTAAAAAATGCGAGGTCTTAGAGTGTGATGTTTCATCTTGAGAGACCGTACTCGCCAAGGCTTGCCAAGGCCCTGAAGAGGCCCGGGTTGAACCCAGGGCACCCTCTAGGAGATCCAGGAGGCCAAGAAGATCGCAGTGAGTAAGGTGTTTAGTATGCAAATCAAGCATGTAAAGAAGAAGTATTTCTTACTAACCCGGATTCGGAGTTCTCCATGGGCGTTTGCGGATCTGCCGGGCAGTGTGTTAGACGCTGCAGAATTCTTCCGAGCCAAAGAAGGGAGCTCAATGGAGAAGCTGTTCTGGTCGCAATACCTTGCGTCGGAACATCCGGTGTCCTTTAGCGATCAGCTAAAATAGCTGGTCGAGCTGCACAGGGTGGCCGAACTGGCCATTAAGGATTTGATAATCCGGCTGTGGCCTGCCAAAGCTGTACCCTGCAGCTACTTCGGCCTCGTGAAGCGGCTGGTGAATGCCTGTCCTCGGCTGGACGTCGTCAAGCGGTCGGTTTGCATCGATGGCGCGCACATGGCCTTCGCCTGCGTCAAAGTCTGGTGGGCGAAGATGGACGCCGTCAAGCTTGTGCCCGAGGGGCCACCTGAGGGCAAGGAGCACCGCAAGCCCGAGCTGTATTTTGATATTGTCCTGGAGGGATCCCGCATTGTTGTGGAGCAGTGTGCAAAAGACGGGATCTTTGAATGAATACATTCGTATTGTCTCACCATGTATTATGAAACAAAGACAATTTATGCAATATAATGCGTTGTGTTGAATTTTTACCTCCTGTGCGCCCGTTTTTATTAAATCTGAGAGTTGGCCAGTCGTCGGCTTCAGCCCCCATATAGGTAGTACGGGGGTGTTCGAGATGGAATCTAAACACTCTTGATCCAATTGTTTGGTCCTTGAAGGAGGTG
Source organism: Triticum timopheevii (assembly GCA_963921465.1). Classification (NCBI taxonomy): domain Eukaryota; kingdom Viridiplantae; phylum Streptophyta; class Magnoliopsida; order Poales; family Poaceae; genus Triticum; species Triticum timopheevii. Next base: position 189,421,032 of record OY997266.1, on the reverse strand, counting down.
TTTAGCGCAACGAACAAGGCAATCGGACTATATGGCTTTATCACCCTCACTTAGCCATAGGAGTTCGACAATAGAAGTGTAGGCGCAGCCCCTAGCATCCAAACTAGGGTGTTCTAAACACCTGATAGGGTAAGTACCGATCCTTCGCATAATGCGGAAAATACCTCTAGCGATTTGAAACCTTCAAAGAGCTGACTGGCTCTCACCGCATCATGACAGTCAGTTTTCGGCTTTCTCTACTGAAGTGGTCATCCGGATAAACCAGGACACAGTCGCAGTAGTTCTCCATTTACTAACCTAGACAATATAGCGGACCATAAGGTAGTAAGCACAAGAGTCGGGCAACCCAACTATTGACCAAAGACATGATTCGGAGCCAATGCATATAGTGCTAAATTCGGGGTGCCGAACTATACTATAAAAAGTGTTTGGACTTTGTTGCCATATTGCGGGGCGCTATGAAGCCCCTGGCATATATGGAATGTACCAAAGTGTACAGGTGCTATCAGATAAAGTTATCAACAGAAAAGGGAAAACAGAAAGGGAGCAAAGGTAATAAGAAGGGGCCATAAATTTTGGGCCGCAAAACCGTTTCTGTTATAATTTGATTAATATGTCAAGGCGCATTGATACAAATGGTGTGATAAGCCACGGGCTATTTAGCATGCCAAAGCCAAGGGAGAGCAGCGTGTGGGTCCTGAAAACAGGTAGAGTGATCGTTAAAGAAAAACCACCTAGAAATTCCCCCGTGCGTCTGTGCTTCTTGCTATCTTGGTGTATTTATCCATTGATAGGGGCAGTGATCAGGCCGTAGGGAGGGCCTATGGAAAAGAAACATGAAAAGGAGAAAAAAGGAAATAGTGAAAGTATATGTGTCCGGGAGCGGTCGAGCCGTACTATGGATCGCAAGGTAGGTATGCCTCTGTCCATGCCCATGGTATTTTGAGTGCATAGTTATGTACGCGCGGCACGAAAGCTGCCACTTGATTGGGGCTGGGACGGAGGTCGAATTGCTAGTCGAGCTCTTGACGAGCCGAGCTGTCCTGCTATAGAATTGTCCGGACTCTCTTGACAGTGTCCGGGAGCTCGACCGCTGAATTAAGGTTCTGCTTGAAAAGGCCGCTCTGTACTTCTGCTACTAAGGCAGCAGTGTGCTCCTCGGTATAGAGGGAGCATTCCGTGCTTCCATTAATTTTTATGACGCCGCATGGTCCAGCCATCTTGAGCTTGAGATAAGCATAGTGTGGCACCGCATTGAATCGAGCGAATGCGGTTCGTCCAAGCAGTGCGTGATAGCTGCTGTGGAAGGGGACAATATCGAAGATTAACTCTTCACTTCGGAAGTTGTTCGGAGATCCAAAGACAACCTCTAGTGAGATAGATCCCGTGCAGCGGGCCTCTACACCTGGTATGACTCCTTTAAAGGTAGTTTTGGTGGGCTTGATTCCTGATGGATTAATGCCCATTTTGCACACAATATCATGATAAAGCATGTTGAGGCTGCTGCCACCGTCCATCAGGACCCGCGTGAGGTGGAATCCATCGATGATTGGATCGAGGACCAGTGCGGCCGACCCGCCGTGATGGATACTGGTCGGATGGTCTCGGCGATCAAATGTGATCGGGCAGGAGGACCATAGAATTAATTTTGGGGCGACTGGCTCCATCGCGTAGACATCCCTGAGTGCGCACTTGCGTTCCCTCTTGGGGATGTGGGTAGTGTATATCATGTTCACCATTTTGACCTGAGGGGGAAACTTCTTCTGTCCCCCTGTGTTCGGTGGCCGAGTCTGCTCGTCATCGTCCTTGCTTTGCGACCCCTTCTCCTTGTTATCGGCATTTAACTTGCCGGCCTATTTAAAAACCCAACAATCTCTGTTGGTGTGGTTGGCTGGTTTCTTTGGGGTGCCATGTATCTGGCACGGACGATCGAGTATGCTGTCCAGACTGGATGAGCCTGAATTGTTCTTATTGTATGGCTTCTTCCGCTGACCGGACTTGGAGCCACTGAATCAGGCGTTGACCGCCGTGTCATCGGTATGGTTGCCATTGATTCAACGCTTGTGTCTGTTGCGTCGGGGCTTGCCGTTGCTATCCTTGGCTTCAAAGGTGCCAGGTTCGCTTGCATTATTATTGCAATAGGCTAGCCAACTATCTTCGCCCGTGCAAAAGCCACTACTAGAAAAAGGGCTATAGATGGTATTGACACTAATGGCGCACCAGACAAGTGGTGCGCCATTAGTATATACTAATGGCGCACCACCTTCTGATGCGCCATTAGTGTTGAAACTACTAATGGGGCACCTGGCCCAGGGTGCGCCACTAGTACCAATTTTTTTTTGAACTAGTGCGCCTGTCCAAACATACTAATGGCGCATCCACAGGTAGTGTGCCATTACTAGTTGTAACTAGTAATGGCGCACCAGCCAGAAAGTGCGCCACTAATGATATTTTTTATTATTTTTTTTATTCCTTTTTTTGCAAAACTACTAATGGCGCACTCACACGCGGTGCGCCATTACTAGTTTAAACTAGTAATGGCACACCGTGGCGAAGTGCGCCATTAGTATGTTTTTTTGCAAAACTACTAATGGCGCACCACCAGGGAGTGCGCCATTAGTAACCTGGATTACTAATGGTGCATTTGTTGTTGGTGCGCCATTAGTAAGTGGGCAGCAACAAGATATTTTGGACAGCCTCTCCTCCCACACTCACTTTCTCCCCACTTCATTCTCTCCACCGCCTCCTCCTTGTCTCGGGTGCCTCCTCTTTTTCACCTCATTTCCACCATTGATTCATTCAAATTAAGTGGTTAAGTTACCTTGTTTTGCTTGGTAAGTAAGGGGGAAGCTATATTTATGTTGTTCTCCCTACAACAATGTGCACATGCACTTTTTATGGCCTAGCTAGATCTATGTATGTTCGTGGTGTTGCATATGTTTGTGGTGTTGCATATGTGTTTGTGTTTGGAGGTGTACCGGTATTTGAACTGCGATAGTTGCCAATATTTTGCCAGAATGTTGATTCATTTCCGTTTCAGCGAGAATTTTGGCATTAAGCATTCTTTTTGGTCCTATTTTTAGGGAAAATCATGCCAAAATTTTTCTTGGTTCTAAAATATCGTTTTGCTCTACCCCGCAGGCGACCATGGTCCGCATGATGACCGAAGGCATCGTGAATAGGTTTTTGAGGTCCGCGAAGGCCGAGATGCTTCAAAAGAACGAGACGGAGAGAAGATGTCCGTGTTGAAGATGCAAGCTGAATAGCCTTATTGCGGACCCGGATTCCGGGCAGGTGCGGGACCACCTGCTCTTGCGTGGTTTCATGGATGGCTATCGGTGGCAAGGTGATGAAGATGACTACGAAGTCGTCCATGGGGGCCGGGCAAGAAATGAGGAAGGGCAGCAAGACAACCACCACGGCTCGGGCGGGGAGAAGACGAAGAATCCCTAGGAGATGATCACGACGGTGATGCTGTACACAGTCATCATGTAGAAGATGCAGGACATGATGATGATGCCGGCGGAGCAGACGACGCTGGACCATCGATGGGCTGGGTGCAGGACCCTCATATTCAAGAGCTGCTTCTCAAGCAGACGGATAACGCAAGAGCTGCCGCCCGAGAGAAAGCCAAGATGGATCATCTTGAGTTAGACGCGGTTACTCCATTGTATGAAGGATGCAGGCCCGAGGATACCCGCCTGAAAGTAACGCTCATGGCTCTGGAGATGAAGGTAAAACACAAAATGACCGACGCATGCTTCGACGAGAACATGTCATTCTGGCACGAACATCTTCCCAAGGGGAACAAGTGCCCGACCAGTTTGGAGGAGGCGAAGAAAATCGTGTGTCCTCTGGATTTACCGCACGTGAAATACCCAGAATTTGGGAACGATCCAAGGAACATCGTGCTGGGCGCGATCACCGATGGAGTCAATCCGTTTGGCAGCCAGAGAAGCACACATAGCACCTGGCCTGTGTTTGTGTGGATGTACAACCTTCCCCCCTGGTTGTGCATGAAGAGGAAGTACATTCACATGAGTATGCTAATTGAAGGGCCGAAACAGCCAGGGAACGATATCAATTTGTATCTGGGGCTGCTAAAAGAGGAGCTTGACACGCTGTGGAAAACGCCAGCCAATACGTGGGACGCCGCAGAGAAAGAATATTTCCCTATGAGAGCCGCACTGCTCACGACGGTGCACGACTATCTCGGTTACGGATATCTTACGGGGCAGGTAGTCCACGGATGTCGGTGTACTAAAGTAGGGGGGTACCTTAGTACCCCGAACTTGTGCACGGGCAGTCGCAGCAACCCGCGGCAGGGCTTGCCGGGTGTCCGCCAAGATCCTCCGCGGCTAATTTGATGCCATCCCAGAACAGAATACTCAAGCTAAAGCCCCGGCAAGAGGAGCTTGCCGGGAAGGCCAGCCAAGACCCCGGCAAGAAGAGCTCGCCGGGAAGAAAATAAAGGCCCCGGCAAGAGGAGCTTGCCAGGAAGCAAGGCACCTCCAGAAGACTTGCCGCGATGCCCCGCGCGTCCCGGCCGGGCCCGAGGTCCGGCAAGCTTGCCAGCCCGACAAGAGGAGGACCGCGGCAAGGCACTTGCCGCGGCAAGATTGCCAACCAAACTCCAGCACATCCGGCAACGTGTCATCACAAGGCAGCCCCAAAGGCACGTGGCGAGGCACTACACAGCCATGCGGAGCGAGGTGGCAAACGGAGCTGACAGAAACGCCATCGTGGCAACCGGTGGCTCACTTGACGATCGCCTCCTTGCACTGTTGGGGCGACCGGACGGGCATTAAACGCCCCTGTCCCCTGCCGCCAGAGTTAGGTAGGGGACACTGTTGGTCACTGTTACACCAACCTGCGTTTTTACCTTTCTACCCCCTCTTCTTACGCTGCCACCTGTTGGTGCCCCCTTTAGACTATAAAAGGGAGGCCCATGCGCACGTAGAAAGGGTTCGATCCATCTTGGTACACGGGAGTAGGGTTCGATCCATCTGGGTACACAGGACTAGGGTTCATCTGAGAACCAACACACACACACACACACACGGCTCCTCCGTGCGCTCGTATTCGAGCAAGATCAAATAACAACACAAAGCAGCAGTAGGAGTTTTATCTCTCCGGAGAGCTCCGAAGCTGGGTAAAAATCTTCGTCTCTCTCACCCCAGCGCGCGCCCGGGACCTCGATCCGCTCTACGCGTGGCCTCCGCCCCCTCGCCGAACCAGAAAGGGGCCCCCCGTGCCCCATAGGTGCTCGGCGGCCACAGAGAGCCCCGACATCTTTGGCGCGCCAGGTAGGGGAGCGCGTCGAGGTTGTGAGCATCTGATCCGGTCTCCGCGCGCGCTGCATCAACACCTTCATCGACATGCCACCGAAGAAGAAGCCTTCGGAGGTAGCCGCTCCGTCTACGCCACCACCGCCGGAGCAGACGGGCGGTGGAGTGGACGCCGGCGGAGGAGCGGGCGCCGACGGTGGGACTCACGTCGTCACCAGATCCAAAAACGAGGCCCCACAAGCGTCGGCGACCATGCATACACCACGCCCCTCCCAGGAGGTGCAAGGTCGACAACGCCCCGGTGCCCCTAGCACCGTGCTCGCGTTGGAGCAAGGCCAAGCTGGTGGGTCGCGAGACGCTCGAGGTCAACATGCACGCCCGCATGCTGGTGCGAGCGAGGTACGGTCGCCAGGGCGGGGTGATGCACCTCCCAATCTAGTTGGGAGTCCGAGCACATCCCGCTCCTCGCGCCGCTCCTCGCTGCCACCACCCAAGACAACAGAGGAAGCGCTGGCCCGAGCCCAGCTGCTCCTAGACAACCCTCCGGCGCCGCACAAGATCGACGACTGGAGGATGACCATACACAGCCTCATCGCCTTTGCCAACGGCGACAAGCCCCGGCAACCGAGCGCATCGAGGCCCCGGCAAGGCGTCCAAGCGCAAGCCCACGCCGACAAGACCGCTGGGGGAGCCACCTCCGTGCACTCCCAGCCCCGAAGGCCAAGATCGCCGGCTCGTCGGACCAACCCCGACGGCGACTCCACGGCGTCGTCGGACCCACGGACTCGACGCGACCAGCGCCACGTTCTCCAAGAACGGCGGCACGAAGACGCTCGCACTCGCATCGAGCGCAGAAGGGAGATGCGACGTCAATCTGACCAGTGTGCTGGGCCCACTGTCGACATGCATGCGCTAGGGGAGCCAGGCGACTTGCCGTACGCGGCAGGTTGCCCTGCGTTCACCCACGAGCTGCGGCAAGTCCAGTGGCCCAAAACCAAGAACTTCAAGCCAGACGTGCCCGAGAAGTACGATGGCAGGATACATCCATCGGAGTTCCTCAGCATCTACACCATCGCAGTGCAGGCTGCCGAAGGGCGCGATGAGAAGATCCTCGCCAACTACTTCCCACTGGTACTCAAGCCCAATGTCAGGTCTTGGCTCATGCACTTGCCGGACGGTTCCATCTCTTCATGGGCTGACCTGTGTCATCAGTTTGTCGGCGCCTTCACGGGCGGCCACAAGCCTCATGGCCAGGAGAGTGACCTCCACTTGCTCGTCCAGAAGGAGGGGGAACCCCTGCGCAAGTACATACAGAGATTCAGCCAGGTGCAACGCAACATCCCAGACGTCCACCCAGCCGCGGTCATCAGCGCCTTTCATCAGAACGTGCGTAACCGCAGGATGAGGGAGGAGATGGCGATGTGCAAGATCAGAGACGTCAGCGAGCTCTATGCTCTGGCCGACAAGTGTGCACGGGCTGAGGAGGGAAGGAAAATCCCCGGAGAGGTTGCGGGAGCAGAAGGATCTGACAGTGAGGATACCGCCCGAGCAAGGAAGAACCGGAGACGGAACAACAGGAAGAGAAAGGCTAAGGATGTGCTAGCTGTTGAGCATTCCGGCAACGGAGGCGGCTCCGACAAGGCCAAGGCCGATGACTCTAGCGAGGCTGTGGTAGCCGCCGACAAGCAGGATGGCTCCGGCAAGCGGTATTGCAAGATCCACCGCACCAAGGGCCACGATCTCCAAACCTGCAAGAAAGTCGAAGAGATGGGGGAGCTGCAGAAGGCAGAGTACGAGCGCCGCGATAAGGAGAGAGCCTAGGGAGGTGGCGGAGGATCCGGCAAGAAGCTTCCCGCCCGGGGAGGACACCGCGGCAAGCCCAAGCCGCGGCAAGGAGATAGGCCTCCCCGCGGCCGCGACAAGGACGAAGATGAAGATGAGATGGAGGAGGATGAGACCGATGACCAAGAGTTTCAGAAGGCGACAGAGGTGCTGTGCATCGATGGCGGCGCCTCCCTGCACGCCTCGCACCGCCAACTCAAGCAGTGGGTGCGAGAGGTGAACGCAACGGAGCCATCCATCGAGACGCGCAGGCCTCTGAAATGGTCCGGCACGCCCATCATTTTCGACGTAGAAGACCACCCTGATCGCATCACTGCGGTCGGGTGCTTGCCGATGTTGGTCTCACCAACAATCCGCAACCTCAAGGTCACGAAGATGTTGGTTCACGGCGGGGCCGGCCTGAACCTGATTTCCTCCACAGTGCTCAAGAAGCTTCAGATCCCCGACAGCGAGCTCGAAGAGACTGGTACCTTTCAAGGGATAAATCCAGGAAGGAGCAAGCCCAAGGGGAAGATCACACTGCCAGTGACATTTGGCAGTGAGCTGAATTTCAGGACAGAAAGGGTCACATTCGATGTTGCTGATATCCCATTACCCTACAATGGGATACTCGGCCGACCAGCGCTTGCCAAGTTCATGGCAGCCTCTCACTATGCATACAACGTGCTCAAGATGCCTGGCCCGATGAGTATCATTTCTGTCCAAGGTGACAAAAGGGATGCACTCATCTGCGCCGACAAGATTTACCGGGAAGCAGCAGCCGCGGCAGAGCGCGAGCCACTTGCCGCTGAAGCTCCCCGGGGGAAGGAGAAGCTCAAGTCCGGCAAGTGCAGCCTTGATGCCCACTCCGGCAAGCACACCTCCTTGGAGTGCCGCGTTGCCGTCGAGAGCGCACCATCGGGCTCCACCGGCAAGTACAAGAAAGCGAAGGCGAATCCGCCAAAGACCAAGCCCGGCAAGAACAGCTCTGGTATCTGATCCAGCAAGCACGCCTCCCCGGAGTGCCGCGCTGCCGTCGAGAATGCGCCATCGAGCTCCGCTAGCCAGTAGGGCGAAGAAAGCATCCGGCTTTAAACTTTTGGATTGTACTCCCTGAGAATCCATACCTTGTATGAAGAGCCTGCGCGCAGAAGGGTCGAATCGTGGCTAAGTTGTGCCCTTGATCCGTTTCGAGTCCGCTCAACGACGAAAGCGCGCCGCAACTAGCCCGATGAGTTCTTCTTGCCGGAAGCAACACCGCCAACGGGCTGCTGATGTCCCGCACTCAGCAAGTGTGTTTACACGGGCAGGTTCCCTGAAAGCGCGGGGGGGGGGGGGGGGGGGTGAAAACGTACAAGGGAGGGAGTCAACGGAGGAGCGCGGCTTTGCCGGACCACGAAAGACAGAAAAGCTAAGTCACCCGAGCTCGAGCGCATAGCTCCTTTCTTTAGTTTTGAGCGCTCATGTTATGTTCCTCGTACGTTCGTCCCTTGTACGTAAAACCCGTGCGCTGAGGAGCCGACTCATGGTTAAGTTGCGCCCTTGCTTTGTTTCCGAGTCCGCTCAACAACGCAAGCGCGCTGCAACTGGCCCGAGAAGGTTTCTTGACGGGTACAACACCGCCAGCAGGCTGCTGACGTCCCGCACTCAGCAAGTGTGTTAGCACCGGCAAGTTCCCTAGAAGCGTAGGGCAAAAACGTACAAGGGGTATAATGAAATCAAGGACGTAACATAGCAAGCCTTGCCATGGGACGTCCTTTGTATGAGAAACTTGGGCGCAGAGGAGCTAACTCGTGGTTAAGTTGCGCCCTTGCTTTGTTTTCGAGTCCGCTCGACAATGCAAGCGCGCTGCAACTGGCCCGAGAAGGTTTCTTGCCGGGTACAACACCGCCAGCAGGCTGTTGATGTTCCGCACTCAGCAAGTGTGTTAGCACCGGCAAGTTCCCTGGAAGCGTAGAGTGTAAACATGCAAAGGGTGAATCATGGCATCGCATTGCCCAACTTGAGATTACGTTGCAAAGAATAACTTATTTCGGCACTGTCTTAGTTATTTTTGTGACTGTAACAACAGCGGCAAGGAGAAACCAGAAGGGCGCACTGGCGAAGAGGCCCTAGCAGGCCGATTTCACTGGGGGCTGCGGCCGCCAAGATCCCTCACGGCAAGTCAAGGTCCCCGGGGGCTACAACGCTGGCGGCAAGGACAGAGCAAGGCGCACCAGCGCCTAGGTCCCGGCGGAGCCAAAATTGCCGGGGGCCGCAAATATCAGGATTCACCCCCGGCAAGCCAGAGTCGCCGGGGGCTGCAATACCAGATAAGTTCTCCATCCCTCATCATGCATCCTCTCGTGGGCTGGGGAAAGCGGGCCCGCGTCTCTGAACGATCGTGCCTTGTAAAAAAAAACCTGTGCGCGGAGGAACCAACTCGTAGCTAGTCGCGCACCGACTGTTGTTTCGAGTCCGCTCGGCAATTTGGGTGAACTGCGGCTAGCCCAACGACAAGGTTTCTTGTCGGCCGCGGCACCGCCGGCAGGGAACCAACTCGTAGCTAGTTGCCTTACTGTCGTTTCGAGTCCACTCAACGACTTAAGTAAGCCGCGGCTAGCTCAGCGACAAGGTTTCCTGTCGGTTGCAGTTCCATTGCCGATGTTCCGCACTCGGCGCTCACGGCAAGGTGCCCGCGCCGGCAAGTTCCCTAAAAGCGTAGGGTGAAAACGTACAAGGCACGCAATCAAGTAAAAGACTTAATCCGGCAAGCTTTCCCCTCTTTTCATTAAAAAACATCCCAATTTAGTGTGAGTCCATGGAGGATGAAAAACATGATAGAGAGGATTACAAGCTTTGAATACAGCTAAGGCCCGAAGGCTTACAAATTAAAAGATAAGGTGCCCGTAATCCCTCTCCTGTTTTCTCTTCAGGAGATAGGTCAAGGAGGCCCCGGCAAGAGAAGCTTGCCGGGGAGGGCAAAAGAAACGCCTAGGCGAGCTAAGGGTGCCAGAAGACACCAAGAGAACTTCCCGGGGGCCGGCCAGGAGCTTGGCGGAGACGGAGGCGCCGGAGGCAGAGCTCGAAGACGGGGCGGCAGGACGTCAGCACGCTGTCGAGGGCACCTCGCCCTCGTACTCCGGCTTGACGGCCTTGCCGCCACCCCCCTCTTCCTCTTCCGTCGCCTCCCTACGCCAGCCACCCAAGGAGACGGCCCTGGGGAGTTCAGAAGGCCGGCGACCCGGATGATGGGGTCGCCGGTGGCGCGCGCGAGGCAGCGTCCGACGCCTAGTCGGACCCGCCGCCCTCGTCGTCGCTGTCGCTCCCCTCCTCGTCACTCTCGCTCGAGGAGGGACCTTCGCTATCGGAGGAGCTGTCCACGCAGCATCTCGCCCGGATGCCGGAGTCCCCGAAGACCTTGACGGCGAGATGGTTGCCCTCCATTAACTTAAAATGGAGGGTAAACCCCGCCGTCAAGCTGTGGATGCGGGCGAACGTCTTCCACCCTCGGTCGAAGTACATCACGCCGGGGGCTGGGGATACGACACTAACTCGAGTGTCGCTGATCCCGCAGCCCCTCATGCGCAACTCCAGCATCTCGGGCGGGTCCGGCTCCATCGCGCTCGCAAATGGAGCCGGAAGACGGAGGCGTCGACGAGGTGCCCGGCGCAGCTTGACGAAGAACTCCCAGGGGTCGTCCCCAATATGGACTGCCTCGAGGAGAGGAGCCCTCGGCGGAGACGGGGGTGGCGCACCACCCCGGCCGCCTCTTCCCCGAGCACCTTGGCCACGCCCTCGGCCTCGCCCTCGGCCTCGCCCCCTCCCTCTTCCCCTCTCGACCGGCTCCACCGCCACAGGAGCGACAGAGGGAGGGATGCGCTGTCTGGCGGCAACCCTCGCCGCCACCGACGAGGGGCCAGGATTCCCTTTCTCCATGACGAATGGGAGGAAGAGGAGCAGAAGTTGAAAAGGAAAGAAGGAGATGAAGGAGTGTGGGCTTCTGTGCCCTCCCCCCTGCCCCTTATAAAGGAGCAGGGTGGGAGCCCGGCCGCCCCGCTCGGCGAATCAAGGCACGGGAGAGCAGGGAACCGGGGCCGACCCGCTGCCTCTGCTCACGCCGGCCCAGATTCCCCAATCCCACCGTCCGTGACCCCAAGCGCATGGGAGCCGCGTGGCAGGGATGCAGCGCCGAGTGGACGGGTGAGGTGGTCTCGTCCCACCCCGTGAGCATGGGAGCAGACGCCTCAAAAGCCGCGCACCAGCCCCGTCCAGTAAATGCATCATGCCCCCACGCCTACCTCCGTTTAGGTAGGAGGGCGTGGGCCGTCCCCTTCATCATGGCTTGATGCATGCTAGCGAGGCTCAGCCCCGCATGCGCCGCCCACGTCGCCCACGATGCCGCGTTTGACGCGTGCCGTTGCGGGGGGGACGCGGTGGAAGTGGAGTCCGATTTTGTGCGGACCCAGGCCACGCATGCCTGTGCACTGTTTTGGGCCTGGCCCAACAACGCTCGGCACCGTGTATGGCCCAGGCCCGGGGGGCTACTGTCGGTGTACTAAAGTAGGGGGGTACCTTAGTACCCCGAACTTGTGCACGGGCAGTCGCAGCAACCCGCGGCAGGGCTTGCCGGGTGTCCGCCAAGATCCTCCGCGCCTACTTTGATGCCATCCCAGAACAGAATACTCAAGCTAAAGCCCCGGCAAGAGGAGCTTGCCGGGAAGGCCAGCCAAGACCCCGGCAAGAAGAGCTCGCCAGGAAGAAAATAAAGGCCCCGGCAAGAGGAGCTTGCCGGGAAGCAAGGCACCTCCAGAAGACTTGCCGCGACGCCCCGCGCGTCCCGGTCGGGCCCGAGGGCCGGCAAGCTTGCCAGCCCGACAAGAGGAGGACCGCGGCAAGGCACTTGCCGCGGCAAGATTGCCAACCAAACTCCAGCACATCCGGCGACGTGTCATCACAAGGCAGCCCCAAAGGCACGTGACGAGGCACTACACAGCCATGCGGAGCGAGGTGGCAAACGGAGCTGACAGAAACGCCATCGTGGCAACCGGTGGCTCACTTGACGATCGCCTCCTTGCACTGTTGGGGCGACCGGACGGGCATTAAACGCCCCTGTCCCCTGCCGCCAGAGTTAGGTAGGGGACACTGTTGGTCACTGTTACACCAACCTGCGTTTTTACCTTTCTACCCCCTCTTCTTACGCTGCCACCTGTTGGTGCCCCCTTTAGACTATAAAAGGGAGGCCCATGCGCACGTAGAAAGGGTTCGATCCATCTTGGTACACGGGAGTAGGGTTCGATCCATCTTGGTACACGGGAGTAGGGTTTGATCCATCTTGGTACACGGGAGTAGGGTTCGATCCATCTGGGTACACAGGACTAGGGTTCATCTGAGAACCAACACACACACACACACACACACAGCTCCTCCGTGCGCTCGTATTCGAGCAAGATCAAATAACAACACAAAGCAGTAGTAGGAGTTTTATCTCTCTGGAGAGCTCCAAAGCTGGGTAAAAATCTTCGTCTCTCTCACCCCAGCGCGTGCCCGGGACCTCGATCCGCTCTGCGCGCGGCCTCCGCCCCCTCGCCGAACCAGAAAGGGGCCCCCCGTGCCCCATAGGTGCTCGGCGGCCACAGAGAGCCCCGACAACGGATTTTCTGGATGCGTAAGGTGCATGGATGACACAACGTATCGCCAGCTAGATAGAGATCCCGGGTCTTCGAAAACCGTGTTCATGGGACATCGAAGGTGGCTTCGCGACGATGAACCGTGGAGGAAACGCAAGGATTTGTTTGATGGTGAAACTGAACCCCGAAAACGACCGTGTATGAGGAGCGGCAAGGAAATAGACAAGCTGTTGAAAAATTGGAAAGACTGCCCACTACCGGGCAAGAAGCAAAAGGCGCCAGAGCCGGGAAAGAAGCGAAAGGCGCCAGAGCCGCTGCTGAAGGTATGGAAAACGAGGTTTGTTTTCCTTGACTTGCCGTACTGGAAGATCCACCGTCTGCCTCACAGCCTTGATGTCATGCATATCACGAAGAACGTGTGCGAGAGTCTGCTTGGTACCCTGCTCAACATGCCAGAGAGGACCAAAGATGGGCCGAAAGCAAGGGAAAACTTGAAATCAATGGGCATCAGGCAGGAGCTTCACGCTATATATGATGATGATGATAATGATGATGATGATGATGATGATGATGATGAGGCGAAGCAGGACACAGAAAGTCGTCGCAAAGGCAAAAAGGCCAAGAAGACCGGAAATGACTACCCTCCCGCGTGCTTCACTCTAAGTCAGGAGGAGATCGAGCAGTTTTTCACCTGCCTCCTAGGAGTAAAACTTCCTTACGGTTACGCGGGGAAGATAAGCAGATACCTAGACCCAGCGAAGCAGAAGTTCAGCGGGATGAAGTCTCACGACTGTCACGTGCTGATGACGCAGATACTTCCAGTTGCAATCCGTGGGATCATGGACGCGCACGTCCGTGAAACGCTATTTGGCCTATGCAACTTCTTCGATGTCATCTCTCGGAAGTCGATTGGCGTGAGGCAACTCAGAAGGCTACAGGAAGAGATCGTGGTGATACTATGCGAGCTTGAGATGTACTTCCCGCCCGCATTCTTCGATGTTATGGTGCATCTGCTGGTCCATATAGTGGAGGATATCATCCAACTCGGGCCGACGTTCCTGCACAGCATGATGCCGTTCGAAAGGATGAATGGTGTCATCAAAGGATACGTTCGCAACATGTCACGTCTAGAAGGAAGCATAGCCAGGGGCTTTCTGACCGAAGAGTGCATCTCCTACTGCACGAATTATCTAGGCATCAAGAACCCCGTTGGTCTGCCCGTCAACAGGTACCTCGGCAGGCTCACTGGATGGGGTCACCGTGAGGGTCGCCGTGAAATGCATGTCGACTTCGAGGGTCGACTCGCCGACTTTGAAAGAGCAAACCTAGTCGCGCTACAACACATAGACGTGGTCGATCCTTCGAGGGTCGATCATTGATGCAAAAAATGTTGCATCCTTCTCTTCATCTCTTGAATAATGACCGCTGAAGTTCCAAATATTCTTCCTTGAGCAAACCGAGCACTCGGATGGTTAGCTTACTTGTGGTGAAATTAGCTCATCAGGGTTTAAGTGGATAGTGGCCATGCGGTCCTAGTTTATTTTAGGGGTATGCAGTCCTAGCTTTTTTTTCCCACAATCTTATGCTAGTTGTTTTCTCAGAAGAGAAATCTTATGCTGGCTTCTTTTTTTTTTGAGAAGATATTTTTTTGAGAAGAAATCTTATGCTAGCTTTTTTCTTAGAAGACAAATCTTATGTTAGCTTCCTGTTTCTGCACACAGTGCACTCTATTATGAACTATATGTATGCTGCACTTTCTTCATCCGAGTGCATCGATGTAGACGTTTTCCTGCTTGTTGTTGGGAGTGAAAATAAGAACCTCTTCTCCCTGGTTAGCAGTAAATACTGCATGGGCAATGCCTGCTGTTTTCTCTTCTGATTTATGAATGTCAGTGGATCAACATCTGTGTGCCATAAATTGCATTTTCCCTTTTTGCTTGTTGAGGAAACATGTTTTCCATTTACTTGTTTGGCTCATGCTGTTCTTGCTAGGATAACAAAATGGTACCATATAGGCTCCTGATTGCTGGTATCTGAAAACTGAATTTGTAGCAGTCAGAACTCAGTTTCCAATGTGTTGAAGCAGAGCACATTTGTGTTGAAGCAGAGCACATTTGTTAGCAGAGCTCCTGTGGGTGTGGGATCCATGTGACATGTGACATTGCATCCATGTCCACCTGGGATAATGATTTTGCAGGTACCCCGAGAGGCCCTTGAGTTTGCCGGAATGTCGATTAACTTCCGTTCCGGCAAATTCGGGTACTCCATATGTCCTATTTTCAGCAAAGGTCATGCTGAAATTTTCCGTGAATTTTAGCATGACTTTGCTAAAAATAGGACATATGGGGTACTTGTGACTAATGCATGGGCCGGGGTATCGTAGTAGTTAATTAAGTAGGATCAAGTGCCCCGGCGTACTTGTGACTAATGCATGGCTTTTAGGGTGCCTCGGTGTCGATAAAAACCGAAATGATGAAAGCTTAGGCTTTTAGGGTGCCTCGGCGTCGAAAAACCCTCAATGATAAAAGCTTAGATTTTAGGATGCCTCGGTGTCGACAAACCCTAAATGATGAGACCATGATCTTGTTCCTTGACAATAACCAACTTTTTGACCAAACGTTGTCTCTATTTAGAGAGAAACATGGCCCACAACAATGAGGCCGGGGGTTCGGGCGGCAAGGCATTCTGGGAGCTGTCCCAGGAGATGGAGGAACAACCTCACTTGTATGAGGCCGCCGCCTTCCCCACCGATCCTGAGACCACTGATGGTGCTGCCGAGGATGACCACACTGATGCCACCACAGATGGTGCCGCCGAGGATGCCACCACTGATGATGGCGGTGCCCGCACAGATGGCAGCCAACCGAAGAGGCAACGGAAGGACCGGCGCCCGATCGTGCTCCTCACCCTCAAGGAGGAAGTTACTTAAGTGGACTCCAACGGGAATCCAATGGCGCCCAAACAAATAGTCAAGGGGTACTCGCTTCAGCTCGGGTGCATTGTCCGGAGCACCGTCTCGATCAACACCGAGAACCTGAGGCATCCTGACCGAGGGAATTTGCGCCACCTCCTCTTCACGAAGCTGCACGAACGATACAAGTTCCCCGCTGAATTTGCAAACACAAGCCTCAAAGGGAATAAAGTGAACAATGTTGCCCTCACGAAGATGAGCAAGGCCCTGTCTACTTGGAAAAGCAATGTGAAGAAAATGATCGAGAAAGGTGAGAGTTATCAGAAGATCAAGGAGAAAAATCCTTCGATCACCGAAGATGACTACAACGACTTCAAGACCAATTGCTCGAGCACCGCAAACTCCCAATCAAGTGAGTGGGGAAACAAATGAGGGAGCTGAACATAGGGGAACACACACTTGGTCCCAGCGGTTACAGAGTGGCGGAGCCTATATGGGACAAGGAGGAGGCGGACCGTGCCGAGCAAGGCCTACCGCCCCTCTTTGATAAATACGGTGACAAGCAGACCAGGAACTTTGTCAGGGCCCGGTACAAGAAGGACCCGAAAACAAAGGAGCTTACCACGGATCCGAAGACCAGGCAGCTTGAGCTTGTTCTCGTAAGGAATACACCCCCGCGTAATTAGCTCCATATGGTTGCATTCTAATTAATGAAGCCAAATTTCTAAATGGTTCAAATTCCTTCCACAGGCGACTGAAAGCAGTAGCGCGGGGTCGTCTAAGAGCAACCCTTGGGACACCACTCTAAATAGGGCATTGAATGTAATGAAGAACAAGGATAAGCTCAGTAAGCCGACGTCAGCTGGTCGTGTGGCCGGCAAAGGCTTGTCGACAAAATGGGGGTCATACTATACCGCTGGTGTGCGGAAGGAGAAAAAGACCAGCTCGGAAAGCCAGGCGCGAGAGGTTCAAGAACTCAAGGCACAGGTGGCGCGGATTCCGGAGATTGTCCAAGAGCAAGTGGAACAACGACTCGGAGCGACGATCACCGCCATTGTGCCTACCTTGATCTCGGGGTTGAGTGCGTGGATTGCGGGCGGCCAACAGGGGCCGCCCCCGATTCCTAGCTTCACGGCCAGCAACTCGCATAATGCGATGGCGGGGCCATTGGTGCCTCCGGCAGAGGCGGCATTGGTGTCTCCGACGCCGGCATGGGAGACTAATGCACCCGGGTGTACGCCGGCCGGCACCTCTGCAGCAAGCGGCCCCTCCGTCAACTGCACGCCCGCCGTTGGCGGTGCGTCGACATTAGCCGAGCTCGACGCCATCATCACGGTAACTAATTAAGCCTCTCTCGGCCGAGGACTTCATCTCCTTGCCTTTGACTGGGCATCCCTGACGCCCTACATGTTTTCGCAGGGCGCCGCCGACGTTCCGTGCACTCTCCTCCACTTCGTGAATAATGAGTTGGTCGATGTCGCCAAGGGCAAAATCGTTCAACTGGGCAACCCCTTGTTCCACGGTACCCAGATGCCACCCAACTTGTTTAGGGTTCAACTGGTTCGGGTGCTGCCAGGCTGCGACGACTTGTTACCTCCGATTTGATCCATCGGGGCCGACGATGATGACGTGATGACCCTCAGCGCCTGCCTGAGCTGGCCCCTGCTTTGGTCGAAGAGCCAGATTCGTTTGGGGGCGGGGGACACCACCCCAAAGACAACACCGCCAGTCGTGCCGGCGCCAAGTCGGCCCCATGGCAAGACCACCGCAACGGTGCCGGACATCCCTATGCCACTGGATCCAAACATGCATATGGCACAGGATCAGAACGACGACGACGACGACGATGATACATTTGGCAACGTCGATCATTACTTTGCCGATCATGGGTACGATGACGACTTCATGGGGCCTCCTTCTCAAGAACCAAACCCAACAAAAGACGTGTGCGATCTAGCTGGTACCGCGGAGAAGCCAATTTGCAACAGGCGCCGTTTGGCGTTCAGCTCTCAGGAGACGCCTCCAGCTGCCAACTTCACCGAGCCTCAGATAGGCGAGGTGCGAAATATTATCAGCCCCAACACACTCAAGAAGGCGGTCTGTGAGCAGAACTCGGTCCCATTACAGGAGAATAGGAAGGCACGCAAAAGAAAGACTAAGAAGGGTGCGAGCCAGCTGGCACCGAGTACGATCCGTGCTCAGGACGGGCCACCTTCACCGCAGGATATCTCGAGGAGGGTGCATGTGTCGGGTAGGGCGATGCTACCGACAAATATGCTCAATGCTGCAACCGGTGCTATGCGGAGTCTGCATGACAGTGTTCTTTCTTTGGAGAAGCGGCGTCTCACAGAGAAGGATGTGGCATACCCGGTTTTCGCGGCCAAGGTGCCAGAGGGCAAGGGCTTTGTGGATAACTCCATCGGGCGTACGATCGTCCTGCGTTTTGATGACATCCACGCTATGTTGAACCTTCATCCGCTGCACTACACCTTCGTTCGGCTATTTTCGCTGAGTATGGAGATGCGGATCATTCGCGACAAGACCCCGGACATCGTGATAGTCGACCCCTTCTACATGCGTGCCAAGATCTTGGGCAGCGCTGGGGACCGGCAAGTCGCGAGTTCTTACCTCGAAGGCGTCATTCTGGCAAACCAATATAAGGATAACTTCCTCGTGCCTTACTTTCCCGAGTAATTCCTCCCCTCAACCGGCCCGTAACATATGAATTCTTACATTTCGATCATTTTTCTTTTAACATTCCGTGTTTTCTGCAGTGACACACGTTGCACGCTCATCCTCCTAAGCCCCAAATATTCCATGGCCACGTATTTCGACCCGGACCGTCAGTCGAACGTAGACTACACAAATGTCAAGAAGGTTCTTGATGATGTTCTCCCCGGCTACGCCAAATCTGGAGGCACCTTCACCAAGCCTATTCGTAAGTACGGCAAGCATGTGTTCTCCCACAATACGATGTTCTGCTGCGTCAAGTAGCCGCCTGGCGGTCAGAAGGGTGCCTACTACGCCATCCATCACATGCGGGCGATCGCACGGGACCATCATCAACTTCTGCTACCGAGTAAACTCAAAGATTGGGCAAAGAGCGTGTCGGCAATCCAGGACGCGGACCTCCGACAAGATTTCTTTTGCATCCAGTCGGAGTTTGCGGAAATCATCCATCAAGTTGTCCTTCGTACCTCGGGGCAGTTCTACCTCAACAATCAACCGTCCAACAGTGACATCGACACAATGCTACAAATGCAGGCTGACAACGACCGTTATTTCATGACTCCCACGATAGACGGCGGCTTCATCCACACTCCGGTCCCTTGAGTCGAGTCGAAAGCAGTGATGCTGTGTCTAGTTCTGAAACATCGATTGGCTCATGTTGTAATTAAACTTTAATGAACTTGTAGTATGTATCTTTGGTTTCGAGAGTCGTTCAACTTAGATGTAATCGATGCTATTAATGTCTTGCTTTTCTCTTCCGATCGTTCTGTTGCATACTTATATATTGCTTATGAATTGTCTGTGAATTGGTACTAATGTTTCGTTTGGCTAGTGCATAGCAATGCTGACATATGTCGTGTACAAGGGTAAGGTTCCCGGAGTCTACGATGACTGGGAGGAGTGTCTTAGACAGGTTCACCGATTCAGCGGTAACAGTTACAAAGGGTACACCACTAGGGCCGAGGCCGAATCTAGATACGCCCGCTATCTAGCGGGAGAGGGGAGGGAGCGTTGGAGGAATCGGATGAAGAAGAGTTTCATCGTGATGATGCTCATCGTGATGACCGCAGCTCTCTTCTATGTGATGGTAGTTTAGATGATCGATATCGACTTGTAATGTGAAGACAAACTCGCTACTCGCGGTCTCGAGGCTTGTAATATAATGTTCTATCTTTGTTCGGTCTTTTCAATTCGGAGACTAATATGATGAATTGTATTCGGAGACTAATATGATGAATTGTATTCAAAGACTAATCTTCTATTGTATTCGATGAATCTGTTGTTGATGTGTGCTGTCTATATTTTGTCAAATTATACATTTTGTAACCTGTGCAAAAAACAGAAAATAAAAAATAAAAAAAACCTCATATTCATACTAATGGCGCATCACATGACAGTGCGCCATTAGTATGACAAAGCATACTAATGGTGCAGCACAGGACAGTGCGCCATTAGTATGCCGCGGTTACTAATGGCGCATCCCGTTGTAGTGCGCCATTAGTATGCCAAAGCACCTGGGTATACATGGCCCCTGGCAGGCATACTAATGGAGCACCCTGGCCTATACTAATGGCGCACCAGTGGTGCGCCATTAGTATACCAGATACTAATGGCGCACCAGTGGTGCGCCATTAGTAAAAATTACTAATGGCGTGCTAGTAATGGCGCACCACTGATGTGCCATTAATGGCCATATTAGGTGCGCCATTAGTAGGGGTTTTTCTAGTAGTGAGCAGCTCATAAGTGCCATAAGGGACACCATAGACTTAAAGGCCGCAAGGGCTTCTGCATCCGGACAGTCGACGATCTAGTCCTTTTTAGTTAAGAACCTAGTCCAGAATTTCCTGGCTGACTCTCCGGGTTGTTGGACTATATGACTTAAATCATCTGCATCCGGAGGCCGGACGTATGTTCCTTGGAAGTTGTCCAAGAAGGCTTCCTCCAAGTCTTCCTAACTGCCGATAGACTTTTCTGGCAGACTGTTCAACCAGTACCGAGCTGGTCCTTTGAGTTTTAGTGGGAGATATTTGATGGCGTGGAGATCATCACCACGAGCCATATGAATATGGAGGAGAAAATCCTCGATCCAGAGCACAGGGTCTGTTGTCCCATCATATTATTCGATGTTTACGGATTTAAACCCTTCTGGGAATTCATGATCCATTACTTCGTCAATGAAGCAAAGAGGGTGTGCGGCGCCTCTATATCGGGCCATATCGCGACATAGATCCGATGGAGTCCGTCTGCTGTGTTTGGCCCGAGCATGACTAGGCTTGTTACGTCTGAATAGGTGGTGTTCATCTATGGCCTATTCATCAGGGCTGACTTGCTCATCTTCCCAGTTGTCCTGTTTGGCAGTTTGTTCGTCGGGGTCTTCATTATCTTCAGGACCGTTCGGAGTGTTATATTCTACTGTGGCGGTGCTGCTATCTTTGCTGTGGCATGGTTTAGAGTGGCACCGCTGACGCCGACACTTTGGTTTTGTCCCAGGAGGTTTATCCTCAACTGGGTCTTCCTTGTCATCGCCGCTATTCCCTTTTGGTGTATCCACCATGTACACGTCGTACGAGGAAGTGGCCGTCCAATGGCCGGTAAACGACGGATTTTGGGCCTCTTCTTCTCCTCCATCGTCATCCATGTCATTGATGTCTTCGGAGCCGTAATCGAACGTGTTGGTTAAGTCCTCGACAGTCCTCGAAAGTGGGTAGTGGGTGGGAAACGAAACTCTCCATCATCAACCTCCAGTTCGAACTGGATATAATTCGGCTGTGAGTCCCTCGCTAAGGATATATATTTTTAGTGAGTTTAGCACATCGCCCAAGGGCGAGTGCTAGAAGATGTCCGCGGAGCTGAATTCGACGATCGATAACGAATCGAGCTCGACGCATCTGGACGCATATAATTCGGAATATGTAGCCGGAGACGAGTCCGAGGCTCCAATGTCACAGACTCCACTCGAGTTTGGGTTTGTGTGTGGCTCTGACGCCGCTGGGACTGCGACATCCGAGGCGGGGTTGAGCTTCCCGTCGTCGGACGACACGATCTGCTCCGGATCTAAGGCGAGAGCAGTTACAGGTGCTATCTCCTGGATGTGGTCTGATGACAGATTTACGTCATGTTCATTGTGGTGATGGGGAGCGGCTGCCACGGTCTCGAATCCGTCGAAGATCAAGTCTCTGCGGATGTCTGCGATGTAATTCAAGCTCCCAAATCTGACCTGTTGGCCAGGGGCGTAGCTCTCGATCTGCTCCAGATGGCCAAGCGAGTTGGCCCGCAGTGCGAAGCCGCCGAATACGAAGATCTGTCCGGGGAGGAAGACTTCCCCTTGGACAGCATCATTGTAGATGATCGAAGGAGCCATCAAACCTCCTGATGATCGCACAATGGAACTATTAATGAAAGCACCAATGTCAGTGTCAAAACTGGCGGATCTCGGGTAGGGGGTCCCGAATTGTGCGTCTAGGATCGATGCTAACAGGAGACGGGGGACACAATGTTTACCCAGGTTTGGGTTGTCTCCACGGAGGTAATACCCTACTTCCTGCTTGATTGATCTTGATGAATATGAGTATTACAAGAGTTGATCTACCACGAGATCATAATGGCTAAAACCCTAGAAGTCTAGCCCGTATGACTATGATTGTATATCTTTCGATCCGGACTAAGCCCTTCGGTTTATATAGACACCGGAGGGATCTAGGGTTACATCAAGTCGGTGACAGAGAAAGGAATCTTCATATTCAGTTTCCAGGCTTGCCTTCAATGCCAAGGAGAGTCCCGTCCGGACATGGGTGGAGTCTTCGGTCTTTGTAGCGTCACAGACCATCAGTCCGACCTATGTATAACAGGTCGGACGCCCGAGGACCCCCTAGTCCAGGACTCCATCATCGGCTACTGGCACAATTCGATGACGAGGCCCTTGAGCCAATACCGTAAAGATATAATCATGCTGACGAACCAGACCGACCACCACATGGGTGAGACAAAGCGGCTGTCTATGCCGAACACCAGCGCGCAGCACCTCACCACCGAGGCAAAGAGTTAGCGGCTCTAGGCTACAACTACGACTTACGCCAAGACCTGGCAAATAGAGCCGGTCAGGATAGATCAATCTATGGATCAAGGGGGCGTGCCCCAACGCGAGATGACGGCCA
The DNA here is from genome assembly GCA_963921465.1 of Triticum timopheevii. Taxonomy (NCBI): domain Eukaryota; kingdom Viridiplantae; phylum Streptophyta; class Magnoliopsida; order Poales; family Poaceae; genus Triticum; species Triticum timopheevii. Next base: position 189,398,519 of record OY997266.1, on the reverse strand, counting down.
TCAAGCTTGGCGCGATAAGCATAACCTCACCCGGGCTGAAAACCGAACACGGATATCATCCAAACTCTGTCATGATGTCGCCTGATACAGTGGCGCCGCACACCCCTTATGCTTTACTGATGAGGTAATGCAGCACCAGTTTCCAGAAGGGTTTAAACCTGTAAACATTGAATCATATGATGGAACAACAGGTCCCGTGGTATGGATTGAAGATTTTCTTCTCCATGTTCACATGGCTGGCGGCAATGATCTCCACGTCGTTAAATAGATCCCCCTAAAGCTAAACGACTAGCACGACACTGGTTAGCAGCCTCCCAGTGAACTCTATTGGTAGCTGGGAAGATTTGGAGGATGCATTTCGAGACAACTTCCAAGGTACTTATGTCCGGCCACCTAACGCTGATGACCTTAGTCATATAGTCCAGCAACTCGTAGAGCCAGCCCGCAAACTCTGGACTCGGTTCTTAATTAAAAAGAACCAAATCGTCGACTGTCCGGACGCTGAAACCCTAGCGGCCTTTAAACATAGCATTCGCGATGAATGGCTTGCCCGACATCTCGGCCAAGAAAATTCGAAGCCTATGGCATCTCTTACCACACTCATGACCCGCTTCTGCGCGGGAGAAGACAGCTGGTTAGCTCATAGACGCAATAGTACCAGCGACCCCGGCACCTCCGAAGCCAGGGACGGCAACGGACGGCTGTGACGGAACAAGTAGAAGCATCAGAACAACAATGAAGAAACCGAAGATACAACGGTTAACGCCGGATTCAGTGACTTTAAACCTGTTCAGCGGAAGAAGCCATTCATAGGAAACAGGGATGGCCCATCCAATTTAGACAAATACTTAATCGGCCTTGCTAGATTCATGGTACCACCGACAAGCCTACAAATCATTCCAACAGAAACTGTTGGGTCTTGAAACAGGCTGGTAAGTTAAATACCGAACATAAGGGGAAAGGGCCGCCAAGCAAGGACGATGATGAGCTCCGCCCACAGAACACAAGGGGGCAGAAGAAATTTCCCCCTGAGTAAAAATAGTGAATATGATATACATCACTCATATCCCCAAGAGGGAGCGCAAGTGCGCGCTAAGGGACGTCTATGCCGTAGAGCCAGTCGCCCCAAAATTCAATCCTTGGTCAGCTTGTCCGATCACCTTCGATTGTAGGGACCACCCGACCAGTATTCATCATGGAGCTTCGGCAGCACTGGTCCTTGATCCAATCATCGATGGATTCCATCTCACTCGAGTCCTCATGGATGGCGACAGCAGTCTTAACTTGATTTATCAAGACATTGTTCGCAAAATGGGTATTGACCCATCAAGAATCAAGCCTAGTAATACCGCCTTTAAAAGGAGTTATACCCGGCGTAGAGGCCTGCTACATGGGTTCCTTGACATTAGAAGTAGTCTTTGGTTCACCGGATAACTTCCGAAGCAAAGACTTGATCTTCGACATTGTCCCCTTTCACAATGGTTATCATGCACTAATCGGACGAACTTCCTTCGCCCGCTTCAATCCAGTCCCGCACTATGCTTACTTAAAGTTTAAGATTCTCGGACCGCGCAAAGTTATCACAGTCAATGGAAACATGGAGCGCTCCCTTCGTACTTAGGAGCATACCGCGCCCTTGCGGCTGAGGTGCAGAGCAACCTCATCAAGACGAACACTTCATCGGCCATCAAGCCCCTGGACACTACTAAATGAGTCCGGCCTACCCTGCAGTACGAGAGCTTGGTGAGTTCACAGCTGGACTAGCAGTTCCGCCTCCGTCAATCGCCCCATCTAACCGTGACATATGTATCGCATGTGCATAACTACACACTTAAAATACCTCGGGCAACGATGGAGGCACACCGTGGACAAGGTTCATAGTGCGGCTCAACCCTACTTGGACCTTAACATTTCCCCCTTCCTTTTCCCTCATATTACAGGTTCATTAAAACCTAATCACTTTACGGTCATACAAGGGCTCTTTCCCAGACCCTTTTTATAGAAACGATCGTCGATTGCTCCTCTCAAAGGACCTTGCACCAAGGCGAAAGTAGCACAGACGTGCGGCAGGGTGTCCATAGGGATCTTCAAGACAACCTTCTCTTTTTAGGACCTGTATACAACCTTCCCTTGTTTACAAATTCTCGACATGTAAAATAGGCTTGATGTTCATGGCATTATCTGTAATAGCATGTTTTGACGTATCATTCAGATTGTAATGGAAACAGTTTTTCACCGACCCCTCTTCAGTATTGTTTTATTTCATAAATCTGTATTCCCTATTTGTGTCAGATTGCCATATATACTTTGGTACGGCTTAAATGCCAGGGGCTCTATTCAGCCACATATATTTTCAAAAAAGTCCGAACACTTCTCGAGTATACTTCGGCGTCCCAAATATTGCATGATATGCATCAGCTCTGAATCATGTCTTTGGTCAATGGTTGGGATGCCCGCTCCTGTGATTGCTACCTTACGTTCCACTTGTTCGGCGATGGTAGTAAAGGGAGAACTACTGCGATTGTGTTTCTAGTTGGTCCGGTCAAATACTTCAGTAGAGAAAGCCGAAAACTGACTCTCATGATATGGCGAGAGCTGGTCGGTGATTCGGTGACTTGCTACAAATCCTTTGCGATTTCTCTGTATCATACGGAGGACTCGCCATCGCCCAATCATGCATCTAAGACATCCCTATTCGGATAGCCACATACGCACCACGAGCTATTACTTTGTCCCACTGTCAAACTACTATGGCTAAGTGAAAGTGATATAGCCGCATAGTCCGATTTCCTGGTTCGCTGCGCAGACACCTCCTTCATGGACCAAGACGTTGGGTCAAGTGTGATCGCGCGCTATTCCTAACACCCTCGTAGCATCCACGTGGGGGCTGAAGCAGATGACAGGCAAACTCTTAGAATTAAGAAATGATCGCACAGGAGGAAAATAATTTCAGATAAAAACATGCATATATTACAGGCCTTGGTTCATACCACAAAGTCATGATAAACATATACATTCACTCAAACATGATATCCTTTGAGCATTGGCACTCTACTATTCGGGCACCCGCCAGGACGTCGTCAAAGTACCGCTCCGGCTTGCGATGGTCCTTGCCTTTCGGGCGGGCCTTTAGTTGCCACGACGGTGGCCTTCATCTTCTCCTAGTGCATCTTGACACGGGCAAAGTCCATCCGCGCACCTCTATGCACGCCGAGCGCTTCATAGCTTCAACTTGGGGCAGTGCATTGGCGAGTCGGCTCACTAGGCCAAAGTAGCTGCTAGGAATGGGTTTGGCTTGCCAAAGCCGGACTATTATGTCCTTCATGGCCAGACCGGACATCCTATCTAGCTCCGACAGTTGCATCATCTGGTTGTTCAACAGCACCGTATGCTCCAGCACTAGGAACTGTGACCAGAATAGCTTCTCTGTCGTGTTCCCCTCCCGGTCTCGGAAGAACTGAATGGCGTCGACAACACTTCTCGGAAGATCCGCAAATGCATCTAAAGAACTCCAGAGTCGAGTAAGCAAGGCATATCTTTGACCTCCAAATATACTCTGCAAGAGAAAGGGCTTACGAGCCGCTATTTGTTTGGCCTGCCGGATCTCTTCACGAGCACTCCTGGACGCAATCCGTGCCTCCTTGGCCTCATTGAGGGCCTTGGAGAGATCGGACGCTTGGGTCGTACTCTTCTCCTCCAAGGCGTCGCACTTGCCGATGGCGTCCTTCAGCTCTTGCTCCACCTCGGACACCCTCTCCAAGTGCCGACGGCGGGTGACCTGTTCGGTCTTTAAATCTGCATCCGCTTTGTAGGCGGCCGCTTTGCTCGCCTTCGCCTGCTACTTGGCTTGGGCAAGGGTGCTCTTGCGGGTCTCAACCTCGGCCGCACTACCTACAATCATAATCATCATAGGGCATGAGCTAAACTTTGAATTTACATATCACTTCAGATATATAAAAGAAAGCTCTTTTAAACATACCTTGGGCCTCATCAAATCGCCTATTAATGCGTTTGATCTCATCATCGCCAGCTTCAGCTTCTGATTGAGTTTGGAAACTTCAGTGGCCTGGGCGGTTGCCGCCAACAGGGAAGCCTGTTATAAAATAAAAAAGTACATCACCTCTTCTGGATACTATGTGATCCTCTGTTCGGCTTTTTTCAAAACCGAACACAGTCTCGGGCAAAAGGTGTCGGGCAAGCCACTCGTCACGGATGTTATACTTAAAGGCCGCTAGGGCTTCGGCGTCCGGACGGTAGACAATTCGGTTCTTTTTAGTTAGGAACTGAGTCCAGAATATCCTGGCTGACTCTTTGGGTTGTTGGGTTATGTCAATTACGTCATCAGCGTCCGGTGGTCGCACGTAAGTGCCCTGGAAGTTGTCAAGGAATGCTCTTCCAGGTTCTCCAAACTGGCAATGGAGTTTGCCGGCAGGCTATTCAGCCAATGCCGAGCTGGTCCCTTGAGTTTTAGTGGGAGGTACTTGATGGCATGTAGATCATCGCCGCGGGCCATGTGAATGTGGAGAAGGAAATCTTTGATCCATACCGCGGGGTCTGTTGTCCCATCATATGATTCGATGTCCACGGGCTTGAACCCTTCTGGGAATTCATGCTCCATTAATTCGTCAGTGAAGCATAGGGGCTGTGCAGGGCCTCTATGCCGGGCTACATCATGACGCAGTTCAGATGAGTCTGGTCTATTGTATTTGGCCAGGCCAGATTTGTATTTAGTATATCCGGCGTCGTGGTCATCACCACGCGTTGGGGCGTTCCCCCGTGATCCGTAGATCGATCTTAATTGTCCTGTTTTGTTTTCCAATTCGTCTCGCAGGTCCTGCGTGTAGCCCCAGACCTTCGTGTTTTTATTTGTTTAGCGACGGGGTGCGGGATGGTGTTCGGTCCGATACGCCGCTTTGTCTCAGCCACAAGGTGGCCAGCAGTCGCATCGTGCGCTAGTAGTGTAGGCTCTAGTGCCTCATCCTCGAATTGAGGTAAAAACCTGCGCCTCGGGTAACTTTTGGTTGGGAGCTCGAGTCTGGATTCCTCGGCTGCCAAGACTTCATTCCATCTATCAGTTAGTAGATCTTGATCAGCTTGAAGCTGCTGCTATTTTTTCTTCAGGCTCTTTGCAGTGGCTATAAGCCGGCACTTGAAGCGCTCCTGCTCAACGGCATCCTTAGGCACGATAAATTCTTCGATGCTGAGGCTCACCTCGTCTTTGGAGAGGGGCATGTAATTGTCATCCCCCGAGTCTCCATCCATTGCATGTTCATCAGGGCTAGCTTACCCATCTTCCCGTCCGGCTTGCTCGAAGCTTGGATGGGCGGGATTGTTTTCGTCTTCAACATCATCCGGAGTGCTATTGTCTCTTGTGCGGTATTGCTATTTTTGCTATATATATATATATATATATATATATCATATGATGAGGCGGCTGTCCAGCACCCTGTGGGCGGTGGTTCCTGTTCTTCTCCGGCATCGTCGTCCATGTCGTTGATGTCTTCGGAGTCGAAATCAAGCATGTCGGTTAAGTCATCGACAGTGGCTATTAAGTGGGTGGTGGGTGGGTAACGAATTCCTTCGTCGTCCGCTTCCCACTCAAGCCGGACACAGTTCGGCCAAGAGTCTCCTAGCAGGGAGAGAGATTTTAAAGAATTTAGCACATCGCCCAAGGGCGAGTGCTGAAAGATATCCGCGGAGCTAAACTCCCTAATCGGTGCCCAGCTAAGTCCAATGGACACGGATGTACGCGGTTCGGAGCCTACGGCCAGAGACAATTCCGAGGGTCCGAAGACACAGACCTCCTTGGAAGTGAGATATGTGTTCGGCTCTATCGCCGCTAAGTGTGCGGCCTCCATGGCGGGGTCCATCCACCCATCCTCGAATGGCATGATCTTCTCTGGATTTAAAGCCGGGGGCAGTTGCAGGTGTGATCTCCCGAACACCGTCCGATGGCAGATCTAAGTCATTCTCATCGCGACCGCAGGGCGCAACTGTCCTGGGCGCGAATTCGTTGAAGATCAAGTCTCCGCGGATGTCGGCAGTGTAGTTCAGGCTTCCAAATCTAACCTGATGGCCAGGGGCATAGCTATCAATCTGCTCTAGATGGCCAAGCGAGTTGGCCCGTAGTGCGAAGTTGCCGAATACAAAGATCTGTCCGGGGAGGAAAACCTCATCGTGGACCGCATAATTTTAAATGATTGAAGGAGCCATCAAACCTTATGGGGACAACACAGTGGAACTCTCAATGAAAGCACCAATGTCGGTGTAAAAACCGGCGGATCTCGTGTAGGGGGTCCCGAACTATGCGTCTAAGGCTAATGGTAACAGGAGGTGGGGGACACAATGGTTACCCAGGTTCGGGCCCTCTCTATGGAGGTAATACCCTACTTCCTGCTTGAATGATGTTGATGATATGAGTATTACAAGAGTTGATCTACCACGAGATCGTAGAGGCTAAACCCTAGAAGCTAGCCTATGATTATGAATGTTGTTGTCCTATGGACTAAACCCTCCGGTTTATATAGACACCAAAGGGGGCTAGGGTTACACAGGGTCGGTTACAGAGAAGGGAATCTACATATCCAAACTTCCAAGCTTGTCTTTTATGCAAAGGAGAGTCCCACCTGGACACAGGACGAAGTCTTCAATCTTGTATCTTCATAGTCCAACAGTCCGGCATAAGCATATAGTCTAGCTGTCCGAGGACCCCCTAATCCAGGACTCCCTCAATCACCGCCACTCATCTTCGCCAAGGGACTCGACATCAACAACTTCTCAACTTTGACACCTTGACCGTAAGCAAGGATGGTAACTTCGATGACATCTTTGTCTACTCCTTGCCGTTACATTGATCACCCCATTGCCCATTTTGCGTAACTTACCCATCGAGACTAGCCTTTGAGTATTGCCGACAACTTTACTTGTGCACATTAGTGATCATACTTCCCATAGATTACATACCATATCTTTGTGGTGCATATCTTGGTATCACTTGTGTCACAAGGTTGTCATAAACATACCCAATTGCAATCTTGGTTCGTGAAGTTTTGCATGAGAAAAGAGCTCAAAACAGAAAGAGCCAACCAAGCTTTTAAGCAAAGAGAAAAGATAAGCAAAAAGCTTATAAGCAAGAACCATAGCATCAAATATGTTGGATCATACCATCGGAACACCATACATAGAGCATGCTTGGGATAGAAGTTGTTGCATTTTTGCTTAGTAGGTTTTGCACAAGTCTCGTTCCGCCTATTATGCAATCGTGCTAGTGTCTCTCTAGTGTTGTGCAACACAAGCATTTTTGTGGATACCACATTTTGGCTTATTCCTTGGTTGCACGATCCCATTTATCTTTCTGTGCATTTTGTTTCTGTGTACCACATATTGCTATTGGTCTACTTGTTGCATTTGCGAATTTGTGAATCTTTTCCAACATTATTGAGTCTCACTTACTTTCACATCAAATTTTGTGCCACAATCCTAACCAAGCTCCATCATAAGCTCTTATTTGTGTAGGTGTGAGAACTGACAAGAATTGGTACCAATTGTGTTATTTCCTTGTTACACCATTGAGTGATCATTGATCCACCTTCAACTTCAGTCAAGGTACATTTGATATCACTCTTCTCTTTCTCCCACTCACATACTTGCTTGAAAATGATGGATAGGCCAAGTATTTCTACCAACCCACTTTTCCTCGAGCAAGACGATGATATGTCATCCTATTTCACAAAGAGCCACCTCTTTGGTGCACAACAAGCTTTGCATCAAGAGCAACGAGCAATGAACGGACGAATCAACAACCTCGCCACCGACTTGCGCCAATCCATGGCTTCTCTCAAGGAGGATATTTGAACCATGATGGTCAACCGCTCTTCTACCTCGCCGTCCTACTCAAGACGGAGCCACTCAAGTCGACACTCCGATTATACCATCTCCGGCTCAAGTACTCCGACATCGAACACTCTTCGATGTGCCGCGTGCCAACACCGTCAAGCAAACCGCAATCCTCTACACGACAATGACTCTCAAGAGTAACTACACCAACAAAACCAAGCTACTTTCGTGCAAGACCGAGACTGGCAACGTCATCGCCAATATGAAGAGGAAGAGCGCGTGCGTCTCCATCAAGAGGAGCAAGACGCCGAGGCACTCTGACAACAACAACAACAACGTGAAGCACAAGAACTTGAGGCCCAACGTGCCCTTCATGACACAAATCGCGCCTTCGCCGACCTCAATGGCCAAACGTGTGGGCAAGACAAAGCGCTTCGTCAACAAGTTCAAGAGAGGAACTATCAAGCTCAGTTGCATCGTCAAGCCCCGCAAAGTCCTCGACAAGATCCTCAAGTTCGCAAAGAGCACAAATCCAATGGACATCATCCACGTGAAGAGCAACATGAGATCGACAACCCTCCTCACCAAGAGCAACAAGAGTTTGCAAATCCACAACGACATGGGCGTCATCATCCCCGACCCCAACACAATGAAGAGCAATGCTATAGCCACGTTTTTCGGAAGCAATGATCCCGAAGAGTACCTTTCATGGGCATTGATGGTTGAAAAAATCTCCCGCTTGCACAACTATGAGGAAGAGAAGAAGATCGCGATGGCATCCCTTGAGTTTCAAGACTACGTCCTCATTAGGTGGGAACAAGTCATTGAGCCCCGAGAGGCAAGAGGTGAACCACCCATTACTACTTGGGCACAAATGAAGGATGTCATGAGAGCATGTTTCGTGCCAACCTACAACAACCGCGACCTCTTCAAGAAACTCCAACTCCCCAAGCAAGGAACCAAGAGCGTTGAAGAATACTACAAGGAAATGGAGATTGCCATGATAAGAGCCAATGTCACGGAAGATGATGAGCAAACTATGGCACGTTTATTGAATGAACTCAATCATCCTATCAAGAAGATAGCCGACTTCCAACCATACTCAAACCTCATAGAGCTAGTACACCAAGTAACAAAGGCGGAGAGACAAGTGCAAGATGACTTCATATTCGCCAAATTCTCTTCCAAGACATTCGACTACGACAATCAAGCTTCAATGACTCCAACAACTTCTACCTCAACCAAGCCTTCTACAAGCAATGGCGACAAGTAAAGTTAAAAGAAAACTTCGACAACCTCAAGTCGTCCTCCTACTACAAGCCACTTCAAGCCGAGAGCTTCATCATCTACTCCAGCCGATGAGACCATCAAGACAAGTTACTTCAAATGTTTCACATGCAGCGGCCGAGGCCACAAGTCCTATGAGTGTACCAACAAGCGCACCATGATCCTCAACAACGATGGAACATATGACTCCATGAGTGAAGATGAGATGGAACCATTGAGCAAGTGGCCATGCACCGGCAAGTGAATGAAGAAGAAGATGATCAAGTCTTTTGTGACGAGGATTCGAGCCCCGTTCTTGTTGTCTCCAAGGTCTTGACTCTTCAACAATAACAAGATGAGATCCAAAGATGCCATATCTTCCACACAAAAGCCGACATCAATGGAAGGTCTACCAAGGTCATCATCGATGGAGGGAGTTGCCATAACTTGGCAAGTGAAGAACTATGCTCCAAGATCCAATTGGTCAAGATGAAGCACCCGCACCCCTACAAGGTTCAATGGCTAAGCAACTCCGACACTATCCAAGTCGAGCATAAGGTGAAAGTTTCCTTCAAGATAGGAGCTTGTGAAGACACTTTGGAGTGTGATGTCATTTTGATGTCCATTTGCCACCTCCTTCTTGGATGGCCATGGCAATTTGACCGAGGTGTCATTCAGAACGGGCGTAAAAACCACTATAGCTTCAAGATGAAGGGCAAGGAGTACATACTTCGACCAATGTCACCAAGCCAAGTGATCGCCGACAAGCAATCTTCCATTCATCGTGGAACCCCTAGTGAGAGAGTGCACCACCAAAAAGAAAGTGAGCGCCACAAGCCCAAATTGCGCGACTCTTTGCCAAGAGAGAAAAACTTAGTCCTCCTAGCCACGAAGAGAGAGATGAGAGAAATGTGTGAGAACCCATCGAGTGTAATCCACTATGTCCTCATATGCAAAATGAGGTGGCAAAGACTAACACTCTTAATCTGCTTCCTCTAGTGTTTTCCAACTTGTTGCAGGAATTCACAGATGTCTTTCCCGATGAGCTACCTCCCGGTCTCCCTCCTCTATGTGGCATTGAGCACCAAATCGACCTCATCCCCGGAGCACCTCTTCCTAACAAGGCTCCATACTGCGTCAACCCCGAAGAAACTAAGGATATCCAATGGCAAGTACAGCAACTCATCGACAATGGCCATGTACGTGAAAGTTTAAGCCCTTGTGCCGTTCTGGTTATACTTGTGCCTAAACAAGATGGTACTTTTTGCATGTGTTCCGATTGTAGATCCATCAATGCTATCACCTTTAGATATAGGCATCCCATACCTCGCCTTGAGGATATGCTAGATGAGCTTAGCGGTGCCACTATTTTCTCAAAAGTTGACCTCAAAAGAGGTTACTATCAAATCCGCATACAAGAAGGTGATGAATGGAAAACAGCTTTCAAAACTAAATTTGGCTTCTACGAGTGGTTAGTTGTGCCTATGGGTTTATCGGAAGCACCGGGTACACTCATGCGACTCGTGCACTTTGTTTTTCGACCCTATATTGGTGTATTTGTTGTGGTCTACTTTGATGATATCCTTGTGTTTAGCAAATCTCTCAAAGAGCATGTCACCCACCTTAGAACCGTGTTACAAACCCTTAGGAGGAAAGAGCGTCTTTATGCTAATATAAAGAAGTGCACTATTGGTGTTGATAAGCTTGTTTTCTTGGGTTTTGTTGTGTCTTCTAAGGGTGTTCATGTAGATGAATCTAAGATCAACGCTATTAAAACTTGGCCACAACCAACCAACTTGCAACAAGTGCATAGTTTACTTGGTTTAGCCGGTTTCTATCATCGATTTGTGAAGGATTTTAGCACCATTGCTTCACCTTTGCACGCTTTGAGTAAGAAGAACATGCCATTTGTTTGGGGACCATCCCAAGATACCGCATTTAATGAGCTTAAGAATTTGCTTACTCATGCCCCCGTGCTTGCATTACCCAACTTTGACAAACCTTTTGAAATTCATTGTGATGCTAGTGATAATGGCATAGGAGGTGTGTTAACGCAAGAGAAGCGCCCCATAGCATACTTTAGTGAGAAACTCTTCTGCGCACAACTCAATTATCCCATCTATGACAAAGAGCTATATGCTTTAGTGCGAGTCTTGCGCGAATGGGAGCATTATGTTCGCCCTCATGAATTTATCATCCATACTGATCATGAAACGCTTAAGTATCTTAAGGGCCAGACTAAGTTGAACAAGCGCCATGCTAAATAAGTGAATTTATAGTCTTTCCCTGATGTCATCAAATACATAAAAGGCAAAGAAAATGTTGTGGCAGATGCGCTTTCCCATATATGCATGCGTGTTCATCAACTTGAATTAAATGTCATCGGCTTTGAGCACATAAAAGACTTTTATGTGCATGATCCTACTTGTGCCATTCCTTATGCCAAGTGTTTGACGTATACATCTTGGGAATGCTATGACATCAAAGATGATTATCTTATGAGAGCTAACAAACTTTGCATTCCCGAGTCTTCTCTTTGTTTGTTACTTCTGCAAGAATCTCATGGAGGAGGACTAATGGGACACTTTGGATGCGACAAGACATTTGCTACGCTCTCAAAGAACTACTATTAGCCCAAGATGATCTATGACGTCTCACGCTTCACCAACCGATGTTCGACATGTCGCAAAGCTAAGTCAAAAGCTTAATCTCATGGCCTTTACATACATCTCCCAATTCCATATCAACCATGGGAAGACATGAGCATGGACTTTGTACTTGGTTTGCCTAGAACTAGGAATGGAAAGGATTCCGTGTTTGTTGTTGTGGACCGATTCTCTAAAATGGCACATTTCAAACCATGCAACAAGATACACGATGCTTCACATGTTGCAAATCTCTTTTGTAGGGAAATCTTGCACCTACATGGAGTGCCAAAGACGATTGTCTTGGACCGCGACGTCAAGTGCCTAAGTTACTTTTGGAAGACCCTATGCCCCAAGCTCGGAATCAAGCTACTGTTCTCTTCGGCATACCACCCACAAACCGACGGCCAAATGGAGGTGATGAACTGAACACTCTCCACTATACTACGAGTGTTGATCAAGAGGAACATCAAGGAGTGGGAGGAGTGCCTACCTATTACTGAGTACCTACAATAGTGCAAGACATTCGACTACCGGCAAGTCCCCCTTCGAAGTCGTCTACTGCTTCAACCCGTTGTCCCCATTGGACATTCTACCTCTCCCACTACAAGAGTGCACCAACATGGACGCAAGTGCTCGGGTGAACTATCTCAAGAAGGTGCATGAGGATACACGTAACACCATCGAGCACCAAGTACAACACCTCATGACCAAACTCAACGTCAACAAGCAACCCATGATATTCAACATTTGAGATCTTGTGTGGCTACACCTTCGCAAGGACCGCTTCCCGAAAGAACACAAGTCCAAACTCTTATACCAAGCCGATGGACCCTTCAAGGTGCTTGCACGCTACAACAATGATGCCTACAAGATCGACATCCCACGTGACAAGTACTCCATGAGCGACATCTTCAACATCAACGATCTATCTCCCTACCATGGTGATGAAGATTTCGATCTGAGGTCGGATCTTTCCCAAGGGAGGGGAGATGATGCAGAGCATCCCAAGGTCATCCCCATGGACCTATCATCGTCCCACCAAGTGCCTATTGGACCCATGTAGAGCACGTGCAAGAGCTCTCGAAACCGAGGTGACATCTCTCCTCTCACAATTCCACTTCGATGAACATGAGACATGGCTACTACCTCAAGCGGAGGCATTATGCATCCTTAGGTACCAAGGAGTTAGCCATGAAGAAGCTAAGGAGCAAGGAGGATCGAAGAAGGAAGACACGTGTGAAGACGGAGGAGAAATCAGCCAAGTCCCAGGCTGGTCGGATGATCCGGACGAGGTCCTGGATGATCCGGACAGAGCCCGGAAGATTCGGCTAACTCACCCGAAGACACCCGAAGCTGCCTCCATGAAGCCGGATCATCCGGACCCAGTCCCGAATCATCCGGGCAGCCCCGGACGTCCGAACCAAGACCTGGACATCTGAACCTCCCGCAGTGGCCCTGACATAGCCAGACGATCCGGACGCCGACCCGGATCATCCGGACCCCTGAAGCCCAGATCATCCGAACCCGCATCCGGATCATCTGGACAGTGCCTGCGTGCATGATGTTGGGCCGAGGCCCATGTACCCCTTCACCCCCAACTCCTATATAAACGACTCTACCCCCTCTTTTCTAGGGTTAGCAAAGAATTAGCTCATTTTATAGATAGAGCTTTGCTCATCCACTTGGTTACCTTCTCCTTGGAGCTCACGACCTCTTCAGAGAAGATAGCCCAAGCGGATTCAAGACCTCCTCATGGAGAAGACGCCCCTCAAGACCTCCTCATGGAGAAGATCATGCTACTTGTATCGTCCCAAGTTGACCATGGATCGTGCATCTCTTTGTGTTTCGAGGATCTAGCATATGTGTGACCGAATCTTGTTGGTTGAGTGATTCTCTTGTGTTTCCCCTCGCGTTTCCCCCTCGTGTTCTTCGTGTTCTTTGTGGAATTCGCTCCAATCGTGAAACATTGGGCCACTAGGGTTCTACCCTACATCACTCAGCTTTTGATCTCATTGGATATTCTGACTCTGACTATGATGGTGATCGGGTGGATCGCAAGTCAACATTAGGCACATGCCATTTCGTTGGACAATCTTTGGTATGTTGGTCCTTGAAGAAGCAGAACTACATATCACTCTCTACTACTGAAGCTGAGTACATTGCTGCTGGTTCATGGTGTGCTCAGTTGCTGTGGATGAAGCAAACCCTCAAGGACTACGACATCAATGTGAAGAATGTGCCACTCTTCTGTGACAATGAGAGTGCCATCAAGATTGTTCATAACCCAGTTCAGCACTCGAAGGCACATCCAGTTTCGTCATCATTTTCTTTGAGATCATGTGTTCAAGGGCGACATCTCTATTGAGCACGTGAACACTGAAGAACAACTAGCTGATATCTTCACAAAGCCCTTGGATGAGAAGAGATTTAGCAAGTTGCGGTGTGAGCTAAATATCTTAGAATCTTCGAATCATCTTTGAAAAGGACATACATCCTAAGACTTATGCAAAATTGATGACTTAGATGTGCAACACACGAAGTAACGTTATTCTTCAAACAATGAAGACTAACCCTCTAAGTGTGAAGAAATTAATGAAGAATTTGATTCTCAGAGCCCTATGATAATTGTACGCAGCGTCTGAAATCACCATTCTTATACGGTGGGTCACGCCACCAACAAAAGTTGAAGATCTTCGATTCGAGTTTTTCCTCACTTTTCAAATTCCTCAGTTGTCCAAATTCTTCAACTTTGCAAGTCTTCACTCTTTCCTTTGTGTTCTTCATTGGCTATATATATATATATATATATATATATATATATATATATATATACATACATAAACACTATTCTGATCACGGGATCAGAATAATATTCTGATCACAACCTGAACTACCTGAGTAACGCGCCTGAACTTCTCTCTATACGAACCCGACCTTCGGGCTATCTTCGCAACCGTGCCTTCTACCGTGAGTTTTTTTGGTTAGTCGTGTTCCATGTGATGTAAGTGTAATCTTCAAACTATTTTTAGCAACTAAATACTCGTTTTAGATAGGAATCTCGCTCATAGGCGGATTTTGCACTCGGGTCGTGAAGAACTCGCGTTTTTTGCGATTTTACTGCCTGAGTTGTTCGACCTGAAGTTCCCCCTGTGCTAGGTTCAACTTCCCGCAACATTGCCCAAATATGGCTTGCTATATACCGTTGGAAAGCTATGGACATGAGTTTCATGACCCAAGTTAAATTTTTCGCAAAATGTAAGCGGTTTAAGAGCAGTATTGAAAACCGTTTTTTCTTCACACAAAAAATGCGAATTGTAATTTCGATCGCATTTCTAAACCGTTTATCGAAATGAGGCATATAATATGGCGTTGGAAAGCTGCTGCAAAACCGCTCCTTCCACATGTTGAAAGTTTTTTCTAATTCCCTGTGGTTAAAGAGTAATTTGAAAAAACGTACAATTTTGTAAACCGAATAGCTGAGTTGGTTTTTTCAATTTCATTTCTAAACGGCTGATCCAATGGAGGCATATGATATGGCGTTGGAAAGCTTATGAAAATGCACTACTTTTTCATCTTGAATGTTTTTTTCTAATTTTGAATGGTTTAAGAGTAATTTAGAAACTGGTCCAAGTCCTACCGAGTTCGTATTTTTGAGCTAATTTTTTAACCGTGCATCCGAATGCAGCAAATTATATGGCGTTGGAAAGCTTGAACAAATGCGAAACTTTTTTGTATGTATTATTTCTCCCAATTCTTTACAGTTTTAAGTTAGTTTCGAAAATGGCGAAAAACATATTTTCGCCGTAATTTCTACAAACTTTATCAGAATTGGGCAAATTATATACTGTTGAAAAGCTACGGAAAATGTGAAACTTTTTCATGTTGATGGTTTTCTCTGATTCCTAGCCGTTTTCAAGTAATTCCGAAAACGGCAGGATCATTCGTTCTGCCTTTACCGCGGAACAGATTCTTCCAAAATGCACCGCGTGAAGAACCTGAACTTCTTGGTGCGTGTACCTGAACTTCACTCTGTTTTTCACGTGATTTTTTTTGCTCATAGATCTTCATCCACTACTCGTAGCTCTCCATCCCACTCACGGGAATTGAGCGGGTGATATACCGATGGAAAGCTGCTGTAAACACGCAATTTTGCCATGTTGATCATTTTTTCATACTCGCAACGATTTTGAAAGTTTTTCATCTGAAATTCATTTAGCGTAGTAGTTGAACTTCCTGCTGTTTTCACATTGAACTTCTGGGACGTATTTTTGTTTATAATTTTCTCATCCATTCGTAAGTGTTACACAAATAATATTCCTTTTGTACAAACGTCTGTCACAATCATTTTTTTAACTTTCTCCGACCAAGGACTTGAACTTACACAAATGATATTACCGTCGTTTCGAGGTAAATTAGTAAATGGCGAGATCATGATTTCTGCATTCATCGTAAACGGAAATGCATTGCGTGAAATAGTTGAACTTCTGGAGCATGTCTGTTTGAACTTCACTCTGTTTTTTGACGTGATGTTTTTCGCTCGTAATTCTCAAACCACTTACCGTAATTGAGCAAATGATATACCGATGGAAAGCTATTAAAAACATGCAACTTTTTGTGTTGATGAGTTTTTCATACTCACAATGGTTCAAAATATATTTTTGAATGCGTAAAACAACGTCTTTTTTGCCTGTTTTTTACATGTAACTGAAGGTCGAACGTCTCACACTAGAGATCTCGAACTTCACCGGGAGTAGCACGTGAACTTCTAGCAACAAAATATTTTAAGCTTTTTGTTCCCTATTCTTATTTTCCTATCTGAAACGCATTTCGTGTAGTAGTTGAACTTCCCGCTATTTTCATCTTGAACTTCTGTCATGTATTTTTGTTCAACCTCTCTCACAAGAATTTTTTGAACTTCCCCGGACAGAGCACTTGAACTTCTAGCAACAACATTTTTAGAAGTTATTTCATTTTTGAACTTCTTGTTTCCATTCTTTAATAACAATATAAATCTGAGTTTTCTATAATCATCAAACTTCTACATCTTTTTAATTTGGATTTCCTTGTTTTATTTCTTAATTTTTTTCTATGAAATTTTGAAGCGCTCTATTTTTAAAAGTTGAACTTCTTGTTATTTTATTTTTGAACTTATTATTTCCATTCTTTAATAACGAGGGAAATCTGAGTTTTCTATAATCATCGAACTTCTATATATTTTTAGTATGGACTTCTTGTTTTATTTCTTAATATTTTTTATGAATTTTTAAGCGCTCTATTTTTTAAAGTTGAATTTCTTGTTATTTAATTTTTGAACTTCTTGGTTTAATCTTTAGTATTAGGGAAAATCCAAATTTTTAAAAAATGAGGAAAATCTTTTTAAAAACTTTTTTTGTTTTTTTATTATTTTAATTTGAAATCATTAGTTATTCTTTAGAACGAGAATCTGAGATTTTTATCAAATTTGAACTTCTTTGTTATTTTAGTTTGAACTTCTTAGTTTTATTCTTTAGTAACAAGGAAACTCGAGTTTTTAACCTCTTTCTTTTAAATTTTTGAACTCCTTTGTTTTTTTAATAATGTGAAAAATCTGAATGTGTTATAGACATCGAACTTCACCATTTTAAAATTTGAACTTCTTAGTTTTATTGGTTAGTAACGGGGAAAATGCTTTTTTTATATAAAACAATGATACCGCGCTGTTACATTAATTTGAACTTCTAGTTTTTATAGAATGAGGAAAAATCAGTTTTTATACAATCTTTTGAAATGCTCCTCTTTTTAATTTTGAACTTCTTTGATATTTTTACAAACGGGGAAAATCCGTTATAAAGATTTTTGAACTACTTTTTTTAACTTCTCGCTCAAAATTTTTTAACTTCCAAATTTGTCTTTATGATATTAAAAACTTCATTTTTTTAACGTTGACCTACTTCGGTTTTTAAATTTGAACTTCTTGTAGAATTTTGCCGCGACGTTTTTATGCATTTTTTATTTTTTTAATGAAATGGCCTAGGCATTCTCTTTTTTCATTTGATAGTTTTTCTTCTGTATGTACTACACGTGCACTTCAGAATTTGTGAAACATGATTTTCACGTGCTATTTGTTATATGAAACTCGATAGTTTTTATTCTTAGAATTCCATGATTTTTTTGTTTACACTTTTTTGGTTTGAACTTCGATGTTCGTTACACCTGAACTTTTGAAAACACACCTTTTTTATACACATTTTTCTCTTGAATCCTAGGTCGTAAAAAACAATAGGAAAATTGGGGTCAATTTTCACAAGCAAGTTTCCCATAGGGAGTAATACATGAACTTCTCATGTGCAATACTGTTTGTCTTTAACACTAGCGGACAACAGTGCATTGATGAATAGGAAGAGAAGTAAGATTCCTAATGCTGTGGAAGGTCTGATTCGGTCGTCGCTGCAGTCCAAATGCGGTTGCGAGTGTACCGGTGGTCGCCGTGTGTGTGCAACGATCCCCATCCATCTGCTGCCATCAGACACACACTGGTTGTAGGAATGACCATACCTGGCAGCCAAAATCCATGCTGAGCCCATCTGGCGCGTGAGGAATGAAGAAGGGAGGACGGAGACGGCGGCAGGGGAGGGTCACCAGTGGGGGAGAACGCCAGCAGGGGAGGGTCGCCATGGCGAATCTTGCGGGGTGGGGATGGAAGCACGGGGGCCTAAAGAGGAGCTGCGATTAAGGTAGACTGTCACCGTGGTGGCGATTGGGGCAGGTGTCGACCCCGACGGAGGTTGGGGGAGGAGCGGGAGAGGATCCCGTGGAGGCCCAGGGTCGCGCAGCCGCTGGCGACCTTCCTGACCCGGAGACTTATCCGGCCATCATCCGCGTCGGTCTCTGATAGAATGGGGACCATCAGGATTCGAATCTTGGCGCCGGGATCGAATGCACAGACGCGAGATCCAGGTTGTGGTGGCGACTGTGGTTGCCGGGGGGCGGCGCATGGCAGGGGTTGCCGTGGGCGGCGGCGACTTGGGTTGCACGGGGGCGGAGGCTGGCGTGGTTTGCCGGGAGCGGCGACTGGCGGGGTTGCCAGGAGCGGCGGCTAGCGGGTTTGCCGGGGCGACGGTGCTGGCGGCATGATTTGGGGATGGCAGCGGCGGCTGATTCAGTCGGAGGCTTGGGACGGCTCCGGGGAAGAAGGCAGGGGAGGAGGGGGAGGCGGGGCGAGGGGCGAGGTCTGGTCTGGATCGGGGGAAGAAGGTGGATGCGGGGGATGTGGGAGGGGAATGGGTGTTTTTTTCGTCCGCAGATTCGGGAGTTCGGGAGGACCTCCACGCCTCCTATATACGTATATACGGGCGTTGTGATCCAAATAACTATTCTGATCCCATGATCAGAGTAGTGTCACTCTCTCTCTCTCTCTCTCTCTCTCTCTCTCTCTCTCTCTATATATATATATATATATATATATATATATATATATATATATATATATATATATATATATATAAACACTATTCTGATCACGGGATCAGAATAATATTCTGATCACAACCTGACCTGCCCCGCTAGTAGTACGTTGAACTTCCCTGTGAACTAGGTTGAACTTCCGCCAAAATTGCCCAAATGAGGCTTGCGATATACCGTTGGAAAGCTATGGACACCAATATGATGATCCAACTTAAATTTTTGGCAAAATATAAGCAGTTTAAGAGCAGTTTTGAAAACCGTTTTTTCTTCGCACAAAGAACGTGAATCGTATTTTCGATCGCATTTCTAAACCGTTTATTGGAATGAGGCATATAATATGGCTTTGGATAGCTGCTGCAAAACCTCTCCTTCCACATGTTGAAAGTTTTCTCTAATTCCCTATGGTTAAAGAGTAATTTGAAAAAACGTAAAATTTTGTAAACCGAACAGCTGAGTTCGTTTTTTCGATGTCATTTCTAAACGGCTAATCCAATGGAGGCATATGATACGGCGTTGGAAAGCTTATGAAAATGCGCTACTTTTTCATCTTGAAATTGTTTTTCTAATTTTGAATGGTTTAAGAGTAATTTAGAAAATGGTCCAAGTCCTACCGAGTTTGTATTTTCGAGCTAATTTTTTAACCGTGTGTCCGAATGCAGCAAATGATATGGTGTTGGAAAGCTTGAACAAATGCGAAACTTTTTGGTATGTATTGTTTCTCCCAATTCTTTACGGTTTTGAGTCTATTTTAAAAATAGGTAAAAACGTATTTTCGCCGTAATTTCTACAAACTTTATCGGAATGGGGCAAATAATATGCCGTTGAAAAGCTAAGGGAAATGTGAAACTGATTCATGTTTATAGTTTTCACCAATTCCTAGCCGTTTTCAAGTAATTTTGAAAATGGTGAGATCATTAGTTCTGTCTTTATCGCGAAACATATTATTCAAAAATGCACCACGTGAAGAACCTGAACTTCTCGGCATGTCTACTTGAACTTCACTCTGTTTTTCACGTGCTTTTTTTTGCTCGTAGATCTCCATCCACTGCTACTAGCTCTCCATCCATTCACCGGAATTGAGCAGGTGATATACCAAAGGAAAGCTACTGTAAACACGCAACCTTCCCGTGTTGATCATTTTTTCATACTCGCGACGATTTTAAAAGTTTTCATTTAAAATTCATTCAGCATAGTAGTTGAACTTTCTGTTGTTTTCACGTTGTACTTCTGTGACGTATTTTTGTTTTTCATTTTCTCATCCATTCGTTAGTGTTACACAAATAATATTTCCATTTGTACAAATCTCTCTCACAATAAAAAATTTTAACTTTCTCTGACGAAGGACTTGAACTTATAACGACAAAACTTTTAGCCGTTGCTTTTTTATTCTTTTTTAATACAAAATGCACACCATCTAGTACATTAACTTCTGATAGTTATCAACCTGAACTTCTCTCTGTTACGTGAAATTTTTTGAGTTTTTTTATGAATTTTTAAACTGATTTTCTAAATCCTTTTTTATGAATTTTGAAGCGCTCTATTCTTAATAGTTGAACTTCTTGTTATTTAATTTTTGAACTTCTTATATCCATTCTTTTAATAGTGAGGAAAATCTAAGTTTTATATAATCATCGAACTTCTCCATCTTTTTAATATGGACTTCCTAGTTTTATTTCTTAATCCTTTTTTACGAAATTTTGAAGCGCTCTATTATTAAAAGTTGAACTTCTTGTTATTTAATTTTTGAACTTCTTATTTCCATTCTTTAATAATGAGGAAAATCTGAGTTTTCTATAATCATCGAACTTCTACATCTTTTTAATATGGACTTCCTAGTTTTATTTCTTAATCTTTTTTAATGAAATTTTGAAGCGCTCTATTATTAAAAGTTGAACTTCTTGTTATTTTATTTTTGAATTCTTGTTTCCATTCTTTAATAACGAGGAAAATTTGAGTTTCTATAATCATCGAACTTCTCCATCTTTTCAATATGGACTTCCTGGTTTTATTCATTAATCTTTTTTTACGAAATTTTGGAGCGCTCTATTATTAAAAGTTGAATTTCTTATTATTTAATTTTTGAACTTCTTGTTTCCATTTTCTGATAACGAGGGAAATCTGAGTTTTTTTAAACTTGTACTTCTCTATTCTTTTAGTTTGACCTTCTTTGCTTTTGTTTTTGTTTCTTAGATTTTTTTTTTGAATTCGTTATTTGTAAGGGAAAATAATTCAAACCGGACATCGAACCACTCCTTTTTTTAATTTTGAACTTCAAGGTATTTTTGTGGAAATGGGGAAAATCTGTTTTATTACAAGTAGTGAACTTCTCCATTTTTTTAATGTTGAATTTCTTGGTTTTCTATAAGTACGTAAAAGATCTGATATTTTTTTTATAAAAGTAGCACAATATGACATCTTTTTTTTGTAAACATCAAGTAGGACAATATGATTTTTCTTCTGCTCAAACTATACTAATAGAACTCTTGTAGGTTTTCTTGTTGAACTACTACTGAATAATGGCACAACATGATTTTTTTGTGCTCTCGTATATACACACGACATGCGAAGCATCAATTTTCATGTACATGAACTTCTATCATTGATATTTTCGAACCTTTTTGGTGTTCTATGTAAAATGATTTTTCTACTGCCAATAGTTACACACACACAGAGAGAAGCACTAATCAAAGGTGAACTCTTCAAGAAAATATTCAGCTTTGGTCTAAATTTCCAAAATAATGCCGATGAGATGGTTGTTCAGAGATTTGTTTCCTCTGCCTGCCACCTGAGAGAGATGGAGTGATAGAGAGGGCAGTGCTTCTTGCATCTACAAAAATGGAGCATGGCCAAAGAGGATTTGGGAGAGAACTCATGTTGGTGCTCTGCAGGAAGAAGCCGACAGTTAGTGAAGTTCAGATCGGCCTCATGGATCAACACTAAGTAGATCAACTTGACCTGCACACACGCCTGCGCCGGGTTGACTTTTTGTGCTGATGGCATCGTGGGATGCCTGCGTGGGGACGAATCGGGCGTGCTGGGCAGAGGAGTGGGATGCCAGGGGGTTGGGTGACTGGTGGCCGCCCGAGGTCCGTGCCGACGAGCCTGAGACGGTGAGCGACGAGGAGG
Organism: Triticum timopheevii; assembly: GCA_963921465.1. Classification (NCBI taxonomy): domain Eukaryota; kingdom Viridiplantae; phylum Streptophyta; class Magnoliopsida; order Poales; family Poaceae; genus Triticum; species Triticum timopheevii. The sequence continues at coordinate 189,376,200 of OY997266.1, read as the reverse complement.
CGGTTGGCGAGGATGACACCAAATAGTGGCAGCAGTCGGGGGAAACCTGCAGCTCAGTGGATCGACGGGGAAGACCCGATCCAAAGGGGAGGTGGCGAAAGAGCTGATAAATGTGGTGCCGGGTGGTCGCGCCGGCGTGTGGATATGGTGGCCACTGCAGCAGCACAGCTTCCTGGTGGGGGCCGGTGTCGGCTTCCTGGTGGGTGGACGGCGGCGACGACGCGGGTCCCTGGTGGGGGACAGCAGCGGCGGAGCGGCTTCCTAGTGGGTGGACGGCGGCGGTAGGCGCGGCATCCTGGTGGGGGACGGCGGCGGCGGCGCGGCTTCCTGGTGAGGGACGGCGGAGGCGGCGCGGCTTCCTGCTGGGGAACGACGGCGGCGGCGCGGGTTCCTTGTGCGAGTGGGTGTTGAAAGCGTTGGGGGGAAGTTCGTGGAGTGGGGGTGGGCCGTTCAAAGGAGTGTAACGGGCCAGTGTTTTTGCGTGTTTGGGAGTTCGGGAATAGCCGATCGCCCCTATATAGGGCTGCTGTGATCCAAATAACTATTCTGATCCCAGGATCAGAATAGTGCTATCCTATATATATATATATATATATATATATATATATATATATATATATTTGAGTTTTCAGTCCTCTACAACATTCACTTATTGCTATTTCTTCAAGTTGACTTTTTCTGCTAAGTGAATGTGATTTGACCCGTCCCCCTCTATGCTACACTCAACCCAGTCTGTTCACAAATTCTTCATGTGCGTTCTACTTGAAACCCGTTCAAAATCTTCATTGTGTCCTTGTCAGCTGAAGAATTTGCGAACAAAACTTTAGAATATTCTTATCTGAATTTTCGGCTTTTGCCGCTCAAACCGTTCCGCATCCCATGATAAGATTATTCTATTCACCCACGATCTAACACAATCTCCACTTCACAGTACATGGGTGACACATGTTGCTAGAATGAGAAGGGTCAGGGGCACGTTCGTCCGTTTTCCTCGGACGAGCGGTTTTTCACCTCGGCTATAAATACCCCTCACCCTCCTCTGACCTCATTTACCCCGCTCGACCTCATTCCCCTCGCTTGAGCTCTCTGGCCTAGTGCCGCTGCTACTTTCCATCGTTACGGGTGAGGGAGAGCTTCACTGCCTCGACCTAATCGCCGTCGTACTCACGTTGGCCGCGGAAATCTTCACTCCGCTGCCACCGTAGCTATTTTCCACCGCCAAGTTAGGGCGTGGAAGATCTAAATGGACGAGCTTCACAACTTCCACTCTCAGTTTGTCGTGTTCTTCATCAAGGGTAAATAAAACTTATTTTTACTGCACTTGCTGATTCTGATGATTTCCACAAAATCTTCAAAAGGTCTTTATTCATCAACTTCCACACTCTTAAACACCATAGTTGCATCTATTCTTGATTTTTTCTCTAAGCAATGTTTTTCTTCAAGATTCCTCAATTTTGTGGATTTTCAATCTATACAACTCTGGAACCTAAGTCAAAGCACGCTTAGTGAAATTCCTCAAGACATCCCTGGTCAAATTCCTCAAACTTGTTTCTTTTGAAAAACTTCTGAGAATGCATATGACCTCTCCAAATTCTTCGCACCTATATTCTGTTCACAGGTACACATGTCCGCTGCTGAATCTCTAGGTTCTCATCAACTTAACTGATTTGAAGCGTTCCTTGAAGACAAATTGCATACCTCGTCAGAAATCTCGATTGTTCAAAATCCTTAGTTGAAGAAAATGGCTGATGGCAAAAGACCTCAGAAGGGAGGAAAGTGAAGAAAGCTCAGTACAAGAAACATCACTGTCTGAAGAACAATGCTCTGAAGCAATCTCTTGATGAACTTGTAGCTCTACAAACAAAAATGAATGGACTCGGTGATGAATTTGACAGATACTATGCTGATTGGCTAGGCGCCAAAGTCAGATTCATCAGAATGGCGAAGGGATTCACTTCAAATGTTGCCGCTTCATCGCAACATGAAATTCCTCAGGCTGAGACATTTGCTCAGCCTACTGAAAAACATGCAAGCATAGCTGATGATAATCAGGTGTTTGAAGAAAATGAAAGCACCAGGGCTGATGGAGAAATTCCAGCCACTGAAGAAATTGTCAGGGCAACCACCAATGTTTCGCCTGAAGAACAAGCCAGGACAGTTGAAGCATCTGCTACTGTGCTTGAGGAAACTGAACATGCCAGGGCGACTGCATCAGTTGTACCTGAAGAAATTGAACCTATTTCCTCTGCTCCTCCTACATAGATGACAAGTATCAACCTTCCTTCTACATTAGAAGCGAAGAAGACCAAAGTTGCAAACCAAGCTGTTGTGAAGAAAAGGAAAGCATCACCAACCTTAGAGTCTTCAGTTCCTAAGAAAGTGAAGACTTTGACGAGCTCTTATGCAAATCCAATTGATGTTGTTCCAATATCAAGCATGCCATCAAAGGTGATTGTTCCCTTTGGTGAGGAATATGTTATTCTTAGTGACTCGGATGAGGAAAATTCTTCTGCTGCTTCGTCAGAGTAGTTGGATGAAGGAATTGAAGTGGATGATATCCCTTCAACCCCACTGGTCATTGCCCATGCCTCAGTTCACAGCTGAAGAGGCAGGTGTACAAGAAATCGATGAAGAAGATGAAGATGTGGATATTGGGTCAACAACTCCAATTCAGAATCATGACTATTGGGAAAGTCATCACCCCAATCCTCCACTAATCACACTGCTGCATCAACTTCCTCAGTCCCCAGTCCACAGTGAATAAATTCATACGGGCTCTGAAGAATGTCAAGCTTCACTTCTCTCTATTCTACAAGAAGTTCCAGCGACTAGCGCTGAAGAAATGGAGGCCAAGGCTGCTGCTGATGAAATTGCTTCTGAAATTCCTCCGCCTGTAGCTCTAGAGGCTGTGCGACAAGAGGCTGTGAAGATTTCCGCTGCAAATCTTTAGCCCAAGCCATAGAATCCTCACACCAAGAAGCAGAAGTTCAAGGCTGATGACTTCTTTGCTGAGCATCATTTCTTCTCTGACTTCAATCCATACGACTCTGCTCGACTCCGTTGCAGGCCTTCTCCAATGGATGACCCCAACAACGCTGGTGCTCCTCCATCGTCATCTTGATGATATTCTTCAGGGGCGTTAGTCTCATTTTTCGTCCCTTTTGTTCATTCGATGACAAAGGGGGAGAAATTTGAGTTAGTATTCAAGTGGGTCTCTTATATGGGCGTTTTTTTGTTAAATTACAACTCTCGCTCCTCTGAAGTGTCTGTCGATCAAGTTGTAAACTTAAGTCCTATGGTGGTCTGACACTTTTGCTCTGTTTTCTGCATGCTATTTCCTCAAGTACATTAATGCACGCATGCTGAATTTCATCGAACACCATATTTCATCATGCATTTCAAATTCTTCATATCATATGTTAAATGCATCTATGAATTACAAGACATAGGGGGAGATCTCCATGATTCTACTCTACAATGTGCATTTGCTATTCAAAGCAAACTCCTCAGATATGCACATCTTCAGGGTTAGTTCTTCTATATCTTGTATTCACACTTCTTATGTTTATCCCTGTTGAAAACTTAACCTATATTGTCATCAATCACCAAAAAAGGGGAGATTGTAAGTGCATCTACAGCCCTTAGTGATTTTGGTGTATTGAAGACTTATAGGTTAAGGGACTAATGAGTTTACGAGTGTACACAGGTCTGTAAGTCTATGAGGAGTTTGATATTTACGATGAAAGTCGACCCCTAAAAATGTATGTCTTCAGCTGAAGACTTATGTTTTCTTGAAGACTTTGAAAGTGAGGAAATTGGTGTGACCATGAAGACTTGATATTCATGCGAGGAATATGAAGCGTGAAGACTTTTGTTGTCGTAGTTTCATTTTCTCTTTCTTGAGTCATAGGAAACATCGTACTGTTAAAGGGGGTCGAGGTAAAACTAAGTAAAATTTTCCAAGTGATGCTCATCTGAAAATCCTACACCTACCCAATCCTTTCGAGTGAAGCCATTGGAAATCTCATAAAGTTTAGTAAATTTCTTCAGTGACAGAGATGAAGATCTTCTGGTCTTTGAGGAATTTGTTCTAACTGAGGAGTTAGGAATTCGCCAGTGCGGATTGCCTACGAGTGAGGAACATGATAGCCTTGAGGAATTTGATACTCAAATATCCGACTGTTGCTGTGCTACGCGCCAGCTGTCCCCAAATATCTACCCACCTAACGGTCATATCATTGAAGGGCATTTATGTCGTATCATGTCGGGCTGCTCCCTAGGCTATAAATAGCCGCCCCCTACAACCACTAGTTGGTTGGCTGCTCCGAGAGAAACTGACACTTGTCATTGAGAGCATCCTGTCCTCCGAGGACTTTGTGTGAAAATCATCAAGTGAGGAAAACCCAAACCCAAACACCTACAAACCCAAAGTGATTGAGAATCACTGAAGAGATTGTTCCTATGTGGAATCGACGCTTGTTACCTTTGAGGAGCGGAGAGGCTCTGGTGCAGTGGACGAAGGCATCGGTGAAGCACATCTAGCGCGGTGTGCAGTGCTTTCGGTGAAGCAGATCTGTTACGGCAGACAAGGGCTTGTATGAAGGGCCGGCGATGGGGCGGACGAGGGAGTCGGTGAAGGGCCTACACTATAGTGGACAAGGGTGCCGGTGAAGCAGATCCGGTGCGATGGACCATGATGGAGGTCAAGGAGATCTGGAGTGGTGGACAAGCCAGTCGCTGAAGCGGCTCCGGTGAAGTGGTGAGCTGGCAGTTGGGGGTTCCAAGGTGTGGAGGTAGATCTGGCGGGGTGTGAGGTCCACCACCACGGCGGAGGACTAGATTCGGCGGCTTGGCGTGGTTGGGGGCGGGGAGGGGAAGGGGAGGGGCTCTGTGGAAGAATGTTGGGGGCAAAGAGGGGAAAACAGTGGAGTTACCAAAGCAACCCTTTTCCATTTTTGTGGCAGGAGTAAAATAGGAATATCGCAGGGCTAAGCTTTCAGGCGCGAGATATTTCGATGTGCGCTAGAAGTTTGAATGCTTTTGGCGCCTGAAATTAAGTGTTCTGCTCTTGTACGGCCGACTATGATATCATGGCCGAGAATTTATTTTTTTGCACGCAAAAAAGTGCAAGTTTCAAAAATCAATGTCAACTCGAAACTTAGATTGTCCATTCAATTCAAATATGGATCATTGAGCTAGTAGAAGCAAATACCATCATATGGTCCAATTCAAATGAAATTCCTAAGTTTATCCTAAATATGATGACAAAAACAAAAATGTGTCTGTGTTTGAATAAAGTGGATGATTATAAGGTTTGAACATGCCCGTATGTGTATATGTCTAGGTTTGATATATGAATTTGAAATCACGAAATCCCGGCTTAAAAGATGTACCGCCGTTTAAATGAATTACAAAAGCTAATGATGGAGTCAAATTCCAAAATTCCAATCTTAGGTTTGTAATTCTGGTACTTCGAAGAATATCACGCATGTTCAAAAGCATCGTTGTCTCATTGTTCAAACTGTGAAACAAATTGATCAACCATGAGTGCACACGCTATTGACCATATATATCTCAATTACGCTAAAGTCTCTCAAATATAGACACATCCCTCTTTATAAGAAGCCACCCACCCCCCCCCCCCACCCCCACAAGTCGATCTCTCCACCGAACATGAACACATGAGCACATTAACACCCCCCTCTCTTCTAAAGTCTGGACCCCAATATAGGTCTCTATCACTTTGTCTCTCAGGCATGCACACATATCTTCCCCCACTCTCTAGGTATCTCGGCATCTCTCTTTCCCAAGCACATCGACTATATAAAGTGTATCTTTCCCATACACACAAAACGTCGCCCCCAAACGTCTATCTCCCTAGTTATGTGGTTCTCGCACACTCACCTCACTAACCACCCCCACTGCAAACAAGCACCCTTTGTCTCCTTGTGCACCACTCTCCTCTTTCTATCTCTCCCACAAGCGGACCCGCCCCAGCTCCTTCCCTATATACATATATGTCGTGACTCTTTCCATAGCTCCCTAACGTATCATCGTTCTTAATCACGCACGTTGTTCTCTACACCATCTATCAGGGAAAATATATAGGGGTATGCATTTTTTTCCTGACTCGTGCATGGACAAGCCAAGATCAAACTAGAGTACAAGGAACCAAGATCTCCAAAAAACCAATGTGCAGATCAGAGGGACCAAGGTCAAGCTAGAGAAGAAGATGTACCATCAGGAGAAGGGCCTCCTTTGCCGGGCAGGCGGGGTCGGCTAGGGGCGAGGCCACCCCCGGAAGAAGACATCCAAGTCATCCCAGCAGGGCCTACCGGGACACACGGAGGCAAAACCGCCTCACCAACCACTCCGCCATGACCCACATCGTCAATCAGTGCGGTGTCAAGCCACGAAGTGACTAAGTGGCAGCCATTCGCCACATGGCAGCTTCTCCCTACAGGAAAAACCCACAAATGACACCGGTCATGCGACGTGTCAAGCAAGCAGGCGTGCAGGTGGCAAGATAGCCCAGCAAGCCTTGCCGGGCAACCAACGATGTGACGTTGAGCGGTGCATTTAATGCGCCCTGTTAGCCCGCAGAGTTAGGTATGATAGCATTGTTTGCTATCTTATCAGTGCATAATGACTACTTTGCCATTGTGGTAACCCCTTAATCTATTGAAGGAGTCCCATGGAAACAGTAGAAAGGGTTAGAAGATTGGATAACTCACACCCCCGTACGTGCGTAGCCACTGCCGCCCTGAGGCAACCCTTGCCAGGCAAGTGTACTACGCTCCACCACCACCTTTCCACCATCAATCCACCAAAGCAGGAGTAGGGTTTTACGATGATACGTCCATTTTGCATCATGCTTTTATATCAATATTTATTGCTTTATGGGCTGTTATTACACATTATATCTCATTACTTATGGCTATTCTCTCTTATTTTACAAGGTTCACCATGAAGAGGGGGGATGTCGGCAGCTGGAATTCTTGCTGGAAAAGGAGCAAACATTGGAAACCTATTCTGCACAGCTCCAAAAGTCCTGAAACTCCATGAAACAACTTTTTGGATTTAAGAAGAATTTCTGAGCGAAAGAAATAGGCCAGGGGGCCCACACCCTGTCCAGGAGACAGGGGGCGCCCCCCCATAGGGCGCGCCCCCTATCTCCTGGGCCCACTGGTGGGCCTCCGGCGTCCATCTTCTGCTATATCATCACTTTTACCCTGGAAAAAATCGGGGGCAAGCTTACGGGACGAAACTCCTCCGCCACGAGGCAGAACCTTGGCGGAATCAATCTAGGGCTCTGGCGGAGCTGTTCTGCCGGGGACACTTCCCTCCGGGAGGGGGAAATCATCACCAACATCATCACCAACGATCCTCTCATTGAGAGGGGGTCAATATCCATAAACATCTTCATCAGCACCATCTCCTCTCAAAACCCTAGTTCTTCTCTTGTATCCAATCTTGTATCAAAACCACAAATTGGTACCTGTGGGTTGCTAGTAGTGTTGATTACTCCTTCTAGTTGATGCTAATTGGTTTACTTGGTGGAAAATCATATGTTCAGATCCTTTATGCATATTATTACTCCTCTGGTTATGAACATGAATATGCTTTTTGAGTAGTTACGTTTGTTCCTGAGGACATGGGTGAAGTCTTGCTATTAGTAGTCATGTGAATTTGGTATTCGTTCGATATTTTGATGAGATGTATGTTGTCTTTTCCTCTAGTGGTGTTATGTGAACATCGACTACATGAAAATTCACCATTATTTGGGCCTAGAGGAAGGCATGGGGAAGTAATAACTAGATGATGGGTTGCTAGATTGACAGAAGCTTAAACCCTAGTTGATGCGTTGCTTCGTTAGGGGCTGATATGGATCCATACGCTTAATGCTGTGGTTAGGTTTACCTTAATACTACTTTTTGTAGTTGTGGATGCGTGCAATAGGGGTTAATCATAAGTGGGATGCTTGTCCAAGTTAGGGCAGTACCCAAGTACCGGTCCACCCACATATCAAATTATCAAAGTACCGAACGCGAATCATATGAACGTGATGAAAATTAGCTTGACGATAATTCCCAATGTGTCCTCGGGAGCTCCTTTATCATTATTAGAAATTGTCCAGGCTTATCCTTTGCTACATAAAGGATTGGGCCACCTTGATGTACTTTATTTACTTGTTACTTGTTACTATTTATCTTATCACAAAACTATCTATCACCTACAATTATAGTGCTTGCAGAGAAAACCTTACTGAAAACCGCTTATCATTTCCTTCTGCTCCTTGTTGGGTTCGACACTCTTACTTATCGAAAGGACTACGATAGATCCCCTACACTTGTGGGTCATCAAGACTCTTTTCTGGCGCCGTTGCCGGGGAGTGTAGTGCTTTTGGTGAGTGGAACTTGGTAAGGAAACATTTATATAGTGTGTTGAAATTTTCTGTTACTTGTCACTATGGAAACTAATCCTTTGAGGGGCTTGTTTGGGGTATCTTCACCCGAAGCAGAAGAGCCAATAGATTCTCCTCAACCTACTGAAATTTATGAAAATATTCACTTCGAGATTCCTTCGGGTATGATAGAAAAACTGCTAGCTAATCCTTTTGTAGGAGATGAAACATTGCATCCCGACTTACACCTTATATTTGTGGATGAAGTTTATGGATTATTTAAGCTCGCAGGTATTCCCGGTGATGTTGTTAAAAGGAAGGTCTTCCCTTTATCTTTGAAGGGAGATGCAATGACATGGTATAGGCTATGTGATGATACGAGATCTTGGAATTATAAGCGATTGAAGTTCGAATTTCACCAGAAGTTCTATCCTATGCATCTTGTTCATCGTGATCGTAATTACATATATAATTTCTGGCCTCGCGAAGGAGAAAGCATCGCTCAAGCTTGGGGGAGGCTTAAGTCAATGTTGTATTCATGCCACAATCATGAGCTCTCTCGGGAAATGATTATTCAGAATTTTTATGCTCGGCTTTCTCTTGATAATCGCAACCTGCTTGATACTTCCTGTGCTGGTTCTTATATGCTGAAGACTATTGATTTCAAATGGGACTTATTGGAAAGAATTAAACGCAACTCTGAAGATTGGGGTTCCGACGATGGTAAGGAGTCAGGTATGACACCTAAGTTTGATTGTGTTAAATCTTTCATGGATACCGATGCTTTCCGTGGATTTAGCTCTAAATATGGACTTGACTCTGAGATAGTAGCTACTTTCTGTGAATCTTTCGCTACTCACGTTGATCTCCCTGAAGAGAAATGGTTTAAATATAATCCTCCTATTGAAGTGAAAGTAGTTGCACCTATTACAGTCGAAGAAAAGACTATTACCTATAGTGATCCTATGGTTCCTACTGCTTATGTTGAAAAACCTCCTTTTCCTGTTACGATAAAAGATCATGCTAAAGCTTCGACTGTTGTTCGTAAGAGTAATACTATGACTTATACACCTCCTGAGCAAATTAATGTTGAACCTAGTATTGCTATGGTTAAAGATCTCTTGGATGAGGATTTAGATGGGCATGTTATTTCTTTCTTGGGTGAGACTGCTAATATTGATAGACCGGATACTAAGACACGTAGACCTGTCGTAGGCATGCCTGTTATTTCTGTTAAAATAGGAGATCATTGTTATCATGGCTTATGTGATATGGGTGCTAGTGCTAGTGCGATACCTTATGATCTTTATAAAGAAATTATGCACGACATTGCACCCGTTGAATTAGAAGACATTGATGTTACTATTAAGCTCGCTAATAGGGATACCATTAAACCTATTGGGATTGTTAGAGATGTTGAAGTTTTGTGTGGGAAGGTTAAATACCCTGCTGATTTTCTTGTTCTTGGTTCCCCACAAGATGATTTTTGTCCCATTATTTTTGGTAGACCCTTCTTGAATACTGCTAGTGCTAAGATTAATTGTGAAAAGAATATTGTCACTATTGGCATAGATGGTATGTCTCATGAGTTTAATTTCGCTAAGTTTAGTAGACAACCTCGTGAAAGGGAACCACACAGTAAGGATGAGATTATTGGTCTTGCTTCCATTGTTGTTCCTCCAATTTATCCATTAGAACAATATTTTCTAGACCACGAAAACGATATGTTTATGAAGGAAAGGGAAGAAATAGATGAAGTGTTCCTTAAACAGGAACCTATGCTGAAACATAACCTTCCCGTTGAAATTCTTGGGGATCCGCCTCCACCCAAGGGTGATCCCGTGTTTGAACTCAAACCATTACCTGATAATCTTAAGTATACTTATCTTGATGAAAAGGAAATATATCCTGTTATTATTAGTGCTAACCTATCAGAGAAAGAAGAAGAAAAATTATTGAAAACTCTAAAGAAGCACCGAGCTGCTATTGGATATACTCTGGATGATCTTAAGGGCATTAGTCCCACATTATGTCAGCACAAAATTTCAGTGGAGAAAGATGCCAAACCAGTTAGAGATCCTCAAAGACGATTAAATCCCAATATGAAGAAAGTGGTAAGAAAGGAGATACTAAAGCTCCTTGAGGCAGGTATTATTTATTCCGTTGCTGATAGTGAATGGGTAAGCCCTGTCCATTGTGTCCCTAAAAAGGGAGGTATTACCGTTGTTCCTAATGATAAAGATGAATTGACCCCGCAAAGAATTATTAAATGTTATAGGATGGTAATTGATTTCTGTAAGTTAAATAAAGCTACTAAGAAAGATCATTACCCTTTACCTTTTATTGATCAAATGCTAGAAAGGCTATCCAAACACACACATTTTTGCTTTCTAGATGGTTATTCTGGCTTCTCTCAGATACCTGTGTCAGCGAAGGATCAATCTACAACTACTTTTACTTGCCCTTTTGGCACTTTGGCTTATAGACGTATGCCTTTTGGTTTATGTAATGCACCTGCTACCTTTCAAAGATGCATGATGGCTATTGAGGGAGTCCTGGACTAAGGGGTGTCCGGACAGCCGGACTATCATCGTCAGCCGGACTCCAAGACTATGAAGATACAAGATTGAAGACTTCGTCCCGTGTCCGGATGGGACTTTCCTTGGCGTGGAAGGCAAGCTTGGCGATACGGATATGTAGATCTCCTACCATTGTAACTGACTCTATGTAACCCTAGCCCTCCCCGGTGTCTATATAAACCGGAGGGTTTTAGTCCGTAGGACAACATAATCATTACAACAATCATACCATAGGCTAGCTTCTAGGGTCTAGCCTCCTTGATCTCGTGGCAGATCCACTCTTGTACTACCCATATCATCAATATCAATCAAGCAGGAGTAGGGTTTTACCTATGTCCCCTGTTATCATCCGCCTAGACGAATAGTTCGGGACCCCCTACCCGAGATCCGCCGGTTCTGACACCGACATTGGTGCTTTCATTGAGAGTTCCTCTGTGTCGTCACCGATAGGCTCGATGGCTTATTCAATCAACAACAACGCCGTCCAGGGTGAGACTTTTCTCCCCGGACAGATCTTCATATTCGGCGGCTTCGCACTGCCGGCCAATTCACTTGGCCATCTGGAGCAGATCGAAAGCTACGCCCCTGGCCATCAGGTCAGGTTTGGAAGCCTAAACTTAACGGCAGACATCCGCGGAGACTTGATCTTTGATGGATCCGAGCCACAGCCGAGCGCGCCGCACTGTCACGATGGGCACGATCTAACTCTGCCGCCGGACAGTGCTTTGGAGGCCGCACACAGATCCGCTCCGACCCATAGTCCGGAGCCGATCTTGCAGATCGAGGACAGGTGGCTGGACACCGCCTCGGGGGCTGCAACTGCTACGGCGATGGAGCCAAATACTGACCTTGTCCCTTATAAAGCTCATGACTCTGAGGCGCCGGACTCCTTGCCGGACTCCGAACCTCCTGCGCCCCGGCCAATCGAATCCGGTTGGGCACCGATCATGGAGTTCACAGCCGCGGACATCTTTCCACACTCACCCTTTGGCGACATCCTAAATTCGCTAAAGCATCTCTCGCTATCCGGAGAACCCTGGCCAGACTAAGGCCAAGATGGTTGGGATATGGTCGACGAAGAAATTCAAAGCCCACCCACCACCCACTTTGTAGCCACTGTCGACGACTTAACCGACATGTTAGACTACGACTCCGAAGACATCGACGGTATGGACAACGATGCTGGAGACGATCAAGAACCAGCGCCCACAGGGCACTGGAAGACCACCTCGTCATACGACATATACATGGTGGACACCCGAAAAGATGGGGACGGCGAAGAAGCAGTGGAGGCAGATTCCCTAAAGAAACAGCCCAAGCGCCGACGTCAGCGGCGCCGCTCTAAATCCCGCCACAGCAAAAATGGAGATTCTGGCATAGGAGATAATAACACCCCAGATAGTGCCGAAGACAATCCTCTCCAGCAAGATTCAGCGCAGGAGGATGCAGAAGCAAGCCCTCATGAGAGAGCGGCAGACGAAGAGGTCGAGGATGATAATTACATACCTCCCTCCGGAGACGAGGCAAGCCTCAACGACGACGAATTCGTCGTGCCAGAGGATCCCGTCGAACAAGAGCGTTTCAAATGCAGGCTAATGACCACAACAAATAGCCTAAAAAAAGCAGCAGCAGCTTCAAGCTGATCAAGACCTGCTGGCCGACAGATGGACCGAGGTCCTCGCGGCCAAAGAGTATGAACTCAAACGCCCCTCCAAGAGTTACCCAAAACGCAAGTTGCTCCCCCGATTAGAGGAGGAAGCATACATACCTTCATCACCAGCGCAGAATACGGCCGACCGACCACCCCGTGGTCGCGACAGAGAGGCATCCAGACCCTCCATCAAGACCGTACCCCGGCACCGCTCGAAAAGTACGAAGCCACGAGGGAATGCGCCGGACTTGCGGGATATATTGGAGGACAAGGCAAGACAATCCAGATCTATCTATGGATCACGTGGGCGCCCCACGACCAATGACAAATACCGTCGCGCCGGATACAACAACTCCGGCCGGGCCGAACACGGCAGACAACACTCTCTTGAGCTACGTCGTGATATTGCTCAATACAGAGGCGCCGCACGCCCACTATGCTTCACAGACGAATTAATGGATCATCAAATCCCTGAAGGGTTCAGACCCGTCAACATTGAATCCTACGCTGGCACAACAGACCCCGCGGTTTGGATCGAGGATTATCTCCTTCATATCCATATGGCCCGCGGCGACGATCTCCATGCCATCAAATATCTCCCGCTCAAACTTAAAGGACCAGCTCGGCATTGGCTTAACAACCTGCCCGCGGAGTCAATTGGGTGTTGGGAGGACCTGGAAGCCGCATTCCTTGACAACTTCCAGGGCACATATGTGCGAGCACCAGACGCCGATGACCTAAGCCACATAATTCAGCAGCCAGACGAATCGGCCAGACAATTCTGGACACGGTTCTTAACAAAGAAAAATCAAATCGTTGACTGTCCGGATGCAGAGGCCCTCGCGGCCTTCAAACATAACATCCGCGACGAGTGGCTTGCCCGGCACCTAGGACAGGAAAAGCCGAAATCCATGGCAGCCCTCACATCATTAATGACCCGCTTCTGTGCGGGAGAGGATAGCTGGCTACCTCGCAGCAACAACCTCAGTAAAAATGCTGGCAGTCCGGATACTAAGGACCACAATGGCAGGTCGCATCGAAGCAAAAATAAACGCCGCATTAACGGCGATAACAATGAGGATACGGCAGTCAACGCCGGATTCCGAGGCTCTAAACCCGGTCAGCGGAAGAAGCCATTCAAAAGAACCACTCCGGGTCCGTCCAATTTGGACCGAATACTCGACCGCTCTTGCTACATACATGGCACCCCCAAAAAGCCAGCTAACCACACCAACAGAGATTGTTGGGTATTCAAGCAGGCAGGCAAGTTAATTGCCGAAAACAATGACAAGGGGCTGCACAGCGACGACGAGGAAGAGACCCGGCCGCCGAACAGTAGAGGACAGAAGGGCTTCCCCCCACAAGTGCGGACGGTAAACATGATATACGCAACCCATATACCCAAAAGGGAGCGGAAGCGTGCACTGAGGGACGTATATGCGATGGAGCCAGTCGCCCCGAAGTTCAATCCATGGTCCTCTTGCCCGATCACTTTCGATCGAAGAGACCATCCGACCAGTATCCGCCATGGCGGATTCGCCGCATTGGTTTTAGACCCAAACGTCGATGGATTTCACCTCACAAGAGTCCTGATGGACGGCGGCAGTAGCCTGAACCTGCTTTATCAGGATACAATGCGCAAGATGGGCATAGACCCCTCAAGGATTAAACCTACAAAGACGACCTTCAAAGGCGTCATACCAGGTGTCGAGGCCAATTGTACAGGCTTAGTCACACTGGAAGTGGTCTTTGGATCCCCGAATAATTTCCAAAGCAAGGAGTTAATCTTCGACATAGTCCCGTTCCGCAGCGGCTATCACGCTCTTCTCGGACGAACCGCGTTCGCAAAGTTCAACGCGGTGCCGCATTATGCATACCTCAAGCTCAAGATGGCAGGCCCTCGTGGAGTCATTACGGTCAACGGAAATACGGAACGCTCCCTCCGAACGGAGGAACATACAGCAGCTCTCGCGGTAGAAGTACAGAGCAACCTTTTAAGGCAATTTTTGAGTCCGGCCGTTAAACGACCGGACACGGCCAAACGCGCTCGGAGCAACATCAACCAAGACCAGTCGGCACGTTCCGAGCACGCGTAGCAATGCGGCCCCAACCCCAGCCCTCGCATGATTGCAAGACCAGCTCTCCGCGTACATCATTACGCTCTGGAGATACCATGGGCATAGGGGGAGGGGCACGACCACAACTGACCTAGAGTGCGGAACGACCGCACCAGGGGCTCCCAAGTGTGTCGCTCTTTTTATTCTTTATTTTCCTTCCTTTTATACACCAGACTCCGTTCACCAGAGGCCTGTCCGGCAGCGAACCCGCCGAACTCACGATGAACAGCCAGGGAGGGAAAAAGGCTGCGACGAACACTCAGGTGGTCTCCATTACGAGCATTAAATTTGATAATATACACCAGTCCGCAGCCCACCCTTGGAGGGGGACATGTTTAATTAGTCCAATCCCTTGCTTACCGCAATATTTGTATCATTCCGCACTCATAGCAGAATTCCTTGAATAAATAATGCAGCACTTTTTGCCTATAATTGCATTACTTTACATATATGTTCATTAATGACATTTTGCACCCGTATATTTTGGTACGGCCGAATACACCAGGGGCTTATGTTCCCCGCATTATGGTGTGATAAGTCTGAACACTTTCACAAGTGTGGCACCCCGAACTTATAGCATTATATGAATCGGCTCCGAATCATGTCTTGGGTCAATAGTTGGGTTTGCCTGGCTCCCATGTTTTGGTACCTTACGTTCCGTTCTGTCGGCTAAGGTAGCACTGGGAGAACCACTGCGATTGCACCCCGGTTGAGCTGGGCGAGCGCCTCAGTGGAGAAAGCTAAAACTGACTGGCATGATAAGGCAAGAGACTGGTCGCTGTTCGAGAGGTCTTTTCGAGTCCCTAAAGACTTATGCCGCTTCGAGCGAAGAACCGGATAATGTCCGGCCAAGGCGTGGATAGAGCCACGAACTCGGTCTTCCGAATACTAGGGGCTTCGCCGAAATTTAAAATTATAGAATTCTATGGCTAAGTGAGAGTGTTCAAGCATTATAAGTCCGGTTGCCTTGTTCGTTGTGTTGAGCGCCTCCCTAGATGGACCCAAAAATGGGAACAAGAGTGCTCAAGTTTATCCCGAACACCCCAGCACTAGTGGCATGGGGGCTAAAGCCGACGACTTGCCATCTCTCAGATTTTATAAACGGCCGCACAGAAGGTAATATTTTAAATCAAACAAGCGTTGCTTGGGGCATATGAACAAAGTTTTCAGCGCACAGGATAACACATTGCGAGTTTACTCAAAAATTACATCTCTGGGGCACTCATCCGCAATCTTGCGGGCACCCTTCGGGACAGTCTTATAGTACATCTCGGGCATACGATACTCCTTGCCCGCTGGCGGCGCGTCAGTGATAAGCCTCTCCGCATCCAGCCTGCCCTAGTGCACCTTTGCGCGGGCAAGGGCCCGACGAGCACCTTCAATACAGGCGGAGCACTTGATGACCTCCACCCAGGGGCACGCATCCACCAGGCGCTGCACGAGGCCGAAGTAGCTCCCAGGCTTGGCCTCTCTAGGCCACAGCCGGACTATAAGGCCCTTCATGGCCTGCTCGGCTACCTTGTGGAGTTCGACCAACTGCTTCAGCTGGTCGCTAGGGGGACCGGATGGCCGGCCTCAGCGTACTGAGACCAGAAGACCTTCTCCGTTGAGCTCCCCTCCTCGGCTCGGTAAAACGCGGCGGCATCGAACACACTGCGAGGGAGATCTGCAAACACCCCTGGAGAGCTCCGAATTCGGGTAAGTGTCAGGTAGTTCACATTAACATGCTTCCTTTGCATGAAAAATGCCTTACCCGCCGCTATTTTCTTCACATCTTCAACCTCATGAAGGGCCTTATGGGCCTCGGCCTTGGCGGCTTTGGCACTTTCGAGAGCCAAGGCAAGCTCGGACTGTCGAGTCTTTGAGTCGCGCTCCAAACTCTCATGCTTTTCCATGAGAGCCTGGAGCTCTTGCCGCACCTCCGCCACCCGCGCCTCCTACTTCTCTCGCTCTACCCGTTCCGCGGCTGCATTGCGCTCGGCCGCGGACACAGCCTTCTTCAGGGTTGCCACCTCGTTTGTGGCCCCTATAGTACCCATGTTATCCTTGTTATTTTCATTGCAACCTAAATCCTTTTCTGTAAGGTAACTATTCAAAGTGGTGTTACTCACCTTCTTTGTCCTCGAGCTACTTCTTGGCACGGCCAAGCTCTTGCTCGGACCGCTCGAGGTCCTGCTTGAAAGCACCGACCTCCGCAGTCAGTGCGGCAGAGGTCAGCAGCGCAGCCTACAAACCCATATTGACATAATTTTTAGCAACCCTGCGTATATCTTTTTAGATCCTTAGTCCGACTTTTCTTTCCGAACACCGAACCGAGCATCAGGGGCTACTGTCTATGCGGTATTACATTACATATTTTTAACTTCTTACCTCAAAGCCTGTTAGAAGGCTACTGCAGGCTTTGGTCAGCCCGCTCTTGGCGAGCTGAAACTTTTGAATCACCACACTCATGATAGTGCGGTGTTCTTCCTCGATGGAAGCGCCTTTGAGCGCCTCCAACAAGTTGTCCGGCGGCTCCGTTTGGACGGGGGCCGCCGGCGTCACGGTCTTGCCCTTCTTGCGAAGGTGCGCCTGCCGGACTCCGGAACCACTGCGGGTTCCAGTGTGGAGTCCGGCGCAAAGTCCGGGAGGCTGCCTTGTGGCGCCTCCGGAGCCTCCTCCTGATGGGTCCCTTCCCGGGATCCCACCTCGGCGTCCTCAGCGTCGCGAGGGGTGGAGGCAGTCGGGATGGAATCTACATCCGACGGAGCCAACGACCCGCTCGATGAAGCGGGGAGATCATCATCGGCCGGACTACAGGCAGCGTGCGGCATTAGAAGGACACTGTGTGACACAAAAGAGAAATTATAAATCATTCAGGAATCCGGATACTTACGATCTTGCCGGAGGCCTGGCCCTTGAGGGCCACTCTTCGTCGCCAACATTGGCGTTGGCGGAGCTGTCCGGGGGAATAGTCCTTCCCCTCTTGGACCCTTCGGCCTCCCCTGTTGGGGAAGCCTTCCTCTTCCTCTCCCCTTCCTCTGGGAGAGAGTCCTCTTTCTCCTCCTCGTCTTCGGGGGAGGAGTCCGCCTCGGATCCATCGAACAATGAGTCCGATAGCACCTGGCGCCGGGAACTTCTCTGAGTTCCCGTAGCCTTCTTCTTGGCCTTCTTCTCCGGCACCACATAGAGTGCCGGGACCAGCAGCCCCGTTAAGCGGGCGTCCGCTGGGTCTTCGGGAAGGGGAGCCGGACAGTCTACCTGTCCGGACATCCTCTGCCAGTCCTGTCAAAGGCATTGGAAGTTTTAGATCCCATATAGAGTCAAACTATGAAAGAAAACAACTGTCCCATAGAGGACAACGAAGCTTACCTCACCGGCCGGGTGCTTGGTGCTGAATCCGCGATCTTCAGTCGCGGACGCGAGGGCTTCTCCGCCCTTGAACAGCACCCTCCAGACAGCTTCATACGTCGTGTCGAAGAGCCCGTTCAGAGTCCGGTGCTGTGCCAGATCAAACTCCCACAGATTGAAGGCCCGTTGTTGGCAGGGGAGTATCTGGCGGATGAGCATGACCTGGATCACATTGACAAGCCTGAGCTTCTTGTTCATCAGGGTCTGGAGACAGGACTGGAGTCCTGTCAGCTCGTCCGACCTACCCCATAGCAAGCCCTTCTCTTTCCAGGAGGTGAGCTGCATCGGGATACCAGATCTAAACGCGGCTCGGTGATGTAGAACCACCCCGATTGCCATCCCTTGATGGACTCCACGAAGGCCCCTTCGAGCCAGATGACGTTGGGCATCTTGCCCAACATGGCGCCTCCGCACTCCGCCTGGGTGCCCTTCACCACCTTCGGCTTGACATTGACGGTCTTGAGCCACAACCGAAGTGGGGCTGGATGCAGAGGAAGGCCTCGCACATGACGATGAACGCCGAGATGTTGAGGATGAAGTTTGGCGCCAGATCGTGGAAATCCAGGCCGTAATAGTACATGAGCCCCCGGACAAAGGTATGCAACGGGAAGCCCAGTCCATGGAGGAAGTGGGGAAGGAATACGACCCTCTCATGGGGCCTGGGGGTGGGGATGAGCTGCCCCTTGTCGGGCAGCCAGAGCGCGATGTCGCCGGAAAGGTATCCGGCGTTGCGCAGTTTTGCGATGTGCTCCTCCGTCACGGAGGAGGCCAGCCGTTTGCCTCCGGCTCCAGACATGGTCGGAGAAGGTCGAGACGAGATGCGCAGACTTGGGCGCTGGAGCTCGAGAGTGCGCGGAGATGGATAAGCAAAGGAGGAAGAAGGCGCAGGTAAAAAGGGTGGATCCTTATCCCCTTATATATGGGCAGACGGAAACTATGCGTCCTCACCGGCCTGGTAAAACTCGCTTATCTCCCAAGCACCACCATCAATGGCGCAGTTGGGTTACCCACGTCCGTATTTATGAGAATTCCGGAATAAGGGGAACACGATCTCTGCTTCGACAAGACGTGCCAAGGAAACCGCTTCGCTAAACGCGCTGAGGTGGTATAATAAAAAACGATTCCAGTAAAGGCTTGGTGGTGGTGTGACGTCATGCCACAAAATACGTCAGCAGATTAAGCTTGTATACATAATATTCTCTCTACGGTGGTATGTGGAATTTATTTTGCAGAGCCGGACACTATCCTGGTGTTCGCAATCTTCTATGAATTATTTGGAGGAGGAACCCGCCTTGCAATGCCGAACAATATGCGCGCCGGACTCATCGTCCTTGAAGCCTGGTTCAGGGGATACTGAGGGAGTACTGGACTAAGGGGTGTCTGGACAGCCGGACTATCATCGTCAGCCGGACTCCAAGACTATGAAGATACAAGATTGAAGACTTCGTCCCGTGTCCGGATGGGACTTTCCTTGGCGTGGAAGGCAAGCTTGGCGATACGGATATGTAGATCTCCTACCATTGTTACCGACTCTGTGTAACCCTAGCCCTCCCCGTTGTCCATATAAACCGGAGGATTTTAGTCCGTAGGACAACATAATCATTACAACAATCATACCATAGGCTAGCTTCTAGGGTTTAGCCTCCTTGATCTCGTGGTAGATCCACTCTTGTACTACCCATATCATCAATATCAATCAAGCAAGAGTAGGGTTTTACCTCCATCGAGAGGGCCCGAACCTGGGTAAAAACATCATGTCCCTTGTCTCCTGTTACCATCCGCCTAGACGCACAGTTCGGGACCCCCTACCCGAGATCCGCCGACAGTTATATTCTCTGATTTTTGTGAAAAGATTTGTGCGGTATTCATGGATGACTTCTCAGTCTATGGATCCTCCTTTGATGATTGTTTGAGCAACCTTGATCGAGTTTTGCAGAGATGCGAAGACACTAGTCTCGTCTTGAATTGGGAAAAGTGTCACTTTATGGTTAATGAAGGCATTGTCTTGGGGCACAAGATCTCCGAGAGAGGTATTGAAGTTGATAAAGCCAAGGTTGATGCTATTGAAAAGATGCCATGTCCCAAGGACATAAAAGGTATAAGAAGTTTCCTTGGTGACGCCGGTTTTTATAGGAGGTTCATTAAGGACTTTTCTAAAATCTCTAGGCCTCTGACTAATTTATTGCAAAAACATATTCCTTTTGTCTTTGATGATGATTGTGTAGAAGCATTTGAAACACTTAAGAAAGCTTTGATCACTGCACCCATTGTTCAGCCGCCTGATTGGAATTTACCTTTCGAAATGCTAGTGATTATGCTGTAGGTGCTGTTCTAGGGCAAAGAGTCGATACGAAATTGAAAGTTATCCAGTATGCTAGTAAGACTCTTGATACTGCCCAGAGAAATTATGCTACTACTGAAAAAGAGTTCTTAGCAGTTGTGTTTGCATGTGATAAGTTTAGACCTTATATTGTCGATTCCAAAGTTACTATTCACACTGATCATGCCGCTATTAAATATATTATGGAAAGGAAAGATGCTAAGCCTAGACTCATTAGATGGGTTCTCTTGCTCCAAGAATTTGACTTGCATATTATTGATAGAAAGGGAGCTGAGAACCCCGTTGCAGATAACTTGTCTAGGTTAGAGAATGTTCTTGATGACCCACTGCCTATTAATGATAGCTTTCCTGATGAACAATTAGCGGTCATCAATGCTTCTCGTACTGCTCCTTGGTATGCTGATTATGCTAATTACATTGTTGCTAAATTTATACCGCCTAGTTTCACATACCAGCAAAAGAAAAAGTTCTTTTATGATTTAAGACATTACTTCTGGGATGATCCATACCTTTATAAATAAGGAGTAGATGGTGTTATTATATTTTGTGTGCCTGAGCATGAACAGGAACAAATTCTACGTAAGTGTCACTCTGAATCGTATGGAGGACACCACGCTGGAGATAGAACTGCACACAAGGTACTACAATCTGGTTTTTATTGGCCTACTCTCTTCAAAGACGCTCGTAAATTTGTCTTATCTTGTGATGAATGCCAAAGAATAGGTAACATTAGTAGACGTCAAGAATTGCCTATGAATTATTCTCTTGTTATTGAACCGTTTGAAGTTTGGGGCTTTGATTATATGGGACCTTTACCTGCCTCCAATGATTATACACGTATTTTAGTTGTTGTTGATTACGTTACTAAGTGGGTAGAAGCTATTCCAACTAGTAGTGCTGATCATAACACTTCTATTAAAATGCTTAAAGAAGTTATTTTTCCGAGGTTTGGAGTCCCTAGATATCTTATGACTGATGGTGGTTCACATTTTATTCATGGTGCTTTCCGTAAGATGCTCGCTAAGTATGATGTCAATCATAGAATAGCATCTCCTTATCACCCACAGTCTAGTGGTCAAGTAGAGTTGGGCAATAGAGAGCTCAAATTAATTTTGCAAAAGACTGTGAATAGATCTAGAAAGAATTGGTCAAAAAAACTTGATGATGCATTATGGGCCTATAGAACTGCATACAAAAATCCTATGGGTATGTCTCCATATAAGATGGTTTATGGAAAAGCGTGTCATTTACCTCTTGAACTTGAACATAAGGCATATTGGGCTATCAAAGAGATCAATTATGACTTCAAACTTGCCGGTGAGAAGAGGTTGTTTGATATTAGCTCACTTGATGAATGGAGAACCCAAGCATATGAGAATGCCAATCTTTTCAAACAAAAAGTCAAACGCTGGCATGATAAGAGGATACAAAAGCGTGAGTTTAACGTAGGAGATTATGTGTTATTATTCAACTCTCGTTTAAGATTTTTTTTTGCAGGAAAACTTCTCTCAAAATGGGAAGGTCCCTACGTTATCGAGGAGGTCTATAATTCTGGTGCTATAAAAATCAACAACTTCGAAGTTACAAATCCGAGGGTGGTAAACGGTCAAAGAATTAAACACTATATTTCAGGTAATCCTATCAATGTTGAAACTAATATTATTGAAACTGTAACCCCTAAGGAATACATAAGGGACACTTTCCAGAACTTTCCAGACTCCGAAAAGGTATAGGTATGTGGTACGGTAAGTAAACCAACTCCAAAACAACTTTAACGGCAATTTTTATCAGTTTTGGAATATTTAAGAATTTTAGGAAGAAAGAAGTAGTCCGAAAGGGACACGAGGCTCACACGAGAGAGGAGGGCGCCCCCCCCCCCCGGTAGGGCGCGCCCCCTGTCTCGTGGGCACCTCGTGTGCCTCCCGGACTTCGTTTTCTTGCACGTTACGTATTTTGGTCGGTAAAAATTCATTATATATGCTCCCGAAGGTTTGGACCACTATCACACAAATGTCCTCTGTTTTCGTTCTGAGCTGTTTCCATTGCAGATTTAGAGCACCATGACTTCACCCTCCTCCAACAATGAAGACAAGGATGCTTGGCTCTTGAAGATAGAGCTGAAAAGAGAAGAACCAGAAGAGATCAACAAGGATGAAGGGATCAAGAAAGCCATGGAGGTTCAAGTTCCGACGGTGAAAGAAGAAGATATCCCTCAACCTTTACCTAACCTCTTTACTCCAACAGAGATTGAAGCTTTCAAGATGATTGAGTTAGCTCGCATATAGAACAAGTATCTCACACAAGAGAATACTCTGTTGAAGGATCATATTGCTGGGCTTAAGGGCATTATCCGCAAGTTGGAGGAACTTTTACGCTCAATGTGCGATTATCCACCATCATCGTCACCACCTCCATCACCTCCGAGGACATAATCACATGGCTATGGGCACTCCCCTTAGCAATTGCCAAGCTTGGGGGAGGTGCCCCGGTATCGTATCACCATCACACTCTTATCTTTACTGCTTTATTTAGTTTGATCCTTTTAGTAGTATCTTGATCTAGTAGTTTGAAGTTTTGATATCAAGTAGTTTTGAGTTTTGCATTGTGATCTCTTTTTGTAATCAAGTCCGTGTGCTTTCTATAATAAAGATTAGTGTTGACTCAAGGGCTTTGCTATGTTGCTATGATCTTGAGAAAGTAGAAAGAATAAAAGAGTTCATATTGATCTGATGGATAGTGATAACTTCACACATAGAAAGTATGAGGCATAAAGATTGTTGAGAGTTGATGAACGTAGCCTTGGTCATAGTTGCAATTAAAAGGAAGTGATAAGGAAAGAGGGGTTCACATATAAATATATTATCTTGGACATCTTTTATGATTGTGAAGCACTCATTAAGTATGACATGCTAAAAGAGTTGATGTTGGACAAGGAAGACAACGTAATGGTTTATGTTTTTCCGACATCTCAGTTAAAGTATATTGTCATTGACCTTCCAAACATGTTGAGCTTGCCTTTCCCCCTCATGCTAGCCAAATTCCTTGCACCAAGTAGAGATACTACATGTGCTTCCAAATATCCTTAAACCCAGTATTGCCATGAGAGTCCACCATACCTACCTATGGATTGAGTAAGATCCTTCAAGTAAGTTGTCATTGGTGCAAGCAATAAAAATTGATCTCTAAATATGTATGACCTATTAGTGCAGAGAAAATAAGCTTTGTACGAACTTGTTGTGGAAGTAATAAAAGCGACAGACTGCATAATAAAGGTCCACATACAAGGGGCAATATAAAGTGATCTTCTTTTGCATTAAGATTTTGTGCATCAACCCTAAATGCGCATGACAACCTCTACTTCCCTCTGCGAAGGGCCTATCTTTTACTTTATGTTTTTATTTTATGCTTGAGTCAAGGTGATCCTCACCTTTCCCTTTTTCATTTTATCCTTTGGCAAGCTCCTCGTGTTTGAAAGATCATGATGCATATAACCAATTGGATGTAAGTTAGCATGGGCCATTATTGTTGAAATCACCTAAAGGTGAATACGTTGGGAGGCAACACAATAAGCCCCTATATTTCTCAGTGTCCAGCTGAAACTCTATAACCACAAGTATCGCGTGAGTGTTAGCAATTGTAGGAGACTACCAGATAGTTGAGTATGTGAGCTTGCTGAAAAGCTCTATTATGGACTCTTTCTGATGTTACGATAAATGGCAATTGCTTCAATGACTGAGATTATAGTTTGTTAGTTCCTAATGGAGTTTTTGAACCATACTTGACATTGTGAATTTTTTATTACTTGAGCATAGGAAATCATATGACAAAATCTATATATGTTGCTGTTATTAGAATGATCATGATGCCCTCATGTCCGTATTTTATTTTTATCGACACCTCTATCTCTAAACATCTGGACATATTTTTCGATTTCGGCTTCCGCTTGAGGACAAGCGAGGTCTAAGCTTGGGGGAGTTGATACGTCCATTTTGCATCATGCTTTTATATCAATATTTATTGCTTTATGGGCTGTTATTACACATTATATCTCATTACTTATGGCTATTCTCTCTTATTTTACAAGGTTCACCATGAAGAGGGGGAATGCCGGCAGCTGGAATTCTTGCTGGAAAAGGAGCAAACGTTGGAAACCTATTCTGCATAGCTCCAAAAGTCCTGGAACTCTACGAAACAACTTTTTGGATTTAATAAGAATTTCTGAGCGAAAGAAATAGGCCAGGGGGCCCACACCCTGTCCAGGAGACAGGGGGCGCCCCCCCCCCTATAGGGCGCCCCCTATCTCCTGGGCCCCCTGGTGGGCCTCAGGCATCCATCTTCTGCTATATCATCACTTTTACCCTGGAAAAAATCGGGGGCAAGCTTATGGGACGAAACTCCAGCGCCACGAGGCGGGACCTTGGCAGAATCAATCTAGGGCTCTGGCGGAGCTGTTCTGCCAGGGACACTTCCCTTCGGGAGGGGGAAATCATCACCAACATCATCACCAACGATCCTCTCATCGGGAGGGGGTCAATCTCCATCAACATCTTCATCAGCACCATCTCCTCTCAAAACCCTAGTTCATCTCTTGTATCCAATCTTGTATCAAAACCACAAATTGGTACCTGTGGGTTGCTAGTAGTGTTGATTACTCCTTGTAGTTGATGCTAATTGGTTTACTTGGTGGAAGATCATATGTTCAGATCCTTTATGCATATTATTACTCCTCTGATTTTGAACATGAATATGCTTTGTGAGTAGTTACGTTTGTTCCTGAGGACATGGGTGAAGTCTTGCTATTAGTAGTCATGTGAATTTGGTATTCGTTTGATATTTTGATGAGATGTATGTTGTCTTTTCCTCTAGTGGTGTTATGTGAACGTCGACTACATGACACTTCAC
Source organism: Triticum timopheevii (assembly GCA_963921465.1). Lineage (NCBI taxonomy): Eukaryota > Viridiplantae > Streptophyta > Magnoliopsida > Poales > Poaceae > Triticum > Triticum timopheevii. The sequence goes on along the minus strand of OY997266.1, from coordinate 189,350,816 downwards.
CATTATTTGGGCCTAGAGGAAGGCATGGGGAAGTAATAACTAGATGATGGGTTGCTAGATTGACAGAAGCTTAAACCCTAGTTTATGCGTTGCTTCATTAGGGGCTGATATGGATCCATACTCTTAATGTTGTGGTTAGGTTTACCTTAATACTTCTTTTTGTAGTTGTGGATGCTTGCAATAGGGGTTAATCATTAGTGGGATGCTTGTCCAAGTTAGGGCAGTACCCAAGTACCGGTCCACCCACATATCAAATTATCAAAGTACCGAACGCGAATCATATGGACATGATGAAAACTAGCTTGACGATAATTCCCAATGTGTCCTCGGGAGCTCCTTTATCATTATTAGAAATTGTCCAGGCTTATCCTTTGCTACATAAAGGATTGGGCCACCTTGCTGCACTTTATGTACTTTATTTACTTGTTGCTCGTTACTATTTATCTTATCACAAAACTATCTATCAGCTACAATTTCAGTGCTTGCAGAGAAAACCTTACTGAAAACCGCTTATCATTTCCTTCTGCTCCTCGTTGGGTTCGACACTCTTACTTATCGAAAGGACTATGATAGATCCCCTACACTTGTGGGTCATCATATGCCTCGCGGTGGCCCAAACCTGGGTAAAAATGCTTGCGTGATCTCTGTCATGCTGCCACACGTTCGTCTGCTCTTTGTGAAACGCGACGCCCCTTGCCGAACGAGCAAGGGGACTCTTGGTCCCACAGGTGGCCGTGGTTTCCCATGGCCTCTTTGGCGCGATAGGTAGGGGGACTCACTTGCGCAAACCTGAAGGCATGTGCTATGCGCTTTGCCCATGGTCACCCGTTTGGAGCCTCTGGCGTTCGCGGCGCCCACGAAGACACAAAAACGAAGCGGGGCCATCCCCGCGCCACATTGTTGGCCTCCACGCCTCGCCGTAGCCACAGCTATGGCAAAGATCGCTGCTGGTGGCAATATGCCCGTCCTGGCGACCCATGTGGCATACCCGTTGAGGGAGTCCTAGACTAAGGGGTCCTCGGGCATCCGGCCTGTTGGACATGGGCCAGACTGATGGGCTGTGAAGATACAAAGAACAAAGACTCTCACCCGTGTCCGGATGGGACTCTCCTTGGTGTGGAAGGCAAGCTTGGCGACCAAATATGAAGATTTCCTTCTCTATAACCGACTTGATGTAACCCTAGATCCCTCCGATGTCTATATAAACCGGAGGGCTTAGTCCGGATCAGCAGATATACAATCATAGTCATACATGCTAGACTTCTATGGTTTTAGCCATTATGATCTCGTAATACTCATATTCATCAAGATCAATCAAGCAGGAAGTAGGGTATTACCTCCATAGAGAGGTCCTGAACCTAGGTAAACATTGTGTCCCCCGTCTCCTGTTACCATCGATCCTAGACGCACAGTTTGGGACCCCCTACTCGAGATCCGCCGGTTTTGACACTGACACCCGCTATTCGGGCACTGTTTGCAGAAAAGGCACAAGATATGCGGGCGCGAGCTCCCTCCTCCCCGTCCCTTCCCTTCATCAGCAGTCAAACTGCTTTAGCCCCGGCGTCGTCTATGTCGACGATTACCGCGTGATGCTTGGTTCAGTATTCTCCCTATTTTGGGCAATCCTGAGCAAAGCGCCGGTATGAGTCTGTTGATTGATGCCCTGGCAATCATGCTTCAGTGAGGTTGCCTACATTGGCATAACCCATGCAACGACATCCGCCAGACTGACTCAAAAGGAAAAGGGAAAAGGAGAGGGGCGGGGCAGAGGAGCCCGACAGTATACCCCGACACCCGCCAGCCGCACGAAGCACGTGCCGGTCCCTGCCGAGAATAAAAGAGCTGCCCCATTGGCTTTCGGTCCTTCAGGCATCGCATGCACGTGCCACGCGCGCACGGCCCTGCAGAGGAGAAAAGAAGCTTAAAACAAAAGCTAAGTACACATTATCATTTCTTGTCAATACATTCCGGACCTTTGCAGTTGTTTATCCCTTTGCTTTAGCGAGTGTTCATATCATGAAAAACCTCATGTGATGGAACCTTGGCTAGTATCTTTGATTGCACCATCGTGCTATCTCGAGCCATGCTCGCGGGTCGAGAGGCTGCATCGGGAGCTACCTAGGAAAAACCTACCAGGACGCATTCACGCTAAGATGACTATTAAGGGCCGGATCCTTATGACAATCGCGGCAATATGATATTGGTAGGCATCCAGAACATACATAGGGATTAATCATACAAACACAAACACATAAGGCTCAAAGGGATAAACACACATTTAAACTTCAGCCAGGAATATCAGTTTTACACAAACGCTAGAAATAGAATGACTAAACGCAAAACATATGTCGTGTTTTCATTACAGGGCAACACAGAAGCGACAATGACCCGATACTTGGTCTGATGGCCAGGTAGAGCAGTTCAGAAGTGGAGAACCCGGTAGGCCCAGGGAGCAGCTTTGTCCTTGGCAGCTACGATGTCGGCACCCGCTGGCGGCTTCTTGAATCCGTCGTCAAGGTCGAGGTCTGGGTGGCGGCAGGCAATCTTGCTCAAGACCATGAAGAGGGCATCACGGGCAAGCTTCTAGGACTCGGTCGCAAAATGCTCAGCCCTCCCCTCTTCATGCACCTTGAGCTTCTCGATCAACTCATTGAAGAAGAGTCCTAGCTTGACGCTCGGGACCTCATGCTTGCTAACCTGGAAGACTGGGCCATCCATGCCCATCGCCGCAGCCTGAGCACCAAGACGCTCGGCCATGTAGATCAGGCTCTTGATCCAGAGGTTACCCAGATCAACCTGATTCTTCAGTCTGTCCTCTGCATCCTACCAGAGACGCTTGGCGGTGTCCAAATCCTTGGACAAAAACTACTGGCGGGACTCAAGGGACTCCATCGAACGCTCCAATGTGCCGATCCTCGCCTTCATGTCCGAGATGTTGCCGTTGGTAGCATCAAGGCTCTAGGTCTTGGAGGAGAGCTGCGACTGCACATCAGCTAAGCGAATCTTAGCCTGTCGTGCTCCCTCTTTGAGAGCCCCCACCTCCTTGGCGCCCCTGGCGAGCTCCTCGTTCAGCTTAGCCACCTGCCGGTCGAGGTCAGTCTTGGTGGTAGACGTGGCAGCGAGATCGTCAATAAGCTTCTTTAGCTGAGTAGCGTGGTCAGTGGCAAGGGTGTCCAGGGTGGCTCCGTGCTTGTCCTCTAGTCCGTTGGTTTGCCGCTGCACAAGAGCCTCCAGATCTTCATCCTTGGCGTGGAGAGTGGGTTCGAGCTTCTCCTCTCGGAGGGAGATCTCTCTCTCTCTTTATCATCTAGAGATACCATGTGATCCACCAAGCATGCCTCGCGGGCCATGTAATCTTCTCTCGCCAACAGGAGGGTCTCTTGCTGCCTCAGGAGCACCTTGAACTGTTTGTTGTGCCACTCGCGCAACTCCAGACACTTATCCTTCACGCTGGCCATTTCTGGTTGTGCCAGGCCTACATCTCCTTCACACCTGCTGCTATCGATTCCATGAAGGACATGTCCATTACGACGGCCATTGAGTCATCAGCCTCCCCAGCCTCCTGATACAGCGGCGCCAGGAGGCGTTGGAGTTCCTCATCGAGCTCCATGCCTGTCGATAGCGATAGGCCGGAGGCTCCAGCTTCGGGTGGCGCCAGCACTGTGGCCAGCGTGCTCGAGGAGGGTGGCGGAATCTCAGCAACGGTCCCAGTGGAGGGGAGTGGGTCCATAGTCCGGAGTGGGATTTTCACCTCGACAGCCACTTCCTCTACCGGGACGTCCTTCGAAAAGTGCTACATCACCGCCAAGGAGCTCTGTGCATCCCCGATAGCAAGATACTATCCCTCAGCTGCAGCGAGCTCTACGGCTTCATCTGCAGCGGCCCTTCCTATATCAGCCACCACCTCCAGCAGATCTGGTTCCTCGACTTGAGGGGCTGCATATGAAAGGGCCAGTGAATCACGAAGAAACGGAAGTCTTAAGCGAATGGAGAAGTCAGGAGAAGCAATTAGAGCAAGAAAGAAAAGAAGAGATAAGTGAAGTACCTGGGGAAGCCTGCCGGGCAGGAACCTCTGTTTCCCCGGCAACAACTGTTGCTGGGCCATGAACTTTGCCCTTTGCCATGGTAGTCCCGGCAGCCTTCCAAGCAGCCTCATCCGTGGAAGATTCCGTGGGGGGCTCTTCGGCTCGAGTGACAGGGGAAGCGTGCCCCTCACGGAGGGGCTCACCCTGCGTCGTCTCGCCTCCCCCTCCACTTGGAGGAACAGGAAGACCGTCTCCATCGCCTCCAGTGGATAATACCAAGTCTCTGCACCCGGGCCAAGGGCTGGATTTGGGGCTCGGCACGGGGTCTTCTGCATCACCCCCAGCCAAGGTCGGGCTCTCCGGGCCCTTCAATGACCCAAGACGCCGGAGCCTCTTCCGGGAATGTTGGACGAGGGTTTCTATGTCCTCCTCCACCTCCCTATCAGCAATAACAACAACAAGAGGTTAGTCAGCAAGAATAATTAGATACGCACAAGCTATCCACGCAAGGAAAAATCCTCCTTACTCTTCTTCAATGAGCATGGAATTCAGGTTGAACTCCATGGGAGGTGGAGACTACTGTCCTCTCTTTAGAGATGGAGGGGCAGAACTCCCTGGCAGCTTTGGTGCTTGGCATGGCGCCAGGAGCTCCGGGGAAGATGAGCTCTGCGAGGAGCTCGAGCCGGAGTGGGGGCTGGACTCCGCCTCCACGTCCGTCGGCCACTTGGCGGAGGAGGCCTTGGTCCAAGCCATACGAGGGGATTGACGGCAAGCCACCTCAACCTTGGTGGCTTTGGTGGTGGTCTTCTTCACCCTCTTGGCGGCTGGCATTGGGTTGGAGGCCGCTGCCTCTCGGGTAGCGGCGCGCCTGCGGGTGCGCTGCTCTGGGTCCGACTCGAGGCCTTCCGGTCCTACCGTGAGCCACTCCTCATCGATCCCCGCCTCCTCGCCGACATTCTCCTCCCCGTGAAGCTCCGTTACTGCTGTGGCTAGGTCCTCTAGCCTGGCAAAGTTATTGTAACTGCCTAGTGCCACCCCTGGTTGGTTTTGGAGTATTGACGACAAAGTTGGTTGAGGGACTAATGCGTTTGTGAGAATTGTAGGATAACGCGGGTAGTGTCCCTCATCGATTCGGTTTACCTACCGGAGATGACCCCTAAAAATGTATGAAGACATTGAAGACAATGGTGGTATGAGAAGATATTCATATTGAAGACTATGACATGAGAAGATATTGCGTGAAGACTATGGAGTGCGAAGACTGTGTGTTTTCATTGTTTTGTTTCTTCTTTGTTGAGTCATAGGAACCACCGTACTGTTAAGTGGGGTCCAAGTGAACTAAGTCAGAATGACTGAAGTGATGCTCAACCCAAATACTATGTCTTCGAGCGAAGACAATGAGAGCAAATCTTATCCAGAGCTGGATGAGTCAGCTTTGCTTGTAGCCCAAGTAAAGTTGCCGCGTGTGTCTGAAATCTGACCGTTGGAACACGTGTCAGTTCCTTAGTGACCCAGGGTCATTTTGGACAAATCAGGTCGGGTTGCCTGGTGGCTATAAATAGCCCACCCCCTACACCATAAATTGGTGGCTGCTCAGAGTTTTTGCACGGCTTTTGTCGTTTGAGAGCAACCCACCTCGAAGCATTTGAGAGAGAGAGAAATCCTTGCGAGGACAAAGCCCAAACACCCAGAGCCAAAGAGTGTTAGGCATCACTGAAGTCTTTCTGTCTGTGTGACCTGAAGACTTATTACACTTGAGGACTGTGAATCCTCCAGCCGGTTAGGCGTCGCGTTCTGAGCATCCAAGAGTCATTGTGGATTGCTGGTGAACGAAGTCTGTGAAGGTTTGGAAGTCTCCCTTGAAGACTTACCAGAGTGATTGGGCGAGGACTGGGTGTCCTTAGCTCAAGGGGAATAAGGTGAAGACACGGTCTTCTGAGTTAAATCTCAGCCTCCCTAACTAGACGTACAGTTGTCATAGCAACTGGAACTGGTCCAACAAATCCTGTGTCTTCAACAAGCAACTGGTTCTATCACTTCCAACCTTACTTAAGTTTGTCTTCATGAAGTCATTGCTTATCCGTTTATCTGTTTGACTTCATTGCTTGACTACTCTTGTTGATTGGCTTCATACTATCTTCCATCTTGATCCTTACTGCCTAACAGCTATTAGTCCTGTACCTTCATATCATTACATACTTGACTATGGCTTGTTTAGGTTAGTTTATCTTCCGCTGCATATCAATTAGGTTGTTTCTATTGTTTGTCTTCGAAACTTCCAAGTTTTGAAGACTTTCATAAAAATCGCCTATTCACCCCCCCCTCTAGTCGATACTAGCACTTTCAATTGGTATCAGAGCCAGGTACTCCCTTGTTCTGTGTGATTCGGTTTAACCACCTGGAGTTTCAGCTATGTCGACTGCAGGGATAATCAAGGTCTCCGCTGCTTGCCCCGTGTTCGATGGAACTGAATATCCCTACTGGAAGAATAAGATGCGCATGCATCTTGAAGCCATTGATGTCGACCTCTGGTATGTCGTCAAGAATGGCGTTACCAAAACTGGTGAAGGTGTCACCCCCACTGATGTCAAGAAGTTCATTCAACTGGACTCTACTGCAAAGAACATCATCTGTGGTCATCTGACCAAAGGACAGTCTGGTCGTGTGAGTGCTCTAGAAACGTCCAAGCTAGTCTGGGACTGGCTATCCAAGGTCAATGAAGGCGTTTCAACCCAGAGAGATCAAAGAATCAGTGTTCTCCGCAACCTCTTCAACCGCTTCAAGAGAAACGACAATGAGAATGTCCAGCTCACGTTTGATCGCCTCGCTGATATCACAAATGAACTTCAAGCTCTTGGTGCAACTCAGATTACCAAGCATGAAATCATCAAGACATTCCTGAGATCACTTGACAACTCCTTTGACACCCTTGCCCTCATGATACAAGAATGTCCTGACTTCAAGACACTCGATCCGTCTGATATACTTGAGAGGCTCAACACACATGAGTTCCAGCTATCTGAGAACAGAGATATCTATGGTTCAAGCTATGGCCGAACTCGTGCTTTGAAGGCAAAAGTTGTTTCCTCATCTGAAGAAGAATCTAACTACAGTTCTGAAGATCCTGAAGACATCGGAAGGGAACTTGCTATGCTTGTGAAGAAGTTCCAGAAATTCACAAAGAAGAAAGGCTTCAGAAAGTCTTCACGATCTAGCTGAAGGAATGATGAAGCTTCCACACATGATCACAAGAAGAGAACCTGCCACAAGTGCAAGAAACCTGGCCACTACATATCTGAGTGTCCACAGTGGGACAATGAGAAGAAGAAGAAGAAAAGCAAGGAATATGATTCTGATGACAAGAAGAAGAAGAAATCCTCAAAGTCTTCTAAGTCTTCTTCCAAGTCTTCATCATACAAGAAGAGCTCATCTGGCAAGGCTCGTGCTTTTGTTGGCAAGGAAATGGATTCAGAGGAGGAGTCTGCTTCGGAGGAGGTGGAGGTGGAGTCTGGAGAGGAGTCTGACCCTGGAGTTGCAAGTCTGGCTCTAGCCACTGCCTACGTTGCCAAGTCCATCTTCAACACTGAAGACAATGACTTCCACACCAACGCTGAAGCTAATGACGAAGACGATCCTACTCCCACCTACTGCTTCATGGCACGCGGTGCCAAGGTAAAATCACGTGATGCTTACTTTCAAACTTCAAGTGAAGATGATTCTGATTGTGAATCCAAATCCAGCTACAAAACACTTGCTAAAATTGCAACTGAACAACAAAAGGCTATGGAACATACTCAAAAACTGTTAGACAAAAGCGATGACCTGTTGGACGCTGAAATGACACGTTCACAGTCCTTAGTTGATGACATAAAAAGTCTTCATGCTAAGTACCAAGAACTTGAAGGTCGTCATGAATCACTCTCAACTACTTATGAAAGGCTCTCCTATGATTATGTTCAAAGGAAACAAGAGCTTGAGAAATTGAGAGCGGCTCATGAAGATCTTCAAAAGGTGAATGAGTCACTTCGCGCTCAACAGATCAATTCCGCTCAGGAAGGATTTGAACCACCATGTCTAAAATGCATTGAGCGTGATAATGCTACATCTGTTGCTGAATGTTCCACTACTGCTACTGTTTCGTTGTCTTCACCTACTGATGTGGTCACTAACCCCTCTGCGGAGGATACCACTGTTGTTGCTGATGAAAATGCCATGTTGAAGACATTGCTTGAAATAGGGATGTAGAAAAGTTTGAAGGGACATCAGACTCTCTGCGAGGTCCTCAAAAAGCAGATTCTAAACCAAAACCCTAGGAAAGAGGGTGTTGGGTTCGAGAGGAAAATGAACATTGATGGCTCATACTGGAAGCCTGAGTAGTACCCCAAAACCACATGGGTTGCTGCAAAGGGACCTTCAGTAGATCCATCTACCTTATCTGGCTTTACCTGTGCTAATCCTATTATCATTGATGAATCCTTTGATGCAAACTATAAGCTGTTCAAAAATCAGAATGGTGAAGTGTTTGCCAGGTACATTGGTACTAACTGCAGGAATGGACCACTGATGAAGAAGATCTGGGTACCCAAGCGGTACATTGAGAATCTTCCTGTGAATGTCGTCATGACACCACCTAGGAAGAAGACAAACCCCAGACCTATAGCTTCATATGGCCCAAAGGCTTCATGCAGATACAGGACTCACACGAGTCGCCCTAACGCCAATGTTTTGCAGGGAAATCATGCTCAGACTTATGAATATGAGCGGGTATCTTCGAACGCTATGTTCATAGGACTAAGAACTTTCCGCTTATTCATATGTGTATCATTCATCTCCTGCAAGGCTATTTGCTAGGGCTTCAAAGCCAAACTTCTCAGATGCTGCACTTAGACTCATTGCTTCTAAGCCCCCACTGAAAATGTGGGTGGCAAAGAAGAACTAACTCTCTTTTGCAGAAAATGGTCTCCAGCTAGCAATCAATGGCGTCCGATACTATTGCTGGGGACCTAAAACTCACTGAGGACGCACGTTAAAATATTATTCTATATGCTTCACATCTAAATTCCTCATCAGTCTATGTCCTAACTTTGATATAAGTTGTGACTGTCCCTATATGTATCAAATGCATATGCTTCACAACACTTGTGTGAAGCCTATCCTCCTAACTGCACTGTAGAGTACATCACCAAAAGCTTCAGAATGGATTATGGACGGTGGATGCACAAATCATATGACTGGTGATCGAAGTCTTCTCATGGACTCAACCTTACGTCCATCCGGCAAGAGTCACATCACGTTTGCTGACACTGGTAAAAGCAAAGTATTGGGTCTAGGTAGAGTTGCAATCTCAAAGGATCAACACATGGATAAAGAGATGCTTGTTGAATCCCTTGGTTTCAACTTAATGTCTGTCTCAATGCTTTGTGACTTGAACATGATTGTGATATTTGGCAAATATCGTTGCCTTGTACTAATGGAATCTGACAAATCTCTAGTCTTTGAAGGGTATCGAAAAGATGATCTGTACATGGTAGATTTCTCAGCAGGTCCACAGCTTGCCGTTTGTCTTCTCACAAAAGCTTCAGAATGCTGGCTCTGGCATCGAAGGCTGGGACATGCTAGAATGAGGAACTTACACTCACTCGTCAAGAAGAAGCATTTCATTGGCATCGAAGATGTCATGTTCAAGAAGGATCATCTGTGTGGTGCTTGTGAAGCTGGAAAGATGACTAGGGCAAAGCACCCATCGAAGACAATCATGACAACATCTCAACCCTTCGAGCTGCTGCACATGGACTTATTTGGACCTACTCACTACTCCACCCTCACAACAACTGCCTGTCTCTATGGTTTCGTCATTGTTGATGACTACTCAAGATACACATGGGTCCATATAATTCTTTACAAGACTGAAGTACAAGATGTCTTCAGACGCTTTGCAAATCGAGCAATGAACAATTATGGAGTGAAGATCAAGCACATCAGAAGTGACAATGGCACTGAATTCAAGAACACCGGACTTGATCTGTATCTGGATACAATGGGAATCACTCATGAGTTCTCTGCTCCATACACACCTCAGCAAAATGGCATCGTTGAGCGCAAGAACAGAACCCTCATTGAAATGGCTCGAACAATGCTAGATGAGTACAAGACACCAAGAAAGTTCTGGCCCGAAGCTATTGATACAGCATGTCACATCATCAACCGTGTGTACGTTCATAAGCTTCTGAACAAAACATCATATGAGCTACTAACTGACAAGAAGCCAAATGTCAGTTACTTCAGAGTATTTGGAGCAAGATGCTGGATAAAGGATCCCCATCACAAGTCAAATTTGCACATAAGGCTCACGAAGGCTTCATGCTTGGCTATGGAAAGGATTCACACTCCTACAGAGTCTTCAACCTTTATCTCTACAAAATCGTTGAAACTGTGGATGTGAGATTTGATGAAACAAATGGTTCACAGAGTGAGATCCTGCCAAGTACACTGGATGAAGCTCCTTCAAATGAGGCAATCAAGTTGATGGGAACTGGTGAAATCATGCCCTCTGAAGCACAACCTAAAGAGGAACTCATCATCTCTGCACCAAATCAACCTGAAGACAATGCTCAGTCCGAAGTCAATCCTCCCAATGATGACAATGATCAGCCAGAGCAAAATCTTCGTCCTGTTCACCCTCGTGTTGCAAATGAAGTTCAAATAGAGAAGATAATTGACAGCATCAATGCACTTGGTCCGCTCACTCGTTCAAGAGCAACTCAACTAGCAAACTTCTGTGGGCACTTTTCATTTGTGTCAATATCAGAACCCAAGAAAGTTGCTGAAGCTTTTATGGAACCAGAATGGATTCAAGCCATGCAAGAAGAACTTCAACAGTTCAAACTGAATAATGTCTGGGAACTTGTCAAGCGACCTGACCCTCGCAAGCATAACATTATTGGAACAAAATGGATATATCGAAACAAGCAACATGAGCATGGTTAAGTCGTCAGAAACAAAGCACGTCTTGTAGCTCAAGGATACACCCAAGTGGAAGGAATTGACTTTGATGAAAGATTTGCTCCTGTTGCTAGGCTTGAAGCTATTCGCATACTGCTAGCTTATGCAAATCATCACAATATCATGCTATATCAAATGGATGTAAAGAGTGCATTTCTCAATGGCAAGATTGAAGAAGAAGTGTATGTCGCACAACCACCTGGCTTTGAAGATCCAAAACATCCTGATATGGTGTACAAGCTAAACAAGGCACTGTATGGCCTCAAACAAGCTCCTCGTGCCTGGTATGATACAATCAAAGACTTCCCGAAGAGCAAAGGCTTCAAACCTGGATCCCTCGATCCCACTCTCTTCACGAAGACATATGATGGTGAACTGTTTGTGTGCCAAATATATGTGGATGACATAATCTTCGGATGCACCAACCAGAAGTACAGTGATGAGTTTGGGTACATGATGCAAGAGCAATATCAAATGTCCATGATGGGTGAGCAGAAGTTCTTCCTTGGTCTTCAAATTCGTCAGCAGAGGAATGGCATCTTCATATCTCAAGAGAAATACCTCAAAGATTATCTGAAGAAGTTTGGAATGGAAGACTGCAAAGGCTACACGACGCCAATGCCAGCCAAGCACCATCTTGGTCCCGACGACAATGGTAAAGAGTTCGATCAAAAGGTATACCGCTCCATGATTGGTTCTTTGCTTTATTTATGTGCATCTAGGCCAGATATTATGCTTAGTGTTTGCATGTGTGCTCGGTGCCAAGCGGCACCAAAGGAATCGCATCACTTAGCTGTGAAGCGAATTCTTAGATATTTGGCTTACACCCCAACACTCGGATTATGGTATCCCAAGGGCTCAAGATTCGATTTGGTTGGATTCTCGGATGCTGATTATGCTGGTGACAAGGTGGATCGCAAGTCTACATCTGGCACATGCCATTTTCTGGGTCGATCACTTGTCTGTTGGTCTTGGAAGAAGCAGAACTGTGTATCACTCTCAACTGCTGAATCTGCATACATTGCTGCTGGATCTTGTTGTGCTCAGCTTCTATGGATGAAGCAAACTCTCAAGGATTATGGCATCAATCTGCAACAAGTACCTCTCTTCTGCGACAACGAGAGTGCCATCAAGATAGCCAACAATCCAGTCCAACACTCTAAGACAAAGCACACTGAAATTCATCATCACTTTCTCAGAGATCATGTTATGAAGAAAGACAACGATATCATTCACGTCAACACTGATGAGCAACTGGCAGATATCTTCACAAAGCCCTTGGATGAGAAAAGGTTTTGCAAGTTATGGTGTGAGCTAAATATCTTAGAATCCTCTAATGTCCTATGATCAGGCACACATCCTAACACTTATGCATGTTAATGACTTAGATGTGCAACACACAAAGTAATGTATGTCTTCAATCAATGAAGATTTACACTCTAAGTGTGAATACATTAACATGGAATTTGACTTTGGAGCGCCACGATAATTGTGCGCCGTGTCTGGGTCTAATACTTCCTATACGGTGGGTAACGCCACCATCAACTTTTCTAGTTTGAAGTGTTTCACTCAAGGCGTTATATTGCAATGACTTCGCATTTGGTTTGTCTTCAGTTTCAGTTTGTCTTCATGACTTTCTGCACTATGATGATTTGATTGTTTTTTGATATATATATATATACTAGTGTTCTGTCCTCTACAGCATTCACTTATAGCTATGTCTTCAAGATTGGATCTTTTGAACTAAGTGAATGTGATCGGACCCTAATCTCTCTATGCTTACTATCTCAAAATCTATCTGTCCAAATCATATGCATTCTGTTGAAACTGTCGAATGTCTTCTCTGCGTCCTAGTCAGCAGAAGGTAAAGAGACAAACATTAAATCTGTGCTTAATGGATTATCTTTACTGTTGAAATCCGAAGAAGTCGGAACAACTCTCCGACATGCCTGGCGGGCGTGGGAACGTGGGACAACCCTGAGGGTGTTGCATGTGCGCCACGTGCCCCTCAGATGTGAACCGCCAGGGACACCAGCGTAATTGCGCTGTGTCTATCACCTACTTATAAATACCTGTCCCCCTGCGGTAAAGAAATACTTCTTCCACCTCTCCACCTCCGTCAAAACCCTAGCGCCACTGCTAGCTCGAGACCACACCGGTGACGAAGCGCTTAGCTGTCGCGACTTCTCCGACGCCGTCCTCACGCCGGCCGCGGACATCGTTCTCTCCGCCGTCGCCGTAGGTGTCCTCCGTCGCCAAGTTAGGGCACGGTGGGCTGAACTGCTCGGTCTCCTATTCTTCTCCATCTAGCAGTTCTTCATGCGGTAATTATAACCCTATTTTTACCACCTTTTTGATCTTCAAGATTCATCCTGTTTACCGAAAGTTGTTTCTGTCTATTCAAAGCTAGATCTATTCCGTCTGTATCTCATACTGCTTAGTCGATTCACTTAGATTTCTTCTAGTTTGATTCCTCACCTGTACTTATTCACGGATTGGTACAAATCTGGAACCAACTCACCTATATAAGTGAATGTCTTCGCAACATGAGGTCAATGTCTTCAAACTGATTTATCTTCAAAATCTTCTGAGAATGCATATGACCTCTTCCCCTTCCCTCGCATCTGTAATGCTGTCATAGGTACATGTCCGTGGGAGAATCCCTTGGTTCTCATAGTCTGCATTCGTTTGCAGAATACTTATAGCATCAGTTGAATTCTCCTGAAGCCAGTTCCTGCTTGACCAGCAAGCGCAAATCTCTGAAGCCTTTGAACGTATTGAAGCCTTTCAGTTTAAAGTTCATGGCAACAGAGAAATCAGCATGGAAGGGTGGCAGACAGCGCAGAGGAGGCACATCTAAAGATCTGCCTGATGACTTAGCGAAACTGTACAAGACAGATCCTGAAGAAAATTATCATCAGAGGAAGACGCGAATCCAATGGATTCGACGCTATTGGGCTGAGGAATGGTTCAAGTACAGATTTGTGACAAAGGAATATGCAGAGAAAAATGCCATCAAGAAACCTTGGGGTGATATCCTCTATCGAGGGCTTCAACCCAAGAGCCGAGCTGAAGCCATTGAACAAGGCTTCTATCCATGCATGGTCCATGGGCCACAGCCAGCGAACGCAGATCCCACTTCACTACTATGGTGTCGTGATGATTCGCTCTTCAAGCGCAACTATCAGTTTGTTGTGGCTTCGGCCAAAGAGAACAAGAAGACCTTGGGTTTGGACTTCAATCCAGGTCCCTCTGCTCCCCGCGCTGTTGGCTCCCGTGAAGCTAATCCCAATGTCATTGGCCCCTACGCCAACCTTGACGGCCTCATCACTTACATCATGGTTCAAGGCACCAGAGTAGATCATTCTGACGATGGTGCTGACTCTGATGAAGCCCCTGCTCCTCCTCCGCCAAAGCCGCAGAAGCAAAAGAAGTCTAAGGCTTCAACCTCAGCTGCAAAGCCACCTCCGAAGACTTTGCATGCGAAGCCACTGGCCACTGCACCTCCTGAAGCCAGTGTGCAATCTGTAGATCTGTCCCGTGTCTCCAGGAGAACGGATAAGAAAAAACAGCTTGTTAGAACATCTGATCAGCGAGCTTTGACTCCTGCTGCCATTCTGCGTGAAGAACCCATTGGTCTATCAAGTGATGAAGATCTTGCAGATGATGCCCGTGAGCAGCTGATGAAGAGCAAAGAAGAAGCAGAAATCTTCAGCAACCTGCCTCTCTTTGATGTGGCCATCATTCACAATTTCATGGATGAGTGGTTCGACACCCCCAACGTCAGTTTTGAAGACTTACAGCTCCCAGTAGGCCTCAGTGTCGCCTTCAATGGCGCCATTGCTTCTGAGCTAGCTCTCGCTCAGCGCATCGTTGAGCTCAAAAACAAGATTGATATTGAGAAGGCTCAATTCAAGAAGCATGTGGCCAATCTGAGTGTTCAAGACGTCTGCAACTTCAAGGTCATGCTCCATGAGCTCAAGGAAGCTTTTCTGCAGAAACGCCAAGAAGCTCAGGGCTCTCGAGAACGCATGAAGCTTTTGGCTGATAAGTGTGTGCTCGCCTACAATGAGGCTGAGAATTGCAATTCCTTGGCCGTCCTGGCATTGACCCCAGGATGGCTGCAAAGAGGAAGAAGAAGCACCCTGCTGAACAGCCTGAGCCTTCAAGCCAAGAAGCCCCTCGCATTATCTTCCCGAGCAGCATGACTAGCTCGAAGCCAAAGGTCACCTCAACCGCTTCAGAACAGAAGAAGACAAAGGCTGCCGAGGCTGATGCGAGGAAGAGAAAGAATACTGAAGCTTCTGATGCCACTCCCTCAAAGAAGAAGCGCAAGACCAAGAAGACTAGGGCTGCTTCCACAAAGCCCTTAGTCGTTGAACCCATCTCCGTTGTTCGCCCTGTGTCTGTTCATCAAGAAAGAAGGACGGTTGTCCATGAGCCTGCTACCATAGAGGCTCATGAGACTGAAGATATTCCAGCAGCTGAACCCAACGCTGCTGAAGACATTGGTCAAGATGACAATGTAAATGATGATGAAGTTCTTCCTCCTATTGAACATCAAGTGGTATCGTCGCCTGTTCGTACGAACACCGAAATCATCAGCATTGGTCGTCCATTGACGCCAATTGCTCAGGATGCTTCGTGGGCTGATCACCCACAATAACAACAAGACTCCCCCAGTACTCCCCAACAACAACAACAAGCTCCACCCCCAGTGCAAGAAGAGGATGAAGACTTTCAGGCTCAACAAAGTCCATCTCCTAACTTGAAGCCAACGCTTCGCAGGCTTCGAAGAGGACAAAGGCCTGAAGTCCCTCTGTCGAGCGTTCCTGAAGGAGAAGTGCAACGTTCACCTGTTGCACGGCAAGTATTCTCTGAACCAGATCCAACAGTGAACATCTCCATGTCTGAAGCACATGCTGCTGAAGACATTCCGGCTGCATCGGCCGAAGAAAAAGAAGAAGTACGTGTACCAACTCCCCCTGCTATTGAAGAAGAAGAAGTTCATGTACCAACACCCCCAGCGATTGAAGAAGAAGCCGTTCATGATCTGAACGTGCCTGTTCCCGACCCTCCTACTCGTCAAGAGGAGGTTGAAAATGTTGAGGCTGCCACCGCCAATCCCAATGAAGCCAATGACGTGGTCATGGTTGACGCCAATGTGGAGCCTGCACCAACCAGCTTGCCTGGAACCAATGAGGCAACTGTGCCCGAAGCAAATGTGGCCCCTGAATCTGACGCCAATGAGACTGCTGCACCTGACGCGAATGAGGAGGCTGCACCTGGAGCGAATATGACAAATGCTCCTGAAGCACCTGTTGTGCAGCCTGGACCCTCTGATGTTGCCCCTGCTCCTGTTCCGCCACCAAGGCCTCACACTATTGAGCAAGCATACAATCACGGTCAACTTATCACTGTCAGATGGCCCGTTCTAGTGCCTCCGCCTGCTGCCTCTGGCCCCCAATTT
This sequence comes from Triticum timopheevii, assembly GCA_963921465.1. Taxonomy (NCBI): domain Eukaryota; kingdom Viridiplantae; phylum Streptophyta; class Magnoliopsida; order Poales; family Poaceae; genus Triticum; species Triticum timopheevii. The sequence continues at coordinate 189,334,319 of OY997266.1, read as the reverse complement.
GACTATCATGTTGAGCATCGGCCTCAGGTCCAGAAGCCAAAGCCGAGATTGCCAAGGTTTCCAGGTACTGCCAACTCTCCCGGGTCTCTTAATGCAAATGGCTTCAAGAGCCACAATACCTTCTTTGACAGCGCCAAGAACCCCTACTCCAAGCCAAGGATTTCATCCGATCGGTTCTGGAGCTATCAGCAGAGAAGCTATTACTCATGCGTGCTATATGATCAAGGGTGCATTTTCCCTCATATGCGCCTTGACACTGAAGCCATTGCTGGACTGCCGTGCTTGGAAGAAGCACTTGACTGCTTTCGTGATGCTAGTTTGCTTCATTTTGTGACAGACAGGGAACACTGGAATGAAGAGCTATTGCTTCAATTCTACGCCACTCTGCACATTCGCGGCTACTACAGAGACATCAAGACATGGGTTCTCGAGTGGATGACTGGCAATGTTCATCATGAAGCCAAAGCCATGGATATCATCGAGCTTACTGGGCTAGCCACTCCTGGAGAACTGTATGAGCCTAACTGTCAGCTACACCGCAATGTTGTGGAGAGCATCTTTCATAAGCCAGAACCCAACATGAGCCAGATGCTGAGCATGATGAAGCCTTTGCCATCTGACGCTGAGTATCCCACACATTTCTTTGTTGAAGACCTTGAGTATCTGCCTCGCACCATATATCATATCATCAGGCGAACTCTATGGCCAGTCAAGGGACACTCATCATCGGCCAAGCTTGAAGGAGCCATGAAGACTTTGGTCTTCTATATTCTTAATGGCATTAGCTTCAACACTCAGGAATTCTTCATCAGGCAACTTGCTGCTTCCGGATCTGACCTGTTTGGTCTGAAGTTTTATGCTCCCTGGGTCATGCGTTTCATCAAGCGACACTCATCTGTCAATTATCATCCCTCTACTCGCAATCACATCATATTTCTGCCCGAGGTTGATATGTCAGTTGATGCTGTGTATTCTGACCCTGCCAAGACGCCACTTTGTCTTTGGAACATTGAGCACCAAAGCTTCACTCAGCCTATAGAAGGTGTTCAAGCAGCAACAAGAGTCTACCCACTAGCTGGTAACACCCGTCTGCCTCACAGAGCGCCAACTGAAGCCACTGAAAGCACCATTGTGCAAAGGCCTCGGAAGCGTTCTCGTGTTCTTAATGACCGAGAGCTTCTTGTGGCTCTTCATCAGAAGCAGGATAAGCATCATTTCTGGCTCAAGCGCCAAATGCAAAGCCTCTTGGTGGATGTCAATCGCATTCGCAACCTTGCCACCAAGAATGCCTTTGTTGCTCATGAAACTTGCCGAAGATCATGGAAGAGTTTGACCCTGCTCAGTGCTGAAGCTGATCTTCAAGATGATGGCTTCAATGAAAGATTCCAGTTCGACTCCACTCCTCCAAGGACTGCTACCCTGCGTCGAACTCCATCTCTTGAAGACTCTGAATATTCCTCTTCCGCGGCAACAGTTAATGCCAGAGTGATCGATGATGAAGATGACACTACTTCACCACCTCCAACTACTACTGTGCGCATCGACACTGCACCAAGCTCGTCTGCACCACCAACTAACGACGACAACCCTGCTGCTTCACCTACTCATGATGATGCGTAGATGCTCTATGTCTTCAAACCTTTTTGATAGTCTTCAAGTAGGTTCATATGGGCGGTTGCATTATATTTTGCTGCGTGCTTACAACTCTTGCGTTTTGAAATATTTGGTTCTTTGAGTTGTAACACCTAAACTTGATGGTCGTCTGCTACTTCTGCTACTTATTTGCTTTGCAATGATAAATTCCGTATGTGCGATGATAACTTCCGCACTTAGATCATTCTGCAGACGTCCATTTTTCATTATGCATGTCATTCTTATCGCTATATCAATTCATGCACACTGAATTATCTTCATAAGTTGAAGTGGATCTCCACAAGTACAACCTGCCATGTGCATTTGCATTCCAAAAGCAAATTACTTATATGCACTCTTCAGGGGGAGCCCTTGCAACTTATGAAGACAAATTCCTATCCTTACAATTTCACATACTTTATCCCCGTTGAAAACTTCAACCAGTTTGTCATCAATCACCAAAAAGGGGGAGATTGTAAGTGCATCTAGTGCCGCCCCTGGTTGGTTTTGGAGTATTGAAGACAAAGTTGGTTGAGGGACTAATGCGTTTGTGAGAATTGCAGGATAACGCAGGTAGTGTCCCTCATCAATCGGTTTACCTACCGGAGATGACCCCTAAAAATGTATGAAGACATTAAAGACAATGGTGGTATGAGAAGATATTCATATTGAAGACTATGACTTGAGAAGACATTGCGTGAAGACTTTCGAGCGCGAAGACTGTGTGTTTTCGTTGTTTCGTTTCTTCTTTGTTGAGTCATAGGAACCACCGTACTATTAAGTGGGGTCCAAGTGAACTAAGTCAGAGTGACTGAAGTGATGCTCAACCCAAATCCTATGTCTTCGAGCGAACACAATGAGAGCAAATCTTATCCAGAGCTGGATGAGTCAGCTTTGCTTGTAGCCCAAGTAAAGTTGCCGCGTGTGTCTGAAATCTGACCGTTGGAACACGTGTCAGTACCTTAGTGACCCAGGGTCATTTTGGACAAATCAGGTCGGGTTGCCTAGTGGATATAAATAGCCCACCCCCTACACCATAAATTGGTGGCTGCTCAGAGTTTGTGCACAACTTTTGTCGTTCGAGAGCAACCCACCTCGAAGCATTTGAGAGAGAGAGAAATCGTTGCAAGGACAAAGCCCAAACACCCAGAGCCAAAGAGTGTTAGGCATCACTAAAGTCTTTCTGTCTGTGTGACCTGAAGACTTATTACACTTGAGGACTGTGAATCCTCCAGCCGGTTAGGCGTCGCATTCTGAGCATCCAAGAGTCATTGTGGATTGCCGGTGAACAAAGTCTGTGAAGGTTTGGAAGTCTCCCTTGAAGACTTACCAGAGTGATTGGGCGAGGACTGGGTGTCCTTAGCTCAAGGGGAATAAGGTGAAGACACGGTCTTCTGAGTTAAATCTCAGCCTCCCTAACCAGACGTACAGTTGTCACAGCAACTGGAACTGGTCCAACAAATCCTGTGTCTTCAACAAGCAACTGGTTCTATCCCTTCCAACCTTACTTAAGTTTGTCTTCATGAAGTCATTGCTTATCTGTTTATCTGTTTGACTTCATTGCTTGACTACTCTTGTTGATTGGCTTCATACTATCTTCCATCTTGATCCTTACTGCCTAACAGCTATTAGTCCTGTACCTTCATATCATTACATACTTGAATATGGCTTGTTTAGGTTAGTTTATCTTTTGCTACATATCAATTAGGTTGTTTCTGTTGTTTTTCTTCGAAACTTCCATGTTTTGAAGACTTTCATAAAAATCGCCTATTCACCCCCCCTCTAGTCGATACTAGCACTTTCAGTTATCCCTGGCAAGCTCCTCACCGGCAGCTCCTTCCGTGGGTTATGCCTTGCTGCCGCCCTGGGAAGAACTCCCGTCCTCATCCTTCCCCTTGCCCTTCCCGGCCTTCTCAACTTTCTCCGTCTCCACAAGGAGGGCGGCCTTGTCCTCCTCGACCCTCTTCAAAATATACGCCACCTCCGTAGAGGAGGTGCATTTATACATCCTAGTTTCCGTCCTGGTGGCCCTCTCCACCAGGGTGATGGACCACTGGAGCTCTTCATCCAGGGAGGGTAGCTGCCAGGTGCTCACTACCCCTTCGGCATTGTAGTCCTACATCCATTTCGGTATCTGGTCAGGGGCAGAATTAATGTTCAGAGGGATCATGATTGCTGGGAGCTTGAACAACTCGAAGCTACCAAACAATTGGTCGCACAACCAGCCATGGGCGTAAACTGATAAGTTGTTGGCCAACCCTACAAGTAGCCTCATCCTATCCGCAAAGTCACCATATAGCCATGCAGGCCTATCTCTTTCCTGCAGCGGCGAGATATGGTGGAGAAGAAAGTCTGCCCCCACATGTTCGATGGTTAACCCGGCAGTCTTCAAACGGGTAATCCTATTAATTGCCTGGCGCAGCCTATCCTGAGTGAGGACTTTGGCGCTCCAATCCTTGCCGCTCCCGACACATTCCTTCCATGCTTCGTAGAACTCGGGGGCTTCTTGATCTTGAATCCAGCAACCATCCCCTCTCCATTCATACCACCTCTCGTGCTGGTACCCAGGGAGGTAATCCTAGATTCTTCCTCGCCACACGTGGCAGCCGGCCAATGACTCCAGAGCGGTGGCCCTTGTTCTCCACCCGCGGAATGAAGTAATGCCGGAATAGAACCACACTGGGGCCTAACTCCGACAAAATTCTCGCACAAAGGCACAAAAATGGCCATGGTCGCTATTGCATTTGGCATGAAGTTGGGGAGGTGGAATCCATAGATATTCATGATTGCCTCAAAAACTTGGAGAAGGGGGAGCAGAGGCCACAGATAAAATAAGCGCAGAAGAATTGATAAGAATTCGGCGGATCTTCCTTCCCCGCCGTGAAAACTGTGGGCGCTCCATGCCCCTTTTTGACGGGCGTCCCCCACAGATACCCATACCTCGCCTGAAGGATTGACTAGAACTGCAATAGCCCCAGGACCCCACGACGCCCCCCTCTAGTCAGAAAGTTACCTTGCAGAAAGTTACCGCTTTACCTTAACTGCAACAGCCCCAGGACCCCACGACGCGCAGTAATTGCGCAAAGTGGACGTTGAATTGACTAGTCGTCGCAGCAAACCGGCACGCGCAGCTATCTCCTGCCACGTGTCCACGCATGGTTTGGGGGCCTAACCCAACGTGCCACGCGACATGTATGGCTCAGGCCCGGGGGCTTATGTCGGGGAAAATATACAGGGGTATGCATTTTTTCCCTGACTCATGCACGGACAAGCCAAGATCAAACCAGAGTACAAGGAACCAAGATCTCCAAAGAACCAACATGCAGATCAAAGGGACCAAGATAAAGACAGAGAAGCAGAGGTACCATCAGGAGAAGGGCCTGCTTTGCTGAGTAGGTGAGCTCGGCATGGGGCAACGCCACCCCTGGAAGGAGATGTCCCAGACATCATGGCAGGGCCTGCCGGGACACACGGAGGCAAAACCGCCCCGCCAACCACTCTGCCATGACCAACGTCATCAATCAGTGGGGTGTCAAGCCGCGAAGTGACTAAGTGGCAGCCATTCGCTACATGACAGCTTCTCCCTACAAGAAAAATCCATAGATGACACATGTCCTGCGACATGTCAAGCGAGCAGGCATGGATCTGACAACATAGCCCAGCAAGCCTTGCCGGGCAACCAACGATGTGACGTTGAGCGGTGCATTTAATGCACCCTATCAGCCCATAGAGTTAGGTATGATAGCACTTTTTGCTATCTTATTAGTGCGTAATGACTACTTTGCCATTGTGGTAACCCCTTGATCTATATAAGGAGGCCCATGGCAACCGTACAAAGGGTTAGAAGATTGGCTAACTCACACCCCCATACGCGCGTAGCCACTGCCGCCCTGAGGCAACCCTTGCCGGGCAAGTGTACTATGCTCCACCACCACCTTTCCACCATCAATCCACCAAAGCAAGCGTAGGATTTTACGCCTCGCGGCATCCCAAACCTAGGTAAAAATGCGTGCGAGATCTCTGTCATGCTGCCACATGTTCATCTGCTCTTTGTGCAACGCGGCGCCCCCTGCCGAACCAGCAAGGGGCCTCCTGGTCGCATAGGTGGTCGTGGTTTCCCCTGAGACCATCTATTCTAGATCTCTCATGAACTCTCTATCACACACATGATGACTCGCTTCCCTTGCGCCTCTGTACATAGGCCACTTTCGAACAACATCAACCTTGTCTCCCTATCTATACACCACTTCAGCACACAAACGACCCCTCTCTCTCTTCCTCTCTCTCTCCCTCGCTAGCTCTCTCTCTCGCTCTCACACCCCTCTCCCACACACACTCGATGCCTCTTCCAAATAGTCTGCTCCCTGCCCGCACCCATGCTATCCTGCTACTACACATGCATTTCTCTCTCTCTGACACACATGTCACACCATTTCCCCTTCCCTACTAGGTTTACATCATTAGTGGTCTCTCTTCTCCACATACACACACTCCCTCTTACACACACGTGCACACAAACACACACAGACACGCACAAACACCAATCTATCTGGATCCTTCTTTTAAGACACACACCCTTGCATATTCTCTCCAGCTCTAGGTATGTATATATCCCCCGTCTCACAAGCTCACATGCACACCAAAATTCTCCACCTCTCTAACTCACATATCTCTTCCCATGTCCGCATGTGTATCTCACACACTCACTCTCTGATTATGTCCATGTGTCTCCATGTTACACAACACAAAGCCCCATGCACATGTCTCTCTCTATCCTCCACACACAGAGACAAAGAATCTCTTATCATTGCCTCAGTCTCTACACATATCACATGCGCACGCTGTCTCTCTCTCACACACACGCTCAACAAAGGTTTTCCCGTGAATAACTTACCATCTATTCGTTAACAGTCATGGTTGTACGGCGACCACGAGACGTGAAAAAGAATAAATCTATACGTGCGTAGACCACCTAGTATGACTACTAGGACTAGAGCAAGCCGAAAGTGCACCGTCGTCAACTCCTCCTTATCGGCGACGGGAAAACCATTGTTTTACATAGCCGAGAAGTCATCGTGCTAAGGCCCCACATGCTCAACCATTAAAAAGAATGCAGATCCAATTTTATGGAAACAAGTATCGATAATACATTTGTATCTCCATACTTATATCTCTTTTATTTTCTCTTATAAAAAACTGAGTTGGTGATGATTGTATGCCTGCCATCTTGCAATATAGACCGTCTAATCTATATCTGACGGATAGAAATTAAACTAAAAGATACCACACCTCTCTCCACATTTGTAGACAAGGCCTTCCCTCGTTCATCCTTATCTCCCAGAACCTCATTGTTGAGCAATTAAAAAAGGAAGCCTGTGGAACCAACTAGCATGGTGGTCGTTGCCGGCGTCGTCCATCCCCATGCCTCCGCTCAGTCCGACCACCAATCACCACCACGCCCCACTCCTCCTCATCTTATATCTCCTCTTTCTCGATATATCATTAGTTTTTACACATGGGATTACTGCTGCATGGGTCAATCACAATAGGTGTTTTATAAAAAAATGCATCTTGATGTTCCATGCAATGCACAGGCATCTTGCTACACTACAAAAAAAAACACATCCGTGACATTTTGGGCCAAATGGAAAAAATAATTGTCATGCTTATGACACTTCTATGACAATATTTGTGAAAAAACCCGGTATCATCATAGATGTGGTGGGCTCCTACATCTATGAAAAAAATCATGACAGAAAATGGGCTTTTCATCCTGGGTGGGCCGGAGATGCAGCTGCATGACATTCTTTGGGCCGTCCATGACTGAAAAAACCATGGTAGAAGCAAGGGCGAGGAAAATATTGGGGAGTTCCCGGTTACGGTGGGTGGTCGGGGCCGAGCGATGCACGGAGGAGTTGTGTGTTTCTCTCGTACACGTACACGCGTGGGTGTGAAGCGTTGGGCTCTAACTGAACCCGATCGAGGCGTTCACCTACTAAACCCGAGCGATTGCACTGGCTACGCGTTACTGAACCTGAGTGATCGATCATTCCCTGGCTGTTAACTGAACCCGATCGAGCGATTCCTTCGCTACTGCTGCTAACTGAAGCCGATCGAACCTGCTGCCTCATGATGAATAGTGAGCGTTGTTGGGTCTTGGATGAACAGTTTCGGTGGGGGTTAGATGAACAGGACCCCGTGGTAGTAGAGGCCATTGCTGATGGATGAACAGGACCCCGATCGAGCCGTGTGGGGTGGATGAACAGGACCCCGTGGAGGGCTGGTTGAACAGTAGCCGGTGGAGGGCTGGATGAATAGTAGCCTATGGAGGGGAGGTTGAACAGTAGCCGGGGGAGGCTGGATGAACAGGAGCCCATGGATGAACAGTAGCTGGTGGAGGCAGGAGGGAGACTTCGTGGATGAACAGTGGCAGGTGGAGGCTGGAGGAGGTCGACGATGGATGAACAGTAGCCCGTGGAGGCTGGTGCGAGGTAGTAGATGGTGGATGAACAATAGCCCGTGGAATCCCGTTTTGCGGTATGCCACACCCCTCCCAATGAACAGGACCCCCGTTTCAACCGCAAGAGGTCGAAGAGAAGTCTGTTTCCTCGGTTTTGCGGTACGCCACACCCGTCTCGATCAACAGGACCCCGTTTCGACCGTAGGAGGTCGAAGAGAAGTCAGTTTTCTCCGTTTTGTGTAACGCCAGACCCCTCCTAGTGAATAGGATCCCGTTTCGTCCATAGGCGGTCGAACAGAAGGCCGTTTCCTCTGTTCTGCGGTACACCAGGCCTGGTTTCGGCTGTTCTGTCCAAGCCGGTTGGCTCCCGATGAACAGAACACATTTCGTTGCCTCCCGATGAACACGACGCAGTTTCTCCATTCCGACCCAGTCGGTCGGCTGCCGATGAACAGGACACCATCGGTGCTCTCCGCTGCCTGTCCATGTACACGAGCCCTAGCCGTACGTATGCGCGAGTAGGCATTCGAAACCCCACCCGTATGTACGTACATGGCCGTATTTACTTTCTTGCACCCTGGCTGTACATACGTGTACACGATATTGACGGGACTGCATGACATGTTACATCCACGCCTCTACTACGACACATGCCCTTCCTTACTCGGCCATAGTTCATCGCTGCAACCTGCAGACAGACCGATCGATCATTATGTACGTACATGTTCGCGACCAGAATGACAATGCTACGTACGCTTCGACCAGGTGGGTTCTCCCGACTGTCAAGGAGGATAAGGAGGCACTTGCTTGCGTGCGAATATATAGCTGGTGGGTCCAGCTATCTTGGGGAGAATAATATATTTTACCCGTAATATGGACGCACTTCCTTGCGTGCGAAGATGTAGCTGGTGGGTCCCAGCAGTCAGGGGGAAACATTTTTTCGTGAAATATGGTGGCCTGTCCGGTGGGTCCCTGCTGTCAGGTGGAGGAATCACTATTTTACACGTAATAAGGAGGCACTTCCTTACTGCGGCCGTGGACCCAACTGTCAGCCTCTCCACGTACAGTACTCTTCCAATGGAGGTCGTTCCTTGACCACATTGACCATGCCGCGTCGAGAGCACCAAGGTGGTGGACAACGGTGATGCCTAGGAAGGGGACGACTCAGAGCCATGGAAGACGTGGCAGTGGATTCCCGCGCGGATAGGAGTACGAGGGTTGACTGGTTCGGCTGTGGTGTGAGGCTGTCGTCACTGCAGAATAACAAGGGTTGTGGGTGAGTAGAGGGATGGCCTGTCCTGAGGTTGGAGTAGGGTGTGACGGTCAGGCCTGCGTAGTAGTAGAGCCGGCTACGGGAGGCAAGAGCAAGCGGGACGACCGGCCCTGGTTTGGGCGGCTGGAGGAAGAAGACCAGAGGTTGAAGAAACACTACAACGGTTGGATAGACATCGTACGGTCACTAGAGCTAGAATCTTTCATATTGACTAAGTTGACAAAGCCCTCCGTCCGCGTCAACTTAGTAGGCCCACAAGTCGGCCTCCCACTATGGTGGGCCCAGCTAGCAGGGCGAGTATTCATTTTTTTGTGGTAATAAGGAGGCACTTCCTTGTGTGCGAAGATATAGCTGGTGGGTCCAAGCTGTCAGTGGGGGGGACATTTTTTCGTGAAACACAGAGGCCCTTCTGGTGGGTTCCAGCTGTCAGTGGGGGGGACATTTTTTCGTGAAACACAGAGGCCCTTCTGGTGGGTCCCAGCTGTCAGGTGGAGGACTCATTATTTTGTGCATAATAAGGAGGCATTTGCTGGTGTGCGGCCATGGACCCAGCTGTCAGCCTCTCCACGTACAGTCCACTTCCGATGGATGTCGTTAGTTGACTATGTTGACCACGCCGCGCTGAGAGCACCAGGGCAATGGACAACGGCGGCGCCTAGGAAGGGAATGACACAAAGTCGGGGAAGACTCTGAAGTGGTTGCCCATGTGGTGGGGAGTACGAGGGTTTACTGGTTCGGCTGCCGTCGCTGGAAAATAACAGGAGGTGTGGGTGAGTAGAGGAATGTCCAGGCCGGCGATGGAGTAGGGTGGGGCGGTGCGGCCTATGCGGCAGCATAGCCGGCCACGGGAGGCGGGAGCAGGCAGTCCCACTGGTGCTGGTTTGGGCGGCTGGAGCAAGAAGATCGGACATTGAAGAAGCAGCACGGCCGTTAGATTAACATCCCACGGTCACTGCTGCTAGAATCGTTAGTGGACTAAGTTGATAAAGCCTTTCGTACACGTCAACCTAGTAGACCCACAAGTCAGCCTCCAAATCTGTCCCAAATAGCATACAACCCAAAATTTCTAGCTAGGTTCAAATTAATTTAAAAACTAACCATACCTTAATTTAAATCCAATAAAATTTTAACCACGCAAAAACAACAAAATATAAAATATCAAAACCCGAAAGAAAAAGCATTTTGGAAGTAATTGCCTGTTTGCTGTATTTTTTCATTTTACAACCCGTTTATTATTACTTCTAGCCCATTTCTTATTACTTATAGCCCATTTTCTGGGCAAGCCTGAATGCATCCCTCCTCGTCTTGAAAGATTTTTGGCCCAGCAGGGCGTAGAAAAGCAAGTAGGCCTATGTTGGTTATTATGCAAAAAACAAAATAGATGGGCTAGCCATTTTCAGAAAGGAAAAAATGGGGCTGGTTATGTGGTAAACATATATGAAATAAAAGCATGGGCTAGACGGGCCATAGCTCCCGCACAACCCAGTTGATACCCTTCTCCGTCCAAAAAAAATACCGCGCGCGCTGCTAGGTCCCTGCTGTCATCCTCAAATGTACAGTCATATCCTTATTCCTCTTGGTTGTTGACTGAGGGAATCCTGGACTAGGGGGTGTCCGGATAGCCAGACTATCATCGTCGGCCGGACTCCAAGACTATGAAGATACAAGATTGAAGACTTTGTCCCGTGTCCGGATGGGACTTTCCTTGGCGTAGAAGGCAAGCTTGGCAATACGGATATGTAGATCTCCTACCATTGTAACCGACTCTGTGTAACCCTAGCCCTCTCCGGTGTCTATATAAACAGGAGGGTTTTAGTCCATAGGACACACAACCATTACAACAATCATACCATAGGCTAGCTTCTAGGGTTTAGCCTCCTTGATCTCGTGGTAGATCCACTCTTGTACTACCCATATCATCAATATCAATCAAGCAGGAGTAGGGTTTTACCTCCATCGAGAGGGCCCGAACCTGGGTAAAAATATCGTGCCCCTTGTCTCCTGTTACCATCCGCCTAGACGCACAGTTCGGGACCCCCTACCCGAGATCCGCCGGTTTTGACACCGACATTGGTGCTTTCATTGAGAGTTCCTCTGTGTCGTCACCGATAGGCTTGATGGCTTCTTCAATCAAAAACAACATTGTCCAGGGTGAGACTTTTCTCCCCGGACAGATCTTCGTGTTCGGCGGCTTCGCACGGCGGGCCAAGTCACTTGGCCATCTAGAGCAGATCGAAAGCTACACCCCTGGCCATCAGGTCAGATTTGGAAGCCTAAACTTCACGGCCGACATCCGCGGAGACTTGATCTTCGACGGATTCAAGCCACAGCCAAGCGTGCCGCACTGTCACGATGGGCATGATCTAGCTCTGCCGCCGGACAGTACCTTGGAGGCCGCACACGAATCCGCTCCGATCCATAGTTCAGAGCCGACCGCGCAGATCGAGGACTGGTGGCTGGACATTGCCTCGGGAGCTGCAACTTCTTCGGCGATGGAGCCGAACACTTGCCTTGTCCCTTATAAAGCTCGTGACTCCGAGGTGCCGGACTCCTTACCGGACTCCGAACCTCCTGCGCCCCTACCAATCGAATCCGATTGGGCGCTGATCATGGAATTCACCGCTGCGGACATCTTTCAGCACTCACCCTTTGGCGACATCCTGAATTCGCTAAAGCATCTCTCGTTATCAGGAGAGCCCTGGCCGGACTGCGGTCAGGATGGTTGGGATGCGGACGACGAAGAAATTCAAAGCCCACCCACCACCCACTTTGTAGCCACTGTCGACGATCTAACCGACATGCTAGACTACGACTCCGAAGACACCGATGGTATGGACGACGATGCCGGAGACTACCAAGAACCAGTGCCTACCAAGCACTGGAAGGCCACCTCAACTCATGATGTATATATGGTGGACACCCCAAAAGGAAGTGATAACGAGGAACAATGGGATGCGGCAAAAGACAATCCCGCCGACAAACAACCAAAGCGGCGACGCAGGCGCCGCCCTAAGTCCCGCCTCGACAAAAACAGCACTCCTAATGACCCAGCAATAGAGCAGGGCAAACCAGTGGGCGACAAACATGCAACCAAGCAACCATCCGAACAGGACGAATCGGATAATCAATCCATGCCCGGCGAAAACAACAGTCCAGACGATCTCACGCCGGACACACGACCGGAGCATAAGAACCTTCACAAAAGATTGGTCGCCACTGCAAGAAGTCTAAAAAAGGAAAAACGGAAGCTCAAAACAGTGGAAGACATACTCAGAATGAGGTGGAGCAAAGTACTAAAGACCGCGGACAAATATGGCAATGGCCACCAAACAAAGAGCTACCCTAAGCGCAAGCTGCTGCCAGAATTCGACGAGGAGGCCATAGAGCCCCCACAGTCAAAAAGCAAAGAGGCCGCCTGGCCGGATAGACGACCAGATGACAGGCCAAAAGCGACAAGCGGCGCCGCACACAAGACGACACATGATCCTCGTAAAACAGATGACCCGGTCAGGTCCATTTATGGGCCAAAAAAGAGGGCCCCAGGAAGCAACACAACACGCCGCATGTTCGAAGATAACGGCACGCCTAAGTACAGGGGCGCCGCACACCCACTATGTTTCACTGATGAGGTGCTGGATCATGAATTTCCAGCGGGATTCAAACCCGTAAACATAGAGGCATACGGCAGAACAACAGACCCCGGAGTCTGGATTGAGGATTACATACTGCACATACACATGGCTAGAGGAGATGATCTCCATGCCATAAAATATCTACCCCTCAAGCTCAAAGGGCCAGCTCCGCATTGGCTCAAAAGCCTCCCAGAAAAAACTGTTGGAAGTTGGGAAGAGCTCGAGGACGCGTTTAGAGCAAATTTTCAAGGGACTTATGTCCGCCCTTCGGATGCAGACGATTTAAGTCACATAACTCAACAGCCCGGAGTGTCAGCGCGCAAATTCTGGAACAGGTTTCTTACCAAAAAGAACCAAATAGTCGACTGTCCGGACGCTGAAGCCTTAGCAGCTTTTAAACATAATGTCCGAGACGAATGGCTCGCCGGACACCTCGGCCAAGAGAAGCCGAGAACAATGGCCGCGCTAACAAGCCTCATGACCCGCTTTTGCGCGGGGGAAGACAGCTGGCTAGCAAGATGCAGCACCAGTGACCCGAGTACATCCGAGATCAGAGATGGAAACGGAAAATCACGGCGCAGAAAGGACCAGCGCCGGAATAAAGAAAAAAGCCCAAAGAACACGGCGGTCAACGCCGGATTCAAAAGCTCGCGGCCGAATAACAAAACACTGCCTCTTAAGGACAACAGTGACGAGCTATCCAGCTTAAACAAAATTTTGGATCGGATATGTCAAATCCACAGCACCTCCGGAAGGCCTGCAAACCACACCCACTGAGATTGTTGGGTCTTCAAATAGTCCGGCCGACTTAACGCCGAACACAAGGGGCTTGACGCCCCAAGTGAGGATGTCGACGAACCCCACAAGCAGAGCGCCCGAAAACAAAATACTTTCCCACAAGAAGTCAAAACAGTAAACTCACTTCATGTGATAATACGGAACAACAATGCGGCACCCGCCAAAGTAGGTGTCGCACGGTCCACCCCAGCGGAACCTCGAGATTGGATGTCAAAACCAATTACTTTTGACCAGCTGGATTATTCCAGAAGTATTCGAAACACAGGATAGACTGCTCTGATATTGGATCCTATAATCGACGGACTATAATTTACACAAGTCCTAATGGATGGCGGCAGCAATTTAAACCTGCTATATCCGGACACAATCCGCAAGTTGGGGATAGACCTTACTAAAATTCGACATAGCCGCACTTCCTTCAAAGGAGTGACGCCAGGCCCTTACGCCAAGTGCATGGGCTCCTTACTACTAGAAGTTGTGTTTGGGTTACCCGACAACTTCCGACGCAAAAAGCTAATCTTTCATATCGCCCCATTCAAAAGTAGCCATCAAGCACTATTGGGACATGAAGCTTTTGTCCGCTTTAACGCAGTACCGCACTACGCATCTCTTACACTCAAAATGCCCGGTCCACGCGGCATCATATCATTAAAAGGACATTTAAGACCACGGACATGGCTAGACGAGTCCGACATAAATAAGATAGGGGCTCCCTAGCCACACACCCCTTTACAAGGGGCTGTACGCATGAGCAATAATGAGCTAATATAAGCTCAGCTTTATTCATTCATTCATATTTTGATTTTTAATACATTTTTTGCACGATTTCCTTTCAAGCTAAGTTCCTCTCTTTTTACAGATGAACAACGTGCACACCCGTCTAGGATACGGCACAACGGAGACACAGGCGAAGACGTGCAGCAGGGACCCGTCGCAAGGATTCTTTTCAGATTAAGTCCCTGCGTAAACCTTTCTTACTGTCTTTTGTTGATTCACATCCCACGGTTTTTCACCATAACCAACGAGGAGGCTGGCGTTTTGGCATCGGCCGCGCCAGAAATTCTCGCCTATACCTCGACACTAGGGGCTTAGGGCATTGTTCTGCCCGCTATCATAAAGACCAAATACCTTAGGGAGTGTTCGGCGTCTCTAGTTAGGCCTTATATGCATCAGCTCTGAATCATGTCTTTGGTCAAATGTTGGGTTTGCCCGGCTCCTGTGTTTTGCTGCCTTACGTTCCGTATCATCGGCTAACGCGGCACCAGGAGAACTACTGCGATTGTGCCCCAGTTCGGCCGGGCGAGCACCTCAGTAGAGAAAGCCGAAAATTGACTGTCATGATACAGTGAGAGACTGGTCAACCACTCGATCGACTACCGGAATGTTTAGAATTCCTCCGCTTTGACGAAGGACCGTTTCCCGGTCAGGCACATACGGGCCCCAAATTCGGAAAGTGCGGTGCCCCTAGGGGCTATATCGTAGCCCCACCCTCGAACTCCTATGGCTAAGTGAAAGTGATAAAGCATTATAGTCCGGTTGCCTCATTTGCTACGCTACCACCTCCTTCACAGGACCAAGACGTCAGATTAAGTGTGAAAGTGCGCTATTTTTGCAAACACCCCTGCACTTTGTGCGTGGGGGCTGAAGCTGACGACTGCCATCTTTCAGGTTATACACACGTATACATAAACGGCCGCACAGGAGATATTTCAATACTTGAACGCACAAGTACAAAAAGCACTTATATTATAAACATCGTTTTACAAAGCATAACGTTCATTTGAACATGACATTTTTTGAGCACTGCGACTCTATTACACGAGCACCATGCAGAACTTCCCCAAAATAGTGCTCGGCGGGTAACCGGCTCTCGTCCGAACCCTGGGTCGCAACAGCGGTGGCATCCATCTCCGTCCAGTGTGTCTTCACACGGGCGAGGGCCATCCTTGCACCCTCTATGCAGGAGGACCGCTTCATCGCCTTGATATGCGGCACCGCCCCAAGGAATTGCTGCAATAAGCCAAAATAACTCTTCGGCTTGGGCCTATCCGGCCAGACATGAGCCACGATATCCGTCATGGCAAGTCCAGACAGTCTATTCAGCTTAGCCCACTCGGCTAACCGATCGGTCAGCGGAAGTGAACGATCCGGACTATGGAATTGAGACCAAAAAAGCTCTTCCGTCTCGTGATCCTTCTGACTTCGGAAGTGCACAACAGCATCTGCCGCACTCGCCGCTAAGTCCATATACGGATCCTCCGGAACCCACAGCTGTCCAAGCTGAGCGTACTTCGGATCTGTAAACCGCCTGCGCAGCAGAAAGGGCTTGCCAGCCACAATATCTCCGGCCTGGCGCAGCTCCTCCTTTATAGTCCGCATTGCAGAACGGGCATCCTTGGCTTCGGCGGTGGCCTTCCTCAGGTCTTCTTGCTCCACTCGGCGTTCTTTTTCAAGAACCACATAGCGGTTGGCAGCATCTTTCAACTTCACGGCCATTTCGGCCATCTCCCCCCTGCTTCGGCAATGAGCAGCCTTTTCGGCTTCTAGCTCTTCGGCCGCCCTTAAAGCAGCCGCATCACTCCTTCTGGCCTGCTCCTTGGCTCGAGCAAGTTCGGCCCGAAGGCTCTCCACAGCAGCGGCACCATCTGCATTTAGCACAGATGGTGTAAGGAGTGGGCTTCGGTCCCCTTACTAGGTGACCACGGAGAGAAAACCCACCTTGTGACTCGTCAAGTCGTTTATTGACCAGCGCGATGTCCGCATCCGCAAACGTCGAGTTGCCGCTTTAGTTCGGCAACTCCATCAGTCCGGCTAGCCACCGAACTATCCACCACCTGCATAGGAAAGGCGAAAATCAATACCTGGGATTTTGATCCTCGGCACGCTGTCGTTCTCGACACCCTACCGAGTCTCAGGGGCTACTATCTATACAGGGTGCACTTTATGTGTAAAACTGTCAAAGGGTATGTCATTTTTACGTACCTCAAACCCTCCCAGCAAACTCCTGACGGCATCACGCAACCCGCCTTAGGCGGATGAAATTCTTTCAATCACCATACTCATTAGTGTACGGTGACCTTCTGAGATAGATGCCCTCTCATGCAGATCCTTCAGCTCCCCCGGCTGCACACCAGTTGGTGCCGAACTATTCGGCCCTGCCGGACTCGCGAATACCCTCCGCGATGACACTTCAGGCTCGTCCGCCCTATCCGATGGTGCGGCAGATGGAGGCGTCTCGCTCTCCATCATCTCCGGATGAAGTTCCCCCGAAGACGAGCTCATCTGAGAAGGACGGAGATCCGAACTACAAGGTACAAACTTAAGTTATCCTCAGAAGCACAAATAGGGATGTCCCTTATTACAAAACTCCCTTTTTTCTACTTACGGCTCGCTGGAGGGCTGATTCTTTAGGGGAGACTGTGCGGCCGGAGCCTCTCCGGACGCAGGACCCTCTGGTGAAGATCTCTTCCCCCGCTTCGGGGATTTGGCCTCCGGGTTTTCGGAGGCGGTCCTCTTCTCCCCTTGGAAGGAGGGATTCTCGATCCCCCCTTCCTCAAAAGCCTCCTTGGTTGAGGCGGTAGTTCCTCTGTTCCCCCCTTGGCCTTCCTCTGAAGGCGCAACCTCCAGCATCCTGACCAGCACAGTATCCGGCGCGGTCTCTGGGAGGGGGGCCGGACACCGTATCAGTTTTGCTTGCGCTATCCACTCCTGTTTAGAGGGAAATTGGTCAAAAGGCGAATCATAGAAAGGCAAACGAACGGTATGTCCGGACACGGAGCTACTTACTTGTGTATCTGGGCGATTGCAGCTTAGGCCGGCGTCCTCGGTCAATTCCGGACACGCCTCTCGTGATCCGAAGAACAGTTTGTACATCTCCACGGGTGTCGTACCTATGAAGTGTTGGAGAATTCGTGGTCCCTCCGGATTAAACTCCCACAGCCGGAGAGGATGGCGTTTGCAGGGCAGGAGACGCCTAATAAGCATGACATGAATCACCACGACCAGATCGATCTCCCTCGCTTGGAGGTCTTGAATCCGGCCCTGCAATAGGGCCACGTCCTTTGACGGCCCCCAGTTGAGTCCTTGGCTAACCCATGACATCAGCCGCTGTGGAGGGCCCGAGCGGAAGACGGGCGGCGGCTTCTGCCTGCTGCCCCTGGGAGCGGTTATGTAGAACCACTCCTGCTGCCACAAGCCGAGCTCCTCCTGATAAGAGCCCTTGGGCCATGGAGCGTCGGCCCTTCTGCTTACAACCGCCCCGCTGCACTCTGCTTGACGCCCCTCGATCATCTTCGGCTCCACGTCGAAGGTCTTAAGCCACAAGCTGAAGTGAGGGGAAATGCGGAGGAAGGCTTCTCAGACGACAATGAATGAAGAGATATGGAGGATGGACTCCGGAGCCAAGTCGTGGAATTCCAACCCATAGTAAAACATGAGCCCTCTCACAAAAGGATCCATCGGGAAGCCTAAACCCCGACGGAGGTGGGACACAAACACGACATACTCGCCGGGCTCGAGGGTGGGAATAACTTGCCCTTTGGCGGGCAACTTATGCGAAATCTCGTAAGTCAGGTACTTGGCCTCTCGCAGCTTTAGCACGTCCTCTTCCGTGACGGAGGAGGGCATCCACCGGCCCTGTAGGTCGGAGCCAGACATTGTTGAAGGTCCGAAGCGCTTGAATCTGGGGCTCTGGGTGTTGGAACTCGGGGCAAGGAGTAGATTCGATTGAGGACTGAAGAAAAGAAACGAGCCTTGGTCCCATTATAAAGAAGGAGAATACCAAGAGCCGTCCCCATGACCGTTCGGGACTCGCCTCCGATAGAGGGGGCGTGGCAGCGGACGCGGTTGGGTTACCCATGTCCGTATTGATGGGAATCCCGGAATAAGGGGAACACGATCTCTGCTTCGACAAGACGTGCCAAGGAAACCGCTTCGCTAAACGCGCTGAGGTGGTATAATAAAAAACGATTCAAGTAAAGGCTTGGTGGTGGTATGACGTCATGCCACAAAATACGTCAGCAGATTGAACTTGTGTACATATTATTCTCTCTACGGTGGAATGTGGAATTTATTTTGCAGAGCCGGACACTATCCTGGTGTTCACTATCTTCTATGAATTATTCGGAGGAGGAACCCGCCTTGCAATGCCGAACAATATGCGCGCCGGACTCATCGTCATTGAAGCTTGGTTCAGGGGCTACTGAGGGAGTCCTGGACTAGGGGGTGTCCGGATAGCCGGACTATCATCATCGGTCGGATTCCAAGACTATGACGATACAAGATTGAAGACTTTGTCTTGTGTCCGGATGGGACTTTCCTTGGCGTAGAAGGCAAGCTTGGCAATACGGATATGTAGATCTCCTACCATTGTAACCGACCCTGTGTAACCCTAGCCCTCTCCGGTGTCTATATAAACCGGAGGGTTTTAGTCCGTAGGACACACAACCATTACAACAATCATACCATAGGGTAGCTTCTAGGGTTTAGCCTCCTTGATCTCATGGTAGATCCACTCTTGTACTACCCATATCATCAATATCAATCAAGCAGGAGTAGGGTTTTACCTCCATCGAGAGGGCCCGAACCTGGGTAAAAACATCGTGTCCCTTGTCTCCTATTACCATCCGCCTAGACGCACAGTTCGGGACCCCCTACCCGAGATCCGCCGGTTTTGACACCGACATTGACCATGTTGACAACACAGGAGGGCGGCGCTGAGGCGAGCAAACGAAGGCAGAGGACGATGGTGAGGCCTCGGATAGGAACAAACAGGAGCTGGGGAAGATGCGCAGAGTTTTAGGGTGCGATGTGGCCATGATGCATGCGCGGCAGCACAGTCAGCCGTGGGACGCGGGAGCAGGCGGTCCTGCCACCGCTGGTTTGGCTTTGGCGACTGGAGGAAGAATACTGTAGAAACACGACAGACGTTGAATGTCAATCCAACGGTCATGGTTGGCATAATCGTTTGTTGACTAAGCTGACGCCAAGTAGCATACTTTTTTATATATAGGAAGAAAAGGAAAACTGGGCTCATTCGCCTGATAACATTCCCCGAAATGTGACCGTTCGATATTTTGTTGCAAGTAAAACTGTGAGGAAAAAGTGCTTGTCTGCCGTCCTCCTCCCAGGGAACGCCTAGCACCCTTTGTTTTCAACTTAGAGGTCTTGGGTTCGAGTCCCAGGAACTCTCAATTTTGTCCTCCTTCCTTCCTCGCAAAAAAAGAAAGAAAATCAAAGACTTCAGAAGGCGTACAGAACAAGCTAGTGTACCAGTAAAGAGACGTTGTTAAGTTTTAGAAATAAGAGAGACGTGCTCCTATAGCTGGTTCGAATCCAAACCTAGACTATGACTATATATGGTGCTATGCTACTCTACAAGTAATGAAACTGACATATCCAATGTTCGCTTCTCCTCTTCTCTACTTACTCTTCCTAGCATCAGAAGCACTGGCCGTAGCAACCATGTCCGCTGGCTGCTAGTCCACCTGCTCTTCAGCAGGAAACAACCAGATATGTGCCAAGTCATCACCCATACCATTGCCTATGGGTCTCATCACACCCCCACCGGCACACGCACCGCAGCTGGTGGCTCATCGCAACCCGCTGCGTTTGTGTGGTGCCACTACTGCTAATCACGCAGAGTCATCCATCGCGTCTCAACCACAATCCTCAACCCTGGCCGAGTCTTCTACAAATGCCCGAATCATGGGGAAATAATATGTTTAAGTGTTGTTCTGCATCTTTTAGTTGCTGATTTTTTTAATAGTTTGGTTGATGATCTTCCAATTTGATTCGTGCAAAAAAGGGAATATTCATGAGATTTGTATTTCTGGGAAGTTGCTGATGTGGGGGAATGCAACTATGCTGATTATTTGGTTAGCCAAGGAATCCCAATACCAGCAGGTTGGCTTGTTGGACAAGTACGTGAAGGAACGACAGAAGAGGAAGATGCAGAGCAAAAGGTTAAAGATGCAGTTCCCCTGATCATGGTCAAGCAATAGCTGCGGAACGGCCTTGACAGCAATGTAGGATGATTGTCTCTTTATTTGAAGTGTATGTAGCACTCGTGATGTATTCAGTGGCTATGACATGAGCACTTTGCTGAAACTAGTAATGAATGAAACATGTTTTAGCAGTCTGGACGTAGTGTTGTGAATATCTAATGATTTCTATTAACGGAAATCAGGGGGTATCCCCTTTTGCTCATAAATAAATAAATAGCAGAGGCCCTTTTGCTAATAAATAAATAAATTAGCAGAGGCCCTATCGGGTCAGCTTTGTTCCCATTCGAAGACGTCGAGCAAATTGCAGTCCAAAAGCAAACTATGTCATCAAATACAAGTTTCACATTCAAATATGAGTACAACTAAACAAAAATGTCATCATGTTTTAGTCGTCATACAATCACCAAACACACATCAACAAACATAATAAGTGATGTTCTCATAGCAAAATACTAAACAACAAGTTCATTAGGTTTCAGTTGTCATAGCAAACACAATTTCACATAGTAGATAAAAAACATCTTCTAACATGCAAATATGACAAAAGCAATCTAATCATCACCTGTAGCAACAGCGTCAACATGTTTGCCATGTGTATCAGTATGAATCGTAATTCCCCCCAAAGTCATCTTCTTCTTCATCCTCAATGTCCTCGAACGTTGGCTTCTTATTGATCAACTCTCGTATGTCCACAGCCCGACAGGCAATCTTTTTGCCAGCGTCATTGACATGATGGTTATCAAAGATATTAGGAAGATGTGTGGAATCTTCTACATCAGGAGCAGCGTAAGAATCATTTTGTTGTGCAACTTCATTAAACGAATTCCTCTGCTCAAACCTTTCCAATACTCTCTAGTCATCGCGGCATGCAAATGTGTCTTCGAAGAAAAATATCTGTGTTACTTGATTTGCCAAAATAAAAGGCTTGTAGGTCCGGTACGCCTCCTTCAACTCTGGGTTTTGTGATCTTGGAAAATAGGTTATACCAATGACGACACAAGAAAACCACACACCGGTGAACCTCGAAACTAGAGATATACTGCAACTGGACAATATCTGTTATGTTAGCATACATTTTAGTTGTCACTCTGCCGTACGTATCCGTGCTCATGATGGCACTGTTTTGTGTCTTCCTACCTTTGTTGCGTGCAAGGGTGTTGTAGCGCACATCTTCAACAACGCAATATTTATATTGTCTTGCCCGAGAATCAGGACCCATTGCTAGTGCGTAAAGGGCATCATTAACTGCCTGCCCATCCTCCCGCATCTTCTTAACCTATGGTTAGAAAATAGACAAGCTGATCATCTTACGTACTCAATATATTAAAAAACTGATAGTGCAATTCAAAAGCTCACATGGCACTTGAACCATTTGGCAAATCCTACCATAACCAGTTTGCCAACGTTTCTTGGATTTTGCGGCAGTAATTCCTTTTTATAGATGCTGCACACCATAGTGATCGCATCAAACATCTAAATATATAAGAATGTGCTGCAAGTTTAGTAGATTACGATGCATAAGCTGTAGTACTTAGCACTTACTCAATATAAGGTACAATCTCAGGACAGTTATTCAACACATACCAAACCATTTTTTAAAACCTTTAGGTTTGTCGTCTTGTCCACTCTTCCCTGTAACTCGAACAGAACAATCGAAAACATTGAGCCCGTGATTGTCTTCACCCACCTCTTTGCTAAGCTGATAAGTTGTTTCAATGTATTTTGAGCAGAATGTCAACACTTCTGTAGCAATGTAGGCCTCTGCAATGGAAACCTCGGGTCTAGCTCTGTTCCTAACATAGCCCTTGAAAGTGCCTAGCCGCCTTTCAATAGGGTACATTCGACCATACTATGCTGGACCTCTAAGTAGTGCCTCATCAGGTAGATGAACAGCCAAATGCACCACCACATCAAAGAAGGCTGGAGGATATATCTTCTCAAGGTGGCATAGGATAGTTGGTATCTTGTCTCTAAGATGCTCCAAAGCATCTATCATGATATTTCTACTACAGAGTTCCCTGAAGAATTGTCCCAACTCTGCAACTGCTTTGTATAAGTCAGGGTGGCCCAATCCTCTAAGGATAACAGGTAAAACCCTTTGAAGTAGGATGTGGCAGTCATGAGTTTTCAGCCCTTGTACCTTGTTTCCATCTGCACTAACTCTCCTTTCTAGGTTGGAAGCAAATCCATGTGGGAATCTCACATGTGACAGGACCTCACAGAATTCTTTTCTTTTTAGCTTGTCCAAGACGTACACAGCTGGTGCCATATCCCGTGGTTTACCTTCATCTCCCAACTACAAATCCTTTCTGATACCCAGGTGTGTCAAATCATTCCTAGATTTTAAGGTATCTTTCGTCTTGCCTTCAATATCAAGAAGAGTGATGATAATGATGTCACATATATTTTTCTCGATGTGCATCACATCAAGATTATGCCGCAGATCCAAATCTTTCCAATACTCCAAGTCCCACAAACTGGACCTGCGAGTAAACAATAATCTCTCTTCTGCCCTGCCATGGTTCCTTTTCGCGCTACCATTATCAGGATGGTTTCCTGGTGTAATATGCGCGACCTTATCTAATTTCATTTGCAACTCATCGGCGGTGCGCCTCTTTGGCGCATCACGGTTTTCATGCTTTGTATTGAACACCTATCTTCGGTATTTTGTAGGACACGACTTGTCATTGGCAAGGAAATGGCGGTGTCCAATGCAACAGATCTTGCTAGGTATTGCGCATGACAGCGGACTTCGGTCACAATGAACACATGCATTGTAACCATGTATCGTTCACCCTGACATAGTGCCCAAAGTCGGATAATCATGGATGCACCAAATTATAACAGCACACAGAAAGAAATTAGCTGGTGGGCTGATATATAGGTCTTGAGTGATAACACCCCTCCATAGCTGTTAAAGTTCCTCCACAAGAGGCTCCATGAATAAATCTAAATCCTTTCCAGGACATTTTGGACCTGGGATGAGCAAGGCCATCATGTAGTTTGATTCTTTGGTGCAGACATTTAGAGGCACATTGTAAGGGATAACAAGCATTGGCCACATGCTATATGTGGTGCTCTGGTGGCCAAATGGGTTAAATCCATCTGAAGCTAAGCCAAGTCTAATGTTTCTCGGGTGAGCAGCAAATTTTTTGTGTTTATCATTGAAGCTTTTCTAATCACTACCATGAGATGGATGGCTCATTACATTCTGATCTCTGTACTCCTAGTTCCTAGAATGCCACAGTACATCCTCTCTTGTTTCAGCATCATGAAACAACCTCTGCAATCTTGGTATAATTGGAAAATGTGTCAGAACATTATCAGGAATTCTCTTCACAGCATCGCCATCTTTCCATCTTGATGATTTGCATTTTGGGCATTCACTTAAGTTGGCATAATCCTTTCGGAACATAACATAATTATTCTTACAAACATGGATCATATCATATCCAATTCCAACTGCATGAAGGAATTTCTTCATTTTACTGTAGGTGTGTGGCAGCTCAGACGCATCTGGGAAACATTTACAGAAAGCAGCCAACATCGCATTGAATGATTTCTTGGTCATCCGCTCAGATGTCTTCACCTGAAGAAAGGAGACCATAGCTGAGAATACTGACACCTTATTTCCTGGGGTAAAAACCAAGTTGCATTGTTCCAACATGCAGGCCCACTGTTTTTCTTTTGTAGGTGAAAGTTCACGAAATGCATGAGCATTTCATAGCATTGTTTAAAAGTTGGTCAAACTCACTAGCTCCGCCACCACCACCTCGTCCTCCTCTTCCACCTGAGCATCAGGCAGATCAAGATGGTGATCTGTTGCTTCCACATAGTCAGTAACATTGATGTGCACAGCTTCACCTTGATGAACCCACCCAGTATATGTGACCCACATCCCATACAAGTACAGATAATTTTGCACAGTTGACTGGGGTCTTGTTACTAAATTCATACAAGTGCTACATGGGCAGAGCACATATGATTTCGGACCACCATACTCAGCTCTGATGAAGTTCATGAAGTTTTCAACCCCCTCGACATATGCAGCGGAGAATCTTCGAGCAGAAGTTATTGGAGACCTGTCCATCTGTTAGACATACAAATTAGTTCTTTTACTAGATATTACAGGAAAAACATATATGCTTTTTTATGAAGTTTAGAAAAAAAAATACCTTGGTCGATGTCTAAAGCTATGGCAAGATATTTGGACAAACAAACCGAAGTAACGAAATATATTTAAAGATAATTTAGCAAACATATTTGAGTGCTAAATTATGGCAGGCTGTTTTAGCAGTCAATGAGGCTGAGCACATAGCCACCGAAGGCCGTCTCAGCAACAAAGATCAAGTATAAAACAGTGAAGAGCTATTTCACCTAACAAATTGGCTACTAGACCATGGCAATCTACGTTACAATAAATATATGGTAGGATATTTTAGCAACTAATCAGGCGTGGCATGCCATCTCAGTTAAGCAAATTGAGTGCAGAACATGGTAAGGAAGCTTCATAAGCAGAGCATGTTGACTAACTACTTTGGCAAACAGTGAGATTAACAACGTCTATCAGCTAACATTCAGCGCTACTCCGACATGCACAGGGCCTAAGTCTAGAATGTGCGTACCATGGGAGAAGCTGACCGCCGTGCGTCTCCACAAGAACGTCGCCAACGGTTGTCGCTGCTAGAGGACGACAGTCTACGAGAGCGTACTGTGGGAGCCAGAGGACCGCCGTGCATCCCCTCGACGAACTGCGGTGCCGACGTATCGGCACGGCAGGGAGGGCGGATTTGGTGAAGCGAATGGAGTGGAGGGGGCCGGGGGGAGGGGGCCAGGGGGGGGGGAATATTATTGGCTAGTTGGCCGAAGGGCGATTGAATTTGGGATTTGGGGGGATTTTTGCGTGGTGGTCAGGGGAGTTTGGTGCATGGTCGGTTTCTCCAAGTGCAGTCCCACATGTCAGTGAAGTGGCAAGCCAAAGCGTGTTCCGTTAGCGTGAGCCATGTGCAGGACCGACCATGTGAGGGGCGCAATGCAACCGTGAAAAGCGTGCTGTGAGTGTACCGCCTTTTTTCCTTTTACTAGAAAGATGCCCGTGCATTGCATGGAAGATCAAGATGCATTTTTTTACAAAACACATGTTGTGATTGACCCATGCATGAGTAATCCCGTGTGTAAAAACTAATGATATGTCACAAATTTTATCGGAAAATGGTATCTCAAGAATTTCATCAAAAAATGATATCTCGAGAAAGATGAGAGATAAGGTGAGGAGGATTGGGGCGTGGTGGTGACTGGTGGTCGGACTGGGTGGAGGCATGGGGATGGACGACACCAACAGCGGCCACCATGCCAGATTGTTCCAGACTTCCTTTTTTAATGGCTCAGCAATGAGGTTGTGGGAGATAAGGATGAACGAGGCAGGGCCTTATCTGTAAATGTGGAGAGAGGTGAGGGTATCTTTCGTAAAATTGTCATAGTTTGCTTTCTATCTGTCAGATATAGATCGGACAGTCTATATTACAAGATGGCAGTCACACCATCATCACCAACTCGCTTTTTTATAAGAGTATAGATAGATATAAGAGTAGAGAAACTTGGTGCTCCGCCCCCTCAAAAAAAACATGGTGCTTTGGGCGATCCATCGATACTACTACTAGTAATCCGGTATTCCCGACTAAAACGGTGTTGCCGGGTTTTTTCCCGCGCGATATGCTGGGAGGTTGGCTTAGTTGTTTTTTACGATGGGTAATGCTGCACCTACGTAATCCCAGTTACGTAATTAACATAATGTGAAATGTGTCATTTGTTGATTGGAGATTGGAGGGAGGGAGGGGCCCACCACCATGAAAATCAGGGGGGAGAGAGAGAGAGGCAATTTACGTTAACCCTTTTGTAGATTCTCGTAGATGTAGAAATATGTGAAATGCGTGAATGTGTAGTGGACGTACTATTGGAGTGCCTAAGATAAACTGTGCATGTAGACCCTATGTGTTTATTTATTTCGCATGTTAGCTTTGACTTGGGTCAAACCTTCTAAGTTTATACACACAAAAAACGAATCATCATTCCATATATTTTCATACTTCTGCAATATATCTTACTATTATTGTGAAAGTTCATATACACCAGATGAGAATAATGCAAACATGGCAGATTTTCGTTACATTCTGAACTTTTATAGGACAGAAAAATTTAAAAAACCCAACCCTAAACCTATTCTATGGCGGCGACCGACGTCCTCCATCTGCGATCTCCATGTACGGGGGCGAGGTTCATGACCCGTGAAGTGAAGGTGCGGTCTCCAGCGAGGAAGAGTAGAAAACGGGAGACAAACCGGCCAGTTGGCACACCATGCCCTGCCGTTTCCCATGCCCTACTCATCCTAGGAGGAGTCCCCAACCCAACCTCAGCGGTGCCGGTGAACATGAGGTCTGTTGGGGAATGTAGTAATTTCAAAACAATTCCTACGCACACGCAAGATCATGGTGATGCATAGCAATGAGAGAGGAGAGTGTCGCCCATGTACCCTCGTCGACCGTAAGTCAGAGCGTTATGACAACGCGGTTGATGTAGTCGTACATCTTCACGATCGACCGATCCAAGTACCGAACGTACGGCACCTCCGGGATCTGCACACAATCAGCTCGGTGACGTCCCACGAACTCATGATCCTGTAGAGCTTCGAGGGAGAGTTCCGTCAGCACGATGGCGTGATGATGGTGTTGATGAAGCTATTGATGCAGGGCTTCTCCTAAGCACTGCTACGATATGACCGAGATGGATTATGGTGGAGGGGGGCACCGCACACGGCTAAAGATCACTGATCAACTTGTGTGTCTTTGGGTGCCCCCCCTCCCCCCGCCCCTGTATATAAAGGAGCCAGGAGGAGGGAGCGCCAAGGGGGGGAGTCCTACTCCCACTGGGAGTAGGACTCCTCCTTTCCTAGTAGGAGTAGGAGAAAGGGGGAGGAGGAGAGAGGGGGAAGGAAAGGGGGGTGCCGCCCCCCTCCTTGTCCAATTCAGACTAGAGGGGGAGGGGGCGCGTGGCCCTGCCTTGGCCGCCCCTCCTCTTCTCCACTAAGGCCCATATGGCCCATTATACTCCCCGGGGGGTTCCGGTAACCCCAAGTACTCCGGTGTATGCCCGAACTTGTCTGGAACACTTCCGAAGTCCAAACATAGTCATCCAATATATCGAACTTTACGTGTCGACCATTTCGAGACTCCTCGTCATGTCCGTGATCATATCCGGGACTCCAAAGTATCTCCGATACATCAAAACACATAAACTCATAATACCGATCGTCACCGAATGTTAAGCGTGCGGACCCTATGGGTTCGAGAACAATGTAGACATGACCGAGACACGTCTCCGGTCAATAACCAATAGCGGAACCTAGATGCCCATATTGGCTCCTACATATTCTACGAAGATCTCTATCGGTCAAACCACATAACAACATACGTTGTTCCCTTTGTCATCCCGAGATTCGATCGTCAGTATCTCAATACCTAGCTCAATGGCGTTACTGGCAAATCTCTTTACTCGTTCTGTAATGCATCATCCCGCAACTAACTTATTAGTCACATTTCTTGCAAGGCTTATAGTGATGTGCATTTCCGAGAGGGCCCAGAGATACCTCTCCGACAATCGGAGTGATGAATCCTAATCTCGATCTATGCCAACTCAACAAGTACTATCGGAAACACCTGTAGAGCACATTTATAATCACCCAGTTATGTTGTGACGTTTGGTAGCAAACAAAGTGTTCCTTCGGTAATCGGGAGTTGCATAATCTCATAGTCATAGGAACATGTATAAGTCATGAAGAAAGCAATAGCAATAAACTAAAACGATCAAGTGCTAAGCTAACAGAATGGGTCAAGTCAATCACATTATTCTCCTAATCATGTGATCCCTTTTATCAAATGACAACTCATGTCTATGGTTAGGAAACCTTAACAATCTTTGATCAATGAGCTAGTCAAGTAGTGGCATACTAGTGACACTTTATTGTCTATGCATTCACACATGTATTATGTTTCCGGTTCATACAATTCTAGCATGAACAACAAACATTTATCTTGAAATAAGGAAATAAATAATAACTTTATTATTGCCTCTAGGGCATATTTCCTTTAGTCTCCCACATGCACTAGAGTCAAGAATTTGGATTACATAGTAATGATTCTAACACCCATGGAGTGTTGGTGCTGATCATGTTTTGCTCGTGAGAGAGGCTTAGTCAACGGGTCTGCAACATTTAGATTCGTATGTATCTTGCTAATCTCTATGTCTCCCACCTGGACTGGGTCACGGATGGAATTGAAGCGTCTCTTGATGTGCTTGGTTCTCGTGAAATCTGGATTCCTTTGCAAAGGTAATTGCACCAGTATTGTAACAAAAGATTTTCATTGGACCCTATGCACTAGGTATGACACCTAGATCGGATATGAAGTCCTTCATCCAGACTCCTTCATTTGCTGCTTCAAATGTAGATCCCGTCGTGACGCTTTGTTTAGAAATGCACCAACTGACAGCTCCACCATTCAATATAAACACGTATTTGGTTTGCAATTTAGAATCGTCCGGATCAGTGTCAAAGCTTGCATCGACGTAACCATTTATGACAAGCTCTTTGTCACCCCCATAAACAAGAAACATATCCATATCCTTAGTCCTTTTCAGGTATTTCAGGATATTCTTGACCGTTGTCCAGTGATCCACTCTTGGATTACTTTGGTACCTCTCTGCTAAACTAATAGCAAGGCACACATCAGGTCTAGTACACAGCATTACATACATGATAGAGCCTATGGCTGAAGCATAGGGACCATTTTTCATTTTCTCTCTATCTTCTGCGGTGGTCGGGAATTGAGTCTGACTCAACTTCACACCTTGTAACACAGACAAGAACCCTTTCTTTGCTTGATCCATCTTGAACTTTTTCAAAACTTTGTCAAGGTATGTGCTTTGTGAAAGTCCAATTAAGCGTCTTGATCTATCTCTATAGATCTTGATGCCCAATATGTAAGCAGCTTCACCGAGGTCTTTCATTGAAAAACTCTTATTCAAGTATCCTTTTATGCTATCCAGAAATTCTATATCATTTCCAATCAACAATATGTCATCCACATATATTATTAGGAATGCTACAGAGCTCCTACTCATTTTCTTGTAAATACAGGCTTCCCCAAAAGTCTGTATAAAAACATATGCTTTGATCACACTATCAAAACGTTTATTCCAACTCCGAGAGGCCTGCAGCAGTCCATAAATGGATCGCTGGAGCTTGCACACTTTGTTAGCACCTTTCGGATCAACAAAACCTTCTGGTTGCATCATATACAACTCTTCTTCCAGAAATCTATTTAGGAATGCAGTTTTGACATCCATTTGCCAAATTTCATAATTATAAAACGCGGCAATTGCTAACTTGATTCAGACAGACTTAAGCATCGGTACGGGTGAGAAACTCTCATCGTAGTCAACCCCTTGAACTTGTCGAAAACCTTTTGCAACAAGTCGAGCTTTGTAGACAGTAACATTGACATCATCGTTAGTCTTCTTCTTGACGATCCATTTATTCTCGATGGCTTGTCGATCATTGGGCAAGTCAACCAAAGTCCACACTTTGTTCTCATACATGGATCCCATCTCAAATTTCATGGCCTCAAGCCATTTTGCGGAATCTGGGATCATCATCGCTTCCTCATAGTTCGGAGGTTCGCCATGGTCAAGTAACATGACCTCCAGAATAGGATTACCGTACCACTCTGGTGCGGATCTAACTCTGGTTGACCTACGAGGTTTGGTAGTAACTTGATCTGAAGTTTCATGATCAATATCATTAGCTTGCTCACTAATTGGTGTAGGCATCACAGGAACCGGTTTCTGTGATGAACTACTTTCCAATAAGGGAGCATGTACAGTTACCTCATCAAGTTCTACTTTCCTCCCACTCACTTCTTTCGAGAGAAACTCCTTCTCTAGAAAGGATCCATTTTTAGCAACAAATGTTTTTCCTTCGGATGATAGAAGGTGTACCCAACAGTCTCCTTTGGGTATCCTATGAAGATGCATTTCTCCGATTTGGGTTCGAGCTTATCGGGTTGATGTTTTTTCACATAAGCATCGCAGCCCCAAACTTTAAGAAACGACAACTTTGGTTTCTTGCCAAACCATAGTTCCTAAGGCGTCATCTCAATGGATTTCGATGGTGCCCTATTTAACGTGAATGCAGCCGTCTCTAAAGCATAACCCCAAAACAATAGCGGTAAATCAGTAAGAGACATCATAGATCACACCATATCTAGTAAAGTACAATGACGACATTCGGACACTCCATTACGCTGTGGTGTTCCGGGTGGCGTGAGTTGCAAAACTATTCAGCATTGTTTCAAATGTAGACCAAACTCGTAACACAAATATTCTCCTCCACGATCAGATCATAGAAACTTTATTTTCTTGTTATGATGATTTTCAACTTCACTCTGAAGTTCTTTGAACTTTTAAAATGTTTAAGACTTATGTTTCATTAAGTAGATATACCCATATCTGCTTAAATCATCTGTGAAGGTGAGAAAATAACGATACCCGCCGCGAGCCTCAATATTCATTGGACCAGATACATCAGTATGTATGATTTCCAACAAATTGTTGCTCGCTCCATTGTTCCGGAGAACGGTGTTTTAGTCATCTTGCCCATAAGGCATGGTTTGCAAGTACCAAGTGATTCATAATCAAGTGGTTCTAGAAGTCCATCAATATGGAGTTTCTTCATGCGCTTTACACCAATATGACCTAAACGGCAGTGCCACAAATAAGTTGCACTATCATTATCAACTCTGCATCTTTTGGCTTCAACATTATGAATATGTGTATCACTACTATCGAGATTCAAGATAAATAGACCACTCTTTAGGGGTGCATGACCATAAAATATAATGCTCATACAAATAGAACAACCATTATTCTCAGATTTAAATGAATAACCGTCTTGCATCAAACAAGATCCAGATATAATGTTCATGCTTAACGCTGGCACTAAATAACAATTATTCAGGTCTAAAACTAATCCCGAAGGTAGATGTAGAGGTAGCGTGCCGACGGCGATCACATCGACTTTGGAACCATTTCCCACGCGCATCGTCACCTCGTCCTTAGCCAATCTTCGCTCAATCCGTAGTTCTAAGCCGTAACGCGTGGCACACTGAACTATCGAGTAGTCATCAGCTTTGCTCTGCCATACGTTCTTAACGTCGTCAGTTGCATCTGCAGCAGGCCTGGCACCGAGCGGTGCTTCCAGGACGTAATTCTTCTGTGCAGCAATGAGGATAATCCTCAAGTTATGGACCCAGTCCATGTAATTTCTACCATCATCGTTCAACTTAGCTTTCTCAAGGAATGCATTAAAATTCAACGGAACAACAACATGGGCCATCTATGTACAACAACATAGACAAGCAAAATACTATCAGGTACTAAGTTCATGATAAATTTAAGTTCAATTAATCATATTACTTAAGAACTCCCACTTAGATAGACATCCCTCTAATCATCTAAGTGACCATGTGATCAAAATCAACTAAACCAAAACCGATCATCACGTGAGATGGAGTAGTTTTCAATGGTGAACATCACTATGTTGATCATATCTACTATATGATTCATGCTCGACCTTTCGGTCTCAGTATTCCGAGGCCATATCTGCATATGCTAGGCTTGTCAAGTTTAACCCGAGTATTTCCGCGTGTGCAAAATTGGCTTGCACCCATTGTATGTGAACGTTGAGCTTATCGCACCCGATCATCATGTGGTGTCTTGGCATGACGAACTTCGGCAATGGTGCATACTCAGGGAGAACACTTACACCTTGAAATTTAGTGAGACATCATCTTATAATGCTACCGTCAATCAAAGCAAAATAAGATGCATAAAACATAAACATCATGTGCAATCAAAATAAGTGATATGATATGGCCATCATCATCTTGTGCCTTTGATTTCCATCTTCAAAGCACCGTCATGACCACCATCGTCACCGGCGCGACACCTTGATCTTCATCATAGCATCGTTGTTGTCTCGCCAACTATTGCTTCTATGACTATCGCTACTGGTTAGTGATAAAGTAAAGCAATTATAGGGCGATTGCATTGCATACAATAAAGCGACAACCATATGGCTCCTGCCAGTTGCCGATAACTTTGTTACAAAACATGATCATCTCATACAATAAAATTTAGCATCATGTCTTGACCATATCACATCACAACATGCCCTGCAGACGTCCTCTACTTTGTTGTTGCAAGTTTTACGTGGCTTCTACGGGCTGAGCAAGAACCGTTCTAACCTACTCATCAAAACCACAACGATATTTTGTCAAGTTAGTGTTGTTTTAACCTTCTCAAGGACCAGGCGTAGCCACACTCAGTTCAACTAAAGTTGGAGAAACTGACCCGCCAGCCACCTATGTGCAAAGCACGTCGGTAGAACCAGTCTCGCGTAAGCGTACGCGTAATGTCGGTACGGGCTGCTTCATCCAACAATACCGTCGAACCAAAGTATGACATGATGGTAAGCAGTATGACTTGTATCGCCCACAACTCACTTGTGTTCTACTTGTGCATATAACATCTACGGATAAACCTGACTCGGATGCCACTGTTGGGGAACAGAGTAATTCCAAAAAAATTCCGACGCACATACAAGATGATGGTGATGCATAGCAACGAGAGGGGAGAGTGTCGTCCACGTACCCTCGTAGAACTATAAGCAGAAGCGTTATGACAACGCGGTTGATGTAGTCGTACATCTTCACGATCGACCGATCTAGGTACCGAACGTACGACACCTCCGCGATCTGCACACGTTCAACTTGGTGACGTCCCACGAACTCACAATCTAATAGAGCTTCGAGGGAGAGTTCCGTCAGCACGACAGTGTGATGACGGTGTTGATGAAGCTACCGACGCAGGGCTTCGCCTAAGCACCGCTACGATATGACTGAGGTGGATTATGGTGGAGGGGGGCACCGCACACGGCTAAAGATTAATGATCAACTTGTGTGTCTTGGAGTGCCCCCTGCCCCAGTATATAAAGGAGCTAGGGGGGAGGCGGCCGGCCGGGAGGAGGGCGTGCCAAGGGGGGAGTCCTACTCCCATCGGGAGTAGGACTCCTCCTTTCCTAGTAGGAGTAGGAGAAGGGGGAAGGAGGAGAGATGGGAAAGGAAAGGGGGGCGCCGCCCCCCCTCCTTGTCCAATTTGGAGTAGAGGAGAAGGAGGCGCGTGGCCCTGCCTTGGCCCCCTCCTCTTCTACACTAAGGCCCATATGGCCCATTGTACTCCCCGGGGGGTTCCGGTAACCCTCGGTACTCCGGTATATGCCCGAACTTGTCTGGAACACTTCCGAAGTCTAAACATAGGTATCCAATATATCGATCTTTATGTCTCGACCATTTCGAGACTCCCCGTCATGTCCGTGATCATATCCAGGACTCCGAACTATCTTCGGTACAACAAAACACAGAAACTCATAATACCGATCGTCACCGAACGTTAAGCGTGCGGACCCTACGGGTTCGTGAACTATGTAGACATGACCGAGACACATCTCCGGTTAATAACCAATAGCGGAACCTAGATTCTCATATTGGGTCCTACATATTCTACGAAGATCTTTATCGGTCAAACCTCATAACAACATACGTTGTTCCCTTTGTCATTGGTATGTTACTTGCCCGAGATTCGATCGTCGGTATCTCATTACCTAGCTCAATCTCGTTACCGGCAAGTCTCTTTATTCGTTATGTAATGCATCATCCTGCAACTAACTTATTAGTCACATTGCTTGCAAGGCTTATAATGATGTGCATTACCAAGAGGACCGAGAGATACCTCTGCGACAATCCGAGTGACAAATCCTAATCTCGATCTATGCCAACTCAACAAGTACCATCGGAAACACTTATAGAGCACCTTTATAATCGCCCAGTTACTATGTGGCATTTGGTAGCACACAGAGTGTTCCTCCAGTAATTGGGAGTTGCATAATCTCATAGTCGTAGGAACATGCATAAGTCATGAAGAAAGCAATAGCAGTAAACTAAAACGATCAAGTGCTAAGCTAACAGAATGGGTCAAGTCAATGACATCATTCTCCTAATGATGTGATTCCATTTATCAAATGACAACTCATGTCTATGGTTAGGAAACCTTAACCATCTTTGATCAACGAGCTAGTCAAGTAAAGGCATAGTAGTGACACTTTATTGTCTATGTATTCACACATGTATTATGTTTCTAGTTAATACAATTCTAGCATGAATAATAAACATTTATCATGAAATAGGGAAATAAATAATAACTTTATTATTTCCTCTAGGGCATATTTCCTTCAAGGTCGATGATGATGGACGTGGACAGTTCATCACTTCACCTGCCACATGCGCCACCAAACGTTGGATGGCGGCAAGTAGGACATATGGCTGATGATGCTCCCATCGTCGGCCGCCAGCGTGGCCCCCGCTTGTGCTGTCGTGTCCCTGTCCAGCTACGCCGCTATTGCGTTGCGTGCGGCGACTTGAGCGAGGGCAGCAACCTCGAGCTTCATTCCCAAAGAAAAGCTCTCCCGTAGAGCGTTCACGCTCACGGTCATGGCGGATGTGGAGCCAGGTAGCAGGACGATGCGCTATGGTGTGGAGTCGAGCTGCGCGTTGCCGCTTTAAGTAGCGCATTCCGGTGAGGCCAAGCGTCCGGGTGCGTCATTAAGTCGTCGGAGTTGGTTCCTCGGGCACCAAGCTTCTTAATGATGACGTACGAATGGACGACATGAATGCGGACAGCTGGCGCTGGCTGGGAATGCACTATGCGACGGCGCGAGTGAAGAGGGTTTTTGGTGTGCCAGGGTAATCAGCTGTAGTCGTGGCAATGTTGGAGATGCCCTTTGCTCATATGTGATCCCCACATGTCAGTGAAAAAGCAGGACGACCCAGCATGTGAGGTCCTGGGGATGCAGTTGGCCGCGCTACAACACTTCCCGGACGTGTCGCGGCGCGTGCTGTGGCACCCCGGCTCAGAGAAAACCGGAATGCCCCGTATTCCACCCCAGAGATCGAGATGAAGTCTTCTGGAATATGGCACTGCTTAGCATAGAACAAACCAGCTCTTTATTACAATCTATTTGGGTACAATGGTTACATCGGCATGGCGACACTACGCCATCCTCAGTTGCTCTATGCAAGCAGCAGAACAACTTGAAGCAGCGGAATAACTCTAGCAGCGGAACAACGAAGATGGTGGTGAACTCCACTCCGCAGGGACTCTGGCTGGAACGCTTATCCTAGCTCACACGAACGGAAACCACGACAAGCACGCAATCAAATCCGGCATGACCTGCAAACTGGCATGACACGCCAGGTCAGTACATTGAATGTACTTGCAAGCTCACAATAACCAGAAGAATTCAAGACAGACAACAACATGGAAATTACAGGTTAAACAGGAATTAACATGATATCATCAGAATAACATGGCATGACCAACATAAACATGATACATCTAGCATAACATGAACATATTAATCTGACAATACTAGCATGCAACATGATGACACTATATGCACTACTTATCTTGCTCGGGTTACCTCGTAACCAACACATGCATCACTTACCAACCTCGGACATCACATGATCATCTCAGGATCAAATCAAGCTTGGTATAAACAATACCGTAGTAATCATTAAATGACCACAAGGAGCTTGATCTTTACCCACGATTCTCGCACAACATCACAAATATACAAAAACTCGGTATCCTCGATACCACAGTGATCTTTACATCGATCACAACCACGACCAACACTTGGTCTCAAACCGTGATCCTTCCGGCGATCACAACCAACTTATCTCATCATCAAACCATGGTTGTCATTAATCAAGTTATTATTATTACTATTCACTCACAGTGTAATCTACTTTCGACCTGGGCCCTTATCCGCAGGCGTGGCTATCGATAGATTTAATATACAATCTACAGAGGTTAGTACACTGTACGCACACTACATAACCCATAGCCTCGCACTCCCATTCGGGTGGACCAACATCGTTCCGACAAAACCGTTCTATTGCCATGACACTCTCCCGGCCACTTCGACTCAATCCCCATCGGGCTAGTCCTGGGTGGCCCTATGTCTACCTCAAGACACCTCAAACCACCGTCGTGGCAACGATCCACTCTGGGACCCAAACACTTAACTCATCAACTAGCACACAAGTCTTATGTCTGCATACCTGATCAGGGTAGCGCGCGCCCATAACCTTCCCTCGTTGGAGGCACCAGCGAGAGGCACGACAATAGACCCAGTTAGGACCGTCCCATACCGGTAAGCATGGTTGCACTGGTCAGCATCGTTTCAGCGGCACCATGACTCAGCCAACAGTTGTTCAAGTTCAATTTAATCCGGTTAACTTGAATGCAAATATATTGAGCCATGATAAAATGCATGAACATGATATCAACATAATCATGAGAGTATCACATAACTATCCACCATAGCAACAATAAATCTTATCCACTGAGCATGGCATACTGACTAGCATGACCATCACCAACATCAACATGTACTACTAGCAAGCATAAACATATAAAAGGAAGTACTAGCAGGTAGAACATGATAACAGAGTACAAGACAACATAGCACAAAAGTGAACATGCAAATCTAAACATCACCTGAACAACGATAACCATCTTTTCAACAAGCAAACATTTAATAAAGATTCAAGTTGAAAACCATGGCTACTGCATGACTATCATGCAAGTGAGTATTGTGGCTTGCCTGGGGGTGAAGAAGGCACCGGGGAGAAGTGCGGTGAAGACGCGGAAAGATTTGCCAGAAACAGTTCTCTCTCGGAGGGGCTGTTTACGCGCAAGGGCAAAAAGGTCATTTTCACAGTGTCAAACCATAGGGAAAATGAAACCAATAGAATTGCTCGACGAAACAAAGAAGTAGGCTCTGGAATCACCTCATTTGGAGTCACGGATAACAACTTATGAGGGGTTGAAGTTCAGGGACTTTTTTTGTAAAAATTATATTCACAGACGGGTCGCTGAGTGGATAAGGCAGAGGCGCAAAACAGAAACACGCTTAAGGTCAGCGAAAACGTATTCCGTGGAATACGTTTCCACTTATCCACGTCAGCATGGACTGGTCAACGCGGGGCCGGCTCCTGGCTCACTGACGTGCGGGGCCCGCGGCTGACATCTCCCTCTCCCTTTCTTTTCTTCTTCCTCGCGACGGGCAGAGGCAGAGGCGAGGTCGCGCGGCACCGGTGCTGGCCCCGCCATTCCCGACCACCTCCGGCCGAGCTGCGGGCACCGGCGAGCGCGGGAAGATAGTCTGCTCCCGCCTGGAGCAGAAGCAGGCGTAGGGGAGGAGTGTGGCCGCGACAC
The DNA here is from genome assembly GCA_963921465.1 of Triticum timopheevii. Taxonomy (NCBI): domain Eukaryota; kingdom Viridiplantae; phylum Streptophyta; class Magnoliopsida; order Poales; family Poaceae; genus Triticum; species Triticum timopheevii. The sequence goes on along the minus strand of OY997266.1, from coordinate 189,296,069 downwards.
CGCGCGGTGGCAGAGAACCATGGCGGAGGCTGGCTATGGGGCTCGCGGCCACTAGCACTCCGGCGCCGGGTTGAGGGGTGGAGGAGGGGCGCTGGACTACGAGGAGACTACTGGAGGTGGATAGGAGGAGAGAGGGGCTCGACATTGAATGAATTTTGGTCGAGGCCGATGCGGGCACGACGGCCATGAGGGGAACTAGAGAGCTCTTTGAGCTCATTTGGGTGGTCGGGGAGGTAGCAAGGGGAGAGGCAAAGAGCTTGGGGCGATCGGGAGGCCTTGGGGCTGCTTAAATAACCAAGGGGAGATGGAGCCGCGCTGGTGTCGCCGCGACGCGTGTCCGGGGCCGTGGACGCGTGCCCGCGCGCATGAACTCGGGGGCAAACAACGAGGAGGGCACAAGGGAGAGCTCACGGGGAAGAGACGGCCAGGGAGGGGCAGAGGAAGAGGCCGAACGCCATTAAAGCTCGGTCAGCCACAGTGCGCCCGTGTACACGCGGCGACGAGCGCTGACGGAGGGGCTTCGGAAGAGGGAGATGAGTCCAGGGGGACGACAACAACGTGGGCCAGCTTGTAGACACGCTCACGAGCGTGAAGGCGATGAGAGGAGGAGGGGGTCCAGCACAAAGAGCCACTGGACGCGCTCATGGCATGCCAAAACTGTGGTCACCACCTCTGCTGGCATGTGTGGGAGGTAAACAACTGGCAATTGATGTCTAGTGCTAAGTCCTTCGAAGGGTGGTTTCAACTGAGGTGGTAACTTGGTTAAAACTGCTATGGTTAAATGGTTATCACCCTCTGAAGTTTACTATAGTAAACTTAGCCGTGCACTAGTGATCAACAGGGAATTGCCTGAAGCCAAATAAGTTGTCTGGGGTGCTTATCTATGGAGGGACTATGATCCTGTAGGTTTTGAGGGGTGTCGGTGTCAAAACCGGCGGATCTTGGGTAGGGGGTCCCGAACTGTGCATCTAGGCGGATGGTAACAGGAAACAAGGGACACGATGTTTTTACCCAGGTTCGGACCCTCTCGATGGAGGTAAAACCCTACTCCTGCTTGATTAATATTGATGATATGGGTAGTACAAGAGTAGATCTACCACAAGATCAGAGAGGCTAAACCCTAGAAGCTAGCCTATGGTATGATTGTTGTTCGTCCTACAGACTAAAACCCTCCGGTTTATATAGACACCGAAGAGGGTTAGGGTTACACAGAGTCGGTTACAATGGTAGGAGATCTACATATCCATATTGCCAAGCTTGCCTTCCACGCCAAGGAAAGTCCCATCCGGACCCGGGACGGAGTTTTCAATCTTGTATCTTCATAGTCTAGGATTCCGGCCAACGGTGATAGTCCGGCCATCCGGACACCCCCTAATCCAGGACTCCCTCAGTAGCCCCTGAACCAGGCGTGAATGACGACGAGTCCGGCGTGCATATTGTCTTCGGCATTGCAAGGCGAGTTCCTCCTACGAATACTTCATAGAAGATTTTGAACACAAGGATAGTGTCCGGCTCTGCAAAATAAGTTCCACATACTACCGTAGAGAGAATAACATTTACACAAGTTCAATCTGCTTACGTATTCCGTGGCGTGGCATCACACCACGGCCAGGCCTTTATTCGAATCGTTTTTACTGTTCCACCTCAGTGCGTTTAGCGAAGCGGTTTCCTCGGCATGCCTTGTCAAAGCAGAGATCGTGTCCCCTTATTCCGGGATTCTCATCTATACGGGCGTGGGTAACCCAACCGTGCCATTGATTATGGCGCTTGGGAGATAAGCGAGTTTTACCAGGCTGGTGGGGACGCATAGTTTCGTCCGTCCATATAAGGGGATAAGGATCCACCTTTTTACCTACGCCTTCTTCCTCCCTTGCTTATCCATTTCCGCGTACTCGAGCTCCAGCTCCCAAGTCCGCACATCTCACCTCAACCTTCCCCAGCCATGTCCGGAGCGGGAGGCAAGTGGATGGCCTCCTCCGTCACGGAGAGGCACATCAAGAGGCTGCGAAAGGCCGGATACTTGTCCAGCGACATCGCGCATCGGCTCCCCGACAAGGGGCAGCTCATCCCCACCCCCGGGCCCCATGAGAGGGTGGTGTTCCTCACCCACTTCCTCCGCGGACTAGGTTTTCCACTTCATACATTTGTCCGGGGGCTCATGTTCTACTATGGCCTGGATTTCACGATCTGGCCCGGAATTTCGTCCTCAACATCTCAGCGTTCATAGTCGTGTGCGAGGCCTTCCTCTGCATCCAGCCCCACTTCGGCTTATGGCTAAAGACCTTCAATGTCAAGTCAAAGGTAGTGGGCGGCCGCCAAGCGGAGTGCGGAGGTGCCATGGTGGGCAAGATGCCCAACGTCCTATGGCTCGAGGGCTCCTTTGTGGAGACCATAAAGGGGTGGCAATCAGGGTGGTTCTACATCACCGATCCGCGTGACCCTGAATGGGCAGCGGCCCCCGAATTCAGATTTGGCATCCCCACACGGCTCACATCCTGGAAAGAGAAGGGCCTATCATGGGGTTATTTGGAGGAGCTGACCGGACTCCAATCCTGCGTCCAAACCTTGGTGAACAAGAAGCTCAAGCTTGTCAACGTAGTCCAGGTCATGCTCATCCGCCGGATCCTCCCGTGCTAGAAACGGGCTTTTAATTTATGGGATTTTGATCCGGCACAGCACCAAACCTTGAGCAGGCTCTTCGACACTATGTACGAAGATGCCTGGAAGGTGCTATTCAAGGGTGTTGAGGCTCCCGCATCCGCTACCGAAGATCGCGGATTCATCTCGCAGCGTCAAGCCGGCGAGGTAAGCTATTTTACCCTTTACAGGACGCTTCCTTTCCATACTTTGACTCTATGCGGGATCTAAACTCCCCTACCTTTGACAAGCTTGGCAAAAGAAGTCTGGGCAGGTTAACTGGCCGGCTCCCTTACCAGAAGACCTAGCAGACGCCCAATTAATGGGGCTGCTGGCTCCGGCGCCTTATGTGGTGCCGGAGAAGAAGGCCAAGAAGAAGGCCACGAGAACTCGAAGGAGTTCCCGGTGCCAGGTGTTGTCGGACTCATCGTTCGATCACTCCGAGGCAGACTCCTCCCGCGAAGACGGGGAGGAGGAAAAAGAGGCTTCTCCCCCAGCGGGGGGAGAGAAGAAAAGGAAGGCCTCCCCAACTGGGGAGGCTGGAGGGTCCAAGAAGGGAAGGACCCTTCCTCCGGACTACTCCACCAACGCCGACGACGGCGAAGAGGATTGGACACCGAGGGCCAAGCCCCTGGCGAGATCGTAAGTGTCCGTATTCCAGAATGACTCATGATTTTTCCTTTGTCGCGTAGTGTCTTCTAACGCCGAATACAACCCTGCAGCCCGCCCAAGGACGGGCTCGATATTTCAACGAGCGGCTCCCTGGCTCCGTCGGATGTGAATAGTACTTCACTTCCGGCCGCCTCCTCTCCTCGCGCTGCTGATGACGCCGAGGTGGGGTCCCGAAAGGGGCCCGTCCTGGAGGAGGAGGAGGTCCCGGAGGTGCCGCAAGGCAACCTCTCGGACTTTGGGCACGAGGGGGATCAACCCCAAGGGGTTCTGAGTTCGGCCCTAGGCCGGACTCCGCACCGGAACCTTTAGTGGTTCCGGAGTCCGGCGGGCGGCCCCTTCATAAGAAGGGCGAGACTGCGACACCGGTGACCTTCGTCCAGCCGGAGGCACCGGATAATTTGCTGGAGGTGCTCAATGGCACCTCCATCAACGAGGAGCACCGCACTGTTATGAGTGCGGTGATTCAGAAAGTTCAGTCCAGCAAGAGCGGGCTGACTAAAGCCTGTACCAGCCTTCTAACAGGCTTTGAGGTATGTAATTAAGATATATAAAAATAGTACTGCATAGAAAGTAGCCCCTGATGCTCAGTTTGGTGTTCGGAAAGAAAAGCCGAACTGAGGATCTAAAAAGATATACGCATGAGTCTAACATAAGCATGTCAATATGGGAATGCAGCCTGCGCTGCTGACCTCTGCTACACTGACTGTGGAGGTCAATGCATTGAAGCAGGACCTCGAGTGGTCCGAGAATGAGCTCGGCCTTGCCAAGAAGCAGCTCGAGGACAACGAAGGTAAGTAGTACCTTATAAAATATGTGGTTGCAAAAAATTACAGGAATAACGTGAGAATTGCAGGGGCCACGAACGAGGTGGCGACCCTGAAGGAAGCGGTGTCCAAGGCCGAAAGCAATGCGTCCGCAGAACGCACCGAGCGAGAGAAGCAGGAGGCACGGGTGGCGGAGGTGCGGCAAGAGCTCCAGGCTCTCATGGAAAAACACGAGAGGTTGGAGCGTGACTCGAAGACTCGAGAGTCCGAGCTCGCGTCGGCTCTTGAGAGTGCCAAAGCCGCTAAGGCCGAAGCCCGAAAAGCCCTCCAGGAAATTGAGGCAATAAAGAAGATAGCGGCGGGTAAGGCATTCTTCATGCAAAGCAAGAATGTAAAAGTGAATTATCTGTTACTTACCCGAATTCAGAGCTCTCCAGGAGCGTTCACAGATCTGCCCCGTAGTGTGTCCGATGCTGCCGCGTTCTACCGAGCCAAGGAGGGGAGCTCGACGGAAAAGGTGTTCTGGTCTCAATATGCTGAGGCCGGACATCCGGTGCCCCTGAGCGACCAGCTGAAGCAGCTGGTCGAGCTCCACAAGGTGGCCGAACAGGCCATGAAGGGCCTCATAGTTCAGCTGTGGCCTAAAGAAGCCATGCCTGGGAGCTACTTTGGTCTGGTGCGGCGGCTGGTGGACGCCTGTCCATGGATTGAAGTCATCAAGCGTTCCATCTGCATTGAAGGTGCCCGTCAGGCCCTTGCCCGCGCTAAAGTGCATTGGGGCAAGATGGACGCCGAGAAGCTTGTGACGGACGCGCCACCGCTAGGCAAGGAGTATCGCACGCCCGAGATGTACTATAAGGGTGTCCTGAAGGGTGCCCGCCTTATAGCGGGTGAGTGCTCCAAAGATGTAATTTTTGAGTAGACTCGCATTTGTTATCCTTTGCGCTGAAAAGTTTGTTCATATGCTCTAAGCAACACTTGTTAATTTAAAATATTACCTTCTGTGAGGCCGTTTATCAAATTTGAGAGATGGCAAGTCGTTGGCTTCAGCCCCCATGCCACGAGTGCTGGGGTGTTCGGGATAAACTTGAGCACTCTTGTTCCCATTTTTGGGTCCTTCGAGGGAGGCACTCAACACAACGAACGCGGCAACCAGACTTATAATGCTTGAACACTCCCACTTAGCCATAGAATTCTATAATTTTAAATTTCGGCGAAGCCCCTAGTTTTCGGAAGACCGAATTCGGGGCGCTATCCACGCCTGGGCCGGACAAAGCCGACTCCTCGCTCTAAGCGGCATAAGTCTTTAGGGACTCGAAAAACCTCTCGAACAGCGACCGGCTCTCGCCCTATCATGACGGTCAGTTTTAGCTTTCTCCACTGAGGTGCTCAACCCAGCTCAACCGTGGCACAATCGCAGTGGTTCTCCCAGCGCTACCTTAGTCGATATAACGGAACGTAAGGTACCAAAACATGGGAGTCGGGCAAACCCAACTATTGACCCAAGACATGATTCGGAGCCGATGCATATAATGCTATAAGTTCGGGTGCCGCACTTGTTAAAGTGTTCGGACTTATCACACCATATTTTGGGGTACTTAAGCCCCTGGTGTATTTGGCCGTACCAAAGTGTATGGATGCAACATGTCATAAGTGAACATATATAGATAGAAAAAGGAATGTAATAATAGGCAAAAGCGATGCATTGCTTATTCAAAAAATACTGCAATGAAAGCAGAACGATAGAAATAGTGTAGCAAGGGATGGGACTATTTAACATGTCCCCCTCCAGGGGTAGACTGCGGGATGGTATGTAAAATAGGTATACTGCTCGTAATAGAGACCACCTGGACACTCGACGTGGCTTTTCTGCTTCCCTGGCTGTTGCATCATGAGTTCGGCAATTCTACTGCCGGACAGGGCTTCTGGAAAACGGAGTCCTGCGAATAAGAGAAAAAAAAGAAAGAATGACACAATTGGGAGCCCCTGGTGCGGTTGAGCCGCTCTCCGGGCATGCCGTGGTCATGCCCCTACCCCTATGCCCATGGTATCTCCAGAGCGTAGTTATGTACGCGTGGTACTGGTCTCGCGATTTCGCGAGGGCTGGTGAGGGAGTCCTGGACTAGGGGGTGTCCGGACAGCCGGACTATCATTATCCACCGGACTCCAACACTACGAAGATACAAGATTGAAGACTCCGTCCCGTGTCCGGATGGGACTTTCCTTGGCGTGGAAGGCAAGCTTGGCAATACGGATATGTAGATCTCCTACCATTGTAACCGACTCTGTGTAACCCTAGCCCTCTCCGGTGTCTATATAAACCGGAGGGCTTTAGTCCATAGGACAACATACATTACAACAATCATACCATAGGCTAGCTTCTAGGGTTTAGCCTCCTTGATCTCGTGGTAGATCTACTCTTGTACTACCCATATCATCAATATTAATCAAGAAGGACGTAGGGTTTTACCTCCATCGAGAGGGCCCGAACCTGGGTAAAACATTGTGTCCCTTGTCTCCTGTTACCATCCGCCTAGACGCACAGTTCGGGACCCCCTACCCGAGATCCGCCGGTTTTGACACCGACATTGGTGCTTTCATTGAGAGTTCCCCTGTGTCGTCACCGATAGAGCGGATGCCTCCACCTGTCTTCAAAGATGGTGTTTTCGCCGGAGGGGCCTCGGCCGCCGGCCAAACTATCCGGCTTGGTGGTTTTCTCTTGACCGCCTGTCCGGCCGCCGCTTCGGCAATGACTTCTCAAGTCGTTGAAAGCGATCTTTGCGTCAGACCTAAAGCTGCCGAACAGTTAGATCCAATAGAGCTCTCGTCTGTTAACGAGCTCTTGGATCGCATCGCCGCCCTGGGAGTTATTACGGACTACAACCAGATTGGGCTTAAAACCGATCTGAAAGAGATGAACTCTCCCCAGGCCACCCACCATGTTGCAGTGGTAGAGGAGCAATACGGCAACTCTTTGCCAGTGTTGAAAACAATTCATGTCCGGATTCCCGAACCCTCCATGCCGGATTCCCGCGGGGGGACGGACTTCGATCGAGCATTGAACTTAAAGTCATGCATCGCCCCGGACTCGCTGGATTGTCCCCAGCAAACCACACATCCGAATTCAGAAACCCCTTGGCCTTTGAGCCTCAAGATGGGCAGGGATCCGGATTTTATTCCACCCACCCGCCCAGACATATGCGATCTATCTCCAATACGGCAAGAGCCTACAGAAACAGTACATCACTACTGGGCCAGATTCCTCCTGGTTATGGACAGGATAAAGGACTGCCGAGAGGAAAACGCAATATCAATCTTCTGCAATAACTGCACGGACAAGGGAATACTAAACGCCATTAATCGTCGCAAAATTACGCGCTTCACCGATCTGGCATCCATTGTACAAAAGTACTGTGCGATGGAGGGTTTCCGGAAAACCGAAAATCAATTTTGGGATAATCCGGCCCCAAACCCGGTCCGCAGTAAAAGGGTGCCTTACACTCAGGCCCTAGATGCAAAAAAGAAAAAACAAAAACCCAGTGAGGGAAATGGAACCGTACTGGAGGGATGGCTCAATGGACCCTGTAAGCTTCATAATACAGAGGGAGCCGTCCCAACACATAGCCTTCGAGCATGTTGGATATTACGGCAGGTGGCCAAAAGTGGCGAAGAGCTTCTAGCTCCGGGAAACCACTCCAACAATACCAGCACGGTATCAACAGTCTTCGAGACTTTCGCATCAAATAATATGCGAAAACGATCAATCCGCGAACTCGCCGAAGTCTACCAAGTAGCAACAGCAAATCCATGGAGCGACACAGCTATTACCTTCAATGGCAGCGACGAGCCCACATTCCGAACAACCAGAGCCCCAGCCGCACTGGTACTTAGTCCCATAGTGGACGGCTTTCGACTGACAAAAGTCCTCATGGACGGCGGTAGCGGACTAAACCTCATTTATGAGGAAACCCTGCGAAAAATGGAAATCGATTGGAGCCGTATTGAGCGAAGCAGCACAACCTTTAGAGGAATAGTCCCTAGCCGGGAAGCGCGCTGCACCGGAAAAATCACACTCGATGTGGTGTTCGGCTCTCCGGACAATTACAGATCCGAAGAAGTCACGTTCCAGGTGGCCTCGTCCAGCAGTGGGTATCACGCCATATTAGGACGAGAGGCATTCACAATTTTTCAAGCAATACCTCATTACGGGTACATGAAGCTCAAAATGCCTGGGCCCAGCGGAATAATCACTCTCGCTAGTGATCCGGACATAGCACTCTGCGCCGAAAACAAGACAGCCGCACTAGCCCTCGAGGCACTATCCGAAGCCGTAGTGGCAGAGGAACTCACCGCGCTGCGCTCTACGGTGAACAGGGACGATGTGATACTCGATAAAAGATCCAAGTCCACCTCCTTCAAACCAGCAGACGAGATAATAAAATTCCAGGTCCATCCAACGGACCCAACAAAGACGGCCTCCATCGGGGCACAGTTGAACCCCGAAGTAGACGCCGCACTGCGCGAATTCCTTCAGGAAAATTGGGATATCTTCGCCTGGCATCCTTCGGACATGCCCGGAATCCCTCGCAGGTTGGCAGAACACAGCCTAAACATCCTTAAAGGGTTCAAGCTAGTCAAACAGGCTCTTCGACGATTTTCTGAGCCCAAAAGACAGGCAATGGGAGAAGATCTAGCCAAACTATTGGAAGCCGGATTCATTAGAGATATCAAACATCCGGACTGGCTAGCAAATTTGGTGATGGTACCAAAGAAGGATAAATCCTGGCCCCTCTGTGTCAATTTTAAAGACCTCAATAAAGCTTGCCCAAAGGATCCCTTCCCTCTCCCCCGCATCGATCAAATTATCGATGCCACAGCAGGGCACGATTCGTTGTGCTTCCTGGACGCATACTCTAGCTATCATCAAATTAAGATGGCGGAAGCAGACCAAGCCGCAACGGCATTTATCACTCCATATGGACCATTCTGCTTCAACACGATGCCCTTCGGATTCAAAAATGCCGGCGCAACATATCAGCGCATGATTCAAACGTGTCTGGCCACCCAGATCGGCAAAACAGTCGAGGCATACGTAGACGGCGTAGTCGTCAAAACAAAACACGTCGAAACTTTAGTAGACGATTTGAGGCTCACATTCGACAACCTCAGAGCATATGACATCAAGCTGAATCCAGAAAAAATGCGTTTCGGCGTACCAGCCGGAAAGCTGCTGGGCTTCATTGTATCCGGTAGAGGAATTGAAGCAAATCCGGCCAAAATCCGAGCTCTATCACAGTTGGATATTCCAAAAGACCTCAAACAAATACAAAAATTAACAGGATGCGTGGCAGCCTTAAGCCGCTTTATCTCCCGTTTAGGAGAAAAGGCGTTGCCCCTCTATCGCCACCTCAGGCGCACTGAACACTTCGAGTGGACGGATGCTGCCACTGCCGGACTCGAAGAAATAAAGGCCATACTGGCATCAAATCCAGTCCTGGCTGCGCCCACTCTGGGCGAACCAATGTTGTTATACATCGCAGCAACACATCAAGTTGTAAGCGCAGTCCTCGTCGTCGAACGAGCGACGGAAGGGCATAAACTCCCTCTTCAAAAACCAGTGTATTATGTATCCACTGTGTTAACCCCCTGCAAATCCCATTACCCGCACTATCAGAAGATAGCATATGCGGTGTTCATGGCGTCTCGAAAGCTCCAGCACTACTTTCAAGAGTGCTCGATAACAGTGGCCTCTGAAGTACCACTCAATGACATTATAAATAACCGCGACGCAACGGGTAGGATAGCAAAATGGGCCATTGAGCTCTTACCATTCGACATCACTTACAAACCTCAACGAGCTATAAAGTCACAAGTTTTGGTTGACTTCGTTGCCGAATGGACTGAAGCCGAACTCCCTAAAGAGTATGGCGCATACTCCAATTGGACTATGCATTTCAACGGCTCCAAAATGTTGGCCGGACTGGGGGCTGGTGTCGTACTGACGTCCCCCACCGGAGATACAGTCCAATATGTACTTCAAATAATGTACACAGACTCCAACAATGCAGCCGAATACGAGGCCCTGTTACATGGTCTCCGGATGGCGGTCTCCATGGGCATTCAACGCCTAGAGGTGCACGGGGACTCAAACCTTGCAATATCCCAAATAAACGGAGACTTCGACGCCAAGGATCCGAAAATGGCAGCATATCGCAACGCTGTCCTAAAAATGTCAGCTCGGTTTGAAGGACTAGAATTCCATCACATAGCCCGAGATAATAACCAAGCGGCCGACGTCCTGGCACACATTGGTGCGAAACGTGATGCTGTCCCTCCAAATATCTTCCTGGAACGGCTCTTCAAGCCATCCGTACTATGGGAAGAGGAGCCCGGTAGCGACAAACCGGAGAAAACCGCACCAACCGGTGATTCGGCAGACGACATAACACCCTCCGCCCACGTCATAATGGCAGTAATCGCCGCGTGGACAGAACCTTTCCTAGCCTACTTACTTAGGCAGGAACTTCCCAAAGACCAAAATGAGGCCCGCTGCATAGTCCGGCGATCGAAGGCCTACAAGGTCCATGAGGGAGAACTTTATAAGAAAAGTACCACGGGAGTCCTTCAAAGGTGTATCTCCGAAGAAGAAGGGCGAAACCTCCTGGCTGAAATTCATGCCGGACTAGGCGGACACCACGCAGCAGCCCGGGCCCTTGTAGGAAAGGCATTCCGTACAGGATTTTATTGGCCGACGGCTCGGGCAGACGCACAGGACTTGGTCCAGCGATGCGTTGGTTGTCAGCTCTTTGCTAATCAGAGCCATATGCCACCCACCGCCCTCAAAACCATACCCATTACCTGGCCGTTTGCGGTCTGGGGGCTTGACATGGTTGGACCCCTTAAAGGGGGAACCCACGAGAAAAAGTACCTATTGGTCATGGTGGATAAGTTCACCAAATGGATAGAGGCCAAACCGGTCAAAACGGCAGAGTCCGGACCAGTGATAGACTTTATATCAGGGGTGGTACACCGTTACGGAGTCCCCCACAGCATCATCACCGACAACGGCGCGAACTTCACAGCCGATGAGGTTAAGTCATGGTGCAAAAATATGGGCATCAAGCTCGACTATGCGTCAGTCTATCACCCTCAAACCAACGGTCAAGTGGAAAGAGCAAATGGTCTAATAATGAGCGGCATTAAACCCAGACTAGTGAGGTCACTCACTAAATCCGACACACAATGGGTCGAGGAGCTCGACTCCATACTCTGGGGGCTGCGGACAACGCCTAACCGTACTACCGGATTCACACCATTTTTTATGGTATACGGCGCAGAGGCAGTCTTGCCCTGTGACATTATTCATGACTCACCTCGAGTGCGCATGTATGAGGAAAGAGAGGCCGAGCTTGATCGGCAGGACAGCTTGGACACATTGGAGGAAGAACGTGACGTCGCGAAGTCTCGTTCCGCATTCTATCAGCAGCATGCCCGAAGATATCAAAGCAGAGAAGTACGGGCCAAGACTTACAACGTTGGTGAACTAGTTCTACACCTGCCGGACAAGAAAAAGGACAAGCTCAAACCCAAATGGGAGGGCCCCTTCATCATCGATCAAGTACTGACCGGCGGAGCGTACCGTCTACGAAATGCATCGGATCACCGACTCGAGCCGAACCCATGGAACGCAGCCCGCCTCCGACGATTCTATGCCTAGCGCCGGACTAAGAGTTCGTCCCCTTCCCCCGTCCAAACTTTTACACTTCGGCTGTCTTTTGTTTCTCTTTTTATCCTTTTCACTTAAAAGCCCTTCCGGGCCTATTTTTGCATTCTTTGCATACGCATGATGTGCCATCCGCACTCATTTTTCCTGGGGGCTTCTTTTACAGAAGCTCAATTATACGGGTTTTATACCCAGCACATGTGTCAAGCTTCCACATGTACCTTTTACTCGCCATTATATGCATCGATATGACTTAAGTTTTGGCCAAGCTGGGTTGCCTGGCTCCTGTGCTTACCCCTACGTTCCCGATTGTTCGGCTAGGAGGTAAAGGGAGCACCTCTGCGATTGTTACTGCCGGGTCAGCCGGATGTGTACCTCAGACTGGGTGAAGCCGAAAGCTAGCGTTCTTAAGGGAATATTCGATCGGTGACTTAAATGATGACTTTTTACCTATTTATCTATTTGCCCCCAGATGTTTCACTGCTTTTTTTGCAGTCCGGACATGCACTTTAGGGCATGCCTCCCAGGGAAAGGAACCCTTAACGGAACTATTCTCCCTGGAAGATGTTTCTTACTAACCATGTAATATAACATAACTAGTTGGGCACTTGTCTGATAAAGCACTAATGACCCCTACGCCTGGTCTCCATGCATACCACGGTTGTTTCTTAACCAAAAAGGTATTCGGACACACTCCGGACTCTAGGGTCCCAAGGTCGAAGTGAAAAGGTCGGCAAAGACAAACGATCTACAATCCGGCTAGAAGGCATTTCACATGTCACTTTAAAGGATAACATACATTGTCAGATTTACTGATTGTATTCCTCCTCAATCCCGTCTAACAGGCTGTCTAGTTTACAGTCCTGTTGGGAAAATTTAGCAGCCAACTCTACTTGGCTATACACTAAACTCACAGGGATCTCCTTCCCATCGGGCCCCACCGGTCCAACTTCGGCCATGTGGTTGGGATCCGCCTTCTTGTACCGCGTCTTCACCATGGCCCAAGCCTCCCTGGCACCTTGACGGCAAGCCGAAATCTTCCACAAACGGAAGCGCTGCCGCACTCCCTGCAGCTTCTCCGCAAGCTCCCCGAGGCCCTCGGGTAGGGTGAGGGCTGGCCATAAAGCCTAAACGACGCCGCTCATTGCCTGCCGAACTCGTTCGAGTAGCTGCAATAGTTCGGGAAGTTGATCACCCATTGATATGGGCATCTCCTCTGCAGGACGACCCGTGAGTATACCTACAAGACATATCATGTCAAAATACTTCCTCGCCGAACTCTTCTTTTCAAAAGAGTTCGCTCAAGCACTCACTATAAATGTCGCGACGAAGCCGCTGATTCTCCTTAACGGAGCCGGACAGCTCGGCTTGAGCGCCTTTCAGCTCTTCTCCGAGCTTGGCGTTGGCATCCTGGAGCTTGTTCCTTTCCTGCTAAACCCTATTCAGCACACTCTCACCGGCCTTTAGCTGGCGTAGCAATGCTTGCCTGTCCGGATCTTGTCCGGCGGTACCTGCAAATGTCATTATTAGACTCGCGCGCACGCCGCACATCGCTTATATTTATTAATAAAAATGTGTTACCAGGAGGGGTCTTTCCGTCTCCTCCTGCGGCAGCAAGTGCAGCCTCAAGTTGGGCCTTGCACTCTTGCAGCTCCCGAGACAGCTGGGCGTTCTTCTCGTTAAGTGCCTGAAATTTCCAATGATCCTTAAATCAGTTAGCATAACTACTTTAAGTCTCGGGGGCTACTGGTATATACAACCATTAAAATTCCCTTACCCGTATGTCTTTCACATACTGCTCCGTGGCTCTGGTAATACCATTTTGAGCAGCACGGAGGTGCGTGTCCCCTGCGTTAAAAGCATACAATGCCTCAGGGGAAAAGCACGCTTCTTGAAATACTGTCCGGCGGCGCCTATGGTTCATGGCGCTCTCCACCTCAGATTTGGTGGCGGACAGTCTGTCGGTATCCTCCGTTGGAGAAGGATCCGGCTCGCGTCTTGCGCTTGCCTCCCCCTCCAGGCCGGGCGCTGGAGCCTGGCCGGTGTTGGTCGGATTGGCAATTCCTGCGCTCGCAGTCCGGCGAGTGCTTTTTCTCCTACAAAGATCATGAGCACTCAGACGTTTCCTCGGAACGTTGCTCTAAAAATTCAAATACGAGCTATACCTTTGTGGCGACGTTTCCGTCCGCACTGCGCTCCTTTTCCGCCTGCTGGTTCGGACTGACCTCTGTTGGTCGGCCGCCGCGAGCTCGGCTTCCTGCCGGAAAGGCGCTTCCTACAAAATACCATCGTTCGCGAAGGCCAGAAATGGGCAGGGATGAGATAATGGTGTCCGGACTTCGGTCGCGGTCACCTGGGAAGCCGGACTTAGCCCAGGGTAGTCTGCCGTAATGGCGACCAAAGCATTGTCTATGCTGAGCTGGTGATACACCCCGTCGATCAGCTCCACCTTGATATCCGGGTCCTCTTCGGAGGCCGGATCTAGGGATCCTTCTGGATGCTTGGGTTGCGGAGCAGGACTTACCATGTCCTCCACAGTTCGGCGTAGATCCTGCGCCGAAGACATAATGTAAGAAGCTTAAACATCGAAAGCATGGGTTGGGCCCTTCAAGGTGTTCACTTACCCATCCTCTGGGGTTGATCATGGAAAACCCATTCAAAGGGTTCGTTCGAAGGAAATCCTCCTTCTCCCCCTTGTACAGGCTGGACAGGATCTTCACCAGATCCTCGGTCGAATCCGGCCCTTTGCGGCCGTGCCGGGTAGCATCGTCTTCCCCGTTGAAATCCCACATGGGGTGGCCTCTGTATTGCAGTGGCTGTACCCCTCGCTTGATGCATGTCGCCATGACTCCGATCATGGTCAAGCCGGAATGAGCCATTAATCTTATACGGCCCGTCAAGTAGTGGACGCTCTTGTCTCCCTCCAATCGGGGGCTCTGTGGGCGCCAGCTAAGGCGTTTCTTCAAGGGAGCAGCACTAAACTCCGGGAGGCCGATCCGAACTGGGTCTGGCAGCGGAGCGTCTCCTATATAAAACCACTCCGAGGGCCAGTCTTCGGACGCCTTCTTGGGAGTGCCGGATAGGTATCCGGTCCCGGCGATGCGCCATATTTCAGCGCCGCCCACTTGATATATGGACCCCTGGTAAGAACGGGGTACGAGGCAAAACAGCCTCTTCCACAATGCGAAATGGGGCTCAATGCCCAGGAATAGCTCGCAAAGAGCTACGTAGCCCGCGATATGCAGGACAGAGGCAGGCGTGAGGTGGTGGAGCTGGAGTCCGTAGAACTTCAGGAGCCCGCGGAGGAACAGATGTATTGGAAATCCGAGTCCCCTTGTCAGATAAGGGACAAAACATACTCGCTCCCCCTTATTGGGGCTTGGAGTGTCCTCCGCCTGTCTCCCACCTTGATAAGTAACCAGTCCGGCCCGGACTAGGATCATGAAGGCCGGAGGGAGGAATCCCCCCGTTTGGAGCTTCACAAGCTCGTTGTGCGAAATAGAGCACCTCCTCCAATTCCCCAGCGGTGGGCTGGGAGCGCGTGAAGAAGAGTCGCGTTGACGATCCATGGTGGAATGGATTTCTAGGTTAAAGGCGCTTCGATGGAGTATTCGTGGGAGGAAGATGGTGTGGTTTGGATCTGGATTCTTGCCTCTTTTATAGGCGGGCGACTCGCACAATTGGGGGGTGAAATGCAAAATACACCCTGGCTTTTCGCATTCGTGCGACGCGTGGAAGAGGGCCATTATTTGGCATAGAAGCCGAGGAACACAGTATTCAAGATGAAGCCGGACACTGTTCGGCAGGTACATGGAAATTGAAGGGAGAACCCGCCTTGCAACGCCGAAGACTACAAACGCGCTGGACTTATCATCATTGAAGCCTGGTTCGGGGGCTACTGAGGGAGTCCTGGACTAGGGGGTGTCCGGACAGCCGGACTATCATTATCCGCCGGACTCCAAGACTATGAAGATACAAGATTGAAGACTCTGTCCCGTGTCCGGATGGGAATTTCCTTGGCATGGAAGGAAAGCTTGGCAATACGGATATGTAGATCTCCTACCATTGTAACCGACTCTGTGTAACCCTAGCCCTCTCCGGTGTCTATATAAACCGGAGGGCTTTAGTCCATAGGACAACATACATTACAACAATCATACCATAGGCTAGCTTCTAGGGTTTAGCCTCCTTGATCTCGTGGTAGATCTACTCTTGTACTACCCATATCATCAATATTAATCAAGCAGGACGTAGGGTTTTACCTCCATCGAGAGGGCCCGAACCTGGGTAAAACATTGTGTCCCTTGTCTCCTATTACCATCCGCCTAGACGCACAGTTCGGGACCCCCTACCCGAGATCCGCCGGTTTTGACACCGACAGCTGGGGTTGGGGTCGCATTGCTACGCGTGCTCGGAACGTGCCAGGCGGTCTTGTTGTAGGTTACTTCGGGCGCGCTTGACAGTGTCTGGACGTTTAGTAGTCGGACTCGAGAATTGCCTTAAGAGGCTGCTTTATACTTCCGCCGCGAGAGCCGCTGTATGCTCCTCCGTTCGGAGAGAGCGTTCGGTATTTCCATTGACCGTAATGACTCCTCGAGGGCCTGGCATCTTGAGCTTGACGTATGCGTAGTGCGGCACCGCATTGAACTTTGCAAATGCGGTTCGTCCGAGCAGTGCACGATAGCCGCTGCGGAACGGGACTATGTCGAAGATTAACTCCTCGCTTCGGAAGTTATCCGGGATCCGAAGACCACTTCAAGTTTAACTGAGCCTGTATAGTTGGCCTCTAGACCTGGTATGACGCCTTTGAAGGTCGTCTTTGTGGGTTTAATCCTTGAGAGATCTATGACCATCTTGCGCACTGTATCCTGATAAAGCAGGTTCAGGCTGCTGCCGCCATCCATCAGGACTCTATTGAGGTGAAATCCGTCGACGATTGGGTCTAGAACCAATGCGGCAAATCTGCCATGGCGGATGCTAGTGGGGTGGTCCCTTCGATCAAAAGTGATCGGGCAGGAGGACCACGGATTGAACTTTGGGGTGACTGGCTCCATCGCATATACGTCCCTGAGTGCATGCTTCCGCTCCCTTTTGGGTATGTGGGTTGCGTATATCATCTTCACGGTCCGCACTTGTGGGGGGGACACCCTTCTGTCCTCTATTGTTCGGCGGCCGGGTGTCCTCCTCGTCATCGCTATGCAGCCCCTTGTCGTTGTTTTTGGTAGTTAACTTGCCTGCCTGCTTGAACACCCAACAATCCCTGTTGGTGTGATTGGCTGGCTTTTCGGGGGTGCCGTGTATCTGGCACGAGCGATTGAGTATTCGTTCCAAATTGGACGGGCCCGGAGTATTTCTTTTGAATGGCTTTTTCCGCTGACCTGGTTTAGAGCCTCTGAATCCGGCATTGACTGCCGTATCCTCAGTATTGTCGCCATTAATGCGGCGCTTGTGCTTGTTGCAACACGACTTGCCGTTGGTGTCCTTGGTATCCGAATTACCAGGGCTCTTCGTCATGTTGTTACTAGGAGCTAGCCAGCTATCCTCTCCCGCGCAGAAGCGGGTCATGAGTGTTGTGAGGGCTGCCATGGATTTCGGCTTTTCCTGTCCTAGGTGCTGGGCAAGCCACTCGTCGTGGATGTTATGTTTGAAGGCTGCAAGGGCCTCTGCATCCGGACAGTTGACGATTTGATTTTTGTTGGTTAAGAACCGTGTCCAGAATTGTTTGGCCGATTCATCTGGCTGCTGAATTATGTGGCTTAGGTCATCAGCGTCTGGTGGTTGCACATATGTGCCCTGGAAGTTATCAAGGAATGCGGCTTCCAGGTCTTCCCAACAACCAATTGATTCCGCTGGCAAGCTGTTGAGCCAATGCCGAGCTGGTCCTTTAAGCTTGAGTGGGAGGTATTTGATGGCGTGTAGATCATCACCGCGGGCCATGTGGATGTGAAGGAGATAGTCCTCGATCCAAACCGCAGGATCTGTTGTGCCATCGTATGATTGAATGTTTACGGGTTTGAAACCCTCGGGGATTTGATGATCCATTACTTCGTCTATGAAGCATAGTGGGTGTGCGGCGCCTCTGTATTGGGCTATATCATGACGCAACTCAAATGAGCTTTGTCTACTGTGTTCGGCCCGGCCGGAATTGTTGTATCCGGCGTGGCGGTTGTCATCACGTATCGTGGGGCGCCCACACGATTCGTAGATCGATATTATTTGTCTTTCCTTGTCCTCCAATATGTCTCGCAGGTCTGGCGCATTCCCCCGTGGCTTTATACTTTTTGAGCGACGCCGGGGTGCGGCTTTAGCGGAGGGCCTAGAGGCTTCTCTGTCGCGGCCACGAGGTGGCCAGTCGGCCGCGTCATGCGTTGGTGATGTAGGTTTGGGTGCTTCCTCCTCTAATTGGGGTAGCAGCTTGTGTTTTGGGTAGCTCTTGGAGGGGCGATCAAGTTTGTACTCTTCGGTTGCAAGGACTTCGGTCCATCTGTCAGCTAGCAAGTATTGGTCAGCTCTAAGCTGCTGCTGCTTTCTCTTGAGGCTGCTTGCCATGGCCATAAGCCTGCGTTTGAAACGCTCTTGTTCGACGGGATCCTCGGGCACGACAAATTAGTCGTCGTCGAGGCTTGCCTCGTCTTCGGAGGGAGGCATATAATTATCATCCTCTACCTCTCTGTCTGCCGCTCTCTCATGAGGGTTGGCTTCTCCATCCTCCTGCACTGAATCCTGCTGGAGGGGGTTGTCTTCGGCACTGTCTGGGGTGTTATTATCTCCCGTGCCGGAATCACCGTTTTGGCTGTGGCGGGATTTAGAGCGGCGCCGTTGACGTTGGCGCTTGGGCTGTTTCTTGGAGGGGTCATCCTCCGTTGTTCCATCGCCATTCCCATACTTTGGGATGTCCACCATGTAAATGTCGTATGACGAGGTGGCCTTCCAGTGCCCTGTAGGCGCTGGTTCTTGGTCGTCTCCTGCATTGTCATCCATACCGTCGATGTCTTCGAAGTCGAAGTCTAGCATGTCGGTTAAGTCATCGACAGTGGCTACGAAGTGGGTTGTGGGTTGGCTTTGAATTTCTTCGTCGTCTGCATCCCAACCGTCCTGACCATAATCCGGCCAGGGCTCTCCTGATAAACAGAGACACTTTAGCGAATTCAGGATGTCGCCAAAGGGCGAGTGCTGAAAGATGTCCGCAGCGATGAACTCCATGATCGGCGCCCAATCGGATTTGATTGGAAGGGGCGCGGAAGGTTCGGAGTCCGGAGAGGAGTCCGGCACCTTGGAGTCACGAGCTTCACAAAGGACAGGGTTGGTATTCGGCTCAATCGCCGTAGAGGTAGCAGCCCCCGAGGCGGTGTCCAGCCACCCGGCCTCGATCGGCGCAGTCGGCTCCGAGCTAAGGGTCGGAGCGGACACTTGTGCGGCCTCCAGGGCACTGTCAGGCCGCAGAGCTAGATTATGCCCATCGTGACAGTGCGGCGCGCTTGGCTGTGGCTCGAACCCGTCGAAGATCAAGTCTCCGCGGATGTTAGCCGTATAGTTCAAACTTCCAAATTTGACCTAATGGCCAGGGGCGTAGCTTTCAATCTGCTCCAGATGGCCAAACGAGTTGGCCCGCAGTGCAAAGCCACCGAATACGAAGATCTGTCCGGGGAGAGAAGTCTCACCCTGGACCGCGTCGTTGTTGATGATCGAAGGAGCCATCGGGCCTAAAGGTGACGACACAGAGGAACTCTCAATGAAAGCACCAATGTTGGTGTCAAAACCAGCGGATCTCGGGTAGGGGGTCCCGAACTATGCGTCTAGGCGGATGGTAAAAGGAGACAATGGACACGATGTTTTTACCCAGGTTCGGGCCGTCTCAATGGAGGTAAAACCCTACTCCTACTTGATTAATATTGATGATATAGGTAGTACAAGAGTAGATCTACCACGAGATCAGAGAGGCTAAACCCTAGAAGCTAGCCTATGGTATGATTGTTGTTCGTCCTACGAACTAAAACCCTCTGGTTTATATAAACACCGAAGAGGGTTAGGGTTACACAGAGTCGGTCAATGGTAGGAGATCTACATATCCATTTTGCCAAGCTTGCCTTCCACGCCAAGGAAAGTCCCATCTGGACACGGGACGGAGTCTTCAATCTTGTATCTTCATAGTCTAGGAGTCCGGCCAACGGTGATAGTCCGGCCATCCGGACACCCCCTAATCTAGGACTCCCTCAAGGGGAAATGGACCAAGTATGAATATAGTTGCTTTGCAGCTGCCAAAATGGTCTAGAAATGAAGATTATGATGGTGCACTCACATGGAGTGTCACCTAGGGCTAATATTGGGCAAAGCTTGATAATTTGGAGATATTAAGATGCTGTAAAAAGATCATGCTAAATGGAGAAGCCAAAATAGCACTTGCTTCACAAACATCATTTCTGTCCAGAAACTTGGAATAATTATGGTGATCAAATGGATCAATTAAATGATTCCAATTTGGTGGAGAGATGTTTTATGGGTATAAGAATGATCTGGTAATTTATCAGGATTTTTGAAGCAATATAAAATGCATTTGCTTCACAACCTCAAAATATTGCCAGAATCAAACATTTGCTCCTGTGCTCACATAGAAGATTGGATGGGTCTGCAAATGTGTGGAGGGGGTTAATATGAGCACATTAAGAAGGGTGCAAAAGTTCAACTCATTTGGGTACTCCTAGCTAGTACTTCCTTCACAAAGTCTTCTGTTTGGCAGAAACTTTGAAAATTCACTGAGGAAGATTGGCTAGGCAAATAAATTTGAACTTGTGCATGACCCAATTATTTGGTCATATAAACATGACCAAAAAGGTTGGGAGCCACTAGGAAAAATATAAATGACACTTCCTTCACAAAGTGCCATTCAGGGCAGAATAGAAAAAGGAATATTGGGGAATTATTTTTTTACATGGCAATGAAATTTTTTGCCATATTTGATCAAGATATGACCCAATAAATTTATGAGAATTATTTGGGAATTTTAGGAGTGAGGGAATATTGGTTGCTTCACAACCTAGGCCAATTTGAGTCATTCCTTTAACAGAAAACGAATATTCCCAATAAAACGAATATTGGGATCTGGGCTAGGATGAAAATGAATGGGTCTAGGGAAGGATTTGGGAATGACAAGACACTCTGGAAGCAAAGAGGTGGGTATCTTCTTCAGTTTCCAGACCAAAGAGCCACGGAAAAAGAAAATTTAGGCAAAAACCACGGAAAAACAAAAGAAAAAGAATGGGCAAAAAATCAGGCTATCACACGCGCACACTTTGGTGCCGCGTGCATCCTCGACGAGCCGGGTGTTGATCTGCTGGTCGTGCCACAGTGCTAACGCCACCCTCGGCACCCTGAAGCCGACCGTGTCCAGCAACGATGAGCGTGTCATTCACCGCGGTTGCCGTGTCCAGCGACGATGAGCGTGTCGCTCACCGCGGTCACCACTTTGCTTTTGTCTCTATCACAGAGCCCACCAAAGTTGATGAGGCATTTTTGGAGCCTGAGTGGATTCAAGCTATGCAAGAGGAAGTACATCAATTCGAGCTCAACAATGTCTGGGAACTTGTCAAGCGACTAGAAATACGCAAGCACAATATCAGCGGTACCAAATGGATCTACCGCAACAAGCAAGATGAAAATGGCCTTGTGGTGAGGAATAAGGCTCGTCTTGTAGCTCAAGGTGAGGGAGTCCTTGAATAGGGGCTTCTTGGGTGTCCGGGCTGTGTGATATGGGCCGGACTAATGGGCCGTGAAGATACAAGGTAGAAGGCATTCCCCCATGTCCGGATAGGACTCCTATGCGTGGATGGCTAGATTGGCGTCCGAATGTATAATTTCCTTCTTCTGCAAGTCTACTCTATACAACCCTATGCCCCTCCGGTGTATATATAATCTGGACAGTTCAGTCTATAGAGATCATCAGAATTCATATAGGCTAGACATATAGGGTTTCGCCATTACGATTGTCGGTGGAAACGATACCTATGGGATCATGAAGATCCCTTCTACGGTTGGCAGGCGTGGGGTTGTGCAAAGAGCAGGTCTAGTAGTTAGCACAAGTAGATTTTACCCAGGTTCGGGCCGTGTGGATGCGTAATACCCTAGTCCTGCTTTGGTGTATATTTGAGTGCTCTTGAGTTCTTGAACTAGCTATGATGCGTGCGTAGTCCAAATATTCGGAATCATTCCTTAGTACGCCTCGGGCCTCCTTTTATAGGTAAAAGGGGTCGCCATAGTGGCACATAGGAGGTGGAAAGCACGTATATTGTACAAGCTTATCGCTCGACATTACAGGACAAAACACATTCAATGCGCTACTTAGGTGTCCTCTTGCTTTATCGGGGACGGTAATCAAGCCCGTCCCGTCCGTCGCCGCTTCTCCTTGCTCCGACACGCATCCAGGCCAATGGGGCATGCAACGCCATGTAGGCAGGCAGGCTGCTGAGCTGCTGTGGTGGCAGGGTCTTCACGAAGATCTGGATGCCACCACGTAGGTTCCTGACTAGTTGACTTAGGAGCCACGTACTGCCACTTGGGTACTTGTTTATTTGGTGGCTTGGCTGCTGAGCTAGGGCAGCGATGGGGTGGCAAGGCCTTGCCGCGGTCTTGCGGATCTGGAAAGGGTCTTGCCAGGGCTTTGTGAGCGCCCTTGGCAAGAGTCTTGCCGGGGCCCCATGGTTA
The DNA here is from genome assembly GCA_963921465.1 of Triticum timopheevii. NCBI lineage: Eukaryota > Viridiplantae > Streptophyta > Magnoliopsida > Poales > Poaceae > Triticum > Triticum timopheevii. The sequence goes on along the minus strand of OY997266.1, from coordinate 189,273,575 downwards.
TCTTCGGCAGGAGCCTTGCCGGGGCCTCGTGGGCATCCTCTGCAAGGAGCCTCGCAGTTGTCTTGTCTTCTGGTTCTTATCTAGGCCTCGTAGGCCCTTTATCTTCACAAAGATCTGCATGCCACCATGCAGGCGCTTCCCGAGCCTTGGTTCCAACATAGTCGATGGTGTCGGAACTCTCAGGATCAATGGTGGCGGCGATGCTGGTGTTGGGTGAGCTGCCCGGCAAAGCCCTTGCTGGGGGTATGTAGGCCGCCCGGGCAAGGGTCTTGCCAGGGGAAGCCCATCTTGTTGCTTGCCCTTTTGCGCCTCTGTCTTGGCGCTGCTCTAGTAGTCTTGTACTTTTGCTTCCATCCTCTGCCTTGCTAAGTGTGGCCATAGGTGCAGCTCCAACTACCCGTGCACAAGTAAAGGGTTACAAAGAGGGCCCCTACTTTTGTACACCGACAGGAGCCCCCGGGCCTGGGCCACACATAAGCACGACGCGTTGTTGGGCTAGGCCCTAAACGGTGCGCGGGCACACGGGTCTAAGTTTTACCGCAGTAACTTCCTTGCCAGTTGCGCTTCCCCATGACCTGTGTTGAATGCATGATGTGGGGGTTGTGTGCAGGGCGGTTGCGGCACGCTTGCATCACATTGTGGTAAATGGTAAAGAGGTGGCCCGTGCCTCCCCCATAGAAAATAGAAGAAGCCGCAGGGGCGCGGCTCATTTACTAAGTGGACTCAGATTGTGGCCATGATGGCGCCCGCGCCCCGGGATCACGTGGCATGAAACGGCCGTTCCACTTGCCATCTGAATCCCAGCTCCGCCCCCACGTGTCCTCCATGCGTCGGGGGGGGGGGGGGCAGGCGATGGACACAGAGGGTATGGGCTTTAATGTCGGTGCGGGGGGCCAAGCGCCGCTGGTTGGTGCAGCGGGTCGGTTATGTCCCCTTGCGCCTCCGGCGGTTGGATTGGTTGATTGGGGCAGTTGCCCTCAGGCTCACTCGGCCCCGCCCCCTATAAAAAGGGAGAGGGACAGCATCTTCCCACATCCATCTTCTTTCAATCTGACCCCTTTCCTTCCCTCTTCATGGTGAGAGGGCGCGGTCGTGGCCGTTCTTCCGTGGAGGCGACTAGGTCTTCCTCCCGCCAGATGGCTGCGGCCGTTAAGGAAGAGTTGGATGCTCAAGGTGAAGGCCACTTCCAAGGCAGAGGCGCCGGCCAGGGCCACGGTCGGCGAGGTGGTCAAGGCAGAGGTGGGCGCGGATGGGGGACACCCGCGTCGTCATCATCTCCATCGCCATCTCCTCCATCTCCTCCTGCTTCGTCGACCGGCCATGTAAGGGACATGACACTTGAGTTTATCCCGCAACTGCATGAGCTGCCACGCAGCCGCCTTCGTCTTCCCAAAGCGTTCGCAAGGGTGCTGGAGGTTGACCGGCCGCCGAGGTTGAGGCTTCACATGAAGGGGTGTTGCAATGGCAACATGTGGGCGAACACAAGGTTCCCCGCCACTCATGTAATGTTCCTCCGTCGGGGTTGGAAAACCTTTTCATGCGCTCACTTCTTGATGAAGGGGCACGTCCTCCACTTTAAATTAGTTGAGAGCGACCTGCTCTCCGTTAAGGTCTTCAGGCGCTCGGGAATCAGGTTAGGGTGCTGCATGGAGAGCTCGACCGATGACGAAAGCTCCGCCTTGAGCGATAGTGACGAGGAGGACACCGGTGGGGAGGACGACGAGGACTGGTCCGACTAGGCATCGGACACGCCGTCCTCATGCGATGACGACATCACCATCATCTGCACCTGGCCTTTCCCTTGGCAGAGCGATTTGCGGGGGGTGGGGCCAGCTCCTTGAACTTCTCGGGGTCGCCTCCTTGGGCGGCTGGGTGGGAAGGCTGAAGAAGATGAAGAAGGCGGATGGCGGGCCGTCAAGTCAGAGTATGATGGCACGAATGCCTTCGTCTCATATTCTCGGCCCGCTGTCTCATCTTTCGGCTCTTCTCCCGGCACCACCATCACCAGCCCTCTTGCGGACGGCCGCCGGGACGTTCTCTGGGTGTCTTCTGCCACTCGTACCTCGCCTAGGCACTCCTTTTGCCCTCCTGCTATCTTGTTCCGTTTCATGAGGAGAGAGGCAAGAAAGGGATTACAGGCATCTTATCTCTTTTTAGTTTTTAAACCTATGGGCACTTGTTAGATTTAAACCTTGTAATCCCCTTGCTCATGTTTACATTCCGTATGAACTGTACTTGTTAACAACGTATTAATAAAGAAAAGGGTGTTTGCATGGTTTTTTTTTGTGCGTGAGCGAGGGCCACACCAAGGAACGAATCCTTGTCACTTTAAAGTAAACATTGTTACCCGGCAACAGACCTTCCATCCTCCTGCTCTATAGCTTGACTACACTCATGCTCTTGGCAGAGGTCTTGGCAAAGTAGGATTAGGCCCTTCGCTCGTTCCCTTCCCATCACACTACAACCAAGTTCTAGCCCAAAGTAAGGTTTTTGGACGCGGGAAAGAGGGAGCATGGTGGTATAAGAGTGAGCGGAGTTTCGTACGTTCAAGTTCCATGCGGGAGTCTAGAGTGGGGGATGAAAGACTTATCTGATTCTGCAACCCACGGCAACCCTCGCTTGCCATGGTTGGACCTTTGGATCTGCAGCCCCCAGCGGCCTTGGCTTGCTGGGGATGGGGCGGCGGCCTGTTTCCTTTCTTCCAAATAGCTCAGAAGAAACGGCGGTGCATACTGTGAACCAAAAAAGGACGGAAAAGAACAGAGAAACGCACACTCGACCTCTATGCTAGGGGTTAGTCGCCGCTAAGCACTATCAACCCTAACAATAAGAGAGAGACTCAACCTAGCATGCATACTAAAACTTAGGGCGCCAACGCTTCATTTATTTATGCTCAGGGTCTGCGCCTCGCTTTGTACAAAGGGTTACATGCCTTGACGGCAAGGCTTGTACAAAAAGTGGTCTACCAGGGGGCCAGCAACCGCGCCTTATGGGTAAAACTTGCGAAGATGTTCGATGTTCTAGGAGTTGCTCACTGGAATACCATCGTCGGTCTCCAGGCGAACTGCGCCGGGCCTGGTGACTCGTATTACCCGATAAGTGCCTTCCCACTTCAGCGTCAACTTGTTGGAATTCTTGGCCGACTGAACACACCGAAGAACAAGGTCGCCTTCCTCAAAGCTTCGGGCATGAACCTTGCGGCTATGGTAGCGGCACAAGGCTTGCTGGTAGCGTGCTGCTCGCACAGCCGCCCGAAGACGATCTTCCTCAAGGAGCGTTGCATCATCTTGCCACAATTGCTCTTGCTCAAGCTCATCATAAGCGAGCACTCGGGGTGACTCGTATGTGAGTTCCGTGGGGAGAACTGCTTCTGCGCCGTAAACGAGGGAGAAGGGTGTCTAGCCAGTGGCATGATTTGGTGTCGTTCTGATTGACCAAAGAACCGCCGGCAAATCATCAATCCAGCGTCATCCGCACTTGTTTAGCCTGTCAAAAGTATTTTTCCGGAGGCCTCGCAGTACTTCAGCATTTGCCCTCTCCGCCTGGCCGTTGCTTCATGGATGTGCAACAGAAGCAAAACAGACACTGCTGCGGAGGTCTTGAATGTACTGCATGAAGGTGCGGCTTGTGAACTGCGTGCCTTTGTTGGTGATCACTCTATTTGGCACACCAAAATGGCAGACTAGCCCCTTGAAGAACTTGACGGCTGATTGTGCTGTCACCTTTCTCACTACTTCCACCTCCGGCCACTTTGTGAACTTGTCGATTGCAACGTAAAAGTACTCAAAGCCCCCGACAACACGGGGAAAGGGGCCCAGTATGTCGAGCCCCCGGACCGAGAATGGTCAGGAGAGAGGTATTGTTTGGAGGGCTTGAGCTGGTTGATGAAGCTTCTTTGAATGGAACTGACACGCTTCACACTTGGTTACTAGTGCAGTTGCATCCTGGAGGGCAGTGGGCCAGAAGAAACCTTGCCGGAATGCCTTGCCAACAAGGGCTCTCGACCCTATGTGGGAGCCCCATATGCCTCCGTGTATCTCTGCAAACACCTCCAGCCCGTCCTCCCGGGGAATGCACTTCAATTTCACACCGTTTGGTCTTTTTCTGTACAAAACGTCGTCGACGAATTGGTACATGGCAGATCGACGGGCTACTTTCGCCGCTTCTTCCAACTCCTCAGGGAGCTCCCCTGTTTGGAGAAATCGAACAGTATGTTGTGCCCATGCCAGAGCTTGAGGCTCGATGGCAAGGACTAAAGGCATCTCTTCAGCTGCGGGAGCGGTCGTCTCCATGGCAAGGGCTTGAGGCCCTACCAGAGACTATTGCTCCTCGACTAGCTTAGCATCTCCGGCAACATCTTTGCCGGTAGCTCCTGGGAGCTCAGCGGGAAAGTACTTGTCGGGGCTCAACTTCCTTCGCTTATCCTGCCTTGCCGATGGTTCCACGGACGGCTGAGTTAGTTGGAGCACAAAGGTCCCTGGTTCCACAGGTAACTTTAAGGCAACATGTTTTGATAGGTTGTCAGCAATGTTGTTCTCTACACGAGTTAGATGCTCTGCCTGGAGACCATCAAAATGTTCCTCCAACTTTCTCACTTCATCTACATAGGCCTCCATCAACGGGCTCTAATAATCTTTGTTGACTTTCTTGACGACAAGCTATGAGTCACCTCTAACGATGAGCTTTCTTATTCCGAGGTTCACCGCGATGCTAAGACCGGCAAGTAGCCCTTCGTAATCGGCGGTGTTGTTCGTTGACCTCTCCCTGGGAAAGCGCATCTGGACTACATACTTGAGGTGCTCTCCGGTGGGCGCGACAAGCAGCACACCAACGCCGGTGCCTTGCAGCGAGAAAGCCCCATCAAAGTACATAATCCAGTCATGACTTGTTTCCTTACCGGGGAGAATAGTCTCTTGAATCTCTTCGTCGGGCGTCGAGGTCCACTCCGCAATGAACTCCGCCAAGACTCTACTCTAAATTGTTGAAGTACTCTCAAACTTCAGACCAAAGCTCGACAGTTCCAACTCCCATTCCACAATCCTCTTGGTTGCATCTGGGTTGTGCAAGATCCGTTGCAACGGGAGGCGGGTGACGACGGTGATCTCATGTGCTTGGAAATAATGACGCAGCTTCCTTGAGGCCATAAGGGGGCCCAAGAGCAATTTCTGCACACCGGAGTACCTGGATCTAGCCCCCTACAAGAGGGAGCCGACAAAGTAAACTGGGTGCTGCATCATCTTCTTCTTCTTCACCACTTCATGTGCTTGCGCCGTTTTTGCCCCACCGGCATCAGACTCTACCCAGGGCCCTGCCTTGCCGGCACTAGACCCTACCAGGGGGCCTGGCTCGCCATCCGTCAGCTTTGCCATTGCTACCACTTCCTCGTCGACCTCCCTCTGCGCCACTAGTGCAGCACTGACCACTTGATTCTTTGCCGCCAGATACATCAACAATGGTTCTTGTGGTTTAGGTGCAACTAGTATTGGCATAGAGGAGAGGTATCTTCAAATCCTGCAGCGCTGCTTCGGCCTCTGGGGTCCATTCCATTGGGCCGGCCTTTTTCAGAATTTTGAAAAAGGGAAGGGCGTGCTCAGTAGATTTGGAGATGAACTTGCTCAAGGCAGCAACACAGCCAGCAAGCCAACGCACATCCTTGACTCGCCTTGGCGCCTCAATTTGCTAAATTGCTTTGATCCTGTCGGGGTTCGCCTCGATCCCATGTTGTGACACAAAGAACCCGAGAAGCTTGCCGTACGGAACACCAAAGACACAGCTCTCAGGGTTCTACTTGAGGATAATCTTGCGCAAATTTGCAAATGTTTCTTCTAAGTCTTGTATGAGTGTTGCCCTGTCCTTGGACCACTATGTTATCCATATAAGCTTCCATATTTCTATGTAGCTATGGCTCAAAACCAATTTTGACATCTCTTGCAAATGTTGAACCAGCGCTTTTCAACCTGAAAGGCATTCGTATAAAACAATACATACCACATGGGGTGATAAACGCGGTCTTCTCTTCGTCTTCTCTTGTCATGAAGATCTGGTGGTATCCTGAGTAAGCGTCAAGGAATGACAGCAAGTCACACCCGGCCGTGGAGTCCACGATCTGGTCAATGCGCGGCAAAGGGAAAAGATCCTTTGGACAAGATTTATTGATGTCTGTGTAATCAATACACAACCTCCACTTCCCATTTGCCTTGCGCACTACTACCGGATTGGCCAACCACGTTGGGTGGAGCACTCTGACCAAGCCTGCCGCTTCCAACTTCCTGATCTCCTCTGTGATGAACTTTTGTCGTTCCAAAGCTTGCTTCCTGACCTTCTGCTTGATTGGCCGCGCATGAGGACAGACAGCAAGATGGTGCTCAATCACCTCCCTGGGAACGCCGGGGATGTCAGATGCTTGCCATGCAAACACATCGACATTCGCCCGCAAGAAGGTGACGAGCACGCCTTCCTATTTGTTGTCGAGGGTGGAGCTTATGGTGAAACCTCCTCCCGTGCCATCCTCCTTCACGAGCACCTTCTTGGTCTCTGGTGGTGCAGCTCTGGATTTATTGCTCTTGTTGGTGGAGCTCTCTGGCACGTCCTGGATGGGAGCACATCACTCCGAAGAGGTGCGCTTGCCGGATGGGTGCGAGAGGTCTTGCCGGTCTTCTTCCCTCCCGGGGCTTCAGCGGCAGGAGCAAGTGCCTTGGCGACAGTTGCTACAACTGCCTCCCGGTAGAGTTGGTCGTTGCAGATCAGCGCGTCTTTCTTGTGGGAGGGGACGGTGATGATGCTCATCGGCCCATGCATCTTCAGCGTGTTGTAGGCGTAATGTGATGTCGCCATGAACTTGGCTAGTGCTGGGCGATCGAGCATCCCGTTGTAGGGCAAGGGGATCTAGGCAACATAAAAAACAGTCCTCTTTGTTCCATAGTTCAGCTCGCCTCCAAATGTAAAGGGCAGTGTGACCTTACCTTTAGGCTGAGTCCTTCCTGGATTGACCCCTTGAAACGTGCCCGTCTCTTCGAGGTCTCCATTAGGAGTCTGCAGCCTTTTGACCACAACATGCGAGATCAAGTTCAGACCGGTCCCACCGTCAACTAGCACTTTTGTCACCTTGAGGTTGCGTATTTTTGGTGAAACCAACCATAGCAAACATCCGAACGCAGTTGTGCGATCAGGGTGATCCTCGGTGTCAGAAATGATAGGCGTGCTGGACCACTTCAGTGGCTTTTTAGCATCGAATGATGGTTCCGCCGCCGTGATCTCACGTGCCCACTGCTTGAGTTTGCGGTGAGAGGTGTGCAGCAAGGCGCCACCGTCGGCGCACATGGCCTCCGTAGCTTTCTGGAACTCATGCTCGCCGGACTCGTCGTCCACATCATGATCGTCGTCTTCCTGCTTCTTGTCGTGGCCCCAAGCGGGCCTTTTGTCACATCCCTAGTTGTGGTATGACCTAGACTAGCTAGTGTTGTGTGCATCATGTTTAAATTTAATTTAAATTTGAAATGGGGATTTGTGAAACCCTCAGAATTATTTCTGGAAATGACCCAAATAAAAATTGCTCCAAAAGGTTCCAAGCAAATGCTCATGTTTCTCTTTGAAAATATTGGACAGAGATAAAAATCAAACCGATATTTTTAGGAGATCATAAGTATTTATTTTGGGCATTTGGAATTAATGCATAATTATTTGCATTGGATATATATATAAATATATATGTTATATATATAATATATGTCTAAATATTATGCCATTTGTTGAGGAGCTCTGCAATAATACCACTAGTTCCTACAAAAAGTGGCATAAGAAAATAAATTGGTTTAGTATTATTATTAAATCAAAACAAATGTTCGAAAATAGAAAAGAAAAAAGAAATGGAAAAAACCATACCTGGGCTTCTTACCTGGCGCCTCCGGCCGGCCAGCTCCTGTTCGGGCCCAGCCACCAGGGGCTCCCCCTGTCGTCTTCTACCTCCTGCTAGTGGGTAGGAGGGCGTGTGTTCCCCGCACGCCGGCACGCGCCGGCCACCTCCTGCCTCTCTGCCTGTCTCCTCGTCGCCCTGAGGATGCCACGCACCCCCCTGGACCGCGCTCTCTCTCCACCCATGCTTCTCCCCTTCTCTGCACTCTCTCTCTGTCGCGCGCCCGAGAATCACCGTCGCCGCCGCTCGCTGCCGCCACGGCCAGAGCCACCTCCTCTCCCTCCGCCCGAGTCCAGAAGCTCCGCCTCATTGCCCTAGCCCTCTCCGCTGAGCCACGCAGCGCCGAAAGCCCTAGAACGACCTCACCGAGCTCGTCTTCAACCTCCCGACGCCGAAGATCGCCATCGCCGCCCTGCACGCTCCGGGCCTCCCCCAAGCTCGCTGATGCCTCCTCCGGATCCGCTATGAGCCCCGCCGTCGAACCCCCCTCTCCCTTGCTCTTCTGGCGCCCTCTAGCCCCTCTGCCGCTCGAGCCGAGCTCCAGCCGCCGTCGTGAACTTCGCTCCGGCCACCCCTCCTCCTCCTTCCTGCCCCACCAGATGCACGAGAGCCCGGGCTACGCCCGGGTGCCCTTAGCCGCCGCCCCTATGGCCTGTAACGCGGACACCGCCTTGTCCCGTGGTCGCCGGCAACGACCTCGCTGGCCTGACAGGTGGAGCCCGCCGTCAGGTGATTAGCTTAAGCTAATCACCAACTAAGCTAACCCCCTAACACTGACATGTGGGCCCCAGTGCCCCCCTAATCTTTTAGTTAAGCAAATAACCCCCCCCCCCCCGGTTTAACCCTAAGACAATAATGTGTGGACCCCACACGTCAGGTTTGACCTAGTCAGTTCTGTTGACTTGCTGACGCAACCATGACATAGTGCTGACACAGTTACTCTATTCTAGATTTAAATTAAATAAGGAAAATCCAGAAAATGATATAAACTTCAAAAATTGATAGAAATTCAATCGTAGCTCAGATTGAAATAATTTATCTATAAAAAATTATCAGAAAAATTCAATCTATCCATCTGTACCAGTTTCATTCATGTCAAACCAACATATACCTATCGTATAAGTGAAACACTAAAATGGCTCATATAAAGAGCTTATTTTGGAGATTCATTTGAATCTTTTGTTCAAATGGATTTCATCCAAATAAAAGCTAGTTGCATTAGCTCAATCGGCATGACATATTCATGCCATGATAATGCATCATATTGTTGCATATGCTTGTGTTTTGATTGTTGACACCGTTCCTTCTCGATAGGTCCCGCTCCGGAGAGTGTTCCAGAGTACCTGTCTGAGGAGCAGTGCCCCCCTATTGATCTACCAGGCAAGCAAACCCCCTTGTTCATTCCGATACAATCATACTCTCTCGCTCCTGCTGTCAGTTATTGCATTAGCACAACAACGATCCAATTGCTACTTTGTGCTGCGGTAGCTGAACCCATTCCTCTGCATGACATGTCATTGCCACAGTAAATAGTTGAAACCCACTAGCATGTGTAGGAGTTGATTGAAGCCATTGTTGTGTTCCTACCATGCCATGCCTGCTATTGCTTAGAGTGTGTCAGCTCTGATTCATTGGGAATGAATTGGAGTGCATCGCTCTATGTTCTGATGCTGAGAGTGAAGTGTATGAACACAATTTGGTAAAGGTAGCGGTGAGAGGCCATGTAGGAGTACATGGTGGGTTGTCTCACTGGAACCGTCCTTAAGCACTGAGTTCTGTGTATGTTGTTATATGACTAGCTACTACCACACATTGGAATGCTTAAGTGCCCCTCTCGACTTATTAACCAACTTGATCTCTATCTAGGAGTTGCAATTAGTCTCTGGTGTTTGTAGGTAGTGTTAGTAGTCTACCAAGTGGCACCCGGCTAGGTGGGCTTGGGACAGACTAGGCACAGTGGCACGGTGTACCAAGTGGCACCCGGATGGTGGGCTTGGGAACCATGCTCACATTGTTTGGGGCCATGAGCGACACCCCGGCCGGATCTCCTTGCGGATGGAACCCGAATAGGCGATAAACCTGGACTAGAGTCTTGTGTGGTTAGTCAGGTCGTGGCCGACACCCTCGCTAGGCTTCCGCTTGAAGGTTGCCGAGATACATGATGTGTACATGGCGGTAAGTGGCGAGAGCGAGTGTGAAGAAGTACACCCCTGCAGGGTTATCATGATCTATTCAAATAGTCGGGTCCGTGGTTATGGACTTCTTGGATGCTTTCGTGGTACATAGACAACTTGAAGTGGATACTCTAAAATGCTCAAGACAAGTGTGAGTGCTATGGATGGCCTTCTCGTAGGGAGACAGGGATGAATCCATAGTTGTGTATTGTGTGGTGATTAGTGGACTCGTGTGCGCTATATCACCCTAAAGAAATTCTCGTAGTCGTAGAACAGAATAGCCACTGGGTCAAAGCTGGCTTGCTGCAACTAAACCCAAATTACCTTCTTGATACAATTGCATGTATGATAGGATCTGATGTAAGTCTTGCTGAGTACCTTTGTACTCATGTTGCTTTATTTATGTTTTAGCAGCGGAGACTTCGGTCTTACTAGTGTTCTCTTGGACTTCGACAAGTACCTTGTACCTCAGCTACGATCTAGATCGGATGTTGTAGATAGTCAGGCTCTTCAGCATTTTTCATTTGTAGATGTCTGTACCTAGACATGTAATGCTTCCGCTTGTTGCTTGTCTACTCTGAATGTTGGGTCATGTGACCCCTGCTTGTAATAAATGCTACATTGGCTCTTTGAGCCTTATCTATATGAGTTGTTGAGTTATGCTGTGATGCCATGTTGTACAACACATACTTGCATGTTATGCGTACGTGTAATGTGTATTGCCATGTGTGGGATCTGACCATCTAGTTGTTTATCCTTAGTAGCCTCTCTTACCGGGAAATGTCTCCTAGTGCTTCCACCGAGCCTTGGTAGCTTGCTACTGCTCCGGAACACTTACGCTGGCCAGCATGTGTCCTTCTTCGTTCCTGTGTCTGTCCCTTCGGGGAAATGTCTTGCGGTGTCTACCGGAGTCCTGTTAGCCTGCTACAGCCCGGATTCTCTGGGTCCTGCTAGCCCAGTTGCTACAGCCCGGTTTCACCCATTGATGACCGACACGTTCGTTGCTGGGTCATGTATGCCTGTCCCTGTAAGCTAGTGCCACTTTGGGGTTCACGACTAGCCATGTCAGCCCGGGGTCTTTGTCATATGGATGCTAGCGACACTATCATATACATGTGCCAAAAGGCGCAAACGGTCCCGGGCATGGTAAGGCGACACCCGTGGGAATACCATGCGTGAGGCCGCAAAGTGATATTAGGTGTTACATGCTAGATCAGTATGGCATAGAATCGAGGTCCTGACAGCTTTGGCATCAGAGCCTGACTGCCTATAGGATTACCAAGCCAAACTGGTCAAAGTTGAGTCTAGAAATTCTTTAGTTATGTAAGGGAATTTATTGTGGGAAGGAACGTAAGGATCTTTTTACTCCTTATACCTCATGGCCTTCTCATCTGAGTCATCCTACCTTTCTTATGGGGTTAAGGAACTAGGCTTTCTCTTGCGCTTATCAGGATCACGTGTTACTACTCCGTAGTCCCATAGGATTGGTTGATCAGAGTCATATTCCAGTGTTCGAGTACTTTCGGTGTAGTCTGTTTAGTATGATCCCAGAACCTTGAGTGATGATGTTGAGTATGTTACTACCCCATTTTAGCAGGATATCTCATTCTGAGCATTTTACTGCCGTTATGCTGCCAAAATTGCCCTAGGAGTTCGAGAGATACTAATTTCTTTGTCCTACATTCTGCAGTATATAGTTGATGCTGATCCGTCCTTGGTTTCGTTTCCCAGGATGTCATCAATTGAGCGAAGTTCTGTTGCTTGTAGCCAAAACCACGGAGATGGTAGGGATGAGGATCCTCCTGACCCGCCTTGCTTGACAAGGTTCATGTTAGAAATGGAGAGGAACAAGCATGAGTCTAACCGCTTGTTGGCACGTATTGAGGAGAACACCGCACATCAGTTCAAAGGGTCTACAACTAGGGGTGCAGGGCGGCGCCCGATCCGCCCCGCTTCGTAGGCAAAATAGGTTTCAGTTAGTTATAAACGCACCTCTCAGATTTAGTTTAATTTGAACTAATCCTCTATTTATGCGGGACTATGCGGGACGCTCGCTTGCATCCCTATCTGCAACCATTCATGACTTCATTCGCTTGCACCCACCTACCTTTCATCCTTCTATTGAGCCACTTGATGCAGATGACTAGCTCCGTAGCATCACTCATAAGCTGCGTTCCACGAACATAGCTGAAGATGATAAGGTCACCTATGCTACATACCACCTGGAAGGTCCTGCTAGTCTTTGGTGGTAGAACTATGAGGCTATGCTTCCAGCTGGCCAGATTCCTACCTGGAGGGATTTCTTTGAGGCTTTTCGCGAGCATCACATTCCCCAGGCCCTCATCGATCGCAAGAGAGAAGAGTTCTGTAGTTTCACCCAGAGTAAGATGGCTGTTGATGCTTACAGTAGAGAGTTTGAGAACCTCGCCCGCTATGCCACAGAAGAGGTGTCCACGGACGCTAAGAAGCACGCTAGTTTCCGGAAGGGTCTCAACCCCAAGTTGCGTCATGATCTCCACCTGCATCATTGTGATACATTCCAAGATCTTGTGAATGAGGCCATTAATGCAGAGACAGCTCAGTTCACTTACGAGGAGTCTCGTAAGCACACCCGTGATTTGGGATCTTCCTCCGGTTCTAGTTCTCAGAAGCGCTGGATTTGGGTTCCAAACTCCGCTCTTCCTTCCGGATATTCACCGAGGCCATCTTATGTGGTGCCTCCCCCAGCTCAGTTGTATGCTCCACCCAGGCCTATTGGTAGACCGCTTGTCAGTGCGGGTCCACGTCCATCTTCAGGGACTTGCTTCACATGCGGGACGACAGGACACTATGCACGTGACTACTCTCAGACTAGCTATGCTCCACCCCAGCCCGAGAAGATTGCTGGCTGTGTTAAGCCATCAAGCAAGACGATCAGTGCCAAGCCAGTTCACACTAAACATGGATGTGTGCATCATGTCTCAGCTAGAAATGCTCATGATGATCCAGATGTCGTTCTTGGTACACTCCTTGTCAACTGTCATCCAGCATTGGTTCTATTTGATACTGGAGCGTCTCACTCCTTCATTTCTGAAAGCTATGCTAGCTTGCACAACATATCATTTTGTGATATGCCCTCTCCACTGGTCATTCAAACACCTGGATCCAAATGGCAAACCTCTAGTGTAAGCCATGGTAACGAGATCCTTGTTGACAGACTTGTATTCCTTGCATCACTTATAGCCCTCAAGTCTACATATATTAACATCATTTTGGGTATGGACTGGATGAAAGCTCATTACGCGAAGATTGATTGTTACACCAGGTCCGTTCATCTTAAACACCCATCTGGCAAGATAGTCACTGTTTCCACTAGAGTTGCAAGGCGTCATCTCTATTCTCTTAATGCCAGCCCTCTTCCAGACCTTGAAGATATCCCGGTAGTCCGTGACTTCCCGGATGTCTTTCTAGAGGAACTGCCAGGTGTTCCACCTGACAGAGATGTAGAGTTCATCATAGATCTTATCCTAGGAACCGCTCCAATCTCTAGGAGACCTTACAAGATGGCACCCTTAGAACTAGCCGAGCTTAAGAAACAACTTGATGAGTCCTTGCAAAAGGGTTTCATCCGTCCTAGTTCTTCTCCTTGGGCTTGCCCAGTCCTCTTCATCAAGAAGAAGGATGGTATGGACCGGATGGTTGTATATTATCGGCCCATTAATATGGTCACGATAAAGAACAAATATCCGCTCCCAGGATCAACGACCTATACGATCAGCTCGATGGATCCTCAGTCTTCTCCAAGATGGATTTGAGGTTAGGTTACCACCAAATCAAGATCAGAAATGGGGACATCCCCAAGACAACCTTTGTCACTCTTTATGGCGAGTACGAGTACACCATCATGTCCTTCGGCCTGACCAACGCCCCAGCCACATTCTCCCGCTTGATGAACTCGATGTTCATGGAGTACTTAGATAAGTTTGTCGTGGTTTACCTCGATGATATTCTTATTTACTCGAAGAACGAGGAAGAGTATGACGAAAATCTTAGACTTGTGCTAGAAAAACTCAGAGAGCACCGCCTCTATGCCAAGTTCTCCAAGTGCGAATTTTGGTTGCCTGAAGTGACCTATCTGGGCCATGTGATATCTGGTAAGGGAATTGCTGTCAATCCCGAGAGAGTTAAGGCCGTTCTTGATTGGACTCCACCTGAAAAAGTTAAACAAGTTAGGAGTTCCCTTGGTCTAGCCATCTATTGTCGCTGCTTTGTTGAAAACTTCTCCAAAGTAGCCAAACCCCTCACGAAACTTCTCAAGAAAGGTAAAAAGTTTGAGTGGTCCCCATAGTGTGAGTACAACTTTCAGGAACTGAAAAGACGCCTGACTTCGGCTCCCATACTTGTGCCACCGGATTTCACTAAAGACTTTGTTATCTACTGCGACGCCTCACGACAGGGACTAGGTTGCATTCTTATGCAGGATCGTCATGTGATTGCCTATGCATCTCGACAGTTGCATCCACATGAGGAGAATTATCCTACACATGATCTAGAGCTTGCAGCCGTAGTCTCTGCACTCAGGACCTAGCGACATTACCTTCTTGGTAAACGTTGCGAGATCTAGACTGATCACCAAAGTCTCAAGTATATCTTCACACAACCAGACCTAAACCTTAGGCAAAGACGTTGGTTGGAGTTGATCTCAGATTACGAATTAGGGATTACCTACACTCCAGGCAAGGGCAATGTCATGGCTGATGCACTAAGTCGTAAATCCTATTGCAACAATCTCATGTTGCAGCAGGGCCAACCACTTCTCCATGAGGAATTTTGTAAGCTTAACCTTCACATTGCTCCTCACGGATTCCTTTCTATATTAGTGGCGAAACCTACCCTTAAGGATCAGATCATTACTGATCATAAGTTTGATAGGGGTGTTATCCGCATCAGGAGAAACATTAAGAAGGGAGTTGGTGGATGTTTCTCTATGGATGATTGAGGTGGTTTTTTCTTTGAGAATCGCTTGGTGGTTCCCAAGAATCAACATCTGCGACAATTGATTCTTAAGGAGGAGCATGAATCTCCTCTCACGATTCATCCCAGTAGTACTAAGATGTATCAGGACCTACGCCAAAGGTTCTGGTGGACTAGGATCAAGAGAGAAATTTCTCAGTTTATTGATAATTGTGACATTTGTCATCGCGTTAAGGTAGAGCATCAGAGACCTGCTGGCACCCTTCAGCCTTTAGCTATTCCTGAATGGAAATGGGATAAAGTTGGTATGGACTTCATCACCGGCTTTCCCAGGACCAAGAGAGGGAATAATGCTATCTTCGTAGTCATTGATCGTCTCCCCAAAGTGGCGCACTTCCTACCTATTCGAGAGAGTATCACTGATAGTCAGCTCGCTGACTTATATATTTCTCGAATAGTATCACTTCATGGTGTTCCACTAGAGATCAGTTTAGACCGTGGTAGTCTTTTCACTCATTTCTGGGAGAGTTTCCAAACTGCCATGGGAACCCATCTTTCCTTTAGTATCGCTTTCCACCCTCAGTCAAGTGATCAGGTGGAACGGGTCAATCAAATTCTCGAAGATATGCTTAGAGATTGCATTATCTCATTCGGTATGGATTGGGAGAAATGTCTTCCTTTTGCCGAGTTTGCTTATAACAATAGCTATCAATCCAGTCTCAAGAAATCTCCTTTTGAGATTCTCTATGGACGAAGATGTCGAACACCTTTGAACTGGTCAGAAACCGGTAAAAGACAATTCTTTGGACCGGACATGATCCTGGAGGCAGAAGAGCAAGTTCGCATCATTCGTGAGAATTTGAACACAGCCCAGTCTCGTCAAAATAGCCAGTATGATCGTCATCATAAGGATATGACTTATGAAGTTGGCGACAAAGCTTACCTTCGGGTTACTCCTTTGAAGGGTAACCATCATTTCAGTATCAAGGGCAAGTTGGCTCCTCGTTACATTTGTCCTTTTTGCATTCTCGCTAAACGAGGAGAGGTTGCCTACCAGTTGGAACTACCTCCACATCTTTTTAGAGTTCATGATGTCTTCCACGTCTCTCAACTCAGGCATTGCTTCTCGGATCCTATCCGCGGAGTGGACCACGAAACGCTTGATCTCCAAGATAACCTCACATGTCGAGAGTACCCTGTTCACATTCTTGATCAAGCAGAGCGTGTCACTCGACATCATAACATCAAGTTTCTCAAGGTTCAGTGGTCCCATCATGCCGAGAGAGAAGCTACTTGGGAGCGAGAAGATCGTCTTCGACTGGAGTACCCCACTTTCTTTCCGACGACCGCTGAATCTCGGGACGAGATTCTTTCAAGTGGGGGCGAGTTGTCACATCCCTAGTTCTGGTATGACCTAGACTAGTTAGTCATGTGTGCATCATGTTTAAATTTCATTTAAATTTGAAATGGGGATTTGTGAAACCCTCAGAATCATTTATGGAATTGACCCAAATAAAAATTGCTCCAAAAGGGTCCAAGAAAATGCTCATGTTTCTCTCTGAAAATATTGGACAGAGATAAAAATCAAACCAATATTTTTAGGAGCTCATAAGTATTTATATTGGGAATTTGGAATTAATGCATAATTATTTGCATTGGATATATATATGTTATATATATAATATATGTCCAAAAATTATGCCATTTGTTGAGGAGCTCTGGAATAATACCACTAGTTCCTACAAAAATTGGCATAAGAAAATAAATTGGTTTAGTATTATTATTAAATCAAAACAAATGTCAGGAAATAGAAAAGAAAAAAGAGATTGAAAAAAACTTACCTGGGCTTCTTACCTGGCGCCTCTGGCCGGCCCAGCTCCTGTATGGGCCCAGCCCACCAGGGGCTCCCCATGTCGTATTCTACCTCCTGCCAGTGGGCAGGAGGGCGTGTGTTCGCCGCACGCCGGCACACGCCGGCCAGCTCCTGCCTCTCTACCTGTCTCCCCGTCGCCCTGAGGATGCCACGCACCCACCTGGACCGCTCTCTCTCTCCTGTGCTTCTCCCCTTCTCTGCTCTCTCTCTCTCGCGCCCGAGAATCGCCGTCGCCGCCGCTCGTTGCTGCCACGGCCAGAGCCACCTCCTCGCCCTCCGCCTGAGTCCAGAAGCTCTGCCTCGTCACCCTAGCCCTCTCCGCCGAGCCACGCGGCACCGGAAGCCCCCGAACGACCTCATCGAGCTGTCTTCAACCTCCCGATGCCAAAGATCGCCTTCGCTGCCCTGCACGCTCCGGGCCTCCCCCTAGCTCACTGACGCCTCCTCCGGATACGCTGTGAGCCCTGCCGTCGACCCCCCCCCCCCACTCCCCTGCTCTTCTGGCGCCCTCTAGCCCCTCGTTCCTTCTCGATAGGTCCTGCTCCGGAGAGTGTTCCAGAGTACCTGTCTGAGGAGCAGTGCCCCCTTGTTGATCTACCAGGCAAACAAATCCCTTGTTCATTCCTATACAATCCTACTCTCTCGCTCCTGCTCTCGGTTATTGCATTAGGACACAAACGATTCAATTTCTACTTTGTGCTGCGATAGCTGAACCCATTCCTCTGCATGACCTGTCATTGCCATAGTAAATAGTTGAAACCCACTAGCATGTGTAGGATTTGATTGAAGCCATTGTTGTGTTCCTACCATGCCATGCCTGCTATTGCTTAGAGTGTGTCAGGTCTGATTCATTGGGAATGAATTGGAGTGCAGTGCTGTATGTTCTGATGCTAAGAGTGAAGTGTATGAACACGATTTGGTAAAGGTAGCGGTGAGAGGCGGAGTACATGGTGGGTTGTCTCACTGGAACCGTCCTTAAGCACTGAGTTGTGTGTATGTTGTCCAATGACTAGCTACTACCACACATTGGAATGCTTAAGTGCCTCTCTCGACTTATTAACCAACTTGATCTCTGTCCAGGAGTTGCAATTAGTCTCTTGTGTTTGTTGGTAGTGTTAGTAGTCTACCAAGTGGCACCCGTCCAAGTGGGCTTGGGACAGACTAGGCACAGTGGAACGGTGTACCAAGTGGCACCCAGATGGTGGGCTTGGGAACCCTGCTCACATCGTTTGGGGCCGTGAGCGACACCCTGGTCGGATCTCCTTACGGATGGAACCCGAATAGGCAATAAGCCTAGACTAGAGTCTTGTGTGGTTAGTCAGGTCGTGGCCGACACCCTCGCCAGGCTTCCGCTTGAAGGTTGCCGAGATACATGACGTGTACATGGAGGTAAGTGGCAAGAGCGTGTGTGAAGAAGTACACCCCTGCATGGTTAACATGATCTATTTGAATAGCCGGGTCCGCGGTTATGGACTTCTTGGATGCTTACGTGGTACATAGACAACTTGAAGTGGATACACTAAAATGCTCAAGACAAGTGTGAGTGCTATGGATGGTGAAAGTGCAACTATCCCAAGGTGGTTTTGGTAATTCATAACAACATATAGCTCATTGAGCAAATGCTATTCCAAGACTATTATTTCAGGAAAGCTCAATGAATGGCATGGCATGGATGATGAAAGTGGATCCCTCAAAATACTAAGGACAAAGGATTGGCTCAAGCTCAAAAGCTCAAGACTCTTCATTTTATATTTCAGTGATCCAAGATCACATTGAGTTTATAGGAAAACCCAATACTATCAAGGAGGGATGAGGTGTTGCTTAATGAGCCTCTTGCTTCATGTGCTTAGTGATATGCTCCAAAACCCTCAGGTACTTTCTCACATCCACAAATGACCTAAACCTAAAGCCAAAATCGGTCACACCGATTCTTTCTATCCGGCGCCACCGAGTTTGAATATCATAGCCACTGCCACAAACCCTAGGCAAATCGGTATTACCGATAGGGATCTCGGTCTCACCCAGATGGGATTGTAATCTCTCTGTTTCCCTTCGTAACGTTTCGGTCTAACCGAAGTGACCGATCGGTCCCACCGAGGTTGCAATGTAAACTCACCGTTTCCCTTTTGTAACATTTCGGTCTCACCGAAAAGAGCAAATAAGTCCCACCGAGTTTACCTGACCAACTCTTTGGAAAGCTTATTACAAAGATCGGTCTCACCGAGTTTGTGTAATCGGTCTTACCGAGATTACGTTATGCCCTAACCCTAACCGAATCGGTCTCACCAAGTTGCATGTCAGTCCCACCGAAAATCCTAACGGTCACTAGGTTTACTAAATCGGTCCGACCGAGTCTGGTGAATCGGTCCCACCGAGTTTGGTAAATTGTGTGTAACGGTTAGTTTTTGTGTGGAGGGTATATATACCCCTCCACCTCCTCTTCATTCATGGAGAGAGCCATCAGACTAAACCTACACTTCCAACTTACCATTTCTAAGAGAGAACCACCTACTCATGTGTTGAGGCCAAGATATTCCATTCCTACCATATGAATCTTGATCTCTAGCCTTCCCCAAGTTGCTTTCCACTCAAATCTTCTTTCGACCAGATCCAAATCCTATGAGACAGAGTTGAGTGTTGGGGAGACTATCATTTGAAGCACAAGAGCAAGGAGTTCATCATCAACGCACCATTTGTTACTTCTTGGAGAGTGGTGTCTCCTAGATTGGCTAGGTGTCACTTGGGAGCCTCCGAGAAAATTGTGGAGTTGAACCAAGGAGTTTGTAAGGGAAAGGAGATCGCCTACTTCGTGAAGATCTACCGCTAGTGAGGCAAGTCCTTCGTGGGCGACGGCCATGGTGGTATAGACAAGGTTGCTTCTTCGTGGACCCTTCTTGGGTGGAGCCCTCCGTGGACTTGCGCAACCGTTACCCTTCGTGGGTTGAAGTCTCCATCAACGTGGATGTACGATAGCACCACATATCAGAACCACGCCAAAAACATCCGTGTCTCCAATTGCGTTTGAATCCTCCAAACCCTTCCCTTTACTTTCTTGCAAGTTGCATGATTTAATTTCTGCTGCCTATATACTCTTTGCATGCTTGCTTGAATTGTGTGATGATTCCTTGACTTGTCCTAAGATTGTTAAAATCTGCCAAACTCTAAAATTGGGAAAAGGTTAAGTTTTAATTGGTCAAGTCGTCTAATCACCCCCCTCTAGACATACTTCAAGGTCCTACAAGTGGTATCAGAGCTTTGGTCTCCATTTGCTTTGATTTCCATAGCTTTTGGTGGTCATAGACTTGGTTTCACAACCTAGGAGAGTATGGCATCTAGTGAGGGAAATTATCACCGTAGAGTTCCTTACTTTGATGGTACTAATTTTGCTAGTTGGAAGCAAAAGATGAAAATGCATATTCTCGGACATAACCCCGCCATTTGGGCAATTATTTGTATTGGCTTGCAAGGTGAATTCTTTGATGGGAGAGAACCGAACCGTGAAGCTAATGCGGAAGAATTGAAGATGCTGCAATACAACGCTCAAGCTTGTGATATCATCTTCAGCGGATTGTGCCCCGAAGAATTCAACAAAATCAGCCGTCTTGAGAATGCTAAGGAAATTTGGGATACTTTGATTGATATGCATGAAGGTACCGACTCCGTCAAGGAATCCAAGTTCGATGTGCTCCAAAGTCAGCTTGACAAGTTCAAAATGAAGGATGGTGAAGGTGTCGCTGAAATGTACTCTAGGCTTGCACTTATCACAAATGAGATTGCCGGTTTAGGGAGTGAAGAGATGACCGACAAATTTATCATCAAGAAGATCCTAAGAGCATTGGATGGAAAGTATGATACCGTGTGCACATTGATCCAAATGATGCCAAACTACAAAGATCTCAAGCCAACGGAAGGCATTGGAAGAATTGTTGCTCATGAGATGTCACCCAAGGATAAGGAGGAACTTCACAACAAGTCAAGTGGTGCTTACAAAGCCTCAAGTGAAGCCCCCACATCATCAAGTGAGAAACAGACCTTCAACGAAGAATTGAGCTTAATGGTGAAGAACTTCAACAAATTCTAGAAGAGTAGAAGCAAAGAAAGAAGCTCCAAGTCAAGGTCTTACAATGACAAAAGATCTTCTAGCCGAGAGCGAAATTGTTACAATTGTGGGAGACCCAGACACTATTCCAATGAGTGTACGGCACCCTACAAAAGAAGAGAAGATTCTCCAAAAAGAAGAAGCAAAAGAGAAGAATCGCCATCGAGAGAGAGGAGGAGTAGAGATGATCGTTATGAACGAAGAGCCTCACGGAGAAGCAAGGATTCGGAAAGGAAGGACAAGTCATCAAGGAGCTACACAAAACAAATACATCAAGCTCATGTTGGTGAATGGGTATCTGGTTCCAACTCCGACAATCACTCTGAGAGAAGCTATCACTCCGACTCCGAATATACTCAAGATGAAGGTGTTGTCGGTCTAGTACTTGTGTCAACCAACTCCTACGACATATCTGATTCACCAAATGAAGGAATTGGAAGATGCTTCATGGCCAAAGGTCCAAAGTTAACACATCCTGAGTATGTTGATTTCAATATTGATGAAGATGACTTGCTTGTGGATGATGATTTACTTGTTGACAACTCTAGTGATGAATACTATGATGAAACATCAATTAATCATGCTAATCAAGATAAAACGAATGACAATGATAAGAAGAAGATTGAGCTTCTAACTAAAGAACTAAACACTCTTAAGTTGGCTCATGAAACTATCTTCGAAGATCGTCGAGAACTTTTAAGGGCTCATGAGAAGTTATGCTTCGAAAATCTCAATCTTGAGCAAGAGCATGAGTTCTTAAAAGCAATCAATGATGATCTCCGTAAGAAAAGTTCTTCTTACATTGCCAAGCATTTACTCTTATCTACTTACATGCCTCAAGTCAAGTCTAGTAACAAGTACAAGAAAGATCCTTCCTCTAGTAGTAACAATAACAATGTCAAACCAATATTGTTACTTCTAGTAGTTCTCTTGATTCCACTAATGATTCTCTTAGCCAAGTTACACTTGAGCAAGAAAATAGCTTATTGAAGGGAATTATAGATAAAGGTGTTTACAAGAGCCTTGCCGGGAGTAAGCAATTCGAGGAAATTGTACGCAAGCAAGGAAGGCACCGGAAGAATCAAGGTGTTGGTTTTGAATGAAAGTTCAATGCCAATGGAGTTGAGTGGGAAGAAGATCAATACCCCAAGACGAAGTTTGTTCCTCAACAAGAGAAGTATGATCCTACTTCCTTCAAAGGAACACAAGCACAAGATGATCTTCCACCACAATACCACAAGAACAAAGGCAAGGACAAGCTTCAAGAAGAGATTGATGCATTTGAAGAAGCACCTAAGGCCTCATTCAAGTGGGTTCCCAAGACTACGTCAAGTTCTACTTCATCAAGTACAACTACAACTCCAAGGATTCCCATCAAGATGATGTGGATCCCGAAGAAGAAGAACTAGAGAGTTCTTGAGGGTGACTCCGCCAACATTCTTCACTCATATCATTATGGCAAGAACAAGTGCAATCAACTTCCACATCTTGCACTAGTTCAAGGAGTCACAAACCCTCATGTTGGTAAGGCAAGGGACAACGTAACCTAATGATTTCATGCACATCATCTTGTGTGTGCATCACTCTATGTCTATGGATATTCTTGTTTGTTCCTTGTGGGACTAACCCATGTAAGAAAGTTGAAAGTGCAACTCACTCCAAAGGATTGCTCCAAATGGTCTACATCAACATTGAGCATCCACATCTTCAACACCTACATGAAGTCATCATCGACAAAACCCAAGGTTAGTTCATCCCTCTAAAAGGGGATCTCACATCTAGGGGGAGCTTAACTCTAAGAATTGAGTCAAAGCAACTCTAATGGTGTGAACACATCAATGCATTATGTAAAAGTGGTAACCCCACTTGAGCTTAAACGATGAGTATGACCTATGATCAAATGTTTTCATTTGACTCCTAAGTCAATATACTCATATATAGATGACCTAGACATCGCCAATTGTTTGATAGGTCCTAGAATTGGTTGTGCATGTTTTGCCACAAATTTCATTTGCCATCTTATTGTGTTAGCATGTTGGTGCATATTTTACTCATTCAAGGACATCCACTTGTTGTTTTGATTGATTGGCTTCCTTTTCTTTTTGCCAAGTGGATAGACAAGAATGCCTAAGAACCTTCTCTAGCTATCTATGCTTTTCTCGTCTCAAACTCTATTCATGCTACATCACAAAATTTGATCAAGTCAGATTCGAACCACTCTGTGTGAGGAGCACTCGGAGTCCCCGATTCCTCATAGACTTAAACTTCCAAAACTTCTTTGAGATTCTCGGTCTGACTGATTCCTCCATTTCGGTCCTACCGAGATCACTAAGTCGATCTAGGTTTTCAATCTCGGTGCAACCGATTTGAACTTTTCGGTCACACTGAGTTGCTGTAACTGTACACAGTTATGCATCTCGGTGCCACCGAGTTGTTCCAATCGGTCACACCGACAGGGTCGGGCTATATATAGTCACGAGCAAAAATTTGGAAGTTTCTCCAAACCTCTTCGCCCGCGCAATAGCTCTCTCTGCCATCAGGGTCTCCGGACCGTCTCCTTGTTGCCAGCCGCCTCCTGTCGCTGGTCTCTGCCGCCGTCAACGGATTTCGCCCCCACCGTTGCTGCCGTAGCGAGTTCATTGCGAAGCTAGGGTATGGACTCGATCACTGTGCTACCCTCGTCTGATTCCTAGCACATTGTGTTCTTACTGATTCTTTTCACGATTGAAACACTCCTATCCAGTCAATGCAATCCGTAGATTAGATGAGATTCAAAATTTTAGGGTTAGGTTTCCGCCGAAACCATCTTGGACCCACCGAGTTGAAAACTCGGTCCCACTGATTTGGCTAACGCCATTGCACTAGTAACTCTCGGTCTGACCGAGAATTGCTAATCGGTGAGACCGATTTCAGGACTTTGTGAAACCCTAGCAGTCTCGGTGTCACCGATCTGTGACTCGGTCCAACCGAGTTCATCAGTTTAGGTTCCAAAACTGCTTTGGTATCACCGAGTTTGAAAATCGGTTGATCCGAAATGCTTTCTGTCGAAAACTAGAACTGAATTTTTGAATCATTCTTTTGCAAAAATATCTGCATTTTGTGATGCTCATCCACTCTATCTCGTCTATAACTCTTCACAGGGTCAGTAGTCAGTGTTTGCAGCATGTCAGACCAGAGTGACAGCCAGAATAGGTCAGAAGAGCAGGTTCAGATGAGTGAGGGCACTAGTCCCTCTAGCTCTTCAGATGATGGCAGCAGGAGCACTCCTAGCAATCTGCCTAAAGCTGCCACCAGGACAAGGAAGAAGAGAACCTCAAATTCTAAGGATGAGGATTATAGAGCAGAAGAGGATGAGGCTACCTCCAAGAAGGTAGTGCTCAAAAAGGAGTATGGCTCAGCAAAGAACACCAAGCCTGGACTCAATAGGAAGGTTCCTGCCAAGAGGACACCTATGCCTAAAGTCAGAAGATCCACTCAAGTGCCTGAACATACTGAACCCAAAGAGGCACCTGCAAAGAGAGTCACAACTTCCAAACCCAAGAAGGTTCCCACTGGAGAAACTATGAAGTTTGCAATTGAATCAGAGGATGAAGCTACTCAGGATAAGAAGAAGAAGAGAGCCAGAACCACTACTGCCCAGGTTCTTGGAAATCCCTCAATGAGGAGAGATTCTAAAGAGGAAGAAGAGGTTGCTGCACCAGCATGCAAGGCACCAAAGCTTATGGGTGATGCTATTAGATCAGGGGCTGCAACATCAGGGGCTGCAACATCAAAGCCCAAGGATGCACCCAAAGTTGCCCCCAAGCCCAAGCTTGCACCAAAGAGGAATACCAGGAGTATTCTAGCTGCTGAGAAGAACAAGACCCCAGTGCCTAATGTTGCTGATGAGGAAGATGAAGAAGGACAAGTTCTGAGGAAGCTCAAGCCCAAGATACCAGACCACAATGATGCCCATCCTGTGGCTAAGGACATGTGGATTAGAAAGGAATCAGGGTTGAGGCTATGGAGGATGACAGATTCATATGCCTCAAGGAGAAGGATTGCTGTTGATTATAGGTTCCATACAAAGGAACAGCAGGACTTCTATGAGACAATCTTGTTGGACAAGAAGCCCATAGTGTGTGATATGAGGTGGGTCGACTGGACGTACATGAAAGATAATGAAGAACACTATCCTAGAGTGCAAGACAGTTTTGTTGCTTGTGGAGTTGCTGATTTTGTTGGGCAAAAGCTCACCAACTGGAATGATGAACATATCATGCAATTCTACTCCACAGCACACTTCTATCCAGATGGGAGGATAGTTTGGATGTCTGAAGGTACAAGGTACCAGTCAACTGTTGAGGAGTGGGCAAGTATGATCAATGCCCCAAAGGAAAATGAAGATGACTTGGATATCTATGCCATGAAGAAGATGGACCACAATTCCATGGCACACATGTACAAGGAGATCCCAGACAAAGCTGTTGAGACACATAAGTTTGGATCAGTCCACTTTCTTCTGTCAGGGCTGCCAACTATCAACTGGATCCTGAGGCACACTCTGTTGCCTAAGTCTGGTGACCACAACATGATTAGAGGGCATGCAATCAACATGTTGCATCTGTTTGATGTGCCACAGAAATTCAAGGTCATGAGCCTTATGGTAGAGACCATTAAGAGGACTGCAGCAGACCAGAAGACGAGTTGTGGATATGCCCCTTAGATTCAGGAATTGATTAACTCAAAGATGGGCACAGGCAAATATCTATTGGATAAGGAACATTTTCCTCTCTATCCAGACTTTTAGGACAATCAGGTTGTCATGAATGAGAATGATCCATCATCAGTTCAAGCTCAAGAGAAGAAGGAGAAAGCAAGGATAGAGAAGGCTGCCAAGATGCCAACTCAAGAGGCGGCATCTGAATATTTCTTAAAGAACAAGCAGGAGTAGCTTGGTTACTTGATAGCATCAACTCTGAGGATTGAGAAGGGATTGGCCACCCTGACTCGAAATCAGGAGAGCTTGGAAAGAATCATGGAACTCAAATTCCATGTTCTAGATGTCAAAGTAACTGTGATTCAGTCAGTTGTGGAGCAGCTATAGGATGACATGCAGGAGAGGCAGGGCAAGACTACCACTAATGTGTTTGCCAGAGTGCCTAGAGCACAGAGGTCAGTTGCAGTGCCTGTGACAGACACCAGAGCAACATCATCTGCACCAGCTAAAGCCCCTACAGCTCGAGTGCAACCAGCTCCAGCATCAACTACTCCAGCTCCTTCCACTTCAACTGAAGCCTTCATTCTTGGAGTTATCCGGACACCACCACCTGAAGATCAAGCCTGAGAGTCGATCTAGCACTATGCATTTTCTATGAACTTTTTGGTAACTTGTTGCTAACGGGGGAGAAAAATGTATAGATCACAGGCTTCGAGAGAGAGTGTGTTGCTTTTGTTCTCTCTTGTCTTGCTTTGGTGGTTAAACTTGTTTGCTTTTGAGTGCTTGAGATACTATGCTATTTTTGTGATAAATTGATGATCATGTGTTTGATCATAAGCTACACTTATGCATGTTTGATGATATTATCTTATCCTATCCATATGTGATCATTCACTTTGCTTGGTGATGAGTGGATGTATTCAATCTTTATCATTTTGAGAGCTCCACCAAGAAGTATGTGACATGGAAGAGTTACCCATGAGCCTAATTCATTGTGCATTTGCAGTCCAAAGAAAATCTTAAACTATGCACAAATTTAGGGGGAGCTCTTGCTTATCACATACTTCTCAAAGCGACGATGTTGTTAAACCTTATTATCATTTGTCGAAGCTTTGATCTATATGTTGTCATCAATCACCAAAAAGGGGGAGATTGAAAGTGCAACTATCCCTAGGTGGTTTTGGTAATTCATAACAACATATAGCTCATTAACCTAATGCTATTCCAAGACTATTATTTCAGGAAAGCTCAATGAATGGCATGGCATGGATGATGAAAGTGGATCCCTCAAAATACTAAGGACAAAGGATTGGCTCAAGCTCAAAAGCTCAAGACTCTTCATTTTATATTTCAGTGATCCAAGATCACATTGAGTCTATAGGAAAAGCCAATACTATCAAGGAGGGATGAGGTGTTGCTTAATGAGCCTCTTGCTTCATGTACTTAGTGATATGCTCCAAAACCCTCAGCTACTTTCTCACGTCCACAAATGACCTAAACCTAAAGCCAAAATTGGTCACACCAATTCTTTCTATCCGGCGCC
The DNA here is from genome assembly GCA_963921465.1 of Triticum timopheevii. Classification (NCBI taxonomy): domain Eukaryota; kingdom Viridiplantae; phylum Streptophyta; class Magnoliopsida; order Poales; family Poaceae; genus Triticum; species Triticum timopheevii. The sequence goes on along the minus strand of OY997266.1, from coordinate 189,246,322 downwards.
ACCGAGTTTGAATGTCATAGCCACTGCCACAAACCCTAGGCAAATCGGTCTTACTGATAGGGATCTCGGTCTCACCCAGATGGGATTGTAATCTCTCTGTTTCCCTTCGTAATGTTTCAGTCTAACTGAAGTGAGCGATCGGTCCCACCGAGATTGCAATGTAAACTCACTATTTCTATTTTGTAACATTTCGGTCTCACCGAAAAGAACAAATCGGTCCCACCGAGTTTACCTGACCAACTCTATGGAAAGCTTATTGCCAAAATCGGTCTCACCTAGTTTGTGTAATCGGTCTTACCGAGATTACGTTATGCCCTAACCCTAACCGAATCGGTCTCACCGAGTTGCATGTCAGTCCCACCGAAAATCCTAACGGTCACTAGGTTTACTAAATCGGTCCGCCCGAGTCTGGTGAATCGGTTCCACCGAGTTTGGTAAATTGTGTGTAACGGTTAGTTTTTGTGTGGAGGCTATATATACCCCTCCACCTCCTCTTCATTCGTGGAGAGAGCCATCAGACTAAACCTACACTTCCAACTTACCATTTCTGAGAGAGAACCACCTACTCATGTGTTGAGGCCAAGATATTCCATTCCTACCATATGAATCTTGATCTCTAGCCTTCCCCAAGTTGCTTTCCACTCAAATATTCTTTCCACCAGATCCAAATTCTATGAGAGAGAGTTGAGTGTTGGGGAGACTATCATTTAAAGCACAAGAGCAAGGAGTTCATCATCAACGCACCATTTGTTACTTCTTGGAGAGTGGTGTCTCCTAGATTGGCTAGGTGTCACTTGGGAGCCTCCGACAAGATTGTGGAGTTGAACCAAGGAGTTTGTAAGGGCAAGGAGATCGCCTACTTCGTGAAGATCTACCGCTAGTGAGGCAAGTCCTTCATGGGCGACGGCCATGGTGGGATAGACAAGGTTGCTTCTTCGTGGACACTTCGCTGGTGGAGCCCTCCGTGGACTCGCACAACCGTTACCCTTCGTGGGTTGAAGTCTCCACCAACGTGGATGTACGATAGCACCACCTATCAGAACCACGCCAAAAACATCCGTGTCTCCAATTGCGTTTGAATCCTCCAAACCCTTGCCTTTACTTTCTTGCAAGTTGCATGCTTTAATTTCCGCTGCCTATATACTCTTTGCATGCTTGCTTGAATTGTGTGATGATTGCTTGACTTGTCTTAAGATTGCTAAAATCTGCCAAACTCTAAAATTGGGAAAAGGTTAAGTTTTAACTGGTCAAGTAGTCTAATCACCCCCCCTCTAGACATACTTCAAGGTCCTACAGATGGCCTTCTCGTAGGGATATGGGGATGAATACATAGTAGTGTATTGTGTGGTGATTAGTGAATTCATGTGCGCCATATCACCCCAAAGAAGTTCTCGTAGTCGTAGAATAGAATAGCACTGGGTGAAAGCTTGCTTGCTGCAACTAAACCCCACATTACCTTCTTGATACAATTGCATGTATGATAGGATCTGATGTAAGTCTTGCTAAGTACCTTTGTACTCATGTTGCTTTATTTATGTTTTTGCAGCGGAGACTTCGGTCTTGCTAGTGTTCTCTTGGACTTCGACAAGTAGCTTCTAACTCAGCTACGATCTAGATTGGATGTTGTAGATAATCAGGCTCTTCATCCTTTTTCATTTGTAGATGTCTGTACCCAGACATGTAATGCTTCCGCTTGTTGCTTGTCTGCCCTGAATGTTGGGTCATGTGAACCCTGCTTGTAATAAATGCTACGTTGGCTCTTTGAGCCTTATCTATATGAGTTGTTGAGTTATGCTGTGATGCCATGTTGTACAACACATACCTGCATGTTATGCGTACCTGTAATGTGTATTGCTATGTGTGGGATCTGACTATCTAGTTGTTTATCCTTAGTAGCCTCTCTTACCGGGAAATGTCTCCTAGTGCTTCCACTGAGCCCTGGTAGCTTGCTACTGCTCCGGAACACTTAGGCTGGCCGGCATGTGTCCTTCTTCGTTCCTGTGTCTGTCCCTCCGGGGAAATGTCACGCTGTGTCTACCGGAGTCCTGTTAGACTGCTACAGCCCGGATTCTACGGAGTCCTGATAGGCTAGTTACTACAGCCCGGATTCACCCGTTGATGACCGACACGTTCGTTGCTGGGTCATGTATGCCTGTCCCAATAAGTTCGTGCCACTTCGGGGTTCACGACTAGCCATGTCAGCCCGGGTTCTTTGTCATATGGATGCTAGCGACACTATCATATACGTGTGCCAAAAGGCGCAAACGGTCCCGGGCATGGTAAGGCGACACCCGTGGGAATACCGTGTGTGAGGCCGCAAACTGATATGAGGTGTTACATGCTAGATCGGTGTGGCATAGAATCGGGGTCCTGACTCCTTTCTTGTTGATTATCTTTGCCGCGGCGGCCAGCTTGGCCACCACTCTTCTTGCCAGATCCCTCAGCACCATCCTGGCCCTTCTCCTTGTACTGCCTCTCATATTCGGCTTTCTGCTTCTCTGCGAGCTTCTCAACTTGTCGGCAGTTCTGGAGGTCATGGCCCTTGGTGCGATGGATCTTGCAGTACTTCTTGTCGGAGCTTCCTGGCTTGTCGGCGGCCGCCAAGGCCCGGCAGGTGGCGCACCCGGCAACTTCCTTGCTGGGGTCATCTGCCTTGGTCTTCTTGGCAGCACCAGCGTCGTCGGATCCCTCGACGACAAGCACGGCCTTGCCCTTATGCTTCCTTCTGCAGCGTCGGCCCTTCTTTGCCGGGGTGACGATGTCTTCGTCTGTGGAGTCGGTTTCCGCACCGGCATCTTCGCCGGGGTACTTCCTCCCCTCTTCAGCTCGAGCACATCTATCGTCTAGAACCTAAAGTTCGGCCACATCCTTGACCTTGTTCATCGCCAGCTCTTCATGCATCTTATGGTTATGCACATTCTGATGGAATGCGCTGATGACAGCGGCGGGATGAACATCTGGGATGTTGTATTGCACCCGGCTGAACCTCTATATGTACTTGCGCATGATTTTGCCTTCTTTCTGGGGGATGACATGCAAATCGCTTGCCTGGCCATGAGCTTGGTGGCCTCCCATAAAGGCGCCAACAAACTCACGGCACAAATCCGACCAAGAAGAAATGGAATCCACTGGCAAGTGCATCAACCATGACATGACGTTGGGTTTAAGTCCCAATGGGAAGTAATTGGCAACCACCTTGTCGTCGCAAGCTCCAACAGCTTGCATCGTGATGGTGTAGATGTTGAGGAACTCTGACGGGTGAGTCTTGTTGTTTTACTTCTCACCGACATTAGGCTTGAATGTGTGGTGAGTGGGACACTAGAACTGCCGTAGCTCACAGGTAAAGGCTGGGCAACCCACCTCGTAAGGTAGGCCACCAGAGCCTCCCAGTGCTGGGTGGTCCATAGTGGGCCCTGCCCGCCTATCTGACTCATGGTGCGCTTCACGCCGCCGCTCGATGGTGGTTCGAGCGTCTTCATGGGCTCGTTCCTGAAGAACTTGACGTTGATCCCGGTGGGTCTGTGGGTAGTACAACGCAATGGAAATGTTATCACAAGCGTTGTCCCGATGGACCGGCATCCGCGGTAGTGGGCACGGAGGAGGAGAGTGCACCATGACCGCAGCACCTCTGGTCCTTCCACCACTGGCGTGCGATGGCTTGACAGAGCATCGGCCGGAGGGCCCCGCTAGTCGTGGCTCATCTTGTTGGCGATGCTGACGAGGCTCTGGATGGTGGCTCTCCACTCGTCGAGGTTTTCCAGAGCAGGAGGGAAGTCGAGGAGCAACTGTGCACCCGCCAAAGCTTCTGCTAGCGTGGGTGGCGGCGAAAGCTGCGTGGACCATGACGCGCTCCGACTTCTAACCACGTTAGCAAGAGCTCTATCACGGCCTTGCGGCCATGCTCCATTTTCACCAATGTCTCGGCGTGCATGCTGGTCTGGTTCGTCCCCGTGAGTGGTGCATAGGACTCTTCCAGCGGCGGTGCCCAGGGTCACTAACGTGGTGGCGCTTCTCGTCGCGCACGACCTGGGAAGAGCGAGTTGTGGGCGCCGGCGTAGGCGTCTTGGAAGTCACCGCGCCACCTATAGGCGGCCCGACTTCGCCCTTGGAGGGCCCCGCGCCACTTGTGGGGGGCATGGCTCCATCTTTGGATTTAGCGGCGTGCGGCTCGTCGTCTCGTGCACGAACGATGCCACTCCCTAGGCTTTGGCTGCCAGAGCGATGTGGTTGTTCGCGGGCCATGCCTCGGCCCCCATCTGCGACCGCCCCATCACCCGCACGCACTGGTACGGGCCGTTCGGCTCTAGATGAACCGATCGCTGTGATCATCTTCTTCTTGGGAGCCATGGGGATGAAGAACTGCTATACTAACTGCTAGGCCGGATTTTCACAACTGCGCCACCCCTACCTAGCGCGCCAAAGATGTCGGTGGAAACAATGCCTATGGGATCACGAAGATCCCTTCTACGGTTGGTGAGCGCGGGGTTGTGCAAGGAGCAGGTCTAGTAGTTAGCACAAGGAGATTTTACCCAGGTTCGGGCCGCGTGGATGCGTAATACCCTAGTCCTGCTTTGGTGTATATTTGAGTGTTCAAATATACGAATCCTTCCTTAGTACGCCTCAGGCCTCCTTTTATAGGTAAAAGGGGTCGCCACAATGGCACACAGAAGGTGGAAATCACGTACAGTGTACAAGCTTATCGCCTGACATTATCGGACAAAACGCATTAAATGCGCTACTTAGGTGTTGAGGGAGTCCTGGACTAGGGGGTGTCCGGATAGCCGGACTATCATCGTCGGCCGGACTCCAAGACTATGAAGATACAAGATTGAAGACTTCGTCCCGTGTCCGGATGGGACTTTCCTTGGCCTGGAAGGCAAGCTTGGCAATACGGATATGTAGATCTCCTACCATTGTAACCGACTCTGTGTAACCCTAGCCCTCTCCGGTGTCTATATAAACCGGAGGGTTTTAGTCCGTAGGACGAACAACCATTACAACAATCATACCATAGGCTAGCTTCTAGGGTTTAGCCTCCTTGATCTCGTGGTAGATCCACTCTTGTACTACCCATATCATCAATATCAATCAAGCAGGAGTAGGGTTTTACCTCCATCGAGAGGGCCCGAACCTGGGTAAAAACATCGTGTCCCTTGTCTCCTGTTACCATTCGCCTAGACGCACAGCTCGGGACCCCCTACCCGAGATCCGCCGGTTTTGACACCGACATTGGTGCTTTCATTGAGAGTTCCTCTATGTCGTCACCGATAGGCTTGATGGCTCCTTCGATCATCAACAACGACGTAGTCCAGGGTGAGACTTTTCTCCCCAGACAGATCTTCGTGTTCGGCGGCTTTGCACTGCGGGCCAATTCGCTTGGCCATCTGGAGCAGATCGAAAGCTACGCCCCTGGCCATCAGGTCAGATTTGGAAGCCTAAACTTCACAGCTGACGTCCACGGAGACTTGATCTTCAAAGGATTCGAGCCACAGCGGAGCGCGCCGCACAGTTACGATGGGCATCACTTAGCTCTGCTGCCGGACAGTGCCCTGGAGGCCGCACATGAGTCCGCTCCGGTCCTTAATTCGGAGCTGACCGCGTAGATCGAGGACGGGTGGCTAGACACCGCCTCGGGGGCTGCAACCTCTATAGCGATGGAGCCGAATACGAGCCTTGTCCCTTGTAAAGCCCGTGACTCCGAGGTGCCGGACTCCTCGCCGGACTCCGAACCTCCTGCGCCCCTACCAATCGAATCCGATTGGGCGCCGATCATGGAGTTCACCGCTGCGGACATCTTTCAGCACTCACCCTTTGGCCAGACTGCGGTCAGGATGGTTGGGATGCGGATGGCGAAGAAATTCAAAACCCACCGACCACCCACTTTGTAGGCACTGTCGACGATCTAACCGACATGCTAGACTATGACTCCGAAGACATCGACGGTATGGACGACGATGCCAGAGACGACCAAGAACCAGTGCCTACCGGGCACTGGAAAACCACCTCAACTCATGATATATATATGGTGGACAACCCAAAAGAGAGCGACAACGAGGAACAACGGGACGCAGCGAAGGATAACTCCCCCGTAAAACAACCAAGACGGCGACGCAAGCGCCGCCCCAAGTCCTGCCTCGATAACAACAGCACCCATAATGACCAGCCGTAGAGCAGGGCAAACCAGTGGACGACGAACATGCAACCAAGCAACCATCCGAACAGGATGAATCGGACAATCAACCCATCCTCGGCGAAAACAACAGTCCAGACGATCTCATGCCGGACACACCACCGGAGCATAAGAACCTTCAAAAAAGGCTTGTCGCCACTGCAGGAAGTTTGAAGAAGGAGAAACGGAAGAACAAAACAGCGGAAGACATACTCAGAATGAGGTGGAGCAAAGTACTCAAGACCGCGGACAAATATGGCAATAGCCACCAAACAAAGAGCTACCCGAAGCGCAAGCTGCTGCCCGAATTCGATGAGGAGGTCGTAGAGCCCCCACAATCCAAAAGCAAAGAGGCCGCCTGGCCGGATAGACGACCAGATGACAGGCCAAGAGCGGCAAGCGGCGCCGCACACAAACCGACACATGATCCTCGCAAAATAGATGGCCCGGTCAGGTCCATTTATGGGCCAAAGAAGAGGGCCCCAGGAAGCAACACAACACGCCGAGTGTTCGAAGAGAACGGCACACCTAAATACAGGGGCGCCGCACACCCACTATGTTTCACCGATGAGGTGCCAGATCATGAATTTCCAGCAGGATTCAAGCCCATAAACATAGAGGCATACGATAGAACAACAGACCCCGGAGTCTGGATTGAGGATTACATCCTGCACATACATATGGGTAGAGGAGACAATCTCCACGCCATAAAATATCTACTCCTCAAGCTCAAAGGGCCAGCTCGGCATTGGCTCAAAAGCCTCCTAGAAAATACCATTGGAAGTTGGGAAGAGCTCGAGGACGTGTTTAGAGCAAATTTTCAGGGGACTTATGTCCGCCCTCCGGATGCAGACGGTTTAAGTCACATAACCCAATAGCCCGGAGAGTCAGCGCGCAAATTCTGGAATAGGTTCCTTACCAAAAAGAACCAAGTAGTCGACTGTCCGGACGCCGAAGCCTTAGCAGCTTTTAAACATAACGTCCGAGACGAATGGCTCGCCAGACACCTCAGCCAGGAAAAGCCAAGAACAATGGCTGCGCTAACAAGCCTCATGACCCGCTTTTGCGCGAGGGAAGATAGCTGGCTAGCAAGATGCAGCACCAGCAACCCGAGTACAACTGATATCAGAGATGGAAACGGAAAATCATGGCGCAGAAAGGATCAGCGCTGAAATAAAGAAAAGGGCCCAAAGAACACGGCGGTCAATGCTGGATTCAAAAGCTCGCGTCCGAACAACAAAACACTGCCTCTTAAGGACAACAGTGATGAGCTATCCAACCTAAACAAAATTTTGGATCGGATATGTCAAATCCACAGTACCCCCGGGAAGCCTGCAAACCACACCCATCGAGATTGTTGGGTCTTCAAGCAGTCCGGCCGACTCAACGCCGAACACAAGGGGCTCGACACGCCAAGCGAGGACGACGACGAACCCCACCAGCAGAGCGCCGGAAAACAAAAGACTTTGCCACAAGAAGTCAAAACAGTAAACTCACTTCATGTGATAATACGGAACAATAGTGTGGCACCCGCTAAAGTACGCGTCGCACGGTCCACCCCAGTGGAACCCCGAGATTGGATGTCAAAACCAATTACTTTCAACCACCTGGACTATTCCAGAAGTATTCGAAATGCATGATGGACTGCTCTGATATTGGATCTTATAATCGACGGACTACAATTTACACAAGTCCTAATGGATGGCGGCAGCGATTTAAACCTGCTATATCCGGACACAATCCGCAAATTGGGGATAGACCCTACTAAAATTCGCCATAGCCGAACTTCCTTCAAAGGAGTGACGCCAGGCCCTTACGCCAAGTGCACGGGCTCCTTACTACTAGAAGTTGTGTTCGGATCACCCGACAACTTCCGTCGCGAAAAGCTAATCTTTCATGTCGCCCTATTCAAAAGTAGCCATCAAGCACTATTGGGACGTGAAGCTTTCGCCCGCTTTAACGCAATACCATACTACGCGTCTCTTACACTTAAAATGCCCGGTCCACGCGGCATCATCTCATTAAAAGGTCGTTCAAGACCCCGGACACGGCTAGGCGAGTCCGGCATAAATAAACTAGGGGCTCCCTAGCCGCATACCCCTTCACAAGGGGCTGTGCGTATGAGCAATAAAGAGCCAATAAAGGCTCAACTTTATTCATTCATTCATACTTTGTTTTTCAATACATTTTTTGCACGATTTCTTTTCAAACTAAGTTCCTCTCTTTTACAGATGAACAGCGTGTACACCTGTCCAGGATACGGCACAACGGAAACACAGGCGCAGACGTGCAGCAGGGACCCGTGGCAAGGATTCTTTTCAGATTAAGACCCTGCGTAAACCTTTCTTACTGTCTCTTGTTGATTCACATCCACGGGTTTTTTACCATAACCGACGAGGAGGCTGGCGTTTTGGCATCGGCCGCGTCAGAAATTTTCGCCTGTACCTGGACACTAAGGGTTTAGGGCATTGTTCTGCCCATTATCATAAAGACCGAATACCTTAGGGAGTGTTCGACGTCTCGAGTTAGGCCTTATATGCATCAGCTCCGAATCATGTCTTTGGTCAAATTTTGGGTTTGCCCGACTCCTGTGTTTTGCTGCCTTACGTTCCGTATCATCGGCTAACGCGGCACGAGGAGAACTACTGCGATTGTGCCCCGGTTCGGTCGGGCGAGCACCTCAGTAGAGAAAGCCGAAAACTTACTGTCATGATACAGCGAGAGACTGGTTAACCACTCGATCGACTACCGGAATGTTTAGAATTCCTCCGCTTGGACGAAGGACCGTTTCCCAGTCAGGCACATACGCGCCCCGAATTCGGAGAGCGCGGTGCCCCTGGGATACCTTCGAACTCCTATGGCTAAGTGAAAGTGATAAAGCATCATAGTCCGGTTGCCTCGTTTGCTACGCTACCACCTCCTTCATAGGACCAAGACGTTGGATTAAGTGTGAAAATGCGCTATTTTGCAAACACCCCCGCACCATGTGCGTGGGGGCTGAAGCCGTAGACTGCCATCTTTCAGGTTATACACAAGTATACATTAACGGCCGCACAGGTGATATTTCAATACTTGAACGCACAAGTATAAAAAGCGCTTATATTATGAATATCGTTTTACAAACCATAAAGATCATTTGAACATGACATTTTTTGAGCACTGCGACTCTATTACACGAGCACCCCGCAGAACTTCCCCAAAATAGTGCTCGACGGGTAACAGGCTCTTGTCCGAACCCCGGGTTGCAACATCGGTGGCATCCATCTCCGTCTAGTATGTCTTCAAATGGGCGAGGGCCATCCGTGCACCCTCTATGCAGGCTGACCGCTTCATCGCCTTGATATGCGGCACCGCCCCAAGGAATTGCTGCAATAAGCCAAAATAACTCTTCGGCTTGGGCCTATCCGGCCAGACATAAGCCACGATATCCATCATGGCAAGTCCGGACAATCTATTCAGCTCAGCCCACTCAGCCAACCGATCGGTCAGCGGAAGTGAATGCTCCGGACTGTGGAATTGAGACCGAAAAAGCCCTGCCGTCTCGTGATCCTTTTGACTTCGGAAGTGCACAACAGCATCTACCGCACTCGCTGCTAAATCCATATAAGGATCCTCCGGACCCCACAGCTGGCCAAGCTGAGCATACTTCAGATCTGTGAACCTCTTGCACGGTAGAAAGGGCTTGCCAGCCGCAATATCTCCGGCCTGGCGCAGCTCCTCCTTTATAGCCCTCATTGCAGAACGGGCATCCTTGGCTTCGGCGGTGGCCTTCTTCAGGTCATATTGCTCCGCTCGGCGTTCTTTTTCAAGAACCTCATAGCGGTCGGTAACATCTTTCACGTTCATGGCCATTTCGGCCATTTCCTCCCTGCTTCGGTAGTGAGCAGCCCTTTCGGCTTCTAGCTCTTCGGCTGCCTTCGAGGCAGCCACATCACTCCTTCTGGCCTATTCCTTAGCTCAAGCAAGCTCTGCTCGAAGGTCCTCCACATCAGCGGCACAATCTGCATTAAGCACACATGTTTTAAGGAGTAAGCATCAGCTCCCTTACTAGGTGACCACGGAGAAACAACCTACCTTGCGACTCGTCGAGTTGTCACTTTAGTTTAGCAACTCCATCAATTCGGCTGGCCACCGGACTATCCGCCACCTATGTAGGAAAGGCGAGAATTAATACCTGAGATTATGATCCTCGGCACGCTGTCGCTTTCGACAACATACCGAGTCTTAGGGGCTACTATCTATACAGGGCGCGCTTTATGTGCGAAACTGTCAAAAGGTATGTCATTTTTACGTACCTCAAACCCCGCCGGCAAACTTCTGACGGCATCATGCAACCCGCCTTCGGCGAATGAAATTCTTCCAATCACCATACTCATCAATGTACGGTGACCTTCTGAGATAGACGCCCTCTCAAGCAGATCCTTCAGCTCCCCCGGCCGTACACCAGTTGGTGCCGAACTCTCCGGCCCTGCCGGACTCGGGGATACCCTCCATGATGACACCTCAGGGTCGTCCGCCCCACCTGACGGTGCGGCAGATGGAGGCGTCTCGCTCTCCATCATCTCCGGACGAAGGTCCCCCGAAGACGAGCTCATCTGAGAAGGACGGAGATCCGAACTACAATGTAAAAACTTCGGTTATCCTCGGAAGCAAAAATAGGGATGTCCCTTATTACAAAACTCCCCTTTTTTCTACTTACGGCCCGTTGTTGGGCTGATTCCTTAGGGGAGATAGTGCGGCCGGGGCCTCCCCAGACGCAGACCCTCTGGTGAAGATCTCTTCCCCCGCTTCGAGGCCTTGGCCTCCGAGTTTTCGGAAGCGGTCCTCTTCTCCCCTTGGAAGGAGGGATTCTCGATCCCCCCTTTCTCAAAAGCCTCCTTGGTACAGGCGGAAGTTTCTCTGTTTTCCCCTTCGCCTTCCTCTGAAGGCGCAACCTCCAGCATCCTGACCAGCATGGGATCCGGCGCGGTCTCCGGGAGGGGGGCCGGACACCGTATCAGTTTCACTTGCGCTATCCACTCCTATTCAAGGGCCGATTGGTTAAAAGGCAAATTCAAGAAGACGCAAACAAACGGTGTGTCCGGACACAGGGTTACTTACCTGAGCATCCGGGCGATTGCAGCTTAGGCCGGCATCCTCGGTCAATTCCGGACACACTTCTTGTGATCCGAAGAACAATTTATACATCTCCACGGGTGTCGTACCCATGAAGTGTTGGAGAGCTCGTGGCCCCTCTAGATTGAATTCCCACAGGCGGAGGGGGCGACGTTTGCAGGGCAGAAGACGCCGAATCAGCATAACCTCCACCACTACGACCAGATTGATCTCCCTCTCTTGGAGGTCTCGAATCCGGCCCTACAATAGGGGTACGTCCTTTGATGGCCCCCAGTTGACCCCTTGGTTGACCCATGACATCAGCCGCTGTGGGGGGCCAGAGCGAAAGATGGGTGGCGGCTTCTGCCTGCTGCCCCTGGGAGCAGTAATATAGAACCACTCCTGTTGCCACAAGCCGAGCTCCTCCTGGAAAGAGCCCTCGGGCCATGGAGCATCGACCCTCCTGCTTACAACCGCCCCGCCCCACTCTGCTTGACGCCCCTCGATCATCTTCGGCTCCACATTGAAGGTTTTGAGCCACAAACCGAAGTGAGGAGTAGTGCGGAGGAAGGCTTCGCAGACAACAATGAATGATGAGATGTGGAGGATGGACTCCGGAGCCAGGTCATGGAATTCCAACCCATAGTAAAACATGAGCCCTCTCACAAAAGGATCCATCGAGAAGCCTAAACCCCGACGGAGGTGAGACACAAGCACGACGCTCTCACCGGGCTCGGGAGCAGGAATGACTTGCCCTTTGGCGGGCAACCTATGTGAAATCTCGCAGGTCAGGTACCTGGCTTCTCTCAGCTTTAGCACGTCCTCTTCCGTGACGGAGGAGGGCATCCACCGGCCGTGTAGGTCGGAGCCCGACATTGTTGAAGGTCCGAAGCGCTCGAATCTGGGGCTCTGGGTGTTGGAAATCGGGGCGAGGGGCAGATTCGATTGAGGATTGAAGAAAAGAAACGAGCCTTGGTCTCATTATAAAGAGGGAGAAATACCAAGAGCCATCCCCGTGACCGTTTGGGACTCACCTTCGATAGAGGGGGCGTGGCAACGGGCACGGTTGGGTTACCCACGTCCGTATTGATGGGAATCCAGGAATAAGGGGAACACGATCTCTGCTTCGACAAGATGTGCCAAGGAAACCGCTTCGCTAAACGCGCTGAGGTGGTATAATAAAACGATTCAAGTAAAGGCTTGGTAGTGGTGTGACATCACGCCAGAGAATACATCAGCAGATTGAACTTGTGTAAATATTATTCTCTCTACGGTGGTATGTGGAATTTATTTTGCAGAGCCGGACACTATCCTGGTGTTCACAATCTTCTATGAATTATTCGGAGGAGGAACCCGCCTTGCAATGCCGAACAATATGCGCGCCGGACTCATCGTCATTGAAGCCTGGTTCAGGGGCTACTGAGGGAGTCCTGGAATAGGGGGTGTCCGGACAGCCGGACTATCATCGTCGGCCGGACTCCAAGACTATGAAGATACAAGATTGAAGACTTCGTCCCATGTCCGGATGGGACTTTCCTTGGCGTGGAAGGCAAGCTTAGCAATACGGATATGTAGATCTCCTACCATTGTAACCGACTCTGTGTAACCCTAGCCCTCTCCGGTGTCTATATAAACCGGAGGGTTTTAGTCCGTAGGACGAACAACCATTACAACAATCATACCATAGGCTAGCTTCTAGGGTTTAGCCTCCTTGATCTCGTGGTAGATCCACTCTTGTACTACCCATATCATCAATATCAATCAAGCAGGAGTAGGGTTTTACCTCCATCGAGAGGGCCCGAACCTGGGTAAAAACATCGTGTCCCTTGTCTCCTGTTACCATCCGCCTAGACGCACAGTTCGGGACCCCCTACCCGAGATCCGCCGGTTTTGACACCGACAGGTGTCCTCTTGCTTTATCGGGGACGGTAATTAAGCCTATCCCGTCCGTCGCTGCTTCGCCTTGCTCCGACACACGTCCAAGCCAACGGGGCATGTAGCACCATGTTGGTTGGCAGGATGCTTAGGAGCCATGTACTGCCATGTGGGTACTTGTTTAGTTGGTGGGTCGGCCACTGAGCTGGGGCGGCGACGGGGCGGCAAGGTCTTGCCACTGTCTTGCGGATATTCCCGGCAAGGGTCTTGCCGGGGCTTTGTGAGCACCCTCGGCAAGAGTCTTGTCGGGGCCCCATGGGTATCTTCGGCAGGAGCCTTGCCAGGGCTTCGTGGGCATCCTCGGCAAGGAGCCTCGCGGTTGTCTTGTCTTATGGTTCTCATCTAGGCCTCGTAGGCCATTTGTCTTCACAAAGATCTGCATGCCACCATGCATGCGCTTCCCGAGCCTTGGTTCCAACATTGTCGGTGGTGTCAGAACTCTCAGGCTCAAGGGTGGCGGCAATGCTGGTGTTGGGTGAGTTGCCCCAGCAAGGCCCTTGCTAGGGCTATGTAGGCCGCCCGGGCAAGGGTCTTGCCAGGGGAAGCCCATCTTGTTGATTGCCCTTTTGCGCCTCTGTCTTGGCGCTGCTATGGTACTCTTGTACTTTTGCTTCCTTCCTCTGCCCTGCTAAGTGTCAGAGTAATGGGCCACGGGTAGCCTAACCCGTGTCCCTGAGCCTTTCAAGACTTTGGGCCGGCTGCGCCCCATGAGACTCCGGAATGAAGCGCCACATTTCGGTGGCCGGCTAGCTCAACGGCCGGTTGCCAGAAGACGGCCGAGCACCAGCAGACAGCACCAAGACGGGCCGACTCCTAGCAGGCGGCCTCCATAGAGGCCGCCTCCTAGCAGGCGGCCCCCACCGCCCTCAGAGTCTGCACCCCTCATCAAGAGGATGAGACAGGGTGAGGCTATAGTGTAGCCCATCACCCTGAATCCCGGGCATGGCGTGGCCACAGTGCCACGTATAGGCGGAGATCTCTGCACGACGCAGCACTGTTGCCACTCCACCCTTGACAGCACCCCTGTCAGGCGGGGCCTGCTCCCACGATGGCCTATCGGTACGGCTTGCCGGCGGCGGGCCCTACCAGGTAGCGACGGCCCGGAGGGCGGCCTAGCCTGGCCAGCCGGATCCTTCCTCGAGGCCCATGCGCCATTAACCACACTAGACACGACAAGGCTACAGTGACCTCCGACCAGGCGGCTGGACTGTGTCCATGCCTTCCCCGACCAAGCATGTGTCGTTAGCATCATGGCTATAGTGATCAGCTACCAACCAAACCCGCCAGCGGCGGGGCGGCCTGTCGGCTCCATACCAGACAAGCCGGCGGGGCCCACTATGGGGCGGGCCCCAGAAGCCGGCGGAGAAGCCGGCTACCGGAGACACTGATAGTCGGGTCTTACACCAGACCAATTTACCATTGTACCGCTGGGACGGTAGGCCTATATAAACCCCTCAGGGCACCCATGCAAAGGGTTCCCAACCTGTTAGAACTAGACTCATACCTAGAGGAAGGAGAGAGCTAGCCCTACCTCCTTCTACCTCTAGCGAACAGCTCAAGGAGCACCATTGTACTCACAAGTGCCTTAGTGATCATGCGGAGACCCCGCAGAGCAGGACTAGGGGTGTTATCTCCTAGGAGAGCCCCGAACCTGGGTAAAGTGCGCCGGCGTACATGTCTACGCCTCATCCCACTTCCACGCACCGGTGACGTTCTACTCGCTCCCACCATGATAAGCCATCCTTTGGCATATGTAGCACCCAACCCCGGACATTTGGCGCCCACCGTGGGGCAAGGTGCACCATCATCCGGAGACCTATTCTGGACAGGAACCTTGTTCCTTGCTGACGAGCGTAGCCAGCCCGGCACGCCCGACGGCGTCAGCCTTGACGCGCTGCACGGCATGGAGATTGCCTGCGCAGCGAGCTGCCTTATCGACCTTGTTGGCGAGATCCACCTCTCCGACGAGCTTGCATCTGACGCGGGCACCGACTACCCTGAGAGCCGCCTCGTTAGTCTCCTCGACCAGCTTCACATCGCCAGCGAGCCTGCTGCGGACTTGGAGTCTGTTGGCTCCACCGACCCGATGATTGTCGACTCCGACACGGCGTCGCTTGACGCATTCCCCACCAACGTGGTGGTCTACGATGAGCCGCCTCCTCTGGAGCACAGCGGCGGGAGCACCGTCACGGAGGTGCTTGTCATTAACAGTGGTGAGCAATCGGAAGACGCATACGCTGAGATGCTGGAAGCACGCCATCAAAAGTGCCAACCGACTGGCCATCATGCGACGCCTCTCAGAGGCCTACCGGCGCGAGATGGACCAAGCCGTCGGCGGCACGCCGGCCCCTGAGGGGCCTAGCCGCATCGGCTCGATCCGGCAGCATGGCGCGACCATCGCCAGCATGTTCGGGACGGGTCATCCCGTCTACGCCATGCCTGCAGAGAACATATGAGCTTCCCAAGCGGTAGCATATGAGCTAGACAAGTTCGAGGGCGACGAGCATCACCACAGGACGGAGCACGTCAAGAAGCCTGCTGCCGCACCAAAGCGCCCATCCGGCGAAAAGACGATCCGCCCCCTCGCCAGGATCACAGCGCGACATCTCGGACGCCTACTGGTGGCGTCCGTGGTAGAAGAGGCAATGAGCCGGCAGCTAGCCGCAGTCGGACTCACCTCTCCATCGAGCGCGACGCAGAAGGCCGCCCCCGGGCTGTGGAGCAACAAGTTGACTTGCCTCCTCCTCCACCTCGCGGAGAAAGGCATCCCACTCCGCCGCCTGTCACTCACCCGACACTCGGTGACTGCCTTGGCCGCCGGGAAGGAGTCGGGGAGAATGACGCCCGCCATCGGATCGACCGCCTCAATCGTTCCCTGCCGCTAGAAGAAGAAGGCCATCCTGTTTCGGCCCTCGAATCCGAGATGAGCCTTTCCCTCGAGGGTTCACGCTCCCAAGAGATATGCCCAAGTACACTAGCTCCGTGAAGCCGGAGAACTAGCTGGTCGACTACTCCACGGCCGTCAGCATAGCGAACGACAACAAGCGCGTTGCTGTGAAGTATGTCCCGCTCATGCTCCAGGGCACAGCCCGGACATGGCTTAACAGCCTGAAGCCCCGCAGCATCAACAGCTGGGTTGATTTCACCGAAGCCTTCATCCGCAACTTCACTAGCACATACAAGCGGCCTCCCAAGCCCCGCCAGCTCTCCTTGTGCGTCCAAGGGCCCAGCGAATCAACTCGCGACTATCTCACGCGCTGGGCCGAGCTGTGCAATTCCTGCGAAAGGCGTGCATGAGGTACAGGCCATCGAGTACTTCACCTCCGAGTGCCGACAGGGCACCCTCCTCAAGCACCGACTTCTCTACGACAAGCCGGTGACTCTCGACGAACTGTTGACCATTGCTGACAAATATGCCACGGCCGACTCCTCCATGAAGGCGGAGATCCAAGTCGATGCATCTGGCAAAGTAGCTTCTCAGGCTCCTCAGAGCCCGGCTGGCGACACCAGTCGGCGACAGCAACCAAGCGACAACAAGCGCAAGGCCACTCAGCCGGCTTCCACCAGCCGATAGGTGTCGACAGTTGAGGACCAGCAACCGGAAGGGCAGCTTCCGCCCAAGCGTCAGAAAGGCGGAAAGCCCAATTGGTTGCCTGCCTTCTTGTACAAGCAGACCCTTGACGCCCCCTGCAAGTTCCATAGTGGTGCGAAGCCGTCCAACCACACTACTCGGAAGTGCCATTGGCTCACCCGAATCGCCAAGGGAGATGGACTCCTGCCTCCACCGCCTGCTGGCCCGCCGCCTCCTCCACCCCAGCAGCAGGCGGTTCGGCCTGTCGACGCCATACAAGATGAGTATCCTGAGGAGCATGGTGCCTATGCCGTGTTCACCAGCGTGGCCGATGACAGGCGCGGCAGATGGCAACAGCAGCAAGAAGTACATGCAGTGGCGTCAGAGACCCCACAGTTCATGCACTGGACTTAGAAGCCTATCAGTTGGAGCAGGGCTGACCACCCGGAAGTGATGCCATGGTCTTAGCTGCCACCTTCGCAACAGAGAGGCGGGCAGCTCGTTTCTCCCGAGTCTTGATAGATGGCGGCAGCAGTATCAACATCCTGTACGGTGACATGATGGAGAAGTTGGGAATCAAGCAGAAGCAGCTTCACCCCAGTCGGACTGTATTCCATGGCATAGTTCCTGGCCTTTCCTGCTCACCAATCGGCAAGACCTATATTGACGTTCTCTCCGGAGACAAAGATCACTTCCGCCGAGAGCCAGTCTAGTTCGAGGTGGCGGACCTTGAGGGCCCCTACATTCGCTACTTGGCCGGCCTGCTCTGGCAAAGTTCATGGCGGTCCCCCACAATGCTTACCTCAAGATGAAGATGCCGACTACCAAGGGAATCCTGACCCTGGTCGGAGAATACAAGAAGTCATCCGCCTGTGCTGCAGATAGCAGCCGGCTGGCTGAGTCCCATGTTATCGCAGCTGATAAGCTGCTCCGTGACCAGGTTGTGGCGATGGCAGGCAAGCAGCCGGAAATGGCACCCACCCCCAAGGAGTCGGAAGTTGAGGGCTCGTTCAAGCCGGCGAAGGAAACAAAGAAGATACCCTTGGACCCGGAGAACCCGGAGAGACACGCGGTCATAGGTGCAAACCTTGACAGCAAATAGGAAAGCAAGCTTGTCGATTTCCTCCGTGAGAATTGGGACATCGTTGCATGGTCTCCCAAAGACATGCGAGGTGTTCTGATAGATTTCACCGAGCACAAGCTACATGCCCAACCTGACGCCAAGCCGGTCAGGCAGCCCTTGCGCCGCCTGTCAGAAGAAAAGAGAAGGGTTGTTGAAGAAGAGATAGCCCGGCTTCTAGTAGCCGGCTTTATCATGGAAGTGTTGTTCCCGGAATGGTTAGCCAACCCAGTTCTTGTGCTGAAGAAGAATAAGCAGTGGCGCATGTGTATTGATTGTACCAGCCTCAACAAAGCTTGCCCCAAAGATCCCTTTGCTTTGCCAAGAATTGACCAAGTGATAGACTCCACACCTGAATGCGAGCTATTGAGTTTTCTGGATGCGTACTCAGGGTACCATCAGATCAAGCTGAACCCGGCTGAGGGAGTCCTGAACTAGGGGGTGTCCGGACAGCCGGACTCCAAGACTACGAAGATACAAGATTGAAGACTCCGTCCCGTGTCCGGATGGGACTTTCCTTGGCGTGGAAGGCATGCTTGGCAATACGGATATGTAGATCTCCTACCATTGTAACCGACTTTGTGTAACCCTAGCCTCCTCCGGTGTCTATATAAACCGGAGGGCTTTAGTCCGTAGGACACAACATACATTACAACAATCATACAATAGGCTAGCTTTAGGGTTTAGCCTCCCTGATCTCGTGGTAGATCCACTCTTGTACTACCCATATCATCAATATTAATCAAGCAGGACGTAGGGTTTTACCTCCATCGAGAGGGCCCGAACCTGGGTAAAACATCGTGTCCCTCATCTCCTGTTACCATACGCCTAGACGCACAGTCCGGGACCCCCTACCTGAGATCCGCCGGTTTTGACACCGACATTGGTGCTTTCATTGAGAGTTCCTCTGTGTCGTCACCAATATGCTCGATGGCATCTTCAATCAACAACGCTATCCAGGATGAGACTTTTTCTCCCCGGACAGATCTTCGTATTCGGCGGCTTTGCACTGCGGGCTAATTCGCTTGGCCATCTGGAGCAGATCGAAAGCTACGCCCCTGGCCGTCAGGTCAGATTCGGAAGTCTAAACTTCACGGCCGATGTCCGCGGAGACTTGATCTTCGACGGACTCGAGCCACAGCCAAGCGTGCCGTACTGCGACGATGGGCATGATCTAGCTCTGCCGCCGATCAGTGCCTTGGTGGCCGCACACGAATCCGCTTCGGCCTTTAGTCCGAAGCCGATCACCCAGATCGAGGATCGGTGGATGGACACCACCTCGGGGGCTTCAACCTCCACGGCGATGGAGCCGAACGCTAATCTTGTCCCCCGCGAAACTCGTGATTCCGAGGTGCCGGACTCCTTGCCGGACTCCAAACCTGCCGCGCCCCTACCAATCGATTCGGATTGGGCGCCGGTTATGGAATTCACCGCCGCGGACATCTTCCAACACTCGCCCTTTGGCGACATCCTAAATCCGCTAAAGCGTCTCTCATTATCGGGAGAGTCCTGGCCGGACTATGGCCAGGATGGTTGGGGTACGGACGACGAAGAAATTCAGAGCCCACCCACCACCCACTTTGTAGCCACTGTCGACGATCTAACCGACATGCTAGACTACGACTCCGAAGACATCGACGATATAGACGATGATGCCGGAGACGAGCAAGAAACAGCGCCTATAGGGCATGGGAGGACCACCTCGTCATATGACATATACATGGTGGATAACCCAAAAGAGAGCGATAACGAGGACCAACGGGCCGCGGCAGAAGATAACCCCGCCGATAAACAACCAAAACGGCGGCGCAGACGCCGCCACAAGTCCCGCTTCGACAACAACAATGCTCCTAAGGACCCCGCAATACAGCAGGGCTCACAAGTGGACGACGAACATGCAGATAAGCAACCGTCCGAACATGACGAGTCAGATAACCAGTCCAGGCCCGGCGAAAACGACAGTCCGGACGATCTCATGCCGGACACACCGCCGGAGAGTAAAAACCTTCGGAAAAGACTCGTCAACATTGCAACAAGCTTGAAGAAGGAAAAGCGGAAGCTCAGAACAGCGGAAGACACACTCAGAATGAGGTGGAGCAAAGTTCTCAAAACCGCGGATAAATACGGCAATGGCCACCAATCAAAGAGCTACTCGAAGCGCAAGATGCTACCAGAATTCGACGAGGAGGCCATAGAGCCCCCACCGTCAAAAAATAAAGAGGCTACCTGGTTGGATAGACGGCCAAATGATAGGCCAAATTCTGAAAGCGGCGTCGCACATAAACCAACTAATGAACCTGGAAAGACAGATGGCCCAACCAGGTCCATTTACGGGCCAAAGAAGAAGGCCCCAGGAAACAAGGCAACACGTCAAGTGTCCGAAGATAATGGCACACCCAAATACAGGGGCGCCGCACACCCACTATGTTTCACCGATGAGGTGCTGGACCATGAATTCCTAGCAGGATTTAAACCCATAAACATAGAGGCCTATGATGGAACAACAGACCTTGGAGTCTGGATAGAAGATTACATACTACATATACACATGGCCAGAGGAGATGATCTCCACGCCATAAAATACCTACCCCTCAAGCTCAAAGGGCCAGCCGTCATTGGCTTAAAAGCCTCCCAGAAAACACTGTGGGAAGTTGGGAAGAGCTCGAGGACGCGTTCAGAGCAAATTTTCAAGGGACTTATGTCCGCCCTCCGGATGTAGATGATCTAAGTCATATAACTCAACAGCCCGGAGAGTCAGCGCGCAAATTCTGGAACAGGTTCCTCACCAAAAAGAACCAAATAGTCGACTGTCCGGACGCCGAAGCCTTAGCAGCTTTTAAACACAATGTCCGAGACGAATAGCTTGCCAGACACCTCGGCCAAGAGAAACCGAGGACAATGTCCGTGCTAACAAGCCTCATGACCCGCTTCTGTGCGGGAGAGGATAGCTGGCTAGCTAGATGCAGCACCAGCAACCCAAGTACATCCGAGATAAGAGATGGAAACGGAAAATCACGGCGCAGAAAAGAGCAGCGCCAGAATAAACAGAAAAGCCCAAAGAGCACGGCAGTCAACGCCGGATTCAAAAGCTCGCGGCCAAACAACAAAACACCGCCTCTTAAGGATGACGGCGATGAGCTGTCCAACTTAAACAAGATTTTGGGTCGGATATGTCAAATCCATAGTACCCCCGGAAGGCCTGCAAACCACACCCATCAAGATTGTGGGGATTTTAAACAGTCCGGCCGACTAAACACCGAACACAAGGGGCTTGACGCGTCAAGCGAAGACGATAAACCCCACCAGCAGAGCACCGGAAAACAAAAGACTTTCCCACAAGAGGTAAAAGCAGTAAATTCACTTCATGTGATAATACGGAAGAATAGTGCGGCACTTTCTAAAAAGAGCCTCGCACGGTCCAACCCTGCAGACCATAGAGATTGGATATCAAAACCAATCACTTTCGACCACCTGGACTATTCCAGAAGCGTTCGAAACGCGGGACGGACTCCCCTGATATTGAATCCCATAATCGGTGGACTACAATTTACTAAAGTCCTAATGGACGGAGGCAGCGACTTAAACCTGCTATATTCAAACACAATCCGCAAGATGGGGATAGACCCTACCAAAATTCGACACAGCCGCACTTCCTTCAAAGGAGTGACACCAGGCCCTTACGCAAAGTGCACAGGCTACCTATTACTAGAAGTTGTGTTCGGATCACCGAACAACTTTCAGCACGAAAAACTAATTTTTCATATCGTCCCATTTAAAAGTGGATATCAAGCACTCTTGGGACGAACGGCTTTTGTTCGTTTCAACGCCATACCGCATTACGCGTCTCTTACACTCAAGATGCCCGGTCCACGTGGCATCATTTCAGTGCGAGGGTCACTTAAAGACCCCGGACTCGGATAGACGAGTCCGGCTTCAGTAGGCTAGGGGTTCCCTAGCCGCACACCTCTTCACAGGGGGCTGCGCGCACAAACAACCGCGAGTTCATACAAACCCCGCTTTACTTATTTATATTTCTTCTTTCACACATATCTTTTTCACACGAATTGTTTTCAAACTAAGCGTTCCTCTCTTTTTACAGATGAACAACGTGCATACCCATCCAGGATAACGGCATAACGGAGACACAGGCGCAGACGTGCAATAGGGACCCGTTGCGAGGATCCTTTTCAGATTAAGACCCTGCGTAAACCTTTTTTACAATCTCTTGTTGTTATTCTCCCTTGGTTTCTTCCTATAACCAAAGCGGAGCCTGACATTTTGGCATCGGCCGCGTCAGAGGACCATGCCCGTACCTGGACACTAGGGGCTTAGGGCACTGTTCTGCCCATTATTATAAAGACCGAACACCTTAGGGAGTGTTCGGCGTCTCGAGTCAGGCATTATATGCATCAGCTCCAAATCATGTCTTTGGTCAAATGTTGGGTTTGCCCGGCTCCTGTGTTTTGCTGCGTTACGTTCCGTATCATCGGCTAACCCGGCACCAGGAGAACTACTGCGATTGTGCCCCAGTTCGGCTGGGCGACCACCTCAGTAAAGAAAGCCGAAAACTGACTGTCATGATATAGCGAGAGACTAGTCAACCACTCGATCGACTACCGGAATGTTTAGAATTCCCTTCTTTGACGAAGGACCGTTTCCCGGTCAGGCACACACACGCCCCGAACTCGGAGAAGTGCGGTGCCCCCAGGGGCTATATCGTAGCCCCACCCTCGAACTCCACTGGCTAAGTGAAAGTGATAAAGCATTATAGTCCGGATTGCCTCGTTTGCTACGCTACCACCTCCTTAACAGGACCGAGACGTCGGATTAAGTGTGAAAACGTGCTATTTTTGCGAACACCCCCACACCTTGTGCGTTGGGGCTGAAGCAGAAGACTGCAATCTTTCAGGTTATACAAATGTATACGTAAACGGCCGCATAGGAGAAGTTTTACTACTTGGGACGCACAAGTATAAAAAGCAGTTATAGCATAATCATCGTTTTACAAGCTAAAACGTTCATTTGAACGTGACATTTTTTGAGCACTTCGACTCTATTACACGAGCGCCACGCATAACTTCCCCGAAATAGTGCTCGGCAGGGAGCCGGCTTTCATCTGGACCCTGGGCGGCAACAGCGGTGGCATCCATCTCTGTCCAATGCGCCTTCACACGGGCAAGAGCCATCCGCGCGCATTCGATGCAGGCCGACCGCTTCACCTCCTTGATATGCGGCACCGCTCCAAGAAATTGCTGCAGTAAGCCGAAGTAGCTCGTCACCTTGGGCCTCTCTGGCCAGACATGAGCCACGATGTCATTCATGGCAAGTCCGGACAATCTGTTTAGCTCGGCCCATTCGGCCAACCGGTTGGTCAACGGAAGTGAGCGATCCGGACTATGGAATTGAGACCAAAAGAGCTCTTCCGTCTTGTGATCCTTCTGGCCCCGGACATGCTCAACGGCATCAGCCGCACTTGCCGCTAAGTCCATATACGGATCCTCCGGACTCCACAGCCGGCCAAATTGAGCATACTTTTGATCCATAAACCGGCGAAGCAGCAGAAAAGGCTTGCCAGCCACGATATCTCCGGCCTGACGCAGCTCCTCCTTCATGGCCCGCATTGCAGAACAGGCATCCTTGGCCTCGGCGGTGGCCTTCCCCAGGTCTTCCCGCTCCGATAAGCTGTAACGCCCCGGATCCGATGCGCCAGGTGTCCGCCAGTTATTCGTCGTTGTTGCCATGTCATTTGCTTGAGTGTTGGATTTTGCCATGTCATAATGTGCATTTCATTTTGCATACGTATTCGTCTCATCCATCCGAGCATTTTCCCCGTTGTCCGTTTTGCAATCCGACAGTCCTATGTCCCCCGGCGTCCCCTTCTTCTCTTCTGTTGTGAGCGGGTGTTAAACTTTCTCGGAATGGCCCGAGGCTTGCCAAGCGGCCTTGGTATACCACCGGTAGACCGCCTGTCAAGTTTCGTGCCATTTGGAGGTCGTTTGATACTCCAACGGTTAACCGGGTAACCGTAGAAGCCTCTTTTGTTGCAGCCCAACACCCCTTCCAAAGTGGCCCAAAACCCGTCTAACTCCCCTGCATGCTCCCGGTCGTTCGATCACGATTGCGTGGCCGAAAACCGCTCCTCATTTGGACTCTCCTAGCTCCCTCTACCTATAAAACACCTCCTCCCCCCGAAATTCGCGGATGAATTCCAACCTAACCCTAGCCCCGCTCCCCTCGCTCCGGCCAATCCGGCGCCGCCACGTTGCCCCGCCGCCCTTCTGCTCCGATCCCCCGCCGCCACGTCACCAGCCCCGCGCCCAGCTCTCCTCTGCGCACCGCCGTGGCCCTGCGGGCCCACGGCCGGCCCGCCCGCGCCCTCGCCGGGCCCATCCCGCGCCCGGTCTCCGCCGCCCGCTGCCGGCGAGCGCCCCGCGCCGGCCGCCGCCCCCTCGTCGGCGCTTGCCGCCGCGCCCCTGCGCGTCCCGCGCCAGCGCCAGCCGTCCGCGCCGCGCCATCACCGGAGCCGCCGCGGGCGCGCCGCCCCGCGCCCCACCGCCCGGCCGCGACCCGCCGCACCTCCGCAGCTCGGCCTCGCCCCGGCCCGCGCCCGAGCCGGCCGGCCGCCGCCGCTCTCCGGCGAGCTCCGGTACGGCCCTCCTCGCCGGATCCGGCGACCCCGACCCCCTCCGGCGCCTCCCCGGGCCTTCCCGGCCACCTCCGGCGCCAACTCCGGCGAGCTCGCGCCGTCGGCCTCAGAGTCCGTGCCCCCGATCCAGATCTGGAAGAAGAGGTTGACCCCCCGTTTTTCATCAGTCCCGGAATGTTTGCAGTATCATGCCATGTTTGACCTGTTGTATCTCTGCATCCGTAGCTCCGTTTCGTGCGTGTAATATGTCAAATTGTTCGACTCGACGAGTACTTCATTTCATTCCATTGCATCATTTTCATTTGAGCTCATCTTGATGCCCGAAATGCTGTTGGAAGAGTGCATGTTGATGTTGATCTGCTGGAACTGTTATAACTTGCTCATTTATCATTTTTGCCATGATTAATGTGTGCATCCTATGAGGTTGAGCTCTAAATGTGTTTTGATCTATGCTATGCCATCTTTCCAGGGGTGTATGCCATGTATTTTTGTGAGTTGTGTGCTGAGTGCATCGAGCTTGTTAAGGAGGGTACTTGCTGTTACTGTTTTGCTAGACAGATTCTGTTATATTTTGTTGCTATGTTAACATGCTTCTACTAATCATTCTATGCATAATATGGAGATGTCCTATAAACATGTTTTGATCTACATGTCATGATATATCAATTCATGCCCTTAGTTGCATTTATAGGTTGCTGTAGCTTGTTGTAATCTTGCTCTAAATTTGCTTCATAATGTTGCTGTCAGCCTGTTAACATTAAGTTCAATGTTTCCATGATTGTTTCCTAGTGATCCATGCACCCTATGACCTTGTTCTTGCCATGCTTAGCTTCATAAACATTCCTTCTTACTGTTGGTTGCCTTGCCATGCCATGTATTGCTCGCCATGTATTGTTGTTCCTGCCATGTATGAATCTGTAATATAACTTGCCATGTTTACATGGGTGCCATCATATTTTCCGTGCCTTTTGGCTCATGGTCAGTAAGGGACTTTTGATCTATGAAATTAGTAGATTCATGCCATGCCTTTGTTTGCCATGATAAGTTCCTGTAACATGTTGTTTGATAGCTCTAAACATTGCAACCTGATGTTATTTCTGCTAAAGTCTGAAACTGTTATTATTTGCAATTTTCCCATGTCTTTTTGAGCATGTTCTAGTTGTTTCTGGAGATAGCTCAGTGTTCATGTTTTGTTATGCTTTACCTGTACTTCATGCCCATGTATTTTGATATTATGTTGGGGTGCTGTAGCATGTTGTTTTGATGCTTGCAATATGCCTAGTTGCTGTTATGGACAGATTGTTGTTATCACTTGTATAGTGTGTGTGTGTTGAACCGTTGCTCCGTTTTGAGTGTGCTCTATATGAAACTTGCTCGATTTTGCATGTAGCTTCATATTATCATGTTGCATCCTTGTTTTGGTGTGTTTGCTTGATGTCTGGGTGCATTTTGCATCAATTCCATGCTTAACTTGTTTTGCTCATATCTTCTAGGCCGTAGCTCCGAATCTAAATGAACTTTATATGTAACTTGACTAGAATTTCGTGTAGTTCATCGTGGTGCATCTTAACTTGCTGTTTAACAGCTTGAACATAATGTTTATTCAGTTCTGGACCAATTTCGAAATTTGCATATGAGGACTTACCGGAATTGTTATGTGTTGTTCCCGGCCTCATTTAAACTTGCCTTGATGTGTTGTTCTTGTTTGCATCATCTCTTGCCATGAGTAGCCTCATCTAGTTTTCTCATGCATCATGCTTGTTGCGCATCATGCCTTGTTCATGTGTGGTGTGTTTACCATGTTGTGTGCTTCTTCTCGATAGTTCCCGTTTCATTGCGATCGTGAGGATTCGTTCGTCTACGCTTGGTTCGTCTTCGTGGCTTCATCTTCTTCATGGACTCGTTCTTCTTCCTTGCGGGATTTCAGGCAAGATGACCGCTACCTTGGATCTCACTACTATCATTGCTATGCTAGATGCTTCGTTCTATCGCTATGCTGCGTTACCTATCTTTTGATCATCAAGCCTCCCAAATTGCCATGAACCTCTAACCTTTGACACCATTCCTAGCAAACCGTTGCTTGGCTATGTTACCGCTTTGCTCAGCCCCTCTTATAGCGTTGCTAGCTGCAGGTGAAGTTGAAGATTGCTCCATGGTGGACAGGGTTATGTTGGGATATCACAATATCTCTTATATTATTAATGCATCTATATATTTGGTAAAGGGTGGCAGGCTCGGCCTTATGCCTGGTGTTTTTTTCCACTCTTGCCGCCCTAGTTTCCGTCATAGCAGTGTTATGTTCCCGAATTTTGCGTTCCTTACGCGGTCGGCTGATTTATGGGACCCCCCTGACAGTTCGCTTTGAATAAAACTTGTCCAGCAAGGCCCAACCTTGGTTTTACCATTTGCCTCACCACCACCTACCTTTCCCTTGGGAGTAATTAACCCAATGGTCATCTTTATTTTAGCCCCCCCAGGCCAATGCTTGTCTAAGTGTTGGTCCAAACTAGAGTCCTTTGCAGCGCCCCCTCAAGGAAACTTGAGGTCTGGTTTTAGTTGTACGGAGTGCTCATCCGGTGTTGCCCTGAGAACGTGATATGTGCAGCTCCTATCGGGATTGTCGGCGCATCGGGCGGCTTTGCTGGTCTTGTTTTACCATTGTCGAAATGTCTTGTAAACCGGGATTCCGAGACTGATCGGGTCTTCCTGGGAGAAGGTCTATTCCTTCGTTGATCGCGAGAGCTTGTCATGGGCTAAGTTGGGACACCCCTGCAGGCTTTAAACTTTCGAGAGCCATGCCCGCGGTTATGTGGTAGATGGGAATTTGTTAATGTCCGGTTGTAGATAACTTGACACGAGATCCGAATTAAAATGCATCAACCGCGTGTGTAGCCGTGATGGTCTCTTTTCGGCGGAGTCCGGGAAGTGAACACGGTTTCTGGGTTATGTTTGGTGTAAGTAGGTGTTCAGGATCACCTCTTGATCTTTGCTAGCTTCACGACCGTTCCTTTGTTTCTCTTCTAGCTCTCATTTGCGTATGTTAGCCACCATATCTTGCTTAGTCGCTGCCGCAACCTCACCACTTTACCCCTTCCTTTCCCAATAAGCTTTGCTAGTCTTGATACCCATGGTAATGGGATTGCTGAGTCCTCGTGGCTCACAGATTACTACAACAACAGTTGCAGGTACTGGTTTTCCGATGATCATGATGCGAGAGCGATGCTTGCTTGCGTTGAGTTCTTCTTCTGCTTCTTCGATCAGCGGATAGGTTCCAGGTCGGCAGCCTGGGCTAGGAGGGTGGATATTGTTTGAGTTTCTGTTTATGATTCATCCGTAGTCAGATGTTGTTCTTGTATGATGTATTGTTGTATTCGTGTGGCATTGTATGCCTCTTGTATGTATCCCCATCTATTATGTAATGTTGATGTAACGATATCCATCTTGCAAAAGCGTCTCAATATGCGGGTCTATCCTTGGTGGGACCGTCGAGTTCCTTTTGGATAGGGTCGCATATTGGGCGTGACAAGTTGGTATCAGAGCCTCGACCGACCTTAGGAGCCCCCTTGATTGATCGTGTAATTTGGCTGTTGTTGAGTCTAGAAGAAAACTGTTTTCGGAGTCTAGTTTTATCGGAGAGTAGGAATTCTTTTTACTCCTCAGTCCCTTCGTCGCTCTGGTGAGGAATCTTGACGTAGGTGTTCTGAACTATTCCTCTTCCCCTTCAAATTTTTCTTTAGGTTCACACAGTTGGTTTTCCGATCGTTGGTTCTCAGCTCTTTTCATCCGGTGCATTTCTCGTCAAGTTGACTCGAGCCTCTTCATCTTTGAGTTCAATCCTCAGTTGTTTTATTTTCCCACCCGCCCTCCCTTTTTCATCTCGGAACCAGAGTCTGTAATCGAGTATCCATCCTACTCGTGCGAAGTCCTTGCTTTCTTTCCTCAATGATTTCAACTGGTGTTTTCTCTTCAAGTTATTCGTCGGTTTCCCCTTCCAAGTTGCCTTTGTTTTCCCGCCCCCCCCCCCACCCTTTCTCTTCCCGGAGTTTGAGTCTCTTTCGAGCATCAATTTCATTCGCGTGGAGCCTCTTCAGTCTTCCCTCAATTATCTCAACCGGTGAATTCTCGTTTTGTTCGTCATTCTTCATCTCTTTTTCTTTTCCGGCGGACTCAATTCAAGTTTTTTGGGTTGATCATATTCTTTTCCTTGGATCAAGTGTTTTCCCTGCTCGTTTGCCTCTCGCCATTCAATCATTCCGGAGTTCGGAGGACATCTCAGGAGATTCGTTAGTGTTCCAATTAATTTGAGGTTGCCACCTCATTCAAATATTTCAATTATTCCGGTGCATCATCTATCTGTTCAACAATCCTTTCCAACGGTGTTATCTCTTCAGTGGGCCCTAACCCACAGGTCTTTTCCCAGGATCTTACCTGACTCTTCTAATTATTCTGGAGCCATTCCTATTTCTTTTCAAGTCTGACGTAAGTATGATTTCATCAGTCAGATGCTTTTCCAAGATCGATTTCAAATCATTTCATTGTTGGCTCAACCTCTTCGTTTTTTCATTCTCTCGGAGTATCTCAGTAATTTTGGTGTTGTTTTCCGTCGCCATTTGAAGACCGAAGAAGTTTTTTTCCTCTAAATCTTGTCTCTTCCCCGGAGATTCGCGGTGCTAGCTCGATGTTATCCTATCAAATTGTTTCTAGTCATGCAAATTCTTTTCATCTATCTGGAGTATGTCAGGAGTTGTTTTTCCATTTCTTTTCATCCGGAGGTCATCTTTTTTGGAAGATTTCTTCGTTCTAAGTTTTTTCAGATTCGATCTCCAATTATTCTATAATTGTGCCCTTTCGTTCGTCTCAATATTATTCTGGTGCTTCGTTCAAGTGTTCTTTAATCGGCTCATGATCTCTTTGTTCTTTTGCATCTAAATCCCCTCGAGCATATTTGTTCTTCTAATTCTTCCCGGTGTTTCATTCTCTTTCACCAGTCATTTTCGAATTCTCACGGTGGTTCGTTCAAGATTCTTTTCTTTGATTATCATTTTAATCCATTCGTTCTTTTCAATCCTACTGGTGCTTCATGAAGACATTCTCAAGTTTGCGATATGTCACTTCTCAATCCTTTTCAAGAAGAATAAGTAGTATGCAAAAATCCATTGCTTGTCATCAATTTAATTTGATGAAGGATATAAGCATACAATAAATCTTATTCTTATTTCACCCAAGTGATTAATCAGCCGTTTCCTTCGGAGTTTGTTCTTAATGAATAAATTCTAGTTCCAAGTATTTTCATCTTTTCTTTTCCGGAGTTCATTTTCCTCGGCCATTTCGTCGGAACCTCCATCTAAATCATCGCATGCTTTAATCTTTATTCTTTCATCCTTCATTTTATCTCGTCATCCTTTTGTTACCGGAGTTCTTCATGGTGGTTCTTCATGATTTAATTCATTCTTCAAGAGTTTATCAAGTATCTTTCCATCCTCTCTAGCTCATGTTCTATTCCTCCATGTTTCAGCCGGAGTGCTACCTAATTCTTTCAGTCTTATCCGTTTCTTTTCTCATTCTAACCACTCCGGTTAGAACGAGTGATTTCATAGTCTATCTGATTCCGTGAGCTTCGATCCTCGTCATTCTCAGCGTACCTCTCTTCTTCTCGAGTGCTCTCAATTCCTTCCTTTTATCTTGAGTTCTTGTTTCACCTCTTCCTTTTTCCCTTCCGTCTTGGTCCTAAATCTCGGGACGAGATCTCTTCTTAGTGGAGGAGTGTTGTAACGCCCCGGATCCGATGCGCTAAGTGTCCGCCAGTTATTCGTCGTCGTTGCCATTTCATTTGCTTGAGTGTTGCATTTTGCCATGTCATCATGTGCATTTCATTTTGCATACGTGTTCGTCTCATGCATCCGAGCATTTTCCCCGTTGTCCGTTTTGCAATCCGACACTCCTATGTCCCCCGGCGTCCCCTTCTTCTCTTCTGTTGTGAGCGGGTGTTAAACTTTCTCAGAATGGCCCGAGGCTTGCCAAGCGGCCTTGGTATACCACCGGTAGACCGCCTGTCAAGTTTCGTGCCATTTGAAGGTCGTTTGATACTCCAACGGTTAACCGGGTAACCGTAGAAGCCTCTTTTGTTGCAGCCCAACACCCCTTCCAAAGTGGCCCAAAACCCATCTAACTCCCCTACATGCTCTCGGTCGTTCGATCACGATCGCGTGGCCGAAAACCGCTCCTCATTTGGACTCTCCTAGCTCCCTCTACCTATAAAACACCTCCTCCCCCCGAAATTCGCGGATTAATTCCACCCTAACCCTACCCCGCTCCCCTCGCGCCGCCGGACATGTCCATCCCGAGCCGGACATGTCCACCGGCCACCTCGCTCCGGCCAATCCGGTGCCGCCACGTCGCCCCGCCGCCCTTCTCCTCCAATCCCCCGCCGCCACGTCACCAGCGCCGCGCCCAGCTCTCCTCCGCGCGTCGCCGTGGCCTTGCGGGCCCACGGCCGGCCCGCCCACGCCCGCGCCGGGCCCATCCCGCGCCCGGTCTCGGTTGCCCGCCGCCGGCGAGCGCCCCGCGCCGGCCGCCGCCCCCTCGCCGGCGCTTGCCGCCGTGAAACCCCGCCGCCGCGCCCCTGCGCGTCCCGCGCCGGTGCCGGCCGTCCCCGCCGCGCCATCACCGGAGCCGCCGCGGGCGCGCCGCCCCGCGCCCCGCCGCCCGGCCGCGACCCGCCGCGCCTCCGCAGCTCGGCCTCGCCCCGGCCCGCGCCTGAGCCGGCCGGCCGCCGCCGATCTCAGGCCCGCGCCACCGCCCCGGCCATCCCCGGCCACCGCCGTCCGGCGCCTCCCGCGCCCCGCGCCAGCGAGCTCCGGTGCGGCCCTCCTCGCCGGATCCGGCGACCCCGACCCCCTCCGGCGCCTCCCCGGGCCTTCCCGGCCACCTCCGGCGCCAACTCCGGCGAGCTCGCTCTGTCGGCCTCGGAGTCCGTGCCCCTGATCCAGATCTGGAAGAAGAGGTTGACCCCCCGTTTTTAATCTAAGTCCCGAAATGTTTGCATTATCATGCCATGTTTGACCTGCTGTATCTCTGCATCGGTAGCTCCGTTTCGTGCGTGTGATATGTCAAATTGTTCGTCTCGATGAGTACTTCATTTAATTCCATTGCATCATTTTCATTTGAGCTCATCTTGATGCCCGAAGTGCTGTTGGAAGAGGGCATATTGATGTTGATCTGCTGGAACTGTTATAACTTGCTCATTTATCATTTTTGCCATGATTAATGTGTGCATCCTATGAGGTTGAGCCCTACATGTGTTTTGATCTATGCTATGCCATCTTTCCATGGGTGTATGCCATGTATTTTTGTGAGTTGTGTGCTGAGTGCATCGAGCTTGTTAAGGAGGGTACTTGCTGTTACTGTTTTGCTAGACAGATTCTGTTATATTTTGTTGCTATGTTAACATGCTTCTACTAATCATTCTATGCATAATCTAGAGATGTCCTATAAACATGTTTTGATCTACATGTCATGATATATCAATTCATGCCCTTGGTTGCATTTATAGGTTGCTGTAGCTTGTTGTAATCTTGCTCTAAAGTTGCTTCATAATGTTGCTGTCAGCCTGTTAACATTAAGTTCAATGTTTCCATGATTCTTTCCTAGTGATCCATGCACCCTATGACCTTGTTCTTGCCATGCTTAGCTTCATAAACATTCCTTCTTACTGTTGGTTGCCTTGCCATGCCATGTATTGCTCTGTAGTGAGTGGTTCAAGCTCACCAACATGCCTACTTATTGTTGTTCCTGCCATGTATGAATCTGTAATATAACTTGCCATGTTTACATGGGTGCCATCATATTTTCCGTGCCTTTTGGCTCATGGTCAGTAAGGGAATTTTGATCTATGAAATTAGTAGATTCATGCCATGACTTTGTTTGCCATGATAAGTTCCTGTAACATGTTGTTTGATAGCTCTAAACATTGCAACCTGATGTTATTTCTGCTAAAGTCTGAAACTGTTATTATTTGCAATCTTCCCATGTCTTCTTGAGCATGTTCTAGTTGTTTCTGGAGATAGCTCAGTGTTCATGTTTTGTTATGATTTACCTGTACTTCATGCCCATGTCTTTTGATATTATGTTGTGGTGTTGTAGCATGTTGTTTTGATGCTTGCAATATGCCTAGTTGCTGTTATGGACAGATTGTTGTTATCACTTGTAGTGTGTGTGTGTGTTGAACCGTTGCTCCGTTTTGAGTGTGCTCTATATGAAACTTGCTCGATTTTGCATGTAGCTTCATATTATCATGTTGCATCCTTGTTTTGGTGTGTTTGCTTGATGTTTGGGTGCATTTTGCATCAATGCCATGCTTAACTTGTTTTGCTCATATCTTCTAGGCCGGAGCTCCGAATCTTAATGAACTTTATATGTAACTTGACTAGAATTTCGTGTAGTTCATCGTGGTGCATCTTAACTTGCTGTTTAACAACTTGAACATAATGTTTATTCAGTTCTGGACCAATTTTGAAATTTGCATATGAGGACTCACCGGAATTGTTATATGTTGTTCCCGGCCTCATTTAAACTTGCCTTGATGTGTTGTTCTTGTTTGCATCATCTCTTGCCATGAGTAGCCTCATCTAGTTTTCTCATGCATCATGCTTGTTGCGCATCATGCCTTGTTCATGTGTGGTGTGTTTACCATGTTGTGTGCTTCTTCTCGATAGTTCCCGTTTCGTTGCGATCGTGAGGATTCGTTCGTCTACGCTTGGTTCGTCTTCATGGCTTCATCTTCTTCATGGACTCGTTCTTCTTCCTTGCGGGATTTCAGGCAAGATGACCGCTACCTTGGATCTCACTACTATCATTGCTATGCTCGATGCTTCGTTCTATCGCTATGCTGTGTTACCTATCTTTTGCTCATCAAGCCTCCCAAATTGCCATGAACCTCTAACCTTTGACACCATTCCTAGCAAACCATTGCTTGGCTATGTTACCGCTTTGCTCAGCCCCTCTTATAGCGTTGCTAGCTGCATGTGAAGTTGAAGATTGCTCCATGGTGGACAGGGTTATGTTGGGATATCACAATATCTCTTATATTATTAATGCATCTATATATTTGGTAAAGGGTGGAAGGCTCGGCCTTATGCCTGGTGTTTTGTTCCACTCTTGCCGCCCTAGTTTCCGTCATACCGGTGTTATGTTCCCGGATTTTGCATTCCTTACGCGGTCGGGTGATTTATGGGACCCCCCTGACAGTTCGCTTTGAATAAAACTTGTCCAGCAAGGCCCAACCTTGGTTTTACCATTTGCCTCACCACCACCTACCTTTCCCTTGGGAGTAATTAACCCAAGGGTCATCTTTATTTTAGCCCCCCCCGGGCCAATGCTTGTCTAAGTGTTGGTCCAAACTAGAGTCATTTGCAGCGCCCCCTCAAGGAAACTTGAGGTCTGGTTTTAGTTGTACGGAGTGCTCATCCGGTGTTGCCCTGAGAACGAGATATGTGCAGCTCCTATCGGGATTGTCGGCGCATCGGGCGGCTTTGCTGGTCTTGTTTTACCATTCTCGAAATGTCTTGTAAACCGGGATTCCGAGACTGATCGGGTCTTCCTGGGAGAAGGTCTATTCCTTCGTTGATCGCGAGAGCTTGTCATGGGCTAAGTTGGGACACCCCTGCAGGGTTTAAAATTTCGAGAGCCGTGCCCGTGGTTATGTGGCAGATGGGAATTTGTTAATGTCCGGTTGTAGATAACTTGACACCAGATCCGAATTAAAATGCATCAACCGCGTGTGTAGTCGTGATGGTCTCTTTTCGGCGGAGTTCGGGAAGTGAACACGGTTTCTAGGTTATGTTTGGCGTAAGTAGGTGTTCAGGATCACCTGTTGATCTTTGCTAGCTTCACGACCGTTCCTTTGTTTCTCTTATCGCTCTCATTTGCGTATGTTAGCCACCATATCTTGCTTAGTCGCTGCTGCAACCTCACCACTTTACCCCTTCCTTTCCCATTAAGCTTTTCTAGTCTTGATACCCATGGTAATGGGATTGCCGAGTCCTCGTGGCTCACAGATTACTACAACAACAGTTGCAGGTACAGGTTTTCCGATGATCATGACGCGAGAGTGATGCTTGCTTGCGTTGAGTTCTTCTTCTGCTTCTTCGATCAGGGGATAGGTTCCAGGTCGGCAGCCTGGGCTAGCAGGGTGGATATTGTTTGAGTTTCTGTTTATGATTCATCCGTAGTCGGATGTTGTTCTTGTATGATGTATTGTTGTATTCGTGTGGCATTGTATGCCTCTTGTATGTATCCCCATCTATTATGTAATGTTGATGTAATGATATCCACCTTGCAAACGCGTCTCAATATGCGGGTCTATCCTTGGTGGGACCTTCGAGTTCCTTTTGGATAGGGTTGCATATTGGGCGTGACATAAGCGCTCCTTTTCAAGAGCATCATTGCGGTCGGCAGCATCTTTTAATTTCACGGCCAATTCGGCCATCTCTTCCCTGCTTAGGCAGTGTGCAGCCTTTTCGGCTTTCAACTCCTCGGCCGCACTCGAGGCAGCCGCGTCACTCCTTCGGGCTTGCTCCTTAGCTTGAGCAAGTTCATCCCGAAGGCTCTCCACAGCAGCAACACCGTCTGTACCACATATAATTTATCAGAGGAGGGCTTTGACCCCCTTAATAAAGCGACTGCGGAGAACTCATTTACCTTGCGACTCGTCAAGTCGCCGGTTGACAAGTGCGATGTCCGCATCTGCCACGTCAAGTTGCTGCATTAACTCGGCAACTCCACCAGTCCGGCTAGCCCTCGGACTATCCGCCACCTGCATAGGAACGGCGACATTCATTACTTGCGATTTTGATCCTCGGCACACTGTCGTTCTCAACAACCTACCGAGTCTCAGGGGCTACTATCTATACAGGGCGCACTTTTATGTGCAAAACTGTCAAAAAAAGGTGTGTCATTCTCGCGTACCTCAAATCCCGCCAGCAAACTCGTAGCGGTATTACGCAATCCGCTCTCGGCGGACGAAATCCTTCCAATCACCATACGCATCAGAGCACGGTGATCTTCTGAGATGGACGCCCTCTCAAGCAGATTCTTCAGTTCTCCCGGCCGGATACTAGTAGGCGCCGAACTCTCCGGCCCCTCCGGACTCGGGGATACCCTCCGTGACGATACTTCAGGATCGTCTGCCTTATCTGACGGCGCAGCATACTGAGGCGTTTCGCTCTCCATCATCTCCGAAAGAAGGTCCCCCGAAGACGAACTCATCTAAGAAGGCTGCAAATCTGAACTGCAAGACAAAAATTTCGGTTACCCACAGAAGCACAAATGGAGGAATGAAACCCCCTTTTCATACTCACGGCTCGCTGGAGGGCTGATCCTTTGGCGATGATTGTACGTCCGGATTCTCCCCGGACGCCGGACCACCCGGTGAAGATCTCTTCCCCCATTTAGGGGCTTTGGCCTCCGGATCTTCGGGGGCGGTCCTATTCTCCCCCTGGAAGGAGGAGTTTTTGATTCCCCCCTCTTCAGACGCCCCTTTGGGCGAAATGATAGCTCCTTTATTTTCCCCATCGCTCCCTTCTACGGGCGCGACCTCCAACATTCTGACCAGCACGGGCCCCAGTGCGGTCTCTGGGAGGGGAGCCGGACACCTTATCAGCTTCAATCGCGCTACCCACTCCTGTAAAGAGTAATGGGTCAGGAGGCGAACTCTAGAAAAGCAGATAAACAGGGCATCCGGACTTTGAGCTATTTAACTGAGTATCCGGGCGATTGCGGATTAGGCCTGCGTCCTCGGTCAGTTCCGGACACGCTACCTGCGGTCCGAAGAACAACCTGTACATCTCCGCGGGTGTCGCACCCATGAAGTGCTGGAGAATTCGGGGTCCCTCCGGATTGAACTCCCATAGACGGAGAGGACTGCGTTTGCAGGGCAGAAGACGCCTGATTAGCATAACCTGCATCACCACGACCAGATTGATCTCCCTCGCCTGGAGGTCTCGAATCCGGCCCTGCAATAAGGGCACGTCTTCGGACGGCCCCCAGTTGAGCCCTTGGTTGACCCACGACATCAGTCGGCATGGAGGTCCCGGGCGGAATGAAGGCGGCGGCTTTTGCTTGCTGCCCTTCGGAGCGGTGATATAGAACCACTCATGCTGCCACAGTCCGAGTTCCTCTTGGAAGGAACCCTCGGGCCACGGGGCATGGGCCCTTCTACTTATGGCCGCCCCGCCGCACTTCGGTTGACGCCCCCCGATCATCTTCGGCTCCACATTAAAGGTCTTCAGCCACAGGCCGAAGTGGGGAGTGACGCGGAGGAAGGCTTCGCAGATGATAATGAATGCGGAGATATGGAGGATGGACTCCGGAGCCAAGTCGTGGAAATCCAGCCCGTAGTAGAACATGAGCCCTCTCACGAAGGGGTCCGTCGGGAAGCCTAAACCCCGACGGAGGTGGGATACGAAGACAACGTACTCACCGGGCTCGGGGGCGGGCACGGCCTGCCCTTGGGCGGGCAACTTGTGCGAAATCTCGTAGGACAGGTACTTGGCCTCGCGTAGCTTAAACACGTCTCCACCGGCCCTGGAGGTCAGAGCCGGACATGGTTGAGAATCCGAAGCGCTCAAATCTGAGGCTCTGAGTGTTGTAACTAGGGGCGAGGAGGAGATTCGATGCAAGATTGAAGAAAAAGAATGAGCCTTGGTCCTCTTATAAAGAGGAAAAATACCAAGAGTCGTCTCCGTGATCGTTTGGGATTCACCTTCGATAGAGGAGGTGTGGCGACGGGCACGGTTGGGTTACCCACGCACGTATTGATGAGAATCCCGGAATAAGGGGAACACGATCTCTGCTTCGACAAGATGTGCCAAGGAAACCGCTTCGCTAAACGTGCTGAGGTGGTATAATAAAAGACGATTCAAGTAAAAGCCTGGTAGCGGTGTGATGTCATGCTGCATAATACGTCAGCAGATTGGACTAGTGTACATTTTATTCTCTCTACGGTGGAATGTGGAATTTATTTTGCAGAGCCGGACACTATCCTGGTGTTCATGATCTTCTCTGGATTATTCAAGGGAGGAACCCGCCTTGCAATGCCGAACATTATGCGCGCCGGACTTATCGTCATTGAAGCCTGGTTCAGGGGCTACTGAGGGAGTCCTGGACTAGGGGGTGTCCGGACAGCCGGACTATCATCGTCCGCCGGACTCCAAGACTATGAAGATACAAGATTGAAGACTCCGTCTCGTGTCCGGATGGGACTTTCCTTGGCGTGGAAGGCAAGCTTGGCAATACGGATATGTAGATCTCCTACCATTGTAACCGACTCTGTGGAACCCTAGCCTCCTCTGGTGTCTATATAAACCAGAGGGCTTTAGTCCGTAGGACACAACATACATTACAACAATCATACCATAGGCTAGCTTTAGGGTTTAGCCTCCCTGATCTCGTGGTAGATCCACTCTTGTATTACCCATATCATCAATATTAATCAAGCAGGACGTAGGGTTTTACCTTCATCGAGAGGGCCCGAACCTGGGTAAAACATCGTGTCCCTCGTCTCCTGTTACCATCCGCCTAGACGCACAGTCCGGGAGCCCCTACCCGAGATCCGCCGGTTTTGACACCGACACCGGCCGATAGGCTGAAGACTGCCTTCATCACACCATTCAGAGCCTTCTGTTACCTGACCATGACGTTCGGCTTGAGAAATGCTGCGCCATGTTTCGGTGTTGCATGCCGAAGTGTCTCCTCAAGCAACTTGGCAGAAACACCCACGTTTACGTGGACGATGTGGTGGTGAAGACGGAGAAGCGTGGCACGCTGCTAGAAGACCTCAAGGAGACATTTGAAAACTTGCGCCGATTTCAAATCAAGCTCAACCCGGAGAAATGCGTCTTTGGAGTACCAGCCGGCCAACTTCTTGGTTTCCTGGTCTCAGAGCGCGGCATAGAGTGCAACCCTGTGAAGATCAAGGCCGTCGAGAAAATGGAGGTGCCCACCCGACTGCGGGACATGCGGAAGTTTACCGGCTACCTAGCATCGATCAATCGTTTCATCAGTCGGCTAGGCAAGAAGGCTCTTCCCCTGTACCAGCTCATGATGAAAACCACTTTTTCAAGTGGAACGACAAGACGGACGAAGCTTTCCTCCAGCTCAAGAAGATGTTGACCGCTTCGCCTATCCTGGTGGCCCCGACTGATAAAGAGCCCATGCTCCTCTACATCGCCGCTACCAGTCGGGTGGTCAGCACAGTCATAGTGGTGGAGCGCAAGGAGGAGGGCAGAGCACTGCCAGTCCAGAGGCCGGTGTATTACCTGAGTGAAGTGTTGTCCGCCTCCAAGCAGTACTACCCCCACTATCAGAAGATGTGCTATGGTGTGCACATTGCCGCCAAAAGCTGAAACCTTACTTTCAAGAGCACCCAATTACTATTGTCTGCACTGCTCCACTTGCAAAGATCATTGGAAGCCAAGATGCTTCAGTCCGAGTGGCCAAATGAGCCATAGATCTGGCCTCCTACACCATCTACTACCAGCCTCGCACCGCCATCAAGTCACAAGCGCTGGCCGACTTCCTCGTCAACTTGGCCGAGACTCAGTACCTGCCGCCAGCGCCAGACTCCACCCATTGGTGGATGCACTTTGATGGTTTAAAGATGCGCACCGGTTTGGGAGCCAGCATCGTCCTCACCTCTCCCAATGGCGACAAGCTCAGATATGTGCTGCAGATTCACTTTGCCGCCTCCAACAACGTAGCTGAATACGAAGCACTCATACACAGGCTCCGGCTTGCCAAGGAACTCGGCATTCGCCGGATCCTGTGCTATGGTGACTCCGACTTGGTGGTCCAGCAGTCGTCTGGTGACTGGGACGCCAAGGATGCAAATATGGCAAGCTACCACTTCCTCGTGGAGCAACTCAGCGGATACTTTGAAGGGTGCGAGTTCCTTCACATGCCATGAAATGGTAATGAGCAAGCAGATGCCTTGGGACGGATCAGATCCACCCGGCAAGCAATACCAACCGGCATCGCCATGCAACGCCTCCTCAAGCCGTCTGTCAAACCGTCGCCAAAATCAGACTCCATCTTCATGCCGGCCCCTCCTGAAGCAGTCGGATCCGACTTGAGGGCCTCAGCAGCCAGCGCGGGGATTTCGGCAGGTGGCTCGAGGACTGCAGCAGTCGCACCCGGCCCGGGGACTTCAGAACCCGGCACGGAGACTACAGTAGTCGGCCCGAGGACTTCTACGGCTCAGCAAGCGGCAGCCAACCCCAACCCGCCGCCTCCCCGCCGAACCGCCCTTGTGCAAGTTGTAGTCGTGGCAGTCGAAGAAATAGCAGCACCTTCATGGGCTCAACCCATCCTAAACTTTCGGGTGAACAAAGAACTGCCAACTGATGAGATCTTAGCCAGAGAAGTGCAATGACGAGCAGCGGCATACACCATCGTCAACAAAGAACTGGTGCGGCGCAGTGTCACTGGTGTGTACCAGCAATGCGTGGTGCCGGACCAGGGCCAAGCAATACTCAAGGATATCCATCAAGGCGAATGTGGTCACCACGCGGCTTCAAGATCACTTGCTGCCAAAGCTTTCCGCCATGGTTTCTTCTGGTCGACTGCTCTAGAAGATGCCAAAGACTTGGTCCAGAAGTGTAAAGGGTGCCAGAAGTTCCGCTCCAAGCCACATCTGCCGGCTTCTACACTCAAGACCATTCCCATCGCCTGGCCCTTTGCCGTCTGGGGCATGGACATGGTGGGGCCATTCAAGACAGCTCGCGGCGGCATGCCTCATTTGCTTGTCACTGTGGACAAGTTCACCAAGTGGATAGAAGCAAAGCCAACCAAGAAATTGAATGGGCCGACTGTTGTGACTTTCATCGCTGACATCACCACTCGGTACGACATACCACACAACATCATCACTGACAACCGCACAAACTTTGCCAAAGGAGCCTTGGCTTGATTCTACGCGACACAGGGCATCCGACTGGACTTAGCGTCCGTTGCCCATCCGCAGTCAAATGGCCAAGTGGAGCGAGCAAACGACCTCATTTTGTCCAGCATCAAGCCCCGACTGGTCGAGCCTCTAGAGCGTTCGGCCGGCTGCTGGCTCGATGAGCTGCCGGCCATCCTCTGGAGCCTGCGCACAACTCCGAACAAGTCAACCAACATCACGCCCTTCTTCCTCGTCTACAGTGCTGAAGCCGTCATCCTTACGGATATAGAATTTGACTCCCCCCCAGTCATCATGTACACTGAGGAGGAGGCCAAAGAAGCACGAGAAGACGACATCGATCTATTGGAAGAAGGCCGGCTGTTGGCACTCAGCCGGTCTGCCATCTACCAGCAGAGTCTACGCCGATACTACAATCGGAAGGTCAAGCCAAGATCCTTCCAAGAGGGAGACCTTGTGCTCCGGCTGATACAGCGAACAGCTGGCCAACACAAACTCTCGGCACCTTGGGAAGGCCCTTTCACCGCCAGCAAAGTGCTAGGCAACGGTTCCTACTACCTGATCAACGCTCAGAAGCCCAAAGCACGCAAAAGAGACGACTCATGCAAGGAGACGAAGAGGCCATGGAACGTAAACCTCCTCCGAAGCTTTTATAGTTAAAGCAGTATGTACCATGCTACCTTTTGTATTAAGTACGAAGACTCTAGGTCCCCCGAGTAGAGCTCGGGGACTACCCTCTTTTATCTATATGATAAGTATTATGCCTATGAATGTGTTGTTTCACTATTCCGCCTGGCACTGGGTTCGACTAGTCGGCCCGGGGGCTCGCCGCCTTCTACTATGTGTCGCTTCCTGCAGTCAGACAAGTAGTGTGTTGGCACCAAAAAACTTCTCTTGTCAGAAGCCGCAGCTCGCAGAGCGACTGTATAGTGGACAAGGGTTGCAAAAACGGTGCCCATACGAAAAACGGCTATGGAAAAATGTGCACATAGCCTAGGCCAACATCCCACCTCTTTGACCGGCTGCTGAGCAGCCGGCCGGCCGGCTTCTACTTACCTTGCCGACGCTCCAATCGTCTAAGTACTTGCCCTCCTGAAAATAGCTAAGCACTTGGCCCAGCCGCAGTCCGCAGAGCGGCTATTCGGCTGGCAAGAGGGTAGCTAAGGGAGGGCCGCAAAGGAAAAAGCAAGGAGCAGAAAGCAAGGAAAGTCAGAAATTGGCAAATAAAGCACAATTTGCGACGAAGAGTATTTACATAGCAAAAGGCCCATTGGCCAGCATTCAACAGAGTTTGAAATACACCCCGCGGGTGGAATTGTGCAAATTTAACAAAAGTTTGTCGAGACCGATAAGCAGGGAAAATAAAGGCGACGGCCTAAGGAGCAACAGAGGGTTCCGGATGGATAGCCATGTCGGTAGTGCCGGTTGGTGCAGCAGATGGCAGAGTCGGCAGCGCCGGTTGGTGGAGCAGACGGCTGGACGGCAGAGTCGGCAGCGCCAGTTGGTGGAGCGGACGGCTGGTCGGTCTCCGCCTGGTCACCTCCAGCAGCATACGGCGCGCTTGAGCATGGATCGTTGCTCGAGGCGTGGTCAGGCTGAGGCTGGCTGTCTGCTCCGACCTCTGGCGCGTCTTCTTCGCTTTCCTCGTCCTCCTCATCCTCCCCTTTGTCGCTGGAATCGATCACCTTGGCCGAGTCCTCGCTGTCCTCTGGATTCAGCCTGAACCACTCCAGTTGCGCCTTGGTGCTGTCATCAACCAGCTTCGGGATGAAGACACTAGTGTTGTTGTAGTCGGCGATCGCCGCCACCCGCTTGACAAGGTCGTCCTCCATCGCCACCAGCTCCTCCTGCACCTCCAGCCGAAACGTGGTCAGCTGGGCTAGATCTATCCCTGGGTACCACGCCTTGACGAATTCCAGAGCACGGCGCGCTCCAGCCCGGGCTGAGGAGCCCTTCCAAGCCTCCAGGCAACCGGCCGCCTCCTCCAGCTAGTCGGCAGTCCGACTGGGAGTGCGCGGAGCCGGCATGCCTAGCCAGAGGGCGGAGATCGCCTATGCTCCGACGCGTTGAAGACGACGCAGCATCCGGTGAGCCGGCCAAAGGCGGGCCTGGATGTTGAGAAGCTGCTCTCTAAGGGTCCGGGGAGCGTCAGCGGCAATCTACACGCCTTCTGCCCTCCTCTCCTCGCGATAAGCCTCAATGGCCTGGTTCGCGGCAACGGAAAGCAAGGAAGACAAAAGTTAGAAGCAAAAAGTTGGCCTGAGCAGAGGCCGACAGCTCAAAGAAAGAAAAAAGAGGAAGCTTACCGTCGACCATGTCCTCAATGTTCCCAAAGCCGGCAGTCAGCTGCGCCTCCTTGTCAGCCCAGACGGAGTGCTCGGTCTTAAACTCAGCAAGAAGGTCGGTCTCTTTCGCCTCTGCCTCCTTCTGAGCCGTCTGGAG
Source organism: Triticum timopheevii (assembly GCA_963921465.1). Lineage (NCBI taxonomy): Eukaryota > Viridiplantae > Streptophyta > Magnoliopsida > Poales > Poaceae > Triticum > Triticum timopheevii. The sequence goes on along the minus strand of OY997266.1, from coordinate 189,203,390 downwards.
ACGCTCTGCCTGCTCCGCCATTTGCGTGACCAGTCGGTCATGCTCCTCAGCCAGCTTGCTGCACTCTGCCTCCTTGGCGCGCAGTGCGGTGTTGGCTTTGCCTAGCTGCTGCTGCAAGGCTTCATTGGCCTCTGCAAAGAGAGAAGAAGAAAAAGACATCAGCATTCAACAAGGAAGGGATGTAGTTGCCGGGGAGATCCGGCCCGACTGCTCAGCAGTATGTCCGAATCTCGGGGACTACAGCCTGCGGGTACGCTATCGCGCCCCCGCAGAGAAAGAAGTTATCAACAATCAACAAAAAGAAATGAAGTTGCTAGGGAGACCCGGCCCGAATGCTCAACAGTCGGCCCGAATCTTAGAGACTACAGCCAGCGGGTGCGCCAGCGTGCCCCCACAGGGAAAGAAAACCAAAACTAACTCCGGCTCTCCGACAAGTTGGCGGTCTGCCTCTCCAGCTCCCGGACGCCGGAGTTAAAGGTGGCCGCACGAAGGTTATGATAATCCTACAATAGGGATGTCAGATGAAGTTAGCACTTGGAGCTTGCAAGTTAAAGTTCCGGGCCGCTTGCTCAGCAGCCGGCCCGAAACTTGGGGACTACACCCAGTGGGTGCGCCTGCGCGCCCCCACCGAGAAATAAAAGGATCAAAAATAAAGAAGGGAGAAACATACCCGGATGTCCGCTCGCGGGTCCAGGAACGCCTTGTTGCACCGCTAGAGGGCGTTGGCTTCAGCCCAGAGCTTGGCCTAGATGTCAATGGCCGCCTGGTTCAAAGCTCCCGTCCCGCCTCCGCGCATCCAGCCGGAGAGCACGGCGCTGGTCGCTTCAGTGTCCTGGACCGACGATCTCGCGGCGCCGGCCTCAAGTGGTCGCGGTGCTGAGACCGCCTTCACGAGACGACGGCGCACGGGTGTGCGGGCCTCAAGAGTTGGGCCCGTCACCACCTCGTTCCTGGCTGGTGGCACCGGCGGGGCGGCCGGCTGCCTTTCTTGCGCCCCGCCAGTTGGCGGTGGTGGAGGCATGACCATGTCCGGCATGGCGACATCACAGCCCTCCCTATCCAGGGTCGGGTGCTCGTCGCCGGCTCCCCGAGTTGACACCACGAACTCTGGCAGAGGCGGCGCGTAGTTTAGGGGAGCAATGAACAGAGGCGCTTGGCGGCGTGCGGCCTATGCGAGCCGCTCCTTCGCCACAGCATCAACCTCAGCCGCCGCCAGCTTCTTCAGCGCAGCGGCCTCCGCCTTGTTAGCCTCCGCCTTCTCCAGGCAGGCGGCTTGCTGCTCCTCGCGCACCTCTCGTGCGTTTCGCTCCTGCGCCTCCTGGAGGTCGGTGGCCGGATCGATTCGCTGGGTGGTGGTAGAGGTCTCCACCTACGTGATGACAGAGGTGGCGGTCGACTTGTCGAGGGAGAGCAGGGCTCTGAGACAAGATAGTAAAGCAAATAAATCTCAGGCCGGATCAGCAAGGAAAAGCACAAGGGAAAGCATAAGGGAGGTACTTACGCCGAGACCATGGGTGGCGCCTTCGGGAGCTTCTAGAACTTGACCACCTTCGCCGCGGCCTCCTTCCGCCTGGTTGCGGCGGCCGGGTTCTTGGGTTTCTTCGGCACACTGCCAAACAGAGCGGCGCTCTGTTTCCAATTGCGCTTGCCGCCTCGAGCAAACGGCCTGGCGGAGGGGCCCGCGCCTTTATTGACGGTGCCCCGCCCATGGCGCGGCTCGTCTTCCTCCTCGTCGTTGTCAGGCCAAGTCTCCACGCCGCCTCCCTCTTCGGAGCCGCTTTCTCCGTCGCCGCCGCTTACGGCGTCGTCCTCCAAAGCGGCCGCCCCCAAGTCGGGGTCGTCCACGTCACTCACCTTGCGGTCCGGCTGGTAGTTTCCACCCGGCCCTACGGTGGCGGCCATCGCCGGAGACATGTAGTTCTACACCCCCAAAAGAATGACCACTCAATACCAAGACCAAAGCCAAAGCAAGAACTAAGAAGGAAAAGCTAAATAAACTTACAGCACGCGGTGGGTTCTCACAGGAGTATGGCCGCTTGCCGAACCGCCATGACTTCTCCGACACCTTAAGGTCGGTGATCTCGTTCACCATTCAGGCCACCTCAGTAGTCGGCATGTCCCTCGTGCACATCCGGCTCGGGTCGTGGTGCCCGCTCATCCGACAGATCAGATGAGGCCGGCCTTGGAGCGGGAGAACCCGGCGCTCGACAAAGGCGATCAGCAAGATGGACGCCACGAGACCCTCCGCCTCCGTCAACACTTGGAGCCGGTTGATGGCGGCGGGTGTGTCAGATGATATGGGCCTCGGGTTGTAGCTCCAGTTGGCCCGAGGCTCAACAGGGGGGCCGGCCTCGTAAGGCGGCAGGTTGATGAAGTCGACCACCGGGTCGACATTCCCCACGTAAAAGTACGATTGCTGCCACAGTTTCACCGACTGTGACAGCTTGATGATGGGGAAGGCGTTCTCCCTCGACGGCCGGCGCACGGCGACGAAAGCACCGCACTGGGCCGCCATCTCCTTGGCGGAGGTGCCCAGTTTGGTGTAGAAGAAAGCTCCCCACAGCTCGATGGTGGGGAGGATGCCAAGGTAGCCCTCGCACGCTGTAACGAAGGCGCACAACAGCGTCACGATGTTGGGCGTCAGATGGTGCGGCTGGAGGTGGTAAAACTCCATGAAGGAGCGGAAGAACCCGCTCACCGACAGGCCGAAGCCATGGAGGAAATGTGAGTGGAAGACAACCCACTCGTCCCCCTGCGGCGCCGGCGAGATCTCCTCCCGCGGTGGCACCCGCACCTTGACGAAGGCTGCGTTGGGCATCCGGCGCGTGGCCCGGAGAAAGGTGAGGTGATTCTCAATCACCACCGAGCCATCCCAGTACCCTCCCTTCTCGCGCGCCATGGCGTCCGAGCGGGGATGCGCGGGGAGAAGAAGCTTGACGGCGACGAGCTGCGGCGGCGATACGGCGGGCGCGGAGCAGCATCAGCATAGAGAGGAGGGAGAAAGAGTGGGGAGGAGGGCGCGCATACTCCGCTGCTCCCCTTCCTACCCCTACTTATAGCCCTCGGGCGGCGAAGCCGAGGGGGCGGGACGTGGGATTGTGGGATTAACTTCGCCCATGACCACACGGCCCCCCCGACTACTACGTGGAGTTAGTGCGCAATAACTCCAGTGGGAATCGCAACCGCCCGCCTCGGCCGCAGCAGATCCGCCCGCGTGCCGAGGCCCGGTGGTGGCGGGCCCGGCCAGCTATCACGTCCCATCAAGAGCGTGGGATGGCAGGCTGGCCGGGCTGACGTACGCCGCATGGCCTGCTCGTGGCGGGCGGCAGGCCTGGGAAGCTTAGCAGGCACACCATCTGCTTCTCGCCTTGGCGTTCGAAATCGACGAGCGAACCGGCCTTGTCAAATAGGCTCCTAGAAGCCGGCGTGTCAGGAGGGGGACCGAGCATTCGGCCAGAGTGCGGCAAGGAAGGAAACTGCGGAGGCTTCATGGCCTGTCAGCCGCGACGCCTCGCCAGCTTCGGGGACTAATGTCGGAGTAATGGGCCACGGGTAGCCTAACCCGAGTCCTTGAGCCTTTGAAGACTTTGGGCCGGCTGCACCCCACGAGACTCCGGAATGAAGCGCCGCCTTCCGTTGGCCGGTTGGCTCAACGGCCGGCTGCCAGAAGACGGCCAAGCACCAGCAGACGGCACCAAGACGGGCCGACTCCTAGCAGGCGGATTCCGTAGAGGCCGGCCCCTAGGAGGCGGCCCCCGGCACCATCAGAATCTGCGCCCCTCATCAAGAGGACGAGACATGGTGAGGCTACAGGGTAGCCCATCACCCTGAGTCCCGGGCTTGGCGTGGCCACAGTGCCCCGTACAGACGGAGATCTCCGCACGATGCAGCACTGTTGCTACTCCACCCTTGACGTCACCCCTATCAGGCGGGGCCTGCTCCCATGTCGGCCTGTCGGTACGTCTTGCCGGCGGATGGCCCTACCAGGTAGCGAGGGCCCGGAGGGCGGCCTAGCCTGGCTAGCCGGATCCAAGGGGATCTGGCTCCTGGCGGGCAGCCGGATCCTTCCTCGAGGCTCGTGCACCATTAACCATACTAGACACGGCAAGGCTACAGTGATCTCCCACTAGGCGGCGGGACGGTGGCCATGCCTTCCCCGACCAAGCATGCATCGTTAGCATCATGGCTACAGTGATCAGCCACCAACTAGACCCGCCAGCGGCGGGGGCGGCCTGTCGGCTCCGTACCAGACCAGCCGGCAGGGCCCACCAGGTGGCGGGCCCCAGCAGCCGGCGGAGAAGCCGGCGACCGGAGACACCGACAGCCGGGTCCTACACCCGACCAAGTTACCATTGTACCCCTGGGGGGTAGGCCTATAGAAACCCCCCAGGGCACCCATGCAAAGGGTTCCCAACCTGTTAGAACTAGAGTCATACCTAGAGGAAGGAGAGAGCTAGCCCTGCCTCCTTCTACCTCTAGCGAACAGCTCAAGGAGCACCATTGTACTCACTAGTGCCTTAGTGATCATGCGGAGACCCGCAGACCAGGACTAGGGGTGTTATCTCCTAGGAGAGCCCCAAACCTGGGTAAAGTGCGCCGGCATTCGTGTCTACGCCTCATACCACTTCCAGGCACCAGTGACGTTCTACTCGCTCCCACAATGATAGGCCATCCTTTGCCATATGTCGCACCCAACCCCCGACATTAAGTGTGGCGATAGGTGCGGCTCCGACTGCCCATGCACATGTAATAAAGGGATACAAAGAGGGCCCCTACTTTTGTACACTGACAACGATGTCGAGGTAGATCAACTGTTTTAACCCCTATAGTCATCAAAGACAATCAAGCAGGAAGTAGGGTTTTACCTCCATTAGGAGGGCCCAAACCTAGGTAAACATCGTGTCCCCTTTGTCTCCTATTACCTTCGATCCTCAGACGCACAGTTTGGGACCCCTTACCCGAGATCGGTCAGTTTTGAGACCAACATTGGTGCTTTCATTGAGAGTTCCACTGTGTCATCGCCGGAAGGTTCGACGGCTCGTTTGATCATCAACAATGATGTTGTTTCCGGGAAACTTTCCTCCCTGGTCAACTTTTCATGTTTGGTGGCTTTGTTCTGCGTGCCAATTCAATCGGCCACCTTGAACAGATCGATAGCTACGCCCCTGGTCATCAGATCAGGTTCGGAAATCTGAATTACGTCGCTATTATCCGAGGAGACTTAGTCTTAGAAGGATTCTTGGCCCCGACCACTCCTCATCCACAAGAAGGAGACCTGTCGGATCGACTGTTTGGCTTTGTTCAAGAGTCAGCAATCATCCCCGCCCTAGCCTTAGATCCAGGGCAGCCTACCTCATCTGAAGAAGGAAGTTTGAAACCCACCGGACTCTCTCTAGCTATGGAGCTCTCAGCCGGAGACCCAGAGGTGACTATATCTTCGGCAAGCCTAGAATCAAACAGTGCTCTCCCTATCATCGAGGAGCCGAACTCACCTCTACACACTAACACCAAACTCTCAAGGTTTGCATCTAGTGGGCACGGCCTGGCAGAGTCTACCATGCCCATCCCCGCAGGTCCCCTGTTCCCTGTCTGATCTTTGCTCCTAATCGAGGACCGGGACTTGATGCGATCTCTCGACATTACGGAAGAATCACCCCTGAACTACGCCTAGCCCTAATTAGGGTCTCAGAGTAGGGAATCTTACGTCCCACCCACCACCCACTTAATAGCCACTGTCGAGGACTTGACCGACATGCTAGATTACGCCTCCGAAGGCATCGACGGTATGGACAAAAATGCCAGAGACGAACTAGGCCAAAACCGCCTATCACCAGGCATTGGATGGCCACCCCCACATACGATGTGTATATGGTGGATACACCTAAAAAGGACGACGACGATGGCAACAAGGATCCGATTGAGGAGAAGCCCGTCGAGGCACCACCAAAACATTGATGTCAGCGGCGCCGCTAAAAGTCGCGTCGCGAAAAGGAAAGCAATACCGGCACTGGAGACAACAACACTCTGGACGATACCGAATATCCCGAAGACCCCGCCGAGCCTGCGTGCGAGCAGGATGAAAGGGAGGAAGGACAAGTTAACCCCGACGAGCCGGTCGGGAATGAGGATTCAAAGGATAGTAACTATCTACCGATCTCCGAGGAGGATGTCAGCCTCTGCAACGAAGACTTCATTGTGCCAGAGGAACCCCTCGAGCAAGAGCGCTTTAAGCGACAGCTCATCGCAATTGCGAGGAGCCTAAAAAAGAAACAGCAACAGCTTCAAGCCGAACAGGATACTCTCAACGACAGATGGACCCAGGTCCTAGCTGCCGAGGAATATGGCCTCAAGCGACCAACAAAGAGTTATCCGAAGTGTCGGCTACTACCACAATTCGATGATGAGGCCGTTGAGCCAATACCGTCAAGATATAATCATGCTGATGAACAAGACCAACCACCACGTGGGCGAGACAAAGTGGCTTCTTATGCCGAACACCGACCCACATCAACTCGTCGCCGGGGCAAAGAGGTAGCGTCTCTGGGCTACACCTACGACTTACGCCAAGACCTGGACAATAGAGCCGGTCAGGCTAGATCAATGTATGGATAAGGGGGCGTGCCCCAACGGGAGATGACGGCCATCAAGCTGGGCGCGATAAGCATAACCTCACCCGGGCTGAAAACCGAACACAGATGTCATCCAAACTTTGTCGTGATGTCGCCCGATACAGAGGCCCCGCACACCCCTTATGCTTTACTGATGAGGTAATGCAACACCAGTTTCCAGAATGGTTTAAACCAATAAACATTGAATCATACGATGGAACGACAGATCCCGCGGTATGGATTGAAGAATTTCTTCTCCATACTTACATGGCTTGCAGCGACGATCTCGGCGCCATTAAATACCTCCCCCTAAAGCTAAAATGACCAGCACAACGCTGGTTAAACAACCTCCCAGAGAACTCTCTTGGCAGCTCGGAAGATTTGGAGGATGCATTTCGAGACAACTTCCAAGCTACTTATGTCTGGTCACCGAACGCTGATGACATTAGTCACATAGTCCAGCAACCCGGAGAGTCATCCCGCAAACTCTGGACTCGGTTCTTAATTAAAAAGAACCAAATCGTCGACTGTCCGGATGCTCATGCCCTAGTGGCCTTTAAACATAGCGTCTGCGATGAATGGCTTGCCCGACATCTCGGCCAAGAAAAGTCGAAGTCTATGGCATCTCTTACCGCACTCATGATCTTCTTCTGCACGTGAAAAGATAGCTGGTTAGCTCGTAGAAGCAACAGTACCAGCGACCCTGGCACCTCCAAAGCCAGGGACGGCAACAGACGGCCGCGACGTATCAAGTAGAAGCGTAGGAACAACAATGAAGAAACCAAAGACACAGCGGTTAACGCCGGATTCAATGGCTCTAAACCCGGTCAGCGGAAGAAGCCATTCAAAGGAAACAGGGACGGCCCATCCAATTTAGAAAAACTACTCAATCGGCCTTGCCAAATTCATGGTACCCCCGACAAGCCTGCAAATCATTCCAACAAAAACTGTTGAGGTCTTCAAACAGGCTGGTAAGTTAAATACCGAACATAAGGGGAAAGGGCCGCCAAGCGAGGACGATAATGAGCTCCGCCCAATGAACACAAGGGGGCAGAAGAAATTTCCCCCTGAGTAAAAATAGTGAATATGATATACGGCACTCATATCCCCAAGACGGAGCGCAAGCGCGCGCTAAGGGATGTCTATGCCGTAGAGCCAGTCGCCCCAATATTCAATCTTTGGTCGGTTTGTCCGATCACCTTCATCGCAGGAGGTTTGGCAGCCCTGGTCCTTGATCCAATCATCGATGGATTCCATCTCACACGAGTCCTCATGGACGGCGGCAGCAGTCTTAACTTGATTTATCAAGACACCGTTTGCAAAATGGGTATTGACCCATCAAGAATCAAACCTATTAACACGACCTTTAAAGGAGTGATACCGGCGTAGAGGCCCGCTGCACGGGTTCGTTTACATTGTAAGTAGTCTTCAGTTCACTGGATAACTTCCAAAGCGAAGACTTGATGTTCGACAATGTCCCCTTTCGTAGTGGTTATCACGCACTACTCGAACAAACAGCCTTTGCCCGCTTCAATGCAGTCCCGCACTATGCTTACTTAAAGTTTAAGATGCCTGGACCGCGCAGAGTTAACACAGTCAATGGAAACATGGAGCGCTCCCTCCATACTTAGGAGCATACCGCGGCCCTTGTGGCTGAGGTGCAGACCGGCCTCATCAAGCCGACCACTTCATCGGCCATCAAGCCCCCGGACATTGTTAAACGAGTCTGGCCTACCCTGCAGTACGACAGCTTGGTGAGTTCAGAGCTGGACTAGCAGTTCCGCCTCCATCAATCGCCCCACCTAAACATGGCATATGTACCGCATGTGCATAACTACGCACTTAAAATACCTTGGGCAACGACGAGCGCACACCGTGGACGAGGTTCATAATGCGGCTCAACCCTACTTGGACCTTAACATTTTCCCCTTCCTTTCTCCCTCATATTACAGGTTCGTTAAAACCTAATCACTTTATGATCGTACAAGGGCTCTTTCCCATGCCTCTTTTATAGAAACCATCATCGATTTCTCCTCTCAAAGGACCTTGCACCAAGGTGAAAGAAGCGCAGACGTGTGGCAGGGTGTCCATAGGGATCTTCAAGACTACATTCTCTTTTTAGGCCCTGTATACAGCCTTCCATGGTTTACAAATTCTCGGCATGTAGAATATCCTTGATGTTCATGGCATTATCTGTAGTTGCACGTTTTGACATATCAATCAGATTATAATGGAAACAGTTTTTCACCAACCCATGTTCGGTATTGGTTTATTTCATAAATCTGTATTCCCTATTTGTGTCAGATTGCCATATATACTTTGGTACGGCTTAAATGCCAGGGGCTCTATTCAGCCACATATATTTTCAAAAAAGTCCGAACACTTCTCGAGTATACTTCTGCGTCCCGAGTATTGCATTATATGCATCAGCTCCGATTCATGTCTTTGGTCAATAGTTGGGTTGCCCGGCTCCTGTTATTGCTACCTTACATTCCGCTTGTTTGGCTAGGGTAGCAAAGGGAGAACTATTGTAATTGTGTTTCTGGTTTGTCCGATCAAACACCTCAGTAGAGAAAGCCGAAAACTGACTGTCATGATATGGCGAGAGCTAGTCGGCGTTTCGGGGACTTGCTACAAATCCTTTGCGGTTTCCCCGTATCATAGGCAGGACTGGCCCTCGCCCAGTAGTGCGTCTAAGACATCCCTGTTCGGATAGCCGCAGATGCACTAGGGGCTATTACTTCGTCCCACCGTCAAACTCCTATGGCTAAGTGAAAGTGATAAAGCCGCATAGTCCGATTGCCTGGTTCGTTGCGCAGATACCTCCTTCATGGACCAAGATGTTGGGTCAAGTGTGATCGCATGCTATTCCGAACACCCCCGTAGCATCTACGTGGGGGGCTGAAGCCAACGACTGGCAAACTCTCAGAATTAAAAAACGGCCGCACAAGAGGAAAATAATTTCAGATAAAAACATGCATATATTACATGCCTTGGTTCATACAACAAAGTCTGGATAAACATATACATTCACTCAGACATGATATCCTTTGAGCATTGGCCCTCTACTATTCGGGCACCCGCCAGGACATCATCCAAGTACCGCTCTGGATTGCGATGGTCCTTGCCTTCGGGTGGGCCTTCAGTTGCCACGACGGTGGCCTTCATCTTCGCCTAGTGCATCTTGACACGGGCAAAGGCCATCCGCGCACGCTCTATGCACGTCGAGCACTTCATAGCTTCAACTCGAGGCAGTGCATCGGTGAGTCGCCTCACCAGGCCGAAGTAGCTGCTAGGAATGGGTTTGGTTCGCCAAAGCCGGACTATGATGTCCTTCATGGCCAGACCGGACATCCTATCCAGCTCCGATAATTGCATCATCTTGTTGCGTCCGGCGCTAGGAACTGTGACCAGAATAGCTTCTCTGTCGTGTTCCCCTCCAGGGCTCGGAAGAATTGAGTGGCATCGGCAGCACTCCTCGGAAGATCCGCAAAGGCATATGTAGAACTCTAGAGTCAAGTAAGCAAGGCATACCTTTGAGCTCCAAATATACTCTGCAAGAGAAAGGGCTTACCAGTCGCTATCTGTTCGGCCTGCCGGATCTCTTCATGAGCACTCCGGGGCGCAGTCCGTGGCTCCTTGGCCTCATTGAGAGCCTTGGAGAGATCAGACGCTTGGGTCATACTCTTCTCCTCCAAGGCCTCGCACTTGCCGATGGCATCCTTTAGCTCTTGCTCCACCTCGAACACCCTCAACTCGTGTCAGCGGCGGGCGACCTGTTCGGTCTTTAAATTCACAGCCGCTTTGTCAGCGGCCGCTTTGCTCGCCTTCGCCAGCTCCTTGGCTTGGGCAAGGGCGCCCTTGAGGGTCTCAACCTCGGCCGTGCTACCTACAATCATAATCATCACAGGGCATGAGCTAAACTCTGAATTTACATATCACTTCAGATATATAAAAGAAAGCTCTTTTAAACATACCTTGCGCCTCATCGAACTACTTGTTAATGCGGTCGATCGCATCATCGGCCAGCTTTAGCTTCCGATTGAGTTTGAAAACATCAACGGCCTGGCCGGTTGCCGCCAACAGGGAAGCCTGTTATAAAATAGAAAAGTACATCACCTCTTGTGAATACTTGATGATCCTCTATTCGGCTTTTTTCCAAACCGAACACAGTCTCAGGGGCTACTATCTATATACAACCATATTTCCTTTATATGAAAAGCATCTAAGAGTATTACGACGCATACCTCGAAGCCTGGTAGCAGGCTGGTGAAGGCTTCGTCTAGCCCGCTCTTGGCTGACTGAACCTTCTCAACCACCACACCCATCAGGGTGCGGTGCTCCTCACTGATGGAAGCACCTCGGAGGTCGCCTCCGGATTAGTGGAGGTCGCCGCCAGAGTTGACGTTCCCCCCTTCTTTGAAGGGGGTTGCTCGCTCGATTCCGGAGCCATATGGGTCTACAGAACAGTGTTCGGCTGGGGGCCAGACTAGTCAGGGCCCCCACCATCGGTCTCCATGGGGGTTGCACCCTCCATGTTCTCGGCAGCCAAGGCCTCACCCTCAGGCACCAGATTGGCAGCTTCCCTCACCTCTCCGTGGCCCGGAGAGGCCCTTCGGGATAACACCTCAGTGTCATCCACGGTGGTTGGCGGAGAGGCTCGCGGGGGCGTCTCGCTCTGCACCATCCCTGGTGCCAGAGAGCCCCCCTCAGATAACGATGGATGGGGGAGGTCGCGGGTCGGACTGAAATACACACAACATAATATGTTATATTGAAAACATAAAGGACCGAATATTTTTAAATTATCCTTTGATACTTACGATGTGGCCAGGGACTTCGCCCTGGGGAGCCTCTTGGAGATGGGTTCGGCATCCGAATCAGAACTATCTGAGAGAGTTATCTTCCCCCTCTTGGACACCCCCTCCTTCGGGTCTATGGAGGTTGCCCTTTTCTTTTTCCTCCCCTTGAGGGGAGAGTCACATTCTACCTCCTCCTCTTCTTTGTCTTCATCTCCCTCGTGGGAGAAGGGGGCTTCGGTCTCTCCGAACACTGCGTCTGAAGTACCCTTACGATGGAGGCCGCCCTTGGCCTCCTTGATCTTCTTCTTGGCCTTCTTCTCTGGCGCCTGATAGGGCGCCGGAACCAGCATCTTCATAAGCTGGGGTGTGGCCGGATCTTTAGGCAGCGGTGCTGGACACTTGAACCGCTCCGCCTTCGCTATCCAGCCCTATGAGAGGAACGGAAAACTCGTTATGCCTAAGAATTTATGGACCAAGTGTATGTTCGTATAACACACATAACGAAGTGGTGACATTCACGATGTCAATGCCGATGTCTTTGGTCTTCTCCGGCCATGTCTTCTGGGCCTTGAAGAGCAGCTTCCAGATCTCTTTGTGCATTGTGCCCAAGAAGTGTTGCACCGTCCGCGGACCTTCTGGATTGAACTCCCACATGTGGAGGGCCCGGAGTTGACAAGAAAGGATCTGGTGGAAGAGCATCACCTGAATCACTTTAGTGAGATAGGTGTTCTTGCCTATCATGTTTGTGATGTGCTTTTGCCGCATCAGCACTTCCATGGTCGATCCCCAGTCCAGACCCTTATTGGTCCATGACACAAGCCGCATAGTGGGCCCGAATCTGAACTCAGTGGCCGCTCACCTGGCGTCGCGGGGTTCGGTTATGTAGAACCACTCCTGTTGCCATACCTTGACGGTCTCCACGAAGGCCCCTTTAGGCTAAGTGGTGTTGGGGACCTTGCTCACCATGGCGCCGCCGCAGTCCGCATGCTACCCGTCAACCACCTTCGGCTTCACGTTGAAGACTTTTAGCCATAGGCCGAAGTGTGCGGGGATGCAGAGTAGCCCCTCGCACACGACGATAAATGCCAAGATGTGGAGGAAAGAATTTGGGGCTAGATAATGGAAATCTAGCCCGTAGTAGAACATGAGGCCGTGGACAAAGGGGTGAAGGGGAAACCCTATCCCACGCAGGAAGTGAGGAATGAACACAACCCTTTCGCTAGGCTCCGGGGTGGGGATAACTTGCTCCTTGAGAGGGATCCTATGTGCGATGTCCGCAGACAGGTACCTCGCCTCCCGGAGCTCCTTTACATCCTTCTCCGTGAAGGAGGAGGCCTCCCACTTGCCCTTCGAGCCACATCCGGACATGGCTGGAAAGGTTGGCGGCGGTGGGAAAGATTGAAGCTTGGGCGCTGGAGCTTGAAGATGGGAAAGGAGGAGAAGGAAGAAGGCGTGTGGAGAAAAGAGGGATCTTTATCTACTTATATAGGCAATGAATATCAAGCGCCCCCCTCCTCAAGCCTTAAAACACGCCTGTTCCCAAGGGGTCGTGCGAACGACATGGTTGGATTAGCCAAAACCGTATTGATGAGGATCCCGCAATAAGCGGACATGATCTCTATTTTGATAAGATGTGTCAATAGAGGCCGCGCCTCGAAACACGAAGCGGGAGGCCAAAAAACGGTTCGAAATGTTAAAGAGGCCAGACGTGGCATTTCGCCGAAAAAGTGAGTCCTGGAATAGGGGTTCCTCAGGTGTTAGGGCTGTGTGATATGGGCCGGACAGATGGGCCATGAAGATACAAGGTAGAAGGCCTTCTCCCGTGTCCGGATAGGACTCTCCTATGCGTGGATGGCAAGATTGGCGTCCCAATATGTAATTTCCTTCTTTTGCAAGTCGAATATGTACAACCGTAGGCCTCTCCGGTGTATATATAAATAGGAGGGTTCAGTCCGTAGAGATCAGAATTCATATAGGCTAGACATCTAGGGTTTAGCCATTACGATCTCGAGGTAGATCAACTCTTGTAACCCCTATACTCATCAAAGACAATCAAGCAGGAAGTAGTGTTTTGCCTCCATTAAGAGGGCCCGAACCTGGGTAAACATCGTGTACCCTTTGTCTCCTGTTACCTTCGATCCTCAGACGCACAATTCGGGACCTCCTACCCGAGATCGGCCAGTTTTGACACCGACACAAGGCTACACATAGGTTGAAGGAACTAATTTTGATGAAACTTTTGCACCTGTTCCTAGACTTGACGCTATTTGCATATTGCTTGCTTGCTTGCTTATGCTAACCATCATAATATCATCTTATATCAAATGGATGTGAAAAGTGCATTCCTCAATGGTAAGCTTGAGGAAGAAGTATATGGTGCTCAACCCCCAGATTTTGAAGATCCTAAGCATCATGACAAAGTCTTGAGACTCAATAAGGCCCTCTATGGCCTCAAGCAGGTCCCTCGGGCATGGTATGATACACTGAAGGAACTCCTCATGAAGAAAGGCTTCAAACCCAGTTAACTTGAACCAACACTTTCCAACAAATCCTATGATGCTGAATTATTCGTGTGCCAAATATATGTTGATGATATTATCTTTGGATGTACTAACCAACATTAGAGTGAGGAATTTGCCTGCATGATGAGTGAGTGTTGCGGGATATCCACGGCCACCTATGGAACCGGGCGGCCCCTTGTTGGTTTGGCAAGGGACATCGTTGCACAAAGAGAAGATCAGTGCACGGCAGCACGGCAGAGAGCACACAAGCAATTTACCCAGGTTCGGGCCGCCGTGAGGCGTAAGACCCTACTCCTGCTTTAGTGGATTGATGGTGGAAATGTGTGTGGTAGTGTGTGGTACACTTGCCCGGCAAGGCCTGCCTCAGGGCTATGGTGAACACACGTGTATGGTGGCTAGGGTTTGTCAAGTTCCCAACCCTCTAACCCTCCTACGAATGCCATGGACCTCCTTTTATAAATCAAGGGGTCACCACAACGGCAAAATGGTCATTACCCACTGATATGATAGCAAATAGTGCTATCATACCTAACTCTGCGGGATGACAAGGTGCATTAAATGCACCGCTCAGTGTCACATCACTAGCTGCCCGTCAAGGCCTACCGGGCTTATCTTACCAGCTCCGCATCTGTTACCTTAACACGTCGCTGGACGGGTGTCATCTGTGGGTTTCTTCTGTAGGAGGCGGCTGCTGTTGGATGTTGGGTTCCGGCAGACCCTTAAGGTTTGAACATTGGGGTGCGCACGAAGATCTCTCCCCTACCGATCTACGTCTGATCGTCTCGTGAAATCTAAGCTGAAAACCATGAACAACACAAGGGACACGAGATTTATACTGGTTCGGGCCACCATTGTGGTGTAATACCCTACTCCAGTGTGTGTTGTGGTGGATTGCCTCAGGGGTTGATGATGAACAGTATAAAGGGAGAACAGCCTCGCGAGAGGTGTTCTTGAGCTGGTGCAATGAACTGCTTGGGTGAGTTCATTCGCCTCTCTCTCTGTCTAGGCTTCCCAAAGTCTAGATCCCCTCTGTCTACTCTGTGGTGGCTAGCCCTATTTATAGAGGCTCGGGGCCTCTTCCCAAATATTGAGCGGGAAGGGCGCCAACAACAGCCATTTTGAAGGGGAACATCTAGTACAAGTTATCCTGACTAAAGTTGGTCTCCACGGTGACCTCCATCCTGCCGCTCCGCTGGTCTTGGTCTCGTTGCACTGAAATGGCAACCTTTGCCTGATGCCTCGGTACTCCACGCCTGTGCTTGCCCCCTTTGCACAAAAGAGGAAACAAGGACACTGCATAGGCCGGCGCCCGCCTGGCGCCATCCTGGTCTCGATCGTCAAGGCTTGCGTCACGAGCACCTCGCGAGGTACCCTGCCTTGATCTCTCTGCCTCCTCGCGAGCCTGCCTGGCAACGCCGTCCCTGAGGAAGCCTTGCGTCATCCGCCCCGCGAGGCTTGGCCCCTCGTGAGGGTCTTGAGTCCTGTGCTGATGAAGACGGGTCGTACTGGGCCACCACTTGAGCCACGCCGTAGGCCGCAGGCAGGCAAGTCTGGGGCCCCCGTTCCCAGAACGCTGACAGTAGACCCCGGGCCCAAGGCGCGCTCAGACTTGGCTTAGCGGAGAAGCGAAGGGGCAAGTGCGGAGCGCCGCGGCCCCATCAGCTTGCGGCCTTGGGCGCCGCGTGGTGGTTGATTGGACGTTGGCGTCTCCACTTCCCGACGCTCCCGCATTATGCGCCTAGCTAGGCGGCCACGAGATTTGCACACAGTTATCCTTCCTTTGAAGCGTGCACACTTCTTGCTCCTCTTTCCTCCTCGAGCCTCTGGTTCCGCCTCCAATCCACCTCGAGCTCTTCCCCCGTCCCATTGTCATGGCACCGACGAAAAAGGATATGGGGAAGAAACCCGCGCCCTCGACCATCACGCCCCCGGTGGCCGCTCCCGCCGTCGACAAATCGCTCATACTCGACCTGAAGGCCCTGGAGAAGGTCTGCTCCGTGCTTGCCTCCAGCTTCAATGAGTGCACGAAGACGACGGTCTGGCCCGCGTCCCACGCCTCCTTCGACAGGGTCGTCACAGAGGTTTGATTCTTCGCCGACGCCTTGTGGGCAGGCCTGCTTCCCCCCTTTTCCGCCTTATTCAATGCGGTGCTTTCCCATTATCAGATCCACATGATGCATCTCGGCCCCCAATCCATTGCTTTGTTTGTTGTCTTCGCCTTCGTCTGCGAGGCCATGGTGGGGATTCCTCCTTCTGTCGCCCTTCTGCGCCACTTCTTCTCGCTGCGCTTGACCGATCCTTCCCGGTGTTCGGGGTGCATGAGCTTCCAGGCCGTGTGTAACGCCCCGGATTCGATGTGCCAGGTGTCTACCAGTTATTCGCCGTCCTTGCCTTGTCATTTGCTTGCGTGTTGCATTTTATCATGTCATCATGTGCATCTCATTTTGCATACATGTTCTTCTCATGCATCCGAGCATTTTCCCCGTTGTCCGTTTTGCAATCCGGCACTCCTATGACCTCCGACATCCCCCTCTTGTCTCTTTTCATGAGCGGGTGTTAAATGTTCTCGGAATGGACCGAGTCTTGCCAAGTGGCCTTGGTACACCATCGGTAGACCGCCTGTCAAGTTTTGTGCCATGTGGAGTCCATTTGATACTCCAACGGTTAACCGGGTAACCGTAAAGGCCTCTTTTGTGTGCAGCCCAACACCCCTCCAAAGTGGCCCAAAACCCATCCTAACCCCCTCCATGCTCTCGGTCATTCGGTCACGATCGCGTGGCCGAAAACCGCTCCTCATTTGGACTCTCCTAGCTCCCTCTACCTATATATTTGTGCTTCCCCCCGAAAATCCCGGTCTAACCCTAGCCATCTTCATCCTCGCGCCGCCGGACACGTCCGCCCGAGCCAGACATGTCCGTCGGCCACCTCGCTCCACCCTATCCGGTGCTGCCACGTCGCCCGCCGCCGCCGCCAGCCACTCCCGCGCTGCCACCACACCCGCGCCCTCCATCTATCTCCTCCGCGCCCGCCGCCGACCCGCGGGGCCCGAGGCCGGCCCGCTTGAGCCGTGACCGGGCTCGCGTGCCGCCCGGCTCCCGCGCTTCCCGCACCGGATCTCCGCCGCCCCGACGTTCACCGCCCGGCCGGCCCCGTCTCCCCCGACGCCCGCCGAGTGCCCCGCCCTCCGCCACCGAGCTGCCGCGTGGTGCTCGCCGCCCGTCGGCCTCGCCCCGCCGCCCTGCTGCCGTCTCGAGCCGTCGGCGCCGCCCTGCCGCTGACCGGAGCCCGGCCTCGCCCCGAGCTCCAGCGAGCTCGCCTTGGCCTCCTCGCGCCGTTCCCCGCCGGGATCCGGCCGGATCCAACGAGGAGCGCCCAGATCCGGCTCGGATCCGTCCTCCACGACCTCTTCCCGCAGCTTCGGCGTCTTCCCCGTCCACTCCGGCCGTTTTCCGGCGAAGATTCTGGCGAGTTGACTTTTTCCCCCTCGAAATCCATTTTTCCACAAAGTACCGTAATTATTTACATTATCATGCCATGTTCATCGCATCATAACTTGCTGCATACTGCTCCGTTTCGTGCGTGTACTATGTCAAACTGTTCCCCTTGACGAGTACTTCATTTTATTCCATTGCATCATGTTCATTTGTGTCCATCTTGATGCCTTAATCATCGTTGCAAGAGTGTTATATGATGTTAATCTGCTGAAACTGTTATAACTTGGTGATTTGTCTTTTTCGTTGCATTTGATGTGTGCATCCTATGAGCATGAGCTCTACATGTATTTTGAACTACATCATGCCATATTCACAGTGGTGCCATCCATGTATTTTTGTGGGTCTTGTAGTGAGTGCATCGAGCTTGTTAAATAGGGTACTTGCTGTTGCTGTTTTGCTAGACTGATTCTGTTATGTTATGATGCTATATAAACCTGCTGCTACAAGTCATTCTATGCATAATATGGAGATGTTCGCTAAGGATGTTTTGTTATACATGTCATGATCTATCCATCTATGCCCCTAGTTGCATTTATAGCTCGCTGTAGATTATTCATATCTTGCTCCAAACTTGCTAAATAATGTTGCTGTCAGCCTGTTAACATTAAGTTCAATGTTGCCATGATTGTTGTTAGTGATCCATGCAACCTATGAACTTGCTCTTGCCATGCATAGCTTCATAAACATGTCTTCTTACTGTTGGTTGCCTTGCCATGCCATGTATTGCTCTGTGGTGAGTGGTTCAAGCTCACCAACATACCTACTTATCGTTGTTCCTGCCATCTTTGAATCTATCATATAACTTGCCATGTTTACATGGGTGCCATCATATTTTCTGTGCCCTTTTGGCTCATGGTTAGTAAAGGGCTTTTGTTCTATGTGTTTAGTAGGTTCATGCCATCCCTTTTTTTGCCATGATAAGTTCCTGTAACATGTTGTTTGATAGCTCTAAACATTGCAACCTGATGTTATTTCTGGTAAGCTTGAAACCGTTAATATATGCAATCTTGCCATGTGTGTTTGAGCATGTTCTAGTGATTTCTGGAGACAGCTCAGTGTTCATGTTTTGTCATGCATTACCTGTACATCATGTCCATGCCTCTTGTTTTCATATTGTGGACTGTAGCATGTTGTTTTTGTGCTTGCAATATGCCTAGTTGCTGTTATGGACAAATTGTTGTCATATCTTGTATAGTGTGTGTGTGTTGAACCGTTGCTCCGTTTTGAGTGTGCTCTATATCAAACTTGCTTAGATTTGCATGTAGTTTCATATTATCATGTTGCATCCATGTTTTGAGAGTGTTTGCTTGATGTTTGAATGCCTTTTGCATCAATGACATGCTTATCTTGTTTTGCTCATATCTTCTAGGCCGTAGCTCCAAATCTAATGAACTTTATATGTAACTTGACTAGAATCTCATGTAGATCATCTTGGTGCATCTTAACTTGCTGTTTAACAACTGGAACATAAGGTTTATTCAGATCTGGACCAATTTCGAAATTTGCATATGAGGACTTACCGAAATTATTATATGTTGTTCGCGGCCTCATTTAAACTTGTTTTGATGTGTTGCTCTTGTATGCATCATCTCTTGCCATGAGTAGCTTCATGTATCCTTGTCATGCATCATACTTGGTTGAGCATCATGCCTTGTTCTTGTGTGGTGTGTTTAGCATGTTGTGTGCTTCTTCTCGATAGTTTCCGTTTCATTGCGATCGAGAGGATGCGTTCGTCTACGTGTGGTTCGTCTTCGTGGCTTCATCTTCTTCATGTACTCGTTCTTCTTCCTATCGGGATTTCAGGCAAGATGACCGCTACCCTGGATCTCACTACTATCATTGCTATGCTAGTTGCTTCGTTCTATCGCTATGCTGCGCTGCCTATCATTTGCTCTTCAAGCCACCCAATTTGCCATGTCAGCCCCTAACCTTTTCACCTTCCTAGGAAACCATTGTTTGGCTATGTTACCGCTATGCTCAGCCCCTCTTATAGCAATGTTAGTTGCAGGTGAAGTTGAAGTTTGCATCATGATGGACAGGATTGTGTTGGGATATCATAATATCTCTTATTTAATTAATGCATCTATATATTTGGTAAAGGGTGGAAGGCTCGGCCTTATGCCTGGTGTTTTGTTCCACTCTTGCCGCCCTAGTTTCCATCATACCGGTGTTATGTTCCCGCATTTTGCGTTCCTTACGCGGTCGGGTGATTTATGGGACCCCCTTGAAAGTTTGCTTTGAATAAAACTCCTCCAGCAAGGCCCAACCTTGGTTTTACCATTTGCCTCACCACCACCTACCTTTCCCTTGGGAGTAATTAACCCAAGGGTCATCTTTATTTTATCCCCCCAGGCCAGTGCTTGTCGAAGTGTTGGTCCGAACCGAGTAGACTGCGGGGCCCCCTCGGAGAAACTCGAGGTCTGGTTTTACTCGTAGGATGTCTCATCCGGTGTTGCCCTGAGAACGAGATATGTGCAGCTCCTATCGGGATTGTCGGCGCATCGGGCGGCTTTGCTGGTCTTGCTTTACCATTGTCGAAATGTCTTTTAAACCGGGATTCCGAGACTGATCGGGTCTTCCTGGGAGAAGGAATATCCTTCGTTGATCGCGAGAGCTTATCATGGGCTAAGTTGGGACACCCCTGCAGGGTATAAACTTTTGAGAGCCATGCCCGCGATTATGTGGCAGATGGGAATTTGTTAATGTCCGGTTGTAGATAACTTGACACCAGATCCGAATTAAAACGCATCAACCGCGTGTGTAGCCGTGATGGTCTCTTCTCGGCGGAGTCCGGGAAGTGAACACGGTTTTTGGGTTATGTTTGACGTAAGTAGGAGTTCAGGATCACTTCTTGATCATTGCTAGTTGACGGCCGTTCCGTTTGATCTCTTCTCGCTCTTATTTGTGTATGATAGCCACCATATATGCTTAGTCGCTGCTGCAACCTCACCACTTTACCCCTTCCTTTCCCATTAAGCTTTGCTAGTCTTGATACCCGTAATGGGATTGCTGAGTCCTCGTGGCTCACAGATTACTACAACAACAGTTGCAGGTACAGGTTATGCGATGATCATGACGCGAGAGCGATGTTTGTTTGTTTTGGAGTTCTTCTTCTGCTTCTTCTTCGATCAGGGGATAGGTTCCAGGTCGGCAGCCTGGACTAGCAGGGTGGATGTCGTTTGAGTTTCTGTTTGTGTTTCATCCATAGTCGGATGGTGCTCTTATGTAAGCTGATGTTGTATACGTGTGGCATTGTATGCCTTATGTATGTATCCCCATCTATTTATGTAATTTTGATGTAATGATATCCACCTTACAAAAGCATTTCAATATGCGGGTCTGTCCTTGGTGGTACCTTCGAGTTCCTCTTGGATAGGGTCGCATATTGGGCGTGACACCGTGCCGGAGACGACCGCGTCGGGGATCAATTTTAGCCACCCACCTTCTGCGAGCGGGTTACGGGAGCGGTGGCTGTACGTGGACGTTGGGGTGCCCAGCCCCCTGCTCGCACACCCGATGCTGCCTGGTATTCCCAATCCTGGTTGGGATCACGAAGAACTCACGAGCCCCCTACTTTCCTTCACCTGGCATCGCTTCGAGAGGTTGAGGGAGCTCGAGGTGACGGCGCCCAAGGTGGTGAAGGAGTTCCTCCGGTGCCGCATCGCTCCTCTCTAGCGCCATTCCCACCCAATGTGGACTTACACCGGTCACCAGGACCGTATGAGGCTCCAGGAAGGGGATCTCGCGCCGGTGACGTTGAAGAAGGTGCTGCAGGTCCTGACGGGCGACCCCTCTCCTGGCAGCGCTGGCCATGGGGGCGCCCTGCTGTATCTTTGCAAAAACAGGGTCGACTTCGCGAGGAAGATGCCCCGTTTCGACGAATGGGTGTTGCGCCCAGCCAACCTTGTGGGACCTCACGAGAATCCAGTTGCCTTGGTCCTTCCCCCGGCTGCCCGCGCCGACCTCGCCTCAGGAGTCGTTGCAGGGAGGCAAGGACTGGCGGGAGCCGAGGGGCCTGACGTCAAGGTGCTGATGTTGCGTGGGGCTCCCGAGGTGCCATCCTTCAGAGCTGATGGTACCCCTCGCGAGGTGGTGGCTAACGAGGGACCATGGCATGCCGCTCCCGAGGCTGAAGCCCCCGAGGCCACAGCAAGCCACCAAGAGGTGGTGTCTGACTGCTCCCCTCAGGCTGGTGCTCCTGATGCATGCCGGTCTGATGCTCCGGCTCTTATGCCGCACGCCGGCCCTCACGTCGCGAGCTTGGGCCAGTTCCGCATACATTTCGAGGCCCTTCGCAAGAGGAAGGAGGCTTCCGGTGGTGATGAGCGCCCGCACCGCCCATTGAAACACAGGAAGTACTTCGCCATGGACGAGTAAGTCTCTCCTTCTCATTGTTCCGTGTTTGCTTGTCTTTTTGCTGACCGTGGCCTTTCAGGATTCCCTTCGATGAGCCCGTGGAGCCAGCTGAGGAGCCGCTCCCTTAGGCTCCTCGTCCGTCACCAACCTTAACTGCCTCTAGTGCGCACGCCGCCTTTGGTGCAAGCTTGGCTGGAGAGGCAGGCTGTTCTGCGACGCGCCTTGATTATCTCACGCTGCTCTTCCCTCGTGAGCTCTCCCTGGGCACATCCAGCTTTCCCAGAGCTCCTTCATTGATTATCAGTGGCGAGTGGCTGAAGCCGATCTTTGGGTCTCCAGCAGGAGGTGGATCGACACTAGGCCGGGTCCCTCGCGGTGCCCGCCCGACGATCGCAGGGGCACCAGCCCCTAGCCCCCTGCCGAGAGCAGGTGAACCGCCCCAAGGCCCTCTGCCGGTGTCAACGGCGGAGGATGGTGTTGATAACGTGCTTGGGCGTGCGCGAGAGCACAGAGTTCTCCGGCAAGAGTTCCTGCAAAGGGCAGTCGGTGCAGTGAGCCAGCTCGGCGCAGAGCTGGCGTCTGAAGACGCGCGTCTCAAAGCTGAAGGCTTGAGGCTGGTCGAGATGCAACGCAAGATGAAGGCGGTAGTTGGTCTCGCTCGCCACCAGCGTGACCTCGAGAATGCCAAGGCTGAAGTGTCCTTGGCAGCCTCTTAGGAGGCCTGTTCCCGGGCCCTTCAAGAAGCTCAGGGGGCTGACAAGCGACGCGAAGCTGCGGAGGAGCGTGCGTGGGAGCTCCAGGACTGGTGCAACTCCCTGGAGCAGTAGGTGGAGCTGCGCCGATCCGCCCTCGCACTGCTGAAGGGAGGGCCCGCTAAAGAGGAGGAACTCCGGAGGCGTGAGGAAGCGCTGACGCTGGAGACTACCGAGCACAACCTTTATCTGGAGCGGCTGGAGATGAGGGAGTGCCGGGTTGCCCAGAAGGAGGACGACGTCGGCGCGTGGGAGGCCCGGATCCAGGAGGAGATCGACCATCGCATGGCGGAGGCTCGCGCCGGCCTTGAGCGCGAGTATGAAGAGCGGCTGGAGTTGATCAGGGCTGAAGCCACGGGCAGGACTGCTGCCCTCGGGACCAGGTTGACTGAAGCCACACAGAGAGCTGAGGCCACCGCTACCGCGCTAAGCTCGGCGCAGGCCGAGCTGGCCTCATCCCGCGCCGAGCTGCTTCTTCTTCAACGGCGGGTTGATGATGTCGAGGCCGTCGCGGAGCAGAATGCGGATGAGATCTATCAGTGGCAGATGTTGGAGCACATGCACGGCCCCATGCTCCGAACGCTTAGGCAATGGGCTAACACAGCCTTGGGCAACATCAGCGAGGCTGCTGCCGAGGAGCCGCACGTGACCAACTACGCCGGCAACCTCCAGTTCTTCACTGACGTGGTGAAGCATCTGGAGAACCGCTCTGAGAGGTCTCGCCAGCTGGTGGAGGAACAGAGCCGCGGCCTGCTCGCGCGGGCATTCTCCCGCCATCGCCCTAGTGCCTGAGGCCGTTCGAGGCGACCTAGCACGGTGGGTGGAGGACAACGTTGATGCACTCGTCTGAGCCTTCACTTCTGACGATGACGGGGTGATCATTGCTGCCGATGAAAGTGTCGTGGTGAACGATGGTGGAGACGGCGCCAACAATGGTAATGAAGAGGCTGGCGACGACGATGGTGGTGCCAGCGACGCCTCCGAGGATGCCCTGGGAGATGCGGCGAGCGATTTGTCCGACTGACCCCGTGCTTCCTCCCGCTGCTTGCCCTGCAGAGGAAGAGACTTGGGCGTGGCCCTGAAGGTTGTGAGAGCATTCTTGGGAGGGGAAGCCCCTCATGTAAGAAAATTGTTTCCTATGTGTTGTCAAGATTGGCGCCGGACGAGTGCCTGCATGACACCGTGATTGTCGTGATGAATAGGTCGTTGCGGTTTTACCTTTGACTTGTCATGCCTCAAGCGGGCTTGTGGTGTACATTCGAGGGCCCACGGGGGTCCGGTTCGACCTTACAGCGAGAGCCTGGCTAGAGAGAACACCGGCTGCGGGACGGCGAGCGCACGTGTTGTGCCCTGCCCTACTCGCGAGGGGCCCGCGAGAGGGAGGCAGCTAGTGTGAATTCCAACTTGAGCGGAAAAAGGAGCACGAGAAAGCACGCGAATAAGACACAACACCCCTTCCCGCATACGCAAACACAAATTCAACTTCAACTTAGATCTGTGGCGAGAAAGCTTGTTCGCACGAAAGGAGAAAACAAGAGCAAATGGCCGCATCCGGCACCTAGTCTAGTCTTCGACGTCTTCTCACCAACCCGGAGCTAAGTGCTGCCACTAGGCGTGGGAGGGAGCCCCCGAGGCCCGAGGGCGGCTCTTCGGAGACTCCGGGGCGTGTACAACCCCAACTCATTATTACGTGAGAGTGTCACGGGCGGTGAGCTTCACAGGGACTGGGCCTTCTTCACAGGTACCGGCCTTGCTTCATATCGCCAGATGAGGGCCCCGCCTTGCGCCACCCTTGAATCCACCGACAGCGACCGGAAACCAGGACGACGCCAATGGGGAAAAGGGGACGCCAGCGGTTCCCCCGACGACCACGGGTCCTCTGCCGGAGGCAGGCCCTGGGGCACCTCCCGGCAGAGGGCCTACCTCCGAAGAACACCTTGCTCCGCGCACTGCGGGGAGGAGCCTGACTCCCGACCCCTCTCCTGCAGCCCCCAGTGCCCTCCTCCTGAGGGGAAGGAGATCGCCGCACTAGGGAAGCCATCCGCTACGGTGACCTGAACCTCCTGTGACCCATGGTTAGCATAAGCCTGTTCCTGAGGATTTAGTGGTACCCGATAGTTGTCGAGGCTCCCGTGAGGTTCCTGAAAGAGCTCGGCTTCTGGCGCTTCTTCCTCCTAGCCTGACCCGAGGAATGAGTTGTGGTCTTCCTCCAGCGTGTATCCTCGATCCACCATGTGGGGCACATAGGCTTCCGGGGCCACGACCCCAAAGGCCTTGCCGTGGTGCTCCGCACGCCATGCATCTCGACTTGAAGCTCCATCTTGGGGACGGTAAGCTGGCGGCCCGCTGGGGCCAAAGGCAGCGCTGTGCATGCCCTCGCTTACCAGGGGCGGTGCCGGCACAGCCTGCTGCTCGGCGCTGATGGCCAAGCCGGTGTTGATGAAGCCTTGAGGCATGCTCGGGGGCGCGTGGGCGCAGACCGGCCCGCCCCGTGATCCTCCCAGGGCCTGGGGTGGAAGCTGGACGCAAAACGGTGGAGCACCTGACGCGGCGGCATCCAGTAGCCCGGTGACACGTTCCAGCAGCACGTCACGGCCGCTTTCTTGCAGTCTGCACCGCAGCAGCTCCCGCGCCACCGTGAGTGCGTCCTTCATGTTTGCCTGTTCCCGCCGAGTGTGCGGCGTCGTGGCCGCAGCATGGCTTGAGGCCCTTGCTGCCGATCGTACTTGTCATGGAGTGAGGGCAGGGGACGCCTGACCACGTCGCCCACGTCCCGCGGCATTCTGCGGGGCGCGGGCTGCCTGAGGTGCAGGGTTGAGGTCATCTTGGGCAGGCGGCACGGCGTGGGCAGGCCAAGGCGGCGCTCCAGCGGTCGGAGTTGGCCGTCGGGTCGCCGGACATGGAGGCGGTGACGCGGCGGAACATAGGATGGACGAAAGAAGAGCTTCAACGCACTCCTACCTGGCGCGCCAAATGTTGTATGTTGGGTTCTGGCAGACCCTTAAGGTTCGAACACTAGGGTGCGCACGAAGATCTCTCCCCTACCAATCTACGTCCGATCGCCTAGTGAGATCTAAGCTGAAAATGATGAACACCACAAGGGCCACAAGATTTATACTGGTTCGGGCCACCGTTGTGGTGTAATACCCTACTCCAGTGTGTGGTGTGGTGGATTGCCTCACGGGCTGATGATGAACAGTACAAAGGGAGAACAGCCTCGCGAGAGGTGTTCTTGAGCTGGTGCGATGAACTGCTTGGGTGAGTTCAATCGCCTCTCTCTCTGTCTAGGCTTCCTAAAGTCTGGATCCCCTCTCTCTACTCTGTGGTGGCTAGCTCTATTTATAGAGGCCCTGGGCCTCTTCCCAAATATTGAGCGGGAAGGGCGCCAACAACGACCATTTTGAAGGGGAACATCTAGTACAAGTTATCCTGACTAATGTTGGTCTTTGGCTGCCAAAAGCACTGGTTATGACGCCGTCTTGGGATCCACGGTGACCTCCATCTTGCCGCTCCACTGGTCTTGGTCTCGTTGCACTGAAATGGCAACATTTGCCTAATGCCTCGGTACTCCACGCCTGTGCTTGCCGCCTTTGCACCAAAGAGGAAACAAGGACACTGCGCAGGCCGGTGCCTGGCTGGCGCCCGCCTGGTCTCGATCATCATGGCTTGCGTCACGAGCACCTCGCGAGGTACCCTGCCTTGATCTCTCCGCCTCCTCGCGAGCCTGCCTGGCGAGGCCGTCCCTGAGGAAGCCTTGCGTCGTCCGCCCCGTGAGGCTTGGCCCCTCGCGAGGGTCTTGAGTCCTGTGCTGATGAAGACGGGCCGTACTGGGCCACCACTTGAGCCACGCTGCAGGCAGGCAGGTCTGGGGACCCCCGTTCCCAGAACGCCGACAGGTGCCATGTGGCAAATGCTGCCACTTAATCACCTTGCGGCTTGACACCACATTGATTGATGATGTGGGTCATGCTTGTATGGTTGGCGGGGTGGTTCAGCCCCCACAAGCCCCGGCATACCCTGCCGGGGAGTCTTGGTTGCTTGCTTCTGGTGGTGGCCTGGCCCCTTGTCGGGCTCGCCTGCCCGGTGATGGAGGCCTTGACCTTGTAGATATCTGGTTCTCTTGGCTCGTCCTTTGTCTCTCTGGGTTGTATGTTGGTTCTTCAAATCTCTTGGGTCTTCAATCCCTGTCTTGAGCTGGTGCTTCAATCTTGATCTTGTGCCTTTGCACAGCTGGTCAACATACTCGGGGTCTGTTGCACCGACAGAAGCCCCCGGGCTTGCCCCGAACGCGCTGCGTAGCGTCATTGGGGAAGGTCCTAATAGGTGCACAGGAAGGGGTGCTTGAAGGTGTTGGCCACTTGAAGTTTTCCGTTGCTGCTGCGATAGTCTTGATTCTAGGGCGGTTTCCAATTTCTCCACGCATAATGCAAAGCCGATAGTGGTGGGGCCGCGGCAGTGATGGCCCATGAATGACTCTAGCGCATGGGGTAGAAACTGCCAAATTACTCTTCCCACGGTGCGCTCTTATACTTAGCCATGTATGCTGCATGCATCGCGCGGGGTAGGTAACAGAGGCGTGTGTCGTGGGCGAGCATCTTGAAGGGGGCCCACCTACCTTGAATTAGTGGAGGAGGGAGGTGGTCGCCGGTTGATGAAGCAGTCCCCTTCCTTAGCCTGCCTATAAAAGGAGGGGTGGAGGAAGGCGGATTCATCCACCTCTGCATCCTTCTTCTTCTCTCCTTGTTCCCCGCTTCTTCTGGTGATGCTGAAGAGAAGGACCCGGGGCCAGTCCCCAGGCTTCTTCTTGGGGCATTTCCTGCCCCATGTTGGTGCTGACGCTCGGGGAGTAAGCCTGGTCCTTGGTGTGATGAATCTCTTGGTCTCTTCAAAGCTTGGCCGAGAGGCGGAGCTGGGGATCGCTGGTAATCCCAGCATTGCCCCTCCCGGAGGCCTTGGGGCCGTTGTCGACGAGAGGCGTGTCTCCCTGCCTGCCAAATTGGGGTGCAGTGCGCCTTGTCCTCCCTGGCCATCTTGGTCGTACTCCATCTCATTGCATGGGACCCCGAACATTGGGGTCTACACCCCCGTGGAGAGGTGTCGATGAGGACGAAGCCAGGGAGGAAGGAGAAGACGGGAGGCAGGTCATCAGGTCGGAGCATGAATGTGAGGGTGCATTCATGTCCTATTAACGACCCGCTGCCTCGTCTTTCCTATTCTCCCTTCCCTCCTCTTCGGCTTTACTGCTCCCGGTCTCTTTGGGTTATGGCCGGGGAGGGGACCTTTCCAGCTGGGCCTCAGCAGGCTTCCTCCCAAGCTGCAGCTTCGTTAGCACTGTCGAGCCCAGCTGGCCTTGACGGCAGCGGCTGGTGGGTTGCTTCTTCCGTGCTCTCCATCGAGGCGTTCCCTCATGCTTCCGCTCCCCCCAGGCTATCTCTCATGGAGCCCAATGGGAGCGGGTCGGGCCTTCGCCCAGGTGCTCCTTTTGCCCTAATTGCCTTCGACGGCAGCACCTAGGAGGAGAGGGACAAAAAAGGGCATCACGGGGCACTTATCTTTTTTAAATCTTAAACTCGTCAGCAATTGCCAAATTTTAAATTAAATATTGTAATCTCTCAAGTCCATCTTTGTATTCTGTAATGCTTGTACTTGTAACTGTTGTCGACGTTCTGGGAACGGGCGTCCCAGTCTTGCCTGCCTGCGGCCCAGGGCGTGGCTCTCCCTGCGGCCTGGTACGACCCATCTTCGTCAGCAAACAGTCAAGGCCCTCGCGAGGGGCCAAGCCTCGCAAGGCGGACGACACAAGACCTACTCTGGGGCAGCCTTGCTAGGCTGACTCGCGAGGAGCGGAGATATCTATGCAAGGGGCACCTCGCGAGGAGCGCGTCATGCAAGCTGTGACGACCAAGGCCAGGCGGGCGCCAGCGGGCGTAGAGTACCCATTTCCTCTTTGGTGCTAAAGAGGAAGGCGTAGGCGAGGAGTCTCGAGGCGTCAAGCAAAGGTTTCCATATCGGTGCAACAAGACCAAGACTAGCAGGACGGCAGGACGGAGGTCATCGTGGAGCCCAGGATGGCGTCACCACCAGAGCCTTTGGCAGGCGAAGACTACTTTTGTCAGGATAGCTTGTACTAGCTGTCCCCCTTCAAACTTGGCCATTGTGGGATCCCTTCCCGCCTAATATTTGGGAAGAGGACCAAGGCCTCTATAAATAGGACTAGCCACCACCATAGCGGGGGACGGATTATTCGGACCACCCAAGCACTCATCAGCTCAACGAGCCTAAGAACACCTCTCCTCCCAAGGCTATTCTTCCCTTGTACTTGTTCATCCCCAGCCTACAAGGCAATCCACCACACCACACTGGAGTAGGGTATTACACAAGAACGGTGTCCTAAACCAACATAAACCCTCGTGTCCCATGTTCTTCTAGTTCATCGAGTTAGGCCGTGGATCGTTGAACGAACGAGCTAGTGAGGGAGAGAGAGATCTTTGTGCACACCCCAGTGTTCGAACCTCAAGGGTCTACCAGAACCCGTAATCCAACATTTTGTGCACTAGGTAGGGGTGCGCCAAAACTTCGCTCCTCCGACGGCTTTGCCTCTCTGACCAGCTCTCATGGGCGGCACCACTTCTCCTACTGGATCGACGGGCGCATGCATCGGCGCCATGGGGCTCCGGGCCCTCGCCCCCGCCTTACGGCGGGTGCGATGGCTGCACAAATTCAAGCCAGAGATGCTGCTTTGCTACGATGGTGCGGCGGATCCGGAGGCCTTCCTGCTAGCATACGAGGAGGCTGTTCTCGAAGCCCAGTGAGGGAGTCCTGGATTAGGAGATTCTCGGACAGCCGGACTATGTACTTGTGTCGGACTGCTGGACTATGAAGATACAAGATTGAAGACTTTGTCTCATGTCCGGGTGGGACTCTCCTTTGCATGGAAGGCAAGCTTGGAAATTAGGATATGTAGATTTCCTTATTTGTAACCGACTCTATGTAACCCT
Source organism: Triticum timopheevii (assembly GCA_963921465.1). Taxonomy (NCBI): domain Eukaryota; kingdom Viridiplantae; phylum Streptophyta; class Magnoliopsida; order Poales; family Poaceae; genus Triticum; species Triticum timopheevii. The sequence goes on along the minus strand of OY997266.1, from coordinate 189,173,858 downwards.
AGCCCCCTCCGGTGTCTATATAAAACGGAGGGTTTAGTCCGTAGGACAACAACAATCATAATCATAGGCTAGCTTCTAGGGTTTAGCCTCTACGATCTCGTGGTAGATCAACTCTTTTAATACTCATATCATCAAGATCAATCAAGTAGGAACTAGGGTATTACCTCCATAGAGAGGGCCCGAACCTGGGTAAACATTGTGTCCCCTGCCTCCTGTTACCATTAGCCTTAGACGCACAGTTCGGGACCCCCTACCCGAGATCTGCCGGTTTTGACACCGACATTGGTGCTTTCATTGAGAGTTCCACTGTGTCCTCACGGTAAGGCTTGATGGCTCCTTCAATCATCCACAATGATGCGATCCAGGGTGAGGTTTTCCTCCCCGAATAGATCTTCGTATTCGGCGGCTTCACACTACGGGCCAACTCGCTTGGCCATATGGCACGGATCGATAGCCACGCCCCTGGCCATCAGGTCAGGTTTGGAAGCCTGAACTACACTGCTGACATCCGCGGAGACTTGATCTTCGACGGACTCGAGCCCATGACAGGTGCGCCGTACAGTCACGATGAGCATGACTTAGATATGCCATCGGACGGTGTTCAGGAAAACGCACCTATAGCTGCCCTGGCCTTAGATCTGGAGCAGATCGTGTCATCCGAGGACGGGCGGATAGACCCCACCACGGAGGCCGCACACTCATCAGCGATAGAGCCAAACAAAGACTTCGCCTCCAATGAGGTCTGTGTCCTCGGACCCTCGGACCCCATTCCAGCCATAGGCTCCGATCTGCGTGCATCTGTGCCTATCGAACCGGATTGGGCACCGATCATGGAGTTTACCTCCGCGGACATCTTTCAGCACTCGCCCTTAGGCGACGTGCTAAATTTGTTGAAATCTCTCTCCCTGTCAGGAGACTCCTGGCCGAACTATGTCCGGCTTGAGTGGGAAGCGGACGACAAAGAAATTCGTTACCCACCCACCACCCACTTAATAGCCACTGTCGACGACTTAACCGACATGCTTGATTTCGACTCCAAATACATCGACGGTATGGATGACGACGCTGGAGAAGAACAACAACCACCACCCAAAGGGCGCTGGACAGCCACCTCATCATATGATATATATATATGGTGGACTGCTACATATTGAGCTTGCATTGGTTTTCCTTGAAGAGGAAAGGGTGATGAAGCAATAGTAGCGTAAGTATTTCCCTCATATTTTGAGAACCAAGGTATCAATCCAGTAGGAGGCTCCTCAAAAGTCCCACGCACCTACACAAACAAACAAAGAACTCACAACCAATGCAATAAAGGGGTTGTCAATCCCTTCACAGCCACTTGCGAAAGTGAGATCTGATAGAGATAGTATGATAAGATAAATATATTTTTGGTATTTTATAATATAGATGCAAAAAGTAAAGATGCAAATAAAAGTAGATTGAAAGCTTATATGATAAAAGATAGACCCGGGGGCCATAGGTTTCACTAGTGGCTCCGCTCAAGATAGCATAAGTATTACGGTGGGTGAACAAATTACTGTCGAGCAATTGATAGAAAAGCGAATAATTATGAGATTATCTAGGCATGATCATGTATATAGGCATCACGTCTGCGACAAGTAGACCGACTCCTGCCTGCATTTACTACTATTACTCCACACATCGATCGCTATCCATTATACATCTAGAGTATTAAGTTCATAAGAACAGACTGACGCATTAAGAAAGATCACATGATGTAGAGGGGTAAGCTCAAGCAATCTGATATAAACCCCATCTTTTTATCCTCGATGGCAACAATACAATACTTGCCTTGTAACCCTTTCTGTCACTGGGTAAGGACATTGCAAGATTGAAACCAAAGCTAAGCACTTCTCCCATGGCAAGAAAGATCAATCTAGTAGGCCAAACCAAACTGATAATTCAAAGAGACTCGCGAAGATAAATCAATCATACATAAAAGAATTCATAGGAGATTCAAATATTTCTCATAGATAAACTTGATCATAAACCCACAATTCACCGGATCTCGACAAACACACCGCAAAAAGAGTTTACATCGAATAGATCTCCACAAGAGAGGGGGATAACATTGTATTGAGATCCAAAAAGAGAGAAGAAGCAATCTAGCTAATAACTATGGACCCGAAGGTCTGTGGTAAACTACTAACAACTCATCAGAGGGGCTATGGTGTTGATGTAGAAGCCCTCCATGGTCGATTCCCCCTTCGGCGGAGCGCCGGCGAAGGCTCCAAGATGGGATCTCACGGATACAGAAGGTTACGGCGGTGGAAATTGTTTTTCGTTGGCTCCCTAGATGTTTTCGGGGTACGTAGGTATATATAGGAGGAAGAAGTACGTCGGTGGCCGCTCGAGGGGCCCAGGAGACAGGGGACGCACCCAGGAGGGGTGGGCGCGCCCTCCTATCTCCTGGCCACCTCGTTTGCTTCTTGACATGCACTCCAAGTTCTCTGGATCACGTTCGTTCCAAAAATCACACTCCTGAAGGTTTCATTCCATTTGGACTCCGTTTGATATTCCTTTTCTTCGAAATACTGAAATAGCCAAAAAAACAGCAATACGGGTTGGGCCTGCGGTTAGTAGGTTAGTCCCAAAAATGATATAAATGTGTAAAATGAAGCCCATAAACATCCAAAAGGGGTAATATAATAGCATGGAACAATCAAAAATTATAGATACGTTGGAGACGTATCAAGCATCCCCAAGCTTAATTCCTGCTCTTCCTCGAGTAGGTAAATGAGAAAAACAAAAATTTTGATGTGGAATGCTACCTAGCATAATTCTCAATGTAATTTTCTTTATTGTGGCATGAATGTTTAGATCCAAATGATTCAAGATAAAAGCTTATAAAACATAAAAATAATAATGCCTCGAAGCATACTAACAAATAATCATGTCCTATCAAAATAACATAGCCAAAGAAAGCTTATCCCTACAAAATCATATAGTTAGGCCATGCTTCTTTTTCATTACACAAAATACTCCCATCATGCACAACCCCGGTTTCAGCCAAGAAATTGGTTCATAATTTTTAACGCGCTTCAGCTTTTTTCAAATCTTACGCAATACATGAGCACAAGACATGGACATAGCACTATGGTGGTATATGGTGGTGGTTGTGAGGACAAAAAAGGGAGAAGATAGTCTCACATCAACTAGGCGTATTAACGGGCTATGGAGATGCCCATCAATAGATATCAATGTGAGTGAGTAGGGATTGCCATGCAACGGTTGCTCTAGAGCTATAAATATATGAAAGCTCAACAAAAGCAACTAATTGGGTGTGCATCCAAGTTGCTTGCTCACGAAGACCTAGGGCATTTTGAGGAAGCCCATCATTGGAATATACAAGCCAAGTCCTATAATGAAAAATTCCCACTTATTATATGAAAGTGACAACATAGGAGACTCTCTATCATGAAGATCATGGTGCTACTTTGAAGCACAAGTGTCGAAAAGAGATAGTAGCATTGTCCCTTCTCTCTTTTTCTCTCATTTTATTTATTTTTCTTTATTTTTCTTTTCTTCTTTTTTGCCTTTTTTTTTCTTTCTGGCCTTTCTCTTTTTTTTAAGTCTGAAGTCTCATCCCGACTTGTGGGGGAATCATAGTCTTCATCATCCTTTCCTCACTAAGACAATGCTCTAATAATGAAGATCATCACACTTTTATTGATTTACAAATCAAGAATTACAACTCAAAGCTAGAACAAGATATGACTCCATATGAATGCCTCCGGCAGTGTACCGGGATATGCAATGAATCAAGAGCGACATGTATGAGAATTATGAAGGTGGCCTTGCCACAAATACGATGTCAACTACATGATCATGCAAAGAGCAATATGACAATGGTGAAGTGTGTCATAATAAACGGAACGGTGGAAATTTGCATGGCAATATATCTCGGAATGGCTATGGAAATGCCATAATAGGTAGGTATGGTGGCTGTTTTGAGGAAGGTAAATAATGGGTGCATGATACCGGTTAAAGTTGCGCTGTATAATAGAGGCTAGCAAAGTGGAAGGGTGAGTGTGCGTATATCCATGGACTCACATTAGTCATAAAAGAACTTATATACTTAGTGCAAAAGTCTACTTGCCCTCGAAGCAAAGTACTACTACGCATGCTCCTAGGGGAAGGGTTGGTAGGAGTTAACCATCACGCGATCCCGACCTCCACTCATAAGGAAGGAAATTAAAAGAGCACATCATGCAACCAATTTTGTCACACAACTTTTACCATACGTGCATGCTACGGGACTTGCTAACTTCAAAACAAGTATTTCTCAATTTCATAATTACCCACTATCATGACTCTAACATTAGTATCTCTATATCTCAAAACAATTATCAAGCATCAAATTGATCATAGCATCCAATTCACTTCCTATGATAGTTTTTATTATACCCAACTTGGATGCCTACCATTCTAGGACCAATGTTATAAGCATAGCAAATACCATGTTGTTCTAAAAGACCCTCAAAATAATTTAAGTGAAGCATGATAGACTAGCAATTTCTTCAAAATTAAGCCACCGCCGTGCTCTAAGAGATATAAGTGAAGCACTAGAGCAAAAACTATCAAGCTCAAAAGATATAAGTGAAGCACATAGAGTATTCTAGCAAATTCTAATCAAGTGGGCTTCTCCCAAAAGGTGTGTATAGCAAGGATGATTGTGGTAAACTAAAAAGCAAAGACTAATATAATAAATGGCTCTCCAAGCAAAACACATATCATGTGGCGAATAAAAATATAGCTCCAAGTAAAGTTACCAATGAACGAAGACGAAAGAGGGGATGCCTTCCCGGGGCATCCCCAAGCTTAGGCTTTTGGCTATTCTTTAATATCTTGGGGTGCCATGTGCATCCCCAAGCTTAGGCTTTTGCCACTCCTTATTCCATAGTCCATCAAAGCTTTACCAAAACTTGAAAACTTCACAACACAAAACTCAACAGGAAATCTCATAAGCTCCGTTAGTGAAAGAAAACAAAACCACCACATAAGGTACTGTAATTAACTCATTCTTTATTTATTTTGGTGTTAAACCTACTGTATTCCAAATTCTCTATGGTTTATAAACTATTTTACTAGCCATAAATGCATCAAAATAAACAAACAACACACGAATAACAGAATCTGTCAAAAACAGAACAGTCTGTAGCAATCTGTAACTAACGCAAACTTTTGGAACTCTAAAACTCCTACCAAAATAGGAAGTCCTGGAAAATTTGTCTATTGATAAGAATAAAAAAGAATCAACACAAAATTATGTTTCTGTGATTTAACAAAACTAATTTCGTGCTGCCAAAGTTTCTGTTTTTCAGCAGAATCAAATCAACTATCATCATAGGTTATCCTATAGGTTCTACTTGGCACAAACACTAATTAAAACATAAAAACACATCTAAGCAGAAGGTCCATGCAAAATTTATTACTAAACAGGAACAAAAACAAAAAAACACAAATAGAATTGGGTTGCCTCCCAACTAGCGCTATCGTTTAACGCCCTAGCTAGGCATAAAAGCGAAGATAGATCTAAGTAGTGTCATCTTTGGCACTCAATTCATAAGTAGCTCGCATGATAGATTCATAAGGTAATTTGAATTTCTTTCTTGGAAAGTGCTCCATGCCTTTATTTAATGGAAACTGGAATCTAGTATTCCCTTCCTTCATATCAATAATCGCACCAATCGTTCTAAGGAAAGGTCTACCAAGAATAATAGGGCAAGAAAGATTGCAATCTATATCAAGAACGATAAAAATCTACAGGCACCAAATTTCTATTTGCAACAATGAGAATATCATTGATCCTTCCCATTGGCTTTTAATGGTGGAATCCGCAAGGTGCAAATTTAAAGAGCAATCATCAAGATCATGGAAACCTATAATATCACATAAAGTTTTTGGAATCGTGGAAACACTAGCACCCAAATCACACAAAGCATAACACTCATGATCTTTGATTCTAATCTTTATAGTAGGTTCCCACTCATCATTAAGTTTTCTAGGTATAGAAACTTCCATATTAAGTTTTTCATCATAAGATTGCATCAAGGCATCAACAATATGTTTGGTAAAAGATTTATTTTGACTATAAGCATGAGGAGAATTAACAACGGATTGCAACAAGGAAATACAACCTTCTAAAGAACAATTATCATAATAAAATTCCTTGAAATCCGAGATAGTGGGTTCAATACTATTTAAAGTCATGACCTCTCCAATCCCACTTTTACCAAATTTAGCATCAAGATCTAAAAACTCCGAATTCTTGGGACGCCTTCTAACTAAAGTTGACACATCTCCAGTCCCATTATTATCAAGATTCATATTGAAAAACAAAGATCTAATAGGAGACACATCAATAACTCTAAGATCTTCATCATTATTTTCATGGAAACTAGAAGAACACGCCTTTACAAAGCAATCGGATGTTGGGTTCCAGCAGACCCTTAAGGTTCCAACTCTAGGGTGCGCGCAAAGATCTTCCCCCTACCAATCCACGTCCGATCGCCTCGCGAGAATCTAAGATAAACAATGAACAACACGAGGGACACAAGAATTATACTGGTTCGGGCCACCGTGGTGGTGTAATACCCTACTCAAGTTTGTGGTGTGGTGGATTGCCTCTGGGGCTGATGATGAACAGTACAGGGAAGAACTGCCTCGCGAGAGGTGTTCTTGCGCTGGTTTGATGAACTGCTTGGGTGAGTTCGATCGCCTCTCGATCTAATGGGCACTCGATGAGATGATCCGATGCCCCCTACTGCGGTGGCTATCCCTATATAGAGAGAGGCCCTAGCCCTCTTCCCAAATATTGAGCGGGAAGGGCGCTAACAACGGCCATTTTGAAGGGGAACATCTAGTAAAAGTTATCCTGACTAAAGTTGGTCTTCGGCTGCCAAAGGCACTGGTGATGACGTCGTCTTGGGCTCCACGGTGACCTCCATCCTGCCGCTCTGCTAGTCTTGGTCTCGTTGCACTGAAATGGCAACCTTTGCCTGATGCCTCGGTACTCCACGCCTGTGCTTGCCCCCTTTGCACCAAAGAGGAAACAAGGACACTGCGCGGGCCGGCGCCCGCCTGGCACCCGCCTGGTCTCGATCGTCACGGCTTGCATCACGAGCACCTCGCAAGGTACCTGCCTTGATCTCTCCGCCTCCTCACGAGCCTGCCTAGCGAGGTCGTTCCTGAGGAAGCCTCGTGTCGTCCGCCCCGTGAGACTTGGCCTGTCGCGAGGCTCTTGAGCCTTGCGTTGATGAAGATGGGCCGTACTGGGCCACCACTCATGCCACGCTGCAGGCCACAGGTAGGCAAGTCTGGGGACCCCCGTTCCCAGAACACCGACAGTAGCCCCCGATCCCAAGGCGCGCTCAGACTTGGCTTAGCGGAGAAGCGAAGGGGCAAGTGCGGAGCGCCGCGGGCCCCATCAGCCTGCGGCCTTGGGCACCACATGGCGGTTGATTGGACGTTGGCGTCTCCACTTCCCCACGCTCCCCCATTATGCGCCTGGCTAAGCGGCCACGAGGCTTGTACACAGTTATTCTCCCTTTGCTGCCGGCGCGCTTCTTGTTCCCTTTTCCTCCTCGAGCCTCTGCTACCGCCTCCAATCCATCTTGAGTCCCTCCCCCTTTCCATTGCCATGGCACCAACGAAAAAGGATAAGGGGAAGAGACATGTGCCTTCGACCAGCGCACCTCCGGCGGCTGCTCCCGCCGTCTACAAGTCACTCATACTCAATCTGGAAGCCTTGGAGAAGGTCTGCTCCGCGCTCGCCTCCAGCTTCATTGAGTGCGAGAGGACGACGGTCTGGCCTGCGTCCCATGCCTCCTTCAACAGGATTTTCACGGAGGTCCGATTCTTTGTCGATGCCTTGTGGGCGGGCCTGGTTCCCCCATTTTCTGATTTCTTCAATGCGGTGCTGTCCCATTACCAGATCCACATGATGCATCTTGGCCCCCAATCTATTACTCTGGTTGATGTCTTCGCCTTCGTCTGCGAGGCCATGGTGGGGATCCCTCCTTCCGTTGCCCTTCTGCGCCACTTCTTCTCTCTGCGCCTGTCTGATCCTTCCCAGTGTTTGGGATGCGTGAGCTTCCAGGCCACGCCGGAGACAGCCGCCTCAGGAATCGATTTTGGCCTCCCATCTTCTGCGAGTGGGTTCTGGGAGCGATGGTTGTATGTGGATGTCGGGGTGCCCAGCCCCCTACTTGCGCACCCGACATTGCCTGCTATTCCCAATCTTGGTGGGTTCACGAGGAGCTTACGAGCCCCCAGCTCGCTTTCGCCTGGCATCGCTTCGACAGGCTGAGGAAGCTCAGGGTGACGGCGCCCCGGGTGGTGAAGGAGTTCCTCCAGCGTCGCATCGCTCCTCTCCAGCGCCTTTCCCGCCTGATGTGGACCTACTCTGGGCGTCAGGATCGTATGAGGCTCCAGGAAGAGGATCTTGCACCTGAGACATTGAAAATGGTGGTGGAGGTTCTGACTGGCGACCCTTCTCCTGGCAGCGTACGTCATGGTGGCGCCCTATTGTACCTTTGCACAAACAGGGTCGAGTTTGTGAGGCAGATGTCCCACTTTGACGAATGGGGGCTGCACCCGGCTGGCCTCGCGGGGCCACGCGAGAACCCGGTTGCTGCGGTCCTTCCCCCAGCCGCCCGCACCGGCCTTGCCTCAGGAGTCGTTGCAGGGAGGCAAGCATTGGTAGGAGCTGGGGGCCTGATGTCGAGGTGCTGATGTCGCGTGGGGCTCCTGAGTCGTCATCCTCCGAAGCTAACGGAGGCCCTCTCGAGGTGGTGGCCGATGAGAGGGCGCGACTTGTGGCTCTCGAGGCCGAAGCCCCCGAGGCCTCGACATGCCACCAAGAGATGGCACCTAATCGCTCCTCTTAGGCTAGTGCCCCTGATGTAGGCCGTCCTGATGCTCCGGCCCCTATGCCGCACGCCGGCCCTCACGTCACGAGCTTGGGCCAGTTCCGCATAGATTTCGAGGCCCTTCACAAGAGGAAGGAGGCTTTCGGTGGTGATGATCGCCCGTATTGCCCATTGAAGCACAGGAAGTACTTCGCCATGGATGAGTAAGTTCCTCATTCTTATAGTTCCTTGTTTGCCGCTCCCTTTGCTGACCGTGGCCTTTCAGGATCCCCTCTGACGAGCCCGCGAAGCCAGTTGAGGAGCCGCTTCCTCAGGCTTCTCCTCCACCACTGGCCTTGATTGTCCCGAGTCTGCGTGCCGCCCTCGGTGCAAGCTCGGCTGGAGAGGCAGGCCGGCCTGCGGCGCGCCTTGAACCTGTCGGTGCGCCGCTCTTCCCTCGTGAGCTCTCCCTGGGCTCAACCAACTTGCCCCGAGCTCCTCCACTGATCTTAGGCGGCGAGTGGCTGAAGTCGATCTTTGGGTCCTCATCGGGAGATGGATTGAAGCCTGGCTGGGTCCCTTGTGGGGCCCGCTCGGCGATCGCAGGGGCGCCAGCCCCCAGCCCCCTGCCGAGAGGGGGCGAACCACTCCAGGGCCCTCCGCCAGCGTCGATGGCGGAGGATGATGTTGACGACATGCTCAGGCGTGCGCGGGAGCGCAGCGCTGTCCGCCAAGAGTTCCTCCAGAGGGCGGCCGATGAAGTGAGCCAGCTTGGCGCAGAGCTGGCGGTGTCGGATTTCGGGTTCCGTCAGACCCTTGAGGTTCGAACTCTAGGGTGCGCACGAAGATCTTTCCCCTACCAGCTCGCATCTCGAGGCCTCGCAAGGAATCTAGGCCAGAAAGAAGAACACACAAGGGACACGAGATTTATACTGGTTCTGGACAACGTTGTTGTGTAATACCCTACTCCAGTGTGTGGAGTGGTGGATTGCCTCAGGGGCTGATAATGAACAATACAAATGGAGAACAGCCTCGCGAGGGGCTGTTCTTGCGCTGGTGCGGCGAACTGCTTGGGTGAGTTCAGTCGCTTCTCTCTCTCTCTTTCTCTCTCTGATCGGTCGATCCCCCTTTGCCCTGTGGTGGCTAGCTCTATTTATAGAGGGAGGCCCTGGGCCTCTTCCCAAATAATGAGCGGGAAGGGCGCCAACAATTGGCCATTTTGAAGGGGAACATCTAGTACACTTATCCTGACTAAAGTTGGTCTTCGGCTTCCAAAGGCACTGACGATGACGCCGTCCTCGGCTCCATGATGACCTCCATCTTGCCGTTCTGCTGGTCTTGGTCTTCTTGCACCGAAACAGTAAACTTTGCCTGATGCCTTGGCCTGTGCTTGCCCCCCTTTGCACCAAAGGGGAAACAAGGACACTGCATAGGCCAGCACCCGCCTGGCGCCCGCTTGGTCTCGATCGTCATGGCTTGCGTCACGGGCTCCTCGCAAGGTGCCCTGCATTGATCTCTCCGCCTCCTCGCGAGCCTGCCTGATGAGGCTTCCCCTGAGGAAGCTTCCTGTCGTCCGCCCCGCGAGGCTTGGCCCCTCGCGAGGGTCTTGAGCTTGAGCTGATGAAGCTGGGCTGCACTGGGAACCCACTTGAGCCACGCCGCAGGCCACAGGCAGGAAAGTCTGAGGACCAACGTTCCGAGAACGTCAACAGTAGCCCCCGGGTCCAAGGCGCGCCCGGACTTGGCTTAGCGGAGAAGCAAAGGGGCAAGTGCGAAGCGCCGCGAGCCCCAATAGCCTGCGGCCTTGGGCGCCGCGTGGAGATTGATTGGACGTGGGCGTCTCCGCTTCCCCACGATGCCTCGGCAACTGCATGACTTGACAAGTCCCTACATGCAAAAATGGGTTATGTTTACCTGCGATCGTGGTGGCCGACGGTTGGCCTTCTCCGGCTATAAGTACGGAACGGGGCGAGCCCTTCCAGTCCATCCCTTCCTGCTACTCCTTTTCTCCTTCTTCCTCACCCTTGCTCCACCTTACGCCAATGGCGCCAATCCGCTGGTTTTCTATAGAAGAGAAGGGAAAGGGCCCTCGAGAGGGTCCCGACCCGCTTCCGCCGAAGAAGCGGCCAGTCCTCTGCCGCCGAGATGAGGGCACTGGGAAGGAGACATCGAGGCCCTGGTACAAACGACTGCCACCTGGGTTTCCGCTGCCCTTGTACGCCCGCATCGAGGGCCCTGGAGAAGAAGACGCCGAGCGACACCGACGGTGCCGCCGTCGATGCCGGCGGGTTACTGCGGTGCGCGTCGTTCCCCCTGGAGTCCATGTCGAAGGCTCCTATCGCGAGCTTGTGCTTCATACCGCCATGCCTCCTTGATCTTGGATTCACCTTCCTCCCTCCTTCGCCTTCGAGATTCCACCGAGGGGGCCTCGGGAGCTCTGTCTGCAGCATGCCGACTACAGTACCCCTGTGACCGGAGCGGAGGTTGAGGTTGTCGCTTCGGGCAAGGTCTATATGACCCGGGGCTGGGGCGAGATCGACCGGGTGTGCCGAACTGGAGGTGCCCTCGTAATTCATTTTGAATACGATGGCGCCTCCTTGATGGTCTTCAAGGTCTTCGACGCGGAAGGACGCCGACTGGAGTGCTGCCCCGAGAAAGGCGGCCGGGGCATCGTCGTGGCGAGGACCAGGCCTGCCAACCGCTTCCCCAGCCGCTCCTCAGGCAGCAGTGGGGGAGCTGGAGGATCCAGCGGTTCCTCCAGAGCTTCACGTGACTCCGGAGACAAGTGATGACAGCTACGAGCCCCCGAGCTCGCGTCGTGCCCGGAGCAGGGCAGCTGCATCAGACCGCCGACGCCACTGATCTGGATGGGGTTGGCGCTGGCGCCTGACGGCCCACTTTTAATGATGGCGTCTCCTGCTGAGGCGCGTGTAGTTAGCGTTCCTTAGGATTAGCACCTTTTGTTCCCTGCGAGGAATCGAAGTACCACCCCGCGGGGGTATGTAAGGTGCTAGCCATGTCTTTTGTAAATATTATATCCTTATTATGAAACGATGTGGGAGGCGCGTTCAGCCCCGGCTCAGTTCCCCCTTTCTTTCCTCACGAGGGCTTGGTGCTCTACGCCGACAGGTCCCGGTCCCCAGGCAAGCTTCAGCTGTCGCTACTATGCCAGGTCGCAATGTCGTGGTCAAGGCCAGGAGGTGAGCGGCCCAAGGTCCAGTAAGAGCCCCTGAGTCGCGATGCTCAGGAGGTCCCCTTTAGCACCCAAGCAGCCTCTGCTGGGCGAGAAAGGCAAGCAACGTGGCCGTGGCAGAGCTGCAGTAGGCGAGGGTTTAGTGTTGAGTCGATTCAGTTTTTGCGTGACTTATCTCACAGGCTTGGAGTAGTTTTCGGCGAAGTGTCGGGCCTGCGTGGCGGCAGCCGAGGTTTTGCTGGGTTAGGTCCTCCTGAGCTTCTTCCATCTCCCCTGCACTTTCCTTCATGCTCTACGTCCTCAGATCCCAGCCCTCGAGCGAGCTCAGCCGCCGCTGGTATAACAGGTCGCGATGCTGTGGGTCAAGGCCAGGGGGTGAGGGCTGGAAAGCCAGTAAGAGCCCATGAGTCGTGATGCTCAGGCGCCCCCCTTTTAACACGTGAGTGGATTGTGCCGGAAAGAGGGAGAGAAGGCTCGCGACGCCACCAGCGGTACTCCTGGAGCGGGTCCTGCGTACCAATCATGTTGGAAACAAGGTTTGCCGTCACGGTTGACAACCAGCCATTGGTTGCTCCGAAGGAGTGATGGGGGCACTGAGGGCCTAGTGAGGTGGCACCTTGCGGGGCTACCGCGGCTAGAGCTCGACCACTCAGATTTGTCGGTGTTGTAGGGACGGACCCATGCGCAAGCGCCGTGCCAGAGCGAGCGGCTCCAAAGGTAGATGTCAATCGAGCAGGCGATTAAGTCAAACAGGTTAAGCATGAAGGAGGAAATCCATTTATATAGATGCGGAAAAAGCAAACGCCACTGGGTCAGGCCCGAGCAGCTTGGGGATAATGCAGCCTGAGGGGCACCCCTAACAAGGTAGGTAAAGAGCATGAACAAAACGGATACACGCTGCAGGGATGGACCCACGCGACCTGGGAATGATGCAGCCCTGTGGGAGCTCCCATTTGAAAATGGAACTTTGAGAGATGTCACCTGATACGGTTTAAGATGAAGGGATGCTGAAGTAGCGGACGACGCGTGGTGAGGAGGCCGACCCTCACGAGCTCCCGGGACCTGGAGCCTCGGGAGGCCCGGGGGGCACAGGTGGACCTTCGAGGGCCATCTCCATCTCCGTGAGGACCGCACGATGCCTGACCTCCTGAGCCTCCAGAATGCTCCTCAGCAGGCGCTGATGAGCGCGACCGCGTTCGGCAGGCCGAAAGGCATGCAAACGTAGCTGTGGGGTGGACCCTCGCAATGCCCCACACGTGAAGTCCAGACGCGCTCCTGAGATGCGGCTCGGTTTAGCCCTGGCACGTCGATGCAGACGCGCAGCCCACCATCCTCGCCTGGATGTGGGGCTACGGGGGGCAAGCGGCGGCTGCCGCACATGACTCTTGACTCATGTAGCTCCTGAATGTTTCTCGCGATGAACTCCTGAGGGTTTGGCCCTCCTTGCCTCACGCCTTCCTGAGGGAAACGCGCCTTGAAGCACGCCTCCAAGTGGTGCCCGAGCGCCTCCATAGTGACCTTGGCAAGGTCGGTGGCCCTCCAGGAGAGAGCCCCCGAGCCCTGCCCAAGGAGGGCATCGGGCGCGCCTTCCTATGCGACAGAGGGTGGCACCCCTTGAACGGGCGTGGATCCTGACGCAACGCCTCTGGAGGTGCCTGCCTCCTGAGGGTTCGGGCTTGGTGAAGTCTTCTTCTTCTTAGGGACCGCCTCGGGAAGTCTCCCGCTCCTGTGATCTTGGTCTTCGATTGCGCGGCTTGGAAGGCATGCTCAAGAGAACACACTGCATCCCTTTCCTCACAAGGCACTGTGATGACTCCACCGCTTCCTGGCATCTTGAGGACATCGTAGCCATGGTGAGTCACTTCCATGAACTTGGCCAAGGCTGGGTACCCAAGGATGGCATTGTATGGCAGGCGAATGTGGGCGACGTCGAAGTCAATGAGCTCGGTGCGGTAGTTGTTGCGCTACCCAAAGGTGATAGGAAGGTGAAGTTGCCCTATTGGAACAGTGGAACCGTCAGTGACTCCTGAGAAAGGCTTGGTCGGCTGAAGCTGATCATATGGCACTTGGAGATTGTTGAATGTCTCGATAGACAGGACGTTGAGTCCTGCTCCGCCATCGATGAGGGTCCTGGTGACTTTCACATTGCTGATGACTGGGGAACAAAGCATTGGGAGGACTCCGGCCGTTGCTGCGCACTTGAGCTGATCCGCTGAGCTAAACGTGATAGCGCACGCAGACCACCTGAGAGGGCGCGTGGCCTCAAGCTTGGGGAGGACTGCATTCACCTCGCGAGCAAACTGCCTAAAGATGCGCTAAGAGGCTGGGGCCTGAGCACCGCCCAGGATGCAAGCGATTGCGCACTGCTCCTGGAAGCCTCCAGCCCCCTCGTCCTGATGCAGGTCTTCATTCCTCCTTGGCGGTGGTGGCAGAGGAGGGAGGCCTGTGTTGCCGTGCGGGCGATCCTAACGAGGTTGATCCCTCCAACCTCCCTCGCGAGGCTGGTCCTGCCAACGGTCCTCGCGAGGTCGGTCACGCCACCCTTGGCGAGGGCCATGGTCTTCCCATCGTCCTCCGCCTCTTCCTCCTCCTCGGCCATAGCCCCGATCGTTGCGCTCGAGGCGTCCATCTCGCACAGCCCTGAGCTCTTGGCATTTGATGGTATTGTGGGTGTGGAGGTCGTGGTACACGCAGTACCGGCTACCAATGCATGACTCAGGCTAATCCCCGCCTCGCTTGGTGTCTGGCTCTGCTGCGAGGACCGCAGCTCCCTTACGCTTCACGTCCTTGACCTTGGGCTTCTTCTCTTCTGGATCGGCAGCCGGAAGCTCGAGGAGGGAGAGGCGCCCTTCCTCAGCCCTAGCGCACTTGGTCGCCAAGTTGAACAGCTCTAGGGATGTGCAAAGGTCTTCATGGATTGCTAGCTCCTCTTTCATCTTGATGTCACGCACGCCATCAGAGAAAGCTGAGATGATAGTTTCCTCAGTCACCCTGGGGATCTTGATGCAGGCATTGTTAAAGCGCTGGATGTACTTCTGCAGGGTCTCTCCTGGCTGTTGCTTGATGCGGTGCAGGTCACTCATGGCTGGGGGCCGGTTGCGAGTGCCTTGGAATTTGGCGATGAAGCGAGTGCGCATCTCGTCCTAGGAGGAGATCGTGTCGGGAGCCAGGTTCAGGAGCCAAGTGCGGGTACCGTCCTTGAGTGCCCTGGGAAACCAATTCACCATGACCTTTTTCGTCCCTGTTGGCGTCTTTGATGCCCAGCTCGTAGAGCTGTAGGAACTCCGCGGGGTCTACAGTGTCGTCATAGCGAGGGGGCAGGTTAGGCTTGAACTTGCCTGGCCATGCAACACTGCATAGCTCGGGGGTGAAGGCGCGGCAGCCTGCGGTGGCCACCGAAGCTCTCTGCTGATGCGGGGCTTGCTCCTGGGGATTCCCGTGCACCGCTGCCTGGAGCAGCGCGGGGTCTTGACGTGGTGGCGTAGGGATGCGGTCATGGCGCACCGGTGCTGCGAGCACGCGGGCACCTTCTTGGGGGCGAAGGATTTCTTGGCAGCTCCTTTCTTGCTGTGCAGGCGCCGGACGGGGTGGGTCTCGCCCTGGGGCCGCGCGCCTTGGAGCCAAGGCGCCTTCTTGGGGAGGAGGTGGCGGAGGCACCTCTTGATCCACGCCTCCTGCTTAGGGCGGAGGGCGAGGCAGCGAGAGAGATGGCATAGGAGAGCCCCTGCGGCGCTGATGAGCTCAGTGATGCGGGCGAGCCAGTCCTCATCGAGGTCGTCGACGGGACGGTAGTGCAGGAGCTCACGCGCCAGCAGCAGCACAGCAAGCGCGTCCGTGGGGGCGCGACGGGCATGGGATGACGAACCGGCTGGAGTCAGCCACGGGGTGGCGGTGCGGCCTTCCCGCCGCACCAAAGGATGCAGGGACGAGGCCTACTGCTCGTTCCCCGCCGAGCCGGTGGCGGCATTGGCGGCATGTGATGGGGGACGATGGGGGCATCCACCGACGGGCGCCGTTTGGGCGACGCGGGTGGCGAGAGCAGCCCGACGCTGGGCGCGAGCCCGACGAGCGTCGGCCATGGATATGACGGAAGATCGCACGTGACCAGCGGAAGAAAGATTCCGGCGCACCCCTACCTGGCGCGCCAAATGTCGGATTTCGGGTTCCGTCAGACCCTTGAGGTTCGAACTCTAGGGTGCGCACAAAGATATTTCCCCTACCAGCTCGCTTCTCGAGGCCTCACAAGGAATCTAGGCTAGAAAGAAGAACACACAAGGGACACGAGATTTATACTGGTTCAGGCCACCATTGTGGTGTAATACCCTACTCCAGTGTGTGGTGTGGTGGATTGCCTCCGGGGCTGATAATGAACAGTACAAAGGGAGAACAGCCTCGCGATGGGCTGTTCTTGAGGAGGTGCGACGAACTGCGTGGGTGAGTTCAGTCGCTTCTCTCTATCTCTTTCTCTCTCTGATCGGTCGATCCCCCTTTGCCCTGTGGTGGCTAGCTCTATTTATAGAGGGAGGCCCTAGGCCTCTTCCCAAATAATGAGCGGGAAGGGCGCCAACAATTGGCTGTTTTGAAGGGGAACATCTAGTACACTTATCCTGACTAAAGTTGGTCTTCGGCTGCCAAAGGCTCTAACAATGACGCCATCGTGGGCTCCATGATGACCTCCATCCTGTCGTTCTGCTGGTCTTGGTTTTGTTGCACCGAAATGGTAACCTTTTCCTGATGCCTTGGCCTGTGCTTGCCCCCCTTTGCACCGAAGGGGAAACAAGGACACTACACAGGCCAGCGCCCGCCTGGCGCCCGCCTGGTCTCGATCATCATGGCTTGCATCACGGGCTCCTCGCGAGGGGCCCTGCATTGATCTCTCCGCCATCTCGCGAGACTACCTGATGAGGCTACCCCTGAGGAAGCTTCTTGTCGTTCGCCCCGCGAGGCTTGGCCCCTCGCGAGGGTCTTGAGCTTGAGCTGATGAAGCTAGGCTGCACTGGCCCCACTTGAGCCACACCGCAGGCCGCAGGAAGGCAAGTCTGGGGACGCCCGTTCCCAGAAAGACCGACAGGTGGGCGAAGACGTGGGTCTTGAAGCTGAAGGCTTGAGGCTGGTCGAGGAGCGGCGCAAGCTGAAGGCGGCTGTTGGTCTCGTGCGCCACCATGATGATCTTGATAACGCCAAGGCCGAGGAATCCCTGGCGGCCTCTTGGGAGGCCTGCTCCCGGGCCATTGAGGAGGCTCAGGAGGCAGATAGGCGACACGAAGCTGCGGAGGAGCGCGCATGGGAGCTCCAAGACTGGTGCAACTCCCTAGAGTAGCAGGCGGAGTTGCGCCGAGCCGCCCTTGCGTTGCTGAAAGGGGGGGCTGCTAAAGAGGGGGAGCTCCGGAAGCATGAGGAAACGCTGACATTGGAGGCTGCCGAGCGCAACCTCGATCTTGTGCAGTTGGAGACGAGCGAGCGCCAGGTTACCCAGGCGGAGGACGATGTCGGTGCACGGGAGGCCCGGATCTAGGAGGAGATCGATCGCCGTGTGGCAGAGGCTCACGCTGTTCTTGAGTGCGAGTATGGATAGTGGCTGGAGCTGATCAAGGGTGAAGCCGCAGGCAGGACCGCTGCTCTCAGGACCAGGCTGACTGAAGCCACGCAGCGAGCTGAGGCGACCGCCATCGCGCTAAGCTCGGCGCAGGCTGAGCTGGCCTCCTCCCACGCCGAACTACTTCTTCTTCAATGGCGGGTTGATGATGCCGAGGCCGTTGCGCAGCAGAATGTGGACGAGGTCCGCCAACGGCAGACGCTGGAACACATGCATGGCCCCATGCTCCGGACACTCAGGGAAAGGGCCAGCGCGGCCTTGGGCAACATCTGCGAGGCAGTCGCTGAGGAGCCGCATGTGACCAACTACGCCAGCAATCTCCGGTTCTTCACTGACGTGGTGACACATCTTGAGAACCGGTCTGAGAGGTCTCGTCGGCTGGTGGAGGAACGGAGCCGTGGCCTGCTCGCGCGGGCATTCTCCTGCGTCTTCAGCTACCTCCAGAACATCAACCCCCTCTTCGACGTCGATGCCGCCATTGCCCCGGTGCCTGAGGCCGTCCGAGGCGACCTAGCGCGGTAGGTGGAGGACAATGTAGATGCACTCGTCCGGGCCTTCACCTCCGATGACGACGGGGTGATCGTTGCTGCTGATGAAGGCGATGTGGTGAACGGTGGTGAAGACGGTGCCAACAATGGCAATGGATAGGCTGGCGGCAACGACGGTGGAGCCAGGGACGCCTCCGGGGATGCCCTGTGGGACGCGGTGAGCGACATGTCCGATTGTTCCCGCGCTTCCCCCTGCTGTTTGTCCTGCGCAGGAAGAGACTCGGGCATGGCCCTAAAGGTGGTGAGAGCATTTTGGGAGGGGAAGCCCCTCATGTAAAAAGATTGTTGCCTATGTGTTGTCAAGATCGACACCGGATGGGTTCCTGCATGATGCCATGATTTTCGTGATGAATAGGTTGTCGTGGTTTTACCTTTGTCCTAGCGAGCCTCGAGTAGGCTCACAAGGACAATCCGAGGGCCTCATGAGAATCCCGTTTGACCATGCGGCGAGAGCCTGGCTGGAGCGAACGCCGGCCGCCAGACCGCGGGAACACATGCTGGGCCCTTCCCTACTCGTGAGGGGCTCACGAGAGGGAGGCAGCTAGGGTGAATTCCAATTTGAACAGAAATCGGAGCATGAGAAAGCACACGAATAAGACACGACACCCCTCCCCGCATACGCAAACACAAATTCGACTTCAACTTAGATCCAAAACGAGAAAGCTTGTTCGCACGAAAGGAAACAAAAAGTAAAAGGCCGCGTCCGGCACCTAGTCTAGTCTTTGACGTCTTCTCACCAGCGCAGAGCTAAGTGCTACCACTGGGCATGGGAGGGATCCCCAGAGGCCCGAGGGCAGCTCACCGGGGGATCACATCCCTCCGGAGGCCATCTCCTCGTCCTCGATGGGGGCCATCACCTTGCCAGGGGAATACTGCTTCTCAACGGCTACTATCTCCTCAAACTCGGCCTTGAGCATCGCATAGGTGGCCATTAGAGTTCGCCCGCCAACGTCGTCAACTCTTTGGCCAGTGCTTGTTTCTTGGAGTTCTTCGTCTCCATGGGTGTGCCCGCCAACATGGTCAACTCATTGTTCGGTGCTCTCTTCCTGGAGATCGCTGTCTCCAGTGGGTTGTCTGTCGGCAACTCTTTGCCTAGTGCTCCAGGATCCATCAATGAACTGACAAACAAAAAGCAATCGAAAGGAAACCACAATCGCAATGAAAACGGGAAAAGAATAGGCTGTGAGAATCAGTCGGTGCTTCGCAAAAAGAAGATTCTTGGAATGAAAATATAGCAGCATAACTGATTCGCCCACCTTTCCTTTGTTGGTACAGAAGAAAAATGGCAGAAGTGAGTAGACTGGAGTGAGGTTTTCTTCAAGAAAGGGAAGAAAGGGCTTCAACGAGGGTTCCAGTGAAATGATGGTTGCTTCGTCCAGTCCAACTTGGGGGCCACATTACCACTGCTGGTAAAGGTGTGGGTTTTGTGATACGACGGGTGATGACGGCCACAACAGGGTGACAGGTGAGTCTCGACTGTAGCACCTCGTTGTGATTTGGTGGATGGCACGCGGGCCCAGATGATTTGATGTCCCGCATGTAGATAGAGTAGCTCGTCATATAGGAGTGCTCAATATTGTGCACCGCGACCAAGGCGGAGAGGAAAACGAGAGAACTACGTAATTAATGCATGAGTTTAATTAGGGTAGTTTTGTAAAGTACGAGATACATTCCTCCAATCGCAAAATGCCTTAGTTCATGAGATTTGAGATTTGAGCCCTATAAACCGGAAGGGAGGGCGTAATGCACGCGGTGTAGTCTAGTCACTTGTTGAAATATCTAGAAAGGCAAATACTCCATTCCGATTTATAGGGCTATACCACTCCCTCCGTCTTGGTGTGTAAGTCATCTTACAAAAACCAAATAATCCCAAAACACTTAGGCGCGGTGCATTAACTTCTACCTTGTTTCTTGTTTCTTGACATATCAACCAATAAGAGATGAGAGGTGTGCATGCTTTTAATGACTTGAGACTACCAAACACGACATGCAGTGGCTAGTTCATTGCATGCAATGCTAGTAATTAGCAAATAAACATTGGTGACCCCAGGAGGAAACGGTGCTAAGCGCATGGACCTATGTAGAATGACTATCAACCAATGGATGATGGAGTTTAATTGTTAAACAATTCAATGGGGGAAGCTTAGCTACAAATTCAATGACTTACTCAACTAGACGGAGGGAGTAGCAAGTACTAGTCCTACTACAATAGTGGGCTCAAATAGCAATTTTGTCTCATGCAAGAGCCTGGCTACTATATGCGTGCTCCAAGGCACCGCACCATGCGAGCGTTCGTAACTGCCATGTTCGAGTTACGCTTGGCTCTTCGCCTCTTCGAGAAGACGAACAATGATGTTACTCCTCTTCTACAGTATCGAATCCACTACTACATGTCCGTCCACCTCGTGCGGGGGGGATAGCGCGTAGCAAAAGCTTCTACTAGTCCTGCCAGCCACCACGCTCATGCGCGAGGGAGGGATGCAGCTTCATTCACTTACTGCTCCTGCCTTTGCGTCTATGACAGGTGGGCCCAGCAGGTGGTTGGACCACCTGTCATGCAGCGAAAGGCAGGTGCAGTTAAGGCACCGGAGCTCAGTCCGCGAGGGAGAGGGTGTTGTAGTAATCAAACTTCTCGGTCTTGTACGAGTTGACACGACACATCAAAGCACTGCACTCAATATAAGTCTTTTTACACATTTCAAATGGACTACAACATACGGATGGATGAAGACATATTCTGCTTCGTATGTAGTCACTTGTTACAATCTCTAAAAAGACTTATATTTGAAAACAGAGGGAGTACAACGCATGCATGCATGCCGTGACTTTCCTTTTGATACTTGCATGTGTTGATTTGATGCACCTTGCCAAATTTTGACTATAAATTTAACTAACCAAATTTTCATGCAAGTCACAAAAAATTACGGGCTGTTTGGATTGTGACTATGTTTGTCTTATGTTGCCACATTCTTTTTCCCACACGTGCCACACTTGCCTAACTTGAGTTGCTCAAATTGTTAGACACACTTTGGCTTGCCTAAGGGAATCTTGCCACAATTTTTGTGTCTATGACATGTGGGGTTCATTGCTAATAAAAAAAATCTTGTCTTAGGTGTGGCTAACAAAAAAGACTTATATTTAGGAACGGAGGGAGTAGAAAATATAAATAATAATGCATGTTGGGGCAACCCACGTTTCCGCTAATTTTAGGTGTGGGCTTGTTCACAATTTTTATGAGGGGGTGGTTGTTAATTTAATGGAGGGACTTGTACCAGACTTGAACGATCCAAAGTGCGACCTGGAACACCGTAACACCACTTGGAACAAGCGGGTAGCTATCTCAAAAAACAATCAACAACTAAAAAAACCGAGACCTGGCATGTAGTACACAATTTTAAACGATTGTTTCGATGGAGTGAAAAAGGAAAACTACCCCACTACGTATATATAGGCCGGAGCCTCCACGCTTGTTTGCTAGGGTTGCTCTATTCACACACTCTCATCCTCTCCAGATCTAAACAAGATAGGGGTGGTAACACTGTCTTTCTATCCTCACCGCTGGTTACAGATCCGGACGTATCCCCCTCCGCTGGTGAAGGGGAGGAGGGGCAGCGTTTAGGCCGTCATCGATAGGCTTATCATGGTGGGAGCGAGTAGAACGTCGCCAGTGCCTGGAAGCGGGATAAGGTGTAGACACGTACGCTGTCGGACTTTACCCAGGTTGGGGGCTCTCTGTGGAAATAATACCCCTACTCCTGCTCTGCGGGGTCTCCGCATGATCACTAAGGCACTAGTGATACAAGGTGCTCCTTGAGTTGTGCCTAGAGGTAGGAGAAGGCAAGGCTAGATCTTCCCTGCCCTAGATAACTGGCTAGTTCTATCAGAGTTAGAACCGTTTGCATGGGTGACCTAGGGGGCTTATATAGGCCTGCCCCCCAGGGGTACAATGGTAATTGGGCCGGCTGCTGGGGCCCGTCTATCAGTATCTCTAGCCTCCGGCTTCTCCGCCGACTACTGGGGCCCGCCGCCTGGTTGACGGCTGCTTACTGTGGCCGTGCCGTCCATGACGAGGGCTTGGTCATCTTATCGTGGCTTCAGTCCCGCCGGCTGACGGGAGGTTACTATAGCCATGCTTGGTCTCATCAGGTTAATGGCGCACTTGCCTCGGGACGAGGGACGGCCGCCTTCTGGAGGCCAACCCCTCCCGCGCCCGACTGGCCGGGCGTACGCCGTCTTCTGGTGGGTCACTACCTGGTAGGGCCTGCGGCTAGTAGGCCGTACCGACAGGCCGTCATGGGGAACAGGGTTCCGCCTACTTGGGGTGACGTCAGGGGAGACATGGCATAGTGCCCCGCCGTGTGGAGATCTCCGCCTGTACGGAGAACTGTAGCCATGCATGTCCCGTGCGTCAGGGCGACATGCTTGACTGTAGCCATGCTCCTGCTCGTACTCTTGATGGGGGGCTCGGCCGCCCCGAAGCCGTGAGGTGACCGCCTGCCCGATGCCGCCCTCTCTGGGGGCCGACTGGCAGGAGCCGGCCACTCGGAGCACCGTAGGCTTGGGTTGGCCACCCTCCGGCAGTCGGCCATGAGCCAGCCGGCTTCTAGAGGGAGGAGCTTCAGCCTGGGGTCCTGCTAGGTGGAGCTGGCCCAAAGTCTTGATAAATTCAGGGACTCGGGTGTGCCTACCCGTGGCCCATTACTCCGACAGTAGTCCCCGAAGCCGGTGAGCGTTGCGGTCGAGGGGCCGCTAAGTCTCAGCGGCTTCCCCCCTCACCGGGCTCCGAGAGGACGTCGGTCCGTCTTACGGCCAGCCGACTGCTGAGGCCGGCCTCGTCCAGGCGGAGCTTGCGTGGTTGGTTTTGAACTTCAACGCGGGAAACAGGTGGCGTGCCTGCTAAGCTTCCCGGGCCGCCGCCCGCCACAGACGCGCCACGCGGCGCACGTCAGCCTGGTCAGCCTGCCACCCCACGCCTCCGACAGGACGTGTCAATGGGCCGGGCCTGCCACTACCGTGCCTCGGCAACCGGGCGGATCCGCTGCGCCGAAGGGGAAGGTTTCCATTCCAACGACCGTTTATGGTGTGGTTAATGCGTGCGATAAATGGGGGTCGTGGGGCCATGGGCGCAGTTAATCCCATGACCCACGTCTCACCCCCTCGGCTTCGTAGCCCGAGGGCTATAAGTAGGGAGATGGGATGGGTGCAGCAAAGCTCTCGCGCCCCCTCCCACTCTTCTTCCTCCTCTGCTTACTCCTCCACCGCCGCTGCTGCTGCTCTGCGCTGCCGCGGTGCTGCCGCCTTCGCCCGCCACCGACGCACTTCTCCTCCTCATGGAGCCAGCCAGAAGCCATGGCGTGCGAGAAGGGCGGCGACTGGGACGGATTGACCGTGATCGAGGATCACATCTCCTTCCTCCGCGACACGTGTCGGATGCCCAGTGCGGCCTTCTTCAAGGTGCGGGTGCCGCCGGAGGAAGAGATCTCGCCGGCGCCGTGGGGAGACAAGCGGGTCGTCTTCTGCTTGCACTTCCTCTGCGGCTTTGGCCTCCCGGTGAGCGGCTTCTTCCGCTCTTTCCTCGACTTCTACCATCTTTAGCCCCACCACCTCACGCCCAACACCATGACTCTACTCTCCGCCTTCGTCACGGCATGCGAGGGCTACATCAGCGTACTCCCCACACTCGAGCAGTGGGGAGCGTTCTTCTATGCGAAGCTCAGCACCTCCACCAGGGAGACGGCGGCCGAGTGCGGGGGCTTCCTCGTCGTACGGCGGCCTTCCCCGTCATCAAGCTGGCATAGTCGGTGAAGATGTGGCAGCAGTCCTACTTCTACGTCGAGAACATAGATCCGGCTGCCGACTTCCTCAACCTGCCGGCCTACGAGGCCGCCCCACCCCATCAGGACTCGGCCCACCTGGGGGTACAAACCGAAGCTGGTGTCGGCGGATGCGGCGGCCGCCATCGGCCGACTCCGAGTGCTCCAGGAGTCGGAGGGCCTTGTGGCCTCCGACCTCCTCGTCGCCTTCGTCGAGCACCGGGTCCTCCCGCTCTAGAGCCGCCCTCATCCGATCTTCCGGATGGGCGGACACCGCGATCCGTGCCGGTTGTGCATGAAAGGGATGCCGCCCGCCGAGGTTGCGCGGATGGTAAATGAGATCTCCGACCTCAAGGTGTTGGAGGAAGAGTAGCGGTACGGGAAGCGGCCGTACTCCCGCCACAACGCGCCGCCTGCTGTAAGTTCTTCATTTTGTCCTTTGATCTGTTTTCTTCAGCTTCATTTCTCGTCGTGATGCAACTCCTCCTTGGTTGTAGATTTACATGTCCGCGGCGACAGCCGCCCTCCTAGGGCCGGGCGATGACCTCCAGCCGGACATGGCGGTGAGCGATCTGGACGATCCCGACTTGGGGGCGGCCGACCTGGCGGACAACGCAACACGCGGCGGCGGCAGAGCAGACGGCGGCGATGGAGCAGGCGGCTCCGAGGAAGGCGGCGGCATGGGGACCTGGCCTAACGATGATGAAGATGAAGACGAATCGCACCCCGCCCGGAGCTCTGCCACTACCGGCGCCGGCCCCTCCTCCGAGCCGCCCGCCCGCGGCAGCAAGCGCAAGCGGAAGTTGGGTGTTGTCCCGTTCGGTAGCGCCCCGAAGAAGCCTAAGAACTCAGCCGCGGCGACCAGGCGGAAAGAAGCCGCGGCCAAGGTGGCCAAGTATCAGAGGCAGCCGAAGGTGCCCATTATGGTGTCGGCATAAGTATCTTTTCCTTACTTCTCGTCTTCCTGTCAATCTGGCATGGGAGCCTTCTGACTTGTCTTCTTATTTCAGGGCCCTGCTAACCCTCGAGAAGTCGAGCGCCGCCTCGGTCCTCAGGTCGGCAGCGACCTCCTCGACCAGCCGGCGGATCGACCCGGCCGCCGACCTCTGGGAGGCGACAGAGCGGAATGCACGGGAAGTGCTTGAGGAAGAGGCCGACCGCCTGGCCAAGGAGCAGCCGGATAAGGCCGCCGGATCTGCCGAGAGAGCGCTGGCGTAGGCGGAAGCCCAAAGCCGCGGAGAAGGAGCGGCTTGCGGAAGCCATACGCCGCAAAGAGCCGCTGCTCGGGGCGCCCCTGAACACCGCGCCACCTCCGCCTGAATTCGTGGCAACGGCCGGAGGAGCCAGCGATGACCACCCAATCCGGGAGCGGGAGGGCGGCGACGTGGCCATGCTGGATGTCTTCGTGCCGCCGCCACCGCCTCCACCAGCCAGTGAGCCGCGGGACGAGCAGCCAGCTGCGCCGCCAGTGCCACTGGTCAAAAACACGGTGGTGACGGACCTGATTCCTACGGTCCGCACACCCGCGCGCCACCGTCTTGAGAAGGCGGCCTCAGCACCGCGGCCGCAGGAGGTCGGCGGCGCAAGCTCGTCAGTCCCCAACACCGAGGCAACCAGCGCCGCACCCGTGGGTTGGATACACGGGGGCGGGATGGGAGCCCTGAACCCGGCATCTCTTGACATCCAGGCCAAGCTCTGGACAGAAGCGAAGGCCCTCAGGTGCTGCAATGAGGCCTTCTTGGAGTCGTGAACCACCATCCGAATAAGTTATCTTTGGCTTTCTTCTTTGGATGATCCTCTTGTTTCTCTTGGGGGCGCGCAAGCACACCAACTGGTTGATTTCGTCTGGTGTTTCTTCTGTAGGACTATCACAATCTCCGCGCGACCGCCTACAACTCCAGGGTCCAGGAGCTGGAGACGCAGACTGCCCATCTGGCCGAGAGCTGGAGTAAGTTTCTATCTTCCTTTCTTCGCGGGGGCGCGCCAGCGCACCCGCGAGCTATAGTCCCCGAGGTTCGGGCCGACTGCCGAGCAGTTGGGCCGAATCTCCTCAGTTGTTTCCTTTCTTCGTCAACCACTTCTTCTCCGCGGGGGTGCGATGGCGTGCTCGTGGGCTGTAGTCCCCGAGGTTCGGGCTGACTGCTGAGCAGTCGGGCCGAATCTCCTCAGTTGTTTCTTTCCTTCATCAACCACTTCTTCTCCGCGGGGGCGCGATGCGCACCCACGGGCTGTAGTCCTCGAGTTTCCGACCGACTGCTGAGCAGTCGGGCCGAATCTCCTCAGTTGTTTCTTTTCTTTGTCTTGTCCGCTTGACTGATGCCTTTTTCTTCTTTCACTTTTTCCAGAGGCCAACGCCGCCTTGCAGGAGCAGCTGGGCTAGGCCAACACTGCTCTGCGCGGCAAGGAGGCGGAGTGCGGCAAGCTGGCCGTGGAGCGGGATCGCCTGGTCGCTCAACTTGCCGAGCAGGCGGAAGCCCTCAAGGCGGCCCAGCTGAAGGTTAAGACAACGGAGACCAACCTGCTCACCGAGTTTGAGATCGAGCGCTCTGCCTGGGCTGACAAGGAGGCCCAGGTGACGGCCTGCTTCAGCAGCATCGAAGACTTGGTCGATGGTGAACTTCATTCTCTTGATTTCTTGTTTTGAACTGTCGGCCCTTGCTTATAGCCTTGGTCTTTTTCTTCTTCCACCCGGATAGACTTCTTCCTGAGCCATTCTGTAGCCATAATCCAAATGATCGAGGCCCAGCGCGAGGAGCAAAGGGCGGAGGGTGCGCAAATCACCGCTGATGCTCCCCGGACTCTTGGCGAACATGTCCTCAGCATTCAGGCCCGACTTCGGCCTGCTCATCGCATGCTACGCCGCCTCCAGCGCATCAGAGCCCAGGCGGTCTTTGCCCTCGAGCCAGGCTTGCCAGCTCCGCGCACCCCAAGTTGGACTGCCGACTGGCTGGAGGTGGCAGCCGGCCGTCTGGAGGCGATGAAGGGCTCCGCAGCCCGGGCAGGAGCGCGTCGGGCCTTTGAGTTCGCCAAGGCGTGGTATCCTAGGATGGACTTAGCCCAGTTGGCCACGTTCCGGCTGGAAGCGCAGGGGGAGCTGGCGATGGTGGAGGCCGAGCTTGTCAACAGGGCGGCGGCGATCGCCGAATTCACAGACACCAGCGTCTTTGTTCCGGGGGTGGTCGAGGAAGGCGGCGAAGTTCCGCAAGAGTGGCTCGGGCTGAACCCGGAGGACAGCGAAGATTCAGCTGAAGTCATCAACTTCAGCAACGAAGGGGAAGACGGGGAGGAGGAAGAGGAGCAGGAGGAGGAAGATGAGGAGAGCGATGTCGACCTGCCGGAGGTCGGGGCGAACGGTGAGGAGGAAGAGGAGGAGAAGGAAGATGAGGAGAGCAATGTCAACCTGCCGGAGGTCGGGGCAGACGGTCAGCCCCAACCTGACCGGGCCTCGAGCAACGAGCCGCGCACCAAGGTTACGGCTGCTACTAGAGACGTCCAGGTGGGGACCGACCAGCCAGCCGTTCCTCCAACGGATGCCACCGACTCCGTCCTCCAGCCCTCCGCCGCCCCGCATGCTGCTGGCGATTCTTCTGCTCAGACGGAGCCGCCTGCTGCGCCAGGTGATGAAGTCATGTACCTAGGGTAGGGTCACAGACCTATCCTAAGTACCCTCCCCAAGGACATCCTCAGAAGAAGCTGCCTTCCAGTCGACCAAGAGAGACTTCACTCGACGGACTCGACCATGAAGATTCACTCGACCACCAGGAGGTGAAGAGCCACTCTGCATCTAAACGGTCTGTAATTAAGTAGTCTTTATGGTAATGATGACACTTTATGTAAGGCATTACCAGTAACGCATGGCCTTAATGTACTTTAAACCCTGCATAACTGAGGGCCGGAGGGGTCTGGCGGACACTATATAAGCCACCCCCCTCCTTAGTGTAAAGGGTTCGCACCCCTGTAATCTATACACACATAATCCAGTCAACCGTCTCCGGGCTCCGAGATGTAGGGCTGTTACTTCCTCCGAGAAGGGCCTGAACTCGTAAATCCCTTGTCTGTACAACTGCTCCATAGCTAGGATCTTGCCTCTCCATACCTACCCCCCATTCTACTGTCAGACTTAGAACCACGACAGTTGGCGCCCACCGTGGGGCAGGTGTCTTAGGGATTTTTGGAGAAGTTGCAATTGTTCCGATTGCCTTCATCATGGTTTCTGGTGGAGTTTTGGTCGAGGGCCGCGAGATCCGTCTCGGCGCGCTCACCTTCATCGCCGACGACTCCGCTTGGATCCAGGAAGCTCCACTCGACATCGACGCGCTCCCCGTCTGCGGTGCGACATATTTTCGGGCGTGTGTCCGCGGCATTCTGCTGCGGCAACCATCGACTCCATATCGGTCGACTCCCCTCTCGTCCTCCCTCCCTGTCTCCCGCCAGCACAAGCGCTCTGGTCGGTCGAGGCTCCAGTCGGCCACCACCCAAGTCGCGGCAATCGAGCCCGACGGATCTCTCTACGGCCTGTTCGATCTGTCGACTGGCTCCATAGAGGCTGCATCCGAGTGGGACAGCAGCGATCCGGCGGCGGAGGTCTTGATGGTCAATGGGCCTCGTAGCCCTCCAGGCTTCCCCCGCGACGACGGGATGGACGATGGAGGCGACCCCGCTCAAGCCCATGAGGAATATCAGGCCGAGCCACTTAATTCCCTGCAAAGGGAAGAACTTCGCCGCAGGAACGTGGATGCCCTGCATACTCCCATCGCGGGAGAAACTCCCGAGGCTCGCGCCTTGGAGGAGGCACGTTTGGCCAACTTGGCTGAACGCACTCGACTGGAGAACCTCCAGTAGGCACTCGACGAGCGCGCGCGGCAACGAGTACCTGACTCCAGTCGACGTCAACTCTTCCTGCAGCCGACTCAGGTATATCGAACCCCGATTCAGAATTTAGCAGCTGCAGCCCGTATAGCAGAGTCCATTCAGCCCTCTCAGTCGGAGGCTAGCAGAGGCTTGATGCAGATCAGGGATTTGCTCCGAGCAGCAGGAGATCAGAATTCAGCTGTGTCACAGTCACGCAACAGGATTCACAGTCGATCCGTCGCTGCGAATACAGTTCAGTCGGCTCACAGCCCAAGATCGCCTCCGCGGCGCGAGGGACGGGAAGGTCGACGTGACCAATACAGTGATCGATTCGATCGTGATGGGTCCATTGACAGCAAGATGACAGGCGCCAGCTCAGTGTCGGGCGAAGAGCTCCGGTCGACCCCAGAGAACCAGGCTTTGACGCACGGTCCATCATCGTGCAAGGTCTGGTCGATCGGAACAGGGCTCATCGAGGTGGCCATGACAGAGATGCGCCCACTAGCAGCAGAGTCCATGTTTCAGGTCCAGAATCTTTCAGCAGGGCTATCAGAGCCGCGGTGATTCCCCCCAACTTCAGGTTGGCGACTGGAGTAAGTAAGTTCACCGGTGAGTCCAAGCCTGAAACCTGGCTTGAGGACTACCGAGTGGCAGTACAGATTGGCGGCGGGAATGACGAGGTGGCTATGAAGCATTTACCACTCATGCTGGAAGGTTCGGCCAGGGCGTGGTTGAATCAGTTAGCTTCTAGCAGCAGTTACACTTGGGAAGATCTTTCCCGAGTGTTCGTCAGGACATTCGAGGGAACTTGCAAGCGACCAGCTGGGTTGACAAAGATGCAAGTTTGCATGCAGAAGTCGAATGAGACCTTGAGAGATTACATTTAGAGATGGATCACTTTGCATCATACCGTGGAGAACGTGTCTGATCATCAGGCAGTCTGTGCCTTCAAGGATGGTGTTAAGAACAGAGAGTTGAGTTTGAAGTTTGGTCGGACCGGAGATATGACCCTGAGTCGAATGATGGAAATTGCCACCAAGTACGCCAATGGTGAAGAGGAGGACCGACTCCGGAGTGGCAAGTACAAGCCGAGTCAGTCGGAAAAAGGAAACTCCAGTCGGAAGCAGAAGCGGAAGGCCGAGCCAGCGGCTCCTGGAGAGGCTCTCGCCGTGACTCAGGGCAAGTTCAAGGGAAAACCCAAAGGATCCTGGAACGCCAAGAAGGTGCAGGATAAAGAAGGAAATGACGTGATGGATCTGCCGTGTCACATCCACACGAAGAAAGACGAAGAGGGTAATTTCATCTACCCGAAGCATACCACTCGCCAGTGCTGGCTCCTGATCCAGCAGTTCCAAGGTAAACAGCCCAAGGACAAGGAAAAGGAGTCGGACAAAGCCAAAGACAAGGAGTACAGTGATGGAGGATATCCTCATGTTAACTCTACTCTGATGATCTTTGCTGATGTGGAAAGCAAAAGCCGACTGAAGGTTATCAACCATGAGGTAAATATGGTCGCCCCGGCGACGCCCAGCTATCTGAGATGGTCCCAAACTCCCATTACATTCGACCAGTCCGATCACCCGACTCATATAGCCACCCCTGGGAGGCAAGCTTTGGTGGTCGACCCGGTCGTCGAAGGCACTCGACTGACGAAGGTGCTAATGGATGGTGGTAGTGGACTGAACATACTATATGCGGAGATGCTAAAAGGAATGGGCATTCTGATGTCCAGACTGAGCGCCAGCAACATGAGTTTTCATGGAGTTATACCTGGAAAGAAGGCTGAGTCACTCAGCCAAATAGCTCTGGACGTGGTGTTCGGTGACTCGAAGCATTTCCGCAAAGAGAGGCTGACATTTGAAGTCGTGGATTTTCAGAGTGCTTACCACGCTATTTTGGGGAGACCAGCTTACGCACGGTTCATGGCTCGACCATGTTACGTGTACCTCAAACTGAAGATTCCCGGCCCCAAGGGCGTGATCACTATCATAGGCAATCGGAAGAAGGCAGAAGAGTGTTTTCAGAAAGGCTCGAAAATTGCCGATTCCCAGATAACAATGGTAGAGCTGGAGGGATACAAGAAAAATGCAGATTCGAGTGATTTGTTGCGGGCCAAGAAGCCTGCCACAGAATCAGCATTCCAGTTGTCCGGTGAGACGAAGCCTTTTCACATTCACCCGACCGACCCCAATGCAGCTCCAACCCATATTTCCACTACACTCGACCCTAAATAGGAAGAAGCGCTCATCCAGTTCCTCCGTGAGAACTGGGACATCTTTGCATGCAAGCCTGCTGACATGCCGGGTGTTCCCAGGGGGCTGGCTGAGCATCGCCTTAGAGTCGACTCAAAAGCAAAACCTGTCAAAGAACATCTTCGACGGTGCGCCGTCCAAAAGAGAAAGGCCATTGGCGAGGAGGTGGCTCGACTGTTGGTAGCAGAGTTTATCCGAGAGGTATATCACTCCGAGTGGCTCGCCAATGTCGTCATGGTTCCCAAGAAGGACAAGTCACTTCGCATGTGCATTGATTTCAAACACATCAATCGGGCCTGCCCAAAAGATCATTTTCCTCTCCCTCGCATCGACCAAATTGTCGACTCGACTGCGGGATGTGAGAGATTGTCCTTTCTGGACGCTTATTCCGGATACCATCAGATCCGTCTATATGGACCCGATGAGATCAAAACAACTTTCATCACTCCATTCGGGTGCTTCTGCTATGTCACCATGCCATTCGGCCTCAAGAATGCTGGAGCCACGTTCATGAGGATGATTCAGAAGTGTTTACTCACTCAAATCAGTCGGAACGTGGAAGCGTACATGGATGATATTGTGGTCAAATCGCGAAAAGGTTCTGACCTGTTGACTGACCTCGCTGAAACATTTGCCAATCTCAGGAGGTATGATATTAAGCTCAATCCATCAAAGTGCACATCCGGAGTTCCTGGTGGAAAGTTACTCGGTTTTCTCATTTCCGAACGAGGAATCGACGCTAACCCAGAAAAAGTTGGCACTATACTCCGAATGAAACGCCCTGTGCGGGTGCACGATGTCCAGAAGCTTACTGGATGCTTGGCCGCATTAAGTCGATTCATCTCTCGACTCAGTGAAAAGGCATTGCCTCTTTACCGACTGATGAAAAAGGCAGACAAGTTCGAGTGGACTCTAGAAGCTGATGCAGCGTTTGCTGAGCTAAAAGCTCTGCTCTCCACCCAGCCGGTGCTTGCTGCTCCAATCAGCAAAGAGCCTCTGTTGCTTTATATTGCAGCCACAGGACAAGTCGTCAGTACAGTACTTACGGTCGAGCGGGAAGAAGAAGGGAAAGCCTTCAAAGTTCAGCGCCCAATGTATTATCTGTCTGAAGTTTTGACTCCATCAAAGCAAAGATATCCTCATTATCAGAAGCTTGTGTATGGGATCTACATGACCACGAAGAAGGTTGCTCATTATTTCTCTGATCATTCCATTACAGTCGTCAGCGACGCTCCACTTTTAGAGATTCTACACAACAGAGATGCAACTGGTCGAGTGGCGAAATGGGCGATTGAACTCCTTCCCCTTGATATCAAGTTTGAGGCAAAGAAAGCAATTAAGTCCCAAGCAATAGCAGATTTCCTTGCCGAGTGGATTGAACAGCAGCAACCGACTCAAGTTCACTCGGAGCATTGGACCATGTTCTTTGATGGCTCTAAGATGTTAAATGGTTCCAGTGCTGGGGTAATCTTGGTTTCCCCCAGAGGAGATAAGCTCAGATTCACTTTGATTCCTCCAACAATGAAGCAGAATACGAGGCCCTTTTGTATGGGTTGCGCATGGCCATTTCACTCGGCGTCCATCGCATTATGGTTTATGGTGACTCAGATTTGGTGGTCAACCAAGTGATGAAGGAGTGGGACGTTAGAAGCCCAGCCATGACTGGATACTGTAATGCAGTGAGGAAGCTTGAAAAGAAGTTCGAAGGGCTAGAGCTCCATCATATACCCCGACTGAAAAATCAAGCGGCTGATGATTTGGCAAAAATAGGTTCCAAGAGAGAAGCCATTCCCAGTGATGTGTTCTTGGAGCATATTCATACTCCATTAGTCAAAGAAGATCCTTTTACCGAAGAAGCTCCGCAGCCCAAGAGTGCCACAGATCCGACTGAGGTTGAAGTTCCAGCAGTGGTCGACCTGGTCATGGAGGCTTTAGTGATCACTCCCGATTGGACAGTACCATATATCGCGTATATCTTGAGAAAAGAGCTCCAGGAGGACGAGGAAGAGGCTCAACAGATTGTCCGCCGATCCAAGGCCTTTACTGTGATCAAGGGGCAGCTGTACAGGGAGGGCGCGACTGGAGTTGGTCAGAAGTGCATAACGCCAGAAGAAGGTCGGATAATCCTTGATGACATCCACTCGGGGACCTGTGGCCACCATGCGTCCTCTCGGACCATCGTGGCCAAAGCATACCGAGCCGGATTTTACTGGCCAAGGGCGAATGAAATGGCAAAGGAGATAGTCGACAAGTGTGAGGGATGTCAATTCTACTCCAACATGTCACACAAGCCTGCATCAGCTCTGAAGACCATACCACTCGTCTGGCCCTTCGCAGTATGGGGATTAGATATGGTTGGACCCTTGAGAACAGGCCGTAGCGGTTTCACACATGTACTGGTAGCAGTCGACAAGTTCACCAAGTGGATCGAGGCTAAACCCATCAAGAACCTTGACGCCGGTACTGCTGTCAGCTTCATCAGAGAACTGATATTCAAATATGGAGTCCCACACAGCATCATCACTGACAATGGATCAAACTTCGATTCAGAGGAATTCAGGGCGTTCTGCACATCTCAGGGCACATGAGTCGACTGCTTTAGTCGCCCATCCCCAGTCGAATGGACAAGCGGAGCGGGCCAATGGCTTGATTCTCAAAGGGTTGAAACCCCGACTGATGCGTGATCTCAAGCATGCGGCTGGAGCATGGGTCGACGAACTTCCCTCAGTGCTTTGGGGTCTAAGGACCACGCCTAACCGGTCGACTGGAAGAACTCCATTCTTCTTGGTCTATGGAGCTGAAGTGGTCTTGTCGAGTGACCTGCTCCACAACGCTCCTCGGGTCGATCTCTACACCAAAGCTGAAGTAGAACAAGCGCGGCAGGATGCAGTCGACCTTTTAGAGGAAGAAAGGGAGATGGCTCTGATCCAATCGACTATTTACCAACAAGACTTGCGTCGCTTCCACGCCAAAAATGTGAAGAGTCGAGCCTTCCAGGAAGGAGATTTGGTTCTCCGAGTGGATCAGCAGAAACCACACAAGCTTGCTCCTTCTTGGGAAGGTCCCTTCATCGTCACCAAGGTTCTCCACAATGGAGCGTACCGCCTCTACAACATCAAGCACAACATCGACGAGCCCCGAGCTTGGAACGCGGAGTTGCTCCGCCCCTTTTACACCTAAGTATTCACTTGGATGAGTTGTAATAAAAGTACTTTTGTAGTTCATGTTTCACAAAATAATAGTGTCATAATTTCCCCAATGATCGAGGTCATTTTTATTTGTTCAATAAAATTCCACCTCAGTGGGTGGCTTAGCTGCGAATCCGTTTCGCCTAAGTTTGTAAAAAATCCTTGCCGAGTGGAGAGCCAGCCAGCCACCCACTCGGGTGCTTAGCTGCGAATCCGTTTCGCCTAAGTTTTAATAAAATCCTACCGAGTGGTGAGCCAGCCTCCCACTCGGAGGCTTAGCTGCAGTCCAAGTACTCGCCTAAGTTTCAATAAAATCCTACCGAGTGGTGAGCCAGCCTCCCACTCGGGGGCTTAGCTGCAGTCCAAGTACTCGCCTAAGTTCCAATAAAATCCTACCGAGTGGTGAGCCAGTCTCTCACTCGGGGGCTTAGCTGCAGTCCAAGTACTCGCCTAAGTTTCAAAAATCCTACCGAGTGGAGAGCCTGCCTACCACTCGGAGGCTTAGCTGCAGTCTTGACACTCGCCTAAGTTCAAATTCAAACATGCGCTCTGCAAGGGGGACGAGGTGCCGGTCGACTGCTACCCTCTCCTCCGAGCTACGCCACAAGTACAACATGCGCTCTGCAAGGGGGACGAGGTGCAGGTCGACTGCTACCCTCTCCTCCGAGCTACGCCACAAGTACAACGTGCGCTCTGCAAGGAGGGCGAGGTGCAGGTCGACTGCTACCCTCTCCTCCGAGCTACGCCCCAAGTACAACATGCGCTCCGCAAGGAGGACGAGGGGCAGGTTGACCGCCACCCTCTCCTTCCGAGCTACGCCACAAGTATAATGTGTTCTCCATAAGAAAGACAAGGTCAATTAACACCTTATTTTTCAGAGAGACGCCGTAAAAATCCTACCGAGTGGAGAGCGGACATCCCACTCGGTGGCTTAGCTGCAGCCCAGTGCTCGCCTATGTTTTGAAAATCCTACCGAGTGGAGAGTAGACCTCCCACTCGGAGGCTTAGCTGCAGCCCAGTGCTCGCCTAAGTTTTGAAAATTCTACCGAGTGGAGAACAGACCTCCCACTCGGGGGCTTAGCTGCAGCCCAGTGCTCGCCTAAGTTTTGAAAATCCTACCGAGTGGAGAGCAGACCTCCCACTCGGGGGCTTAGCTACAGCCCAGTGCTCGCCTAAGTTTTGAAAATCCTACCGAGTGGAGAGCAGACCTCCCACTCGGAGGCTTAGTTGTAGCCCAGTGCTCGCCTAAGTTTTGAAAATCCTACCGAGTGGAGAGCAGACCTCCCACTCGGGGGCTTAGCTACAGCCCAGTGCCTGCCTAAGTGTATTGGGAACAAGTCGATTGCAATAAGCACCTCGCTTTAACCTGCAAAAGATACCTCAAACCAAATGCAAGCATATTTAAACGTTGAATCCAAGTTCGGATAACACCTAACGGAACCAAAAGTGCTCAGGCGCTAAGCCTGTTAAGGTTTGTCGGTTACAAAATTCACTCGGCATACCGAGGCAAATTTAAAGAATCAAGCTCAGAAGTTTTTTACCCCTCCTGTGGAGGGCTAGAAGGTGCAACAAACTCATCCAGGTCGATTCCATCTGCAATCCGAGTGGCAGCGGCGATGAAGGTTTCCATGAAAGACCGGAAGTCGTGCTTCTTGGTATTAGCAACCCTAAGAGCCGCCAGCTTGTCCTCTCGTGCATCCTTGCAGTGAACGCGAGCCAGAGATAGGGCAACGTCTGCACCACACCTAGCGGAAGACTTCTTCCACTCCTGTACTCTACTTGGGACCATGTTCAGTCGAGTCATCAGAGACTCGAGGTCATTCTGGAGCGTCTCTCTGGGCCAGAGTGTGGTGTCAATGCGGGAAGTGGCGACCTTCAGCCTTGCGAGATAATCGACGATGGCAGCGACACGAGATTCGAGCCGGAGCACGTTCATGGTAGCTTCATCCTTCACAGGAGAGTTGATGGGATCCAGGTTTACTTCCAATCGACCAGTCTCCTCTTCAATGTTCTGGCAAAATTCTGCAAGCACAACCACCGAGTCAAGACAACAGCCGAATGGAAAGATCACAGTTAAAATATCTGTTTGGTACAAAAGATTACCTTCGAGCATGAGTAATAGCTTCTTGGCGAGTCCGCCCAGATAAGCCTCCAGATCGTTCTTCTTTCCCACCAACTCATTGGCCTTGTCACTCAGGGCAATCTTATCACTTTTCATACGACTGACCTCTTTGTTGGCAGCATCAAGAGCAGCTTTCAGATTGGTGTTTTCTTCTTCAAGCTTGGTGACCGAAGCCAACTTCTCATCTGCGAGCTTGGTTTTCTCTAAAGCCGCTTTCTGCATTTTAGCCAACTCAAGGTCTTTCTTCTTCAAGGCATACTTCACTTTGCCTGCAAAGTTACAGCAAGGTCAGACTTTGAAACAAACGAGGAGCAAAGGCAGTCGTCGAAAAACTCACCAAACATACCTTTGGCTTCCTCCTTTGCCTTCGTTAAGTTCTCCTGGGTCAGCTTCAGATCAAGCTCGAGCTGGATGTGTTTGTTCTCCAACTCAGTATAACGAGCCGCAAGGTCGCAGGATTTCTATGAAGAACCAATCGACAGATGTCAAAGACAATTCACTTCCGAGTGACTAAGGAAAAATCATACGTTTCTAAGACTATGGCCGAATACAAACATTCGACCACAGTCTCGGGGACTACACCCAGTGGGTGCACTCAGCGTGCCCCCACTAGTTCTATCAAGTTAGAGTCGACCAGTCGACCAACAAAAAAAAAGAACAGGAGATGTTCTTCAGACAGTAGTCAACTGCCAGCAGTCGACCACAGTCTCGGGGACTACACCTAGTGGGTGCACTCAGCGTGCCCCCACCAGTTTATGAATCCATTCGACCTAGTCGAATAAAGGAAAAACTTAAGACATAAAGACTATGGTCGACTGCCAGCAGTCCACCATAGCCTTGGGGACTACACCCAGTCGGTGCACTAAGCGTGCCCCCACTAACCCAGAATATCAATCGACACACCCAGTGGGTGTAAGACAATCACTAGGAATTTCAGAAAGAAGAATTTTCAGATATCATATCCTAACAGAACAGGCGGTGACCGGCTGACCTGAACATTACTTTGAAGAGCTGAACTGGCGTCATAGGCTTCCTGGGTGGCTTCTCAGATGGCCTTCACTTGCTCCATCATGACTCCCGCCTGGCATATTGCTTCTTTCGCAGCACTGGCTTGGTCCTCCGGGACGTAGTGGGTCGAGAAAAGTGAAGGCTGTGCAGCACTCGACGACGAGGGGCGAGCACTTGTCAACGGCACCGCAAAAGATACCGTGGGCCGAGTGACGTGCTCTCCCTCCGTGACCAGTGTCTCGGGTGCTGGCACATCTTGAGTCGCCTTGCCAGCAGACGTTTTTCTGTTCCTCCTCTGCCTCAGTAGTTCCTCATCGTCGTCGTCAGGAAGGTCAATAACGACGTTGGATGGAGCTACAGAAAAGAATCAAAATTAGAGACAATGAGCCGATCGACTGAAGACGGAACTATGAAGATCATACCAGGTTTAGAAGTGGCAGCGTCTTCCATGT
This sequence comes from Triticum timopheevii, assembly GCA_963921465.1. Lineage (NCBI taxonomy): Eukaryota > Viridiplantae > Streptophyta > Magnoliopsida > Poales > Poaceae > Triticum > Triticum timopheevii. The sequence continues at coordinate 189,135,959 of OY997266.1, read as the reverse complement.
CATGATCTTCAGCCCTGGCCGAAGTATCAGAAGTAGCGGCGCTGCAATTCCAGAAGTCAGTCGGTTGAATCTTAAGTTGACCAAGAATAAATTCATGTGGAACAAGAAGACTCAAGTAGCACCATTACCCTGATATAGTGGCAATCACCATCTTCATCTTCGGCAAGACCTTCGCCAGCTTCGACGGCGCCACTCGAGATTGCTTTGGAGCTTTCTCAGTCGGCGCCGGAGAAGTGGTCCGAGGGCGCTTGGTCAACTGCGCGACAGCCGCGACCCCCTTACCGCGCTCAGTCGCAGGATCATGGACAAGCTTCGAGCGTCTTTCCGAGCGAGGAGGCACCACTTCCTCCTCCTCCTCCTCTTCCTCGTCACCAGAGTCATCACCCTCATCATCATCGTCAGCATCCGAATCCCACTCTTCCGGGCTTTCGCCCCCACTTCCTTCCTCCTCAGTCGGCGTCTGTGCTCCATTGGGCATCAAGTATAACTCAGTGGTGGCCTGACAACAAAACAAAGCAAAGGTCAATTGACCGATTTGCAGCAAAGCAGAATGAATGAAACAAGATTACAATTGAGGTTAAGTGGGCATACCGTGTCCGGTGTGTAGGTATGGTCGAGTGGTGGTATCCTCCTGGCCCCCCGAGGGTTGTCCTTATTCCCTGTGATTGCAGTCATCCACCTCTCAAGTGTAGCATCATCGACTGCTTCTGGATGGACCCGAGTCTCATCCTCAGTTCCACAGTACAGCCACATCGGGTGCCCTCGGTATTGAAGCGGTTGGATGCGCCGTCTAAGGAAGACCTCCAGAAGGTGCATACCCGTCACTCCGTCCCGAAGGAGCTGGACTACACGCTCCATCAACATTTTTACTTGGGCTTTCTCTTCAGGAAGCACCTTCAGAGAAGAGGGCTTGTTCACTCGGTCCATGGAGAACGGAGGGAGACCAGTCGACTGCCCCATCGTCGACTCGTCTTGGCAGTAGAACCAGGTCGACTGCCATCCTCTGACCGACTCAGGAAGGGTCATGGCCAGAAAAGTACTCTTGCTCCTCATCTGAATCCGGAGACCCCCGCACATCTGAATAACCTTAGTCCTATCATCATCCGGACTCGCCTTTTTCACCGTCTGTGAGCGACAGGTGAATATGTGCTTGAAGAGACCCCAGTGTGGTCGACAACCCCGGAAGTTCTCACACATGGACACGAAAGCAGCAAGATAGGCAATGGAATTTGGATTGAAATGGTGGAGTTGCGACCCAAAGAAATTCAAGAACCCTCGGAAGAAAACACTCAGCGGCAGAGAGAATCCACGGTCCACATGAGTAGCTAGAAGAACGCACTCACCCTCCTGTGGCTGCAGTTGCCACTCGATCCCCGGGAGCCTCGCTGCCCCGTGAGGGATCAGACCCTCGTTGGCCAGGTCTTTGAGATCCGTCTCGGTGATGGTCGAGCGGATCCAATCCCCTTGGACCCAACCTTGCGGCAGGGGGGACCTTGACGAAGATCCGCCCCGACTGGTCGCCCTTCCCTTGGCTTTCCCCGTCGCTGTGACCTTCTTCATGCGCTCCAAGGCCGCCGTCTTCTCCTTCACCATTGTCGCCAGCGAAGCACGCGAGGAGTGGATGGGAGGAGGCAAGAGCAGGCGTAGCGGGCGGAGGCGAAGAGGACAGAGAAGGGAATAGAAAGGCACTGTTCAAAAACCCTCACCCGGCACCTTATATAAGGACGCTTCCGAGTGGCTGACAGGTAGGCCCGGGCAATCCTATCACATCCCGAAACAGTCGCGCGCGCGTGATACGTGGAAAAAAAGGCGGCGCGAGAATCGAGGCGTCTACGCCTTATCCCATCCGAGCGCCGCGGTCCGCCCCGCTTCGCGCGCTTCCCCAAAATCTGGATCCCACAAAATCCGCTAACAGCAGATCAATCTGTCAGACGATGGATTTCCTGCGATCCGTCTCTCGGAAGTTTACTAAGTTCAAAAGTTCACTCGAAGAAGAAAGGAATGGATCAAGGCGACTGAAAGAAAAGTTTCTTCCATCATCAAAAAAGATTATTGGTCCAAAACAAGACATGTTCAGAACACAAAAACAGGTCGGAAAAATTATCAACTCCTTCCTCACTCGAACCTCGATCCATTCGGGGGCTAATGATGAAGTCATGTACCTAGGGTAGGGTCATAGACCTGTCCTAAGTACCCTCCCCAAGGACATCCTCAAAAGAAGTTGCCTTCCAGTCGACCAAGAGAGACTTCACTCGACGGAATCGAAGGACTCGACCATGAAGATTCACTCGACCACCAGGAGGTCAAGAGCCACTCTGCATCTAAACGGTCTGTAATTAAGTAGTCTTTATGGTAATGATGACACTTTATGTAAGGCGTTACCAGTAACGCCCGGCCTTAATGTACTTTAAACCCTACATAACTGAGGGCCGGAGGGGTCCGACGGACACTATATAAGCCACCCCCCTCCTCAGTGTAAAGGGTTCGCACCCCTATAATCTATACACACATAATCCAGTCGACCCTCCGGGCTCCGAGACGTAGGGCTGTTACTTCCTCCGAGAAGGGCCTGAACTCGTAAATCCCTTGTCTGTACTACTGCTCCATAGCTAGGATCTTGCCTCTCCATACCTACCCCACATTCTACTGTCAGACTTAGAACCACGACACCAGGCGGTGCAGCTGACTCCAGCATCCAGGCAGAGTCCTCTGCCACGCCATCCGGCACTACCCAGGCAGATCTTTCTGCTGCGCAAACCGGTGCCGCCCAACCGGAGTCTTCTGCTACTCCTTAGGATTTTATCTGCTTTCTGCTTGCTGCTCCGAACATTTTGTTATATTTGCGCAATTCCACCCACTGGGTGTATATCAAACTTTGCTTGAATGCCGGCCAGAGGCCTTTATCCATGTAAATATTTTATTACATCTTTATGCTTTGCTTTGCCGACTTCCATCTTTCCTTGCCTTTTGCTCCTTGGTTTTTTTCCTTTGCCACCCTCCCTTGGCTATCCTCTTGCTAGCCAAACAGCCGCCCTGCGGACTGCGGCTAGGTCGAGTACTTAGTCATTTGGAGGAGGGCTAGCACTTAGCCATTCGGGGTGTTGGCAATAAAAAGTAGGAGTCGGCTGGCCGGCTGCTTGGCAGCCGGACGAAAAAGGTGAGATGTTGGCCTTTGCTATATGCATTTTGTCCTTAGTCGTTTTTCGTGTAGGCGCCAGTTTGGGACCCCTGCCCGTCGTACAGTCGCTCTACGAGCTGCGGCTTCTAGCAAGGGAAGTCTCTAGTACCAGCACACTACTTGTCCGGCTACAGGAGGCGGCATATAGCAGAAGGCGGTGTGCCTCCGGGCCGACTAGTAGAACCCAGTGCCAGGCGGAAAAAACTATACATACTCATGGCATAATTCTTATCACATAGATAAAAGAGGGCAGTGTAACGCCCCGGATCCGATGCGCCAGGTGTCCGCCAGTTATTCGCTGTCATTGCCATGTCATTTGCTTGTGTGTTGCATTTTATCATGTCATCATGTGCATCTCATTTTGCATGCGTGTTCATCTCATGCATCCGAGCATTTTCCCCGTTGTCCGTTTTGCAATCCGGCACTCCTATGTCCTCCGGCGTTCCCCTTTTGTCTCTTGTTGTGAGCGGGTGTTAAGCTTTTTCTCGGAATGGCCCGAGGTTTGCCAAGCGGACTTGGTATAGCACCGGTAGACCGCCTGTCAAGTTTCGTGCCATTTGGAGGTCATTTGATACTCCTACGGTTAACCGGGTAACCACAAAAGCCCCTTTCGTCTTGTAGCCCAACACCCCTCCAAAGTGGCCCAAAACGCAGCAAACTCCCCTCCATGCTCTCGGTCGTTCGATCACGATCATGTGGGCGAAAACCGTGCCTCATTTGGACTCTCCTAGCTCCGTCTACCTATAAATATGCCCCTCCCCCCGAAATTTGCGGATGAATTCTCCCCCCGAAACCCTAGCTTCTTCCTCCTCCCGCCAACGGACACGTCCACCCGCCGCCCAGACATGTCCGCCGTCGCCCCCTCAGCGAATCCAAAGCCGCCAAGTGTCGCGTAGCCGCCCCAGCTCCTCCCCCGCCGCCGGGCCCGCTCGGCCCATCCGCGGCCCGCCCCGGGGCCCGATCGGGCCGCGCATCGCGCCGCCGCGCGCCCGAGCACCGCCGTGCCCGCCTTCGCCGCCAGGTCCATCCGGCCCCACCGCCGCGCCGTTGCGCGTCTCCAGCGCCGGCGCCCCCTTGCCGCCCCCGGTGCCTCGCCGCCCCGCCGCCGTGCTCCTCCGCCCTCCACCGCTCGGCCTCCCGCGGCGCCGCGGAGCGCTGCCACCGCCCCGGCCGCCGTCCGCCGCCGCCACGCGCCGGATCTGGCCAGATCCGGCCGGGCCCCTCCTCCGGCGAGCTTCCCCAACCTCCCCGGCACCGTCCCCGACAACTCCGGCCGCCGGCGCCTCAGATCCGGCGAGATCCGCGCGCTGCCTCAAAAACTGTGCCAGATCTGGATCCCGAGGTTGACCCCAGATTTCCCCAAGTCCCTAATATTTTTGCATTCTGGAGCCTTGTTCTCGCATCATAACTCCGCATCCGTGGCTCTGTTTTGGGCGTGTAGCATATCAAATTGTTCGTCTCAACGAGTACTTCATTTCATTCCATTGCATCATGTTCATTTGAGTCCATATTGATGCCTGAATCATCGTTGCAAGAGTGTTATATGATGTTAACCTGCTGAAACTGTTATAACTTGATGATTTGTCATTTTTGCCATGTTTGATGTGTGCATCCTATGAGCATGAGCTCTACATGAGTTTTGATCTATGTCATGCCATCTTTACAGTGGTGCCATCCATGTATTTTTGTGAGTTTTGTACTGAGTGCATCAAGCTTGTTAAGTGGGGTACTTGCTATTGTTGTTTTTCTTGTCTGATTCTGTTATATTTTGTTGCTATGTAAACCTGCTGCTACAAGTCATTCTATTCATAATCTGGAGATATTCACTAAGGATGATTTATTATACATGTCATGCTCTATCCATCCATGCCCCTGGTTTCATTTATAGCCTTCTTTAACTTGTTGTAATCTTGCTCTCAAGTTGCTAAATATTGTTGCTGTCAGCCTGTTTACTTTAAGTTCAGTTTTGCCATGTCTTTTGCTAGTGATCCATGCACTCTATGAACTTGTTTTTGCCATGCTTAGCTTCTCAAACATGTCTTCTTACTATTGGGTACCTTGTCATGCCATGTATTGCTCTGTGGTGAGTGGTTCAAGCTCACCAACATGCCTACTTATTGTTGTTCCTGCCATGTATGAATCTGTCATATCTTTTGCCATGTTTACATGGGTGCCATCATATTTCTGTGCCTTTTTGGCTCATGGTCAGTAAGGGACTTTTGTTATATGTGATTAGTACATTCATGACATGCCTTTGTTTGCCATAGTAAGTTCCTGTAACATGTTGTTTGATAGCTCTAAACATTGCAACCTGATGTTATTCCTGCCAAGTCTTAAACTGTTATTATTTGCAATCTTGCCATGTCCTTTGGAGCATGTTATGGTGTTTTCTAGAGATAGCTCAGTGTTCATGTTTTGTCATGCATTACATGTACTTCATGCCCATGCCTTTTGTTATTACGTTGAGATGCTGTAGCATACTGTTTTGATGCTTGCAATATGCCTAGTTGCTGTTTTGGACAGCTTGTCCTTTAAACTTGTATAGTGTATGTGTTGAACCGTTGCTCCGTTTTGAGTGAGCTCTATATGGAACTTGCTTGATTTTTCATGTAGCTTCATATTATCATGTTGCATCCTTGTTTTGGTGTGTTTTCTTGATGTTTGTTTGCATTTTTCATCAATGCCATGCTTAACTTGTTTTGCTCATATCTTCTAGGCCGTAGCTCCGAACTAAATGAACTTTATATGTAACTTGACTAGAATTTCGTGTAGATTCTCTTGGTGCTCTTTAAATTGCTGTTTAACAACTTGAACATAAGGCTTATTCAGTTCTGGACTAACTTTGAAACTATCATATGAGGACCTACCGGATTTGTTATATGTTGTTTCCGGCCTCATTTAAACTTGCCTTGATGTGTTGTTCTTGTTTGCATCATCTCTTGCCATGAGTAGCTTCATGTAGCTTTGTCATGCATCATGCTTGGTTGTGCATCATGTCATGTATATGTGTGGTGTGTTTACTATGTTGTGTGCTTCTTCTCGATAGTTCCCGTTTTGTTGCGATCGTGAGGATTCGTTCGTCTATGCTTGGTTAGTCTTCGTGGCTTCATCTTCTTCACGGACTCGTTCTTCTTCCTAGCGGGATTTCAGGCAAGATGACGGCTACCCTGGATCTCACTACAATAATTGTTATGCTAGTTGCTTCCTTCTATCGCTTTGCTGCGCTACCTATCTTTTGCTCTTCAAGGCTCCCAATTTGCCATTTCAGCCCCTAACCTTTTCACCCTTCCTAGCAAACCGTTGCTTGGCTATGTTATCGCTTTGCTCAGCCCCTCTTATAGCGTTGTTAGTTGCAGGTGAAGTTGAAGATTGTTCCATGGTGGACAGGATTATGTTGGGATATCACAATATCTCTTATTTAATTAATGCATCTATATAGTTGGTAAAGGGTGGAAGGCTCGGCCTTATGATTGGTGTTTTGTTCCACTCTTGCCGCCCTAGTTTCTGTCATACCGGTGTTATGTTCCTGGATTTTGCGTTCCTTGCGCGGTCGGGTGATTTATGGGACCCCCTTGACAGTTCGCTTTGAATAAAACTCCTCCAGCAAGGCTCAACCTTTGTTTTACCATTTGCCTCACCACCACCTACCTTTCCCTTGGGAGTAATTAACCCAAGGGTCATCTTTATTATAGCCCCCCGGGCCAATGCTTGTCTAAGTGTTGGTCCAAACTAGAGCACCGTGCGGGACCATCCCTTGGCAACTTGGGTTACGTCGGTACATGTACGCTTAGCTTATCCGGTGTTGCCCTGAGAACGAGATATGTGCAGCTCCTATCGGGATTGTCGGCGCATCGGGTGGTCTAGCTGGTCTTGTTTTACCATTGTCGAAATGTCTTGTAAACCGGGATTCCGAGACTGATCGGGTCTTCCTGGGAGAAGGAATATCCTTCGTTGATCGCGAGAGCTTATCATGGGCTAAGTTGGGACACCCCTGCAGGGTTATTATCTTTCGAAAGCCGTGCCCGCGGTTATGTGGCAGATGGGAATTTGTTAATGTCCGGTTGTAGATAACTTGACACCAGATCCGAATTAAAACGCATCAACCGCGTGTGTAGCCGTGATGGTCTCTTCTCGGCGGAGTCCGGGAAGTGAACACGGTTTCTGTGTTATGATTGACGTAAGTAGGAGCTCAGGATCACTTCTTGATCATTACTAGTTGACGACCGTTCCGTTTGCTCTCTTCTCACTCTTATTTGCATATGTTAGCCACCATATCATTCTAAGTCACTGCTGCAACCTCACCACTTTACCCCTTCCTTTCCCTTTAAGCTTTGCTAGTCTTGATACCCATGGTAATGGGATTGCTGAGTCCTCGTGGCTCACAGATTACTATAACAACAGTTGCAGGTACAGGTTATGCGATGATCTTGACGCGAGAGCGATGTTCCTTGTTTTGGAGTTCTTCTTCTGCTTCTTCTTTGATCAGGGGATAGGTTCCAGGTCGGTAGCGTGGGCTAGCAGGGTGGATGTCGTTTGAGTTACTGTTTGTGTTTCATCCGTAGTCAGATGGTGCTCCTATGTAAGATGATGTTGTATTCGTGTGGCATTGTATGCCTTTTGTATGTATCTCCATCTATTATGTAATGTTGATGTAATGATATCCACCTTGCAAAAGCGTCTTCAAGATGCGCTTCTATCCTTGGTGGGACCTTCGAGTTCCTTTAGGATAGGGCCGCATCTTGGGCGTGACAGGCAGTCCCCGAGTTCGTCTCAGGGGACCCGAGGTCTTTGTACATGATACAAAAGGTAGCGTGATACATACTGCTTTTCAACTGTAATATCTTCGGCGGAGTTTCGCATTCCACGGCCTCTCCGTCTCCTTGCCTGAATCATCTCTCTTGCGCGCTTTGGGATTCTGGGCGTCCATCAGATAGTAGGAGTCATTGCCGAGCACCTTGCTGATGATGAAGGGGCCTTCCCAAGGCACCGGGAGCTTGTGCTGGCCAGCTGTTCGCTGGATCAGCCGGAGCACAAGGGCTCCCTCTTGGAAGGATCTTGGCTTCACCTTGCGGTTCTAGTACCGGTGCAGACTCTGCTGGTAGATGGTGGACCGGCTGAGTGCCAACAGCCGGCCCTCTTCCAGCAGGTCGACACCGTCTTCCCGCGCCTCCTTAGCATCCACCTCCGTGTACATGGTGACTCTAGGGGAGTCGAACTCTATGTCCGTCGGGATGACGAATTCGGCACCGTAGACGAGGAAGAAAGGCGTGAAGCCAGTTGACTTGTTCGGTGTTGTGCGCAGGCTCCAGAGGACGGCCGGCAGCTCGTCGAGCCAGAAGCCGACAGAACGCTCAAGCGGCTCGACCAGTCGGGGCTTGATGCAGGACAAGATGAGGCCGTTTGCTCACTCAACCTGGCCGTTTGACTGCGGGTGGGCAACGGACGCTAAGTCCAGTCGGATGCCCTGTGTCGCGCAGAAACGAGCGAAGGCTCCTTTGGCAAAGTTTGTGCCATTGTCGGTGATGATGCTATGTGGTATGCCGTATCGATTGGTGATGTCGGCGATGAAGGTCACGGCAGTCGGCCCATTCAGATTCTTGATTGGCCTGGCCTCTATCCACTTGGTGAACTTGTTCACAACGACAAGCAGGTGAGTCATGCTGCCACGGGCTGTCTTGAATGGCCCCACCATATCCAAACCATAAACAGCAAATGGCCAAGCAATTGGAATGGTCTTGAGTGCAGAAGCTGGCAAATGCGGCTTGGAGCGGAATCTTTGGCACCCTTGGCATTTCTGAACCAACTCTTTGGCCTCCTCAAGAGAAGTCGGCCAGAAAAAACCATGGCGAAAGGCTTTGGCAACAAGGGCTCTTGAGGCTGCGGGGTGGCCACATTCACCCTGATGAATGTCCCTGAGGATTGCTTGGCCCTGGTCCGACTCCACGCAGCGCTGGTATACACCAGTGACACTGCATCAAACCAACTCTGTTGACTATGGTGTATGCTGATGCTCGCCGTTGCACCTGCCTGGCTGAGATCTCATCAGTCGGCAATTCTTTGCTCACTAGAAATATGAGGATTGGCTGAGCCCAGGAAGGTGCTGCTATTTCTTCCATTGTCACAACTGCAACTTGTATGAGGGTGGTTGGGCCGGGAGGTGGCGGGTTGGCAATTGCTTCCGCCTGCTGTCTTGAAGAAGTCCCCGAGCTGACTGCTGCAGTCCCCGGGCCGGGCTCTGGAATTGTCGGGTCAGGTGCGACGGCTACAGTCCCCGAGCCGCCTGCTGAAGTCCCCGTGCCGGCTTCTGGGACCCTCAAGTCGGATCCGACTGCTTCGGGAGGGGCCGGCACAAAGATGGAATCTAATTCTGGGGACAGCTTGACGGACGGCTTGAGAAGGCGGCGTAAGGCAACGCCGGCTGGTATTGCTTGTCAGGTGGAGCCGATCCGTGCCAACGCATCTGCTTGCTCATTGTCGTTTCTTGGCACATGAAGGAACTCGCACCCGTCAAAGTATCCGCTGAGTTGCTGTAAAAGGAAGCAGTAGCTTGCCATATTTTCATCCTTGGCGTCCCAATCGCCTGCTGGACCACCAAGTCGGAGTCCCCATAACACAAGACCCGGCGAATGCCGAGTTCCTTGGCAACCCGGAGTCCGTGTATGAGTGCCTCGTATTCTACTACGTTGTTGGAGGCGGCAAAATGGACTTGCAACACATATTTGAGTTTGTCGCCTTTGGGAGAAGTGAGGACGATGCCGGCTCCCACACCGTTGCGCATCTTTGATCCATCAAAATGCATCCGCCAATTGGTAGAGTCTGGTGCTGGAGGTAAATATTGGGTCTCGGCCCAGTCGACGAGGAAGTCGGCCAACACTTGCGACTTGATGGCGGTGCGAGGCTAGTAGTAGATGGTGTAAGGTGCCAGATCGATGGCCCACTTGGCCACTCGACTAGAAGCATCCCAGCTTCCCAAGAACTCAGCAAGCGGAGCCGTGCAGACGACGGTTATTGGGTGTTCTTGAAAGTAGGGCGTCGGCTTCTTGGCGGCAAAGTGCACGCCATAGCACATCTTCTAATAATGCGGGTAGTTTTGCTTGGAGGCGGACAGTACTTCGCTCAAGTAATATACCGGTCTCTGGAACGGCAATGCCCTGCCCTCCTCCTTGCACTCTACCACAATGACTGTGCTGACGACCCGACTGGTGGCAGCAATGTAGAGGAGCATGGGCTCCTTCTCAGTCGGAGCTGCCAGGATAGGCGGGGTTGCCAACATCTTCTTGAGCTGGGAGAAAGCTTCATCCGCCTTGTCATTCCACTCGAAAAAGTGGTTTTCTTCATGAGTTGGTACAGAGGGAGAGCCTTCTCGCCCAGCCGACTGATGAAACGACTAATTGATGTCAGGTAGCCGGTGAACTTCTACACGTCCAGCAGTCGGGTGGGCACCTCCATCTTCTCAATGGCCTTGATCTTCACCGGGTTGCACTCTATGCCGCGCTCTGAGACCAGAAAGCCAAGGAGCTGGCCGGCTGGTACTCCAAAGACACATTTCTCTGGGTTGATCTTGATCTGGAATCGGCACAAATTCTCAAAAGACTCCTTGAGGTCTTCTAGCAGCGTGCCACGCTTCTCCGTCTTCACCACCACATCATCCATGTATACATGGGCGTTCCTGCCGAGTTTCTTGAGGAGACACTTCTGCTTGCAACGCTGAAATGTGGCACCGGCGTTTCTCAAGCCGAACGTCATGGTCAGGTAGCAGAAGGCTCCGAATGGCATGATGAAGGCAGTCTTCAGCCTGTCGGCCGGGTTTAGTTTTATCTGGTGATACCCTGAGTATGCATCCAAAAAACTCAACAGCTCGCATCCGGCTGTGGAGTCTATCACTTGATCAATCCTTAGCAGGGCAAAGGGATCTTTAGGGCAGGCTTTGTTGAGGCTGGTGTAGTCAATGCACATGCGCCATTGCTTGTTTTTCTTCAACACTAGGACCGGGTTGGCCAGCCACTCTGGAAAGAACACTTCCATGATGAATCCGACTGCTAGGAGCCGGGCTATTTCTTCTCCGACGACTCTTCTCTTCTCTTCCGACAGGCGGCGCAAGGGCTGCCTGACCGGCTTGGCGTCAGGTCGGACATGTAGCTTGTGCTCGGCGAAATCCGTCGGAACACCCAGCATGTCTTTGGGAGACCACGCGAAGATGTCCCGATTCTCACGGAGGAAATCGATGAGCTCGCTTTCCTATTTGCTGTCAAGGCCTTTGCCTATGACAGCGTGCCTCTCCGGGTGCTCTGGGTCCAAGGGTATTTTCTTTGTTTCCTTGACCAGCTTGAACGAGCCCTCAACCTCCGACTCCTGGGGGATGGGTGACATTTCCGGCTTCTTGCCTGCCAATGCCACCACCCGGTCAAGGAGCCGCTTCTCGGCTGCAATCACAAGGGACTCGGCTAGCCGGCTGCTATCCGCAGCGCAAGCGACCGACTTCTTGTAATCTCCGACTACTATCAGGATCCCCTTGGTACTCGGCATCTTCATCTTGAGGTAGGCGTAGTGGGGGACTGCCATGAACATGGCCAGAGCAGGCCGGCCAAGCAGTGCATGGTAGGGGCTCTCAAGGTCCACCACTTCGAACCAAACTGGCTCTCGGCGGAAATGATTCTTGTCTCTGAAGAGGACGTCAATCTGGGTCTTACCGATTTATGAGCAGGAAAGGCCAGGAACTATGCCATGGAATAAAGTTCGACTGGGGGTGAGCTGCTTCTGCTTGATTCCCAACTTCCCCATTGTGTCACGGTACAGGATATTGATGCTGCTGCCGCCATCTATCAAGACTCTGGAGAAACGGACTGCCCGCCTCTCCATTGCAAGGGTTGCTTCTAGGACCAGGGCATATGAACCAGGGGAGGGCATCACTTCTGGGTGGTCGGCCCTGCTCCAGCTGATAGGCTTCTCGGACCAATGCATGAACTCTGGAGTGCTGGAGGCCACTACTTGCACTTCTTGTTGTTGTTGCCGTCTGCTGCATCTGTCATCGGCCACGCTGGTGAACACAACATAGGCTCCGTGTTCCTCTGGGTACTTGTCTTGTATGGCGCCGACTGGCCGGGCCGCTGGCTTCTGGGGCTGAGGAGGCGGCGGTCCAGCAGGCGGAGGAGGCAGGAGTCCATCTCCCTTGGCAATTCTGGTGAGCTAGTGACACTTCCGAGTGGTGTGGTTGGAGGGCTTTGCGGCACTATGGAACTTGCAGGGTGCGTCTAAGGTTTGCTCGTAAGAGAAAGCAGGCAACCAATTGGACTTGCCGCCCTTCTGCCGCTTGGGTGCCGGCTGCCCTTCTGGCTGCTGATCCTTGACCGTTGCCACCTGTCGGCTGGTGGAAGCCGGTTGGGTGGCCTTCCGCTTGTTGTTGCCTGGCTGCTGTCGCTGATTGGTGTCACCAGCCGGAGTCCGAGGGGCCTGGGATGCCACCTTGCCGGACACATCAACCAGAATTTCCGCCTTCATGGAGGAGTCGGCCGTGGCATGCTTGTCAGCGATGACCAGCAGCTCATCGAGGGTCTCGGGCTCGTCGCAGAGGAGTCGATGCTTGAGGAGGGTGCCCTCTCGGCACCCGGCGGTGAAGTACTCGATTGCCTGCACCTCATGTATGCCCTCGCAGGAATTGCGCAGCTCGGTCCAGCGCGTGAGGTAGTCGCGAGTCGACTCCGTGTGCCCTTGGACGCACAAGGAGAGCTGTCGGGGCTTGGGAGCCCGCTTGTAGGTGCTGGTGAAGTTACGGATGAAGACCTCGGTGAAATCAACCCAGCTGTTGATGTTGCGGGGCTTCAGGTTGTTGAGCCACGTTCGGGCAGTGCCTTGTAGCCTGAGTGGGACGTATTTCACGGCAACGCGCTTGTTGCCGTTTGCTATGCTGACGGCAGTTGAGTAGTCGACCTGCCAGTCCTCCGGCTTCATGGAGCCGGTGTACTTGGGCGTATCTCAAGGGAGGGTGAACCCTTTGGGAAAGGGCTCATCCCGGATTCGTGGGCCGAAGCAAGGCGTACCCAACGCATCTTCTTCTTACAGTGCCAGGGACCGGTTGAGGCGGTCGATCCGATGGCGGGCGTCGTTCTCTCCGACTCCCTCTCGGTGGCCAAGGCGGTCACCGAGTGTCGGGTGCGTGACAGGCGGCGGAGTGGGATATCTTGCTCCGCGAGGCGGGGGAGGCGGAGGATCGCCTCGGTGCTCCACTGCTCGAGGCGGCCGTCTGTGTCACGCTCGATGGAGAGGCGAGTCCGGCTCCGGCTGGCCGCCGGATCGTTGCCTCATTTTCCATGGGTGCCGCCAGTCGGTGTCCGGGAGGTCGCGTCGTGTTCCTGGCGATGGGGCGGCTCTTTGTTCCGCAGGGCGGGATCTTCAGCGCGGCAGCCGGCTTCATGCAATGCAGCGGCCGCGTCTAGGAGCTGCTCGATTCGCTCCGTCATGTGGCGACGCTTGTCGCCCTCGTATTTGTCCAGCTCGTCCGTCACCGCCTAGGCAGCCCGAACATTCTCTGCAAGTGTGGCATATACGGGGCGCTCTGCCCCGAACATGCTGGTGATGGTCCCGCCACGCAGCCGAACCGGGCCAATGCGGCTAGGCCCTCCAGGAGCCGGCGTACCACCGACCGCTCTATCCATCTCGCGCCGATAGGCGTCCGAGAGGCGCCGCACGCTGGCAAGCCGGCCAACGCTCTCGAGAAGCTGGACACGGCATGCCTCCAGCATCTCGGCATCCGCGTCTTCTAGGATGGGCGCCATCAAGTCCCGCAACATCGCATCGAGTGGGTCTCGAGTCTCTCCGTTCGAGCGCTCGCCACTGTTAATGACGAGCACCTCCGTGACGGTGCTCCCGCCGCTGTGCTCGCGAGGAGGCGGCTCATCATAGATCAACACGTTGGTGGGGAACACGTCAAGCGATGCCGTGTCGGAGTCGACGATCATCGGGTCGGTGGAGCCAACAGACTCCAGGTCCACAGCAGGCTCGCTGGTGACGAGAAGCTGGTCGAGGAGGCTCTCGGGGCAGCCAGTGCCTGCACCGGACGCCGGCTCGTCGGAGAGGTGAATCTCACCAACGAGGTCAGCGAGGCAGCTCGCCGCGCAGGCAATCTCCATGCCATGTAGGACGTCGAGGCTGACGCCGTCGGGTGTGCTAGCTTGGCTTCTCTCACTAGGGAGGAATAAGGTTCCCGTCCAGCGTAGGTCTCTGGGAGACGGTGAACCTCGCCCCATGGTGGGCGCCAAATGTCGGGGGGTGGGTGCGACATATGCCAAAGGATGGCTTATCATGGTGGGAGCGAGTAGAACGTCGCCGGTGCCTGGAAGCGGGATAAGGCGTAGACACGTACGCCGTCGGACTATACCCAGGTTGGGGGCTCTCCGTGGAGATAATACCCCTACTCCTGCTCTGCGGGGTCTCCGCATGGTCACTAAGGCACTAGTGATACAAGGTACTCCTTGAGTTGTGCCTAGAGGTAGGAGAAGGCAAGGTGCTCCAAGATCCGAGCTCTGTCACAATTGGATATCCCAAAAGATGTCAAGCAAATACAAAAATTGACTGGATGTGTGGCGGCTCTAAGCCGCTTCATCTCCTGCTTAGGAGAAAAGGCATTACCCCTGTATCGCCTCCTCCGGCGTACCGAACACTTCGAGTGGACGGATGCCGCCACGGCCGGACTCGAAGAAATAAAGGTCATACTGGCAACAAATCCGGTCCTGGCCGCGCCCAACTTGGGCGAACCAATGCTATTATATATCGCGGCAACACATCAAGTTGTAAGCGCGGTACTCGTCGTCGAACGAGAAACGGACGGACACAAGTTCCCTCTTCAAAAACCAGTGTACTACGTATCCACTGTCCTCACTCCATGCAAGTCCCGGTATCCACATTATCAAAAGATAGCGTATGCAGTGTTCATGGCATCCCGGAAGCTCCGACACTACATTCAAGAGTGTTCGATAAAAGTAGCCTCCGAAGTACCTCTCAATGACATTATAAACAACCGCGACGCGACCGGCAGGATTGCAAAATGGGCCATCGAGCTCCTACCATTCGACATAACCTATAAACCACGGCGAGCTATCAAGTCGCAAGTTCTTGTTGGGGAACGTAGTAATTTCAAAAAAATTCCTACGCACACGCAAGATCATGGTGATGCATAGCAACGAGAGGGGAGAGTATTGTCCACGTACCCTCATAGACCGTAAGCGGAAGCGGTATGACAACGCGGTTGATGTAGTCGTATGTCTTCACGATCCCACCGATCCAAGTACAGAACGTACGGCACCTCCGAGTTCAGCGCATGTTCAACTTGATGACGATCCTCGGACTCCGATCCAGCAAAGTGTCGGGGATGAGTTCCGTCAGCACGACGGCGTGGTGACGATGATGATGTTCTACCGGCGCAGGGCTTCGCCTAAAATCCGCGACGACATGACCGAGGTGGAATATGGTGGAGGGGGGCACCGCACACGGCTAAGGAACGATCTTGAAGATCAACTTTGTGTGTTCTAGGGTGCCCCCCTGCCCCCATATATAAAAGAGCAAGGGGGGAGGCCGGCCGGCCCTAGGGGGCGTGCCAAGGAGGAGGATTCCTCCTCCTAGTAGGAGTAGGACTCCCTCTTTCCTACTCCTACTAGGAGGGGGAAAGGAAGGGGGAGAGGGAGAGGGAAAGAGGGGGGTGCCGCCCCCCCCTCTCCTAGTCCAATTCGGACCAGAGGGGGAGGGGGCGCGCGGCCCATCCTGGCTGCCCCTCTCTCTCTCCACTAAAGCCCATAAGGCCCATTACTTCTCCCGGGGGGTTCCGGTAACCCTCCGGCACTCCGGTTTTCACCGAAAACCCCCGGAACACTTCTGGTGTCCGAATATAGTCGTCCAATATATCAATCTTTATGTATCGACCATTTTGAGACTCCTCGTCATGTCCGTGATCACATCCGGGACTCCGAACAAACTTCGGTACATCAAAACTTATAAACTCATAATAAAACTGTCATCGTAACGTTAAGCGTGCGGACACTATGGGTTCGAGAACTATGTAGACATGACCTAGAACTATTCTCGGTCAATAACCAATAGCGGAACCTGGGTTCTCATATTGGCTCCTACATATTCTACGAAGATCTTTATGGGTCAAACCGCATAACAACATACATTGTTCCCTTTGTCATTGTCGGTGTCAAAACCGGCGGATCTCGGGTAGGGGGTCCCGAACTGTGCGTCTAGGCGGATGGTAACTGGAGACAAGGGACATGATGTTTTTTACCCAGGTTCGGGCCCTCTCGATGGAGGTAAAACCCTACTCCTGCTTGATTGATATTGATGATATGGGTAGTACAAGAGTAGATCTAACACGAGATCAAGGAGGCTAAACCCTAGAAGCTAGCCTATGGTATGATTGTTGTAATGTATGTTGTCCTACGGACTAAAGCCCTCTAGTTTATATAGATACCAGGGAGGGCTAGGGTTACACAGAGTCCGTTACAATAGTAGGAGATCTACGTATCCGTATCGCCAAGCTTGCCTTCCACGCCAAGTAAAGTAGCTTCCGGACACGAGCCGAAGTCTTCAATCTTGTATCTTCGTAGTCTTGGAGTCCGGCGGACATTGATAGTCCGGCTGTCCGAACACCCCCTAGTCCAGGACTCCCTCAGTAGCCCCTGAACCAGTCTTCAATGACGATAAGTCCGGCGTGCATAATGTTCGGCATTGCAAGGCGGGTTCCTCCCTTGAATAATCCAGAGAAGATAATGAACACCAGGATAGTGTCCGGCTCTGCAAAATAAATTCCACATTCCATCGCAGAGAGAATAAAATGTACACTTAGTTCAATCTGCTGACGTATTATGCGGCGTGACATCACACCGCCACCAGGCCTTTGTTTGAATCATTATACCACCTCTGCATGAGCAGAGCGGTTTCCTCGGCACGTCCTATCGAAGAAGAGATCGTGTTCCCCTTACTCCAGGATTCTCATCAATACATGCGTGGGTAACCCAATCGCGCCATCAACGGTGACGCTTGGGAGATAAGCGAGTTTTACCAGGCCGGTGGGGGACACATAGGTTGGTCCGCCTATATATAAGGGATAAGGATTCACCTTCTCACCTACGCCTTCTTCCTCCTTTGCTTATCCATCCCCGCGAATTCAAGCTCCAACGCCCGAACTCGCGCATCTCACCTCGACCTTCTCCGAATATGACTGGAGCGGGAGGCAAATGGTTAGCCTCCACCGTCAAGGAGGAGGACATCACCAAACTGCGCAGCGCCGGATACCTTTCCGGCGATATCGCGCATCGGCTGCCCGACGAGGGGCAGCTCATCCCTACCCCTGGGCCTCATGAGAGGGTTGTCTTCCTTCCCCACTTCCTCCGCGGACTGGGCTTTCCGCTCCATCCATTTGTCCGGGGGCTCATGTTTTACTACAGCCTGGATTTCCACGATCTGGCGCCGAACTCTATCCTCAACATCTCGGCGTTTATCGTCGTGTGCGAGGCCTTTCTCTGCATCCGGCCCCACTTCGGCCTGTGGCTCAAGACCTTTAACGTCAAGCCGAAGGTTGTGAAGGGTACGCAAGCGGAATGCGGAGGCGCTATGTTGGGCAAATTGCCCAACGTCCCTTGGCTAGAAGGGACCTTCGTGGACTCCGTCAAGGGGTGGCAATCGGGGTGGTTCTATATCACCGAGCCGCGCAAATCCACATGGGAGGTGGCCCCCGAGTTTAGATCAGGCATCCCCACGCAGCTCACCTCCTGGAAAGAGAAGGGCTTGCAGTGGGGGAATCCGGTGGAGGTGACGGGACTCCGAGCATGTATCAAGAAGATGGTGAGCAATAAGCTCAGGCTCGTCGACGTGGTCCAAGTCATGCTCATCCGGCGGATCCTCCCATGCCAAGAACGGGCATTTAATTTGTGGGAGTTCAATCCGGAACAGCACCAGGCGCTAAACGGGCTCTTCGATACAACATACGAAGGCGCCTGGAGGGTGCTGTTTCAAGGGCGCCGAAGCCCCTACGTCTGCGACCAAAGACCGCGGATTCAGCTCGCAGAATCCAACTGACGAGGTAAGTGATTCAACCCCATTACGGGACACTTGTGATAATTAGATTGACTCTAGTGAGGCTTCACTCTGCCTCTTCCTTTGACAGGAATGGATGGAGAAGGCCAAGCTGCTCATCAGCCCGGCTCCCATGCCAGAAGACCCAGCGAACGCCCGTTTAATAGGGCTGCTGGTTCCGGCACCGCACGTGGTGCCGGAGAAGAAGGCCAAGAAGGTGGCCGCGGGGACTCGAAAGAGTTCCCACAATCAGGCGTCTGACGACGACGAGGATTCCTCCTCCGAAGACGAGGAGGAGGAGTACTCTCTCCCAGAGGAGGGAGAGAAGAAAAGGAAGGCTTCCCCCATCGGGGGGGGCCGAAGGGTCCAAGAGGTAGAGAACTATCCCCCCGGACAGTTCCGCCAACATCAGCGTTGGTGAGGATGAGCGGCCTCCAACGGCCAGGCGTCCGGCAAGATCGTAAGTATCCGGATCCTTGATGTGTAATTTCTTTTATGTTGCGAAGTATCCTTCTAACGCCGCATTCTGCCTGTAGTCCGGCCAATGATGATCTCCCCGACTCATCGAGTGGGTCATTGGCCTCGTCGGATGTGAATTCCATCCCGACAGCCTCCAACCCACGCGCCAACGATGACGCCGAAGTGAGATCCCAAAGAGGGACTCATCAGGAGGAGGCTCCGGAGGCGCCGTCGGGCAGCCTCCCGGACTTCGTGCCGGACTCTACATCGGAACCCGCAGTGGTTCCAGAGTCCGGCAAGCGGCCCCTTCGAAAGAAGGGCAGGACCGTGACACCGGCGGCCTCCGTCCAGCCGGAGGCGCCGGATAACCTGCTGGAAGCGCTTAAAGGCGCTTCCATCGAGGAAGAACACCGCACCATCATGAGTGCGGTGATTGAGAAGGTTCAGCTCGCGAAAAGCGGGCTGACCGAAGCCTGCAGTAGCCTTTTAACAGGCTT
Source organism: Triticum timopheevii (assembly GCA_963921465.1). NCBI lineage: Eukaryota > Viridiplantae > Streptophyta > Magnoliopsida > Poales > Poaceae > Triticum > Triticum timopheevii. The sequence continues at coordinate 189,116,759 of OY997266.1, read as the reverse complement.
TGAGGTAAGAAGTTAAAATTATGTAATATAATACCGCATAGACAGTAGCCCCTGATGCTTGGTTCGGTGTTTAGAAAGAAAAGCCGGACTAAGGATCTATAACAAGATATACCCAGGGTTGCCTAAAATATGTCAATATGGGTTTGCAGGCTGCACTGCTGACCTCTACCGCACTAACGGCGGAGATTGACGTGCTGAAAAAGAATCTCGAGCGGTTCGAGCAAGAGCTCGGCCATGCAAAGAAGCAGCTCGAGGAAAAAGAAAGTGAGTAACACCTCTTTGAATAAGTACCTTACAGAAAAGGATTTTGGTTGCGAATAAAATTGACAAGGATAATATGTGCATTGCAGGGGCCACTAACGAGGTGGCAACCCTGAAGGATGCTGTGTCCGCGGCCGAACACAATGCGGCCGCGGAACGGGTTGAGCGAGAAAAGCAAGAGGCGCGGGTGGCGGAAGTTCGGCAAGAGCTCCAGGTTCTCATGAAAAAACATGAGAGTTTGGAGCGTGACTCCAAGACTCGAGAGTCCGAGCTTGCCTCGGCTCTCGAAAGTGCCAAGTCCGCCAAGGCCGAGGCCCATAAGGCCCTTCAGGAGGTTGAGGACATAAAGAAGATAGCGGCGGGTAAGGCGTTTTTCATGCAAATCAGGCATGTTAATGTGAACTACCGGACACTTACCCGAATTCGGCGCTCTCCAGGGGCATTTGCAGATCTGCCGCATAGTGCGGCTGATGCCGCCGCATTCTATCGTGGCAAGGAGGGGAGCTCGACGGAGAAGGTCTTCTAGTCTCAGTATACTGAGGTCGGCCATCCGGTGCCCCCAAGCGACCAGCTGAAGCAGCTGATCGAACTCCACAAAGTAGCTGAGGAGGCCATGAAGGGCCTCATAGTCCGGCTGTGGCCTAGACAGGCCATGCCTGGTAGCTACTTTGGCCTCGTGCTGCGGCTGGTGGATGCATGCCCTAGGCTGGATGTAGTCAAGCGCTCTGCCTGTATCGAAGGTGCTCGTCGGGCCCTTGCCCGCATAAAGGTGCAATGGGGTAAATTGGATGCGGAGAAGCTTCTCACGGACCCACCGCCACCGGGCAAGGAGTATCGCACGCCGGAGAAGTATTATAATGTTGTCCTGAAGGGATCCTGCAATATTGCAGATGAGTGCTCCCGAAATGTAATCTTTGAGTGAACTCGCTGTGTATTTATCCCGTGCGCTGAAAACTTCGTTCATATGCACCATGAGCAACGCTTGTTTAATTTAAAATATTACCTTCTGTGCGGCCGTTTACAAAATCTGAGAGATGGCAAGTCGTTGGCTTCAGCCCCCAAGCCACAAGTGCTGGGGTGTTCGGTGATAAACTTGAGCACTCTTGTTCCCATATTTGGGTCCATCTAGGGAGGCGCTCAACACGACGAACAGGGCAACCGGACTTATAATGCTTGAACACTCTCACTTAGCCATAGAATTCTATAATTTTAAATTTCGGCGAAGCCCCTGGTATTCGGAAGACCGAATCCGGGGCGCTATCCACGCCTTCATCGGACATAATCCGGAACTTCGCTCGAAGCGGCGTGAGTCTTTAAGGACCCGAAAAAACCTCTCGAACAGCGACCAGTCTCTCGCCTTATCATGCCGTTCAGTTTTAGCTTTCTCCACTGAGGCGTTAACCCGGCTCAACCGGGGCGCAATCGCAGTGGTTCTCCCAGTGCTACCTTAGCCGACGGAACGGAAACGTAAGGAGCCAAACATGGGAGCCGGGCAGCCGATTCATATAATGCTATAAGTTCGGGGTGCCGCACTTGTGAAAGTGTTCGGACTTTATCACACCATAAAGTGGGGAACATAAGCCCCTGGTATATTATGCCGTACCAAAACTATACGGGTGCCAGAATGTCATATAATGAACATATATATAAAATGTAATGCAATTGCGATCATAAAGGTGCTGCATTATTAATGAAAGAAAAAGTCTGCTAGTAGAGCGGACTGATACAAATAGTGCGGTAAGCAAGGGATTTGGACTAAATAAACATGTCCCCCTCCAGGGATGGGCTGTGGATTTGGTTTATATAATTGAATTTAATGCTCGTAATTGAGACCACCTGAGTATTCAATGCGGCCTTCTTAAGTCCCTGACTGTTGCATCATGAGTTCGGCAAGTTCACCGCCGGACAGGGCTTCTGGTTAATAGAGTCCTGTGTACAAAAAATAAGAAAAATAATAATAATAAAAAAGAGGCACATTTGCGAGCCCCTGGTGTGGTCGAACCGCACTCTGGGTCCGTTGTGATCGTGCCCCCTCCCCTGTGCCCATGGTATCTCCAAAGCGAAATGATGTACGCGGAGTGTTATTCTTGCGATCATACGCGGGTGAGGGTTGGGGCCGCATTGCTACGCATGCTCTGATCACGCCAGGTGGTCTTGGTTGATATTGCTCCGGGCGCGCTTTGCTGTATCCGGCCGTTTAACGGCCGGGCTCGAGAATTGCCTTAAAAGGCTGCTCTGTACTTCTGCCGCGAGAGCCGCTGTGTGTTCCTCCGTTCGGAGGGAGCGTTTCGTATTTCCATTGACCGTGATGACTCCGCGAGGGCCTGGCATCTTGAGCTTTAGGTATGCATAGTGCGGCACCACGTTGAATTTGGCAAACGCGGTTCGTTCGAGCAGAGCGTGATAGCCGCTGCGAAACGGGACTATGTCAAAGACTAACTCTTCGCGGAAATTATTCGGGGATCCGAAGACCACTTCCAGTGTGACTGAGCCTGTACAGTTCGCTTCCACTCCTGGTATGACACCTTTAAAGGTTGTCTTTGTAGGTTTAATCCTTGATGGGTCTATGCCCATTTTGCGCACTGTATCCTGATAAAGCAGGTTCAGGCTACTGCCGCCATCCATCAGGACTCTCGTGAGGTGAAACCCATCGACGATTGGGTCTAAGACCAATGCGGCGAATCCGCCATGGCGTATGCTGGTCGGACAAGAGGACCATGGGTTGAACTTTGGGGCGACTGGCTCCATCGCATAGACGTCCCTTAGTGCGCGTTTCCTCTCCCTCTTGGGTATATGGGTCGCGTATATCATATTCACCGTCCGTACTTGTGGGTGAAAACCCTTCTGTCCTCTGTTGTTCGGCGGCCGGGTCTCTTCCTCGTCATCGGTATTTAGCCCCTTGTCATTGTTTTCGGCAATTAACTTGCCGGCCTGCTTGAATACCCAGCAATCTCTATTGGTGTGGTTAGCTGGCTTTTCAGGGGTGCCATGTATTTGGCATGAGCGGTCGAGTATTCGGTCCAAATTGGACGGACCCGGAACGGTTCTTTTAAATGGCTTCTTCCGTTGACCGGGTTTAGAGCCTCGGAATCCGGCATGGACTGTCGTATCCTCCTTATCATCGTCGTTAATTCGGCGCTTGTTTTTATTTCGACGTGACCTGCCGTTGTTGTCCTTAGTATCCGGACTGCCAGAATTTTTACGGAGATTGTTGCTGCGGGCTAGCCAGCTGTCCTCTCCCGCACAAAAGCGGGTCATTAACGATGTGATGGCTGCCATGGATTTCGGCTTTTCCTGCCCGAGGTGCCAGGCTAGCCATTCGTCCTGGATATTATGTTTGAAGGTTGCGAGGGCCTCTGCGTCCGGACAATCGACGATTTGATTTTTCTTTGTCAAGAACCGCGTCCAGAGTTGCCTGGCCGATTCGTCTGGCTGCTGAATGATGTGGCTGAGGTCATCGGCGTCTGGTGGTCGCACATATGTGCCTTGGAAGTTATCAAGGAATGCGTCCAGGTCCTTCCAACACCCAATTGACTCTGCGGGCAGGCTATTAAGCCAATGCTGAGCTGGTCCTCTAAGCTTGAGTGGGAGGTATTTTATGGCGTGGAGATCATCGCCGCGGGCCATATGGATGTGGAGAAGATAGTCTTCGATCCACACCGCGGGGTCTGTTGTGCCATCGTAAGATTCGATGTTTACGGGTTTAAACCCTTCGGGGATCTGATGATCCATTACTTCGTCAGTTAAGCATAACGGGTGTGCGGCGCCCCTGTATTGAGCAATATCGCGACGCAGCTCGAGAGAGCGCAGTCTGCTGTGTTCGGCCCGGCCAGGGTTATTGTATCCGGCACGACGGTATTCGTCATGGGTCGTAGGGCGCCCACGTGATCCATAGATGGATCTGGATTGCCTTGCTTTGTCCTCCAATATGTCTCGCAAGTCCGGCGCGTTCCCTCTTGGCTTCGTACTTTTGGAGCGATGCCGGGGTATGGTCTTGGCTGGGGGCCTGGATGCCTCTCTGTCACGACCATGGGGTGGTCGGTCAGCCATATCGTGCGCTGGTGATGGATGTATGTATGCTTCCTCCTCTAATCGGGGGAGCAGCTTGCGTTTTGGGTAACTTTTGGAGGGACGTTCGAGTTTATACTCTTCGGCCGCGAGGACCTCGGTCCATCGATCGGCTAGCAGGTCCTAATCATCTTGAAGCTGCTGCTGCTTTTTCTTTAGGTTGTTTGCTGTGGCGATAAGCCTGCGCTTGAAGCGCTCTTGTTCAACGGGATCCTCGGGTACGACGAATTCGTCATTGTTGAGGCTTGCTTCGTCTTTGGAGGGAGGCATATAATCATGATCCTCAACCTCTTCATCCGCCGCCCCCTCATGAGGGCTTGCTTCTGCATCCTCCTGCGCTGAGTCTTGCGGGAGGGGATTGTCTTCGGCACTCTCGGGAGAGTTATTATCTCCTGTGCCAGAATCTCTGTTTTTGCTGTGGCGAGATTTAGAGCGGCGCCGCTGACGCCGGCGCTTTGGCTGTTTCTTTAAGGAATCTGCCTCCGTTGTTCCTTCGCCGTCCCCATCTTTTGGGGTATCCACCATGTATACGTCATATGATGAGGTGGCCTTCCAGTGCCCTGTGGGCGCTGGTTCCTGTTCGTCTCCGGCATCGTCTTCCATAGCGTTGATGTCTTCGGAGTCGTAGTCTAGCATGTCGGTTAAATCGTCGACAGTGGCTACAAAGTGGGTGGTGGGTGGGCTCTGAATTTCTTCGTCGTCCGCATCCCAACCATCCTGGCCATAATCCGGCCAGGACTCTCCTCATAACGAGAGATGCTTTAGTGAATTTAAGATATCGCCGAAAGGCGAGGATTGAAAGATGTCCGCGGCGGTGAATTCCATAACCGGCGCCCAATCTGGATCGATTGGTAGGGGCGCGGGAGGTTCGGAGTACGGCGAGGAGTCCGGCGCCTCGGAATCACGAGTTTCGCAGGGGACAAGATTGGTGTTCGGCTCCATCGCCGTGGATGTTCAAGCCCCCGGGGCGGCGTCTATCCACCAGCCCTCGATCTGGGCGATCGGCTCCGGGCTAATGGCCGGAGCGGATTCGTGTGCGGCCACCAAAGCACTGTTCAGCGGCAGAGCTAGATCATGCCCATCGTCGCAGTGCGGCGCGCTTGGCTGTGGCTCGAGTCCATCGAGGATCAAACCTCCTCGGACATTGGCCGTGAAGTTTAAGCTTCCAAATCTGACCTGACGGCCAGGGGCGTAGCTTTCGATCTGCTCCAGATGGCCAAGTGAATTGGCCCGCAGTGCGAAGCCGCCGAATACGAAGATGTGTCCGGGGAGGAAAGTCTCACCCTGGACAGCGTTGCAGGTTGAAGATGCCATCAAGCCTATCGGTGACGACACAGAGGAACTCTCAATGAAAGCACCAATGTTGGTGTCAAAACTGGCGGATCTCGGGTAGGGGGTCCCGAACTGTGCGTCTAGGCGGATGGTAACAGGAGACAAGGGACACGATGTTTTTTACCCAGGTTCGGGCCCTCTCGATGGAGGTAAAACCCTACTCCTGCTTGATTGATATTGATGATATGGGTAGTACAAGAGTAGATCTACCACGAGATCAAGGAGGCTAAACCCTAGAAGCTAGCCTATGGTATGATTGTTGTAATGTATGTTGTCCTACGGACTAAAGCCCTCCGGTTTATATAGATACCGGGGAGGGCTAGGGTTACACAGAGTCGGTTACAATAGTAGGAGATCTACGTATCTGTATCGCCAAGCTTGCCTTCCACGCCAAGTAAAGTACCTTCCGGACACGAGCCGGAGTCTTCAATCTTTTATCTTCGTAGTCTTGGAGTCTGGCGGACATTGATAGTCCGGCTGACCGAACACCCCCTAGTCCAGGACTCCCTCAGTCATCGATATGTTACTTGCCCGAGATTCGATCGTCGGTATCTCAATACCTAGTTCAATCTCGTTACCGGCAAGTCTCTTTACTCGTTACGTAATGCATCATCCTGCAACTAACTCATTAGTCACATTGCTTGCAAGGCTTATAGTCATGTGCATTACCGAGAGGGCCCAGAGATACCTCTCCGACAATCGGAGTGACAAATCCTAATCTCGAAATACGCCAACCCAACATGTACCTTTGGAGACACCTGTAGTACTCCTTTATAATCACCCAGTTACGTTGTGACATTTGGTATCACCCAAAGTGTTCCTCCGGTAAACGGGAGTTGCATAATCTCATAGTTACAGGAACATGTATAAGTCATGAAGAAAGCAATAGCAACATACTAAACAATCAAGTGCTAGGCTAACGGAATGGGTCATGTCAATCACATCATTCTCCTAATGATGTGATCCCATTAATCAAATGAGAACACATGTCTATGGTTAGGAAACATAACCATCTTTGATTAATGAGCTAGTCAAGTAGAGGCATACTAGTGACTATATGTTTGTCTATGTATTCACACATGTATCATGTTTCCGGTTAATACGATTCTAGCATGAATAATAAACATTTATCATTATATGAGGAAATAAATAATAACTTTATTATTGCCTCTAGGGCATATTTCCTTCAGTCTGCCACTTGCACTAGAGTCAATAATCTAGATTACACAGTAATAATTCTAACACCCATGGAGTCTTGGTGCTGATCATGTTTTGCTCGTGAAAGAGGCTTAGTCAACGGGTCTGCAACATTCAGATCCGTATGTATCTTGCAAATCTCTATGTCTCCCACCTGGACTTGGTCCCAGATGGAATTGAAGCGTCTCTTGATGTGCTTGGTCCTCTTGTGAAATCTGGATTCCTTTGCCAAGGCAATTGCACTAGTATTGTCACAGAAGATCTTCATTGGTCCCGATGCACTAGGTATGACACCTAGATCGGAAATGAACTCCTTCATCCAGACTCCTTCATTTGCTGCTTCCGAAGCAGCTATGTACTCCGCTTCACATGTAGATCCCGCCACGACGCTTTGTTTAGAACTGCACCAACTTACAGCTCCACCGTTTAATAAAAACACGTATCCGGTTTGCGATTTAGAATCGTCCGGATCAGTGTCAAAGCTTGCATCGACGTAACCATTTACGACTAGCTCTTTGTCACCTCCATATACGAGAAACATATCCTTAGTCCTTTTCAGGTATTTCAGGATGTTCTTGACCGCTGTCCAGTGATCCACTCCTGGATTACTTTGGTACCTTCCTGTCAAGCTTATTGCTAAGCACACGTCAAGTCTGGTACACAGCATTGCATACATGATAGAGCCTATGGCTGAAGCATAGGGAACATCTTTCATTTTCTCTCTATCTTCTGCTGTGGTCAGGCATTGAGTCTGACTCAACTTCACACCTTGTAGTACTGGCAAGAACCATTTCTTTGCCTGATCCATTTTGAACTTTTTCAAAACTTTATCAAGGTATGTGCTTTGTGAAAGTCCTATTAAGCATCTTGATCTATCTCTATAAATCTTGATGCACAATATGTAAGCAGCTTCACCGAGGTCTTTCATATAAAAACTTTTATTCAAGTATCCCTTTATGCTATCCAGAAATTCTATATCATTTCCAATTAATAATATGTCATCTACATATATATCAGAAATGCGACAGAGATCCCACTCACTTTCTTGTAAATACAGGCTTCTCCAAATGTCTGTATAAAACCATATGCTTTGATCACACTATCAAAGCATTTATTCCAACTTTGAGATGCTTGCACGAGTCCATAAATGGATCGCTGGAGCTTGCACACTTTGTTAGCACCTTTTGGATCAACAAAACCTTCTGGTTGCATCATATACAACTCTTCTTCCAGAAATCCATTCAAGAATACAGCTTTGACATCCATTTGCCAAATTTCATAATCATAAAATGCAGCAATTGCTAACATGATTCGGACGGACTTAAGCATCGCTATGGGTGAGAAAGTCTCATCGTAGTCAACCCCTTGAACTTGTCGAAAACCTTTCGCAACAAGTCGAGCTTTATAGACAGTTACATTACCATCAGCGTCAGTCTTCTTCTTAAAGATCCATTTATTCTCAATGGCTTGCCGATCATCGGGCAAGTCAACCAAAGTCCATACTTTGTTTTCATACATGGATCCCATCTCAGATTTCATGGCCTCTAGCCATTTTGCGGAATCTGGGCTCATCATCGCTTCCTCATAGTTCGTAGGTTCATCATGGTCAAGTAACATGACTTCCAGAATAGGATTACCGTACCACTCTGGTGCGGATCTTACTCTGGTAAACCTACGAGGTTTAGTAGAAACTTGATCTGAAGTTTCGTGATTAATATCATTAGATTCCTCACTAATTGGTGTAGTTGTCACAGGAACCGGTTCTTGTGATGAACTACTTTCCAATAAGGGAGTAGGTACAGTTACCTCATCAAGTTCTACTTTCCTCCCACTCACTTCTTTTGAGAGAAACTCCTTCTCTAGAAAGGATCCGAATTTAGAAACGAAAATCTTGCCCTCAGATCTGTGATAGAAGGTGTACCCAACAGTCTCTTTTGGGTATCCTATGAAGACACATTTCTCCGATTTGGGTTCGAGCTTATCTGGTTGAAGTTTCTTCACATAAGCATCGCAGCCCCAAACTTTAAGAAACGACAACTTTGGTTTCTTGCCAAACAACAGTTCGTAAGGCATCGTCTCAACGGATTTTGGTGGTGCCCTATTTAACGTGAATGCGGCCGTCTCTAAAGCATAACCCCAAAATGATAGCGGTAAATCAGTAAGAGACATCATAGATCGCACCATATCTAGTAAAGTACGATTACGACGTTCGGACACACCATTTCGTTGTGGTGTTCCGGATGGCGTGAGTTGCGAAACTATTCCGCATTGTCTCAAATGTAAACCAAACTCGTAACTCAAATATTCTCCTCCACGATCACATCGTAGAAATTTTATTTTCTTGTTACGATGATTTTCCACTTCACTCTAAAATTCTTTGAACTTTTCAAATGTTTCAGACTTGTGTTTCATTAAGTAGATATACCCATATCTGCTTAAATCATCTGTGAAGGTGGGAAAATAACGATACCCGCCGTGAGCCTCAACATTCATTGGACCACAAACATCAGTATGTATGATTTCCAACAAACCAGTTGCTCGCTCTATAGTTCTGGAGAACGGCATTTTAGTCATCTTGCCTATGAGGCACGGTTCGCAAGTACCAAGTGATTCATAATCAAGTGGTTCCAAAAGCCCATCAGTATGGAGTTTCTTCATGCGCTTTATACCAATATGACCTAAACGACAGTGCCACAGATAAGTTGCATTATCATTATAAACTCTGCATCTTTTGGCTTCAACACTATGAATATGTGTATCACTACTATCGAGATTCAATAAAAATAGACCACTCTTCAAGTGTGCATGACCATAAAAGATATTACTCATATAAATAGAACAACCATTATTCTGTGACTTAAATGAATAACCGTCTCGCATCAAACAAGATCCAGATATAATGTTCATGCTCAACGCTGGCACCAAATAACAATTATTTAGGTCTAAAACTAATCCCGATGGTAGATGTAGAGGTAGCGTGCCGACCGCGATCACATCGACTTTGGAACCATTTCCCACGCGCATCGTCACCTCGTCCTTAGCCAATCTTCGCTTAATCCGTAGTCCCTGTTTCGAGTTGCAAATGTTAGCAACAGAACCAGTATCAAATACCCAGGTACTACTGCGAGCATTAGTAAGGTACACATCAATAACATGTATATCACATATACCTTTGTTCACTTTGCCATCCTTCTTATCCGCCAAATACTTGGGGCAGTTCCGCTTCCAGTGTCCAGTATGCTTGCAGTAGAAGCACTCAGTCTCAGGCTTAGGTCCAGACTTGGGTTTCTTCTCTTGAGCAGCAACTTGTTTGCTGCTCTTTTTGAAGTTCCCCTTCTTCTTCCCTTTGCCCTTTTTCTCGAAACTGGTGGTCTTGTTGACCATCAACACTTGATGCTCCTTCTTGATTTCTACCTCCGCGGCTTTTAGCATTGCGAAGAGCTCGGGAATAGTCTTGTCCATCCCTTGCATATTATAGTTCATCACGAAGCTCTTGTAGCTTGGTGGCAGTGATTGAAGAATTCTGTCAATGACACTATCATCAGGAAGATTAACTCCTAGTTGAATCAAGTGATTATTATACCCAGACATTTTGAGTATGTGTTCACTGACAGAACTATTCTCCTCCATCTTGCAGCTATAGAACTTATTAGAGACTTCATATCTCTCAACTCGGGCATTTGCTTGAAATATTAACTTCAACTCCTGGAACATCTCATATGCTCCATGACGTTCAAAACGTCATTGAAGACCCGGTTCTAAGCCGTAAAGCATGGCACACTGAACTATCGAGTAGTCATCAGCTTTGCTCTGCCAGACGTTCTTAACATCGCCAGTTGTATCAGCAGCAGGCCTGGCATCCAGCGGTGCTTCCAGGACGTAATTCTTCTGTGCAGCAATGAGGATAATCCTCAGGTTACGGACCCAGTCCATGTAATTGCTACCATCATCTTTCAACTTTGCTTTCCCAAGGAATGCATTAAAATTCAACGGAACAACAGCACGAGCCATCTATCTACAACAAACATGGATAAGCAAAATACTATCAGGTACTAAGTTCATGATAAATTTAAGTTCAATTAATCATATTACTTAAGAACTCCCACTTAGATAGACATCCCTCTAATCCTCTAAGTGATTACATGATCCATATCAACTACACCATGTCCGATCGTCACGTGAGATGGAGTAGTTTCAACGGTGAACATCAATATGTTGCTCATATCTACTATATGATTCACGCTCAACCTTTCAGTCTCCGTGTTCCGAGGCCATATCTGTTATATGCTAGGCTCGTCAAGTTTAACCTGAGTATTCCACGTGTGCAACTGTTTTGCACCCGTTGAATTTGAACGTAGAGCCTATCACACCCGATCGTCATGTGGTGTCTCAGCACGAAGAACTTTCGCAACGGTGCATACTCAGGGAGAACACTTCTTGATAATTTTAGTGAGAGATCATCTTAAAATGCTACCGTCAATCAAAGCAAGATAAGACGCATAAAGTATAAACATCACATGCAATCAATATAAGTGATATGATATGGCCATCATCATCTTGTGCTTGTGATCTCCATCTTCAAAGCACCGTCATGATCACCATCTTCACCGGCGCGACACCTTGATCTCCATCGTAGCATCGTTGTCGTTACGCCATCTATTGCTTCTATGACTATCGCTAACGCTTAGTAATAAAGTAATGCAATTGCAGGGCGTTTGCATTTCATACAATAAAGCGACAACCATATGGCTCCTGCCAGTTGCCGATAACTTCGGTTACAAAACATGATCATCTCATACAATAAAATATAGCATCACGTCTTGACCATATCACATCACAACATGCCTTGCAAAAACAAGTTAGACGTCCTCTACTTTGTTGTTGCAAATTTTACGTGGCTGCTACGGGCTGAGCAATAACCGTTCTTACCTACGCATCAAAACCACAACGATAGTTCATCAAGTTAGTGCTGTTTTAACCTTCGCAAGGACCGGGCGTAGCCACACTCGATTCAGCTAAAGTGAGAGAGACAGACACCCGCCGGTCACCTTTAAGCACGAGTGCTCATAACGGTGAAACCAGTCTCGCGTAAGCGTACACGTAATGTCAGTCCGGGCCGCTTCATCTCACAATACCGCTGAGCCAAAGTATGACATGCTGGTAAGCAATATGACTTGTATCGCCCACAACTCACTTGTGTTCTACTCATGCATATGACATCTACGCATAAAACCAGGCTCTGATACCACTGTTGGGGAACGTAGTAATTTCAAAAAAATTCCTACGCACACGCAAGATCATGGGGATGCATAGCAATGAGAGGGGAGAGTATTTTCCACGTACCCTCGTAGACCATAAGCGGAAGAGGTATGACAACGCGGTTGATGTAGTCGTACGTCTTCACGATCCGACCGATCCAAGTATCGAACGTACGGCACCTCTGAGTTCAGCACACGTTCAGCTCGATGACGAACCCCGGACTCCGATCCAGCAAAGTGTCGGCGATGAGTTCGTCAGCACGATGGCGTGGTGACGATGATGATGTTCTACCGGCGCAAGGCTTCGCCTAACTCCGCGACGATATGACCGAGGTGGAATATGGTCGAGGGGGGCACCGCACACGGCTAAGGAATGATCTTGAAGATCAACTTTGTGTGTTCTAGGGTGCCCCCCTGCCCCCGTATATAAAGGAGCAAGGGGGGAGGCCGGCCGGCCCTAGGGGGCGCGCCAAGGAGGAGTCCTCCTCCTAGTAGGAGTACGACTCCCTCTTTCTTACTCCTACTAGGAGGGGGAAAGGAAGGGGGAGAGGGGGAGGGAAAGATGGGGGCGCCGCCCCCCCTCTCCTAGTCCAATTCGGACCAGAGGGGGAGGGAGCGCGCGGCTCATCCTGGCTGCTCCTCTCTCTCTCCACCAAAGCCCATAAGGCCCATTACTTCTCCCGGGGGGGTTCCGGTAACCCTCCGGCACTCCGGTTTTCTCCGAAAACCCCCGGAACACTTTCGGTGTCCGAATATAGTCGTCCAATATATCAATCTTTATGTCTCGACCATTTCGAGACTCCTCGTCATGTCTGTGATCACATCCGGGACTCTGAACAAACTTCGGTACATGAAAACTTATAAACTCATAATAAAACTGTCATCATAACGTTAAGCGTGCGGACCCTACGTGTTCGAGAACTATGTAGACATGACCTAGAACTATTCTCGGTCAATAACCAATAGCGGAACCTGGATGCTCATATTGGCTCCTACATATTCTACGAAGATCTTTATTGGTCAAACCGCATAACAACATACGTTGTTCCCTTTGTCATCGGTATGTTACTTGCCCGAGATTCGATCGTCGGTATCTCAATACCTAGTTCCATCTCGTTACCGGCAAGTCTCTTTACTCGTTACGTAATGCATCATCCCGCAACTAACTCATTAGTCACATTGCTTGCAAGGCTTATAGTGATGTGCATTAGCGAGAGGGCCCAGAGATACCTCTCCGACAATCGGAGTGACAAAACCTAATCTCGAAATACGCCAACCCAACATGTACCTTTGGAGACACCTGTAGTACTCCTTTATAATCACCCAGTTACTTTGTGATGTATATTTGGTAGCACCCAAAGTGTTCCTCCGGTAAACAGGAGTTGCATAATCTCATAGTTACAGGAACATGTATAAGTCATGAAGAAAGCAATAGCAACATACTAAATGATCAAGTGCTAGGCTAACGGAATGGGTCATGTCAATCACATTATTCTCCTAATGATGTGATCCCATTAATCAAATGACAACACATGTCTATGCTTAGGAAACATAACCATCTTTGATTAATGAGCTAGTCAAGTAGAGGCATACTAGTGACTATATGTTTGTCTATGTATTCACACATGTATCATGTTTCCGGTTAATACAATTCTAGCATGAATAATAAACATTTATCATTATATGAGGAAATGAATAATAACTTTATTATTGCCTCTAGGGCATATTTCCTTCTGTCTCCCACTTGCACTAGAGTCAATAATATAGATTACATAGTAATGATTCTAACACCCATGGAGTCTTGGTGCTGATCATGTTTTGCTCGTGAAAGAGGCTTAGTCAACGGGTCTGCAACATTCAGATCCGTATGTATCTTGCAAATCTCTATGTCTCCCACCTGGACTTGGTCCCGGATGGAATTGAAGCGTCTCTTGATATGCTTGGTCCTCTTGTGAAATCTGGATTCCTTTGCCAAGGCAATTGCACCAGTATTGTCACAAAAGATCTTCATTGGTCCCGATGCACTAGGTATGACACCTAGATCGGAAATGAACTCCTTCATCCAGACTCCTTCATTTGCTGCTTCCGATGCAGCTATGTACTCCGCTTCACATGTAGATCCCGCCACGACACTTTGTTTAGAACTGCACCAACTTACAGCTCCACCGTTTAATAAAAACACGTATCCGGTTTGCGATTTAGAATCGTCCGGATCAGTGTCAAAGCTTGCATCGACGTAACCATTTACGACTAGCTCTTTGTCACCTCCATATACGAGAAACATATCCTTAGTCCTTTTCAGGTATTTCAGGATGTTCTTGACCCCTGTCCAGTGATCCACTCCTGGATTACTTTGGTACCTTCCTGTCAAGCTTATTGCTAAGCACACGTCAGGTCTGGTACACAACATTGCATACATGATAGAGCCTATGGCTGAAGCATAGGGAACATCTTTCATTTTCTCTCTATCTTCTACTGTGGTCGGGCATTGAGTCTGACTCAACTCCACACCTTGTAGTACGGGCAAGAACCCTTTCTTTGCCTGATCCATTTTGAACTTTTTCAAAACTTTATCAGGGTATGTGCTTTGTGAAAGTCCTATTAAGCGTCTTGATCTATCTCTATAAATCTTGATGCCCAATATGTAAGCAGCTTCACCGAGGTCTTTCATAGAAAAACTTTTATTCAAGTATCCCTTTATGCTATCCAGAAATTCTATACCATTTCCAATTAATAATATGTCATCTACATATAATATCAGAAATGCTACAGAGCTCCCACTCACTTTCTTGTAAATACAGGCTTCTCCAAATGTCTGTATAAAACCATATGCTTTGATCACACTATCAAAGCGTTTATTCCAACTCCGAGATGCTTGCACCAGTCCATAAATGGATCGCTGGAGCTTGCACACTTTGTTAGCACCTTTTGGATCAACAAAACCTTCTGGTTGCATCATATACAACTCTTCTTCCAGAAATCCATTCAAGAATGCAGTTTTGACATCCATTTGCCAAATTTCATAATCATAAAATGCAGCAATTGCTAACATGATTCTGACAGACTTAAGCATCGCTACGGGTGAGAAAGTCTTATCGTAGTCAACCCCTTGAACTTGTCGAAAACCTTTCGCAACAAGTCGAGCTTTATAGACAGTTACATTACCATCAGCGTCAGTCTTCTTCTTAAAGATCCATTCATTCTCAATGGCTTGCCGATCATCGGGCAAGTCAACCAAAGTCCATACTTTGTTCTCATACATGGATCCCATCTCAGATTTCATGGCCTCTAGCCATTTTGCGGAATCTGGGCTCATCATCGCTTCCTCATAGTTCATAGGTTCATCATGGTCAAGTAACATGACTTCCAAAATAGTATTACCGTACCACTCTGGTGCGGATCTTACTCTGGTAGACCTACGAGGTTCAGTAGAAACTTGATCTGAAGTTTCATGATCAATATCATTAGATTCCTCACTAATTGGTGTAGTTGTCACAGGAACCGGTTCTTGTGATGAACTACTTTCCAATAAGGGAGCAGGTACAGTTACCTCATCAAGTTCTACTTTCCTCCCACTCACTTCTTTAGAGAGAAACTCCTCTAGAAAGGATCCGAATTTAGCAACGAAAATCTTGCCCTCAGATCTGTGATAGAAGGTGTACCCAACAGTCTCTTTTGGGTGTCCTATGAAGACACATTTCTCCGATTTGGGTTCGAGCTTATCTGGTTGAAGTTTCTTCACATAAGCATCGCAGCCCCAATCTTTAAGAAACGACAACTTTGGTTTCTTGCCAAACCCCAGTTCATGAGGCGTCATCTCAACGGATTTTGATGGTGCCCTATTTAGCGTGAATGCAGCCGTCTCTAAAGCATAACCCCAAAATAATAGCGGTAAATCAGTAAGAGACATCATAGATCGCACCATATCTAGTAAAGTACGATTACGACGTTCGGGCACAGCATTTGTTGTGGTGTTCCGGGTGGCGTGAGTTGCGAAACTATTCCGCATTGTTTCAAATGTAAACCAAACTCGTAACTCAAATATTCTCCTCCACAATCAGATCGTAGAAATTTTATTTTCTTGTTACGATGATTTTCCACTTCACTCTGAAATTCTTTGAACTTTTCAAATGTTTCAGACTTGTGTTTCATTAAGTAGATATACCCATATCTGCTCAAATCATCTATGAAGGTGAGAAAATAACGATACCCGCCGCGAGCCTCAACATTCATTGGACCACAAACATCAGTATGTATGATTTCCAACAAACCAGTTGCTCGCTCCATAGTTCCGGAGAACGGCGTTTTAGTCATCTTGCCTATGAGGCACGGTTCGCAAGTACCAAGTGATTCATAATCAAGTGATTCCAAAAGCCCATCAGTAGGGAGTTTCTTCATGCGCTTTATACTGATATGACCTAAACGGTACTGCCACAAATAAGTTGCACTATCATTATCAACTCTGCATCTTTTGGCTTCAACACTATGAATATGTGTATCACTACTATCTAGATTCAATAAAAATATACCACTCTTCAAGGGTGCATGACCATAAAAGATATTACTCATATAAATAGAACAACCATTATTCTCTAACTTAAATGAATAACCGTCTCGCATCAAACAAGATCCAGATATAATGTTCATGCTCAACGCTGGCACCAAATAACAATTATTTAGGTCTAAAAGTAATCCTGATGGTAGATGTAGAGGTAGCATGCCGACCGCGATAACATCGACTTTGGAACCATTTCCCACGCGCATCGTCACCTCGTCCTTAGCCAATCTTCGCTTAATCCATATTCCCTGTTTCGAGTTGCAAATATTAGCAACAGAACTAGTATCAAATACCCAGGTACTACTGCGAGCATTAGTAAGGTACACATCAATAACATGTATATCACATATACCTTTGTTCACTTTGCCATCCTTCTTATCCGCCAAATACTTGGGGCAGTTTCGCTAATAGTGTCCAGTCTGCTTGCAGTAGAAGCACTCAGTCTCAGGCTTAGGTCCAGACTCAGGTTTCTTCTCTTGAGCAGCAACTTGTTTGCTATTCTTTTTGAAGTTCCCCTTCTTCTTACCTTTGCCCTTTTTCTCGAAACTGGTGGTCTTGTTGACCATCAACCCTTGATGCTCCTTCTTGATTTCTACCTCCGCGGCTTTTAGCATTGCGAAGGGCTCGGGAATAGTCTTGTCCATCTCTTGCATATTATAGTTCATCACGAAGCTCTTGTAGCTTGGTGGCAGTGATTGAAGAATTCTGTCAATGGCACTATCATCAGGAAGATTAACTCCAAGTTGAATCAAGTGATTATTATACCCAGACATTTTGAGTATGTGTTCACTGATAGAACTATTCTCCTCCATCTTGCAGCTATAGAACTTATTGGAGACTTCATATCTCTCAATCCAGGCATTTGCTTGAAATATTAACTTCAACTCCTGGAACATCTCATATGCTCCATGACATTCAAAACATCATTGAAGACCCGGTTCTAAGCCGTAAAGCATGGCACACTGAACTATCGAGTAGTCATCAGCTTTGCTCTACCAGACGTTCTTAACATCGTCAGTTGCATCAACGGCAGGCCTGGCACCCAGCGGTGCTTCCAGGACGTAATTCTTCTGTGCAGCAATGAGGATAATCCTCAGGTTACGGACCCAGTCCGTGTAATTTCTACCATCATCTTTCAACTTTGCTTTCTCAAGGAACGCATTAAAATTCAACAGAACAACAGCACGAGCCATCTATCTACAACAAACATAGACAAGCAAAATACTATCAAGTACTAAGTTCATGATAAATTTAAGTTCAATTAATCATATGACTTAAGAAGTCCCACTTAGATAGACATCCCTCTAATCCTCTAAGTGATTACGTGATCCATATCAACTACACCATGTCCGATCGGCACGTGAGATGGAGTAGTTTCAACGGTGAACATCAATATGTTGATCATATCTACTATATGATTCACGCTCGACCTTTCGGTCTCCGTGTTCCGAGGCCATATCTGTTATATGCTAGGCTCGTCATGTTTAACCTGAGTATTCCGCGTGTGCAACTATTTTGCACCCGTTGTATTTGAACGTAGAGCCTATCACACCTGATCATCACGTGGTATCTCAGCACGAAGAACTTTCGCAATGGTGCATACTCAGGGAGAACACTTCTTGATAATTTTAGTGAGAGATCATCTTAAAATGCTACCGTCAATCAAAGCAAGATAAGATGCATAAAGGATAAACATCACATGCAATCAATATAAGTGATATGATATGGCCATCATCATCTTGTGCTTGTGATATCCATCTTCAAAGAACCGTCGTGATCACCATCATCACCGGCACGACACCTTGATCTCCAACGTAGCATCGTTGTCGTTACGCCATCTATTGCTTCTATGACTATCACTACCGCTTAGTGATAAAGTAAAGCAATTACAGGGCGTTTGCATTTCATACAATAAAGCGACAACCATATGGCTCCTGCCAGTTGCCGATAACTTCGGTTCCAAACATGATCATCTCATACAATAAAATATAGCATCACGTCTTGACCATATCACATCACAACATGCCCTACAAAAACAAGTTAGACGTCCTGTACTTTGTTGTTGCAAATTTTACGTGGCTGCTACGGGCTGAGCAAGAACCGTTCTTACCTACGCATCAAAACCACAACGATAGTTCATCAAGTTAGTGCTGTTTTAACCTTCGGAAGGACCGGGCGTAGCCACACTCGGTTCAGCTAAACTGAGAGAGACAGACACCCGCTAGTCACCTTTAAGCACGAGTGCTCGTAACGGTGAAACCACTCTCGCGTAAGCGTACGCGTAATGTCGGTGTGGGCCGCTTCATCTCACAATACCGCTGAGCCAAAGTATGACATGCTGGTAAGCAGTATGACTTGTATCACCCAAAACTCACTTGTGTTCTACTCGTGCATATGACATCTACGCATAAAACCAGGCTCTGATACCACTGTTGGGGAACGTAGTAATTTCAAAAAAATTCCTACGCACACGCAAGATCATGGTGATGCATAGCAATGAGAGCGGAGAGTATTGTCCACGTACCCTCGTAGAGCGTAAGCGGAAGCGGTATGACAACACGGTTGATGTAGTCGTACGTCTTCACGATCCGACCAATCCAAGTACCGAACGTATGGCACCTCCGAGTTCTGCACACGTTCACCTCGATGAATATCCCCGGACTCCGATCCAGCAAAGTATCGGGGATGAGTTCCATCAGCACGACGGCGTGGTGACGATGATGATGTTCTACCGGCGTAGGGCTTCGCCTAAACTCCGCGATGATATGACCGAGGTGGAATATGGTGGAGGGGGGCACCGCACACGGCTAAGCAACGATCTTGAAGATCAACTTTGTGTGTTCTAGGGTGCCCCCTGCCCCCGTATATAAAGGAGCAAGGGGGAGGCCGGCCGGCCCTAGGGGGCGCGCCAAGGAGGAGGAGTCCTCCTCCTAGTAGGAGTAGGACTCCCTCTTTCCTACTCCTACTAGGAGGGGGAAAGGAAGGGGGAGAGGGAGAGGGAAAGAGGGGGGCGCCGCCCCCCCCCCCCTCTCCTAGTCCAATTCGGACCAAAAGGGGAGGGGGCAGGCGGCCCATCCTGGCTGCCCCTCTCTCTCCACTAAACCCCATAAGGCCCATTACTTCTCCCGGGGGGGTTCCGGTAACCCTCCGGCACTCCGATTTTCTCCAAAACCCCCGGAACACTTCCGGTGTCTGAATATAGTTGTCCAATATATCAATCTTTATGTCTCGACCATTTCGAGACTCCTCGTCATGTCCGTGATCACATCCGGGACTCCGAACAAACTTCGGTACATCAAAACTTATAAACTCATAATAAAACTGTCATCGTAACGTTAAGCGTGCGGATCCTACGGGTTCGAGAACTATGTAGACATGACCTAGAACTATTCTCGGTCAATAACCAATAGCGGAACCTGGATGCTCATATTGGCTCCTACATATTCTACGAAGATCTTTATCGGTTAAACCGCATAACAACATACGTTGTTCCCTTTGTCATCGATATGTTACTTGCCCGAGATTCGATCGTCGGTATCTCAGTACCTAGTTCAATCTCTTTACCAGCAAGTCTCATTACTCGTTACGTAATGCATCATCCCGCAACTAACTCATTAGTCACATTGCTTGCAAGGCTTATAGTGATGTGCATTACCGAGAGGGCCCAGAGATACCTCTCCGACAATCGGAGTGACAAAATCATCTCGAAATATGCCAACCCAACATGTACCTTTGGAGACACCTCTAGTACTCCTTTATAATCACCCAGTTACATTGTGACGTTTGATAGCACCCAAAGTGTTCCTCCGGTAAACGGGAGTTGCATAATCTCATAGTTACAGGAACATGTATAAGTCATGAAGAAAGCAATAGCAACATACTAAACAATCAAGTGCTAGGCTAACGGAATGGGTCATGTCAATCACATTATTCTCCTAATGATGTGATCCCATTAATCAAATGACAACACATGTCTATGGTTAGGAAACATAACCATCTTTGATTAATGAGCTAGTCCAGTAGAGGCATACTAGTGACTATATGTTTGCCTATGTATTCACACATGTATCATCTTTCCAATTAATACAATTCTAGCATGAATAATAAACATTTATCATGATATGACGAAATAAATAATAACTTTATTATTGCCTCTAGGGCATATTTCCTTCAGTTCTGGCCGACTTCATCGCCGAATGGACTGAAGCCGAACTCCCTAAAGAGTATGGTGCATATTCTAATTGGATCATGCACTTCGACGGCTCCAAAATGTTGGCCGGCCTGGGGGCTGGCGTCGTCCGACGTCCCCAACCGGGGACACAGGCCAATACGTACTTCAAATAATGTACACGGACTCCAACAATGCAGCCGAATACGAGGCCCTTCTACATGGCCTCCGGATGGCGGTCTCCATGGGCACTAAACGCCTAGAGGTGCGAGGGGATTCGAACCTCGCGGTTTACCCAAATAAATGGAGACTTCGACGCCAAGGAGCCGAAAATGGCAGCTTACCGTAACACCGTTCTGAAAATGTCAGCTCGGTTTGAAGGACTCGAATTTCACCATGTAGCACGGGATAATAATCAAGCGGCGGACGTATTGGCACGCATCGGCGCAGAGCGCGATGCCGTCCCTCCCAACATCTTCCTGGAATGGATTTTCAAGCCATCCGTACTATGGGAAGGGGAGTCCGGAAACAACAATCCGGACCCAACCGCACTGCCCGACACCGCTCATTGTGACACAATCGGCGGTTCTGCCAATGAAACAATACCTTCAGCCCACGAAATAATGGCAGTCATTGCCCCGTGGACCGATCCATTCCTACCTTACTTAACTAGGCAGGAACTTCCCAAGGACCAAAACGAGGCCCGCTGCACAGTACGGCGATCTAAAGCCTATAAGGTCCATGAGGGAGAGCTCTATAAGAAAAGCACAACCAAAGTCCTTCAAAGGTGTATCTCCGAAGAGGAAGGGCGAAATCTTCTGGCTAAAATTCATGCCGGACTCGGTGGGCACCACGCCGCATCCCGGGCCCTTGTAAGCAAGGCCTTCCGTACAGGATTTTATTGTCCAATGGCCCGGACAGATGCTCAGGATTTGGTCCAACGATGCGTCGGTTGCCAGCTCTTTGCTAATCAAAGCCACATGCCACCCACCGCCCTAAAAACTATACCCATCACCTGGTCGTTCGCGGTCTGGGGGCTTGACATGGTTGGACCCCTTAAAGGAGGAACCCGCAAGCAAAAATACCTATTGTTCATGGTGGATAAATTCACCAAATGGATAGAGGCCAAGCCAATTAAGACGGCCGAATCCGGACCCGTGATAGACTTCATATCAGGGCTAGTACACCGTTACGGTGTCCCCCATAGCATCATCACTGATAACGGCACAAACTTCACGGCCGACGAGGTTAAACTCTGGTGCAAAAACATGGGCATCAAGCTCGAATACGCTTCAGTCTATCACCCTCAAACTAACGGTGATGTCGAGCGAGCAAATGGTCTAATCATGAGCGGCATTAAACCCAAACTAGTGTGGTCCCTCAAGGAATCTAACACGCACTGGGTAGAGGAGCTCGACTCCGTACTCTGGGGGCTGCGGACCACGCCGAATCGCACTACCGGATTCACACCATTCTTTATGGTGTACGGCGCAGAGGCAGTTTTGCCCTGCAACATAATTCATGACTCACCTCGCGTGTGCATGTACGAAGAAAGAGAAGCCGAGCTGGATCGGCAGGACAGTTTGGACGCCTTAGAGGAGGAGCGCGACGTGGCAAAAGCTCGTTTCGCATTCTATCAACAACAGGCTCGAAGATATCAAAGCAGAGAAGTACGGGCCAAAACTTACAATGTTGGCAAACTAGTTCTACGCCTGCCGTACAAGAAAAAGGACAAACTCAAGCCCAAATGGGAAGGTCCCTTCATCATCGACCAAGTCCTGACCGGCGGAGCATACCGTCTGCGAAACGCATAGGATAACCGACTCGAGCCGAACCCATGGAACACATCCCGACTCCGAAGATTCTACGCCTAGCGCCGGACTCTGAGTTCGTCTCCTTCCTCCGTCTACATTTTATACTTTAGCTGTCTTTTATTTCTCTCTTTCTCCCTCCTTTTTTCTTAAAGCCGTTGGAGGCTCATCTTCACATTGTTCGCACACACTTGACGTGCTTCTCGCACTCATTATACCTGGGGGCTTCTTTAACAGAAGCTTATTTATACGGGCTTCATGCCCAACACATGTGTCACACTTCTGCATGTACCTTTTATTCACCATTATATGCATCGATATGACTTAAGTTTTGGCCAAGCTGGGTTGCCTGGCTCCTGTGCTTAGCCCTACGTTCCCGATTGTTCGGCTAGGAGGTAAAGGGAGCACCTCTGCGATTGTTACTGCCGGGTCAGCCAGATTGTTCCTCAGACTGGGTGAAGCCGAAAGCTAGCGTTCTTAAGGGAATATTCGGTCGGTGAACTAAAAGACGATTTCTTACCTATTTATTTATCTACCCCCAGATGCTTTCCTACTTTTTTCGCAGTCCGGACATGCACTTTAGGGCATGCCTCCCAGGGAAAGGAACCCCTAACGGAAATATTCTCCCTGGAAGATGTTTCTTACTAACCATGTAATATAACATAACTAGTTGGGAACTTGTCTGATAAAGCACTAATGACCCCTACGCCTGGTCTCCACGCATGCCCCGGTTTTTTTATAACCGCAAGGGTATTCGGACACACTCCGGACTGTCGGGTCCCGAAGTTGAAGCGAAAAGGTCCGCAATGACAAACGATCTACAATCCGGCTAGAAGGCATTTTACATGTCATTTTAAATTACATAGTCAAATTGACTGATTGTATTCCTCTTCAATACCATCTAACAGGCTGTCTAGTTTACAGTCCCGCTGGGAATACTTTGCGGCCAACTCTACTTGGCCGTACATTAAGCTCATAGGGATCTCCTTCCCATCGGGCCCCACAGGTCCGACCTCGGCCATGTGGTTCGGGTCGGCCTTCGTGTACCTCGTCTTCACCATGGCCCAGGCCTCCCTGGCGCCTTGACGGTAGGCCGATATCTTCCATAGACGGAAGCGCCGCCGTGCTCCCTGAAGCTTCTCCACAAGCCATCCAAGACCCTCGGGTAGAGAGACGGACGGCCATAAGGCCTGGGCAACGCCACTCATCACCTGCCGAACTCGTTTGTGCAGTTGCAGCAGCTCGGGAAGTAGGTCACCCGTTGAACCGGGCATTTCCTCTGCAGGACGGCCTGTGAGCATACCTACAGACATATTCCTATTAATCGACTTCCTCGCCGAACTCTTCTTTTCAAAAGTTCGTTCAAGCACTTACTATAAATGCCGCGACGAAGCCGCAGATTCTCCTTCATGGAGTAAGACAGCTGGACCCGAACATCTTTTAGTTCCTAGCCCAACTGAGTGTTGGCATCTTGGAGGTTATTTTTCTCCTGCCGTACCCTTGTAAGCACCTTCTCGCCGGCCTTTAGCTGGCGTAGTAGCTACTGCCTGTCCGGATCTAGTCCGGCACCATCTGCAATATTATTGTCAGACCCATGCACAGGCCGCACTTGACAAACTACTTCTCTTTTGAAAGTATATATTACTAGAGGGGGTCTCTGTGGCTCCTCCCGTGGCGGCTAGTGCGGCCTCAAGTTGGCCTTGCACTCTTGAAGCTCCTGAGACAGGTGGTTATTCTTCTCCGTAAGATCCTGCATAACAAATGATCCTTAAATCAGTTATTCTAACTATTTTAAGTCTCGGGGGCTACTGGCATATATAACTATCAAAATTCCTCACCCGTATGTCTTTCACATACTGCTCCGTGGCTCTGGCTAGACCATATTGAGCGGCACGGAGGTGCGCATCTCCCGAATTAAAGGCATTTAACGCCTCTGGGGAGAAGCATGCGTCACAAGGAACTGTCCGGCGGCGCCTGTGATTCATGGCGCTCTCCACCTCAGATCTGGTGGTGGACAACCGGTCGGCGTCCTCCGTTGGAGGATCACCCGACGCGCGCCTTGCGTTCTCCTCTCCCTTCGGACCGGGCATTGGAGCCTGGCTGGCGGAGGCTTGATTGGCAATCTCTCCCGACACAATCCGGCGAGCGCTCTTTCTCCTGAAAAAACCACGAACGTTAATATGCCTTCCAGGAATCTTTCCTGGAAACATGGTGGCGCGCCATACCATTGCGACGACGTCTCGATCCGCGCCGCACTTCTTTTCCGCCTGCAGGGCCGAGCCGCCCCTTGTTGGCCAGCCGCCGCGGATTCGGCTTCCCGCCTCGAAGGCACCTCCTGCGGAACACCATTGGTATACGGTGGTTAGATAAGCATGGATGAGTAATGGTATCAGGACTCCGGTCACAGTTACCTGGGAAACCGGAGATATTCCGGAGCAGTCGGCCGTAATGGCGACCAAAGCATTGTCGATGCTAAGTTGGTGGAACACCCCATCGATCGGCTCCACCTTTATGTCCGGATCCTCTTCAGGGGCCGGATCAAGGGATCGTTCCGGATCCTCGGGTTGTGGAGCCAGGCTGTGTATATTCTATACGGCCCGGCGCAGTTCCTGCGTCAAAATCACAAAGTGAGACACTTACTTTGGGAATATGGATCGGCTAGACAAACGTCCGCTTACCTAGCTCCGAGGGTTGTTCATGGAAAATCCATTCAATGGACTAGCACGGAGGATGTCCTCCTTCTCTCGTTTGTACAGGCCGGACAGGATCTTCACCAGATCGTCTACCGATCCCGGCCCCTTGCGGCCATGACGGGTGGCATCATCCTCCCCGTTGAAATCTCACATGGGGTGGCCCCTATATTGGAGCGGCTGCACCCCTCGCATAATGCATGTGGCCATGACCCCAATCACGGTCAATCCGGAATGGGCCAATAACCTTATTCGGCCCATCAGATACTGGACGTCCCTATCATTCTCCCGTTGAGGGCTCCGTGGGCGCCAACTCAGGCGTTTCTTCAGAGGAGCGTTGCTGAACTCCGGGAGGCCGATCCAAACTGGGTCCGGCAGCGGGGCGTCTTCCATATAAAACCATTCCGAAGGCTAGTCTTCAGACGCCTTCTTTGGGGTTCCGGATAGATATCCGGTCCCGGCGATGCGCCATAGTTCGGCTCCACCCACTTGATATATCGACCCCTCATAATGGGGTACAATGCAGAATAATCTCTTCCACAGCGCAAAATGGGCCTCGACACCGAAGAACAGCTCGCAAAGGGCCACAAAGCCCGCGATGTACAGGATGGAGGCAGGCGTAAGGTGGTGAAGCTAGAGCCCATAGAACTCCAGGAGCCCCCGGAGAAACGGATGTATGGGAAATCCGAGTCCTCTTATTAGATAAGGAACGAAGCATACCCGCTCTCCTTTGGAGGGATTGCGGATGCTCTCCGCCTGCTTTCCGCCCTTGTAGGTGGCAAGTCCGGCTCGAACCGGAACCATAAAGGCTGGGGGAAGAAATCCCTCGGCTTGGAGCATCACTAGCTCACTATGCGGGACCGAACGTCTTCCCCAATCTCCTGGCTGAGGGCTGGGAGCGCGAGTGGAGGAGCCGCGTCGACTGTCCATGATGGAATTGATTTTTGGTCAGAAGCGCTCCGATAAATACTCGTGGGAGGAGGATGGTGTGATTCGGATCTGGATCCTCGCCTCTCTTTATAGGCGGTTTATTCGCGCAGCTAAGAGGTGGAATGTAAAAATGCCCTGGCTTTTCGCATTCGTATGACACGTGGAAGATGGCCATTATTGGACGTGGAAGCCGAGGAGCGCAGCATTTATAAGAAGCCAGACACCATTCGGCGAGTACATGGAATTTGGAGAAGAACCCGCCTTGCAATGCCGAAGACAATATGCGCGCCGGACTCATCGTCATTGAAGCCTGGTTCGGGGGCTACTGAGGGAGTCCTGGATTAGGGGGTGTCCGGATAGCCGAACTATCACCGTCGGCCGGACTCCAAGACTATGAAGATACAAGATTTAAGACTTTGTCCCATGTCCGGATGGGACTTTCCTTGGCGTGGAAGGCAAGCTTGGCGATACGGATATGTAGATCTCCTACCATTGTAACCGACTCTGTGTAACCCTAGCCCTCTCCGATGTCTATATAAATCAGAGGGTTTTAGTCCCTAGGACAAACATAAATCATACCATAGGCTAGCTTCTAGGGTTTAGCCTCCTTGATCTCGTGGTAGATCTACTCTTGTACTACTCATATCATCAATATTAATCAAGAAGGAGTAGGGTTTTACCTCCACCGAGAGGGCCCGAACATGGGTAAAAACATCGTGTCCCTTGTCTCCTGTTACCATCCGCCTAGACGCACAGTTCGGGATCCCCTACCCGAGATCCGCCGGTTTTGACACCGACAGCTAGCTCTTCCCTGCCCTAGATAACTGGCTAGTTCTATCAGAGTTGGAACCGTTTGCATGGGTGACCTGGGGGGCTTATATAGGCCTGTCCCCAGGGGTACAATGGTAATTGGGCCGGCTGCTGGGGCCCGTCTGTCAGTGTCTCCAGCCTCCGGCTTCTCCACCGACTACTGGGGCCCGCCGCCTGGTGGGCCCTGCCGCCTGGTTGATGGCTTCTTACTGTGGTCATGCCGTCCATGATGAGGGCTTGGTCATCTTATCGTGGCTACAGTCCCGCCGGCTGACGGGAGGTTACTTTAGCCATGCTTGGTCTCATCAGGTTAATGGCGCGCTTGCCTCGGGACGAGGGACGGCCGCCTGCTGGAGGCCGGCCCCTCCCGCACCCAACTGGCCGGGCGTATGCCGTCTTCTGGTGGGTCACTGCCCGGTAGGGCCTGCGGCTGGCAGGCCGTACCGACAGGCCGTCGTGGGGAACAGGGTTCCGCCTGCTTGGGGTGACATCAGGGGAGACATGGCACAGTGCCCTGCCGTGTGGAGATCTCCGCTTGTACGGAGCACCGAAGCCATGCCTGTCCCGTGCGTCAGGGCGACGTGCTTCACTGTAGCCATGGTCCTGCTCGTACTCTTGATGGGGGTCTCGGCAGCCCCGAAGCCGCGAGGTGGCCGCCTGCCCGATGCCACCCTCTCTAGAGGCCGGCCGGCAGGAGCCGGCCACTCGGAGCGCCGTAGGCTTGGGTTGGCCGCCCTCTGGCAGCCGGCCGTGAGCCAGCCGGCTCCCAGAGGGCGGAGCTTCAGCCTGGGGTCCAGCTAGGCGGAGCTAGCCCAAAGTCTTGATAAATTCAGGGACTCGGGTGTGCCTACCCATGGCCCATTACTCCGTCAGTCGTTGCCTGCGGGCGGATCTAGCCTCCTGCCGCCCACCTATCCACATCCCGATGACCTTCAGGTTTATCTTCGTTCGAAACCGCCGTAGCTCTACTTCCCCAGCTCGCTACGTTGTTGCATGTGCATTATTTTCTACCTCTCAACCCCTCTCGATCGGATGGTCCAATGTCACCTATTTTTTTTCTATTGTTAGAGGTAAAGCTACTTCATGTAGTTGAATCTTGTACTCCCTCCGTCCGGAAATACTTGTCATTGAAATGGATGTATCTAGATGTATTTTAGTTCTAGACACATCCATTTTGATGACAAGTAATTCCGGACGGAGGGAGTACTTCGTTCAAACAAGAAATAAAGTGGGGGTGGGGGAATTTAGTATGTACATCGGACTTGGTACAAACAAGAAGGAAAGGGGGGTGAAACTAGTATAGACTGGCCATCCAACCGGTCTCTTGGTCGAAAAGGGAAATATAGGGGTAACACTGTACACAGTGGTATGACCAGGACTAGATTTGCAATCCACACATAGGAGTAGGTGGCTAGAGTGAAAAAAATGGGACCAACCCAGATATGTTTCTTGGATGTTTGTTTCTCGGGGCAACAAAGTATAAATCACCACTTTATGCTCATGTTTACGTACATGGCGCTGGACTGCTGGTGCACCCAATGTCCCATGCCCTTATAACAAATATTTAGTTGTTCTTAATCTAATGTCCCTGGTAAAAATGAAGCCATGCCATTGTTATAAGCCATGACAAGTTTAGCCAAATGTTTTTGCCTGTAATTGTTTGAGACTCTGACTGTTTCCTCTGTAGCTTTTTGTGCCAACAGGGATATCCAATTCACCCGGTTGCTGTTGTGACCTTTTGGTGCACTGCACAAAACTCTTCTTAAAAGAAGTGACTTTTGTGTTGTTTAACTGGAATGTCAGAATGGAACAGTTGGTTCATTTCGGTGGAACTACACAAAGGGAGATCTGTGTTCCAATCCTCATCATCCATATTGGCGCCATAACCTTCCTTTAGGTAAGAATGATATTTAATGCATGTGTTCATTTCTATTTTCCGACTGCTATGAGAAAATAATGCTATTTTTTACTAGTACACTTGTACTCCCTCACAGACAAAACCAATTCTGAAATAGAAGGCCAATCATGTACTTGGTTTCACCAACTGGTGAGGAGAAACAGAAACAGAGCATGAAGAGGAAGAAGAAGAAGAAGAAATTGTGCCAAGGCAATTTTGCTGTAGCCAGAGGCCTCAGTCGAGGCCATTCAAGGGCTCCGGCAACGACTACCTTACATGTGAAACGATCCTCCAGGGAGCCCTTCCACTTTTGCTGTCTCACTTAATTAATTAGGTGTACTTAAGTACCACTAATTTATTGCTGCCTAACTTTCCTGTCGGAGTTAAACAAATCTTTAGTAGGACCCTATGCTGAATCATGTACGTGTGTATGTTTGTCTATGGAGGTGAATCATGTGGTGGAGCAGGGAGGGAATATTATTAGTGTCATGACATAATAGTGCTATTGTTTTGCATGTCAATTTATTGCCATTGGTTCAATGAGGCAATGTTTTGCGTATTGTCCATCATGAATTTGATGCTGCTGTTAGAGTAATATGCTAATGTCTTCCTATCCTTTGTCACTAAGCTAATAAAGGTTTCACCTTGTTCCTACTTGTGCAAACAGGGATCATGTTGTGCCAATCATACATTTTAGTGGAACTACACAAGACAATACAATGAACTATATCCCAGCCAGTGCTTTAACTCTGCTGGAAGTTCTTGATAATCTTGCGATATAATCTCAGCACTGGTAAACAAGAGTGATTTCAACCATACATTTGAAGTACACAAACATATATACTATTGAGTGATTCCACTGAGTGCTTTATCATCTCTTATGGGACTACATGAATAAGCTTTTTTCTCAGGTTGGTACGGGCCTAAGGCCTTCATCCATATTAGTCTGCTGTCATCTCTATTTGTATCGTGCTACTATCATGAGAAACTCCTTTATCTTTGCACGTTAAGTTTTGCAACCTATGATAAATGGAAATACTTTGAGAGTTGAGCTAATTGGCACTGATTAAATAAACTAATACCTCTCTTTAAGCAAGACTACTATGTTGCTAACTTTACCCATTACGATAATGAGGGTGCTTCTATTTGTTAGTGTATGTTTCATCAACTAGTCCCACTATTACAGTAATCTCACTCTCTCAATATATGTGCCAACAGGGATGCTCGATTTTGGTGGAACTGCACAAAAACTTTTGGTGCTTCATTGCCTCGACAGCTTCCGTCCTTTCCTATTAGTCGCTAATCTCGGCTTGCTTTCTTCCTTTGCTGTCAGTTGCTTCGCTTATCTCGGCTTGCAGTCAAAGGAAATAGTAATTGATATGCTACCTCACACAAGTTGGTACTGGTCTTTATCCTGATTATTGTGCTTGTCATGTATTGGTAATTTGGTATTGTGCTACTGTTTGCCAATTTTATAAAGGAGTAACTTGGAGCCTGAACTCGCAGGCAAATCATTGCATTGGGTGATTTCAGTAGAACTGCACAAAATGATCAGATGGACAGATACTTATGTTGCTGCTATGTACTCCAAAGTTCACTCAGACAAGCATCAATGTTGACAAGAAGTGCCTATATTCATTTGAGTATCAACCGGCGGCAACTAGTTGTCAAACTCCAAGTATTAGGAGAGTGAACGCCAAAAATATTGCTTGACGCGTAGACCAGAAGAACACAATCCAGTCTTTGGTCCCAAGTTGTGCCTTTTGGTTATCGGCAGATATGGTAGCGAACTATATGGCATGGAGTCTAAAGATTCCAGACAAGTTGGTTGACGCGTATATTCATGTGGCACTTAATCAGTCTGCACGCTAGGGATGCTCCATTTTAGATGAACTGCACAAAAAAATTGGGTCATTCATTTTCTCAACTGCCTCCTTTCTCGTCTGCAATGTAGAATTTTGGCTAGCTACAGGACCAAGATGAGCCAGTAAACTAGTTGGATGAATGTAGTGGCCAAGTTGCTCAAACCTCGCTCGGCACGAGGCCACTATTTGAGGATAAACCTACAAGCAAAGTTCAGATTGTCTGTGTTGCCTCTTCTGTACTCGAAAGTTTACTCGTACAAGAATTAATTTTAGCAAGAAGTACCTCCGAGTGAATACCATTTACCAGTCTGTACCCTAGGTAATTAAAGTTCGTCCATGGATCATATTGGTTGTGATCTCAATCATTTGGATGCATAAACATACTGAACATGTGTATATCTGAATCTTCTTGTGAATTATGTATGAATATTGATGTGTGATCTATCAATCATTTGGGTGCAAAGATATGCTGAACTTGTGTATATATGAATCTTTTCAGTTGTTGATAGTGAATGTTGGCTATGCATATGAATGTGTCCTGTGAACCTGAGTTTGATACGAATGTTTACCTTTTCTATTGTATTTGTGTGTGAACTTGTTAGTATGCCTACTGTGGGGTATGTGACGTGTGGGTGTCAATGGCACACCTTCTTCCCGAGAAGAATTGCACCTGCTTTGTTAGGGTAGCAACGGCGCCTCAGCTCTTTTTAATCTTTTTATTATTTTGTCTTCCCCTCTCCCCCGCTCAACCCCTACCGTAATGTTTTCGGCCTCAAAACAAACATAGTATTGCATTGTTTTTGGGGCTTGATGAAAAATCAAGTGCTGGTTCCTGTAGGTTGGCCTGCCCAGCAAATGGGCTACTGGTCCACCACGATGGACTGGGAGGCTAAAAATACAAGTTGTATGGTGCAGAGGCAAGTAAAAACGCTATCGAGAGCCATCCACTGAAGAAAAAAATCACTCCTGATGTGCTTCTTTTGTCGTGCCGCCGACCCCCTCTATAATCCAGTTTGCTCGGGGATCTGGTATCAATTTTTTCCAGAGGGCGAACAAGTATAAGCTATGCCTATAACATGCGTAGCCCACGACATACGGAGACAGTGGTTTCAACTTTTTTTTGAGGTCCATACCGACCTATGGGCTTTTTCTTAAAGATCGACAGCCCAATGTATTTTTTTAATAAAACGCAGGTCTCTGTTCTATTTATCCATATATACGAATTATAATGATGTGTCCAATTTATGTTTTCCTTTCTAACCACATTATATATATTTATATTATTACTATTATCGTATATTTTATAGAGACTTATATATACATTATAATAACATCCCACATGTTATTAACTTATAAAAGTAAATGTTTAACAGAAGTTGGGAAGGAAAATCCTGGTTGTTTTTGACTCACATGCAAGGAAAATCCTAGTGATTGCATACAAAAGCTTGCGAAGATTTTAAGGACCAATTTAATAAAAACACGCTCATTTTTATTTTGAGCAATAACTCACTAATTTGTTAATTATATATATATATAAAACGTGCCTCTCCGGTTTATTTTTTGATATTAATTGGTCCTTCTAACATAACATTATATATATAATGAGCCCAACTAATTTGTGTATTTCAAGGAAGTGCAAATGGGCTGGGATTTTTTAGAAAATATAAATGGGCCTTATTGACGCGAAATTATTTGTTCACCCAACCCAGCAAATGGATTGTACATTCTAGAAAACATGGGTTAAATATATGTCACATTTTTGCAGGCTGACATGTGGGCCAATAGGTCAAAGCCTACGTAGGGCGTGGTCAACTTGGTCAACAAATGATTATCACATCCACATCAATTGGATTTATATTCAATGGCCGGCATGCACCTTCAATCTCTCGTCTTCTTCCTCCAGCATCGCCGGGACCGCCTGGTCCGGCCTCCGGCGGCTAGCGGCTCTGCTTAGCACGCATCACTGCGAAGCGCTACCCCACCGCTGGTAAGGCTATCCCTCCACCCCTCCACACCTCCTGTTATTCTCCACCGACTGCAGCCCCACGCCGCACCAGAACCAGTTATAACCCTTCTCCTCCTCTCAATTTGTGACTCCACTGCCGCGTCTTCCCATCTCCGAGTCGTTCCTGTCCGGGGCCTCGCCATCCTCCACTGGCTCGCTGCACTCGGTGCGGCATGGTCAACAAACGAGAGTCATCGAAAGAGGACTGTACGTGGAGAGACTGACGGCTGGGACCCACGAGGTCCATGGTCGCACGCAAGGAAAGTTCCTCCTTATTAAGATGAAAAAAATGTTTCCTCCATCTGACAGCTGGGACCCACCGGCTGTATCTTTGCACGGAAGGAAGTGCCTCCTTGTTATGTGAAAAAAATTATTCCTCAAGTTGACAGCTGGGACCCGTCAGATTTGGTGGCTGACTTGTGGGCCTACTAAGCGGACGTGTACGCAGGGCTTTGTCAACTTAATCAACAAATGATTCTAGCAGCTGGACCGTTAGATGTTAATCCAACAGCCGTGCTCCTTCTTCAACCTTTGTTCTTGCTCCTATCTCCCGTGGGCGGCACCGCGGCTGTGCTGCCGCGCACCCGAACCAGTCAAGCTTCCCACTCCTCTCCATCTGCGACTCCACTGCCCCGTCTTCCCCATCTCAGGGTGATTCTAGTATGGGGCCTCGCCGTCGTCCACCGGCTTTGGTGCGCTCGGCACGGTGTGGTCAACGTGGTCAACAACCGAGAGTCATCAGAAGATGACTGTACGTGAGAGGCTGACAGTGGGGACGCACCACGCCCATGGATGCATGCATGCAACGGAACACGACGTGGTCAATGTGGTCAAGGAACGACTTCCATCGGAAGTGTACTATACGTGGAGAGGTTGACAGCTGGGTCCACAGCCGCAGCAAGGAAGTGCCTCCTTATTACGCAGAAAATAATGATTCCTCCACCTGACAGCAGGGACCCACTGGACGGGCCACCATATTTTGCGAAAAAACGATTCCCCCCTGACTGCTGGGACCCACCTGACGGGCCACCGTATTTCGTGAAAAAAAGATTCCCCCCGCTGTCAGCTCGGACCCACCGGAGCTGCCTCCTTATTACGCAGAAAAAATGAATACTCCCTCTCCTAGCTGGGACCCACCTTGGTAGGAGGCTGACTTGTGGGCCTACTAAGTTGACGAGGACGGAGGGCTTTGTCAACTTAGTCAATATGAACGATTCTAGCTCTAGTGACCGTACGATGTCCATCCAACGACCAGAGTGCTTCTTCAACCTCTGGTCTTCTTGCTCTAGCCGCCCAAAGTAGCACTGGTCGTGCCGTGATCTCCTGCCTCCCGTGGCCGGCTGTGATGCCGCGGAGGCCTTACCGCCCCCTACTACTCCCATCGCTGGCCAGGCCATCCCTCTACTCACTCACACCCCCTGTTATTCTGCGGCGATGACAGCCTCACACCGCAACCGAACGAGTGAAACCTCATACTCCTCTACGCGTGGGCATCCACTTCCGCGTCTTCCTCGGCTCTGCGTCCTCCCCTTCCTAGGCCTCGCCATCATCCATCGCCCTGGTGCTCTTGGCGCGGCGTGGTCAACATGGTCAAGGAACGACTTCCATCGGAAGAGTGCTGTACGTGGAGAGGCTGACAGCTGAGTCCACGGCGGCCGCAAGGAAGTGCCTCCTTATTACGCGCAAAATAATTATTCCTCCACCTGACAGCAGGGACCCACCGGATGGGCCACCTTATTTCGCGAAAAAAATATTTCCCCCCTGACTGCTGGGACCCACCAGCTACATCTTCACACGCAAGGAAGTGCGTCCGAGGAAAAAAATGATTCGCCCCCCCTGATAGTTTGGACCCACCAGCTACATCTTCGCACGCAAGGAAGCGCGTATGGGCAAAAAAAATGATTCGCCCCCCTAACTGTTGGGACCCACCATCTACATCTTTGAACACATGGAAGTGCCTGACAGTCGGGACCCACCTGGTCGAAGCGTATGTAGCGTTGTCATTCTCGTCGCGAATGTGTACGTACATACTGGTCGATGTAGAGGCGTGCACGTCTCGTAGTAGAGGCACGCACGTGTCATAGTAGAGGCGCGCACGTAGCCTACTCGCGCATACATACAGCCAGGGATCGTGTACATGGCTGGGTCGGAACGGAGAAACGACATCATCGTCGTGTTCATGGGGAGCAAACCGGCTGGGTCGAAACAGAATGCGTCGTCGTGTTCATTGGGAGGGCTTGGACGGAACAGGCGATGGAAACGAGGCCTGGCTTACCGCAAAACGGAGGAAACGGCCTTGTGTTCGACCGGCCACGTTCGAAACGGGATCCTGTTCGTCGGGAGGGGTCTGGTGTACCGCAAAACGGAGGAAATGGACTTGTGTTGGACCTCCTATGGTCGAAACGGGGTCCTGTCTATCGGGAGGGGTGTGGCGTACCGCAAAACAGAGGAAACGGACTTGTGTTGGAGCGCTACGGTCAAAACGGGGGTCCTGTTCATTGGGAGAGGTGTGGCATACCGCAAAATGGGACTCCACGGGATACTGTTCATCTCCACTGTCGACCTCCTCTAGCCTCCACGGGCTACTGTTCATCCGCCATCGACCTCCTCCAGCCTCCACCTGCGACTGTTCATCCACGGGCTCCTGTTCATCCAGCCTCCACAGCGCGCTACTCCACCGGCTACTGTTCAACCACCCCTCTCCACGGGCTCCTGTTCAACCACCCCACCACGGGCTACTGTTCCTCCACCCCTCCACCGTCTATTGTTCATCCAGCCCTCCACGGGGTTGTCCTATTCATCCAGCCCTCCGCAGGGTCCTGTTCATCCAGCCCCAACCGGCTCGATCGATCGGGATCTTGTTCATCCAGAGGCAACACCACGGGGTCCTGTTCATCCACCCCCACCGCTCACTGTTCATCCAAACCCCCCTGCAACGCTCACTGTTCATCCAGGGGCAGCATCGATCGGCTTCAGTTAGCAGTAGTAGCAAAGGAATCGCTCGATCGGGTTCAGTTAACAGTCATCGATCGATCACTCGGGTTCAGTAACGCGTAGCCTGCAGTGCAATCGCTTGGGTTTAGTTAGAGCCCAACGCCTCGCTCGGGTTCAGTTACAGCCAACACCTCTCACACACTTGTGTATGTGTATGAGAGAAACGCGCATCATTCGGCCCTCGACCACCCACCGTAACCAGGAACTCCTCGAAATTTTCCTCGCCCTCGCTTCTACCACGGTTTTTTCCGTCATGGACGGCCCAAAGAATGTCATGCAGCTGCGTCTCCGGTCCGCCCAGGACGAAAAGCGCATTTTTTGTCATGATTTTTTGTCATAGAAGTAGGAGCCCACCACATCTATGATGATAGTCACAATTATCGTCATAGAAGTGTCATATGTATGACAGAAAAAAAATTCGTTCGGCCCAAAATGTCACGGATGTGTCTTTTTTTTTTGTAGTGTGATGTGGGATAAAGAGATAAGTGAGGGGCTCATGTGGGGACCACAACCCACCAGGGCGCGCTTGGGGTCCTGGTGTGCCCAGGTGGGTTGTGCCCACCTCGTGCACCTCCCTCTGATGTTATTTGCACCAAAAATTCTTAAAATTTTGGGAAAAAAATCATATTAAATTTTCAGAACATTCTGAGAACTTTTATTTTTGGGTCATTTTTTTATTCCAAGAGAAATTCAGAAAACAGACAAAACATGACATTTTATTTTATTTAACTAATAAAAATAGAAAACAAAAGGTAGGGACACAAGGTAGTGCTTACTAAATTCAACAACTTCATACCTCTCAAAAATGATCCATTAATAAGGTTGATCAAGTCTTATTAACAACCACTTTAGATTACCATGATACCAAAGAACTTTTGCAAATCACTAAGTTACCTCAACGGGATATGAATGTCCACAACAATAAGCACTTCATATTTATTTTTAACAGTAGGTAGAGGTAGTTTGAAACTTCCAATAGGGATCGTCGAAGAGTTTTTAGTAACATTAATACCATTCACTTGGAATTGTTTCTTCGAAAAGTGCACCATATGCTCATTACCATTGATATGAAAAGTGACCTTGCTTTTATTGCAATCAATAACAGCCCTTGCAGTATTCAAGAAGGATCTACCAAGGATAGTCGATATGTTGCCATCCTCAGGCATCTCAAGTATAATGAAGTGAGTCAAAATAGTAACATTAGCAACAACAAGGGGCACATCCTCACAAATACTGGTAGGTATGGCAGTTGATTTGTCAGCCATTTTCAAAGATATTTCAGTAAGGGTGAGTTTATTCAAATCAAGTCTTTTCTATAAAGAGAAAGGCATAACACTAACACCAGCTCCTAAATCACATAAAGCCGTTTTCACATAGTTTCCTTTGATGGAGCAAGGTATAGTTGGTATTCCCGGATCTCCAAGTTTTTTAGGTACTCCATCTTTAAAAGTATAATTAGCAAGCATGGCGGAGATTTCAGCTTCCAGTATTTTTCTTGTATTGATTGTGATGTCTTTCATGTACTTTGCATAAGGAGGCATTTTTAAGATATCAGTCAAGCGAGTATACAAAGAGACTGGCCTCAGCATTTCAGCAAAGCATTCAAATTCTTCATCATCTATCTTTTTAGTTGACTTAGGTGGAAAGGGCATAGGTTTTTGAACCCACGGTTCTCTTTCTTTACCATGTTTTCTAGCAACAAAAGTCTATTTTACCATATCTTGTATTCTTGGGTTATGGGTTATCAAGATCAATTGCAGGTTCTATCTCAACATCATTGTGTGGTTCTTTTATTATTTGTTTGAGTATCTTCATGAACCTCATCATTATCTTTTTCATTATCAGAAGGTGAGTGTTCACTACCAGATTGAGTTTCAGCATCAGAGAAAGAAACGTCATTATCATTGATAGGAGGTTTTTATACTTCAGATTCACTAGAGGCATGCAAAATCCTATAATTTTTCTTCTTCTTTTCCTTTTTAGAAGGACTACGTGCATCAGTGTTAACTCTTTGAGTCTTGTTCAATTCTTTTGGGTGTCCCTCAGGATAAAGTGGTTCCTGAGTCATTTTACTTCCTCTAGTCATTACACTACTAGGAAAACAGTTTTTAACGACGGTATATGTGGCTGTTAAAGGTTGGATTGTGGTCGTTAAAGGTCAATAACAACCACAATCTGCTGGTCGTAGTAGGCTCTGTGTTTAAAAGTATGACGACCACGTACCTTTCGTGGTCGTTATTCTTATAACGACGGGATGGTGTGTCGTCATCGATACCAAGGCAATAACAACCACTTTTGTCGTCGCTAATAATGGTGGGATGGTGTGTGGATCCCAAGGCAATAACGACCACTTTTGTCATCGCTAATAATGTTACGATGGTGGCCAAAGTATCATTACCGACCGCTCTCTTCACACTTCCATATCCTTTAGAACCACTTATATTATAACATTTCTTCAACAATCACTTTATGCAGCATTCAACATTTCAATATATACATACACATTAATATAGAAACAAAAGAATCTTAATTGAAAGGAACATAGCCTCTTTTATTAATAGAAGTACCAATATTCTGACATACAATTCTGAATTAAAATATCTTGTAACAAATTTGAGTCAACAGGACTCCTTATATCACCAATGTACTTGATCATATCTATATGAAAAACAAGACAACTAGAAAAGATAATATGTATGAGTCTTCAATAGAGGGACACCATCGTTGTTTGAATGGATATCATTCTTCACCAGCGATTACCATGCCTCCTTATATATATATATATATATATATATATATATATATATATATACACATATATATATATATATGAAAGTTAGTCCATGTAAATAAATGGCATCAAGGTATAATGACAAATAAAACCAATGTGTGAGAACAACTTACTTGATCATGTTGGTGTTCATGAGAACTATCAGTTAGAGATCTAGCAGATAGAAGACGCTTAATTTCTAATACTTCTTGCGCCATGCCATTAACCTTTTCTTCGAGTACTTGTTTCGCTTGCTCAGAAGCTTGAAGTTGAGAAACTAATTCAGCCTTACTTAATGCTGGTCCTCGCAAATCTCTTGCTCTCATTCCACCACCAAAGCCAACTACACGATCACGCCGCTTAGATGTGTCACATTTCTGCATGACTTCATCATTTGAAAGACCAGGATTCAACTGAACTATGGTCTTAATTTGTGCCTGAAGTGCCAACAGTAAGTTATTTGCATAAACTTATATCTCTAAGTAGGAATTGTACACGTGTTGTTCATTCTGAAAGTTATGAATGTTAAATTAAGTCTTACATGTTTGGCGGAGGTTGTAGAATCAGGGAAGTCTGTACCCTTCTTGTGTGTCTCTGAAAATAGTTTATCCATACTCTGTGGCCTGTTTTCCTTTCCTCCCTGTTTTAACATAGGCAAGTGACTATTATTAGTTGAAACAAAATAGTAAGACAACTCACACTGATATTATATATTGGAAATGAAAAACAAGAGAAGTTAAAACATGTACCATGTCCCAAATTATCTGTCTAAAGGGTTTACTGCCAGATCGGTGAAGCATTTTGAGGTTAGCTCTGTTTTGGGTGTTTCTCTTGCTCTTTTTCTGTAGTTAAAGAGGACTATATTGTCAAATCCACAAATGGTTGAAAATTAAAAGGCAACATGAGAACTTACCAGAAACTCCTTGCTGAAAAAATGCTCCTTGACAAGCCATTCCCAGTCATCCTTTGGAATATCTTTAGGTACCTTTTTCATAGCCTCCTGCATAGTCTTGTTGGGTTTCACAAAATGCCGGTGCAAGTCTCCATGCCAGTTGATCCAAAGTTTCTTAACATGGTCTAATATCTCATCTTTGTACACATCTATTGCAATGTTGTTGTCAATATTTTAGAACTTGTCCTAAATAGTTCATAAAACAGAGTCTCATAAATACATCAGTACAGAAATTCAGATTATAATGCTAGAACTTCTAACCAAACATACCTTAATTGCATCAAATACATGTTTCCGAGCTGCATCGGTAATATTGGACCATTCCTTTACCCTCATCGGGGTAATTCTAGGATTACTGACGATTCTACCCAAGTGTCGTGCAAAACTTTTGGAAAGCGCACTGTTATTGTAAAACTGGACTTTAATTTTTTGGGACTCCATGAGATCAGCTACTTCCTTGCATTTATTTTCCCCATGGACCCTGCGCTTCTCACCTGTTCGAGGTCCTACACCATTTGAAAGAAATATGTTAATCAAGTATAAAAGAAGAAAAACATTCAAGCTACAATTTATATTGTAGGGGTCCGAATGAAGTATCAACTAATCAAGTTGCATTGTTGAGCTTACTAGTCTTGGACGTAGCTGCAAGGCCATGGTTAGCCTACACTTCTTCACTTTCCAGATTTTCATCAACTAATTCAGTTGCATTGTTGTGCTTACTAATCTTTGAGGTACCTGCAAATCCATGGCTATCCTGGGATTCTTCACTTTCTAGATTTTCATTACCCATTAATTCATTTGCACCACGTGCACCATCTGAAAATATACAACCAATCGGTCAGCATGGTGGATGAAGGAAAAATGAAAAAAAAATTGAAGTTTTTCATACCATGAAAATCATGCATATCGTTTCCCATGTCACCATCATTGCTGGTACCAGCTTCATCACTCATAGCTGCAATATATTATGAGTTACTTGAAGACAATAAAGCGTAGAAACAATTCTTGGTACAATATATGGTACTTAGAAACTCACTTCCGGAATCATCAGCATCAAAATTTGTAGTAAACAAGATTGGTGTATTTGTTGCCACATCATTCCCATCTATGAAAACAAGCAACAACATTATATCATCCTTCAGTAGATAGCCCAAATAATATTTTTATGTTTCTATAGTACCTTTTGTAGCTAACTCATACTTTTTCCACAGTTCCTCATCTTGCAAATGAGGCTTGTGAGTAACCCTTTTTCTAATGAAATCTGCTATTTGACTTGATTTCTCTGGCAAGCTCCGCCTAGCAATACCCTGGTGTACCAGTCCAGACTTATTCAACTATGAGGAGCATCTTTCCCGAGCTAATGCTGTCAAGTTTCCATATTTGTGCTGACTCATTGTGATACCCTACACATATAGCGTTAGTTTGAAGTGTGTACAAAGGTGTCGGTGTACTAAAGTAGGGGTACCTTAGTATCCCGAACTTGTGCACGGGCAGTCACAGCGCCCCGCAGCAAGGCTTGCCGGACGTCCGCCAAGATCTTCCATAGCTCCTATTGATGCCATTCAAGAACAAAGTGTTTTAACTAAGAAGACAAGGCCCCGGCAAGAGGAGCTTGCCGGGAAGGACAAGGCCCCGGCAAGAGGAGCTTGCCGGGAAGGCCAACCAAGGCATTTCAAGAAACTTGCCGCGACGCGCCGCGCGTCCCGGCAAGACCCGACGAGCGACAAGCTTTCGGGTGCCACAAGACAACAACCGCGGCAAGGCGCTTTCCGCGGCGAAGCCACCACTCTGCGCCCATGCTCCAGCGCATCCGTCGACGTGTCGCCGCAGGACCGTTCCAGGCGCACGTGGCGGGAAGCTGTGCAGCCAAGCGGTGCGAGGTGGCGAGTGGAGATGACGAGAAGGCCATCATGGCGAATGGTGGCGCCCCTAACGGTCGCTTTTCTGCACTGTTGGGCGACGCGGACGGGCATTAAATGCTCTTGTCCCCTGCCGTCAGACTTAGGTAGGGTGCACTATAGAGGCAGTTATACCAACCCCTCTTTTTACATTTGTACCCCTGTCTGCGTTGCCACCTGTCGGTGACCCCTTTAGCCTATAAAAGGAGGCTCATGCGCAACGTAGAGGGGGTTCGACTTATTCGAAACTACAGAACGCTCACGCTCTCGAGCAAGAACATAATACAAACACAAAGCAGCAGTAGGAGTTTTATCTCTCCAGAGAGCTCCGAAGCTGGGTAAATCCCTCGCGTGCCTCGCCTCGATCTGCTCTTCGTGCGCCCTCCGCTCCCTGCCGGACCGAGAAGGGGCCCTGCCCCATAGGTGTTCGTTTCCCACAACATCTTTGGCGCGCCAGGTAGGGGGCGTCGAGGTTGTGCAAACCTGATCCGGTGTTCGCGCGCACTACATCATCATCTTCATCGACATGCCACTAAAGAAGAAGGCTTCAGAGGTGGTTGGTCCGTCTGCGTCGATTCCACCGCCACCGGAGCAAACGGGCGGTGGGGTAGACGCCGGCGGAGGAACGGGTGCCGACGGGGGAGCTCACATTGTCACCAGATCCAAGGACAAGGACCCGCAAACTTCGGCGTCCGTACATGCACCGCACCCCTCTCAGGAGGCGCGGGACCGACAACGCCATGGTGCTCCTAGCACCGTACTCGCGTTAGAACAAGGCCAAGCTGG
The DNA here is from genome assembly GCA_963921465.1 of Triticum timopheevii. Classification (NCBI taxonomy): domain Eukaryota; kingdom Viridiplantae; phylum Streptophyta; class Magnoliopsida; order Poales; family Poaceae; genus Triticum; species Triticum timopheevii. Next base: position 189,074,509 of record OY997266.1, on the reverse strand, counting down.
TGGATCGCGGGACGCTCAAGGCCAACATGCACGCCAACATGTTGGCACGAGCGCGGCACGGTCGCCTGGACGAGACGTTGCTCCTTCTAACACTGTTAGAAGATTGAGCATATCCCGCTCCTCGCGTCGTTCGCCCCCGCCGCCGAAAACCCCAGAAGAAGCGTTGGCCCGAGCCCAACTGCTATTAGACTACCCTCCAGCGCCGGACAAGATCGACGATTGGAGGATCACCATTCAGAGCCTCATCGGCTTCGCCAACGGCGACACTCCCCGGCAACCAAGCATGTCGAAGCCGCGAGACGCCCAGGCGCAAGCCGGTGGCGACAAGACCGGTGGGGGTGCCACCACCGTGCACTCCCCGCCCCAAAGGCCAAGATCGCCGACTCGCCGGGCTAACCTCGACACCGACTCCACCGCGTCGTCGGACCCGCGAGCTCGTCGCTATCAGCGCCAAGTTCTCCAAGAACGACGACAAGAAGACGCTCGTACTCGCATCAAGCATCGAAGAGAAGCGCGGCGTCAGTCAGACCAGCGCGCTGGGCCCACTATTGATATGCATGCGCCAGGGGAACCAGGCGACTTGCCGTACGCGGTAGGTTGCCCTGTGTTCACTCGTGAGCTGCGGCAAGTCCAGTGGCCCAGTACCAAGAACTTCAAGCCAGATGTGCCAGAGAAGTATGATGGCCGGTTGCATCCGTCGGAGTTCCTCAGCATCTACACCATCGTGGTGCAGGCTGCCGGGGGGCGCGACGAGAAGATCCTCGCCAACTACTTCCCGCTGGTGCTCAAGCCCAACGTCAGATCTTGGCTCATGCACTTGCCGGACAACTCCATCTCCTCATGGGCGGATCTGTGCCATCAGTTTGTCGGCGCCTTCACAGGCGGCCACAAGCCCCATGGCCAGGAGAGTGATCTTCATCTGCTCACCCAGAAGGAAGGAGAACCCCTGTGCAAGTACATTCAAAGATTCAGCCAGGTGCAGTGCAACATCCCAGACGTCCACCCTGCCGCGGTTATCAGCGTGTTCCATCAGAACGTGCGTAATTACAGGATGAGGGAGGAGATGGCGATGTGCAAAATCAGAGATGTCAGCGAGCTATATGCTCTGGCTGACAAATGCGCACGTGCTGAGGAGGGGAGGAAACTCCCCTGAGAGAACGCAAGAGCAGAAGAATCTGACAGCGAGGAAGCCGCCCCGGCAAGGAAAAACCGGAGGCGTAACAACAGGAAGCGGAAAGCTAAAGATGTGCTAGTTGTCGAGCAGTCCGGCAACGGAGGTGGCGCCGAGAAGGCCAAAGCTGGTAACTCCGGCGAGGCTGTGGTGGCCGCCGACAAGCAGGATGGCTCTGGCAAGCAGTACTGCAAGATCCACCGCTCCAAGGGCCATGATCTCCGGGCCTGCAAGAAAGTTGAACAGCTTGTTGAACTATAGAAAGCTAAATACGAGCGACGCGACAAGGAGAAGGCCCAAGAAGGTGGTGGAGGATCCGGCAAGAAGCGTCCCGGCCGGGGAGGGCGCCGCGGCAAGGCCAAATAGCGGCAAGGAGACAGGCCTCCCGGCGGCCGCGACAAGGACGAAGACGAGGACGAAGATGAAGAAATGGATGAGGATGAGGCCGACGAGCAGGAGTTTCAGAAAGCGACAGAGGTTTTGTGCGTCGACGGCGGTGCTTCTCTGCATACTTCACACCGCCAGCTCAAACAGTGGGTGCGGGAAGTTAATGCGGCAGAACCATCAGTTGAGTCGCGCAAGCCTCTGAAGTGGTCCAGCACGCCTATCATCTTTGATGTTGAGGATCACCCTGATCGCATAACTGCGGTCGGGTGCTTGCCGATGTTGGTTTCGCCAACTATCCGCAACCTCAAGGTCACAAAGATGCTAGTTGACGGCGGGGCCGGCTTGAACCTGATCTCCTCAGTGGTGCTCAAGAAACTCCAGATCCCCGACAGCGAGCTCGAAGAGACTGGTACCTTTCAAGGAATCATCCCGGGAAGAAGCAAGCCGAAGGGGAAGATCACGTTGCCGGTGACATTTGGCAGCGAGCTGAACTTCAGAACAGAGAAAGTCACCTTTGACGTTGCTGATTTCCCATTGCCCTACAATGGGATACTCGGTCGTCCAGCGCTCGCCAAGTTCATGGCAGCCTCTCACTACGCCTACAACGTGCTCAAGATGCCCGGTCCGATAAGTGTCATTTCTGTCCCTGGCGACAAGAAGGATGCCCTTATCTATACCGACAAGATCTACTGGGAAGCAGCAGCCGCAGCAGATCGCAAACCACTTGCCGCTGAAGCTCCCGGGGGGAAGAAGAAGACCAAGTCCGGCAAGAGCTCTGATGCTCACTCCGGCAAGTGCACCTCTTCGGAGTGCTGCGCAACCGTCGAGGACGCACCATCGAGCTCCACCGGCAAGTGTAAGAAGGCAAAGACAGCTTCACCAGAGACCAAGAAAGTGGCCGCCAAGGAGGACGGTACTGGTGGTACCTTCACCATCAGTGCCACGCTTGACCCTAAATAGGAAAGCGCGCTCGTTGCTTTCCTGCGGGCGAATGTCGATGTGTTTGCATGGCAACCGTTCGACATCCCCGGTGTTCCCAGGAAAGTAATTGAGCACCACCTTACCGTATGTCCTCACGCGCGGCCCGTCAAGCAGAAAGTCAGAAAACAAGCAATGGAGCGACAAGAATTCATCGCAGAAGAGATCAAGAAGTTGGAAGCAGCAGGCCTTGTCAGAGGAGTGCTCCATCCGACGTGGTTGGCCAATCCTGTAGTCGTGCGCAAGGCGAACGGGAAATGGAGGCTTTGTATTGACTTCACTGATGTTAATAAAGCTTGTCCCAAGGATCCATTTCCCTTGCCGCACATTAACCAGATTGTCGACTCCACGGCAGGATGTGATTTACTTTCATTTCTTGATGCATACTCAGGATATCATCAGATCTTCATGGTAGAAGAGGATGAAGAGAAGACCGCATTCATTACTCCATGTGGCACGTACTGTTTTGTACGGATGCCTTTCGGACTAAAGAATGCTGGTTCAACATTTGCGAGAGTAGTCAGTCATGCTTTTGAGCCACAGTTGCACAGAAACGTAGAAGCTTACATGGATGACATAGTGGTCAAGAGCAAAGACAAAGCAACTCTAATCCAGGATTTGGACGAGACCTTTGCAAATCTGCGTAAGATCAATCTCAAGTTGAACCCCGAGAAGTGTGTGTTTGGAGTCCCCTCCGGCAAGCTTCTCGGGTTCTTTGTATCTCAGCGGGGGATTGAAGCCAATCCTGACAAGATCAAGGCCATTGAGCAGATCAAAGCACCGAAGCGCGTCAAGGATGTGCGAAGGCTTGCCGGCTGCGTTGCTGCTCTCAGCAGGTTCATCTCTAAGTCTGCTGAGCGCGCCCTGCCATTTTTCAAAATTTTGAAAAAGGAAGGTCCAATGAAATGGACTCCGGAAGCGGAGGCTGCGCTGCAGGACTTGAAGAGATACCTATCCTCCACTCCAATACTTGTCGCACCTAAACCACAAGAGAAGTTGTTGCTGTATCTAGCGGCAACCAATCAAGTGGTTAGTGCTGCGTTAGTAGCGGAAAGGGAGGCGGATGATGAGCCAGCGACCACGGCAAGCGAGTCCAGTGACAAGAAGGGGGCTACCCCGACAAGCTCTGGTCCCGACAAGGATAGATCTGTGCAACCACAGGAAGAGAAACAAAAGAAGATGGTGCAGCGCCCAGTTTATTTTGTCAGTTCCCTTCTGCAGGGGGCTAGGTCAAGGTACTCTGGTGTGCAGAAGTTGCTTTTCAGCCTTCTCATGGCCTCGAGGAAGATGCGCCATTACTTTCAAGCACATGAGATCACAGTTGTCACTCGCTTTCCGTTGAAGAGGATACTGCAGAATCCAGAAGCAACAGGCAGGATTGTCGAGTGGGCACTGGAATTGTCAAGCTTTGGCCTCAAGTTTGAGAGTACTTCAACTATCCAGAGCCGAGCGTTGGCGGAATTCATAGCAGAATGGACGCCAGCGCCTGATGAAGAAACTCCAGAGACGAGCATCCCCGTCAACGAAGCAAGAAAAGAAGGGATCATGTACTTTGATGGTGCCTTCTCGCTGCAAGGCGCCGGTGTGGGCGTACTACTTGTCGCACCCACCGGAGAGCGCCTCAAGTACGTGGTCCAGATGCACTTTCCCAAGGAGCAAGCAACAAACAATACTGCAGAGTATGAAGGCTTGCTTGCCGGACTCAGGATCGCTGCAGACCTTGGAATCAAGAAGCTCATTGTCAGGGGTGACTCGCAGCTTGTCGTCCGCCAAGTTAACAAAGATTATCAGAGTCTGTTGATGGAAGCCTACATTGATGAAGTGGGAAAGCTGGAAGAGCACTTTGATGGCCTACAGATGGAACATGTTCCGAGAGCTCAGAACGACATTGCAGATGGCCTGTCAAAGTGCGCCGCACTCAAGTTACCTGTGGAACCAGGAATTTTTGTGCTCAAGCTGACTCAACCATCTGTAACACCATCAATTGGACAGAACAAGAAGAGGAAGTTGGTTTCTGGTGACTACTTTCCGGCAGAGCTCCCCGAAGCCGCAGCCAAGAAGGTCCCCAAAATCAACACAAAGAGTGCTGAGGGGCAGCCTGCTCCGACAAGCCCTAGGGTTTGTTCCGTTGAAGCAGACGCTCCCGACAAGTTTTGCTCCGACAAGCTTGCCGCAGAACACCAAGCTCCGGCAGGGCCTCAGGTTCTTGCCGTAGAAGCAGATGTTCCCGCAGCAGCATTTGCGCCTTTAGTCCTTGTTGTCGAGCCGCAAGCTCCAGCATGGGCACAGCAGATTGTCCATTTCCTTCAGACAGGAGAACTTCCCGAAGAACAAGAAGAAGCAGAGAGAGTAGCCCAGCAATCAAGTATGTACCAGTTTTTCGATGACATACTATACAGAAGAAGATTCAACAGAGTGAAATTGAAATGCATTCCCGGGGATGATGGACAGGGGCTGTTGGCGGAGATACATGGAGGCATATGTGGTCATCACATTGGTGCGAGAGCACTTGCCGGCAAAGCATTCCGGCAAGGTTTCTTTTGGCCCACAGCCCTCCAGGATGCAACTGCACAAGTAACCAAGTGTGAAGCGTGCCAGTTCCACTCCAAGCAGATATATCAACCAGCTCAAGCTCTCCAGATGATCCCTTTATCCTGGCCATTTTCGGTCTGGGGGATCGACATCCTCGGCCCCTTTCCCCGAGCTATCGGGGGCTTTGAGTACTTGTGCGTTGCAATCGACAAGTTCACAAAGTGGCAGAAAGTGGAAGCAGTGAGGAAGGTGATAGCACAGTCAGCAGTCAAGTTCTTCAGGTTGATTGTTTGCCGTTTCGGAGTCCCTAACAGGATCATCACCGACAATGGGACACAATTCACGAGCCGCACCTTCATGCAGTACGTCCAAGATCTTGGCGCCAAGATCTGCTTCGCTTCTGTTGCTCACCCGAGAAGCAACGGTCAAGCGGAGAGGGCAAACACTGAAGTGCTGCGCGGGCTCAAGACCAGAACTTTCGACAGGCTGCACAAGTGCAGAAAAAACTGGATCGAGGAGCTGCCAGTGGTTCTTTTCTTGATCAGGACGACGCCGAATCGAGCCACTGGCCAAACACCTTTTGCTCTTGTATACGGAGCAGAGGCAGTTCTCCCCACGGAACTCGTATACGGATCGCCTCGAGTGCTCGCTTATGATGAGCTTGAGCAAGAGCAGCTGCGGCAAGATGACGCGCTGCTCCTTGAGGAAGATCGTCTTCAGGCTGCTGTACGAGCTGCTCGATACCAGCAAGCCTTGCACCGCTACCATAGCCGCAAGGTCAATGCCAGAAGTCTCGAGGAAGGCGACCTTGTTCTTCGGCGCGTTCAATCCGCCAAGAATTCCAACAAGTTGACGCCGAAGTGGGAAGGCCCTTATCGGGTGAAACGAGTCACTAGGCCTGGCGCTGTCCGCCTTGAGACCGAAGATGGCTTTCCGGTGAGCAACTCCTGGAACATAGAGCATCTTCGTAAGTTTTACCCATGAGGCGCGGTTGCCGGAACCTGCTGTCCCGGCAACCACCTTTTGTATAAGCCTTTCCGCTGTTGCATGTAACTCTTTGTACAAAGACGGGCGCAGATCCCGTGCATAAATAAAGATCATATGCTCCGCACATCTTGTCAAATTTCATGCTTTTTTCTTTTTTGCATGTATTATCTGACACTTTGTGCAGCACTTACCCCTGGTAAGTAATAACGAGCCTTAAGGCTCCATATCTTTATTTTCTCTTCTTTCTTTTTCTCAAAAAGAAGGTTCTTTCACCCACAAGTTCACCGGGGGGAAGGAGAAGATAATGGTGTGGACCAGGCGTCGTTCAAAGAAGTATAGCCTTGCCGGGACGCAGACGACAGAAAAGCTAAGTTGCCAAAGTTTGAGCACAACTAGTTTTGAAATTTTTTAAGTTATTTCCCTTGAACGACCATGCTTTGTATGGAAAACCTGTGCGTGGAGGAACCAACTCGTGGCTAGTTGCGCCCTTACTTTGTTTCGAGTCCGCTCAACAACGTAAGTGTGCTGCGACTAGTTCCGACAAGGTTTCTTGCTGGAGGCGACACCGCCAGCAGGCTACTGATGTTCCGCACTCAGCGCTCGCGGCAAGGATGCCTGCGCCGGCAAGTTCCCTAAAAGCGTAGGGTAAAAACATACAAGGGAGGGAATCAAGTAAAGGAAATAACATAGCAAATACTACCCAGAATAAAGTTATCTTACAAAAATGACTTGCCGCGCTCTAATAGATTGTTCCTGTGATGTATCTGACAGCGGCAAGAAAAAGGAGAAAAACACGCGGCCTAATCTACGCGGTCGCCATCGACCCTCCTGACTTCATTCACCTTGTCCACAATGGGTGCGACAAGGGCCTTGAGTTCTTCAAGATCAGCACCCGCCGGCAGCTTCTTGAGGACGTTGGTGAGGTTGAGGCCCGGATTACGGAAGAGCACCTTCACCAACACCTTCTCCAGGACTCTGGCGCAGATTGTGCGTGACTCGTCAGCCAGCTGCCTTGGGATCCTTTCCCGGAGTTGCTGGAGAGCCGTCGCCACGCCCTTGAAGAATAGAGTGAGCTTGGCGCTGGGCTGAAGGTTCTCGTCGGAGGAGTACCCGAAGCCCGCCAAGTCCAGTTGCGCCAGCTCCTCGTCGATGACTGCAGCAATGTTGACGAGGCCCTCTGTCCAGAGCTCCACCGTAGCCCTGAAGGTGTTTTGAGTCTCGGCGGCCCTCGTTAGAAGCTCCTCATTGGCCTTGATCTCTCCCTTCAAATCCTCCTCTCGCTTCTTGGCGCCGTCCAGTGTCTCAGTCAGTGTGGCCAGCTTCAGCTCCAGATCAGCATTTGAGTCTTTGGCGGCGTTCAATTCCTTGCCCTTATTGGCGAGTTGGACTTGCAGATCACCATGAGCGAGGGCATCCTTCTCGCGTTCGCGCTGGAGCGCGGCAAGCTCCTCATCCTTCCCTTTCAGATCGGCCTCCAGCTGTGTCATCTTCACCTCCAGTTCCTTCTTGGCGGCCTCGGCAGCTGCGGCAGCGTCCTTCGCTTCCTTGAGTGCCCCGCCAAGTGATTGCTTGCGTGCGGCGAGCTCCTCCTCGTAGCTGTCCAGATTGACTTTCCGCTGCGTCAGTTCACCTTCCCGGGTGGACAGCTCCTCAGTGGCAAGCCTCTGTTGCTCCTCAGCTTCTGCCTTCTCGAGGAAGAAGGCCTTCCGCGCCTCGACAAGCTGCGCCCTCTCCTCCGCAATGGACCGGAGGGCCTCTTGGTTGCGGCTCTGGAGCTCCTCCGCATGCTTCTCTATGTCAACTCCCGCCTGCGCGACAAGCGCTTCCCGGGACTCCAGCTTCGCTTGTCGGGCGCGGTAGAGCGACACCAACTTCCGGAGCAGCTGTTCCTCTTCAGACTCGCCGCTGCTGCTGCTTGGCGCATCAACCACTGTCAGCCCAGTGGAGGCGAGCACTTCCCCGTCAAATGCCTCTCCTTCAACCGGCGCCCTGGAGCTCGACGCCCAGGGAAGCTTGATGAAGACACCCTCGCCGGCCTTCAAGTAGGCGCTGGGCTGGGGCTCTTCGGAGCCCGGTGCTGCATCAGCGGCGGAGGGGGCGGCGGTCGGTGTAGCGCCTTGCGCTCCTGCACCCTCGGGGTCGTCAGTGCGATCGCCGAACCCCTCGCCAGCTCCTGCGCCAGCAGCCTTGACGGCCTCTTCGCCGGCGGGATCGTCAGCGTCGGCCTCTTCCTCGGTGGCGGCGGCATCATCAGTGTTGCCGCGTGCATCCTCCTCGCCGGTGGCCTCAGTCTCCATCGGATCTGTGGAAGGGGGATCTGAAGACAGGAAGAGGAAGGAAAAGTCAAGCAAATATCCAAAAAGAAGATCAGAAGAACAAGAACCCAAGGGAAATTTTCTGACAAAAAGGATTACCTGTGCTGGGCTCTGTAGTCATGGGCTCCACCACCGAAGGTTCGCTGGTCCCGTCCCTTGCCGGAGAACTGCCCCTTGTCGGGGACCGCTCCCTTGCCGGAGAGCGTTCCCTTGTCGGGGAATCACCCCTTGGCGGTGTAGTTGAAGCAGATAGCACCTCAGGAGCGGCTTCTGGTTGTTCCTGGTGGGCCTGTTCTGCTCCTACACAAGCAAATCAACAATCAAGATTTCAGCAAGGAAAGAGCACCCATGCGCGCCCCACAATAGGAAGTGAACAAATACTTACGCTGGGGGCTCCGCTGGGGGCTGCTTCGGGGAGAGGTTGCCGGGTCCGACAAGGTGGTCTCGGACGCATCCTCTACTGTCACAGCAGGATCGTCCTCGATGACAACCACGGGGACCTTGGCCCTCTTCGCCGCTCTCTCGGCCAGAGTCCTGAAAAGGAACGAGGTTCAGAGGGAAGCAGATCAGAATTAAGACAAGAAACAGCAAGAATCGAAGAAATATAAGTACAATAAGAAGAAAGTCTTACTCCTCCTCCTCTTCTTCCTCCTCGTCGGAGCTCAGCGCGGAGAGGTCGAAGTCTGGTACTCTTTCAGCGCGACGAGGCGGAGGGGTAGGCTCCCTTGGACGCTTGGCGGGAGCTGCGGCAGGGTCAGATGCGGCGGCTCGAGAAGACCCCGCACCAGTTGCCGGCACGGCATGAGATGCTCCCGCGGCAACAGTGCTTGCCGCGGTGGAGCGTGTCCCGCGGCGCGACGGCTGTTGGCCTGCCTGCCGCCCTGCTATGTCTCCGGTCCTGCGGAGGCGCCTTCTTGGTTGAGCTGGGGGCTGCGCTAGGAGCTCCGCCTGCGGCAAGCTGCTCGAAGATGGCTGGCCGCTTGCGCCCTCGGCGGGCTCGCTCGCTTCGGCTTCGGGTTCTCCCTCGCCAATGACCTCCCCGACAAGATCCTCTCGGTCGGCAAGGCTTGCTGCCTCGGCCGCCTCTGCCTCCTCCAACGTAAAACCAAACTCGCCCGCAGCGGCGGCTGCCGCCGCCTCCTCCGCCCTGGTGGCGATACGCCGCATCTCATCATCAGTGGTGTCGCGGGTGAGGAGCCTCTGCTCATCGGCACGGACCGCTACCTCCACCAAGCCGTCGAAGAATTGCCGCACGACGTCGACGGAGGGCTCCTGCCATGTTGGGATAATCCCGTGCGAGTCGCACTCCGGCATCATTGCGCGGATGCGATCGAGCTGGGAGTTGTTGCACAATGGGACGACGCCCTGCGGCAGCCTGAACCACTCCGGATGGTTGGGGTCGTGCTTGAACAACTCCTTGAGCGTCCCATCCAACTCCAAGACAGTGAAATTAAAATTGAAGCCCGGGCGCAGCCTCATGATATCCGCCGGGCCCCCGAATAGCCAGGCGGGCCTCCCCCTCTCCTGCAGAGGGGCGATGCGACAGCGAAGAAAGTCCGCTCCAACAGCCCCTACAGTGAGCCCGGCAAGCCTGAGCCGCAGGATCTGGGTGGTGGCGATCTTCAGCTTAGCATCGTCCGCCGCCAGGGCGCTCCAGTCGTCGCCGCGCACTACTCGGGCTTGGCGCAAGTTGGTGAATGGCTGCGGATCCGCATCAACAATCCAACACCATTCAGCCCTCCACTTATCCCATTTGCTGCGGAGCTCCCCCTCTAGATAGACCTCCTTCTTGCCGGCCCTCGAGATCCAGGAGATCCCGCCAGACAAGGGCTCTCCTTTCTCGACCCGGGGCATGAAATAGTGGCAGAAAAGGGCTACGTTTGGGTGGATTCCGACAAAGTTCTCGCAAAGATGCGTGAAAACCGCCATGGTCAGAACGGCGTTGGGGGTGAAATCAAGGAGATGGAGCCCGTATGTGTTCATGATGTCGCAGAAGAAATCGGAAAAGGGCGGGCAGAGCCCGCAATAGAAGAACAATGGGAAGAAATAGTATCCTTTTGGACACCGCTTTGAAGTAGAAGCTTCAGCGGAGAGTACCTGCGTGCGCGGATGCGCCCGCGTCTCCGTCGACCAGAAAAGGTAGAACCACTCCCGCAGCTCCTTCGCGGAGAGCTCGATGGGGAAAAGTGCTCGCTCCTTGCGCAGCGCCTCAAGCCGCAGCGCCTCGGCCGACTTCGCACCCTTCCCGGTCTTCGGAGCCATGGCGGAGGCGGTGGGGGAGAGCGGGGGCGTTGGCGGCGACGGCGGCGACGGGCGGCAGAGCGCTGCTCTCTTTCGGCTTGGGAAGCGGAGGGGAGCGGCGGAGATTTCTGAGGAAGGAACCGCAAGTGGCGAAGGTGGGGGAACGGCCCCTGTTTCCTCTGCTTATAAAGAGGAGAGGCAAACGTTACGCCTTTTTCAATTAAAGAATCACCCACGATCTCTCCCACGATGCCGCGTTCGACGCGTGCCGTTACGGGAGGGCGCGGTGGATACGGAGTTAGATTTAGTGTGGACTCAGGCCGCATGTGCCCGTGCCCTGTTTTGGGCCTGGCCCAACAGCGCTCGGCACCGTGTGTGGCCCAGGCCCGGGGGCTCCTGTCGGTGTACTAAAGTAGGGGTACCTTAGTATCCCAAACTTGTGCACGGGCAGTCGCAGTGCCCTGCAGCAAGGCTTGCCGGACGTCCACCAAGATCTTCCATAGCTCCTATTGATGCCATTCAAGAACAAAGTGTTTTAACTAAGAAGACAACGCCCCAGCAAGAGGAGCTTGCCGGGAAGGACAAGGCCACGACGCGCCGCGTGTCCCAGTAAGACCCGACGAGCGACAAGCTTTCGGGTGCGACAAGACAACGACCGTGGCAAGGCGCTTGCAGCGGCGAAGCCACCACTCTGCGCCCATGCTCCAGCGCATCCGTCGACGTGTCGCCGCAGGACCGTTCCAGGCGCACTTGGTGAGAAGCTGTGCAGCCAAGCGATGCGAGGTGGCAAGTGGAGATGACGAGAAGGCCATCGTGGCGAACGGTGGCGCCCCTAACGGTCGCTTTTCTGCACTATTGGGCGACGCGGACGGGCATTAAATGCTCTTGTCCCCTGCCGTTAGAGTTAGGTAGGGTGCACTGTAGAGGCAGTTGTACCAACCCCTCTTTTTACATTTGTACCCCTGTCTGCGTTGCCACCTGTCGGTGACCCCTTTAGCCTATAAAAGGAGGCCCATGCGCAACGTAGAGGGGGTTCGACTCACTCGAAACTACAGAACGCTCACGCTCTCGAGCAAGAACACAATACAAACACAAAGCAGCAGTAGGAGTTTTATCTCTCCGGAGAGCTCCGAAGATGGGTAAATCCCTCGCGTGCCTCGCCTCGATCTGCTCTTCGTGTGCCCTCCACTCCCTGCCGGACCGAGAAGGGGCCCTGCCCCATAGGTGTTCGTTTCCCACGACAAAAGGCTATACAAAGTAAAATTGAATTAAATAAGTGAATGTTGATATACTGAAAATGAATTATTGAATGCTAAATCAAATAAAGTACAGAACTACTGGTGTCAGTGTTTATTAATAAGGTAAAAGCAAAAATATGAAGCAAATCGATTACTACAGATTAAGAGTTGCATAAACTAGTGCCATCATGTTGTTCTCTTTCTACGTGATGTTGTCGAATTTTGAAGCAAGCCGTCTTCATCGCCATTGTCAGGTACAGCTTCAGAGGCTTCATCATTAGACTGTCCATGTGGTACACTATAAGCATGACGTGATGGATTTTCCACGACTGCGTGCCATCCTTTTATAAGATTGTCCTTGACAAAAAATACTTGAGAGACTTGGCTAGCCAGAACAAAAGGCTCATCTGTCAGAAGCAAACGCTGCAGGTTAAGACTAACGATTCCATGCTTGTTTTCATTCTTCATCCCATGATCTTTGTCAAATACGTCAATCCAGTTGCAATGGAATAATGTCACACGCCTTCCACCTAAGTATTACAGTTCGACTATCTCTGTTAATATGCCATAATATTCTACTGTATTACCATTATCCCCTTGTTCTGAAAGTACAGCCACCCCACTGTTCTGTGTGCAGAGGTGTCTATCTCGACTTTGAATAGGATATCTGAATCCATTCATGTCATAGCCAGTAAAACATGTTACATTTTTCAATGGACCACGTGATAGTGCCAAAAGGTCTTCGGTGAGCTCACTCTCATCATGTTCGTGCAAGCTGGCTACCTATGAAGTGAAAAATAGCTATGTTAAAATCTTCACATAGAAGTACTGAAATGTACGTGCATATGTATGTACACACAGACTATTCTGGTTTCTTTACCTTCTCTTTGAACCACTGATTGAACTTCTGGTTCCACATGGTGGTAAATGGTTGCAGTAAACATACATCTTGACTACTGGAGTACTCACTACCATAATACAAAGCTTAATTGATATGGGCATGCAAAAATTAGTTGACTAAGTACTTAATAAGTGAACCGAATAATCAATACCTGGTATATGGTTGAACTTCATCACAATTTCTCAAAACATAAATATGAGCTTGCTCTGCTTCAAGAAGATTAAGATCTCTGGGTTTACAACCACCGGATGGCCTTCCATCCGGATTGAATATTGACAAATAATAGTTGTCATCCCCTGGTGCATCATTGATTCTGCCTGGTCGATTATGCTTTGTCTCGACATCATCCAAATACCTAGAGCACAATGTAATGAACTCTTCTGCAATGTATCCCTCTGCAATGGAAGCTTCAGGTCGTGCCAAATTTTGCACTAGCGATTTCAGACACTTTATTTGTCTCTCAAAGAGATACATCCACCGATATATTGTAGGTCCACCAACAAGAGCCTCATTAGCCAAATGAACAGGCAGATGCATCATGACATCAAAAAAGGATGGTGGGAATTCCTTTTCAAGCTTACATAGTGTCACAGGTATTTGGGCCTGCATTTCATTAAGTTCTTCTACTGAAAGTGATTTGGAGTTTAATTTGCAAAAGAACTGTGAAAGCTCAACCAAAGGATCATAAATATTCTAGGGAACAAGTCCACGCAGTGCAAGAGGAAGTAAATGATTTAGTATAACATGGCAGTCGTGGCTCTTCAGTCCTGAATTTTTTTTCTCTTTCATATTAGTGAAACGGCCAAGGTTTGAACAAAATCCATCTGGAACTTCGAGGTCCTTAAAAAACCGAAGGAACAAAATATTATTGGGTGGAAGCAAAGTGAAAGGCGCAGATGGAAAAGTAGGCTTGTCCCCTTCCTTGTCCGGATGCATACCTGGCCTTATTTTCATTAGTTGCAAATCGCGCCGAGAATTTATGTTATCCTTCGTTTTTCCTTTGACATCCATAATTGTTGCCATGATGCTATCACATATATTCTTTTCTATATGAATGACATCAAGGTTATGGCGCAACAAGAGTGTTTTGAAATATGGCAAATTACAAAATATACTTCTTTTGTTCTAGTTATCTCCTCTCTCATCGTGGGACACCTTTGTCTTCTTCCTTGCATCTTTAGACAAGATAATCCCCTCTAGATCAGCCACTTGGTCCATCACATTTTCTCCTGTTAAGGGTGTTGGTGGTTCTCTAGTTTCTATGGTACCATCAAAAGATTTTTTATCTTTCCTCCACCTATGGTTTTTATGAAGAAAGCATCGATGACCCATGTAACAGAACTTCCCACCTTTTTAAGCCTTAATGAACAAGTCCCACTGTGGCATACCGGACAAGCCAATTTTCCTTTTGTGCTATATCCAGAGAGGTTGGCATAACCAGGGAAGTCATGGACCATCCACAGAAGTGCTGCATGCAGTGTGAAACTTGTTTTCGTTGATGCATCATAAGTGTCAACACCCTCATTCCATAGTTCAACAAGTTCCTCTACAAGTGGTTGCAGATAAATATCAATTGCATCACCAGGACCATCAGGCCCTGGAATCAACATGGACAATATCACATTTTCTTGTTTCATGCACATCCATGGGGGCAAATTTAGGGGAACAAGGAATACGGGCCAGATGCTATAAGATGTTCGCATGGTTTTAAATGGTTGGAAACCATCAGAAGAGAGACAAAACCTAAGATTGCGAATTTCTTTTGCAAATGGGATGTTTTTTGCATCAAAATATTTCCAAGCTTTCGAGTCAGCAGGGCATCTAATGACACCATCATCTACCCTGCCCTCCGCATGCCACCTAAAGGATTCAGCAGTTTTGTGCCACATGAACATCCTTTGCAGCCTTGGCTTTAAGGGAAAATACCGCATGGTTTTTTGTGGAATCTTCTTCCCTTTTGCCGAGTGCAGAGTGGTGCCTGTGCGCTTGTCTTCTTTCCATCTAGATGCTCCACACACCTTGCACGACTCCGCATTTATATCTTCTTTCCAATAGAGCATGCAATGATTCGTGCAAGCATCAATTTTCCTATAACTCAGTCCTAGTTCCTGAATAGTTTTTTTAGCTTCATAATAAGAATTTGGCAAAGTAGAATTTTGTGGTAGGAAAGCCTTCCGCGGATATTCGAACAACATGGTGAAGGACTTGTTGCTCCACTTTCCCAAATTCTTAATGTGAAGCAAGTTAACTAGTGCAGATAATTTAGTGGTACTAGAACCTTCATAAAGTGGCTGGTTGTAGTTGTCAAGCAATTTATAAAACTTTGCTGCTTCATTATTTGGTTCCTCTTCGCTAGATGGTGGTGTCGTTGTTTGCTCAGTTGGACTATTATTTTGAGGACACAGATCATGCAACAAATCTTGCATTGGGTCATATCCATCCGAACTCTCTGCTTGCACTTCTTCATCGCCTTGACCTTCAGAAACTGTTTGAGGTTCCCTCGCAACTTCACCATGATGGTACCAAAAGGTATAATTTCTCAGAATTCCATACACTTTCAGGTGAGAAGAAACCAATGCACGAGGATGAGAGTATGTGTTGTAGCATTTGATGCATGGACATCGAATTTCATTCTCTCTACCTGCGTGGCTGAACGCATAGTCAAGGAAATTCTCTACCCCTTCTAAATATTCATCATCTAATCGCTCATCCACTAGTCTCATCCATATCTTACTCGGAGCCATCTCCTAATATATATTACTGTTTTAGTACGTAGTTATCCTGCATTTATGTTATTCGATGTAAGACATATCAGACTATAAAATAAATCATATTGTGTATGATCTATAGATGAATGGATTGTACTGAACATGGCATAACAAAATTATAAATCATAATAAGCAAACGAATTCTATCTACATATTTTGTAATCGGGATCAACAACAGTGCATCAAGGTTCCACAAGAGAAAAACCAGAGCATCAAGGTTCCACAAGAGAAAAAACAGAGCAAGGAGGAATACGAACCAAGCTGCAGCGGAGTTGCATTGGCGACCGGTGATGTGCAGGCGGCAGCGCGGGCGCACCGGGGTCGAGGCTAACCAGCAACATGGAGGCGACAGCCCGGGCGCGCCGGGGTCCAGGTGACCGGCGATGTGCTGGCGGCAGTGCGGGCGTACCAGGTCGAGGCTACCGGCGACGTGCAGGTAGCATCACGTACGCGCCGGAGTCAAGGCGACTGGCGAGGTGTGACCTGCAGCGCGGAGAGGCGTAGAACACAAGGGAGGAGATGCAATCTATGGACTATGGAGGTGTCGAATTGAGCAGGACAGGGGAGGCGAGGAGAAAGAGGCGCAGGGAGATAAGATCCTAACAGATTAAATAGTTATTCCCTGTTACGGAGGGTTATCTAGTCGAAGTTGCCAGCAGTTTGCGCCAAAAAAATTCAGCCGTCCCGCTCTCTTTACTCGAGAACCAAAAATATTTATTTCCTATGTTTGTGCTGCAAAACCTGAGGATTAGATCTTAAAAAAATCCTAAGGATTTCAACTTTCGAAAGGCACGGTGGACTCTACCTCCCTGTACTTGCAGTTGCAGCTATACTTTCTAAAACCAATTGAATCAAGCACAATTTCTGTTCATAGGTTGAAAATAAAGAACGCAGGCGTGGTGGTTTCAGTGTACTTTGACACACACGAAACAGGGGAAAAACTGACTGGTTCAGTTTTAGATAGGGAAGCACACAATTTTGACACAATGGATTCCTTTTTCTCTTTTCTTTTCTCTTACATCGACTATGCCAAGCAATGAATGGTACAACTCCTACTTTTATAAGTTTCTCCAGTACAGCAAGCAACTGACTTGCTTTTGCTACAACAAATGCAAGCAAAAGACTGGAATTAGCTTCGTCAACATGTACACGCAGGGCACACCTGCACTTAACTTGCAGTAAGTTGCAGCCGATCTGCCACAATCTTGCAATAGGAATTGTTTGACTACAATCAGGTTTAAGCTAACATGGTGATGCTTTGGCATCCAAAGTTCCTGATGCTCTGAAGGTACTGCTGCAGATCACAATCATCGGTGAAGCACCTGCCCATCACATCGCCAAAATACAGTGCCCATTTCTAAGCCCATTCATATGTCCGTACTGTATAATACAATGTCAGGGGATATGAAGATCCATTTATGGATAGAGAAATATTTAAAAGTCGGTCGCTTGTTCATAGCCTGACATATGAATGACAAGAACAAATGTTACAAATAAAAGGCACTAATCTTGAATTCTGCTGCCGATGAACCAAACTGAAAAACTAACAATAATAATGTTCTCTAGGTAACAATATTTATTTTTCCACGATCTTGTAGTAGTCAGGAATATAAATTCGCAAAAAGTCTCTACGTATTTTGTTCAGATTACTCTTATGCCTAGATGCATTCCTGGCTCTTGCTTCCCTCCTCAAAGTAGCATCACTAGCACGTCTTTCATTAAATTCCTTCCTGACCTTCTGGTATACTTCATCTTGCTTGTCTTCTTCCTTGGAGTCTTCGACAACTTGCCTACGCAGGTACTCAACAGAGTCTTCATCGACATCGGTTATTGAGACATCGCTGCTCCGTTCTTCATCAGGACACTCTTCTGCCTCTTGATTAATTGTATCTGGAACAAACTCAACCATACTGTCTCCCTGCACGTTCTTGTTCTTCGAATCAGGAGCAAAATCAACAATCAGTTCTTCTTTTACCTCAGGATGTATTGAACTATATTGAATCTAGAGAAGAATTAATGATTAAGTCAAGTACCTCTTCATCCGTAGTATGGTGAGCAAACTCAACCATGGAATCTGCTTGCTCCATCAAGTGCATCTCTACCGAGAATTTTGGGGAGGAGTCGCGGTGGCCGGGGGAATTTTGTGGTTCAGCAGAGGCACTGGACGGAGATGCAGGGGCATGAACGACCATGCAGACTTCCATCGGGATGTTATGCAAAATTGAGGATCAGGAGGACTAACTACTAGGAGTAGGATCAGATTAGATTAGTTGGGGCTGGAGAGATTTGGCGCCAATAATTTGAGAACCCGCCAACATTAGTTGGGATGTTGCGGGGGAGAGATAAAGGAGAGAAGAGTTTTTTTTTCCTTTTTGAACACAGGGAGAGGGAGTTTGTTAGACTTGTACTACGTACCTGTAAACCCCATAACTAACGACCGCTCACCTAACGACGGGAGACCCGTGGTTGTTGAACGTATTACGTAGATGGGTTTCCACCACGCGGGGACTCCACTCGGGGGTTCAAGGACCAAGAGTTTTTGGGCACCGTCGTTAATGCTAGTATTTGTAGTAGTGTTACTCTAACAGCATGATCATTGATATTATTATTCATTTCATCTAGTAACTCTCTTTAAGATTTAGCAATTTGTTCTAACTAGGTTTGAACCATAGAAGCATGCTTCCCCACACCTCTGACATCATTTGAAATTCTAAATAACAAGTCACTTAAGCGAGCAATTATATTATAATTGTATTTCAATTATTTCATAACAATTGTATTGACGTGATCTTGATTTCTAATGTAATTTTTAAACTCATAAAGGCATTTTCTAGGGTGCATATTGTGAGGATTGTCATTATCACTGAATCTCATTAGAGAATTTACCTCTACCACCTTAGATGGTGGTGTGTCAAGCCCATGTATTTCTTCGATAGGATGTAAATTTTTGACATCCTCAGTTTTAATACATTTTTCCTTCATAGATTTCTTTCCCTCTTGCATATCTTCAGGACTGAGATATAAGATACCCGTCTTCTTTGGAGCGGGTTCAAGCGGTGGTTCAGGAAGAGTCCAATCATCATAATTTTTCAATATGTTATTCAATAATTCTACAGCTTGCCCAATAGTTTGTTCCCTGAAAACACAACAAGCACAACTATCTAGGAAATCCCTAAAAGCATCGGTTATTCCATTATAGAAGATATCAAGTATTTCATTTTTCTTAAGAGGATGATCAGGCAAAGCATTAAGCAATTAGAGAAGCCTCCCCCAAGCTTGTGGGAGACTCTCTTCTTCGATTTGCAAAAAGTTAAATATTTCCTGTAAGGCAGCTTGTTTCTTATGAGCAGGGATATTTTTTTTAGAGAATTAATAAATCATATCCTGGGGACTACGCACACAACCAGGAGCAAGAGTATTGTACCCAACTTTAGCATCACCCTTTAATGAGAACGGAAATTTTTTGAGAATATAGTAATAGCGAGTTTTCTCATCATGAGCAAAAAGGGTGGCTATGTCATTCAACTTAGTAAGATGTGCCACAACAATTTCAATTTCATAACCATGGAAAGGATCAGATTCAACCAAAGTAATTAAGTATGGGTTGACAGCGAATTCATAATCCTTATCATCAATAAAGATAGGAGAAGTAGCAAACATAGGATCACATTGCATTCTAGCATTCAAGGATTTTTCCTTATACTTGCATAATAATTTCTCTAGATCATCTCTATCCTTACAAGCAAGAATATCTCTTGTTGTCTCCTCATTCATAACATAACATTTCGGTACCTTTGGCAATTCATATCTAGGACGGCTAGTTCTAGTAGGTGTTTCAAGATTTTTAGCTTCAAGTTCATCATCAGTTTCAAAAATATCATGTTGTCTTACTCTAGCAATTTGTTCATCAAGAAAGTCACCTAGTGGCACATCATCAAGCAAAGGTACTAGCATCATGATAAGTATCATTCATAACAGATGTAGCATCATCAACAACTTGCGACATATCAGGATTAATGCATGTGGTGGTGGTGCAAGTTTACTTATAACAGAAGGTGAATCTAAAGCAGAGCTAGATCGCAGTTCCTTACCTCCCCTCGTCTTAGAGGGAAAAATCTTAGTCTTAGCATCCTTCAGATTCTTCATAGTGATAAATAGATAATAATCTCAAGTGACTCAACAAATATAGTTATGCTCCCCGGCAACAACGCCAGAAAAAGGTCTTGATAACCCACAAGTATACGGGATCGCAACAGTTTTCGAGGGTAGAGTATTCAACCCAAATTTATAGATTCGACACAAGGGGAGCCAAAGAATACTTGCAAGTATTAGCAGCTGAGTTCTCAATTGAACCACACCTAGAGATTAATTATCTACAGCAAAGTGATCAGTAAAAAAGTAGTATGATAGTTTTGATAATAGTAGCAGCAGCAATAGTAACGGTAACAGTGATAGCAGTGGTTTTGTAACAAGTGCAACAGTAATGATAACAGTGGTAACTTGGCAAGAACAATATAAGCGAAATTCATAGGCATTGGATCGGTAACTTGTTAGATGATATTAATCATGTAACAGTCGTAACCTAGGGCGATACGGCACTAGTTCCAGTTCATAAATATAATGTAGGCATGTATTCCGTAAATAGTCATGCTTGCTTATGGAAAGAACTTGCATGACATCTTTTGTCCTACCCTCTTGTGGCAGCGGGATCTTATTGGAAACTAAGGGATATTAAGGCCTACTTTTAACAGAGAACCGGAACAAAGCATTAACACATGGTGAATACATGAACTCCTCAAACTACGGTCATCACCGGGAGTGGTCCCGACTATTGTCACTCCGGGGTTGCCAGATCATAACACGTAGTAGGTGACTATAACTTGCAAGATCGCATCTAGAACATGGATATAATGGTGATAACATAAATGTTTCAGATCTGAAATCATTGCACCCGGGCCCAACGTGACAAGCATTAAGCATGGCAAAGTCATAGCAGCATCAATCTCACAACATAGTGGATACTAGGGATCAGGCCCTAACAAAAGTAACTAGATTACATGATGAATCTCATCCAACTCCTCACCGACCAGCGAGCCTACGAAGGAATTACTCACTCCCGGTGGGGAGCATCATGGAATTGGCAATGGAGAAGGGTTGTTGATGATGAAGATCGAAGATCCCCCTCCCTGGAGCCCCAAACAGACTCTAGATCTAGCGTCCCAACGAAGAACAAGAGACGGCGGTGGCTTCGTCTCGTGGAACGCGATAATTCTTTCTCCCCGATTTTTTATAGAAATATGTGATTTTATAGCATTGGTTTCAGTGTCTGTGGGCCACCAGGTAGGGACAACCCACCTGGGCGCGCCTGGAGGGGGGCGCCTGGTGGGTTGTGCCCACCCAGGTGCCCCCCTCCGGTGGTTCTTGGCTCCGGAAATTCTCTTTTATTGTATAAAAAATCCTCACAAAGTTTCGTTCCGTTCCGAGAACTTTTATTTCTGCACAAAAACAACATCATGGTAGTTCTGCTGAAAAAGCATCAGTCTGGGTTAGTTTCATTCAAATCATGCAAATTAGAGTCCAAAACAAGAGGAAAAGCGTTAGGAAAAGTAGCTACGTTGGAGACGTATTAGGGCGCCGGCGGGTGGGCGCCCATCGGGCGCGTAATGGGCACCGGCGAGGTGCGGTCACTAGTCGGTGGAGTGTGGCGGCACCAAGCGCGGCCAGCGGGTGGGGCCACGATGGTGCGGGGCTAGGCAGTGGATGACGTGATGGCGCAGACGAGCGGCGGAGCAACAGCGGTGCCTAGTAGCAAGGGCAGCAGCACAGAAACATTAGCAGCAGCGCTGCAGCAAAGGCAGCGGTGAGCGGAGCGCGACGTCGGTGCGAGCGGGCGGACGGGACGCACGGGAGGGGGCAGGGGCGCGAGCGGCGGTGGGGGCGAGGTTGGGTCATGAGGTGGGATGGCATGGTGAGGAGGACCGGGGTCCTCACCGGCATTGACAGGGACTGGGGCGGCGAGGCTCGCAGTAGCCGGTTGGTGGATGGGACGGCGTGGCCGACGTGTGGTGGAGATGAGGAAGACGGTGAAGACGAAGGTGGTGGCGATGACGATGTCCCGGGCGAGCGCGGCGACGGCGGTCCGGCGGGGAGATGGGATCGAGGGGACTGCCCCGATCCAGATCGGGTAGGGCGACAGACGAGGGAGCAAGGCAGAGGGCGACAGTGGCAGCTCCGACGTCGGGGATTGATCCCAATCCAAGAGGGGATCGGGGGAGGGAGAGGGAACCGTGCGGGGGGGGGAGTGGGGTGAGGGGGTGCTAGGGTTTGGTAGTGGGGCAGGCCATATAGGCCATGGGTAGTGGTCCGGCTGGCTGTTGGTCAGATGGGCCAAACGGCCCAGGGGGAGGGGGGTTTGATCCCTTTTTTTGTTGTTGTTATTTTTTCTTTTATACTGTTTTATCTTTGTTTCCTATTTTTTTAGTTTTTGTAAAATAGATACTTGGTATTTCAATATAGTCCACTGTCACAAAAGTCTAGTCCCCAAATAATTTAGTTTGATATTGTTCGATATTTAGTTGTGAGCTGTAAACACCACACATTATCACAAATTCAAATAAAATGTGAGATTGTTCGATGTATAGTATGGTTTAGATTGTTCGATATTTAGCTATGAGTTGCAAACGCCACGCATTATCACATTATGGTATAACAAGTCCAAAACCACACCACGCATATGACCCCTATATTCATGCATGCATATGTTTATAACACTATGATCTCCTATTCAAATATATGAATCCACATTCATATCGAATTATTATCTTTGTTAGTCTATTACACCCACACAATCCTCTAACCTTTGTACCTAGCACTAACTTTCTCTCGCGCATGCACACGCCCTCCTTGCCCTCCCCCTCCCTTAGCATTCTATCCATCGCGCACATTCATTTTTTTCCTTTAGGTCGTTCTCCCATGGTCTCCACAACTCCTTTCCGACACACACCGATCGATAAACCTCTCCAGCTATGTCTGCCTACCACATACACACGCACCTTCCATCTCCTCCTTTCTGTGTACATGCCTCGTGTCTCTCATACGGTCCCACACATGTGTAAACTGTCGCCCCTCTTTTCATCGATCTCACAATCGCAGACTCCTCCCCCTATCTAGTTAGTAGGCCTCTCGCACCACCTCCTAGCTCCATTCTCTCTGTCTATCCGTCTCGCTAGGCCTTATTTGCCTCTAATAAATGGATATACACCGACCGATCTCCCGCTATACATATATCTAGCTAGGTCGTTATAACTCGTTTTCCCCACACGCCGATCGATCTACCTCATTAGTTATGTCTCTCCCTTCCTCCGACACACAACAATTGATCTAGCGATCTAGTTAGGTCTACTTACCAATCACATGGTCCCCCTTCATCATTCATGCATGCGTCCCAACACATCTATCACGCACTCGCACACACAGAAACATATCCCCACTCTTATTGATAATATTGCAGTTCTACCCTCAATTTGTCTAGAAGGCCTCTCCCACCATCTTCGAGAAGCAACTCCACCACCCATCTGGCACTCTACCCTCTCCCTCTCTCTCTATCTATCTCTCTCTCTCTCTCTCTCTCCCAACCTATTTCTCGTCCTTCACTTATTTATGGATGCCGACCGATCTCCCTCAAGACATAGCTGGGTCTCTCCTTCACAACACATATACGAGTCAATCTGCCTCTCTAATTAGGTCTCTACCTCCCCCTCCCCCCCCCCCCACACACACACCAATACATCGAGCGCTCTAGTCATGTCTCCCTGCCAGACAAAACTTTCCTTGTGCCCTCTGACGTTCCGGTAGGTCAGTCGCCCTATATCTTTGACTTGCACATACACAATTTCGATGGCTCTCTTCATCAATCTCGCACCCATCCACTTGATCCTCTCTTCGACTCTATCGATATCTATGACCCAACCCTCTCTTCTCGTGGATTTCCCTCTCTATATATGATATAGACAGGCCTCTATTTCACACACATTGCATGTGTCAAAATTTTGTTTGAGATATCATCGACACATATTCCCATAAATACATTCACGAAATCACCCCCCCCAAACGAAAAACACTCACAAACGCACACGCCATCTGTCTGGGTTTGTATCTCTCTCACACACACCCACGTAGCTAGGTGGGGACGTGCAGAAGAGAAGAGGTGCATGCACAGCTCACGTACTCCCGTCTCTTTCCCAACCACACCCGCGCGGGTACACGGTGGAGCTCATTTCTGTATGAAAAGGCAGCCCACATGGTAATTTGACACGTGTACTGGTTGTCCACTTGATGGAGAATTGTATACCACGGGTGAAAAAACAAATTGCGGCTTGACGCGTTATGTTAAAAAAGAGGCAAACCATGTGGGGCCTACCTTTGAGGCAAGGATCTATATATTGGAGATGCTCTGTACGTATTACTTTGGAGACGGTGTACTATATTAGGAAGAAGGCAACAAGATGTATGTTTTGCATGACAGTCTCTTGTTACAAGACGTGCTAGACCTAGTGGACCTCATTGTTGCAACGAGGAGTGAAACGATGGCTGCTTCCTCGGTCAAACATAGAGAAAGGTGGGCCTCGTGATTTGATGTCTTATTAATCATTATTACAACCTATACTCTTTGCCCGTATAATAACCACGTGGTAGAGTAGTGCGCTATACTTTTAATAACCATGCTCGAAGATAAGAGGTGCACGCTGTCAGCGTTCTGGGAACAGGGGTCCCCAGACTTGCCTGCCTGCGGCCTGCGGTGTGGCTCAAGCCGTGGCCCAGTATGGCCCATCTTCATCAACCCAAGCTCAAGACCCTCACGAGGGGCCCAGCCTCCCGGGGCGGACGACGCAAGGCTTCGTCAAGGGAGGCCTCACCATGCAGGCTCGCGAGGAGGCGGAGATATCAAGGCAAGGAGTACCTCGCGAGGTGCTCATGACGCAAGCCATGACGATCGAGACCAGGCGGGCGCCAGCCTACTCAGTATCCTCGTTTCCTATTTGGTGCAAAGGGGGTGAGCGCAGCCGCGGAATACCGAGGCATCAAGGAAATGTTACCATATCGGTGCAACGAGACCAAGACCAGCAGAGCGGCAGGACAAAGGTCACTGTGGAGCCCAAGACGGCGTCATCGCCAGTGCCTTTGGCAGTCGAAGACCAACTTTAGTCAGGATAACTTGTGCTAGCTGTCCCCCTTAAAGATGGTCGTTGTTGGCTCCCTTCCCGCTCAATATTTGGGAAGAGGACCAGGGCCCCTATATATAGAGCTAGCCACCACAGTAGGAGGGGATCAGATCCATCCCAGGTAGAACACGGCACCAGCCCAAGAACACCCCTCGCGAGGCTGTTCTTCCTCTATACTATTCATCATCAGCCCCAGAGGCAATCCACCACACCACACACTAGAGTAGGGTATTACACCACAACGGTGGCCCGAACTAGTATAAACCTTGTGTCCCTCGTGTTGTTCATCGTGTAGCTTAGATTCGCGATGAGGCTTTGGGGCGTGGATTGGTAGGGAGAAGATCTTCGTGCGTGCCCCAGAGTTTGAACCTTAAGGGTTTTGCCGGAACCCAATATCTGACATTTGGCACGCCAGGTAGGGGTGCTCCGAAATCCTCTTTCCGTCAACCTGCGTTCCACTGCTTCGTCGCATCCATGTCCGGCGACCCAACGGCCAACACCGACCGCTAGGCGGCATGGCCTGCCCACGCCACGCCGCCTGCCCAAGGTGACCATAACCCTGCGCCTCAGGCAGCCCGCACTCCACAGAACACTATGGGGCGCTGGCGATGTGGTCAAGCGCCGCCTGCCCTCACTCCATGCCAGGTGGGATCAGCAGCAAGGGCCTCAAACCACGCCACGGCCACAACACCGCACACCTGACGGGAGCAGGCAAACATGAAGGCCGCTCTCACGGTGGCTGGAGAACTGCTACCACTACAAAAAATACACTTCCGTGATGATACATGTTTGTCACAGTAGGTCACGTTTTTTGTCATGCATGTACATCCATGACAAATTTATGACACAATCAAGATAGTCATACCTGTGCTGTCGTAGAAGTGTTCCATGACATTACCAAAATTATCATCATGGAAGTGTCCACTTCCATGACAATAAATCGCGCGTCACAGAAGTGCTTTCGTCAAGGGTGACCGACACGTGGCATCCACCGTAACGGAACGCCGTTAAGCTATCGCGTCGGGTTTCGGATCCGATAACCCGTTAACAGCCCCAACCAATGGGGATTTTCCACGTGTAAAATCATCATTGGCTGGAAGAAACACGTGTCGGCTCACCGTTGGGACAGATGTCATCCGCTCATTGGACCGAAGGCGCCTATGATACGGCGACACATGGCACGGCCCAACAGAGGCCCATTCATGTGAAAAGGCCGGCCCGTTTGACTTGGTCAAAAGGTGGCAGGCCGGCCCACGGAAAGCCCGTTAACGGCATGTTCGCATATAGCCCATTTACAGCCCGCTAACCCAGGGCCCGTTACGCCCTATCCGAATTAGGCCAAGTAGCGTCATCTGGGCCATCCAATATGATTCAGCCCGTTTTAACTTCCGGCCCATGTGTGGCCCATGACTTCTTTCGGCCCATATGAGGACCTTTGTAACTCTTGGCCCATTAACGGCTCGTGGTGAAACTGGCCCGTAATGAACAGTGTATCACTTTATACCCATTAACGGCCCGTTATTCCATTGGGCCGTTTCCAGCACAAGTTATCTTTCGGCCTTCTCAGGGCCCATTGATTCTTGGGCTCATTTGCAGCATTCGGTTACATACGGCCCGTTACTGTCATTTTCTGCTTGTGGGCCAAATTCAACTTGTCATTACAGTCGGCCCGTTGGCGGACCGTTAATACGTTGGGCCGTTTTCATGTCAAAAAAACCCGTTGGGATGTTTTCATAGAGTTATCAAATATGGCCTATTAACGGCCCGTTATGGTCCATGAATAGTACGGCCCATGATTGGTGAAATGATGATACGCCCCGTAGAAGGCCCATGGATCCTACGGCCCGTATGAGGCCCATGGATAGTACGATCGTAGAAGGCCCATGGATCATACGGCCCGTAGAAGGCCCATGGACCCTACGGCCCGTAGAAGGCCCATGGACCCTTAGGCCCGTATAGAAGGCCAATGGATCCTACGGCCCGTATAGAAGGCCAATGGATCCTACGGCCGGACGAAGGCCCATGGATCATACGGCCTGCAGGGGGCCCATGGTTACAACAGTCCGTGTGTTGCCATGATTATTTTGGCCTAGTTACCAAAAATAGGCTATTGTGGCCACTAGAAAAAAACAGAAAAAGAACTGCAGTGACTACAAGCAAACAACTAAACAAGACAGTAAGGAAATAAATAAGAAAGCAATGAACTCTAGCGTATTACCGCTATTACACATATTACATCCACTAGGCATCAAAGTTCGCCACCAATGCAAATATAGGGAACAAAGCAGCACATTACATACACTGGCCATCAAAATTGGCCACTAGTGCAAATAAACGCGGCATCAAAACAAGAGCATAACTGAAACAACTTTAGAAGAGCTCAAGAAACATTATCCTGGGTATCCACCATGCTAGCAATAAGCTTAGCAAGCTGATTAGCTCTGTCCTGTTTGGCGCTAAAATCCTCCAACACTTGCTGTTGCACCAGAAAGTATGCATCTAAATGCTCCAGGGACTTCCGCAGTCCTTCCGCTTCTTGTCGCAGCACAGCTGATCGATGTCTTTCAGCTTGTAGTTGAGACTCAAGAAACCGAACTGATTCAGACAGTGAGTTTGAATAGCTTGTGCAAGCGGTAGTGGCCAGTAACTTGAACACTAAACCAAGACAGGACTTTGGAGTTGTCTCGCTGTCTTCAAGATAGTCTTCCTTAGCTGTTTTATCAGCTTTGTTGGAGACCAACAAGGATGTGTCACTATCCTGAACCTTGTCTGCATTACTTCCTTTACCATTGATTAATAAGGCACTCTTCCCCAATATTCTGTCAGCATTCTAAAAGAAGAAACAAGCAGACACATATCTATGTCCTATGGTCAATGCATTGTCTTGCCAAATCAAAATAGAGACACGGTTCAAATCATATCAGTTCAAGACAAAGCAGCAGTGAAAGAATACAAAGCGTGGGAAACAACACGGCACAACAAGATTTCAGATGGGTACCACCACTACTAGGAAAAGGGCTATAGATGGGATGGACACTAATGGCGCACTGTACATGTGGTGCACCATTACTAAATACTAATGGCGCACCATGTGTTGGTGCGCCATTAGTGTGCAAATACTAATGGCGCACCACATCCCACGGTGCGCCATTAGTAAAAAATTAATTTTTTCAAAACTACTAATGGCGCACCGTGGGAGTGGTGCGCCATTACTAGTTGAACTAGTAATGGCGCACCATCCCACGGTGCGCCATTAGTAATTTGGCCCAAACATTCCCTAGAATGCACCCCCCCCCCCCCCCCCCCGTGGACCGCCTTTTCAGTTTCAAAAAAAATAAAAGAAAATGATAGAAATGTCAAAAAAATAAAAGAAAATAAGATTCCCATGTGATATGTGGTCTAGTTGTTAGCAAAATTAACAAACATGAATTTTCAACTTTTTTGCAAAATCTCTCGAGAATTTGTAAAAATGGGCATAACTTTTGCATACGAACTCGGATGAAAAAGTTTTTTATATGAAAAATCATCTACTCGAAAAGTTACATCCGAATTTAACCGGGGGGGGGGGGGGGGGGGACCCCGTTAAACATTTTCAAAATCCTCAAAAACCTAACAGAAAAAAGATACGGGGCTTTTAAGATCTGGAGAGGCAAAAAAATTCAAACTTACTAATGGCGCACCTGCCAATGGTGCGCCATTACTATCTTCCCGCCTTCAAAATTCAAAATAAATCAAAAAAATAAAAAAATACTAATGGCGCACCTGCCCATGGTGCGCCATTAGTATCTTCACGCCTTCAAAATTCAAAATAAATCAAAAAATTAATAAAAAATAGTAATGGCGCACCTGCCCACGGTGAGCCATTACTATGCCGTATATATGGTTGGGCGTGTCCTCTCCTCCTTACCTCTTCATTCTTCTCCTCCACTCCACCTCTCCTCCACTCCACCTCTCCTCCACTCCATCTCCGCCTCTCCTCCACTCCGTCTTCCCTTCTCTCCTCCACCATACTACCCTCCTCCTCTCTGGCGACCTCCTCCTCCTCCTCTCCGGCGACCTCCTCCTCCCTCCTCTCCTCTCCTCCCCTCCCCTCCCCTCACGGTTTCTCCTTCCTCCTCTCCAGTGAGCTCCTCCTCCCTCATCTCTGGTGAGCTCCTCCTCCCTCCTCTTCGGTGAGCTCCTCCTCCCTCCTCTCCTCCCATCCCCTCATGGTTTCTACTTCCTCCTCTCCGATGCTCCGGCGACCTCCTCCTCCTCTCCGGTGATGTAGGCGAGCGCCTCTATGGTCACCTCCTCCTCCTCCTCTCCAGCAAACTCCTCTCCGGCGAACTCCTCTCCGGCAAAAGAACACGGCAAAAGAACGTACAAGATCCAAAAACGGGAACAAAATTTGAAATAATATCATGCAAAAAACGAGCAAAAAAAAAACGAGCAAAAAATGGGCACAAAAATCGCGATCCAGATCCAAATTCAAAATTCAAATATAGCAATGGCGCACGGTGGGGGTTAGACGGTGCGCCACTACTATTTTCCCGCCTTCAAAATTCAAAAATACTAATGGTGCATCGTGGCCTATACTAATGGCGCACCAGTGGCCTATACTAATGGCGCACCGTGGCCTATACTAATGGCGCACCAATGGTGCGCCACTAGTAAAAAATACTGGTGGCGTGATACTAATGGCGCACCAGTAGTGCGCCATTAGTAGGCAAAACTGGTGCGCCATTAGTAGGCCTTTTCCTAGTAGTGCACGGGTCTACATGTACAACAACACTATTGGCTCTGTTGTGATGCTAGTAAAGTCCATGATATGAAAGTCAACTGTATACACAATTGAAATTGAAATCAACAGAGCTATTGATAAGAGCAAACCTATTAAAGAAACATGCGTGAACATACCTGCTGTGCCATTGGAGTTTCGATTGGATCCTTCAATTTAAAAATAAGTTTGTATGAGTAAATACAGTGATACAAGAGCAAAGCAATCATAGTTTAAAAAGGCGTGCCTAAGCGAGTGCTTAAGCGCGCCTAGGCTCTAGGCGTTGGCAAAACGCATTGCGCATAACTACGCATAATCTGTGCATAACTGCGCATAAGCATGCGCTTTGGTCAGTAAAGCGCAAGGCGGTGGCAAAATGCACAATTAACGCCTAGCGCTTTTTTGAACTATGATAGCAATGGAATCTTAAATTAGAACAGTGGTTCTTCAGGTTTAGGCACTTGTTCTACATGAACAGAGTGCAGTAACACGCAAGAATATAATACTTAAAAATAGATAATGAGCTCATAGACCTTACCACATTCTTGGTTCGGGACCAGTACAGAACAAGGCGTTCCCAGTCAACATCCAGTAAATGTGTCTTAGGAGAACGTAAGGGAATTTGATGAGTTTCTTTGCCGGTGAAGTACGTTTTCTTCAGGTAATTCCGATGCTGCCACCAAGCATTCTTGAAGATAGCAGAGGTATTAGCACAGGTTACCTCATCCTGAGTTTCCAAATCGGTCCTTCTCTATAGAGAAAAATGGGAAAATTTGTTGTATTATAACCATCATGGAGGTAGGATGTATGGGACAAAGCAAAGTAATTGCCATGAATAACATTACTTACACATAACTCCTGGACAAACACCTCCAACTGGCATTTTTCTTCATCTTCAGTATAATATTTCCAAGATGGGAAGATATGCACATACGATTTAACAACATCAAATGCGATAGATGCTAAACTACGACTAGCTGGTTGTGCTTCCTCCATAGGAATAGGCGTACTAACTGGTGGAGTTGGGGTTCGCCGTGATAGTACTGGCCCTCTGGGCACTGCAGCTGCCTTACTAACTGCTCTTGTTTGGGAGCTCTGTGGTGGAGATGGTGCTGTGTCAATAGGAACTGGGTTACTATCGGCTGAGGTTGGGGTTAGATTGGGTGAAGCTGGTTCTCTGTCCATCGCGGTAGGGGTACAATCTGTGAGAGTTTGGGTTATGTGTGGTAGGGTTGGTTCTTGTGCATGTACAACCGGGCTGCTATCTCCACCAAGAGGTAGCACTGTTTTATTTGAAGACCGTGTTTTTAGTCCGCTAGATACTGGCATCACCCGCTCCAATTCAAATGGCTGATAAACAGGAAACATAGTTGAATGTACAGACATTATATGAGAGACAGATGCAATAGATAGTGTGGAAAAAAGAGGGCATGAAATAGTTGACATGTATATTGTTTAACTAAAATGGATTGCATGACATAATTTCACATATATGATGTATATCTAAACTGGCTAGCATGGCATAACATAATTCAAAGATATGATGAATAACTAAACAGGATCGCATGACATAATTCACCTACATGTTATCTAAGTAATCAGGATCGCATCATTTAATCCACATATGTGATTTATATGCTAAACAGAGGGCATTCGATATGATGTCTGAACTAAGAACATGGTGTTGAATATTGTGTATATGATGTCTAAACTATGCAATGCAAGACACCGTATGCATGATATGAGCAGTATAACCATGCCAAGTTAGAGCATACACCTCAGTGGGGGAATAGGACTGGTCATCTGTCTCTGAATCCATCTCTGAGGAGCTATCGGGACCCAACAAGAGATCTGCTTCGACAGGTAGCACTGTCTGCTCTGAAGTCCTTGTTTTCACTCCAGATTTTTCCATCTCCCACCCAAATGGTTGATTCACAGGAAGAGTAGTTTAATGTACAAACATTGTCGACAAATGGAAATGTAATGAAGAAAAGGATGGGCAAGATATCATTCAAATATATGATGCCTGGTTAAACAGGATGGCATTGCACATTTCACATATATTATGGCTGGCTAAAAGACATGAGACTGCATAATTCCCATATATGATATAGAAACTAAACAGGTGGCATTACAGAACATGTCTAAACTAAGCAGATGACATATATGTTGTCAAAAGTAGGCACTGCAAGGCAACATATGCATGATATGACTAACATCATCATGCCAAGGTAAAGAAAACACCTTGGGGGTAAATAGGAGTGGTTAGCGGCGTCTGAATCCGCCTCAGAACAGATATCTTCCTCTAGATTACAATCTGGAGAGGGGTGGGGAGGGTTTGCCATTGAACCCACCATGGAGCGATGTCTGCATGACATTGTATTGCCGCGCAAAACTCTTCTCTTTTTCTCTACATGTTCAGCATGACTGTGTAGAATATCTGACATGCATACGAAAAAATATGGTGAGATTATGGAAGGAGAGCATGCAGAAATTTAGAGTGATGGTAACAACCAGTGGATGGATCCAAAAATAATGATAGCAGGCTGATGATTGCTTTAAATTAATAAAAAGACAGATGATGAATACTTTACTATTTGTTTCCCACCCAAGATGAACAACATAGGCATACCCTAGGTGAACCAGATATTAGAAAGACATACTATTCATTGTTGCCTCGAGATATGCCCCACAACTAATTTAGAACTCAAGTTTGAACATTAATTTGGACCTGACTTGGGAGTCCAAGAGCTGAACAGGATGATAAAGTAGCAGGTAAGTTTAATCAACGCATAACATAAGCAGAAACAAAAGAGTACGACCTCTCTTGTGGACCCGTGTACTCCTCAGGTTCATCTGCTGAGTCGATGATGGTGATGTCGTTGTGGTGGGTGCCAGCGGCAGGGAAGGAGATCTGAGGCAGTGAAAGACGGTCAAGAGTCATGATGTCTGGTTTGGTGGATGCTTCTGTCGATGGAGCAGCTCAGGTGAGGTGGACAACGTCGCGGCAGGAGCAGGACAAACCACACAAAGTTCCCTTTGACACGTACCTGTAACTGAAGTAATTCTGTAAGGGCTCATTTGGCTTGCATGATTCTTAAAACGCAGGGATAGGAAAAACACCGGAATAGGATAGGAAAATGCACATGGTAAACAGAGCATTTGTAAACACATGATTTCAGTCAACTTGGGTGTTTGGTTTACAGGAATTGGAAGAGCAGAGGAATGCAAAGAAACATGGCCAAAACAAAGTGAAACCATATGAAAACGTGTACAGTTAGAATGTTATTCTGGCACTAATGCACTTGGTCTTGTTTTCATGCATAGGATTTCGAAAAGTAGGTCCAGGTGGATGTTTTGCTTCATTCCTTTCAACAAAATGCATGAATAATTGAATAGTAGAGTGCCATTGGAAAATTCCCTATTGCTATGTTTTTCCGTTGAACCAAAATAGCCCTAATGGATCGACGTGAATGTATAGTAATAAGTGATGCAACAAGTGTACAACCTCTTTGCCGTAGCCGTGTCGACCTCAGCATCATTGGGTTGGTCGCTGAAGCAGTTGAGGCAGAGGTGGCTGTCGGAGGTGTGGAGAAAGATCTGAGGAATCTGTAGACGGCGTCCAGGGCACTGCTCTGTTGTGATGGATAGTTCTGTCGTTGGAGCAGCTCCGGTGAGCCGTAAGACGTCAAGGCTGAAGCAGCACAAGATAGACATCGTCAATCTCAAGTGGGATTCTAGTAGCACCTCCAATAATGATGTAAAATGGATGTAAAATTAACATCACCAAAAACCACCTGACTACAGCAGATGAGGAAAAAACTATTGACTCTGAACTTAACTGTTGAAACTAAAATTTTCTGTGGAATCTGAATGCTACTGTCCAAACTGAACGCAATGGTAGGAGAGAGGCACTTGACATGTAGTTTAGGGAGGGCCTGCAGTTCATCTTCAACCTGCACCCCCCTGAGCCGCCAGCCACCACCGGCTAAACCGCCGGCCCCAGCGCAGCCTCGCCGCCCCGAAACAACTCGCCACCGCCGCCCCAGCCAGCCCTCTAGGCCCCCCTCCCCCCACCCTGAACCCTAAGATAGATAGTGGGGTACCTCTCTGGCGAGCCCCTGTCCCCGCTACGGGTGGTTCTTCCGTAACTCCGGCGAGCCCCCCCAAAAGTCAATTCAATCGACTGAAGTGTGGCTTAATCGGAGCAGAGCAGCAGCACGAGCGAGGGGGAGAGCAGCAGCAGCTGGGCAAGCGAGTGATCGAGCAAGAGACGGAGCAGCGCGAGCAAGCGAGCGAGAGCTGGAGCAGCAGCAGCAGATCCGGCTGGTATGGACGCCGCCGCCGAAGGGGCCTCGCACTGGGGGAGAGCTGCCGTGGATATGTCACCCGCGGTGCCGGCTTCAAGGTAGCCGCTCCATGGGGGTGCGGGATGGAGCACCGTCGGCGCTGGGAGGTCGAGTTAAGGAGAAGGTGCGATGCGATGAGTGTACAACCTCTTTGGTGGCGCCGAGTAGGCCTCAGCTTCGTCCGAGGAGTCGGTGAGGATGCTGCGGTTCCGGTGGAGCAGGTTAAGGTGGCGCTGTGGGGATGGAGTAGCCGCAATAGATGAGGCGATCGTCAGAGCAGCTCCTTGGAGGTGGAGGACGGGGCGGCTAAACCGGAGGGACGGCGAGATGGACGACGAATCCTCATCCGGGGAGGTGGACGAGGGACGTCGAGCTGTTGCGGTGGACGACATCGTCGGGGAAGAGGCTCCGGCTGGGCAGCGGTGACGTGGCAGATGGAGGAGGGTGGGGTTTCGCGGCTGGAGCGGAGAGGTTATGGCGGCCTGGGATTTCGAATGGCGAAAAGGGGGCGATGGGAGGGGGTGAAGCATGACTTAGGGACGCGCTTGTCCAAAATGTAGGGTGTGTTACAAAAGTACCCCCCACCGATTTGAACTAGCAGCCCTTTCGGCTCAAGGTTAGAAGGGGGATTTCGCGTGTCGGGATTTGGCAGCTGGAGGGAGTTTTCGCGTGCGTTGTGATTTCGAGATAGCAAGGCGCGGGTTGTGAAGGCGCCAGTTTTGGGAGCACGATATCTGAATTTTCGGGATATAACAAGACGCGTGTTGAATTTTAGGGACAAGCCTAACGTGTAGTAATATTGTACTTGTACGTACCAAATCAATTCGCACTTCCCTCAACCAAAAAGAAAACAAAAAAAAAACTATTCACACAACACAAAGAGAGAGTCTTGCCCCGTTTTACTATACAAATGCTATTCAAAGCTACTCCCTCCTTCCATCTATATAGGGCCTAATGTGTTTTTCGATGCTAACTTTAACCAAATATTAGAGCAATGATATATGACATGCAACTTACACAAAGCACACTGTTAAATTCCTCTCTGAAAGGTTCTTTCAATGATATAATTTTCACATTGTGCATGTCATGTACTATTAATCTTGTCAATAGTCAAAGGCGGTCTTAAAAATCTCATTACGCCCTATATAGATGGAAGGAGGGAGTATGAATCCATGTTATGTCTAATTAAATTTTTTCGCTTGTTGTATAATGCATGTAACGTACTCATACCAACATTTTAGTGCATTCCAAATGTCTATATTACCGCTGCAATTCGAACTAAATTTGAATTCGTTTCTCTATTTCAATAAGAATCTACAGTCATGATTGTTGCCAACTTCAACCATCATTCGTGTATTACCATAATAACACACCACATGATTACTATAGAGATAGATATGAACTATGTGTACTACATGAACTCGAATTCTATTTTTTGAATACACTTGATGTTGATTCCAAATAATAGTACATTTGATGTACTAACTATATATTCATAATCTAAACCATGTTCCATACGTACACCGTTTTTATCACACAAAGTATAGTGCCCCGCCCCCTACATTATGACAAGTATTTAGACCTGAGTTGCAAAAGCGACACATTAGCCCAAATTATAATCAATGTTCTACACTATGATATTTTCTTCAAGTACCCGTATCCACTTTTTTATAATGAATTATGATCTTTGTTCGTCTTTTACACCTTCACGATTCTCTTCTATTTGTAGCTAGCTAGCGCTAACTTTCTATCGTGCATGCACACGCCCACCCCCCTCACACACCCTTAGCGTCCCCTCCATCGCGCATGTTCATTATTTCTCTTTAGGTCGTCCACCAGCAGTGTGTGTAGGCCCCCGGCTCCTTCTTTCTGGCACACACCGGTCGATATACCTCTCTAGCCAAGTGTGCCTACAACAAACACATATATACTTCCCCTCTTCTCTTCTCACCGTCCATGCCCCCATATGTCCAATACGATTCCACGCAGGTGCACACTCCCGCCCCTCTTTTCATTTATCACATGCTTGCACACTCCTCCCCCCTCGACATGGTAGGCCTCTCGCACCACCTCCTAGCCACACCCTCTCCCCTTATCTGCCTCTCCGGACCTTATTTTCTTCTAACACATGCAGGCGTGTATATGAACTGATCTCCCTACATATAGCCAGGTCGACTATAATTCGTTTTCACCAAGCACCTATACACTTACCTTGCTAGTTATGTCTCTCCTTTTCTCGGACACACGACGGTTGATCTTCCTATGTAGTTACGCATGCTTACCACAACCATATCTTCTCCCCTCATCATCCTTGAATACCTCCTGACCCGTCTCTCACACGACGTGCATAGACAGACAAACATCCCGCGCCCTCTCTTATTGATATTGCACTCATACCCTCCATTTGTCTAGCAGGCCTCTCCCACCATATGTGAGACGCAACTCCACCACCAACCCTCTGATGCTCTACCTTTGTATTTTTCCCAACCTTATTCCTCTGCTACACATATCCATGGATGTCGATCGATCTCCCTCAATACATAGCTACGTCTCTCTCCTTCCCCACACATATACTAGTGGACCGGTCTCTACCCCCCCCCCCCACACACACACCGATAGTCGAATGTTGTGGGTAGGTATCCATGCCACGGAGAAGAACTGCACCTCTGCCCTCTCAAATTCCAGTAGGCCACCCGCCCTGTATCTTTGACGTGGGCAAACACAAATTTGATGGCACTCTTTATTGATCGCGCAGCCACACACTTCATCCCTGTTTTCAATTCTATCGATATCTCACGTCCATGACTCTGTTTCACACACATTGCATATGTTACGTTTTTCTGATTGAGATATCATCAACACATTGCCTCTGTTTCGCACAAACCATCTCTCTCACTCCCACCCACGTACGTACCTGCACCTAAAGAAGAAGTGCACGCAGGACGTACGTACTCACGTCTCGTTCCCGTCCACACCCGTGCGGGTACATGGTGGAGTTCGTTTCGGTACGAAAAGGCAGCCCACGTGATAATTTGACGCATGTAGCGGTTGTTTACTCGAAGGAGGGTCGGGTACCACGCCTAGAATATAAAACGATTGCCGTGGGGAAAATGGAAAAATGGGTTTGTCTCTCGTCACACCATCTCACACAAGGCCGCCGTGGCCTCTCTCTCTCAGTGTTGGTCAGTGATCCGGATGCATCCCGTCCGTCGGCGGAAAGGGAGGATGTGCATCGTCTCTCCATTCGACGGCGTTGAGGCAGCTCGTCCCGATCTACAGTACCCGTCATTCTCTCTGACCAAGCTCCGGCATGGTAGGGCCTTCGCCACGTGCTCGCCGCTCCAGTATGGGCAGATCCTGGCCGCCGGCGCCCTCCTAGTAACATCCCGACGACCCTCAGGTACAGCTTCCTCCGGCCTTGCTCCACTGCCCATCTTCCCACGTTGCTGCATGTGGATCTTCTTTAGTTGTTTGCTAAAATCGTATCTCGGCCAGCGTACTTTCCATCTTGCAATCTCATCCTCAAACCATTTTTGATAAACCACCATGTGCTATCTTTCCCTTTTTACATGGAACATGCTTCTTTTTTGTTGGCGTATGTGTCTTCAACTTGTGTTACTGGGCAGTAATTGTTTCCTTTTGACCTCCTTTTGCAAACAGGGCTATCCATTTTCACCTCGTTGCTATTGCGACCTTTTGGTGAACTGCACAAATCACTTTTTTGAAGAGTGTTTTGTGTAGTTCCACCAAAATGTCACACAGGCAATGTTTTTACATGTCTGTGGGACTGCAGAAAGGGAGATTGGTTTTGCTATCCTCCTCATCCAACTCTGTGCCTAATCTTCTCCACCAAGAAGTTAGTCATAAAGAGAGATCGTAGAGGTGATCGGCTTCTATTTGCATGCGTTATATTTCATCATCCAGTTCCACTATTATTGTAATCACACTGACTGGATATCTTTGCAAACAGGGATGGTCCGCTCGATTTTAGTGGAGCTACACAAAATGATCGGATTGTGGTGTCCTTCATACACCACTTTTTTGGCTACAGAGCTGGGTGAAACTAGCTGCCAAGCAATGAACACTGTGCCAAGGAAATGGAATCATGCCTACGAATAGCATCAATCAATTATATTTTTTTTTCTTTATTTGTACACCTTCTCACAACTTAGTCTTTAGTAGTGATGTGAACATTGGCGCTGATCTCCGAACCATTGAGATGCATTAGCCATGGTAGTTTCATTTGTATTTGATGGAATGTTGTAACGAGATAATCTCGAGGCAAGACACATGAATCCTAAGTTGAAACCTTTTTTCCTGTAGGAACCAAAGTTGAAACCTTCATAGCATCACAGTACAATTTCATCAAAATTATGCATACATATAAACAAATCCTGAAGGATTGATAGCAATGCTAGAAACAATTCAACTTCGTTTCGCCGAAATGTTGGACATCCTTCTTCCGGCTCCACCTGCCATGTAGCAATATTGAGTGCACAACACAACTTCAGGGAAAGATTCACCCCGGTCGTTGCATCGTAGTAGTAATGACTAGTGAGTAGTCAAATCACAGAGCCCCACCTTCACCACAGTAAGTTGCTCGGACGAAGCAACCATCATTTCTCCGTTCCTTGAATCCGCTGGTACTCCCATATTCCCATAGTAATAAGTTGCTCGGACAAATCAACCATCACTATATCCGCTCACGTGTGATGACCACATGAGCTATCCATTCAGATTGCATGTTAAAAAAATAAAGGTCGATAACTAATGCGGCAAACTTTCAAAAAAACTAATGCGGCAAGATCACATTTTGCACGAGAAATTACACACCATGTTTCGTTGACATGTGGTCTCGTTCCAATATATCAGTGAGACGACGGCGAGTAGTAGGAGTATTTCCGAATGGATGTGTAGGCCGGGGCACCTCTTCATGAACCATGGCAAACTGGCAACCGTCCACTGACTCTTCGCCTTTCCCTCTCGATTTGGAACTGCTGTCGCACGCTCTTCCTCTCCCTCCTCCATTTTCCTTCAGCCCTTCACCTTTTCTTCTGCCATTGTTCGATCGTCTTCTCCATGGAGGGAACATGCCGGAAACGACCCCGTTATTCTTGCCCCGATCTGAAAGATGACGTGGTGGAGAAACTCATTGATCGGTGCGACTTCATCACCTCGACTAGCATGGCAGGTTCGTTGAAGCCCATTCTCGACTCAAGTAATAACATCATTACAAGGAACCCAAGAGTCAAGGAGCGGTTTGATATCCCCTATCTTCTTCGCCGTGACCCTGATGACTACTGGCGCGGGGACGACGGAGGCCTCGCCTTGTGCAAGTTGATGCCGCCTGATAATGATACATATGATGTTAAGATGCCATCGCTTGAGGGCAAGGCTTAGGTAGGCGCAAATGGAGATTCGGTTGTTTACATTGGGTCCAACTGCGAGTGGGAACTTGTGAATGTGTACACTCGTGACCGGGTTCCACTTCCAAAAATCTCAGCAGACTCCCCAGAGGTTGAGCACACCCGTATTGTACGCACGTTCAAATACAATCATGGTGACTGTCTTCTACGGAAGATAGCAATTTGTCAAGTTCCCAACCGCTCTTGGAATTACAACAACTATGAAGTTGTTGCTATCTTCGACAAGCTTGTTGCCATCCTTGTTGGTTTGACTCGATGGATATTGCTCAAAAATCAGTTTTTGTACACGGATGAGTACTGTGATGCAATTCAATACGAGGGTCTTGTGTTTGCTTCCACCGCTCATGGCACTGTTTTTGCATGGGATCCTCGTAGTTTCAGTACATTTGTCTTCCACTGTAGTTATAGTTGTTTCATCCACATGCATGCCGGTTAGCAAGTTTCCCTTTACTAATTAACCTTGTTCTTGTGTTTCCAAGGTCCTGTGAACATTCCACAACCTATACTTGAAAAATTTTATAACCAAGGGGGAGATGGCGACGATGATGATCACGAGCATGAGGACGAGCAGAACGTATATACTCAGTGGCGCCTGGCAACTAATTCCGATGGATCACCTCTTCTTGTGTGTATACAGCCCACTGATGATGTTACTACTGAGGGAGCACGTGTTGTCTCCCATGGTCGCACTATCCAGACCTATTCCAACACCCGTTGCATGGTATTCGGGATGGATACTAGTGTGCTAGCGCCAACACCTTCTCCCTGGTACAGAATTGATAATCTTGGAGAAAACTCGCTCTTCCTTGGACAAAACTATCCGATGATGGTGAAAGGCGATCCAACTGCTGTTGACACAACGTTACTAGTACCATTTATGAGAAGCAACTGTGTTTATACCTCGGACATTAGGGTGGTTTCCTACCCTGGTACTGATATAGTACGCCGCTTCAGCCTGGATGATCAGTCCTGCGTTGGTCTCGAGATCGACAATAGATGGCCCATCCCAGAGAATCACTTGTGGTTCAAAGCAAGCGTTTCCAATGCCGAGGAATGGTTGAGTTGAAGTTCATTTCATTGCTTGTTATTTGTTGTGTGGTGAAAACTTTAGTATTTATAATGTATCATCGCTGTCGATGTGGGTTGATGACCTGTTGTATGTAATAAAATGATATGCCTGTGATAAACTTACTAAATTTATGAATGGCTTTCGAGTTGCTTCTATGAGTGAGTGGTGCGACGAGGCAAAAAAATATTTTCCGAATACATAATTGTACGTGCATTGCAACAGGTTATCGGATGAGGCCAATCAACAATAGTGGTACACTATTTGTACTAGCTTCACATGCTTCGCGCGTCGTGCAGGTGTTTTTACTGTAGCCATATTGTACATAACCAGCACCTCGAATCCTCGATACTAGTACTATATAGTAAGTAGTAGGAGTAGTAGGGTGGCATGGGCCAGAACAAGCATTCACGTCCAGGAGTACGGCACACGCCACCAGCACGACTTCCATCTGACACCATATTTCTTGGAGTCCGTGCTAGAGCAATCTCTTCAACCTCATCGTTTCTCTAACTCAGCCATCGCACGGCGGGCGAGGTGGGGGTTTGCCGATAGTCGGTTTCCTCAACTATAGTCCCACTTGTAAGGCCAACTCCAACGCTCTATCAATATATGGATGTACTCTTCTTCCCAATACAAAAACTTGCATCCATTTCTACTCCCTCCGTTGCACAATACATGCCTTCTATTTGTCAAAATATATATATGTATCTAGACATGTTTTACTATATAGGTACATCCATTTTTGGACAAATGGAAGTCAAGTATTTTTGAACGGAGGGGGTACACAATAAAATTTTTAAGTTAGCACAACTAGTCTAATCTGAGAGGACAACCGAAGATCTGGGGTTCTTCCTCCTTTTGCCGACACCTGGGACATCCAGCATCCAGGTCGTGTCATGAAAGAAAATAGAGTGGTAGTTGAAGGCACGAGATGTGCATCTTGGGTTAAACTGTAAATAGAATCTTACTACTCTTGAGTAACTCCAAAAGCGGCCACTGAAGATCTTTATTGGATTTGTTTTTCATCACCAGCACGTTGAGGTGAAAGATGTGCAGGTTCAGTGGGTCCTCTTACATTTTCACTAACATGTGGGGCCGCATGTGAGCAAACAGACGATGGGCTCCGCGCGTCCGCTGGCTGGCTGAGAAGAGAGATAGAGGAGGGCTGAGCACGGACTGCAGGAAATTTGTTTTACGTAACCAGCACCTTGATATTCGCGTGTGGTTGTTTCTAGAATAAAAAAAGGAGGTACCCCTACTTATGTTACTCCCACTATGCCTAGCCTAAGGTTAGTAGGTCACCTTGCGCTTGGCTCTTCGCCTCTTCCGAAAGTTGATGCTTCTACAGTAGTGCTTCTAATCTGACAGCAAATGAACTGCTGCACGTCCACTGATTGTAAGCAAAAGTTTCTCCTCGTGATGCGAGCCACCGCGCACACGTTGGCGAGGGAGAAGGCGTAATCAAGCTTCTCATCGTTCTGCGAGTTGACGGGACAAATCAAAGTTATTTACTAGTAGTACGTACTCTCTCCAAAAAATGGCTGACCCTGTCATTGCTACCATCCCGTGCTCCGTCATTGAGTATATGCACTATTCATGTGCCATCGAGGAGAAAAAATATTGCGTAGGTGCCATCGAAGGGCATGACTCACTTACGAAAAAGGGTTTCCCCCCGCTCCCCCCCCCCCCCGCACGACTCACTTACGCACTGCTTATCTGATTATCTCCATTTTCTTGCATGACACGTGCACCTTGATGCTAGATGTCTCGCGTGTTGTGAAATGGATGAACAAAGCTCACGTAAAAGAAACGAGTTGAAGAGCATAGATTCCCGACGACCGAGGAGGAGCAAGGAACCTCGCGGTGGAGCATCTGCAAGGAACCTTGCGCATTTTCCCCTGTTTTTTTGCCGCCTGCCCACCTATAAACAAATAAAAGAACATAAACTTTTCGCTAACCACTAGAAACGGTACATCAGGATGCTAAGTTGAAGATGTTTTATACTCCCTCCATTCCCAAATATATGTCTTTTTAGATATTTCAATAAGGGGCTACATACGAAACAAAATGAGTTAATCTACACTCTAAAATATGTCTACATACATCCGTATGTGTAGTCTATTTGAAATGGCTAGAAATACTTATATTTAGGAACGGAGGGAGTAGTTTATATTGAATTATTGATAACCACGCAACAAGCCACACATGTACAGGACGCATGCAGCTACGCATGTACACAAGCCAACGCACTAACTCCATCCGATCCAACTCATGCAGAGACGTGCACAGCATGGAGCACACAACGCACGTACACAAGACATGCATGCACACACGCTCGGTCGCAGAATGCACGTGAATAACACATGCATGCGCACACACTCGGCTGCATGGAGGCGTGCGCCATCCGCGGCGACATCCGGTTCGTCGTGCTACGGCAAAGCTCGCACGCAATGGCGCATACACATCTCTTGCAGCACCTCTTTGCCGTCGTTGCTCAACTACTAGTCGGAGACGAAGACGACCGCAGCCTCGGCCTTAGAGCTAGCACCGATGGAAAAACACGCACGCTGCACGCACACGAGCACATACGGAGTGTCCACGATGTGGTGGTGGTGCATCCCCAGTCGCCTCTACTCCTTCTGTGCATGTTGTCTATCAAGGAGGCTG
This sequence comes from Triticum timopheevii, assembly GCA_963921465.1. NCBI lineage: Eukaryota > Viridiplantae > Streptophyta > Magnoliopsida > Poales > Poaceae > Triticum > Triticum timopheevii. Next base: position 189,031,500 of record OY997266.1, on the reverse strand, counting down.
CATGCTAATGATGATGTGGGCGAGATCTTCTAGGACTCAGATGATGACGAGGAAAATTATGAGACACAAGGTGACGTACACCGTCAAGGTCCACGGTCAAGGGGGTGCTAGTAAGTGCTTAGATGTGCTTAGAGCAAGTACAATAGAGCTAAGTCAGCGGGCTATAAAGAATAAACTAGTATATTTCTGCTTAGTTTGGGGAAAGAGAAGAGGACAGAGAAGGTAAGCGGGCTCTTCGTGAAGAGCCAGCTCTAGCACGTGCTCCTAGGCACTTTGTGAGAATGAAAGGTGGGCCACAGAATAAAAAAGTAGTAGTACACTCTTTTGATCTACTATTGTACATGTTGACTATAAGATGGGTTGTAGATGACATGGCACTGGCTTATACTACTAATGCTCTTTAGATGAGGTGCTAAGTGCATTAAATGGCTTAGTAACTCAAGTCTTCAATGCATTGGTGCTTAGTTTATTGGTGCCACATCATATTTTATGCCTACGTGGCAGGCTTAGCAGCTGGCTACTTCTGGGCCCTCCAGACCAAGGGCGTCATCGCCAACCAGGCACTCACCTCCGGGCTCCAGCAACACCACGCCCGCGCTTGTTGCGCAGAACGCCAACAATATCTACTTGTTCGTCGATGCCGGACAGATACGCACCAACACACCAACTGCAGGGTCGTACATACACTGATCAGTGCTTGTTACAGCTTCCCTTTTTTATTTAAACTACACGGTCACTCTTAACCTGTCTCATTTCGGCTGGCTTCGCAAGTGGTAGACCGAATGCAACAGAATTACTATACATCAATTTTGGTAAAACGAGTGCGCATGAGATGTCCGGTGAGCTCAAATCTTTTTTTTTGCGGGAATCTGGTGAGCTCAAATCTGTTACGTGATACTGAAATAGTAGATTTGGTTTCACTAGTCATGTAGTCACAAGACAAAACATATTTTAGTCACATAATATATCAGGGGTAGAATGGTCTTTTCATGTTAGACTTAAGACTGTTATGTGCCAAAATTGACGGAAGTGTCATGAAGGGAACAAAATAAAAATTGTGTCTCAAAAAGGGGAAATGATATTTTTTGGGACCAAAAAAGGAAGCAAAATTTAAGAAAGGGCCAAATAAGGAATTCTCTCCATGATATTTCCCTGTCCGGACCGATCCCAAGTTGGCTTCTCACCTTATTGGCCCAACAAAAACCCCTCCCCCCTCCCGCGCGTGCTTCCCGCCCGGCGCTAGCTGAGCCCGCCGCTCCACATTGATGGCAAGTCAGGGCGACGCGACCTCTCACTGCTTCCACCGTTGAAGCGGCGCATTGACCAAGGGCACCGCCCGCTGCACGCCCGACATTTCAGACTACACAGTGGATAGTAACTTTAGAGCAAGTACTACAATTAGATGACATAAGCAGGCTATAAGGATTTAAATATAGTATTTGTGCTTAGTTGAAGGAGAGAGAAGAGGAGAGATAAGAGAAGCGGATTGTAAACGTGTAGACGGTTGTACTCCAACATACTTTGTGAGACAAAAGGTGGGGCCATTATTAATGATATTGTATTTATACTAAAGGGACTTAAGGACGCCTTAATTACTCCATTTTTTTGAGACAAACCTTGGTGGGGCTATTATTGACTTGGACGTGGGGTTTGGTGGCCAAAGACCTACTATTATACTCGCACGACCAACCTGACATGCTCTACCCTAGCCGCCGCTGTATCATATGGTTTCGCACCATTCCAGATCTTAGCGCCGCCACGCAATTCTTCTCCAGCCCTCCTTCCGGTGTGCACCGCGAGAAGGGACAGCAGTCCTCCAAACCCCGCCTTTCATGATCCTTTACAGGAGAGGGGCGATCAGGTTTTTGGGGAGCATACTCCTGCGACTGCTGCCAGCGACGACTTCCTCAACGACAGCCTTCTTCCCCGACCTCGGTAACCTCTTCATCAACGACATGAGTGACAACATCAACCACATTGGTTCTGCTCCCGCTGTATAGTATGTGATTCTGTCGTCCTAGTTTAGTCCGCATCATTACTTTTATGTTTGCAATTGTCGTCATGATCTATTTACTACTGATTCGGATTAAATCTCATACTAAATTGCTCATATATTCAACAATCCAATCCAAAAACCTGATTACAGGCAATTTACTCTGAGTGGTTTTGCTGCGCTTTTGAAGCCGCCTACTTTTAAGGGGGTGCAATATAAAAGGTGGCGCACAAGAGCAGTATATTGGTTTCAGATCATGTACTGCTATGACACCACTAAGGGTAAGCCTGTGGGCGATCTTAATCCTACACAGCAGGAAGCTTTTCAGAACATGGATACCCTCTTCAAAGCCGCCCTGCTGAGTGTTCTTGAAGATTCCATTGTGGATTCATATATGTCATTTGATAGTGGTAAAGACATGTGGGCTGCGCTCGAGGCCACGTTTGGGCCCTCGGGTGCTGGCACACGTCATGGAGCAATTTTGTGACTACAAGATGACTGATGAGCGCTCTGTTGTTCAGCAAACTCATGAGATACAGTCACTCTCTAAGGAACTTGAGTACTTTAAGTGTGTGTTGCCAGACAAATTTGTTGCTGGGACCATCATTGCCAAGCTTCCACCTTCGTGGAATGATTTTGCTATTTCTCTGAAAAACAAAAGACATGAGTTTTCTGTTTTGGATCTCATTAGCACTCTTGATTTTGAGGAGAAGGCGAGAGCAAAAGACACACATGCTCGGGTCACTGAGGGAGCTTCTAGTGCCCACGTGGTACACGAGAAGAACTTCCAGCCCAACCAGCCCAAAAACAACAAGAACAAACTCAGGGGAAAGGCAAGTTTGATGCAAAGAACAAGTCGTCACATTCTACCAACTTCAAGAAGAATTCTCATAATGGGAAGGGATACAAACCTCAATTTTGGTAGCACCGCACAAAATTTATATGGCTGCATCTACCTACTGGCAGCTAACCTCATGGTGCTCCAGGTATTCCTACATTCGTAACTAGGTACAATGACCACCGCAAGATGAAATTAGCTAATTCGTACGTTGACTTGCTGAATGCAGTGCGGAACGATCCTATCATGTGTGGAGGAGCAAACAAGAAGTGCAGGCTAAGGTGGAAATCAACCAAGGACTTATGAAATTATATGTAATCTTCCTCAGGCAGGTCAGTATCCCCTTCGTCCAGATGATCGTGTTTTGTCATGCCGAGCTATTTATATGTGCTACTGTTTTGCAACACCATTTAAGTATAGCTACTGTTTTCCTATCTTTCCAGATTCAGGACAATGAATGTGATATCAGGGGAACTGCACAATATGGACCCATGTTCAGTCATCTCTATTGCCTCATGTGTTTGCTGCAAATGTGTCCGCATCAATTGCAAGATGAGGCAGCTAGCTAGCTGTGGAGTTGCCAACATGCTCAAAGTGCTCGCAACATTGAGAAGAAACAAGCATGCCTAGGAAATTAATGCGTGCGCAGGGAGGCCCTTTGCTCAGGGAAGCATCAACCGATTTTCTTTATTTCCACACCTTCTCACATCTTTGTATATTGGTTATAGTATGGAGAATCATTGAGATGCATAGACATGCTGAACTTTTGTTCTTCTGAATGTTAGTTTAATGTGAGTGTCTGCATCCAGTACCGCATCCTCTAATTTGGTTGATGCACACAGAGAAAATAAATCTCCTTAATTTACTCCATAACCACCCTATTAAATAGGCCTAGTAACAAACTAGGCGCATGCAGTGGCCGGCGGGCACATGCATCCTGCATGCATGGCCAGTCAGCCAAGCCCATGCGCCAGCTCCAATGCAGCAACGCAAAAGAAGAGAGCGGTTCTTGGGAAAAAGCAGTAGTTAGTGCAGCGGGCCTTATAAACACGAACAACTCGCTCTCCCTCTTCCGTCTCCCCACCCAATTCCCCCCGCTCCCCAATCTACCTCACTCGTCCAAAAAAACCGATCACCTTCTTCCTCACTCGTATAGAAAACGCCTGCTCCTCTTCTTCCACTCCTACAAAAATCCCCAGCCCTCCTTCTTCCCCACTCGCACTGCCACTAGGCTCATCTCTGGCTACTCTGCTCAAACACGTGAGCTCGGCGCGACGCCCACAAGGAAAATGGAGTCGGCTGGCCCCAGCGCCAAGAAGATGAGGCTCCCGCCAGCGGCGATGCCTGTTGTAGATCCCGCACCCGGTAGTGCGGGGAGAAGTGGTGAGCCCCCCCCCCCCCCCCGCCCACCCGGATCTGAGGAACCGATAGAATCTCCGGTGGACCACATCAACAATCTCCCGGGTGTCATCCTTGAGGAGATCATCTCGCTTCTCACCACCAAGGATTGCTGCCGCACACAAGTCCTCTCAACTCGGTGGCGCCCTCTATGGCGCACCGCGCCCCTCAATATCGATTGTCGTCAGATATCTATCCTTCCTGAATTTGATCTCATCATAGCCATCGTCTCTTCTCACCAGCAGGGCCCCGTTCAATGCCTCTGCATCCCGACAAGCTACCTGTTGTCCATACGCGGCAAGGTGGATGCTTGGCTGACATCCCCTAAATTCAGAAAACTCCAGCAGTTTGAGTTCTACCATTACCACGAAAGTTTCATACCACGAACATACCAAGAATTTGTGCCCACACCACCATTGTCCATCTCGCGGTTTTCCTCCTCTCTCCACACCGCCACCGTCGCCCGGTGCCATCTACTAGATGATCTGGTACAAATGCTTCGACTTCCACTGCAAAAAAAACTTTCGCTTGTGGTGGTTTATCTGTCGGAGGCCTCACTGCACAGCATCATCCACTCCAGTTGCCCTGCCCTGGAGCGCTTGCTGATTGTTTTGGGAATAGAAATCGGTATCAGTTGTCTCCAAATAAAGTCGCCTCACCTTAAAAGCATTGGAATTTGTTTTAAAGGACAGCAGCTCATCATCGAAGATGCCCCTTCACTTGAAAGGTTGCTCCTTCATAATTTTTATACACCTTCAGAAATAACTGTCGTCTCTGTGCCCAAACTGGAGACCTTGGGTGTAATTCGTGACGCGTTTAATAATCACAAGGAGTTGGTGTTTGGCTCCTCACTTTTACACGTACCGTATATTATCATCCACACATTTGTAATCATATGCTGCATTTTTCATTTGTGTGCATAAGTTTTATATCATCTTGGAGTACACTTTGGGTACTAATATTATGTTATATGCTCAATGAAGAGTTCGTCCATTGATAGCCTATCAATGCTGCTGGATTCTGTCAAGATCATATATATCAGAATGTATAGTTTTGATCTGGACATAATTATTGGCTAGCTGCGATGCTTTCGATCTTTGGAGAATTTATACATAGAGGTGATGATTTCATGCACATTGAAAGCCCGTATATATTGTACTAGAATTAACTGTTCAACGGTCGTTCTTTCGACATACTCTTTTTTTAGACCTTAACTATTTGCAATCTTCATGTCTACTTAGGCAGAACCACATGGAGAAAAACATATAACCAATCGTTGGCGTAATAAGCAAAAGGATTTTCTCAGTTCTCATGACATTCGTTTGAGGACAATAACGATGGACGATATGCATCCAACCAGGCAAATAGAAGCTTTGTCACATTCTTCCTGTTGAATGCGAGGTTACTATTGTCCATGAGGCTTAATTTTTACAGCAAGAGATTTCTCACGGACGAACATGTTGAACAGCAAAAAAAGAAGTTTCAGGTGGACAAATGGGCTTCTAAACATGCTTGGCTTCTATTTACAATAAGTTGTAGACATCCTGAAATAAAAATTTTTTGCACAGGATGTTGATTTTATGGATCAGACCGATCCATTTGTTTGTGACTGCAAAAAAGAGTGGTTGGGTTAGATGTTACTGTCATGTTCAATCTAGGTTTTGTCTAAAAATTTGATGAACAATTAATCCTTGGGCTTTTAGTACCATTTGTATGCTTGACTTGCATGTTGTTGCCCTCGTACTCCCCTCCACCTGCCACTACACTGCCGCATCTTCCATGGCTGCTGTTCGTTCCCGTCTGAGGCCTTGCCGTCGTTCTCTGCCTTGGTTAGCTCACTGTGCCCTCACCGTCTGGCGTTGTCAACATGGTCGACAACCAAGAGGAATCAGGAGATGACTGTATGTGGAGAGGCTGACAGTAGGAACCCACCAGGGTCATTGCATTTCGCAAGCAGGTGCCTCGTTATTACAAGCCAAAAAAAAATACTTCCTCCTAATTGTCTGACAACTAGGTTCCACGTCATTGTCAATGTAGTCAATAAACGAGAAAATTACACAACGAGCGGATAACACCAGGGACCCAGTAGCTCGCCCAGTTGTTTTTTAGTTTCAGAGATGGAGCTCAACTGCGTGCTGTGCGGGGGCTATGGCCCGTCTAGCCCACGCTTACGCTTTTATTAAGCACATGACGAGCCCAACTGATATATTTTTTCTTTCTGAAATTGGCTAGCCTAGTTCTTTTTTTTTGGAGGATACCAAAACCGAGGCCTATTTGCTTTTCTAAGCCCTGCTGGGCTGCAAATCTTTCAAGACGAGGAGGGATGTAAGTAGTAAGAAATGGGCTTCCCCAGAAAACGGGCTATAAGTTGTAAGAAATGGGTTGTAAATTTTTAAACCAAAGCCAACCGGCAATTGCATTAAAATGTCATTTTTTTCAGGATTTCTCTACTCTCTACTCTTATAAAAACCAAAGCCAACTAGCAATTACATTAAAATATCATCTTTTCTCCCACAAGATAAACTACTCATACAAATGCATCTTCATGTTCCGTGCAACGACCGGGCATCTTGCTAGTTAAGATTCTAAATTTCATTCATTTTTTTGCGGAGAATTGTTTTTTGAATTTTATTTTGATATAATTTTTTGAAAATTATTTTTAACGTGACTCAAAATTTCGTGATTAAAAGAGTTCGGACCCCACCGAAATATGCAATATTTCGTTGAATTTTTTAGCAGTGCCCAGAATATATGGTCTGTAATGCTAATAAGAAGAATATGGGCTTCAAATATCCTTAAGAATTAGCAAAGGGGCTGTAAATTATTGAAAATAATGGCTAATGGGCTGTATGATGTTTTGCACAGATTTGGAGGCTGACTTCTGGGCCTACTAGGTTGACGATGAAGCTGTCCTAAATTTTTTTTGACGCGTATGCAAGGCTTTGTCAACTTAGTCAACACACATCAGTGCCTGTTGGATGTCCATCCAACAGCTGCCATGCTTCTTCAATCTCTGATCTTCCTGCTCCAGCCGCCCAAACCAGCGCCGGCGGGACTGCCTGCTTCCTCCACCTGTGGTTGGCTGTGCTGCCGCCAGGCCATCCCTCTAACCACCCACACATCCTATTATTTTTCGGCGACGTCAGCCACACCCCGCAGCTGACCAGTCAGTGCCTGTTCTCCCCTTAGCGTGGGCATCCGCTGCGGTGGCTTCGCCAGCTCCGGGTGGTTCTCTTCCTGGGCCTCGCCCTCGTCCACCGTGTTTGTGCTCTCGGCGCAGCAAGGTCAACATGGTCAACAAACAACAGCCATCGGAAGAGGCTAACAGTAGGGGCCCACACAGGAAAATGCCTCCTTATTACGCGCAAAATATTGATTCCTCCACCTGATAGCTGGGACCCACCGGAAGGGTCTCTGTATTTTGCGGAAAAAAATGTCCCCCCCCCCCGCTGTCAGCTCGGAACCGAAATGCCTCCTTATTACGCACAAAAAAATGAATACTCCCCCAGCTAGCTGGGACTCACCTTGGTGGAAGGCTGACTTGTGGGCCTACTAAGTTTACGGGGATGGAGGGCTTTGTCAACTTAGTCAATATGAACGATTCTAGCTCCAGTGACCGTACGATGTCCATCCAATGGCCGTAGTCCTTCTTCAACCTCTGGTCTTCGTGCTCCAGCCGCCCAAAGCAGCGCCAATCGTGCCACATGCTCCTACCTCCCATGGCCGACTGTGATGCCGCGGAGGCCTCACAGCCCCCTACTACTCCCACTGCTGGCCAGGCCATCCCTCTACTCACCCACACACACTGTTATTCTGCGGCAACGGCAGCCTCACACTGCAGCCGAACCAGTGAACCCTCGTACTCCACTTCGCGTGGGCATCCACTGCTGCGTCTTCCCCGGTTCTGCGTCGTCCCCTTCCTAGGCCTCGCCGTCGTCCACCACCGTGGTGCTCTTGGCGCAGCGTGGTCAATGTGGTCAACGACCGACTTCCATTGGAAGAGTACTATGCGTGGAGAGGCTGACAGCTGGGTCCAAGGCGGCCGCAAGGAAGTGCCTCCTTATTACGCGCAAAATAATTATTCCTCCACCTGACAGGAGGGACCCACCGGATGGGCCACCGTATTTTGCGAAAAAAAACGTTTCCCCCCTGACTCCTGGGACCCACCAGCTACATCTTCGCAAGCAAGGAAGTGCGTCCGGGCAAAAAAAACCAAAACGATTCGTCCCCCTGACTGTTGGGAACCACCAGCTACATCTTCGCAGGCAAGGAAGTGCCTGACAGTCGGGACCCACCTGGTCGAAGTGTACGTACATATATATTGGTCGATGTAGAGGCGCACACATGTCGTAGTAGAGGCGCGTACGTGTCGTAGTAGAGGCGCGCATGTAGCATGTACACGTACGTACAGTGGCCAGGGTGCAGGAAAGAAAATACGGCCACGTATGTGTACATACGGGCGGGGTCTCGAACGCTGACTTGCGCATACGTACGGTGAGGGCTCGTGTACATGGCTGGGTCGGAACGGAGAAACAGCGTCATCGTCGTGTTCATGGAGAGGCAACAGAATGCGTCGTGTTCATGGGGAGGCAACGGAATGCATCGTGTTCATCAGGAGGCAACGGAACGCGTGGGAGCCAACCGGCTGGATCAGAATGGAATGCGTGGTCGTGTTCATCGGGAGGGCTTGGACGGAACAGGCGATGGAAACGAGGCCAGGCGTACCGCAAAACGGAGGAAATGGACCTCCTACGTTCGGAACGGGGTCCTGTTGATCGCGAGGGGTGTGGCGTACCGCAAAACGGAGGTAATAGACCTCCTACGGTCGAAACAGGGGTCCTGTTGATCGGGAGGGGCATGGCGTACCGCAAAACGGACAAAACGGACTTGTGTTGGAGCGCTACGGTCGAAACGGGGGTCATGTTGATTGGGAGGGGTGTGGCGTACCGCAAAACGGACGAAACGGACCTCCTACGGTCGAAACGGGGGTCCTGTTCATCGGGAGGGGTGTGGTGTACCGCAAAACGGGACTCCATGGGATACTGTTCATCTCCACCGTCGACCTCCTCCAGCCTCCACGGGCTACCGTCGACCTCCTCCAGCCTCCACGGGCTCCTGTTCATCTAGCCTCCACCGCACGCTACTCCACCGGATACTGTTCAACCACCCCTCCACGGGCACCCCTCCACCTTCTACTGTTCATCCAGCCCTCCACACCACGGGGTCCTGTTCAACCACCCCTCCACGGGCACCCCTCCATCGTCTACTGTTCATCCAGCCGTCCACACCACGGGGTCCTGTTCATCCAGAGGCAACACCACCACTCACTGTTCATCCAAACCCCCCCACACCCCACCCCCCCCCCCCCCCCCCGCAACGCTCACTGTTCATCCCAGAGGCAGCATCAATTGGCTTCAGTTAGCAGCAGTAGCGAAGGAATCGCTCGATCGGGTTCAGTTAACAGCCATCGATCAATCGCTTGGGTTCAGTAACGCGTAGCCTGCAGTGCAATCGCTCGGGTTCAGTTAGAGCCCAACGCCTCGCTCGGGTTCAGTTAGAGCCAATGCCTCGCACACACGTGCGTACGTGTACAAGATAAACGCGCATCGCTCGGCCCCCGACCTCCCACCGTAACCGGGAACTCCCTGAAATTTTCCTCCCCCTCGCTTCTACCACGGTTTTTTCCGTCATGGACGGCCCAAAGAATGTCATGCATCTGCGTCTCTGGCCCGCCCAGGACGAAAAGCCCATTTTCTGTCATGATTTTTTGTCATAGAAGTAGGATCCCACCACATCTATGATGATACCGGGTTTTTTCACAATTATCGTCATAGAAGTGTCATATGTATGACAGAAAAAATTTCATTCGGCCCAAAATGTCACGGATGTGTCTTTTTTTGTAGTGTACGGTGCAGGCTGCAAGAAAGCGGCCATGACGTGCTGCTGGAGCATGTCGCCGAGCTCCTGGATGCCGCTGCTTCAGGGGCGCCTCCTTTCTGCATCCAGCTTCCACCCCAGGCCCTGGGCGGATCGCACGGCAGGCCCATCCGCGCCCGTGCGCCCTCAGGCGTACCCCGAAGCTTCATCAACACCAACTCGATCATTAGCGCCGGGTGTCAAGCTGTACCAGCACCGCCCCTGGTGAGCGAGGGCATGCGCATCGCCGCCCACGGCGTGGGCGGGCCGCCGCCCTATCACCCCCAAGATGGTGCTTCGAGCCAAGCCGCATGGAGCGTGGGGTGCTACTCTCGAGCTTGCGTTGGTTTTCCCCGAAGAGGAGGGGTGATGCAGCACAGTAGCGTAAGTATTTCCCTCAGTTTTTGAGAACCAAGGTATCAATCCAGTAGGAGGTCACGCGCAAGTCCCTCGTACCTGCACAACACGATAGCAACTCGCAACCAACGCTTAGGGGTTGTCAATCCCTTCGCGGTCACTTACGAGAGTGAGATCTGATAGAGATAATATTTTTGGTATTTTTGATATAAAGATGCAAAGTAAAAAGGTAAAGGCAAAACAAGTAAAATAAAGTAATGGAGATTGATATGATGAGAATAGACCCGGGGGCCATAGGTTTCACTAGTGGCTTCTCTCAAGAGCATAGATATTCTACGGTGGGTGAACAAATTACTGTTGAGAAATTGATAGAATTGAGCATAGTTATGAGGTTATCTAGGTATGATCATGTATATAGGCATCACGTCCGTGACAAGTAAATCGAAACGATTCTGCATCTACTACTATTACTCCACTCATCGACCGCTATCCAGCATGCATCTAGAGTATTAAGTTAAAAACAGAGTAACGCCTTAAGCAAGATGACATGATGTAGAGGAATAAATTCATGCAATATGATAAATACCCCATCTTGTTATCCTCGATGGCAACAATACAATACGTGCCTTGCAACTCTTTCTGTCACTGATTAAGAACACCGCAAGATTGAACCCAAAGCTATGCACTTCTCCCATTGCAAGAACTACCAATCTAGTTGGCCAAACCAAACGGATAATTCGAAGAGACTTGCAAAGATAACTCAAGCATACATAAAAGAATTCAGAGAAGATTCAAATATTATTCATAGATAAGTTGGATCATAAACACACAATTCATCGGTCTCAACAAACACACCGCAAAAAGGAGATTACATCGAATAGATCTCCACGAGAGAGGGGGAGATAATTGCATTGCGATCCAAAATGAGAGAAGAAGCCATCTAGCTACTAGCTATGGACCCGAAGGTCTGAAGTAAACTACTCACACTTCATCGGAGAGGCTATGGTGTTGATGTAGAAGCCCTCCGTGGTGGATGCCCTCTCCGGCGGAGCTCCGGAACAGGCCCCAAGATGGAATCTCATGGATACAGAAGGTTGCGGCGGTGGAATTAGGTTTTTGGCTCCGTCCCTGGTCTAATGGGGGTACGTAGGTATATATAGGAGGAAGGAGTACGTCGGTGGAGCTCCGACGGGCCCACGAGGCAGGGGGCGCACCCAGGGGGGAGGGCGAGCCCTCCACCCTCGTGACCGCCTCGTGGCTTTGTCCACGGAGGGTCCAAGTCTCCTGGATCTTATCTGATGAGTAAATCACATTCCCGAAAGTTTCATTCCGTTTGGACTCCGTTTGATATTTTCTTTCTTCGAAATACTGAAAAAGGCAAAAAACAGCAATTCTAGGCTGGGCCTCCGGTTAATAGGTTAGTCCCAAAAATAATATAAAAGTGGAAAATAAAGCCCATTATAGTCCAAAACAGTAGATAAAGTAGCATGGAGCAATCAAAAATTATAGATACGTTGGAGATGTATCAAGCATCCCCAAGCTTAATTCCTGCTCGTCCTCGAGTAGGTAAATGATAAAAAGAGAATTTTTGAGGCGGAGTGATACTTTGGCATAATTTCAATGTAAATCTTCTTAATCATGGTATGAATATTCAGATCCAACAGATTCAAGACAAAAGTTCATATTGACATAAAAAATAATAATACTTCAAGCATACTAATCAAAGTAATTACGTCTTCTCAAAATAACATGGCCAAAGAAAGTTATCCCTACAAAATCATATAGTCTGGTTATGCTCCATCTTCCCCACACAAAGTATTTAAATCATGCACAACCCCGATGACAAGCCAAGCAAGTGTTTCATACTTTAACATTTTCAAAACTTTTTCAATCTTCACGCAATACATGAGCGTCAGCCATGGATATAGCACTATATGTGGAATAGAGTGGTGGTTGTGGAGAAGACAAAAAGAGGGAAGATAGTCTCACATCAACTAGGTGTATCAACGGGCTATGGAGATGCCCATCAATAGATATCAATGTGAGTGAGTAGGGATTGCCATGCAACGGATGCACTAGAGCTATAAGTATATGAAAGCTCAACAAAAGAAACTAAGTGGGTGTGCATCCAACTCGCTTGCTCACGAAGACCTAGGGCGTTTTGAGGAAGCCCATCATTGGAATATACAAGCCAAGTTCTATAATGAAAAATTCCCACTAGTATATGAATGTGACAACATAGGAGACTCTCTATCATGAAGATCATGGTGATACTTTGAAGCACAAGTGTGGTAAAAGGATAGTAGCATTGTCCCTTCTCTCTTTTTCTCTCATTTTTTTTATTTGGGCATTTTCTCTTTTTTTATGGCCTCTTTTTTCTCTATTTTTTTTTCGTCCAGAGTCTCATCCCGACTTGTGGGGGAATCATAGCCTCCATCATCCTTTCCTCACTTGGGACAATGATCTAATAATGATGATCATCACACTTTTATTTTTCTTACAACTCAACAATTACAACTCGATACTTAGAACATAATATGACTCTATACGAATGCCTCCGGTAGTGTACAGGGATATGCAATGATTCATGAGTGACATGTATGAAAGAATTATGAAAGGTGGCTTTGCCACAAATACAATGTCAACTACATGATCATGCTAAGCAATATGACAATGATGGAGCGTGTCATAATAAACGGAATGGTGGAAAGTTGCATGGCAATATATCTCGGAATGGGTAGGGAAATGCCATAATAGGTAGGTATGGTGGCTGTTTTGAGGAAGGTTTATGGTGGGTGTATGATACCGGCGAAAGGTGCGCGGTATTAGAGAGGCTAGCAATGGTGGAAGGATGGGAAAAGGTGCATATAATCCATGGACTCAACATTAGTCTTAAAGAACTCATATACTTATTGCAAAAATCTAGAAGTTATCAAAGCAAAGTATTACGCGCATGCTCCTAGGAGATAGATTGGTAGGAAAAGACCATCGCTCGTCCCCGACCGCCACTCATAAGGAAGACAATCAATAAATAAATCATGCTCCGAGCTCATCACATAACGGTTAACCATACGTGCATGCTACGGGAATCACAAACTTCAACACAAGTATTCTTTGAATTAACAACTACTCAACTAGCATTACTCTAATATCACCATCTTCATATCTCAAAACAATTATCAAGCATCAAACTTATCTTAGTATTCAACGCACTCAAAAGAAAGTTTCACATATCTTGAATACCAAGTATATTAACATTAAGCAAATTACCATGCTATTAATGACTCTCAAAATAATCTAAGTGAAGCATGAGAGATCAAGTTTCTTTAAAACAAATCCACCACCGTTCTCTAAAAGATCTAAGTGAAGCACTAGAGCAAAAATTATCATGCTCAAAAGGATATAAGTGAAGCACTATGAGCAAAAACTATCAAGCTCAAAAGGTATAAGTGAAGCATATAGAGTATTCTAACGAATTTCAAATCATATATGGCTCTCTCAAAAGGTGTGTACAGCAAGGATGATTGTGGTAGACTAACAAGCAAAGACTCAAATAATACAAGACGCTCCAAGCAAAACACATATCATGTGGTGAATAAAAATATAGCTCCAAGTAAATTACCGATGGAAGTGGACGAAAGAGGGGATGCCTTCCGGGGCATCCCCAAGCTTTGAATTTTTGCTGTCCTTGGATTATATTGGGGGTTCCATGGGCATCCCCAATTTTAGGCTCTTGCCACTCCTTGTTCCATAATCCATCAAAAGAATTCACCCAAAACGTGAAAACTTCACAACACAAAACTCAATAGAAATCTCGTGAGCTCCGTTAGAGAAAGAAAACAAAAGACTACTTTAAGGTACTGTAATGAACTCATTATTTATTTGTATTGGTGTTAAACCTACTGTATTCCAACTTCTCTATGGATCATAAACTATTTTACTAGCCATAGATTCATCAAAATAAGCAAACAACACACGCAAAACAGAATCTGTCAAAAACAGAATAGTCTATAGTAATCTGTAACTAACGCAAACTTATGGAACTCTAAAAACTCTACCAAAATAGGAAGTCCTCGGACAATTTTTTTATTGATCAGCAGCAAAAAGAATCAACGCAAAAGCACGTTCCTGTGATTTATCATAACTAAATTCGTGCGCACAAAGTTTCTGTTTTTCAGCAGAATCAAATGAACTATCATCGTAGGTTATCCTATAGGTCTTACTTGGCACAAACACTAATTAAAACATAAAACCACATCCAAACATAAGGTAGATGGATTATTTATTCCTAAACAGAACCAAAAACAAAAAACACAAAATAAAATTGGGTTGCCTCCCAACAAGCGCTATCGTTTAACGCCCCTAGCTAGGCATAAAGACAAGGATAGATCTAGGTATTGCCATCTTTGGTATTCGAAGAGGAAGATTTCCTTTCTATGGCATTCATTCTTCTATTTAAGTTAAGCACATGGCCATTAATGGAAGAAGTAAGATTGAGCACGTTACGGAAATTTGCCTCTACACTAGACTTCATCTCTTTAATAATTTCATTTTGATAAAAGCACAAGAGAGTAGTTGATTCAACCTTATCATTCATGGGGTGCCCAAATATAGTTTTCATTTTTTCATAGGTATCTATAGCATCCCCTTCAAGAAAACCTTCCTCAAAGATGGAATCTAAAACTTGCTTGAAGGAAGCGGGCAAGCCAACATAAAAACTTTTTAAGTAAATTTCAATTTGATATTGCGGCACATAGCTAGCCCGAATCCTAATAACCTATCCCAAGCATCTTTTAATGACTCGTCAAGTAAATAGCAAAAAATTCCAGAGCCATCCTCATCAAAATTATTCAAGCTCTCATTAGTGACCCCAGTGGGTCTTTCTATAGCATCATTATTTATGAGCTTAGAGAGGATAGAGGGGTTATCCAAGGCACTAGAGTTCGGGAGAAAACCCGTAGTTCTTTTTGATTCGGCCATGGTAACTGGAAGGAAAAAGAAAAAGAGAGGAGGAGATTGGGAAAAGAGAAGGCAAATAAAATGGCAAGGGTGAAGTGGGGGAGAGGAAAACGAGAGGCAAATGGCAAATAATGTAATGCGAGAGATAGGGATTGTGATGGGTACTTGGTATGTTGACTTTCGCGTAAGCCTCCCCGGCAACGGCGCCAGAAATCCTTCTTGCTACGTCTCGAGCTTGTGTTGGTTTTCCCCGAAGAGGAGGGGGTGATGCAGCACAGTAGCGTAAGTATTTCCCTCAGTTTTTGAGAACCAAGGTATCAATCCAGTAGGAGGTCACGTGCAAGTCCCTCGTACCTGCACAACACGATAGCAACTCGCAACCAACGCTTAGGGGTTGTCAATCCCTTCACGGTCACTTACGAGAGTGATGATAGAGATAATATTTTTGGTATTTTTGATATAAAGATGCAAAGTAAAAAGGGAAAGGCAAAACAAGTAAAATAAAGTAATGGAGATTGATATGATGAGAATAGACCCGGGGGCCATAGGTTTCACTAGTGGCTTCTCTCAAGAGCATAGATATTCTACGGTGGGTGAACAAATTACTGTTGAGCAATTGATAGAATTGAGCATAGTTATGAGGTTATCTAGGTATGATCATGTATATAGGCATCACGTCCGTGACAAGTAGATCGAAACGATTCTGCATCTACTACTATTACTCCACTCATCGACCGCTATCCAGCATGCATGTAGAGTATTAAGTTAAAAACAGAGTAACGCCTTAAGCAAGATGACATGATGTAGAGGAATAAATTCATGCAATATGATAAATACCCCATCTTGTTATCCTCGATGGCAACAATACAATACGTGCCTTGCAACTCTTTCTGTCACTGAGTAAGGACACCGCAAGATTGAACCCAAAGCTATGCACTTCTCCCATTGCAAGAACTACCAATCTACTTGGCCAAACCAAACGGATAATTCAAAGAGACTTACAAAGATAACTCAATCATACATAAAAGAATTCAGAGAAGATTCAAATATTATTCATAGATAAGTTGGATCATAAACCCACAATTCATCGGTCTCAACAAACACACCACAAAAAGAAGATTACATCGAATAGATCTCCACGAGAGAGGGGGGAACATTGTATTGAGATCCAAAAAGAGAGAAGAAGCCATCTAGCTACTAGCTATGGACCCGAAGGTCTGAAGTAAACTACTCACACTTCATCGGAGAGGCTATGGTGTTGATGTAGAAGCCCTCCGTGGTGGATGCCTCTCCGGCGGAGCTCCGGAACAGGCTCCAAGATGGGATCTCGTGGATACAGAAGGTTGCGGCGGTGGAATCAGGTTTTTGGCTCCGTCCCTGGTCTAATGGGGGTACGTAGGTATATATAGGAGGAAGGAGTACGTCAGTGGAGCTCCGAGGGGCCCACGAGGTAGGGGGCGCGCCCAGGGGGAGGGCGCGCCCTCCACCCTCGTGACCACCTCGTGGCTTTCTTGACGGAGGGTCCAAGTCTCCTGGATCTTATCTGATGAGTAAATCACGTTCCCGAAAGTTTCATTCCGTTTGGACTCCGTTTGATATTCTGTTTCTTTGAAATACTGAAAAAGGCAAAAAACAACAATTCTGGGCTGGGCCTCCGGTTAATAGGTTAGTCCCAAAAATAATATAAAAGTGGAAAATAAAGCCCATTATAGTCCAAAACAGTAGATAAAGTAGCATGGAGCAATCAAAAATTATAGATACATTGGAGACGTATCATGGGGCACTACGGCGAAGTTTTCGGGGCGGCGAACTCAGAGGCTTATGTGCCCCACATGGTGGATCGGGAATACGCACTCGAAGAAGACCACGGCTCGTTTCTTGGGCCAGGCAGGGAGGAAGAGACGCCAGAAGCCGAGCCCTTTAAGGAGCCTCAAGGAAGCCTCGCCAACTGATACGTCTCCAACGTATCTATAATATATGAAGCAGTCATGCTATATTATTATCTATATTGGATGTTTACAGGATTTATTATACACTTTTATATTACTTTTGGGACTAACCTACTAACCGGAGGCCCAGCCCATATTGCTGTTTTATTGCCTGTTTCAGTATTTCGAAGAAAAGGAATATCAAACGGAGTCCAAACGGAATGAAACCTTCGGGAGCGTGATTTTTGGAAAGGATGTGATCCGGGAGACTTGGAGTTCAAGCCAGGGAAGGTTCGAGGAAGCCAAGAGATAGGAGGGCGCACCCACCCACCCCCCCCCCCCCCCGGGCGCACCCCTTGTCTCCTGGGCCCCTCGAGGCTCCCCCGACCGACTTCTTTTGCCTATATAAGTCCACGTACCCTAAAAACATCGAATACGATGATAGATCGGGAGTTTCGCCGCCGCAAGCCTCTGTAGCCACCAAAAACCTCTCAGGAGCCCGTTCCGGCACCCTGCCGGAGGGGGAATCCATCACCGGTGGCCATCTTCATCATCCTGGCGCTCTCCATGATGAGGAGGGAGTAGTTCACCCTCGGGCTGAGGGTATGTACCAGTAGCTATGTGTTTGATCTCTCTCTCTCTCTCTCTCTCTCTCTCTCTCTCTCTCTCTCTCGTGTTCTCTCTATGGCACGATCTTGATGTATCGCGAGCTTTGCTATTATAGTTAGATCTTATGATGTTTCTCCCCTATACTCTCTTGTGATGAATTGATTTTTCCCTTTGAAGTTGTCTTATCAAATTGAGTCTTTAAGGATTTGAGAACACTTTATGTTTGTTTTGTCGTGCTTATCTATGGTGAAAATGGGATATCACGTGATCCACTTGATGTATGTTTTGGTGATCAACTTGTGGATTCCGCCCATGAACCTATGCATAGGGGTTGGCACACGTTTTCATCTTGACTCTCCGGTAGAAACTTTTGGGCACTCTTTGAAGTACTTTGTGTTGGTTGAATTGATGAATCTAAGATTGTGTGATGCATATCGTATAATCATACCCACGGATACTAGAGGTGACAATGGAGTATCTAGGTGACATTAGGGTTTTGGTTGATTTGTGTCTTAAGGTGTTATTCTAGTACGAACTCTTGAATAGATTGATCCAAAAGAATAACTTTGAGGTGGTTTCGTACCCTACCATAATCTCTTTGTTTGTTCTCGGCTATTAGTGGCTTTGGAGTGACTCTTTTTTGCATGTTGAGGGATTGTTATATGATCTATCTATGTTATTATTGTTGAGAGAACTTGCACTAGTGAAAGTATGAACCTTATGCCTTGTTTCCTATCATTGCAATACCATTTACGCTCACTTTTATCATTCGTTACCTTGCTATTTTTATATTTTCAGATTACAAAAACCTATATCTACTATCCATATTGCACTTGTATCATCATCTCTTCGCCGAACTAGTGCACCTATACAATTTACCATTGTATTGGGTGTGTTGAGGACACAAGAGACTTTCTGTTATTTGGTTGCAGGGTGGTTTGAGAGAGACCATCTTTATCCTGCGCCTCCCACAGATTGATAAACCTTAGGTCATCCACTTGAGGGAAATTTGCTACTGCCCTACAAACATGTGCACTTGCAGGCCCAACAACGTCTACAAGAAGAAGGTTGTGTAGTAGACATCAAGCTCTTTTCTGGCGCCGTTGCCGGGGAGGTGAGTGCTTGAAGGTATATCTTTAGATCTTGCAATCAAATCTTTTTGTTTCTTGTTTTATCACTAGTTTAGTTTATAAAAGAAAACTACAAAAAAATGGAGTTAAGCTTGTCTCATACGCTTCATCTTTTTAATATCTTTCGTAAGTATGATGGAAAGGAAAATTGTGCTCAAGTGCTAGAAGAAGAATGCATTAAAATGCTTGGTACTAAATCTTTGAATGATGAGCAAGATTGCAATGTTGTTAGTACGAACTCTTTGAATATCCATAGTACTAATGATGATTGCACTAGTTATGATGAAAATATCTCTTATAAGCATGTCGATTTTTGTGGAGAGCATTGGGTTTGCATGGACACACCAAATAGGGAAAATAGATATTGCAAGAGGCATAAGTATTTATAAACTAAAGGGTTGCAAGAAAGGCTAGATAAGAGTGTTGAGAATTTAAGATATCTTTACCGTTGTGAACTTTGCAATGAAAGTGATCATTTACATCTCCAATGCAAATTGTTTCATGATCGAATCGTGTCCAAAAACTGTGATGATTTGATCTCCCTTGCTCATTATAATGAACTTAGTTTGCTTTTGGGTTATGAAGAATTGAAACGTGTAACTAAGCTTATTCCAAAATTTAATCTTGCGCATTTCCTTGATATTGATTTAGAGGAGATTTATTTGTTTTGTGCGGTGAATTGCATTGAAAATCCTTATATTGCCAATCACCTAAAGAAAAGAAAGCAAACAGAAGATGAAGAGAATACTAATTAAAGGGAAGAAACTTCCCATTATCCTCCTATTATTTCTTATGATGAATTAGGTAACGAGGAGGAGCTTTCTATTCAACCAATCTCATCTATAAGGAGCTCAGAGAAGAAGGTTGAACCCACACATAATGTGAAGAAGAGAAAGAAAAAAGGGAGCAACAAAGGTAAAAAGGTATCTCTCCCGAATAATGTTGCTCCTACTACTCATTGTGATGATGATAATTGCTATACTATCGGTGCTATCCATACTATTAATGATGAGAGTGATTATGCTTATGATATGAAAAGTACCAAGCTTGGGGAAGCTATGTTTGATGAGGATAACATATTCGAGAATATATTTGCTGAAATTAATGTTTGTTCCAAGCTTGGGGATGCTATGTTTAATGAAGATGATATTTTTAGCATCCCAACTTTTGATATGCAAAGATGTTATGATGATAGCATGCCTCTTACCTATGATTATTATATTGATGAAAGTGGGTTTGTAAGAGTGTCAACTTTATTTAGTGATGATTCCACTATCTTGTAAGAGGTTTCAATCGATTATGATGAGAACATGGTTGCTACTTATGATGATTATTGTGATGAAACTTATGATATAAAAAGTAGTGATGATTATATTTATAAAACTTGTCATGATTATGATTACCCTTTTCTAAACATTACTCTTTTAATGTGGAAACAATTTTTAGTGTTCAAGTCTCTTATGATACTCCCGCTATTCCGAATGAGAAGAATTTTGCTTATGTGGAGAGTAGTAAATTTTTTATGCTTGTAGATCATGAAAATAATGCTTTAGGTGATGGTTATATTGTTGAATTCAGTCATGATGCTACTGAAAATTATTATGAGGGAGGAACATATGCTTGTAGGAATTGCAATAATATCAAGTTTCCTCTCTATGCGCTTAAAGTTTTGAAGCTATGCTTGTTTTACCTTCCTATGCTAGTTGATTATTGTTCCCATAAGTTGTTTGCTCAAAAAATCCCTATGCATAGGAAGTGGGTTAGACTTAAATGTTCTAGTTATATGCTTCATGATGCTCCCGTTATGTTTCAATTCTTATCTTTTATGTGAGCATCATTGCCATCATCATGCCTAGTTGGAAAGGCATGAAAGAAAAGCGCTTGTTGGGAGACAACCCAATATTTAACCTTACTGTTTTTGTGTGTCCACATGATTATGATACTGTAGTAATCATGTTTTATAGATTTTGTTTCAATAAAGTGCCAAGTAAGACCTTTAGGATAGCATACGGTGATAGTTGTGTTGATCCTGCTGAGAATCAGAAACTTTTGCACCCAGTAAATTAGTTTTGTTAATTCACAGAAACGTACTTCTGATCTGATTCTTTTTGCTCTGGATTGGTACACAAATTTCTTAGGAATTCCAAATTTTTTAGGATTTTTGGAGTTCCATAAGTATACGTTTGATACAGATTACTACAGACTGTTCTGTTTTTGACAGATTCTGTTTTTCGTGTGTTGTTTGCTTATTTTGATGCATATATGGCTAGTATTAAGTGGTATGAACCATAGAGAAGTTGAAATACAGTAGATATTACACCAATATGAATTTATAATGATTTCATTACAGTACCTAAGTGGTGGTTTTATTTTCTTATACTAACGGAGCTTATGAGTTTTCTGCTGAGTATTGTGTTGTGGAGTTTTCAAGTTTTGGGTAAAGATTCGATGGACTATGGAATAAGGAGTGGCAAGAGCCTAATATTGGGGATTCCCAAGGCACCCCAAGGTAATATTCAAGGGCAACCAAGAGCCTAAGCTTGGGGATGCCCCGGGAGGCATCCCCTCTTTCGTCTTCGTTCATCGGTAACTTTACTTGGAGCTATATTTTTATTCACCACATGATATGTGTTTTGCTTGGAGAGTCATTTTCTTTTGTTAGTATTTACTTTATGTTATTTAGAATAATGTTTTTTATCTTTAGTTTCAATAAAAATGTCAAGGATAGCCTTTGCCATGCTTATTTTGCTAGTATACATGTTGCTGTTTGAAAACAGAAAGTTTACCGCTGTTGCAAAAATTCCCTAGAAAAGTCAGAGCATTATATAATGTTGAAACTTTTTGCATAATGAGCCCTGATAAATCTTCTACAGTGTAGTATTTTTCTCATAATTGTTGGAGTTAGGGAAGTATGATGAATGTTGCATTCTTTACAGACTGTACTGTTTTGACAGATTGTTGTTATGTTTGCATTGTTTGCATATGTTTGCTTGTTTAATGATTCTATTTGACAATAGGAGTGTTAAATATGCAGAGGCATCTAGTATGCAATGTTGAATAATAATTTTAGTGATTGGTTACAGTAGAAAATGATGTTTTGCATTGGTTTATACTAACCTATCTCACGAGTTCTTGTTGAGTTTGGTGTGGATGAAGCTTTTGATAAAAACAGAAACCATGATATGAGAGGAATTAAGGAGACACAAAAGCTCAAGCTTGGGGATGCCCAAGGCACCCCAAGATAATATTTCAAGAAGTCTCAAGCATCTAAGCTTGGGGACGCCCCGATAGGCATCCCACCTTTCTTCTTCAACAACTATCGGTTAGTATCGGTTGAGCCTAAGTTTTTGCTTCTTCACATGAGTTGTGCTATCCTTGCAATGTCATTTTATTTTGTTTTGCTTGCTGTTTGAATAAGATACCAAGATCTGAAATTCTTTAATGAGAGAGTCTTCACATAGTTACATAATTATTTATCTACTCATTGATCTTCACTTATATCTTGTTGGAGTAGTTAGTCATTTACTCATGTGCTTCACTTATATCCTATGAGTAAATGGTTGAATGAGTTGAATGTCACAAATCTGAAATTATATATGTTTCATTTTCTTATCCCATGCGGAGTAATGACTTCACATCTAAGAAGTAGAGGTTGTAAATTTATTGAAGGTTAGCAAGCATTGTATTGGTCATTTAAACAAGTCATGAAAGAATATTGAAGGAAGAGAGATCTCACATCTTAGTTAAAGTATATTGTCATGGATCATTCAAACATGTTGAGCTTGTCTTTCCCCCTCATGCTAGCCGAATTCTTTGCACCAAGTAGAGATACTACTTGTGCTTCCAAATATCCTTAAACCCAGTTTTGCCATGACAGTCCACCATACCTACCTATGGATTGAGTAAGATCCTTCAAGTAAGATGTCATCGGTGCAAGAAATAAAAATTGCTCTCTAAATATGTATGATTTATTAGTGCAGAGAAAATAAGCTTTATACGATCTTGTTATGGAAGCAATAAAAGCGACAGACTGCATAATAAAGGTCCATATACAAGTGGCAATATAAAGTGACGTTCTTTCGCATTATGATTTTGTGCATCCAACCCTAAAAGAGCATGACAACCTCTGCTTCCCTCTGCGAAGGGCCTATCTTTTACTTTATGTCTTTTACTTTATGCAAGAGTCAAGGTGATCTTCACCTTTCCCTTTTTAATTTTATCCTTTGGCAAGCACCTCGTGTTGGAAAGATCCTGATATATATATCCAATTGGATGTAAGTTAGCATGAACTATTATTGTTGACATCACCCAAAGGTGAATACGTTGGGAGGCAACACTATAAGCCCCTATCTTTCTCAGTGTCCGATTAAAACTCCATAACCATTAGTATTGCGTGAGTGTTAGCAATTGTGGAAGACTATATGATAGTTGAGTATGTGAAGTTTGCTAAATCAAAGCTCTGACATAGACCCTTCCTAAAAATAAGATGAATTGCAATTGTTTGATGACTGAGAACATAGTTTGCTAGTTTTCAAGAAAGTTTATGGTCTATGCTTTAACATGTGAATTGCTTGTTACTTGTTCGTGAGAAGTTTTATGAGTTGAACCACTGTTATGACATATAATCATGCTATAAAAGGTGATTGAAATTATCATTGATCAAACTTGTGCACCTGCTAGCATTCACACTTCATAAATTGTTTCTTTTATCATTTACCTACTCGAGGACGAGCAGGAATTAAGCTTGCGGATGCTGATACGTCTCCAACGTATCTATAATTTATGAAGCATTCATGCTATATTATTATCTACTTTTGATGTTTACGGGCTTTATTATACACTTTTATATTAATTTTGGGACTAACCTACTAACCGGAGACCCAGCCCATATTGCTGTTTTATTGCCTGTTTCAGTATTTCGAAGAAAAGGAATATCAAATGGAGTCCAAACGGAATGAAACCTTCGGGAGCGTGATTTTTGGAAAGGAAATGATTCGGGAGACTTGGAGTTCAAGCCAGGGAAGGTTCGAGGAAGCCAAGAGATAGGAGGACGCGCCCACCCCCCTGGGCGCGCCCCCTGTCTCCTGGGCCCCTCGAGGCTCCCTCGACTGACTTCTTTCACCTATATAAGTCCACATGCCCTACAAACATTGAAGACGATGATAGATCAGGAGTTCTGCCGCCGCAAGCCTCTGTAGCCTCCAAAAACCTCTCAGGAGCCCGTTCCGGCACCCTGTCGGAGGGGGAATCCATCACCAGTGGCCATCTTCATCATCCCGGCGCTCTCCATGACGAGGAGGGAGTAGTTCAACCTCGGGGCTGAGGGTCTGTACCAGTAGCTATGTGTTTGATCTCTCTCTCTCTCTCGTGTTCTCTCTACGGCACGATCTTGATGTATCGCGAGCTTTGCTATTATAGTTGGATCTTATGATGTTTCTCCCCTCTACTCTCTTGTGATGAATTGATTTTTCCCTTTGAAGTTGTCTTATCAAATTGAGTCTTTAAGGATTTGAGAACACTTTATGTTTGTTTTGCCGTGCTTATCTATGGTGAAAATGGGATATCACGTGATCCACTTGATGTATGTTTTGGTCATCAACTTGCGGATTCCGCCCATGAACCTATGCATAGGGGTTGGCACACGTTTTCATCTTGACTCTCCGGTAGAAACTTTCGGGCACTCTTTGAAGTACTTTGTGTTGGTTGAATTGATGAATCTAAGATGGTGTGATGCATATCGTATAATCATACCCATGGATACTTGAGGTGACGATGGAGTATCTAGGTGACATGAGGGTTTTGGTTGATTTGTGTCTTAAGGTGTTATTCTAGTACGAACTCTTGAATAGATTGATCCGAAAGAATAACTTTGAGGTGGTTTCGTACCCTACGATAATCTCTTTGTTTGTTCTCCGCTATTAGTGGCTTTGGAGTGACTCTTTATTGCATGTTTAGGGATTGTTATATGATCTATCTATGTTAATATTGTTTAGAGAACTTGCACTAGTGAAAGTATGAACCTTATGCCTTCTTTCCTATCATTGCAATACCGTTTACGCTCACTTTTATCATTCGTTACCTTGCTGTTTTTATATTTTCAGATTACAAAAACCTATATCTACTATCCATATTGCACTTGTATCATCATCTCTTCCCGAACTAGTGCACCTATACAATTTACCATTGTATTGGGTTCGTTGGGGACACAAGAGACTTTCTGTTATTTGGTTGCAGGGTTGTTTGAGAGAGACCATCTTCATCCTACGCCTCCCACGGATTGATAAACCTTAGGTCATCCACTTGAGGGAAATTTTCTATTGTTCTACAAACATGTGCACTTGCAGGCCCAACAACGTCTACAATAAGAAGGTTGTGTAGTAGACATCACCAACCGCGCTCGCGGCAGCAGCTATCGGGTACCGCTAATTCCTCAGGAGCAAGCTTATGCTAACCATGGGTCGCAAGAAGTCCTGGTCACTGCAGCGGAAGGCTGCCCCAGTTCGGCAGCCTCTCTCCCGTCGGGAGGAGTGCACTGGGGGATGCAGGAGAGGGGCCGGGAGCCAGGCCCCTCCCCATGGTGCGCGGAGCAAGGCGTTTCTCGGAGGTAGGCCCTCTGCTCTGGAGGTGCCACGAGGCCTGCCCCTAGCAGAGGACTCGTGGTCGTCTGGGGAACTACTGGCGTCCCCTATACCCCATTGGCGTCGTCCTTGGTTTCCGGTCGCCGTCAATGGCGGTCGAGGGTTGCGCAAGGTGGGGCCCTCGTCTGGCAATATGAAGCAAGGCCGGTACCTGTGAAGAAGGCCTAGTGGCTGTGAAGCTCGCCGCCCGTGACACTCTCATGTAATAATGAGTTGGGGCTATACACACCCCGGAGTCTTCGGAGAGCCGCCCTCGGGCCTCGGGGGCTCCCTCCCACGCCCAGTGGCAGCACTTAGCTCCGCGCTGATGAGAAGACATCTAAGACTAGACTAGGTGCCGGACACGGCCTTTTGTTTTTCGCTTCCTTTTATGTGGTCGAGCTTTCTCGCTTCGGATTTAAATTGAAGTTGAATTTGTGTTTGCGTATGCGGGGAGGGGTGTCTTGTCTCGTTCGCGTGATTCCTCGTATTCCAGTTTCTGCCCAAGTCAGAATTCGCACTAGCTGCCTCCCCCTCATGAGACACTCGCAGGCGTGGCTGGGTTTGGCGCTCTCGCACATGCCGTCCTGCGGCCAGCGCTCGCTCTCGCGAGACCCTCAACAAATGGCCAACAGGTATCCCGAAGGACCCTCGGATAATCACCACAAGCCTACTCAAGGCTCGCCTAGGATAAAGGTAAATCACAGCAGCTAACCCGTCACAGCGCCCGTAACATCATACGGGCGCCCATTCTGCGCCGTCCTTAACAACGTGTGGACAGTTATCCTTTTTTACATGAGGGGCTTCCCCTCCCAAAATGTTCTTACAACCTTCAAGGCCACGCCCGAGCTTTTTCCGTGCAGGATAAACAGCAGGGGGCACAGAATCAATCAGACATGTCACTCACCACATCCTCTTGATCGTCTCCGGAAGCATCGCTGGCACCACTGTCGCTGGCGCTGGCTTCACCATCGCCGTCGTTGGTGCCATCTTCGCCGCCGTTCACCACGTCACCTTCATCCGCAGCAACTACCACCCCATCAACGTCAAAGTTGAAGGCCCGGACAAGTGCATCCATGTTGTCCTCCACCCACCGCCCCAGGTCGCCTCGAATGGCCGCGGGTACCGGAGCAATGACAGCGTCGAAGTCAAAGTGAGGATTCCTATCCTGAAGGTGGCTGAAGACACGAGCGAACGCACGCGCAAGCAGGCTGCGGCTCCTCTCCTCGACAAGCAGGCGAGCCCTCTTAGAGCAATTCTCCAGATGCGTCACCACGTCAGTGAAGAACTGAAGATTGTCGGCGTAGTTGGTCACATGAGGTTGCGCAGCGGTCGCGTCGCGGATATTGCCTAGGGCCGTGTTGGCCCTGTCCCTGAGCGTTTGGAGCATGGGGCCATGCATGTGCTCCAGCGTCTACCGCTAGCGAATCTCATCTTCATTCTGCCAAGCAATGGACTCGGCGTCATTGACCCTCCATTGGAGGAGAAGCAGCTCAGTACGGGAGGAGGCCAACTCAGCCTGCGCAGCGACTAGGGCGGCTGCGGTAGCCTCCGCACGCTGCGTCGCTTTAGCCAGCTTGGTCCTGAGAGCGGTAGTCCTTCCTGATGCCTCGGCTTCAATCAGCTCCAACCTCTCGCCATACTCGCGCACAAGACCCGCGCGAACTTCCAACACGTGGCGGTCGATCTCTCCTTGGATTCGGGCCTCCTGCGCGCCAACATCGTCCTCCGCCTGGGTAACCTGGCGCCCTCGTCTCCAACTGTTCAAGGTCAAGGTTGCACTCGGCAGCCTCCAGCGTCAGCTCTTCTTCGTGCTTCCAGAGCTCCTCCTGTTCGACGGGCGTCCCCTTCAGTGACGCAAGGGCAGCTTGCCGCAGCTCCACTTGCTCCTCCAGGGAAGTGCTCCGGGCTTGGAGCTCCCACGCGCGCTTCTCCGCGATCTCGCGTCATTGGTCTGCCTCCTGAGCCTCCTCAATGGCTCGGGAGCAGGCCTTTCGCGAGGCCACGAGAAATGCTTCGGCCTTTGTGTTGTCAAGATCACGCTGATGATGCACAAGGCTGACTGCCACCTTCAGCTTGCGCCGCTCCTCAACCAGCCGCAGGCCTTCGGCTTCAAGACACGCATCCGCGTCCGCAAGCTCTCCACCGAGCCGGCCCATCGCGTCCGTCGCCTTCCGGAGAAACTCTTGGCGGATGGTGCTGCACTCCCGCGCATGCTTGAGCACGTCGTCGATATCGTCCTCCGCCATCGGTGTCGGCAGAGGGCCCTGAAGAGGTTCGCCCCCTCTCAGCAGGGGGCTGGGGGCTGGCACCCCCACAATCGCCGGACGGGCCCCACAAGGGACCCAGCCCGGCGCAGATCCATCCCAAGAAGAAGAGCCGACGATCGACTTCAACCATTCACAGTCCACGACTAGAGAAGGGGCCCGGGGCAAGCTGATCATGTCCCGGGTAAGGTCGCGAAGGAAAGGCGGCAAGGAAACGGGCTTGAGGCACCATGCGGGCCGGCTTGCTTCTCCGGACAAATCCGCATCAGGGGTGGCATGCGAGCTCGGGACACTCAAGGTCAACGATGGAGGTGAGGCTGGAGGAAGTTGTTTCTTGGCAGATTCCGCGAGCTTGGCAGGAGGGATCCTGAAAGGCCACAATCAAGAAGGAGACCGGCGATTGAGGAACAACAAGAATGAGGTACTTACTCGTCCATGGCGAAGTACTTCATGTGCTTCAACGGGCGGCAGGGGCGATCACTGCCACTCGAAGCCTCCTTCCTCTTACGGAGGGCATCGAAGTCTATACGGAACCGACCCAAGCTCTCAACGTGAGGGCCGGCGTGTGGCGTGGATGAAGAAGCACCAAGGCGACCTGCCTCAGGGGCGCCAGGCATGGGGGAGAGATTAGGTGCCACCTCTTGGTGGCCTGTCGAGGCCTCGGGGGATTCGGCCTCGGGAGCCACAGGTTGCGTCCCCTCATCAACAACCGCCTCAGGACGAGCTTCGCAAGCTCCATAGGATGAAGCCTCGGGAGCCCTGCACAACACCGGCATCTCGACGCTGGATCCCCCAGCCTCCAGCGATGCTTGCCTCCCTGCACCACCTCCTGAGGCAAGATCGACGTGGGCGACTGGGAGAGGAGACACGACGACGGGATTTTCACGGGGCCCCACGAGGTCGGCCGGGTGCAACCCCCATTCGTCGAAGTGGGGCATCTGCCTCGAGAACTCGGCCCTGCCCGAGCAAAGATACAGGAGGCCACCCCCGTGCCGGATGTCGCCCAGAGAGGGGTCGCCGGTCAAGACCTTCGGCACCTTCTTCAGCGTTTCAGGCGCAAGCTCCTCCTCCTGAAGCCTCATGCGGTCCTGATACCCAGTCAAGGTCCACATTGGTCGGGAGTGACGCTGGAGAGGAGCGATGCGACACTGGAGGAACTCCTTCACCACCTGGGGCGCCATCACGCCAAGCGCCCTCAACCTCTCGAATCGGCATCAGACGAAGGAGAGTTGGGGGCTCACGAGCTTCTCGTGGCCCCAGCCTAGATTGGGGATAGCAGGCAATGTCGGATGCGCAAGCAGGGGGCTGGGCACCCCGACATCCACGTACAGCCACCGCGTCCGGAACCCGCTGATGGAAGGTGGAAGGCCAAAATCAATCCCTGAGGCGGCCGTCTCTGGCACGGCCTGGAAGCTCACGCACCCTGTGCACTGAAGTGGGTCGGTCAGGCGCAAGGAGAAGAAGTGGCGCAAGAGGGCAATGGAAGGGGCAATGCCCACCATGGTTTCGCAGACGAAGGCGAAGACAGCAAGAGGAGTAATGGATTGAGGATCGAGATGCATCATATGGATCTGATAGTGGGAAAGCACCGCATTGAAGAAAGCAGAGAAAGGGGGAACCAGGCCAGCACACAGAGCGTCGGCGAAAAATCAAACCTCCGTGACGATCCTGTCGAAGGAGGCATAGGACGCAGGCCAAGCCATCGTCCTTCCGCACTCATTCAAGTTGGAGGCGAGGGCGGAGCAGGCCTTGGCCAAGGCTTCCGGATTGAGTATCAGCGACCGGCCAGACAGCGAGCACGATTGTCGGAGGCGAGCTGGCCGAGGGCGCGGGCTTCTTCCCCTTCTCCCTTTTTGCTGGCGCCATGGCAATGGAAGGGGGCAGAGCTCAAGTCAGATTGGAGGTGGAAGCAGAGGCTCAGGGAAGAAAGGGGAACAGGAAGCACGCGTGCAGCAAGGAGGGATTAACTGTGTAAGGTTTCGTGGCCACCTAGCAAGGCGGGTATTGGGGGAGCGTGGGGAAGCAGAGACGCCCACGTCCAATCAACCGCCACGCGGCGACCAAGGCCGCAGGCTGTTGGGCCCCGCGGCGCTCTGCACTTGCCCTTTGGCTTCGTTGCTAAGCCAAGTCCGAGCGCACGTTGGGCCCGGGGGCTACTGTCGGCGTTCTGAGAACGGGGGTCCCCAGACTTGCCTGCCTGCGGCCTGCGGCGTGGCTCAAGACGTGGCCTAGTACGGACCATCTTCATCAACCCAAGCTCAAGACCCTCGCAAGGGGCCAAGCCTCACGGGGCAGACGACGCAAGGCTTCATCAGGGGAGGCCTCACCAGGCAGGCTCGCGAGGAGGCGGAGAGATCAAGGCAAGGAGTACCTCGCGAGGTGCTCGTGATGCAAGCCATGAAGATCGAGACTAGGCGGGCGCTAGCCTACTCAGTGTCCTCGTTTCCTCTTTGGTGCAAAGGGGGCGAGTGCAGGCGCGGAGTACTGAGGCATCAAGCAAAGGTTACCATATCGGTGCAACGAGACCAAGACCAGCAGAGCGGCAGGACGGAGGTCACTGTGGAGCCCAAGACAGCGTCATTGCCAGTGCCTTTGGCAGTCGAAGACCAACTTTAGTCAGGATAACTTGTACTAGCTGTCCCCCTTCAAGATGGTCGTTGTTGGCTCCCTTCCCACTCAATATTTGGGAAGAGGACCAGGGCCCCTATATATAGAGCTAGCCACCACAGTAGGAGGGGATCGGATCCATCCCAGGTAGAACACCGCACTAGCCCAAGAACACCCCTCGCGAGGATGTTCTTCCTCTATACTGTTCATCATCAGTCCCAGAGGCAATCCACCACACCACACACTAGAGTAGGGTATTACACCACAATGGTGGCCCGAACTAGTATAAACCTTGTGTCCCTCGTGTTGTTTATTGTGTAGCATAGATTCGCGACGAGGCTTTGGGGCGTGGATCGGTAGGGAGAAGATCTTCGTGCGCACCCCAGAGTTCGAACCTTAAGGGTTTTGCCGGAACCTGATATCTAACACACGCACCCACGCACGTAGTACTAGTAGCACTCTTTGCGTCTTTTGTTTCTTCCCCAGCCACACACGTGAAATGGTAGAGCTCATTTCTGTACAATGATGCAGCCCACATGATAATTTGATGCGTCTAATAGTACTTACTCACTTATAAATAATGGAGGGTTGGGAACCACGCATGAACAGTGTCGCGTCATCTATAAATAAAGTTTTTTCCCCTAGTGGCATGTACGCAATATAAATAGGTTCATAAGGAGAGAAAAAGAAACCGCTCCACTATATACATAGCCAGGACGAGCCTACACGGTTGCTTGCTGGAGTTGCTATCTTCACACTCTCTCGCACAAAACGACTATGGCCACATCTCTAACATTCGGGCGGATCATGTCCGCCGGGGGAAGGGGTTGATGCTTTGTGTACATGCGGTCGCCATCGCTGACGGTGAAAACCCACTGTTGGCACATACCGATCAGGGGTCCCCACTGTTCTCTCTAACAAAGCCGGTGTGGTTGCCTTCGTCCCTTGCTCCCTGCCGTGACGTGGGCAGTTGCCGCCTCCTGCCGCCCTCCTCTAGGTTGAGCTACATCTCGACATCCCTCGGGTACAACTTCCTTTACAACTGGCTTGCACCACTGCCCCAGCTGCCCACATCGCTCCATGTGGATATTTCTCTACTTCTTTGCCCCGCACGTACCTCTACTAGCTTCTACTGTATTTCTGATGAGTTTATGTCTCATCAACTAGTCCTAATAATCTTATTCTGATCACACTTTGTCGTGGGAAACGAACACCTATGGGGCAGGGCCCCTTCTCGGTCCGGCAGGGAGCGGAGGGCGCACGAAGAGCAGATCGAGGCTAAGCACGCGAGGGATTTTACCCAGCTTCGGAGCTCTCCGGAGAGATAAAACTCCTACTGCTGCTTTGTGTTTTTGCTCTAGAGCGTGAGCGTTCTGTAGTTTCGAATGAGTCGAACCCCCTCTACGTTGCGCATGGGCCTCCTTTTATAGGCTAAAGGGGTCACCGACAGGTGGCAACGCAGACAGGGGTAGAAATGTAAAAAGAGGGGTTGGTACAACTGCCTCTACAGTGCACCCTACCTAACTCTGACGGCAGAGGACAAGAGCATTTAATGCCCGTCCGGTCGCCCAAATAGTGCAGAAAACGACCGTTAGGGGCGCCACCGCCTGCCATGATGGCCTTCTCGTCATCTCCGCTTGCCACCTCGCGCTGCTTGGCTGCACAGCTTCCCGCCACGTGCGCCTGGAATGGTCCTGCGGCGACACGTCGAAGGATGCGCTGGAGCATAGGCGCAGAGTGGTGGCTTCGCCGCGGCAACCGCCTTGCCGCGGTCGTTGTCTTGTCGCACCCGAAAGCTTGTCGCTCGTCGGGTCTTGCCGGGATGCGCGGCGCGTCGCGAGAAGTTTCTTGAAAATGCCTTGGTTGGCCTTCCCGGCAAGCTCCTCTTGCCGGAGTCTTGTCTTCTCAGTTAAAACACTTTGTTCTTGAATGGCATCAATAGGAGCTATGGAAGATCTTGGCGGGCGTCCGGCAAGCCTTGCCGCGGGGCGCTGCGACTGCCCATGCACAAGTTCGGGATACTAAGGTACCCCTACTTTAGTACACCGACAGGAGCCCCCGGGCCTGGGCCACACACGGTGCCGAGCGCTGTTGGGCCAGGCCCAAAACAGGGCACGGGCACACGCGGCCTGGGTCCACACTAAATCTAACGGCACGCGTCGAACGCGGCGTCGTGGGAGAGATCGTGGGTGATTCTTTAATCGAAAAAGGCGTAACGTTCGCCTCTCCTCTTTATAAGCAGAGGAAACAAGGGCCGTTCCCCCACCTTCGCCACTTGCGGTTCCTTCCTCAGAAATCTCCGCCGCTCCCCTCCGCTTCCCAAGCCGAAAGAGAGCAGCGCTCCGCCACCCGTTGCCGCCGTCGTCGCCAACGCCTCTGCTCTCCCCCACCGCCTCCGTCATGGCTCCGAAGACCGGGAAGGGTGCGAAGTCAGCCGAGGCGCTGCGGCTTGAGGCGCTGCGCAAGGAGCGAGCACTTTTCCCCACCGAGCTCTCCGTGAAGGAGCTGCGGGAGTGGTTCTATCTTTTCTGGTCGACGGAGACGCGGGCGCATCCGCGCACGCAGGTACTCTCCGCCGAAGCTTCTACTTCGAAGCGGTGTCCAAAAGGATACTACTTCTTCCCATTGTTCTTCTATTGTGGGCTCTGCCCGCCCTTTTCCGATTTCTTCTGCGATATTATGAACACATATGGGCTCCATCTCCTCGATTTCACCCCCAACACCGTTCTGACCATGGTGGTTTTCGCGCATCTTTGCGAGAACTTCGTCGGAATCCACCCCAACGTAGCCCTTTTCCGCCACTATTTCATGCCCCGGGTCGAGAAAGGAGAGCCCTTGTCCGGCGGGATCGCCTGGATCTCGAGGGCCGGCAAGAAGGAGGTCTATCTGGAGGGGGAGCTCCGCAGCAAGTGGGATGAGTGGAGGGCTGAATGGTGTTGGATTGTTGATGCGGATCCGCAGCCGTTCACCAACTTGCGCCAAGCCCGAGTAGTGCGCGGCGGCGACTGGAGCGCCCTGGCGGCGGACGATGCTAAGCTGAAGATTGCCACCACTCGGATCCTGCGGCTCAGGCTTGCCGGGCTCACAGTAGGGGCTGTTGGCGCGGACTTTCTTCGCCGCCGCATCACCCCTCTGCAGGAGAGGGGGAGGCCCGCCTGGCTGTTCGGGGGCCCGGCGGATATCATGAGGCTGCGCCCAGGCCTCAATTTTAACTTCACTGTTTTGGAGTTGGACGGGACGATCAAGGAGCTGTTCAAGCACGACCCCAACCATCCGGAGTGGTTCAGGCTGCCGCAGGGCGTCGTCCCGCTGTGCAACAACTCCCAGCTTGATCGCATCCGCGCAATGATGCCGGAGTGCGACTCGCACGGGATTATCCCAACTTGGCAGGAGCCCTCCGACGACGTCGTGCAGCAATTCTTCGACGGCTTGGTGGAGATGGTAGTCCGTGCCGACGAGCAGAGGCTCCTCACCCGCGACACCACTGATGACGAGATGCGGTACATCGCCACCAGGGCGGAAGAGGCGGCGGCAGCCGCTGCCGCGGGCGAGTTTGGTTTCACGTTGGAGGAGGCAGAGGCGGCCGAGGCGGCAAGCCTTGCCGACCGAGAGGACCTTGTCGGGGAGGTCGTTGGCGAAGGAGAGCCCGAAGCTGAAGCGAGCGAGCCCGCCGAGGGCGCAAGCGGCCAGCCGTCTTCGAGCAGCTTGCCGCAGGCGGAGCCCCCAGCGCAGCCCCCAGCTCAACCAAGAAGGCGCCTCTGTAGGACTGGAGACACAGCAGGGCGGCATGCAGGCCAACAGCCGCAGCGCCACGGGACACGCTCCACCGTGACAAGCACCGTTGCCGCGGGAGCATCTCACGCCGCACCGGCAACTGGAGCGGGGTCTTCTCGAGCCGCTGCTCCTGATCCTGCCGCAGCTCCCGCCAAGCGTCCAAGGGAGCCTACTCCTCCGCCTCATCGCGCTAAAAGAGTACCGGACTTCGACCTCTCCGCGCTGAGCTCCGACGAGGAGGAAGAAGAGGAGGAGGAGTAAGACTTTCTTCTTGTTGTACTTATATTTCTTCGATTCTTGCTGTTTCTTGTCTTGTATCTGATCTGCCTCCCTCTGAACCTCGTTCCATTTCAGGACTCTGGCCGAGAGAGCGGCGAAGAGGGCCAAGGTCCCCGTGGTTGTCATCGA
Organism: Triticum timopheevii; assembly: GCA_963921465.1. Classification (NCBI taxonomy): domain Eukaryota; kingdom Viridiplantae; phylum Streptophyta; class Magnoliopsida; order Poales; family Poaceae; genus Triticum; species Triticum timopheevii. The sequence continues at coordinate 188,996,699 of OY997266.1, read as the reverse complement.
GGACGATCCTGCTGTGACAGTAGAGGACGCGTCCGAGACCACCTTGTCGGACCCGGCAACCTCTCCTCGAAGCAGCCCCCAGCGCAGCCCCCAGCGTAAGTATTTGTTCACTTCCTGTTGTGGGGCGCGCATGGGTGCTCTTTCCTTGTCGATATCTTGATTGTTGACTTGCTTGTGTAGGAGCAGAACAGGCCCATCAGGAACAACCAGAAGCCACTCCTGAAGTGCTATCTGCTTCAACTACGCCGCCAAGGGGCGATTCCCCGACAAGGGAGTGCTCTCCGGCAAGGGAGAGGTCCCCGGCAAGGGACGGGACCAGCGAACCTTCGGTGGTGGAGCCCATGACCACATAGCCCAGCACAGGTAACCCTCCTTGTCGGAAATTTTCCCTTGGGTTCTTCTTCTTCTGATCTTCTTTTTGGATATTTGCTTGACTTTTTCTTCCTCTTCCTGTCATCAGATCCCCCTTCCACAGATCCAATGGAGATCGAGGCCACCGGCGAGGAGGACGCACGCGGCAACACTGATGATGCCGCCGCCATCGAGGAAGAGGCCGGCGCTGACGATCCCGCCGGCGAAGAGGCCGCCAAGGCTGCTAGCGCAGGAGCTGGCGAGGGGTCCGGCGATCCCACTGACGACCCCGAGAGCGCAGGAGCGCAAGGCGCTACACCGACCGCCGACCCCTCCGCCGCTGATGTAGCACCGGGCTCCGAAGAGCCCCAGCCTGGCGCCTACTTGAAGGCCGGCGAGGGTGTCTTCATAAAGCTTCCCTGGGCGTCGAGCTCCAGGGCGCCGGTTGAAGGAGAGGCATTTGACGGGGAAGTGCTCGCCTCTGCAGGGCTGACAGTGGTTGACGCGCCAAGCAGCAGCAGCGGCGAGTCTGAAGAGGAGCAGCTTCTCCGGAAGTTGGTGTCGCTCTACCGCGCCCGACAAGCGAAGCTGGAGTCCCGGGAAGTGCTTGTCGCGCAGGCGGGAGTTGACATAGAGAAGCATGCGGAGGAGCTCCAGAGCCGCAACCAAGAGGCCCTCCGGTCCATTGCGGAGGAAAGGGCGCAGCTTGTCGAGGCGCGGAAGGCCTTCCTCCTCGAGAAGGCAGAAGCTGAGGAGCAACAGAGGCTTGCCGCTGAGGAGCTGTCCACCCGGGAAGGTGAACTGACGCAGCGGAAAGTCAATCAGGACAGCTACGAGGAGGAGCTCGTCGTACGCGAGAAATCACTTGGTGGGGCACTCAAGGAAGTGAAGGACGCTGCCGCAGCTGCCGAGGCCGCCAAGAAGGAACTGGAGGTGAAGGATGAGGATCTGAAAGGGAAGGATGAGGAGCTTGCCGTGCTCCAGCGCGAACGCGAGAAGGATGCTCTCGCTCATGGTGATCTGCAAGTCCAACTCGCCAATAAGGGCAAGGAACTTAACGCCGCCAAAGACTCAAATGCTTATCTGGAGCTGAAGCTGGCCACACTGACTGAGACGCTGGACGGCGCCAAGAAGCGAGAGGAGGACTTGAAGGGAGAGATCAAGGCCAATGAGGAGCTGCTAACGAGGGCCGCCGAGACTCAAAACACCTTCAGGGCTACGGTGGAGCTCTGGACAGAGGGCCTCGTCAACATTGCTGCAATCATCGATGAGGAGCTGGCGCAACTGGACTTGGCGGGCTTCGGGTACTCCTCCGACGAGAACCTCCAGCCCAGCGCCAAGCTCACTCTATTCTTCAAGGGCGTGGCGACGGCTCTCCAGCAACTCCGGGAAAGGATCCCAAGGCAGCTGGCTGACGAGTCGCGTGCAATCTGCGCTAGAGTCCTGGAGAAGGTGTTGGTGAAGGTGCTCTTCCGCAATCCGAGCCTCAACCTTACCAACGTCCTCAAGAAGCTGCCGGCAGGTGCTGATCTTGAAGAGCTCAAGGCCCTTGTCGCACCCATTGTGGACAAGGTGAATGAAGTCAGGAGGGTTGATGGCGACCACGTAGATTAGGCCGCGTGTTTTCTCCTTTTTCTTGCCGCTGCCAAACATGTTACGGGAACAATCTATTTAGAGCGCGGCAAGTCATTATTTTTGTAAGATAACTTTATTCTGGGTAGTATTTGCTATGTTATTTCCTTTACTTGATTCCCTCCCTTGTATGTTTTTACCCTACGCTTTTAAGGAACTTGCCGGCGCAGGCACCCTTGCCGCGAGCGCTGAGTGCGGAACATCAGCAGCCTGCTGGCGGTGTTGCCTCCGGCAAGAAACCTTGTCGGAACTAGTCGCAGCACACTTACGTTGTTGAGCGGACTCGAAACAAAGTAAGGGCGCAACTAGCCACGAGTTGGTTCCTCCGCGCACAGGTTTTCCATACAAAGCACGGTCATTCAAGGAAGATAACTTAAAAAATTTCAAAATTAGTTGTGCTCAAACTTTGGCAACTTAGCTTTTCTGTCGTCTGCGTCCCGGCAAGGCTATACTTCTTTGAGCGACGCCTGGTCCACACCATTATCTTCTTCTCCCCCTCCCCCCCCCCCCCCGGTGAACTTGTGGGCGAAGGAACCTTCTTTTTGAGAAAAAGAAAGAAGAGAAAATAAAGATATGGAGCCTTAAGGCTCGTTATTACTTACCGGGGGTAAGTGCTGCACAAAGTGTCAGATAATATATGCAAAAAAGAAAAAGGCATGAAATTTGACAAGATGTGCGGAGCATATGATCTTTATTTATGCACGGGATCTGCGCCCGGCTTTGTACAAAGGGTTACATGCAACAGCGGCAAGGCTTGTACAAAAGGTGGTTGCCGGGACAGCAGGTTCCGGCAACCGCGCCTCATGGGTAAAACTTACGAAGATGCTCTATGTTCCAGGAGTTGCTCACCGGAAAGCCATCTTCGGTCTCAAGGCGGACAGCGCCAGGCCTAGTGACCCGTTTCACCCGATAAGGGCCTTCCCACTTTGGCGTCAACTTGTTGGAATTCTTGGCGGATTGAACGTGCCGAAGAACAAGGTCGCCTTCCTCGAGACTTCTGGCATTGACCTTGCGGCTATGGTAGCGGCGCAAAGCTTGCTGGTATCGAGCAGCTCGTACAGCAGCCTGAAGACGATCCTCCTCAAGGAGCAGCGCGTCATCTTGCCGCAGTTGCTGTTGCTCAAGCTCATCATAAGCCAGCACTCCAGGCGGTCCGTATACGAGTTTCGTGGGGAGAACTGCCTCTGCTCCGTAGACAAGAGCAAAAGGTGTCTGGCCAGTGGCTCGATTCGGCGCCGTCCTGATCGACCAAAGAACCACTGGCAGCTCCTCGATCTAGTTTTTTCCGCACTTGTGCAGCCTGTCGAAAGTTCTGGTCTTGAGCCCACGCAGCACTTCAGCGTTTGCCCTCTCCGCTTGACCGTTGCTTCTCGGGTGAGCAACGGAAGCGAAGCAGACCTTGGCGCCAAGATCTTGGACGTACTGCATGAAGGTGCGGCTCGTGAATTGTGTTCCATTGTCGGTGATGATCCTGTTAGGGACTCCGAAACGGCAAACAATCGACCTAAAGAACTTGACTGCTGACTGTGCTGTCACCTTCCTCACTACTTCCACTTCCGGCCACTTTGTGAACATGGTGATTGCCACGTACAAGTACTCAAAGCCCCCGAAATCTCGGGGAAAGGGGCCGAGGATGTCGAGCCCCCAGACCGAAAACGGCCAGGATAAAGGGATCGTCTGGAGAGCTTGAGCTGGTTGATGTATCTTCTTGGAGTGGAACTGGCACGCTTCACACTTGGTTACTTGTGCAGTTGCATCCTGGAGGGCTGTGGGCCAAAAGAAACCTTGCCGGAATGCTTTGCTGGCAAGCGCTCTTGCGCCAATGTGGTGACCACATATGCCTCCATGTATCTCCGCCAACAGTTCCTGTCCGTCTTCCCAGGGAATGCACTTCAATTTCACTCCGTTGAATCTTCTTCTGTACAGTATGTCGTCGACAAACTGGTACATACTCAATTGCCGGGCTACTCTCTCCGCTTCTTCTTGCTCTTCGGGAAGTTCTCCTGTTTGAAGGAAATGGACGATCTGCTGCGCCCATGCCGGAGCTTGTGGCTCGACAACAAGGACTAAAGGCGCAAATGCTGCTGCGGGAACATCTGCTTCTACGGCAAGAATCTGTGGCTCAGCCGGAGCTTGATGTTCCCCGGCAAGCTTGCCGGAGCAAAACTTGTCGGGGGCGTCTGCTTCAACGGAACAAACCCTAGGGCTTGTCGGAGCAGACTGCCCCTCAGCACTCTTTGTGTTGATTTTGGGGACCTTCTTGGTGGCGGCTTCGGGGATCTCTGCTGGAAACTAGTCACCAGTAACCAACTTCCTCTTCTTTCTCTGTCCAATTGATGGTGTAACAGATGGTTGAGTCAGTCTGAGCACAAAGATCCCTGGTTCCACAGGTAACTTTAATGCAGCGCATTTTGACAGGCCATCGGCAACATCGTTCTGGGCTCTTGGAACATGTTCCATCTGCAGGCCGTCAAAATGCTCTTCCAACTTTCTCACTTCATCAATGTAAGCTTCCATCAACGGACTCTGATAATCTTTGTTCACTTGGCGGACGACAAGCTGTGAGTCACCCCTGGCAACGAGCTTCTTGATCCCAAGGTCTGCAGTGATCCTGAGTCCGGCAAGCAAGCCTTCATACTTTGCAGTATTGTTTGTTGCCTGCTCCTTGGGAAAGTGCATCTGGACCACGTACTTTAGGTGCTCTCCGGTGGGTGCGACAAGTAATACGCCCGCACCGGCGCCTTGCAGCGAGAAGGCACCATCAAAATACATGATCCATTCTTTGCTCGCTTCCTTGATGGGGATGCTCGTCTCTGGAGTTTCTTCATCAGGTGTTGGCATCCATTCTGCTATAAATTCTGCCAATGCTCGGCTTTGGATAGTTGAAGTACTCTCAAACTTGAGGCCAAAGCTTGACAATTCCAGTGCCCACTCGACAATCCTGCCTGTTGCTTCTGGATTCTGCAATATCCTCTTCAACGGAAAGCGAGTGACAACTGTGATCTCATGTGCTTGAAAGTAATGGCGCAGCTTCCTCGAGGCCATGAGAAGGCCGAAAAGCAACTTCTGCACACCAGGTTACCTTGATCTAGCCCCCTGCAGAAGGGAACTGACAAAATAAACTAGGCGCTGCACCATCTTCTTTTGTTTCTCTTCCTCTGGCGGCACAGATCTATCCTTGTCGGGACCAGAGCTTGTCGGGGAAGCCCCCTGCTTGTCACTGGATTCGCTTGCCGTGGTCGCTGGCTCATCGGCGCCTCCCTTTCCGCTACTAACGCAGCACTAACCACTTGATTGGTTGCCGCTAGATATAGCAGCAACTTCTCTTGTGGCTTAGGTGCGACAAGTATTGGAGTGGAGGACAGGTATCTCTTCAAGTCCTGCAGCGCAGCCTCCGCTTCCGGAGTCCATTTCATTGGACCTGCCTTTTTCAAAATTTTGAAAAAAGGCAGGGCGCGCTCAGCAGACTTAGAGATGAACCTGCTGAGAGCAGCAACGCAGCCGGCAAGCCTTCGCACATCCTTGACGCGCTTCGGTGCTTCGATCTGCTCAATGGCCTTGATCTTGTCGGGATTGGCTTCAATCCCCCTGTAGGACACAAAGAACCCGAGAAGCTTGCCGGAAGGAACTCCAAACACGCACTTCTCGGGGTTCAACTTGAGATTGATCTTGCGCAGATTTGCAAAGGTCTCATCCAAATCCTGGATCAAAGTTGCTTTGTCCTTGCTCTTGACCACTATGTCATCCATGTAAGCTTCTACATTCCTGTGCAACTGTGGCTCAAAAGCATGACTGACTACTCTTGCGAATGTTGAACCAGCATTCTTTAGTCTGAAAGGCATCCGTACAAAGCAGTACGTGCCACATGGAGTAATGGATGCGGTCTTCTCTTCATCATCTTCTGCCATGAAGATCTGATGATATCCTGAGTATGCATCAAGAAATGAAAGCAAATCACATCCTGCCGTGGAGTCGACAATCTGGTCAATGCGCGGCAAGGGAAATGGATCCTTGGGACAAGCTTTATTAACATCGGTGAAGTCAATACAAAGCCTCCACTTCCCGTTCGCCTTACGCACGACTACAGGATTGGCTAGCCACGTGGGATGGAGTACTCCTCTGACAAGGCCTACTGCTTCCAACTTCTTGATCTCTTCTGCAATGAATTCTTGTCGCTCCACTGCTTGCTTCCTGACTCTCTGCTTGACGGGCCGCGCGTGAGAGCAGACGGCAAGGTGGTGCTCAATTACTTTCCTAGGAACACCGGGGATGTCAGACGGTTGCCATGCAAACACATCGACATTCGCCCGCAGGAAAGCAACGAGCGCGCTTTCCTATTTAGGGTCAAGCGTGGCACTGATGGTGAAGGTACCACCAGTGTCGTCCTCCTTGGCGGCCACTTTCTTGGTCTCTGGTGAAGCTGTCTTTGCCTTCTTGCACTTGCCGGTGGAGCTCGATGGTGCGTCCTCGACGGTAGCACAGCACTCCGAAGAGGTGCGCTTGCTGGAGTGGGCATCAGAGCTGTTCTTGCCGGACTTGGTCTTCTTCTTCCCCCCGGGAGCTTCAGGGGCAAGTGTCTTGCGATCTGCTGCGGCTGCTGCTTCCCAGTAGATCTTGTCGGTACAGATAAGGGCATCTTTCTTGTCGCCAGGGACAGAAATGACACTTACCGGACCGGGCATCTTGAGCACGTTGTAGGCATAGTGAGAGGCTGCCATGAACTTGGCGAGCGCTGGACGGCCGAGTATCCCATTGTAGGGCAATGGGAAATCAGCAACGTCAAAGGTGACTTTCTCTGTCCTGAAGTTCAGCTCGCTGCCAAATGTAACTGGCAGTGTGATCTTCCGCTTCGGCTTGCTCCTTCTCTGGTTGATTCCTTGGAAAGTGCTGGTCTCTTCGAGCTCGTTGTCGGGGATCTGGAGCTTCTTGAGCACCGCGGAGGAGATCAGATTCAAGCCGGCCCCGCCGTCAACCAACATCTTTGTGACCTTGAGGTTGCGGATAGTTGGCGAAACCAACATCGGCAAGCACCCGACCGCAGTTATGCGATCAGGGTGATCCTCAACATCAAAGATGATGGGCGTGCCGGACCACTTCAGAGGCTTGCGCGACTCAACTGACGGTTCCGCTGCATTAACCTCCCGCACCCACTGTTTGAGCTGGCGGTGCGAAGTATGCAGAGAAGCACCGCCGTCGACGCACAAAACCTCTGTTGCTTTCTGAAACTCCTGCTCGTCGGTCTCATCCTCATCCATCTCTTCATCTTCGTCTTCGTCTTCATCCTTGTCGCGGCCGCGGGGAGGCCTGTCTCCTTGCCGCTGCTTGGCCTTGCCGCGGCGCCCTCCCCGGCCGGGACGCTTCTTGCCGGATCCTCCACCACCTTCTTGGGCCTTCTCCTTGTCGCGTCGCTCGTATTCGGCTTTCTGTAGTTCAACAAGCTGTTCAACTTTCTTGCAGGTCTGGAGATCATGGCCCTTGGTGCGGTGGATCTTGCAGTACTGCTTGCCGGAGCCGTCCTGCTTGTCGGCGGCCACCACAGCCTCGCCGGAGTTACCAGTTTTGGCCTTCTCGGCGCCACCTCCGTTGTCGGACTGCTCGACAACTAGCACATCTTTAGCTTTCCGCTTCCTGTTGTTCCGCCTCCGGTTTTTCCTTGCCGGGGCGGCTTCCTCGCTGTCAGATCCTTCTGCTCCTGCGTTCTCTCCGGGGAGTTTCCTCCCCTCCTCAGCACGTGCGCATTTGTCGGCAAGAGCATATAACTCGCTGACACCTCTGATTTTGCACATCGCCATCTCCTCCCTCATCCTGCGATTACGCACGTTCTGATGGAATGCGCTGATAACCGCGGCAGGGTGGACGTCTGGGATGTTGCGCTGCACCTGGCTGAATCTTTGAATGTACTTGCGCAGGGGCTCTCCTTCCTTCTGGGCAAGCAGATGAAGATCGCTCTCCTGGCCATGGGGCTTGTGGCCGCCTGTGAAGGCGCCGACAAGCTGATGGCACAGATCCGCCCATGAGGAGATGGAGTTGTCTGGCAAGTGCATGAGCCAAGATCTAACGTTGGGCTTGAGCACCAGCGGGAAGTAGTTGGCGAGGATCTTCTCGTCGCGCCCCCCGGCAGCCTGCACCGCGATGGTGTAGATGCTGAGGAACTCCGACGGATGCAACCTGCCATCATACTTCTCCGGTACATCTGGTTTGAAGTTCTTGGTACTGGGCCACTGGACTTGCCGCACCTCACGAGTGAACGCAGGGCAACCTACCGCGTACGGCAAGTCACCTGGTTCCCCTGGCGCATGCATATCAACAGTGGGCCCAGCGCGCTGGTCTGACTGACGCCGCGCTTCTCTTCAACGCTCGATGCGAGTACGAGCGTCTTCTTGTCGTCGTTCTTGGAGAACTTGGCGTTGATCGCGACGAGCTCGCGGGTCTAACGATGCAGTGGAGTCGATGTCGAGGTTAGCCCGGCGAGTCGGCGATCTTGGCCTTCGGGGCGGGGAGTGCACGGTGGTGGCACCCCCACCGGTCTTGTCGCCACCGGCTTGCGCCTGGGCGTCTTGCCGCGGCTTCGACGTGCTTGGTTGCCGGGGAGTGTCGCCGTTGGCGAAGCCGATGAGGCTCTGAATGGTGATCCTCCAATCGTCGATCTTGTCCGGCGCTGGAGGGTAGCCTAATAGCAGTTGGGCTCGGGCCAACGCTTCTTCTGGGGTTTTCGGCGGCGGGGGCGAACGACGCGAGGAGCGGGATATGCTCAAACTTCTAACAGTGTTAGAAGGAGCAACATCTCGTCCAGGCGACCGTGCCGTGCTCGCGCCAACATGTTGGCGTGCATGTGGGCCTGGAGCGTCCCGCGATCCGCCAGCTTGGCCTTGTTCTAACGCGAGTACGGTGCTAGGAGAACCATGGCGTTGTCGGTCCCGCGCCTCCTGAGAGGGGCGCGGTGCATGTACGGACGCCGAAGTTTGCGAGGCCTTGTCCTTGGATCTGGTGACAATGTGAGCTCCCCCGTCGGTGCCCGTTCCTCCGCCGGCGTCTACCCCACCGCCCGTTTGCTCCGGTGGCAGTGGAATCGACGCAGACGGACCAACCACCTCCGAAGCCTTCTTCTTCGGTGGCATGTCGATGAAGATGACGATGTAGCGCGCGCGAACACCGGAACAGGTTCGCGCAACCTCGACGCCCCCTACCTGGCGCGCCAAAGATGTCGTGGGAAACGAACACCTATGGGGCAGGGCCCCTTCTCGGTCCGGCAGGGAGCGGAGGGCGCACGAAGAGCAGATCAAGGCTAAGCACGCGAGGGATTTTACCCAGCTTCAGAGCTCTCCGGAGAGATAAAACTCATACTGCTGCTTTGTGTTTTTGCTCGAGAGCGTGAGCGTTCTGTAGTTTCGAATGAGTCGAACCCCCTCTATGTTGCGCATGGGCCTCCTTTTATAGGCTAAAGGGGTCACCGACAGGTGGCAACGCAGACAGGGGTAGAAATGTAAAAAGAGGGGTTGGTACAACTGCCTCTACAGTGCACCCTACCTAACTCTGACAGCAGGGGACAAGAGCATTTAATGCCCGTCCGGTCGCCCAAACAGTGCAGAAAACGACCGTTAGGGGCGCCACCGCCTGCCACAATGGCCTTCTCGTCATCTCCGGTTGCCACCTCGCGCTGCTTGGCTGCACAGCTTCCTGCCACGTGCGCCTGGAACGGTCTTGCGGCGACACATCGACGGATGCGCTGGAGCATGGGCGCAGAGTGGTGGCTTCGCCGCGGCAAGCGCCTTGCCGCGGTCATTGTCTTGTCGCACCCGAAAGCTTGTTGCTCATCGGGTCTTGCCGGGACGCGCGGCGCGTCGCGGCAAGTTTCTTGAAAATGCCTTGGTTGGCCTTCCCGGCAAGCTCCTCTTGCCGGGGCCTTGTCCTTCCCGGCAAGCTCCTCTTGCCGGAGTCTTCTCTTCTCAGTTAAAACACTTTGTTCTTGAATGGCATCAATAGGAGTTATGGAAGATCTTGGCGGGCGTCCGGCAAGCCTTGCCGCGGGGCGTTGCGACTGCCCGTGCACAAGTTCGGGATACTAAGGTACCCCTACTTTAGTACACCGACACACTTCTTCAATTTCTTTGCCACAAGGATGCTCATCTCAATTTTAGTGAAACGGCACAAAATGATCCGATGGGCAAAGGGTTGCAAACTTCATTTCTTTGGAAGGTTCAACGTTGCCAGTAAATTAAACCTTGGTTAGGGTTTAGGGTTCAAGGGCTAGGGACTGCATGGATTGTTTTTCTCTTTAGTTGTCTCTGTTCCAAAATAAGTGTCAACTTTAGTAGTAGTACAACTTTATACTAAAGTTTGCATAAAGTTGAGACACTTATTTTGGAATGAAGGGAGTACATATTGGCTATGATCTGTCAATCATTGGGATGCAATAGCATACATGTTAGTCTCCTTTGTATTTGATGAAATGTTGCAACGGGGCAACCTTGGACGCAAGATACAAGAAACAGAAGCTGGAAGCTTCATAGCATTGTACAAATTTATCTCGCTAAGAAATTACAGTACGTACTATACTACTATGTAAAGAGTTAGGTGCCGCACGGTGTCCAGAAAATATTGTGATAGTGTGAGGTCGGCCATGTAATCACTGAGCTTGCGTGTTTTCACTGCTTACGTTGTTGTAAGAATGGAGAAATTGTAATCTACCTCCTTTTGCCGAAACATGGGACATCCAGTAGTCGTACCACCTCAGTAATAATGACCAATGAGCCGTCAAATCACATAGACCCAGCAGTAAGTTGGACGGACGAAGCAACCATCACTCTTGAATCTGCTTCTCCCTTCAACGCAAGCGCCAGTGAGAGGCCACATCCGCTCTGCCCGGGCATGAGTGCAGCACCGATTCTCTGGAGCGGCGCTGACCGTTTTGGGCGGGAAGCGCGCGCGGGCGATGGAGGGGCTTTGGGTGGGCCAGGCTGGTCAGGAGCGGGCATGGCAACTGTCCCAACCGGACGCCCGGAAACGAGAGGATGCACCGACTCTTGCAGCTAAATCTCTTTGTAGGATTAGGTCGATGTGTCACTCTCTCTATCACACACACGCTGTTAAAACACACACACACGCACACACGCACACATGCACGCGCACGCACACACAGGTTCATAGAATAGGAATATCGTGTGAGTGGGAAGCCATGGGAAGTGAGATAAATGGAGTACGTACAAGAAGAGAAGAGGTGACGAATATTCCATCAAACCTAGACTGAGGAGTAGTACTCCCTCCGTCTAGGTGTTAAGTCATCTTACGAAAATCAGATATTCCCAAAATGGTTAGGCGTGGTCCATTAACTTCGCTTCTCAATCCCCTCCTAGCCTTGTTGCTAGCGATCGTTGTTACTTACTCTGCCTTGTTATCTCCCCCGGAAACCCAATGCATGGAGCGCAACTACGCGTTGATCAGTCAAAGAATCAAAGTCGGCTTGCATGCGAGTTAATACATGGTCCTGCATGGTAGCTAAAACGACATCTCTTAATTGTCGTGATTAATTGTTGCGTTTAGAGACAGAAATCAGGTCTTTGATTGGAGGAAGGACCGGTCAAGTTTCTCATTCTCCTCCAATCTGCTTGCACCTTGGTCCCATTGCACCTTCTAACATGACTTACACCTAGACGGAGGGAGTAGTACGAGATACGGTGGCACACTGACTTAGGGCGAATACAAGTGCCCAAAATTATTGGAAGAGAGCAAAGTGTACAAACTAAATAATTAAAATTGAATTTCTCGTGTTTTTTGAAATGGAGGCAAAAGATTTCCCTGAGTTACACAGTTTGTAAGTCACCCTACAAATAAACGGCATGGCAATTACTCTCAATATGCCCTAGTTTCTTAGCACCCGTTGTAACCCTTAGTACATACGGTGGCACACTGACTTAGGTCGAATACAAGTGCCCAAATATTTAAAATTGGAGGATGGTGCAGCCCACCTTTCTGATATTTTGACCATGTGTGGTTCAGTTGTTGTTCTCTTTGGAGGGTCATGTACCACACGTGAACTTTAGTAAGCACGACCGGGAGGCATGCAGCATTAATTGCGAATTGACTCCCTCGAGCGTTAAATTTTCTCACGTATTAGCATTGCCCCTAGTATTTTTTATTCACTACGTTAAATAAAGAGTTCCGTTTCATGCACAATTTAAAACGATTTTTATGGAGAGAAAAAGGAAGCCACTCCATCTATATACGTTGTAGCCTCGGCGCTGTTTTCTAGGGTTTGCTCTCTTCACACTCTCTCTCCACTATATGTATACACGCTAGAGCCTCAGCGCTTGTAGTTGCTCTCTTCACACTCTCTCACCCTCTCCAGATCTAAACAAGACTTCGTTGGCCTCTCTCTCTCCCCTCACTACTGGTAAAAGAGCTGGCAGGATCCGTCTGCCGAGAAGGCAAGGAGGCTTAACATTGTCCCCGTCAGCCAGGGAGGGAATCCACTACCGGCGTAGCTGTTCTCTTTCACCCAGCAGCGGCACAGGAGGGCCTCTGACCCCTTCTTCCTCACTGTCGTACATAGTGTGGGCAGATCGGCCTCCGGCCACCCACTAAGCCACACCCCAAGAATCTTAAGGTATAATTTTCTTATTCCACATGCATTGCTCGAGCAGCATGTGGGATTTTTCTACTTACGCACTCAAATCTAGGTGTTGTATCAAAAAGGAAAGTAGTGGGGAAAGTTGTATAGCATGAATCTAGGACATGGTTCAAAGAGGAAAGGAAGGGAAAAGTAGTACAGACTGGCTATCCAACCCCTACGTTAGTCGAAAAGGGAAAACAATGACAAACGCAGTACGCACATCTATAACAAACTAATCTTTCTATTTTGGGGGACAAGGCTGTAGAGTTTGAGCAAGACTAGATTTGCTGCCCTCACATAGGGAAAGGTGTCTAAACATAACAAAACTGGGACCAACACAAATATGCTCCTTGGTTGTTTGTTCTTTGTTGCAACAGACTTTGCATCACCCCTTTATACATTGGTATATGCACATGGTGTTGGTCCATCCACTATCTCGTACAACTCTTTAGTTGTTGTTAATCTAAGGCCCTATTTGGTTAAAAAGTCCTAGGACTTTTTTTAGTCCCAACTAAAAAGTCCCTAGTCCCTATGTGTTTGGTTCCAGGGACTAAACATGGACTAGAGGTTATTAAATGACATGCTAAAAGACCATGTTACCCCCTAGTAATGAACTAATAGAGATAAGGTGCGATGCAGGGCAGGGGCAACTGTTGGAAAAAGTCCCAAAAAGACTCTCCCTCAGGGTCTTCTTTCTTTGGTCCCAAATGCCCACTTTTAGTCCCTAAAAGTCCCTCCTGTTTGGTTTAGATGGGACTAAAAGGGACTTCTTTTAGTCCCTACACCAAAAGTCCCTGCAAACAAACACCCTCCAATAATGCCACTCGAAAATTGAAGCAATGCCACAGTTAAAAGCAAATTACATGTTTAACGAATTTTATTGCTAATATAATCTCTCTGTTAATATGAGTCAATGCCACTGTTTGAGAAATGCTACTGTCTTGCTTTATTTCCCATTTAGATAGGTTAGAAGCTTCTATTTGTGGGCTTCTGTGTCATCCACCGTTATTAACCAGCACTTGTTTCCTTTGCACCTCTGTGTAAACAGGGTTATCTACTTCACCTCGTTGTTACTGCAACCTTTTGTTGCACTTCACAAAACACTTTTGTTTTAAGAGTGTTTTGTGCACTTCAACCAAAATGTCACACCGACAATGTTGCTTGATTGCTTGATCATAGTGGAACCGCAAAAGAGAGATCTGACTTCCTATCCGTGTTGGCAAATTTCTTTCAGATCTTCTTCTTGTGAGTTGTTTGAATTCCGCGTCATGAGAGGTCAGTACTAGCCTTCTTTCACATGATTGTGCAGTGTGCTATCATATGTTGTGCTACTTATACGGTAATGTTGCTTGATTTTAGTGAACTGCACAAATGGGGACAAGACTTCCAATCTGTATGTGCACCGTAATATCCCATTGAGGTAAGATAATGATATTTCACAACCGTTGGCCTGTATTTTGCTACTGTCATTAGAAAATTAATGTCGTTGTTTAGTATTATACTTGTGCTCCCTAATTGACATGCCAAATCTTACATTGAAGGCGAAGCTTGTTTGTTATTGAACCAAGTGATGAAGGGGAAAAACAAGCGGAAGAAAAACAAAAATCAACTCCCGATGCTGTAGTGAAGCACTGGAACTATGATGACACAAGTAATGATATAGTTTTGCATCTTAATTTATTGCTATGGCTGGAACGAGCAATTGTTTTGCCACTGATTTGATGCCACTCTTAATGTAATATGTAATTATCTCTACTTGTGCAAAGAGGGATCTTCTTTGAAGATAACATATAGTTTAGTGGAACTGCACAAGAAGATGTTGTAAACATTAAACTAATCGAGGAGTATATAGTAAGCATGGCAACCACAGTAGATAACAACAGATGGTTTTGGAGAAGTGCTTCATCTGTATGCTCTACACAATAAGCCTCCTGACAAGGTTGGTACTGGCCCACAGATTTCATCCATATGATTGAGCTTTGTCCTCTCTATTGGTGTTGTGCTACTATTTAGATACTGTCATGGGAAAGTGGTATTGTCCTCGAGAAGTGCTTCATATGTGTTGTTTTAATTATTTCCTTTCCTTATTTTTGAGCAAACAGGGATGCAGCATTTAGTTGTTCTCTTGCCTTTGCACAACAGGATCATCTTCTTCATAACAGAAGGAAGTTGTTGAAGGATGGTTACATTACTTCCTACAAGAACAAACTAACTTCAGATCACAAGGACTCATGGATCTCCATCTTTGTTGCTGTGATGGCCAACCATTGTTTTAGGATTCTTTCCGGTGAGTTCCATTTTTTAAATGTGTGCTCTACATGGACCATGTAGGTTGCCTATTTAAACTGTCAATTCATAGTACAGGTTGCTTTAGACTAATCACTTCTTTTGTATTTATGCAAACAGGGGTGCTTAGCTTGATTTCAATGGGAACTACACAAAATGTTCTTAAATACATCGAATATTCTCGAATCATTCATTTCCACCACAAGAAAGGAGGTGTCGATATGTTCAAGGCATTGCAACATATAAAAGGCGAAATCACACAAGCTATGCGCGAATTTGGCTGATTTTGGTGGAACTACACAAAAAGAACAGTTGGTTTATTTAGCACGAGGTGCCATGTCAATGTCCGAACTGATGGCAAACCCTGCCCATTCCACAGTCATAGGCATTTGATATTTCGGAATGGGAAAACCTTGTCAAAGTTTGCTCATTGATGTACGCAAAACAACACGCATTTGACATTTTGGAATGGGACAACCTTGTCAAATTTTTCTCATTGATGCTAGCAAGAAGACATGCGTTTGATATTTTTGAACGGGACGCCCTTTGCTGTCAGTAGCATCGATCTATTTTGCTTTATTTTGTAGTTGTGAAGTAAATATTGGCTCTAACATGAGAATCGTTGAGATGCATAATCATCGATTGTTTTGAATGTTCTCTATGAATTGCCAAGCATGTGTGTTTGATTGCACTGTACAGGAACGCTAAAAAGGTGCTCAAACTTTTTGTACTCCCTTTGTTCCTTTTTACTTCGCATATTAGATTTATAACAAGTCAGTTGATTTCACATTGTTAATGTTGATACTTTTTTGTATAAGATTGGTCAAAGTAGAGATACTTTGACTTCAGACAAAACTTATATGCAGACTAAAAAGGACCAAAGGGAGTGATACGTCTCCAACGTATCTATAATTTTTTATTGTTCCATGCTATTATATTACCCCTTTTGGATGTTTATGGGCTTTATTTTACACATTTATATCATTTTTCGGACTAACCTACTAACCGGAAGCCCAGCCCGTACTGCTGTTTTTTTTGCCTATTTCAGTATTTCAAAGAAAAGGAATATCAAACGGAGTCCAAACGGAATGAAACCTTCGGGAGCGTGATTTTGGGAACAAATGTGATCCGGAGAACTTGGAGTGCAAGTCAAGAAGCAAACGAGGCGGCCAAAAGATAGGAGGGCGCGCCCACCCCTCCTGGGCGCGCCCCCTGTCTCCTGGGCCCCTCGAGCGGCCACCGATGTACTTCTTCCTCCTATATATACCTACGTACCCCGAAAACATCCAGGGAGCCAACGAAACACAATTTCCACCGCCGTGACCTTCTGTATCCGCGAGATCCCATCTTGGAGCCTTCGCCGGCGCTCCACCGGAGGGGGAATCGACCATGGAGGGCTTCTACATCAGCACCATAGCCCCTCCGATGAGTTCTGAGTAGTTTACCACATACCTTCGGGTCCATAGTTATTAGCTAGATGGCTTCTTCTCTCTTTTTGGATCTCAATACAATGTTCTCCCCCTCTCTTGTGGACATCTATTCGATGTAAACCCTTTTTGCGGTGTGTTTGTCGAGATCCGATGAATTGTGGGTTTATGATCAAGTTTATCTATCAGAAATATTTGAATCTCCTCTAAATTCTTTTATGTATGATTGAGTTATCTTTGCAAGTCTCTTCGAATTATCAGTTTGGTTTGGCCTACTAGATTGATATTTCTTGCCATGGGAGAAGTGCTTAGCTTTGGGTTCAATCTTGCGGTGTCCTTACCCAATGACAGAAAGGGTTGCAAGGCACGTATTGTATTGTTGCCATTGAGGATAAAAAGATGGGGTTTATATCATATCGCATGAGTTTATCCCTCTACATCATGTCATCTTTCTTGTAATTTTTTCACCCACCGTAATACTTATGCTATCATGACAGAAGCCACTAGTGAAACCTATGGCCCCCGGGTCTATCTTTTATCATATAAGCTTTCAATCTACTTTTATTTGCATCTTTACTTTTTGCATCTATAATATAAAATACCAAAAATATATTTATCTTATCATACTATCTCTATCAGATCTCACTTTCGCAAGTGGCCGTGAAGGGATTGACAACCCCTTTATTGCGTTGGTTGCGAGTTCTTTGTTTGTTTGTGTAGGTGTGTGGGACTTTTGATGAGCCTCCTACTGATTGATACCTTGGTTCTCAAAAACTGAGGGAAATACTTACGCTACTATTGCTGCATCACCCTTTCCTCTTCAAGGAAAACCAATGCAAGCTCAAGACGTAGCAAGAAGGATTTCTGGCGCCGTTGCCGGGGAGGTCTTCGCTCAAGTCAAGACATACCAAGTACCCATCACAAACTCATCTCCCTCGCATTTACATTATTTGCCATTTGCCTCTCGTTTTCCTCTCCCCCACTTCACCCTTGCCGTTTTATTTGCCCTCTCTTTCCCAATCTTCTCCTCTCTTTTTCGCTTGCCTTTTTCTGTTTGCTTGTGTGTTGGATTACTTTTTGCCATGGCCCAAGATAATACCAAATTGTGTGATTTCTCCAATACCAATAATGATGATTTCCTTAGTACTCCGATTGCTCCTCTTAATGATGTTGAGTCTTGTGAAATCAATATTGCTTTGCTGAATCTTGTTATGAAAGATCAATTCGCCGGCCTTCCTAGTGAAGATGCCACTACTCATCTAAACAACTTTGTTGATTTGTGTGATATGCAAAAGAAGAAAGATGCGGATAATGATATTGTTAAATTGAAGTTATTTCCGTTTTCACTTAGAGATCGTGCTAAAGTTTGGTTTTCGTCTTTGCCTAAAAATAGTATTGATTCTTGGAACAAGTGCAAAGATGCTTTTATCTCTAAGTATTTTCCTCCCGCTAAGATCATCACTCTTAGGAACGATATTATGAATTTTAAACAACTTGATCATGAGCATGTTGCCCAATCTTGGGAAAGAATGAAATTGATGATTCGCAATTGCCCTACTCATGGTCTGAATTTATGGATGATCATACAAAAAATTTATGCCAATTTGAACTTTGCTTCTAGAAATCTTTTAGATTCGGCCGCGGGAGGCACGTTTATGGAAATCACATTAGGAGATGCTACAAAACTTCTTGATAATATTATGGCTAATTATTCTCAATGGCACACCGAAAGATCTTCTAGTAAAAAAGTGCATGCTACAGAAGAAATCAATGTTTTGAGTGGAAAGATGGATGAACTTATGAAGTTGTTTGCTACTAAAAATACTCCTCTTCATCCCAATGATATGCCTTTGTCTACTTTGATTGAGAATAATAATGAATCTATGGATGTGAATTTTGTTGGTAGGAATAGTTTTGGTAACAATGCTTATAGAGGAAACGTTAATTCTAGACCGTTCCCTAGTAATTCCTCTAATAATTATGGAAATTCCTACAATAATTCTTATGATAATTTTAATAAGATGCCCTCTGATTTTGAGAATAGTGTGAAAGAATTTATGATTTCTCAAAAGAATTTTAATGCTTTGCTTGAAGAAAAATTGCTCAAAGTTGATGATTTGGCTAGGAACGTTGATAGACTTTCGCTTGATGTTGATTCTCTTAGACTTAGATCTTCTCCTCCTAAGCATGATATCAATGAGTCTCTCAAAGCAATGAGAATTTCCATTTATGAGTGCAAGGAAAGAACCGCTATATTGCGTGCTAAGAAAGATTGCTTTGTAAAGGTGTGTTCTTCTAGTTTCCATGAAAATAATGATGAAGATTTTAAAGTTATTGATGTGTCTCCTATTAGATCTTTGTTTTGCAATATGAATCTTGATAATAATGGGACTGGAGATGAATCAACTTTAGTTAGAAGGTGTCCCAAGAATTCGGAGTTTTTAGATCTTGATGCTAAATTTGTTAAAAGTGGGATTGGAGAGGTCATGACTTTAAATAGCATTGAACCCACTATCTCGGATTTCAAGGAATTTGATTATGATAATTGTTCTTTAGAAGGTTGTATTTCCTTGTTGCAATCCGTTGTTAATTCTCCTGATGCTTATAGTCAAAATAAAGCTTTTACCAAACATATTGTTGATGCCTTGATGCAATCTTATGATGAAAAACTTAATTTGGAAGTTTCTATACGTAAAAAACTTAATGATGAGTGGGAACCTACTATACAGATTAGAATTAAAGATCATGAGTGTTTTGCTTTGTGTGATTTGGGTGCTAGTGTTTCCACGATTCCGAAAACTTTATGTGATATTCTAGGTTTCCATGATCTTGATGATTGCTCTTTAAATTTGCACCTTGCGGATTCCACCATTAAAAAGCCAATGGGAAGGATCAATGATGTTCTCATTGTTGCAAACAGAAATTTGGTGCCCGTAGATTTTATCGTTCTTGATATAGATTGCAATCTTTCTTGCCCTATTATTCTTGGTAGACCTTTCCTTAGAACGATTGGCGCGATTATTGATATGAAGGAAGGGAATATTAGATTCCAATTTCCATTAAGGAAAGGCATGGAGCACTTTCCAAGAAGGAAAGTTAAATTACCTTATGAATCTATCATGCTGGCTACTTATGAATTTAGTGCCAAAGACGGCACTACTTAGATCTACCTTCGCTTTTATTCCTAGCTAGGGGCGTTAAACGATAGCGCTAGTTGAGAGGCAACCCAATTTTTTTGTGTTTTTTTTTGTTTTTGTTCCTGTTTAGAAATAAATTTTTCATCTACCTTCTGTTTAGATGTGTTTTTATCTTTTAATTAGTGTTTGTGCCAAGTAGAACCTATAGGATAACCTATGATGATAGTTGATTTGATTCTGCTGAAAAACAGAAACTTTGCGCGTACGAATTTAGTTTTGTTAAATCACAGAAACGTGCTTTTTCATTGATTCGTTTTTCTTCTGATAAATAGACAAATTGTCCAGGATTTCATATTTTGGTAGGATTTTTAGAGTTCCATAAGTTTGAGTTAGTTACAGATTTCTACAGACTGTTCTGTTTTTGACAGATTCTGTTTTTTGTGTGTTGTTTGCTTATTTTGATGCATCTATGGCTAGTAAAATAGTTTATGAACCATAGAAAAGTTGGAATACATTAGGTTTAACACCAAAATAAATAAGGAATGAGTTCATTGCAGTACCTTATGTGGTGGTTTTGTTTTCTTTCACTAACGGAGCTTATAAGATTTCCTGTTGAGTTTTGTGTTGTGAAGTTTTCAAGTTTTGGGTAAAGCTTTGATGGACTATGAAATAAGGATTGGCAAGAGCCTAAGCTTGGGGATTACCAAGGCACCCCAAGACATTCAAGAATAGCCAAAAGCCTAAGCTTGGGGATGCCCCGGGAAGGCATCCCCTCTTTCGTCTTCGTTCATTGGTAACTTTACTTGGAGCTATTTTTTTATTCGCCACATGATATGTGTCTTGCTTGGAGCGTCGTGTATTATATTAGTATTTGATTTTTAGTTTACCACAATCATCCTTGCTGTACACACCTTTTGGGAGAAGCCCACTTTATTAGAATTTGCTAGAATACTCTATGTGCTTCACTTATATCTTTTGAGCTTGATAGTTTTTGCTCTAGTGCTTCACTTATATCTTTTAGAGCACGGCGGTGGCTTAATTTTGAAGAAATTGCTAGTCTCTTATGCTTCACTTATATTATTTTGAGAGTCTTTTAGAACAGCATGGTATTTGCTATGGTTATAAAATTGGTCCTAGAATGGTAGGCATCCAAGTTGGGTATAATAAAAACTATCATAGGAAGTGAATTGGATGCTATGATCAATTTGATGCTTGATAATTGTTTTGAGATATAAAGGTAGTAATGCTAGAGTCATGCTAGTGGGTAATTATGAAATTGAGAAATACTTGTGTTGGAGTTTGCAAGTCTCGTAGCATGCACGTATGGTAAAAGTTGTGTGACAATTTTTTTGCATGAGGTGCTCTTTTAATTGCCTTCCTTATGAGTGGAGGTAGGGATCGCGCGATGGTTAACTCCTACCAACCCTCCCCTAGGAGCATGCATAGTAGTACTTTGCTTCGAGGGCAAGTAGACTTTTGCAATAAGTATATAAGTTCTTTATGACTAATGTGAGTCCATGGATATACGCACACTCATCCTTCCACTTTGCTAGCCTCTATTATACCGTGCAACTTTCGCAGGTATCATGCACCCATTATTTACCTTCCTCAAAACAGCCACCATACCTACCTATTCTGGCATTTCCATAGCCACTCCGAGATATATTGCCATGCAACTTTCCACTGTTCTGTTTATTATGACACACTTCATCATTGTCATATTGCTCTTTGCATGATCATGTAGTTGACATCGTATTTACATATCGCTCTTCATTCATTGCATATCTCGGTACACCGCCGGAGGCATTATATAGAGTCATATCTTTTTCTAGCTTTGAGTTGTGATTCTTTAGTTGTAAATCAATAAAAGTGTGATGATCTTCATTATTAGAGCATTGTCCCAATGAGGAAAGGATGATGAATACTATGATTCCCCACAAGTCGGGATGAGACTTTGGACTTCAAAAAGAAAAAAAAAGAAAAAGAAAAAGAAAAGAAAGGTCAAAGAAGAAAAAAAAAAGAAAGGAAAAAAAAGAAAAGAAAAAATAATAAAATGAGAGAAAAAGAGAGAAGGGACAATGCTACTATCTCTTTTTCCACACTTGTGCTTCAAAGTAGCACCATGGTCTTCATGATAGAGAGTCTCCTATGTTGTCACTTTCATATACTAAGTGGGAGTTTTTTCATTATAGAACTTGGCTTGTATATTCCAATGATGGGCTTCCTCAAAATGCCCTAGGTCTTCGTGAGCAAGCAAGTTGGATGCACACCCGCTTAGTTTCTTTTGTTGAGCTTTCATATATTTATAGCTCTAGTGCATTCGTTGCATGGCCATCCCTATTCACTCACATTGATATCTATTGATGGGCATCTCCATAGCCCGTTGATACGCCTAGTTGATGTGAGACTGTCTTCTCCCTCTTTTTGTCCTCACAACCACCACCATTTACCACCATAGTGCTATGTCCATGGCTTGCGATCATGTATTGCGTAAGAGTTGAAAAAGCTGAAGCGCGTTAAAAAGTATGAACCAATTGCTTGGCTGAAACCGGGGTTGTGCATGATGGGAGTATTTTGTGTAATGAAAATGAAGCATGCCCTAACTATATGATTTTGTAGGGATAAGCTTTCTTTGGCTATGCTATTTTGATAGGACATGATTATTTGTTAGTATGCTTTGAAGCATTATTATTTTTATGTTTTATGAGCTTTTATCTTGAATCATTTGGATCTGAACATTCATGCCACAATAAAGAAAATTACATTGAGAAATATGCTAGGTAGCATTCCACATCAAAAATTCTGTTTTTATCATTTACATACTCGACGATGAGCAGGAATTAAGCTTGGGGATGCTTGATACGTCTCCAACTTATCTATAATTTTTTATTGTTCCATGCTATTATATTACCCCTTTTGGATGTTTATGGGGTTTATTTTACACATTTATATCATTTTTGGGACTAACCAACTAACCGGAGGCCCAGCCCATATTGCTGTTTTTTTGCCTATTTCAGTATTTCGAAGAAAAGGAATATCAAACGGAGTCCAAACGGAATGAAACCTTCGGGAGCGTGATTTTTGGAACGAACGTGATCCGGAGAACTTGGAGTGCAAGTCAAGAAGCACATGAGGCGGTCAGGAGATAGGAGGGCGCGCCCACCCCTCCTGGGCGTGCCCCCTGTCTCCTGGGCCCCTCGAGCGGCCACTGACGTACTTCTTCCTCCTATATATACCTACATACCCCGAAAACATCCAGGGAGCCAACGAACCACAATTTCCACCATCGTAACCTTCTGTATCCGCGAGAGCCCATCTTGGAGCCTTCGCCAGCGCTCCGCCGGAGGGGGAATCGACCATGGAGGGCTTCTACATCAACACCATAGCCCCTCCGATGAGTTGTGAGTAGTTTACCACAGACCTTCGGGTCCATAGTTATTAGCTAGATGGCTTCTTCTCTCTTTTTGGATCTCAATAGAATGTTCTCCCCCTCTCTTGTGGAGATCTATTCGATGTAAAATCTTTTTGCGGTGTGTTTGTGGAGATCCGATGAATTGTGGGTTTATTATCAAGTTTATCTATGAGAAATATTTGAATCTCCTCTGAATTCTTTTATGTATGATTGAGTTATCTTTGTAAGTCTCTTTGAATTATCAGTTTGGTTTGGCCTACTAGATTGATCTTTCTTTCCATAGGAGAAGTGCTTAGCTTTGGGCAATCTTGCGGTGTCCTTACCCAGTGACAGAAAGGGTTGCAAGCTACGTATTGTATTGTTGCCATCGAGGATAAAAATATGGGGTTTATATCATATTGCATGAGTTTATCCCTCTACATCATGTCATCTTTCTTAATGTGTTACTCTGTTCTTATGAACTTAATACTCTAGATGCATGCTGGACAGCGGTCGATGTGTGGAGTAATAGTAGTAGATGCAGGAAGGAGTCGGTCTACTTGTCACGGACGTGATGCC
Source organism: Triticum timopheevii (assembly GCA_963921465.1). Classification (NCBI taxonomy): domain Eukaryota; kingdom Viridiplantae; phylum Streptophyta; class Magnoliopsida; order Poales; family Poaceae; genus Triticum; species Triticum timopheevii. The sequence goes on along the minus strand of OY997266.1, from coordinate 188,973,287 downwards.
TATATACATGATCATGCCTAGATAATCTCATAATTATTCGCTTTTCTATCAATTGCTCGACAGTCATTTGTTCACCCACCGTAATACTTATGCTATCTTGAGAGAAGCCCCTAGTGAAACCTATGGCCCCCGGGTCTATCTTTTATCATATAAGCTTTCAATCTAATTTTATTTGCATCTTTACTTTTTGCATCTATAATATAAAATACCAAAAATATATTTAACTTATCATACTATCTCTATCAGATCTCAATTTCGCAAGTGGCCGTGAAGGGATTGACAACCCCTTTATTGCATTGGTTGCGAGTTCTTTGTTTGTTTGTGTAGGTGCGTGGGACTTTTGAGGAGCCTCCTACTGGATTGATACCTTGGTTCTCAACAACTGAGGGAAATACTTATGCTACTATTGCTGCATCACCCTTTCCTCTTCAAGGAAAACCAACGCAAGCTCAAGACGTAGCAGGGAGTACATGTGAAACTACTACAAACGAGGTGATCACCCTGGGAATAATGCTAGTACATATTGTTTTGCATGTTCATCCAATGCCAATGATACGAAATTCGGACTAATCGAACAAAATTCATTCCTACACGGCCGGATTTCATATCATGTAGGATTTCATTACATTTCATACATTCTTCAACTAAAAAGGGGTGTGTTGGAGGTATAATTAATTAATCGAAGCTACCCACCCATGTCCGGCTCAGCCGAACAGAAGCTTCAGTGACTTAACATGTGGGGCAGATGCCTGTTGGGCCCACATGTCAGTGACCCAACTGCACCTAGAGTTAAGTTACTAAAGCATCGTCCTTCTCCAGTACAGCTCTCCGACTCCACATCGCCGCTAAGAAGCTAATCGGCCGTCAATGGTCAACTCGCCAAGCTTGGCTTCAATCAGAGGGTAGTAGCGGTGGCCTTACTTGGACCCGAGTGGCGGCAACCTACCGTGTTCTACTCTTCCTCGTTTTCTGTGTGGTGCATCCTCGTTGGCAGCGGGGCGGGGCCTCGATGGAGCCGGCGATGTCCTCTATCTCATTGCCGATAGGGTGGTGCCTCGGCGGAGCGGGGGAAATCCTCCCCCTCATTGCGGGGAGGGCGGAGCATCGGTGGAGCAAGTGATGTCCTCTGCCCCATTGTTGGCGAGGCAGGGCCTCGGCGGAGCAGGGCCTCACCAAAGCTGGCGAAGTCCTCTGCCTTGGTGCCGGCGGGGCGGGGTCTCAGTGGAGCCAGCAATGTCCTCTGCGTCGTTGTTGGCGGGGCGAGGCCTCGATGGAGCACGGCCTCGCTGAAGCCGGTGAAGTCCTCTACCTCGGTGCCGGCACGGTGGGGCCTTGGCGGAGCCGGCATTGTCCTCCTCCTCCTCGTCAATCTCGCCAAACAGCGCCTCCCCTGCTTCATCGTCCTCTTTGTAGGTGGCCGCAACCTCTGCCACCCGCATGCGGTATCGCCAGCACGTGAGGCGGCTCTCGCAGGAGGAGCGGTATGACTCGAGTAGCGCCTCCTGCTCCGCCCGCTCCGCGGTGATCTGCTCCTTCGCCTACAGGTCCTCCTGGAGGAAATGGTGGTTGTAGACGATGTCGGCCTGCGCCTCCCGGAAGTGCTCCTCATGCTTCTGCCTCACTATGTCCACGTATTGGGCACGGGCCTCGCCGATGGTCATGGTGCAATGCACCGCGCGAGGATGGCATGGAGGAGGGGGTTGGCGTCGGATCGTCGACTACCATGTTCTCCATTAGGACGTCGTCGTCCTCCAGCTGCCTGTCGGCCAGCCAGTCGGCAGCAATGGCTGCCATCTCCTTGTGGACCATCATCCACCCGTCCTGAAGAGCGCTGGAGCGCAAGGAAGCCATGGTAGGAAGTAGTGGTGTGGATAGGCAAAAGGTAACGGAGGCGGATGACTGCGACTATGGCCGGCGCAGCAGTTTATATAGCAATGGTGGGCGGTAGAGGGACGGACGGGTGGTACCGGATTAGCTGCCTCGGCAACCGCGTATCATTAATGTGGGCAGTGGACGGACGGATGACACTTGTGTCGTTTGAACGCGGAGCAATCGCCTGCACCGGGAAGCGGCGCTGGTGGCGCTGACCGTTTTGGGCGAAAAGCGCGCGTGGGCGATGGAGGCGGTCTCGGTGGGCCAGGGCGGTCAGACTTGTGCTTGGTAGCGGTCTTGTCCAGTAGCCGGACATGTTGGCCCGCGAGCGAGCTTGCCGAGCTGAGCGATGACAATCAGAAGATGGACGTGGCTTCCGACAAGGAACCGGCGCCACCGCCCAAGCCAGTACATGTCGTGTTCACCATAGAGCAGGTGCAGCCGCACTTCGACGCCCTAATGTCGGAAGAGCTACCAGCACAGGAGGACCTGTGCTGCAACCTCCGTCTCCTCAACGAGCACCAGCTCGCGGAAGGACGAATCGCCGGCGAATAAGCGAACGACAATGTTGTTGCGGACATGTGGCCCTATGATCCTGGCTTCCTGATGAACAATGGGCGTTGTATCAGACCATCCATAGGGCCCGCGAGGCCATCTCCGTCCTCCTTTGAGTTGTTGCGCTCGCCATGGCGCCGCCGTCTCGCGTTATCAACATGGTCAACGAACATGAGGAATCATGAGATGACTTTAATTGGAGAGGATGACAGTGGATCCCACCAGGGCCATAGCCGCACGTACGCAAGTGCCTCCTTATTAGTATATACAACTATAAAAAACTCCCTTCCTCCTAGTTTCCTGACATCATGGTCCCACACCATTGTCAACCTATATAGTCAATAAATGAGAGAATTTCTCAAGGAGCGACCAATAGCATGGACCGAGCAGCTCGAGCAGTATTTGTGTTTTTGAGGTGTGAGCAGAGTTTTTCTTAAGCGATGTTTTTGTTGTTGTTCAAAGGAGCAGGGTATCAACTGGGCGGGCTATGGCCCGTCTGGCCCAGTGTATTATTTTATGTCGACCAAATATCCAGCACAGATATTAATATTTAAATGTGAAAATGGCTAGCCCAGCTATTCTTTTTTTGCGGATTACCCAACACAGGTCAACTTGTTTTTCTCCGGGCCACATTAGACTTGCCAAAAAAATGGGCTTTAAGAAATAAAAAATGGGCTGTAATTAAAAAACTGACTGTAAATATAAAAAACGCACCAAATAGGTACATTTTTAATTCTTCTCAGAAAAGGTACATTTTTTAATTTCATTAGTTGTTGCGCGCGCAAAATTCCGTTGGATTTTTACCTAATACAAATTTATTTTGAAATTATATCCAATCTAATTCTAAATTTTGGGTTAAAAAATCTTTTGGACCCCATCAAAATGTTGAAAAATTTGTTGAATTTTTTTGAGCGGTTGGCTGAAATTATTAACAAAGTCCTGGCTAGAAAATGGGCTGTAATTTTAACAAACAGTAAATGGGCTGAGTAAATTCCATTAGAATTAAAAAATGGGTTGTACATTATAACAAATCATAAATGGGCTATATGTTCTCTGCCACAAATGTAATGGTCACTTGTGGGCCTACTAAGTTGAAGCGTACGCAAGGCTTTGTCAACTTATAGTCAACACACGATTCTATTACCAGTGGTCGTTGGATGTCCATCTAACGGCTGTGGTGCTTCTTCAATCTCGGATATTCATACTTTAGACGCCCAAACCACCGCTAGCAATACCGCCTGCTGCCACCTCCCATAGCCGGCTGTGCTGCCACGCAGGTCTCATCGGCCCACCCTACTCCGATCGCCGTCCAGGCCATTCCTCTCCTCACCAACACCTCATGTTATTCTCCGGCGACGACAGCCTCACACCGCATCCGAACCAGTGAACCCTCATACTCCCCTCCGCGTGGGCATCCACTGTTGTGTCTTCACCGGCTCCAGGTCGTTCCCTTCCTAGGCCTCGCCATTGTCCACCGCGTTGGTTCTTTCAGGGCGGCGTGGTCAATTTGTCAACAAACGACAACCATCAAAAGAGGCATGAACATGGAGTGGCTAATAGTAGGGACCCGCATGACCCATGGTCGCACGCGAGCAAGTCCCTCCTTATTATGCGAAAACAAATGATTTCTCCCCCTGACAGGTTTGCGCCACCAGCTACATCTTCAAACGCAGGGAAGTGTTTCCTTTATTATGTGGGAAAAAAGTTACCTCACCCTGACAGCTGGGACCCACCAGCTTTATTATGATCCATTTTGCAAAAATATAGATTGTACCAAAGATGCTAAATTCTTTTCTTTTTATTCTAAATTGAAAAAGAAGAAAATAGAAAACCCAGAAAACATATTCGCACGCAAGGAAGTGCCACCTTATTACGAGCAAAAAAATATTCCCCCTGCTAGCTGGGACCCACCAGATTTGGAGGCTGACTTGTGGGCCAACTAAGTTGACGCATATGGGCTTTGTCAACTTAGTAGAAATGATTCTAGCTGCACTGACCATTGGATGTTAAATCAACGACCATGTTGCCTCTTCAACCTCTGGTCTTCTTGCCCCAGCCGCCCAAACCAGGCCCACCGTACCGCCTGCTCGAACCTCCCATGGCCGGTTGTGCTGTTGCGCAGGCCTCATGGACCGACCATACTACGACTGGCCAGACCTTCCCTCTACTCACCCACACACCCCTGTTATTCTCCGGCGATGACAGACTTACGCTGCAGCTGAACCAGTGAACCCTTGTACTCCCCTCCGTGTGGGCATCCACCCGCCTCATCTTCTCTGGCTCCTTGTCGTTCCCTTCCTAGGCCTCGTCGTCGTCCACCGCCTTGATGCTCTCAGCGCCTCGTGGTCAACGAGGTCAACGAACGACAGCCATCGGAAGTGGACTTTAGGCTGTGAGGCTGACAGCTAGACCCACCAGCTACATCTTCAAAACGAAGGAAGTGCCTTCTTATTACTCGTAAAATAAAAATGGTTCCTCCCCCTGACAGTCGGAACCCACCAGCTATATCTTCGCACGCAAGGAAGTTCATCCTTATCCTCCCTAACAGCTGGACCCACTCGGTCGAAGCGTACGTAGCGTTGTCATGAACGTGTATGTACATACTGGTCGATCGGTCTCTCTGCAAAAATGAACCGTGGTCGAGCAAGCAGCGGCACGTGTAGTAGTAGACGGCATCGAGTTGGCAGCGGAGGAAGACTTGCATGCCCCCGACGTAGCAGTTCAGGCAGTCCCTTCTAAAATGTGTACACGTACGTATAGCCAGATGCCAAAAATACAGCCACGTACATACATACGGGCCGGGTTTCGAACGCCTACTCGCACATACATACGGGAAGGGCTCGTGTACATGGAGAGGTAGCGGACGGTCGCAACAGTGTCGTGTTCATCGGGAGACAACCGGCTTGGACGGAGCAGCCAAAACGAGGTTTGGTGTACCGCAGAACAGAGGAAACGGGCCTTCTGTTCGACCGCGTATGGTCAAAATGGGGTCATGTTCATCAGGAAGGGTCTGGCGTACCGCAAAATGGAGGAAACGGACTTGTGTTGGAGTGCCTACGGTCAAAACGGGGCCTTGTTGATCAGGAGGGGTGTGGCGTACCGCAAAGCAGAGGAAATGGACTTGTGTTGGAGCGCCTACGGTCGAAACAGGGTCATGTTCATCCACCGTATACTGCCTCGTTCCAGCCTCCACGGGCTACTGTTCATCCACGACTACTATTCATCCAGCCTCCACCAGCTGCTGTTCAAAGATCCTCCACGGGGTCCTCTTCATCCACCCCCAACCGGCTGGGGTGCGGTGGCCTCCTCAGGGTCCTGTTCATCCGGCGGCAATGGCCTACTACCACGGGGTCCTGTTCACCCAACCCCCACCAGGATTTGTTCATCCACAGCCAACCAACCGGCTCGACTCACCACGTCTCGACTCATTCTACGTACCGCGCACACGGTAGCAACGGTCACTATTCATTGAGAGGCAACCCAACACCGGCTGGCTACGTCTCACACGGGGGCTCAATCGGCTTTAGTAAGCAGCAGCAATGATCGATCGCTTGGGTTTAGTTAACAGCATCAGCGAAGGAATCGCTCAGGTTCAGGGATCTATTTCTCGGGTTCAGTAATGTGCGATCACTCGGGTTCAGTTAGCCAACACTCGCACATAAGCGTGTAAACGAGAGAAACGCAGAAACATCCATGCATCGCTCGGCCCCGACCATCCACCGTAACCGGGAACTCCCCAATATTTTCCTTGCCCTCGCTTCTGCCACAGTCTTTTCCATCATGGACGAACCAAATAATGTCATGCAACTGCGTCTCCGGCCCGCCCAGGACGAAAAGCCCATTTTCTGTCAAGAGTTTTTGTCATAGAAGTAGGAGCCCAGCACATTTATGATGATACCGGGTTTTGTCATAACTATCGTCATAGAAGTGTAATAAGCATGACAGAAAAAATTCGTTCAGCCCAAAATGTAACGGATGTGTCTTTTTTTGTAGTGCAAGTGCGTACTTGTTGGTGAAAGTGTTGTCCAATGGGAATTATATTTTGTATTACTCATGTAGCCTACAAAGTCTGTCGCACAGCCTTATAACTTTTTGTGCTCCATTTCTAAATTTGTACTAGTCCTCTATACCGTATATTGAGCTACTCGTACTACTACCTCCTCCCGGTTTATTGGTCCCCTTCGTAATTTTAGTCAAATTTTGACCATAAATTTAACTAACTAAATGTTAATGCATGTCACAAAAAATTATATCATTGGATTCGTATTTGAACATAGTTTCCAATGGTATAATTTTCGGTGACAAGCATTGACATTTTGTTAGTTAAACCTATGGTAAAAATGTATCACTGAATACGACTAGTAAGTAGTACAGTAGTAGTACTAGTATACGCCGGTCAAATTATTCATCATGTCCTCACATTGAATTGACATGACAACACGTTGCGCGTGACGTGACACAAGAGTCCCGACAGCGTGTTCGGTTCACCAAAGTGATCCTCGCCCATCTCATACTACAACAATACTCTCGCATTCTCTACAAAATCACTCTCCCATTCTCTCCCGATCTCCCCGCCTCCTAGCCGCCGCCTTGTTCCGATCCATTTGGTACGATGAGCGATGAGCTATTGGAGTTGCTATACTTCATTGCAAGTAGTCAAGAGGAAGACGCTGAAAAAATTGATCTCAACAAGGATGCTCTTCAAGCTAGCCGGATGAAGGAAGGAACCAGTGAGGCCGCTCCTGTGAGTATTCGTCCCGTTGTCCTGTATTATGATTTTGATCTTTATGGGGGTTTTCAAGTCTTTAGAATCTACATGTAGTAATGAAGCTGAGGCCCTAGTTTGTTTGGGTATTGTGGACTTTATATTTGGAGTACCACTTATCTGTCGAAGTCTTTCATCATTTACTTAAAACAGTTGATTGATCATACATTGAGTACCATTTAACTAGAATTAACCGATGCAAGTCCAAGAAGGATTGGCCGGTGCTGTCGGCTGGCGTCAAGTTCGATCCCACGGATCAGGAGCTGATCGAGCACCTTGAGGCCAAAATGAGTGCTGACAGCGTGAGATCTCACCCTCTCATTGATTTGTTCATACCAACCATCGACAGCGAGCACGACATATGCTACACCCACCCTGAGAAACATCCAGGTGAGACACCGATCCGCCGTCTACTAGCACAAACATATTCCTTTGTTTATAGCTCTATTTTTCTTTTTAGACGCAGACCTAGAGAAGCAATTACAGTTTGACAGTTAATAAAAAGTGAAACAAGTGACTGCAACATGCCAAAGATGTTATGAAAATGCCAACTACATACACTAAAACCTGTATTCAACAATACTGCAGGTATCACACTAAGTGCCCTAAGCAAGCATTTCTTCTAGCGCAACTCCAGGGTGTTCAAAAGGGGCACGCGGACGCGTCGCAAGATATAGTCGGACTGCGGCATGCACGCGATGTGGCACAAGACCGGCAATACCTTGCCGGTGATGGTCAACGGTCGGCAGACGGGCAGCAAAAAGGTTGTGGTGCTTCACACGAACAAGAACTTCGACCAGCAGAGGACCAACTGGGTGATGTACCAGTACCACCTCAGGGACCTGGAGCAAGAGAAGGAGTGGGAGCTGGTCCTCCGCAAGATTTTCTACCAGACGAACACTAGGGCCGGGACTAAAAAGATTATAAGTTAGTTTGGTATTGGTACTTGTACTACTTGGTCGTCTGCAAGTTGGTATTGTTGTTAAGGATATTTTGGTATGAACTTGGCATTTGCTTCCAACCAGCATGTCGAGGGTCGGCGTGGATATAAAGTTGAATCATTTGTTTCAAAACGAATTTTCATGCACCTAATTTTTATTTGATGGGTAGCATAAGCACATGCCGTTCGAATTCCCAGTTCTCCAAATTTTTTACATCTTCGAAGTACGCAGGGGATCATCTAGTTTCACAGGCTGATAGTTGGACGCAGCATGTCGGAACTGGGCTGTGGCATGCCAAGCCCAGCTGCAAATTGTTAAAAGAGAGGAGCGATGGATTTGGGCCTTCCAAAATAGTTAAGTGTCGCGACTTCGGTCGTGAAGCACCTCCCATGGACTAAAAAAGGCCTCATCCGTTATTTTTAATTGAAATATGTAAAATATTCCCTAATGAAAAGAAATATGTAAAATGCAATGAATTTAGTCCGCTTTCATTGAAAACCATCCGATTTGCACGAAATTCGTCCGTGGAACCACAAGACGGCTGTCCATACAGAGCCTAACCGTACGGAACCAGCAGGTCCATGGCCGTATGCAAGCAAGTGCATGCACTTATTATCACGATGGAAAAATAATGCTGACGTCTGAGACGTTGAAACCCATGAAGTTTTCAACTTAGTCGATAAATGAGAGAATTCTGCAAGTACAGACTAATAACTGGAATCTAGCAGGTATATTGTTTTTTCAGGTCAAGCAAGTTTCAACTGGGCTGTAGACTACCCAGGCTTGGTTTTGTTTTTAACAGGCCCAGCCCATGATGATAATGGGGCACAAAGATCCAGTAGGTATCTACTGGCCTCTGGCCCGCCAGCCTTAGTTATATTTTCTCTTAGAACATCCGCAGGCAGTTTTTTTACTGAAACAAACACACAGCCCGGTTCTATTTTCCTCTTGAAACGCCATGTCCTACTTCTGTTTTCTAATCTCTACCTATAGTTTTACTAGTTCATATACATGTATTATTATATTGAAAATACATAAAGTTCCCTTTTCACCTTTACATCCTTTTTTTCCTCCCAACGCTGATTTTTTTACCACTGGTTTTCCCTAAAACCAACTCAATTGTTCCACGTCTTATTAGCTTACAAAAACAAGACGATATTTTATTTGGCAAATCAATAAATTGTCAAAAAATAAATGTTTATCATTTTTGGATTAAAATAGTTCGGACTCCACTGAAATAGGAAAAATAAGGTTGAACTTTTTGACCGTGGTCCTGGGCAGAAAATGGGCTATAATAAATTCCTTAAGAATTAGCAAATGGGCTGCAAATTATTAAAAAGATAGCAAATGGGCTCTATGCTGTTTGCCACAGATTTGGAGGCTAACTTGTGGGCCCACTAAGTTCATGCGTACACAAGGTTTCTCAGAAAAAAGAAACTTAGTCAACAATCGACTCTACTAGCATCAGACCATTAGATTTCCATCTAACGGCAATCGTGCTTCTTGAGTCTCTGATCTTCCTGCTCCAGCCGCCCAAACTAGTGTTGGCGGAACCGCCTGCTCCTGCCTCTCTTGGCCGGCTGTGCTGTTGAGCAGGCCTCGCGGCCCACCATACTCGCATCCCTGGCCTGGCTATCCCTCTACTCGCCCGCAGCTCCTGTTATTCTCCGGCGACGGCGGCCTCACACTGCGGCCGAACAAGTAAAGCCTCGTACCCACTCCATGTGGGAAACAACTACCGAGTCTTCCTCGACTCTGGGTCGTTCCCTTACTTGGCCTCACCATCGTCCACCGCCTTGATTCTCTCGGCACAGCGTGGTCAACGAACGACATCCATCGGAAGAGGACTGTACGTGGAGAGGCTGACAGTTGGGTCCATGGTCGCACGCAAGGAAGTGCCTCCTTTTCTTTGCGAGTAGGAAGTGCCTCCTTATTATGCACAAAATAATGATTCCTCCTCCTAACAGCTAGGACCGACCGGAAGGGCCTTTGTATTTCGCGAAAAAAACATTCCCCCCACTGAGAGCTCGGATCCACCAGCTATTATGCATAAAAATAATGAATACCCCCGCTGCTAGGTCGGTCCCACCATATTTAGAGGCTGACTTGTGGGCCTACTAAGTTGAAGCGGACATAGCACTTTGTCAACTTAGTCAATATAAATGATCCTAGCTGCGGTGACCGTACGATGTTCATCCAACGGTCGTCGTGCTTCTTCAACCTCTGGTCTTCTTGCTCCAGCCGCCCAAACCAGCGCCGACCATGCCGCCTGCTCCTACCTCCTATGGCCGGCTGTGCTGCCATGTAGGCCTCACCACTCCACCCTACTCCCACCACTAGCCAGGCCTTCCCTCTCTCACCCACACCCCCTGTTATTCTCCAGTGACGACAGCCTCAAACCGCAACCGGAGCATTTAACCCTCATACTCCCCTCTGTGTGGGCATCCACTGCTACGTATTCCCCGGCTCCGAGTCATTCCCTTCCTAGGTCGTGCCATCATCCACCACCTTGGTGCTCTTGGATGGTACGGCGTCATCAATGTGGTCAATGAACGACAGCCATCAGAAGAGGACTATAAGTGGAAAGGCTGACAGCTGGGTCCATGGCTGCACGCAAGGAAGTGCCTCCTTATTACGCGCAAAATAATGATTCCTCCACCTGACAGCTTGGACCTACCGGAAGGGCCTCTGTATTTCGTGAAAAAAAAAACATCCCCACCTGACAGCTGGGACCCACCGGCTTTATCTTCGCACGGAAGGAACTGCCTTCTTACCCCCTGACAGCTGGGACCCACCAGGTTGAAGCGAAGGTAGCGTTATCTGTCCTGCCACGAACGTGTACATACATAGCGGTCGATCGGTCTCTCTGAAGTGACGTACTATCGCCGAGTAAGGAGCGGCACGTGTTGAAGTAGAGGCGCCGATGTAGCATGTCACGCAGTCCCGTCTATGTCGTGTACATCTATGTACGGCCATGCTGCAAGATACTAAATACGGCTACGTACGTACATACGGGCGGGGCCTCTAACGCGTACAACAACGTCGTCATGTTCATCACAGCCAACCGGTTGGGTCAGAACGGAGTAAACAACATCGCATGTTCATTAGGAGCCAACCGGCTTGGATAGAACGTCCAAAACAAGGTCTGGCGTACCGCAGAATGAAGGAAACGGCCTTTTGTTCGACCGTGTATGGTTGATACAGGGTCATATTCATCGGGAAAGCTCTGGGGTACTGCAAAACGGAGGAAACAGACTTCTGTTCGAGTGCCTACGGTCCAAACAGAGTGATGTTGATCAGGGGGTGTGTGGCGTACCGCAAAACGGAAGAAACAGACTTGTGTTGGAGCGCCTACGGTTGAAACGGGGTCCTGTTCATCGAGAGGGGTGTGGCGTACTTATGCAGCTTGAACTACATCGGTATTTCCCCAAAGAGGAAGGATTGATGCAGCACAGCTACTGTAGGTATTTCATTCAGTGATGAGACCAAGGTTATCGAACTAGTAGGAGAACCACGCAACACCACGTGAATGGCTCCTGCACACAAGAACAAATACTTGCAACCTGACGTAAGAGAGGGGTTGTCAATCCCTCACGGGTAAAAAGATAGGTAAAATTGTAGTAGATTGGATAAATAGATCTCGCGGGAACAAGGGATAAAATAAATAACAATAAATTGCTGCAAGGTATTTTTGTGTTTTTGGATTAATAGATCTGAAGATAAAAGCAAATAAAAATAGATCTCGCATAATAAAGAAGAGACTCGGGGGCCGCAGATTCCACTAGTGGCTTCTCTCGAGAAAAATAGCATACGACAGGTAAACAAATTATTGTTGGGAAATTGATAGAAATTCAAATAATCATGACGATATCCAGGCAATGATCATTATATAGGCATCACGTCCAAGATCAGTATACCGACTCCTGCCTTTATCTACTACTATTACTCCACACGTTGACCACTATCCAGCATGCATCTAGTGTAGTAGTTCATGCAGAAACGGAGTAATGCAATAAGAACGATGACATGATGTAGCCAAGATCTATTTATGTAGAAATAGACCTCATCTTGTTATCCTTAATAGCAACGATACATATGTGTCGGTTCCCCTTCTGTCACTGGGATCAAGCACCGTAAGATCAAACCCATCACAAAGCACCTCTTCCCATGGCAAGAAAAATTGATCTAGTTGGCCTAACTAAACCAAAGATTCAAATAAGAAATACGAGGCTATAAGTAATCATGCATATAAGAGATCAAAAGACTCAAATAACTTTCATGGATAAAAACATGCACTTATACGCGTGGGTGGTATACAATCAGCTTTTAACCCCTTTTCGTCACAGCATTTGGAACAGTGTCCACGTGAGCATGGGCGATAGGGGGTCCTTCCCACACGACCCAGAAACCGTCGGGGATAGGCCCTCCTGGCACACAGGTTGGGGCAAAATGAGTTCCTGTGCGATCGGCGAGGCCTCGAAACCCAATAGTTTCCGTTCGTATGTACATCCCACATGGTGAATCCCAGAAAAACATTGTCGTTCATATGTATATCGCACACAGTCATTCCAAGGAATACGTTTTCATTCTTATGTACATCCCACATAGTCAATCCAGGGAAAACGTTTTCGTTCGTATGTACATCCCACACAGTCAATCCAGGGAAAACGTTTCCGTTCGTATGTACATCCCACACAGTTTTATGTATAGGCTCATGTGTGATAGGTGTAACTATCACACACACTCTCCTTTGGTTAACCATTTGCTTTTATCAACTACATCATACACGATTTGATGAAGAAAACTGTGTGGCATTGGGCTATCCATCACAAGCGCTTTTACTGCTAGAACCGTTTGCAAAGTTCCATGACCCATTTAGCAGGTTTATTAGTTTACAATTAATAATTCTAGTATTACACAAATTCACATTTCATATTGAACAACTGTTTGCAAATTTCATGTCAGGCACATAAGTATATTTCAACATTACAGTACGATAGCTACCTGAAAACAGCAGAGTATAGCATATAGCTAGTTCAACTTCATAAGAACAATATTAGAACAATATATTCATTTCCCTAATCGAGATCATCCAGGATCGTCTTATCCACCTCTGCTTTCAGTTCACTAAGAACCTGTTTTGCACTGGCAAACTGGGAAAGTGCCTCCTCCTTCGCCAACAGCATCTTAGCAAAGTCTAATTTAAAAAATCTGAACTCATTCTCCACCTTCCTCATTTTATCCCGCATCTTCAAATATTCTTCAGCGTTGACAACACTTTCTCTAAGCCTACCTCTGTTCTCTTCCTCATACATGATCCAGAGCTTTGGTAGGCACATCTTCAAAGACTGTGGCCACCCTTGATCAACCCACTCCAAGTAAGAACACTTCAGTTCATCCTATAATATTTAAAACTAGATCAGTAACAATTGTAGGGGAAATGGGATTATAGCAACATAGAAAATCACTAATACTTATTTTGAAAAACTGAAGAAACAGGTTAATTATGACATATCTTCTCAAAAAGATCAATGTGCAAATGAACTAATTGCTACTGAGAAAATAACCAAATTCTGAAACATCAGAAGCTATAATTAACTACTACAACACTACAAGTTCTTACTCATGTACTATAAATAACAAATTGATACTAACAGGTGTGTACATGCACAAATTTAGTAACATAGAACTAATAGCACTAAGGCTGTCCACTGTGTATGCCAAAACCAGTGTGAAGACACCTGTTGCTACATCTCCCACCGGGCACTGGCGATCCAATGTAGCAGAAAAACTCAGGGACCCGGACTCCAGAGCACCTAGTAGCTCCGATGCCCAGTTCCTTCGTGCCATAAAGATTTAGTATTTTACTGCTTGGCTGCTCAGATGTGTGGGCTAAAGTTGGCTACACAAACCGGTAAAGCGGTGCCAAATAATTTTTCTAATGGCACCGCTGATGAGATGGCAACATTTTTAGATACTAGGTACAAACTGTGACACTGTCTTAGGATGCGTTTGGTTGAAGGTGTGGTTTGAATGGGTTGGGACCGTGGCAGTGTTTGAATCACATCTAACAAATTATTTGTAACAGTGAAAGAGGGTCTAACCTTCTCTGCACATGCTAGAAACTTCCTCCCACTGCCATAGATTCAAATGCAACTAGCTTCACGCATGGAGATTGATGGTGACAATGAGCAGACAGATCTTCAGCCACCCCGCTCCATTCATTGCAACTGATGGTCCTAGGGAGCTACAAGAGGAAGAAATGACTCAAATCAACCGTCGGGTTAAAATCCTTCAATCCAAGTCATAGCCCGAGAGAGAGAAGAGAGGCATACCAGGGTGGTGAAGGAGTCGTAGGAGGAGGAGGAGGAACCGCTGGAGAGGTCATTGAAGAAGACCATGGCGACCCTGGTGGTAGGATGCGAGACGGCGAGAGCGATGAAGCAAGCGAGGAAGTGATACTTCCATTTTGCATCATGTTTTCTTACTGTTATTTATAGTGTTTTTATCCATAATAATGCTTTTTGAAGTAATTCTAATGCCTTTTCTCTCATAATTTTCAAGGTACACAACAAGAGGGAGAATTCCGACAGCTAGAAATCTGGACCTGAAAAATCTGCAAAAATATTTTTTGTCAGTATTGGAATATTTAAAATTTTGGACATAAAGAAACTTCCAGGAAGCGTCCCCTGGTGGGCACAAGACACCAGGGCACGCTAGGCATGCCTGGCGCGCCCAGGTGGGTGGTGCCCACCTAGGACACCTCCCGCACTCCATTTTTCTTCTGTATGCTTGTCCCCCAAGATAAAAACAAATCTATATATACTTCCCGAACCTGTTAACCAACGTATCACAGAGAAATCCTCCTTTCTCTTTTCTTGCTGTTTCTGGTCAGATTTATCAAGCCAGGCATCATGTCTTCCTCCTCCTCCAACCACATGGAAGAAGATGCTTGGCTAATCAAGATCAAGAAGAAGAGGGAAGAGCCTACAGATGTTGGTGGTAGCACAAGTACTGCTGGCCGAGGAGGAGGAAGAAGATATCCTGAAGCCCTACCTTACTCGTCTTACTCCTGCTGAGATTGAAGCTTTTCGTGTCATTGAAATAGTTCGCATACAAAATAAGTATCTCACTCGCGAAAATATTTTGCATCAAGAGCATATCACCTATCTCCGGAGTGTTATCCGTCGATTGGAGAATCTCTTGATCCTTAAGGATAGGATCGCTGCATCACCACCATCATCTTCTTCACCACCAAAGGAGAACTGAGTATCGGGTATGGGCATTCCCCTTGGCTTCTGCCAAGCTTGGGGGAGGTGCCCCGGTATCGTATCATCCCACTATCTTTTTGCTTTTACTTATTTTAGTTCGATCCTTTTGCTTTAGATGAACAAAAGTTCAGTTTGATCCTTTCTTCTTTGAAAGTTTGCTTCGTGATCTATCATTGTAATCGTGTGCAAGTCATATAATAAAGTTTAGTTTGAGTTTTTGCTTTCTTTTACTTTCATGTCGCAAATAAAGAAAAAAAATAAGAAAAGAAAAAGAGAAAGAAAGCAAATAAAACAAAGTAAATAAATCAATAAGATCATATACTAATCCTATGGTAGGTGATAGCACCACATAAGGAAAAGTATAAGTAGGAAATTTTATTAGAGATTGACAAACATAGCATTAGTCAATGATGCAACTCATGAAAGAATTAATAAGGGAACGGAATATTCACATTTAAATATACTATCCTAGAAATCTTTTGTGATTGTGAGCCCTCATCAAAATAGTATATGCCAAAATTGTTGACATTGGACAAGGACGACAATGTAACGGTTTATGTTTGTTTATATTCATATAGAAGTCATATTGTCATAGATCCTCCAAAATGTGGTGCTTGCCCCCTATCTTTGCTAGCCAAAAATTCCGCACTAAGTAGAGATACTACTTGTGCATCCAAAAACCCTTAAACCCAAATCTTTTTCAAGTGTCCACCGTACCTACCTAGGCATTGAGCAAGATCCCTAGAGTAAGTTGTCATCAGTGCAAAAAGGCAATAAAATTGCTTCTAAATGTGTGAGATTGTTGGGAGGTGAAACTATAAGCCCCTATCTTTCTATGTGTCCGGTTGAAACATTTTGCTCATGTGTATGCGGTGAGTGTTAGCAATCATAGAAGACTATATGATGGTTGAGTATGTGGACTTGCCTAAAGGCTCCGACATGTGACCCTTCCTAAAAAGATGATGAATTGTAGTTGCAAAGTTGACTGAGAACATAGTTTGTTGGTTTCTAATAGTGTTCTCGCTTTATACTTTGATTGTGTGATGAACTATTACTTATTCATGGGAAGTGTATGATAGAAGTTCTATGATAAAAGTCTTGTGTTTAATTTTGTTTCTGTTATAATAATCAACATGATGCTTCTGTGTCCGTATTTTGTTTTTATCGACACCTCTCTCTCAAAGCATGTGGACATGTTTTTCAAGTTCTGTTTTCGCTTGAGGACAAGCGTGATCTAAGCTTGGGGGAGTTGATACGTCCATTTTGCATCATGTTGTCTTACAGTTATTTATAGTGTTTTTATCCATAATAATGCTTTTTGGAGTAATTCTAATGCCTTTTCTCTCATAATTTGCAATGTACACACCAAGAGGGAGAATTCTGGCAGCTGGAAATCTGGACCTGAAAAAGCTACGTCAGGCCACCTATTCTGCACAACTCCAAACAAGCTGAAACTCCACGGAGATTTTTTATGGAATATTTAAGAATTATTGGATCCAATAAGTACCAGAGGAGGGCCACCAGGTGGGCACAACCCACCTGGGTGCGCCAGGCAGCCCAGGCGCGCCCTGGTGGGTTGTAGCCCCCTCGGCCCACCTCCGGTGCCCATCTTCTGGTATATAAGTCATTTTTACCTAGAAAAAATAAGGAGAAGACTTTCGGGATGGAGCGCCGCCGTATCGAGGCGGAACTTGGGCAGCAGCACTTTTGCCCTCCGGTGGAACGATTCTGCTGGGGGAACTTCCCTCCCAGAGGGGGAAATCATCGTCATCATCATCACCAACAACTCTCCCATCTTGGGGAGGGCAATCTCCATCAACATCTTCACCAGCACCATCTCATCTCAAACCCTAGTTATTCTCTTGTATTCAATCTTGTAACCGGAATTATAGATTGTTGCTAGGGGTGACTAGTAGTGTTGATTACATCTTGTAGTTGATTACTATATGGTTTATTTGGTGAAAGATTATATGTTCAGATCCATTATGCATATTAATACTCCTCTGATCATGAACACGTTTGTTATTTGTGAGTAGTTACTTTCGTTCTTGAGGTCACGGGATAAATCATGTTGCAAGTAATCATGTGAATTTGATATCTGTTCGATATTTTGATGGTATGTATGTTGTGATTCCCTTAGTGGTGTCATGTGAACGTCGACTACATGACACTTCACCATATTTCGGCCTAAGGGGATGCATTGTGGAGTAGTAAATAGATGGTGGGTTGCGAGAGTGACAGAAGCTTAAACCCCAGTATATGCGCTATTCTGTAAGGGACCGATTGGACCCAAAAGTTTAATGGTATGGTTAGAATTTATTCTTAATATTTTTCTCATAGTTGCGGATGCTTGCGGGAGGGTTAATCATAAGTAGGAGGCTTTTTCAAGTAAGATAAGCACCTAAGCATCAGTCCACCCACATATCAAATTATCAAAGTAGCGAACACGAATCAAACCAACATGATGAAAGTGACTAGATGAAATTCCCGTGTACCCTCAAGAACACTTTGCTTTTCTTAAGAGACCGTTTTGGCCTGTCCTTTGCCTCAAAAGGATTGGGCTAACTTGCTGCACTTTTGTTAATACTATCGGTACTTGCTCGTTACAAATTATCTTGCTATCAAACTAATCACTACTTACAGTTTCAGCACTTGCAGACATTACCTTACTGAGAACTACTTGTCATTTCCTTCTGCTCCTCGTTGGGTTCGACACTCTTACTTATCAAAAAGAGCTACAATTGATCCCCTATACTTTTGGGTCATTAAGGCTATTTTCTGGCACCGTTGCCGGGGAGTGAAGCGCCTTTGGTAAGTGGAATTTGGTAAGGAAACATTTATATATTGTGCTGAAATTTATTGTCACTTGCTACTATGAAAAACAATCCTTTGAGGGGTTTGTTCGGTTTATCTTCACCTCGTCTAGAACCACAATTAATTGCCCTTAACCTACTGCCCCTACTGAAAATATTGACTATGAAATTCCTTCGGGTATGATAGAATAACTGCTAGCTAATTCTTGTGCAGAAGATGGAACCGAACATCCTGATATGCGCTTGATATATGTGGAACAAATTTGTGGATTTTTCAAGCTTGCAGGTTTACCCGGAGATGAAGTGATGAAAAGGGTTTTCCCTTTATTTTTGAAGGGAAAATCATTGGCATGGTATAGGCTATGCGATGATATTGGATCATGGAATCACTGGTACGCGTCGGTCCTAAACAAACGGTTTTTAACCCATTTCCGCGATGGCATTGGGAACCGTCGCCAAGTGAGTGTGGACGATAGGGGGGTCCTTCCCACACGACCCAGAAACCGTCGGGGGATATGCCCTCCTGGCACACACACTCGGCAAAATGAGGTCGTGTGCGACCGGCGAGCGCTCAAATACGGAAATACATATAGTAGAGCTAAAAAATACAATTATACAGGCAAAATTGTTTCCAATCGCAAGTACAGCTCACACAGTCAGTCCCCGCTAAACATTTCCGTTTGTATGTACATCCCACACAGTTGCTCATAGCAAAACGTTTCCGTTCACAGGTACATCACACACATTTTTTCCCGTTAAATCGTTTGTGTTATTGAATGTATCACACATGGTCCGTAAAAGAAACTGTGTGGCAAAGGTTGTCCATCACACACAGTTTTTATGTGGTAAATGTTTGCGCAAGGTGGCCTAATGCAAACATTTTAAAAGAGAAAGTCGTGTGTGATTGTTCATTGATCCAACACGGTTTATTCCTAGAAACTGTGTGCGTTGCCTGAGGTCATCGCCAACGGTATTTTTTCAACAACCATTTGCAATAGCAAAACCCAATTAGCAGGCTAATTCGCCATTAGCAGGCTAACTGCCCTATTATTGATAATCCATTTATTAATCTAATTTACATTCATATTAAGCACATAATATATTTCATTTCCATATTAAGGAAGCAGAATTTCATAATTGAAATACATCAGAGTACAACATGATATACCTTCAGCACTCAGCTACCCCATTACACAACTGCACTAGCACCAACTTTCACATGCAACATGTAGAACCTTTCGAAATTAGCATCATAGACGGTATATAGACAGATGCATCTCATCTGGAAAACTGCTGAAGTGGAAGGCAGATATTGAGCTTTCATTCATGTTGAAGATATTTGCAACTTTAGGCCAGTGCCTGTGGATGATTGACCGTCCTTCCTTTGTCCTCTTCAGGAACACTTCAATATTGAACCGTGGGTGTTGTATGAAAAGCTTCCTCACCTCCTGACCATAGATGTGGGTTGAGAGGTAATCATTAGTGAACTGCTTTGTAAAGGCCTGAAAACAAGGATGTGCATAAATATCTTGTCTACATTGGAAATGGGGCAAAGGAATAAAAAAGGGAAGGTACGATAGTTAGTACCATCTTGTAGTGAACTGATGTCTTCTTCGTTGTGCAGACAAAGATCTTGTTGTTTTTTGTCACTAATTTCTTTATCCTGACAATCTTTTTGAGTTTCTTGATTTGATTAATATTCATGGACAACTCATTTCCCCATATGCAAAAAGGGTCGAACAGTGGGTCAAAACCTCTGACAGCAGGACCTACATGTGCAAGACCAAATTGTTAAAAACCAAAATATTAGAATGGTTCCTGCAAACTGAACATGGGTCCTTATAGTGAGCTAATAAGACAAGCTACTCCTCATTGTCGGAGATATCGATTATGATTGGCTCCTTGGACAAGGAAGAGGGCGAGGCCTCCGCATCGTGGGTGCCCTCGTTGTAGTGGTGAGTTGCCTGAGCCGCTCCGGGCACCAACCTGTTGGCTCTCAAGATGCGGTAAGCACGTGCACGCTGAGAAAACACCTCGTAGTTTTCGTCGAAGGCACCAACGGTGGCCTCGAGAAAACGCCACGAACTGTCGTTTAAAGCAACCAACCGCGTTGCGGCGTCGGTGCGCGAGGCGTCAACGGTGGCCTCAACGGCGAGGTACTCCACCAAGATCTGGGGTCGGCATGAATGATAGCCATCACGACCTCATCCGCGCGTGCGGCCGCGATTTGCTTCTCTGCTGCCAAATGCCCCTTGAGATCCTGGATATACTGCGTGCACCATGGCTTAGGGCGGCGCTTATTTATTGGAGGGGTCAGTGATTTGGGTGGAAAGTGTCGCGCTAGTGTCGGCCGTCGGGGCATGTGGGATGTGGAAGGAGGAGGAGGATGGGGTTGGGTGTGGATTACCTGCCTGGATAGGCGAGGCCGAGCAGCGTGAAGGAGGGTCGCCGATGAGGAGGCGGCGCTGCAAGCAAGGAGTGAAGGTTTCAACTTGGAAAGGAAGGCGGAAACAAGGGAAATGTGGCTTTTCGTAAGGAGGGGGGCGGGGAGGTAGATATTTCCGCAGAAGCCGAAAATTTGGAATCGCTTCATCAAAAAACTGGCGCACAATGTGTCATCAGACATGATCCCTTATTTAGAACTATGTACGATATGTGAACATCACAAATGATTCAGATAGCTTAACCCGTATGTATTGAGTTTGAACGTCAAAAATTTTGGTTCGAATTTCCCTGGTTACAGTGGTCATCCATGTCATTGCATAATTTGGGTACACAAAGGAGACTAACTTCTTATTCGAGCAAGTTCAGCAATTAAACAGAGCTAGGTGACCTAAACATTACTCTAACAAATTAAAGACTGATGCTCTTAATTAAACAAAACAAAGAGTACTACTATGGCTGGTGCTTGTCGATCTCCGCCGCCGCCTCCATGTCCAGCTCGCACCCGACGGTCTCTTGGGGAAGGGGCTCCATGGCATCAATTGCACCATACTCGGTAAGCATCTCGCCATCCGCATCCGCCATATCTTTGGCATAGGCCGCCACGAGCTGGGCATGGGTGGCCGTGATCTGGGCTCTAGCGGGCTCCGTCGTGGCGAGGTATGCCGCACAGGAACGGATGGCTACTCGAACTCTCTCGGCGATTGCCAGCTCTTTGGCCATGGGTTGCTGACCGTTGTCGGAGAAGCTTCGTTCGATTTGTGTGGTGACCACCACGAGCTGGGTGTCGATGGCCTCGACATGGTAGTGGGAGGCCTCCATCAGGGCTAAGGCCGCAGCTGCGAAACGGACAGTTGTTGTGCCGCTCTCTCCAGTTCCTATCCTTGAGGCAGATAATGTTGCCGCCGCCTGAGAAGCAACAATGGTTGTTTGGGCTGCCTTGGCCGCCCGGACGCAGACTGCAGTCGCCCTCACGAAGCTTGTTAGCACGCGCCTAGCGGCTGCGGCCACGCTCTTGCCGGAGTGGGCCGCCGAAGTTGCCCTCACGATGTGGGTCCATGTCCCCATCTTTCACCGGCAACGAATGAACAATGAAATGATATTTGGGGAGTGAGCTGGTGTGCTTGACACACCGGCAGTGGACTGTAGCCAATGCACCTTCTCGCATAAGCCATAGGCGTATTATACATCAACGATGCTCCAAGATATTTTGTATTGCATCTCACACGGTTGGTGATAATAAACTGTGTGCGATCTACTTGATTTATCTCTTGATTTGAATTACGTAATGGGGTCATAGCTACAAAGGATGGTGTTTGAATTGTTAGAACTTTTATCTCCAGTGAACATGCAACTATAGGTGTGTCGTCAAAAAAATTGGAATTATTCAGGGTTCGTTTGGACGTTTTTATACATTAACTTGGTTTTCCAGGCATTTTATGCGTATAATTCTAATTTGAACTACATGCACATGCTCCAGTGCATATACGCTGGTTGAAAAACCAAATATTTGTCCCTGGTTGCATGCTTAGGTCATATGCAAGAAATGGGAATGAATGTCACACACCCTGCCACCGTCACTCGGCCGCAAACATTGAGATACATGGCTTTTAATTTCTAGTAAATCCAAAACTCGTCTGAAATTCATGAAACCTGGCATGCTATCATGGAGCGGCATCAACATGTCGTGGTAAAAATTTTGTCCCATTTGGGGCAGGGTTGGGTATAAGCTTCTCACAAACCAGAGCTTCTCACAACAAGCGTGAAGGTTTCGGTAGGGAACGTGCCACCTTTGGGGACGAAACGATATCCGTTGCCTCTTATTGCTTTCAAAAAATTCGAGTGTCGACATAGAACAACAGGAGTGCCGTGTTAAATTTTGGAATTTTTTGGGGTTCATTTGGACAGTTTTATACATTAACTTGGTTTTCCAGGCATTTTATGCGCATAATTCAAATTTGAACTACATGCACATTCTCTAATGCATATAAACTGGTTCAAAAATGAAATATGTGTCCTTGGTTGCATGCTTAGGTCCCATGCAAGAAATGGGAATGAATGTCACACACCCTACCACCGTCACTCAGTCGCAAACATTGAGACGCCTGGTTTTTAAATTCTAGTAAATCCAAAACCCGTTAGAAATTCTTGAAACCTGGCATGCTATCATGCGGCGGCATCAACATGCCGTGGTAAAATTTTTGTCCCATTTGGGGCAGGTTTGGGTATAAGCTTCTCACAAACAAGAGCTTCTCACAACAAGTGTGATGGTTTCAGTAGGTAACGTGCCACCTTTGGGGACGAAACGATATGCGTTGCCTCTTATTGCTTTCAAAATATTTCGAGTGTCAACATAGAACAACAGGAGTGTTGTCTTCAATTTTGAAATTTTTGGGGTTCGTTTGGACATTTTTATACATTAACTGGGTTTTCAAGGCATTTTATGCGCATAATTCAAGTTTGAACTACATGCACATTCTCTAGTGCATATAAACTGGTTGAAAATCAAATATGTGTCCTTGGTTGCATGTTTAGGTCCCATGCAAGAAATGGGAATGAATTTCAAATACCCTGCCACCGTCACTCGGCCGCAAACATTGAGAAACATGGCTTTTAAATTCTAGTAAATCCAAAACTCGTCTGAAATTCATGAAACTTGGCATGCATCATGGAGCGGCATAACATGATGCGATAAAAATTATGTCACATTTGGGGCAGGTTTGGGTATAAGCTTCACACAAACCAGAACTTCTCACAACAAGCATGAAGGTTTCAGTAGGGAACATCCCACCTTTGGGGACGAAACGATATCCATTGCCTCTTATTGCTTCCAAAAAATTTCTCGTGTCAACATAGAACAACAGGAGTGTTGTGTCAATTTTTGTGATTTTTTGGGGTTCGTTTGGACATTTTCATACATTAACTGAGTTTTCAATGCATTTATGTGCATAATTCAAATTTGAACTACATGCAAATGCTCCATGCATATAAATTGGTTGGAAAATAAAATATGTGTCCTTATGTGCATGCTTTGGTCCCATGCAAGAAATGGGAATGAATTTCAAACACCGGGGCACCGTTGATTGCCGGCAAAACATTGAGATACATGGCTTTTAATTTCTAGTAAATCCAAAACTCGTCTGAAATTCATGAAACTTGGCATCCTATCATGGAGCGGCATTAACATGTCGTGGTAAATTTTTTGTCCCATTTGGGGCAGGTTTGGGTATATGCTTCTCACAAATCAGAGCTTCTCACAACAAGCATGATGGTTTCGGTAGGGAACTTCCCACCTTTGGGGATGAAATGATATCCATTGCCTCTTATTGCTTCCAAAAAAATCGTCATGTTAACATAGAATAACAGGAGTGTTGTGTCAATTTTTGTGATTTTTCGGGGTTCGTTTCGACATTTTTTATGCATTAACTGAGTTTTCAATGCATTTATGTGCATAATTCAAATTTGAACTACATGCACATGCTCCAGTGCATATAAATTGGTTGAAAAATCAAATATGTGTCCTTGGTTGCATGCTTAGGTCCCATGCAAGAAATGGGAATGAATTTCAAACACCCTGCCACCGTCACTCGGCCGCAAACATTGAGATACATGGCTTTTAATTTCTAGTAATCCAAAACTCGTTTGAAATTCATGAAACTTGGCATGCTATCATGGAGCGGGATCAACATGCTGTGGTAAAAATTTTGTCCCATTTGGGGCAGGTTTGGGTATATGCTTCTCACAAACCAGAGCTTCTCACAACAAGCATGATGGTTTCAGTAGGGAACGTCCCACCTTTGGGGACGAAACGATATCCATTGCCTCTTATTGCTTCCAAAAAATTTCTCGTGTCAACATAGAACAACAGGAGTGTTGTGTCAATTCTTGTGATTTTTCAGGGTCCATTTCGACATTTTTATGCTTTAACTGGTTTTCAATGCATTTATGTGCATAATTCAAATTTGAACTACATGCACATGCTCCAATGCATATAAATTTGTTGAAAAATCAAATCGGTGTCCTTATGTGCATGCTTAGGTCCCATGCAAGAAATGGGAATGAATTTCAAACATCGGGGCACTGTTGATTGCCGGCAAAACATTGAGATGCCTGGTTTTTAAATTCTATTAAATCCAAAACTCGTCCGGTGTGCAGGTTCACCGGGAAGCGTGCGAGATGTTGAACGCAGATTTGTGCATCTCTTCAATGCAAACGGTTCAGTGAAGCAGTAGAGCGGCAGAAAATAAACCAAAAAATATATGTGCTGCCACACGCCTCGTGTGCCGTGCAAGCAGGCGTGAGTTGATGGGACGCATGCGAGTAGTGCGCCGCGTAGGCATACCGGGAGGCATGCACGTAGGTGTGTGTATTGATAGGGAGGCGTGCGAGTAGCTGTGTGAAATGATGGTAGGAATGGCAGACGTCCACCACGCAGGCTCACCAGGAGGCGAGACAACTTTTGACCGCAGCCTGCCTTGCTCCCACTGGTCCGTATTAATTGCGGACGCACTCCCGATCCAAAGTGGTCACCGACGTCTGGACTCCGGAGTGTATGACGATGCCGCCGAAGCGCACCATCGGAGGGAGTGGCGATGCCAGGGCTGGTGAAGCACCCGCACAACGCGTCAAGCTGGCCACAGAGGTTTTCGTCGCCATGGACGAGGTCTCGCGCGGGCAGCAGCACGACCTTGAATTCGTCGGCGCTGTCGTGCCCCCCCCCCCAGCCGGAGCCGGAGGTCAATAGCAACTCCGGCAATAACTGCGACTCCGACGAAAACCCGGTTAATCACCTACATATATGTTTGTGCCTTTTTTCTTCCTGATCTTGTTAATTGATTTCGAATGTCCTACATGTTATGCCATTTTTTTCTTTCAGATTGGTATGTACACAGATGAGGCTTCGACCAGCGCCACCGCCGGATGTTGATCTTGGACCCGGTTGTGCGGCCAGAAGCGCCCCCCTGGACCTGAGGAACCAGTAGAATCTCCGGCGGACCGCATCCGCGATCTCCTAGACGGAATATCATCTCCCATCTCCCCACGAAGGATGGCTGCCGCACGCAAGTCCTCGCATCTCGGTGGCGCACTCTGTGGTGCACCGCGCCTCTTAATCTCGACTGTCGTTAGCTATTTGTCGATGATGATTCTGAACTCCCGGAGCCATCATCTCCTCCCACGGGGGCGCCGTTCAACACATCTGCATCACGGCATGCTACCTGCTTGACATACCCTGCATGGTGGCCGCCTGGCTGACATCCTGTCAATTCGATAAACTCCAGCAGCTTGAGTTCTACCATTACAGCGATAGGTTACCGCCAAGAGTTGCATCTGTGCCCTCACCACCGATGCCCATCTCATGGTTTTCCTCCTCTCTCCACACCGCCACCTTGACCCGATGCCATCTAGCAGACTATCTGGTACAAATGCTTCGACTGCCAGTGCTGAAAAAACTTGCGCTTGTGTTGGTTGATCTGCCGCTGGCCTCACTTCATAGCATCATCCACTCTAGCTGCCCTGCACTGCAGCATTTGGTGCTTTTTTTTGGAATAGGAATCCATATCCCTTATCTCAAAATAAAGTCGTCTCACCTTGTAAACATTGGAATTCATTTTGAAGGACAGGAGCTCATCATCGAAGACTCCCCTTCACTTCAAAGGTTACTCCTTAATTGTTGTTATAAACCTTCACAAATAACTGTGGTCTCTGCGCCTAAACTGGAGACCTTGGGTGCAATTAGTGATCCGTTTGAATAGTTCGTGATGGTGTTTGCCTCCACACCTATTGAGGTACTGTATATTATTCACGTACACTTTTGTAATTTGCATTTTTCTTTTGTGCACATAAGTTAAGTATCATCTTGGAGTACACTTTTAGTGCTAATGTTATTTTCTATGCTCAATGAAGCGCTTGTCCATCCTATCAGTGGTGGTGGATTCTGTCAAGACCTTATATATCACTATGTGGTTTTTTGATCTCAACATCATTATTGCCTTGCTGCAATGCTTTCCATGTCTAGAGAATTTGTATATGAAGGTGATGATTTCACGCACATTGAAAGCCCATATATAATGTACTATAATTAATCGTTCAGCTATCACTCTTTCAACATAATATTTTTTAGACATTAACTGTTTTCAATCTTCATCTCTATTTAGGCACTAACACATGGAGAAAAAGGTATAACCAATCGATGGTTCAAGAAGCACCGGGATTTTCTCAGATTTCACGACATTCGTTTGAAGATAGTAACACTGGAAGGATATGCATCCAACAATGCAAACACTAGCTTTGTCACATTCTTCATGTTGAATGCGAGGGCACTATTGTCCGTGAGGATTAAGTTTTTCAACAAGAATTACTTACGGTTGTAGGTGTTGAGCAACATAAAAAGAAGTTTCATGTGGACCCAAGGGCTTCTGATCATGCTCGGCTTCTATTTACAATAGCTTGTCATCATGGACCAGTATAATTTCTTGCTATTGATCTTGATTTTATGGATCAGACCAGTCCATTTGATTGTGACTGCCGAAAATTTGGTTGAGTTAGATGCCATTGTCCTCTTCAATCTGGATTTTTTCTAAACCTGATGAGCAATTAATCGCTTTTGTACTGTTTCTTAGCTGGAGTTAGATATTGTTGCCCTTTTCAACTCGGCTTTGACCCATATTTTCTTTCATACTGGGCCAATGGCTTGTCATTTCTTTAATTAAGACATAAATATTATAAGCATTCACAACATAGGCAAAGAACATCACTCTCGCGGGATCCTTGAGATCTTTGTTCATTACAGAACCGCAAGTTTTTAGTGCCCACCAGCACCCATAAACTTATTTTCAGCTTGCACACCAAGGGCTATAATTCTCAATAAGAAAAGCTGCATGGTAGTCACATATTTGGATTTATCATTTGGGACCCACAAGGAAAAATCCTATCCAGGGTGATGCCGACTCGATAGTAAACATTAATAAACCTGGTTTTAAAATGACTGTAAATCCAAAACTCGCCTCAAAATCATGAAACTTGGCATGGTGTTATGTCATAGCACCAACATATTGTGGTAAAAAAATAGTCCAATTTGAGACAAGTTCTGGTACAATCTTCTTACAAACCGAAGCTTCTCTCAAAAAGGCTCATGGTTCCGAGGGGGACCATGTCACCTATGTGTGCGAAACGACATACGATGTCTCTTCCCACCTTGATTTATTTACAGAGGCAACATGCAACTATATATAGTAGCGTCGTCCTAAAAATATGAAATTAATCACGGTTCGTTTTGCCTTTGTATACACTAGTTGAGTTTCATAGGCATTTTGGAACGTACTTTCGTGTGTGCAAAGGTCATGTGTGTACTAGCCACATATGTAAAAGGGATAAACATAGACCATTTGTTGGCATGCATGTCATTTTAGTTAAGATAGGAGATCACTTTTATCATGGTTTATGTGACATGGGTGCTAGTGTAAGTGCTATTCCTTACACTTTATATCAAGAAATTAAGAAAGACATAGCACCTATAGAGATAGAAGACATAGATGTTACTATTAAACTTGCCAATAGAGACACTATATCACCTTGTGAGATTGTTAGAGATGTTGAGGTCTTGTGTGGGAAAATAAAATACCCTACTGAGTTTCTTGTTCTTGGTTCCCCACAAGATGACTTCTGTCCCATTATCTTTGGTAGACCTTTCTTGGACATAGTTAATGCTAAGATAGATTGTAAGAAACAAACTGTCAGTGTTAGCTTTGGTGATGAGTCTCATGACTTTAATTTTTCCAAGTTTAGTAGAAATCATCATGAAAAAGAATTGCCTAGTAAGGATGAATTAATTGGTCTTACTTCTATTGTTGTGCCACCTACTGATCCTTTAGAACAATATTTGCTAGACCATGAAAATGATTTACATATGCATGAAAGAAATGAAATAGATAAGATTTTCTTTGAACATCGTCCTCTACTTAAACACAATTTGCCTATTGAAACTCTGGGAGGTCCTCCTCCACTTAAAGGTGATCCTATGTTTGAATTAAAAAAATTGCCAGACACTTTGAAATATGCTTATCTTGATGAAAAGAAAATATGTCATGTTATTATTAGTGCTAACCTTTTAGAACATGAAGAAGAAAGATTATTGAAAGTTCTAAGGAAGCACCGAGCTGCTATTGGATATACTCTTGATGATTTAAAGGGCATTAGTCCCACTCTATGTCAGCACAAAATTAATATGGAACCTGATGCTAAACCCGTTGTTGATCACCAACGTCGGTTAAATCCGAAGATGAAAGAGGTGGTAAGGATGGAAATATTAAAACTTCTCGAAGCAGGTATAATCTATCATATAGTTGATAGTAGATGGGTAAGTCCTGTTCATTGTGTCCCTAAGAAAGGAGGTATAACTGTTGTTCCTAATGATAAGAATGAGCTTATTCCACAAAGAATTGTTACAGGCTATAGGATGGTAATTGATTATAGAAAATTAAATAAAGCAACTAGAAAAGATCATTACCCATTGCCTTTTATTGATCAAATGCTTGAAAGATTATCTAAGCACAGACACTTTTGCTTCCTTGATGGATATTCTGGTTTTTCACAAATACATGTTTCTCAACCTGATCAAGAAAAGACCACTTTTACTTGTCCTTTTGGAACCTATGCTTATAGACGTATGCCTTTTGGTTTATGTAATGCACCTATTACCTTTCAAAGATGTTTGACTGCTATATTCTCTGACTTTTGGGAAAAGATTGTTGAGGTTTTCATGGATGACTTTTCTGTTTATGGGAAGTCTTTCGATGATTGTTTACGCAATCTTGATCGAGTGTTTTGCAGAGATGTGAACAAACAAATCTTGTCTTGAATTGGGAGAAGTGCCACTTTATGGTTAATGAAGGCATTGTCTTGGGTCATAAAATTTCTGAAAGAGGTATTGAAGTGGACCAAGCTAAGGTTGATGCAATTGAGAAAATGCCATGTCCTAAGGACATCAAAGGTATTCGTAGTTTCTTAGGTCATGTTGGTTTCTATAGTCTTTTGCAAAAGGATGTTCCTTTTGTTTTTGATGATGATTGTTTAGAAGCCTTTGAAACACTAAAGAAAGCCTTAATCTTTGTACCTATTGTTCAACCACCTGATTGGAACTTGCCTTTAGAGATTATGTGTGATGCTAGTGATTATGTTGTTGCTGCTGTTCTAGGACAAAGAGTTGATAAGAAATTGAATGTTATTCATTATGCTAGTAAAACTCTAGACAGTGCTCAAAGAAATTATGCTACTAGTGAAAAAGAATTCTTAGCAGTGGTTTTTGCTTGTGATAAGTTGAGACCTTATATTGTTGATTCTAAAGTAAGTGTTCACACAGACCATGCTACTGTTAAATATCTTATGGAAAAGAAGGATGCTAAACCTAGACTTATTCGTTGGGTTCTCTTGTTACAAGAATTTGATTTTCATATTATTGATAGAAAAGGAGCTGATAACTTGTCTAGGCTTAAAAATGTGCTTGATGACCCACTACCTATTGATGATAGTTTTCCTGATGAGCAGTTAGCTGCAATAAATGTTGCTAGTAGCACTCCTTGGTATGCTGACTATGCTAATTACATTGTTGCTAAATATTTGCCACCTAGCTTTACATACCAACAAAAGAAAAAATTCTTATATGATATAAGATATTACTTTTGGGATGACCCACATCTTTATAAAGGAGTAGATGGTATTATTAGATGTTGTTTACCTGAGCATGAACAGGGACAAATCCTACGGAAATGTCACTCCGAACCATATGGAGGGCATCATGCTGGAGATAGAACTGCTCATAAGGTATTGCAATCTGGATTTTATTGGCCTACTCTCTTCAAGGATGCTCGTAAGTATGTCTCATCTTGTGATGAATGCCAAAGAATAGGTAATATCGGTAAGCCTCAAGAAATGCCTATGAATTATTCACTTGTTGTTGAACCATTTGATGTTTGGGGATTTGATTACATGGGACCTTTTCCTTCCTCTAATGGGTATACACATATTTTGGTTGTTGTTGATTATGTCACTAAAAGGGTAGAAGCTATTCCAACCAGTAGTGCTGATCACAACACCTCTACTAAAATGCTTAAGGAAGTTATTTTCCCAAGGTTTGGAGTCCCTAGATATTTAATGACTGATGGTGGTTCACACTTTATTCATGGTGCTTTTCGTAAAATGCTTGCCAAGTATGATGTTAACCATAGAATTGCATCAACCTATCATCCTCAGTCTAGTGGTCAAGTTGAGCTTAGAAATAGAGAAATAAAATTAATTTTGCAGAAGACTCCAGGAAGAATTGTTCTAAGAAATTAGATGATGCACTTTGGGCTTATAGAACAGCTTATAAAAATCTTATGGGTATGTCTCCTTATAAAATGGTTTATGGAAAAGCTTGGCATTTACCTCTTGAGTTAGAACATAAAGCATATTGGGCAGTCAAAGAACTCAACTATGATTTCAAACTTGCTGGTGCAAAGAGGTTATTTGATATAAGCTCATTAGATGAATGGAGAACCCAAGCTTATGAAAATGCAAAGTTATTCAAAGAAAAGGTTAAAAGATGGCATGACAAAAGAATTCAAAAGCGTGAGTTTAAAGTTGGAGAATATATTATTTTGTACAACTCTCATTTCAGATTCTTTGCAGGAAAGCTCCTCTCGAAATGGGAAGGCCCATATGTCATCGAGGAGGTTTACCAGTCTGGAGCCATCAAAATAAATAATTCTAAAGGTACTAACCCGAAGGTTGTCAATGGGCAACGAATAAAGCATTATATCTTAGGTACACCTATTAATGTTGAAAGCAATATTATCCAAACCTTGACACCGGAAGAGTATAAAAAGATTCCTTCCGGAACACTCCAGAATCATCAAAATAAGGAGGTACGTGATACGGTAAGTAAATTGACTCCGAAAAATCCGCAAAAATATTTTTTGTCAGTTTTGGAATTTTTTAAAATTTTGGACATGTGGTGGGCACAAGACACCAGGGCGTGCGAGGCATGCCTGGCACGCCCAGGTGGATTGTGACCACCTGGGACACCTCCCGTACTCCGTTTTTCTTCCGTATGCTTGTCCCCCAAGATAAAAATACTATATATACTTCCCGAACCTATTAACCACCGTATCACGGAGAAATCCTTCGTTCTCTTTTCTTGCTATTTCTGGTCATATTTATCAAGCCAGGCATCATGTCTTCCTACTCCTCCAACCACATGGAAGAACATGCTTGGCTGATGAAGATCGAGACGAATAGGGAGGAGCCTACGGATGTCGTCAAGGGAGACAAGGGAAACGAAGCTACCATAGATCCATCCTCGGTGGAAGCACAAGTACTGTTGGCCAAGGAGGAGGAATAAGATATCCTTAAGCCCTACCTTACTCATCGTACTCCTGTTGAGATTGAAGCTTTTCGTGTCATTGAAATAGTTCGCATACAAAATAAGTATCTCACTCACGAAAATATTTTGCATCAAGAGCATATCACCTATCTCCAGAGTGTTATCCATCGATTGGAGAATCTCTTGATCCTTAAGGATAGGATTGCTGCATCACGACCATCATCTTCTTCACCACCAAAGGAGAACTGAGTATCGGGTATGGGCACTCCCCTTGGCTTCCGCCAAGCTTGGGGGAGGTGCCCCGGTATCGTATCATCCCACTATCTTTTTGCTTTTACCTATTTTAGTTCGATCCTTTTGCTTTAGATAAATAAAAGTTTGGTTCGACCCTTTCTTCTTTGAAAGTTTGCTTAGTGATCTATCATTGTAACCGTGTGCAAGTCATATAATAAAGTTTAGTTTGAGTTTTTGCTTTGTTTTACTTTCATGTTGGAAATAAAGAAAAGAAAAAGAGAAAGAAAGGAAATAAAAGAAAGGAAATAAATCAATAATATCATATACTAATCCTATGGTAGGTGATAGCACCACTTAAGGAAAAGTATAAGTACGAAATTTTATTAGAGATTAACAAACATAGCATTAGTCAATGATGCAACTCATGAAAGAATTAATAAGGGAATGGAAGATTCACATATAAATATACTATCCTAGAAATCCTTTGTGACTGTGAGCCCTCATCCAAATATTATATGCCAAAATTGTTGACGTTGGAGAAGGAAGATAATGTAATGGTTTGTGTTTGTTTATATTCACATAGAAGTCATATTGTCATAGATCCTTCAACATGTGGTGCTTGCCCCCTATCTTTGCTAGCCGAAAATTCCGCACTAAGTAGAGATACTACTTGTGCATCCAAAAACCCTTAAACCCAAATCTTTTTCAAGTGTCCACCATACCTACCTAGGGATTGAGCAACATCCCTCAAGTAAGTTGTCATCGGTGCAAAAAGGCAATAAAAATTGCTTCTAAATGTGTGAGATTGTTTAGTGTAAGAGAAAATTGAGCGTTGCACGAACTTGGATGACAAAGAATAAAAGCGACAGACTGCATAATAAAGGTTGTCACCTTAAGGGGCAATGTAATGTGATGTTCTCTTGCACTAAGGGATTGAGCATACAAACAAATAAGCGCATGGCAACCTCTGCTTCCCTCTGCGAAGGGCCTAACCTTTACTTTTATGTATTTACTTTTATGCAAAGAGTCAAAGTTTTCCTTCTATTCCTTTTATTTTTTCTCCTTTGGCAAGTATCATGTGGTGAGGGAAGATCTAGGCACATATGTCCATTTGAATATAGATAGCATGAGTTATTATTGTTGACATCACCCTTGAGGTGAGTATGTTGGGAGGCGAAACTATAAGCCCCTATCTTTCTATGTGTCTGGTTGAAACGTTTTGCTCATGTGTATGCGGTGAGTGTTAGCAATCATAGAAGACTATATGATGGTTGAGTATGTGGACTTGCCTAAAGGCTCCGACACGTGACCCTTCCTAAAAAGATGATGAATTGTAGTTGCAAAGTTGACTGAGAACATAGTTTGTTGGTTTCTAATAGTGTTCTCGCTTTATACTTCGATTGTGTGATGAACTATTACTTATTCATGAGAAGTGTATGATAGAAGTTCTATGATAAAAGTCTTGTGTTTAATTTTGTTGTTGTTATAGTAACCAACATGATGCTTCTATGTCCGTATTTTGTTTTTATCGACACCTCTCTCTCAAAGCATGTGGACATGTTTTTCGATTTCTGTTTTCGCTTGAGGACAAGCGAGGTCTAAGCTTGGGGGACTTGATACGTCCATTTTGCATCATGTTTTCTTACTATTATTTATAGTGTTTTTATCCATAATAATGCTTTTTGGAGTAATTCTAATGCCATTTCTCTCATAATTTGCAAGGTACACACCAGGAGGGAGAATTCCGGCAGCTGGAAATCTGGACCTGAAAAAGCTACATCAGGCCACCTATTCTGCACAACTCCAAACAAGCTGAAACTTCACAGAGATTTTTTATGGAATATTTAAGAATTATTGGAGCCAATAAGTACCAGAGGGGGGCCACCAGGTGGGCACAACCCACCTGGGCGCGCCCTGGTGGGTTGTAGCCCCCTCGGCCCACTTCCGGTGCCCATCTTCTGGTATATAAGTCATTTTTACCTAGAAAAAATAAGGAGAAGACTTTCGGGGCGGAGCGCCGCCGTCTCGAGGCAGAACTTGGGCAGGAGCACTTTTGTCCTCCGGCGGAGCGATTCTGCTGGGGAACTTCCCTCCCGGAGGGGGAAATCATCGTCATCATCATCACTAACAACTCTCCCATCTTGGGGAGGGCAATCTCCATCAACATCTTCACCAGCACCA
The DNA here is from genome assembly GCA_963921465.1 of Triticum timopheevii. Taxonomy (NCBI): domain Eukaryota; kingdom Viridiplantae; phylum Streptophyta; class Magnoliopsida; order Poales; family Poaceae; genus Triticum; species Triticum timopheevii. Next base: position 188,938,854 of record OY997266.1, on the reverse strand, counting down.
TCTCATCTCAAACCCTAGTTCATCTCTTGTATTCAATCTTGTTACCGGAACTATAGATTGTTGTTAGGGGGTGACTAGTAGTGTTGATTACATCTTGTAGTTGATTACTATATGGTTTATTTGGTGGAAGATTATATGTTCAGATCCATTATGCATATTAATAATCCTCTGATCATGAACATGTTTTTTATTTGTGAGTAGTTACTTTCATTCTTGAGGTCACAGGATAAATCATGTTGCAAGTAATCATGTGAATTTGATATGTGTTCGATATTTTGATGGTATGTATGTTGTGATTCCCTTAGTGGTGTCATGTGAACGTCGACTACATGACACTTCACCATATTTGGGCCTAAGGAAATGCATTGTGGAGTAGTAAATAGATGGTGGGTTGCGAGAGTGATAGAAGCTTAAACCCCAATTTATGCGCTATTCTGTAAGGAACCGATTGGACCCAAAAGTTTAATGCTATGGTTAGAATTTATTCTTAATACTTTTCTCGTAGTTGCGAATGCTTGCGGGAGGGTTAATCATAAGTATGAGGTTTGTTCAAGTAAGAACAACACCTAAGCACCGGTCCACCCACATATCAAATTATCAAAGTAGCGAATACGAATCAAACCAACATGATGAAAGTGACTAGATGAAATTCCCGTGTACCCTCAGGAACACTTTGCTTTTCATAAGAGACCGCTTTGGCCTGTCCTTTGCCTCAAAAGGATTGGGCTACCTTGCTGCACTTTTGTTACTACTATCGTGACTTGCTCGTTACAAATTATCTTGCTATCAAACTACTCACTACTTACAGTTTCAGCACTTGCAGACATTGCCTTACTGAGAACTACTTGTCATTTCCTTCTGCTCCTCGTTGGGTTCGACACTCTTACCTATTGAAAAGAGCTACGATTGATCCCCTATACTTGTGGGTAATCGGGAAGCGGCTATAGCTTAGGAAGGAAGGAAGGAAGGAGGAAACAGGGGAAATGTGACTTGTGGTCGGCGAGAAAAGGGGGTGGGGAAAGGGGGGTGGGGGTAGATATTTTGGCGGTAGGCCAAAAAATTTGAAATGTGGAGGGAAACTTTGCGCGCGGTGCCGCCGGACACCATTCACTTTGAACGATTGTGTGCGTCGCAAATGGTTCTTCTGCTTTACGCGCATGGGATGAGTTTGATAATTCAAATTTTGCTGGCAATTTCCTCGGGTACGTCATTGCATAATTTAACATCGCTTGCTAATTTGGGCACACAAAAGAGCATACAGCACACAGACCACACTTACTGAATCGAACAATTTTAGTAATTAAACAGAGCCAGTTGACCTAAACATTGCTCTAACAAAAGACCAGCATTAAAAACAAAGCTTAAGTATGCATAATTTTAACAAATCCGCCGCTGCGGCGGCCTATGCATCACCGGTGTGAGATGAGATGTCGATGACTTGTCCTGGCGACATGCCGCCGTTGGTGGACTCCAAGTCCCCCTGCTGAAGTCGACCGCGTCCTCGTCCTCATCCTCGACGCCGCCCTCAAGGTTGTAGTACTCGTAGTAGTGGCTGCGCCAGAGCTCACATTGGTACTCCTCCTCCGATTCCTCGATGGAAAGACTCTTCTCTACCTCGACCTCGGCCACACGCAACTCCTCCTCTCGGCGCTCCTCGATCTCCACTGCCTCCTGCATCTCCAGCTCCTGCTCGGTGATCTCATGAGGAAGCAGGTGCTCCATGGCCACCGCCGCCTTTTCGGACGTGGGTTACATATTGGATTTCGAGGTGGCCTAGAATATCTTGGCGTGCGCGTCCTCGATCTTGGCGTGGATGACCTCAACCCAGGCTAGGGCAACATCGGCGGCACGGACGGTAGCTCGAGCGCTCTCGGCGTTTGGAGCCGCCGTCGCAGTAGCAGCTGCAGCCGTCTCGGCTGCTGCAGCTGCCCTGTCGGCTGCCGCAGACACCCTCTCGGTGGATGCGGCCTTGCTCAATGCGGGTGCAGCGGCACTCTCGGCGTAGGCGGCCGCGCTCTCGGCGCAGGCGGCGGTGCTCGAGGAGGACGCGGCCATCGTACAAGCCTTCACGAAGCGTTTCCACGGTGTCATCTTTGCAAGAGGAGGTGTGGGAATGGGGACTGGGATTTGTAGATTCGACAGTTGCCGACACTGGAGCAGATGAGCCGGCGAAGCTTAAGGAGGAAGACTTAAATAGACCCAGAAATTTCCATCGCAAACGGTTCCTAGAAAAAAATTGTGTGTGATGTTGTGGATATTTTTTATTAATTAGCTGTGAAAGACGAATTTGGAGTAAAGTGGCAACGGATGGTGTTAATGTATGAGAAAATTTGTAGTACTAATACAACTCTCATGTCAAATTTTAGAAAATTTCAGGGGTCATTTGACCTTTTAAGACATTTAAGTGATTTTCTAGTCATTTAATGATTGTAATTGAAATTTGAATATATGTACATGCAACAGCTAACCATAGCAGTTTGAAAAGTCATATTTTGTGTACTTGTCTGCGATTTAATTCCATGTGCAGTAAATTGGAAGGAATTTTCAAACATATTGGTCTAACGGCTATGACACAATTAAGCATGGAGTGCCATGGCATTTAAATTCCAAAAAATTAAAAAAAAAAGATCAGAAACACATGAAACCTTGCTCGTCACAAACCAAAGCAACTCACTAGAAGGCCCGTGGTTCCAAGAGGGAACAATGCATATTTGATGACGAACGGGAGATAGCTTCCCCTTACGGCCTTCAATTTTTTTTCTACATTTAACGTGCACTAATACAACTGTTAAGTGAAAATTTGGAAAATTTCAGGGGTCATTTGACCTTTGAAAGACATTTAAGTGATTTTCTAGCCATTTAATGACCGCAATTCAAATTTGTACTACATGTACATGCAGCAGCTAATCATAACAGATTGAAAAATCATATTTGTGTACTTATGTGCGAGTTAATTCCATGTGCAGTAAATTAGAAGGAACTTTTAAACATATTGGTCTCACGAGATGGACACATGCATGGAGTGCCAAGGCATTTTAATTCCAAAAAATAAAAAATGATCAAAAAACATGAAACCTTGCTTGATGTATTGTCATGCCACCAAGATGATGTGGTAAAAAAATTGGACTGTTCGACGAAAGTTTGGACACACACCCCTCACAAACCGAAGCAACTCACTAGAAGATTCGTGGTTCCGAGAGGGAACAATGCATGTTTGATGACGAACAGGAGATAGCTTCCTCTTATGGCTTTCAAATTTTTTCTGTGTTTAACATGCACTAATACAACTGTCATGTGAAAATTTGGAAAATTTCAGGGGTCATTTGACCTTTGAAAGACATTTAAGTGATTTTCTAGCCATTTAATGACCGTAATTCAAATTTGAACTACATGTACATGCAATAGCAAACCATAACGGATTGAAAAATCATATTTGTGTACTTGTGTGCAAGTTAATTCCATGTGCAGTAAATTAGAAGGAATTTTCAAACATATTAGGACAGACACCCCTAACAAACCGAAGCAACTCACTAGAAGGCTCGTGGTTCCGAGATGGAACAATGCATGTTTGATGACGAACGTACGGGAGATTGCTTCCTCTTATGGCCTTCAAATTTTTTTCTATGTTTAACATGCACTAATACAACTGTCATGTGAAAATTAGGAAAAATTTCAGGGGTCATTTGACCTTTTAAAGACAATTAAGTGATGTTCTAGCCATTTAATGACCGTAAATCAAATTTGAACTACATCTACATGCACTACTGCAGGATGCTGCTAACGCGACACTACGATCAGAGACCCTTCGACGAAACTGTGTGCGATGCAATAATCGCAAATGATGGTGTAAAAACCGTTTAAAAGGTGCAAAACATTTGCAATGGCGAAGCCATCAAACACAGTTCAGATTTTAGTTGCGTGTGCGATGTGGGGCACACGGTTAATCCAATCGAACTGTTTGCGATTAGACAGAACAACAAAAACGGGCAGCCATATCAATGTGTGTGCGATATATACGGCATACAGTTCGCTCCGATGAACTATTTGCTATTAGGGAAAGAAACAGAAACAGTCAGCCAGATCATGTAATTAAGCAAAGGGATCGCACATGTTTCCTATTAGGAAAAGCAACAGAAATGGTCAGCCAGAAACGGTCAGCTCCGATGAACTTATAAATTGACGGATGGAGTACTAGTTACAGTGATGCATATAATTAAGCAAAGGGATCGCACATGTCTGTATTGACTGGAACGAGAAGGCAATAGCACAATAAGAATTAAGGCCACAATGATGTGATCGTAGTGGTGGTTACAGGAGGCAAGAAGAAAGATGCATCCATCAACGTATGACCTCCTCCAACTCAACTCAGTGCGCCGGGCCACTGACCGGCGGCTAAGGAGCGGCGGCTTTTGTGGCGAGGTCAAGGTGCTTCTCAGCAAAGGCATCCAAGGCTTCCAGCCGGTTGAGGAAGGCCAACGTCGTAGCGTCCTCACTGGCCTTGTAGATACTTATGTACATGATTCGCTCGTACACGTGGATGTGTAGGTCGACGAATTCTTGCAGGGCGAGGCGCCTCATGGCGAGCGCGACCTGCAGGTGGACATTCTTCGTGGCGTCGACGGGCAGTCGCAGGGCCACCAGTGCTTGAAAGAGGTTCCGACCATGGAGGCCAATTAGGGTGGCAGGCAATGAGGAGCCCGGGCGCGCGGGCTGGAGGAGTACGGCGATGTCGTCCGCGAGTTTCTTAACGACGGTGGACTTGTTGGTGGTGGCAACAATCATCTAGTCATACTAAGAGTCATAGCTGGCATCGACGACGGCCATCCACCAGCCAGTCACCAACACCGTCTTGAGACGATCCTCGGTGCCATGCCACAGGCCGGCGTCGTGGACCATCTGGCACAGCCGCTGGCCGCTCGCGCGCATCGCCGCTCACCTTTATATGAGTGCAAACTGCGTTGCATTCAAATCGTGCTGCCTCTTTTCTAGGTCCTCCTCCCATTACATCCCTCATGCATTCACACGAAGCTAATTGAAGGAGGATGCATCATTGGCCGTTCAACATTTCGGGAACCGCTGCCCTCTCCCTCGTCTGCATTAAAGTCATATCGGGAACTGCACCGCCCACTGTCAAATCGAATAGTACTGCGTCGCTCGCTGCACGCCCGGCTGAACATGCCTCCTCGCCTCCATCTATGCTTAATTACTGATTTTAGTTGCAAAAAATAGATCATATTTTGACAAATCCCATTGTTACAAGATTGACAAATCCAATTGTTGCGTTCAAGAGATGCACAAATCCTGCTCTCACTTTGCATATGGGTGTTCTATCTGAAACGTTTGCGATCAAGAGCCATTAAAACCTATAGCCGTTAAAAACCAAGACACATGGCGTCACGTGAATGGTTAACAGAACGCACACGGTTTGAATTATACAAACATTTGAGATATTAAAGTGGCAGCTATTTTTCCAAAATGCCTTTGTTGGTTGTTATTCGAGTGCGTCTTCTCTCAAAATGGACACGAGAAATACCACCGCATCTCAGGAACCATTCCATGATAGCATGCCAAGTTTCATGAATTTCAAACGACTTTTGGATTTACTAGAATTTAAAAACTACGGTTCACTCGGATGAACTGTTTGTGATTAAGCAACACAAAAGAAATAGTCAGCAAGATCAAAGATGTATGCGATATACGGCATGCGGTTCACTCGGATGAACTATTTGCGTTGAGACATGAGAACAGAAACGGTTCAAATGAACAAGATGATAAGTGCATTTCATATATATAATTTGGCACTCAAATTTAGCATCTATCTTGATATATTCATCCATTCTTGCTATGAATTATGATATATATGAATGAAAATCATATAAAAGATCATTTACTCGTTACTTGTTTCTTTTGCAGAAAAGTGCGATGAGGCACTATAATCGTCAAGAGTCCATCCATGTGGCTATTGAGAAGAGAGAAGGGCAGGAAAGAAGTGAAGAAAGGGACATGAGCATCAAGGAAAGAAGAAACCGGGGGCCAAAACTTAAGATGGAGGGGATCTACTTGGAAAGAAAGAAGGAAAGGAGAAGGGCCAAATCAGAAAAGTGGCTGACTAGAGGAGGGGTCAAAATCCCTAGCAGCAGCCCCAATCCCCTTTGGGCCGCCACCAGCGCCCACCTTGCGTGCCCCCGCTGCTTCTTCTTTCTCTTCCCCTGTTGCTGCTTCTTCTCTCAATCTCGCTGCTGCTCTCTTCTCCCTAAAACTGCTACTGCTCCTCCTCACATCTCTGCTGCTGCTCTTCTTCTTAACCCCAGCCGCAGCTCTCTTCTTCTCTCTCAAACTTGTTGCTGCTTCTCCCTTCTCCAACCTCCTGCTGCTGCCTCCTTCTCTTGCCCTGCTGCTCTTCCTCCCCCTCCTTCTTTCTCTAATCTCGTGTTGCCATCTCTCTTTCTCCTTCTCTTCTCTGAATTTTCTGTAGTTTGAGACGTGTAATCTGTAACATTCAGATTCTAAGAGTACTTGCTTCTTGTACTAGTTACTTCTACTATCTATTTTTAGTTGTTCAATACTACTCTATTGATCTAATTTGTTTACTTGTGTAACCTGAATCATGGTGTAGTACCCTGTTCGTATATGTGTGCTTATGTGTGTTCTGTAGTCCCTGTGTTAATTACGTTCGTGTGAAAATATATATGTTTTTGTTGTGATATATTTCTGTCCCTGTCGTACTAGCGTGTTCCTACCTTGTGCCTCATACTTACTAGTTATATATACATTCCATATCTGTGGTCTTGTCTTGTTAATTCCCCTTGTTGAGGACGTCCGTTCTCAAGTGATATGAAAACACCAAAAAGAGAGCGAGTTTCAATCTTAATCTCCTCGTGTCGTTTGCCATTTTATTTGTCATCATTCTAGATTTATATTTTCTTGCGATCATCACCCTAATTGTGTCACCTAGATTTAGCCGAGCATAGTCGTCGACGCCTAGTCCCTGTGGAGAATACGACATCCGTAGTTTGGGGCCTAAAAACCCCACTATACTTGCAATCGATCATTTTAGTTCCCCCACACTTAAATCTTTACTTGTCCTCAAGTAAAGGCATATGACAAGAGCAAGATAGTGAATAGTGAGCTGACTAGAGAATGCCAAGTGAAGTAGATCTCTAAACAATGCATGCTTTGGCTTAACTAGTGCAAATCAATGGTCAAGAGTGCTACAAAGCAATAGGATATTAGTAGACTCAATCATTTTAAACTTTTACAATGATAAAAGTGGATCAACAAGTTCAAATGATGATTGTGCCAAAGGTTCCTAAAGAGAGCATGATCCCGAGCACAAAAAAGAACATAAACTTGTGATCAGATCACTTATTTACAGAAGTAAAGCAATGATAATATTATATCAATCTCACCAAAGGAACATACCACCTATCCTGAGAACATGGTATAGACCTGGCTCGACCAATTATTAGTTTTTTTGTTTGTCTCCCCAAAGGAACATACCACCGATCCCGAGAACATGGTATACACCTGGTTCGATAATTAAATTTTTTATTATTAATTACTGCCCAAGCTAACCCGATTTCACATGCCACCGATCCGGGAACATGACAAGCTACTGTAGGTAGTCAGACTTATTATTTATTCGTTATTACTTAACTTAAATGAACAACGCATAAGCACAAAAACAGGAATCACCACTTCTCCATGTCTGGTTCACATGCTATCGATCCAGGGAACATAGCACACTAGTCCATAGTTGTTAGGTGATTGCTCTCAATGGGAACACACTTGGCACAAATTCAGCATCTAAACATGGTGATCTAAGTGTATCATAGTAAATGCAGAAAATGATTAAGTTTTCTAGTGTACTAGGGATTTGAGCACTCAAAACTAATAGCTTTCAATGCTTTCAGCAAAGCAAGCATTGTGTAGATCACTAGTTCACAAGGCATTCAACACTCACTTCACATATTCTCATCAATCCTATGTCGAAGATAAAATTCAGTGGGACGATATTTAAGAAATTGCTCAAGCGACCCAAATAGCAGTTGATTACATCATGTATAATGTATGATGGTTTCAAAATGGGTCATGAAACAGCTCACCGGGCTTTGATGTAGCACTCACTCGATCATCTCACATCCTCTTGCATTGTGACTCCTCTCCTTTTGCTTCCCTATCCTCATGCCTGCTCCAGCTTCTCTCTTCATGTGTGCTCCTTGCTTCTCCTCATCCCCATGCCATGGGTCCACCGGGGTCCCAGGGAATGTCATCTCGAACTTGGTCAGCTTGTAGTGGATCGTGCACAAGCAACAACCTGAAAGAGCACTCAATGAAAGAGACAATGCAAGTGGTAGAGATAATACCCTCCAAGTCATCAATTGAGTATCCAATTATATAAGCATAACTATAAAGCACGTGTTTAGAATGGCAGAAATCAGCAAGGTCAATACTCACATGAGGATGACATTTTTCATTAAGCTCAAGACTAGCATAAGAATGATATGTTTCATTAAGCATAGGTCTAGCACGAGGAAAGTAACTGTGATCATCACTAATGTGAGTAATATCACTAACAGGGTATATATGATCATATCCAAGCAAATACCTTTTCAAATCTACTTTAACAAATGGCATCATGCAATGCAAGATAGTAGCAAACAATTCATATGGACGCATGTCATCAAGAGGATTAGATAAACCTGCTACATCACGCTCTTGTATGGCGATGGGCAAATGAATTTCTGGTTCTTCATCTTCAACTACATGAGCTTCTTTTACTTCCTCGGGAGGGATAGACATTGGATCTTCTACTTGATCACTTGTGTAGCCGAGCTTTGGATCATCTTGTTCCTTGTCTTCGAGTACATCTTCTTCAATCTGAGGTATCTCTTCCTCTAGACTCTCGCTATCTTGCTCAGCTGAATGTGAGGATGTTGGAACCTCACATGTATCAAGGGATATCCCAGCAACACTCAGCTCAAGCTGTGAAGAAATAGTGCTACAAGCGTTGATGTTCTTCTCAATCTTCCTTCTTCCAATAGCTCTTTTCCACTCTTGATCTTCTTCATTTCCTCTAGTATAACCTTCCTGATAGGATCATCTTTAGCACTCCCAAGTGAACTCAAGACTCAAGAGTGTGAGCTTGTCTATGTCATCGAACTCATCTTGTGTGGGTACTTGCACATGAGATTGCACTAATGACTCATCAGGTGCTGGAGTTGTCGGTTGACCAAATGGAGGACCATTTAACTCCATTGGACACATCTCCTGGTATTGAGGTATATGAGTAGGAGGTGAATAAAACTGTTGTGGTGCATGGTTGTGGCTCTCCTCTTCATACCTAAATCCCTGCATATGATTACTAGAAGCAAACGGTAAGATCTCAGGGTTGTTGCTCCTATATGACATATTATGGTTTCCAGGCCACCCATATGAGTAATTGTTTTGGTATGAGCTATGCTCTTGAGCGAAGCTCATGCCAAAACAATCTGGAGGGTGAGAGTAGCCACACTGACATTCAGCGGGCAAATAGCCCTGAAATCCACAAGTATGGCAGGTAGGAGCAACATAAGGATGGCCTCCGGAATAAGGATCATAAGAACTAGGCCTATCCTCAAAAACTACTTCTCGCTGCCGAGCTAAATCATCTAATTGATGAGAAATCTTACTTATCAATTCTTGAATACTTTCCGTGCTGTTTGTAGTGTTCCTCGCATAAGCCTGATGATCTGAATAGAATGCCATTCCCGAGAGGATAATCCAACCTGCAAAAAAGGAAAAGAAGACAAAAAGATACTAACTAGAACAGGGGTTGGTGGCTAGAGATATATCACAAATATATGTCACAAAATGAAAACAAGAAAAACCTAGTCTATAGCCTAACACGGTCGCACGATGCTAGTCCCAGGCAACGGCGCCAAAATGATCGATTGTAAGTATAGCGGGGTTTTTAGGCCCCAAACTACGGATGTCGTGTTCTCCACAGGGACTAGGCGTCGACGACCATGCTCGGCTAAATCTAGGTGACACAATTAGGGTGATGATCGCAAGAAAATATAAATCTAGAATGATGGCAAATAAAATGACAAACGGCACGAGGAGATTAAGATTGAAACTCGCTCTCTTTTTGGTGTTTTCATATCACTTGAGAACGGACATCCTCAACAAGGGGAATTAACAAGACAAGACCACATATATGTATATATAACTAGCAAGTATGAGGCACAAGGTAGGAACACGCTAGTACGACAAGGACAGAAATATATCACAACAAAAACATATATATTTTCACACGAACGTAATTAACACAGGGACTACAGAACACACATAAGCACACATATACGAACAGGGTACTACACCATGATTCAGGTTACACAAGTAAACAAATTATACAAGCCACTTGACTAGTATCACAGATCAACAGAGTAGTATTGAACAACTAAAAATAGATAGCAGAAGTAACTAGTACAGGAAGCAAGTAGTCTTAGAATCTGAATGTTACAGACTACACGTCTCAAACTACAGAAAATTCAGAGAAGAGAAGGAGAAAGAGAGATGGCAGCGGGAGATTAGAGAAAGAAGAAGCAGCAAACAGCGGAAGGAGGGGGAGGAAGAGCAGCAGGGCAAGAGAAGGAGGCAGCAGGAGGAGGTTGGAGAAGGGAGAAGCAGCAACAAGTTAAGAAGAGAGCTGCGGCTGGGGTTAAGAAGAGGAGCAGCAGCAGGGACGTGAGGAGAAGGAGCAGTAGCAGTTTTAGGGAGAAGAGAGCAGCAGCGAGATTGAGAGAAGAAGCAGCAGCAGGGGAAGAGAAAGAAGAAGAAGCAGCGGGGGAAGGAGCAGCAGCAAGACGGAGGAGAGGAGGCAACAGCAGCAAGGGGAAGAAGAAGAGCAGCAGGAGAAGAGGCAGCAGGAGGGGCGCGCAAGGTGGGCGCTGGTGGCGGCGCTGGTGGAGGTACTAGGCGGCGCGGGGAGATGGCGGCGCAGGTGGTTGGCTGGTCGTGCGCGCGAGCTGGTGGTGGTGGCGCTACTGGTGGAGTGGATATGGTGGTGTGGTGCTGGAGGTGGTTATGCTCGTGGATGGATGGGTGGCAGAGGCGCACCACCACGCCGGCCTGGCCCTGGCGGCGGCCGGAGGTGGAGAAGGAGGTGTGAGGGAGAGAGATGAGTAGCCAGGCCCAAAGGGGATCGGGGCTGCTGCTAGGGATTTTGACCCCTCCTCTAGCCTGCCACTTTTCTGATTTGGCCCTTCTCCTTTCCTTCTTTCTTCCCAAGTAGATCCCCTCCATCTTAAGTTTTGGCCCCCGGTTTCTTCTTTCCTTGATGCTCATGTCCCTCTCTTCACTTCTTTCCTATCATTCTCTCTTCTCAATAGCCACATGGATGGACTCTTGACGATTATAGTGCCTCATCGCACTTTTCTGCAAAAAAACAAGTAACGAGTAAATGATCTTTTATATGATTTTCATTCAAATATATCACAATGCATAGCAAGAATGGATGAATATATCACGATAGATGCTAAATTTGAGTGCCAAATTATATATATGAAATGCACTTATCACAAGATGTGTGTGATAAGAGGCAAACATGTCTGTAATCAGAAACGTGTGCGAAGTATGATAAGAACACAGACGATTACTGCTAACAAGCCGTGTGTGTTGTGAGCAAACGATTGCTGGTATACAATTGTGAGTGATTGATGAAAACATCACCGACGGGTTCCATTGTTTAGTCCGTGTGCGATGTGATTTTCTTTGTCCATACACCATCTACACTTTGTCTACAAAGCATCAACATATATACTTAAAAAGATAGCATTGCATAACCAAATTAAGCATACAATTACACAAGTAACTACACCATAACATTTTCACACACCAAAAAAAGCAATTACATGCATACTAAAGTAGGAGAAATGAGGATCTAATCATCTACTTATTGTTGCGACGATGTTTGCCATTGCTCTGTTTCCGGCTGGATCCCTGGCCGTTTTGGGGAAGGAGGCACTTCCTCATGTCAACGATCTGCCTGTACATGTCGTAGCTCGTGTACGCCTCCTTGGTCGCGTACACGATGTGAGCTTTCTCGAGTTTCTTCATCCAGGGCGAGTACCAGGCACGCTTGTCCTTGTTGCACGAATCCTTCATGTCTCTGTAGTAGGGGTCGATGATGGCCTCGGCGAGGTGAACCAGTGAGTCCTTCTCATGCTCCTTGCTGCCCCAGATCTTGTATTAGTCCTGGATGTCGACAAGATTCTGGCAGGTGATGCCCGAACTCTCGAGCGCCTTTACATCGTTGGTGATGTCCACCGTAGCTAACATGTAGTGGGGGTTGTTGACAAACCTGGCGAAACGCTCGCAAGGCCTTGTGCCCAGGCAGTAGTGGTAGAAGAGGACGTGGTGGCGCATGCACATCTGGGTGACGGCGACCTTGGGACGAGACCCGACACGAGCGCGGGTGTACTCGACGTCGAACCCGACCACCTTGTACTTCTCCTCGGCAAGCAACAACTCCATGATGTGGATGGAGTGCTCCACCCAGGCTGGATCATTTGTGTACACCACCGAGAGGTCCCTGAACCTTCTGTGGGTGTCCACCATGGCACGCATGGTGAACTGCTGCTCGTCATCGGCAGCCGCTCGGAGCGCCATTGGAGCCGCGTAGGATACCCTCTAAGAATTTCTCGTGGTGGGTGTGCATATTGAAATGGTGGGGCGCGATTGAAAGGTTGAAGAGATACAAGGGTAGGTTAAATGGCCGCTGTAATAAATGGGGGCCGGCCGGCCTGTAATCGTCACGTCTTGTCACGGCGTTCATAACAGAGGATTCCAGAATCCAGTGCACGCTTGACAACACCGCACCCCAGGCATGGGCTTGAAGAGGCGCCAAATGTATTATCGGTGAGCCTGTTCCCGCACTACCGCGCTGTTTACCGCGCAAGCTTCCCGCCCGGCTAGTTTGTCCAAGCGTCGGCTAGAAGAGTGACAAATCATGGGCGTTTATTGGCAAAAAGCTTTGTAAAAACGAAGTGTGTGGAATGACTTCGGTCATAAGTTTACCCTTGGGTGATGGGGTCAAAGTTACACAGAAGGGTGATGACGATGGACACTCGAGTGCGATAATTAATTCTGCGCTCTATAGTGCACACGATGGAAGAAACCAACTGTGTGCAATAATGTCGAAGATCGCAGTCGAGTTAGCTATACAGATCGTGTGCTGTGAGATCGACAAGGTAAACTGATTCGAGAATGGTTAATAAAATCTAATACCATTGCATATTAAGGTCAAAATAGTGCTAGAAATATACGAGTCTCATACGATGCCAATTCAACGATTGTACCATAAAAGCTCGAAATGTTACAAGGTTCAAATTCCAGAGTTATATGGCTCAAAGTCGAAGATTACAAGGTTCAAACTGATATTAGAAATGAAATTCAGCTCATCAGCTTTAAACGCTCACGCTGATGCGCTGAACATGGATATCAGAGAGGTTCAAACTAATATCACCGCTTCTAAGTCTGGCTTCGAAACCTCACAATTTTTGCAAAGGGGTCAGCCACTGACAAGTCATGTATGGGGTTGACCCAATGACTTCCGATTACTCTGTCATCTGAAGTTCCAAAATGAAATTCAGCATTTTTGGAGCCTACTCCATTTTGCCACAGGCGCCGACGCTGATCAACAGACCATTCATTTTTGCGAAATAAATGTAGGGCAAACCTCATTTCCTTCAGCACCCTTGCTTTGAGAACAAAGAACCTGGCGAATATAATCTCTGGTAAGGTCCCTCGGTAGGAGTTCAAAGTAATTTCTGAGAGATGCAAATCTAGGCATTCGACGTGATTGTTGTATTGTATCACATTATCCACCACTGGGCCTAATCTTATCTACAAAAGAAGAAAACGTGTTAGTGCCTACATGCAGTATTGAACATTACTACAGGCCTAGCTATTTGGTTTGCAAGATTTGTAAAATGCACTAACATGCCATCTTCGATCTGACATGATTAACATGGGCATTTGATTACATTCTACAAAAATGTAGTCTTCTTCACAAGAGGTTGGAGAGCAACCAATATAGGGGGGCATGTATGTCCTGAAATCCTCCAAAAGAACCTTTAGAAATCATAGTACATTGTCATTATAAACTTGGAAAAAGGTGTCACAAATTGAACTCCCTTATGGTTAACATTTAATAGGAAAGGAACATCACCTCGATATATAGCTTCTCCAGGCACGGAAAGCATCTCAGGAAACTGACAACTTGCTCTAGGTCGGGCCCGATAGATTCTAGTGCCAAGACCTTCACTGTGCGCAGTTTTGGGGTCAAGCTTGTCGGAATCATATTCTGAATGACAGACGAACAAACATCTTAAAAATTAGAAATAATGTTAATTTATAGAAGGAGAGGTAGAAGGCGTTTGTTGTACCTGAACGGGTGTGGATCCAATAACAAGTTCAGAGTATTTGTCAGACAAGTAGCCCACCACTGTCAATTTCGGCGCAGAAATGACATTGATTCTTGTTGGACCTTCTTGATCAACTACAAGTAATCTCTCAAGTGCAGGTGTGTCCTGGATGACCATACCATGGTCCACCTTTTGTGATGTCTTCCTGCCGCACCAGCAACACACATAAATAGTACGGAGAGTCATGGAGGTGATGTGGAAGGTACTCAACCCATTGATCGCCTGAAGACGAAGGTACTCGAGTGTAGTACAGCCACAGAGCAATCGCTCCATGTCACCCTTTGAGAGGCAGACGGTGACGATCTCGAGGTGCTTCAGTCGTGGTAGAATAAGAGCGGGCGCGTCATTAAGGGGCGGGAAATGGCAGTTCCTGAACTTGGCGACGCGCAGCGTGGGCGCGAGGCGTAGTGCGGACGTTGGCAGGGAACGCATATGCCCATCATCAAAAGTGAGCTCCTCGAGCTGATCTAGGGCGGGGGATCAAAACCAGTCATCAAGCTTGGCTCGATCCTTGTCGTTGGAACAGAACCTGCCCATTTTAAGGCCTTTGGTTGGGCCAAGGTGACTGCCGAGGATCTTGGAGAACGCATCCAAGCTTTTGCGATAGCCATGGCAGAGCTCGTGGGTGTCAATGAGGTCAAGAGGGCTGGAGTTCCATGGGGGCGCCACCACCGGGAAAAGAGGGTTGTCTGCGCCCCATATTTGATTGGGAGGAGGGAGATGATGACTCTCAACATATCATTGGGGAGGCTGCTGATTAAGTCTAGGACTACTGGGGTCGCTTGCGGTTCTAGCTCGCCCCGCCTCCGCTTGTTGGCAGCCCCGTTCTCCACCTCTGGAGTCTCCTTGTCAGCAGCGCTTTCTGATAGAAATGGGAGTACAGGGAATATTTAGTTAAAACAGGGCAATAGAAAAGCGTATTGGTAACTAGAAGTTATTAGTTAGGAATATAGTAAGATAAGGGAATAACAATTGGTTGCTTAAATACTACACAATTCATTTGACATTGTTGGGTAAGTCAACATATGCAGATAGTTGAAAAGAAAACTTACTTCGAACAAAGTCTGGACGGATGATTTTGTCGGGGAAGTTAGCATATATCTCAGGCCCTTATATGTGCAGTGCAATTTTAGTGCCAGCTTTCAGTACATAAAACTTTGCAATTTCATTCCAAAAGCTAGTGCCAAAATATGAGTCACCACGTTCATCAAGTCTTACAGTAGCAACGATTGTAAATCCATGGTTTGTGTGCAGTATGACATTCGTGGAGCCTTGATGTTTGTAAAGGGAAAAATTGTGCACTACATAATCTGTTGCATAGCGAGGGATGTCCAGCAGAAAATTGTAGGATTGTTAAGGAAAATATGGTAACATGCAAATATGGGCCCAAATTGAAAGAACTATACAACAGTTGAAATCGAAGGACAAAAGTCTATAATTAAACAGATAGGGTAAACATGATGTCATGGAAATATGATAGTAATCGAAAGAACAATACATCATTAATTTACCTAATATAGAAAGAAGAGGGGGAAATCCCCTTTTGACGTATATGGTGCATGTGGCACCTTTTATCCAAATGTAGCAATATTTAGAATATGTTCAGGAAAGTAGGCCATGCCAACCGATTTAGGGTGAGATTGAACTTACCGCGCGCGTCCTCAAGTTATCTGGTATGATGAGATGGAATCTCTGGTAGTGGTCGCCAAATTCTGAAGTGTCGGCGCACTATACATTCTATGAATGAAAGAAAACCCTCAAATCAGCTCGAATAAAAATGAATTCATGGAGATTCCCGCCGGGTGATTAAAGGAGGCAGATGATCTGCGATAAGAGATAAGATAATATCTCATTAAATTAGTTACCTTGTCGTCCATGAGAAAGAACCCTCAGTACGGAAGATTTCCTGACCGAACGGAGCTGGGTCGACCGCGAGCAGCGTCGAGAAAGTCGATGTCGATAGGCGGCGACAAGCGGAAGTGGCGAAATGCGGTGGGCTTTGCTGGCAGCATGGCGGCGGCGGCAGGCGTTGAGCTAAGTGTTTACCGCCGCGATAGGTTGTGTCATGGCATAGACGCGGAGGTGCTTGTGCAGGTGTGAATGGGGAACGTACCAGAGGGGCCGAGGGGGTGGCGGGCGGGGTGAGGGTTTTTGTGACGTGGACATGGTGACGGTTTTCTTTTTTTCTTTTTTGAATTGGGTGGTGAGGGTTTTGTGTCCCATAAGAATTTTGGGGGCGACGGTTTGCTAGAGCGAACCGTGTGTGGTTGAGGCAGCAGGCAAAATGATAGTCATTGCACATGGTTCCAATTTTGGGCACAGTGTGTGATTGACGTACTACCTCCGTCCTGGTTTATTGGTCCCCCGTTTTTACCAAAATTTGGCAAAATATTTAACATACACAGACATAGATAATAAGCGTACACGTACATAAGCATAGTTCAACCATAAGTACATAGTTCAACCATCATTAAGCATACTCAAGCGTACATAGTTCGATCCATCCCACATCTCATCTCACATGCGGCCGACACGATCCTGAAGCTGCTCTAGGTACTCGGCGTATGTGTCGTGCGCCACCCTGCGAGAATACTTCTGCTTGAAGGATCCAACGGCCCGTCCTCTTGCATGCGCCAGAACACTTAGATACGCGTCATGAATCTTGACGTTGCAAAATGGGCATCCATAGCCGTCGTTCCAGGTCCTAATATGCTTGTTATGCATTCCCGCATAAAGCTCCCTCAGGATTCGCCTCTTGTACCTCCTCTGGGCATCTTCATCCTCATTGTCCACATCGTCAGACATCACCTATACAAATAGTAAAACAAATTTGGCATCAAATCACTAATTACATGCCGTGAAGTAGGATTAGGAATTTATGGCTATTTATTTATACATATCCAGAGATTATGGTTCGATTTTTAAGCACAATCGTCTATGTACAGACCAATCTTGAAGAAAATAATGGCACAAACATATGTAGGTCATTCAAAATCAATTGTCAAGTCCTGGCTAGGAATTATTAGCACGAGCACTAACCCTAGTCGGATTACTAACAGAAATCATTTGCACAGATGAAATAACTAATCACTTATCACCTGTACCATTCAAACAATCAATACACTACACGGATCTAACGAAACTTACTCAGATTTCATGGATTGGGAGAACATAACCACAGGATTTCTATTCCAAAAAGGGGGAGGCAGGAGTAACCAGAGAAACCCTATGATCTATTTGATACATAAATGGGTATAGATGACTAACCAGTTGTCTGTTGTCGTCGGAGTCATCGCCGGAGTGGTCGTCGAAGTCATCGCTGGAGTGGTCGTCGGTGTCGGTGTGGAACTCCACCTCCGATTGTGGAAGCTCGACACCGTCGACGACATCAGGGTGCAGCGATAACTCGCCGGCGGTGACGACAACCTCTGTATCCATCTCCACGCTGTGCTCCGGTGCTTTAGCAGCCCCGGCGTCGCCACTCCCTCCGATGGGGCGCTTCGGCGGCATCCTCGTACACTGACGGCTTTGAGGACTGAGAGCGGCATCGAGGATGCAAGCGGAGATAAAGGATTGTGTGTGCGTAGCGAGGATGGGGGTGCGGCCGCTCGGGCGCACCATTAATATGGAGTAGTGGGAGTTGTGGGAGAGAGGCGGGTGGTGGTCAAACCGATGGCTCGCCTCCCGGTGAGCCTGCGCACCGGACTGCTGGCATGCCTACCAAAGTTTCACATAGCTACTCACACGCCTCTCGATGACACTGCACAGCGAGCACGCCTCTGTCAATTCACACACCTACACGCACGCCTCCCTGTCTGCCTGTGCGGCGGACTGGTCGCATGCGTCCCATCAACTCACGCCTGCTCACATGCTACACGAGTCACGCGGTGGCACGTATATTGTTTTTCTATTTGGATGATTAATGTTGCCGCTTTATTGCTTAACCGAAGCATGGCATGTATCCATTGTTGGTCTAAAGCTCACGGTTCAAATAAATAATTTGTTTGGGATATTGGTTCTCAATTATTAATAATCTCCCGTCTATAATTAGATAAAGATTACATCAAAACTGGTCACAAATTTGACAAAAAACGTACAATGCCACTTTGTATTGGTGTCCATATGACAACACGATAAGTTTAATGAACTTCAAATAAGTTTTGGATTTACTAGAATTTAAAATGAAGATTCTCAATGTTTGAAATTTGTTGCACGGGGAGTAAACATGCACCCAGTGAGACACATGTGTTTTTGCAATCCATTTAGGTGCACTGTCACGTGTGCGTGTAGCTCAAATTTGATTTTTGCACATTATACCCATAGAAAATCAATCAATCAATGTACTAAAACGTCTTAATGATCTCTGTGATATTTTTGAAATTAAAACGTCCCTCCTTTGGTAACATGTATGTTCACCACGGGATAATTAATTTAACATGCATCGTAGTTGCGGTGGATTCGCGGTGTGTGTGTGTGTGTGTGCATCTTGGGGTGGCGGGTGGCTTACAGTACACTACGAGTTGTGAGCCATCGTGTGGGTTAGCCGTTTTGTTAGGCAGGCTGGTGCCACATCAGAGTCGTGAAATCATTATTTAAAACATTACACAACCCTTTCCTACATAAATGTTTTGGCCACATGCAATCGATGGTTGTCCTGCACAACACTCGATACTCGCGTGTGATGCTTTCTGTGGGCCCGCGAGGTCGTCGTCCATCACTTTGACAAACAGACGGCAGTGAGGTTAATTTGACCAGCAAGGTAGAATCTTTTTTGTTTGTGTTATGGTGGTATATAGTACGCGTCGAAGAGGTGGGAGGGGACTAGTGTCAGGACCCCGATCCTAAGTCACACCGATCTAGCATGTAACACCTCATATCACTTTGCGGCCTCACGCACGGTATTCCCACGGGTGTCGCCTTAGCATGCCCGGGACCGTTTGCGCCTTTTGGCACATGTATATGATAGTGTCGCTAGCATCCATATGACAGAGAACCCGGGCTGACATGGCTAGTCGTGAACCCAAAGTGGCACTAACTTACAGGGACAGGCATACATGACCCAGCATCGAACGTGTTGGTCATCAGCGAGTGAATCCGGGCTGTAGCAACTGGGCTAGCAGGACTCCAGTAAACCGGGCTGTAGCAGGCTAACAGGACTCCGGTAGACACCACGTGACATTTCCCCGAAGGGACAGACACAGGAACAGAGAAGGACACATGCCGGCCAGCCTAAGTGTTTCGGAGCAGTAGCAAGCTACCAGGGCTCAATGGAAGCACTAGGAGACATTTCCCGGTAAGAGAGGCTACTAAGGATAAACAACTAGATAGTCAGATCCCACACATAGCAATACACATTACACGTACGCATAACATGCAAGTATGTGTTGTACAACATGGCATCACAACATAACTCAACAACTCATATAGATAAAGGCTAAGAAGAGCCATCATAGCATTTATTACAAACAGGGGTCACATGACCCAACATTCAGAGCAGACAAGCAACAAGCGGAAGCATTACATGTCTGAGTACAGACATCTACAAATGAAAAAGGTTAAAGAGCCTGACTATCTGCAACGTCCGATCAAGATCGTAGCTGAGGTACAAGCTACTTGTCGAAGTCCACGAGAACACTAGTAAGACCGAAGTCTCCGCTGCAAAAACATAAATAAAGCAACATGAGTACAAAGGTACTCAACAAGACTTACATCAGATCCTATCATACATGCATTTGTATCAATAAGGTAATGTGGGGTTTAGTTGCAGCAAGCCAGCTTTGACTCTGTGGCTATCCTGTTCTACGACTACCAGAACTTCTTTGAGGTGATATGGCGCACACGAGTCCACTAATCACCACACAATACACTACTATGGATTCATCCCCGTCTCCCTACGAGAAGGCCATCCATAGCACTCACACTTGTCTTGAGCATTTTATAGTATCCACTTCAAGTTGTCTATGTACCATGTAAGCATCCAAGAAGTCCATAACCGCGGACCCGGCTATTCGAATAGATCATGTTAACCCTGCAGGGGTGTACTTCTTCACACACGCTCTCGCCACTTACCGCCATGTACACGTCATGTATCTCGGCAACCTTCAAGCGGAAGCCTGGCGAGGGTGTCGGCCACAACCTGACTAACCACACAAGACTCTAGCCCAGGTTTATCGCCTATTCGGGTTCCATCCGCAAGGAGATCCGGCCGGGGTGTCGCTCACGGCCCCAAACGATGTGTGCAGGGTTCCCGAGCCCACCATCCGGGTGCCACTCGGTACACCAGGCCACGTGTGCCTAGTCTGTCCCAAGCCCACCCTGCCGGGTGTCACTTGGTAGAAAAATAGCACTACCTACAAACACCAGAAACTAGTTGCGACTCCTGGACAGAGATCAAGTTGGTTAATAAGTCAAGAGGGGCACTTAAGCATTCCAATGTGTGGTAGTAGCTAGTCATTGGACAACGTACATAGAACTCAGTGCTTAAGGACGGTTCCAGTGAGACAACTCACCATGTACTCCTACATGGCCTCTCACCGCTACCTTTACCAAATCGTGTTCACACACTTCACTCTCAGCATCAGAACATAGAGCACTGCACTCCAATTCATTCCCAATGAATCAGACCTGACACAACTCTAAGCAATAGCAGGCATGGCATGGTAGGAACACAGCATGGCTCAATCAACTCCTACACATGCTAGTGGGTTTCAACTATTTACTATGGCAATGACAGGTCATGCAGATGAATGGGTTCAACTACCGCAACACAAAGTAGCAGATGAATCGTTGTTGTCCCAATGCAATAACTGAGAGCAGGAGCGAGAGAGTAGGATTGTATCGCAATGAACAAGGGGGTTTGCTTGCCTGGTAGATCAACAAGGAAGGCACTGCTCCTCAGACAGGTACTCTGGAACGGTCTCCGGAGCAGGACCTATCGAGAAGGAACGGTGTCGACAACCAATACACAACATATGCAACAATATGATGCATGATCATGGCATGTAGATGTGATGTTGTTTGTGCTAATGCAGCTAGCATTCTATTTGGATGAAGTCCATTTGAATCAAGGATTCAAATGCAACTCCAAGTAAGCTCTTTATAAATGCCCTTTTTAGAGTTTCACTTATACAGTAGGTATAAGTTGGTTTGCCATGCATGAAACTAGTACAGATGGAAAGATTGCATTTTTCTGATAATTTTTCATCTATAAATTATTTCAATCTGAGCTACGGTTGAATTTCTACGAATTTTTGAAGTTTATATCATTTTCTGGAATTTCCTGATTTAATTTAAATCCAGAAAATGGATAACTGCGTCAGCATGACGTCATGCCTGCGTCAGCATGTCAACAGTGCTGACCAGGTCAAACCTGACGTGTGGGGTCCACACGTCAGTGAGACAGTGTTAAACAAGGGGGTTTTACTAATCTAATTAAAAGATTAGGGCGCAGGGGCCCACTGTCAGTGTCAGAGTTACCTTAAATGGTGATTAGCGCTAAGCTAATCACCTGGCCGACAGGGCCCGCATGTCAGGCCAGCGAGGTCATCGGCGGCGACCTTAGGACGCGGCGGCGTCCGCGTTACAGGCCACGGGGGCGGCGGCTAAGGGCACCGGGGCGTAGCCCGGGCTCGTCCGCATCCAGGGGAGCAGACGGGAGGCTGCGGGGGCGGCGGAGCTCGCCGGAGTGAAGCTCGCGGCGGCGGCCGGAGCACGGCTTCGAGGGGAGCGGGCTGCGGGGCACGGGGAGGCCACCCGAGGGGCTCTGCGGCACCCTCGTAGCACCACGAGCACGGTGACGCGCTTGGTTGCGGGCTGCGGTGACCAGGGCGACGGCGGCGACATGGACGGCGGCGGGAAGCTACGGCCATGGCGGGGGAAGGGGGCTACGGTGCGAGAACGGAGGAACAGGGAGAGGGAGACGGAGCAGAGGCTCACAGCGGACTCGACAGGCTTGTCAGCGAGCTCGGGGACGCGCTGAAGACGGCGGGGCGGCGAAGACGATCTCCGGTGACCGGAGATGAAGACGGCGGCGATGGCGACTCTCCAGGGCCTCCCGAGGCGCGTGGCTTGACGGAGAGGTAGCCGGCGATGTGGCGGAGCTTCTGGGCGCAGCGACAGGGCGAGAGGTGGCCGGTGGCCGCGGTGGTGCTCGTCGGCGGCGGCGGGCGCGTTCGGACGCGAGAGAGAAAGCGAGGGAGAGGAGAGGAGAGGACTGGGGGAGAGTGAGAGGGTCCGGGGGGCGTGTGGCGTCGTCTGGGCGTTCCAGGGCGACGAGGAGGATGCCAGGCAGGCAGCTGCGTGCCAGCACGCACGGCGTCGGGCACCGCTTCCCCTCTGCCTACTGGCAAGAGGAGGAAGACGGCTATGCCCCTGGTGGGCTGGGCCAAAACAGGAACGGGCCGGCCAGAGGTGCCAGGTGGCTGTAGGTAAGCGCCAAGTAAGCTTTTTCTGTTTTTGTTTCTCTTTCTATTTTCTAACATTTGTTTTGATTTAATAAAAATACTAAATCATTTTATTTTCTTATGCCAATTTTTGTAGGAACTAGTGGTATTATTCCAGAGCTCCTCAACAAATGGCATAATTTCTGGACAATATTTTATATATATAACAATATTTATCCAAAGCAAATATTTACTGCATTAATTCCAAATGCCCAAAATAAATACTTATGAGCTCCTAAAAATATTGGTTTGATTTTTATCTCTGCCCAATATTTTCAGAGAGCAACATGAACATTTGCTTGGACCTTTTTGGAGCAATTTTTATCTGGGTCATTTCCAGAGATGATTCTGAGGGTTTCACAATCCCCATTCCAAATTTAAATGGAATTTAAACATGATGCACACATGACTAGCTAGCCTTGAGCATACCAGAACTAGGGATGTGACAACTCTCCCCCACTTGAAAGAATCTCGTCCCGAGATTCAGGGGTCGACGGAAAGAAAGTGGGGTACTCCAGTCGAAGACGATCTTCTCGCTCCCAAGTAGCTTCTCTCTCGGGATGATGAGACCACTGAACCTTGAAAAACTTGATGTTATAACGTTGGGTGACACACTCTGCTTGATCAAGAATGCGAAATGGATACTCTCGATATGTGAGGTTATCTTGGAGATCAAGCGTTCGTGGTCCACTCCGCGGATAGGATCCGAGAAGCAACGCCTGAGTTGAGAGATGTGGAAGACATCATGAACTCGAGAAAGATGTGGGGGTAGTTCCAACTGGTAGGCAACCTCTCCTCGTTTAGCGAGAATGCGAAAAGGACCAATGTAACGAGGAGCCAACTTGCCCTTGATACCGAAACGATGGGTACCCCTCAAAGGAGTAACCCGAAGGTAAGCTTTGTCGCCAACTTCATAAGTCATATCCCTATGATGACGATCATACTGGCTCCTTTGACGAGACTGGGCGGTTTTCAAATTCTCACGAATGATGTGAACTTGCTCTTCTGCCTCCTGGATCATGTCCGGTCCAAAGAATTGTCTTTCACCGGTTTCTGACCAGTTCAAAGGTGTTCGACATCTTCATCCATAGAGAATCTCAAAAGGAGCTTTCTTGAGACTGGATTGATAGCTATTGTTATAAGCAAACTCGGCAAAAGGAAGACATTTCTCCCAATCCATACCGAATGAGATAACACAAGCTCTAAGCATGTCTTCGAGAATTTGGTTGACCCTTTCCACCTGACCACTCGACTGAGGGTGGAAAGCGGTACTGAAGGAAAGATGGGTTCCCATGGCAGTCTGGAAACTCTCCCAAAAATGAGAAGTGAAAAGACTACCATGGTATGAATTGATCTCTAGTGGAACACCATGAAGTGATACTATTCGAGAAATATATAAGTTAGCGAGCTGACTAGTAGTGATACTCTCTCGAACAGGTAGGAAGTGTGCCACTTTGGAGAGACGATCAATGACTACGAAGATAGCATTATTCCCTCTCTTGGTCCTGGGAAAGCCGGTGATGAAGTCCATACCAACTTTATCCCATTTCCATTCAGGAATAGCTAAAGGCTGAAGGGTGCCAGCAGGTCTTTGATGCTCTGCCTTAACGCGGCGACAAACGTCACAGTTAGCAATAAACTGAGCAATTTCTCTCTTCATCCTAGTCCACCAGAACCTCTGGCGTAGGTCCTGATACATCTTGGTACTACCGGGATGAATTGTGAGAGGAGATTCATGCGCCTCCTTAAGGATTAGTTGTCGTAGATGTTGATTCTTGGGAACCACCAAGCGGTTTTCAAAGAAAACAACACCTCGATCATTCATAGAGAAACATCCACCAACTCCCTTCTTAATGTTTCTCTTGATGCGGATAACACCCCTATCAAACTTCTGGTCAGTAATGATCTGATCCTCGAGGGTAGGTTTCGCCACCAAGGTAGAAAGGAATCCATGAGGAGCAATGTGAAGGTTAAGCTTACAGATTTCCTCATGGAGAAGTGGTTGGCCCTGCTGCAACATGAGATTGTTGCAATAGGATTTACGACTTAGCGCATCAGCCATGACATTGGCTTTGCCTAGAGTGTAAGTAATCCCTAGATCATAATATGAGATTAACTCCAACCAACGTCTTTGCCTAAGGTTCAAATCTGGTTGGGTGAAGATATACTTGAGACTCTGGTGGTCGGTGTAGATCTTGCAACGTTTACCAAGAAGGTAATGTCGCCGGGTCTTGAGTGCATAGACTACGGCTGCAAGCTCTAGATCATGTGTAGGATAATTCTCCTCGTGTGGATGCAACTGACGGGATGCATAGGCAATCACATGATGATCCTGCATAAGAATGCAACCTAGTCCCTATCGTGAGGCATCGCAGTAGATAACAAAGTCCTTAGTGAAATCCGGTGGCACAAGTATGGGAGTAGAAGTTAGGCGTCTTTTCAGTTCCTGAAAACTGTACTCACACTGTGGGGACCACTCAAACTTTTTATCTTTCTTGAGAAGTTCCGTGAGGGGTTTGGCTACTTTGGAGAAGTTTTCAACAAAGCGGCGACAATAACTGGCTAGACCAAGGAAACTCCTAACTTGTTTGACTGTTTCAGGTGGAGTCCAATCGAGAACGGCCTTAACTCTCTCGGGATTGACAAAAATGCCCTTACCAGAGATTACGTGGCCTAGGTAGGTCACTTCTGGCAACCAAAATTCGCACTTGGAGAACTTGGCATAAAGGCGGTGCTCTCTGAGTTTTTCTAGCACAAGTCTAAGATGTTCAGCATGCTCTTCCTCGTTCTTCGAGTAAATAAGAATATCATCGAGGTAAACCACGACGAACTTATCTAGGTACTCCATGAAGATCGAGTTCATCAAGCAGGAGAAAGTGGCTGGGGCGTTGGTTAGACCAAAGGACATGACGGTGTACTCGTACTGGCCATAACGAGTGACAAAGGCTGTCTTGGGGATGTCCCCGTTCCTGATCTTGATTTGGTGGTAGCCTAACCTCAAATCCATCTTGGAGAAGACCGAGGATCCAGCGAGCTGATCATACATATCGTTTGATCCTGGGAAGCGGATATTTGTTCTTTATCGTGACCAAATTAACGGGATGATAATCTACAACCATCCTGTCTGTACCATCCTTCTTCTTGACGAAGAGGACGGGGCAAGCCCAAGGAGAAGAACTAGGACGGATGAAACCCTTTTGCAAGGACTCATCAAGTTGTTTCTTAAGCTCGGCTAGTTCTAAGGGTGCCATCTTGTAAGGTCTCCTAGAGATTGGAGCAGTTCCTGGAATAAGATCTACGATGAACTCTACATCTCTGTCAGGTGGAACACCTGGCAGTTCCTCTGGAAAGACATCCGGAAAGTCATGGACTACTGGGATATCTTCAAGGTCTGGAAGAGGGCTGGCATTAAGAGAATAGAGCTGACGCTTTGCAACTCTGGTGGAGACAGTGACTATCTTGCCAGATGGGTGCGTAAGCTGAACAGACCTGGTGTAACAATCAATCTTGGCATGATGAGCTGTCATCCAGTCCATACCCAAGATGATGTTAATGTCTGAGGTCTTGAGGGCTACAAGTGATGCAAGGAATACAAGTCTATCAACAAGGATTTCATTACCATAGCTGATTCTGGTGGTTTGCCATCTAGACCCTGGGATTTGGATTTCAAGCGGAGTTGGCATATCACAAAATGACATGTCGTGCAAACGAGCATAGCCTTCAGAAATGAAAGAATGAGATGCTCCAGTATCGAACAGAACCGATGCTGGATGACAATTGACAAGGAGTGTACCAAGAACAACATCCGGATCATCATGAGCGTCTTTAGGTGAGACGTGATGCACACGTCCACGTTCAGTGGGGGCTGACTTGACACTGATCATCTTGCGTGATGGCTTAACACAGCCAACAGACTTCTTGGGCTGGGGTGGAACACAACTAGTCTGAGAGCAGTCACGTGCATAGTGTCCTGGCTTCCCGCATGTGAAGCAAGTCCCTGAAGTTGGACGTGGACCCACACTGACAAGCGGTCTACCAGTAGGCCTGGGTGGAGCATACGACTGAGCCGGGGGAGGCACCACATAAGATGGTCTCGGTGCATATCCAGGAGAGAGAGCAAAGTTTGGAATCCAAATCCGGCGCTTCTGAGAACCAGAACCGGAGGAAGATCCCAAATCACGGGTGTGCTTACGAGACTCCTCGTAAGTGAGCTGAGCTATCTCTGCATTAATGGCCTTGTTCACAAGAGCTTGGAATGTATCACAATGATGTAGGTGGAGATCACGACGCAACTTGGGGTTGAGACCCTTCCGGAACCTAGCCTGCTTCTTGGTGTCCGTGGACACCTCTTCTGTGGCATAGCGGGCGAGGTTCTCAAACTCTCTGCTGTAAGCATCAATAGCCATCTTACCCTGGGTGAAACTACATAACTCTTCTCTCTTGCGATCGATGAGGGCCTTAGGAATGTGATGCTCGTGAAAAACCTCAATCCCTTCAGGTAGGAATCTGGCCAGCTGGAAGCATAGCATCATAGTTCTACCACCAAAGACTAGCAGGACCTTCCAGGTGGTATGTGGCATAGGTAACCTTGTCATCTTCAGCTATGTTTGCGGAACGCAGCTTAAGAGTGATGCTATGGAGCCAGTCATCTGCATCGAGTGGCTCAATAGAATGATGAAAGGTGGGTGGGTGCAAGCGAATGAAGTCATGAATGGTCGCAGACTCTTTGAACTGATGTGCGGTGTTCTCCTCGATACGTGCCAACAAGCGGTTAGACTCACGCTTGTTTCTCTCCATCTCTAACATGAACTCTGTCAATGAAGGTTGATCGGGAGGATCCTCATCCCTACCATCTCCGTGGTTCTGGCTACGGGCAACAGAACTTCGCTTAACTGATGACATCCTGAGAAACGAAATCAGGGACAGAATCAGCATCAACTATAGGCTAAAGAATGTAGGACAAGGAAATTAGTAACTCTCGAACTCCTAGGGCAATTCCGGCAGCATAACGGCAGTAAAATGCTCAGAATGAGACATCCTGCTAAAGTGGGGTAGTACAACAACTCAACATCATCACTCAAGGTTCTGAGATAGTACTAAACAGGCTACACCGGAAGTACTCGAAACTGAGATATGACTCTGATCGACCAATCCTATGGGACTACGGATTAGTAACACGTGATCCTAATAGACGGAAGAGAGAGCCTAGTTCCTTAACCCCATAGGAAAGATAGGATGACTCAGATCAGAAGGCCATGAGGTATAAGGAGTAAAAAGAGCCTTACGTTCCAACCCACAATCAATTCCCTTATATAACTAAAGAATTTCTAGACTCAACTTCGACCAGTTTGGCTTGGTAATCCTACAGGCAGTCAGGCTCTGATACCAAAGCTGTCAGGACCCTGATCCTAAGTCACACCGATCTAGCATGTAACACCTCATATCACTTTGCGGCCTCACGCACGGTATTCCCACGGGTGTTGCCTTACCATGCCCGGGACCGTTTGCGCCTTTTGGCACATGTATATGATAGTGTCGCTAGCATCCATATGATAGAGAACCAAGGCTGACATGGCTAGTCGTGAACCCAAAGTGGCACTAACTTACAGGGAAAGGCATACATGACCCAGCATCGAACGTGTCAGTCATCAGCGAGTGAATCCGGGCTATAGCAACTGGGCTAGCAGGACTCCGGTAAACCGGGCTGTAGCAGGCTAACAGGACTCCGGTAGACACCGCATGACATTTGCCCGAAGGGACAGACACAGGAACGGAGAAGGACACATGCCGGCCAGCCTAAGTGTTCCGGAGCAGTAGCAAGCTACCAGTGCTCAGTGGAAGCACTAGGAGACATTTCCCGGTAAGAGAGGCTACTAAGGATAAACAACTAGACAGTAAGATCCCACACATAGCAATACACATTACACGTACGCATAACATGCAAGTATGTGTTGTACAACATGGCATCACAGCATAACTCAACAACTCATATAGATAAAGGCTCAGAAGAGCCATCATAGCATTTATTACAAACAGGGGTCACATGACCCAACATTCAGAGCAGACAAGCAACAAGTGGAAGCATTACATGTCTGAGTACAGACATCTACAAATGAAAAAGGCTAAAGAGCCTGACTATCTACAACGTCCGATCAAGATCGTAGCTGAGGTACAAGATACTTGTCGAAGTCCACGAGAACACTAGTAAGACCGAAGTCTCCGCTGCAAAAACATAAATAAAGCAACATGAGTACAAAGTTACTCAGCAAGACTTACATCAGATCCTATCATACATGCATTTGTATCAATAAGATAATGTGGGGTTTAGTTGCAGCAAGCCAGCTTTGACTCTGTGGCTATCCTGTTCTACGACTACCAGAACTTCTTTGAGGTGATATGGCGCACACGAGTCCACTAATCACCA
This sequence comes from Triticum timopheevii, assembly GCA_963921465.1. Taxonomy (NCBI): domain Eukaryota; kingdom Viridiplantae; phylum Streptophyta; class Magnoliopsida; order Poales; family Poaceae; genus Triticum; species Triticum timopheevii. The sequence continues at coordinate 188,909,521 of OY997266.1, read as the reverse complement.
CACAATACACTACTATGGATTCATCCCCGTCTCCCTACGAGAAGGCCATCCATAGCACTCACACTTGTCTTGAGCATTTTATAGTATCCACTTCAAGTTGTCTATGTACCATGTAAGCATCCAAGAAGTCCATAACCGCGGACCCGGCTATTCGAATAGATCATGTTAACCCTGCAGGGGTGTACTTCTTCATACACGCTCTCGACACTTACCGCCATGTACACGTCATGTATCTCGGCAACCTTCAAGCGGAAGCCTGGCGAGGGTGTCGGCCACGGCCTGACTAACCACACAAGACTCTAGCCCAGGTTTATCGCCTATTCGGGTTCCATCCGCAAGGAGATCCGGCCGGGGTGTCGCTCACGGCCCCAAACGATGTGTGCAGGGTTCCCGAGCCCACCATCCGGGTGCCACTCGGTACACCAGGCCACGTGTGCCTAGTCTATCCCAAGCCCACCCTGTCGGGTGCCACTTGGTAGAAAAATAGCACTACCTACAAACACCAGAAACTAGTTGCGACTCCTGGAAAGAGATCAAGTTGGTTAATAAGTCGAGAGGGGCACTTAAGCATTCCAATGTGTGGTAGTAGCTAGTCATTGGACAACGTACATAGAACTCAGTGCTTAAGGACGGTTCTAGTGAGACAACCCACCATGTACTCCTACATGGCCTCTCACCGCTACCTTTACCAAATCGTGTTCACACACTTCACTCTCAGCATCAGAACATAGAGCACTGCGCTCCAATTCATTCCCAATGAATCAGACCTGACACAACTCTAAGCAATAGCAGGCATGGCATGGTAGGAACACAACATGGCTCAATCAACTCCTACACATGCTAGTGGGTTTCAACTATTTACTGTGGCAATGACAGGTCATGCAGAGGAATGGGTTCAACTACCGCAGCACAAAGTAGCAGATGAATCGTTGTTCTCCCAATGCAATAACTGGGAGCAGGAGCGAGAGAGTAGGATTGTATCGGAATGAACAAGGGGGTTTGCTTGCCTGGTAGATCAACAAGGAAGGCACTGCTCCTCAGACAAGTACTCTGGAATGGTCTCCGGAGCAGGACCTATCGAGAAGGAACGGTGTCGACAATCAATACACAAATATGCAACTATATGATGCATGATCATGGCATGTAGATGTGATGTTGTTTGTGCTAATGCAGCTAGCATTCTATTTGGATGAAGTCCATTTGAATCAAGGATTCAAATGCAACTCCAAGTAAGCTCTTTATAAATGCCCTTTTTAGTGTTTCACTTATACAGTAGGTATAAGTTGGTTTGCCATGCATGAAACTAGTACAGATGGAAAGATTGCATTTTTCTGATAATTTTTCATATATAAATTATTTCAATCTGAGCTACGGTTGAATTTCTACGAATTTTTGAAGTTTATATCATTTTCTGGAATTTCCTGATTTAATTTAAATCCAGAAAATGGATAACTGTATCAGCATGACGTCATGCCTGCATCAGCAAGTCAACGGTGCTGACCAGGTCAAACCTGACATGTGGGGTCCACACGTCAGTGACACAATGTTAAACAAGGGGGTTTTACTAATCTAATTAAAAGATTAGGGCACAGGGGCCCACTGTCAATGTCAGAGTTAGCTTAAATGGTGATTAGCGCTAAGCTAATCACCTAGCCGATAGGGCCCGCATGTCAGGCCGGCAAGGTCATCGGCGGCGACCTCAGGACGTGGCGGCGTCCGCGTTACAGGCCACGGGGGCGGCGGCTAAGGGCACCGGGGCGTAGCCCAGGCTCGTCCGCATCCAGGGGAGCAGACGGGAGGCTGCGGGGGCGGCGGAGCTCGCCGGAGCGAAGCTCGCGGCGGCGTCCGGAGCACGCCTTCAAGCGGGAGCGGGCTGCGGGGCACGGGGAGGCCACCCGAGGGGCTCTACGGCACCCTCGTAGCACCAGGAGCATGGTGACGCGCTCGGTTGCGGGCTGCGGTGACCAGGGCGACGGCGGCGACATGACGGCGGCGGGAAGCTACGACCATGGCGGGGGAAGGGGGCTACGGTGCGAGAACGGAGGAACAGGGAGAGGGAGACGGAGCAGAGGCACATAGCGGACTCGACGGGCTTGTCGGCGAGCTCGGGGACGCGCTGAAGACGGCGGGGCGGCGAAGACGATCTCTGGCGACCGGACATGAAGACGGCGGCGATGGCGACTCTCCAGGGCTTCCCGAGGCGTGTGGCTTGACGGAGAGGTAGCCGGCGATGTGGCGGAGCTTCTGGGCGTAGCGGCAGGGCGAGGGGTGGCCGGTGGCCGTGGTGGTGCTCGTCGGCAGCGGCGGGCGCGTTCGGACGTGAGAGAGAAAGCGAGGGAGAGGAGAGGAGAGGACTGGGGGAGAGTGAGAGGGTCCGGGGGGCGCGTGGCGTCGTCTGGGCGTTCCAGGGCGACGAGGAGGACGCCAGGCAGGTAGCTGCGTGCCAGCGCGCACGGCCTCAGGCACCGCTTCCCCTCTGCCTACTGGCAAGAGGAGGAAGACGGCTATGCCCCTGGTGGGCTGGGCCAAAATAGGAACGGGCCGGCCAGAGGCGCCATGCGGCTGTAGGTAAGCGCCAGGTAAGCTTTTTCTGTTTTTGTTTCTCTTTCTATTTCCTGACATTTGTTTTGATTTAATAAAAATACTAAATCATTTTATTTTCTTATGCCAATTTTTGTAGGAACTAGTGGTATTATTCCAGAGCTCTCAACAAATGGCATAATTTCTGGACAATATTGTATATATATAACAATATTTATCCAAAGCAAATATTTACTGCATTAATTCCAAATGCCCAAAATAAATACTTATGAGCTCCTAAAAATATTGGTTTGATTTTTATCTCTGCCCAATATTTTCAGAGAGCAACATGAACATTTTCTTGGACCTTTTTGAAGCAATTTTTATCAGGGTCATTTCCAGAGATGATTCTGAGGGTTTCACAATCCCCATTTCAAATTGAAATGGAATTTAAACATGATGCACACATGACTAGCTAGCCTTGAGCATACCAGAACTAGGGATGTGACAACTAGCATATATTTATACGTATGCGTCCGTGAACAAGTACACCTCACTCAGTGTCAGGACTTTTTGGTTACTGTCGTGGAATTGTCACGACAGATGTCCTTGTGAAAGGACTTAAACATGGAGCCATTGCGACGTAGTTAGCTTAAAGGGGTTCAAGCAGGACAAAGGACACAAGGAGTTTATACTGGTTTGGCCCCTTGTGGTGAAGGTAAAAGCCTAATCCAGTTTGAGGTGGTATTGCTAGGGTTTCGATGACCAGGGAGCAAATACACTTTTCCTGGCTCTGGAGTTGTTGTTTCTTCTCCTTAAACCGCCGCCGGGTCGTCCCTTTATATAGACAGGTTGACGCCCGGCGGTTCACAGAATCCCGTCCGGCTCATAAACGTGTCCGGCTCGGTATCCAGTCTTTCCTATCTTACAATACAAGTCATACACATATGGCGGTTTACATCTATGGGCCCTAACTCGCCTTTGGTCTTTAGGCCTTCTTATTAAGTCTCCTTCATAAATCACCATCTTCTATGTCTTCATGGGCTTCAATACTAGTAAATCACTATGAGCATAACCCGGCCCCTCCTGGGCGGTTTATACTCAATAGTTATGTCCCCAACATTAGGCGCCAGGTTGATTTGAACTTGTTCATGTCAATCTTCAACACTTAGGAAAATTCCTTCTTCATTACCTTCGCGAAACTTGTAACTCGTCGTGACGTCATCTTCCGAGATCATGATAATCCGCCATGACGTCACCTGTCATTAATTTTATACAAATCCAAAATCATATATGCATCTCTTTTTTAATGAACCTCCGAAAATCGAGGCATCAGCCCTGTCACATATCCAATTTGGAGCTCCTCGATTCCCGCACATGCCACTTATCCATTTGCCTTATAAATAGGACCGGAGGTCTCTTTCTTTTTTCCCCTTGGCTTCTTCGTCTTGTCTTCTACCTTGCGACGCCCTAGCGCTCGAGCCTAGCCGCCGCCGTCAAGCTTCACCTCTGCTTCAACGTCGGCCGCTGCATCACCTTGATTGGTCCAGATTCCGCTCGCGCGCCTCCGCCGCCCAACAGCCTTGGTAAGTTTTTCCTCTTCCTCCTCCGTATATCTCATTAGGGTTTACACGAGTTCATGGAAGTTCGTCGCTGTTCTTCACTTGTTCTTCACTGTAGCATGAATATCTGATTCAAACTTTATATTTTTCCTGTGCGGCAATAGCCATAATTCCTTTTTGCTCATTAGAGCATCTCTTTTTATGTAGAAAATCCCATCTGGACCTTATAAACTGTTCAAGTACCAATATTTAGGTCTGAATATATTTTCATTTTCTGACACACGGTAGATCCAAAATGGTGATATCAATCTGCGAAACCTGTTTTTCATCACTTAGTCATTTTCCATCTTCAGATCTATACTTTCAATATCTGTCTAGGCGGTTTAATTCAGAAAATAATAACCTGCCAGGTACCATTAGTCCCCTCTTAAACCGCCAAGTACTCATGTTTGTAACTTGATAATGTCAATCTTCGGTTTAACACTTATGCATGCTTCAACACTTTCTGCCTCTTAACCTTTAGCGGATTAACCATGAACCTTAAACCGACACAAATCTTCTTTCAGGTTATCGATAAATGACCAAGTGCTTTTATTCCTGTAACTGGGTTCAATCCCGGGTTACGGGAGAAGAGTTGAACGGGTGTGTTGCAACCGGCACTTTAGCGAAAAAGGAAGACATCCACTGGAGAGCCCCCGGTCAAAAAATCCTCCTGAGCCCAAGGATGGGGAAGTGATCGTTTTTGTTGATCATCTGAGTCGAGGGTTTGGCCTTCTCTGTCAGCGTCCTTGGAACGGGGGTCCCCAGACTTGCCTACCTGTGGCCCACGGCATGGCTCCACCAGCGGGCCCGTATGGCCCATCTTCCCCAGCAAACACTCAAGACCCTCGGAAGGGGCCAAGCCTCACGAGGCAGATGACACAAGACCTCCTCGGGGCGGCCTCACCAGGCTGGCTCGCGAGGGGCGGAGATATCAAGACAAGGGGCACCTCGTGAGGTTCCCGTGATGCAAGCCATGACGACCAAGGCTAGGCGGATGCCAGGCGGGCGCCAGCGCGCGTCGTGTCCTCATTTCCTCTTTGGTGCTAAAGAGGCAAGCGCAGGCGTGGAGTCCCGAGGCATCAGGCAAAGGTTTCCATATCGGTGCAACGAGACCAGGACCGGCAGGACGGAGGTCACCGTGGATCCCAAGACGGCGTCACCACCAGCGCCTTTGCCAAGCGAAGACCACCTTTAGTCAGGATAAGCGGTACTAGTTGTCCCCCTTCAAACATGGCCATTGTGGGATCCCTTCCTGCTCAATATTTGGGAAGAGGACCAGGGCCTCTATAAATAGGACTAGCCACCACATTTGTAAGGGGGGACGGATCATTCAGACCACCCTTGAGCTCACCAGCTCACCAATCACAAGGGCACCTCTCCTCAGGAGGCTGTTCTTCCCTTGTACTGTTCATCATCAGCCCAAGAGGCAATCCACCACACCACATTGGAGTAGGGTATTACACCACATCGGTGGGACGAACCAGTATAAACCTCGTGTCTCTTGTTTTGTTCTTTGGGTTCCTCGAGCTAGGCCATGCGATCGTAGAGCGCGAGACTTAGGGAGGGGAGAGATCTTTGTGCGCACCCCACGGTTCGAACCTTAAGGGTTTTGCCGGAACCCGTGATCTGACATTTGGCGCGCCAGGTAGGGGTGCGCCGGAGCCTCTCTTCCACCAGTCGATCCACCGACACTCCACGGCCCCGATGTCCGGCGACTCGAGGACCAATGCTGACCGCTGGGCAGCTTGGCCAGCCCGGGCAGCGTCGTCCGCCCAAGAAGACCTCAACGCCGCACTCCAGGCAGCACTCGCGCCGCCAAACGCGCAGGGCGCGGGCGGTGCGGCCAAGCGCCATCCACCCTTACTCCACGGCAAGCGCCTGGAGGTTTCATCGATGCCAGCGCAACCAACGGCGCCGGGTGCCTCATCGCACCCGCGCCACCTCCGATGAGTGTAGGCATGAGTGTTGCCTCCCATGGCCCTAGCGGGGTGCCGCACTACCATCCTTAGGGTGGCGTGCTGGGCCGGGCAACATGGAGAGTGGGGCACTTCGGTGAGGGTTTCGGAGTGACGGCCTTGGAAGCCTATGTGCCCCGCATGATGGACCAGGAGTACACGCCGGAAGACGACCCTGGCTCATTCCTCGAGCCGGGCTAGGAGGAGGAGGCGCTAGAAGCTGAGGCCTTCCAGGAGCCACCCGGGAACCACGTCAACCACGCAGGCGACAACAGCTACAGGGTACCACTAATCTCTCAGGGGCAGGCTTACGCTAACCATGGGTCGCAAGTGAATCAGGTCGCAGCATCAGTCGACGGCCCTAGCACAGCAGCCCCCCTTCCACCAGGGGAGGCGCACTGGGGGCTGCGTGGAAGGAGCCAGGAGCAAGGCCCCTTCCCGCATCACACGGAGCAAGGAGTCACCCGGATGTAAGCCCTCTGCCGGGGAGGCGTTGGCGAGCCTTCCCCCGGTAGAGGACCCGCGGTCGCCGAGGGCACCGCTGGCGTCCCCATTGCCCCTTTTCCGGCGTCCTAGTTTCCGGTCGTCTCAACGGTGGTCGAGGGTGGCGCAAGGTGGGCCCCTCGTCTGGTGATATGAAGTAAGGCTCACGCCTGTGAAGATCTCCGCTTGTGACACTCTCATGTAATAATGTGTGGGGCTGTACATGCCCTGGAGTCTCCAGAGTGCCGCTCTCGGACCTCGGGGGCTCCCTCCCACGTCCTAGTGGCAGCACTTAGCTCCGCGCTGGTGAGGAGACCTGAAGACAAGAAGACTAGACTAGGTACCGGACGCGGCCATTTGCCTTTAAACTCTTTTCTGTAGCCCCATTTTTCTGGCTCTGGATTTAAATTTGAAATTGGATTTTCATTGGTATGCGTGGGGGGTATCTTTTCTCGTTCGAGCGATTTCTTGCGATTTGGTTCCTTGCCTTAATTCGGAGTTCAGACCTGCTGCCTCCCCCTCATGATCCACTCGCGAGCGGGGGCTGGGCTCAGCGCACGCCCTGCCTTGGCCGGCGCTCGTTTCTCGCGAGGCCCTCTCGGACGGATTGGCAGGCCCCCTTAGAAGCTCACGGCCTCACGGGCTGGTTCGGAACTCGTCTCGACTAAGGTAAATCGCAGTGGTAAGGTCGTGGCAGGACTTACGGGCTCGCAAAAACACATCTTCAGCTTGGTCTAAGGAATAGAAGAAGTGATCTGTTTACATGAGGGGCTTCCCCTCCCAAAATGCTCTTACAACTTCTGGGGTCGTGCCCGAGCTGTTGCGTGGAGGATAAACAGTAGGGAAGCATGGGTTCAATCAGACAAGTCGCTCGTAGCGTCCCCTGGGTCACCTTCAGACGCGTCACTAGCATCACTACCATCGTAGTTGGCATCATCATCGCCGTCGCCAGCGCCACCCCCACCATCGTCAACCACGTCTCCTTCATCCTCTGCGACCACCACCGCATCATCCTCGGAAGCGAAGGCCCTGACTAGTGCATCCATGTTGTCTTCCACCCATCGCGCCAGGTCACCCCGGATGACTTCGGGTATGGGGGCAATGGTGGCATCAAAATCAAAGTTGGGCTATGTGTTCTGGAGGTGGTTGAAGATGCGGGAGAACGCATGCCCAAGCAGGCCACGACTCCTCTCTTCAACAAGCTCGCGAGCCCTCGCAGATCGGTTCTCCAGGCGTGTCACCACGTCGGTAAAAAAGCGAAGATGGCTGGCATAATCGTCCGAGTGGGGATGAGGGGCATCTTCGTCGTGGATGGCGCCCAGTGCCATGTTGGCCCTGATCCTGAGGCCTTGGAGCATGGGGGTGTGCTCGCGCTCCAGCGTCAGCCGACGGAGCGTTTCCTCCCTGCTCTGCTCTACGAGAGACTTGGCGGCGGTGACCCATTCCTGGAGCGGGAGCAATTCAGCACGGGCAGAGGCCAGTTCGTCCTGTACGGAGATCAAGGCGGCAGCGGTAGCTTTCTCGCGCTGCTCCGCCTCTGCCAACCTCGACCTCAAGACAGAGCCCTGGTCATCAGCTTCAGCCTCCGCCACCTTGCTGTCGACCTCCATCTGGATCCTCGCCTCGCGCATGTTAGCGGCATCCTCCGCTTGGGCTACTTGGCGCTCCCTCGTCTCCAACCTCTCAAGCTCAAGGCTGTGCTCCGTGGCTTCCAGCGCCAGCATCTCCTCGCGCTTCCAGATCTCTTCCTCCTCGGCAGGTATCCCCTTCATCGACGCTAAGGCGGCTTTGCGTGCCTCCACTTGCTGCTCCAAGGAGGCACTCCAGGCTTGAAGCTCCCATGCGTGTTTCTCTGCAACCTTGCGGCGACGGTTAGCTTCCCGGGCCTCTTCCAAGGCTCAAGAGCAGGCCTCGCGCGAGACCGCGAGAGATGCCTTGGCCTTCGCGTTATAAAGCTCGCACTGGTGGTGCCCGAGGTTGATGGCCACCTTCAGCTTATGCCGCTCCTCCATCAGCCAACGACCCACGACCTTGAGGCGCGCATCTAGCTACATCCTCGAGTTCTCCGCCAAGCCAGCTCATCGCACCCATTGCTTCCTTAAAGAGCTCGTGGCGGACGACACTCCATTCTCGCACAAGCTTAACCACGCGGGCGATTCCATCCTCCGCAGCAGGAGTTACCGAAGAAGCTCGAGGCAGCTCGCTCCCTCCCTGCAGGGGGCTGGGGATGGCGCTTCTCTGATCACCGTCTGGGCCACGACGGAGGCTTGGACAGGTGAAGGCCCGCTACCTGAGGAAGAAGCCAGGATCGAAGCCATCCAGCTGCCGTCCACAACCAGAGGAGGAGCCCTTGGCATGCTTGCCGCACCACAGGTAAGGCCACGGAGGAGAGATGGTAGGGGCGCGGGCTTGAGGCGCCAGTCCAGTGGGTTTGCCTCTCCGGCCAACCTCGCGCTGGGGGCGGCATGCTGGCTCGGGATGCTCAGGAGTAGCGAAGGACTCGGAACAGGAGGAGGCTGCTTCTCGGGAGACTTCACGGCCCTAGCAGAAGGGACCCTAAGGAGCCACTGTCAGGAGGGGTAAGCAGCACTCAAGAAATGACAAAGAAAAGGTACTCACTCGTCTATGGTGATGTACTTCCTATGCTTCAACGGCCGGAAGGTACCACTGCTGCATCTTGGAGACCATTTTCTCTTGCGGAGCGCGTCGAAGTCAAGACGGAGCCGGCCGAAGCGTGGAATACGACAACTAGCATGGGGCGCAGCTGGTGAGGTGCCCGAGGAGGCGGTCTCGTGAGTGCCGGACTGAGGGGGGCCTTGGGCTCTGCCTCATGAGGACTCGCCAAGACCACGGAAGCCTCGACCTCAGGAGCAGTGGATTGCGTCGCCCGCTCAGCTGTCACCCCAAGACTGGAGTCACGGGCTCCAGGACATAGCACCTCGGGAGGCTCAAGCAGCGTCAGCGCCTCAGCACCTATGCTCCCGGCCTCCAACAATGCTTGCCCCCTACATCCATTCTCGGGGCGAGTTCGGTGCTAGCGGCAGGGAGGGGGACCACGAAGACAGGGTTCTTGCGGGGCTCTTCAAGGCCAGCTGGACACAACCCCCATTCATCGAAAGGGGGCATCTTCCCCATGAACTCCACCTTGTTTGAGCAGCGGTACAAGAGGCAACCCTTCTCCGGCGTGTCACATGGCGACGGGTCGCCCGTCAAGACCTCGAGCACCATTCGTCGCGCCTTAAGAGGATGCCCAGACTCCTGAAGTCTCATGAGGTCCTTGCTGCTGAGCAAGGCCCACATCGGTCAAGAGTGGCGCTGAAGCGGAGCGAACCGGCGCCAGATGAATTCCTTCACCACCAAGGGCGCGGTCACGCCCAGATTCGTCAGCCTCTTCAGTCGGAGCCAGACGAAGGCAAGGCATGGGTCATCAAGCCTCTCATGGCCCCAGCCGGAGTTGGGAATGCGGGCACAGACGGGGGAGAGAGCGGTATATGTTGATGTCGGAGTGCTCAGCCCCCCATCATGTCTGTTGAGGATATAACTACTGAGTGTAAACTGCCCAGGAGGGGCCGGTTCACGCTCATCCATATTGAAGCCCATGAAGATAAAGAAGATGGCGCTCTACCAATAAAGCTTAGAGGCCCAGAGCCTAAAGGCAGATTAGGGCCCATAGTCGTAAACCGCCATAGTTGTATAACTTGTGTTGTAAGACAGGGAAAGGAAGAGACCGAGCCGGACACTTGTATAAGCCGGCCTCGGGACTCTGTAAACCGGCTGGGCGTCAACCTGTGTATATAAAGGGACGACCCGGCGGTGGTTCAGGGACAAGAAACAACAACTCGAGACCCAGGCAAAGCGTATTTGCTCCCTGGTCATCCAAACCCCAATAATCCCATCACAAGTAGACGTAGGCTTTTACCTTCATCGTAAGGGGCAGAACTAGTGTAAACCTCTCGTGTCCCTTGTCCGGTTTAACCCCTTCAGTCTAATCTCGTTGCGATGGCCCCACGACTAAGTCCTTCTGCTAGGACATCTGATGTGGTATTTCCATGACAGTTGGCACCCACCGTGGGGCTATCGCACGATGGTTTCGAGTTCTTGAAGGGCGGCTTTGAAGGACTCAAGGGGTGCGTGGTTGGCCGGATGACCAAGAGTCGTCGCAGCAAGCTTTACATCGACGACGCAGGCTGGGGCTCCGAGGCCAGCTCAATCGAGTACGGGTACCGGGTCCCCTTTGGCGGAATTCACGTTTTCATTGGCAAGATCGGTGAACCAGGCCTTGAGCCGGACATCTCCACCGACCTCATCGAGACGGCTCAGCGTGCAAGTCCTGCCCGGTTTCAGCCTGCCATGAAGCGTGCGTTCGTGGGATTTATCCATGGTGCGGAATCTGAACCGGTGTCCGATGGTGAGATAGCCATCTACTCAGATGGTGAATCGTCCACTGGCGAAACCGAATCATTATACCAACTGCAAGATGGCCGGATTGGGGGATATGCAGATGGTGACAGTATTCCGGGTCCCCTTGAACCACCAAACCGGGTTGCGGCACGCCGGCCGACTCAAGTTCTTGCCGGTTTACTCGACGCCTTGACGGCATTGTGACTACAATGGTGACTCCGGAGACTCAAGTTTAGCATAATGTGGATGTTACGAAGCTAAAGGATCAGATAGCTCAGGCCAAGGCAGACTTGGCAGCTAAGGAGGCCAGGATGGATGAAGAGCGGGCCGCTTTAGGTGCCCAATCACAACAGATCCAGGTGCAGAATTACCAGCTTATGTTGGATCCGAACGCGTCAAATGAAGTTATGAGAAGGAAGTACCGGTCTCGACTGCCGCAAATTTATGAGGGTCTGAATCTCTTTGGTACACCAGGAGCTGGGCCTAGCAATCCAACAGGAGTAAACCAGACCAAGGCACCTGGGGCGGTGCCGGATCAGCCTTGGGCAATGGACCCGCCTCGACGGACGGACAACCCGCCGCAATATGTAGCAACACCACCGGGTCACTTTTCTAGCCCTTTGGATAATATGATCACGGCAGCATCACGTTTGGCGGATATTTCGATGGAGGGTGATTCATTAGCAGCAATTGAGACTCGACGAGCCAGGGATCTTCTTCAAACCGCCGTTGTACAGCAACAGGCTTATTCCTACAGCCGAAACAGAATACATTCAACCCCTTGTCCGAGCAAGAGTTATAGCAGGCACATAGATGAACCAGTCGTGTCAAGCAGTGCGCGGCGTCGTGATGCCCCTCGAGGGCCTAATCCGGCGAACGGCGGTTTGAATGCTCAGGATGTGGTGGATAATGGCAGAGCGCGAAGGGAGGCTGCATTAGCAGCACAATACGCGGGTCATCATCAACCCGCCCCAATTCAGCCAGCAGCGTCAGTAGAACGAGGGACTGGGCTTGCCTTCAGCTCCTGGGGAGCGCCGTGTCTGATCCCGGCTCTCCGTAATGTGCGGTTGCCCAAAGATTTCAAAGGTCTACGCAAGGTGCCTAACTATACCGCTGATCATCCCCCCGAGGCGTGGGTTGAAAGTTATGAGATGGCAATGGAGATGCTATATGTGCATGAAGCGGCGTGTGCAAAATACTTCACCATGATGCTAGAAGGAACGGCTCGCACCTGGCTGAAGAGCCTGCCTGTTAATTCGATCAGTTCATGGGATGAGTTGAAGGCCAAGTTCATAGCAAACTTCAAAGATACATGCAAGCAACCTATGTCCATTGTAGATCTGGCGGCTTGTGTCCAAGGAGAGAATGAATCAACAACCCGTTGGGTGCGCCGGGTTTCTGAAATTTTGCATTTGTCAGGCCGCATCATTCCCGATACAGCAATTATGACTTTGGAAGGCAATTGCCGGTTTAAGTCACTAAAAATGAAGTTGGGACGGCTCAAGCGTCATTGCAATGATATGGGAACACTCATGGCGGCTCTGGTTCAGTATGCTTATTCTGATAATACCAAGGATCCTGATTCTGATGAAGAGAAATAGGAGAAGGGAAAGAAGAATGCCGGTTCAAAGGGACAGCATAACCAAACGGGCCACGGAAATAATGGTAAGTGTAAAGCAGACAATTCTGACTTTGTGGCTAACACAAGTATGCAGGGTAATATGCAGCGCTGTAAGGGTAAACCTCCCTAGCGCGATGGAGGAATGAATCTGGAACGCCTGTTGAACCAACCCTGCCCAAAGCATAGGACAAAGGAGGTTCCGGCCATGCACCTTTGGAAGGATTGACACATCATGAGGGAACTCAAAAACTCTGATCTTTTCCGGTATGATCAGGGTCCATCTGGTGGTTCCGGTCCAGGATTTCACGGGCCGGGTTACAGTGATGGCGGTTCAAACTCGGGATTTCAGAATAACTAGGGCAATCAGAACAACCAAGGTGGTAACAATCAACATGGTAATCAGGGGAATCAGCAGCAGTCGGGTTATCAGAGCAACCCAAAGCAGTTAAATGGCGGACAGTATCATGTCTTCACTACTAGCTTGTGCAAGCGCGATCAGAAGCTCCATAAAAGGGCCGTAAACTCCGTTGAACCGGCAGTGCCTCATTATCTACGCTGGTCTGAGCAACCTATTGTCTGGAGCAGGGAGGATCATCCACCCTGGGTTGACAATCCGGGTCACCTAGCTTTGGTGGTTGCACCGCAGGTGGGAGGTTATAAGTTCACCAAGGTACTCATGGACGGAGGGAGCAATATCAATATCTTGTACTATGAAACCTTCCGACGTATGGGGTTGACAGATAAGAATCTTAGACCGGCAAACACCGTTTTCCACGGAGTGGTGCCTGGTAAATCGGCTTACCCAGTTGGAAAGATAGCTCTGGAGGTGGTTTTTGGAGATGATCATGATTCAAGGTTCAAGACGCTGACCTTTGAAGTGGTCAAGATCAGAAGTCTGTACCATGCTTTATTTGGACGGTCGGTTTATGCTAAATTCATGGCAAGGCCATGTTATGTTTATCTGCAGCTCAAGATGCCGGATCACAAAGGAACCATCACGGTTTATGGTAGCCGTAAGATTTCTCTGGAGTGTGAGGAAGGTGATGCGGCCTATGCTGAATCGGTTTGTGCAACAGAAGAGTTGAAGTTTTATAAGGCAATGTTGATCCGGCAGACATGACCTCTCTAAAGAAGCCCACTACAGAGCATGATCCGGCTTTGAAGTTTAAACCGGCTGATGAGACTAAATTGGTTGATTTTATTCCTGGCGATTCATCCAAGCACTCCAGCATCAGCGTCAACTTGGATCCCAAATAGGAAAGCGCGCTCATCGAGTTCATCCGTGAGAACCGGGACATCTTTGCATGGAAACCTTCTGACATGCCAGGTGTACCGAGGGAACTCGCTGAGCACACTCTTAATATTGATCTGAAGTTCAAACCGGTCAAACAGTTTCTTCGTCGCTTTAATGAGGAGCGGCGTAAGGCCATTGGGGAAGAGGTAACCCGGCTACTGGCAGCAGGGTTTATCGTGGAAGTGTTTCACCCAGAGTGGTTGGCTAATCCGGTGCTGGTACTTAAGAAAAATGACACTTGGCGTATGTGTGTGGATTACACAGATCTGAACAAGGCTTGCCCAGCTGATCCCTTTGCCCTCCCTCGTATTGATCAAATCATTGATGCTACGGCGGCTTGTGAGTGTTTGAGTTTCTTGGATGCTTATTCTAGCTATCATCAGATCAAGATGGTAGTTAAGGACCAGGAGAAGACAGCTTTCATTACTCCCTTTGGAGCCTTCTGTTATGTATCTATGCCTTTTGGGCTCAAGAGTGCCCAGGCAACTTATCAAGGCTGTGTGCAGAACTGTCTTCATACTCAGATTGGGCGCAATGTTCATGCCTATGTGGATGATATTGTGGTCAAGTCTAGGAAGGCGGAGACACACATATCTGATTTGCAAGAAACCTTTGATAATCTGAGAGTTTATAAAATGATGCTCAATTCGGCTAAATGCGTCTTTGGTGTACCGGCTGGCAAGCTCTTGGGTTTTTTGGTGTCCAACCGGGGCATTGAGGCTAATCCGAAAAAGATCAAGGCTATCACATCTCTGGCTAAACCGGCATGTATCAATGGTGTTCAACGTTTGGCGGGTCGTATTGCGGCTTTGAGCCGGTTTATCAGCAGGTTGGGAGAAAAGGCGATCCCTCTATATCAGATGTTGAAAAAGACAGACAATTTTGTCTGGAGTGATGCTGCTGATGCGGCTTTTGAAGACTTGAAGAAGCAGTTGGCTGAACCGCCAGTTCTTGCCGCTCCAGTTGATAAGGAGCCATTGCTGTTATATGTGGCTGCTAATGCCCGAGCTGTCAGTGTCGCCATTGTGGTGGAGCGCAAGGAGGCTGGGAAGGAATACCCGGTTCAAAGGCCGGTTTACTATATCAACGAAGTGCTCATTGAGTCAAAGCAAAGATATCCGCATTGGCAGAAGCTGGTGTATGGGGTCTTTATGGCAAGTCGGAAGCTTAAACAGTACTTTCAAGGTCATCCCATCACAGTGGTCAGTTCTGCTCCTTTGGGGGATATAATCCAGAACAGGGAAGCAACTGGCCAGGTTGCTAAGTGGGCTATTGAGCTTGGACCACACGGTTTGAAGTATATGCCTCGAACAGCAATCAAATCCTAGGCCCTTATGGATTTCATCAATGATTGGACAGAGTTGCAGATACCGGAGGACAAACCAGACAGTACATACTTTTGGACTATTCACTTTGACAGGTCCAGGCAATTGGAGGGCTCGGGGGCTAGATGTCAGGACCCCGACTCAATGCCACATCGATCTAGCATGTAACACCTCATATCACTTTGCGGCCTCACGCACGGTATTCCCACGGGTGTCGCCTTACCTTTGCCCGGGACCGTTTGCGCCTTTTGGCACACGTATATGATAGTGTCTCTAGCATCCATATGATAAGGAGCCCGGGCTGACATGGCTAGTCGTAAACCCAAAGTGGCACAAACTTACAGGGACAGAAATCCATGACCCAGCATCGAACGTGTCGGTCATCAGCGAGTGAACCCAGGCTCTAGCACTGGGCTAGCAGGACTCCGGTGAACCGGGCTGTAGCGGGCTAATAGGACTCCGGTATTCATCGCGTGACATTTTCCCGAAGGGACAGACACAGGAACGAAGAAGGACACATGCCAGCCAGCCTCAGTGTTCCGGAGAAGTAGGAAGCTACCATGGCTCAGTGGAAGCACTAGGAGACATTTCCCGGTAAGAGAGCCTACTAAGGATAAACAACTAGATAGTCAGATCCCACACACACCAAGCATTTCAATAACATACACACAATATGCTCGATATGTGCAAATACAACATGGCATCACAACATGACTCTACAACTCAAGTATTTTATTCAATAGGCTCCGAGGAGCGAGATATTACAAACATGGGTCTCATGGCCCAACATTCAGAGCATACTAGTCAAAGCACAAGCGGAAGCTTAACATGTGTGGGTACAGACATCTATAAATGAAAAAGGCTGAAAAGCCTAACTATCTACTAGATCCTGCCGAGGGCACAAGATCGTAGCTGAGGTAACAAGCTAAACGTCGAAGTCCAAGTGGAACTACCAGCGAGACTGAAGTCTCTCTGCAAAAACATAAAATAGGCAAACGTGAGTACAAATGTACCCATCAAGACTTACATCAGAACTAACTACATATGCATCATTATCAACAAAGGGGATGGTGGAGTTTGACTGCAGCATGCCAGCTTTGACTCAGTGGCTATCCTGAACTACGAGTACAAGTAACTCTTTTGAGGTGGCGCACACGAGTCCACATATTCACCATATCAATACACCACTATGGATCCGCTCCTGTCCCCCTACGAGAATGCCACCCATAGCACTCACGCTTATCTTGCGTATTTTAGAGTATCTACTTCAAGTTATCTATGAACTGTACAGGCAACCTAGAAGTCCTTTTTCGCGGACACGGCTATTCGAATAGATAATGTTACCCTGCAGGGGTGTACTTCTTCACACACGCTCTCGCCACTTACCGCCATGTACACGTCATGTATCTCGGCAACCATCAAGCGGAAGCCTGGCGAGGGTGTCGGCCACGACCTGACTAACCACACAAGTTTCTCGTCCAGGTTTATCGCCTATTCGGGTTCCATCCGCAAGGAGATCCGGTCGGGGTGTCGCTCACGGCCCCAAACGATGTGTGCAGGGTTCCCAAGCCCACCATCCGGGTGCCACTTGGTACACCGGGCCACTATGCGTAGTCTGTCCCAAGCCCACCTGTACCGGGTGCCACTTGGTAGACTACTAACACTACCTACAAACACCAGAAACTAGTTGCAACTCCTGGACAGAGATCAGGTTGATTAATAAGTTGAGAGAGTCAATTAAGGATCCCAATGTGTGGTAGTAGTTGTTCATGGATCACAAACACAAAACTCAGTTCCTAAGGACGGCTTCAATGAGACAACCCACCATGTACTCCTACATGGCCTCTCACCGCTACCTTTACCAAATCGTGTTCACACACTTAGCTCACACCCAGTAGGACATGTTCACACACCTCCGATTCATCCCTGATGAATCGGACCTGACTCAACTCTAAGCAGTAGCAGGCATGACAAACAAGCATGAATGAGTAGGCACATCAGGGCTCAAACAACTCCTACTCATGCTAGTGGGTTTCATCTATTTACTGTGGCAATGACAGGTCATGCAGAGGATAAGGGGTTCAACTACTGCAACATGTAACAGTTGAATCGTTGTTGTCCTAATGCAGTAAAAGAGAGCAGAGCGAGAGAGTGGGTTTGTATCGGAATGAACAAGGGGGTTTTGCTTGCCTGGCACTTCTAAAGATAGTATAGCTCTTCATCGGTGTCATCGATCACATCGTCGAAATGCGTCTATCGAGAGGGGGCAATTACCGGCAACTGAGAAAGAAACACAATCAATGCAATGCACAATATGATGCATGATCATGACATGGCAATATGTTGTGATTTGAGCTAATGCAACTAGCAACAGGTTAAATGAAGTTAGTTTGAACCTTAGGTTCAAATTCAAGCTCCATATGTGAAGGTTTAAATGCCATTATATGATTTGGCCTAAACAGTAGCAATAAGTTGTTCTAACATGCATGAAAATGGTACAGATGGATAGATTGGATTTTTCTGATCATTTTTCATATATAATTTATCTCATTTGGAGTTACAGTTGAATTTATATGATTTTTAGAAGTTTATACAAATTTCTGGAATTTCTGAGTTGTTTTTAATCCAGAAAATGATTTACTGCGTCAGCCTGATGTCAGCAGGTCAACAGCGCTGACCAGGTCAAATCTGACGCGTGGGGACCACACGTCAGTCACATAGGGTTTAAAAGGGGGTTAATTAGCCTAACTAAAAATCAGGGGGGGCGTCAGGGCCCATCTGTCATTGACCCGGAGGGTCATTAGGTTAGTGCTAACTGGGGTTTGACCGGCGTTAAGCCGCCGGCGAGGCCGAACGATGCGGATCTCGTCGGGATCGTCGCTCCGGCGACCATTTGCGCGGCGGAGACCACCTACGCGACGCCCAGACTCGCGCGCATCCATAGGAACACACATGAGGCTGTGGGGTGGCCGGAGGTGACGGCGGCATCGACCCCGGCGGCGGCCAAAGTTCGGCCGTACTCGGAAACGAAGCTGCAACGTGCAAACTAGGCTGGTGAAGCCTCCTAAAGTGCCTGCAGAGGCGCACGAGGCCGTTGGGCATGGTTGGGTGACCTAGAGGCCACTTGAGTAGCGCCAGCGGCGAGCCCGAGCGGAGGTGAGCTACGGCTCGTGTGGTAGGACGGACTAGAGGCCAGGAGAGCAGGGGAGAAGGGGGTTTGGATGCAGAAGCTCACAGCGGATCGAACGGAGGGGTATACGAGCTCGGGGGAGGCTTGGCGCAGCTAGAACAACGACGGCGATCTCGTCGGCCGGAGCTTGAAGACGGCGATGGCGACGGCTCCACACGGCGTACTGCGGCTCGTGGCTTGACGGAGGGGACGAAGAAGACGCGGCGAGGCTCTTGGACTCGTCGAAGAGGCGAGGCCGTGACGGTGGGTGCGGCAACAGCGAGCAGCGGCGACGGTGGCGTTCGGTCTCGGGAGAGAGGGAGAAGCAGAGGAGGGAACAACACTGGGGGAGAGTAGAGGGGCCGGGGGGGGGGGGGGTTGCGTGGCGTCTCCAGGGAGTAGCAGAGCAAGCAGGGAGGCAGGAGCTGGCGCGGCGCGTGCTTGCGCGTGTCGGGCGCGTGCGTCTCGTCCTCCTGGCGCTAGGAGGACGACGACTAGCGTCGGCTGGTGGCCTGGGCCGCTAGCTACAGTGCTGGGCCGGTTGGTGGGCACAGGTAAGCCACGGGCAACCTCTCTCTCTCTCCTTTTATTTATGTTTTCTATTTTCTGTTTTTTTTGGATTTAGTAAAATACTAAACCACTTTATAAAATCCTGAAATAAATTGTGGGCACATATTGGATTTTTCCCAACAGCCCTCAACTATTTTCGGAATTACTAGAGCATTTAAAATATTTATAGAATTTAAATGCCCCAATTCAAATATAATATGAGTTAATTCAAAAATCCATAAATGGCCAAGAAATATGCTCATCATTTTTGGCTGAGGTTTTCACCTTTATCAAAAATCATGAACATTTCCAAAGGGCACTTTGGGTTCATTGAAAATTATTTTAGGTTGAACCTATTTGATTTGATCTGGTACTAGGGTTTGAACAATCCCCATTTCAAGTTTAAAGGAAATTTAGACATGATGCAACACGCAGATCTAACCCAAGTGCATTATTGAACTAGGGTTGTGACAACTCACCCCCACTAAACAAGAATCTCGTCCCGAGATTCAAGACGTGAGGTAAGAGAACAAAGGGGACACAAACTAACACAATCTTCATGATCCAATTGCTCTTCTTGAAGATGTTGATTCGTTACATCATCTTGATCTTGACATCTTGCTTTGAGAACTCCATTCAACAAGACCACGAGAAGAAATGAAAACTCTAGAAGAATCGATCTTCTCGAGGATCGAGCAACTGACGATCAACTCACGGAATGAGGCATAGAACACCTCTTGAGCTGAGATGTTCAAACACACTTCGGGAGGGATGGAAGAACAGATGACGAGGGTTAAATTTGGTAGGCAATAATTCCACGCTTGAGGAGATGGTAATGGTTTCAAGATAGCGATGACATAATTGCCATGATTCCATAATGGGGCACCTTAGAGAAGGTGACTTGTAGAATTTTTCCCTTAAGTGGCAAAAAGAATTACCTTTGATTCAGAGATCATTGAAACTCTTTATACCAGCCTAAGGCAAATCACAAACGATCATTTGGAGGAGTTCGGTAGAATGACATACTCGGACTAGAATGGATGATGTGGACTACCTTGTTGAAGACAACGTAAGGGATGATTTTGCTTGCGCGTGCTCTCAGGAACTTGAGCATTTCCATATTCATCAGGGTCTTACAAACATCCATGCCGAGGATCCTGGCGACACATCATACTACCATGATGAATAGTGGTGGAGGATGCAGATGCAAAAGAAGATAACATCTTCTCAGATTTCACCTTAGCGAGGCCAAGGGATCAAAATCTGGATGATCGACCGAGAGACAACTAGCACTCCGCTTCTAATGTTCTCCTTGATGTGCTAGCGTAACCCATTTATTGAAATGGTTTGGTATCTAGAACATCAAGTAAAAGGTCGGACTTCGGGAGCTCAAGAATCCATAAGGAATAACTACAGAGGTAAATCTTGCGAAATCCTTATGGGGATGTGGCCAACTTCTTCAATCAAGATACTACAATAACAGGTCTTCCGACTGGGTGTGTTGGCCACGACATCCACTTTACCGGGTTACAGAGAGACCAATATTATAATTCTTGGGAAATGTTCCAACCATCATATCTGCCTGAGATTCAGATCTGGTTGGTGTCAGAATAATCTAGACTCATCGAGTCTAGAAAGTAAAATGAAAGTTTGAAACACAAATTGACGAGATGACATTGCGAGATTCTCAGGAGATGAACTACGATAGCAAGCTCCAAAACATGAGTTGGTTCTGCTACACACATGTGAAAACACTGTCCTAGACAAACATGATCACATAGTAGTCTTATAATAAAACACTATCGAGTTCAGGAGGGGAACCATCGACAAGGATATCGAAGTCTCCACGCGTGGAAGTCCAAAGGATTAACCTTAGAACGGACTCCATTTTTCTTGAACAAGTCAATCAGTGGCTTGGTGTGCTAGGGATACATATAGAATGAAGGTTGCAACTCTCCAAACCATAGAATACTTTGCACATATGCATGACTGACTTGGGATGGTTCCAGAGGAAGCAAAAACAATCTTTCTCAGATCCACGGTGGCAACTTACATCAAATGTACGTGAATTAGAGGAAGTCAATTCTTTCATCCAACATATGCTTCATGAACGGGACATGAAGATAATGCTTATAGAAGTTTCCAACACTAGCTTAATGTTCAACAAAATCATGGAGGAGATAAGGATGTTGTCGATGGGCTCAACAACAATTCATCCAGATTCCCATGGAGATGGAATTCCATAACTATGTGAACAAGGTGATAGTATTGGTCAGACCCAAAAGATATAATGGTGTATGCTCGAGGAAAATCCACGAGTAAGACAACATTACGAACATCGTTGGTTCCAATTTGATTTGAGGATATCCCACACTCAAATCAAAGTTTTGGCAAGACAATAGCTCCAACAACTGGTCACAAGGATCAATCGATGAAGATATCATCTTTCTTCAACACACATACAAGATATCCCTTGGAATGAACTAAGTCGGACAAGGTTTATCTTCCAACTCTCCAAGTTGTTGTTTAGCTTAACCAACTAGCTCAGGGTATCCAACACAGATTCTTGGAGAAAGGGTGGTTTACAAGAACCAACTTGATCACGAGCTCAACATAACGGTCGGGTGACAACCTGGTAATACTTCCGAGAAGATATTCGGAACATCACGAACCACCGATATGTTACTAAGCTCGAGAAAAATCTTGCTTTTCATAGCAAGACGATATGATCAAATAAGCAAGGATTGACACATTCCTAACTCGTTGATCGAAGAGTGCACCAAGAAATAAGGACTAGGTAGCACGATCAATCTTAGAATGATAATTCAATACCAACATGCTAAGAATGAGATTATTGTCCATTAACTACCAAGCAACAGGGTTGCTGGCAGTATTGATTTC
The DNA here is from genome assembly GCA_963921465.1 of Triticum timopheevii. Lineage (NCBI taxonomy): Eukaryota > Viridiplantae > Streptophyta > Magnoliopsida > Poales > Poaceae > Triticum > Triticum timopheevii. The sequence continues at coordinate 188,887,699 of OY997266.1, read as the reverse complement.
ACACATCATAGTTCACCTGTCGGCATTCCGGTTGCAACAACACGGAACCGAGAAATGAAAATGATGGCGAGAAGTATCACTGCGTCAAGAATTCATAAGAGGTGATGCAATTCTCATGACAATCCTAACATAAAGAAGGTAATACTTCAAGGTAGAACAGACCAGAAGCTGGATTGCATCTTGATCTACGGAACACAACTGCTTTGACCCAATCCTGGAAATGGAGAAGGGTACTAGAGTTTGTTTCTCCTAGTCATTCCGGAATAGAATGGATCGATGGACCACAATAATGACAGGCATCGATAACACGAATGCACGCCATAAACTTGGCTATCAACTGATAGACAAGGATTGGAATACAACTACAGAGGTACAACTCAAAGGAACATATATCTTTCTGAGTTGTGGATGCATAGGTTAGTATGTCGAACAAGTTCAACATATTTCTTCCGGATAACCCATGATGAAGAGGAAGGACTGGCAGAATCACAACATAGAACCGAGAACTCATCAAGAGCACTCTGGTTGTGATCGTTCAGTTCAACGAGGTACTTCTGCCATAAATAGTTCATGTTATTTGGAAGAAGGAGATACCACAGACCTTCGAGGACTATCGCAAAGGTTACTAATATCCTAAAGTTACGAGCAACACTATCAACACGAGATAAGTAGAGTGAATCTTGGGTCAAGAACCCAGGAATAGAATGCCTACTAACTAAGTGGCATCACGGGATGCTTTCGAGAATGATGGCCAGAATCATCACACTGGGACACTAAACATGGCTAAACTACTAGGTGATCCCCTAAGACACCTAGGGTCATGATAATAACTCCAACATATAGGTCGAGGCAATAGAGTACCTCAACTCACCGATTAGTGTGGTTGAACTGGCCTAAAGGATATCGGAAACAGAGGGAAATGATTTTGCAAATGTATCAGATTGTTTAGAAACCTGGGATGACTCGGACAACATAACGGCTGTAAATGCTCAAAAGAATTTGAGACATGCTACAAAAATGGTGGCATAGCCACTAAGAAGCACAATATCAAGGTTTCGAGATCAACAATTAACATACAGAAGTGATAGGAACTGAGCCGAGGCTTAAGTCCAACAATTCTATAAGTCTACGGATTGGTAACACGTGATCCTAATAGAAAGAAGAGAGAGCCTAGTTTCTTAACCCCGTAGGAAAGATAAGATGACTCAGATCAGAGGGCATACGGTATAAGGAGTAAAAAGAGCCTTACGTTCCATCCCACAATCAATTCCCTTATATAACTAAAGAATTTCTAGACTCAACTTCGACCAGTTTGGCTTGGTAATCCTACAGGCAATCAAGCTCTGATACCAAAACTGTCAGGACCCCGACTCAATGCCACATCGATCTAGCATGTAACACCTCATATCACTTTGCGGCCTCACGGACGGTATTCCCACAGGTGTCGCCTTACCTTTGCCCGGGACCGTTTGCGCCTTTTGGCACACGTATATGATAATGTCGCTAGCATCCATATGATAAGGAGCCCGGGCTGGCATGGCTAGTCGTAAACCCAAAGTGGCACAAACTTACAGGGACAGGCATCCATGACCCAGCATCAAACGTGTCGGTCATCAGCGAGTGAATCCAGGCTACAGCACTGGGCTAGCAGGACTCCGGTGAACCGGGCTGTAGCGGGCTAACAGGACTCCGGTATTCATCGCGTGACATTTCCCCGAAGGGACAGACACATGAACGAAGAAGGACACATGCCGGCCAGCCTAAGTGTTCCGGAGCAGTAGCAAGCTACCATGGCTCAGTGGAAGCACTAGGAGACATTTCCCGGTAAGAGAGGCTACTAAGGATAAACAACTAGATAGTTAGATCCCACACATACCAAGCATTTCAATAACATACACACAATATGCTCGATATGTGCAAATACAACATGGCATCACAACATGACTCTACAACTCAAGTATTTTATTCAATAGGCTCCGAAGAGCGAGATACATGGGTCTCATGACCCAACATTCAGAGCATACAAGTCAAAGCACAAGCGGAAGCTTAACATGTCTGGGTAACAAGATAAACGTCGAAATCCAAGTGGAACTACTAGCGAGACTGAAGTCTCTCTGCAAAAACATAAAATAGGCAAACGCGAGTACAAATGTACCCAGCAAGACTTACATCAGAACTAACTACATATGCATCATTATCAACAAAGGGGATGGTGGAGTTTGACTGCAGCATGCCAGCTTTGACTCAATGGCTATCCTGAACTACGACTGCAAGTAACTCTTTTGAGGTGGCGCACATGAGTCCACATATTCACCATATCAATACACCACTATGGATCTGCTCCCGTCCCCCTACGAGAACGCCACCCATAGCACTCACGCTTATCTTGCGTATTTTAGAGTATCCACTTCAAGTTATCTATGAACTGTACAGGCAACCTAGAAGTCCTTTTCCGCGAACACGGCTATTCGAATAGATAATGTTACCCTGCAGGGGTGTACTTCTTCACACACGCTCTCGCCACTTACCGCCATTTACACGTCATGTATCTCGGCAACCTTCAAGCGGAAGCCTGGCGAGGGTGTCGGCCACGACCCGACTAACCACACAAGTCTCTCGTCCAGGTTTATCGCCTATTCGGGTTCCATCCGCAAGGAGATCTGGCCGGGGTGTCGCTCACGGCCCCAAACGATGTGTGCAGGGTTCCCAAGCCCACCATCTGGGTGCCACTTGGTACACCGGGCCACTGTGCCTAGTCTGTCCCAAGCCCACTTGTACCGGGTGCCACTTGGTAGACTACTAACACTACCTACAAACACCAGAAACTAGTTGCAACTCCTGGACAGAGATCAGGTTGATTAATAAGTCGAGAGAGTCAATTAAGGATCCCAATGTGTGGTAGTAGCTGTTCATGGATCACAAACACAGAACTCAGTTCCTAAGGACGGCTTCAATGAGACAACCCACCATGTACTCCTACATGGCCTCTCACCGCTACCTTTACCAAATCGTGTTCACACACTTAGCTCACACCTAGTAGGACATGTTCACACACCTCTGATTCATCCCCGATGAATCAGACCTGACTCAACTCTAAGCAGTAGCAGGCATGACAAACAAGCATGAATGAATAGGCACATCATGGCTAAAACAACTCCTACTCATGCTAGTGGGTTTCATCTATTTACTGTGGCAATGACAGGTCATGCAGAGGATAAGGGGTTCAACTACCGCAGCATGTAACAGTTGAATCGTTGTTGTCCTAATGCAGTAAAAGAGAGCAGAGCGAGAGAGTGGGTTTGTATCGGAATGAACAAGGGGGTTTTGCTTGCCTGGCACTTCTGAAGATAGTATAGCTCTTCATCGGTGTCATCAATCACATCGTCGAAACGCGTCTATCGAGAGGGGGCAATTACCGGCAACTGAGAAAGAAACAAAATCAATGCAATGCACAATATGATGCATGATCATGACATGGCAATATGATGTGATTTGAGCTAATGCAACTAGCAACATGTTAAATGAAGTTGGTTTGAACCTTAGGTTCAAATTCAAGCTCCATATGTGAAGGTTTAAATGCCGTTATATGATTTGGCCTAAACAGTAGCTATAAGTTGTTCTAACATGCATGAAAATGGTACAGATGGATAGATTGGATTTTTCTGATCATTTTTCATATATAATTTATCTCATTTGGAGTTACGGTTGAATTTATATGATTTTTAGAAGTTTATACAAATTTCTGGAATTTTTGAGTTGTTTTTAATCCAGAAAATGATTTACTGCGTCAGCCTGACGTCAGCTGGTCAACCGCGCTGACCAGGTCAAATCTGACGCGTGGGGACCACACGTCAGTCACACAAGGTTTAATTAGGGGGTTAATTAGCATAACTAAAAATCAGGGGGCGTCGGGGCCCATCTGTCATTGACCCGGAGGGTCATTAGGTTAGTGCTAACTGGGGTTTGATCGGCGTTAAGCCGCCGGTGAGGCCAAACGAGGCGGATCTCGTCAGGATCGTCGCTCCGGCGACCATTTGCGCGGCGGAGACCACCTACGCGACGCCCAGGCTCGCGCGCATCCATGGGAACACGCGGGAGGCTGTGGGGTGGATGGAGGCGACGGCGGCATCGACCCCGGCGGCGGCCGAAGTTCGGCCGTACTCGGAAACGAAGCTGCAGCGTGCAAACTAGGCTGGTGAGGCCTCCTAAAGTGCCTGTAGAGGGGCACGAGGACGTTGGGCATGGTGGGGTAACCTGGAGGCCACCGGAGTAGCGCCGACGGCGAGCCCGAGCAGAGGTGAGCTACGGCTCGTGTGGTAGGACAGACTAAAGGCACAGGAGAGCAGGGGAGAAGGGGGTTTGGATGCAGAAGCTCACAGCGGATCGAACGGAGGGGTATACGAGCTCGGGGGAGGCTTGGCGCAGCCGGAACAATGACGACGATCTCGTCGGCCGGAGCTTGGAGACGGTGATGGCGATGGCTCCACACGGCGTATTGCGGCTCGTGGCTTGACGGAGGGGACGAAGAAGACGCGGCGAGGCTCTTGGACTCGTCGAAGAGGCGAGGCCGTGACGGTGGGTGCGGCAACAACGAGCAGCGGCGACGGTGGCGTTCGGTCTCGGGAGAGAGGGAGAAGCAGAGGAGGGAACAGCACTGGGGGAGAGTAGAGGGGCTGGGGGGGGGGGGGGTTGCGTGGCGTCTCCAGGGAGTAGCAGAGCAAGCAGGGAGGCAGGAGCTGGCGCGGCGCGTGCTTGCGCGTGTCGGGCACGTGCGTCTTGTCCTCCTGGCGCCAGGAGGACGACGACTAGCGTCGGCTGGTGGCCTGGGCCGTCAGCTACAGTGCTGGGCCGGTTGGTGGGCACAGGTAAGCCACGGGTAACCTCTCTCTCTCCTTTTATTTATGTTTTCTATTTTCTGTTTTTGTTGTTTTTTTGGATTTAGTAAAATACTAAACCACTTTATAAAATCCTGAAATAAATTGTGGGCACATATTGGATTTTTCCCAACAGCCCTCAACTATTTTTGGAATTATTAGAGCATTTAAAATATTTATAGAATTTAAATGCCCCAATTCAAATACAATATGAGTTAATTCAAAAATCCATAAATGGCCAAGAAATATGCTCATCATTTTTGGCAGAGGTTTTCACCTTTATCAAAAATCATGAACATTTCCAAAGGGCATTTTGGGTTCATTAAAAATTATTTTAGGTTGAACCTATTTGATTTGATCTGGTGCTAGGGTTTGAACAATCCCCATTTCAAGTTTAAAAGAAATTTAGACATGATGCAACACGCAGATCTAACCCAAGTGCATTATTGAACTAGGGTTGTGACACTGGAGTTGTCCTTACTGCCCCTCGAGGTGATAAAATTCATTATGTTCTTCACTTAATGTTCCCTTGTACTAACAATGCAGCTGAGTATGAAGCTTTACTCCATGGTCTTTGAGTGGCTAAGGAGATGAACTTAAGCCACGTACGATGCTTTGGAGACTCAGACCTGGTAGCCCAGCAAGTTTCAGGTACTTGGGATTCCAAGGATCCACTCATGGCGGCTTACCGACGAGAGGTGGATATCGTTGCTGGTCACTTTAAGGGATATCAAGTGGAGCACATTGATTGGCGCAAAAATGAGGCAGCTGACGCTTTAAGCCGGCTAGAATCTCAGCGTAAACCGGTGCCACCTAATACCTTCTTGGATGTCTTGCATAACCCGTCAGTTCAGTTGCCTACAGAGGAGGACCTCGCCATTCCTGATCTAGAGGCACAGTTGGTGGCCGCTTTACATATCATTCCGGATTGGATGGTTCCATACTTGGCATATATGAACCGGGGCGAATTGCCAGAAGATGAAATTTTGGCCAGGCAGATAGTCCGGCGATCCAAGTCCATGGTTGTTCACAACGGCGAGTTACACCATTGCAGTGTTTCTGGTGCGTTCCAACGCTGTGTTTCTCCTGAAGAAGGCCGTGAGATTTTACGTGAGATCCACGAAGGAGACTGTGGTCATCACGCCGGTTCAAAATCCTTGGTTGCTAAAGCTTTTCATCATGGCTTCTATTGGCTGATGGCTCATGCTGATGCTGAGGACCTGGTAAGGCGGTGCGACGGTTGTCAGAAATTCTCACGATGAGCTCATGTTCCGGCTCAGGAGCTACGGATGATTCCTATCACCTAGCCATTTGCTACTTGGGGGCTTGACATGGTATGGCCTTTCAAGCGATCCAAGGATAAGAAGACCCACCTGTTGGTGGCGGTTGACAAATTCACTAAATGGGTTGAAGCGGAGCCAGTAAGCAAGTGTGACGCAGTCACGGCGGTTCAGTTCATCAAAAAGGTGATCTTTCGTTTCGGTTTTCCACACAGCATTATCACAGATAATGGCACAAACCTCTCTAAAGGCGAGATGGAGAACTTTTGTCAATGAGAGCACATCCGGCTTGATGTGGCATCTGTGGCTCACCCCCAATCTAATGGTCAAGCTGAGCGAGCTAATCAGGAAATTTTGAAGGGTATCAAGCCCCGGCTTATGGTCCCTTTGAAGCGGACGCCGGGTTGTTGGGTGGAAGAACTACCATCTGTGTTATGGAGCATAAACACCGCCCCAAACCGATCTACAGGTTATACGCCTTTCTTCATGGTCTACAGAGCAGAGGCGGTACTCCCCAGTGACATTCGTCATGACTCGCCCCGGGTTGCCAATTATGTTGAAGCGGACAATGAGCAAGCACGCCAAGAAGCACTGGACCTGTTAGATGAAAAACGGGACATGTCATTGGCTTGTTCGGTGGTTTATCAGCAAGACTTGCGGCGTTATCACAGCCGCCGGGTTAGGACAAGAACCTTTCAAGAAGGCGACTTAGTGCTTTGGCTCATCCAAGATCAGACCGATATGCACAAGTTATCCCCACCTTGGGAAGGACCCTTTGTGGTCAGCAAGAATATGGACAACGAATCATACTACCTCATCGACATTCGCGAGCACAAAGACTCAAGCAAATCGGATTAGGAGACCCGTCGGCCATGGAATATCGCTCTTGTATGGCCGTACTACACCTGAGCCATAGGCTCTCATTATGTACATATTTTGACAATGTATATATTATGCTCAATATAATAAACTGGCATCCTTGCTACAAGTAGGGCCTCTGCCGTTCTTCCAATATTTCTTGGTTACAAGGGGGCTTCTGCTTACAAAGCGATGTCCCGTTTTGTCCATTAAACCGGCTATCATGCCATCATACAGCTTGGGAGCTTCACACCCAAGGGGCCAAAGAGAGTTCTGTTGCTAAAAGCACGACTCAAACATAGGCACCCATTGAGCACAGCTCACAAAGTTACTTGGGGGCTCTTTGTGTAAAGTAACAAAGAGTTTGAAAGGACCCTTGTAATTGGGTATCGACCCACGGCTTGTAAGCCTAGTGTATTCACCTAAAACCCCGGGTTAACCTACCTTCCTCAAGTAAGCCACTCCTATCCAGGTAATCCTGGCATGACCCGCCAAACGTTTGACAAGTTACTCTCATTGAGACCCTGAACTCATCAAAGTTAAAACGATGATTGGTTAGGTGGAGGCCCATATTAAAAGGCTTTGTCAAATGGTTTAACTCAGCGGCCTGGCAGCCCACGAAAAGCCTCGAATTTGGGCCTGGCAGCCCTCGAAAAGCCTCGACTACAAGTTTTATTTGCTTTTGTTTTTTGCAAGTTTTATCTTTATTGATCAAATTTTGAGGTAAACCGGCATCTCTTGACCCGGCCAGACTATATGTCTTCATCTCAACCCGGTGTTTCTTAACCTGATGTGGCTTACAATTATCAGCTGTTAAGCATATATTCAATGGTGAACCGGCATCTTTCAATCCGACCTGGCATTGACTATAACTTGCCAGAATGATCATCCGGTGTTTACAAATACCCGATATGGCTTATTACACACTAGTATAATGTGGTGGGTACCTTCCAACAACCAAAGTTTGGGTTTTCACCCTTACTAAACGAGTTGGTGGATCAACAAAAGTGATTTAATATCACAGGTATGATATGATTCATATTTTATTACTTTATAACCTTGGTTATGAGGGTTCTGATTCTATATTGGGTATCATAACCCGTTCGGCGGTAAACCGCCAGGACATGTTCAAGTATTTAACATGCAGAAAGAAGGACTTATACGGAATACCAAGTCAAATAAATCAAATCATAGCAACATCATGCCAGATTACAATATCAAGTAGCATTGCACGATGGCAAATAATCAAAGTTTTTCATCTAGCCTATTACAAGGCGCTTTGATGCCCAAAAGAATAATTGTTTGTTGCTGATACGTCCATTTTGCATCATGCTTGTATATCAATATTTATTGCATTATGGGCTGTTATTACTGAAAGTGCAACTATCCCTAGGTGGTTTTGGTAATTCATAACAACATATAGCTCATTGAGCTAATGCTATTCCAAGACTATTATTTCAGGAAAGCTCAATGAATGGCATGGCATGGATGATGAAAGTGGATCCCTCAAAATACTAAGGACAAAGGATTGGCTCAAGCTCAAAAGCTCAAGACTCTTCATTTTATATTTTAGTGATCCAAGATCACATTGAGTCTATAGGAAAAGCCAATACTATCAAGGAGGGATGACGTGTTGCTCAATGAGCCTCTTGCTTCACGTGCTTAGTGATATGCTCCAAAACCCTCAACTACTTTCCCACATCCACAAATGACCTAAACCCGAAGCCAAAATAGGTCACACCGAATCTTCCTATCCGGCGCCACTGATTCCAAAAGTCATAGCCACTGCCACAAACCCTAAGCAAATCGGTCTTACCGATAGGGATCTCGGTCTCACCGAGATGGGGTTGTAATCTCTCTGTTTCCCTTCGTAACGTTTTGGTCTAACCGAAGTGAGCGATCGGTCCCATCGAGATTGCAATGTAAACTCTCTGTTTCCTTTTTGTAACATTTCGGTCTCACCAAAAAGAGCAAATCGGTCCCACCGAGTTTGACCAACTCTCTGGAAAGCTTATTACCAAATCGGTCTTACCGAGTTTGTGTAATCGGTCCTACTGAGATTACGTTATGCCCTAACCCTAACCGAATCGGTCTCACCGAGATGCATGTCAGTCCCACCGAAAATCACTAATGGTCACTAGGTTTACTAAATCGGTCCGACCGAGTCTGTTGAATCGGTCTCACCGAGTTTGGTAAATTGTGTGTAACGGTTAGATTTTGTGTGGAGGCTATATATACCCCTCCACCTCCTCTTCATTCATGGAGAGAGCCATCAGAACGAACCTACACTTCCAACTTACCATTTCTGAGAGAGAACCACCTACTCATGTGTTGAGGCCAAGATATTCCATTCCTAACATATGAATCTTGATCTCTAGCCTTCCCAAAGTTTCTTTCCACTCAAATCTTCTTTCCACCAGATCCAAAACCTATGAGAGAGAGTTGAGTGTTGGGAAGACTATCATTTGAAGCACAAGAGCAAGGAGTTCATCATCAACGCACCATTTGTTACTTCTTGGAGAGTGGTGTCTCCTAGATTGGCTAGGTGTCACTTGGGAGCCTCCGACAAGATTGTGGAGTTGAACCAAGGAGTTTGGAAGGGCAAGGAGATCGCCTACTTCGTGAAGATCTACCGCTAGTGAGGCAAGTCCTTCGTGGGCGACAACCATGGTGGGATAGACAAGGTTGCTTCTTCATGGACCCTTCGTGGGTGGAGCCCTCCATGGACTCGCGCAGCCGTTACCCTTTGTGGGTTGAAGTCTCCATCAACGTGGATGTATGATAGCACCACCTATCGGAACCACGCCAAAAACATCCGTGTCTCCAATTGCGTTTGAATCCTCCAAACCGTTCCCTTACTTTCTTGCAAGTTGCATGCTTTAATTTCCGCTGCCTATATACTCTTTGCATGCTTGCTTGAATAGCGTGATGATTGCTTGACTTGTCCTAAACTAGCTAAAATCTGCCAAACTCTAAAATTGGGAAAAGGTTAAGTTTTTATTGGTCAAGTAGTCTAACCGCCCTCCTTTAGACATACTTCAAGGTCCTACAAGTGGTATCAGAGCCTTGGTCTCCATTCGCTTTGATTTCCATATCTTTTGGTGGTCATAGCCTTGGTTTCACAACCTAGGAGAGTATGGCGTCTAGCGAGGGAAATTATCACCATAGAGGTCCTTACTTTGATGGTACTAATTTTGCTAGTTGGAAGCATAAGATGAAAATGCATATTCTTGGACATAACCCCGCCGTTTGGGCAATTATTTGTATTGGATTGCAAGGTGAATTTTTTGATGGGAGAGAACCAAACCGTGAAGCTAATGCGGAAGAATTGAAGATGTTGCAATACAACGCTCAAGCTTGTGATATCATGTTCAACGGATTATGCCCCGAAGAATTCAACAAAATCAGCCATCTTGAGAATGCAAAGGAAATTTGGGATACTTTGATTGATATGCATGAAGGTACCGAGTCCGTCAAGGAATCCAAGTTGGATGTGCTCCAAAGTCAGCTTGACAAGTTCAAAATGAAGGATGGTGAAGGTGTCGCTGAAATGTACTCTAGGCTTGCTCTTATCACAAATGAGATTGCCGGCTTAGGGAGTGAAGAGTTGATTGACAAATTCATCATCAAGAAGATCGTAAGAGCATTGGATGGAAAGTATGATACCGTGTGCACATTGATTCAAATGATGCCAAACTACAAAGATCTCAAGCCAACGGAAGTCATTGGATGAATTGTTGCTCATGAGATGTCACTCAAGGATAAGGAGGAACTTCACAACAAGTCAAGTGGTGCTTACAAAGCCTCAAGTGAAGCCCCCACATCATCAAGTGAGAAACAAACCTTCAATGAAGAATTGAGCTTAATGGTGAAGAACTTCAACAAATTCTACAAGAGTAGAAGCAAAGAAAGAAGCTCCAAGTCAAGATCTTACAATGACAAGAGGTCTTCTAGTCGAGAGCGCAATTGCTACAATTATGGGAGACCCGGACACTACTCCAATGAGTGTACGACACCCTACAAAAGAAGAGAAGATTCTCCAAGAAGAAAGAGCAAAAGAGAAGAATCACCACCAAGAGAGAGAAGGAGTAGAGATGATCGTTATGAATGAAGACCCTCACGGAGAAGCAAGGATTCGGAAAGGAAGGACAAGTCATCAAGGAGCTACACAAAACGAAGACATCAAGCTCATGTTGGTGAATGGGTATCCGGCTCCGACTCCGACAATCACTCCAAGAGAAGCTATCACTCCGACTCCGAATATACTCAAGATGAAGGTGTTGCCAGTCTAGCACTTGTGTCAACCAACTCCTACGACATATTTGATTCACCAAATGAAGGTGTTGGAAGATGCTTCATGGCCAAAGGTCCAAAGGTAACACATCCTAAGTATGTTGATTTCAATAGTGATGAAGATGACTTGCTTGTGGATGATGATTTACTTGTTGACAACTCTAGTGATGAATACTATGATGAAACGTCAATTAATCATGCTAATCAAGATAAAACGAATGACAATGATAAGGAGAAGATTGAGCTTCTAACTAAAGAACTAAACACTCTTAAGTTAGCTCATGAAACTATCTACGAAGATCATCGAGAACTTTTAAGGGCTCATGAGAAGTTACACTTTGAAAAGCTCAATCTTGAGCAAGAGCATGAGTTCTTAAAAGCAATCAATGATGATCTCCGCAAGAAAAGTTCTTCTTACATTGCCAAGCGTTTACTCTTATCTACTTACATGCCTCAAGTCAAGTCTAGTAACAAGTACAAGAAAGATACTTCCTCTAGTAGTAACAATAATAATGTCAAATCCAATAGTGTTGCTTCTAGTAGTTCTCTTGATTCCACTAATGATTCTCTTAGCCAAGTTACACTTGAGCAAGAAAATAGCTTATTGAAGGGAATTATAGAGAAAGGTGTTTAAAAGAGCCTTGCCGGGAGTAAGCAATTCGAGGAAATTGTAGGCAAGCAAGGAAGGCACCGGAAGAATCAAGGTGTTGGTTTCGAACGCAAGTTGAATGCCAATGGAGTTGAGTGGGAAGAAGATCAATACCCCAAGACGAAGTTTGTTCCTCAACAAGAGAAGTATGACCCTACTTCCTTCAAGGGAACACAAGCTCAAGATGATCTTCCACCACAAGACCACAAGAACAAAGGCAAGGACAAGCTTCAAGAAGAGATTGATGCATTTGAAGAAGCACCTAAAGCCTCGTTCAAGTGGGTTACCAAGACTACGTCAAGTCCTACTTCATCAAGTACAACTACAACTCCAAGGATTCCCATCAAGATGATGTGGATCCCGAAGAAGAAGAACTAGAGAGTTCTTGAGGGTGACTCCGCCAACATTCTTCACTCATATCATTATGGCAAGAACAAGTGCAACCAACTTCCACATCTTGCACTAGTTCAAGGAGTCACAAACCCTCATGTTGGTAAGGCAAGGGACAAGGTAACCTAATGTTTTCATGGACATCATCTTATGTGTGCTTCACTCTATGTCTATGGATATTCTTGTTTGTTCCTTGTGGGACTAACCCATGTAGGTAAGTTGAAAGTGCAACTCACTCCAAAGGATTGCTCCAAATGATCTACATCAACATTGAACATCTACATCTTCAACACCTACATGAAGTCATCATGGACAAAACCCAAGGTTAGTTCATCCCTCTAAGGGGGGGATCTCACATCTAGGGAGAGCTTAACTCTAAGAATTGAGTCAAAGCAACTCTAATGGTGTGAACAAATCAATGCATTATGTAAAAGTGGTAACCCCGCTTGAGCTTAAACGATGAGTATGACCTATGATCAAATGTTCTCATTTAACTCCTAAGTCAATATACTCATATATAGATGACCTAGTCATCACCAATTGTTTGATAGATGCTAGAATTGGTTGTGCATGCTTTGCCACATATTTGATTTGCCATTTTATTGTGTGAGCATGTTGGTGCATATTTTACTCATTCAAGGACATACACTTGTTGTTTTGATTGTTTGGGTTCTTTTCTTTTTGCCATGTGGATGGACAAGAATGCCTAAGAACCTTCTTTAGCTATCTATGCTTTTCTCATCTCAAACTCTATTCATGCTACATCACAAAATTTTATCAAGTCAGATTTGAACCACTCTGTGTGAGGAGCACTCGGAGTCCCCGATTCGTCATAGACTTAAACTTCCAAAACCTCTTTGTGACTCTCGGTCTGACCGATTCCTCCATTTCGGTCCTACCGAGATCATTAAGTTGATCTGAGTTATCAATCTCGGTGCAACCGATTTGAACTTTTCGGTCACACCGATTTGCTGTAGCTGCACACAGTTATGCATCTCGGTGCCACCGAGTTGTTCCACTCGGTCACACCGACAGGGTCGGGCTATATATAGTCACGGGCAAAATTTTGGAAATTTCTCCGAAACCCTTCTCCCGCGCAATAGCTCGCTCTGCCATCGGAGGTGTTCAGATCGTCTCCTCGTCGCCAGCAGCCTCCAGTAGATGGTCTCCGTCGCCGTCAACGGATTTCGCCCCCGCCGTTGCCACCGTAGCGAGTCCACCACCAAGTTAGGGTATGGACTCAATCTTTGTGCTATCCACGTCCGATTCCTAGCACATTGTAATCTTACTGATTCTTGCCACGATTGAAACACTTCTATCCACCCAAAAATAGTCCGTAGATTAGATGAGATTCAAATTTTTAGGGTTAGGTTTCCGCCGAAACCATCTCGGACCTACCGAGTTGAAAAACTCGGTCTCACCGATTTGGCTTATGCCATTGCACTAGTGACTCTCAGTCCGACCGAGAATTACTAATCGGTGCGGCCGATTTGAGGATTCTGTGAAACCCTAGCAGTCTCGGTGCCATCGAACTTTGACTCGGTCCAACCGAGATCATCAGTTTAGGTTCCAAAACTGCTTCGTTATCACCAAGTTTGAAAATCGGTTGATCCGAAATGCTTTCTGTGGAAAACTAAAACTGAATTTTTGAATCATTCTTTTTCAAAAATCTCTGCATTTTGTGATGCTCATCTATTCTATCTCATCTATAACTCTTCACATGGTCAGCAGTCAGCTTCTTGCAGCATGTCAGACCAGAGTGACAGCCAGAATAGGTCAGAAGAGCAGATGGACTTGAGTGAGGGCACTAGTCCCTCAACTACAGATGAAGGAGCAGAAGCACTCCTAGCAACCTGCCCAAGGCTGCTACCAGGCAGACAAAGAAAAGAACATCAGACTCAGAGGATGAGGATTACAAAGCTGAGGAAGATGAGGCTACTTCCAAGAAAGTGGTGCTCAAGAAGGAATATGGCTCTGCACATAGCACCAAGCCTGGACTGAAGAAGAAAGTTCCTGCCAAGAGGACACCAATGCCTAAAGCCAGAAAGTCCACTCAAGTGCCAGCCCAGACAGAACCCAAAGAGGCACCTGAGAAGAAAGTCACTTCTTCCAAACCTCAGAAAGTCCCCACTGGAGAGACTATGAAATTCACAATTGAATCAGAGGATGAAGGTGCTCAGGACAACAAGAAGAAGAGAGCAAGAACCACAAATGCCAAGGTCCTTGGAAAGCCCTCTATGAGAAGGGATGCTGAAGAGGAAGGGGATGCTGCACCAGCACCTAAGGCACCCAAGCTTATGGGTGATGCAATCAGATCAGGGGCTGCAACATCCAAGCCCAAAGAAGCACCCAAAGCTGCCTCCAAGGCCAAGCAAGTTCCAAAGAGGAATACTAGAAGTATTCCAGCAGCTGAGAAGAACAAGGCCCTAGTGCCCAATGTTGCTGAAGAAGAAGATGAAGAAGGACAGGTCCTAAGGAAGCTCAAGCCCAAGATACCAGACCACAATGATGCCCATCCTGTGGCTGAGGACATGAGGATCAGGAAGGATTTAGGGCTGAGACTGTGGAGGATGGAAGATCCATATGCATCAAGGAGAAGGACTGCTGTTGACTACAGGTTCCACACAAAGGAACAACAGGACTTCTATGAGACAATTCTGTTGGATAAGAAGCCCATAGTTTGTGACATGAGGTGGGTCGACTAGACCTACATCAAGGACAATGAAGAGCACTATCCAGGAGTGCAAGAAAGCTTTGTTGCTTGTGGATTTGCTGATTTTGTTGGACAAAAGCTCACTCACTGGAATGATGAGCTTATCATGCAGTTCTACTCCACAGCACACTTTTACCCAGATGGAAGAATTGTTTGGATGTCTGAAGGTACAAGGTACCAGTCAACTGTTGAAGAATGGGCAAGTCTGATAAATGCCCCTAAGGAAAATGATGATGATCTGGATATCTATGCAAAGAAGAAGATGGATCATAATTCAATGGCTCACATGTACAAGGAAATCCTAGACAAAGCAGTTGAGACTCACAAATTTGGATCAGTTCACTTTCTGCTGTCAGGGTTTCCAACCATCAATTGGATTCTGAGGCATACTTTGTTGCCCAAGTCTGGTGACCATAACATGATCAGAGGGCATGCCATCAACATGTTGCATGTGTTTGATGTGCCACAGAAATTCAAAGTCATGAGCCTGATGATTGAAACCATTAAGAGGACTGCAGCAGATCAGAAGAGGAGCTGTGGATATGCACCTCAGATTCAAGAATTGATCAACTCAAAGATGGGCACAGGGAAATATCAGTTGGATAAGGAACACTTTCCACTTTATCCAGACTTTGAGAACAATGAGGTTGTCATGAATGAGAATGATCCAACATCAGTTCAAGCCCAGGAGAAGAAGGAGAAGGCAAAGAAGGAGAAGGCTGCCAGGATGCCAACTCAAGAGGAGGCATCAGAATATTTCTTGAAGAGCAAACAAGAGCAGCTTGGTTACTTGATAGCATCTACTCTGAGGATTGAGAAGGGACTGGCCACCCTCACTCAGAATCAGGAGAGCCTGGAGAGAATCATGGAACTCAAATTCCATGACCTTGATGTCAAAGTAACTGAGATAGAGTCAGTTGTGGAGCAGCTGCAGGATGATATGCAGGAGAGGTAGGGCAAGACTACCACAAATGTGTTTGCCAGAGTGCCCAGAGCCCAGAGGTCAGTTGCAGTGCCTGTGAGAGACACTAGAGCAACAACATCTGTACCAGCCACAACACCTACAGTTCTAATGCAACCAGCTCCAGCATCCACTCAAGCTCCCTCGACTTCAACTGAAGCCTTCGTCCTTGGAGTGATCAGTACACCACCACCAGAAGATCAAGCCTGAGAGTCGATCTAGCACTATGCATTTTTTACGAAATTTTTGGTAACTTGTTGCCAAAGGGGGAGAAAAATGTATAAATCATAGGCTTCGAGAGAAAGTGTTGCTTTTGTTCTCTCTTGCTTTATTTGGTGGTTTTAAACTTTGTTTGCTTTGATTGGTTGAGATACTATGCTTGTGAGCCATTGATGATCATGTGTTTGATCATAAGCTACACTTATGCATGCTTGATATTATCCTATCTATCTTATGTGATCATTCACTTTGCTTGGTGATGAGTGCATGTATTCAATGTTTATTATTTTGAGCGCTCCACCAAGATGTATGTGACATGGAAGAGTAACCCATGAGCCTAATTCATTGTGCATTTGCAGTCCAAAGCAAATATTAAACTATGCACAAATTTAGGGGGAGCTCTTGCTTATCACATACTTCTCAAAGCGACGATGTTATTCAATCTTATTATCATTTGTCGAAGCTTTGATCTATATGTTGTCATCAATTACCAAAAAGGGGGAGATTGAAAGTGCAACTATCCCTAGGTGGTTTTGGTAATTCATAACAACATATAGCTCATTGAGCTAATGCTATTCCAAGACTATTATTTCAGGAAAGCTCAATGAATGGCATGGCATGGATGATGAAAGTGGATCCCTCAAAATACTAAGGACAAAGGATTGGCTCAAGCTCAAAAGCTCAAGACTCTTCATTTTATATTTTAGTGATCCAAGATCACATTGAGTCTATAGGAAAAGCCAATACTATCAAGGAGGGATGACGTGTTGCTTAATGAGCCTCTTGCTTCACGTGCTTAGTGATATGCTCCAAAACCCTCAACTACTTTCCCACATCCACAAATGACCTAAACCCAAAGCCAAAATCGGTCACACCGAATCTTCCTATCCGGCGCCACCGATTCCAAAAGTCATAGCCACTGCCACAAACCCTAAGCAAATCGGTCTTACCGATAGGGATCTCGGTCTCACCGAGATGGGGTTGTAATCTCTCTGTTTCCCTTCGTAACGTTTCGGTCTAACTGAAGTGAGCGATCAGTCCCACCGAGATTGCAATGTAAACTCTCTGTTTCCTTTTTGTAACATTTTGATCTCACCGAAAAGAGCAAATCGGTCCCACCGAGTTTACCTGACCAACTCTCTGGAAAGCTTATTACCAAATCGGTCTTACCGAGTTTGTGTAATCGGTCCTACCGAGATTACGTTATGCCCTAACCCTAACCGAATCGGTCTCACCGAGATGCATGTCAGTCCCACCGAAAATCACTAACGGTCACTAGGTTTACTAAATCGGTCCGACCGAGTCTGTTGAATCGGTCCCACCGAGTTTGGTAAATTGTGTGTAACGGTTAGATTTTGTGTGGAGGCTATATATACCCCTCCACCTCCTCTTCATTCGTGGAGAGAGCCATCAGAACGAACCTACACTTCCAACTTACCATTTCTGAGAGAGAACCACCTACTCATGTGTTGAGGCCAAGATATTCCATTCCTACCATATGAATCTTGATCTCTAGCCTTCCCCAAGTTGCTTTCCACTCAAATCTTCTTTCCACCAGATCCAAAACCTATGAGAGAGAGAGTTGAGTGTTGGGGAGACTATCATTTGAAGCACAAGAGCAAGGAGTTCATCATCAATGCACCATTTGTTACTTATTGGAGAGTGGTATCTCCTAGATTGGCTAGGTGTCACTTGGGAGCCTCCGACAAGATTGTGGAGTTGTACCAAGGAGTTTGTAAGGGCAAGGAGATCGCCTACTTCGTGAAGATCTACCGCTAGTGAGGCAAGTCCTTCGTGGGCGACGGCCATGGTGGGATAGACAAGGTTGCTTCTTCGTGGATCCTTCGTGGGTGGAGCCCTCCGTGGACTCGTGCGGTCATTACCCTTCGTGGGTTGAAGTCTCCATCAACGTGGATGTACGATAGCACCACCTATCGGAACCACGCCAAAAACATCCGTGTCTCCAATTGCGTTTAAATCCTCCAAACCCTTCCCTTTACTTTCTTGCAAGTTGCATGCTTTAATTTCCGCTGCCTATATACTCTTTGCATGCTTGCTTGAATAGCGTGATGATTTCTATGGTTAAGTTTTTATTGGTCAAACTCTAAATCAGGAAAAGGTTAAGTTTTTATTGGTCAAGTAGTCTAATCACCCCCCCTCTAGACATACTTCAAGGTCCTACAATTACACATTATATCTCAATACTTATGGCTATTCTCTCTTATTATACAAGGTTTACCATTAAGAGGGGGAATGCCGGCAGCTGGAATTCTGGCTGGAAAAGAAGCAAACGTTGGAAACCTATTCTACACAACTGCAAATGTCCTGAAACTCCACGAAACAACTTTTTGGATTTAATAAGAATTTATGTGCGAAAGAAATAGGCCAGGGGGCCCACACCCTGTCCAGGAGACAGGAGGGCGCCCCCCCCCCTGTAGGGCATGGCCCCCTATCTCCTGGGCCCCCTGGTGGGCTTCCGGCGTCCATCTTCTGCTATATGAAGGGTTTGTCCTGGAAAAAATCGTGGGCAAGCTTACGGGACGAAACTCCGCCGCCACGAGGCGGAACCTTGGCGGAATCAATCTAGGGCTCTGGCGGAGCTGTTCTGCCGGGGACACTTCCCTCCGGGAGGGGGAAATCATCACCAACGTCATCACCAACGATCCTCTCATCGGGAGGGGGTCAATCTCCATCAACATCTTCACCAGCACCATCTCCTCTCAAAACCCTAGTTCATCTCTTGTATCCAATCTTGTATCAAAACCACAAATTGGTACCTGTGGGTTGCTAGTAGTGTTGATTACTCCTTGTAGTTGATGCTATTTGGTTTACTTGGTGGAAGATCATATGTTCAGATCCTTTATGCATATTATTACCCCTCTGATTATGAACATGAATATGCTTTGTGAGTAGTTACGCTTGTTCCTGAGGACATGGGTGAAGTCTTGCTATTAGTAGTCATGTGAATTTGGTATTCGTTCGGTATTTTGATGAAATGTATGTTGTCTTTCCTCTAGTGCTGTTATGTGAACATCGACATGACACTTCACCATTATTTGGGCCTAGAGGAAGGCATGGGGAAGTAATAAGTAGATGATGGGTTGCTAGAGTGACAGAAGCTTAAACCCTAGTTTATGCGTTGCTTCGTTAGGGGTTTATATGGACCCATATGTTTAATGTTGTGGTTAGGTTTACCTTAATACTCCTTTTTGTAGTTGTGGATGCTTGCAATAGGGGTTAATCATAAGTGGGATGCTTGTCCATGTTAGGGCAGTACCCAAGTGCCGGTCCACCCACATATCAAACTATCGAAGTACCGAACGTGAATCTTATGAACGTGATGAAAACTAGCTTGACGATAATTCCCAATGTGTCCTCAGGAGCTCCTTCTTCATTATTAGAATTTGTCCAGGCTTATCCTTTGCTACATAAAGGATTGGGTCACCTTGCTGCACTTTATTTACTTTATTTACTTTTTGCTCGTTACTATTTATCTTATCACAAAACTATCTATCACCTACTATTTCAGTGCTTGCAGAGAACCTTACTGAAAACTGCTTATCATTTCCTTCCGCTCCTCGTTGGGTTCGACACTCTTAATTATCAAAAGGACTACAATAGATCCCCTATACTTGTGGGACATCAAGACTCTTTTCTGGCGCCGTTGCCGGGGAGTGTAGCGCTTTTGGTGAGTGGAACTTGGTAAGGAAACATTTATATAGTGTGCTGAAATTTTCTGTTACTTGTCACTATGGAAACTAATCCTTTGAGGGGCTTGTTTGGGGTATCTTCAGCCCAACCAGCAGAGCCAATAGATGCTCCTCAACCTACTAAACTTTATGAAAATATTCACTTTGAGATTCCTTCGGGTATGATAGAAAAACTGCTAGCTAATCCTTTTGCAGGAGACGGAACATTGCATCCCGACTTACACCTTATCTTTGTGGATGAAGTTTGTGGATTATTTAAGCTCGCAGGTATTCCCGATGATGTTGTTAAAAGGAAGGTCTTTCCTTTATCTTTGAACGGAGATGCAATGACATGGTATAGGCTATGTGATGATACGAGATCTTGGAATTATAAGCGATTGAAGTTGGAATTTCACTAGAAGTTCTATCCTATGCATGTTGTTCGTCGTGATCATAATTACATATATAATTTCTGGCCTCACGAATGAGAAAGCATCGCTCAAGCTTGGGGGAGGCTTAAGTCAATGTTGTATTCATGCCCCAATTATGAGCTCTCTCGGGAAATGATTATTCAGAATTTTTATGCTCGGCTTTCTCTTGATAATCGCAACTTGCTCGATACTTCCCGTGCTGGTTCCTATATGCTGAAGACTATTGAATTCAAATGGGACTTATTGGAAAGAATTAAACACAACTCTGAAGATTGGGGTTCCGACGATGGTAAGGAGTCAGGTATGGCACCTAAGTTTGATTGTGTAAATTCTTTTATGGATACCGATGCTTTCCGTGGATTTAGCTCTAAGTATGGACTTGACTCTGAGATAGTAGCTACTTTTTGTGAAACTTTTGCTACTCACGTTGGTCTCCCTAAAGAGAAGTGGTTTTGAATATAATCCCCCTATTGAAGTGAAAGTAGTTGCACCTATTACAGTCGAAGAGAAGACTATTACATATAGTGATCCTATTATTCCTACCGCTTATGTTGAAAAACCTCCTTTTCTTGTTAGGATAAAAGATCATGTTAAAGCTTCGACCGTTGTTCGTAAGAGTAATACTAGGACTTATACACCTCCTGAGCAAATTAATGTTGAACCTAGTATTGCTATGGTTAAAGATCTCTTGGGTGAGGACTTAGATGGGCATGTTATCTCTTTCTTGGGTGAAACTGCTAATATTGCTAGACCCGATACTAAGACACGTAGACCTGTTGTAGGCACGCCTGTTATTTTTGTTAAAATAGAAGATCATTGTTATAATGGTTTATGTGATATGGGTGTTAGTGCTAGTGCGATACCTTATGATCTTTATAAAGAAATTATGCATGATATTGCACTTGTTGAATTAGAAGACATTGATGTTACTATTAAGCTTGCTAATAGGGACACCATTAAACCTATTGGGATTGTTAGAGATGTTGAAGTCTTGTGTGGGAAGATTAAATACCCTGCTGATTTTCTTGTTCTTGGTTCCCCACAAGATGATTTTTGTCCCATTAATTTTGGTAGACCCTTCTTGAATACTGCTAGTGCTAAGATTAATTGTGAAAAGAATATTGTCACTGTTGGCATAGATGGTATGTCTCATGAGTTCAATTTTGCTAAGTTTAGTAGACAACCTCGTGAAAGGGAACCACCTAGTAAGGATGAAATTATTGGTCTTGCTTCCATTGTTGTTCCTCCAACTGTTCCGTTAGAACAATATTTGCTAGACCATGAAAACGATATGTTTATGAACGAAAGGGAAGAAATAGATGAAGTGCTCATTAAACAGGAACCTATGCTGAAACATAACCTTCCCATTGAAATTCTTGGGGATCCCCCTCCACCCAAGGGTGATCCCATGTTTGAACTCAAACCTTTACCTAATAATCTTAAGTATGCTTATCTTGATGAAAAAGAAATATATCCTGTTATTATTAGTGCTAACCTTTCAGAGAAAGAAGAAGAAAGATTATTGAAAACTCTGAAGAAGCACTGAGCTGCTATTGGATATACTCTGGATGATCTTAAGGGCATTAGTCCCACATTATGTCAACACAAAATTTCAGTAGAGAAAGATGCCAAACCAGTTAGAGATCCTCAAAGACGATTAAATCCCAAAATGAAGGAAGTGGTAAGGAAGGAGATTCTAAAGCTCCTTGAGGCAGGTATTATTTATCCCGTTGCTGATAGTGAATGGGTAAACTCTGTCCATTGTGTCCCTAAAAAGGGAGGTATTACCGTTGTTCCTAATGATAAAGATGAATTGATCCCGCAAAGAATTATTACAGGTTATAGGATGGTAATTGATTTCCGTAAGTTAAATGAAGCCACTAAGAAAGATCATTACCCTTTACCTTTCATTGATCAAATGCTAGAAAGGCTATCCAAACACACACATTTTTGCTTTCTAGATGGTTATTCTGGCTTCTCTCAAATACCTGTGTCCGCGCAGGATCAATCTAAAACTACTTTTACTTGCCCTTTTGGTACTTTTGCTTATAGACGTATGCCTTTTGGTTTATGTAATGCACCTGCTACCTTTCAAAGATGCATGATGGCTATATTTTCTAATTTTTGTGAAAAGATTTGTGAGGTATTCATGGATGACTTCTCCGTCTATGGATCCTCTTTTGATGATTGTTTGAGCAACCTTGATCGAGTTTTGCAGAGATGCGAAGACACTAGTCTCGTCCTGAATTGGGAAAAGTGTCACTTTATGGTTAATGAAGGCATTGTCTTGGGACACAAGATCTCCGAGAGAGGTATTGAAGTTGATAAAGCCAAAGTTGATGCTATTGAAAAGATGCCATGTCCCAAGGACATAAAAGGTATAAGAAGTTTCCTTGGTCATGCCAGCTTTTATAGGAGGTTCATTAAGGACTTTTCCAAAATCTCTAGGCCTCTGACTAATTTATTGCAAAAAGATATTCCTTTTGTCTTTGATGATGATTGTTTAGAAGCATTCGAAACACTTAAGAAAGCTTTGATCACTGCACCTATTGTTCAGCCACCTGATTGGAATTTACCTTTTGAAATTATGTGCGATGCTAGCGATTATGCTGTAGGTGCTGTTTTAGGGCAAAGAGTCGATAAGAAATTTAATGTTATCCAGTATTTAGGGAGTCCTGGATTAGGGGGTGTCCGGATAGCCGAACTATCACCTTTGGCCGGACTCCTGGACTATGAAGATACAAGATTGAAGACTTCGTCCCGTGTCCGGATGTGACTTTCCTTGGCGTGGAAGGCAAGCTTGGCGATACGGATATGTAGATCTCCTACCATTGTAACCGACTCTGTGTAACCCTAACCCTCTTTGGTGCCTATGTAAACCGGAGGGTTTTAGTCCGTAAGACGAACAACAATCATACCATAGGCTAGCTTCTAGGGTTTAGCCTCTCTGATCTCGTGGTAGATCTACTCTTGTGCTACCCATATCATCAATATTAATCAAGCAGGAGTAGGGTTTTACCTCTATCGAGAGGGCCCGAACCTGGGTAAAAACATCGTGTCCCTTGTCTCCTGTTACCATCCGCCTATACGCACAGTTCGGGACCCCCTACCCGAGATCCGCCGGTTTTGACACTGACATTGGTGCTTTCATTGAGAGTTCCTCTGTGTTGTCATCTTTAGGCCCGATGGCTCCTCCAATCATCAACAACGACGCAGTCCAGGGTGAGACTTTTCTCCCCGGACAGATCTTCGTATTTGGCGGCTTTGCACTGCGGGCCGATTCGCTTGGCCATCTGGAGCAGATTGAAAGCTACGCCCCTGGCCATCAGGTCAGATTTGGAAGTTTGAACTATATGGCTGACGTCCGCGGAGACTTGATCTTCGATGGGTTCGAGCCACAGCCGAGCGCGCTGTCGGCGTTCTGGGAACGGGGGTCCCCAGACTTGCCTGCCTGCGGCCTGCGGCGTGGCTAAAAGGGGGCCCAGCACGGCCCATCTTCGTCAACACAAGCTCAAGAACCTCGCGAGGGGCCAAGCCTCGCGGGGTGGACGACAAGGAGCTTCCTTAGGCACGGCCTCATCAGGCTAGCTCACGAGGAGGCGGAGAGATCAAGGCGGGGTACCTCATGAGGTGCCCATGATGCAAGCCATGACGACCAAGGGCACCAGGCGGGCGCCAGTCCGCGCAGTGTCCTCCTTTCCTCTTTGGTGCAAAGGGAGCAAGCGCAGACGAGAGCATCAAGTAAAGGCATCCATTTTGGTGCAACAAGACCAAGACCAGCCCAACGGCAGGAAGGAAGTCATTGTGGAGCCCAAGCAGGCGTCACCACCAGAGCCTTTGGCAGGCGAGGACCAACTTTAGTCAGGATAAGTGTACCAGATGTTCCCCTTCAAAATGGCCAATTGTTGGCGACCTTCCCGCTCAATATTGGGGAAGAGGCCCAGGGCCTTTGCCTATAAATAGGACTAGCCACCCCCAGGGTAGGGAGAGATCGATCTAGAATCCAGGAGCTAGAATCAAGTAGCATCATAGCAAGAGAGAAGGGCAACTGAACTCCTCCTAACAGTTCATCGCCCCAGCCAAGAACAGGCCCTCGCGAGGCTGTTCTTCCTTGTATTGTTCATCATCATCAGCCCAAGAGGCAATCCACCACACCACATACTAGAGTAGGGTATTACACCACAATGGTGGCCCGAACTAGTATAAACCTTGTGTCTCTTGTGTTGTTCCTTTTGTAGTTTAGATCTTTGCAAGGCGGCGGGGTGCAGGTAGGTAGAGGGCAAAATCTCCGCGCGCACCCCAGTGTTCGAACCTCAAGGGTCTGCCGGAACCCGAAATCCGACATTTGGCGCGCCAGGTAGGGGTGCACCGGAATTCGTATTCCATCGCCATGTTCTCCTCCGACCACCACATCCATGTCTGACGCTCGTCGGGCCCGCGCCGAGCGCCAAGCCGCCCTCGCTTCCCGTGTCGCCCAGACGGCCCCCGTCGGCGGGCGCCCTTGTCGTTCCCCGTCACCTGCCGTCAACGCCGCCACCAGCCCGGCGGGGAACGAGCAGCAAGCATCATCCCAGCATCCCTCCGTGAGGCAAGACGGCCACACTGCTACCCCCTCGCTCACCCCAGCTGGTTCTTCGTCTCGCGCGTTCCGCGCACCCATGGAGGCTCGAGCTGCGCTAATCACGGCAAACGAGCTCCTGCGCTACCCTCCCATCGGCGACATCTACGAAGAATGGCTCGACCGCGTCGCCGAGCTCGTCCGTGCTGTAGGGGGCTCTCCTGCGCCGTCCGTCCCGCTGCACCGCACCCCGCCCTGCGCGGGCGACGAAGCTCCGAGGGCACCTCAGCCGCCTCCTCCTCAAGAAGGCGCCCTAGCCCCGAGGCGCGTGGCCCCTGAGCGGAATCCGCTCCGTCAGGCGCCAGCGCGGCAAGAGCAGGGCTGCCAAGAAGTCCCTCGCCCGCGAGAAGCTGCCCGAGCGCTCCCTGCTCCAGCCCGTCGCGACCACGCTCCTGCTCCAGCACGGCAAGACCTCGCGCTGCTCCCAGTTGCAGCGCATGGGGACCCGCAGGGCCAAGCTCTTTGTCACCCAAGGCCTCCCGTGGCCACAGCAGGCTGCCGCGCCTTCACCCCCGAGCTGCACAGCGTCGCGTGGCCCGGCAAGTTCAAGCCAGACCTACTTCCTCGCTACGACAGTACGGCTGACCCCGCGGAATTCCTCCAGCTCTACGAGCTGGGCATTGAAGCTGCCAACAGAGACGAGAAGGTCATGGCGAACTGGTTTCCCATGGCGCTCAAGGACGGGGCCCGCACCTGGCTCCTGAACCTGGCTCCAGGCACGATCTCCTCCTGGGACAAGATGCGCACCCGCTTCATCGCCAACTTCCAGGGTACTCGTGACCGGCCACCCGCCGTGAGCAACATGCGCCGTATCAAGCAGGAACCAGGGGAAACCCTGCAGAAGTACATCCAGCGCTTCAACAACGCACGCCTCTAGATTCCCAAGGTGACTAAGGAGGCCATCATCTCAGCCTTCTCCGACGGCATGCGTGACGTCAAGATGAAGGAGCTGGCGATGCATGAAGACCGGTGCACTTTCATGGAGCTGTTCAACTTCGCGACCAAGTGCGCCAGGGCTGAGGAAGGGCATCTCTCCCTCCTCGAGCTGCCTGCCGCAGACCCAGAAGAGAAGAAACCCAAGACCAAGGATGTGAAGCGCAAGGGGGCTGCTGTGCTTGCGGCAGAACCAGACACCAAGCAGGGCAGAGATCAGCCAGAATCTTCCAAGGGCAGTCGATACTGCGTGTACCAGGACCTCCACACCCACAACACCAATGAATGCAAAGAGCTCCGAGCCGTGCGTGAAGGAAGGACCGGCCGATGTCCCGACCGCAGCGACCGGGGCTACGGTCGAGGAGGAGGAAGGAACGTAGGACGCTGGGAAGACCGCAGCCCTCGCCAAGGGTGGCGCGACCGACCTCGCAAGGATCGCTGGCAGGACCCACCTCACGAGGGAGACTGGAGGGATCAGCCTCGCAAGGAGCGCCCGCAAGGCAACGCAGGCCTCCCTCCACTGCCGCCGCAGCCAAGGAGAAATGAGGACCGTCATCAGGACGAGGGGGCTGGGGGCTTCCAGGAGCCACGCGCGATCGCCTGCATCCTGGGCGGAGCTCAAGCCCCAACCTCTCTACGCGTCTTCAAGCAGTTCGCCCGCGAAGTGAATGCAGTCCTCCCCAAGCTCGAAGCCACGCGCCCTCTCAGGTGGTCGGCGTGCGCCATCATGTTGAGCTCAGCAGATCAGCTCAAGTGCGTGGCCACAGCCGGAGTCCTCCCAATGCTTTGTTCCCCAATCATCAGCAACGTGCTAGTCACCAAGACCCTCATTGATGGCGGGGCAGGGCTCAACGTCCTGTCCGTGGAAACATTCAACAATCTCCAGGTGCCCTACAATCAGCTTCAACCAACCAAGCCTTTCTCCGGAGTCACCGACGGCTCCACGATCCCGATTGGCAGGTCCGCCTCCCTGTCACCTTCGGGGCGCGCAACAACTACCGCACCGAGCTCATCGACTTTGACGTCGCCCACATTCGCCTGCCATACAACGCCACCCTCGGGTACCCAGCGCTGGCCAAGTTCATGGCCTAAACCCACCACGGCTACAACGTCCTCAAGATGCCAGGGAGTGGCGGAGTCATCATGGTGCCCTGCGAAGAGAAAGACGCGGTGTGCTCCCTGGAACGAGCCTTTTAGGCCGCATCACTGGAAGACCCGGATCGCGGAAGCAGGAGGCTCCCCGAGACCGACCCTAAGAAGAAGAAGATGTTGTCCGGCCTGACCCCTCAGGAGGCAGGCCCCTCAGGGCTGGCGCCTGCCCAGGGGGAACCTCCTTCCATTGCATAGGGAAGCGCACCCGGCGCCCTCGTCAGGCAGGGCTTGGGGGCTCTCCCCTGGAGGGCCGCCGACCTCGCCAAGGTCACGAGGGAGGTGCTTAGGCACCACTTGGAGGCGTGTTTCGAAGCACGTTTCCCTCAAGAAGGAGCAAGGCAAGGAGGGCCAAACCCTCAGGAGTTCGTCAGCAAAGCCATTCAGGAGCTACAGGAGTCAAGAGTCATGAGAGGCAGCCGCCGCTTACCCGCTGTGGCTCCCCATCCAGGCGAGGATGGTGGGCTGCGCGTCTGAATCGACATACCAGGGCTCAACCGAGCCGCCTCTCAGGGACGCCTCTGGCCCTCGCAAGTGGGGCGCTGCGAAGGTCCACCCCATAGCTATGTTCGCATGCCTTACGGCTTGCCGAACGCGGCTGCTATGTGCCAGTGCCTCATGAGGAGCATCTTGGAGGCTCAGGAGGCCAGGCATTCTGCAGTCCTGGCGGAGATGGAGATGGTTCGTGAGGAGCCACCAGTGCCCCCGGAGCCTCCCGAGGCTCCTGGGCCTGGGGGCTCATGAGGATCGGCTCCCGCAGCCCGCCACGCCTGCTACTTCAACACCTCTTCGTCGTCAACACTAGCAGGTGACATGTTTCAAGTTTCGTTTCCAGCTGGGAGCGCCCTCAGGGCTGCATCATTCCCAGGCCGCGTGGGTCCGTCCCTGCGGCGTGTATCCCTTTTGCTCGTGTTTTTAGCTTACTTTGTTGGGGGCGCCCCTTGGGCTGCATCATCCCCAAGTCGCTCGGGTCAGACCCAGCAGCGTGTACCCCTCTTGCGTTTATCTTCGGGCCATGCATTCGACCCATCATACTTGTTATTTGGTGCCTGTCTGTGGCACCTTTTCTTCCTTGATGTCGCCAGCTTGCGCGTTAAAGGGGGGGGGGGGTACCTGAGCATCATGACTTAGGGCTCCTACCGGCTCTCCACCCCTCACCCTCTGGCCTTGTCCATGGCATCGCGACCTGGCATACCAGCGACGGCTGAGACCAGCTCGAGGGCCGGGACCAGAGGACGTAGAGCTCCGACATCTAACCAAGCTTGCACGTTAAAGGGGGGGGGGGTACCTGAGCATCGCGACTCAGGGCTCCTACCGGCTCTCCAGCCCTCACCCTCTGGCCTTGTCCACGGCATCGCGACCTGGCATACCAGCGACGGTTGAGACCAGCTCGAGGGCCGGGACCCGAGGACGTAGAGCGCCGGCATCTAACCAAATTTGCAGGAACACATCCCAAGATAAGGCCCAGTGCCAGGCGCAACCCGCCTTGAGGTAGGGCCCCGTGAGTCCCACGCTAGCTCGCGGG
The DNA here is from genome assembly GCA_963921465.1 of Triticum timopheevii. NCBI lineage: Eukaryota > Viridiplantae > Streptophyta > Magnoliopsida > Poales > Poaceae > Triticum > Triticum timopheevii. Next base: position 188,859,117 of record OY997266.1, on the reverse strand, counting down.
TGCCCAGATACACCTCGTCAGGCCCTACCGTGCCAGCCACGTGTCAGGGCGGGGCTGTACATGCCCCGGGGGCTCCTCCCGGAGGGGAGCCCCCTCCCACGCACCAGTGGAAGCACCATGCTCTGTGCTGGCTGACGACACTGCCGAGGAGCGGCTATGCTCGTACACATATGGAAGCGCTATGCTCCGCGCTGGTGATAAACAACTAAGGGTGGCCTTCGGGCCGCATCAACCTCAGGGAGCCCAGAGCTCAGTGTCTAGCCTCATCGCAACGCCTCCCCTCGGGAGTGCCGCGCGAGGGGGCTAGGCACGGGGGCTGCGCTTGGGTCACGCCTAGACGCACGCCACCCAGCTAGGCCCCCTGGGCCTGGTTTGTCGCATGTCCCTCCCCGAGCGGAGCCAAGGTATGAAGGCCGTTTGAGTGTCAAGGGGGACTCCTGAGCATCGCGACTCAGGAGCCTAACTGGTCACGTAGCCCCTCACTCCTTAGTTCCGAAAGGCTAACGACGGTTGAGGTATGCGCGGGGCCGGGCTCTGCAGAAGTAGAACAGTAGATCCACCCACATCTCACCTCCCTAAGGAGTCACCCCCACATCTCACCTCCCTACTTGCTGTTCGAGCGCCAAGGGGGACTCCTGAGCATCGCGACTCAGGAGCCTAACTTGTCACGTAGCCCCTCACTCCTTGGTCCCGTCCTAGTTTCCGGTCGGGGCTAACGGCGGCTGAGGTATGCGCGGGGCCGGGCTCTATCGGCGTAGAACATAAGCAAGTAGGGAGGAAAAGCGCAAATTTCAAGGAATTCAAAAGCAAATATTAAAGTCCATACTGTTATCACAACACCAAATGCAAGTTTTAACGCCTCCCCGAGGCATGGTACATGTGCAGGAATTAAAAGCAGAACAGGAGCCACAACGGAGTCACTTGTCGGCGGTGGAGCTGCGCGGAGCGGGTTCGCCTTGTGGAGCTGCAGGGTCGGCAGCGCCCGCTTCGGCTTGGTGCTGAAGGCCCAGAACTTCCCTAGCAGAGCCTCCGTGCGACCCTTCACGGCCTCAGCGGCGGCAGCGGCAAGCTTGCCGCTCGCTGGCTCTAGCAGGCTGTCGAGGTCGATGTTGGGGTCGCGAAGATAGATGTGGGTAAGGACCCGTGTCAATGCTGCAGAAGACAAGACGCGCGCCTTAGCCTCAGCCGTAGGGCCAAGGCCAAGGGTGACATCTTCAAGAGCACGACCCAGGAAGGGAAGCAGCTTGGCGGGGCCGTCCTCGGCGCCGGCCAGCGGGCTGTCCAGGCCGCTGTCATAAAGTGTCTTCAGCAAGGTGCGAGCCTTCACCTCCATCTCCGTGAAGGCCATGCGATCCTCGGCAAGAACCCGTGCCTTGCCGTCCAGCTCGACCTTCCTCGCCTCCGACTCTTGCTCCAGTGCGCCTAGGCGGTCATGGCGCTTCTTGAGCTTGGCGTCCCGGTCCTTGATGGCCGCCTCGCGAGCCTTCATGCCTTCCTCCTGCTCTTGGCGAAGGCGGGTCTCCTCGGCGAGCTGGTCCCGCAGGCCCTGCAGGTTGCTCTCCAGCACCTTGCAGCGACCTCGGACATCAGCCACCTCCCCCAAGGCGGCGTCGCGAGCAGCCTTCGCCCCAAGGACGGCTTGCCTCGCCTCGTCGCAAGCCGCCGAGGCCTGGACCAGCGCCGCCCGAATTGAAGCGTCGGAGCGAATCCAGCCAGAAGCCAGCTCCAGACGCCCGGCCACTAAACGAGGGTCGGCGCCCAGAAGATCCTGCCGCAGACGGTCCAGTTCGGCAGCAGCACGATCTAGAACAGTAGGAGGAGTCGGAGAAGCAGCAGTCGGTGGAGTAGGAGGAGAAGACGGCAGCGTGACCACAGTATCCTGAGGTGGAGCCTGTTGCGCCCCAACGGCTGTGGTGGCGGCATCAGGCAAGGGCACCTCGGGAGTCGCTTGGGCCGTGGGGGCTGAGTTCGCCCCCGGCCGGCTCGGCCAAGCCTCGCGAGGACGCCCGGGTAGGAGAGGCCCGTGTGTCACGGTCACCTTCTTTCGCGGGCAGAGGCGCTGCCCCGGATGGAACCTCAGGAGCTCCCTTCAACTTCTTTGCTGCGGGCGCCAGCCTAGCCAGGAGATACGAACGTCAAGCCTCAGCAACAGAACAAGAAATAAGACAAGAATCAAGCACTTACGGGTCGTCGCTCGCGATCTCGAGCAGCCTTCGGCCGTACTTGAAGCCCGAGAGCCGGCTGCAAGGATCAGCCTCAAGGAGCTCGGGAGCAGGAGGCGCGTCTGCGGATTGCCTCGGAGCCGGGGCAGACCCGCGATCAGCCTGGTCCTGTCCTTCTTCGGGATCGGGGGCAGGCTCCCACCGCCCTGCTCGTCATCATCCTTGTCGTCATCAGTCGGAGAAAGGCGAAGAGTGCGGGACCTGCACCGAGGGGGGGAGCCCTAGACTCTCCGTCGGTCGCCTCGGAATCAGACCCTTCTTCCCGCTCCCTTTCTTCCTTCTCTTCGCTGGAGTCGCCGGGGACACGTCCACCGGGTCCTCGGGATCCTCCGCGGGCACGGGCCCCTCCCCGTTGAAGACGGGCATGGACTCCACTACCTGCTCCCAGTCGTCGCGAAGGAACAGGGGCGTAGGAGTGCCCTCCAACCTCGCCACGTCGCCCCCGACCAAAGACTGGAGGACCGCAGCCAGATCCTCGTCGGCCAAGACCGCGGGGCTCGGGTGGGGCCTCCATAGTGGAAGTGAGTACTGACGAAGCGAAGCCAGCTGGTGCTCCAGGAATTCCCTCAGCAGCGATGCGCCAGTCAGCTTCGCCGCTGCCATGTTGGCCGGCCTCAGATCCGCGTCCATCTTCTCCAACACCAGCCTCGCGCGGGGGTCCACGAGCTCCACTCGAGACCATTCGTCGGAGCTCATGGGGTGCCCCGTGGGCAAGATCAGCCGAGGGTGGATGCGTCCAGCATCTACGAAGACCCACTTGCTCCTGAAGCCCTCAATCCTCTTCCCGGGGTTCGAAATGGCGATGGAGCTACCGTACGCGACGAAGCTCGCGCACACAAAGACGGGACCACGAGAGGTCCGGAGGGAGAAGTAGTGGCGCAGCAAGGCCACTGAGGGCTGCACCCCTACATGAGCCTCACAATAGTACGCGAAGATTTCCAGAAGAAGGACAGAGTTGGGGTGGAGATGCAGACCTGTAGCTTGTAATGGTGGAGGACAGAGAAGAAGAACTCAGAGAAGGGAGGCACCAGACCGGCAACAATGGCGCTCACAAAGAGCGGATAGAAGGTGCTCCCTTGGCCCTCAGGGAGGGCAGAGCCGGCCTTGAACACCTTCGCCCCGTCGATGCCCTGCGCCGCCGCCATCTGGCGCACCCGGGCAAGGCTCGCCTCCGACACGTTCAGCGAGTCCAAGGCAGACTAATACCAAGCTCCAGCCGGGGCCTGGCGAGGCGCCATGTCTTGCTGGGGCGTGCGGTCAGAGTAGATCTTAAGATTTCGGAGGTAGGAAGGAGAGGCGCAAGAAAGGGGATCTGAGCAGCAACCGGAGAAAGCAAAAGAAGCAAAGCCTAGACAGATGCCGCTCCTTTATCAACTCGCGCGGTTGCTGAGGCACCCACGTCCAATCAACTGCCACGCGGTGCCCAAGGCCGCATGCTGTTAGGGCCTGCGGCACTTCGCACTTGCCCTTTCGCCTCTTTGCTCGGACAAGTCCGGGTGCGCCTTGGGCCCGGGGGCTACTGTCGGCGTTCTGGGAACGGGGGTCCCCAGACTTGCCTGCCTGCGGCCTACGGCATGGCTAAAAGGGGGCCCAGCATGACCCATCTTCATCAACACAAGCTCAAGACCCTCGCGAGGGGCCAAGCCTCGCGGGGTGGACGACAAGGAGCTTCCTTAGGCACGGCCTCATCAGGCTGGCTCACGAGGAGGCGGAGAGATCAAGGCGGGGTACCTCATGAGGTGCCCATGATGCAAGCCATGACGACCAAGGGCGCCAGGCGGGTGCCAGTCCACGCAGTGTCCTCCTTTCCTCTTTGGTGCAAAGGGAGCAAGCGCAGGCGAGAGCATCAAGTAAAGGCATCCATTTCGGTGCAACAAGACCAAGACCAGCCCAACGGCAGGAAGGAAGTCATTGTGGAGCCCAAGCAGGCGTCACCACCAGAGCCTTTGGCAGGCGAGGACCAACTTTAGTCAGGATAAGTGTACCAGATGTTCCCCTTCAAAATGGCCAATTGTTGGCGCCCTTCCCGCTCAATATTGGGGAAGAGGCCCAGGGCCTTTGCCTATAAATAGGACTAGCCACCCCCAGGGTAGGGAGAGATCGATCTAGAATCCAGGAGCTAGAATCAAGTAGCATCATAGCAAGAGAGAAGGGCAACTGAACTCCTCCTAACAGTTCATCGCCCCAGCCAAGAACAAGCCCTCGCGAGGCTGTTCTTCCTTGTATTGTTCATCATCATCAGCCCAAGAGGCAATCCACCACACCACAAACTAGAGTAGGATATTACACCACAATGGTGGCCCGAACTAGTATAAACCTTGTGTCTCTTGTGTTGTTCCTTTCGTAGTTTAGATCTTTGCAAGGCGGTGGGGTGCAGGTAGGTAGAGGGTGAAATCTCCGCGTGCACCCTAGTGTTCGAACCTCAAGGGTCTGCCAGAACCCGAAATCCGACATGCGCCGCACTGTCACGATGGGCATGATCTAGCTCTGCCGCCGAACAGTGCCCTGGGGGCTGCACCAGTGCCCGCTCCGTCCCTTAGTTCGGAGCTGATTGCGCCAATCGAGGACGGGTGGTTGGACTCCGCTTCGGGGGCTGCGATCTCTACGGCGATTGAGCCGAACACCAACCCTGTCCTTCACGAAGCTCGTGACTCCAAGGTGCCAGACTCCGAACCTTCCGCACCCCTGCCAATCGAATCCGATTGGGCGCCGATCATGGAGTTCACCACCGCGGACATCTTTCAGCACTCGCCCTTTGGCGACATCCTGAATTCACTAAAGTCTCTCTCTTTATTAGGAGAGCCCTGGCCGGACTATGGTCAGCAAGGTTGGGATGTGGACGATGAAGAAATTCAACTCCCACCCACTACCCACTTCATAGCCACCGTTGAAAGTTTAAATGACGTGCTCGACTTCGACTCCGAAGACATCGACGATATAGACGATGATGTAGGAGACAAACATGAACCAACACCTATAGGGTACTGGACAACCACCTCATCTCACGATGTATACATGGTGGACACACCTAAAGGAAGCGACGACGAGGAACAACGGGACGCCACGAGGGATCATTCCCTCGAAAAGCAGTCAAAACGACAACATAAGCGCCGCTCAAAGTCCCGCCTCGACAAAGACAGCAGCCATACAGACCCAGCCATAGAACAGGGCGAACCGATGGACGACGAACATGCTATCGAGCAACCGTCCAAACAGGACAATCTGGATAAACAACCCGTCCCCGGCGAAGATAACAGTCGGGACGATCTCACGCCGGACAAGTTGCTGGAGCAGAAGAACCTCCACAAAAGGCTCGTCACCACTGCATGTAGCCTGAAAAAGCAGAAGCAGAAGCTCAAAACAGCGGAAGATGCGCTCAGAATCAGATGGAGCAAAGTACTCAACACCGCAGACAAATACGGCGATAGTCGCCGAACAAAGAGCTACCCGAAGCGAAAACTACTGCCTGAATTTGATGAGGAGACCTTAGAGCCCCCACAGTCAAAGAACAAGGAGACCACCAGGTCGGATAGATGACCCTATGGCAAACATAGGGCGGCAAACGGCGCCGCACACAAGCCGGCACGCGATCCGCACACAGATTCGCATCAAAAAGATGGCCCAGTTAGATCTATCTACGGGCCAAGAAAGCAAGCTCTAGTAAGCAATGCAACACATCAAGTATCCGAATATTACGGTACACCTAAATATAGGGGTGCCGCACACCCCCTATGTTTCACCGATGAGGTTCTGGATTATGAATTTCCAGCGGGATTCAAGCCCGTAAACATAGAGGCATACTACGGAACAACAGACCCTGGAGTCTGGATCGAGGATTACATCCTCCACATACACATGGCTAGAGGAGATGACCTCCATGCCATAAAATACTTACCCCTCAAGCTCAAAGGGCCAGCCCGGCATTGGCTCAAAAGCCTCCCCAAAACACCATTGGAAGTTGGGAAGAGCTCGAGGATGCTTTTCGGGCAAATTTTCAAGGGACCTATGTCCGACCTCCGGATGGAGACGATTTAAGTCACATAACTCAACAACCCGGAGAGTCAGCCCGAAAATTCTGGAACAGATTCCTTACTAAAAAGAACCAAATAGTCGACTGTCCAGACACCGAAGCCTTAGCGGCTTTCAAACACAACGTCCGAGACGAATGGCTCGCCAGACACCTCGGCCAAGAAAAGCCAAGAACAATGGCCACATTAACAAGCCTCATGACCCGCTTTTGCGCGGGAGAGGATAGCTGGCTGGCAAGATGCAGTACCAGCGACCCAAGTACATCCGAAGTCAGGGATGGAAACGGGAAACCACGACGCAGCAAGGACCAGCGCCGGACAAAGGGAAACTGAGGGAGTCCTGGATTAGGGGGTGTCCGAATGGCCGGAGTATCACCGTTGGCCGGACTCCTAGACTATGAAGATACAAGATTGAAGACTCCGTCCCGTGTCCGGATGGGACTTTCCTTGGTGTGGAAGGCAAGCTTGGCGATACGGATATGTATATCTCCTACCATTGTAACCAACTCTGTGTAACCCTAGCCCTCTCCGGTGTCTATATAAACTGGAGGGTTTTAGTCCGTAGGACGAACAACAATCATACCGTAGGCTAGCTTCTAGGGTTTAGCCTCTTTGATCTCGTGGTAGATCTACTCTTGTACTACCCATATCATCAATTTTAATCAAGTAGGAGTAGGGTTTTACCTCCATCGAGAGGGCCCGAACCTGGGTAAAAACATCGTGTCCCTTGTCTCCTGTTACCATCCGCCGAGACGCACAGTTCGGGACCCCCTACCCGAGATCCGCCAGTTTTGACACCGACATTGGTGCTTTCATTGAGAGTTCCTCTGTGTCGTCACCTTTAGGACCTATGGCTCCTTCGATCATCAACAACGACGCGGTCCAGGGTGAGATTTTTCTCCCCGAACAGATCTTCGTATTCGGTGGCTTTGCACTGTGGGCCAACTCGCTTGGCCATCTGGAGCAGATTGAAAGCTACGCCCCTGGCCATCAGGTCAGATTTGGAAGTTTGAACTATACGGCTGACGTCCGCGGAGAATTGATCTTCGACGGGTCCGAGCCACAGCCAAGCGTGCCGCACTGTCACGATGGGCATGATCTAGCTCTGCTGCCGGACAGTGCCCTGGAGGCCGCACAAGTGTCCGCTCCGACCCTTAGCTCGGAGCCGACTGCGCTGATCGAGGACGAGTGGCTGGACACCGCCTTGGGGGCTGCTACCTCTATGGCGATAGAGCCGAATACTAACCCTGTCCTTTGTGAAGCTCGTGACTCCAAGGTGCCGGACTCCTCTCCGGACTCCGAACCTTCCGCGCCCCTGCCAATCGAATCCGATTGGGTGCCGATCATGGAGTTCACCGCTGCGGACATCTTTCAACACTCGCCCTTTGGCGACATCCTGAATTTGCTAAAGTGTCTCTCTTTATTAGGAGAGCCCTGGCCGGATTATGGTCAGGACGGTTGGGTTGCAGATGACGAAGAAATTCAAAGCCCACCCGCCTCCCACTTCGTAGCCACTGTCGATGACTTAACCAACATGCTAGACTTCGACTCCGAAGACATCGACGCTATGGACGACGATGCAGGAGACGACCAAGAACCAGCGCCTACAGGGCACTGGAAGGCCACATCGTCATACGACATTTACATGGTGGACATCCCAAAGGATGGGAATGGCGATGGAACAACGGAGGATGACCCCTCCAAGAAATAGCCTAAGCGCCGGCGTCAGCGGCGCCGCTCTAAATCCCGCCACAGCAAAAATGGAGATTCCGGCACCGGAGACAATAACACCCCGGACTGTGCCGAAGACAACCCCCTCCAGCAGGATTCAGCGCAGGAGGATGGAGAAGCCAGCCCTCATGAGAGAGCGGCAGACAGAGAGGTAGAGGACGATAATTATATGCCTCCCTCCGAAGACGAGGCAAGCCTCGACGATGACGAATTTGTCGTGCGTGAGAATCCCGTCGAACAAGAGCGTTTCAAGCACAGGCTCATGGCCACGATAAGCAGCCTCAAGAAAAAGCAGCAGCAGCTTAGAGCTGACCAAGACTTGCTAGCTGACAGATGGACCGAAGTCCTTACAGCCGAAGAGTACAAACTCGATCGCCCCTCCAAGAGCTACCCAAAACGCAGGCTGCTACCCCGATTAGAGGAGGAAGCACCTAAACCTACATCACCAGCGCATAATAAGGCCGACCGGCCACCTCGTGGCCGCGACAGAGAGGCCTCTCGGCCCTACACTCAAGCCGCACCCCGGCGCCGCTCAAAAAATACCAAGGCGCGGGAAAATGCGCCAGACCTGCGGGATATACTCGAGGACAAGGCAAGGCAAACAAGATCGATCTACGGATCGTGTGGGCGCCCCACGATACGTGATGATAACCGTCACGCCTGATATGGCAATTCCGGCCGGGCCGAACATAGTAGACAAAGCTCATTTGAGCTGCGTCGTGATATAGCCCAATACAGAGGCGCCGCACACCCACTATGCTTCACAGACGAAGTGATGGATCATCAAATCCCTGAGGGTTTCAAACCCGTAAACATTGAATCATACGATGGCACAACAGATCCGGCGGTCTGGATCGAGGACTATCTCCTCCATATCCACATGGCCCGTGGTGATGATCTACACACCATCAAATACCTCCCACTCAAGCTTAAAGGACCAGCTCGTCATTTGCTCAACAGCTTGCCAGCGGAATCAATTGGTTGTTGGGAAGACCTGGAAGCCGCATTCCTTGATAACTTCCAGGGCACTTATGTGTGACCACCAGATGCCGATGACTTAAGCCACATAATTCAGCAGCCAGAAGAATCGGCCAGACAATTCTGGACACGGTTCCTAACCAAGAAAAATCAAATCGTCGACTGTCCGGATGCAGAGGCCCTTGCAGTCTTCAAACACAACATCCGCGATGAATGGATTGCCCGGCACCTAGGACAGGAAAAGCTGAAATCCATGGCAGCCCTCACAACACTCATGACCCGCTTCTGCGCGGGAGAGGATAGCTGGCTGGCTCGTAGTAACAACATGACCAAGAGCCCTAGTAATTCGGATACCAAGGACACCAATGGCAGGTCGCGTTGCAACAAGCACAAGCACCGCATTAATGGCGACAATACCGAGGATACGGCAGTCAATGCCGGATTCAGAGGCTCTAAACCCGGTCAGCGGAAAAAGCCATTCAAAAGAAATACTTCGGGCCTGTCCAATTTGGACCGAATACTCGATCGCTCGTGCCAGATACACGGTACCCCCGAAAAGCCAGCCAATTACACCAACAAGGATTGTTGGGTGTTCAAGCAGGTAGGCAAGTTAACTGCCAAAAACAATGACAAGGGGCTGCATAGAGATGACGAGGAGGAGACCCGGATGCCGAACAATAGAGGACAGAAGGGTTTCCCCCCACAAGTGCGGACGGTAAACATGATATACGCAACCCACATACCCAAAAGGGAGCGGAAGCGTGCACTCAGGGACGTATATGCGATGGAGCCAGTCGCCCCAAAGTTCAATCCGTGGTCCTCCTGCCCGATCACTTTTGATCGAAGGGACCACCCCACTAGCATCCGCCATGGCGGATTCGCCGCATTGGTTCTAGACCCAATCGTCGACGGATTTCACCACACTAGAGTCCTGATGGACGGCGGCAGCAGCCTGAACCTGCTTATCAGGATATAGTGCGCAAGATGGGCATAAACCCCTCAAGGATTAAACCCACAAAGACGACCTTCAAAGGCGTCATACCAGGTGTAGAGGCCAACTGTACAGGCTCAGTTACACTTGAAGTGGTCTTCGGATCCCCGGATAACTTCCGAAGCGAGGAGTTAATCTTCGACATAGTCCCGTTCCGCAGCGGCTATCATGCACTGCTCGGATGAACCGCATTCGCAAAGTTCAATGCGGTGCCACACTATGCATACCTCAAGCTCAAGATGCCAGACCCTCAAGGAGTCATTACGGTCAACGAAAACACCGAACGCTCTCTCCGAACGGAGGAGCATACAGCAGCTCTCACGGCGGAAGTACAAAGCAGCCTCTTAAGGCAATTCTCGAGTCCGACTACTAAACGTCCGGACACCGTCAAGCGCGCCCAGAGTAACCTACAACAAGACCGCCTGGCATGTTCCGAGCATGCTTAGCAATGCGGCCCCAACCCTAGCCCTCGCAAAATTGCGAGACCAGTACCACGCGTACATAACTACGCTCTGGAGATACCATGGGCACAGGGGTAGGGGCACGACCACGGCATGCCCGGAGAGCGGCTCAACCGCACCAGGGGCTCCTAATTGTGTCATTCTTTTTTTCTTCTTATTCTCAGGACTCCGTTTTCCAGAAGCCCTGTCCGGCAATAGAATTGCCAAACTCATGATGCAACAGCCAGGGAAGCAGAAAAGCTACGTCGAGTGTCCAGGTGGTCTCTATTACGAGCAGTATACCTGTTTTACATACCATCCCGCAGCCTACCCCTGGAGGGGGACATGCTAAATAGTCCCATCCCTTGCTTATCGCACTATTTGTATCGTTCTGCTTTCATTGCAGTATTTTTTGAATAAGCAATGCATCGCTTTTTGCCTATTATTGCATTCCTTTTTCTATCTATTTATGTTCACTTATGGCATGTTGCATCCGTACGCTTTGGTATGGCCAAATACACCAGGGGCTTAAGTACCCCAAAATATGGTGTGATAAGTCCAAACACTTTAACAAGTGCGGCACCCCAAACTTATAGCATTATATGCATCGGCTCCGAATCATGTCTTGGGTCAATAGTTGGGTTTGCCCGGCTCCCATGTTTTGGTACCTTACATTCCGTTATATCGGCTAAGGTAGCACTGGGAGAACCACTGCGATTGTGCCCCGGTTGAGCTGGGTTGAGCACCTCAGTGGAGAAAGCTAAAACTGACCGTCATGATAGGGTGAGAGCCGGTCGCTGTTCGAGAGGTTTTTCGAGTCCCTAAAGACTTATGCCGCTTAGAGCGAGGAGTCGGCTTTGTCCGGCCCAGGCGTGGATGGTGCCCCGAATTCGGTCTTCCGAACACTAGGGGCTTCACCGAAATTTAAAATTATAGAATTCTATGGCTAAGTGGGAGTGTTCAAGCATTATAAGTCTGGTTGCCTCGTTCGTTGTGTTGAGCGCCTCCCTCGAAGGACCCAAAAATGGGAACAAGAGCGCTCAAGTTTATCCCGAACACCCCAGCACTCGTGGCATGGGGGCTGAAGCCAACGACTTGCCATCTCTCAAATTTGATAAACGGCCACACAGAAGGTAATATTTTAAATTCACAAGCGTTGCTTAGCGCATATGAACAAGTTTTCAAGCATACAGGATAACAAATGCGAGTTTACTCAAAAATTACATCTTTGGAGCATTCACCCGCTATAAGGCGGGCACCCTTCAGGACCTTCTCATAATACATCTCGGGCTTGCGATACTCCCTACCCAGCGGTGGAGCGTCCGTCACAAGCTTCTCAGCGTCCATCTTGCCCCAGTGCACTTTAGCACAGGCAAGGGCCCTACGGGCACCTTCGATGCAGACGGAGCGCTTGACGACTTCAATCCATGGACATGCATCCACTAGCCGCCGCACCAGCCCGAAGTAGCTCCCAGGCATGGCCTCCTAAGGCCACAGCCGAGCTATGAGGCCCTTCATGGCCTGTTCGGCCACCTTATGGAGCTCGACCAGCTGCTTCAGCTGGTCGCTCAAGGGCACCGGGTGTCTGGCCTCAGCATACTGAGACCAGAATACCTTCTCCGTCGAGCTCTCTTCCTCGGCCCGATAGAATGCGACAGCGTCGGACACACTGTGGGGCAGATCTGCGAATGATCCTGGAGAGCTCCGGATTCATGTAAGTAACAAGTAATTCACTTTCACGTGCTTGCTTTGCATGAAGAATGCCTTACCCGCCGCTATCTTCTTTATTGCCTCAATTTCCTGGAGGCTTTTTGGGCTTCGGCCTTAGCGGCTTTGGCACTCTCAAGAGCCGAGGCGAGCTCGGACTCTTGAGTCTTCGAGTCACGCTCCAAACTCTCGTGTTTTTCCACGAAAGCCTGGAGCTCTTGCCGCACCTCCGCCACCTGCGCCTCCTGCTTCTCCCGCTCGGTGCGTTCCGCGGCCGCATTGCTTTCAGCCTTGGACACCGCTTCCTTCAGGGTCGCCACCTCGTTTTTGGCCCCTGCAATACTCACGTTATTCCTGTCATTTTTTGCAACCAAATCCTTTCTATAAGGTATTACTTTAATAAGGTATTACTTACCTTCCTTGTCCTCGAGCTGCTTCTTGGCACGGCCGAGCTCGTTCTCGGACCGCTCGAGGCTCTACTTTAATACATTGACCTCCGCAGTCAGTGCGGCAGAGGTCAACAGCGCAGCCTGCATTCCCATATTGACACGCTTATGTTAGACTCCTGCGTATATCTTTTTAGATCCTCAGTTCGGCTTTTCTTTCCGAACACCAAACTGAGCATCAGGGGCTACTATCTATGCGGTACTATTTTTACATATCTTAATTACATACCTCAAAGCCTGTTAGAAGGCTGGTACAGGCTTTAGTCAGCCCGCTCTTGGCGGACTGAACTTTCTGGATCACCGCACTCATAACAGTGCGGTGCTCCTCGTCGATGGAGGCGCCGTTAAGCGCCTCCAGCAAATTATCCGGCGCCTCCGGTTGGATGGAGGTCATCGGCGTCGCAGTCTTGCCCTTCTTACGAAGGGGCTGCCCGCCGGACTCCGGAACCACTAAAGGTACCGGTGGGGAGTCCGGCCCACGGCCGAACTGTAACGCCCTCGATGCGGCTATATCTCCCACATGTCGAAGCACGACTTAGAGGCATAACCGCATTGAAAGCAATGTCGCAAGTGAGGTAATCTTCACACAACCCATGTAATACATTAGGGAAAGAGATACATAGTTGGCTTACAGTCGCCACTTCACACAATACATAAATAAATATCCATCATTCAGTTTACACTCAAGGTCCGACTACGGAACCAAAATAAAAGAAGACTACCCCAAAAGAAACACAGATCCCCGATCGTCCCAACTGGGCTCCGCTACTGATCGTCTGGAAATGAAACATAGTAACGACCAAGGGCCTCATCAAATTCCCACTTCAGCTCAGTTGCGCCACCTGCGCTGGTATCATCGGTACCTGCATCTGTTTTGGTAGAATCTGTGAGTCACAGGGACTCAGCAATCTCACACACCCGCGAGATCAAGACTATTTAAGCTTAAGGGAAGGTTGGTGTAATGAGGTGGAGCTGCAGCAAGCGACTAGCGTATATGGTGGCTACATCCGCAAAAGAGAGCGAGATGAGAAGCGAGGCACGGTCGTGAAGCTAGTAGCGATCAAGAAGTGATCCTGAAACTACTTACGTCAAACATTACTCCAACACCGTGTTCACTTCCCGGACTCCGCCGAGAAGCGACCATCACGGTTACACACGCGGTTGATGTATTTTAATTAAGGTCAACTTCGGGTTTTCTACAAGCGGACATTAACAAATTCCCATCTGCCTCATAACCGCGGGCACGGCTTTCGAAAGATAATACCCTGCAGGGGTGTCCCAACTTAGCCCATCATAAGCTCTCACGGTCAACGAAGGATAAACCTTCTCCCAGGAAGACCCGATCAGTCTCGGAATCCCGGTTCGCATGGCATTTCGACAATGGTAAAACAAGACCAGCAAAGCCGCCCGATTGTGCCGACAAATCCCGATAGGAGCTGCACATATCTCGTTCTCAGGGCACATCCGGATGAGACTAGCTACGAGTAAAACCAGGCCTCGAGTTTCCACGAGGTGGCCCCGCAGGCAGCTCAGTTCGGACCAACACTCGAAGGAGCACTGGCCCGGGGGGGGGGGGGGGGGGGCTAAAATAAAGATGACCCTCGGGCTCGCGAAAACCCAAGGGAAAAAGGGGTGTAGGTGGCAAATGGTAAAACCAAGGTTGGGCCTTGCTGGAAAATTTTTATTCAAAGCGAACTGTCAAGGGGGTCCCATAAATCACCCAACCGCGTAAGGAACGCAAAATCAAGGAACATAACACCGGTATGACGGAAACTAGGGCGGCAAGAGTGGAACAAGACACCAGGCATAAGGCCGAGCCTTCCACCCTTTACCAAGTGTATAGATGCATTAATTAAATAAGAGATATTGTGATATCCCAAAATATCCATGTTTCAACATGGAACCAACTTCATCTTCACCTGCAACTAGCAACGCTATAAGAGGGGCTGAGCAAAAGCGGTAACATAGCCAAACAACGGTTTGCTAGGAAAGGATGGTTAGAGGCTTGACATGGCAATATGGGTGGCATGATATAGCAAGTGGTAGGTAACATAGCATAGGCATAGCAAAAGAGCGAGCATCTAGCAAGCAAAGATAGAAGTGATATTGAAGGTATGGTCATCTTGCCTGCAAGGTTCTCAGAGTTGTCGAAGGCTTGATCCTCGTAGGAGTTCTCAACAGGTTCCTCGTTCACGTACTCGTCTCCCGGCTCTACCCAAAGCAAGAACACAAGCAATGGAACCACAATCAAACATCGAACAATGCACAAGCAACATGATGCAATACATGACATGCTATGCGAGATGTGATATGCAATGCATATGTGTGCTTCGGAAGGAAAAAGATGAACAAGGCATCAACTTGGCAAACCAAGTATGCCGCTGGAAAGATGAGATGATTTCGGTTGAAATCGATATAAAGATCACAGGAATCAGATGCAGGGTTTGCAAATGACAAGCAAAACAAGAGTGACGCAAATCTGCGTTTAACAGCACGATGCTACTTAGCATGCAACAAGAAACTATGCTACAACACCCCAACATGAGACCAAAGCATATGACAGTGATCTACGGGAGATGCTTAACAAAAGAGGAACACTGAGCTACGGCTAAATCACATCATAACAGGCTCAATCCAGCATGGTGAAAGTGCAAAAAATTTCAGGTTCACAGACTTGGCGAAAATACTAGTATGCCAAAAATTAACATCAGGAAGGCATGTTTAGAGCAAGCAACCAACCTGCTACAGGAACTTATAATAGCAACACAAGGCATGACATGATTCTACTCAAAGCATAGATCAAAAGTCCCTTACTGACCATAAGCCAAAAAGGACCATAAGAAATGATGGCACCCATGTAAACATAGTAAGTTTTATTAACAGTTCCAGACTTCGTGAAATTTCAGGGCATGGCAAAAACAGATTCAACATGACATCTTTACAAGCTTGATTAACTCACTAACAGGCATATCATGGCATGGAACAAGTACTAACATGAAGTAGGCATGAAAATGAAGCTATCCTTGTGCAAAACAACCTCATAGCATGCTTGAAATAAACCACACAAAAATGACAAGACAACAACATGATGTAAAATGACTTGTTCATGAACTTGCTCAAATGCAGAAACTAATGCCACCACTGGATTGATGGGATTTTTCTACCCCAAAAACATATATAATATGTTAGGGTTGCTGTAGAAAAATATTCACAAGTGCATTAAGTTAAAACCTGCCCTAAATGGAATATGACAGAAATGGCATTTTCCATAATTGGAAACATCCAGAATTGGACTTGCCCGAAATGGAAAGGTACTACATGCCAGAAATGGTATATTCGCATGAACAGAAATAAAACACTTAATAATAATAAAAATAAATAAATAAAATAAATAATAAAAAAAAAACAGACAGGCTAAGAGAGTATGACAGGTGGGGCCACCCTGTCATACGCACAGTGCAAGAAATGGATAAAAAGGGGGGGGGGATAATATGCAGCCGCGGGGAATCGAACCCGAGTCTCCCTGGTGTGGCTCTGCTACTGCAACCACTGGGCTAGGCGGGCTACTGATATGGAAAGGGCTTCGGCCCCTTTTAGATAGGCACCAGGTCGCGCAACTCTGTTGCAAACAGAGAGGACGACGGCGCCGGCGAGGGTAACGGCGGCAACCAGTGGGCACAGGGCCTCCGGCGGCCGTGCGGAAAGGGAAAAAGGACGCGCGCATCTACGAGGGAAAGCAGGGGCGCTCGAGCTCGAGCAGTTGCTCGACTCGGGGCCATGGCGTCCGCGGCGAGCGGCAGAGGGACTCGCCGGAGCTGCGGTAGGCTTGCAGGGTGCGCGCGAAGGCGTAAACGAGTGCGCGAGCGCGTTACGGGAGCACGAAGAGGGGGAACCAGAGCGGGGACACGCAAAACACGCTACGGTTGCACCGCACTGCACCAACAAATTCAGAAACGCCGGAGCACTGCGAGCGCGGGAAAGACACGGATCGAACGCGCCCTACGGTTGCCTAAATGTAAGGGAAAGGATGGGAGAGGGAGGTGCATTACCGAGCTCACCCAAGGACACGGAGTAGTCGACAGAGACGAGCTGCCGGCGACGAGGTGGAGCTCTGAATCGTGGCGCGTTTTCTGACCGAGAGGTAAGAGGAAGCAGGGGACGTCAATGAACTCGTCGTCCGGGCACCGTAGTCGACGTCGTGGAAGGAGATGATGGCGAGGAAGAAGATGGACACGAACTGCGGGGTTTGGAGTGGCCGGAGAGCACGCTGGCGACGAGGCGCGCTCCCAGGTGCGCTCGGGACGGGGCGGAAGCGGCAGATCTGGTGGCTAAACTCACCTGGAAACGGCGGCGGCGGACGAGGGAAACCCTAGGCGACGCGAGGGACACGGAAGCTGGGGCTTATAAGGGCTAGGGCGAGCGGTGCGAGCTCACGCGCGCTCGTGCTTGCGGTCCCCATGGCGACGGCGAGAGGAGAGGGAAAAGGTGGTTGCGGCAAACAGGGAAGGCGCTGACGAGCGGGGCCAATCTTACCACGTGTCGAGGGTCTAGCGGGGGTGCGTGCTAACGTGGGTGAGAAAAAGCAGAGAGGAGAGGACCGAGCGGGCCGGCTGGCGCAAAGGCTGGGCTGCGCGGTGCGCTAGCTGGGCCGGCCTAGGAGGCCGAGGCCCAGGGGGGCTGCTGCGCTGGCTGCTGCTGCTGCTGCTTCATTTCTATTTATATAAATAGAAATATAAACCGAAATATTTAGATGACATGAGATGAAAATGCACTATATGATGATGACAAGAAGCACAAATGCAATATGGCTAAAAGGAATATGACAATGAAAAGAATAAAGCCACACAACAAAACAAGATGAGGCCAAACATGATAAAACCCACAAGAATTGGATGAGGTCAAATTGATATATTGCCAAATATGGACATGTTACATCTGGGGTGTTACAACTCTCCTCCACTACAAGAGGATCTCGTCCCGAGATCTAGGACTGAAAGAACTCCGGATATTCGGAACGGAGGTGATCCTCTCGCTCCCAGGTGGCTTCTCGGTCGGAATGGTGTGACCACTTCACTTTCAGGAATTTGATTGACTTGTTGCGAGTCTTGCGCTCAGTTTCTTCAAGAATAGCAACGGGGTGCTCATGATAAGAGAGATCTTCTTGGAGGTCAATTTCCTCGAAGTTAATAGTGCGTTCAGGAATCTTGAAGCACTTGCGAAGCTGTGACACATGAAACACATCGTGCACGTTTGGAAAGTTGGATGGAAGCTCGAGTTGATAGGCGAGGTCGCCTCTTTTGCCAATGATCTTGAAAGGACCCACGTATCTATGGGCAAGCTTCCCTTTGATACCAAAGCGACGAGTGCCTTTCATTGGAGAGACGCGGAGGTAGACATGGTCTTCGATTTCAAAAGCCACATCACGGTGCTTGTCATCATAATAGCTCTTCTGGCTCGATTGCGCGGCTTTGAGATTCTCACGAATAACTTTGCACATTTCTTCAGCTTCTGTGATCAAGTCATTGCCAAGAAGTTGGCGTTCACCTGACTCGGACCAATTGAGAGGAGTACGGCACTTTTTGCCATAGAGAATTTCGAATGGGGCCTTGCCCGAACTCGCTTGGAAGCTGTTGTTGTAGGAGAACTCGGCATATGGAAGACAATCTTCCCACTTCATACCGAAAGAGATGACACAAGCTCTGAGCATATCTTCAAGGATTTGATTGACTCGCTCGACTTGGCCACTAGTTTGAGGATGGAAAGCTGTGCTGAAACGAATGTTGGTGCCCATGGCCTTCTGAAAGGAGTCCCAGAACTTAGAAGTGAAGATGCTTCCACGGTCTGAAGAGGTCAATTGTGGAATACCGTGCAAGGAGACAATTTTGGAGGTGTATAGCTCTGCCAGCTGAGCTACTGTGATAGATTCTTTGATAGGAAGGAAATGAGCCACTTTAGTAAGCTTGTCAATGACAACGAAGATAACATCATTTCCACGCTTGGACTTAGTAAAACCAGTCACGAAGTCCATCTCGATATGATCAAACTTCCATTCTGGAATAGCAAGAGGTTGGAGGAGACCAGCTGGTCTTTGGTGTTCTGCTTTCACCCTTCTACAGACATCACATTCATTCACGAATTGAGTAATTTCTCGCTTCATTCGAGTCCACCAATACGACTGCTTGAGGTCATGGTACATCTTTGTACTTCCAGGATGAATGGATAGGAGGGAATTGTGTGCCTCATTCATGATGACTTTTCTCAGATCGCCTTTGGGAACCACAATTTGATCCTCGAAGAAAAGAGTATCTTTGTCATCCAAGCGATAGCACTTGTATTTGGAAATGCCCTTGTCAATACCACGTTTCACCTTCTTCACCATGGTATCCAGGAGTTGTGCCTCACGAATTTGATCTTCCAAAGTAGGAGAGACTATGAGGTTGGCAAGAAAGCCTTGAGGAACAACTTGAAGATTCAGCTTGCGGAAAGCTTCACAAAGATCCGGTTGAAATGGCTTGAGAATTAGACTATTGCAATAAGCCTTTCTGCTCAGAGCATCTGCAATCACATTCGCCTTGCCAGGAGTATATTCAATACTTGGATTGTACTCTTGAATCATTTCGACCCATCGAGTTTGCCTGAGGTTGAGGTTGGGTTGAGTGAAGATATACTTGAGGCTCTTGTGATCGGTGAAAATGTCCACTTGCCTTCCCAATAAGAGATGTCTCCATGTTATCAATGCATGGACAACTGCCGCCAACTCAAGATCGTGAGTGGGGTAGTTCTTTTCGTTGGGCTTCAACTGATGAGAGGTATAGGCCATAACTTTCTTCTCTTGCATTAACACAGCACCGAGACCTTGAAGAGAAGCATCGCAGAAAACTTCAAATGGCTTGGATTCATCAGGAGGAGTCAAGATAGGAGCTGTGACGAGTTTCTCTTTGAGGGTGTTGAAAGCAACGTCACACTCAGGCGTCCAGACATACTTGACATGCTTCTGGAGGAGGTTGGAAAGAGGCTTTGCAGTCTTAGAGAAATTCTCAACGAATCTTCGGCAATAGCTTGCAAGACCGAGAAAACCGCGGAGCTGCGTGACATTCTGAGGAGGTTCCCAATTCACAATTGAAGACACCTTCTCGGGATTAACAGTGATGCCCTTGGCGGAGATGATATGACCAAGATAAAGAACTTCATCAAGCCAGAACTCACATTTGGAAAACTTTGCATAGAATTGATGCTCTCTGAGCTTGTCGAGCACCAATCGCAAATGTTTGGCATGATCCTGCTTGTTCTTGGAGAAGACCAAAATATCATCGAGATACACCAAGACGAAATCATTGGTGTAGGGGTTGAAGATAAAGTTCATCATTCAAGAGAATGTTGGAGGAGCATTGACAAGGCCGAAAGACATGACAGTATATTCATAAGAACCAAAGCTTGTTCTGAATGCTGTCTTGGGAATATCTTGTTCACGAATGCGAATCTGATGATAACCCATACGGAGGTCAAGCTTGGAGAATACTTTAGCACCTTTGAGTTGCTCGAATAGCTCATTGATGTTGGGAAGTGGATACTTGTTCTTGATTGTCTTCTTGTTCAATGGACGGTAATCAACGCAAAGTCGGTCCGTGCCATCCTTCTTTTGGACAAAAAGAACTCCACAACCCCAAGGAGATGAACTCGGTCTGATCAAACCTAGACGCTCTTGTTCATCGAGCTATTTCTTCAATTCCTTTAGTTCTTCGGGTCCAAGCTTGTAAGGACGCTTGCAAACGGGTTCAGTGCCAGGCTCAAGATCGATAACGAATTTGACTGGCCGATGCGGAGGCATACCCGGAAGCTCTTCTGGAAAGATATCTTGGTACTCACAAACGACTGGAATTTGAGAGATGGCGTGTAGCTCGCCCTTCTCATTGAGAGAAAACAACCGAATGGTTTCATCATGAGTGGCATAGATGATAACATCCTCAGAAGAGTGTGTCAATTGAATTTCCCTGGTAGCACAATCAAGCCGAGCCTTGTGCTTAGAAAGCCAGTCCATCCCGAGAATTAGATCGATGTCCGAGTCACCAAGGACAATTGGAGAAGACAGAAATCTATAGTCTCCCATCTTGATACCGACATTCGGAACCATCATGCTAGAGCTCAAGCGCTTAGCGGGAGAAATAACTTGCATAGCTTTAGGTAATTCCTCTGTGTCAAAACTGTGCTTCGATGCAAAAGAATATGACATGAAAGAATGTGATGCACCAGTATCAAATAAGACTTTTGCAGGAATATCATTAACTGAGAGATTACCCATTATCACGTCAGAAGAATCCTCTGCTTGCGCTGCATTCATCATGTTCACCTTTGCATGCTTCGGATTATGCTTGACCACTGCATTGCTGGAAGATCTCACAGGAGGAGGAGGCGGAAGGCGCCTTTGGTTGAAACATTTGTTCGCATAGTGACCTTTTTGCTGACACTTGTTGCAGGTCACCTCTGAGAGCGGACGGTGATAAGGAGCATTTGACCTTGGAGCTTGAGGCTGAGACTTGTTCTGGTAGCTTGGGTTGGGTGGGTGGGGAGATCCACGACCACCTGAGTTCTTCTGTTGATAAGGCTGACGGAACGGAGGAGGAGGAAGGTATAACTTTTGCTGCTTAGCTGCCACTTGAGAGGAAGAAGACTGAACTGCATCCCTGATTCTCTTCTTTGAAGCCTCACACTTGAGCTGAGCACCTTCTTGCTTGAGGGCCATATTGTAGAATTGATCAAACTGAGTAGGCTCAACAAGAACGAGAGCTAGCTGCAGATCCTCTCTAAGGCCACCTCTGAATTGATAGATCATACTCTTTTCATCAGGAACGTCTTGTTTAGCGAAGCGAGCAAGTTTCTGAAACTGCTTGTTGTACTCGTACACTGACATGTTGCCTTGCTTGAGATTGCGGAACTCCTCACGCTTGCTCTCAACAACACTGGTAGGAATGTGGTGAGCTTTAAAGTCCCGACAGAAATCAGTCCAAGTAATCACTTGACCTCCTCTGGAATCCTTGTATTGCTGGAACCAATCAGCTGCCTGATCCTTGAGCTGAAAAGACGCGAACTTGACGTAGTCCTCAGGTCTGACATTGCTGCATTCGAAATGCTTGTTGATATCCACGAGCCAATCGTCGGCGTCTGTGGCCTCGGCACAGTAGCTGAAAGACTTTGGCCGATTTGCAAGGAATTGGTTGAGGGTAGGGAACTGAGGCTGATGGTAGAACTGCCCTTGACCTTGATTCCCTTGGTTGCCTTGGCCTTGGTTACGCTCTTGCATCAGCTGAATCAACAACTGAGCTTTGGCGTTAGTGGTTGCCATCAAAGTTTGCCATGCCTCCGGAGGCGGAGGTGGAGGTGGAGGTGGAGGGTTCGCCTGACTCCCATCACTGCGTTCCGGATTCTGACGCGTTGGAGGAGCCATCCTGAAGAGGGTGACATCCATTAGCATCTTGATAGACAGATAGACAAGTTGAATCAACGGATAGAAATTGCAACATATAGTCTTCACAATAAACATTCGGACAAGGATGAACAAATGAATTCCAAAGTAAACATCACGTCCATTAAGGTGAGAAGCCACTTGATAAGATATTGATGATAGAAAAATAAAAGCAAGGTACGGATGGAACAAATAAGTGGTAAGGATTACCCAATCACAAACCAAATATCTGCGGGAAGAAATGCTAGAGCTACTTGAATCCCACCTATAAACTCCCGAAACTTTCCGGTTATGCAATCAGGTGTTGGGGATACAGGGGAAGCAATATAACTCACTCAAACTAACAATCCCTACATCCAGCTGTATCCATCCGTCAACACATAACCAAGAAACCTTCGGAAATCGTGTACCTCAACCTTCGAAAAGCATGCGTTATACGAGTCATGGCAATACTCCCATACTCACCTCAGTACTGGGTTATCGGGGTTATCTCACCAACAACTACATAAAAGAGATTTTCGATGTCGGCGTACTTAACTCAGGTATTCCAGAACTGCAACGATAAAATTATGACGACAACACCTCAGAGCTCAACTCCCCGGGACACTTCCACTAAACCCCTGACAGGAGGCACCAAGACAATGTTCTCATCATAAAACCATCGGAACGATTCCAAGATACCCGCGTGATCCTAAAAAAAAATAGTGAAATTTGAGAAGATAAGAGTCAAAACTCTACGTCAGGATGCCTTACCAGAGCGATGAAGAGACTAGGGAGTAAAAAGAATTCCTAACTCTCTGATATATATAATCCTAAATGACTCAAAACATTTTTCTAGACACAACTCGGCCGCTAAAACAATCAAGCAGTGGGGCTCCTAAGGTCGGGCCTGGCTTTGATTACCAACTTGTAACGCCCTCGATGCGGCTATATCTCCCACGTGTCGAAGCACGACTTAGAGGCATAACCGCATTGAAAGCAATGTCGCAAGTGAGGTAATCTTCACACAACCCATGTAATACATAAGGGAAAGAGATACATAGTTGGCTTACAGACGCCACTTCACACAATACATAAATAAACATCCATCATTCAGTTTACACTCAAGGTCCGACTATGGAACCAAAATAAAAGAAGACTACCCCAAAAGCAACACAGATCCCCGATCGTCCCAACTGGGCTCCGCTACTGATCGTCTGGAAATGAAACATAGTAACGACCAAGGGCCTCATCAAATTCCCACTTCAGCTCAGTTGCGCCACCTGCGCTGGTATCATCGGTACCTGCATCTGTTTTGTTAGAATCTGTGAGTCACGGGGACTCAGCAATTTCACACCCGCGAGATCAAGACTATTTAAGCTTAAGGGAAGGTTGGTGTAATGAGGTGGAGCTGCAGCAAGCGACTAGCATATATGGTGGCTACATCCGCAAAAGAGAGCGAGAAGAGAAGCGAGGCACGGTCATGAAGCTAGTAGCGATCAAGAAGTGATCCTGAAACTACTTACGTCAAACATTACTCCAACACCGTGTTCACTTCCCGAACTCCGCCGAGAAGCGACCATCACGGTTACACACGCGGTTGATGTATTTTAATTAAGGTCAACTTCGGGTTTTCTACAGCCGGACATTAACAAATTCCCATCTGCCTCATAACCGCGGGCACAACTTTCGAAAGATAATACCCTGCAGGGGTGTCCCAACTTAGCCCATCATAAGCTCTCATGGTCAACGAAGGATAAACCTTCTCCCGGGAAGACCCGATCAGTCTCGGAATCCCGGTTCGCATGGCATTTCGACAATGGTAAAACAAGACCAGCAAAGCCGCCCGATTGTGCCGACAAATCCCGATAGGAGCTGCACATATCTCGTTCTCAGGGCACATCCGAATGAGACTAGCTACGAGTAAAACCAAGCCTCGAGTTTCCACGAGGTGGCCCCGCAGGCAGCTCAGTTCGGACCAACACTCAAAGGAGCACTGGCCCAGGGGGGGGCTAAAATAAAGATGACCCTCAGGCTCGCGAAAACCCAAGGGAAAAAGGGGTGTAGGTGGCAAATGGTAAAACCAAGGTTGGGCCTTGCTGGAAAAGTTTTATTCAAAGCGAACTGTCAAGGGGGTCCCATAAATCACCCAACCGCGTAAGGAATGCAAAATCAAGGAACATAACACCGGTATGACGGAAACTAGGGCGGCAAGAGTGGAACAAGACACCAGGCATAAGGCCGAGCCTTCCACCCTTTACCAAGTGTATAGATGCATTAATTAAATAAGAGATATTGTGATATCCCAAAATATCCATGTTCCAACATGGAACCAACTTCATCTTCACCTGCAACTAGCAACACTATAAGAGGGGCTGAGCAAAAGCGGTAACATAGCCAAACAACGGTTTGCTAGGAAAGGATGGCTAGAGGCTTGACATGGCAATATGGGTGGCATGATATAGCAAGTGGTAGGTAACATAGCATAGGCATTGCAAAAGAGCGAGCATCTAGCAAGCAAAGATAGAAGTGATATCGAAGGTATGGTCATCTTGCCTGCAAGGTTCTCAGAGTTGTCGAAGGCTTGATCCTCATAGGCATTCTCAACAGGTTCCTCGTTCACGTACTCGTCTCCCGGCTCTACCCAAAGCAAGAACACAAGCAATGGAACCACAATCAAACATCGAACAATGCACAAGCAACATGATGCAATACATGACATGCTATGCGAGATGTGATATGCAATGCATATGTGTGCTTCGGAAGGAAAAAGATGAACAAGGCATCAACTTGGCAAACCAAGTATGCCGCTGGAAAGATGAGATGATTTCGGTTGAAATCGATATAAAGATCACCGGAATCGGATGCACGGTTTGCAAATGACAAGCAAAACAAGAGTGACGCAAATCTGCGTTTAACAGCACGATGCTACTTAGCATGCAACAAGAAACTATGCTACAGCACCCCAACATGAGACCAAAGCATATGACAGTGATCTACGGGAGATGCTTAACAAAAGAGGAACACTGAGCTACGGCTAAATCACATCATAATAGGCTTAATCCAGCATGGTGAAAGTGCAAGAAATTTCAGGTTCACAGACTTGGCGAAAATACTAGTATGCCAAAAATTAACATCAGGAAGGCATGTTTAGAGCAAGCAACCAACCTGCTACAGGAACTTATAATAGCAAAACAAGGCATGACATGATTCTACTCAAAGCATAGATCAAAAGTCCCTTACTGACCATAAGCCAAAAAGGACCATAAGAAATGATGGCACCCATGTAAACATAGTAAGTTTTATTAACAGTTCTAGACTTAGTGAAATTTCAAGGCATGGCAAAAACAGATTCAACATGACATCTTTACAAGCTTGATTAACTCACTAACAGGCATATCATGGCATGGAACAAGTACTAGCATGAAGTAGGCATGAAAATGAAGCTATCCTTGTGCAAAACAACCTCATAGCATGCTTGAAATAAACCACACAAAAATGACAAGACAACTACATGATGTAAAATGACTTGTTCATGAACTTGCTCGAATGCAGAAACTAATGCCACCACTGGATTGGTGGGATTTTTCTACCCCAAAAGCATATATAATATGTTAGGGTTGTTGTAGAAAAATATTCACAAGTGCATTAAGTTAAAACCTGCCCTAAATGGAATATGACAGAAATGGCATTTTCCATAATTGGAAACGTCCAGAATTGGACTTGCCCGAAATGGAAAGGTACTACATGCCAGAAATGGTATATTCGCAGGAACAGAAATAAAACACTTAATAATAATAAAAATAAATAAATAAAATAAATAATAAAAAAAACAGACAGGCTAAGAGAGTATGACAGGTGGGGCCACCCTGTCATACGCACAGTGCAAGAAATGGATAAAAAGGGGGGGATAATATGCAGCCGCGGGGAATCGAACCCGGGTCTCCCTGGTGTGGCTCTGCTACTGCAACCACTGGGCTAGGCGGGTGCTACTGATATGGAAAGGGCTTCGGCCGCTTTTAGATAGGCACCAGGTCGCGCAACTCTGTTGCAAACAGAGAGGACGACGGCGCCGGTGAGGGCAACGGCGGTAACCAGTGGGCACAGGGCCTCCGGCGGTTGTGCGTAAAGGGAAAAAGGACGCGCGCATCTACGAGGGAAAGCAGGGGTGCTCGAGCTCGAGCAGTTGCTCGACTCGGGGCCATGGCGTCTGCGGCGAGCGGCAGAGGGACTCGCCGGAGCTGCGGTAGGCTTGCAGGGTGCGCGCGAAGGTGTAAACGAGTGCGCGAGCGCGCTACGGGAGCACGAAGAGGGGGAACCGGAGCGGGGACACGCAAAACACGCTACGGTTGCACCGCACTGCACCAACAAATTCAGAAACGCCGGAGCACTGCGAGCGCGGGAAAGACACGGATCGGACGCGCCCTACGGTTGCCTAAATGTTAGCGAAAGGATGGGAGAGGGAGGTGCGTTACTGAGCTCACCCAAGGACACGGAGTAGTCGACTGAGACGAGCTGCCGGCGACGAGGTGGAGCTCTGAATCGTGGCGCGTTTTCTGACCGAGAGGTAGGAGGAAGCAGGGGACGTCAATGAACTCGTCGTCCGGGCACCGTAGTCGACATCGTGGAAGGAGACGACGGCGAGGAAGAAGATGGACACGAACTGCGGGGTTTGGAGTGGCCGGAGAGCACATTGGCGACGAGGCGCGCTCCCAGGTGCGCTCGGGACGGGGCGGAAGCGGTAGATCTGGTGGCTAAACTCACCTGGAAACGGCGGCGGCGGACGAGGGAAACCCTAGGCGACGCGAGGGACACGGAAGCTGGGGCTTATAAGGGCTAGGGAGAGCGGTGCGAGCTCACGCGCGCTCGTGCTTGCGGTCCCCATGGCGACGGCGAGAGGAGAGGGAAAAGGTGGTTGCGGGAAACAGGGGAGGCGCTGACGAGCGGGGCCAATCTTACCACGTGTCGAGGGTCTAGCGGGGGTGCGCGCTAACGTGGGTGAGAAAAAGCACGGAGGAGAGGACCGAGTGGGCCGGCTGGCGCGAAGGCCGGGCTGCGTGGTGCGCTAGCTGGGCCGGCCTGGGAGGCCGAGGCCTAGGGGGGGCTGCTGCGCTGGCTGCTGCTGCTTCATTTCTATTTATATAAACAGAAATATAAACCGAAAATCTCAGGAAAAAGGGAGAGGAGTTAGAGCATAAAGAAAATACTCTCCAACTCCTGGAATTATCCACTATTTTAATAAATTGCATTGGGCATTTTTAGAGGTAGAAAAGTAAGACAAGTTTGAAATATTTTCAAACTTGTGTCATTTTTGAACCTGACCAAAACAACTTTAAATAAGGATATCTTTGGCAGAGGGGTTTAGGGCAAGGAGCAAGATTTACAGGGAGAAGATGAACATTAATAGAGAAAGAAAAAATAGCACTTGATAAGAGAAGGAAGGAGGAGAAGTGAAGGTGCCATGGTTGAAAAGGGGGGGGGGGACAAGGTCATGCCCATGATGCTCATGGCAACAACATGAATGACAACATGCAACATTAGATGACATGAGATGAAAATGCACTATATGATGATGACAAGAAGCACAAATGCAATATGGCTGAAAGGAATATGACAATGAAAAGAATAAAACCACACAACAAAACAAGATGAGGCCAAACATGATAAAACCCACAAGAATTGGATGAGGTGAAATTGATATATTGCCAAATATGGACATGTTACATCTGGGGTGTTACACGAACTCAGGATTAATCCCCCTCGCGCCCAAAGTCCGGGAGGTTTCCCTGCGGCACCTCTGGAACCTCCTCCTCCTGGCTGGGCCCCTTTTGGGACCCCACCTCAGCGTCATCCGCAGTGCGATGAGAGGAGACGGCCGGATGTGAAGTGCTATACACGTCCGATGGCGCCAGGGAGCCGCTCGTTGAAGTGTCGAGCCCGTCCTTGGGCGGGCTGCAGGGTTATATTCGGCGTTAAGAGATTCTATACAAATGAAACACCATGAGTTATTCTGGTATCCGGACACTTACGCAGTCGCCAGGGGCGTAGTCCTTGGTGGCCACTCCTCTTCATCGTCGTCTGCGTTGGTGGAGTAGTCCGGGGGGAGGGTCCTTCCCTTCTTGGACCCTTCGGCCTCCCCCATTGGGGAGGCCTTCCTTTTCTTCTCTCCCCCCGCTGGGGGAGAGGCCTCTTTTTTCTCCTCCTCATCTTCGTGGGAGTAGTCCGCCTTGGAGTCATCGTACGATGAGTCCGATAACACCTGACGCCGGGAACTCTTTCGGGTTCCCATGGCCTTCTTCTTGGACTTCTTCTCCGGCACCACATAAGGCGTCGGAGCCAGTAGCCCCGTTAATTGGGCGTCCGCTGGGTCTTCTGGCAAGGGAGCCGGACAGTTAACCTGCCCGGACGTCTTTTGCCAGGCCTGTCAACGGTAAAGGGAGTTTAGATCCCGCATAGAGTCAAACTATGGAAAATAAGCGTCCTGTAAAGGGTAAAATAGCTTACCTCGCCGGCTTGACGCTGCGAGCTGAATCCGTGATCTTCGGTAGCGGATGCGGGAGCCTCAGCGCCCTTGAACAGCACCTTCTAGGCATCTTTGCACGTAGTGTCGAAGAGCCTGCTCAAGGTTTGGTGCTGTGCCGGATCAAACTCCCACAAATTAAAGGCCCGTTTCTGGCACAGGAGGATCCGGTGGATGAGCATGACCTGGACTACGTTAACAAGCTTGAGCTTCTTGTTCACCAGGGTTTGGACGCAGGATTGGAGTCTGGTCAGCTCCTCCAAATCACCCCATGATAGGCCCTTCTCTTTCCAGGAGGTGAGCCTTGTGGGGATGCCAGATCAGAATTCGGGGGCCGCTGCCCATTCAGGGTCACGCGGCTCGGTGATGTAGAACCACCTTGATTGCCACCCCTTTATGGTCTCCACAAAGGAGCCCTCGAGCCATAGGACGTTGGGCATCTTGCCCACCATGGCACCTCCGCACTCTGCTTGGCGGCCGCCCACTACCTTCGGCTTGACATTGAAGGTCTTTAGCCATAAGCCGAAGTGGGGCTGGATGCAGAGGAAGGCATCGCACACGACGATGAATGCCAAGATGTTGAGGATGAAATTCGGGGCCAGATCGTGGAAATCCAGGCCATAGTAGAACATGAGCCCCCGGACAAATGGATAAAG
This sequence comes from Triticum timopheevii, assembly GCA_963921465.1. Taxonomy (NCBI): domain Eukaryota; kingdom Viridiplantae; phylum Streptophyta; class Magnoliopsida; order Poales; family Poaceae; genus Triticum; species Triticum timopheevii. The sequence continues at coordinate 188,829,959 of OY997266.1, read as the reverse complement.
TGGAAAACCTAGTCCGCGAAGGAAGTGGGTGAGGAACACCACCCTCTCATGGGGCCCGGGGGTGGGGATGAGCTGCCCCTTGCCGGGGAGCCGATGCGCGATGTCGCTGGAGAAGTATCCAGCCTTTCGCAGCCTCTTGATGTGCCCCTCCATGACGGAGGAGGCCATCCACTTGCCTCCCGCTCTGGACATGGCCGGGGAAGGTTTAGGCGAGATGTGCGGACTTGGGCGTTGGAGCTCGAGTACGCGGAAATGGATAAGCAAAGGAGGAAGAAGGCGTAGGTAAAAAGGTGGATGGACGAAACTATGCGTCCCCACCAGCCTGGTAAAACTCGCTTGTCTCCCAAGCGCCGTAATCAATGGCGCGGTTGGGCTACCCACGCCCGTATTGATGAGAATCCTGGAATAAGGGGACATGATCTCTGCTTTGACAAGACGTGCCAAGGAAACCTCCTCGCTAAATGCGTTGAGGTGGAACAGTAAAAATGATTTGAATAAAGGCTTGGCCGTGGTGTGATGTCACACCACGGAATACGTCAGCAGATTGAACTTGTGTAAATATTATTCTCTCTACGGTGGTATGTGGAACTTATTTTGCAGAGCCAGACACTATCCTTGTGTTCAAAATGTTCTATGAAGTATTCGGAGGAGGAACCCGCCTTGCAATGCCAAAGACAATATGCGCGCCGGACTCGTCGTCATTGAAGCCTGGTTCAGGGGCTACTGAGGGAGTCCTGGATTAGGGGGTGTCCGGATGGCCGGACTATCACCGTTGGCCGGACTCCTAGACTATGAAGATACAAGATTGAAGACTCCGTCCCGTGTCCGGATGGGACTTTCCTTGGCGTGGAAGGCAAGCTTGGCGATATGGATATGTAGATCTCCTACCATTGTAACCGACTCTGTGTAACCCTAACCCTCTCCGGTGTCTATATAAACCGGAGGGTTTTAGTCCGTAGGACGAACAACAATCATAACATAGGCTAGCTTCTAGGGTTTATCCTCTTTGATCTCGTGGTAGATCTACTCTTGTACTACCCATATCATCAATATTAATCAAGCAGGAGTAGGGTTTTACCTCCATCGAGAGGGCCCGAACCTGGGTAAAAACATCATGTCCCTTGTCTCCTGTTACCATCCGCCTAGACGCACAGTCCGTGATCTAAACCTGCTATATCAGGACACAATCCTCAAAATGGGGATAGACCCAACCAAAATTCGCCATAGCAACACTTCCTTTCAAGGGGTAATGCCAGGCCCATATGCCCATTGTACGGGCTTTCTACTGCTAGAAGTTGTGTTCGGCTCACCCGACAACTTCCACCGCGAAAAGTTAACCTTCCACCTCGCCCCATTCACAAGTAGCTACCAAGCACTACTGGGACGCGAAGCTTTCGCCCGCTTTAACGCAATACCGCATTATGCATCCCTTACACATAAAATGCCCGGTCCGCGAGGCATCATCTCCTTAAAGGGAAATACCGAGTGTTCCTCGAGCGCGGAAGATTGTGTGACTGCCTTGACAGCCACACACTAAACCGGCTTCACCAATCAAAGCTCCTAAACAGGTAGTTCAGACCCCGGACACGGCTAGACGAGTCCGGCGTAAACATACAAGGGCTTACTTGCCGCATACCCCTGTACAAGGGGCTCCGCGCATGTACAACAAGAGACAATAAAGCTCAATTTTATTAATTTTTTGAATCGCACTTTGTTTATTTAATATAACGTACATTTTCACACGATCTTTTTCAACTAAGTTCCTCTCTTTTATAGATGAGCACCGTGCTACACCTGTCCAGGATACGGCACAACGGAGACACAGGCCCAGACGTGCAGTAGGGACCCGCGACAAGGATTCTTTTCAGATTAAGACCCTGCGTAAACCTTTTTTACTGTCTCTTGTTGATACACATCCCCTGGTTTCTTGCTATAACCAAGGAGGAGGCTGGCGTTTTGGCATGGGCCACGTCAGAATTTTGCGCGTACCTGGACACCAGGGGCTTATTACCAAGGGCGTTGTTCGGCCCATTTTCATAAAGACCGAAACCTTAGGGAGTGTTCGGCGTCTCGAGTTAGACCTTATATGCATCAGCTCCGAATCATGTCTTTGGTCAAATGTTGGGTTTGCCCGGCTCCTGTGTTTTGCTGCCTTACGTTCCGCTCTATCGGCTAAGGCGACACCAGGAGAACTACTGCGATTGTGCCCCGGTTCGGCCAGGCGAGCACATCAGTAGAGAAAGCCAAAAACTGACTGTCATGATATTGCGTGAGACTGGTCAACCACTCGATGACCCGCCGGAATCTTTAGGATTCCTCCGCCTTGACGAAGAGCCGTTTCCCGGTCAGGCACATACGCGCCCCGAATTCGGGTGAGCGCGGTGCCCCTAGGGGCTATATAGTAGCCCCACTGTCAAACTCCTATGGCTAAGTGAAAGTGATAAAGCATTATAGTCAGGCTCCCTAGTTTGCCGCGCTACCACCTCCTTCATAGGACCAAGACGTTGGATCAAGTGTGAAAATGCGCCTTTTGCAAACACCCCCGCATTATATGCGTGGGGGCTGAAGCCGAAGACTGCCATCTTTCAGGTTATATATACATATACATTAGCGGCCGCACATGAGGTATTTTAATTCTTGAAAAGCACAAGTATAAAAAGCTTTTATATTCCATCGATACATTGTTTCACAATAATACATGTTATTTGAACATAATATCCTTCGAGCACTGCGTCTCTATTAAACGAGCGCCCTACAGAACTTCCTGAAAATAGTGCTCGACAGGTACTCGGCTTCCGTCCGAATCTTGGGATGCAACATCGGTGGCCTTCATCTCCGCCCAGTATGTCTTGACACGGGCAAGAGCCATCCGCGCACCCTCTATGCATGCTGACCTCCTCCTTGCATTGATATGCGGCACCGCACCAAGGAACTGCTGCACCAAGCCAAAATAACTCTTCGGCTCGGGCCTTTTCGGCCACAAAAGACTCACGACATCCTTCATGGCAAGTCCGGATAACCTATTCAGCTCCGCCCATTCGGCCAAGTGATCGGTTAATGGAAGTGGGCGCTCTGGATTATGGAACTGCGACCAAAAAACCTTTTCCATCTCGTGATCCTTTTGATCTCGGAAGTGTTTGGCCGCGTCCGCAGCACTCGCCGCCAAGTCCAGATAAGCATCCTCTGCACTCCACAACCGGTCCAACTGAGCATATTTAGGATCCACAAATTTCCTCCGCAGCAGAAAGGGCTTTCCAGCCGCGATATCTCCGGCCTGACGTAGCTCCTCCTTCATAGCTCTCATTGCAGAGCGTGCATCCTTGGCCTCGGTATTGGCCTTCTTCAGGTCCTATTGCACCGCTCGATCTTCCTTTTCAAGAAGCTTGCAGCGGTGGGCAGCATTCTTCAACTTCAGGGCCATCTCGGCCATTTCCTTCTTGCTTCGGCAGTGAGCAGCCTGTTCGGCTTTTAGCTCTTCGGCCGCCTTTAAGGCAGCCGCATCACTTTTTTTGGCCTGCACCATGGCTCGGGTGAGCTCCGCCCGTAGGTTCTCCATGGCAGCGGCACCATCTGCATCAAGCATACATGTTGTAAGGCACGGGCATCAAGCTCCCTTACCAGGTGTCCGCGGAGAAATCGCATACCTTGTGACTCGTCAAGCCGCTTATTGACAAGCGCGATATCGGCATCCGCCACGTCAAGTTGCCGCTTTAGTTCGGCCAATTCATCAGTCCTGCTAGCCACCGGACACTTTGCCACCTACATAGGAAGGGCGACATATTATACCTGGGATTATGATCCTCGGCGCGCTGTCATTTTTGACAACACACCGAGCCTTAGGGACTACTATCTACACAGGGCGCATCTTATATGCGGAACTGTCAGAAGGTACATCATTTTGCGTACCTCAAAACCTGTCAGTAAACTTCTGACGGCTTCATGCAATTCGCTCTCAGCGGATGAAATCCTTTCAATCATCGTACCCATTAACGCACGGTGATATTCTGAGATAGACGCTTGCCCAAGCAGATCCTTCAGCTCCTCCGACCGTGCACCAGGTGGTGTCGGACTTGTCCGATGGCCTTTTTCGAAGGCCGAACGGGGAGGGCTTTGGGGGGACATACGACTGCCTTCCGGCCCCATCGGACTCAGAGAAACCCTCCGCGACGACACCTCAGGGTCGCCCGGCTCGCAAGATGGTACGGCAGGGGGAGGCATTTCGCTCTCCATCATCTCCGGACGAAGATCCCCCGAAGATGAGCTCTGCTGAGAAGGGCTGAGATCTGAACTACAAGGTAAAATTTCGGTTATCTTCATCAGAAATAGGGCAGGGATATCCTTATTTTAAAAAAAACTCCCCTTTTTTACTTACAGCTCGGTGGAGGGCTGATCCCCTTGGGGGCACAATGCGGCCGAGGCATCTCTCGGCGCAGGACCCTCTGACGAAGATCTCTTCCCCCGCTTTGAGACCATGGTCTCCGGGTCTTCAGAGGCGGTCCTCTTCTTCCCTTGGATGGAGGGATCCTCGATCCCTCCTTTCCTGACAGCCTCCTTCACGGAGGCGGTAGCTTCCTTGTTCCCCCCTTCACCTTCTTCCGAAGGCGCAACCTCCAGGATCCTGGTTAACACGGGATCCGGCGTGGTCTCAGGGAGGGGGGCCGGACACCTGATTAACTTTGCTTTCGCTATCCAGTCCTGTTCAAGGGACAACTCTTTTGAGGGCAAGTTCATGATAAATATGGGATAGCGTGTCCGGGTACAGGGCTACTAACTTGAGTATCTGGGCGATTGCAGCTCAGACCTGCGTCCTCGGTCAAGTCCGGACACATCGCTTGTGATCCGAAGAAAAGCTTGTACATCTCCACGGGCGTCGCGCCCATAAAATGTTGGAGGGCTCATGGTTCCTCTGGGTTAAATTCCCACAGGCGGAGGGGCCGACATTTGCAGGGCAGGGTGCGACGAATCTGCATGACCTGTGCTACTACGACCAGAGTGATCTCTCTCTCTAGGAGGTCTTGAATGCGGCCCTGCAACAAGGGCACGTCCTTGGACGGCCCCAGTCAAGTCCTTTATTGACCCATGACGCCAGCCGCGGTGGAGGACCCGAGCGAAAGGCAGGTGGCGCCACCCATTTGGTGCCCCTGGGAGCTGTGATATAAAACCACTCTTGTTGCCATAGGCTGAGCTCCTCTTGAAAAGAGCCCTTGGGCCACGGAGCATCAGCATTCTTGCTTATAACAGCCCCTCCGCACTCTGCCTGCTGCCCCTTGATCATCTTTGGTTCCACTTTGAAGGTCTTGAGCCACAATCCGAAGTGAGGGGTAATGCGGAGGAAGGCTTCACATACGATAATGAACGATGATATGGGGAGGATGGACTCCGGATCCAAGTCGTGAAATTCCCACCCATAGTAAAACATGAGCCCCCGCACGAAGGGGTCCATCGGGAAGCCTAGCCCCCGAAGTAAGTGAGACGCGAACACCACACTTGGGAGTGGGAATAACCTGCCCTTGGGTAGGCATCCTATGCGAAATTTTGCTGGTTAGATACCTGGCATCTCTTAGCTTTAGCATGTCTTCTTCCGTAACGGAGGAAGGCATCCACCGGCCTTGCAGGTCAGAGCCGGATTCATCGAAGGTCCAAAGCGCCTGAATCTGGAGCTTTGGGTGTTGGAACTCGAGGCGAGGGGCGGATTCGATTGAGATTGAAAGAAAGGAGTGGAGCCTTGGTCTCTTTATAAAGAGGTTGAATACCAAGAGCCTTCCCCGTGACCGTTCGGGACTCGCCTTCGATAGAGGAGACGTGCCAACGGGCACGACTGGGTTACCCGCGCCCGTATTAATGAGAATCCCAGAATAAGGGGACACGATCTCTACTTTGACAAGACGTGCCAAGGAAACCGCCTCGCTAAACGCGCTGAGGTGGGACAGTAAAACCGATTCGAATAAAGGCTTGGCCGTGGTGTGATGTCACGCCACGGAATACGTCAGCAGATTGAATTTGTGTAAATATTATTCTCTCTATGGTGGTATGTGGAACTTATTTTGCAGAGCCGGACACTATCCTTGTGTTCAAAATCTTCTATGAAGTATTCGGAGGAGGAACCCGCCTTGCAATGCCGAAGACAATATGCGCGCCGGACTCGTCGTCATTGAAGCCTGGTTCAGGGGCTATTGAGGGAGTCCTGGATTAGGGGGTGTCCGGATAGCCGAACTATCACCTTTGGCCGGACTCCTGGACTATGAAGATACAAGATTGAAGACTTCGTCCCATGTCCGGATGGGACTTTCCTTGGCGTGGAAGGCAAGCTTGGCGATACAGATATGTAGATCTCCTACCATTGTAACCGACTCTATGTAACCCTAACCCTCTTCAGTGCCTATATAAACCGGAGGGTTTTAGTCCGTAGGACGAAAAACAATCATACCATAGGCTAGCTTCTAGGGTTTAGCCTATCTGACTCGTGGTAGATCTACTCTTGTGCTACCCATATCATCAATATTAATCAAGCAGGAGTAGGGTTTTACCTCCATCGAGAGGGCCCGAACCTGGGTAAAAACATCGTGTCCCTTGTCTCCTGTTACCATCCGCCTAGACGCATAGTTCGGGACCCCCTACCCGAGATCCGCCGGTTTTGACACCGACAAGTATGCTAGTAAGACCCTTGATACCGCCCAGAGAAATTATGCTACTACTGAAAAAGAGTTCTTAGCAGTTGTGTTTGCATGTGATATGTTTAGACCTTATATTGTTGATTCCAAAGTTACTATTCACAATGATCATGTTGCTATTAAATATCTTATGGAAAAGAAAGATGCTAAGCCTAGACTCATTAGATGGGTTCTCTTGCTCCAAGAATTTGACTTGCATATTATTTATAGAAAGGGAGCTGAGAACCCCGTTGCAGACAACTTGTATAGGTTAGAGAATGTTCTTGATGACCCACTGCCTATTAATGATAGCTTTCCTGATGAACAATTAGCGGTTGTCAATGCTTCTCGTACTGCTCCTTGGTATGCTGATTATGCTAATTACATTGTTGCTAAATATATACCGCCTAGTTTCACATACCAGCAAAAGAAAATGTTCTTTTTATGATTTAAGACATTACTTCTGGGATGATCCACACCTTTATAAAGAAGGAGTAGATGGTATTATTAGATGTTGTGTGCCTGAGCATGAACAGGAACAAATCCTATGCAAGTGTCACTCTGAATCTTATGGAGGACACCACGCTGGAGATAGAACTGCACTCAAGGTACTACAATCTGGTTTTTATTGGCCTACTCTCTTCAAAGATGCTCGTAAGTTTGTATTATCTTGTGATGAATGTCAAAGAATAGGTAACATTAGTAGACGTCAAGAAATTCCTATGAATTATTCTCTTGTTATTGAATCGTTTGATGTTTGGGGCTTTGATTATATGGGACCTTTTCCTGCCTCCAATGGTTACACACATATTTTAGTTGCTGTTGATTACGTTACTAAGTGGGTAGAAGCTATTCCAACTGGTAGTGCTGATCATAACTGTCGGTGTCAAAACCGGCGGATCTCGGGTAGGGGGTCCCGAACTGTGCGTCTAGGCGGATGGTAACAGGAGACAAGGGACACGATGTTTTTACCCAGGTTCGGGCCCTCTCGATGGAGGTAAAACCCTACTCCTGCTTGATTAATATTGATGATATGGGTAGTACAAGAGTAGATCTACCACGAGATCAGAGAGGCTAAACCCTAGAAGCTAGCCTATGGTATGATTGTTGTACGTCCTATGGACTAAAATCCTCCAGTTTATATAGGCACCGAAGAGGGTTAGGGTTACACAGAGTCGGTTACAATGGTAGGAGATCTACATATCTGTATCGCCAAGCTTGCCTTCCACGCCAAGGAAAGTCCCATCCGGACACGGGACGAAGTCTTCAATCTTGTATCTTCATAGTCCAGGAGTTCGGCCAAAGGCTATAGTCCGGCCATCCGGACACCCCCTAATCCAAGACTCCCTCAGTAGCCCCTGAACCAGGCTTCAATGACGACGAGTCCGGCGCGCATATTGTCTTCGGCATTGCAAGGAGGGTTCCTCCTCCGAATACTTCATAGAAGATTTTGAACAAAAGGATAGTGTCCGGCTTTGCAAAATAAGTTCCACATACCACCATAGACAGAATAATATTTACACAAATTCAATTTGCTGACGTATTTCGTGGCATGACATCACACCACGGCCAAGCCTTTATTCGAATCGTTTTTACTGTCCCACCTCAGCACGTTTAGCGAGGCGGTTTCCTCGGCACGTCTTGTCAAAGCAGATATCGTGTCCCCTTATTCCGGGATTCTCATTAATACGGGTGCGGGTAACCCAGTCGTGCACGTTGGCACGTCTCCTCTATCGAAGGCGGGTCCCGAACGGTCACGGGGAAGGCTCTTGGTATTCAACCTCTTTATAAAGAGACCAAGGCTCCACTCCTTTCTTTCAATCTCAATCGAATCCGCCCCTCGCCTCGAGTTCCAACACCCAAAGCTCCAGATTCAGGCGCTTCGGACCTTCGATGATGTCCGGCTCCGACCTGCAAGGCCGGTGGATGCCTTCCTCCGTTACGGAAGAAGAGGTGCTAAAGCTAAGAGATGCCAGATAACTAACCAGCAAAATTTCGCATAGGCTGCCTGCCCAAGGGCAGGTTATTCCCACTCCCAAGCCTGGTGAAAGCGTGGTGTTCGCGTCTCACTTCCTTCGGGGGCTAGGCTTCCCGACGGACCCCTTCGTGAGGGGGCTCATGTTTTATTATGGGTTGGAATTTCACGACTTGGATCCGGAGTCCATCCTCCACATCTCATCGTTCATTATCTTATGCGAAGCCTTCCTCCGCATTAACCCTCACTTCGGATTGTGGCTCAAGACCTTCAAAGTGGAGCCGAAGATGATCAAGGGGCAGCAGGCAGAGTGCGGAGGGGCTGTTATAAGCAAGAATGCTGATGCTCCGTGGCCCAAGGGCTCTTTTCAACAGGAGCTCAGCCTATGGCAACAATAGTGGTTTTATATCACAGCTCCCAGGGGCACCAAATGGGTGGCGCCACCTGCCTTTCGCTCGGGTCCTCCACCGTGGCTGGCGTCATGGGTCAATAAAGGACTTGATCGGGGGCCGTCCAAGGACGTGCCCTTGTTGCAGGGCCGCATTCAAGACCTCCTAGAGAGAGAGATCACTCTGGTCGTAGTAGCGCAGGTCATGCTGATTCGTCGCACCCTGCCCTGCAAACGTCGCGCCCTCCGCCTGTGGGAATTTAACCCGGAGGGACCACGAGCTCTCCAACATTTTCTGGGCGCGACGCCCGTGGAGATGTACAAGCTTTTCTTCGGATCACAAGCGATGTGTCCAGACTTGACCGAGGACGCAGGTCTGAGCTGCAATCGCCTGGATACTCAAGTAAGTAGCCCTGTACCCGGACACGCTATCCCATATTTATCATGAATTTGCCCTCAAAAGAGTTGTCCCTTGAATAGGAGTGGATAGCGAAAGCAAAGTTAATCAGGTGTCCGGCCCCCTCCCTGAGACCACGCCGGATCCCGTGTTAACCAGGATGCTTGAGGTTGCGCCTTCGGAAGAAGGTGAAGGGGGGAACAAGGAAGCTACCGCCTCCGCGAAGGAGGCTGTCAGGAAAGGAGGAGAATCCCTCCATCCAAGGGAAGAAGAGGACCGCCTCTGAAGACCCGGAGACCATGGTCTCAAAGCGGGGGAAGAAATCTTCGTCAGAGAGTCCTGCGCCGAGAGATGCCTCGGCCACATTGTGCCCCAAGGGGATCAGCCCTCCACCGAGCCGTGAGTAAAAAGGGGAGTTTTTTTAAAATAAAGGATATCCCTGCCCTATTTCTGATGAAGATAACCGAAATTTTACCTTGTAGTTCGGATCTCAGCCCTTCTCAGCAGAGCTCCTCTTCAGGGGATCTTCGTCCGGAGATGATGGAGAGCGAAACGCCTCCCCCTACCGTACCGTCTTGCAAGGGGGCCGACCCTGAGGTGTCGTCACGGAGGGTTTCTCCGAGTCCGGTGGGGCCAGAAGGCAGTCGTATGTCCCCCCAAAGCACTCCGCGTCCGACCTTCGAAAAAGGCCATCGGACAAGTCTGGCACCACCTGGTGTACGGTCGGAGGTGCTGAAGGATCTGCTTGGGCGAGCGTCTATCTCAGAAGAGCACCATGCGTTAATAGGTACGATGATTGAAAGGATTTCATCCGCTGGAGCGGTTTGCACGAAGCCGTTAGAAGTTTACTGACAAGTTTTGAGGTACGCAAAATGATGTACCTTCTAACAGTTCCGCATATAAAATGCGCCCTGTGTAGATAGTAGCCCCTGAGACTCGGTGTGTTGTCAAAAAATGACAGCGCGCCGAGGATCATAATCCCAGGTATAATATCTCGCCCTTCCTATGTAGGTGGCGAAGGGTCCGGTGGCTAGCTGGAATGATGAATTTGCTGAACTAAAGCGGCAACTTGACGTGGAGGATGCCGACATCGCGCTTGTCAACAAGCGACTTGACGAGTCACAAGGTATGCAATTTCTCCGCGGACACTTGGTAAGTGAGCTTGATGCCCGTGCCTTACAACATGTATGCTTGATGCAAATGGTGCCGCTGCCATGGAAAACCTTCGGGCGGAGCTCGCCTGAGCCAAGGAGCAGGCCAGAAAGAGTGATGCGGCTGCCTTAAAGGCGGCCGAAGAGCTAAAAGCCGAACAGGCTGCTCACTGCCGAAGCAAGAAGGATATGGCCGAGATGGCCGTGAAGTTGAAGAATGCTGCCGACCGCTGCAAGCTTCTTGAAAAAGAAGATCGAGCGGTACAAAAGGACCAGAAGAAGGCCACTACCGAGGCCAAGGATGCTCGCTCTATGATGAGAGCTATGAAGGAGGAGTTGCGTCAGGCCGGAGTATCGCGGCTGGAAATCCCTTTCTGCTGCGGAGGAAATTTGTGGATCCTAAATATGCTCAGTTGGGCCGGCGGTGGAGTGCGGAGGATGCTTATCTGGACTTGGCGGCAAGTGCTGCGGACGCGGCCAAACACTTCCGAGATCAAAAGGATCACGAAATGGAAAAGGTTTTTTGGTTGCGGTTCCATAATCCAGAGCGCCCACTTCCATTAACCGATCGCTTGGCCGAATGGGCGGAGCTGAATAGGTTATCCGGACTTGCCATGAAGGATGTCGTGAGTCTTTTGTGGCTGAAAAGGCCCGAGCCGAAGAGTTATTTTGGCTTGGTGTAGCAGTTCCTTGGTGCGGTGCCGCATATCAATGCTATGAGGAGGTCGGCATGCATAGAGGGTGCGCGGATGGCTCTTGCCCGTGTCAAAACATACTGGGCGGAGATGAAGGCCACCGATGTTGCATCCCAAGATTCGGACGGAAGGCGAGTACCTATCGAGCACTATTTTCAGGAAGTTCCGCAGGGCGCTCGTTTAATAGAGACGCAATGCTCGAAGGATATTATGTTCGAATAACATGTATTATTGTGAAACAATGTATCGATGGAAAATATAAGCTTTTTATACTTGTGCCTTTCAAGAATTAAAATACCTCCTATGCGGCCGCTAATGTATATGTATATATAACCTGAAAGATGGCAGTCTTTGGCTTCATCCCCCATGCATGTAATGCGGGCGTGTTTGCAAAAGGCGCATTTTCACACTTGATCCAATGTCTTGGTCCTATGAAGGAGGTGGTAGCGCGGCAAACTAGGCAACCGAACTATAATGCTTTATCACTTTCACTTAGCGATAGGAGTTTGACAGTGGGGCTACTATATAGCCTCTAGGGGCACCGCGCTCACCCGAATTCGGGGCGCGTATGTGCCTGACCGGAAAACGGCCCTTCGTCAAGGCGGAGGAATCCTAAAGATTCCGGCGGGTCATCGAGTGGTTGACCACTCTCACGCTATATCATGACAATCAGTTTTTGGCTTTCTCTACTGAGGTGCTCGCCTGGCTGAACCGGGGCACAATCGCAGTAGTTCTCCTGGTGCCGCCTTAGCCGATAGAGCGGAACGTAAGGCAGCAAAACACAGGAGCCGGGCAAACCCAATATTTGACCAAAGACATGATTCGGAGCTGATGCATATAAGGCCTAACACGAGACGCCGAAGACTCCCTAAGGTATTCGGTCTTTATGAAAATGGGCCGAACAACGTCCTTGGTAATAAGCCCCTGGTGTCCAGGTACGCGCAAAATTCTGACGTGGCCCATGCCAAAACTCCAACCTCCTCCTTGGTTATAGCAAGAAACCAGGGGATGTGTATCAACAAGAGACAGTAAAAAAGGTTTATGCAGGGTCTTAATCTAAAAAGAATCCTTGTCACGGGTCCCAACTGCACGTCTGCGCCTGTGTCTCCGTTGTGCCGTATCCTAGACGGGTGTAGCATGGTGTTCATCTGTAAAAGAGAGGAACTTATTTGAAAAATATCGTGCGAAAATGTACGTTATATTAAATAAACAAAGTACGATTCAAAAAAATGAATAAAATTGAGCTTTATTGTCTCTTGTTGTACATGCGCGGAGCCCCTTGTACAGGGGTATGCGGCTAGTAAGCCCTTGTATGTTTACGCCGGACTCGTCTAGCCGTGTCCGGGGTTTGAATGACCTGTTTAGGTGCTTTGATTGGTGAAGCCGGTTTAGTGTGTGGCTGTCAAGGCAGTCACACAATCTTCCGCGCTCGAGGAACACTCAGTATTTCCCTTTAAGGAGATGATGTGTCAGGACCCCGACTCAATGCCACATCGATCTAGCATGTAACACCTCATATCACTTTGCGGCCTCACGCACGGTATTCCCATGGGTGTCACCTTACCTTTGCCCGGGACCGTTTGCGCCTTTTGGCACACGTATATGATAGTGTCGCTAGCATCCATATGATAAGGAGCCCGGGCTGACATGGCTAGTCGTAAACCCAAAGTGGCACAAACTTACAGGGACAGGCATCCATGACCCAACATCGAACGTGTCGGTCATCAGCGAGTGAATCCAGGCTGTAGCACTGGGCTAGCAGGACTCCAGTGAACTGGGCTTTAGCGGGCTAATAGGACTCCGGTATTCATCGCGTGACATTTCCCCGAAGGGACAGACACAGGAGCGAAGAAGGACACATGCCGGCCAGCCTAAGTGTTCCGGAGCATTAGCAAGCTACCATGGCTCAGCGGAAGCACTAGGAGACATTTCCCGGTAAGAGAGGCTACTAAGGATAAACAACTAGATAGTCAGATCCCACACATACCAAGCATTCCAATAACATACACACAATATGCTCGATATGTGCAAATACAACATGGCATCACAAAATGACTCTACAACTCAAGTATTTATTAATTAGGCTCCGAGGAGCGAGATATTATAAACATGGGTCTCATGACCCAACATTCAGAGCATACAAATGAAAGCACATGCGGAAGCTTAACATGTCTGAGTACAGACATTTACAAATGAAAAAGGCTTAGAAGCCTGACTATCTGCCAGATCCTGCCGAGGGCACAAGATCGTAGCTGAGGTATCAAGCTAAATGTCGAAGTCCACACGGAACTACTAGCGAGACTGACATCTCTCTGCAAAACATAAAATAGGCAAACGTGAGTACAAATGTACCCAGCAAGACTTACATCAGAACTAGCTACATATGCATCGGTATCAATAAAGGGGTGGTGGAGTTCAACTGCAGCAAGCCAGCTTTGACTCGGTGGCTATCCTAAACTACGACTGCAAGTATCTCTTTTGAGGTGGCGCACACGAGTCCACATATTCACCATATCAATACACCACTATGGATCCGCTCCCATCTCCCTACGAGAACGCCATCCATAGCACTCACGCTTATCTTGCGTATTTTAGAGTATCCACTTTCACTTGTCTATGAACTGTTATAGGCAACCCAGAAGTCCTTCACCGCGGACACGGCTATTCGAATAGATGGTGTTAACCCTGCAGGGGTGTAATTCTTCACACACGCTCTCGCCACTTACTACCATGTACACGTCGTGTTTCTCGGCAACCTTCAAGTGGAAGCTTGGCGAGGGAGTTGTCCACGACCTGACTAACCACACAAGTCTCTAGTCCAGGTTTATCGCCTATTCGGGTTCCATCCGCGAGGAGATCCGGCCGGAGTTTCGCTCACAGCCCCAAACAAGGTGTGCAGGGTTCCCGAGACACCAAAGGGTGCCCGGTACACCGTGCCATGGTGTATCTACCGCATCATAGCCCACCCCTAGGGTCAGCGCTACGCACGGCCTCCAACACATATCCTACAAACACCAGAAACTAGTTGCAACTCCTGGACAGAGGGCAAGGGCAGTTAATAAGTCGAGAGGGTCCATTGGTTTCGGGCCCAATGCGTGGTAGTAACTGTATCATGGATTACAGACATAGAACTTAGTTCCTGAGGACGGCTGCAATGAGACAACCCACCATGTACTCCTACATGGCCTCTCACCGCTACCTTTACCAAATTGTGTTCACACACTTAGCACACACGCAGTAGGACATGTTCACACACTTCTGATTCATCCTCGATGAATCAGACCTGACTCAACTCTAAGCAGTAGCAGGCATGACTAACAAGCATGAATGAGTAGGCACAACAGGGCTCAAACAACTCCTACTCATGCTAGTGGGTTTCCTCTATTTACTGTGGAATGACAGGTCATGCAGAGGATAAAGGGGTTCAGCTACCGCAGCAAGTAACAGATGAATCGATGTTGTCCTAATGCAATAAAAGAGAGCAGGAGAGAGAGAGTGGGATTGTATCGGAATGAACAAGGGGGGTTTTGCTTGCTTGGCACTTCTGAAGATATTATAGTTCTTCATCGGTGTCATCGAACTCATCGTCGAATCATGTCTATCAAGAGGGAACAAACACCGACAAACAAAGAAGAAGCACAATCAATGCAATGCGCAATATGATGCATGATCATTACATGGCAATATGCTGTGGTTTGAGCTAATGCAACTAGCAACAGGTTAAATGAAGTTGGTTTGAACCCTAGGTTCAAATTCAAACTCCACATGTGGATATTCAAATGCCATTCATTTCATTTGTCCTAAATAGTAGTCATAAGTTGTTCCAACATGCATGAAACCAGTATAGATGGATAGATTGGATTTTTATGATCATTTTTCATATATAAATTATTTCATTTGGAGTTACGGTTGAATTTCTATGAATTTTAGAAGTTTTGGCTATTTTCTAGAATTTCCTGTAAAAGAATAAATCCAGAAAAAGAATTACTGCATCAGCACTGCGTCATTGTGATGTCAGCAGTTAACTGACCCGGTCCAGGTCAAACCTGACATGTGGGGGACACACGTCAGTGACACAGGGCTGTTTAGGTCGCTGACATGTGGGACCAGTCAATGCTGACTTGGCCAAAGTCAAATTGACACGTGGGGTCCGCAAGATTAACACTAATCTAAATAGGAAAATTAGACTAACCTAATTAGACACTGGGGCCCACATGGCGGTGGCTCTAGGTGTGGTTAGCTGGGTCATTAATGGCTAATGACAGGCCATGTCGACCTCACCGGAGTTCGGCCGGAGACGACCAAACCGACGGCGGAGCGTTTCGAAAAAACGCTACGGGGCTCCGTTTTCTACGTGGTTTGTTGCTACGGCTTGCTAGAGCTCTTGCGCATCCAGTGGTGGCAGCGGTAGCAGCTGGGACAGCCTGAGTCAATGGCGGCAGCGAGCTAGGCGGCGGCCGGAGTTCGGGCAACAACGATGTGGGCGGTGCGAGGCACGGGAGGAGCCGTGGACGGTCGTGTTCGACTCGCGGGGGTGCGGTGAGCTCGGTGGTAAGCCCGGACGCGTGCTTGCACGGCCGTAGCCGCGGTGGCGACATGGCCGGCGGCGAGGAGCAATCGGCTCCGATGGCCATGGTGGCTAGAAGGCGCGGACGAGCATTGGGAGAGAGGGGAAAGAGGCACGGGCTCACGGCGAATCTGGTAGAGGCAACAGCGAGGCCGGGAAGGGACTGGAGCTCGCGAATCCCCGAAGAGTTCGCCGGCGGCCAGAGGTTGAAGACGATGCTGTGGACAATGCTGCAGGGCTTCCGGCGGGGCGCGGCTCGGTGGAGAGGAAGAGGGCGTCACGGCGGAGCTCGGGGGCGCGTCGGAGGGGCTCGGAGATGGCTGTGGCCATGGGGGAGCTCGTCGGCGACGACAGCTGCATTCGGTTGCGCTCGGGGAAGGGACTAGAGGGCGAAGGAGAGAGCAGAGAGTGAGGGAGAGGGGCGAGGGGCCACGGGGCGTCTCCGTGGCGTCGCTAGAGGGCCCGGGGAGGAAGCAGGAGGTGGCCAGGGGTGAGCGCGCGTGCGGGAGACACGCCTCAGCCTACTGGCAGAGGTTGAGGATGACCGCTTCGGCCAGTGGGCTGGGGCACCAGCTGGGCCGCCAGGTGGCCAGCACAGGAGGTCAGCCCAGGTAGGTTCCCTTTCTCTCTCTATTTTATTACCTGTTTTCTATTTTTCTGCAACTTTGTGGCTTTTCTAAAAATACTTACGTATTACCAAAAATCACCTAACTGTACATTCCCACTGTTTAGATCAAATCCAACATGGAACATATCAGTTTAGGATTATTTGGAAATTATTTCTTATATAACAGAAATAATTCCAACCCAAATATATTATTGATTTAAATCAAAGGCCCAAATAAAATATTTCTGTGACTCCAAAAATATTGGTTTTAATTTCACCTCATGCCAATATTTTCACAGAATAACAGGAACATTTTCTTGGACTCATTTGATGAGATTTAAATGTTGGTTATTTTAGGGGTTTTCTGAGGCTTGGAAAATTCCTCAATTCAAATTTCATGAAAGTTAAACATGATGCATGGATGCAAAGCCACTAGTTACAAGCAAACTCTAGGGCTGTGACAACTCACCCCCACTAAACAAGAATCTCGTCCCGAGATTCAAGACCTGAGGTAAGAAGACAGAGGGGGCACAAAACCAACACAATCTTCACGATCCAGGTTGCACCTCATAAGGTTGTTGATTCGTTGCATACATTAATCTTGACATCCTCGCTTTTGAGATCTTCATCCACGCGATGACGGCGGAAAGGAACTCTGCTAGGATTGATCTTCTCAAGACCAAATTATACAATCTCAACTCGCGGAATGAGATGTTGAAACATCTTGAGTTGAGACACAAAACATGTTGAGAGGGATGGAAGAACAAACGACGGGGTTTGATTTGGTGGGCAACAATTCCACGCTTAGAAAGATGGTGGATGGTGTCAAGGTGGTGAGGAAATAATTTCCATGATCCCGTAACGGGGCACCTTAGGGAAGGTGACTCATAGGTTTGTTACCTTAAGTGGCAAAAGGAATTACTTTTGATTCAGAGATCATTGAAACTCTTTATACCAGCCTAAGGCAATTCACAACAATCGTTTGGCGGAGTACAAAGGGATGGCATACCCGGACTAGAATGGATGATGTGGACTACCTTGTTGAAGACAATGTAATGAATGATTTTTGCTTATCATCGGAGGTGGAGGGGACCCATGGTAGGACCACTTCTAAAGATGATCTTGAACAACAATTGCTGAGAAGGGCAGTCCAAGGAGGATTGGCACAAGGCGGTGCAAGCTGGGAACGAAATGCAAATGTCGGGAATGTTCCAACCATCATATCTGCCTGAGATTCAGATCTGGTTGGTGTCAGGACATTCCAGACTCATCAAGTCTAGAAAGGGAAATGAAAGTTTGCAACACAAATCGACGAGATGACGTTGCGAGATTCCGGGGAGATGAACTACGATAGCAAGCTCCAAAACATGAGTTGGTTCTGCTAAACATGTGTGAACACGTTGTCCCAGACAAACATGACCACATAGTAGTCTTAAGATAAAACACTACCGAGTTCAGGTGGGGAACCCTCATTGCGGATAACGAAGTCCTTGCATAAGTCATATGATTAGCTCTTATGAAGGAATTCTGTTTACTGGAACAAATCAGTTAGTGGCTTGGTGTGCTAGGGAATTCATATGGAATGAAGATGATCAGTCTATCAGACCATAGAATACTTCGCACATGCATGACTGACTTGGGATTATTCCAGAGGAAGCAAAAACAAACTTTCTCGGATCCACGGCGACAACTTACATCAAATGCACGTGAATTTGAGGAAGTCACTTCTTTCATCCAAACATAGGCTTCATGAACGAAACACGGAGATAATGCTTACAAAGTTTCCAACACTAGGTTGATGTTCAACATGAATCATGGGGAGACAAAATGCTGCTGATGGGCTCAACAACAATTCATCGGAATTTCCATATCACTGGACTTCCACCATCATGTGAACACGGTGATAGCATTGGTCACACCAAAAGATGTAATGGTGTATGCTCGAGCGATCAACCACGAGTAAAACAACATTACAGACAACGTTGGTTCTGATTTGACTAGATGATAGCCCATACTCAAGTCAAAGTTTTGGCAAGACAACAGATCCAACAACTGATCACGAGGACCAATTGGTGAAGGTATCATCTTTCTTCAACACACACACAAAAGGATATCCCTTAAAATGAACTAAGTCGGACAAGCTTTTATCTTCCAACTCTCCAATTTATTGTTTAGCTTATCCAACTAGTTCAGGGGTATCCAACACAAATCCTTGGAGAGAGGGTGGTTTATAGAAAACCAACTTGATCACGAACCCAACATAGCGGTCAGGTGACAACCTGGTAATACTCCTGAGAAGATATTCAAAAAATCACGAACCACCGATATGTTATTAAGCTCGAGAACAATCTTTCTTTTCCGAGCAAGACGATATGATCAAACGAGCAAGGGATTGACACAATCCTAACTCATTGATCGAAGAGTGCACCGGAATGAGGACTAGGTAGCACGACCAACCTTAGGATGGTGATACAATCACCAACATGCTAAGAATGAAATTATTATCCTTTAACTACCAAGCAACATGGTTGCTAGGGTTATCAATTTCACACATCACAGTTCACTTGTCGGCATTCCGGTTACAACAACACGGGACCCAGGAATGAACAACGATGGCGAGAAGTATCACTGTATCAAGAATTCATAGAATGGTGTGCAATTCCCATGATAATCTTAATATAAAGATGGTAACACTCCAAGGTAGAGTAGAACAAAAGTTGGTTTAGCAACTTGATCTGTGGAGTACGACTGCTTTGACCCGATCCTGGAAATGGATAAGGTACTGGAGTTTGTTTCTCCTAGTCATTCTGAATAGAATGGCTTGACGGACCACAAGAGTAATAGGCATCGTTGAACACGGTTGCACAACTACTCCTGTCTATCAATTGATAGACGAGGGTCAGAAGACAACTAAGAGGGACAACTCAAGGAACATATAACTTTCTGAGTTGTGGATGCATAGATTAGTATGACGAACCAAGTTCAACATGTTTCTTCCGGATAACCCATGCAAAGAGGTAGGACTGGCAGAGTCACGATTATGAATGGAGAACTCCTCAAGAGTACTCCGATTGTGATCTTTTAGTTCAAATAACTTCTGCCTTAATGGTTCATGGTATTTGGAAGAAGGAAATACCACAGACCTCGAGGACTATCGCAAAGTTACTAATAACCTAAAGGAACTAGCAAACACTATCAACATGAAGTAAGTAGGGTGAATCTCGGGTTCAAGAACCCAGGAATAGAATACTATTAACTAAGTAGCATCACGGGATGCTTTTTGAGGATGATGGCCAGAATCATCACACTGGGAACACAAAATATGGCTAGATTACTAGATGGTTCTCTAAGACACCTAGGGTCATAATAGTAGCTACAACATATATACCGAGGTAATAGAGTACCTCAACGCACCGGTTAGTGTGCTTATTCTGACCAAAAAGGACATCGGGAACGGAAAGAAAGGATTTGCAGATGCATCAAACTATTTAGAAACCTGGGATGACTCGGACAACATAACGGCTGTAAATGCTCAAAATGATTTAAGACATACTGCAAAAATGGTGGCATAACCACTCAGAAGCACAAAATCAAGGTTCCGAGACCAACTATGGACACACGGAAGTAGTATAAACTGAACTGGGGCGTAAAACCAACAATCTCATAAGTCTATGGATTAGTAACACGTCATCCTGATAGATAGATGAGAAGGCCTAGTTCTTAATCCCCGTAGAAGAGAAGAGGTTGACTCTGATCAGAAGGCCATGAGGTATAGGAGTAAAAAGAGCCTTACGTTTCCTTCCACAATCAATTCCATTATATAACTAAAGCATTTCTAGACTCAACTTCGACCAGTTTGGCTTGGTAATCCTACAGGCAACCTGGCTCTGATACCAAAGCTGTCAGGACCCCGACTCAATGCCACATCGATCTAGCATGTAACACCTCATATCACTTTGCGGCCTCACGCACGGTATTCCCACTGGTGTCGCCTTACCTTTGCCCGGGACCGTTTGCGCCTTTTGGCACACGTATATGATAGTGTCGCTAGCATCCATATGATAAGGAGCCCGGGCTGACATGGCTAGTCGTAAACCCAAAGTGGCACAAACTTACAGGGACACGCATCCATGACCCAGCATCGAACGTGTCGGTCATCAGCGAGTGAATCCAGGCTGTAGCACTGGGCTAGCAGGACTCCGGTGAACCGGGCTGTAGCGGGCTAACAGGACTCCGGTATTCATCGCATGACATTTCCCCGAAGCGACAGACACATGAACGAAGGACACATGCCGGCCAGCCTAAGTGTTCTGGAGCAGTAGCAAGCTACCATGGCTTAGTGGAAGCACTAGGAGACATTTCCCGGTAAGAGAGACTCCTACGGATAAATAACTAGATAGTCAGATCCCACACATACCAAGCATTCCAATAACATACACACAATATGCTCGATATGTGCAAATACAACATGGCATCACAACATGACTCTACAACTCAAGTGTTTATTCATTAGGCTTCGAGGAGCGAGATATTACAAACATGGGTCTCATGACCCAACATTCAGAGCATACAAATCAAAGCACATGCGGAAGCTTAACATGTCTGAGTACAGACATCTAGAAATGAAAAAGGTGTCAGTGTACTAAAGTAGGGGTACCTTAGTACCCCGAACTTGGGCACTGGCAGTCGCAGCGTCCCGCGGCAAGGCTTGCCGGGCGTCCGCCAAGATCCTCCGCTATTCCTATTACTGTCATTCAAGAACAAAGTGTTAACCGAGAAGACAAGGCCCCGGCAAGAGGAGCTTGCCGGGAAAGACAAGGCCCCGGCAAGAGGAGCTTGCCGGGAAGGACAAAGACCCCGGCAAGAGGAGCTTGCCGGGAAGGCCAACCAAGGCACTTTAGAAAACTTGCCGCGACGCTCCGCGCGTCCCGGCAAGACCCGACGAGCGGCAAGCTCGCGGGTGCGACAAGATAACGACCGCGGCAAGGCGCTTGCCGCGACGAAGCCACCACTCTGCGCCCAGGCTCCAGCGCATCCAACGACGTGTCGCCGCAGGATCGCTCCTGGTGCACGCGGCGGGTAGTTGTGTAGC
This sequence comes from Triticum timopheevii, assembly GCA_963921465.1. Lineage (NCBI taxonomy): Eukaryota > Viridiplantae > Streptophyta > Magnoliopsida > Poales > Poaceae > Triticum > Triticum timopheevii. The sequence continues at coordinate 188,808,437 of OY997266.1, read as the reverse complement.
CATGCGGTGCGAGGTGGCAAGCGAAGCTGACAAGGAGGCCATCGTGGCGATCGGTGGCGCCCCTAACGGTCGCTTCCTGCACTGTTGGGGCGACCGGACAGGCATTAAATGCCCTTATCCCCTGCCGTCAGAGTTAGGTAGGGGGCACTGTTGATAGTGGTTGTACCAACCCGCGTTTTTACCCTTTTACCCCTCTTTCTACGCTGCCACCTGTTGGTGACCCCTTTAGACTATAAAAGGGAGGCCCATGCGCACGTAGAAAGGGTTCGGTTCCGTTCGGTTCGACTCATTCGAGACTACAGCATACCCACGCTCTCAAGCAAGAACAAATACAAACACAAAGCAGCAGTAGGAGTTTTATCTCTCCGGAGAGCTCCGAAGCTGGGTAAAATCCCCCGCGTGCTTTCGCCTCGATCTGCTCTGCGTGCGCCCTCCGCTCCCTTGCCGGACCAGAAGGGGCCCCCTGCCCCATAGGTGCTCGTTCCCCCACGACATCTTTGGCGCGCCAGGTAGGGGGGCGTCGAGGTCGTGCGTATCTGATCCGGCATTTGCGCGCGCTACATCAACATCTCCATCGACATGCCACCGAAGAAGAAGACTTCGGAAGTGGCCGCTCCGTCTGCGACTATCCTACCGCCACCGGAGCAAACGGGCGGTGGGGTGGACGCCGACGGAGGAGCGGGCGCCGGCGGGGGGACTCACATCGTCACCCGGTCCAAGGACAAGGCCCCGCAAGGTTCAGCATCTGCACATCCACCGCACCCCTCCTAGGAGGTGCAAGATCGACAACACCACGGTGCTCCTAGCACCGTGCTCGCGTTGGAACAAGGCCAAGCTGGTGGGTCGTGGGACGCTCAAGGCCAACATACACGTCAACACACTGGCACGAGCGCAGTGCGGTCGCCTGGACGAGATGTTGCTCCTTCTAACACTGTTAGGAGTTTGAGCATGTCCCGCACCTCGCGTCGCTCACCACCGCCACCCAAGACTCCAGAGGAAGCGCTGGCCCGAGCCCAGCTGCTTCTAGATTACCCTCCAGCGCCGGACAAGATCGACGACTGGAGGGCCGCCATTTATAGCCTCATTGGCTTCGCCAACGGCGACAAGCCCCGGCAACCGAGCACATTGAAGCCCCGGCAAGACGCCCAGGCGCAAGCCGATGCCGACAAGACCGCTGGGGGTGCCACCACCGTGCACTCCCTGCCCCGAAGGCCAAGATCGCCGACTCACCGGGCCAACCTCGACGACGACTCCACCGCGTCGTCGGACCCGCGAGCTCGCCGCGATCAGCGCCAAGTTCTCCAAGAACGACGACACGAAGACGCTCGCATTCGCATCGAGCGCAGAAGAGAAGTGCGGCGTCAATCTGACCAGCGCGCTGGTCCCACTGTCGATATGCATGTGCCAGGGGAACCAGGTGACTTGCCGTACGCGGTAGGTTGCCCTGCGTTCACCCGTGAGCTGCAGCAAGTCCAGTGGCCCAGTACCAAGAACTTCAAGCCAGACGTACCCGAGAAGTACGATGGCAGGATACATCCGTCGGAGTTCCTCAGCGTCTACACCATCGCGGTGCAGGCTGCCGGAGGGCGCGACGAGAAGATCCTCACCAACTACTTCCCACTGGTGCTCAAGCCCAATGTCAGATCTTGGCTCATGCACTTGCCGGACAACTCCATTTCTTCATGGGCGGACCTGTGCCATCAGTTTGTCGGCGCCTTCACAGGCGGCCACAAACCCCATGGCCAGGAGAGCGATCTTCATCTGCTCGTCCAGAAGGAGGGAGAACCCCTGCGCAAGTACATACAAAGATTCAGCCAGGTGCAGCGCAACATCCCAGACGTCCACCCCGCCACGGTTATCAGCGCGTTCCATCAGAACGTACGCAACCGCAGGATGAGGGAGGAGATGGCGATGTGCAAGATCAGAGATGTCAGCGAGCTATACGCTTTGGCCGAGAAGTGGGCACAGGCTGAGGAGGGGAGGAAGATCCCCAGAGAGAATGCAGGAGCAGAAGGATCTGACAGTGAGGATGCCCCTCCGGCAAAGAAGAACCGGAGGCGCAACAACAGAAAGAGAAAGGCTAAGGATGTGCTAGTTGTTGAGCAGTCCGGCAACGGAGGCGGTGCCGGCAAGGCCAAGACTGGCGACTCCGGCGAGGCTGTGGTGGCCGCCGACAAGCAGGACGGCTCCGGCAAGCAGTACTGCAAGATCCACCGCACCAAGGGCCACGACCTCCAAGCTTGCAAGAAGGTTGAGCAGATGGCGGAGCTACAGAAAGCTGAATACGAGCGCCGCAACAAGGAGAAGGCCCGGGAAGGTGGCGGAGGATCCGGCAACAAGCGTCCCGCCCGGGGAGGGCGCCGCGGCAAGGCCAAGCAGCGGTAAGGAGATAGGCCTCCCCGTGGCCGGGACAAGGACGAGGATGAAGACAAAGATGATGAGATGGAGGAAGATGAGACCGACGACCAAGAGTTTCAGAAGGCGACAGAGGTTTTGTGCGTCAACGGTGGTGCTTCTCTACACACCTCGCACCGCCAACTCAAACAATGGGTGCGAGAAGTGAGTGCAGCAGAACCGTCTGTTGAATCGCGCAAGCCCCTGAAGTGGTCCAGCACGCCCATCATCTTCGACGTTGAGGATCACCCTGATCGCATCACTGCGGTCGGGTGCTTGCCGATGTTGGTCTCGCCAACAATCCGCAACCTCAAGGTCACGAAGATGTTGGTTGACGGCGGGGCCGGCCTGAATCTGATCTCTTCGGCGGTGCTCAAGAAGCTCCAGATCCCCGACAGCGAGCTCGAAGAGACCGGCACTTTTCAAGGAATTAACCCGGGAAGGAGCAAGCCGAAGGGGAAGATCACACTGCCAGTGACGTTTGGCAGCGAGCTGAATTTCAGGACAGAGAGAGTCACATTTGATGTTGTTGATTTCCCATTGCCCTACAATGGGATACTCGGCCGTCCGGCGCTTGCCAAGTTCATGGCAGCCTCTCACTACGCATACAATGTGCTCAAGATGCCTGGTCCGATAAGTGTCATTTCTGTCCAAGGCGACAAGAAGGATGCACTTATCTGTACCGACAAGATCTACCGGGAAGCAGCAGCCGCAGCAGAACACAAACCACTTGCCGCTGAAGCTCCCGGAGGGAAGAAGAAGAAGACCAAGTCCGGCAAGAGTAGCTCTGATGCCCACTCCGGCAAGCGCACCTCTTCGGAGTGTTGCGCTACCGTCGAGGACGCACCATCGAGCTCCACCGGCAAGTGCAAGAAGGCAAAGACAGCTTCACCAGAGACCAAGAAAGTGGCCGCCAAGGAGGACAATACTGATGGTACCTTCACCATCAGTGCCACGCTTGATCCTAAATAGGAAAGCGCGCTCGTTGCTTTCCTGCGGGCGAATGTCGATGTGTTTGCATGGCAACCATGTGACATCCCCGGTGTTCCAGGAAAGTAATTGAGCACCACCTTGCCGTTTGTCCTCACGCGCAGCCCGTCAAGCAGAGAGTTAGGAAGCAAGCAGTGGAGCATCAAGAGTTCATTGCAGAGGAGATCAAGAAGTTGGAAGCAGCCGGCCTGGTCCGAGGAGTACTCCATCCAACGTGGTTAGCCAATCCAGTAGTCATGCGCAAGGCAAACGGGAAGTGGAGGCTTTGTATTGACTTCACTAATGTTAATAAAGCTTGTCCCAAGGATCCATTTCCCTTGCCGCGCATTGACCAGATTGTCGACTCAATAGCAGGATGTGATCTGCTTTCATTCCTTGATGCATACTCAGGATATCATCAGATCTTCATGGCGGAAGAGGATGAAGAGAAAACCGCATTCATTACTCCATGTGGCACGTACTGCTTTGTACGGATGCCTTTCGGACTAAAGAATGCTGGTTCAACATTTGCAAGAGTAGTCAGTCATGCTTTTGAGCCACAGCTGCACAGAAATGTAGAAGCTTACATGGATGACATAGTGGTCAAGAGCAGAGACAGAGCAACTTTGATCCCAGATTTGGACGAGACCTTCACAAATCTGCGCAAGATCAATCTCAAGTTGAATCCCGAGAAGTGCGTGTTTGGAGTTCCTTCCGGCAAGCTTCTCGGGTTCTTTGTGTCCCAGAGGGGGATTGAAGCCAATCCCGACAAGATCAAAGCCATTGAACAGATCGAAGCACCAAAGCGCGTCAAGGATGTGCGAAGACTTGCCGGCTGTGTTGCTGCTCTTAGTAGGTTCATCTCTAAGTCTGCTGAGTGCACCCTGCCGTTTTTCAAAGTTTTGAAAAAGGCAGGTCCAATGAAATGGACTCCGGAAGCGGAGGCTGCGCTGCAGGACCTGAAGAGATACCTATCCTCCACTCCAACACTTGTCGCACCTAAGCCACAAGAGAAGTTGCTGCTATATTTGGCGGCAACCAATCAAGTGGTTAGTGCTGCGTTAGTAGCGGAGAGGGAGGCGGATGATGAGCCAGCAACCGCGGCAAGCGAGTCCAGTGACAAGCAGGGGGCTTCCCCGACAAGTTCTGGCTTCGGCAAGGATGGATCTGTACAGTTGCCGGAAGAGAAACAGAAGAAGATGGTGCAGCGCCTAGTTTACTTTGTCAGTTCCCTTCTGCAGGGGGCTAGATCAAGGTACTCTGGTGTGCAGAAGTTGCTTTTCGGCCTACTCATGGACTCGAGGAAGCTGCGCCATTACTTTCAAGCACATGAGATCACAGTTGTCACTCGCTTTCCGTTGAAGAGGATATTGCAGAACCCAGAAGCAACAGGCAGGATTGTCGAGTGGGCACTGGAATTGTCAAGCTTTGGACTCAAATTTGAAAGTACTTCAACTATTCAGAGCCGAGCATTGGCAGAGTTTATAGCAGAATGGACGCCAACACCTGATGAAGAAACTCCGGAGAGGAGCATCCCCGTCAAGGAAGCGAGCAAAGAATGGGTCATGTACTTTGATGGCGCCTTCTCGCTACAAGGCGCCGGTGCGGGCGTACTACTTGTCGCACCCACCGGAGAGCACCTCAAGTACGTGGTCCAAATGCACTTTCCCAAGGAGCAAGCAACAAACAATACTGCAGAGTATGAAGGCTTGCTTGCCGGACTCAGAATAGCAGCAGAGCTTGGGATTAAGAAATTCATTGTCAGGGGTGACTCGCAGCTTGTCGTCCGCCAAGTAAACAAAGATTATCAGAGTCCGTTGATGGAAGCATACATCGATGAAGTGAGGAAGCTAGAAGAACATTTTGACGGCCTGCATATGGAACACGTTCCAAGAGCTCAGAATGACATTGCGGATGGCCTGTCAAAGTGTGCCGCACTCAAGTTACCTGTGGAACCAGGAATTTTTGTGCTCAAGCTGACTCAACCATCTGTCACACCATCGACTGGACAGAGCAAGAAGAGAAAGTTGGTTACTGGCGACTACTTTCCGGCAGAGCTCCCCGAAGCCGCTGCCAAGAAGGTCCCCGGGATCAACGCAGAAAGTGCTGAGGAGCAGTCTGCTCCGACAAGCCCTAGGGTTTGTTTCGTTGAAGCAGACGCTCCCGACAAGCTGTGTCCCAACACACTTGCCGGGGAGCATCACGCTCCGGCAGGATCCCAGATTCTTGCCGTAGAAGCGGATGTTCCTGCAGCAGCATTTGCGCCTTTAGTCCTTGTCGTTGAGCCACAAGCTCCGGGATGGGCACAACAGATCGTCCATTTCCTTCAGACAGGAGAACTTCCCGAAGAGCAAGAAGAAGCGGAGAGAGTAGCCCGGCAATCAAGTATGTACTAGTTTGTCGATGACATACTGTACAGAAGAAGATTCAACGGAGTGAAATTGAAGTGCATTTCCCGGGAAGATGGACAGGAGCTGTTGGCGGAGATACATGGAGGCATATGTGGTCACCACATTGGCGCAAGAGCACTTGCCGGCAAGGCTTTCCGGCAAGGTTTCTTTTGGCTGACAGCCCTCCAGGATGCAACTGCACAAGTAACCAAGTGTGAAGCGTGCCAGTTCCACTCCAAACAGATTCATCAACCAGCTCAAGCTCTCCAAACAATCCCTTTATCCTGGCCATTTTCGGTCTGGGGGCTCGACATCCTCGGCCCCTTTCCCCGAGCTATCGGGGGCTTTGAGTACTTGTACGTTGCAATCGACAAGTTCACAAAGTGGCCTGAAGTGGAGCCTGTGAGGAAGGTGACAGCACAGTCAGCAGTCAAGTTCTTCAGGTCAATTGTTTGCCGTTTCGGGGTCCCTAACAGGATCATCACCGACAACGGCACACAATTCACGAGCCGCACCTTCATGCAGTACGTCCAAGATCTTGGCGCCAAGATCTGCTTCGCTTCTGTTGCTCACCCGAGAAGCAATGGTCAAGCGGAGAGGGCGAACGCTGAAGTGCTACGCGGGCTCAAGACCAGAACTTTTGACAGGCTGCACAAGTGCGGAAGAAATTGGATCGAGGAGCTGCCGGTGGTTCTTTGGTCGATTAGGACAACGCCAAATCGAGCCACTGGCCAGACACCTTTTGCTCTTGTCTATGGAGCAGAAGCAGTTCTCCCCACGGAACTCGTATACGGATCGCCTCGAGTGCTCGCTTACGATGAGCTTGAGCAAGAGCAGCTGCGCCAAGATGACGTGCTGCTCCTCGAGGAAGATCATCTTCAGGCTGCTGTGCGAGCTGCTCGCTACCAGCAAGCTTTGCGCCGCTACCATAGCCGCAAAGTTAATGCTAGAAGCTTCGAGGAAGGCGACCTTGTTCTTCGGCGCGTTCAATCCGCCAAGAATTCCAACAAGTTCACGCCGAAGTGGGAAGGCCCTTATCGGGTGAAACGAGTCACTAGGCCCGGCGCTGTCCGCCTTGAGACCGAAGATGGCTTTCCGGTGAGAAATTCCTGGAACATAGAGCATCTTTGCAAGTTTTACCCATAAGGCGCGGTTGCTGGAATCTGTTCCGGCAAACACCTTTTGTACAAGCTTTGCCGCTGTTGCATGTAACCCTTTGTACAAAGCCGGGCGCAGCTCCCGTGCATAAATAAAGTTTATGTGCCTCGCACATCTTGTCAAATTTCATGCCTTTTTCCTTTTTGCATGTATATCTGACACTTTGTGCAGCACTCACCCCCGGTAAGAAATAACGAGCCTTAAAGCTCCATATCTTTATTTTCTCTTCTTTCTTTTTTCCAAAAAGAAGGTTCCTTCGCCCACAAGTTCACCGGGGGGGAGGAGAGGATAAAGATGTGGACCAGGCGTCGTTCAAAAAAAATACAGCCTTGCCGGGACGCAGACGACAGAAAAGCTAAGTTGCCAAAGTTTGAGCACAGTCAGTTTTAAATTTTTTAAGTTATATTCCTTGAACGACCGTGCCTTGTATGGAAAACCTGTGCGCGGAGGAACCGGCTCGTGGCTAAGTTGCGCCCTTACTTTGTTTCGAGTCCGCTCAACAATGAAAGTGTGCTGCAACTAGTCCCGACAAGGTTTCTTGCCGGAGGCAACACCGCCGGCAGGCTGCTGATGTTCCGCACTCAGCGCCCGCGGCAAGTGTGTTCGCGCCGGCAAGTTCCCTAAAAGCGTAGGGTGAAAACATGCAAGGGATGGAATTAAGTAAAGGAAGTAACATAGCAGATAGTACCCAGAATAAAGTCATATTACAATAAATAACTTGCCGCGCTCTAATAGATTGTTCAAATGACACATCTAGCAGCGGCAAGAAGAAGGAAGGGAGAAGAAGGGTGGCCTAATCCACGCGCTCGCCATCGATCCTCTTGACTTCGTTCACCTTGTCCACGATGGGTGCGACGATGGCTTTGAGCTCCTCAAGATCAACACCCGCTGGTAGCTTCTTGAGGACGCGGGAGAGGTCGAGGCTTGGTTTGCGGAAGAGGATCTTCACTAGCACCTTCTCCAAGACCTTGGCGCAGATCGCGCGCGACTCGTCCGCCAGCTTCTTTGGGATCCTTTCCCGGAGTTGCTGGAGGGCCGTCACCACGCCCTTGAAGAAGAGAGTAAGCTTGGCGCTGGGCTGGAGGTTTTCGTCAGCAGAGTACCCGAAGCCCGCCAAGTCCATCTCTGCCAACTCCTCGTCGATGGCTGCAGCGATGTTGACGAGGCCCTCCGTCCAGAGCTCCACCATAGCCTTGAAGGTGTTCTGGGTCTCGGCGGCCCTCGTCAGCAACTCCTCGTTGCCCTTGAGCTCCTTCTTCAAGTCATCCTCTCGCCTCTTGGCGGCGTCCAGCGTCTCCGTCAAGGTGGCCAGTTTCAGCTCCAGATCAGCGCTCGAGTCCTTGACGGCGTTCAGCTCCTTGATCTTCTCGGCGAGCTGAACTTGTAGATCACCATGGGCATGGGCATCCTTCTCGCGCTCGCGCTGGAGTGCGGCAAGCTCTTCGTTCTTCCCTTTTATCTCCGCCTCTAGCTGCGTCACCTTCACCTCTAGCTCCTTCTTGGCGGCTTCAGCAGCCACGGCGGCATCCTTCGCCTCCTTGAGTGCCCCGCCAAGTGATTGCTCCCGGGCCTCGAGCTCCTCCTCGTGGCTGTCCAGACTAGCCTTCTTCTGTGTCAGCTCACCTTCCCGCCTGGACATCTCCTTGGCAGCGAGCCTCTGCTGCTCCTCGGCTTCAGCCTTCTCCAGGATGAACGCCTTCTTCACCTTGTCAAGTTGCGCCCTCTCCTCCGCAATGGAGCGGAGGGCCTCCTGGTTGCGGCTTTTGAGCTCCTGCGCGTGTTTCTCTATGTCAACTCCCGCCTGCGCGACAAGCGCTTCCCGGGACTCAAGCTTCGCTTGCCGGGCGCGGTAGAGTGACACCAACTTCTGGAGCAGCTGATCCTCCTCGGACTCGCCACTGCTGCTGCTAGGCGCGTCAACCACTGCCAGCCCAGCAGAGGCGAGTACTTCTCCATCAAACTCCTCCCCTTCAACCGGCGCCCTGGAGCTCGACGCCCAGGGGAGCTTGATGTATACGCCCTCGCCGGCCTTCAAGTATGCGCCTGGATGGGGCTCCTCGGAGCCCGGCGCTGCATCAGCGGTGGAGGGGTCGGCGGACGGTGTAGCGCCTTGCGCTCCTGTGCCCTCCGGGTCGTCAGTACGGTCGCCGGACCCCTCGCCGACTCCTGCGCCAGCAGCCTTGGCGGCTTCCTCGTCGGCGGGTTCCTCAGCGCCGGCCTCTTCCTCGCCAGTGGCGGCATTTTCAGTGCTGCCATGTGCACCTTCCTCACCGGCGGGCTCGGTCTCCATCGGGTCTGTGATAGGGGGATCTGAGGATAGGAAGGGGAAAGAAAAGTCAAGCAAATATCCAGAAAAGAAGAAAGAAGATCAGAAGAAGAACCCAAGGGAAGATTTCCGACAAGGAAGGTTACCTGTGCTGGGCTCTGAGACCATGGGCTCTTCCACCAAGGGCTCACTGGTTCCATCCCTTGCCGGGGACCTCTCCCTTGCCGGGGAGCGCTCCCTTGTCGGGGAATTGCCCCTTGGCGGCGTAGTCGAAGCAGACAGCACCTCCGGAGCAGTTTATGATTGCTCCTGATGGGCCTGCTCTACTCCTACACGAATGAATCAGCAATCAAGGTGTCAGCAAAAGAAGAAGCACCCGTGCGCGCCCCACAACAGAAAGTGAACTAAACACTTACGCTGGGGGCTGTGCTGGGGGCTGCTGCGAGGAGAAGGAACCGGGTCCGTCAAAGTAGTCTCGGACGTGTCCTCTGCCATCACCGTAGGATCGTCCTCGATGACAACCACGGGGACCTTGGCCCTCTTCGCCGCTCTCTCGGCCAGAGTCCTGAAATAGAGCAGGGATTCAGAGAGAATCAAATCAGATACAAGACAAGCAACAACAAAGATCAAAGAAAGACAAGTACAGTAAGAAGAAAGCCTTACTCCTCCTCCTCTTCTTCCTCCTCGTCGGAGCTCAGCGCAGAGAGGTCGAAGTCCGGTACCCTTTCTGCGCGGCGAGGCGGAGGAGTGGGCTCCCTTGGACGTTTGCCGGGAGCTGCGGCAGGATCGGGTGTGGCAGCCCGGGAAGACCCCGCCTCGGTTGCCGGCGCGGCCTGAGATGCTCCTGCGGCAACTGTACTTGTCGCGGTGGAGCGCGTCCCACGGCGCTGTGGCTGTTGGCCTGCTTGCCGCGCTGCTGGATCTCCAACTCGACGGAGGCGCCTTCTTGGTTGGAATTGGGGCTGCGCCCGGGGCTCCGCCTGCGGCAAGCTGCTCGAGGACGGCTGGCCGCTCGCGCCCCCGGCGGGCTCGCTCGCTTCGGCCTCGGGCTCCCCCTCGCCAATGACCTCTCCAGCAAAATCTTCCCGGTCGGCAAGACTTGCCGCCTCGGCCGCCTCCGCCTCCTCCAACGTGAAGCCAAACTCACCCGCGGCAGCGGCTGCCGCCGCCTCTTCGGCCCTGGTGGCGATGTACCGCATCTCGTCGTTGGTGGTGGCGCGGGTGAGGAGCTTCTGCTCGTCGGAGTTGACTGCCACCTCCGTCAAATCATCGAAGAATTGCCGCATGACATCGTCGGCGGGTCTATCCAAGTTGCGCTTATCCCGTGCGAGTCACACTCTGGCATCATTGCGCAGATGCGATCGTGCTGGGAGTTGTTGCACAACGGGATGACGCCCTGCGGCATCCTTAACCACTCTAGATGGTCGGCATCATGCTTGAACAGCTCCCTCAGCATCCCGTCAAGCTCCAGAACCGTGAAGTTGAAGTTGAGGCCTGGACGCAGCCTCATGATATCCGTCGGGCCGCCAAACATCCAGGCGGGCCTCCCCCTCTTCTGCAGAGGGGCGATGCGACGGTGAAGGAAATCCGCACCAACTGCCCCTGCTGTGAGCCCGGCAACCCTGAGCCGGAGGATTCGGGTAGTGGCAATCTTCAGCTTGGCGTCGTCCGGTGACAGGGCGCTCCAGTCGCCGCCATGCACTACCCGGGTCTGGCGCAGGTTGGTGAATGGCTGCGGATTGGCATCACAGATCCAGCACCACTCCGCCCTCCACTCATCCCACTTGCTGCGGAGCTCGCCCGTCAAGTACACCTCCTTCATGCCGATCCGGGAGGTCCAGGCAATTCCGCCAGCCAGTGGCTCCCCTTTCTCGGCCCGAGGGGTGAAATAATGACGAAAAAGAGCGACATTCAGGAGGATGCCAACGAAGTTCTCGCAGAGGTGTGCGAAAACCGCCATCGTCATAATGGCGTTGGGGGTGAAATCAAGAAGATGAGACCCGTAGGTATTCATGATGTCACAAAGGAAATCAGAAAAAGGTGGGCAGAGCCTGCAGTAGAAGAACACCAGAAAGAAATAGTACCCTTTTGGGCACCACTTCGATTTGGAAGACTCGGCGGAGAGCACCGGCGTGCGCGGGTGCGCCCGCGTCTCCGTCGACCAGAAGAGGTAGAACTCCTCCCGCAGCGCCTTCGGGGTGAGCTCGGGGAGGAAAAGCACTTGCTTCTTGCGCAGCGCCTCGAGCCGCAACGCCTCGGCCGACTTGGTGCTCGACTTTGAGCCCTTGCCGGTCTTCGGAGCCATGGCGGAAGCGGCGGGGGAGCGCGGAGGTGTTGAGGGCGACGGCGGCGATGGGCGGCGGAGCGCTGCTCTCTTTCGGCTTGTGAAGCGGAGGGGAGCGGCGGAGCTTTTGGAGGAAGGAACTGCAAGTGGCAAAGGTGGGGGGAACGGCCCTGTTTCCTCTGCTTATAAACAGGGGATGCGAACGTTACGCATTTCCTGATTTAAGTATTGCCCACGACCTATCCCACGACGCCGCGATCGACGCGTGCCGTTACGGGGGAGCGCGGTGGATACGGAGTCAGATTTAATGTGGACCCAGGCCGCGTGTGCCCGTGCCCTGTTTTGGGCCTGGCCCAACAGCGCTCGGCACCGTGTATGGCCCAGGCCCGGGGGCTCCTGTCGGTGTACTAAAGTATGGGTACCTTAGTACCCCGAACTTGGGCACTGGTAGTCGCAGCGTCCCGCGGCAAGGCTTGCCGGGCGTCCGCCAAGATCCTCCGCTATTCCTATTACTGCCATTCAAGAACAAAGTTTAACCGAGAAGACAAGGCCCCGGCAAGAGGAGCTTGCCGGGAAAGACAAGGCCCCGACAAGAGGAGCTTGCCGGGAAGGACAAAGACCCCGGCAAGAGGAGCTTGCCGGGAAGGCCAACCAAGGCACTTTATAAAACTTGCCGCGACGCTCCGCGCGTCTCGGCAAGACCCGACGAGCGGCAAGCTCGCGGGTGCGACAAGATAACGATCGCGACAATGCGCTTGCCTCCACGAAGCCACCACTCTGCGCCCAGGCTCCAGCGCATCCAACGACGTGTCACCGCAGGATCGCTCCTGGTGCACGTGGCGGGTAGTTGTGCAGCCATGCGGTGCGAGGTGGCAAGCAAAGCTGACAAGGAGGCCATGGTGGCGATCGGTGGCGCCCCTAACGGTCGCTTCCTGCACTGTTGGGGCGACCGGACGGGCATTAAATGCCCTTGTCCCCTGCCGTCAAAGTTAGGTAGGGGGCACTGTTGATAGTGGTTGTACCAACCCGCGTTTTTACCCTTTTACCCCTCTTTCTACGCTGCCACCTGTCGGTGACCCCTTTAGACTATAAAAGGGAGGCCCATGCGCACGTAGAAAGGGTTCGGTTCCGTTCGGTTCGACTCATTCGAGACTACAGCATACCCACGCTCTCAAGCAAGAACAAATACAAACACAAAGCAGCAGTAGGAGTTTTATCTCTCTGGAGAGCTCCGAAGCTGGGTAAATTCCCCCGCGTGCTTTCACCTCGATCTGCTCTGCGTGCGCCCTCCGCTCCCTTGCCGGACCAGAAGTAGCCCCCTGCCCCATAGGTGCTCGTTCCCCCACGACAAAAGGCTTAGAAGCCTAACTATCTGCCAGATCCTGCCGAGGGCACAAGATTGTAGCTGAGGTATCAAGCTAAACGTCGAAGTCCACACGGAACTACTAGCGAGACTGACATCTCTCTGCAAAACATAAAATAGGAAAACGTGGGTACAAATGTACCCAGCAAGACTTACATCAAAACTAGCTACATATGCATCGGTATCAATAAAGGGGTGGTGGAGTTTAACTGCAGCAAGCCCGCTTTGACTCGGTGCCTATCCTAAACTACGACTGCAAGTATCTCTTTTGAGGTGGCGCACACGAGTCCACATATTCACCATATCAATACACCACTATAGATCCGCTCCCGTCTCCCTACGAGAACGCCATCCATAGCACTCATGCTTATCTTGCGTATTTTAGAGTATCCACTTTCACTTGTCTATGAACTGTTATAGGCAACCCAGAAGTCCTTCACCGCGGACACGGCTATTCGAATAGACGGTGTTAACCCTGCAGGGGTGTACTTCTTCACACACGCTCTCGCCACTTACCACGATGTACATGTCGTGTATCTCAGCAACCTTCAAGCGGAAGCATGGCGAGGGACTCGGCCATGACCTGACTAACCACACAAGTCTCTAGTCCAGGTTTATCGCCTATTCGGGTTCCATCCATGAGGAGATCCGGCCGGAGTTTCGCTCACAGCCCCAAACGATGTGTGCAAGGTTCCCGAGACACCAAACGAGAGCCCCGTACACCGTGCCATGGTGTATCTACCGCATCATAGCCCACCCCTAGGGTCACCGCTATGCACGGCCTCCAACACATATCCTACAAACACCAGAAACTAGTTGCAACTCCTGGACAGAGGGCAAGGGAAGTTAATAAGTCGAGAGGGTCCATTGGTTCCAGGCCCAATGCGTGGTAGTAACTGTATCATGGATCACAAACACAGAACTTAGTTCCTGAGGACGGCTGCAATGAGACAACCCACCATGTACTCCTACATGGCCTCTCACCGCTACCTTTACCAAATCGTGTTCGCACACTTAGCTCACACACAGTAGGACATGTTCACACACCTCTGATTCATCCTCGATGAATCAGACCTGACTCAACTATAAGCAGTAGCAGGCATGACAAACAAGCATGAATGAGTAGGCACAATAGGGCTCAAACAAATCCTTCTCATGCTAGTGGGTTTCATCTATTTACTGTGGAATGATAGGTCATGCAGAGGATAAAGGGGCTCAGCTACCGCAGCAAGTAACAGATGAATCGATGTTGTCCTAATGCAGTAAAAGAGAGCAGGAGCGAGAGAGTGGGATTGTATGGGAATGAACAAGGGGGGTTTTGCTTGCCTGGCACTTCTGAAGATATTATAGTTCTTCATCGGTGTCATCGAACTCATCGTCGAATCATGTCTATCGAGAGGGAACAAACACCGACAAACAAAGAAGAAGCACAATCAATGCAATGCACAATATGATGCATGATCATGACATGGCAATATGCTGTGGTTTGAGCTAATGCAACTAGCAGCAGGTTAAATGAAGTTGGTTTGAACCTAGGTTCAAATTCAAACTCCACATGTGGATATTCAAATGCAATTCATTTCATTTGTCCTAAATAGTAGTTATAAGTTGTTCTAACATGCATGAAACCAGTACAGATTGATAGATTGGATTTTTCTGATCATTTTTCATATATAAATTATTTCATTTGGAGTTACGGTTGAATTTCTATGAATTTTAGAAGTTTTGGCTATTTTCTGGAATTTCCTGTAAAAGAATAAATCCAGAAAAAGAGTTACTGCGTCAGCACTGCGTCACTGTGATGTCAGCAGTCAACTGACCCGGTCCAGGTCAAACCCTACGTGTGGGGGCCACACATCAGTGACACAGGGCTGTTTAGGTCGCTGACATGTGGGACCAGTCAATGCTGACTTTGCCAAAGTCAAATTGACACGTGGGGTCCGCAAGATTAACACTAATCTAAACAGGAAAATTAGACTAACCTAATTAGACACTGGGGTCCACATGGCGGTGGCTCTAGGGGTGGTTAGCTGGGTCATTAATGGCTAATGACAGGCCACGTCGACCTCGCCGGAGTTCGGCCGGCGACGACCAAACCGACGGCAGAGCGTTTCGGAAAAATGCTATGGGGCTCCGTTTTCTGCGCGGTTTGTTGCTACGGCTTGCTGGCGCTCTTGCGCATCCAGTGGTGGCAGCGGTAGCAGCTGGGACAGCCTGAGTCAACGGCGGCAGCGAGCTAGGCGGCGGTCGGAGTTCGGGCAACAACGGTGTGGGCGGTGCGAGGCACGGGAGGAGCCGTGGACGGTCATGTTCGACTCACGGGGGTGCGGTGAGCTCGGTGGTAAGCCCGGACGCGTGCTTGCACGGCCGTAGCCGCGGTGGCGACATGGCCGGCGGCGAGGAGCAATCTGCTCCGATGGCCATGGTGGCTAGAAGGCGCGGACCAGCATGGGGAGAGAGGGGAAAGAGGCAGGGGCTCACGGCGAATCCGGTAGAGGCAACGGCGAGGCCGGGAAGGGACTGGAGCTCGCAGATCCTCGAAGAGTTCGCCGGCGGCCAGAGGTTGAAGACGATGCCGTGGACGACACTGCAGGGCTTCCGGCAGGGCGCAGCTTGGTGGATAGGAAGGGGGCGTCACGGCGGAGCTCGGGGGCGCGTCGGAGGGGCTCAGAGATGGCTGTGGCCGTGGGGGAGCTCGTTGGCGGCGACGGCTGCGTTCGGTCACGCTCGGGGAAGGGACTAGAGGGCGAAGGAGAGAGCAGAGAGTGAGGGAGAGGGGCGAGGGGCCACGGGGCGTCTCCGTGGCGTCGCTAGAGGGCCCGGGGAGGAAGCAGGAGGTGGCCAGGGGCGAGCGCGCGCGCGGGTGACACGCCTCTGCCTACTGGCAGAGGTTGAGGACGACCGCTTCGTCCAGTGGGCTGGGCCACCAGCTAGGCCGCCAGGTGGCCTGCACAGGAGGTAAGCCCAGGTAGGTTCCCTTTCTCTCTCTCTCTCTCTCTCTCTCTCTCTCTTTTATTACCTGTTTTCTATTTTTCTGCAACTTTGTGGCTTTTCTAAAAATACTTACGTATTACCAAAAATCACCTAACTGTACATTCCCACTGTTTAGATCAAATCCAACATGGAACATATCAGCTTAGGCTTATTTGGACATTATTTCTTATATAACAGAAATAATTCCAACCCAAATATATTATTGATTTAAATCAAAGGCCCAAATAAAATATTTCTGTGACTCCAAAAATATTGGTTTTAATTTCACCTCATGCCAATATTTTCACAGAATAACAGGAACATTTTCTTGGACTCGTTTAATGAGATTTAGATGTTGATTATTTTTAGGGGTTTTCCGAGGCTTGGAAAATTCCTCAATTCAAATTTCATGAAAGTTAAACATGATGCATGGATGCAAAGCCACTAGTTACAAGCAAACTCCAGGGCTGTGACATGATGCCTCGCGGACCGGGCATTTTAAGTGTAAGGGATGCATAATGCGGTATTGCGTTAAAGCGGGCAAAAGCTTCGCATCCCAGTAGTGCTTGGTAGCTACTTGTGAATGGGGCGAGGTGAAAGGTTAACTTTTCACGGCGGAAGTTGTTGGGTGAGCCGAACACAACTTCTAGCAGTAGAGAGCCCGTGCAATGGGCATATGGGCCTGGCATTGCCCCTTGAAAGGAAGTGTTGCTGTGGCGAATTTTGGTTGGGTCTATCCCCATTTTGCGGATTGTGTCCTGATATAGCAGGTTTAGGTCACTGCCGCCGTCCATTAGGACTTGTGTAAATTGGAGTCCGTCGATTATCGGATCTAGTATCAAGGTAGTCCATCCTGCATTCCGGATACTTCTAGAGTAATCCTGATGGTCGAAGGTGATTGGTTTTAACAACCAGTGGCGAGACTCCTCTGGGATAGGCCGTATGGCGCGTATCTCTATGGGCGCCATTCTGTTTTTCCCTTTTGTCACGTAAAGTGAGTTTACTGCTTTGACTTCTTGTGGGAAATTCTTTTGTTTTCCGGTGCTCCGCTTGTGGGGTTTGTCGTCCTTGCTTGGTGTGTCGAGCCCCTTGTGTTCGGCGTTGAGTTTGCCGGACTGCTTGAAGACCCAACAATCTCCGTGGGTATGGTTTGCAGGCTTCCCGGGAGTACTGTGGATTTGGCATATCTTGTCCAAGATTTTGTTTAAGTTAGATAGCTCGTCCCTGTTATCCTTAAGGGGCAGTTTTTTATGATTCTGCCATGAGCTTTTGAATTCGGCGTTGACTGCCGTACTCTTTGGACGGTTTCCCTTTGTCCGGCGCTGGTCCTTGCCGTGTCGCGGTTTCCCGTTTCCATCCTTGACTTCGGATGTACTTGGGTCGCTGGTACTGCATCTTGCCAGCCAGCTATCCTCTCCCGCGCAAAAGCAGGTCATGAGGCTTGTTAATGCGGCCATTGTTCTTGGCTTTTCTTGGCCGAGGTGTCTGGCGAGCCATTTGTCTCGGACGTTGTGTTTGAAAGCTGCTAAGGCTTCGGCGTCCGGACAGTCGACTATTTGTTTCTTTTTAGTAAGGAATCTGTTCCAGAATTTTCGGGCCAACTCTCCGGGTTGTTGAGTTATGTGACTTAAATCGTCTGCATCCAGAGGTCAGACATAGGTCCCTTGAAACTTTGCCCGAAAAGCATCCTCGAGCTCTTCCCAACTTCCAATGGTGTTTTCGAGGAGGCTTTTGAGCCAACGCCGGGCTGGCCCTTTGAGCTTGAGGGGTAAGTATTTTATGGCGTGGAGGTCATCTCCTCTAGCCATGTGTATGTGGAGGATGTAATCCTCGATCCAGACTCCAGGGTCTGTTGTTCCGTCGTATGCCTCTATGTTTACGAGCTTGAATCCCGCTGGAAATTCATAATCTAGAACCTCATCGGTGAAACATAGGGGGTGTGCGGCACCCCAATATTTGGGTGTACTGTCATATTCGGATACTTGATGTGTTGCATTGCTTACTAGAGCTTGCTTTCTTGGCACGTAGATAGATCTAACTGGGCCATCTTTTTGATGCGAATCCATGTGCGGATCGCGTGCCGGCTTGTGTGCGGCGCCGTTTGCCGCTCTATGTTTGCATTGGGGAAGTCTATCCGACCGAGTGATCTCCTTGTTCTTTGATTGCGAGGGCTCTACGGCCTCCTCATCAAATTCGGGCAGTAGTTTTCGCTTCGGGTAGCTCTTTGTTCGGCAACTATCGCCGTATTTGTCTGTGGTGTTGAGTACTTTGCTCCATCTGATTCTGAGCGTATCTTCCGCTGTTTTGAGTTTCTGCTTCTGCTTTTTCAGGCTACGCGCAGTGGCGACGAGCCTTTTGTGGAGGTTCTTCTGCTCCAGCAACTTGTCCGGCGTGAGAGCGTCCGGACTGTTATCTTCACCGGGGACGGGTTGTTTATCCACATTGTCCTGTTCGGACGGTTGCTCGATAGTGTGCTCGTCGTCCACCGGTTCGCCCAACTCTATGGCTGGGTCTGTATGGATGCTGTCTTTGCCGAGGCGGGACTTTGAGCGGCGCTTACATTGCCGTTTTGACTGCTTTTCGAGGGAATCGTCCCTCGTGGTGTCCCGATGTTCCTCGTTGTTGCTTCCTTTAAGTGTGTCCACCATGTATACATTGTGAGATGAGGTGGCTGTCCAGTGCCCTATAGGTGCTGGTTCATGTTTGTCTCCTACATCGTCGTCCATACAGTCGATGTCTTCGGAGTCGAAGTCGAGCACGTCGTTTAAACTTTCGACAGTGGCTACGAAGTGGGTGGTGGGTGGGAGTCGAATTTCTTCGTCGTCCGCATCCCAACCTTGCTGACCATGGTCCGGCCAGGGCTCTCCTGATAAAGAGAGAGACTTTAGTAAATTCAGAATGTCGCCAAAGGGTGAGTGCTGAAAGATGTCCGCGGTGGTAAACTCCATGATCGGCGCCCAATCAGATTTGATTGGTAGGGGCGCGGAAGGTTCGGAGTCCAGAGAGGAGTCCGGCACCTTGGAGTCACGAGCTTCGCAATGGACAGGGATTGTGTTCGGCTCAATTGCCATAGAGATCGCAGCCCCCGAGGTGGAGTCCAACCACCCGTCCTCGATCGGCGCAATCGGCTCCGAACTAAGGGTCGGAGCGGGCACTGGTGCGGCCCCCAGGGCACTGTTCGGCGGCAGAGCCAGATCATGCCCATCGTGACAGTGTGGCGCGCTCGGCTGTGGCTCGAACCCGTCGAAGATCAAGTCTCCGTGGACGTCAGCCATATAGTTCAAACTTCCAAATCTGACCTGATGGCCAGGGGCGTAGCTTTCAATCTGCTCCAGATGGCCAAGCGAATTGGCCCGCAGTGTGAAGCCGCCGAATACGAAGATCTGTCCGGGGAGAAAAGTCTCACCCTGGACCGCATCGTTGTTGATGATCGGAGGAGCCATCGGGCCTAAAGATGACGACACAGAGGAACTCTCAATGAAAGCACCAATGTCGGTGTCAAAACCGGCGGATCTCGGGTAGGGGGTCCCGAACTGTGCGTCTAGGCGGATGGTAACAGGAGACAAGGGACACGATGTTTTTACCCAGGTTCGGGCCCTCTCGATGGAGGTAAAACCCTACTCCTGCTTGATTAATATTGATGATATGGGTAGTACAAGAGTAGATCTACCACGAGATCAGAGAGGCTAAACCCTAGAAGCTTGATATGTCTCCGTCGTATCTACTTTTCCAAACACTTTTGCCCTTGTTTTGGACTCTAACTTGTATGATTTGAATGGAACTAACCCGGACTGACGTTGTTTTCAGCAGAATTGCCATGGTGTTGTTTTATGTGCAGAAAACAAAAGTTCTCGGAATGACCTGAAACTCCACGGAATATCTTAGAATAAATAATAAAAAATCCTCGCCAAAGATGAAGACCAGGGAGCCCACACCCTCTTCACGAGGATGGGGGGCGCCCCCCTCCCCCCTGGGCGCGCCCCCTACCTCGTGGGCGCCCTGGTGGCCCACCGACGCCAACTCCAACTCAATATATTGGCTTTCGGGGAGAAAAAATCAAAGAGAAGAAATAATCGCGTTTTACGATACGGAGCCACCGCCAAGCCCTAATCTCTCTCGGGAGGGCTGATCTAGAGTCCGTTCGGGGCTCCGGAGAGGGGGATTCGTCGCCTCGTCATCATCAACCATCCTCCATCACCAATTTCATGATGCTCACCGCCGTGCGTGAGTAATTGCATCGTAGGCTTGCTGGACGGTGATGGGTTGGATGATATTTATCATGTAATCGAGTTAGTTTTGTTAGGGCTTGATCCCTAGTATCCATTATGTTCTGAGATTGATGTTGCTATGACTTTGCTATGCTTAATGCCTGTCACTAGGGCCCGAGTGCCATGATTTCAGATCTGAACCTATTATGTTTTCATGAATATATGTGTGTTCTTGATCCTATCTTGCAAGTCTATAGTCACCTACTATGTGTTATGATCCGGCAACCCCGAAGTGACAATAATTGGGACCACTCCCGGTGATGACCATAGTTTGAGGAGTTCATGTATTCACTATGTGCTAATGCTTTGTTCCGGTTCTCTATTAAAAGGAGGCCTTAATATCCCTTAGTTTCCAATAGGACCCCACTTCCACGGGAAGGTAGGACAAAAGATGTCATGCAAGTTCTTTTCCATAAGCACGTATGACTATATACGGAATACATGCCTACATTACATTGATGAACTGGAGCTAGTTCTGTGTCACCCTATGTTATGACTGCTACATGATGAACCACATCCGGCATAATTATCCATCGCTAATCCGGTGCCTACGAGTTTTCCATATACTGGTTCTCGCTTATTTACTTTTCCGTTGCTACTGTTACAATCACTACAAAATAACAAAAACATTACTTTTGCTGTCTTTACTTTTGCTACCGTTACCACCACTATCAAATTACTTTGCTACTAAACACTTTGCCGCAGATACTAAGTTTCCAGGTGTGGTTGAATTGACAACTCAGCTGCTAATACTTGAGAATATTCTTTGGCTCCCCTTGTGTCAAATCAACAAATTTGGGTTGAATACTCTACCCTCGAAAACTGTTGCGATCCCCTATACTTGTGGGTTATCAAAGCTAGCCTATGGTATGATTGTTGTTCGTCCTACGGACTAAAACCCTCCGGTTTATATAGGCACCGAAGAGGGTTAGGGTTACATAGAGTCGGTTACAATGGTAGGAGATCTACATATCCGTATCTCCAAGCTTGCCTTCCACGCCAAGGAAAGTCCCATCCGGACACGGGACGAAGTCTTCAATCTTGTATCTTCATAGGCCAGGAGTCCGGCCAAAGGCTATAGTCCGGCCATCCAGACACCCGCTAATCCAGGACTCCCTCAATAACACTTCTATTAAAATGCTTAAAGAAGTTATTTTTCCGAGGTTTGGCATCCCTTGATATCTTATGACTGATGGTGGTCCACACTTTATTCATGGTGCTTTCTGTAAGATGCTTGCTAAGTACGATGTCAATCATAGAATAGCATCTCCTTATCATCCGCAGTCTAGTGGTCAGGTAGAGTTGAGCAATAGAGAGCTCAAATTTATTTTGCAAAAGACTGTGAATAGATCTAGAAAGAATTGGTCCAAAAAACTTGATGATGCATTATGGGCCTATAGAACTGCATACAAAAATCCTATGGGTATGTCTCCTTATAAGATGGTTTATGGAAAATCATGTCATTTACCTCTTGAACTTGAACATAAAGCATATTGGCCTATTAAAGAGCTCAATTATGACTTCAAACTTGCCGGTGAGAAGAGGTTGTTTGATATTAGCTCACTTGATGAATGGAGAACCCAAGCATATGAGAATGCCAAACTTTTCAAAGAAAAAAGTCAAACGCTGGCATGATAAGAGAATACAAAAGCGTGAGTTTAACATGGGAGATTATGTGTTATTATTCAACTCTCGTTTAAGATTTTTTGCAGGAAAACTTCTCTCAAAATGGGAAGGTCCCTACGTTATAGAAGCGGTCTATCGTTCTAGCGCTATAAAAATCAACAACTTCGAAGGCACAAATACGAGGGTGGTAAATGGTCAAAGAATTAAACATTATATTTCAGGTAATCCTATCAATGTTGAAACTAATATTTGAAACCATAACCCCTGAGGAATACATAAGAGACACTTTCCAGAATGTTCCAGACTCCGAAAAGGCATAGGTACGTGGTACGGTAAGTAAACCGACTCCAAAACATCTCTTTATGTAATCGAGTCCGTGTGCTATCTATAATAAAGATTAGTGTTGAGTCAAGGGCGTTACTATGATTGCTATGATCTTGAGAAGGTAGAAAGAACAAAAGAGTTCATATTGATCTTATGGATAGTGATAACTTCACACATAGAAAGTATGAGGCATAAAAATTGTTGAGAGTTGATGAACGTAGCCTTGGTCATCGTTGCAATTAATAGGAAGTGATAAGGAAAGAGGGGCTCACATATAAATATATTATCTTGGACATCTTTTATGATTGTGAAGCACTCATTAAGTATGACATGCTAAAAGAGTTGATGTTGGACAACGAAGACAATGTAATGGTTTATGTTTTCCGACATCTCAGTTAAAGTATATTGTCATTGACCTTCCAAAACATGTTGAGCTTGCCTTTCCCCCTCATGCTACCCAAAATTCCTTGCACCAAGTAGAGATACTACTTGTGCTTCCAAATATCCTTAAACCCAGTTTTGCCATGAGAGTCCACCATACCTACCTATGGATTGAGTAAGATCCTTCAAGTAAGTTGTCATCGGTGCAAGCAATAAAAATTGCTCTCTAAATATGTATGTGACTTATTAGTGAAGAGAAAATAAACTTTGTACGAACTTGTTGTGGAAGTAATAAAAGCGCAGACTGCACAATAAAGGTCCACATACAAGGGGCAATATAAAGTGACGTTCTTTTGCACTAAGATTTTATGCATCAACCCTAAACACGCATGACAACCTCTGCTGCCCTCTGCGAAGGGCCTATCTTTTACTTTATGTTTTTACTTTATGCTTGAGTCAAGGTGATCCTCACCTTTCCCTTTTTATTTTTACCCTTTGGAAAGCTCTTCGTGTTTGAAAGATCATGATACATATATCCAATTGGATGTAAGTTGGCATAGGCTATTATTGTTGACATCACCTAAAGTGAATACGTTGGGAGGCAACACAATAAGCCCCTATCTTTCTCAGTGTCCGGCTGAAACTCTATAACCACAAGTATTGCGTGAGTGTTAACAATTATAGGAGACTACGAGATAGTTGAGTATGTGAGCTTGCTGAAAAGCTCTATTATTGACTCTTTATGATGTTATGATAAATTGCAATTGCTTCAATGACTGAGATTATAGTTTGTTAGTTCCCAATGAAGTTTATGAACCATACTTGACATTGTGAATTGCTTATTACTTGAGCATAGGAAATCATATGACAAAATCTATATATGTTGTTGTTATCAGAATGATCATGATGCCCTCATGTCCGTATTTTATTTTTATCTACACCTCTATCTCTAAACATAAGAACATATTTTTCGATTTCGGCTTCCGCTTGAGGACAAGCAAGGTCTAAGCTTGGGGGAGTTGATACGTCCATTTTGCATCATGCTTTTATATCAATATTTATTGCATTATGGGCTGTTATTACACATTATATCTCAATACTTATGGCTATTTTCTCTTATTTTACAAGGTTTACCATGAAGAGGGGGAATGCCGGCAGCTGGAATTCTGGCTGGAAAAGAAGAAAACATTGGAAACCTATTCTGCACAACTCCAAATGTCCTGAAACTCCACAAAACAACTTTTTGGATTTAATAAGAATTTATGGGCGAAAGAAATAGGCCAGGGGGCCCACACCCTGTCCAGGAGACAGGAGCCCCCCCCCCCTGTAGGGCACGGCCCCCTATCTCCTGGGCCCCCTGGTGGGCCTCCGACGTCCATCTTCTGCTATATGAAGGGTTTTGTCTTGGAAAAAATCATGGGCAAGCTTACAGGACGAAACTCCGCCGCCACGAGGCGGAACCTTGGCGGAATCAATCTAGGGCTCTGGCAGAGCTGTTCTACTGGGGACACTTCCCTCTGGGAGGGGGAAATCATCACCAACATCATCACCAACGATCCTCTCATCGGGAGGGGGTCAATCTCCATCAACATCTTCACTAGCACCATCTCCTCTCAAAACCCTAGTTCATCTCTTGTATCCAATCTTGTATCAAAACCACAAATTGGTACCTGTGGGTTGCTAGTAGTGTTGATTACTCCTTGTAGTTGATGCTATTTGGTTTACTTGGTGGAAGATCATATGTTCAGATCCTTTATGCATATTATTACCCCTCTGATTATGAACATGAATATGCTTTGTGAGTAGTTACGTTTGTTCCTGAGGACATGGGTGAAGTCTTGCTATTAGTAGTCATGTGAATTTGGTATTCGTTTGATATTTTGATGAGATGTATGTTGTCTTTCCTCTAGTGGTGTTATGTGAACGTCAACTACATGACACTTCACCATTATTTGGGCCTAGAGGAAGGCATGGGGAAGTAATAAGTAGATGATGGGTTGCTAGAGTGACAGAAGCTTAAACCCTAGTTTATGCGTTGCTTCGTTAGGGGTTGATATGGACCCATATGTTTAATGCTATGGTTAGGTTTACCTTAATACTCCTTTTTGTAGTTGCAGATGCTTGCAATACGGGTTAATCATAAGTGGGATGCTTGTCCATGTTAGGGCAGTACCCAAGTGCCGGTCCACCCACATATCAAACTATCAAAGTACCGAACGTGAATCTTATGAACGTGATGAAAACTAGCTTGATGATAATTCCCAATGTGTCCTCGGGAGCTCCTTCTTCATTATTAGAATTTGTCCAGGCTTATCCTTTTCTACATAAAGGATTGGGTCACCTTGCTGCACTTTATTTACTTTATTTACTTTTTGCTCGTTACTATTTATCTTATCACAAAACTATCTATCACCTACTATTTCAGTGCTTGCAGAGAAAACCTTACTGAAAACTTCTTATCATTTCCTTATGCTCCTCGTTGGGTTCGACACTCTTACTTATCGAAAGGACTATGATAGATCCCCTATACTTGTGGGTCATCAGTTGCTCACAACACATAACAATCAAAACGGCCGGCGGATTATGATTCAGCACCAGGCTGACGTGACGTTGAAGGGTCATCTCGCGCTGGTTCAGCCTCCTCCTCTTCACCCAGTGGCTGGAAGTCAAGGGTGGTCCAATCAATCTTGGTTAAGGTTTGAAATATAGCTTCGTCGCCTATAAGGTTGGACGGTTCAATGTCAGGAGCATAAGTGTGCTTACGGATTGGAGGGATTAAATTCTGAGCTTCCTTCACGGCTGCGTCAACCCGTTTTCCATCTGCATCATAGCTGGACCGGTAGACAGACAAATCGACCTCCTCAGCTAGTTGGCTTGCCAGCGGGCGCATCTCCTTTGTCAAAACTTTCAGAGCTTCATTATCAAAGTCTGATCCATCTTCTTGTTGACCGGGATAGCCTTTGGCAATATCTACCAGATCAAGGTCAGCAATCCACGCTTTGGCCCGCGTCAGTGCTGTTAAAGCGCCAGCTCTTGCAGCAGATTGCTTTACCTCTTCTATCTACACTGGGGTCATAGACAGTTTGGTCAATGTGTCCTTGATCAAGATGGGTACCGGCTTGTTGAAGGAAGATGCACAGATGACTCATTGAGCACCAGTATACAATTGTTCTATCAAAGTGTAAGCTGCCTTCAACTTCATCCGCATGTCAGAGCCTAGATGAGCAACACGGCTACCTGCAAAATGGTTTAAAAAAAGTTACTGTTAAACCGGCAACTTCAACAATGTTTACGGAAGGAATGGACAAAAGATGCTTACCAAATATTGCTAAAGTCATAGCATTGACTTGCTGCTTCAGCGCTGCTAGATCCTCAGCCACCGGTTTAAGTGCCGCTTCGGCATCTTCAACCCGCTTTAAGAGAGCTGCTTTTTGATTTCCCAGTTCACCCGCTCACTTTTGAAGCCATCCTTCAATTGTTCCATGGCAGTCAAAGCGCCCTTCAGTTCATCTTTGGCTTTCGAGGTTTCTCCCTGCTGGGACTTAATATTTTCTTGAAGATCAGCAATCTGGGTGTCTCTGATGTTCAAGTCAGCCTGCCCAAGACAGATGATAAAGATGTAAGGTTTTTTCTCAAAGTCCCAAGCGCATAACAAGTTATACGCTTGGCACTTGGGGGCTAATGCGGATTGCTTTTTGTTTTGACTATCATTCAAAATCCCAAGGCACAATACAAGTATTAATCTCGGCACTTGGGGGCTAATGCATATTTGATCTGAATATTTAAAGATGAAGGAATTCAACAAAGACAAGTTTGAAACATAAAGTCTTGGTTTATCATCAAAAAGGTAAACCGGCCCTTGGGGGCTACACAGTTGGAAGTCTTTTTATTTCAAAGTCCCGGTTCATCTTGAAGAGATAAACCGGCCCTTGGGGGCTACAATGGAGTTATACAGTGCAAAGAAATTTTTTGAAGTATTTGAAAGATTACCTCATAACGCTCCTTCATCAAGTTGACCAAACCAGCCTCATAGTCACGGCTTGTGTAAAAGCGGTTTAAGTATCCAGAATGAAGTTCCTGAGCAGGGAGATGAGCGTAAATCGATACATCAGCTTTCCAATTGCCTTTTTCTTCAGCAGCAGATTCCACCTTGGCACCGCGCTTTGCCAAAGCGACAGCATTACCAGGAGAAGTATGGCCAATCCCAGTAATCACAACGTCATCAGTGGCTGCATGTGGGCTTGCCGGTTTGTCTGAGGCTTTGGCAGGGCTTGACGGATGAATAGTCGGACTTGGAGGATTAGCTTGTGGGCTTGGTGGATTGATATGAGGGCTCGCCGGGTTAACTTCGAACGGATCAACATCAGTGGCTTGGCCTTGCGGCACAGGGTCATCCATGACAACATCAACATTTTCGCTAGCATCTTTTGAGGTCCTGTCCGGTTCAACCTCATCAGTGGGAGCAGTTGTTTTTGCCTTCTTGCTCAATCGGGCTTTGGCACTGCAAAATGACATATAAAGGATTAGTATAGTAAACCGATGCAAGAAGACAGATGTCGTGGTGGACTGAGAGGCCACGAGCACCTATGGGGCAGGAGGGCCCCTTCTTTGTCCGGCAAGGGAGCGGAGGGCGCACGCAGAGCAGATCGAGGCGAGGGAGCGCACGGGGGATTTTTACCCAGCTTCGGAGCTCTCCGGAGAGATAAAACTCCTACTGCTGCTTTGTGTGTTTGTATTCTGTTCTTGCTCGAGAGAGCGGGGTGTGGAGTAGCTGCAGGGAAACTCCGAGCCCCTAAGCTATGGAACTAAATCCCGAACTTCCGAACCCCCTCTACGTGCGCATGGGCCTCCATTTTATAGGCTAAAGGGGTCACCGACAGGTGGCAGCGTAGAAAGAGGGGTAGAAAGGTAAAAACGCAGGTTGGTACAACTGCTACCAAGAGTGTCCCCTACCTAACTCTGACGGCAGGGGACAGGGGCATTTAATGCCCGTCCGGTCGCCCCAACAGTGCAAGGAAACGACCGCTAGAGGCGCCACCGATCGCCACGATGGCCTCCTTGTCAGCTCCTCTTGCCACCTCGCACCGCATGGCTGCATAGCGCCTCGCCACGTGCTCCTGGGATAGTCCTGGGGTGACACATTACTGGATGCGCTGGAGCTTGGGTGCATGGTGGCAGCCTTGCCGCGGCAAGCGCCTTGCCGCGGCCCTTATCTCGTCGCACCAGCAAGCTTGCCGCTCGCTGGGCCTTGCCGGGACGCGCGGGGCGTCGCGGCGAGTTTCTTGAAGTGGCTTAGCTGGCCTTCCCGGCAAGCTCCTCTTGCCGGGGCCTTTGTCCTTCCCGGAAAGCTCCTCTTGCCGGGGCCTTGTCTTCTTCCCGGCCAGCTTCTCTTGTCGGGGCCTTGGTTGGCCTTCCCGGCAAGCTCCTCTTGCCGGGGCCTTGGTTGGCCTTCCCGGCAAGCTCCTCTTGCCGGGGCTTTTAGCTTGAGTACTTTGTTCTTGAACGGTGTCAAAGTAGCCGTGGAGGATCTTGGCGGACGCCCGGCAAGCCCTTCCGCGGGTCGCTGCGACTGCCCGTGCACAAGTTCGGGGTACTAAGGTACCCCCCTACTTTAGTACACCGACAGGAGCCCCCGGGCCTGGGCCATACACGGTGCCGAGCGCTGTTGGGCCAGGCCCAAAACAGGGCACGGGCACGCGCGGCCTGGGTCACACCGCATATCCCTCCGCTTCCACCGCGCACGCCCAGAACAGCACGCGTCAAACGCGGCGTCGTGGGTGACGTGGGCGGCGTGTGCGGGGCTGAGCCTTGTGAGCATGCGTCAAGCCATGATGGAGGGGATGGCTCGCGCCCCCCCTTCCCAAACGGAGGTAGGCGTGGGGGCGTGGCGCATTTACTGGATGGGGCCAGTGCGCGGCTTTCGAGGCGTCTGCTCCCACGATCATGGGGTGGGGCGAGGCCACCTCACCCGTCCACTCGGCGCTGCATCCCTGCCACGCGGCTCCCATGCGCTTGGGGTCACGGACGGTGGGAGTGGGAATCCGGGCCGTCGTGAGCAGAGGCAGCGGGTCGGTCCCGATTCCCTGCTCTCCCGTGCCTTGATTCGCTGAGTGGGGCGGCCGGGCCCCCACCTTGCTCCTTTATAAAGAGCAGGAGTGGGGGCATAGAAGCCCGCACTCATCTCCTTCTTCCTTCAGCTTCTGCTCCCCTTTCTCCCATTCTCCATGGAGAAAGGGAACCCTGGCTCTTCATCGGTGGCGGCAAGGGTCGCCGCCAGACAGCGCACCTCTCCCTCTCTTGCACCCTTGGCGGGGGAACCGGCCATAAGGGGAAGAGGGAGGGGGCGAGGTCGCGGACGAGGTCGAGGACGAGGCCGAGGCGCTCGGGGAAGAGGCGGACGGGGCGGCGCGCCAGCTTCGCCTCCGCTGGCGGTTCCTCCCCCCACGGCGGTCCACATGGGGGACGACCCTTGCGAGTTCTTCGTCAGGCTGCGTCGGGCGCCTCGTCGTCGCCTCCGTCTTACAACTCCGTTCGCGAGCGCGATGGAACTAGACCCGCCCGAGATGCTGAGACTGCAGATGAGGGGCTGCGGGATCAGCGGCACGCGAGTCCACGTTGTATCCCCAGCCCCTAGCGTGATGTATCTTGATCGTGGATGGAAGACGTTCGCCCGTATCCACAGCCTGACGGCGGGGTTTACCCTCCATTTTAAGTTAATGGAGGGCGACCTCCTCTCCGTCAAGGTCTTCGGGGACTCCGGCATCCGGGCGAGGTGCTGCGTGGACAGCTCCTCTGATAGCGAAGACTCCTCCTCGAGCGAGAGTGACGAGGAGGAGAGCGACAGTGACGACGAGGGTAACGGGCGGCAGAGCGGCGGGTCCGACTAGGTGTCAGGCGCCGCTCCACGCATCACCGGCGACCCCATCATCCGCGTCGCCGGCACCTTGAACTCCCCGGGGTCGTCTCCTTGGGCGGCTGGCGTAGGGAGGCTGCGGAAGAGGAAGAGGGCTAGCGGCAAGGCCGTCAAGCCGGAGTACGAGGGCGTGGTGCCCTCGACAGCGTGCTGACGTCCTGCCGCCCCGTCTTCGAGCCCTGCTTCCAGCGCTGCCATCACCGTCCAGCCTTCGGACAGCCCCCGGGCTGTTCTCTTGGTGTCTTCTGGCATCCGTAGCTCGCCTAGGCGCCCCTTTTGCCCTTCTCGCCTCCTTGACCTACCTCCTGAAAAGAGGGTCAGGAAAAGGATTACGGGCACCTTATCTTTTTAATTTGTAAGCCTTCGGGCCTTAGCTGCATTTAAAACTTGTAATCCTCTCTTTCATGTTTTTCATCCTCTATGGACTGTACCCGAGCGGGATGTTTTTTTTAATGGAAAGGGGAAGCTTGCTATGTCGCATCCTTTACTTGATTCTATGCCTTGTATGTTTTTACCCTACGATTTTAGGGAACTTGCCGGCACGGGCACGCTTGCCGCAAGTGCTGAGTGCGGAACATCAGCAGCTTGCTGGTGGTGCTGGAGCACGCTTGCCGCGGGCGCCGAGTGCGGGACGTTAGCAGCCTGCTGGCGGGGCCAGTTCCAGCAAGAAACCTTGCCGCAACTAGTTGCAGCGCACTTAAGTTGTTGAGCGGGCTCGAAAACAACATAAGGGCGCTTAGCGGCTCACTTAAGTTGCTGAGCGGACTCGAAGCAAAGTAAGGGCGCTTAGCAGCTCACTTAAGCTGTTGAGCCGACTCAAAAACTAAGTAAGGGCGCAACTAGCTACAAGGAGGTTCCTCCGCGCACAGGTTTTTCATACAAGGCACAGTCGTTCAAGGACGCGACTTCGCACTCCCCAGTCCATAAGAGGATGCATGATGAGGGATGAAAAACTTATCTGATATCGCAGCCTCCGGCAACTTTGGCTTGCCGCGGATGAAACTTGGTATTCGCGGCCCCCGGCAACACTGGCTTGCCGGAGTCCAGGTGCCGGCGCGCTCTTCTTCTTCTTCCTGGTCGCTGCCATTTTAGTCATGAGAACATCTTAGCCAGTGCCGCGACAAGTTACTTTTGCAATATAACTCTATTCTGGGCACTATCTGCTATGTCACTCCCTTTACTTGATTTCGCCCCTTGTATGTTTTCACCCTACGCTTTCAGGGAACTTGCCGGCACGGGCACGCTTGCCGCGAGTGCTGAGTGCGGAACATCAGCAGCTTGCTGGCGGTGCCGGAGCACGCTTGCCGCGGGCGCCGAGTGCGGGACATCGGCAGCCCGCTGGCGGTGCCGGTTCCGGCAAGAAACCTTGCTGCAACTAGTTGCAACGCACTCAAGTTGTCGAGCGGGCTCAAAAACAACGTAAGGGCGCTTAGCGGCTCACTTAAGTTGCTGAGCGGACTCGAAGCAAAGTAAGGGCGCTTAGCAGCTCACTTACGCTGTTGAGCCGACTCGAAACGAAGTAAGGGCGCAACTTAGCCACGAGCCGGCTCCTCCGCGCACAGGTTTTACACACAAGGCACGGTCGTTCAAGGAATATAACTCTGCTTGCTGCGTTATATCCTTTACTCTGTCACATCCCTTGTATGTTTTCACCCTACGCTTTGAGGGAAACTTGCCGGCGCAAGCACACTTGCTGAGTGCGGAACGTCAGCAGCCCGCTGGCGGTGTTGCATCCGGCAAGAAACCTTGTCGGGGCTAGTTGCAGCTCACTTGTATTGTTGAGCGGACTCAAAACAAATCAAGGGCGCAACTTAGCCACGAGTCGATTCCTCTGCACACAGGTTTTCCATACAAGGCACGGACATTCGAGGAATATAACTTAAAAATTTAAAACTTGATCATGCTCAAACTTTGGCAACTTAGCTTTTCTGTCACTTGTGTTCCGGCGAGGCCATGCTCCTTTGAACGACACCCGGCCCACACCTCTACCCTTTCCTCCTCGAAGCTTCTGGCGTTAGCTTTGCGGCTATGGTAGCGGCGCAAAGCTTGCCGGTAGCGAGCAGCTCGCACAGCAGCCTGAAGACGATCTTCCTCGAGGAGCAGCACGTCATCTTTCCGCGGCTGCTCTCGCTCTAGCTCACCGCAAGGGAGCACTCGAGGCGATCCGTATGCGAGGGGAAAGGGGTCGAGAATGTCAAGCCCCCACACCGAAAATGGCCAGGATAAAGGGATTGTTCGGAGAGCTTGAGCTGGCTGATGAATCTGTTTGGAGTGGAACTGGCACGCTTCACACTTGGTTACTTGTACAGTTGCATCCTGGAGGGTTATCGGCCAGAAGAAACCTTGCCGGAAGGCTTTGCCGGCAAGTGCTCTTGCGCCAATGTGGTGACCACATATGCCTCCATGTATCTCTGCCAACGGCTCATGTCCATCTTCCCGGGAAATGCACTTCAATTTCACTCCGTTGAATCTTTTTCTGTACAGTATGTCATCGACAAACTGGTACATACTTGATTGCCGGGCTACTTTTTCCGCTTCTTCCTGTTCCTCGGGAAGTTCTCCTGTCTGAAGGAAATGGACGATCTGCTGTGCCCATGCCGGAGCTTGTGGCTCGACGACAAGGACTAAAGGCGCGAATGCTGCTGCGGGAACATCCGCTTCTACGGCAAGAATCTGGTACCTTGCCGGAGCGTGACGTTCCCCGACAAGCTTGCCGGAGCAAAACTTGTCGGGAGTCTCTGCTCGAACGGAACAAGGCCTGGGGCTTGCTGGAGCAGGACGTTCCCCGGCAAGCGTGTCGGGACACAGCTTGTCGGGAGCCTCTGCTCGAACGGAACAAGGTCCAGGGCCTGCCGGAGCAGACCGCTCCTCAGCACTCTCTGTGTTGATCCCGGGGACCTTCTTGGCGGCGGCTCCGGGGAGCTCTGCCGGAAAGTAATCGCCGGTAACCAACTTTCTTTTCTTGTTCTGTCCAGTTGATGGTGTCACAGATGGCTGACTCAGCTTGAGCACAAAAATCCCTGGTTCCACAGGTAACTTGAGTGCGGCGCACTTTGACAGTCCATCTGCAATGTCATTCTGAGCTCTCGGAACATGCTCCATTTGCAGGCCGTCAAAAATGCTCTTCTAGCTTCCTCACTTCATCGACGTAGGCTTCCATCAGCGGATTCTGATATTCTTTGTTAACTTGGCGGACGACAAGCTGTGAGCCACCCCTGACAATAAGCTTCTTGATCCCAAGTTCTGCCACGATCCTGAGTCCGGCAAGCAAGCCTTCATACTCTGCAGTATTATTTGTCGCTTGCTCCTTGGGAAAGTGCATTTGGACCACGTACTTGAGGTGCTCTCCGGTGGGTGCGACAAGTAGTACGCCCGCACCGGCGCCTTGCAGCGAGAAGGCACCATCGAAGTACATGATCCATTCCTTGCTAGCTTCCTTGACGGGGATGCTCCTCTCCAGAGTTTCTTCATCAGGCGTTGGCGTCCATTCTGCTATGAATTCTGCCAAGGCTCGGCTCTGGATAGTTGAGGTACTCTCGAACTTGAGGCCAAAGCTTGACAATTCCAGTGCCCACTCGACAATCCTGCCTGTTGCCTCTGGATTCTGCAATATCCTCTTCAACAGAAAGCGAGTGACCACTGTGATCTCATGTGCTTGGAAGTAATGGCACAGCTTCCTCGAGGCCATTAGGAGGCCGAAGAGCAATTTCTGCACGCCAGAGTACCTTGATCTAGCCCCCTGCAGAAGGGAGCTGACGAAGTAAACTGGGCGCTGCACCATCTTTTTCTGTTTCTCTTCTTATGGCTGCGCGAATCCATTCTTGCCGGAACCAGAACTTGTCGGATCGGGGCTTGTCGGGCCAGAGCTAGTCGGGGAAGCCCCCTGCTTGTCGCTGGACTTGCTTGCCGCGGACGCTGGCTCACCATCTGCCTCCCTCTCCGCTACTAACGCAGCACTAACCACTTGATTGGTTGCCGCCAGATATAGCAGCAAATTCTCTTGTGGTTTAGGTGCAACAAGTGTTGGAGTAGAGGATAGGTATCTCTTCAGGTCCTGCAGCGCAGCCTCCGCTTCCGGAGTCCATTTCATTGGGCCTGCCATTTTCAAAATTTTGAAAAAGGGCAGGGCGCGCTCAGTAGACTTAGAGATGAATCTACTGAGAGCAGCAACACAGCCGGCAAGCCTTCGCACATCTTTAACGCGCTTTGGTGCTTCGATTTGCTCGATGGCCTTGATCTTGTCGGGATTAGCCTCAATCCCCCTCTGGGACATAAAGAATCCGAGAAGCTTGCCGGAAGGAACTCCAAACACACACTTCTCGGGATTCAACTTGAGGTTGATCCTGCGCAGATTTGCAAAAGTCTCGTCCAAGTCTTGGATCAAGGTCTCTTTGTCCTTGCTCTTGACCACTATGTCATCCATGTAAGCTTCTACATTCCTGTGCAACTGTGGCTCAAAAGCATGACTAACTACTCTTGCAAATGTCGAACCAGCATTCTTTAGTCCGAAGGGCATTCGTACGAAGCAGTACGTGCCACATGGAGTAATGAACGCTGTTTTATCTTCATCCTCTTCTGCCATGAAGATCTGATGATATCCTGAATATGCATCAAGGAATGAAAGCAGATCACATCCTGCCGTGGAGTCGACAATCTGGTCAATGCGCGACAAGGGAAATGGATCCTTGGGGCAAGCTTTATTAACATCAGTGAAGTCAATACAAAGCCTCCACTTCCCGTTTGCTTTGCGCACGACTACTGGATTGGCTAACCACGTCGGATGGAGTACTCCTCGGACCAGGCCCGCTGCTTCCAACTTCCTGATCTCTTCTGCAATGAATTCTTGATGCTCTACTGCTTGCTTCCTAACTCTCTGCTTGACGGGCCACGCGTGAGGACAGACGGCAAGGTGGTGCTCAATTACTTTCCTGGGAACACCGGGGATGTCAGATGGTTGCCATGCAAACACATCGACATTCGCCCGCAGGAAAGCAACGAGCGTGCTTTCCTATTTAGGATCAAGCGTGGCACTGATGGTGAAGGTGCCACCAGTGCCGTCCTCCTTGGCGGCCACTTTCTTGGTCTCTGGTGAAGCTATCTTTGCCTTCTTGCACTTGCCGGTGGAGCTCGATGGTGCGTCCTCGACGGTAGCGCAGCACTCCGAAGAGGTGCGCTTGCCGGAGTAGGCATCAGAGCTACTCTTGCCGGACTTGGCCTTCTTCTTCCCCCCGGGAGCTTCAGCGGCAAGTGGTTTGCGTTCTGCTGCGGCTGCTGCTTCCCGGTAGATCTTGTCGGTACAGATGAGTGCATCCTTCTTGTCACCTTGGACAGAAATGACACTTACCGGACCAGGCATCTTGAGCACATTGTAGGCATAGTGAGAGGCTGCCATGAACTTGGCGAGCGCTGGACGACCAAGTATCCCATTGTAGGGTAATGGGAAATCAGCAACGTCAAATGTGACTCTCTATGTCCTGAAATTCAGCTCGCTACCAAATGTCACTGGCAGTGTGATCTTCCCCTTCGGCTTGCTCCTTCCCGGGTTTATTCCTTGAAAGGTACCAGTCTCTTCGAGCTCGCTGTCGGGGATCTGGAGCTTGTTGAGCACTGAGGACGAGATCAGATTCAGGCCGGCCCCACCGTCAACCAGCATCTTCGTGACCCTGAGGTTGCGGATTGTAGGTGAAACCAACATCGGCAAGCACCCGACCGCAGTGATGCGATCAGGGTGATCTTCAATGTCGAAGATGATGGGCGTGCTAGACCACTTCAGGGGCTTGCGCGACTCAATGGACGGTTCTGCTGCGTTCACTTCCAGCACCCACTGTTTGAGTTGGCGGTGCGAGGTGTGCAGAGAAGCACCGCCATCGACGCACAACACCTCTGTCGCCTTCTGGAACTCTTGCTCGTCAGTCTCATCTTCCTCCATCTCATCATCCTCATCGTCATCTTCGTCTTTGTCGCGGCCACGGGGAGGCCTGTCTCCTTGCCGCGGCTCGGCCTTGCCGCGGCGCCCTCCCCGGGCGGGATACTTCTTGTCGGATCCTCCGCCACCTTGCCGGGCCTTCTCCTTGTCGCGGCGCTCGTATTCAGCTTTCTGTAGCTCCGCCATCTGCTCAACTTTCTTGCAGGCTTGGAGATCATGGCCCTTGGTGCGGTGGATCTTGCAATACTGCTTGCCGGAGCCATCCTGCTTGTCGGCGGCCACCACAGCCTTGCCGGTGCTACCAGCTCTAGCCTTCTCGGAACCGCCTCCGCTGTCGGATTGCTCAACAACTAGCACATCCTTAGCCTTTCTCTTTCTGTTATTCCTCCTCCAGTTCCTTTTTGCCGGAGGGGCGTCCTCACTGTCAGATCCTTCTGCTCCTGCATTCTCTCCGGGGAGTCTCCTTCCCTCTTCAGCCTGTGCACACTTGTCGGCTAGGGCATATAGCTCGCTGACATCTCTGATTTTGCACATCGCCATCTCCTCCCTCATCCTGCGGTTATGCACGTTCTGATGGAACGCGCTGATAACCGCGGCAGGGTGGACGTCTGGGATGTTGCGCTGCACCTGACTGAATCTCTATATATACTTGCGCAGGGGTTCTCCTTCCTTCTGGGCGAGCAGGTGAAGATCGCTTTCCTGGCCATGGGGTTTGTGGCCACCTGTGAAAGCGCCAACAAACTGATGGCACAGGTCCGCCCACGAAGAGATGGAGTTGTCCGGCAAGTGCATGAGCCAAGATCTGACGTTGAGTACCAGCGGGAAGTAGTTGGCGAGGATCTTCTCGTCGCACCCTCCAGCAGCCTGCACCGCGATGGTGTAGACGCTGAGGAACTCTGACGGATGTATCCTGCCATCATACTTCTCAGGCACGTCTGGCTTGAAGTTCTTGGTACTGGGCCACTGGACTTGCCGCAGCTCACGGGTGAACGCAGGGCAACCTGCCGCGTACGGCAAGTCGCCTGGTTCCCTTGGCGCATGCATGTCGACTGTGGGCCCAGCGCGCCGGTCAGATTGACATCGCGCTTCTCTTTGACGCTCGATGCGAGTGCGAGCGTCTTTGTGTCGTCGTTCTAGGAGAACTTGGCGTTGATCGCGGTGAGCTCGCGGGTCTGACGACGCGGTGGAGTCGGTGTCGAGGTTGGCCCGGCGAGTCGGCGATCTTGGCCTTCGGGGCGGGGAGCGCGCAGTGGTGGCACCCCCAGCGGTCTTGTCGGCATCAGCTCGCGCCTGGGCGTCTTGCCGGGGCTTCGAGGTGTTCGGTTGCCGGGGCTTGTCGCCGTTGGCGAAGCCAATAAGGCTATAAATGGCGGCCCTCCAGTCGTCGATCTTGTCCGGCACTGGAGGGTAATCTAGAAGCAGCTGGGCTCGGGCCAGCGCTTCCTCTGGAGTCTTGGGCGGCAGTGGCGAGCGGCGCGAGGTGCGAGACATGCTCAAACTTCTAACAGTGTTAGAAGGAGTAACATCTCACCCAGGCGACCGCACTGCGCTCGCGCCAGCGTGTTGACGTGCATGTTGGCCTTGAGCGTCCCGCGACCCACCAGCTTGACCTTGTTCCAACGCGAGCATGGTGCTAGGAGCACCGTGGCGTTGTTGATTCTGCACCTCCTGGGAGGGGTGCGGTGGATATGCAGAAGCTGAACCTTGCGGGGCCTTGTCCTTGGACCGGGTGACGACGCGCGTCCCCCAGCCGGGGCCCGCTCCTCCGCCGGCGTCTGCCCCACCGCCCGTTTGCTCCGGTGGCGGTAGGGAAGTCGCAGACGGAGCGGCCACTTCCGAAGTCTTCTTCTTCGGTGGCATGTCGACGAAGATGTTGGTGTAGCGCGCGCAAACGCCGGATCAGATACGCACGACCTCGACGCCCCCCTACCTGGCGCGCCAGAGATGTCGTGGTGGACTGAGAGGCCACGAGCACCTATGGGGCAGGAGGGCCCCTTCTTTGTCCGGCAAGGGAGCGGAGGGCGCACGCAGAGCAGATCGAGGCGAGGGAGCGCGCGGGGGATTTTTACCCAGCTTCGGAGCTCTCCGGAGAGATAAAACTCCTACTGCTGTTTTGTGTGTTTGTATTCTGTTCTTGCTCGAGAGAGCGGGGTGTGGAGTAGCTGCGGGGAAACTCCGAGCCCCTAAGCTATGGAACTAAATCCCGAACTTCCGAACCCCCTCTACGTGCGCATGGGCCTCCTTTTTATAGGCTAAAGGGGTCACCGACAGGTGGCAGCGTAGAAAGAGGGGTAGAAAGGTAAAAACGCGGGTTGGTACAACTGCTACCAACAGTGTCCCCTACCTAACTCTGACGGCAGGGGACAGGGGCATTTAATGCCCGTCCGGTTGCCCCAACAGTGCAAGGAAACGACCGCTAGAGGCGCCACCGATCACCACGATGGCCTCCTTGTCAGCTCCTCTCGCCACCTCGCACCGCATGGCTGCACAGCGCCTCGCCACGTGCTCCTGGGATAGTCCTGGGGTGACACGTTGCTGGATGCGCTGGAGCTTGGGTGCATGGTGGCAGCCTTGCCGCGGCAAGCGCCTTGCCGCGGCCCTTATCTCGTCGCACCAGCAAGCTTGCCGCTTGCTGGGCCTTGCCGGGACGCGCGGGGCGTCGCGGCGAGTTTCTTGAAGTGGCTTAGCTGGCCTTCCCGGCAAGCTCCTCTTGCCGGGGCCTTTGTCCTTCCCGGCAAGCTCCTCTTGCCGGGGCCTTGTCTTCTTCCCGGCCAGCTTCTCTTGTCGGGGCCTTGGTTGGCCTTCCTGGCAAGCTCCTCTTGCCGGGGCCTTGGTTGGCCTTCCCGGCAAGCTCCTCTTGCCGGGGCTTTTAGCTTGAGTACTTTGTTCTTGAACGGCGTCAAAGTAGCCGTGGAGGATCTTGGCGGACGCCCGGCAAGCCCTGCCGCGGGTCGCTGCGACTGCCCGTGCACAAGTTCGGGGTACTAAGGTACCCCCCTACTTCAGTACACCAACAACAA
The DNA here is from genome assembly GCA_963921465.1 of Triticum timopheevii. Classification (NCBI taxonomy): domain Eukaryota; kingdom Viridiplantae; phylum Streptophyta; class Magnoliopsida; order Poales; family Poaceae; genus Triticum; species Triticum timopheevii. The sequence continues at coordinate 188,770,182 of OY997266.1, read as the reverse complement.
AGTTAAACATTTTTATACTTACCCAGGGATGGTCTTAAGGGGAGGCATTTGGGTGGTTGATGAACCGCCAGAGGACGAGTTGGAAGTGGCCTGATAATTTGAGTTAGACGGATTAAGAGGGTATCGAAAGTAACCTGCTAGGGGATAAGACTTGATAGAATTATAAGAGACCTCTGCACGGCGCTTCCGGAGTGGAGTATCTGGTAAACTGGAAGAAGTGACTTGTTGGCCACTATGCTGGGTTGTACGTTGAGCTTCAGAATGTTGTGGATCCAAAGGAGTGAAAGGATGTGAAAGCTTCACTTTCCAAACCGCGCGACGGGTTTTTCTTACTGGCACAAGATCGGAAGTGGAAGAAAGGGAGATTACCTCTACATTGTCAGCCCAGATCGCTTCCGCATCATCCTGGTAATGGTCGTTGTCAATAAGATGTATGAAAAATGAGCCGAGGGAGTCAGGTTCTACCTCTTGTTCCAAATGAACATCTTCGGGTGGATCAGAAGACTCGGTTGTTTTCTTCTTGGCTGATTTTTTGATGGCCTTGCTCTTGGCACGAGCGGCCCTCGCCGGTTTCTCTTGAGTTTTTGGCGGTTTGTCCTGAGCTTTCCTCTTCCAGAAAGGATCTTTGGCCTAAATGAATAGACAAAGAATTATCAGAACAATGTTAAATCAGAGACGGATCAGAAAGGCAGAAGGGTGAAATCTTTACCGCTGGTGGTTTGTTGGAGGTGTTGAAGGGACGTAGCCCAGTTTTGCTGCATTCAGCGAGCGGTTCATCAAGCATCTTGTTGACGGCCTCAGTAACTTCATCGTCAGTTATTTCTATTTCATGGTGTCGTTGAGGGTCCTTGATATTTCCGGTATACTCATGCATCAACCTGGAGCGGCGGCTTAGGGGAAGGGTACCCCATGAAACCCAGCAATGAACGAGGTCAATGCCAGTTAAACCGTTGGCTATGAAAGCCCGGAGCTTGGCGAGTTGAGGTGCCTAAGCTTGTCGTTCTCTAGCAGTGAGTCATTCAGGTAGTGGGTGGCCATTGCTAAGCCGGTGAGCACGGTAACCCGAGAAAGGGTTTTCTTCAGCAGGAGCACTATTCTGACAGTAAAACCATGTTTGGTTCCAATCTTTGGGGTGGCTGTGATGTTTGGCTTGAGGAAAATAAACTTCTTTCCTCTTCTGAATCGACACTCCGCCGAGTTCGGTGTTGGGACCGTCAGAGAATTCAGTTCGGCGGTTTAAGTGGAAGAAGTCCCTAAAGAGCTCAACAGACGGTTCTTTTTGAAGGTAAACTTCGCAGAATACTTGGAAATTGCAGATATTAGACACAGAATTCGGTCCAATATCTTGTGGATGTAGTTGGAAGCTAGCAAGCACATCCCGGAAAAACTTTGATCCGAGAGGGCTGAATCCCCGGTCTAGATGCTACATAAATACCACCACTTCTCCATCTTGAGGTTCAGGAGGGCACTCAGGGCCAGGAACCCGCCAATGAACAACTTCTTTCTTAGCCAAAGCGCCAGTCAGAACATAACGATTGAGCTGAGTCTTCGTGATCCGGGAAGGAACCCAGTTGCAAGAGGCGAATTTCTTGGCCATTGTGAAGGACAGACTGTAAAGGAAGTGCAAAAGCTGGTTCATGGTTCAACATTGACGTGCACAAACCGGTGTTAAACCGGAGAAATTAATTCAGACATATATGCACTTTAAACCGAATATGGATGTTCAAGATAAGATGGCGGTTTAAGTGAGGGCTAATGGTATCTGTCGGATTATCAACTACTAAAGATTAAACCGCCGTTAACGGAAGAAGCAGATCTGAAATCTACTAAGTGTTGCAAAAACAAGTTTCACAAGATGGTGATATAATTTTGGATCTACCGTGGTTCAGTAAAGAAATTTTTCTGAACCCTACAATGGCGTCAAGCGGAACAGAGAAGGTTCAGATGAGGATCTATCCAGGGGCAGCAAGATGCCGTAGTACGTCAGATTAAAACTACGGATCCAGCCGCAAAAGGAGATTGTCAGGCTTAGCTAGATTTAGTAAGATGCTAAAGGAAAAGTAGATAAACGCTGATGAACACCGACGAACACTGAAGAAACTTCAAAATCCTAATGCAGATTTAATAAGTGAAGGAAGGGAACATTTACCAGGACCACGCAGCGGCAGAGGAGTGTCGAAGATCTCTGGTACAAACAGGTTGATGCAGCGGCCTAGTCGGTGCAGGGTGAAGGGTCGACGGCGGCGGCAATGCTTGGGCTCTTCAGAGTCACGAGGAAGAAGAAGATGAGAAGAGGCAAGGGGGAAAATGGAAGGACCCCCTGTCCTATTTATAAAGGCAAGAGGATAAAACGGCCGGCGCAAGAATCGAGGAGCCTGAAGCGACACGAGGAGGCACAGCTATCGCCTCGATCTTCGGGAAATAAGTAAAGGTAGGGAATCTTCATAAATCTTTTTATGCAGAGATGACATCATGATGATTTACTGCAGTGTCAGAAGATGACGTCACGGCGGTTCACCAAAGTTTACAGGAGAAGATATCATGGCGGTTTACGAGGATCATAAGAAGATGTTCAGGGAATTTTCTAAGTATGGAAGATTGACATGAACAGGTTCAAATCAATCTGGGGCCTAATGTTGAGGATATAACTACTGAGTGTAAACCGCCCAGGAGGGGCCGGTTCACGCTCATCCATATTGAAGCCCATGAAGATAAAGAAGATGGCGCTCTACCAATAAAGCTTAGAGGCCTAGAGCCTAAAGGCGGATTAGGGCCCATAGTCGTAAACCGTCATAGTTGTATAACTTGTGTTGTAAGACAGGGAATGGAAGAGACCGAGCCGGACACTCGTTGAAACCAGTGGCGAGCGCAGGGCGCACCTTGTCCATAGCTTCCTGGTTCAGCACCAACGACCGACCAACGGCAGGCTCAATGGCCGGAGGTGGTTCGGCCGAGGACAGGGACTTCTTTACTTCCTCCATTCAATTCGGCGCCATGGCGATAGGAAGGACTGAGTTGAGATCGTATTAGGAGGAGAGGAAGAGCATAGAGCAGGCGGAAGAGTTGGGGGAGCGTGCCACCAGCAACGAGAGAATAACTGTGTAGATCGCGGTGGCCGCCTAGCCAGGTGGATATCAAGGCTACATGGGGAAGTGGAGACGCCCACGTCCCATCAGTCATCACGCGTCAGATAAGGCCGCAGGCTGTTGCGGCCTGCGGCGCTTCGCACTTGCCCCTTGGCTTCGCCTTGAAGCCAAGTCCGAGCGCGCCTTGGGCCCGGGGGCTACTGTTGGCGTCCAAGGAACGGGGGTCCCCAGACTTGCCTACCTGCAGCCCACAGCATGGCTCCACCAGCGGGCCCGTACGGCCCATCTTCACCAGCAAACACTCAAGACCCTCGCGAGGGGCCAAGCCTCGCAAGGCGGATGAGACAAGAACTCCTCGGGGGCGGCCTCACCAGGCTGGCTAGCGAGGGGCGGAGATTTCAAGACAAGGGGCACCTCGCGAGGTTCCCGTGACGCAATCCATGACGACCAAGGCCAGGCGGGCGCCAGCGCGCACCGTGTCCTCGTTTCCTCTTTGGTGCTAAAGAGGCAAGCGCGGGCGTGGAGTCCCGAGGCATCAGGCAAAGGTTTCCATATCAGTGCAACGAGACTAGGACCGGAAGGACGACAGGATGGAGGTCACCGTGGAGCCCAAGACAGCATCACCACCAACACCTTTGGTAGGCGAAGACCACCTTTAGTCAGGATAAGCTGTACTAGATGCCCCCCTTCAAACTTGGCCGTTGTTGGATCCTGTCCCGCTCAGTATTTGGGAACAGGACCAGGACCTCTATAAATAGGACTAGCCACCACATTTGCAAGGGGGGTGGATCATTCAGACCACCCTTGCGCTCACCAGCTCACCAATCACAAGAGCACCTCTCCTCAGGAGGCTGTTCTTCCCTTGTACTATTCATCATCAGCCCAAGAGGCAATCCATCACACCACACTGGAGTAGGGTATTACACAACATCCGTGGCCCAAACCAGTATAAACCACGTGTCTCTTGTTCTGTTCTTTGGGTTCATCGAGCTAGGCCGTGAGATCATGGAGCGCGAGACTTAGGGAGGGGAGAGATCTTCGTGCTCAACCCGGAGTTCGAACCTTGAAGGTTTTGCCGGAACCCGTGATCCGACACTCTCGGATCAAAAAATTTCCGTGATGTGCTTCATTTCCTCCAACTTCACCCTCAAGATATTGGACCTCACTCCGTGTCCAATATTTGCAATTTTCTAGTGTTCTATGAAGCTTACCTGCAAGAAGAGCCCACAGTCAGACTGTTCAGAGATTTCTACTATTTAAACCGCCGTACCGAATTTACAAACGGGCCCAATACTGAACTTGGCGGGGTTTCAATTCAGAAAAGAAAAGACGTCAGCTTCCCTCATCCTAATCATCATAGCCACCCCAAAGAGTGGAATCAAACTTGGTTCTATTGCCAAGGTACCTCTCCAGCTAACGAGAATCCTCTGTCGGGTTGCCGAGCTCGTCGGCTTACCAGTACACATCCACTCCCCCAAAGACTCAATGAAAAGGAACGTGCCAAGTATGCACCACATCTTTCAAAGCTTAGAGCTTTTGTGGCAAACGGTTTAATAGGCATTGATTTTGTCCGTTGTTGGGTATCTTGGAGTATTTTGCCATTAAGCCGTCGCCCCAGTTTAATGTGTGAATACACAAGGGATGTGAAAGACCCTCAACGCCACACTGACATTCAGCTGACTGATGCTGAAATTACTGAATGCATCAAGAAAATGCTGAATGAACTAGTGGACGACTGCAGCAAAACAGGGCTTAGTCCTTTCTTCGCTTCAAATAAACCGCCAGCTATAAGAATTTTCCCAACTTCTGCTTAATCCATATTTTAAATACTCCCTTATTATCTTTTCAATCTTTAATAGGGTGATGATCCATTCTGGAAAAGGAAACCGCAGGATAAACCGGCCAAAACACCTCATGTCAAGACCAAGGCCAACAAGAAAACCACCAAAAAGAAAACCGCCGAGTCCACTGAGTTAAACATTGATGATGACAATGATAATCATGAGTCAGAGGTAGAACTTGATTTACTTGGCTCCTTTTTCACACATCTTATTAACAATGACTATTATCAGGATGACGTAGAAGCTAGCCATGCTGGTGACGCAGAGGTAATTATTCTTTCCTCCGGCTCAGAACCTCTGCCAACTCCGAAAACCCATCAAGCAAGCCAGAAAGTAAGATTTTCTCACACTCTAGCTCACTTGGATCCAAGCTTTCTTTTGAAGAAACAGCAACATGAAGCTCGCCGCATGACTCGGCATAGCGGCAACGTGATCACCTCTTCCGGTTTACCAAACACTCCACTTCGCAAAAGCCGTCAAGAGGTCTTACATATTTCTGACATACTTTACCCCAAGGCGGGTTATTTTCGATAACCTCTTAATCCGTTTGATTCAAAATATTAGGGGACTTCTCATTCCTCTTCTGTCGAGTCAACAGGAACACAAATTCCAACCCTCAAAGTTGTTCCTGTGTGAGCATATTTAATTGACCCTTCATACCTTATGCTTGATCATTATACTAACCTGTTATTTGCATCTTATTTTCAGAACCAAGGCCAGACCCAGCAAGAAGGCCAAACTGAAGAATCCGGTTGACGACTCCAATCCATTTGAACCAGAAAGGACCCCGGAACCTTCTAATCCAACTGCTGAAGTTACTCCTGACGATCCACCTCTGCAAGATCATGCAGTCTTTGCTGAGCCTATGGGAGTTGACTCGATGAATAATGCTGATAAACCGTCAAGCCCAACTAAAGTTGCTGAAGACAAGACTGACGATGTTATAGTCACTGGTGTTAGTTATATAGCCCTAGGCAACCCCACTGCTCTGTTAAAACATAGTGCCAAATAAGAATTTTCTGTTGTTGACAAAGGCAAGTGGAAGGCAGACTTGGAAAGTTATGCCCACCTTAGCGCCCAAGATATTCATTCTTAGTTTTAAACCGTTTGTACACAAGCCGTGACTATGAAGCCGGTTTACTGAATATGATGAAGGAGCGATATGAGGTAAATGTTGTTAACTATGCATAAATATTCTTCCCTTAGCCGCCAAGTTTATTGGACATAAAAGAATAGAATGTTCTCTAAACTTCCAAGAATCATATAGATCAACTCTAGTAGCCCCCAAGGGCCGGTTTATACTGTCAATATGAACCGGGACTTTAGAATAACAACTCTTCAATATTGCCTGTGTAGCCCCCAAGGGCCGACTTAACAAATATTTAAGTTGGACCTAATGATGTTGTAAGGTTCAATATTCTTTTTTAGGACTGAGGAAGTCCTGGATTAAGGGGTCCTCGGACAGCCGGACTATATACTTTGGCCGGACTGTTTGACTATGAAGATACAAGATTGAAGACTTCGTCCCGTGTCCGGGTGGGACTCTCCTTTGCGGGGAAGGAAAGCTTGGCAATCTGGGTATGTAGATCTCCTTATCTGTAACCGACTTCGTGTAACACTAGCCCCCTCCGGTGTCTATACAAACCGGAGGGTCTAGTCCGTAGGACAACAACAATCATAATCATAGGCTAGCTTTTAGGGTTTAGCCTCTCCGATCTCGTGGTAGATCAACTCTTGTAATACTCATGTCATCAAGATCAATCAAGCAGGAAGTAGGGTATTACCTCCATCGAGAGGGCCCGAACCTGGGTAAACATCGTGTCCCCCGCCTCCTGTTACCATTAGCCTTAGACGCACAGTTCGGGACCCCCTACCCGAGATCCGCCGGTTTTGACACCGACATTGGTGCTTTCATTGAGAGTTCCACTGTGTCGTCACGATTAGGCATGATGGCTCCTTCAATCATCTTTAATGATGCGGTCCAGGGTAAGGTTTTCCTCCTCGGATAGATCTTCGTATTCGGCAGCTTCGTGCTGAGGGCCAACTCGATTGGCCACTTGGAGCAGATCGATGGCTACGCCCCTGGCCATCAGGTCAGGTTTGGAAGCTTTAACTACACTGTCGACATCCGCGGAGACTTGATCTTGGACGGACTCGAGCCCATGTCAAGAGCGTCCAATAGTCACGTCGAGCATGACTTAGATCTGCTGCCAGACGGTGTTTAGGAGATCGCACCTGCGGCTGCCCCTGCCCTTAATCTAGAGCAGATTGCGCCATCCAAGGACGGGTGGATGGACCCGCCACGGAGGTCGCACACTCATCGGTGCTGGAGCCGAACACATACTTCACCTCCAAAGAGATCTGTGTCATCGGACCCTTAGACTCGTCTCGGCCATAGGATCTGAACCGCGTACGTCCGTGCCTGTCGAATCAGATTGGGCACCAGTCATGGAGTTTACCTCCGCAGATATCTTCCAGCACTCGCCCTTGGGCAACGTGCTAAAATCATTAAGGTCTCTCTTTCTGTCAGGGGACTCCTGGCCGAACTATGTCCGGCTGGAGTGGGAAGCGGACGACGAAGAAATTCGTTCCCCACCCACCACCCACTTAATAGCCACTATTGATGACTTAACCGACGTGCTTGACTTGAACTCCGAAGACATTGACGGTATGGACGACGATGCAGGAGAAGAACAGGAACCACCGCCCACAGGGCGCTGGACTGCCACCTCATCATATGATATATATATATATATATATATATATATATATATATATATATATATATATATCGATGGTGATGATGCAACGAAGGATAATCCCCTCGAGAAGCCACCAAAGCGACGACGTAGGCACCGCTCTAAATCCCGCCACAGTAAAAAAACAGCGATAACAGCGCAAGAAAGAATAATACCCGGTCGATCCAAAGGAAACGACGACCCCATGGACCCATCGATAGAGCGGGATGAGCCAGGGGACGGTGAACACAGTCCAGAGCCAACGTCCAAAGATGTCAATCCCAAGGGTAAAATTCATCAACCTGTCTCCGGAGAGGAGAACAGTCCGGATGACGATGCACTCATCATCTCGGAAAAACACTTGGAACAAGAGAACCTCCATTGAAGGCTTATTGCCACCACGAGGAGCTTAAAGAAGCAGAAGCAAAGGCTTAAGGCCGCGCAGGATACGCTCAACCGCAGATGGAACAAAGTGCTTGACACTGAATAAAAATGCAGTGGCGATCGCCACACAAAAAGCTATCCAAAGCGCAAGCTGCTGCCCGAATTCGACGACGAGGCTATAGAGCCCATTCATCCAAAAAACAAAATGTCCGATCAGCCGGACCGACCACCCCGTGGCCACGAGAAAGTGACTAATGATGCCGCACACAAGTCAGCACACGATTTACGTGAGCTCCTGGACAAAAAATTCGGTATGGCCAGGTCCATCTATGGATCTAGGAAACGTGCTCCGGCACAAGATCACAGCCGCCAAAACGATCATATTGATCGAATACCAGCTCAGAATCAACACTGAACACAACAACCGTCGATAGCATGCCATGACACATCCAAATACAAGGGTGCCTTGCACCCCCTGTGCTTCACCGATGAGGTACCGGATCATGAATTTCCAGAGGGATTTAAACCCGTGAATATAGAGGCATACGACGGAACGATAGACCCTGGGGGTCTGGATTGAGGACTTTATCCTTCACATCCACATGGCCCGCGGATATGATCTCCATGCCATAAAATACCTGCCCCTTAAGTTGAAAGGACCAGCTCGGCACTGGTTGAAAAGCCTCCCCGAAAACTCAATTGGAAGTTGGGAGGAACTTGAGGACGCTTTCAGGGCCAATTTTCAAGGGACCTATGTCCGACCTCCGGATGCAGATGGTTTGAGTCACATAATCCAACAACCCGGAGAGTCAGCCCGTTAGCTTTGGAACAGATTTCTCACTAAGAAGAATCAAATCGTCGACTGCCTGGATGCCGAAGCCTTAGCGGCTTTCAAGCACAGTGCCCGGGACGAATGGCTTGCCAGACACCTCGGCCAGGAAAAGTCGAGGACAATGGCAGCCCTAACAAGCCTTATGACCCGCTTTTGCATGGGCGAGGACAGTTGGCTGGCCCGTAGCGGCACCAGCGACCTAGGCACATCCGAAGTCGGGGATGGCAACGGGAAGCCGAGACGCAATAAAAACAAGCGTCAAAACAATCAAGACAGCCCAGATAACACGACAGTCAACGCCAGATTCAGGGGCTCTTGACCCGGTCAACGGAAAAAGCCATTTAAAGGCAGTAGGGATGGACCGTCCAGCCTAAATAAGATTCTAGACAAATTATGTCAAATTCATGGCACCCCCCAAAAACCTGCAAATCACACCCCCAGAGAGTGCTGGGTTTTCAAGTAGGTCGGCAAGCTAAACGCCGAACACAAGGGGAGGGAAATGCCAAGTGAAGACAAGGGTAAGCCTCGGCAGCCGAACACTAGGGGACAGAAAAAAATCCCGCCAGAAGTCAAGACAGTGAATATGATTTAGGCAACTCAGATACCAAAGAGAAGGCGCAAGCGCACACTCCGAGACGTATACGCTGTAGAGCCCATCACCCCCAAGTTCAATCCTTGGTCGGCCTGCCCGATCAATTTTGATCGCAGGGATCATCCGACTAGTATCCGGCATGGAGGATCGGCTGCCTTGGTGCTCGACCCAATAATTGACGGATACCATCTCACCCGAGTCCTTACGGACGGCGGCAGTAGTCTTAATCTGATATATCAGGACACTATCTGCAAAATGGGGATAGACCCGTCAAGAATCAGCCAAAGTAATACTACCTTTAAAGGAGTCATACCAGGCGTAGAGGCCCACTGCACAGGCACTCTAGTACTAGAGGTTGTATTCGGCTCTCCCGACAACTTCAGAAATGAAGAATTGATCTTCGACGTCGCTCCATTCCTAAGCGTCTGCCACGCACTACTCAGAAGAACGACCTTCGCTCGTTTTAATGCAGTACCGCACTACACTTATCTTAAACTTAAGATGCCCAGTCCACGTGGCATCATCACATTTAGCGGAAATACAGAGCGTTCCTTACGTGCGGAAGAATATGTGGCGGCTCTAGCAGCCGAACACTGAACGGCCTCTCCAACCAGAATAAATGATCGGTCGTCAAGACCACGAACACGATTAGACGAGTCCGGCGCACCACCAGTTGTAACAGCCCAGATAAACCTGAGCTTGGGACGATGGATATACCCCCATAGGTGGCGCTAGGGGCTGCCCGCATGTAAAAAAGCCCATAGTTCGGCTGGACCCTATTAATACAATAACAGATTGCATTTTCATGGTTCGTTCCGAATAACCAACCTTTCGCACGAAGTCTTTCACCTGGATTTTTCCTTTTTACAGATGATCATCGTGCTACAGCCTTCTAGGATACGACACAATGGAGACAAAGGCGCAGATGTGCACCAGGGTCCCACTAAAAGGATTCTTTTTAGATTAAGCCCCTGCGTAAACCTTTTTTAAAATCTCTTGTTGCTTCGTACCCTCCGGATAATTCACACAACCGGGGGGGATACTAGCGTCATTGGCATTTCGTCACGCCAGACGAATGCATGTACCTGGAAACTTAGGGTAAAATATCGAGGGTGTTACTCAGCCCAGTATATGTTGTAAAGTCCGAATACCTTAGGGAGTGTTCGGCGTCGCGAGTTTGGCCTTATATGCATCAGCTCGGAATCATGTCTTTGGTCAAATGTTGGGTTTGCCCGGCTCCCGTGTTTTGCTACCTTACGTTCCGCTCTATCGGCTAAGGTGGCACTAGGAGAACTACTGCGATTGTGCCCTGGTTCATCTAGATGAGCACCTTAGTAGAGAAAGCCGAAAACTGACTGTCATGATATAGCGTGAGACTGGTCAACCACTCGATGACTCAGCAGAGTCTTCGTGATTCCTCCGCATTAATGAAGGACTAGTTTCCCGGTCATGTACGAACGCACACCGTATTCGGATGAACGCAGAAGTACCAAGGGCTATATACTAGCCCCACCATCAAACTCCTATGGCTAAGTGAAAGTGTTAAAGCTATATAGTCCGATTGCCTGGTTTGCTGCACAATCACCTCCTTAAACGGACCAAGACGTTGGATCAAGTGTGATTACGCGCTTTCTCGAACACCCCCGCATTATATGTGTGGGGGCTGAAGCGGACGACTGCAAACTTTCAAGTTATATACATACATAAATGGCTGCACAGGAGGCACTATAATACTTTTGGGCAAAAGTATAAACACAGCCTTTATAATCAAAATAGCATTGTTTTTACAATTTAGATACATGTCACTCAAACATGGTACTCTTCGAGCACTGAGCCTCTATTAAACGGGCGCCTTCTAGGACTTCTTCAAAATAGTGCTCGGTCAGGTCCTGGCCTACCGCCGGACCCCGGGTTGCAATAGCGGTGGCCTCCATCCCTGCTCAATATGTTTTAACACGGGAAGGAGCCATCCGCGCAACCTCTATGCAAGCTGACCTCTTCACAGCGTCGATATGCGACACAACACCAAGGAATTGTTGCACCAAACCAAAATAACTGTCCGGCCTTGGTCCCCTCGGCCAAAGATGATCCACGACAGACCTCATAGCAAGCCCGGACAACCTATGGAGCTCGGCCCATGCGGCCATCTTCTCATTCAACGACAGCGGATGCGTCGGGGCACTGAACTGCGACCAGAACAACCTTTCTACCTCATGATCTTTCCGATCTTTGTAAAACTCAGTCGCATCAGCAGCACTCTTTCCCAAATTTGCATACGCATCCATAGCACTCCATAGCTGATCCGGAGGGGCATACTTCAGATCTCCGAACTTCATCCGCAACAAAAAGGGCCTCCCAGCCGTGATATCTCCGGCTTCACGAAGCTCGTCCCTTATTCCTCTAATTTCAGAGCGAGTTTCCTTGGTTGTCTCCAACGCCTTCTTCAGGTCAGCCGCTTTCACTCGGCTTTCCTTCCCAAGGAGCTCATAACGGCCGGCGGCATCTCTCAGCTCAATAGCCATCTCGGCTATCTAATCTTTGCTTTGGCGATGAGCAGCCTGTTCGGTTCCTAACTCTTTGGCTGCCTTTAGGGCAGCCGCATCACTTCTTCTGGCTTGTTCCTTGGCTCGGGCAAGCTCCGCCCGAAGGGTCTCCATGGCAGTAGCTCCATCTGCAGTCACAGCATATTATAGATACTAGCATCATGCTCCTCTTAATATTTCTGGACAAGCCAAAAATACATACCCTCTGCCTCGTCAAGCCGCTTGTTCACAAGCGCGATGTCCGCATCCGCCACATCAAGCTGCCGCTTGAGTTCAGCAAAATCAGTAGTCCAGTCAGCCACCGGACCCTCAGCCGCCTGCACATAAAAGCAGCGCGATCATTACCTGGGACTATGATCCTCTGTTTGCGTGTGCGGTACTGTCGAAAATACACATATGTTACTTTGCGTACCTCAAAGCCTCTTACCAGGCTCGTAAAAGATTCATTCAAACCGCTTTTGGCAGAGGAAATCCTCTCAACCACCATACCCATTAAGGTAAGAAGCGCCTCTGAGATAGCCGCTTGCTCCAGAAGACCCATCAGTGTGTCCGGTTGTGTGCCGGACAATTCCGGATTATTTCTGTTGCTCTCCTCAGGAGCAGAATACTCTGGACTTCGGGCAGCCGAAGTGTTAACTTCTGGCATTGGTGGATCAGGAGAAATCCTCTGTGACGACACCTCGGGGTCGTCCGCCCCATGTAGCGGGGAGGCAGGAGGAGGCATTTCGCTCTACATCATCTCCGGAAGAAAATCCCCCGAAGACAAACTCTATGGAGAAGGGCTACGAGCCGGACTTCAAGATATATGTCTCCGTTATTATTCTCAGAGATAAAACATGATATATTTACCAAAGTACCCTTTTTTACTTACAGCTTGGTTGAGGGCTGGCCCCCTTGCGGGCGCTGTGCGGTAAGGACGCCCTCTGGGGCAGGGCCCCCGGGCGAGGGTTTCTTCCCTCATTTGGAAACCTCTGTTTCCAAGTCTTCGGAGGTGGCCCTTTTCTTCCCTTGAGGAGGGGGCATTTTAGATTCACCTCCCCATTTATCCTCCTTCGCGGAGGCGCTTACTCCCCCGGTTTGGATGTATAAAGTATGAAGCCCACTTGTGGCTTCTTTATTCCTCCCCTCGTCTTCTCCTAATGGCACCTGATATGGTGCGTGCTCAAGCATCCTGGTTAATAAAGGATCCGGCGAGCCCTCGGGAAGGGGGGCCGAACACCTGATCCTCTCTGCCTTTCTTTTCCAGCCCTGGCCGAGAGCAATGTTTCAGAATGATGTTGTAACAAATATAAAGGACGACATGTTCGGTCATGGAATTACTTAATTGGGTATCCGGACAATTGCAGTTAAGACCCGCATCCTTGGTGGTGTCCGGACACTTTATTCGTGATCCGAAGAACAATCTATACATCCCTTCGAGCGTCACGCCGAAGAATTGTTGAATAGTCCGCGGTCCTTCCGGGTTGAACTCCCACATACGGAGAGATCGACGTTGGCATGGCAGGACCCGGCGAACTAGCATTACTTGCATTACCTTGACTAGACTGACATTCCTCTCGAGGAGATCTCAGATGCGGCTTTGCAATGTCGGCACGTCGTTAACTCGCCCCTAGTCCAGCCCCTTGTTGACCCATGACGCCAGTTGTGACGGAGGGCCCGGGCGAAAGACAGGGGGGCCGCCCGCTTTGTACCTCGGGGAGCTGTGATGTAAAACCACTCCCGTTGCCATAAGTCGGACACCTCCGGGAAGGAACCCTTTGGCCACAAGGCGTCGGCGCCCTTTCTTACTACAGCGCCTCCGCACTCCGCGTGCCGCCCATCGATCATCTGCAGCTTCACACTAAAGGTCTTGAGCCATAAGCCGAAGTGTGGGGTGATGCGGAGGAAGGCCTCACACACGGCGATAAACGACGAGATGTGAAGGATGGAATCTGGAGCTAGATCATGGAAATCTAGCCCGTAATAAAACATGAGCCCTCTCACAAAGGGATCAAGACTAAAACCTAGCCCTCGAAGGAAGTGGGAAACAAATATGACACTCTCGTTGGGTTCGGGAGTATGGATGACCTGCCCTTGAGTAGGCAGCCTGTGCGGGATTTCGGCGCTGAGATACCTAGCCTCCCTAAGCTTCTTGATATCCTCCTCTGTGACAGAGGAGGCCATCCACCAGCCTTGAAGGTTGGATCCGGACATGGTTGAAGGTCCGAAGCGCTTAGCTTGAGCCTTGGGTGTTGGAACTCGAGGTGTGGGAAGGGAAGGATCGAGTGTGGGAAGAAAAGGACAAGCCTTGGCCCCTTTATAAAGAGGACGAATATCAAGCATCCCCGCGTGGCCGTTTGGAACTTGCCTAAAATCGAGGAGTCATATTTACAAGCACGGTTGGGTTACCCACACTTGTATTGATGAGAATTCCTTGATAAGGGGAATACGGTCTCTGCTTCGACAAGACGTGCCAATAAAACCGCCTCGCAACACGTGCAAAATCTGGTTGAGAAAAATGGTTCGAATAATGACCGGGCCGTGGCGTGATGTCACGCTATGAAAAGTTGTCAGCAGATTAGATTGGTGAAATATTGTGCTCTCTATGGTGGTATGTGGAATTTGTTTTGCAGAGCCGGACACGATCCTTGTGTTCAAAATCTTTTATGGAGTACTCGGAGAAGGAACCCGCCTTGCAATGCCAAAGACAATCTACGTGCCGGACTCATCGTCATGGAAGCCTAGTTCAAGGGCTACTGAGGGAGTCCTCGATTAAGGGGTCCTCGGACAACTGGACTATATACTTTAGCCGGACTGTTGGACTATCAAGATACAAGATTGAAGACTTCATCTCGTGTCCGGGTGGGACTCTCCTTTGCGGGGAAGGCAAGCTTGGCAATCCGGATATGTAGATCTCCTTCTCTATAACCGAATCTGTGTAACCCTAGCCCCCTCCGGTGTCTATATAAACCGAAGGGTCTAGTCCGTAGGACAACAACAATCATAATCATAGGCTAGCTTCTAGGGTTTATCCTCTTCGATCTTGTGGTAGATCAACTCTTGTAATACTCATGTCATCAAGATCAATAAAGTAGGAAGTAGGGTATTACCTCCATCGGGAGGGCCTGAACCTAGGTAAACATCGTGTCCCCCGCCTTCTATTACCATTAGACTTAGACGCACAGTTCGAGACCCCCTACCCGAGATCCGCCGGTTTTGACACCGACAAGGACCGTTGTAAACCGGTTGACCACCGAGCTGATAGTGGAAGAAAAAAATCCAAAGTTTTAACTGGAGCAAATATGCATTAGCCCCCAAGTGCCAAGAATAATACTTGTATTGAGCTTGGGACTTGTAAAAAAATTTACTTGTTATGAAGCAATAGACATTAGCCCCCAAGTGCCAAGTATATTACTTGTTATGTGCTTTGGACTTTGAATATGCACTGTCATCTCATAAATTTCTTGTCTCTTGCAGGCTGAGGTTATCAAGAAGGAATCCCCGAATCTCCGACCTTCAAGAAAATATTAAATCACAACAAACAGAGACTTCAAAGGCCAAGGATAAACTGACCAGTGCCTTAGCAGCAATGGAAAAACTGAAGGAAAGCTTCAAAACCGAGCGGGCAGGTTGGGATACCAAAAAGTCAACTCTGCTGAAGAGGGCTGAGGATGCTGAAGCAGCCCTTAATCCAGTAGGGGAGGATCTGATTGGCTTGAAACAACAAATAAATGCCATGACTGCTGCCGTTTTTGGTAAATAGCTTCTTCATAAGCTTTAAACATGTATTATCTAATAAACTGCCGGTTTACAGACATTTTTGATGATGCAGGACCTCGTGTTGCTCATCTTGGCTCAGATATGCGGCAAAAACTAAAAGCCGCCTATACCCTTATAGAGCAGTTATATATCGACGTACAACGGGTTATCTGCACAGCTTCCCATAACAAACTGCCCCCAACCTTGATCAAGGAGACGTTGGAAAGGCTGGCGATGATGCCTGCCCGGTTTGAAGAACTAAAGAAATCAGCTGCCAGGGCGGGTGCTCTTACTACACTAACTCGGGCCAAAGCATGGATATCTGATCTTGATCTAGCTGATTGGGAAACGGCTACCCGAGCATAAAGGAGGACGGGTCAGACTTTAATAGTGATGACCTTGGAGCCCTGACGAGGGAAATGCGCCCATTGGCTAGCAAATTGGCTGAAGAGACCGATCTTTCACATTACCAGTCAATTTATGATGCCAACAACAAGAGAGTTAAAGCGCGAACTTATGATGCTCCAAGTCTTATTCCTCCAATCTGTAAGCATACATATGCCCTTGATGTTGATCCCTCCACACTTATAAGTGATGAAACTGTATTCAAAGCCTTAACTGGGATCGATTGGACAACCATTGACTTCTAGCCACTGGGTAGAGAAGAGGAAGATGAACTGGCACCGGATGATCCGCAACCTTCAAGTCAACCAGGACAAGATTCATAAACCGGGGGCCGGTTTAGCATCTGTTTTCAGCAAGATTTGTTAAAAATAATTATTCTTTTGGGTACCAAATGCCTTGTAATAGGCTAGCTTAAAACTCTTCATCGGTTATGCCATCATGCATGTTTGCTTTGCATGACACTGCTAATCTGCCATGTTAAGATATGTCATGTATGCTTATGATATTAGCAATTTTGAATATGTTGCTCCATACAACCGACTAAAAGTGTCCTGGCGGTTTACCGCTAGACGGGTTATAATACCCAATATAAAACCATGGGAAACTAACATAGGTTAACCAAAGCTGGATTTAAGAATAACCATATGTCATACCTGTGATATTTGATCACACTGTTGGTTTACCAAGCCAGTGTAATAAGGGTGATAACCCAAAATTTAAGCACTGGTAATTATCATTTATTGCTGGCTTATGAACAAAGCCAGACCGGGTTAATAAACACCGGATATTATATTATCTCATATTGGCGAATTATAGTCAAAAGCCAGGCCCGGTTAATAAACACCGGATATTATCTTATCTCATACTGGCGACTTATAGTCAAAAGCCAGGCCGGATTAATAAACACGGGTAGTTTCATGTATAAACCATAAGGCATCATAGCCCTCATCGGCTTTTGAACCATGTATTACTATGTCATATGAGAAAAAACCTCAAAAAATGTTCAAATCAAACAACAACAAAAATCAAGGCTTTCATAGGGGGTCAGGTCTAAAACTCAAGTGCTTTCAGGGGCCGCACAACCACTGAGTTAAACCTTTTAAACCTTATAAGACGGACCTCAAACAACCAAACATCGTTTTAACTTTGACAAGTTCAGTGTCTGTATAAGATTGACTTGTCAAAAGTACGGCGGGTCGTTCCAGGATTACCTGGGCGGAGTGGCAGACTTAAAAAGGCAGGATAACCCGGGGTTTTAGGTGAATACACCTGGCTTCCAAGTCTGGCTTTTAAGCCTATTACAAGGGTCATAAAAACTCTTGTTCTTTAGAACAAAGAGCCCCCAAGCAATATTTTTGAGTTGTGCTCAAGGGGCACCTATGTTTGAGTTGAGCTTTTGCAACAGACTCTCTTTGGTCCCGTTAACCTGGCTAGCAACCCCCAAGTTTTTTTAATTGGCTTTTAAGCCAGTTTAAAGGGTAATCATAGCTCTGCCCATAAGCTAGAAGCCCCCAAGTAACCAAAGACTCGTTGTTGAAAAAGAAAAAACGATAGAGGCCCTGCTTTAGCAGGGATGCCGGTTTATTATATTGATCATAATATATACATTGTCAAAAATATGTACATCAAAAGAGCCAGTGGCTTAAGTGTAGTAAGGCCGAAGATGAGCAATATTCCACGGTCGGCGGGTCTCTTCCTCCAACGTGCGTGAGTCCTTGTGGTCTCAAACATCGATAAGGTAGTATGACCCGTTGTTCAGATTCTTGCTGACCACAAAAGGTCCTTCCCAAGGTGGGGATAACTTGTGCATATCAGTTTGATCCTGGAAGCTGGAGCACCAGATCGCCTTCTTGGAAAGTTTTGGTTTTAACCAGGCGGCTGTGGTAACGGCGCAGATCTTGCTGGTAAATCGCCGAACGAGCCGCTGCGTTGTCACGCTCCTTTGGGGTTTTATCCCCCTTTCGCCTGGAGTCGAGGAGGTCGCCTTGCGGCGCCTCCTGGACCACCTCCTCCTGGCTGGGCCCCTTCTGGGACCCCACCTTGGCGTCATCTGCAGCGTGAGGAGAGGAAGCAGCCGGAAGTGAGGTGCTATTCACGTCCAACGAATCCAGGGAGCCGCTTGTTGAAGCGTCGAGCTCGTCCTTGGGTGGGCTGCAGGGTTATATTCGGCGTTACGAGATACTGTGCGACAAATGAAACGCCATGAGTTATTTTGGTATCCGGACACTTACGATTTCGCCAGGGGCTTAGCCCTCGGTGGCCACTCCTCTTCGTCGTCGGCGGCGTTGGTGGAGTAGTCCAGAGGAAGGGTCCTTCCCTTTTTGGACCCACCAGCCTCCCCAGTTGGGGCGGCCTTCCTTTTCTTCTCTTCCCCCACTGAGGGAGAGGCCTCTTTTTCCTCCTCCTCGTCTTCGGGGGAGGAGTCCGCCTCGGAGTCATTGGAAGATGAGTCCGACAACACATGGCGCCAGGAACTCCTTCGAGTTCCCGTGGCCTTCTTCTTGGCCTTCTTCTCCGGCACCACGTAAGGCACCGGAACTAGCAGCCCCATTAATTGGGCGTCCGCTGGGTCTTCTGGCAAGGGAGTCGGACAGTTAACCTGCCCAGACATCGTTTGCCAGGCCTGTCAAAGGTAAGGGAGTTTAGATCCCACATAGAGTCAAACTATGAAAAACAAGTGTCCTGTAAAGGGTAAAATAGCTTACCTCGCCGGCTTGACGCTACGAGCTAAATCCGCGATCTTCGGTAGCGGATGCGGGAGCCTCGGCGCCCTTGAACAGCACCTTCCAGGCATCTTCGTACGTAGTGTCGAAGAGCCTGCTCAAGGTTTGGTGTTGCGCCGGATCAAACTCCCACAAACCGAAGGCCCGTTGTTGGCACGGGAGGATCCGGTGGATGAGCATGACCTGGACTACGTTGACGAGCTTGAGCTTCTTGCTCACCAGGTTTTTGACGCAGGATTGGAGTCCGGTCAGCTCTTCCGAATTACCCCACGTTAGGCCCGTCTCTTTCCAAGAGGTGAGCCGTGTAGGGAAGCCAGATCGGAATTCGGGGGTCGCTGCCCATTTAGGGTCACGCGGCTCGGTGATATAGAACCACCTCGATTGCCACCCCTTTATGGTCTCCACGAAGGAGCCCTCGAGCCATAGGACATTGGGCATCTTGCCCACCATGGCACCTCTGCACTCCGCTTGGCGGCCGCCCACTACCTTCGGCTTGACATTGAAGGTCTTCAGCCATAAACCGAAGTGGGGTTGGATGCAGAGGAAGGCCTCGCACACGACGATGAACGCCGAGATGTTGAGGACGAAATTCGGGGCCAGATCATGGAAATCCAGGCCGTAGTAGAACATGAGCCCCCGGACAAATGGATGAAGTGGAAAACCTAGTCCGCGGAGGAAATGGGTGAGGAACACCACCCTCTCATGGGGCCCGGGGGTGCGGATGAGCTGCCCCTTGTCGGGGAGCCGATGCACGATGTCGCTGGACAAGTATCAGGCCTTCCGCAGCCTCTTGATGTGCCCCTCCATGAGGCCATCCACTTGCCTCCCGCTCCGGACATGGCTGGGGAAGGTTGAGGCAAGATGTGCGGACTTGGGCGATGGAGCTCGAGTGCGCGGAAATGGATAAGCAAAGGAGGAAGAAGGCGTAGGTGAAAAGGTGATCCTTATCCCCTTATATGGACAGACGAAGCTATGCATCCCCACCAGCCTGGTAAAACTCGCTTATCTCCCAAGCGCCGTAATCAATGGTGTGGTTGGGTTACCCACGCCCGTATTGATGAGAATCCTGGAATAAGGGGACACGATCTCTGCTTTGACAAGACGTGCCAAGGAAACCACCTCGCTAAACGCGCTGAGGTGGGACAGTAAAAACGATTCGAATAAAGGCTTGGCCGTGGTGTGATGTCACGCCACGAAATACGTCAGCAGATTGAATTTGTGTAAATATTATTCTCTCTATGGTGCTATGCGGAACTTATTTTGCAGAGCCGGACACTATCCTTTTGTTCAAAATCTTCTATGAAGTATTCGGAGGAGGAACCCACCTTGCAATGCCGAAGACAATATGCACGCCGGACTCGTCGTCATTGAAGCCTGGTTCAGGGGTTACTGAGGGAGTCCTAGATTAGGGGGTGTCCTGATGGCCGGACTATAGCCTTTGGCGGACTCCTGGACTATGAAGATACAAGATTGAAGACTTCGTCCCGTGTCCGGATGGGACTTTCCTTGGCGTGGAAGGCAAGCTTGGCAATACGGATATGTAGATCTCCTACCATTGTAACTGACTCTGTGTAACCCTAACCCTCTTCGGTGCCTATATAAACCGGAGGGTTTTAGTCCGTAGGACAGAACAACAATCATACCATAGGCTAGCTTCTAGGGTTTAGCCTCTCTAACCTCGTGGTAGATCTACTCTTGTACTACCCATATCATCAATATCAATCAAGAAGGAGTAGGGTTTTACCTCCATCGAGAGGGCCCGAACCTGGGTAAAAACACCGTGTCCCTTGTCTCATGTTACCATCCGCCTAGACGCACAGTTCGGGACCCCCTACCCGAGATCCGCCGGTTTTGACACCGACAGAGACCTTGGGAGAGAGGTGGACGACAAATGGACGTCAAAGGGCTCTCCTCCCTATAAGCACGCGCAGGGGTCTGATCGCACGCCTCTCGTACTCAAATAGCTACCCTACACGGCGCCTCCTAGCTAATAAAAAATGGGGACGCGTGGCGGCACGTAAATGGTACTAGTAAGTAGAACGCCCACGGTTTTGATAATACTTGTGTTTCCAATTGTAACGTGACAGCACTTGTTCCAAAATAACTTTGTTGATTGTTAATGTGTGCGCCTTCACAAATCGGACTGCAAATTTACCACAGCATGTTGGTGCCATGTCATTGCTCCAAGCCAAGTTTCATTATTTTCATGCGTGTTTTGGATTTACAGGAATTAAAAAACTAAGTCTCTCAATGTTTCCAACCCAGCCACGACGCCCAGAATTTTGAATTTCATTCCCATTTCTTGCATGGAACCTAGAAATTTACCCGAGGACACACATGTGATTTTTCAACCAACTTTGGTGCACTGGAACATGTGCTTGTATTTCAAATTTGAATTATGCACACAAAGGTGACACGTTCCCTCCCAGAACCACGAGCCTTCTTGAGAGAAGCTCCAATTTGCAAGAAGCTTATACCAAAATTTGTTCCTATTCGGCCAATTTTTTTTACCACGGCATGGTACTACCATGACATGACACCATGCCAAGTTTCTTGATTTTAAAACCAAGTTTCTCAATGTTCTTGACCGAGCCACGATGCCCAGATGTTTGAATCTTATTCTCATTTTTTGCATGGGAGTAGAAATTCACCCGAGGACACAAATGTGATTTTCAACCAACTTTGGTGCACGGGAGCACGTGCTTGTAGTTCAAATTTGAATTATGCACATTAAATGACCAAAAACTCAATTAATTTATAAATAAGGCCAAACGAAGCCGGAATAATTCCAAAATTTAACAGGGCACTCATGTAGTTCTATGTTGCCTTTGTAAATAAACTCAAGGGGGACAACGTATATCGTTTCGCACTCAAAGGTGACACGTTCCCTCTCAGAATCACGAGCCTTCTTGAGAGAAGCTTCGGTTTGCAAGAAGCTTATACCAAAATATGTTCCTATTCGGCCATTTTTTTACCACAACATGGTAGTACTGTGACATGACATCCATGCCAAGTTTCATGATTTTCAGACGTGTTTTGGATTTACAAGAATTTTAAAACCAAGTTTCTCCAATGTTCTCGGTCGAGCCACGATGCCCAGTTGTTTTAATTTTATTCTCATTTCTTGCATGGGACCTAGAAATTCACCCGAGGACACAAATGTGATTTTTCAACCAACTTTGGTGCATGAGAGCATGTGCTTGTAGTTCAAATTTGACTTATGCACATTAAATGACCCGAAACTCAATTAATGTATAAAAAACGACAAACGAACCGGGAATAATTCCAAAATTTAACATGGCACTAATGTAGTTCTATGTTACCTTTGTTAAGAAACTCAAGGGCGGGGGGGGTGGCACGTTCCCTCTTAGAACCACGAGCTTCCAAATCGGCCCAATTTTTTACCACAACATGTTAGTGCCATGACATGACACCATGCCAAGTTTCATTATTTCCAGCTAAGTTTTGGATTTACATGAAATTAAAATCTAAGTTTCTCGATGTTCTCGGCAGAGTCATGACGCCCAGATGTTTGAATTTCATTCTCATTTCTTCCATGGGACCTAGAAATTCAACCAAGGACACACATGTGATTTTTCAACCCACTTTGGTGCACCGGAGCATGTGCATGCATTTCATATTTAGATTCTGCACATTAAAAGTCCAGAAACTCAATTAATGTATAAAAAGGCCAAATGAACCCGAAATAATTCCAAAATTTAACAGGGCACTCATATAGTTCTATGTTGCCTCTGTAAATAAAATCAGGGGGAGGCAGTGTATATCGTTTCGCACACAAAGGTGACACGTTCCCTCTCGGAACCACGAGGCTTGTTGAGAGAATCTCCGGTTTTGCAAGAGGCTTATACCAAAACTTGTCCCAATTCAGCCAAAAATTATACGTATGAAAACAGGGTTTAGATTATCCCGAACATCTCGCTACCTAGACCAATAATGTACTATGATTAGAATTCAACATAAAATGGATACAGATATTTGAATTGGAGAGCATATGGTACATGTAGTTCATAGTGAAATATGATTACTGCTATATGCATGTCTTTTTGTTATCAAGATAATATTTAAATTATTGTATAGCTTGACAACAATCGTATTCAAATAAGGAAAATTGATTCAAATTTAGTCCATATGGTAGACGACAATATATATGTTCACATGGTGGAGTAAAATGTTCATATATGATGGAAGATCAAAATGTATGACTACATCAATTATAAACTGCAAGGTCACCTAATGATATATTTGAATTCAACATAACGTGGATTCAAAAATTGAAATTCGAGATCATGGCATCTGTAATCATATAAAAAGGGACATTACTTTTTCTTTGGTGGGAATTGATTTGTTTTTTGTTGTTGTTGAGGGAAGTGCGAATCGATTTGGTACTGTGCAGGGTAATCATGTTCTCCCGATTTTTTTTACATTTTTCTTGTAGTTTTTCAATGGCATCTATAGCAATATAGTAAAAGGGGACATGACTCTCTTGTGTCTTGTATGATTTTTTTTACACGTTAAGTTTGTTCTGCCGAACAAGGAATCCGCACCTTGTTATCCCGAAATTTTCAAGCTCGAGTATCTTTTATCTCACCTGCTTTGAAACTCCCGCTTCTTCAACCCGCGCCGCGCCTTGTTATCTTGAAATTTGGACGCGCGTGAGAACTCCCTCCTCATCCGAAATCGCTCCCGCAGCCCAGACATGCGAAATCCCCCTTCCACCCCTCGGCCGGAAATGAAGCTCCACGTCGCGGTGTCAAAACCGGTGGGGGTACACTAGTAACTTACCCTACATTTCGGACAAGCACGTCCCTAAGCTTGGCTCCCCCCTCCCCCTTCGCCCCCCCTCCCATTCGTACACCGAGGCCGCCAAAACCCGCGAAACCCCACGCTCCTCTGTCGGCCTCCCGACCGCCGCCCAGCCGGAGACTCTTCCCCGACTACGTCGTCCACCGCAACTGCTCGCCGTCCCTCATCCACCGCACTAGATGAGGATCCATTGTCGATCTCGTTGTCCCGCCGGATTAGCCGCCCCGTCCTCCACCTCCAAGGAGCTGCCCTGACGTTCACCTCGTCTATCGGGCCACCTCAATCCCCACAGCGCCGTCTTGACCTGCCCCACCGGAACCGCAGCACCCTCACCAATTCCTCCAATGAAGCCGAGGCCAACTCAGCGCCACCAAGGAGGTTCTACACTCACCGCTGCATTTTATCTTTTATTCGATCTCACGGGGCTGTCGGTGCTCGATACCGAGCAGACATGGCGTCTCCATCGACGGCGCCGTCATCGGCCACATCATCCACGGCGTCTCTCCCCCATGTCATTGCTTCCTCGGCGGCGACTTCCACAACGGCACTAGCTGCAGCTGCTCCGGCTCTCGCTCGCGTTGTGGCTCTGTTCTTGCTGTCGGTCGCGCTGTTGCACTGCTCCTGCTTTCGTTCGTGCCGCTGCTCTGCTCTTGCTCTCGCTTGCGCTGCTACTGCTGCTGCACGACCTCTGGCAGCTATAGGAGTTGTTGCTTTAGCACTCGCTCGCGGTGCTACTGCACGACTTGCTCTCTGCTAGTGTGTTCCCTGCTCGAGCATCTGCTGATTTAGATCACTGCTTCTCTGCTACTAGTGCTCGAACGCCCTAAACATCTATTGCAATGCTCTGTTACTAGTTCAATAAGT
Organism: Triticum timopheevii; assembly: GCA_963921465.1. NCBI lineage: Eukaryota > Viridiplantae > Streptophyta > Magnoliopsida > Poales > Poaceae > Triticum > Triticum timopheevii. The sequence continues at coordinate 188,745,612 of OY997266.1, read as the reverse complement.
TTTGATAGTAAAATTCAGTTTTGACTGTGAAGTTCATTTCTTCAGTTAAGTTCAGAGTGAACAGTACTTACAGCATCTGTCGGAGCGGCCGTGGCGCGGCTGATGCGTTTTACATCTAGCACTTTTTGGTGATGTATTTTACATCATCTATTGCAGATGATATTAGGGTCCCACTTCAGATTAAAGTTGTATGTCTTGTCATGCTTCAGCCTCGTTGCCGTACACCTTAGCGGAGCTACTCCAACAACAGAACCGTCCATCACAGCGGAGCAGTACACTCGGCGCCGTTTCCAGAGGCCTCGGATCTTCTTCCCCGCCTCCGACATTCACACCAGCATCATCACCATCCTCCACGTCCATCCCAATGATGCTGAGGTCCACAAGGCTATGCCAAAGAGGTTGTACACTCGTCGCATCACTTTGTTTCTCCATTCCTCTGTTCTTCCAATTCATGTGAGCCAAACACCCAGGTTGACTGAAATCCTATGTTTCCAAATGCTCTATTTTGCACGTGCATTCCTATCCTATTCCTGTGTTTTTCCTGTCCCTGCGTTTATAGAATCCTCCAATTCTAAGGAGCCCTTACAGATTTACTTCATTTTCAGATTGACGTCAAAGAAAACTCTGTGTGTTATGTCCTGCTCCTATCGTGCCGTCATCCACCCCACCTGAGGTGCACCATCGACAGAAGCGTTCACTGCAGCAGAGATCCCCCCTGCAGACTTTCTTTGGCCGCCTCAGATCATCTTCCCCGTTGCCGGCAGCCACGCCAACTACATTACCATCATCGACTGAGAAGATGAACCTGAGGACTAGACAGTTCCGGAAGAGATCTCGCAGTCTTTCGTGTTTGCTTCCGTTATACATCGGTTATTATTACCTGCTACTTTATCGTTCAATCTTGAGTTTTGAATTGCCCATGGGTCTCATATCAAGCCAGCAACGAATAGTATCTGTCTACTATCTGGTTCATCTGGGGTATTCTATGTGGTTCATGTTGGGTGGGCAACAAACAATAGATGATCCATTGTCTATCTTTTTAAACTGAAGCTATAATCTACCTACTATCATTAGTTTTGGATCCATCCATTCGTTTGCTACCATCAGTCTTGATTTTCGCATGCACCCCTTAGGCCTTACAAAATCTAACTATTTTTTTATTATGCATGTCAGATATTGTACACAATCGTACTGAACATGTAGAGAAAAAGAGAAGACCATTGCGTGCGAATATAATGTCATGCAGACGCTGCTCCATGGTGGGCGAAGTGCCCCCCCCCCCCCTCTCCTGCATTTCCAGATTGTATTCCAGAGGAAGATAACTATTCAGATGGAGATTCAGAAGGAGCCAACCATGCCTATTTACCACCTGAGGTGTTTGCTCTAACCTGGCATGCTGATGTTGGTCATATCATGCATATGGCGCCTTGAATTGCTTACATTATACATCTTATATGTCAACAGCTTAGTTTAGATTTGCTTTGTGTGAATGCCACCTGTTTGGTTTCTATATCATACTCCCACCATTCCTAAATATTTGTCTTTTTAGAGATTTCAACAAGTGACTACATACGGAACAAAATGAGTGAATATACACTCTAAAATATGTCTATATACATCCGTATGTGGTAGTCCATTTGAAATCTCTAAAAAGACAAATATTTAGGAACGGAGGGAGTATATGGGAATTATGCAATGCCATCTTCTTTAGCCAGGCATCATATACGTGAATCATGCAATGCCATCCTATTTAGCCAGTCATCGTATATGTGAATTGTAGCGTGCCATATTTTTTTCCATAATGTATTCCATTTGTCAACAATGTTTATACATTCATCTACTATTCTTGTGCATCAGCCATTTGAGTCGGTCATGGGAAAATCTGGAGTGAAAACAAGGTCTTCTGAGCAGTCAGTGCTGGTTACAGATTTCTTGCTGGTTACAGATAGCTCCTCAGAGGAGGATTCAGAGAGAGATGACCAGTCGTATTCCCCCCCCCCCCCCCCCGAGGTGCATGCTCTAACTTGGCTGGGTTATATTGCTCATATCATGCATATGGTGTCTTGCATTGCCTTGCCAGACATGCTTTGTGTGAATGCCTCCTGTTTGCTTTCTATATCAGATATGTGAATTATGCAATGCCATGTTTTTCAGCCAGTTATCATATATGTGAATTATGCACCGCCATGGAGCCAGGCATCATATATGTGAATTATCTCATGCCATCTTTTTTTCATTACATATTCCATTTGTCGACAATCTGTGTATATTGAACTACTCTTCATGTGTATCAGCCATTTGAGCCGGTTATGGAAAAATCTGGAGTGAAAACAAGGTCTTCAGAGCAGGCAATGGTACCTGTTGAAGCATATATCTCGATGGTTACAGGGAGCTCCTCAGAGGAGGATTCAGAGATAGATGACCAGTCCTATATCCCACCTGAGGTGTATGCTCTAAGTTGCAATGTTTATATTTCTCATATGATGCATATGGTGTCTTGCATTGCTTAGTTTAGACATCATATGCACAATATTGAATTCTATCTGCTTAGTTTAGAGATCATACATGCGAGTGCCAGCTGCTTAGTATATGAATCAATTATGTCAATTATATCATGCCATCCTGTATACTTAGACAACATGTATGTGAATTATTTCATCCCAACCTATTTTAGAAAGACATCATATAGTTTTGTCATGTCATTTTGTTTAGGTACTAATCATATGTTGAATTATGCCAGTATATCCTGTTAAGTTATTCATCATATATCTGAAACTGTGTCATGCTATCCTGTTTAGTTAGGCATCATATATGTGAAATTGTGTCATGATGTCCTGTTTGGTTAGACAACATATATGTGAATTACCACATATGTCTATCATACAATGTCTGTACGTTCAATTTCTTTTCTTGTTTATCAACCATTTGAATTGGAGGGGGTGATGGCAGTATCTAAGGGAGCAAAAACCCGTTCTTCACAAAAGACAGTGCTACCCGTCGATGCAGATAGAACCATGGTTGTACTGGCCCACAAACTAGCCCCACCACACATAATCGAGACTCTTCCAGATTGCACACTTACACCGTTGGGTAGAGAACCAGCTACAACCCATCTAACTGCAACCCCAGCAGATAGTAACCCACTAATAGTTGACAAAGCACCATGTCCACCACAGAGTACCCCCACACGAGCAGTTTGTAAAGCTACTGCAGTGCCCAAAGCACGAAGACCACCACAGCTAACCCAAACTCCACGTTTAAAGCAGAAGAGCAACTGTTCTCAGGTCAGATTCCGTAGCTATGGTCCATACTCCTTTGCTGTTGCATCACTGTATTTACTCATACCAAGTACTTTCGAATTTGAAGGATCCAATTGAAACTCCAATGGTGCAACAGGTATGTTCTAAACCTATTTCTTTAACTGGATTGTTGTTCTAACTTCTTGCTCTATGTTGATTTCAGTTTAAGTTGTATAAATAGTTATGTTCTCATGTGATGCACATTACAAGTGCTGCCAATGCTATGTAGTTTCTCACACTTATATTCTGTCTATGTTGCTGTGTCTTAAAAATATATGAGTTGAACTGTGTCTCTATCTTGATTAGGGAACATAAACTAGAATGATATGGACAATACAGTGACCATAGTACATAGATATATGTTTGTTTCATGCTGTTATCCTATCCACCTTACTACTGAACTGGTTTACCAAAATGAGTTTGGTATACTACAAGCTAAACCTGTGATGTGTCTGCTTGTTTCTCTTGTAGTATGCAAACAGAATATTGGAGAAGAGCACCCCACTATGCAATGGTAGAGAAAGTAATGCAGATAAGGTTCAAGATAGTGAGACAACCCTGTTGGTCTCCAAGAGAAGTGATAAAAACAATCTTGTAGATAGTGAGAAACCCCCACAGTCCTGTGTTGATGTAGTGTTTGAGTTACTGGCCAGTACCGCTGGCACAAGCTCTTCGAACTCACTGCCTGAATCACTTTGGCTTCTTCAGTCTCAGCTACAAGCTGAAAGGCATCAGTCAGCTATGCTGCGGGAAGAAGCCAAAGGACTGAGGAAGTCCCTGCAGAATTCAGATGCGTACTTTCTTGTGCAACAACAAGCGCTGGAGGATTTAAGCGCCAAACAAGAGAAAGTTAATAAGCTTGCTAAGCATCTTGCCAGCATTATGGGTACCCAGGATATTGTTTCTTGAACTCTTCTGAAGTGGTTTCAGTTCTGGACTTGTTTTGCTGCGGCATTTATATGCTGCTGTGTTCCCTATATTTGCACTGGTGGTGAACTTTGATGCCCAGTGGATGTAATATGTGTAATAGACGTGATAGCCTAGCATAAGTTGCTTGCTTATTTATTTCCTTGTTGTCTTGTTTATTTGTTTGCTTTTAGTCAGTGCAGTTCTTTTTCCACGGTTTGCTAGTGGCTGCAATAACCTATTTTTTAAAACTAGGCCACAATAACCATGGGCTAATATTTATTGTAGTGACACTGGGCCTCCTACAGGCCGTAGAAACAGTGGGCCTTTTACGGGCCGTAGAAACAGTGGGCCTTCTGCGGGCCATAGAAACAATGGGCCTTCTACGGGCTGTATCATCAATGGGCCTTATACGGGCCGTATGATCGATTGGCCAAACATGGGCCAATAACAGGCCGCATTATGGCCATAAACGGGCTAGAGTTGGAATCGTCCGTTCATGGGCCGACCATAATGGGCCATCGTTAATAGGCTGTATTTGATGACGCTATGAAAATGGCCCAATGTATTAACGGACCACAAACGGGCCAACTGTAACCACGGGCTGAATTTGGCCCACAAGTAGAAAATAGTAGTAACGGGCCGTAAGTAAACGAATGCTCGAAATGAGCCCAAGAATAAATGGACTCTGAGAAGGCCGAAAGATAACATGGGCTGGAAACGGCCCAACTGAATAACGGGCCCTTAATGGGTATAAACTGATACACTGTTCATTACGGGCCAGTTTCACCACGGGCCGTTAATGGGTCTAAAGTGATACACTATTCATTGTGGGCCAATTTCACCACGGGTCGTTAATAGGCCAAGAGTTACATAAGGCCTCATATGGGCCGAAAGATGTCATGGGCCATACATGGGCCAGAAGTGAAAACGGGCTGGAATCATATTGGATGGCCCAAATGACGCTATTGGGCCCAATTCGGGTAGGGCGTAACGTGCCTTGGGTTAGGGGGCTGTAAATGGGCTATATGTGAATAGGTCGTTAAAAGGCTTTCCTTGGGCCAGCCCGTCACCTTTTGACCAAGTCAAACGGGCCGGCCTTTTCACAGGAATGGGCCTCTGTTGGGCCGTGCCACGTGTCGACATATCATAGGCGCCTTCTGTCCAATGAGTGGATGACATCTGTCCCAACAATGAGCCGACACGTGTTTCCTCGAGCCAATGACGATTTTACACGTGGAAAATCCCAATTGGTCGGGGTTGTTAATGGGTTATCGGATCCAAAACCCGACCCGATAGCTTAACGGCGTTCCGTTACGGTGGATGCCACGTGTCGGTCACCCTTGACGAAAGCACTTCTATGACGCGCGATTTATCGTCATGGAAGTGGACACTTCCGTGATGATAATTTTGGTAATGTCATGGAACACTTCTACGACAGCACACGTATGACTATCTTGATTCTGTCATAAATTTGTCATGGATGTACATGCATGACAAAAAACGCGACCTACTGTGACAAACACGTATCATCATGGAAGTGTATTTTTTTGTAGTGTGCATGGGACCTAAGCATGCACCCAAGGACAAATATTTGATTTTTCAACCAATTTATATGCGCTGGAGCATGTGCATGTATTTCAAATTTGAATTATGCACATAAATGCATTGAAAACTCAGTTAATGCATAAAAATGTCCAAACGAACCCCAAAAAAACACAAAAATTGACACAACACTCCTGTTGCTCTATGTTGACACGAGAAAAAATTCAAAGCAATAAGAGGCAATGAATATCGTTTCGTCCCCAAAGGTGGGACATTCCCTACCAAAACCATCATGCTTGTTGTGAGAAGCTCTGGTTTGTGAAAAGCATATACCCAAACCTGCCCCAAATGGGACAAAAAATTTACCACGACATGTTGATGCCGCTCCATGATAGCATGCCAAGTTTCATGAATTTCACATGAATTTTGGATTTACTAGAATTTAAAAACTAGGTATCTCAATGTTTGCGGCCAAGTGACGGTGGCAGGGTGTTTGACATTCATTCCCATTTCTTGCATGGGACCTAAGCATGCACCCAAGGACAAAGATTTGATTTTTCAACAAATTTATATGCACTGGAGCCTGTGCATGTAGTCCAAATTTTAATTATGCACATAAATGCATTGAAAACTCAGTTAATGCATAATAATGTCCAAACGAACCCCGAAAAATCACAAAAATTGACACAACACTCATGTTGTTCTATATTGACACGCGAAAATTTTTGAAAGCAATAAGAGGCAATTGATATCGTTTCATCCCCAAAGGTGGGACGTTCTCTACAGAAACCATCATGCGTGTTGTAAGAAGCTCTAGTTTGTGAGAAGCATATACCCAAACCTGCCCCAAATGGGACAAAAAATTTACCACGGCATGTTGATGCCGCTCCATGATAGCATGCCAAGTTTCATGAATTTCAGATGGATTTTCGATTTACTAGATTTCAAAACCAGGTATCTCAATGTTAGCGGACGAGTGAAGGTGGCAGGGTGTTTGACATTCATTCATATTTCTTGCATGGGACGTAAGCATGCACCCAAGGACAAAGATTTGATTTTCAACCAATTTACATGCACTGGAGCATGTGCATGTAGTTCAAATTTGAATTATGCACATAAATGCATTGAAAACCCAGTTGATGCACAAAAATGTCCAAACGAACCCCGAAAAATCAGAAAAATTGAGACAACACTCCTGTTGTTCTATGTTGACACGAGAAAATTTTTGAAAGCAGTAAGAGGCAATGGATATTGTTTCATCCCCAAAGGTGGGACGTTCCCTACCTAAACCATCATGCTTGTTGTGAGAAGCTCTGGTTTGTGAGAAGCTTATACCCAAACCTACCCCAAATGGGACAAAAATTTACCACGGCATGTTGATGCCGCTCCATGATAGCTTGCCAAGTTTCATGAATTTTGGACGAGTTTTGGATTTACTAGAATTTGAAAACCAGGTATCTCAATGCTTGCGGCTGTCGGATATCGGGTTCTGACAAAACCCTTAAGGTTCGAACTCTGGGGTGCACACGAAGATCTTCTTCCTACCGAAACGCACCCAAGACGTCGCTGCGATTCTAAGCTAGCACGATGACCAACACAAGAGAAACAAGATTTATACAGGTTCGGGCCACCGTTGTGGTGTTATACCCTACTCCTGTGTGTGGTGTGGTGGATTGCCTCTTGGGCTGATGATGAACAGTACAAGGGAAGAACAGCCTCGCGATAGGTGTTCTTGTGGTGGTGTGCGTGGAGAGGAATTGATCCGTCTCTGTTGGCTCTAGGTCAGGTTCTAGATCTGGTTCTCCCCCTCCTACTGTGGTGGCTATCTCTATTTATAGAGGCCCTGGTCCTCTTGCCAAATATTGAGCGGGAAGGGAGCCAACAACGGCCATTTTGAAAGGGATAGCTAGTACAAGCTATCCTAACTAAAGGTGATCTTCAACTGCCAAACGCACTGATGATGATGTTGTCTTGGGCTCCACGGTGACCTCCATCCTGCCGCTCTGTTGGCCTTGGTCTCGTTGCACCGATATGGAAACCTTTGCTTGATGCCTCGGTACTCCGCGCCTGCGCTTGCCCCCTTTGCACCAAAGAGAAAATGAGGACACTGTGCAGGTTGGGGCCCGCCTGGTCTTGATCGTCATGGCTTGTGTCATGGGCACCTCACAAGGTACCCCTTGCCTTGATCTCTCCGCCTCCTCGCGAGCCTACCTGATGAGGCGGCCCCTGAGGAGGCCTTGCGTCGTCCACCCCGCGAGGCTTGGCCCCTTGCGAGGGTCTTGAACTTGGGTTGATGAAGATGGGCCGTATTGGGCCACTGCTAAGCCATGCTGCAGGCCGCAGGCAGGCAAGTCTGGGGACCCCAATTCCCAGAACACCGATAGTAGCCCCCGGGCCCAAGGCACGCTCGGACTTGGCTTAGCAGCGAAGCCAAAGGGCAAGTGCAGAGCGCTGCGGGCCCCAACAGCCTGCAGCCTTGGTCGTCGTGTGGCGGTTGATTGGACGTGGGCGTCTCCACTTCCCCATACTGCCTTGGCAACCGCTCGATTTGATGAGTCCCTGCTGCATGCAGAAAGAGTCATCATTACCTGTGATCATGGAGGCCTGCAGTTGGCATCCCTTGGGCTATAAATGGGGAGGGGCGGAAGCCCCCGTTGTCATTGCTTCTTGCTCTGCTCGCTTCTTCTTCTTCCTCACTCTGATTGCTTGCAGTGTCCCATGGTGCCCGTGAAGAGGTTCTCGGCCGCAGAAAAGGGGAAGGCTCACCAGGAAGGTCCTGGATCTCCTCCGCACAAGCGCGGTTGTGGTCGTCCCCGTAAGCATCCCGCGACTCCCGCCGTGGCTCCTCGTGGTCGCGGTGGTGGCCCTTCACTCGTCGGTGGCCGCCCATATCGGGGCAGCCCAGTCGGTGGAGGAAGGCGTGTCGTGGCTGTGCGGCCTTCCCGACCGCGCTTCCATTCGACGGAGGTGTTGCCGGAGTTTGTTATGTGGTCGGACAACCCGGCCGGCAACTGGCTCCAGCTCCCTCGCTTCTTCGCCGTCGAACTGCTGGCCGTTGGCCTTGGCAGGATCTGGCTGCAGGCGGACGGCTACTGCAGTAGGGCCTCCTGGGTCGCGGTGGCCCTGGCCCGGGGCTGGCAGACGTTTGCCCGCGCGCGTGGCCTGGGCCGGCGGTGCACCCTCCACTTCAAGTACGACAGCGACGCGACCCTCTATGTGAGGGTGTTCAGAGAAGATGGCCGTCACGCAGGGTGCTGCCCTGAAGAAGACGACGGCGATGAGGTGCTTGGCCTTGGCGACGGCCACGATGAGGGCGAAGCGGACCCGCCCCTGGCAGTGTCCGCAGCTCGCCGAGCTTCAGTGGCTCCTCCTCCGGCGACAGCTCCTCCAGCGGTGGCCACGATCAGCCACCATGTCGCCGCGCCCGCTTTGAGGGCGGAAGCGGGTTGTCCCGTCACCGCGCCCCAGTGAAGCGTGAGGTGGAGTCTGATTGAGCTCGGGAGGACGGTGCGGATCCCTCCTCGCGAGCTGTCGCAGGGCGCGTGCCATTTTTATTTTGTTTTTCTCCTTTTCCTGCATTGAGAGAGAGAAGTATGGGGCCCTGTGGGGGCATGCAACAGACTATGGTTCCTAATTATCATGCTATTTTTATCGTCCCTGTGCTGTGTTATGGTGTTGTGGTCATGTGCTTGCGCGTAGGAACAACTTAGCTCGGGATGTTTGTCATAGTTTTCGCCTCGCGAGGTACCTTGTCGAGCCCTCGCCGGGCATCTTAAGGTCTGCAAAGATCAGTTAGGAGAATAGTTTCCTAACCTTGGTCAAGAGGGTTGCCAGCTTAGGCCCTGCGCTTTGTGTCGCGATGCCCGTGGGGCACGGACCAGGAGGGGTGCTCCCGCTGCGAACTTGAACGAGGGAGCCTCGCGAAAACCAGGTGAGAAAGGGCTCGCGAGGGCGCCCGCGTAGCCCCCTCGCGAGGCTTGCGCGAGAGAGAGTGAGCCAGACAAAAGCCGGAAACAGAGAACAAGGGCAGAGGACGGCAAACAACACTAAAAGAAACTCCAATAAAGGTTCAAACAGGGGAGAACAAGCCAACTGCAGAAAGCAAATGAAAAGTCGCGTCCGGCACCTAGTCTAGCCTTTGATGTCTTCTCACCAGCGCGGAGCTAAGTGCTGCCACTGGGCGTGGGCGGGAGCCCCTGAGGCCCAAGGGCGGCACTCCGGACACTCCGGGGCGTGTACAGCCCCAACTCATTATTACGTGAGAGTGTCACGGGCGGCAAGCTTCACAGGAACCGGGCCTTTCTTGGGGCGGCGAGCTTCACAGGCACCGGGCCTTCTTCGGCCTTTCTTCATAGGCACCGATCCCTTCTTAGGGTGGCGAGCTTCACAGGCACCGGGCCTTCTTCACGGGCACTGGGCCTTTCTTCACAGGCACCGGGCCTTTCTTCAAGGGTAGAATTTCCGGAGGTGCTAAATGTTCCAAGGGTTTGGGATGGGCACCCCCTCCAAAGTCTCCAGGCGTGCGGCGTCGGGCCTAGAAACATGAACAGAACGGGCCCTCCCACATGGGCGAGAGCTTGTGCAGCCCTTCCCTGGAGAGCACCCGCCTGAGCACGAGGTCACCTACCTCAAGAGTCCTGGGGCGGATGTTGCGGCCATGATACCGCCGCAGCGCCTGCTGGTATCTTGCTGCTCGTAGTGCGGCTTCCCGACGGTGTTCCTTCCCTAGTGCGAGGTCCATCCCCCGCATGGCGTCCTATTGCGCTTCATCGAATGCTAGGACCCGCGCGGAGCGACGGCTGATCTCGTGAGGGAGGACCGCCTCTGCTCCATAGACGAGGAAGAACGGGGTCTCGCCGGTCGACTTGGTGACGGTAGTGTGGATGGACCACAGCACGGACTGGAGCTCGTCTTACCAGCCCTTCCGCTGGCCTCCAGCTTCTTCTTGAAGGTCCTGGTTTTGAGGCCTTTCAGGACCTCTGCATTGGCGCGCTCGGCCTAGCCGTTACTCCGGGGGTGTGCCACCGAAGCGTAGCATATCTGCGTTACAAGGTTAGCACAATATGTTTTGAAGAGATTGCTCGTGAACTGTGAACCATTATCGGTGATGATGCGATTAGGGACCTCGGATTGGCCCACGAGGCCCTTGATGAACTTGACTGCAGAGCCAGCTGGGATAATGCGGACGGCTTCCACCTCCGCCCACTTGGTGAACTTGTCGATGGAGACATAGAGGTAGCGGTAGCCCCCAGGCGCTCGAGGGAACGGGCCCAAGATATCCAGCCCCCAGAACGCAAACGGACATGAGAGTGGGATGGTCTGCACGACCTGAGCTGGCTGATGGATCTGCTTGGCGTGGAATTGGCAGGCTTCGCAAGCCTTCACCAGCTCGATTGCATCGTAGAGTGCCGTAGGCCAGTAGAACCCGCTGCGAAATGCCTTGCCGACGAGAGTCCGTGATGACGAGTGGTGTCCACAATCTCCACCGTGTATGTCGGCCAGCAACTCCTTCCCCTATTCCCTGGAGATGCAATGCAGGGAAACATCATTGGCCGCTTCTAGTAGAGCTCTCCGTCTTGCATGCAGTAGGCCGTGGCCTATCGGGCCACACGTTCCGCGTCCTCCTCCTTCTCTGGTAGAGTCCCTTGCATCAGGTAGTCCTTGAATTCCATGGTCCAGCATCCCTCTTGAGGCTCCGGCGCCAGGAGCAAGCGCGCTCCCGAGATTTCACCACAATGTCGTCGATGTAAACCTCAGCGTTTTTCCCGAGCTGCCGGCCTAAGGCGATGTGCATCAGCCGCTGGAAGGTTGCCCCCATATTGTGCAACCCGAATGGCATGCAGGTGTAGTAGTATACCCCACATGGGGCCAGGAAGGCCGTCTTCTCCACATCTTCTACCGCCATCTTGATCTGGTAGTAGCCCGAAAATGCATCCAGGAAGCACAGCAGGTCGCACTCGGCGGTGGAGTCGACAATTTGGTCGATGCGAGGGGGTGGGAATGGATCTTGAGGGTAGGCCTTGTTGAGGTTGGTGAAGTCGACGCACATGCGCTCCTTTCCTCCCTTTTTCGGCACGACAATAGGGTTTGCCAGCCATTCGGGGTAGCGACTCTCGCGAATAACACCCGCTGCTTCTAGCTTGCGGGTTTCTTGGACGATGAAGGCCTGCTTCTCAGTGGACTGCCGCCTCGCTTTCTGCTTCACGGGGCGTACATTGGGGCACACATTCAGGTTTTACTCAATCACCTGCCTCGGAACCCCTACTAACTGCTTGGGTTCCCATGCGAACACTTCCTTGTTTGAGCGCAGGAATTTCACCAGCGCCTCCTCTTGGTCGGGGTCGAGATTGGCACCTATGGTGAAGGTGGCGCCGGAGGAACCGTCCTCCTCGACTGGTACCTGCTTGGTCTCTACCTTGTCCTGGGTGAACAGCTGCTTCTTCTTTGTTGGTACAGCCCCCTTGGCCATGGAGGTGTCCGCGTCGGCAGGCTGTGCTGCCGCGGCTGTCTTGAGGGCGAGCGTGAGCGCCGGCAGAGCATCCTTGGTATCCCCGGCTACGGTGAGGACGCCGCTGCTCCTGGGCATCTTCATGAGGTTGTAGGCCGGATGGGTCGCTGCCATGAACTGGGCCAAGGCGGGGTAGCTGAGGATGGAGTTGTACGGGAGGCTGATGTGGGTGATGTCGAAGTTGACCAGCTCCGTGCGAAAGTTATCGTGGGTGCCGAAGGTCACCGGAAGGCGGATCTGCCCCAGGGAGCCGGAGGAACTGCCTCCGACGCCCGTGAAGGGCTTGCTGTGTTGGAGTCGTTCCATCCGCACATGGAGGAGGCTGAAGGCCTCCACCGAGAGCATGTTGAGGCCGGCACCCCCGTCCATGAGGGTCCTGGTGATGGCCACCTGGCAGATGGTGGGATTGCAAAGCATTGGGAGCGCACCCGAGCAGGCGGGATTGATGGGGTGATCGTTTGAGTTGAAGGTCGGGTCGGCCTTCGGTGCCGCCCAACCCGGGGGAGCTCCCTGCCGCGCGATGGCCGCGCCGATCTGGCGGACGAATGACTTGACGTGGCGGCCCGAGGGTGGTGCTTGCGAGCTGCCCAGGAGAGTTGCGATGACCAGGGGTGCCGGCGCAGCGTTGTGGGTGAGGAAGAGGTTGCGTAGCTCCTCCCAGGAGGCCACAGAAGACGTTGGCAGGTGGAGCAGCCAAACACGCGGGACGCCGGTGAGGGCCATGGGGAACCAGTTGGCCATGACCCTGTCGTCTCCTCCGGCCTTGAGGACGGCCTCCTCGTATGCCAGCAGGAAAGCCAACGGATCCGTCGCACCATTGTAGCGCGGCGGAATCTCTAGCTTGGACCTGTGCAGCCACTGCACATGTTGGAAGGCGGGGGCCAAGGCCCGGAGCCCCCTGGTCCTAGCGCTAGCGTCGGCCGCCGGAGTCGGTGGCGCGTAGTCCGCCATGAGGGCGAAGCGCGGTGTTGGTCGGGAGCGGGTCGACAGAAGGGAGAGCTCCGGCGCACCCCTACCTGGCGCGCCAAATGTCAGATATCGGGTTCCGGTAAAACCCTTAAGGTTCGAACTCTGGGGTGCACACGAAGATCTTCTCCCTACCGAAACGCGCCCAAGACCTCGCCGCGATTCTAAGCTAGCACGATGAACAACACAAGAGACACAAGATTTATACAGGTTCGGGCCACCGTTGTGGTGTAATACCCTACTCCTGTGTGTGGTGTGGTGGATTGCCTCTTGGGCTGATAATGAATAGTACAAGGGAAGAACACTCGCGAGGGGTGTTCTTGTGGTGGTGTGCGTGGAGAGGAATTGATCCGTCTATGTTGGCTCTAGGTCAGGTTCTAGATCAGGTTCTCCCCCTTCCTACTGTGGTGGCTATCTCTATTTATAGAGGCCCTGGTCCTCTTCCCAAACATTGAGTGGGAAGGGAGCCAACAACGGCCATTTTGAAAGGGGACAGCTAGTACAAGCTATCCTGACTAAAGGTGGTCTTCGACTGCCAAAGGCACTGACGATGACGCTGTCTTGGGCTCAACGGTGACCTTCGTCCTGCCGCTCTGCTGGCCTTGGTCTCGTTGCACCGATATGGAAACCTTTGCTTGATGCCTCGGTACTCCGTGCATGTGCTTGCCCCCTTTGCACCAAAGAGGAAACGAGGACACTGCGCAGGCTGGCGCCTGCCTGGCACCCGCCTCGTCTTGATCGTCATAGCTTGCGTCATGGGCACCTCGCGAGGTACCCCTTGCCTTGATCTCTCCACCTCCTCGCGAGCCTGCCTGATGAGGCCGCCCCTGAGGAGGCCTTGCATCATCCACCCCGCGAGGCTTGGCCCCTCGCGAGGGTCTTGAACTTAGGTTGATGAAGACGGGCCATACTGGGCCACTACTGAGCCACGCTACAGGCCGCAGGCAGGCAAGTCTGGGGACCCCCATTCACAGAACGCCAACAGCGGCCGAGTGATGGCGGCAGGGTGTTTAACATTCATTCCCATTTCTTGCATGGGACCTAAGCATGCACCCAAGGACAAAAGATTTGTTTTTTCAACCAATTTATATGCACCAGAGCATGTGCATGTAGTTCAAATTTGAATTGTGCACATAAATGCATTGAAAACTCTGTTAATGCATAAAAATGTCCAGACAAACCCCGAAAAATCACAAAAATTGACACAACACACCTGTTGTTCTATGTTGACACGAGAAAATTTTTGAATGCAATAAGAGGCAATGGATTTCGTTTCGTCTCCAAAGGTGGGATGTTCCCTACCGAAACCATCATGCTTGTTGTGAGAAGCTCTAGTTTGTGAGAAGCATATACCCAAACCTGCCCCAAATGGGACAAAAAATTTACCATGGTATGTTGATGCCGCTCCATGATAGCATGCCAAGTTTCATGAATTTCAAACGATTTTTGGAATTACTAGAATTTAAAACCAGGTATCTCAATGTTTGCGGCCGAGTGACGGTGGCAGGGTGTTTGACATTCATTCCCATTTCTTGCATGGGACCTAAGCATGCACCCAAGGACAAAGATTTGATTTTTCAACCAATTTATATGCACTGGAGCATGTGCATGTAGTTAAAATTCGAATTATGCACATAAATGCATTGAAAACTCAGTTAATGCATAAAAATGTCCAAATGAACCCCGAAAATCACAAAAACCGACATGACACTCCTGTTCTATGTTGTCATGAGAAAAAATTTGAAAGCAATAAGAGGCAGGGGATATCGTTTCGTCCCCAAAGGTGGGATGTTCCCTACCAAAACCATCATGCTTGTTGTGAGAAGCTCTGGTTTGTGAGAAGCATATACCCAAACCTGCCCCAAATGGGACAAAAAATTTACCACGGCATGTTGATGCCGCTCCATGATAGCATGCCAAGTTTCATGGATTTCAGAAGAGTTTTAGATTTACTAGAATTTAAAACCAGGTATCTCAATGTTTGCGGCCGAGTGACGGTGGTAGGGTGTTTGACATTCATTCCCATTTCTTGCATGGGATCTAAGCCTGCACCAAAGGACAAAGATTTGATTTTTCAACCAATTTATATGCACTAGAGCATGTGCATGTAGTTAAAATTTGAATTATGCAAATAAATGCATTGAAAACTCAGTTAAGGAACCCCAAAAAATCACAAAAATTGACACAACACTCCTGTTGTTCTAAGTTGACACGAGAAAAATTTTGAAAGCAATAAGAGGCAATGGATATAGTTTCGTCCCCAAAGGTGGGAAGTTCCCTACCGAAACAATCATGCTTGTTATGAGAAGCTCTGGTTTGTGAGAATCATATACCCAAACCTGCCCCAAATGGGACAAAAAATTTACCACGACATGTTGATGCCGCTCCATGATGGCATGCCAAGTTGCATGAATTTCAGACGAGTTTTGGATTTACTAGAATTTTAAAACCAGGTATCTCAATATTTGCGACCGAGTGACGGTGGCAGGGTGATTGACATTCATTCCCATTTCTTGCATGAGACCTAAGCTTGCACCCAAGGACAATGATTGATTTTTTTAACAAATTTATATGCACTGGAGCATGTGCATGTAGTTCAAATTTGAATTATGCACATAAATGCATTGGAAACTCAGCTAATGCATAAAAATGTCCAAATGAACCCCGAAAAATCACAAAAATTGACACAACACTCTTGTTGTTCTATGTAGACACGAGAAAATTTTTGAAAGCAATAAGAGGCAGTGGATGTCGTTTCCTCCCCAAAGGTTGGACGTTCCCTACCAAAACCATCATGCTTGTTGTGAGAAGCTCTGGTTTGTGAGAAGCATATACCCAAATCTGCCCCAATTGGGACAAAAACAATTCCGCGGCATGTTGATGTCGCTCCATTATAGCATGCCAAGTTTCATGAATTTTAGACGAGTTTTGGATTTATTAGAATTTGAAAACCATGTATCTCAATGTTTGCAGCCGAGTGACGGTGGCAGGGAGTTTGACATTCATTCCCATTTCTTTCATGGAACCTAAGCATGCACCCAAGGACAAAGATTTGATTTTTAACCAACTTTTATGCACTGGAGCATGTGTGTGTAGTTCAAATTGGAATTATGCACATAAATGCATTGAAAACTCAGTTAATGCATAAAAATATCCAAACGAACACTGAATAATTCCAATTCTTTTATGACACACATATAGTTGCATGTTCACTGCAGATAAAAGGTCAAGCCATTCAAACACCGTCCATTGCCGTTGTGACCCCATTATGTAATTCAAATCAAGACGGAAAATCAAGTAGGTCCCACACAGTTTATTATAACAAACCGTGTGAGATGCAGGACAAAATATCTTGGAGCATCGTTGGAGTATAGTATGCATACGGCTTACGCGAGAAGGTGTGATGGCTATAGTCCACAGCCCGCTCTGAATAAGGGACCGTGTCTGATGACACTTTGCGTGCCAGTTTTTTGCTGAAGCGATTCCAAATTTTCGGCTTCCGCGGAAATATCTAGCTCCCCGCCCCCTCCCCCTTACCAAAAGTCACATTTGCCCTGTTTTCGCCTTCCTTTCCAAGTTGAAACCTTCACTCCTTGCTTGCAGCACCGCCTCCTTGCCGGCGACCCTCCTTCATGCTGCTCGGCCTTGCCTATCCAGGCAGTTAATCCACACCCGACCCCCATCCTCCTCCTCCTTCCACATCTCACATGCCTCGACCGCCAGCGCGAGCGTGACACCTTCCACCCAAATCACCGACCCCTCCACCAAATAAGCGCCGCCCTAAGCCATGGTGCACGTAGTATAGCTAGGATCTCAAATAGCATTTGGCAGCGGAGAAGCAAATCGCGGCCACACGCGCGGATGAGGTTGCGATGGCTGCCATTCGTGCCGACCCCCAGATCTTGGAGGAGCACCTCGCCATCGAGGCCACCATCGATGCCTCGCGCGCCGACGCCGTGACGCGATTGGCTGCTTTAAACGATAGTTCGTGGCATTTTCTCGAGGCCACCGTCGGTGCCTTCGACAAAGACTACGAGGTGTTTTCTCAGCGTGCATGTGTTTACCTCATCTCGAGAGCCAGCAGGTTGGTGCCCTGAGCGGCTCAGGCAACTCACCACTATGACAAGGGCACCCACGATGCAGAGGCCTTGCCCTCTTCCATGTCCAAGGAGCCAATCGTCATCGATATCTCCGACAATGAGGAGTATCTTGTCCTATTAGCTCACTATAAGGACCCATGTTCAGTTTGCTAGCTACTGCCTTTCCTTAACAGATTCTAGTGGATTGTGCTATCTACTTTTACCATGCAATCTTATGCTCTAGAGTATATGTTCTATATGTCGTCCAATGTGGTGTTCAGTTAACTGTTTGGTTCAATTCTACAAATGTGATGTTCAATTCTTCAGGGTGCAATTTTCCAAGTTGTCAAGCATGCTTGGTTTGGTTAACTATCTGATCTTCTATTAGGAGTACGTTATATTGTGCAATGTGGTGCTCAGTTAACGTTTGGTTCATTTGTTGTTGTGTTTAGTTAACTGGTTGGTTCAATTCTGCAATGCGATGTTCAATTGTTGTGGGTGCATTTTGTTATTGTATACCATGTGAGAAATAAATCGAATTTGGCTGTACTAAATACGTGAGAAACAAATACAATTGCTATATTTCCAAGTTGTTAAGCATGCTTGGTTTGGTTAACTGTCTAATCTTCTATTAGGAGTATGTCATATTGTGCAATGTGGTGCTCAGTTAACGTTTGGTTCATTTGTTGTGGTGTTTAGTTAACTGCTTGGTTCAATTCTGCAATGCGATGTTCAATTATTGTGGCTGCATTCTGTTATTGTATACCATGTGAGAAATAAATCGAATTTGGTTGTACTAAATACATGAGAAACAAGTACAATTGCTATATTTCCAAGTTGTTAAGCATGCTTGGTTTGGTTAACTGTCTGATCTTCTATTAGGAGTATGTTATATTGTGCAATGTGGTGCTCAGTTAAATTTGTTGTGGTGTTTAGTTAACTGCTTGGTTCAATTCTGCAATGCGATGTTCAGTTGTTGTGGCTGCATTCTGTTATTGTATACCATGTGAGGAATAAATCGAATTAGGATGCACTTAATACATGAGAACATATACAAGTGCTATATTTCCTAGTTCTTAATCATGCTTGGTTTGGATAAATTGGTTTTCCATGTGGCTTGAATTAATCTGATGAATCTGCAATGTGCTTATTTATCGTCAACATATTTTACTGATAACATGCGAACCCTTACTTAACCTGATGACTAACTACCTTATATGTATTGCAAGGAAAAGATGGGAAGGACTGAGGTTTACAAGATGGTACTAACTATTATACCTTGCCTTCTTTATTCCTTTGCCCCATTTCCAATGTAGAGAAGATATTTATGCACATCCTTGTTTCAGGGTTCACTGATGATTACCTCTCAAACCACCTCTGTGGTTAGGAGGCGAGGAAAGTTTTCATACAACACCCACGGTTCAATATTGAAGTGTTCCTGAAGAGGTCGAAGGATGGACAGTCAATCATCCACAGGCACTGGCCTAAAGTTACAAAGACCTTCAACATGAATGAAGGCTCAATATTCGCCTTCGGCTTCAGCAGTTATCCAGATGAGATGCATCTATCTATGTACCGTCTATGATGCTAATTTCGAAAGGTTCTAGATGTTGCATGTGAAACTTGGTGCTGGTGCAGTTGTGTAATGGGGTAGCTGAGTGTTGAAGCTATATCATGTTGTACTCGAATGTATTTCAATTATGAAATCCTGCTTCCTTAATATGGAAATGAAATATATTATGTGCTTAATATGAATGTCAAATAGATTAGTAAATGGATTATTAATAATAGGGCAATTAGCCTGCTAATTGGGTTTTCCTATTGCAAACGGTTATTGAGAAAACACCGTGGGTGATGACCTCAGGCAACGCACACAGTTTTCTAGGAATAAACCATGTTGGATCAATGAACAATCACACACGACATTCTCTTGAAAACTGTTTGCGTCACGCCACCTTGCGCAAACGTTTTCCTTGGAGTGACTGTGTAGGATGTATATACGAACAGAAATGTTTAGTGGGGACTGACTATGTGGGATGTACTTACGACCGGAAACAATTTCGCCTGTATAATTGTATTTTTTAGCACTATTGTACATATAATTGTAATTGGTCGCTCGCCAGTCGCACACGACCTCATTTTGCCGAGTGTGTGTGCCAGGAGGGCATATCCCCGATGGTTTTTGGATCATGTGGGAATGACCCCCCTATCGCAGTCACTCACTAGGTGACAGTTCCGAACGCCATCGCGGAAAGGGGTTAAAAACCATTTGTATAGCATCGACATGTACCAGTGATGCAACGGCTAACCATAACGGTTTGAAAAATCATATTTGTGTACTTAGTGTGCGAGTTAATTCCATGTGTAGTAAATTAGAAGGAATTTTCAAACATATTAGTCTCACGGCATGGACACATGCATGGAGTTCCATGGCATTTTAATTCCAAAAAATTAAAAAAATGAACAGAAAAACATGAAACCTTGCTTGATGTAATATCATGCCACCAAGATGATGTGGTAAAAAATTGGCCTGTTTGACGAAATTTTGGACACACACCCGTCACAAACCGGAGCAACTCACTGGAAGGCTCGTGGTTCCGAGAGGGAACAATGCATGTTTGATGACGAATGGGAGATAGCTTCCTCTTATGGCCTTCAAATTTTTTCTATGTTTAACGTGCACTAATACAACTGTCATGTGAACAATTGAAAATTTCAGGGGTTATTTGACCTTTTAAAGACATTTAAGTGATTTTCTAGCCATTTAATGATCGTAATTCAAATTTGAACTACATCTACATGCAACAGCTAACCATAACGGTTTGAAAAATCATATTTGTGTACTTGTGTGCGAGTTAATTCCATATGCAGTAAATTAAAAGGAATTTTCAAACATATTGATCTCACGGCTTGGACACATGCATGTAGTGCCACGGCATTTTAATTCCAAAAATTATAAAATGATCAGAAAAACATGAAATCTTGCTTGATCTAATGTTATGCCACCAAGATGATGTGGTAAAAAATTGGCATGTTTGACGAAAGTTTGGACACACACCCCTCACAAACCAGAGCAACTCACTAGAAGGCTCGTGGTTCCGACAGAGAACAATGCATGTTTGATGACGAATGGGAGATAGCTTCCTCTTACGGCCTTCAAATTTTTTCTATGTTTAACATTCACTAATACAACTGTCATATGAAAATTTGGAAAATTTCAGGGGTCATTTGACCTTTTAAAGGCATTTAAGTGATTTTCTAGCCATTTAATACTGTAATTCAAATTTGAACTACATCTACATGCAATGGCTAACCATAACGGTTTGAAAAATCATATTTATGTACTTGTGTGCAAGTTAATTCCTTGTGCAGTAAATTAGAAGGAATTTTCAAGCATATTGGTGTCACGGCATGGACACATGCATGGAGTGCCATGGCATTTTAATTCCAAAATATTAAAAATGATCAGAAAAACATGAAACGTTGCTTGATGTAATGTCCTTCCACCAAGATGATGTGGTAAAAAAATGGCTTGTTTGACGAAAGTTTGGACACACACCCCTCACAAACCGGAGCAACTCACTAGAAGGCTCATGGTTCTGAGAGGGAACAATGCATGTTTGATGACGAACGGGAGATAACTTCCTTTTATGGCCTTCAAATTTTTTATATGTTTAACATGCACTAATACGACTGTCATGTGAAAATTTAAAAATTTCTGGAGTTATTTGACCTTTTAAAGATATTTAAGTGATTTTCTAGCCATTTAATGATCATAATTCAAATTTGAAATACATCTACATGCAACGGCTAACCATAGAGGTTTGAAAAATCATATTTGTGTACTTGTGTGCGAGTTAATTCCCTGTACAGTAAATTAGAAGGAATTTTCAAACATATTGGTCTCACGGCATGGACACATGCATGGTGTGCCATGGAATTTTAACTCCAAAAAATCAAAAAAAATGATCAGAAAAATATGAAACCTTGCTTGATGTAATGTCATGCCACCAAGATGATGTGGTAAAAAAATTGGCCGGTTTGACAAAAGTTTGGACACAGACCCCTCACAAACCGGAGCTACTCACTAGAAGACTCGTGGTTCCGAGAGGAAACAATGCATGTTTGATGACGAACGGGACATAGCTTTCCTCTTACGGCCTTCAATTTTTTTTCTATGTTTAATGTGCACTAATACAACTGTCATGTGAAAATTTGGAAAATTTCAGGAGTCATTTGACATTTTAAAGACATTTAAGTGATTGCCATTTATTGACCGTAATTCAAATTTGAACTACATCTACATGCAACGGCTAACCATAACGGTTTGCAAAATTATATTTATGCACTTGTATGCGAGTTAATTCCATGTGTAGTAAATTAGAAGGAATTTTCAAACATATTGGTCTCACGGCATGGACACATGCATGGAGTGCCATGGCATTTTAATTCCAAAAATTAAAAAATGATCTGAAAAACATGAAACCTTGACTGATGGAATGTCATGCCACCAAGATGATGTGGTAAGAAAACTGGCATGTTTGACAAAAGTTTGGACACACACCCCTCACAAACTGGAGCAACTCACTAAAAGGCTCGTGGTTCAGAGAGGGAACAATGCATGTTTGATGACGAACGAGAGATAACATCCTCTTATGACCTTCAATTTTTTTCTATGTTTAACGTGCACTAATACAACTGTCATGTGAAAATTTGGAAAATTTCAGGAGCCATTTGACCTTTTGAAGACATTTTAGTGATTTTCTAGCCATTTAATGACCGTAATCCAAATTTGAACTACATCTACATGCAACGGCTAACCATAACAGTTTGCAAAATTATATTTGTGCGCTAGTGTGCGAGTTAATTCCATGTGCAATAAATTAGAAGGAATTTTCAAACATATTGTTCTCATGGCATGGACACATGCATGTAGTGCCATGGCATTTTAATTCCAAAAATTAAAAAATGATAAGAAAAACATGAAACCTTGCTTGATGGAATGTCATGCCACCAAGATGATGTGGTAAAAAAATTGGCCTATTTGATGAAAGTTTGGACACACACCCCTCAAAAACTGGAGCAACTCACTAGAAGGCTCGTGGTTCCGAGAGGGAACAATGCATGTTTGATGACGGACGGGAGATAACTTCCTCTTATGGCCTTCAATTTTTTTTCTATGTTTAACGTGCACTAATACAACTGTCATGTGAAAATTTGGAAAATTTAAAGGGTCATTGACCTTTTAAAGGCATTTAAGTGATTTTCTAGCCATTTAATTACCGTAATTCAAATTTGAACTACATCTACATGCAACGCCTAACCATAACGGTTTGAAAAATCATATTTGTGTACTTGTGTGCGAGTTTATTTCATGTGCAGTAAATTAGAAGGAATTTTCAAACTTATTGGTCTCACGGCATGAACACATGCATGGAGTGCCATGGCATTTTAATTCCAAAAAATTAAAAAATGATCAAAAAAACATGAAACCTTGCTTGATGTAATGTCATGCCACCAAGATGATGTGGTAAAAAAATTGGCCTACTTGACGAAAGTTTGGACACACACCCCTCACAAACCGGAGCAACTCACTAGAAGGCTCGTGGTTCCGAGAAGGAACAATGCATGTTTGATGACGAACGGGAGATAGCTTCCTCTTACGGCCTCCAAATTTTTTTCTATGTTTAACGTGCACTAATACAACTGTCATGTGAAAATTTGGAAAATTTCAGGGGTCATTTGACCTTTTGAAGGCATTTAAGTGATTTTCTAGTCATTTAATGACCGTAAATCAAATTTGAACTACCTCTACATGCAACGGCTAACCATAATGGTTTGAAAAAGTTTATTTGTGTACTTGTGTGAGAGTTAATTCCATGTGTAGTAAATTAGAAGGAATTTTCAAACATATTGGTCTCACGGCATGGAGACATGCATGGAGTGCCATGGCATTTTAATTCCAAAAAATTAAAAATGATCATAAAAACATGAAACCTTGCTTGATGTAATGTCATGCTACCAAGATGATATGGTAAAAAATTGGCCTATTTGATGAAAGTTTGTACACACACACCCCATAAACCGGAGAAACTCACTAGAAGGCTCGTGGTTCCGAGAGGGAACAATGCATGTTTGAGGACGAACAGCAGATAGCTTCCTCTTACGGCCATCAATTTTTTTCTATGTTTAACATGCACTAATACAACTGTCATGTGAAAATTTGGAAAATTCCAGGGGTCATTTGACCTTTTAAAGACATTTAAGTGATTTTATAGCCATTTAATGACCATAATTCAAATTTGAACTACATCTATATGCAACGGCTAACCATAACGGTTTGAAAAATCATATTGGTGTACTTGTGTGCGAGTTAATTCCATGTGCAGTAAATTAGAAGGAATTTTCAAACATATTGATCTCACGACATGGACAAATGCATGGAGTGCCATGCATTTTAATTCCAAAAAATTTAAAAATGATCAGAAAAACATGAAACCTTGCTTGATGTAATCTCATGCCACCAAGATGATGTGGTAAAAAATTGGCCTGTTTGACGAAAGTTTGGACACACACCCCTCACAAACCGGAGCAACTCACTAGAAGGCTCGTGGTTCCGAGAGGGAACAATGCATGTTTGATGAAGAACGGGAGATAGCTTCCTCTTACAGCCTTCAATTTTTTCTATGCTTAACATGCACTAATACAACTGTCACGTGAAAATTTGGAAAATTTCATTGGTCATTTGACCTTTTAAAGACATTTAAGTGATTTTCTAGCCATTTAATGACTGTAATTCAAATTTGACCTACATCTACATGCAACGGCAAAACATAACAGTTAGAATAATCATATTTTTGTGTACTTGTGTGCGAGTTAAAAAATCATGAGACGATGTAAATATCTGGTGTTCAAAAAAGAAAATGTAAAGATCTAGCAAGACAATTGGCCCCCATAGGATTGGCACCCTATTTCGCGCCTCGAGGTTTGGTAGGTGAGTGGCGGGGTGTTATTAATCGGACACGGTTCTATATTGGAAACCGTCAGCTATTAGGTTCACACACGGATTTTCTTGCGAGAATCGTGCGTAATTCAAACTATGATACGTCTCCAACGTATCTATAATTTTTGATTGTTCCATGCTATTATATTATCTATTTTGGATGTTTAATGGGCTTTAATATGCTCTTTTATATTATTTTTGGGACTAACCTATTAACCGGAGGCCCAGTACCAGTTTCTAGTTTTTTGCCTATTTCATTGTTTTGCAGAAAAGGAATACCAAATGGAACGAAACCTTCGCGAGGATCTTTCTTGGAACAAACGCAATCCAGAAGACTTGGAGTTGAAGTCTAGAACACCGCGAGGCGGTCACGAGGCAGGAGGGCACGCCTAGGGGGGTAGGCACGCCCCCCACCCTCGTGGGCCCCACGGAGCTCCACCGACCTATTTCTTCCGCCTATATATACTCTTATACCCTAAAAACATCAGGGGGAGCCATGAAACCAATTTTCCACTGCCGCAACCTTCTGTACCCGTGAGATCCCATCTTGGGGCTTTTTTCGGTGCTCCGCAGGAGGGGGAATCGATCACGGAGGGCTTCTACATCAACACCATAGCCTCTCCGATGATGTGTGAGTAGTTTACCACAGACCTTCATGTCCATAGTTATTAGCTAGATGGCTACTTCTCTCTCTTTGATTCTCAATACAAAGTTCTCCTCGATGATCTTGGAGATCTATTCGATGTAATACCTTTTTGCTGTGTGTTTGCCGAGATCCGATGAACTGTGGATTTATGATCAAGTTTATCTATGAATAATATTTGGTTCTTCTCTGAATTCTTATATGCATGATTTGATATCTTTGCCAGTCTCTTCGAATTATCGGTTTAGTTTGGCCTACTAGATTGATCTTTCTTGCAATAGGAGAAGTGCTTAACTTTGGGTTCAATCTTGTGGTGTCCTTTCCCAGTGACAGCAGGGGCAGCAAGGCACGTATTCTATTGTTGCCATCGAGGATAAAAAGATGGGGTCTATATCATATTGCTCGAGTTTATCCCTCTACATCATGTCATCTTGCTTAATGCGTTATTCTGTTCTTATGAACTTAATACTCTAGATGCATGATGGATAGCGGTCAATGTGTGGAGTAATAGTAGTAGATGCAAAATCATTTTGGTCTACTTGACACGGACGTGATGCCTATGTTCATGATCATTGGCTAGATATTCTCATAACTATGCGCTTTTTTATCAATTGCTCAGTAGTAATTTGTTCACCCACAGTAATACATGCTATCTTGAGAGAAGCCACTAGTGAAACCTGTGCCCCTCGGGTCTCTTTTCTATTATATTACATCTCTTTTATTTACATTACATCTCATTTACTATTTTGCAACCTTTACTTTCCAATCTATACAACAAAAATACCAAAAATATTTACTTTATTATCTTTGTCAGATCTCACTCTTGCGAGTGACCATGAAGGGATTGACAACCCCTTTATCGTGTTGGTTGCAAGGTTCTTGATTGTTTGTGCAGGTACTAGGCGTTTTGCGTGTAGTCTCCTACTGGATTGATACCTTGGTTCTCAAAAACTAAGGGAAATACTTAAGCTACTTTGTTGCATCACCCTTTCTTCTTCAAGGGAAAACCAACGCATGCTCAAGAGGTAGCAAGAAGGATTTCTGACGCCATTGCCGGGGAGATCTACATCAAGTCAAGACATACCAAGTACCCATCACAAACTATTCTCCCTCGCATTACATTATTTGCCATTCGCCTCCCGTTTTCCTCTCCCCCACTTCTAAAACAGTTTTCGAAAACCTTTGCCTTTTCCTTTTCTTCGCATCTTTTCCGTTCGTCTCTTTTCACTTGCTTCTTGTGTGCTTGTTTGTTGGATTGATTACTTGACATGATGGCTCAAGATAATACTAAATTATGTGACTTTTCCAATACCAACAACAATGATTTTCTTAGCACTCTGATTGCTCCTACTACCGATGTTGAATCTTGTGAAATTAATACCGCTTTGTTGAATCTTGTTATGAAAGATCAATTTTCTGGCCTTCCTAGTGAAGAAGCCGATACCCATATAAACAACTTCGTTGATTTGTGTGATATGCAAAAGAAGAAATATGTGGATAATCATACTGTTAAATTGATGTTGTTTCTGTTTGTGCTTAGACATCGTGCTAAAACTTGGTTCTCTTCTTTGCCTAAAAATAGTATTGATTCATGGAATAAGTGCAAAGATGCTTTTATCTCAAAGTATTTTCCTCCCGCTAAGATCATCTCTCTTAGAAATGATATTATGAATTTTAAGCAACTTGATCATGAGCATGTTGCACAAGCTTGGGAGAGAATGAAATTAATGATACGTAATTGCCCGACACATGGTTTGAATTTATGGATGATTATAGAAAAAAATTATGCCAGATTGAATTTTGGTTCTAGAAATCTTTTAGATTCGGCCGCGGGAGGCACTTTTATGGAAATCACTTTAGGAGAAGCTACTAAACTCCTAGATAATATTACGGTTAATTATTCTCAATGGCACACCAAAAGATCCACTAGTAAAAAAGCGCATGCGATTGAAGAGATTAATGTTTTAAGTGGAAAGATGGATTAACTTATGAAATTGTTTGCTAATAAGAGTGTTTCTTCTGATCCTAATGATATGCCTTTGCCCACTTTGATTGCAAATAATAATGAATCTATGGATGTGAATTTTGTTGGTAGGAACAATTTTGGTAACAACGCGTATAGAGGAAATTTTAATTCTAGGCCGTTTCCTAATAATTCCTCTAATAATTATGGTAATTCCTACAACAACTCTTATGGAAATTTTAATAATATGCCCTCTAATTTTGAGCTTAGTGTTAAAGAATTTATGAGTTTGCAAAAGAATTTCAATGCTTTGGTTGAAGAAAAATTACTTAAGATTGATGAGTTGGCTAGGAACGTGGATAGAATTTCTCTTGATGTTGATTCTTTGAAACTTAGATCTATTCCACCTAAGCATGATATCAATGAGTCTCTCAAAGCGATGAGAAATTCCATTGATGAGTGCAAAGATAGAACCACTAGAATGCATGCTAAAAAAGATTGCTTTGTAAGAGCGTGTTCTTCTAGTTTTCATGGTAATAAAGATGAAGATCTAAAAGTGATTGATGTGACTCCTATTAAATCTTTGTTTTACAATATGAATCTTGATAAATATGGGACTAGAGATGACTCAACTTTAGTTAGAAGGCGTCCCAATGATTCAAAGTTTTTAGGTCTTGATGCCAAAATTCATAAAGGTGGGATTGAAGAGGTCAAAACTTTTCATAGAAATAAACCCACTATTTTGGATTTAAAGGAATTTAATTATGATAATTGCTCTTTGATAGATTGTATTTCCTTGTTGCAATCTGTGTTAAATTCTCCTCATGCTTATAGTCAAAATAAAGCTTTCACTAAACATATCGTTGATGCCTTAATGCAATCTTATGAAGAAAAGCTTGAACTAGAAGTTTCTGTTCCTACAAAACTTTATGATGAGTGGGAAACTAATATTAAAATTAATATTAAAGATTATGAATGGTATGCTTTGTGTGATTTGGGTGCTAGTGTTTCCACGATTCCAAAAACTTTGTGTGATGTGTTAGGTTTCCGTGAATTTGATGATTGTTCTTTAAATTTGCACCTTGTGGATTCCACCATTAAGAAACCTATGGGAAGGATTAATGATGTTCTTATTGTTGCAAATAGGAATGATGTGCCCGTAGATTTCATCGTTCTTGATATAGATTGTAATCCTACATGTCCTATTATTCTTACTAGACTTTTCCTTAGAACGATTGGTGCAATTGTTGACATGAAAGAAGGAAATATTATATTCCAATTTCCGTTAAGGAAAGGCATGGAACACTTTCCTAGAAAGAAAATCAAATTACCTTATGCATCTATTATGGGAGCCACTTATGGATTGCATGCCAAAGATGATAATACCTAGATCTATTCTTGTTTTTATGCCTAGCTAGGGGCGTCAAACGATAGCGCTTGTTGGGAGGCAACCCAATTTTATTTTTGTTATTTGTTTTTTGTTCCTGTTTAGTAATAAATAATTCATCTAGCGGTTAGATGTGGTTTTGTGTTTTAATTAGTGTTTGTGCCAAGTAATACCTTTAGGATAACCTGCGGTGATATTTAATTTGATCTTGCTGAAGAACAGAAACTTTTGCACGCACGAGATTAGTTTTCATAAATCACAGGAACGTGATTTTCAGTTGATTAGTTTTGGATAAGATTAAGAAACAAATTTCTTAGGACTTTCTAATTTCTTAGGATTTTTGTAGTGACAGAAATATTCAAAAGTTACAGATTGCTACAGACTGTTCTATTTTTGACAGATTCTGTTTTTCATGTGTTGTTTGCTTATTTTGATGAATCTATGAGTAGTATCGGGGGGTATGAACCATAGAGAATTTGGAATACATTAGGTTTAACACCAATACAAATAAATAATGAGTTCATTACAGTACCTTAAAGTGGTGGTTTGCTTTCTTATACTAACGGAGCTCGCAAGATTTTCTGTTAAGTTTTGTGTTGTGAAGTTTTAAAGTTTTTGGGTAAAGATTTGATGGATTTTGGAATAAGGAGTGGCAAGAGCCTAAGCTTGGGGATGCCCAAGGCACCCCAAGGTAAAATTCAAGGACAACCAAAAGCCTAAGCTTGGGGATGCCCCGGAAGGCATCCCCTCTTTCGTCTTCGTCTATCGGTAACTTTACTTGAGGCTATATTTTTATTCACCACATGATATGTGTTTTGCTTGGGGCGTCTTGTATGATTTGAGTCTTTGCTTTTTAGTTTACCACAATCATCCTTGCTGTTCACACCTTTTGGGAGAGACACACATGAATCAGAATTTATTAGAATACTCTATGTGCTTCACTTCATGATTTATTCTATGATTGTCTTCCTTTGTGTGGAGGTCGAGATCGCGCGATGGTTAACTCCTACCATCCCTTCCCCTAGGGGCATGCGTGTAGTACTTTGTTTTAATTACTTGTAGATTTTTGCAATAAGTATGTGAGTTCTTTATGACTAATGTTTAGTCCATGGATTATACGCACTCTCACCCTTCCATCATTGCTAGCCTCTTCAGTACAGTGCATTGCCCTTTCTCACCTTGAGAAGTTGCTGCAAACTTCGTCGGTGCATCCAAACCCCGTGATACGATATGCTCTATCACACATAAGCCTCCTTATATCTTCCTCAAAACAGCCACCATACCTACCTATTATGGCATTTCCATAGCCATTCCGAGATATATTGCCATGCAACTTTCCACCGTTCCATTTATTATGACATGTTTCATCATTGTCATATTGCTTTGCATGATTATGTAGTTGACATCATATTTGTGGCAAAGCCACCATCCATAATTTTTTATACATGTCACTCTTGATTCATTGCACATCCCGGTACACCACCGGAGGCATTCACATAGAGTCATATTTTGTTCTAGGTATTGAGTTGTAATTCTCGAGTTGTAAATAAATAGAAGTGTGATGATCTTCATTATTAGAGCATTGTCCCGTGTGAGGAAAAAAATAAAAATAAAAAGAGAAAGAGTCTCCAAGAAAAAGGGGAGGCTCCAAAAAATGAGAGAAAAAGAGAGAAGGGACAATGTTACTATGCTTTTTTTCCACACTTGTGCTTCAAAGTAGCACCATGATCTTCATTATAGAGTCTCTTATTTTGTCACTTTCATATACTAGTGGGAATTTTCGTTATAGAACTTGGCTTGTATATTCCAACAATGAGCTTCCTCAAATGCCCTAGGTCTTCGTGAGCAAGCAAGTTGGATGCACACCCACTTAGTTTCTTTTGTTGAGCTTTCATACATTTTTAGCTCTAGTGCATCCGTTGCATGGCAATCCCTACTCACTCACATTGATATCTATTGATGGGCATCTCCATAGCCCATTAATATGCCTAGTTAATGTGAGATCATCTTCCTCTTTTTTGTCTTCTCCACAACCACCATTCTATTCCACCTATAGTGTTATGTCCATGGGTCATGCTCATGTATTGCGTGAAAGTTGAAAAAGATTGAAAAATACTAAAGTATGAAACAATTGCTTGGCTGAAACTGGGGTTGTGCATGATTTGAGTATTTTCTATGACGAAGATGGGATGAACTTTCTTTGACCATGTTATTTTGAGAAGACATAATTACTTTGTTATTATTCTTATGTCAATATTAAACTTTTGTCTTGAACCTTTCAGAACTGAACATTCATGCCACAATAAAGAAAATTACATTGATAATTATGCTAGGTAGCATAACACATCAAAAATTCTGCTTTTATCATTTACCTACTCGAAGATGAGTAGAAATTAAGCTTGGGGATGCTTGATACATCTCCAACGTATCTATAATTTTTGATTGTTCCATGCTATTATATTATCTGTTTTGGATGTTTAATGGGCTTTAATATGCTCTTTTATATTATTTTTGGGACTACCCTACTAAGCGGAGGCCCAGTGCCAGTTTCTGTTTTTTTGCCTATTTCAGTGTTTTGCAGAAAAGGAATACCAAACGCAATCCAGAAGACTTGGAGTTGAAGTCTGGAACACCGCGAGGCGGTCATGAGGCAGGAGGGTGCGCCCAGGGGGGGTAGGTGTGCCCCCCACCCTCGTGGGCCCCATGGAGCTCCACCGACCTTTTCTTCCGCCTATATATACTCTTATACCCTAAAAACATCAAGGGGAGCCACGAAACCAATTTTCCACCGCCACAACCTTCTGTACCCGTGAGATCCCATCTTGGGGCCTTTTCCAGCGCTCCGCCGGAGGGGGAATCGATCACGGAGGGCTTCTACATCAACACCATGGCCTCTCCGATGATGTGTGAGTAGTTTACCACAGACCTTCGGGTCCATAGTTATTAGTTAGATGGCTTCTTCTCTCTCTTTGATTCTCAATACAAAGTTCTCCTTGATGTTCTTGGAGATCTATTCGATGTAATACCTTTTTGCGGTGTGTTTGCCGAGATCCGATGAATTGTGGATTTATGATCAAGTTTATCTATGAATAATATTTGGTTCTTCTGTGAATTCTTATATGCATGATTTGATATCTTTGCAAGTCTCTTCTAATTATCGGTTTAGTTTGGCCTACAAGATTGATCTTTTTGGCAATAGGAGAAGTGCTTAGCTTTGGGTTCAATATTGCGGTGTCCTTTCCCAGTGACAGCAGGGGCAGCAAGGCACGTATTGTATCGTTGCCATCGAGGATAAAAAGATGGGGTTTATATCATATTGCTTGAATTTATCCCTCTACATCATGTCATCTTGCTTAATGCGTTACTCTGTTCTTATGTACTTAATACTCTAGATGCATGCTGGATAGGGGTCGATGTATGGAGTAATAGTAGTAGATGCAGAATCATTTTGGTCTACTTGACACGGACATGATGCCTATGTTCATGATCATTGCCTAGATATTCTCATAACTATGCGTTTTTTATCAATTGCTCGGCAGTAATTTGTTCACCCACCGTAATACATGCTATCTTGAGAGAAGCCACTAGTGAAACCTATGGCCCCCGGGTCTCTTTTCTATTATATTGTTAGAGTTGTGTCGAATATAGTGTACGTGGTGGGTTACAGTTGGACTTGTAGTTGTATTGTGTTTAGATAGGATATGAAGGCGTGTCCAAGTAGGACACCTGTATCCTAGGCCTCTCTTATATAGCGGGGGTAAACACACGATGTAACCTATGCCAACATAATAGCACCGGAACGCAGGGGAAGCCGGCGGCATGTACCGATGTCCAGGGTGACCGGGTGCGGTATTGTAGCGGTGTCATGGGGAGGAGTGCCCATAGTCAGGCCCCGGGGATGTAGCCATATCGGTGAACCTCGTTCACAAATCTCGGTGTCGTGCTCGTGTGATTGCTTGGTCCTCGGATGATCGACGGTATGCCTCGGATTTATTCTAACAAGTGGTATCAGAGCTAGGTTGTTCGGAGGCGCGTTGTGTCGATGAAGAGGTAGCCGAACCGTGTGTTGATTTCGTTTGTTGTGGACGGCGTTCATGGATATCGGCGTAATCGGACAGCGGCGGAAAAGCAATGTGAAGCAACATACGTGTTTGTGGAAGGTCCCAGTGATGGCAAATCGTATCGTTCCAGCGAGTCCGTATGCGGGCGTGGCTGTAGGAGCAGAAGCTGGCCTCACGGGTGGGATCGAGGCCGAGGCGGACGGCTAGTGTTGTGCCCGCAGGCGATCTGCAGCCAGGAAGCGTACGTGCGTGAAGGCGTCCATGGGCTGCGGTGGCTCGGTCATGAACATGCTGGAGACTACAGGAAGAGGACACGAGATTTTGTTTTAGTAAAAAAAAGGGAGGACCGAGTCCTCATGTACCGCGTAAGGCAGCCGGATCAATTCAAGCGAAGGGAAAATTCCATCTGATGATACGCGCATATAGCAGGAAGGCAAGGGCTTGGACAAGGCAAAGCTAGCATCGGGATTGAGCCAAGAGCACGTCACGTGAAGGCCTGGTTGAATTGTAACTAGTACATGGAAGGATATCACGTTCGGTTCTGTTTGTGTACTTGGGCATCACGTGTAAAGCTGGGATAATTTTTTGCAGGGTCAGCAGTACAAAGAACTATGGCGCCAACGGGTACAGGGTTTGAGGTGGAGAAGTTCACAGAACTAAAAACCTTGGGTTATGACAGGCAAAGATGAAAAATTTGTTGGCGCAATAGAGATGCTTGAAGGTGTTGCAGGAAGTCATGTCAGCTAAGATGGAATTATCAGGTGATGAATGAAAATTCGCGGAAGACGATATGGGAGCCTTGAGTGTGTCGTGCAGCCGGAAAAGTTTGGCTGGGTCGGACTAGATAGTCTAACGGATCGACGCAAGTCGGTTGGTACAAAAGACGGTGCGGGATTGGCGACGGCAACATAGGAGCATGATGCTGATGGTGACCGACTTCTAGGCGTGGAAACACGTGGCGCAGGCCCGAGGCTTGTGTGGCTTCGACAAGACTATGACGCGGGGTTGATTCAAGGTGATGTACACACGGAGCTTGAAGTCGACGAGGCGTGAGGGTGGAATGATCATCTACCATGGAGTCATGTTGAAGGTGGAGCTGGATTGAGGGGCTACGATGTAAGGATCCAGGGAATCGAAGCCTATTCAGCAAAGGGGAAAAAGCGAGTGACATGTAATTTCGGACTGGAGCCCAGTGGTCTGATGGAAGCGTAAAACTCGCCATCGGTCAGTGATGATCGGTGGTACTCTGCAGTGGGGGTTGAGTGGTGTGGGTTTGCGACCCTTGAGACTCGACCAGGACAGTAGAGGCTCGACGCGGTAATAGCGGCGAGGCGTGCGGTATGCACGGGGCATGGAGACGGGCCAGGGCTCTGGTGGTCATACATGTGATGAGACAACTGTGAATTTGACTCGGGGTGACTACAAGCAATGGTGAAATTCCTTCAAGTTTCAGACAGGAGGTCAAGAAAGGAGCGGTGACGTTGAGTTCAGGTAACTCTTATGTGTGACACCCAATATGTGTGTTGTTCATTTTTCACGCAGGTCAGTGATGAGTGTGTGATTGCGTTGGACGGATACTCTGGAAGTTGGGAGCACAAACTAGAGTAACAAGGAACTTAATTTTGCTCGAATGTTGACTCTGGTCAAGAAAAGAAGGGACTACAAGTTGCAGGTGGAGTCTCATGGAGTCTTTGGCGTAGCAGCGGTACTCATGGGATAAGCTCAAGTCCAATGTACATGGAAGTTTGACGCATGGACAAATTCAAGGTGGTGGAGTATATTCGCCAAGGTGGAGTTTGTTGGAGTTGTGTCGAATATAGTGTATGAGGTGGGTTACAGTTGGACTTGTAGTTGTATTGTGTTTAGATAGGATATGAAGGCGTGTCCAAGTAGGACACTTGTATCCTAGGCCTCTCTTATATATCGGGGGTAGACACACGATGTAACCTATGCCAACATAATAGCACCGGAACGCAGGGGAAGCCGGCGGCATGTGCCGGTGTCCAGGGCGACCGGGTGCGGTATTGTAGCGGTGTCATGGGGAGGAGCGCCCATAGTCAGGCCCCGGGGATGTAGCCATATCGGTGAACCTCGTTAACAAATCTCGGTGTCGTGCTCGTGTGATTGCTTGGTCCTCGGATGATCGACGGTATGCCTCGGATTTATTCTAACATATATTACATCTCCTTTATTTACATCGCATCTCGTTTACTATTTTGCAATCTTTACGTTCCAATGTATACAACAAAAATACCAAAAATATTTACTTTATTATCTTTATCATATCTCACTTTTGCGAGTGACTGTGAAGGGATTGACAACCCCTTTATCGCGTTGGTTGCAAGGTGCTTGATTGTTTGTGCAGGTACTAGGAGATTTGCGTGTAGTCTCCTACTGGATTGATACCTTGGTTCTCCAAAATTGAGGGAAATACTTACGCCACTTTGCTGCATCAGCCTTTCCTCTTCAAGGGAAAACCAATGCATGCTCAAGAGGTAGCAAACTACAGTACTCGTAAATTACGGCGACCGGCATGTGTACTTTTCCCGTCGATCTAGATTCCGGCCACCAGTAAATACTACCCTACTCATGTCGTCCTGCCTGCATTCTCATCTACATCCTCCCCTCGCTCGCCCTCTCTCTCTCTCAAATCTCTGCCATGGTGCCGCTAGTCTGCCCATGTGTCGACGAGGAGTCACCCCCCCACACCCCCCGAGGATGCTCACCCGAAGAGAAGCGATGAGGACCCCTACGCGCCGTCGGACAAGGTTGCGCTGGACCCCCCAACTTTGGAATGGTTTTGGGGCCAGTACAATCTTTGTCTGTGGAAGCCGCTGCCGCCAGCTGAGAAAGCCAGGCAAGTGGCTTTCAAGAAGGACATGCTGGAGGAGGAAGCCTGGTACCGGGCGGCATGTGAAGCCCGTGATGTGGCCTGGAAAAAGGAGGCGGTGGAGCTTTGCGGGCGGGTGTGTCATCGTGCTTAGGAGGTGTACAAAGACGGGTACTTCGCGAGGAAGGTTAAAGGAGGTGCCTCATCACTGCGTGGATGTGGGCAGATAAGCTCCAGCGTGCCACCGACAAGGAGCTCTGATGAGCACCCAACGAAATGGCAAGATCGTTATCACTTGTCTGGCAGCAAGAGGCTGATCGGTACATCAAGCGCTATGAGGCGGAGGAGGCGGAGTAATGCCTTCGCGCTGGGAAGTGGCTGCTGAGGGAGTCCTGGATTAAGGGGTCCTCGGACAGCCGGACTATATACTTTGGCCGGACTGTTGGACTATGAAGATACAAGATTGAAGACTTCGTCCCGTGTCCGGATGGGACTCTCCTTTGCGTGGAAGGCAAGCTTGGATATTCAGATATGTAGATTTGCTTCTCTGTAACCGACTCTGTGTAACCCTAGCCCCCTCTGGTGTCTATATAAACCGGAGGGTTTAGTCGGTAGGACAACAACAATCGTAATCATAGGCTAGCTTCTAGGGTTTAGCCTCTACGATCTCGTGGTAAATCAACTCTTGTAATACTCATATCATCAAGATCAATCAAGCAGGAAGTAGGGTATTACCTCCATCGAGAGGGCCCGAACCTGGGTAAAACATCGTGTCCCCTACCTCCTGTTACCATTAGCCTTAGACACATAGTTCGGGATCCCCTACCCGAGATCTGCCGGTTTTGACACCGACATTGGTGCTTTCATTGAGAGTTCCACTGTGCCGTCCCGATAAGGCTGGATGGCTCCCCTCATTGTCAAGGATAACATCACCTTGGAGGATCCCTGGCTGTAGGCCAAACTCTCCGGCTGGGCGGTTTCATCATGACCGCCCGTTCGGCCGTTGCGCCGCCGATGACATCTCGGGTCATCAAAAACAACCTCTGCGTCAGCCCGGAATTCACCGAGCAGATGGATCCAATGGATCTCTCCTCCTTGAACGAGCTCTTGGATCGCATCGCCGCCCTGGGAGTCGTTCTGGATTATGATCGGATCGGGCTTAAACCCGACCTAAGGGAGATCAACTCTCCGCCGGTCACCCATCAGATAGCGGTGGTGGAGGAACAAAACGGCAATTCTTCGTCTATTTTGAAGACAAACTATGCCCGGATTCCCGAGCTCTCTGAGCCGGATACCCGTCTATGGGAGGACGTGGCCCAGGCTCCAAACTCAGAATCAGGCATTGGGCCACAAATATTGGGCAATATCCTAGAGCCCGAGCTTCCAAGCTTAGGAGCTCCTTCGCCCCTGGGTTCCAGATTGGGTAAGGACGTGGACTTAATTTAACCCACCCACCCAGATGCAAGCGATCTTTCCCACATCAGACAAGAGCCCCAAGAGACAGTACACCACTTCTGGGCCAGATTCCTCCTTGTAATGAGCAAGGTTAAGGACTGTCACGAGGAAGACGCAATCTCATTCTTTTGCAAAAATTACACGGACAAGGGAATTCTCAATGCCATAAGTCGCCATGACATAGCACACTTTGCCGACCTGGCGGCCATAGTACAGAATTACTGTGTGATGGAAAGCACCTAGAAGACCCGAACAAAACTCTGGGATCCTCTGGCCCTAACTAAACCCCTCATCCGAACTAAAAGGGTGCGCTCTCGCGAGTCACCCAACACAATTACAAAGAAGCCAAAGCCCTCTACAGGGCGTGGAACCATACTGGAGGGATGGCTCAATAGGCCATGCAAAATTCATAGCACACCGGACACCATACCAACACACAGCCTTAGAGCATGTTGGATACTCCGACAGGTGGCCAAGAGCGGCGAGGACCTTCTCATCGACAATACCGCAGAGCACCACATCCCGCAGAAAATAACAATACAGTACTGACCGTCTTCGAGACTTTCGCCTCAAACAACAGGCGCAAGCGAGCGCTCCGCAGCCTCGCCGAAGTCTGCCACGTCGCAGCAATAAACCCGTGGAATGATACGGCCATAACCTTCAATGCCAGTGACGAACCTCAATTCCGAACAGTCCGAGCACTAGCCGCTTTGGTCCTTGGTCCAATAGTGGACGGATTTCGGCTTACTAAAGTGCTGATGGACGGCGGCAGCGGATTAAACCTCATCTATGAGGAAACTCTTAACAAAATGGAAATAGAAAAGATCCGCATTGAGTAAAGCAGCATGACCTTCAGGGGAATCATCCCTAGTCAGGAGGCACGATGCGCAGGGAAAATCACATTGGATGTGGTATTCGGCACACCGGAGAATTATAGGTCTGAAGAAATCACATTCCAAGTGGCCCCGTTTAGCAGTGGATATCACGCCCTCCTGGGGCGAGACACCTTCACAAGCTTCCAAGCTATACCCCATTACGGGTACATGAAGCTCAAGATGCCGGGGCCCAATGGGATCATCACTCTAGCCAGTGATCCGGACATAGCACTCCGTGCCAAAAAATAAAACTGCCGCACTGGCCCTGGAGGCATTATCCGAAGCCCTCGTAGCTGAAGAGTTAACTGCGCTGTGTTCCGTAGTGGACAGGGATGACGTGATACTCGACAAACAACCCAAGTCCACCTCTTTCAAACCAGCAGACGAAATAGTCAAATTCCAGGTCCACCCAACCGACCCTACAAAAACAGCATCAATTGGGGCACAGTTGAACCCCACAATAGACGCCGCACTATGAGAGTTCTTGTGCGAGAATGGGACATTTTCGCTTGTGCATCCTTCAGACATGCCAAGTATCCCACGTAGGCTGGCTGAACATAGCCTAAAGATACTAAAGGGATACAAGTCGGTCAAACAAACTCTTCGGCGCTTTTCAGAACCCAAGCGACAAGCCATGGGAGAAGAGCTAGCCAAGCTACTTGAAGCCGGATTCATCAGAGAGATAAAACATCCGGACTGGCTAGCAAACCTGGTGATGGTACCAAAGAAGGACAAATCCTGGCGCCTATGCGTCGATTTCAAAGACCTTAATAAGGCTTGCCCTAAGAATCCCTTCCCCCTCCCCCACATTGATCAAATTATCGATGCTACCGCAGGACACGATTCATTGTGTTTCCTCGACGCATACTCCGGATACCATCAAATCAAGATGGCGGAGTCCGATCAAGCCGCAACAGAATTTATCAGTCCATACGGTCCCTTCTGTTTTAACACCATGCCTTTCGGGCTTAAAAACGCCGGTGCAACCTATCAACGCATGATTCAGACATGCCTGGAAATACAAATTGGCAAAACAGTGGAGGCCTACATAGACGCTGTGGTTATCAAAACCAGACACATCGAAACATTAATAGACGACTTGAGGCTTATGTTCGACAATCTCCGAACATACGACATCAAGCTCAACCCGGAAAAATGCGTTTTCGGCGTACCAGCTGGAAAACTCTTAGGCTTTATTGTCTCCAATAGAGGAATCAAAGCAAATCTGGCCAAAATCCGAGCTCTGTCATAGTTGTTTACCCCAACAGACCTCAAGCAAATCCAGAAATTAACTGGATGCGTGGCCTCCCTAAGCCGCTTTATCTCCCGATTAGGAGAAAAAGCGCTACCTCTTTATCGCCTTCTTCGACGCACCGAACACTTCGAGTGGACGGATGCGGCCACGGCGGGGCTGGAGGAAATAAAATCCCTCTTGGCCACCAACCCAATTCTGGCAGCACCAAATGTCGGCGAGCCCATGTTGCTATACATAGCTGCAACACACCAGGTTGTAAGCGCAGTGCTCGTCGTCGAACGAGAGACAGATGGACATAAATTCCCATTACAAAAGCTGGTATACTACGTATCCACTGTCCTCACTCCATGCAAGTCATGGTACCCACATTATCAAAAGATAGCATACGCGGTCTTCATGGCATCCCGAAACTATGACACTACTTTCAAGAGTGTTCAATCATGGTGGCCTCTGAAGTACCACTCAATGACATAATAAATAACCGTGATGCCACGGGCCAGATTGCAAAATGGGCTATCGAGCTCCTCCCGTTCGACATAACATACAAACCACGGCGGGCCATTAAGTCGCAAGTACTGGCTGACTTGGTCGCCGAATGGACAGAAGCCGAACTCCCTAAAGAGTACGGCGCGTACTCCAATTGGATCATGCACTTTGACGGCTCTAAGATGCTAGCTGGTCTAGGGGCTGGCGTCGTCCTGACATCCCCCACCGGAGATATAGTCCAATACGTACTCCAAATACTTTACACAGATTCCAACAATGCAGCAGAGTATGAGGCTCTGTTGCACGGTCTTTGGATGGCAGTCTCCATGGGCATTCAACGTCTCAAAGTACGCGGGGATTCAAATCTCGCAATATCTCAAATAAATGGAGACTTTGACGCCAAGGACCCGAAAATGGCGGCTTACCATAATGTCGTTCTCAAAATGTCAGCTCAATTCTAGGGGCTCGAATTCCACCATGTGGTTTGAGAAAACAATCAAGCGGCGGATATCCTTGCCCGTATTGGTGCTAAACGTGACCCCGTCCCACCAAATATCTTTTTGGAAAGGCTGTTCAAGCCCTCCATGGTATGGGAAGGGGAGCCCGGCAATACTAGTTCAGATCCGCATACAACCCCAGATCCTGAACAATCTGATGTAATCGGAGGCTCCGCCACCGAAATCACACCTTCGATCCACGTGATCATGGCGGTCATCGCCCTGCAGACGGAATCCTTCCTAGCTTACTTAAATAGGCAGGAACTCTCAGAGGACCAAAATGAGGCACACTGCATTGTGCAGCGCTCTAAAGCCTACAAAGTCCACGAGGGAGAGCTTTGTAAGAAAACCGCAACCGGAGTGCTCTAAAGGTGCATCTCTGAAGAGGAAGGGCGACAGCTCTTGGCTGAAATCCATGCCGGACTCGGCAGCCACCACGCCGCAGCTCGGGCGCTCGTAAGCAAGGCCTTCCGCACAGGTTTCTACTGGCCGACAGCCCGGTCAGACGTCCAACACTGTGTCGGTTGCTAGCTTTTTGCAAATCAAAGTCATATGCCGCCCACCGCCCTCCAAACAATCCCCATAACTTGGCCCTTTGCGGTCTGGGGGCTCGATATGGTTGGACCCCTTAAAGGAGGAAGCCATAAGAAGAAATACTTGTTGGTCATGGTCGATAACTTCACCAAATGGATAGAAGCCAAACCAATTAAAATGGCCGAATCCGGACCAGTGATAGACTTTATATCCGAGGTTGTACACCGCTACGGTGTCCCCCACAACATCATCACCGACAACGGCTCAAACTTTATAGCCGATGAGGTGAAAACCTGGTGCAGTAAAATGGGCATAAAACTTGATTACGCCTCCATCTATCACCCCCAAACAAACGGTCAAGTCGAACGAGCGAATGGTTTTATCATGAGCGGCATTAAAACCAGACTAGTGCGATCTCTAAAGGAATCAGATACGCACTGGGTTGAGGAGCTTGACTCCGTATTATGGGGGCTGCGGACCACGCCAAATCGCACAACCGGATACACACCATTTTTTATGGTGTACGACGCAGAGGCAGTGCTACCCTGCAATATCATCCATGATTCACCTAGAGTGCGCTTGTACGAAGAGAGAGAAGCCGAGCTGGATCGACAGGATAGCTTAGATGCCCTGGAGGAGGAGCGTGACATCGTGAAGGCCCGTTCCACATTCTATCAACAGCAGGCTTGAAGGTATCAAAGCAGAGAAGTGCGGGCCAACACTTATAACATTGGCGAACTCGTTCTACGCCTACCAGAGAAGAAAAAGGACAAGCTCAAGCCCAAGTGGGAGGGCCCCTTCATCATTGACAAAGTTCTCACTGGAGGTGCGTACCGTCTGCGTGATGCATCAGACAATCGACTCGAGCCGAACACATGGAACGCGGCCAGACTCCGAAGATTATACGCCTAGTGCCGAACTTCGTATTTGTCTCCTTACCTCCGTCCCCCTTTTTAAATTATATCCTCTCTCTCTGTCTTTTACATTTATAGCCTTAAAATCTTCAAGTATGCTTTGACCGCACACTCTGGCCACGCTATACGCGCTCAATATACCTAGGGGCTTCTTACACAGAAGCTTAATTGTCTTCTGGGCTTTATGCCCACCACATATGCGTCACTTTTCCGTATGCGCCTTTTTTCACCACTATATGCATCGATATGACTTAAGTTTTGGCCAAACTGGGTTTCCTGGCTCTTGTGTTTATGCCCTACATTCTCGTTAATTCGGCTAGGGCATAAGGGGAGCACCTCTGCGATTATTACTGCCGGGTCAGCCGGATGTGTACCTCGGGCTGGGTGAAGCCAAAAGCTAGCGTTCTTAAGGTAATATTCGGTCGGTGAACAAAAGATGTATTTTACCTATTACAAAACATGCCCCAGATGCTTATACCCTGCGTAAATTTTTGCACTTCGGACATGCACATCAATGCATGCACACCCAGGGAAAGGAACCCTTAACGGAACTATTCTCCCTGGAAGATGTTTCTTACTACCCATGTAATATAACATAACAAGTTGGGTACTTGTCTGTTCAAGCACTTATGACCACTACGCCTGGTTTCCACGCGTGCCCCGGTTTTCATGTAACTGAGCGGGTATTCAGATACACTCCGGACTGTCAGGTCCAGAGGTTGAAGTGAAAAGGTTTGCCAAGACAAATGATTTACAATATGGCTAGGGACAAAATATGTCCTTTGAAGTACAATGTCACTTAGACTGACTAAATTCTTCGTCTATACCATCCAACAGGCTGTCTAGCCTACAGTCCTATTGGGAATACTTTGCGGCTAATGCTACTTGGTCATACACGAGATGTACAAGGATCTCCTTCCCATTTGACCCTACATGTCTGACCTCGGCCATGTGGTTCGGGTCAGCCTTGGTGTACCGCGTCTTCACCATGGCCCAGGCTTCCCTTGCGCCTTG
Source organism: Triticum timopheevii (assembly GCA_963921465.1). Lineage (NCBI taxonomy): Eukaryota > Viridiplantae > Streptophyta > Magnoliopsida > Poales > Poaceae > Triticum > Triticum timopheevii. The sequence continues at coordinate 188,703,392 of OY997266.1, read as the reverse complement.
CCGGCAGGCCGATATCTTCCATAATCGGAAGCGCTACCGCGGTCCCTTGAGCATCTCCACAAGCTCCCCCATGCCTCCCGGCAGGAAGGCGGATGGCCACAAGGCCTGAGCAATGTTCTACATCACCTACCGAACTTGTTCTTGCAGTTGTGAGAGCTCCGGCAGAAGATCGCCTGCAGATCCGGGCATCTCCTCCTCGGGACGGCCTGTTAGCATGCCTACAGACATAACTCTGTTAGCACGCTTCTTTGCCAAACTTTATAGTGGTTCTTCAGAGCACTTACTAAATATGTCGCGACGAAGCCTCTTATTCTCCTTTACGGAGTCAGCAAGCTGGGCTCGAACATCCTTTAATTCGACGTCCAGTCGAATGTTCGCGTCCTAGAGAGTATTTTTCTCCTTTATAACCTTTGTAAGCACACGCTGGCCAGCCTTCAGCTGTCGCTGAACATGTTGCTCATCCTCTGGTATGATCTCCGGATTGCCTCCAGAATTGTCTGCAGATTCTCTTGTTAGGATTGCATTCATGCCTAATACTTAACTGGTACATACCATGACATTATTTTTGTTTGACGCTAATGTTACCAGATGGGGTCTTCGTAGACTCCTCCATCATGGCGATTCCGGCCCGTAGTTGGGCCTTGCACTCCTCCAGCTCTTTGGATAGCTGGGTATTCTTCTCTGTCAGAACCTATGCACATGAGGATCCTTAAATCAGTTGTGCCAACTCTTTCAAGTCTCACGGGCTACTGATATACATACTTATCAAATTTTCTTACCCGTATATCCTTTACGTACTGGTCTGTGGCCCTAGCGAGGCCACCTTGAGCAGCCCGGATGTACGCGTCCCCTGAATTGAAGGCATCGAATGCCTCTTCAGAGAAATTAGGGTCCCGTAGTGCGGCCCGTCAGCGCTTATGATTTATGGCGCTCTCCACTTTGGAGTTTGTGGCGAAAAATCTATCTGCATCCTCTGTAGGAGGATCGTCTGCATTAACCTCCGCCCTTGAGTCCGGCCTCGGAGTCCGGCTGGTGGAAGCGTGACCGGCATGCTCTTCGGATACATTCCCACAAGCGCTCTTTCTGTCAGAAGGCAGTGGACATTGTTATATTTTAACAACGATAAATTCGTGGCAGGTTTTTGAACATACCTTTGCAACGGCGTCTCGGTCCTGACCGCCTTCCTTTTAAGCCTACCCGACTTCGGTGCCCCTTATTGGCGAGTCACCGTGGGCTTGGCTTGGCGCCCCGATGGCCTTCCCTGTAAGACGCAATACATGTGCGATGGGTGAAGTGTAAAGAGGGAATCCTTTTCGGGAGTTGGGACTGTGGCTTTACTTACCTGGGATATAGGGAGTAGGCCAGGATAATCGGCTATGATGGCCACCATCACACCATCGCAGCTCAGCTGGTAAAATGTCCTATCAACAAGCTCCACAAATGTGTCCGGATCTTCTTCGAGTCCGGGGTCGAGACCCCGGTTAGGGTCCTGTGGCTGTGGAGGTGGGTTGTGAACATCCTCCATAGCCCTTCGCACTTCCTGCTATGAATTGACGAACTAAATATCTATGCTAAAAATATGGGAAAGATTGGAATAAAAGATGGCGACTCACCCAACTTGGGGGGTTGTACATGGAGAATCCATCCCGTGGCTTGATATGGATGAACTCCTCCTCTTCTCCTTTGTACAGATCGGACAATATCTTCGCCAGAGCGGCGGGAGAATCCGGACCTTTACGGCCGCAGCGGGTGGCATCGCCTTCTCCATTGAAGTGCCACATGGGTTTTCCCCGATATTGAAGTGGCTACACTCCCCGCATTATACATCTGGACATAACTTCAATTATTGTCAGTCCTGATTTGGCTAGTGTATTTATCCTGTCCAGCAGGAAAAGGATCTCTCTGTTATCTTCCTCCTGGGGGCTCCTGGGGCGCCAGCTATGGCGTTTCTTCGATGGGGCATTTATAAACTCGGGAAGGCCCTTCCGAACAGGGTCCGGAAGAGGGACGTCCTCCACATAGAACCATTCCGAGGGCCAGTCCCTGGATGTCTTCTTCGGGGTGCCGGATAGATATCCGGTCCCGGTGATGCGCCATATTTCGGCTCCGTCCACTTGATATACCGACTCCTTCTGAGTACGGGGTACGAGGCAGAATAGCCTCTTCCACAGCTCGAAATGAGCTTCACAGCCTAGAAAAAGCTCGTAGAAGGCAACGTAGCCTGCGATGTGCAGTATGGAGGCTGGGATAAAGTTGTGCAACTGGAGGCCGTAGAACTCCAGGAGCCCGCGGAGGAAAGGATGGATGGGAAATCCGAGCCCCCTCAGCAAGTAGAGGACGAAGCACACCCGCTCTCCCTTGGAAGGGTTTGGAAAGCTCTCCGCTTGCTCCCCGCCATTATAATTGGCTAGTCCAGCTCGGACGGGGACCATGTATGCAGCTGGGAGAAACCCCTTGGTCTGCAACTCTACTAATCGGCTGTGGGGAACAGAACATCTCTCCCAGTCGCCTGGCCTAGTGCTATGGGAGCGAGAGGAGGAACCGCGACGACCGGCCATGGTGGTGTGGATTTTTTCGGGCGCGCTCTAATGAATACTCGCTGGGAGGAGATGGTGTGATTTGGATCTGAGAATCCTCATCTCTTTTATAGATGATTTACACACATGTTGGGGTGGAAAATGTAAAAATGCATCGACTTCTCGCATTCGCTCGACACGTGGAAACAGCCATTATTGAAGCATAGAAGCCGAGGAGCGCGACATTGATGAGGAGCCGGACGCTGCTCATTACAACAAGGCTCTGGAGGATTTGGAGAAGAACCCGCCTTGCAATGCCGAGGACAATCTGTGCACCAGACTCATTGTCATTGAAGCCTGGTTCGGGGACTACTGAGGGAGTCCTGGATTAAGGGGTCCTCGGACAGCCGGACTATATACTTTGGCCGGATTGTTGGACTATGAAGATACAAGATTGACACTACTAGAGAAAAGCTTACCAGTAGCGCTGTTTTTTTTTGCTACCAGTAGCGCGGGCACCAGCGCTACTGCTACGGTGCTACAGCTATTTTGTAGCAGTAGCGCGTTTCTAGACCAGCACTACTGGTAAGTTCAAGTACTAGTAGCGTGTTTTTAGGCTAGCGCTACTGCTAACATTTATGTCTTTTTTTAATATTTTGGCGCTGTACATGTTTAAATAGATATATCTTTTATACAATAACAACTCATCATGAACTAGTCTGTTTAAATAGCATATACATTACCACTAGTCATCACCACCAAACAATGTTCGTCAATGAGACATCATATGTATAACAAGTTGGTCACTAGTCATAATCACAACTCCTCATCCTCCTCATCAACTCTAACACATTGTAGCACATAATAACACATTCTACCTAGGACCTACTCCTCTCATCGGACCTACTCTACCCTCTCTTAGGTAAAATATCATAAAACAAGATAGGCATTGACTCTTCATTAAGGAAACTGGACTCTCTATAATGAAGAACCGAGATCATCCTGTCTCCAAGTCTTGGCCTACACACAATGTTGCTTCCAAGTAGCTCTCTATGATGGTTGAAACATTTTTTCCAATCATTTATTATCATGGCTTCCTTGCTTTTAGAAATCCAGTATGGACAGGAGTGATGTGGATGCTGCGGCTGACCTGGCCGTGGTGGCCGTAAGCTCATAACATTAACGCGACCTCTTGGCAACATCAGATGAGGCACTCAATCCATCGGGATTTTCTGTTCAAAAACATAGTAATAACTTTGCAGTTAGCAATGTAGTTTAGTTCTAGAAAAAATTTATGCAAAAGATGCACGGATGTTGTAATAGTAGAAAATATTACCATGCTATCTCCATTGATGTTACCGTAGCACACCGCGTGCACTAGTGGCACATATTGACCATAATTTTGAGGAATTCGATAATAGCTATTGTAATTCTCAAGATCAGTAAAAAATGCGATAAGACCATATTTCTCCTTATAAGTTAATTGTGCTTCATCATTGTAGTAGTAGGTTCTGTCTACCATCTTCCGTACATTTTTTGAGGAATGAAAATAAGCTGTCAATGGAAATAAGCTGTCAAATATTTTGAAATAAACAATATAAATTACTTAGTAAATATGTTTAAGAAACTCACACAGCGGTAGAACTAGAAGCGTGTCAACAAGGACCCAAATGGTCATATCATTTTCGTCGATGTCAGGATCACCAAGATCGAAGGTGAGAAGCATACCCTCATGACAATCATACGCCTTGGAAAGGGCTTCCCAATTCGGGCAACCAAAATTGGATGAGTTCACAGAATTGTATAGTTTTACAGCAAAATCATAACCATGATGGGTCCTTAGTTGAATTATCTTTGTCTCCATGCTTTCATGATCTTCAAAACCCATCTTCTCCAAGACATAGCTTCTTGCATGGCATGGGAATAAGCTAGTCGAATTGTAAAAGACGGAAATTACACGTTGAAGAAGCAGAGAACTCGTGCAAAGAAACCATCACCGGATCATAGCTCCGGTGAGATCCCCAAAGAAACTGCCAGGTATTGGAGAACCGGCCGTTCGCCAACGCAACCAAGTAGCGCTGGACGTGCGCATTCTCCTCCGTGACACGGTGTTGTACCACCTGCGCGGGGGACTCAAGCCTCTCCACCGATGCAAGCCCACGTGACCACCACCAAAGAAGCTCCGGGTCGACGACGGGCTGGCTCCTCACTAAGTTGCGCTCACCAGAAGGTAGCACAACCCAGTACCAGCCCGGCGGAGCCCAGTCCCGGACATGGCCCCTCGGCTCAACCAGGAGTCCTCCGCCGAGTCGACGACGAGGATGCGGGATAGGCATCGTCGACGTTGAGAACAAAATGCTTAATTATGAAAACAAAATTAATAAACACTTAGCAAAATTTGGCATAACCTTTGCTAAAAACAGGACCAATCGAGCACCTGAAATTTGCCAGAACATAAATGAATCGACATTTCTGGCAAAACATAGGCCACTCGGAAAAATATGACATGTTCAAAATATGACATGTCCACTGCAAATTTGCATATAACAGGAAAAATTGATTGAACTAAAAAAATAACAACAATTGCTTTAACTAAAAAATACCTAGAATTCTATTAACTACACCTAAAACAACTAAAACACCTAAAATTCTGTTAACCACACCTAAAAAACTAAACCACCTAAAATTTTGTTAACTACACCTAAAACAACTAAAACACCTAAAACTCTTTTAAATACACTTAAAACAAATTCAACATTATTCTAAGAACACCTACATTATTCTAAGAACCTACATTTTTAACCAAAACACCTACAACTTTAACTAAAACACCTAAAAATTCAACTAAAACACCTACATTATTCTAAGAACCTACATTTTTAACTAAAACACCTAAAAATTTAACTAAAACACCTAAAAATTCAACTAAAACACCTACATTATTCTAAGAACCTAAATTTTTTCAACTAGGATTCAAAATAGTTAGGGAGGGAGGGAGGAGGAGGAAGGAGGGAGGAGTACCTTTCTCAGTGGAGGAGGGCCGGCGCGGGGGGGCGACCGGCGGGGGAGGATGGCCGGTGTGGGGGGCGGCCGGCAGGGGAGGAGGGCCGGTGTGGGGGGCGGCTGGCAGGGGAGGTGGGCCGGTGCGGGGGGCGGCCGGCAGGGGAAGAGGGCCGGCGCGGGGGAGGGCGGCCGGAGTAGGACGCGGGGGCGGTGGTCGGATCGGGGGACAACTGAGGGATTCGATTTGGTGGTGTGAGCATGTGAGTAGTGAGGGAAGAGGGGTGGTGCACGTGCCAGCGCGGGAGGAAGAGGTGGGCTTAGCGGCAGCATGGGGGAGGGGGCCCAGCGCTATAGCTAAAGCTGCAACGGGGGGCCGAGAGCGTGGCCCATTAGCAGTAGCGCGGGCCATGAAATCAAGCGCTACTGCTAACGTGCGCTTGTAGCGCTGGCGCTGGCCGGCGCTACTGCTAAATAGCAGTAGCGAGGGGTATCTAACCAACGCTACTGCTAAATGTCTACCTATAAGCATTTTCCTAGTAGTGTGAAGACTTCGTCCTGTGTCCGGATGGGACACTCCTTTGCGTGGAAGGCAAGCTTGGATATTCGGATATGTAGATTTCCTTCTTTGTAACCGACTCTGTGTAACCCTAGCCCCCTCTGGTGTCTATATAAACCGGAGGGTTTAGTCTATAGGACAACAACAATCATAATCATAGGCTAGCTTCTAGGGTTTAGCCTCTACGATCTCGTGGTAGATCAACTCTTGTAATACTCATATCATCAAGATCAATCAAGCAGGAAGTAGGGTATTACCTCCATCGAGAGGGCCCGAACCTGGGTAAAACATTGAGTCCCTTGTCTCCTATTACCATTAGCCTTAGACGCACAGTTCGGGACCCCCTACCCGAGATCCGCCGGTTTTGACACCGACAACCGCGCACCCAGGGAGCTGCTGGCGAGGGGCTACCGGAATGCTACCCCCAGGAGGGATTATTAGTTTTAGTATTGTTCGTTTTCAATGTTATGCATTGTACCTAGTAGTTAAGTATCATCACGTATATGTGATGATATTATATATATTCTGTGTTGAACTAATGAACAATTAATATATATATATATATATTATGAATTCCATTTTCTATCTGTTTTTGTATACTAATTTGAATCTAGCTATTATCATCGACATATACATAATGGAAAAGCGTATATGCACACATTGAAACAGAACATATAAGAACGGAAAACAGAGTACACACATTGAAACAGAGCAATAAACAGAGCTATACTATCATTGCTGTGAAAACATAGCTATCCACGTTGAAATGACTCAACAAAATAAAATGCGTCCATTAGACCATGACCAGCAGCCCTTGCCTACGGTAGCTCTTGGCTCTGCCTGAACTCGTGCAGGCGTTCGTCCAAGCAGTCGACACACTCGCGGTACATCTGGAGCGCGATCTCGAGCTCCAAGTTGTCCATTTCTTCAGAGATCACCAGCTCGAGGATGCGACGACCATGTTCCTCTACTACGCCCAGGTGGACACCTGGGCCAAGGAGGCGGTCGAGCCTACCAACCTGCGCGTTCGCATCGAGTGGACGGCGACCCATGCGAATCGCCCGGTGGGCGTCCGGTACAAGTATGGTGCGGCCGGCCTCTGGTGCAAGTACGGCGCAGAGGGCCTCTGCCCACTCCTGGCAAGGAATGGGGGTACTGACAGGACGTGTACCCAGCTGTGAGCCCTGTCAACAACACGCAAGTGCCGATGGATCCGCTCTTGCTGTGCGATGTGCTGTGCCTCTTGCTCTGCGGCGCCCCAACGGTCTCGCCATGCGGTGAGCCGCAGCCTATCAGCGCGAACGCACCTGGCTTGCTCTGCGGCGCGCCATCGATCATGTTGTGCGGCAAGCTGCAGCCTCTCGGTGCTGACATGCCTATCTTGATCCGCGGAGCTGAAGCACCATGCGCCAAGGGTCTGCTCAACCCTGGTGATGACGCGCATCACGGCGTCGTCCATCGCATTTCCGGGGAGCGCCTCGGCCTCGACGGGCCGTGGCGCCTGCTCGTTTTCCTCGTCGACGAGGTTGATGGCAGAGGCGACGCTTTGGTGTGTTGGCATGCTTGGAAAAGGTGGATGTGCTACAGGTTGTGCTTGTTGCCTCCGTGCATCGCACACCTAGGTTTATGCGCAATATCATTGGGTGGCGGGAAACCGGTGAGGAAATGGCGGGAAATGATGGCGTGTTAATAAAATGCCAGCAATTAATGGAAACTTAGCATAGAAGGAACATCGAGCTAGCACAAGAAGTAGATCATGATCACATGATCATTTATCCTAGTTAATTATCCATGTAATAATTGACTTTGGTGTGTGGAAATGTCATGTGTGTACTAGCCACCTATGTAATTGGATGTTTGCCGCGTATTACACACATCTTGTGTATGTGAAATGTTTTTGTTCTCTTGGCTCAACACAAACAGTTTATCAGAATGAACTGTGTGCCCTCCATTGCACACACCTTGATCTGGCTGGACCATTTATGTTGCATTGCCTAATCAAAAACAGTTCATCTGAGTGAACTGTATTCCGTATATCGCACACACCTTGATCTGGCTGACCGTTTCTTTTGTGTTGCCTAATCACAAACAGTTCATCCTAGTGAACTGTATGTTGTATATCGCACACTCCTTCATCTGGTTGCCCGTTTCTTTTGTTCTACCACATCGCAAACAGTTAATTGAACTGAACCGTATGCCCCTCATCACACACGCAACTAAAATCTGAACCGTGTTTGATGCATCCTTCATCGCAAATGTTTTGCATCTTCTTTGACGGTTTTTTACATCACTGTTTGCGATTAATGCATCGCACACAGTTTCGTCAAAGGGTCTTTGATCGTAGTGTCAATTAGCAGCATCGTACATTAGTGATAGATCTGATCATAAACTCAAATTTCGTCGGATCCCAACAAACACACCGCAAAAAGAGTTACATCAAATAGACCTCCAAGAGACCATTGTATTGAGAATCAGAAGAGAGAGAGGAAGCCATCTAGCTACTAACTACGGACCCGTAGGTCTACAATGAACTACTCACGCATCATCAGAGAGGCACCAATGAGGATGATGAACCCCTCCGTGATGGTGTCTAGATTGGATCTGGCGGTTCTAGAACTTGCGGTGGCTGGAATTAATTTTCATCAACTCCCCTAGGGTTTCTGGAATGTTGGGGTATTTATAGAGCAAAGAGGCGGTGCGGGAGGCCACCGAGGTGGGCACAACCCACCAGGGAGCACCTGGGCCCCCAGGCGCACCCAAATGGGTTGTGCCCCCTTGGGGCACCCCTCTGGTATTTCTTTGGCCCATCCTGGGTCTTCTGGCCCAGAAAAATTCTCCAAAAAGTTCGCTGCGTTTGGACTCTGTTTGGTATTGATTTTCTGCGAAGTAAAAAACAAGCAAAAAACATCAACTCGCATTGGGCACTACGTCAATAGGTTAGTCCCAAAAAATGATATAAAGTTGCTATAAAATGATTGTAAAACATCCAAGAATGATAATATAACAGCACGGAACAATCAAAAATTATAGATACGTTGGAGACGTATCACGTACCGCAAAACGGGACTCCACGGGCTACTGTTCATCCACCGTCGACTTCCTCCAGCCTCCACCTGCTACTGTTCATCCACCATCGACTTCCTCCTGCCTCCACCAGCTACTGTTCATCCACGGGGTCCTCTTCATCCAGCCTCCCCTGGCTACTATTCAACCAACCCTCCACGGGGTCCTGTTCATCCAGCCTCCACGGGGTCCTGTTCAACCAACCCTCCACGGGGTCCCTCCACCGGCTACTATTCATTCACCCCCACCTCCTTGATCAGGGTCTTGTTCATCCAGCAGCAATGGCCTCTATTACCAAAGGATCCTGTTCATCCAACCCCCACTTGGAACTGTTCATCCAACCCCCACCGGGGACTGTTCATCAAGAGGCAGCTTCGATCGGCTTCAGTTAGCAGCAGTAGCGAAGGAATCACTCGGGTTCGGTTAACAGCAAGGGATCGATCGGGGTTCAGTAACGTAGCTACTGCAATCGCTCGGGTTCAATTAGAGCTTAACGCCTCGACCGGGTTCAGTTAGAGCGCAACACCTCGCACACACGCGCGTACGTACGTGTACAAGAGAAACACGCAAACCTCCGTGCTTCGCTCGGCCCCGACCACCCACCGTAACCGGGAACTCCCCAAAATTTTCCTTGCCCTCGCTTCTACCATGATTTTTTCGTCATGGACGGCCCAAAGAATATCATGCAGGTGCATCTCCAGCCCACCCAGGACAAAAAGCCCATTTTCTGTCATGATTTTTTGTCATAGAAGTAGGAGCCCACCACATCTATGATGATACCGGGTTTTGTCATAATTATTGTCATAGAAGTGTCATAAGCATGACAGAAAAAAATCGTTCGGCCCAAAATGTCACGGGTGTGTCTTTTTTTTGTAGTGTTCAGTACTTAGTGTAATCGATCGCCCGTGTTCAGTATGTAGCTAGTGCAATTGCTTGGGTTCAGTAAGCGAACATCTCGCTCGGGTTCACTTAGCCAACACCATGTGTGCACGGGAGAAACACACAAACCACACTGTAACGCTTCGGCCTGACCACCCACCGCAATCAGGAACTCCCCGAAATTTTCCTTGTTGTCACTTCTACCATGATTTTTATGTCATTTACAACCCAAAGAATGTCATGCAGGTGCATCTCTGGCCCACCCAGGACGAAAAGCCCATTTTCTGTCATAATTTATTGTCATAGAAGTAGGAACCCACCAATCTATGATGATACATGTTTTTGTCACAATTATCGTCATAGAAGCGTCGTAACTCTGACATAATTTTTTTTGTTCAGGCCATAATTTCACAGATATGTCTTTTTTTAGTGGGTCCACTGAGTAAATTGAGATCCTACAGATGATAGAGCCTAATCAAGTGTACAGACATTTGTTTATCTTGTCTATTATTATTTAATAATCTGTCATATTGTTGGATTGCATGGCAATGACCCCAGGCAAACACAGAACATGGTTTGACATTGTTTTTGGCTCGGGGCTTTCCCAAGGCCTGTCCTAGTCTGATTGCTGAGCTAGGAAGTTCCAAACGTGATCGGCCATAGCTAACTACAGAGAATAGGAATCAGTGGATGTTCGGAACCTCCTCAGTCTCGAAACTCCACTCTGCGCAACGAGCTTGATTTGAGCCGCTCCCTGCAATTGTGTTGCCACTCCTTCCGCTTTGGGAGCTGCAGTTGTGGAGCAGAGAGGATCCGAACAGGACATCATGTGAAGCCCTAGATTAGTCTCAAAGAGCGATAGTAGGGTTTGAGAGGGGATTAGGAAGAACAGGGAGGAGAAAGGGGAACTAGAGGACAAGAAGAAGAACACGGAGAGATGAGATTCATATACTATTCATTAAACAATATGCCTTTCCAGACTTCTGTCGCTACAATATAAGCACACCAAGCAGTACACGCAACCAGCCAGACCCACGGTCAGACACACACCACGTCTTACACCCTTTGACTTTGCATAGTGGGACCTTGGGCCACTTGTCCATTGTCCGTTGACACCAACACTGGTGGAGATGTGACACTCCCCCCCCCCCCCCTCTGTTGAGATGCAGGCTCCTCCCAGATTAAAGCCGCCGAAAAACGAGACCGAAGAACCTAATAATCTTCCCATGTTGCATGATCTGCGGCAATGCCATGCCACAGAACCTTGATCTGAGGGATTGCCGAGTTACCTTTCTTTACCATGCGTCGTTCGAGAATCGCTTCAGGATGCAATGTAACAACAGACAAATCTGGTGGCTCGGGCAAGTCTGCAAACACTAGAGAGTAGTTTGCGGTAAATGGTTGTAGTTGGGAAGCATGAAAGACATGATGTATGAGGCTGGCAGCCGGAAGATCCAAACGATAAGCAGCAGCACCAATTCTTTCAGTGACACGAAATGGACCAAAGAACTTCAATGCGAGCTTGTGGTAGGAGCAGTTGACTAGCGAAGATTGTGCATATGGTTGGAGTTTGAGCAGAAATTCCTCGCCAACAGCAAATTCCCTATCCATATGATGCTTGTTAGCCTATGACTTGATTCTCAGCTAAGCACGTAAGAGATGGTCACGCAACAGAGCCAAAAAATCTTCACGATCTGCTGCTAGCTCTGCCAAGGAAGCAGGTAATTCTCAAGTGTCAATCAGCATAGTACCGAAATTAGCATCAATGCCATATAATGCCTTAAAAGGAGTGTTGCTAAGCAATGTGTGGTAAGAGGAATTGTACCAAAACTCTCCCATTGGTAACCAGCGTTTTCACCTTAATGGGCTGTCATGGATGGCACAATGTAGATATTGTTCTAAGCATTGGTTAGCATGCTCTGGTTGCCCGTCCATTTGGGGATGATAGGTCGTAGAGTAGCATAACTTGGTGCCTATCTCCTTGAAGAGCTTCCTCCAAAAATAACTGGTAAACACCTTATCATGGGCGGAAACAATCGATGTTGGGACTCCATGAAGGTGAACCACATTATCAATGAAAAACGTGGCTACGGACTGAGTTGTATAGGGGTGTTTCGGAGGAAAGAAGTGAGCGTATTTAGTGAGTCGATCGACCACCACTAGGATTACCTCAAGTCCTTCTGATTTCGGAAGCCCATCTATGAAATCCATGGTAATGTCCTTTCAAGGACGCATAGGCACTAGCAAAGGCTGCAGCAACCCACCCGGATGTGTTCGCTCGTGTTTTGCTTGCTGACAAACTTGATAAAGCTTCACCCAGTCCTCAACTTGTTGTTTCATGCCAAACCATTGGAATAATTTGGACATGCGGTAATAAGTGGCCCTGACACCTGAATGACCCATGATAGCACTTGAATGCAGGGCACTGATTAGTTTTGTTTACAGCGCAGAATTATTACCAATCCACAGACGTCCTTGATATTTGACCAGTCCTGGATCAAGTGAATAACCGTGTTCATCCGGACTATGCACTGCTAGACGAGCCAATCGGTCCAGAGCTGATTGATCAGTTTGCTAGGAATTCATAACCTCCTGTATACACATTGGTTGGCAAGTCGAGACTATTGTGAGTGTGTACAAATGACCCACCCGAGATAATGCATCTGCAGCGTTGTTCTCCGAGCCTTTGTGATATTTAAACTAAAATTGAAGGCCCACCATCTTAGCCATGGCCTTGCACTGAAGATCAGTAGTGAGTTGTTGATCATGTAAATGACAGAGGCTTCGGTGGTCTGTAATGATAGTGAAGGGACCCCTCTAAAGGTAAGGGCGCCACTTATCAATGGCCATAATGGCAGCCAAGAATTCTTTCTCATAGATAGACAACTTTTGATTGGCCACACCCAAAGCCCTGCTCGGATAAGCAATAGGATGGTTATTCTATGAGTATGGCTCCAATTCCTATAGCAGAAGCATCAATTTCGACTACAAAAGATTGACTGAAATCCGGTAGAGCCAATACAGGAGTACTAGTCATAGATGTTTTCAATTTCTGAAAAGATACAATTGCTTGCTCTGTCCAAACGAAACACTTCTTGGTCAGCAATTGAGTCAAAGGCTTGGCCATAGTACCATAATTTCGGACAAACTTGCGGTAGCACCCGGTCAACCCAAGGAGCCCACACAATTCAGTAGCGTTGGTAGGTTGAGGCCATTGTTCCATCACCATAGTATTTTCTGGATCTGTAGCTACACCTTCGGAAGAAATCACATGACCCGAATATTGGATTTCAGTCTAAGCAAAAGAGCATTTGGAAAACTTCACAAACAACTAAAGCTCGCACAAGGTCTGTAGTACCGAGCGGAGATGCTCCAAATGTTCCTCCCAAGTGGTATGGAAAACTAGAATGTCGTTCATAAATGTGATGACATACTTGCGATTAGCTAGAACAAAAATTTTGTTCATTAAGCACTGAAATGTTGGTGGTCTATTGGTCACCCCAAATGGAATAACGCGAAATTCGAAGTGTCCTGAATGTGTCTTTAATGCAGTATTCTCCTCATCCGGTTCATGCATACATATTTGGTGATAACCTGCCATGAGGTCTAGCTTGGAGATTTTTTATATCCTGCCAGTTCATCGAGTAATTCATCAACCATAGGAAGAGGGAATTTGTTCTTCACAGTGATGGCGTTGGTTTGCGGTAATCCATGCAGAAATGCCAGCTGCCATCTTTTTTTAACCAGAAGTACTGGCGATGCATACGGGCTCACTAGGTTTCACAATCCCTGCCTTGGTCATCTCCGCCACTTGTCGTTCAATCTCGTCCTTCTATTGTGGAGAGTATCGGTAAGGGCGAGAGTAGGAGGGTTATGACCCACTTCCAAGGTGATTGCATGGTCATACACTCTGTGTGGAGGCAGGCCAGTTGGAGTTTCAAACACATCTTGGAATTATGTTAAAACTGTAGTAAGATCTTCTGGGTATGAGCCAGGTATAGAAACAACATCACCCGAAGAAGGATCCACCATGGCCATAGCACAAATATCATTGCCATGCAGAGATTTGTCCAATTGCTCTATTGGCATAGCTTGCAACTACATAGTACTAACAGGTTGAACACCTTGAAGGGAAATAATAGTATCACCATGTGCAAACTATAATGATTGCCCTCCCAATCACAAGTCATCGGACTGTGACACTTCAGCCAATCCATCCCCAACACCGCATCATATGCACCCAACTGTAGAACTCTCATAGAACTAGTGAAAGTGTGGCCTTGTGCCCACCAAGTCAAATTCTGCACCTGAGACCGAGACTACATACTCTGACCATTAGCAACGGTGACCTTGACTGGAGGCACTACAATAAGATCTAATGCAGCTCGAGTGGCGAAGTTCTCATCAACAAAACTATGGCTGCTACCCGAGTCAACCAGTGCTAACATCACTTGATTTCCAGCAAAGTGCGGATGCGAATGGTTTCACCAGAGTCAACTTCACTGACTGCATTCGAAGAGATTTGGCAACATTCCATTGTTTCTGGTTCAATTAATAGATCAAGTGCCTGAACTGCATCTTCAGTTAACACCTCCCCATGTTCACCAACTTGTATAGTAACTAGCTACATAGGCTTCTTACATTGATGTTCCTTGTTGTACTTATCTCCACACCTGAAGCATAGCCCGTTTGCTTTTCTAAAATCTCATAGCTGCCTCTCACAACCAAAATCATCTGTTGCTTTCTTCCCTGCTTGCTGCATTGGTTGGATTGCAGTAGGCATGGTCTGTATTGGTGCATGTCTCTGATAATGTTGTCGACGTCGTTGTATCTCCAGCTCTTCTTCCTGGATTTTGGCCAAACAGACTCCTCGAGTAACACTAGTGGGTGCCTGCAATCATACCGCTGCTCTGATCTCATCCTTCAGTTCAAGTACAAACTGGGATATAAAAAATTTGGAGTTCAAAGAAGGGTCTAATGCTATCAAATGATACATCGTTGTCTCGAATGCGGACTTGTACTCAGTCACAGTACCCCGTTGCTTCAATTGTAAGAGATGAGTCATATGGGATTCAAAATGGCCTTGCCCAAATTCTGACTCAATCTCAACTGCAAAGTCATCCCACGACCAAAGACGCCAATGATGCTTGAATGCTTGCCACCAAAGTGTCGCATGTCCATCTAGGTACAGTGTTCCAGTAGAAACCCACTGATGTACAAGCACTTGGTACATATCAAAGTAGGTGAGAGCCATATCAATGCAAAGTCGTGGATTCTCACCAGTGAATCATGGAAAATGGTGCTTGGGTGGCTTCATGAACTAGACACGGTCTCAATCCTGTGCCAGCACACGACAGTGCTCTGGAACGTGCTCGCGCATAGGTATGAGATTGTGGTGTGGTTCCCGCCCAATGATATATAGGCTCCACAGGTGATGGGGGCGCCATGATGAAAACCTGACTCACCAACTGTCCATCCGGCTCCTCGAGGAGGGGCGGCTGCAGATTCGCAAGCCGCGAAGCAGGGCGGGTGGCCGATGAAGTGCCCAACTCCGTGACTCCCGACCCCATCGGTGTAGCCCCCGCCTCCACCTACCGGTGATGAATCGCATCGACATTCTCTTGGGTTGCCTCGAGCTATTTGCCAAAATTGGAAATCCTCATATACATGGCTTCAATCTTGGTGAGAAGGGCAGCCAGCGAAGCCCGAATACTCTCAAAATTCTCTCCCATTGAGCCGATGACCAGCTTGGTCTGGGCGGGCAGAAGTGGCGGCTTCGACTGCGCCATTGCGGCCGATTTCGAACCCAGCGAACCCCGCTCGGGATTTTGAGCGAATTTTGCTGAAACAAATTTGGCACCCTTCACGGTGGAATTTTACAGCCGAATCAGGAGGGCTTGGGCACAGACGAACGTGAATTCGAGGCTCTAGATACCAATTGTGAGGCCTTCGATTAGTCTCACAGATCGTCAGTAGGGTTTGAGAGGGGATCAGGAAGAATAGGGAGGAGAAAGGGGAACCAGAGGAGGAGAAGAAGAACACGGGAGATATGAGATTCAGATAATATTCATTGAATAACATGCCTTTCCAGACTTCTGTCGCTACAATATAAGCACACCACCCAGTACACGCAACCAGTCGGACCGACGGTCAGACACACACCACGTCTTACACCCTTTGACTCTGCATAGTGGGACCTAGTGTCCATCGACACCAACACTGGTGGGGACGTGACACGTTAGTATCCTGTTTAACAAGTGTGCTGCATGCGATAGAGAGGAATGAATCAATACTACGAAAGGATACTGCCATGTGATTAGTTATGCTTGCAAACCAAGCTGCAAGTAGTGAACGAGTCGGATGACACGAGTCGTCTTTTCCTCAGTTTGAGAAAAAAGAGGTCCTGACTTTTTTTAATACTCCCAAAAAAACACAGTATCAACAATACCATCGTTTATGAAACTATAATTTTTGGTATAGCCAAAAGCCTCAATGTATTCATAACTACATTTAAAAAAACTGTGGTATTCTAATAAGTAGTAATATTTTGCATCCAAACAGGGCCTTACCTTGTTTGGATGTTGATATTCAGGGTCATGGAATTGAATTGGGCCCAATATCAAATCTGGCTTGACTTTGATATTGACATTGAACATTAATTCTCTTATTTGGATGTGCATAGAATTGGCACTTCGAATTTGGATGAGAGGCTCAATTCTGAAGCTTGTTTGGATGGTCATTCTCTGTTGGAAATATGCCCTAGAGGCAATAATAAAAGGATTATATTATATTTCCTTGTTCATGATAATTGTCTTTATTCATGCTATAACTGTATTATCCGGAAATCGTAATACACGTGTGAATACATAGACCATAATATGTCCCTAGTAAGCCTCTAGTTGACTAGCTCGTTGATCAATAGATAGTCATGGTTTCCTGGCTATGGACATTAGATGTCGTTGATAACGGGATCACATCATTAGGAGAATGATGTGATGGACAAGACCCAATCCTAAGCATAGCACAAGATCGTGTAGTTCGTTTGCTAGAGCTTTTCCAGTGTCAAGTATCTTTTCCTTAGACCATGAGATCGTGTAACTCCCGGATACCGTAGGAGTGCTTTGGGTGTACCAAACGTCACAAGGTAACTGGGTGACTATAAAGGTGCACTACAGGTATCTCCGAAAGTGTCTGTTGGGTTGACACGGATCGAGACTGGGATTTGTCACTCCATATTATGGAGAGGTATCACTGGGCCCACTCAGTAGTGCATCATCATAATGAGCTCAAAGTGACCAAGTGTCTGGTCACGGGATCATGCATTACGGTATGAGTAAAGTGACTTGCCAGTAACGAGACTGAACGAGGTATTGGGATACCGACGATCGAGTCTCGGGCAAGTAACATACCGTCTGACAAAGGGAATAGTATATGGGGTTGCTTGAATCCTCGACATCATGGTTCATCCGATGAGATCATGGAGGAGTATGTGAGAGCCAACATGAGTATCCAGATCCCGCTGTTGGTTATTGACCGGAGAGCCGTCTCGGTCATGTCTGCATGTCTCCCGAACCCATAGGGTCTACACACTTAAGGTTCGGTGACGCTAGGGTTGTATGAATATGAGTATGCAGCAAACCGAATGTTGTTCGGAGTCCCAGATGAGATCCCGGATGTCACGAGGAGTTTTGGAATGGTCCGGAGGTAAAGAATTATATAAAGGAAGTGCTGTTTCGGCCATCGGGAAAGTTTCGAGGTCACCCGGTATTGTACCGGGACTACCGGAAGGGTCCCGGGGGTCCACCGGGTGGGGCCACCTATCTCGGAGGGCCCCGTGGGCTGAGGTGGGAGGGGAACCAGCCCCTAGTGGGCTGGTGCGCCCCCCCCCCCTTGGGCCTCCCCTGCGCCTAGGGTTGAAAACCCTGGGAGGAGGCACACCACTTGCCTTGGGGGGTACTCCAACCCCCCTGGCCGCTGCCCCCTTGGGAGATTGCATCTCCCAGGGCCGCCCCCCCCTGGGGGCCTATATAAAGGAGGGCAGGGGGGAGGGCAGCCGCACCCTGTGTATTGGCGCCTCCCTCCCTGCCGGAGTTCTGCTGCATCCACCACCACGCCGTTGTGCTGGATCATCATCAACCTCTCCTTCCCCCTTGCTGGATCAAGAAGGAGGAGACTTCATCCGCTCCGTACGTGTGTTGAATGCGGAGGTGCTGTCCGTTCGGCACTTGGTCATCGGTGATTTGAATCACGGCGAGTACGACTCTATCATCACCGTTCTCTTGAACGCTTTCGCACGCGATCTACAAGTGGTATGTAGATGCAATCTATCTCCCATGACTCGTTACTTAGATGAACTCATAGATGTATCTTGGTGAAACCGTAGGAAAAATTTTATTTTCTGCAACGTTCCCTAACAGTGGCATCATGAGCTAGGTCTATGCGTAGTTCTCTATTGCACGAGTAGAACACAATTTTGTTGTGGGCGTAGATGTTGTCAACTTTCTTGCCGCTACTAGTCTTTTCTTGCTCCAGCGGTATTGTGGGATGAAGCGGCCCAGACCGACCTTACATGTATGCTTACGTGAGATAGCTTCCACCGATTGACATGCACTAGTTGCATAAGGTGGCTAGCGGGTGTCTATCTCTCCCACTTTACTTGGAGCGGATTCGACGAAAAGGGTCCTTATGAAGGGTAAATAGAAGTTGACAAATCACGTTGTGGCTTTATCGTAGGTAAGAAAACGTTCTTGCTAGATCACCTATAGAAGCCACGTAAAAACTTGCAACAACAATTAGAGGACGTCTAACTTGTTTTTGCAGCAAGTGTCTTGTGATGTGATATGGCCAAAAGTTGTGATGAATGATGAATGATATATTGTGATGTATGAGATCATGTTCTTGTAATAGGAATCACGACTTGCATGTCAATGAGTATGACAACCGGCAGGAGCCATAGGAGTTGTCTTTTATTTTTGTATGACCTGCGTGTCATTGAAGAACGCCATGTAAATTACTTTACTTTATTGCTAAATGAGTTAGCCATAGAAGTAGAAGTAGTCATTGGCGTGACAACTTCATGAAGACACGATGATGGAGATCATGATGATGGAGATCATGGTGTCATGCCGGTGACAAAGATGATCATGGAGCCCCGAAGATGGAGATCAAAGGAGCTATATGATATTGGCCATATCATGTCACTACTATATAATTGCATGTGATGTTTATTATGTTTATGCATCTTGTTTACTTAGAATGACGGTAGTAAATAAGATGATCCCTTACAACAATTTCAAGAAGTGTTCTCCCCTAACTGTGCACCATTGCTAAAGTTCGTCGTTTCGAAGCACCAGGTGATGATCGGGTGTGATAGATCCTTACGTTCACATACAACGGGTGTAAGACAGTTTTACACATGCAAAACACTTAGGGTTAACTTGACGAGCCTAGCATGTACAGACATGGCCTCAGAACACAGAGACCGAAAGGTCGAACACGAGTCGTATGGAAGATACGATCAACATGGAGATGTTCACCGATGATGACTAGTCCGTCTCACGTGATGATCGGACACGGCTTAGTCGACTCGGATCGTGTAACACTTAGATGACTAGAGGGATGTCTAATCTGAGTGGGAGTTCATTGAAATAATTTGATTAGATGAACTTAATTATCATGAACTTAGTCTAAAACCTTTGAAAATATGCCTTGTAGATCAAATGGCCAACGCTCATGTCAACATGAACTTCAACGCGTTCCTAGAGAAAACCAAGCTGAAAGATGATGGTAGCAACTATACAGACTGGGTCCGGAACCTGAGGATCATCCTCATAGCTGCCAGGAAACAATATGTCCTAGAAGGACCGCTAGGTGATGCACCCGTTCCAGAAAACCAAGACGTTATGAATGCCTGGCATTCACGTGCTGATGATTACTCCCTCGTTCAGTGCGGCATGCTTTACAGCTTAGAACCGGGGCTCCAAAAGCGTTTTGAGCAACATGGAGCATATGAGATGTTCGAGGAGCTGAAACTAGTTTTCCAAGCTCATGCCCGGGTCGAGAGATATGAAGTCTCCGACAAGTTCTATAGTTGTAAGATGGAGGAAAATAGTTCTGTCAGTGAGCACATACTCAAAATGTCTGGGTTGCACAACCGCCTGTCCCAGCTGGACATTAACCTCCCGGACGAGGCGGTCATTGACAGAATCCTTCAGTCGCTCCCACCAAGCTACAAGAGCTTTGTGATGAACTACAATATGCAAGGGATGGTGAAAACCATTCCTGAAGTATTTTCAATGTTGAAGTCAGCAGAGGTAGAAATCAAGAAGGAACATCAAGTGTTGATGGTCAATAAAACCACTAAGTTCAAGAAGGGCAAGAAGAACTTCAAGAAAGACGGCAAGGATGTTGCCGCGCCCGGTAAGCCAGTTGCCGGGAAGAAGTCAAAGAATGGACCCAAGCCTGAGACTGAGTGCTTTTATTGCAAAGGGAAGGGTCACTGGAAGCGGAACTGCCCCAAATACTTAGCGGACAAGAAGGCCAGCAACACTAAAGGTATATTTGATATACATGTAATTGATGTGTACCTTACCAGTACTCGTAGTAACTCCTGGGTATTTGATACCGGTGCCGTTGCTCATATTTGTAACTCACAGCAGGAGCTGCGGAATAAGCGGAGACTGGCGAAGGACGAGGTGACGATGCGCGTCGGGAATGGTTCCAAGGTCGATGTGATCGCCGTCGGCACGCTACCTCTACATTTACCTACGGGATTAGTTTTAAACCTCAATAATTGTTATTTAGTGCCAAGTTTGAGCATGAACATTGTATCTGGATCTCGTTTGATACGAGATGGCTACTCATTTAAATCAGAGAATAATGGTTGTTCTATTTATATGAGAGATATGTTTTATGGTCATGCCCCAATGGTCAATGGTTTATTCTTAACGAATCTCGAGCGTAATATTACACATATTCATAGTGTGAATACCAAAAGATGTAAAATTGATAACGATAGTCCCACATATTTGTGGCACTACCGCCTTGGTCACATTGGTGTCAAGCGCATGAAGAAGCTCCATGCTGATGGACTTTTGGAGTCTCTCGATTATGAATCATTTGACACATGCGAACCATGCCTCATGGGCAAGATCACCAAGACTCCGTTCTCCGAAACAATGGAGCGAGCAACCAACTTGTTGGAAATCATACATACCGATGTGTGCGGTCCAATGAGCGTTGAGGCTCGCGGAGGATATCGTTATGTTCTCACTCTCACTGATGACTTGAGTAGATATGGGTATGTCTACTTAATGAAACACAAGTCTGAGACCTTTGAAAAGTTCAAGGAATTTTAGAATGAGGTAGAGAATCAATGTGACCGGAAGATAAAGTTCCTACGATCAGATCGTGGAGGAGAATATTTAAGTCATGAATTTGGTACACACTTAAGGAAATGTGGAATCGTTTCACAACTCACGCCGCCTGGAACACCTCAGCGTAACGGTGTGTCCGAACATCGTAATCGCACTCTATTGGATATGGTGCGGTCTATGATGTCTCTTACCGATTTACCGCTATCATTTTGGGGATACGCTCTAGAGACAGCTACATTCACTTTAAATAGGGCACCGTCTAAATCCGTTGAGACGACACCGTATGAATTATGGTTTGGGAAGAAACCTAAGCTGTCGTTTCTAAAAGTTTGGGGATGCGATGCTTATGTCAAGAAACTTCAACCTGAAAAGCTCGAACCCAAGTCGGAAAAATGCGTCTTCCTAGATACCCTAAGGAAACCATTGGGTATACCTTCTACTTAAGATCCGAGGGCAAGATCTTTGTTGCCAAGAACGGATCCTTTCTGGAAAAAGAGTTTCTCTCGAAAGAAGTAGGTGGGAGGAAAGTAGAACTCGATGAAGTACTACCTCTTGAACAGGAAAGTAGTGCAGCTCAGGAAAATGTTCCTGTGATGCCTACACCAACTGAAGAGGAAAATAATGATGATGATCAAGGTACTTCGGATCAAGCTGCTAATGAACTTTGTAGGTCCACAAGGACACGTTCCGCACTAGAGTGGTACGGCAACCCTGTCCTAGAAATCATGTTGTTAGACAACGGTGAACCTTCGAACTATGAAGAAGCGATGGCGGGCCCAGATTCCAACAAATGGCTTGAAGCCATGCGATCCGACATAGAATCCATGTATGAAAACAAAGTATGGACTTTGACAGACTTGCCCGATGATCGGCGAGCGATAGAAAACAAATGGATCTTTAAGAAGAAGACGGACACGGATGGAAATGTTACCATCTATAAAGCTCGACTTGTTGCTAAGGGTTATCGACAAGTTCAAGGGGTTGACTACGATGAGACATTTTCTCCCGTAGCGAAGCTGAAGTCCGTCCGAATCATGTTAGCAATTGCCGCATACTATGATTATGAGATATGGCAGATGGACGTCAAAACGGCATTCCTTAACGGACATCTTAAGGAAAAACTGTATATGATGCAGCCGGAAGGTTTTGTCGATCCTAAGAACGCTAACAAAGTATGCAAGCTCCAGCGATCCATTTATGGGCTGGTGCAAGCATCTCGGAGTTGGAGCATTCGCTTTGATGAGATGATCAAAGCGTTTGGGTTTATGCAGACTTATGGAGAAGCCTGCGTTTACAAGAAAGTGAGTGGGAGCTCTGTAGCATTTCTCATATTATATGTAGATGACATACTCTTGATGGGAAATGATATAGAACTTTTGGACAGCATTAAGGCCTACTTGAATAAGTGTTTTTCAATGAAGGACCTTGGAGAAGCTGCTTACATATTAGGCATCAAGATCTATAGGGATAGATCGAGACGCCTCATAGGTCTTTCACAAAGCACATACCTTGATAAGATTTTGAAGAAGTTCAAAATGGATCAGTCCAAGAAAGGGTTCTTGCCTGTATTGCAAGGTGTGAGATTGAGCTCGGCTCAATGCCCGACCACGGCAAAAGATAAAGAAGAGATGAGTGTCATCCCCTATGCTTCAGCCATAGGATCTATTATGTATGCCATGTTGTGTACCAGACCTGATGTAAACCTTGCCGTAAGTTTGGTAGGAAGGTACCAAAGTAATCCCGGCAAGGAACACTGGACAGCGGTCAAGAATATCCTGAAGTACCTGAAAAGGACAAAGGACATGTTTCTCGTTTATGGAGGTGACGAAGAGCTCGTCGTAAAGGGTTACGTCGACGCTAACTTCAACACAGATCTGGATGACTCTAAGTCACAAACCGGATACGTGTATATGTTGAATGGTGGAGCGGTAAGCTGGTGCAGCTGCAAGCAGAGCGTCGTGGCGGGATCTACATGTGAAGCGGAGTACATGGCAGCCTCGGAGGCAGCGCATGAAGCAATTTGGGTGAAGGAGTTCATCACTGACCTAGGAGTCATACCCAATGCGTCGGGGCCAATCAAACTCTTCTGTGACAACACTGGAGCTACTGCCCTTGCCAAGGAGCCCAGGCTTCACAAGAAGACCAGGCACATCAAGCGTCGCTTCAACTCCATCCGTGAAAATGTTCAAGATGGAGACATAGATATTTGCAAAGTACAGACGGATCTGAATGTCGCAGATCCATTGACTAAACCTCTCTCGCGAGCAAAACATGATCAACACCAGAACTCTATGGGTGTTCGATTCATCACAATGTAACTAGATTATTGACTCTAGTGCAAGTGGGAGACTATTGGAAATATGCCCTAGAGGCAATAATAAAAGGATTATTATTATATTTCCTTGTTGATGATAATTGTCTTTATTCATGCTATAACTGTATTATCTGGAAATCGTAATACCGTGTGAATACATAGACCATAATATGTCCCTAGTAAGCCTCTAGTTGACTAGCTCATTGATTAACAGATAGTCATGGTTTCCTGGCTATGGACATTAGATGTCGTTGATAACGGGATCACATCATTAGGAGAATGATGTGATGGACAAGACCCAATCCTAAGCATAGCACAAGATCGTGTAGTTCGTTTGCTAGAGCTTTTCCAATGTCAAGTATCTTTTCCTTAGACCATGAGATCGTGTAACTCCCGGATACCGTAGGAGTGCTTTGGGTGTACCAAACGTCACAACGTAACTGGGTGACTATAAAGGTGCACTACATGTATCTCCGAAAGTGTCTGTTGGGTTGACACGGATCGAGACTGGGATTTGTCACTCCGTATTACGGAGAGGTATCACTGTGCCCACTCAGTAGTGCATCATCATAATGAGCTCAAAGTGACCAAGTGTCTGTTCACGGGATCATGCATTACGGTACGAGTAAAGTGACTTGCCGGTAACGAGACTGAACGAGGTATTGGGATACCGACGATTGAGTCTCGGGCAAGTAACATACTGTCTGACAAAGGGAATAGTATACGGGGTTGCTTGAATCCTTGACATCGTGGTTCATCCGATGAGATCATCGAGGAGTATGTGGGAGCCAACATGGGTATCCAGATCCCGCTGTTGGCTATTGACCGGAGAGCAGTCTCGGTCATGTCTGCATGTCTCCCAAACCCGTAGGGTCTACACACTTAAGGTTTGGTGACGCTAGGGTTGTATGAATATGAGTATGCAGCAAACCGAATGTTATTCGAAGTCCCGGATGAGATCCCGGACGTCACGAGGAGTTTCGGAATGGTCCGGAGGTAAAGAATTATATATAGGAAGTGCTGTTTCGGCCATCGGGAAAGTTTTGGGGTAACCCGGTATTGTACTGGGACCACCGAAAGGGTCCCGGGGGTCCATCGGGTGGGGACACCTATCCCGGAGGGCCCCGTGGGATGAGGTGGGAGGGTAACCAGCCCCTAGTGGGCTGGTGCGCCCCCCCCCTTGGGCCTCCCCTGCGCCTAGGGTTGAAAACCCTAGGGGGGAGGCGCACCACTTGCCTTGGGGGGGTACTCCAACCCCCCTGGCCGCCGCCCCCCTTGGGAGATTGCATCTCCCAGGGCCGGCGCCCCCCCTGGGGGCCTATATAAAGGAGGGCAGGGGGGCAGCAGCACCCTGTGTATTGGCGCCTCCCTCCCCCTGCTACACCTCGTCCTTCTCCCGCAGCAGCTTGGCGAAGCCCTGCCGGAGTTCTGCTGCATCCACCACCACGCCGTTGTGCTGGATCATCATCAACCTCTCCTTCCCCCTTGTTGGATCAAGAAGGAGGAGGCGTCATCCGCTCCATACGTGTGTTGAACGTGGAGGTGCTGTCTGTTCGGCACTTGGTCATCGGTGATTTGAATCACGGCGAGTACGACTCTATCATCACCGTTCTCTTGAACGATTCCGCACGCGATCTACAAGTGGTATGTAGATGCAATCTCTCTCCCATGACTCGTTGCTTAGATGAACTCATAGATGGATCTTGGTGAAACCGTAGGAAAAATTTTATTTTCTGCAACGTTCCCCAACATTCTCCACATTGAAATTGCTCATTTGTTATATGATGATAAGTGAACTTCCATGTAATGTTTGAAACTATATATACAAAAAAATAAAATTAGCAATTATAAACTTGATGCACTTGAATCGGGCTGCTGAGAAGGATCCATACACCCACGGAGTGACCTACAAGAGGCACATAAATTAGGGATCAAAGAAGATTTCTAGGGTTCTAGATGAGGGGGTGAGAAGTGTTGGGGAACGTAGCAATTTCAAAAATTTCCTACATACACACAAGATCATGCATGGTGATGCATAGCAACGATGGGGAAGAGTGTAGTCCATGTACCCTCGTAGACCGTAAGTGGAAGCGTTATGACAATGCGGTTGATGTAGTCATATGTCTTCACGATCGACTGATCCTAGCACCGAAAGTATGGCACCTCCGTGATCTGCACAGGTTCGGCTCGGTGACGTCCCACGAACTCATGATCCAGAAGAGTGTCGAGGGAGAGCTTTTTCAGCACGACGGCATGATGACGGTGATGATGAAGCTACCGGTGCAGGGCTTCGCCTAAGCACTGCAACGGTATGACCGAGGTGGATTATGGTGCAGGGGGGCACCGCACACGGCTAAGAGATCAATGATCAACTTGTGTGTCTATGGGGTGCCCCCTGGCCACGTATATAAAGTATGGAGGGAGGAGGAGGCCGACCCTCATAGGGCGCACCCAAAGTGTGGAGTCCTACTAGGACTCCCTAGTCCTAGTAGGATTCCACCTCTCACATGGAATAGGAAAAAGGGAAGGGAGAAGGAGACGGAAGGAAGGGGGCGCCCCCTTTCCCTAGTCCAATTCGGACCAGTCCATGGGGCAGGGGAGAGGCCACCCTTGAGGCCTTTCTCTCCTTTCCCGTATGGCCTATTAAGGCCCAATACGAATTCCCGTAACACTCTGGTACTCCGAAAAATACCCGAATCACTCGGAGCCTTTCCAATGTCTGAATATAGCCTTCCAATATATCGATCTTTACGTCTCGACCATTTCGAGACTCCTTGTCATGTCCCCTATCTCATCCGGGACTCCGAACCACTTTCGGTACATCAAAACACATAACTCATAATACCAATCGTCACCTAACTTTAAGCGTGCGGACCCTACGGGTTCGAGAAATATGTAGACATGACCGAGACTCATCTCCGGTCAATAACCAATAGCGGAACCTGGATGCTCATATTGATATTCTACGAAGATCTTTATCGGTCAAACCGCATAACAACATACGTTGTTCCCTTTGTCATCGGTATGTTACTTGCCCGAGATTCGATCGTCGGTATCTCAATACCTAGTTCAATCTCGTTACCGTCAAGTCTCTTTACTCGTTCCGTAATACATCATCCCGCAACTAACTCATTAGTCACATTGCTTGCAAGGCTTATAGTGATGTGCATTATCGGGAGGGCCCTGAGATACCTTTCCGACAATCGGAGTGACAAATCCTAGTCTCGATCTATGCCAACTCAACAAGTACCATTGAAGACACCTTTAGAGCACCTTTATGATCACCCAGTTACGTTGTGACGTTTGGTAACACACAAAGTGTTCCTCCGGTATTCGGGAGTTGCATAATCTCATAGTCTGAGGAACATGTATAAGTCATGAAGAAAGCATTAGCAATATGCTAAATGATCAAGTGCTAAGCTAACGGAATGGGTCAAGTCAATCACATCATTATCTAATGATGTGATCCCGTTAATCAAATGACAACTCATGTCTATGGCTAGGAAACTTAACCATCTTTGATTCAACGAGCTAGTCAAGTAGAGGCATACTAGTGACACTCTGTTTGTCTATGTATTCACACATGTACTAAGTTTCCGGTTAATACAATTCTAGCATGTATAATAAACATTTATCATGAAATAAGGAAATAAATAATAACTTTATTATTACCTCTAGGGCATATTTCCTTCAGTCTCCCACTTGCACTATAGTCAATAATCTAGTTCACATAGCCATGTGATTTAACACCAATAGTTCACATCGTCATGTGATTTAACACTCTATAGTTCACATCGCCATGTGACCAATACCCAAAGGGTTTACTAGAGTCAATAATCTAGTTCACATCGCCATGTGATTAACAACCAAAGAGTACTAAGGTGTGATCATGTTTTGCTTGTGAGAGAGGTTTAGTCAATGGGTCTGCCACATTCAGATCCGTATATATTTTGCAAATTTCTATGTCTACAATGCTCTGCACGGAGCTACTCTAGCTAATTGCTCCCACTTTCAATATGTATCGGATTGTGACTTAGAGTCATCCAGAATGGTGTCAAAGCTTGCATCGATGTAACTATTTACAACAAACTCTTCATCACCTCCATAACCGAGAAATATTTCCTTAGTCCTCTAAGAATAAATTTGACTATTGTCCAGTGATCTACTCCTAGATCACTATTGTACTCCCTTGCCAAACTCAGTGTAGGCTATACAATAGATCTGGTACACAACATGGCATACTTAATAGAACCTATGGCCGAGGCATAGGGAATGACTTTCATTCTTTTCCTATCTTCTGTGGTGGTCGGGCTTTGAGTCTTACTCAATTTCACACCTTGCAATATAGGCAAGAACTCCTTCTTTAACTGTTCCATTTTGAACTACTTCAAAAATTTGTCAAGGTATGTACTCATTGAAAAAACTTATTAAGCGTCTTGATCTATCTCTATAAATCTTGATGCTCAATATGTAAGCAGCTTCATCGAGGTCTTTCTTTGAAAAACTTCTTTCAAACACTCCTTTATGCTTTCCAGAAAATTCTACATCATTTTCGATCAACAATATGTCACTCACATATACTTATCAGAAAGGTTGTAGTGCTCCCACTCACTTTCTTGTAAATACATGCTTCACCGCAAGTCTGTATGAAACCATATGCTTTGATCACATTATCAAAGCGTATATTCCAACTCTGAGAGGCTTGCACCAGTCCATAAATGGATTACTGGAGCCTGCACACTTTGTTAGCACTTTTAGGATCGACAAAACCTTCTGGTTCATATACAATGCTTCTTTAATAAATCCATTAAGGAAGATAGTTTTGACATCTATTTGCCAAATTTCATAAGATGCGGAAATTGCTAACATGATTCGGACAGACTTTTAAGCATCGATACAAGTGAGAAAATCTCATCGTAGTCAACACCTTGAACTTGTCGAAAACATTTTTGCGACGATTTGAGCTTTGTAGATAGTAACACTACTATCAGCGTTCGTATTCCTCTTGAAGATCCATTTATTCTCTATTGCTTGCCGATCATCGGGAAAGTCAACCAAAGTCCATACTTTGTTCTCATACATGGATCCCATCTCAGATTTCATGGCCTCAAGCCATTTTGCGGAATCTGGGCTCATTATCGCTTCCTCATAGTTCTTAGGTTTGTCATGGTCAAGTAACATGACCTCCAGAACAGGATTAACCATACTACTCTGGTGCGGACCTTACTCTGGCTGACCTACGAGGTTTGGTAGTAACTTGATCTGAAGTTTCATGATCATCATCATTAGCTTCCTCACTAATTGGTGTAGGAATCACTGAAACTGATTTCTGCGATAAACTACTTTCCAATTCTGGAGAAGGTACAATTACCTCATCAAGTTCTACTTTCCTCCCACTCACTTATTTCAAGAGAAACTCCTTCTCTAGAAAGGATCCATTCTTAGCAACGAATATATTGCATTCGAATCTGTGATAGAAGGTGTACCCAACAGTCTCCTTTGGGTATCCTATGAAGACACATTTCTCCGATTTGGATTCGAGCTTATCATGTTGAAGCTTTTTCACATAAGCATCGCAGCCCCAAACTTTTAAGAAACAACAATTTTGGTTTCTTGCCAAACCACAGTTCATATGGCGTCGTCACAACGGATTTAGATGGTGCCCTATTTAATGTGAATGTAGTTGCCTCTAATGCATAACCCCAAAACGATAGTCGTAAATTGGTAAGAGACATCATAGATTGCACTATATCCAATAATGTACGGTTATGACGTTCGGACACACCATTATGCTGTGGTGTTCCAGGTGGCGTGAGTTGTGAAACTATTTCACATTGTTTTAAATGAAGGCCAAACTCATAACTCAAATATTTGCCTCTGCGATCAGATCGTAGAAACTTTATTTTCTTGTTACGATGATTCTCCACTTCACTCTAAAAATCTTTAAACTTTTCAACCATTTCAGACTTGTATTTCATTAAGTAGATATACCCATATCTGCTCAAATCATCTGTGAAGGTCAGAAATAATTATACCCACCGGGAGTTTTAACACTCATCGGACCGCATACATCGGTATGTATTATTTCCAATAAGTCAGTAGCTCGCTCCATTGTTCCAGAGAACGGAGTTTTAGTCATCTTGCCCATGAGGCATGGTTCACAAGCATCAAATGATTCATAATCAAGTGACTCCAAAAGCCCATCAGCATGGAGTTTCTTCATGCACTTTAAACCAATATGACCTAAATGGCAGTGCCACAAATAAGTTGCACTATCATTATTAACTTTGCATCTTTTGGCTTCAATATTATGAATATGTGTATCACTACGATCGATATCCAACAAACTATTTTCATTGGGTGTATGACCATCGAAAGTTTTATTCATGTAAACAGAACAACAATTATTCTTTGACTTTAATTGAATAACCATATTGCAATGAACATGATCAAATCATATTTATGCTCAACACAAACACCAAATAACATTTATTTAGGTTCAACACTAATCCCGAAAGTATAGGGAGTGTGCGATGATGATCATATCAATCTTGGAACCACTTCCAACACACATCGTCACTTCACCCTTAACTAGTCTCTGTTCATTCTGCAATTCCCATTTCGAGTTACTAATCTTAGCAACTGAACTAGTATCAAATACTGAGGGGTTGCTATATAGTAAAGTACACATCAATATCATGTATCAAATATACCTTTGTTCACTTTGCCATCCTTCTTATCCGCCAAATACTTGGGCAGTTCCACTTCCAGTGACCATTTCCATTGCAGTAGAAGCACTCAGTCTCAGGCTTAGGTCCAGACTTGGGCTTCTTCACTTGAGCAGCAACTTGCTTACCGTTCTTCATGAAGTTCCCTTCTATCCCTTTGCCCTTTTCTTGAAACTAGTGGTCTCGTTAACCATCAACACTTGATTCTCTTTCTTGATTTCTACCTTCATCGATTGCAGCATCGCGAAGAGCTCGGAAATTATTTTCGTCATCCCTTGCATATTATAGTTCATCACGAACTTCTAGTAACTTGGTGATAGTGACTAGAGAATTCTGTCAATCACTATCTTATCTAGAAGATTAACTCGCACTCGATTCAAGTGATTGTAGTACCCAGACAATCTAAGCACATGCTCACTGGTTGAGCTATTCTCCTCCATCTTGTAGGCAAAGTACTGTCAGAGGTTTCATACCTCTCGACACGGGCATGAGCATGAAATACCAATTTCAACTCTTGGAACATCTTATATGCTCCGTGGCGTTCAAAACATTTTTGAAGTCCCGGTCCTAAACCGTAAAGCATGGTGCACTAAACTATCAAGTAGTCATCATATCGATCTTGCCAAATGTTCATAACGTCTGCATCTGCTCCTGCAATATTTCTGTCACCTAGCGGTGCATCAAGGACATAATTCTTCAGTGCAGCAATGAGGATAATCCTCAGATCACGGACCAAGTCTGCATCATTGCTACTATCATTTTTCAACTTATTTTTCTCTAGGAACATATCAAAAATAAACGGGGAGCTACATCGCGAGCTATTGATCTACAACATAGTTATGCAAATACTATCAGGACTAAGTTCATGATAAATTAAAGTTCAATTAATCAAATTACTTAAGAACTCCCACTTAGATAGACATCCCTCTAGTCATCTAAGTGATCACGTGATCCATATCAACTAAACCATGTCCGATCATCACGTGAGATGGAGTAATTTTCAATGGTGAACATCACTATGTTGATCATATCTACTATATGATTCACGCTCGACCTTTCGATCTCAGTGTTCCGAGGCCATATCTGCATATGCTAGGCTTGTCAGGTTTAACCCGAGTATTCTGCGTGTGCAAAACTGGCTTGCACCCGTTTATGTGAACGTAGAGCTTATCACACCCGATCATCACATGGTGTCTCGGCACGAAGAACTGTCGCAACGGTGCATACTCAGGGAGAACACTTATACCTTGAAATTTTAGTGAGACATCATCTTATAATGCTACCGCCGAACTAAGCAAAATAAGATGCATAAAGGATAAACATCACATGCAATCAATATAAGTGATATGATATGGCCATCATCATCTTGTGCCTTTGATCTCCATCTCCAAAGCACTGTTATGATCACCATCGTCACCGCGCGACACCTTGATCTCCATCGTATCATCGTTGTCGTCTCGCCAACTATTGCTTCTACGACTATCGCTACCGCTTAGTGATAAAGTAAAGCAATTACATGGCGATTGTTTTTCATACAATAAAGCGACAACCATATGGCTCCTACTAGTTGCCGATAACTCCGTTACAAAACATGATCATCTCGTACAATAAAATTAGCATCATGTCTTGACCATATCACATCACAACACGCCCTGCAAAAACAAGTTAGACGTCCTCTACTTTGTTGTTGCAAGTTTTACGTGGCTGCTACGGGCTGAGCAAGAACCGTTCTTACCTACGCATCAAAACCACATCGATTTTTCGTCAAGTTAAAGTTGGAGAAACTGACATCCGCTAGCCACCTGTGTGCGAAGCACGTCGGTAGAACCAGTCTCGTGTAAGCATACGCGTAATGTCGGTCCGGGCCGCTTCATCCAACAATACCGCCGAATTAAAGTATGACATCTTGGTAAGCAGTATGATTATTATCGCTCACAACTCACTTGTGTTATACTCGTGCATATAACATCTACGCATAGACCTGGCTCGGATGCCACTGTTGGGGAACCTAGCAATTTAAAAAATTTCCTACGTACATGCAAGATCATGGTGATGCATAGAAACAAGAGGGGAGAGTGTAGTCCATGTACCCTCATAGACCGTAAGAGGAAGCGTTATGATAACGCGGTTGATGTAGTCGTACGTCTTCATGATCGACCGATCCTAGCACCGAAAGTACGATACCTCCGTGATCTGCACACGTTCGGCTCGGTGACGTCCCACGAACTCACGATCTAGCAGAGTGTCGAGGGAGAGCTTCGTCAGCACGACGGCGTGATGACGGTGATGATGAAGCTACCGGCGCAGGGCTTCGCCTAAGCACTGCAACGATATGACCGAGGTGGATTATGGTGGAGGGGGACACCGCACACGGCTAAGAGATCAATGGTCAACTTGTGTGTCTATGGGGTGCCCCCTGGTCACGTATATAAAGGATGGAGGGAGGAGGAGGCCGACCCTCATAGGGCGCGCCCAAAGTGTGGAGTCCTACTAGGACTCTCTAGTCCTAGTAGGATTCCACCTCTCACATGGAATAGGAAAAAGGGAAGGGAGAAGGAGAAGGATGGAAGGGGGCGCCCCCTTTCCCTAGTCCAATTCGGACCAGTCCATGGTGAAGGGGCACGGCCACCCTTGAGGCCTTTCTCTCCTTTCCCGTATTGCCCATTAAGGCCCAATACGAATTCCCGTAATCTCCGGTACTCCAAAAAATACCCGAATCACTTGGAACCTTTCCGATGTCCGAATATAGCCTTCCAATATATCGATCTTTACGTCTCGATCATTTCGAGACTCCTCGTCATGTCCCCTATCTCATCCGGGACTCTGAACTACTTTCGGTATATCAAAACACATAAACTCATAATACCGATCGTCACCGAACTTTAAGCGTGCGGATCCTACAGGTTCGAGAACTATGTAGACATGACCGAGACTCATCTCCGGTCAATAAACAATAGCAGAACCTGGATGCTCATATTGGTTCCTACATATTCTACGAAGATCTTTATCGGTCAAACCGCATAACAACATATGTTGTTCCCTTTGTCATCGGTATGTTACTTTCCCAAGATTCGATCGTCGGTATCTCAATACCTAGTTCAATCTCGTTACTGACAAGTCTCTTTACTCGTTCAGTAATACATCATCCCGCAACTAACTCATTATTCACATTGCTTGCAAGGCTTATAGTGACGTGCATTACCGAGAGGGCCCAGAGATACCTCTCCGACAATCGGAGTGGCAAATCCTAATCTCGATCTATGCCAACTCAACAAGTACCATTGGAGACACCTATAGTGCACCTTTATGATCACCCAGTTATGTTGTGACGTTTGGTAACACACAAAGTGTTCCTTCAGTATTCGGGAGTTGCATAATCTCATAGTCTGAGGAACATGTATAAGTCATGAAGAAAACAGTAGCAATATACTAAACGATCAAGTGCTAAGCTAACAGAATGGGTCAAGTCAATCACATCATTATCTAATGATGTGATCCCGTTAATCAAATGACAACTCATGTCTATGGCTAGGAAACTTAACCATCTTTGATCAACGAGCTAGTCAAGTAGAGGCATACTAGTGACACTCTGTTTGTCTATGTATTCACACATGTACTAAGTTTCCGGTTAATACAATTCTAGCATGAATAATAAATATTTATCATGAAATAAGGAAATAAATAATAACTTTATTATTGCCTCTAGGGCATATTTCCTTCAAGAAGAGATCGGGGGGCGGTTTAGATGGGGGTTCTGTTGGGGAACGTAGCAGAAATTTAAAATTTTCCTACGTGTCACCAAGATCTATCTATGGAGAAACCAGCAACGAGGGGAAGGAGAGTGCATCTACATACCCTTGTAGATCGCTAAGTGGAAGCGTTCAAGATAACGGGGTTGAAGGAGTCGTACTCGTCGTGATCCAAATCACCGAGATCCTAGTGCCGAACGGACGACACCTCTGCGTTCAACACACGTACAGCCCGGTGACGTCTCCCATGCCTTGATCCAGCAAGGAGAGAGGGAGAGGTTGAGGAAGACTCCAACCAGCAGCAGCACAACGGCGTGGTGGTGGTAGAGGAGCGCGGTGATCCAGCAGGGCTTCGCCAAGCACCGCGAGAGAGGAGGAGTACTTGGGAGAGGGGGAGGGCAGCGCTAGAACTTGGGGTGCGGCTGCCCTCCCACCCCTCCACTATTTATAGGTGTGGGGAAGAGGGGGCCGGCCCCCCTAGATCCCATCTAGGGTTGGGGGCGGCGGCCAAGGGGGAAGGAGTGCCTCCCAAGTCAAGTGGAGGCCCTCCCCCTTAGAGTTTCCCCCTTCCCATGCGCATGGGCCTTGGGGGGGCTGGTGCCCCTGGCCCATTAAGGCTAGGGCACCCCCCTACAGCCCATGCTACTGTATTGGACATGGTGGAACAATTTCTGGACCTCCAGACCCCTCCGAAATCCTCCGGAAGCTTCTGGAAGCTTCCTGGTACAATACCGAAAAAACCTGAACTTTTCCCGGAACCCGAACAACAACTTTCCATATATAAATCTTTACCTCCGGACCATTCCAGAACTCCTCGTGACGTCCGGGATCTCATCCGGGACTCCAAACAACATTCGGTAACCACATACAAACTTCCTTTATAACCTTAGCATCATTGAACCTTAAGTGTGTAGACCCTACGGGTTCGGGAGACATGTAGACATGACCGAGACGTTCTCCGGTCAATAACCAACAGCGGGATCTGGATACCCATGTTGGCTCCCACATGTTCCACGATGATCTCATCGGATGAACGACGATGTCAAGGACTCAATCAATCCCGTATACAATTCCGTTTGTCTAGCGGTATAGTACTTGCCCGAGATTCGATCGTCGGTATACCGATACCTTGTTCAATCTCGTTACCGGCAAGTCTCTTTACTCATTCCATAACACATCATCCCGTGATCAACCCCTTGGTCACATTGTGCACATTATGATGATGTCCTACCAAGTGGGCCCAGAGATACCTCTCCATTTACCGGAGTGACAAATCCCAGTCTCGATTCGTGCCAACCCAACATACACTTTCGGAGATACCTGTAGTGCACCTTTATAGCCACCCAGTTACGTTGTGACGTTTGGTACACCCAAAGCATTCCTACGGTATCCGGGAGTTGCACAATCTCATGGTCTAAGGAAATGATACTTGACATTAGAAAAACTTTAGCATACGAACTACGATATTTGTGCTAGGCTTAGGATTGGGTCTTGTCCATCACATCATTCTTCTAATGATGTGATCCCATTATCAACGACATCCAATGTCCATGGTCAGGAAACCGTAACCATCTATTGATCAACGAGCTTGTCAACTAGAGGCTTACTAGGGACATGGTGTTGTCTATGTACCCACACATGTATCTGAGTTTCCTATCAATACAATTATAGCATGGGTAATAAACGATTATCATGAACAAGGAAATATAATAATAACTAATTTATTATTGCCTCTAGGGCATATTTCCAACAGTCTCCCACTTGCACTAGCGTCAATAATCTAGTTCACATCGCCATGTGATTAACACTCACACGTCACATCGCCATGTGACCAACATCCAAAGAGTTTACTAGTGTCATTAAACTAGTTCACATAATCATGTGATTAAGACTCAATGAGTTTTGTGGTTTGATCATGTTTTGCTTGTGAGAGAGGTTTTAGTCAACGGGTCTGCAACATTCAGATCCGTATGTACTTCGCAAATCTCTAGGTCATATTGTAAATGCTGCTTCGAGGCTCCACTTGGAGCTATTCCAAATTGTTGCTCCACTATACGTATCCGTTTTGCAACTCAGA
The DNA here is from genome assembly GCA_963921465.1 of Triticum timopheevii. Classification (NCBI taxonomy): domain Eukaryota; kingdom Viridiplantae; phylum Streptophyta; class Magnoliopsida; order Poales; family Poaceae; genus Triticum; species Triticum timopheevii. The sequence continues at coordinate 188,667,132 of OY997266.1, read as the reverse complement.
GTCATTCGGATAGGCGTTAAAGCTTGCATCGACGTAACCCTTTACGTCGAACTCTTTATCACCTCCATAATTGAGAAACATATCCTTATTCCTCTAAGGATAATTTTGACCGCTATCTGGTGATCCACTCCTTGATCACCTTTGTACCCTCTTGCCAGATATGTAGCAAGGCACACATCAGGTGCGGTACACAGCATAGCATACTGTAGAGCCTACGTCTAAAGCATAGGGGACGACCTTCGTCCTTTCTCTCTTTTCTGCCGTGGTCGAGCTTTAAGTCTTGACTTCATACCTTACAACTCAGGCAAGAACTCTTTCTTTGACTGATCCATCTTGAACACCTTCAAGATCATGTCAAGGTATGTGCTCATTTTGAAAGTACCATTAAGCGTTTTTTGATCTATCATTATAGATCTTGATGCTCAATGTTCAAGTAGCTTCATCCAGGTTTTCCATTGAAAAACACTTTTCAAATAACCCTATATGCTTTCCAGAAATTCTACATCATTTTTGATCAACAATATGTCAATAACATATACTCATCAGAAATTCTATAGTGCTCCCACTCACTTCTTTGGAAATACAAGTTTCTCATAAACTTTGTATAAATCCGAAATCTTTGATCATCTCATCAAAGTGTACATTTCAACTCCGAGATGCTTGCTCCAGTCCTTAGAAGGATCGCTGGAGCTAGTATACCTTTTAGCATCCTTAGGATCGACAAAACCTTTCTGATTGTATCACATACAACCTTTCCCTACGAAAAATGGTAAGGAAACTCGTTTTGACATCCATCTGCTAGATTTCATAAATGCAGCTAATGCTAACATGATTCCAACGGACTTAAGCATCGCTACGGATGAGAAAATCTCATCGTAGTCAACTTCCTTGAACTTGTGAAAAAACTCTTCGCCACAAGTCGAGCTTCATAGACGGTGACATTACCGTCCACGTCCGTCTTCTTCTTAAAGATCCATTTATCTTAATGGCTTGCCGATCATCGGGAAAGTCCACCAAAGTCCATGCTTTGTTCTAATACATGGATCCTATCTCGGATTTCATGGCTTCTAACCATTTGTTAGAATTTGGGCCCACCATTGCTTCTCCATAGCTCGTAGGTTCATTGCTGTCTAGCAACATGACCTTCAAGATAGGATTACTGTACCACTCTGAAGTAGTACGCATCCTTGTCACCCTACGAGGTACGGTAGTGACTTGATCTGAAGTTTCATGATCACTATCATAAGCTTCTACTTCAATTGGTGTAGGTGTCACAGGAACAACTTCATGTGCCCTGCTACACACTAGTTGTAGTGATGGTTCAATAACCATATCAAGTCTCCACCATCCTCCCACTCAACTTTTCGAGACAAACTTTTCCTCGAGAAAGGACCTGATTCAAGAAACAATCCCTATTGCTTTCGGATCTGAATTAGGAGGTATACCCAACTGTTTTGGGTGTCCTATGAAGATGCATTTTATCCGCTTTGGGTTCGAGTTTATCAACCTGAAACTTTTTCACATAAGCGTCGCAGCCCCAAACCTTTAAGAAATGACAGCTTAGGTTTCTCTAAACCATAGTTCATACGGTGTCATCTCAATGGAATTACGTGGTGCCCTATTTAAAGTGAATGTGGTTGTCTCTAATGCCTAACCCATGAACGATAGTGGTAATTTGATAAGAGACATCATGGTACGCACCATATCCAATAGGGTGCAACTATGATGTTCGGACACACCCTCACACTATGGTGTTCCAGGCGGTATTAATTGTGAAACAATTTCCACAATGTCTTAATTGCGTGCCAAAGCTCGTAACTCAGATACTCATCTTTATGATCATATCATAGACATTTTATCCTCTTGTCACAATGATCTTCAACTTCACTCTGAAATTACTTGAACCATTCAATAATTCAGACTTTTGTTTCATCAAGTAAATATACTCAACATCTACTCGAATCATCTGTGAAGTAAGAACATAACGATATTCACTGCATGCCTCAGCACTCATTGGACTGCACACATCTAAATGTGTTACTTCCAACAAGTTGCTATCTTGTTCCATCTTACTGAAACCGAGGCTTTTCAGTCATCTTTCCCATGTGGTATAATTTGCATATTTCAAGTGATTCAAAATCAAGTGAGTCCAAACGATCCATCTGCATGGAGTTTCTTCATGCGTATACACCAATAGACATGGTTCGCATGTCTCAAACTTTTCAAAAATGAGTGAGTCCAAAGATCCATCAACATGGAGCTTCTTCATGCGTTTTATACCAATATGACTTACATGGCAGTGCCACAAGTAAGTGGTACTATCATTACTATCTTATATCTTTTGGCATGAAAATGTGTATCACTACGATCGAGATTCAATAAACCATTCATTTCAGGTGCAAGACCATTGAAGGTATTATTCAAATAAATAGAGTAACCATTATTCTCCTTAAATGAATAACCGTATTGCGATAGACATAATCCAATCATGTCTATGCTCAACGCAAACACCAAATGACAATTATCCAGGTTTAATACTAATCTTGATGGTAGAGGGAGCGTGCGATGTTTGATCACATCAAACTTGGAAATACTTCCAACACATATCGTCAGCTCACCTTTAGCTAGTCTCCATTTATTCTGTAGCTCTTTTATTTCGAGTTACTAACACTTAGCAACCGAACAGGTATCTTAATACCCTGGTGCTACTAGGAGTACTAGTAAAGTACACATTAACATAATGTATATCTAATATACTTCTATCGACCTTGCCAGCCTTCTCATCTACCAAGTATCTAGGGTAATTCTGCTCCAGTGGTTGTTCCCCTTATTACAGAAGCACTTAGTCTCGGGTTTGGGTTCAACCTTGGGTTTCTTCACTAGAGCAGCAGCTGATTTGCCGTTTCATGAAGTATCCCTTCTTGCCCTTGCCCTTCTTGAAACTAGTGGTTTCAGCAACCATCAACAATTGATGCTCCTTCTTGATTTCTACTTTCGCGGTGTCAAACATCGCGAACACCTTAAGGATCATCATATCTATCCCTGATATGTTATAGTTCATCACGAAGCTCTAGCAGCTTGGTGGCAATGACTTTGGAGAAACATCACTATCTCCGGAAGATCAACTCCCACTCGATTCAAGTGATTGTTGCATTCAGACAATCTGAGCACAAGCTCAATGATTGAGCTTTTCTCCCTTAGTTTGCAGGCTAAGAAAATCGTCGGAGGTCTCATACCTCTTGACGTGGGCACGAGCCTGAAATCCCAATTTCAGCCCTCGAAACATCTCATATGTTTCGCGACATTTCGAAAACGTCTTTGGTGCCTCAACTCTAAACCGTTTAACTGAACTATCACGTAGTTATCAAAACGTGTATGTCCGATGTTCGCAACATCCACAGACAACGTTTGGGGTTCAGCACATTGAGCGGTGCATTAAGGACATAAGCTTTGTATTGTCCGCATAATCGCTACTGTCAACTTTCAACTATTCTTTCTCTAGGAACATATCTAAACAGTGGAACTAAAGCGTGAGCTTACGACATAATTTGCAAAGATCTTTTGACTATGTTCAGGATAATTAAGTTCATCTTATGAACTCCCACTCATATAGACATCCCTCTAGTCATCTAAGTGATTACATGATCCGAGTCAACTAGGTCGTGTCCGATCATCACGTGAGACGGACTAGTCATCATCGGTGAACATCTTCATGTTGATCGTATCTACTATACGACTCATGCTCGACCTTTCGGTCTCTTGTGTTCTGAGGCCATGTTTGTACATGCTAGGCTCGTCAAGTTAACCTAAGTGTTTAGCGTGTGTAAATCTGGCTTACACTCGTTGTATGTGAACGTAAGAATCTATCACACCCGATCATCACGTGGTGCTTCGAAACGACGAACTTTCGCAACGGTGCACAGTTAGGGGGAACACTTTCTTGAAATTTTAATGAGGGATCATCTTATTTACTACCGTCGTTCTAAGCAAATAAGATGCATAAACATGATAAACATCACATGCAATTAAAAAAGGGACATGATATGGCCAATATCATATTGCTCCTTTTGATCTCCATCTTCGGGGCTCCATGATCATCATCGTCACCGGCATGACACCATGATCTCCATCATCATGATCTCCATCATCGTGTCTCCATGAAGTTGTCTCGCCAACTTATTACTTCTACTACTATGGCTACCGGTTAGCAATAAAGTAAAGTAATTACATGGTGTTGTTCAATGACACGCAGGTCATACAATAAATAAAGACAACTCCTATGGCTCCTGCCGGTTGTCATACTCATCGACATGCAAGTCGTGATTCCTATTACAAGAACATGATCAATCTCATACATCACATATCATTCATCACATTCTTTTTGGCCATATCACATCACATAGCATACCCTGCAAAAACAAGTTAGACGTCCTCTAATTGTTGTTTGCATGTTTTACGTGGCTGCTATGGGTTTCTAGCAAGAACGTTTCTTACCTACGCAAAAACCACAACGTGATATGTCAATTGCTATTTACCCTTCATAAGGACCCTTTTCATCGAATCCGATCCGATTAAAGTGGGAGAGACTGGCACCCGCTAGCCACCTTATGCAACAAGTACATGTCAATCGGTGGAACCTGTCTCATGTAAGAGTACGTGTAAGGTCGGTCTAGGCCGCTTCATCCCTTGATGCCGCCGAATCAAGATTGGACTAGTAAAGGTAAGCATTTTGAACAACATCAACGCCCACAACTACTTTGTGTTCTACTCGTGCAAAGAAACTACGCATAGACCAAGCTCATGATGCCACTGATGGGGAACGTAGCAGAAATTCCAAATTTTCCTACGTGTCACCAAGATCTATCTATGGAGAAACCAGCAACGAGGGGAAGGAGAGTGCATCTACATACCCTTGTAGATCGCTAAGCGGAAGCGTTCAAGAGAACGGGGTTGAAGGAGTCGTACTCGTCGTGATCCAAATCACCGGAGATCCTAGTGCCGAACGGACGGCACCTCCGCGTTCAGCACACGTACAGCCCGGTGACGTCTCCCATGCCTTGATCCAGCAAGGAGAGAGGAAGAGGTTGAGGAAGACTCCATCCAGCAGCAGCACAACGGCGTGGTGGTGGTGGAGGAGCGTGGTGATCCAACAGGGCTTCGCCAAGCACCGCGAGAGAGGAGGAGTACTTGGGAGAGGGGGAGGGCTGCGCCAGAACTTGGGGTGCGGCTGCCCTCCCACCCCTCCACTATTTATAGGTGGGGGGAAGAGGGGGCCGGCCCCCCTAGATCCCATCTAGGGTTGGGGGCGGCGGCCAAGGGGGGAGGAGTGCCTCCCAAGTCAAGTGGAGGCCCTCCCCCTTAGGGTTTCCCCCTTCCCATGCGCATGGGCCTTGGGGGGGCTGGTGCCCCTGGCCCATTAAGGCTAGGGCACCCCCCTACAGCCCATGCTACTGTATTGGACGTGGTGGAACAATTTCCGGACCTCCGGAATCCTCCGGAACCTTCTGGAAGCTTCCCGGTACAATACCGAAAAAACCCGAACTTTTGCCGGAACCCGAACAACAACTTTCCATATATAAATCTTTACCGGAGCATTCCAGAACTCCTCGTGACGTCCGGGATCTCATCCGGGACTCCAAACAACATTCGGTAACCACATACATACTTCCTTTATAACCCTAGCATCATCGAACCTTAAGTGTGTAGACCCTACGGGTTCGGGAGACATGTAGACATGACCAAGACGTTCTCCGGTCAATAACCAACAGCGGGATCTGGATACCCATGTTGGCTCCCACATGTTCCACGATGATCTCATCGGATGAACCACGATGTCAAGGACTCAATCAATCCCGTATACAATTCCCTTTGTCTAGCGGTATAGTACTTGCCCGAGATTCGATCGTCGGTATACCGATACCTTGTTCAATCTCGTTACCGGCAAGTCTCTTTACTCGTTCCGTAACACATCATCCCGTGATCAACCCCTTGGTCACATTGTGCACATTATGATGATGTCCTACCGAGTGGGCCCAGAGATACCTCTTCGTTTACCGGAGTGACAAATCCCAGTCTCGATTCGTGCCAACCCAACAGACACTTTCGGAGATACTTGTAGTGCACCTTTATAGCCACCCAGTTACGTTGTGACGTTTGGTACACCCAAAGCATTCCTACGGTATCCGGGAGTTGCGCAATCTCATGGTCTAAGGAAATGATACTTGACATTAGAAAAGCTTTAGCATACGAACTACGATATTTGTGCTAGGCTTATGATTGGGTCTTGTCCATCACATCATTCTTCTAATGATGTGATCCCGTTATCAACGACATCCAATGTCCATGGTCAGGAAACCGTAACCATCTATTGATCAACGAGCTAGTCAACTAGAGGCTTACTAGGGACATGGTGTTGTCTATGTACCCACACATGTATCTAAGTTTCCTATCAATACAATTATAGCATGGGTAATAAACGACTATCATGAACAAGGAAATATAATAATAACTAATTTATTATTGCCTCTAGGGCATATTTCCAACAGGTTCAAGCATAGCTAGGTAGGGGAGCGAAGGGGGCTCTTGCCATGGTAGGCAAAAGACAACCGCCGCCGCTGCCGACGTGGGGACGGAGCACCTCGGTAGGCATGGATGTTGATACGGCACATGAGAGAGAGGGTACACGATTGGCGTGGGGAGTGAGCAGGATGGGGACGACCGGAGCCTCGGCAGGGATTTGGAGGACGAGGGGGAGGAGGATGGGGAGGGATCTCACCTGCGCTGCCATTCGAGTTCCTGAGTTATGCCACCGCTCGCGCCTCTTTCCTTTCCTCGAGCGGGAACGAAGCAGTATCCGGCGGGGAGGGGCTCTCGCTAGCGAATGCAACGCAATATCGACCCCTGGGCTCCGAGTTGAGGGAGCCACTAGTTAACGAGCGCTCCTTCGGGAGCCTCGCAACGATCAGCGCCACTTGGCGCTCTCGGCCATTCTCCACGTGTCGCGCTCTGGGCGCTCCCTTCGGATTTTGTTTTTCTTATTTTTCCGCACGCTTTTTCGGCTATTTAAATGGTTTTTCCTAGGTTTTTTCGACGTTTTGGTTTTCTACCGGTCTTCCTTAGCTTTTTCGATCAAAAAAAATGTTCGAAATTTTTTTGCGCGAAAGAACGCGTTTTTTTCCTTTTGCGAGAGTCACGGTTTTGCTTCCGCGAGAGACACGGTTTTGCTTTCGCGAGAGTCACGACCGTGCCTCTCGGAAACGGGAATAAACGCGTTTTTTGTTTTTTTTTCACGAGAGTCACGGTTTTGCTTTCGCGAGAGGCACGGTTGTACTTTCGCGAGAGTCACGGTCGTGCCTCTCGGAAACGGAAAAAACGCGTTTTATGTTTTTTGTCCTTTTGCGAGTCACGGTTTTGCTTCCACGAGAGGCACGGGTATGCTTTCGCGAGAGTCACGGCCGTGCCTCCTCGGAAACGAAAAAAACACGTTTCTCTTCTTTTTTTCCTTCCGCAAGAGTCACGGTTTTGCTTCCGCGAGAGGCACGATTGTGATTTCTTGAGAGGCACGAGCGTGCCTCTTTCGGAAAGGGAAAAAACCCGTGCTCCCGATTCGGTTTTTTCGTCCGGTTTTTTTGTGAAACAAGTTCATCAAAATCTATCAACATGGGACCTAGTTTTGAAGATCTCGACGCGAGGAATCCAACGGTGAAAGCGGTTTGAGATTTGGACGCACGGTTTGAGAGATAATACATTTTGAATAAACAAATCTACGTAAAAAGAAAAAACTCTCAGGTTGCGACAACTGGCGTGCTGCATGGGCGCCACTTGTCACAACGTGAGGAGTTGCAGTGATCTTTGCAACGAGTACTCTCAACTAGTGATTTCGTCGAATTGGAGAAGGGCAGGCGCGCGGTTTGCCACTCTCTTATTGTGCTTGTAAGCAGATGGCAACTCTTTTTTTTTTACCCGAACATGTCAGTTGCCATGTGTTTTGTAGGGTACACGGCAACTGCCTAGTGTGCACGTAAGCAGATGTCAACTATCTTTTACCCGAGTTGCCATGTGTTTTTGCATGGTAAATGGGAACTGCCCTAGCATGCACGTAAGCAGATGACAACTCTTCCTTTTACATGTCAACTGCCCTAGCGTGCTTGTGAGCACATGGCAACTCTTTCAACTGCCTAGTGTTAGTAGGTGGCAACTCCTAAAGTTTTGAAATCATAGCAACTGCAGTAGACCATACATACTTGACAACTGCAGTTGAGCAACCATGACAACTATAGTTGTCCGACATGGCAACTATAGTTCAGCGACATGTCAACTGTAGTTAAATGAACATGGAAGAGGATCCAGAGCATGGCAACTGCGGAGACGCCAGTGACTGTCACGCCGGGCGTGCGGGACCATAAGATGGGAGGCCTGACATACGGGTGTGTGTGGGTGTTATCTATTTTACCCACACGCAGGCATGTGAGAGGGACCGCGAGAAAAAAAACATACGGGCATTACTTGTTTTGCCCACACGTAGGTGTGTTGGCTGATCCTTTTAAAGGCCACACAAACTGTGTGGGCAGACCCTATAACGCCCACTCGAACCAGTGCGCACCCGATCCCCACGGTGTTGCCACCGTGTGTTTGTTGAGGAGGAATATCTACCGTCCACCAGTCCCACGATCCGCGTGAACCTGCATCCGACGGATCTCCGTTTCACATATGAAGGGTAATCGAGTTGGGTGCCGTCTCCGTCTCCGCCTCCTCTGTCCTCTCCTTTCCTGGCGCATCTTGCACAACTTTCCCCTGATCTAGGGTTCCAACCTATCTATTATTCTTCGCCGCCGCCCTGCCGATCGACTAGAGCGCCTCTTCCATCCCCTCCCAACACCCTGAAATTCCCACAGAATCACCGCGCGTCGGCCATGGATGCGCAGCCCCCCTTCATGGTTCTGAAGAGCCGCGTAGTTGTCCACGGACTGACCTTCAAGCCGGGGAGAGAGCCGGCAACCGTCCCGCCGGGAGAAGGGTGGGCAAGGATCGACTGCTCCTGTAAGAAGGCCAACGAATGCGGGGACAATGGCGGCAAGTTGTTGGAAGGCCTCGCGCTCTACGTGCGGAGCGACTGCTTCCCGGATCTCAACTCCTACATGTCCATCTGCCTGAGCGACGAGGCTCGTCGATGCATCGAAGCGGAGCTCGGCGTCTCCCCCGGCGTGGTGGATGCCGAGGGAGCCATAAAATCGCCACCGAGCGGCTCCTCGTCATCATTCTGATCTTCCGCGTTCGTCACCATAGCGAGCGCGTCTACTACCTCGTCTACGACTCCATCGCCGCGTCGCTCTACATGATCCCCTACATACCGACTGGCCTCGTCTCCTCATACACGGCGGCGCCGGTCCCCAGGTATACCGATGCTGGCCGGGATTGTGAGCTCGTCCTATTGGCGCGCAAGTTCTGGCCCCAACGTGTCAACCGTGAACTTGTCTGCGTGTGCACTCTGGCCGGCATGTGGCAGGTGAAGGTGCGCTCCTTCCCGGAGCTTCCTTATGCCTTCTCGGCGGATGAGATGTTCACGTTTGAAGGGATGGTCTTCTGGGCTGATCTCGCGCAAGGCCTTGTGTACTGAGACCTGCGCACTGATGATGAAGTCGTGAAGTTCAAATTCATCCGCTTGCCCGATGAGTATCTGGTGTGTGATGATCAGGTCGAGCCCGCGAAAATGAGGCGGACCATTAGCTGCATTGGGGGTTCCGTCCAGTTTGTCTGCATTGATCGCGACCTGGTGGAGCTGTGGACTCTGGACCTGGATCAGTGCCATTGGAAGCATCAGCAGGGTTTCTTATGTCCTTGGAAACAGATCCAAATGCAGTTTCTCTTAACGGATGCCGAGGCAAGAAACCTGGAGCCCCAGTACCCTGTCCTTATGCCGGGTGGTGCCCTCTGCCTCCTGTTGGCTAACACCCATCAAAGTTTGGGTCAAGCGAAGTCTGATTACATCTGCAGCTTCCACATGCACAGCAAGAGGCCCTTGTGGTTTGGACTTGTTGATGACTATGATACCATTGAGCCTGTTATCCTGCCTTCCAATTTCTTCACGAAGTACCGTTCTCCAAGACAGAGAGCATTGCCAGCGCCAAAGAGGAAGCTGCCAAGCAAATCTAGATACCCAAATCACTCCTGCCGTGTTTCAGTTTGTTACACTGCTCCTCCATGAATTGTGCATGCAATGCATTTACACTGAACTTTCGTGTTCCTACTATTGTATTAATTTTACATTAGATAGCATGTGAACTGTGGCAATTTTATTACTGAATTTGTGTAATTGTATTCCTTGTCTTAGTTCTAGTGATGAGCTAATTTTGGATTGTTTTGTTTGGCAGGAAGTGAGGAATTAAAGTGAGGGAGCATCTGGTGCGCATGCTTGAAGGAGGAATCAAAATGACAGTCGTCTATCTTTACCAGATCTGAAGAACTCTACCAAAGTTTGATTCTGGCTTTTGTTCTTTCTTTTATGACTGCCATTAAATATATTGTAGTGGCGTATTTGTTAGTCTTTTAATCTTGATGGACTAAACATGCATGGATTTGTATGGTTTCTTCTGTTTTGTGTGTTAATAAGAACCATAAATGTTCTGGAAAGAGGCCCATGAACCTTCTGTATGCTCCTTGCACGATGACATGCTAATGTTGTCTTCGGAGCCTTGCCTGAATACATGCTAATGTTGTCTTCTGCGCCTTGCCTGAATACATGCTAATGTTGTCTTCTGCGCCTTGCCTGAATACATGCTAATGTTGTCTTCTGCGCCTTGCCTGAATACATGCTAATGTTGTCTTCTGCGCCTTGCCTGAATACATGCTAATGTTGCCCTACTTTTGGAATGCTAATCCGGTCACCAAGAGCTTATTTCGTTAAGCTTAAATAGTGTTTTTTGCCGCTACTGTACTGATTATCTTCAGAGTGGCCGTGTGTGGACCGTTTGATGTGCAGCTTGCCTGCGATGAGTGGCCATCGTGATTTGTGTGTGACAGCGTACATGACACGCGGAGTATGTTTCTTTGGGGAGTCATGGCTACACTGATTCTCTAGGGTTTGTTCTATGGCAGTAACTCTTGTGTACTAGTCCTAAATGGCGCGCCTTGGTCTGCCTCGTGAGCATTTTGTTAATCTCAGTCGGCAACAATGCGAGGTATGGCATTGATTAAAATGGATGTGAAAACACGTCGTTGTATTATTGCTTCCAGACATTAATTTAGTTGTTTATAAACTTTGAGACCAAAAAATAAATCATTTTTATGTACAAAGAAATAAATTTGATTACTTGAAGAAGTGAACTTTTTATCACTAAACCTGTCTTTGTTACTCCCTCCATTTGTAAATATAAGCCTTTTTAGAGGTTCCAATATGGACTACATATGGAGCAAAATGAGTGAATCTACTCTCTAAAACAAGTCTATTTATATCTGTATGTAGTTCGTATTGAAATATCTAAAATGACTTATATTTAGAAACGGAGGGAGTACATAAGACACAAAAAATGATCATTTGCATAAAAATTTACATGCACAAAGAACAGTCACACATTGTTGGCATGGGAAAGGCACAGGTTAGATCCTCTTGTTAGTTTAATGGAGACACGCCTTTATCCTTGTATAAGCGTGCACGTGCAACGCATGCCACTGCAGTGGCAATATTGGTTGTCTAAGAGCATCTCCAGCCGCGCCCCTAACAGGCCCTTCCAGGCGACTTTTTCAGCGTCGGCGTAAAAAAAACGCCCCAATCACGTCCCCAGGACGTCGAAATTTGCCGGTTCGGCCTGTTTTTTGGCCCGGCGATCGTAGGTCAAACCCGGCTCTCGGGGCCTTCGGCGCAAGGGAAAAGCACGTCTGGCCCACATTGTCAGGCAAAAAGTCAAGTCTTCCAGATTCGCCTCCCACCCCCCGCGTGCTCGGCCGCCAACCGTCTGTATTCTGGCGCCGCCCATCGCCCGCCATCGCCAAATAACCCATCCCCGCCGGAAAAAGAGCAGAGGTTTCGCTGAGGTAGCCTCTCCACCATCGGTTGGGCGACTTTTTCGGCGTTTTCGGGCGTCGAGGGCGGTGTAGCGGCGGGTGCGCGCCCACCGTCCCCGCAAGGTGTTCGGCGATTTGCCTGCCTCGGCAATGGACTCGGACGACGAGGAAGCGCTCGCCGCACTGCTGGAGGAGGAAGCTGAGGCCGACGTCCAGGAAGAGGAACATCTTATGGTCCTCGCCGGCCTCACCGCCCTGCTGGCGAGCAATGAAAAGCCGCGGCGAGGTGGCTTGGCGCTGGGGCGGATGAAAGCAAAGAACCGGCATCGTCTTGAAGGCTACTGCTTGCTCTATTTCGACTACTTCGCCGATGCTCCACTGCACGGCGACAAAACATTTCGACGTCGTTATCGGATGAGCCGAAAGCTCTTCCTCAGGATTGTGAATTCCATCTAGGAGTTCCACAACTACTTCAAGTGCAAGATGGATTGCACCGGCAAACTCGGATTCACCTTGAACCTGAAGTGCACGACATGGATGAGGATGCTTGCATACGGAGCTCTCGGTGATCCACTCGACGACTATGGGCGCATGGCCGAGTCCACCACCATTGAGTGTTTCTACAAGTTCTGCCGGGCAGTGGTGGCAGTGTTTGGACCGCAATACTTGCGAACACCCAATGCGGAAGACACTGCTCGGATCCTAGCACCGAATGCAACAAGAGAATTTCCTGGGATGCTTGGATGCATCGACTGCATGCATTGGAAATGGAAGAACTGCCCATTTGCTTGGCAGGGGATGTACAAAGGCGCCAAAGGCGGTTGCAGTGTGGTACTTGAGGCGGTGGCCACACAAGACCTCTGGATTTGTCACTCTTTCTTTGGTATGCCAGGAATTCACAATGACATCAACGTGCTGCAGTGCTCCCCTATCTTTGCCAAGCTTGTTGAAGGTCATTTTCCTCTGGTGAACTTCGAGGTCAATGGGCGACACTACAACAAGGGGTACTACCTAGCTGATGGCATCTATCCGAGATGGTCTACATTTGTGAAGACCATCTCAAACGCTGTGCCAGGAGGCAAGAAGTACCACCCCAAGGTGCAAGAGGCTTGCATGAAGGATGTCGAGCGGGCATTTGGTGTGCTCCAATCTCGATTTGCTGTTATCCGGTACCCTGCTCAGACCTGGTCGAAAGATCAAATGCGGGAGATCATGATTTGCTGTATCATCTTGCACAACATGATCATCGAGAGCGAGCTGGAAGAGCCAGTGTTTGACACTGAACCATACTACAGGCAGGGTCCTCTAGCCGAAGTTGATCACCAGCTACCGGCAACCTGGACTGCATACCTCAGTATGCGGCAGGAGATCCGAGACCCACAGGTGCATCATCAACTGCAGCAGGATCTGGTGGAGCACCTATGGAGGCTCAAGGGCGACGCCGGGCTCGACGTGTGATGAAATATGGTTTTTAATTTGTTGAACTATATAATTTGTATTGAACTAATTGTTGTTGCACTATTTTGTTGAACTATTTGATTTTCTGTGATGAACTATATGATAAAAAAAATATTTATGTTGAGAATTCGACGCCGAACCACGATGAACCACGCCGAATATGGACCGATTCTCGCCCATATGGGGCTTTTATTCGCCGAAAGTGGACCGAAAACTGGGCCAATATCGGCGCCTCGGGACGACGGCTGGATGCCCAACCGCCCCCAGCGTTGATTGTACCGCCGGCTCGCCCCCAGGCGGTGATTTTTATGCCTCCTAGGGAGCCAACGGCTGGAGATGCTCTAACCCCAGAGGTGGTGGTACCCGGTTGAGTGTGCAAGGCTTGTTAAGGCGGTGGCCCCGAGAGCTTTGCAACTTAGATGATAGGACCTTGTGTCGCGTGGGTTGCAACTGTTGAGTATATTGATTAGATTGGAAACATAGGTTAGAGTAGAAATATTCTGGCTTGCCTTTTACTTCAAATAGATCATGTATTTCTATATATGCCCATGAGGCTCAAGCAATACAACAACTATTCCACTAAACCTCTCTCTCCCTTCTAACATGGTATCAGCCTAACCGATCCAAACCCTAGCCGCCGCCGCCGCTTCCGCTCCGCGCCGCCCCCGGGGCTGTCGATCTCCGTGATCGCCACTGGGGCCGCGCTGCCCGTACCTAGGGTTCGTCCGTCGGTCATATTGAACGGCGGCCCTAGAGAGTCTTTTTTCCGATCCTTTGATTTGGGTTTTTCTCTTTTTCGCCGATCGTTTTGATTTGCAGTTCTTTTTTGGTTTTCCGATCTCAGATCGGCTTGCGTCGCCCGCTACCGTTCGTCATATGCAACGCGCGTCAAACTTCGACATCGGATCAATCGGTTGCTGCACGGCACCCCGCTTTAGCGGCGTCATCTGTTGACGCGGCGGCTCCTCGCGCGTCCTGCGCTGCTGCCGCTCATGCGCTTCTAGTGTGGCTGCCGCTAAGCTAGCATCCGCCGTCCGCATCGAGGAGCCATGGCTCACGTGCATGCATATGAAGACACATGCACGGGTGCACGTTCTGGACAAGGACGTGTTACACGGGCTTGAGTGCATCACCGCTCGTCCACGTCTTCTCAATTTTGCTCATCGCGCGTCTCGGCGGATCACCCGATGCACGTCTTCGTAAGATTAAGTGAAGATCAACGTCAAGTTTACACGCCTCTCCACCGATTGAGCAATAGGCTGCCGCTGTGTCGTCCCATTGGGCCGCAACGCCGCCGCCCCATGGTTCTTTCCGTGGTTGTACCGATCCGCGCCGCGGCTGCGTCGCCCCTTCGGGCCGCAGCGCCACGGCTTGTGGTCCCCGCCGCCGCCCTGAGGCTGTTCCCGTGGTTGCACCACATCGTGCGCTGCCGCTGCGTCGCCCCTTCGGGCCGTAGTGCCGCGGCCCGCGGTCCACCGCCACATCGAGGCCGCCCGCTCCAGGCCGTCCCCGAGGCTGCACCGACCCTCGCGCTGCCACTGCGTCGCCTCGTCGGGCCGTAGCGAGCGTGGCACGCGATCCCTGCAACCGCCCTGAGGCCTTCCCCGTCGTTGCCCTGACCTGCCCGCCGCTGTTGTGTCGCCCCTTCGGGCCGTAGCGCCGCGGCCTGCGGTCCAACGCCGTCCACGCGCATCGACTTCAAATGGTATGCGCCGCGCCGCCTCCTAGCGCGGGAACACCACCGTCCGCGCCGGTCTTCGTCATGCTGTCGGGTTCTTCCTCGCCTACTTCGAGCACCGCCGCCGCGCTTCTGACCTAGTCGCCGCCGCCGCTCTTCTTCCCGGTCCACGACGCCTTCCTCGACACCGGCCACACCGACTCGACACCGACCACGGCGTTCTTCGCACGGCTTCCTCGACTACAGCTACACCACCTACGCTCTCGGCTACTTCGACAAACGGCACAAAGGGCTACCGCCTTGCTTGAGCGACCTCGTCGGTTGCCACTCCAGTCACGACTCCGCGATGCATCGACCGTTACGACTGGGGGGGGGGGGGGGGGGGGGTTGTCCGTCGGCTTCCCTTCGGATTCTACTCCAGTCTCACCGTCTGCGTCGCTACCGTTGTGACTGCGGGGGGATGTTGAGTATATTGATTAGATTGGAAACATAGGTTAGACTAGGAAATATTCTGGCTTGCCTTCTACTTCAAGTAGATCATGTACTCCTATAAATATGCCCAAGAGGCTCAAGCAATACACCAACTATTCCACCAAACCTCTCTCTCCCTTCTAACAGCAGCCATTGCAGACCTTGTTTGGGAGTGAGTCCCTTAGCTAATGTGTTTTTGTGTGGTTGGCATTTGTTGTGGCATTCAGCACACTGTCGAGAGTGGGCTTGGCCTTGTGTGTTTGAGTGGCTTTGCCCTTCCGTTTTAAGTTTCGCCCAGTTTTCTGTGTTCAACTCGACAATCTTCTGCTTGACCAATGAAACGGGAAAACTTTTGCTTCGTGTCTGAATTTATTTTTACTCATACTCATTTCCTATATATATATCTAACGTGTTCTTTACACAGTAAATAAGGCATGCTAAACACACAGGATAACACTCATGTCTGCTTTGAAAATCCACACAAGATAAAATCGAATTAAGAAGCAAGACAATAGAGAAATAGACCTAGAATGTACAATTTCTTACACTTAGAAATTCATGATGTCCTTCTGCCAATTTTCAGTGAATCATGCTCATAACTTTAATCCCGCTTAGAAAAATGAAAGAGAAACAGGCTATTCATTGCCAAGCCTTTGGGATAATATAAAGGAATCATCTACGCTGATAATACATTATACCAAATTCTAGATCAGATAATCAATAGCAGCAGAGGAAAAATTCAATAATCTGCCTTCAAATAACACCATCCGCTGAATTTAGGTACATTTTGACTAACCCAGACAGTATAAATGAATATAGAAGAGAACTGAATTTTGCGGTGACTGGTGGCCAAGGGAAGCGGCGGCCAAACGAAGGAGATGCCCTGGCGGCCGTGCCTCCCCTGGGATGCCTCCCGTTCGATGCTCATTGTGTCAAACAGTCGAGGAATTGCACAGCGCGCTACATAATTTTGCACACGAACATGGCGCCAAACAGTCAGAAATCGTAGAGGGTAACTTGTTAGTATATCAACAGAGAAACTAATGATGCTAGACCAACTATGCCCTGCTTGTACTTATAATTAAATACATACGCTAACGCAAATGTTATTCACATATTACTCTGTGATTCACATTAAAAATATAGAGACAAGGCCTAAACATGCATGATATAGACGTCCAGTGAGTAAGAAAGCTGGCTCCGTCCCACAAACTTGGATGATTTAAAGATGGGACATTACCTTCTTATGCAAACCTTGTGGAGACCTTTGTATATTTAATGCTTTCTTCACTGAATATGCTTCATCATTGTTCGCATGATGCATTCTTCTGCTTTAGATAAAATCCGTACAGTTGAGGGGAAGGGCCACACAAAATATTGGAAGTTACAAGATTAATAGAGCATATAGAACCATGCTTTATATGGACTAAATTTTAAGGGAATATTGAGAGTTGCATAATTAGCAGAGCATAAAGTCAGTCATAATTCTAAGGAGACAAAACTATTTATGTAGATAAGCTTTCAGTAGCCTAGTTCAAGATTAAGCACCACTCCATTATTCCATCATTCAGTAGCGGGCTGCTGTAATCTCGTCGATGGTCTATCGCAATAGATATCCAAGTTCTCCCTCTGGCGTTGACGGAGCTCGGTGACCTGCACAGAGGAGTTGGACCATGTACAAGCTTATCAGTTCATTTCAGAGCATGAATACCAATACTACAAATACACCTCACAAGATTGCAGGTGCTAATCAAAGCGGATAACCGGCAAGATACACATTCCTTAATGTTGACATTTTCATACAGATTCTTGGATCTGAAACACTAACTCATAATAGATTTTACTCAACAGAAAATCTAGATCAGAAAGTATACTTTATTAACACTTTGGCTGCAGAATATCAAACCACCAATTTATGTTTGTGTTTGGAAGGATATAAATCCACAAATAAAAAGAGATTCTAAATCCAAAACCAAGACGTAGGGGAGGGTTTGACTTTGACGTAGCCGGCAACTTCTGACTTTCAGTCCAAGCTAGGATTGTACGTAAGACATGTATTGCAGATTAAACAACATTCAGGTAACAAGAAGGCTTGCAACAACGAAAATGTAATACATGGAAGTAGGAATACAATGTTCAGTGTCAACCCAGGGTCTACCATGTAATTGCTCAACAAGCAGCCTTAAAAATAACAGCATTGCTCAACAAATCAGATAAACAGAGATAACAATATCACTTGTAGACTCAGATTTACTTCAATGAATATTCCCCATGTCATGGATACAATATTGATAACTCAAAAAATATTATAGATAGATCAGAGTTGCAAAATGAGGTGGTCCAAGAAAATTGGACATTTCACTGGCTGATGGCAATCTCTATTGGTACAGAATCTATATGGAAATACTAAACTGTTATGAAAGAACTATACTACTTGTTGTACGGATACAATCATGAGTGCTCAGAATTGCAATATAAATCTTCCAGTGGCTGAGGGAAATCTATACTGATACAAAATCACTATGCAAATACTCAATTCGTCGCAAAAAAATTATATCACCCAAGAGAGGCATGAGCTAGCGCACCTTGGCGACCGAAAATGATAGATGCACCGACCCAGATTACAAATCGAAGCACATCAACCGGACTAAAAGAAAGAACAAAGACATAGACATGTATATATGTGTACGGAGTAGCAAGGGGCAGCCGAAGACCGGCAAACTTTGATTGTCCCATGTGCAAAACAAACAGCTGGAGAGAACAATCCTGTGACCAAACGCAAATAAGAATCATTAGAATGAAACCATAGAACAGGAAGAACATGTCGCGATGCTGGATGATGCAATTTTTGTTGATGTATTTTGCAAATTTAGGCTTGTACGATGAAGTTTAGCACAACATCCTATCCCCTTCATCTTGTAAAGTACCGGTAATATGAGCATAAGAGCATCTCTAGCAGATCCCGCAAACCGGGCTATCCGTATAATAACCGCCGGTTTGCAGGATCCATCCCGTATCCCCGTCCCGAATAGATCCGCCAAATCCGGCTGACCTGATTTTTTTGTGGGATCCCGAATCCGCGAGCCCATTTCCTCCAACTCTACGGGATTTTGCCCAAGTTCCCGCCTCCCTTTCCGTTGGCGCGAACCCACTTCCGGCCGTTCAGTTCCCGCCTCCCGCGCCACCGCCACCCCCAATCCCGCCTCCGACCTTGCCGGCGGGCTTCACGGCGCCAGAAATTGAAGGAATGGAGTACCCGCCGCCCCCGGGTGCCTCATATCATGCGCCGACCGTGCCTCCACTGTCGCCACTCCGGCCGCGCGCGCAGGCACCGACGCCAACTCCTCTCGCCACCACTATCAAAAGGAAGAGGTAGGGGAGCCACATCGTCCAAGGCGGCGTGGCACCACCCTCCTTCGGCCCGCTCTGACTCCACTCGCCAAGGCCGCAGGCGGGAGGAAGAAGACCGCCTCCACCGGCCCGGCCGGTGCGCGGACGAAGCCATCGAGGAAGAAGGCGATCGCCACAAGGGTCCGGGCTCCTCCTCCGCCTTCGGCCAATGAGGGCATCCACATTCACGGCGAAGCTGCCGGGCACGCCTACAATGGGTTCGATGAAACGACCGGGAGGTATAAACTTGTTCTTTTGCTTGGTTTTTTCCGGTGCTCCATGACGGAGCGAATTCTCATCAGATCCCTCGGTAGGGTTCATGACAAGACCGGAAGTACCGGAACGGAGTCTGCACGCACAGTTTAACAAGGTTCGGGCCTCCGTAGAGTAATACCCTATGTCCTGCTTTGTCTTGGTATTGATGAGGGGATACCTTGTGCAGAGGATTACAATGGTGTTTGGGATGTCTACCGAGAGTTGAGTTTCATATTGGATCCCTGATGAGGACCCTAGACCTCCCTTTATATAGACAGGAGAGGTCTAGCGTTTACATGAAGAATATTAGATTGATCTGGCCGCCGCCTTCTGCCTTGGGGTACACGTCCGCCGCCCTCTCCTTCTTATGGTTTCTTGATGCTTCTTTGGGCCTGGTGGGCCCTGGTCAAGGTCGAAGTCGTGCTCCTTTACGTTAGGCACCCCGGGTCTGGGACCCCGTTAGTAGCCCCCAAGCGTGACGAAGGTCGCGAGCATCCAGGCTCCAAGATCTCCACCGGGCTCTTTTCTCCGTGCCTCCGGCCTCCGGAGTCGTTGCAGGGCGGTCTTGTCCTTTTTCTTACTGGCGTCGCTGCTATCTCTCCTTTGGGTGACAGGGCCAGTGAAACTCGGTGGGCCGGCCCACCAGTTGCGCAGGCTCCGTCTTGGATACGGTTCATATGTCCGTCTCTTTTTAAGGGGAGAGAATGGGGCGGCGCCTTCGGAGAGCAACCCTCACTCTGCCCGTCCACCTCTTGTCACTGCCACCTCATATTTAGGGTTTGTTGATGCGAATGGCCGTCGTTCCCTCCGCCAGTCGTCGCTGAGGGGATTGTTCGGCTAGCTCCTCACTAGATCGCCCCGACGCCGCACCAGAATGGGCTAGCGATTGGAGGAAGTCTCCGATCACCAGGAGCGACTTGGAGCGCTTGGTAGAGTCGGGATGGCTGCCGAAGCAATCCTCGATGTCGTGGTTGGCTCCTGACAAGGAGGAGGACATCCCGCGCCCGTTGCTTTGGAACCTGGTAGTTCACGAGGCGTTCCTCTTTCGTGGGCTTCGGTTCCTTTGAGCGCTTTCATCTGAGGAGTCCTTACTCATTACGGGCTTCAACTGTATCATCTTACTCCAGGCGGGGTGCTACATTTGTCATGCTTCATAACTTTTTGTGAATGCTTCTTAGGAATTCTGCCCCACTTCGACCTCTTTGTCAGAAGCAACTGCATGGTCAACCCACGTAGCTCTCCCCGGACGTGCTCTAGCGCACGATCTCTCCTCCGGCGCACGGTCGCCTTGTACAAACTGCGCTCTCCCATGCGCCTGTAACCTACATATACGAGTCCAATACAGCAGCAAGGTGCCTCGCTCATTCTCCCCTCTCTCGCTCATATGGTATCAGACGCCGGTTCCAGCCCCTGTCTGTAACCTCAAGCTTCCGCTGCCCCCGACTCCGAGCCCGCACCCATGGCGGCTCCGTCTCCGCCACCACCACCTCCCCCACCCCCTCCCCGTCCCACCTTCCCTGGCCATGGCTCCTCTCCGATGACGCCGGCGCGCCCGCAGCAGCCTCTGCTCACGCCGTCCGCGCTCGCTCGCGGTGCCCCCCTCCTCCTGGCTGATCCCGCCGCCTCCTCCTCGACGGCATCACCCTTTTCCCACCTCGCCGGCATCTACATCAACCAGCATGTGCCCATCACGCTCACCCTCAACCCCCCCAACTTCTCCCAGTGGCGAACTCTGTTCGAGGTCATGTTCCAGAAGTACGCGATCACCGACCACATCACCGACGCGGCTCGTCCCGGCGACGCTGCCTGGGTACAGGACGACGCCCACATCCTCTCCTGGCTGTACACGCGTGTAAGCCCAGAGATCTTCCGCCTCGTTCATCAGCGCGGCGCCACGGCCGCGGAGATATGGGGCACGGTGCTCTCGCTGTTCATGGAGAACGCAGAGCACCAGGTCGTCCTTCTCGCCACGGAGTTTCGCCGCATCGAGCAGGGCGGCGCCTCCGTCATCGACTACTTCGGGCGCCTCAAGGAGTGCGCCGACCAGCTCGCTGACCTCGGCGAAATCGTGCAGGACCGCGACCAAGTACTCAACATGTTCCGCGGCCTCCACCCTCGTCTCCGGTACGCCATCCCCATCCTCACGATGCAGACGCCATTCCCCACCTTCCTCCGCTGCCGCGCCTTTCTGCTCCTTGAAGAGAGCCGCCTCACCCCCGACTTCACTCATGAGACGGCGCTCCACACCGCTCGCGCTCCTCCTCCACCGAGCCCCACCAGCGGCCACAACACCCGCCGCAACGGCTCCGGCGGGGGTGGCGGCCGCAACCGCGGGAAAGGCAAGGCGGTGGACCACTCTGGCGGCTCGCAGCACGGCGGGGCGTCCTCCATCCGCGGCCTCGCGCCGCCTGCACTGGCCAGCACCACGCCCTGGACATGCATGGTGCACGCCTGGCCGATGCCATGGCGCCCTCACGCACCGGGCGCTGGTGTCCTTGGGCCGCGGCCAGGTGCGCCTGCGCCGTTCGCCGGTGCTGCTACGCACTACGGCGCGCCCTACCCCGGCGCTGCTGGCGCCCCTCCGCACCAGTGGCCCCCTGGCGCCGTCCCCGTCCACACGCCGTACAGCGCTCCGCTCGGGCCCGGCGCGGCCACGCCCAGCCCAGCGTGGGATCAGTCCGCCCTGGTGCATGCCCTCA
Organism: Triticum timopheevii; assembly: GCA_963921465.1. Taxonomy (NCBI): domain Eukaryota; kingdom Viridiplantae; phylum Streptophyta; class Magnoliopsida; order Poales; family Poaceae; genus Triticum; species Triticum timopheevii. The sequence goes on along the minus strand of OY997266.1, from coordinate 188,645,181 downwards.
ACAACCTGCACATCCAGTAGCAGCAGCAGCCCGCGCCGCCCGCTGAATGGTACCTGGACTCGGGCGCGTCCACGCACATGGCCTCCTCCTCTGGTATGCTCTCCTCCTCTCGCCCTTACACCTCCTCTCGCATTTTAGTTGGTGATGGAACATCGCTTGCAGTCACGCACACCGGCCAAGCCACACTTCCCACCACCACAGCTCCCCTAGCTCTCAATGACGTTCTTGTTTCCCCTTACCTAATCAAAAACCTAATCTCTGTCAAGAAACTTGCCCGTGAAAACCCTGTTAACGTCGAGTTTGACGATTTTGGTTGTTCTGTCAAGGATCGAAGGACGAGGCAGGTGATCCTCCGATGTAACGACTCCGGCGACGAGCTCTACCCCGTGTCCCAGCCCACCCAACCCCAGGCGCTCACCGCAGTCACCACTGACGTCTGGCACCAGCGGCTTGGTCATCCGGGGCACGACTCCCTCGCCCATCTGCTTCGCTCCTCGACCATCACAGCTCATGGCACTCCGTCGTCTTCCTGTAAAGCTTGTCAATTAGGAAAACACGTTCGTTCCCCGTTTAGCAGCTCTGATCATGTGTCGTACTTTCCCTTTCAGCTAGTGCATTGCGATGTATGGACCTCTCCTGTAATCAGTATGTCAGGCTACCAGTATTATCTTGTGCTTCTCGATGACTACAGCCACTTTGCCTGGACCTTCCCCCTACGACACAAATCTGACGTTCTGCTCACCATCCAACGCTTTCATACATTTGTGCGCTGTCATTTCCATCTTAACATCCTAACCATACAAACAGACAATGGGCGTGAGTTCGACAACAACGCCTCTCGCGCGTTCTTCTCCTCCGAAGGCATTCAGCTCCGCCTGTCTTGCCCATACACCTCGCCACAGAACGGACGAGCGGAACGTATCCTACGCACACTCAACGACATCACGCGCTCCCTCCTCGTCCATGCGTCTATGCCATACACCTTCTGGGTCGAGGCTCTCACCACAGCAACCTTCCTCCTCAACCGACGCCCCTGCCGTGCGCAACACAATCACACACCCTTCTACTTGCTCTATGGCGTGCTTCCCGCGTACTCCGCCGTTCGGGTGTTCGGTTGTCTCTGCTACCCAAACCTCACCGCCACCAGCGCTCACAAACTCGCGCCCCGGTCTCATCCCTGCGTGTTCCTTGGTTACTCTCCGGAACACAAAGGCTACCGATGCCTCAACCGCAGCACCGGCCGTGTCATCGTCTCCCGGCACGTGGTGTTCGACGAAACCCACTTCCCCTTCTCCGACGACGGCGTGCCATGCACGCCCTCATCCTCTGCCGTCGACGACGACCATCCGTTACCACACCCATTCCCTGCCTACATCCCGCGCCAGCCCCGTTCCACACGACCGCATCCCCGCGATGCCGCGTCCACCATCAACGCCGCACAGCCTGCCATCGCTCCTACAGATGCCCCGCAAAATCCTAGCCCATCTACCCCTACACCTTCGCCACCCACGCCCTCACCCTCACCCCTCATCCCCACAAACTCACCCTCCCCCCCGAGCCAACCTTCTACTGCACCACCTGCAGCTCCGGCCCGTCGCTCCACCCGCAGCCTCGTTCCCACGCATCCCATGGTTACTCGTGGCAAACTCGGCAAATTCCACCCTAACCCTAAATATGCCGATGCAAACCTAGCTACCACCACCACCAACACAGACATCTCACCACTACCTAAGAGTGTGCATGCTGCGATGCGGGATCCACACTGGCTTAATGCTATGCAGGAGGAGTACAGGGCGTTGATGGCGAACCAGACGTGGTCTCTTGTGCCCCGGCCGCCGGGCACCAACATTGTCTCCGGTAAATGGCTCTTCCGCCACAAGTTCAAGGCCGACGGATCATTGGAGAGGTACAAAGCACGCTGGGTGGTGCGCGGCTTCTCGCAGCGCCCCGGCGTCGACTTTGATGAGACCTTCTCGCCGGTGGTCAAGTCCGCCACCATCCGCGTCGTGCTCGCTCTCGCTGCTGCCGGGGATTGGCCCGTCCATCAAATGGACGTGAACAACGCATTCCTTCAGGGCTACCTCACCGAACATGTCTACTGCCAGCAACCTGCTGGCTTCGTCGATGCTAGCCGGCCCGATCATGTATGCTTGCTCGACCGGTCGCTCTACGGACTGCGGCAGGCGCCCCGCGCTTGGTTCGACAGATTCGCCGCGTTCCTCCGGACGATCGGGTTCGTGGCAGCACGGGCGGATCCCTCCCTGTTCGTGCTACATCACGGTGATCAGGTGGCGTACCTGCTTCTGTACGTGGACGACATCGTCCTCACGGCTTCGACGTCCACACTCCTGCAATATCTACAACTCCAGCTCTTCGCCGAGTTCTCCATGAAAGATCTCGGCCCTCTCAAGTTCTTCCTCGGCATCCAGGTCACCCGCGACCACATGGGCTTCTTCCTCTCCCAGAGCAAGTATGCCGCCGAGCTGCTCGACCGCGCCAATATGACAGCGTGCAAGCCCGTGAGCACGCCCGTGGACACGCACAGCAAGCTCTCTGGCGATGCGGGACCGCCGGTGGATGACCCCTCCGACTACCGCAGCATTGTAGGGGCGCTGTAGTACCTGACCATGACCAGGCCCGACCTGGCGTACGCGGTGCAACAGGCGTGCCTCTCCATGCACGACCCACGCGCCCAGCACCTAGCCTTGGTCAAGCGCATCCTGCGCTATGTCCGCGGCTCCTCCACGCATGGGTTGCACATCAGCCGCACGTCTGCCCTCGACCTGGTCGCCTACTCCGACGCCGACTGGGCCGGGTGCCCGGACACGCGGCGCTCGACGTCGGGCTACGCCATCTTCCTCGGCGACTCCCTCGTCTCTTGGTCGTCGAAACGCCAGCCCACCGTCTCCCGGTCCAGCGCGGAGGCAAAGTACCGCGCCGTTGCTAATGCCGTCGCCGAATGCTGCTGGCTTCGCCAACTTCTCGGTGAACTCCACACCCCGCTACACAAAGCAACCGTGGTCTACTGCGACAACATCTCCTCGGTCTACATGGCAGCTAACCCGGTTCATCACCGCCGCACAAAACACATCAAGCTTGACATACATTTTGTGCGCGAAAAGGTTGCTCTCGGCGAGCTGCGTGTCCTTCATGTCCCCACGACACAGCAGTTTGCGGACTTCATGACGAAGGGGCTGCCAACACCGGCATTCCAGGAGTTTCGTTCCAGCTTGTGCATCCGCCCTCCGGACGCTTCAGCTGCGGCGGGGTGTCAGAAGCAACTGCATGGTCAACCCACGTAGCTCTCCCCGGACGTGCTCTAGCGCACGATCTCTCCTCCGGCGCACGATCGCCTTGTACAAACTGCGCTCTCCCATGCGCCTGTAACCTACATATACGAGTCCAATACAGCAGCAGGACCGCAAGGTGCCTCGCTCATTCTCCCCTCTCTCCCTCACACTCTTCAGGTACTTTTTTGAGGTAGTCCCTTACCTGAAAAGGGGCAAGATCCCTTCTTGTGGTAGCGCATAGGCTCGTCCTTGCCCTGATTCAGGTCTCTCTGAGGTCCCAACTAGCAACGGCCTAGAGTCATGGGAACGCTGATGGTTCTATGCTACTGACATAGCACAAGGGCACTGCAAGGTAGGGCTGCCTGTCTTCCTTGACTTTCCGTGCTGCCCGGGCCCGGGGTGGATGTCGTGGTTTTGTCACGGCAGATGTCCTAGTGAAAGGACTTAGGTGTCGGGGTTGAGTGGGATGGGAGACACAGGTTTACCTAGGTTCGGCCCCTCACGGTGGAGGTAAAAGCCTACTCCTGCTCTTGTTGCTATTGCTTGAGGATCGATTACAAGGGAGCGGATTCGCTTGACCTAGCTATCGATTGATTGTTACTTGTCTATTCTATGCCGGGGACTCACCTTTATATACAGGTCGAGGCCGCCGGCTTACAAGAGTCTAGGTCGGGTAACGATCCGTGACCGATCATAACTCTAAGCCGCTTTGCCTTCTGTGACAAGTCACCGTGGCTTACACCTCCAGGCCACGCGCCGTCTTCTGGTCTTGGGCTTTAAGTCGGCCCATCTTGTGAGCCGCCCCTCCGACCCTATGCTTTAGTCACTTGGGCATGTCTAAGGCTTAGCTTCGTGAGTCGCCAACAGTCTAACGCGGCCCTTTCTGGGTGGGTTATATCGCGGGATCATATCCCCAACATTAGGCCCCAGATTGATTTGAACTCGTTCATGTCAATCTTAAACCCTTCCTCTGGCGAGTCTTCTCTTCATTTCTCTTAGTTGCGGCCTTGAAAAATCTTCACAACCCTCCATAACAAAAAGATGATGTTACCTCCGTGATTTCAGGAAACCCTTCATGACGTCGTAATGCATCTTTGTATAAATCAGTCATTCCAAGAATCGAGGCGTTCCTTAGCTGTAAAATTTATTGTGCCTCGTCGATTTTCGCACCGGCCTTGCACTGTTCCCGTTTTCCATTATAAATAGGCGTTGGGTCCTTCTTTTTACCTTTTACCTTGTCTCCTCCATTTCTTCTTATTCCTCACGAGACCCTTCACGACCAGAGCCGCACCGTGCCGTCGTTCTGCGCCAGCCATCTCGTTCGTGTCCACTGTGCCATCCCGCCTTCACTGGAACTCAGCGGAGCTCCGCTGCTTCTCACTACCACCGTCAGGTACCCCCTTTCTTCCTCCTTAGATCTAGATTAGGTTACTCGAGTTCATGGTGTTCGTCGGTGTTCATCCCTTTCTTAGTTCACCATAGCCTAAGTAGAAAACTTGCTTTTGATCTGAAAATGTCATGGTAACACTGTGGTTGTAGGTTGGACGTCCATGTTGCATCTTGAACAAACTGTATTCTTTCTCAAATCCATGGGTAGTCCATTAGCACTTTCATCACCTCTGTTTAGGTTTAGCAATTATTTTTCTTTTTTAACCGCCCACAGATCCGTAATTATAGATGTTCCTGTTGAAAACTTGTTTGTTCCATACTTAGCAGAATTCACCAATCTTGAACTTTAGATAACTCACCCTTGTATCTTGGGTGGCTTACCAGTATAACCATAACTTGCCGATATTTCAGAAGTTACCTCTTTTTAAATAACCCACCATTATTTAGGGTGATTTATCTTTAAGCTTCTTTACACGTGTTAAGGTGATGATGAATTATTACTTCTCAATTAACCCGCCATACTCTGATTCTGCAGTTTCCATCATCCTTAGGCGACTCAATATGGTAAAAACCACCCTCTGTAATTGGGGCCTTTCCCTAGTTACTGAAGAAATCCTGAAGGATTATGTGGGCCAAGGTCTCTTGGCGACTCAGGAAGAGATTGGCTGGCGAGTTAGACAAGGAAAGAATGTCTCCAATCCTGGTGAAGGAGAAGTGATAGTTTTCACTGATCATATTCTCAGAGGCTTTACACCACCTGGGTCGAAGTTTTTTTGGGACGTCTTGCACTATTTCAATCTTCATCCTCAAGATATAGGCCCAAACTCGGTGTCAAACATTTGCCACTTTCAAATCTTCTGTGAAGTTTATCTGCAAGTAGAGCCCACTATTGCTCTCTTCAAAGAATTCTTCTACATAAACCGCTAGACTGAATGTACAAATGGTCCGAGTCAAGAATTGGGCGGAGTCTCAATCCAGAGACGCAGAGATTACAGCTTTCCTACAGCCACCTTACCAAGCCACCCCAAAGGATGGATAAAAACTTGGTTTTATTGCAAGAACACTGCCCCAGCTAATGAGAACCCTCTGCTGGGTTATAGGGCTGACCGCCTTCCTATCAATTTTGACCCTCCAAGCAAGCTTGTTCCAGATGAACATACTGAGGTACTCCAATACTATCCAAAAGTAAAAGCTTTGTTAGCCAATGGGTTAATTGGAGTTGTTGTTGGGTCTCGTGGAGAATTCTTCCCTTAAGCCGTCAGCCCGGCTTAATGTGTGAATATTCAGGTGAGTTAGATGAACCTCAATGGTTCAGCTCTGATAACTTTAACACAGAGGAGATCTTTCAAATTGTGAACTCTTTGCTTAGGGAGTCTCAAGAAAACTGTAATAATATAGGACTGTTACCATTCTTCAAACTCAACCCGGCCCCAGCTGTAAGTACTATTTTATGCCTGTCTTAAATATCTTTGACTTTATTCTGTGTGTCACTTGTTAAACCTTCTTCATTACACAACCCGACTCCATTTTCTGGAACAGGAAGATAAAGACTGCTGTAGCCAAAGTCGGGACTAGCCCAAAGTCAAAGAAGAACAAGCCAGCTGCTGTAGTTGAGCCAGCTGCTGTGGGCGAGTCAGCTGATGCCGACGATCAATCAGAGGTAGAACTCGATTCTCTTGGCCGACTCTTTGTTGAATTAGCTGACGCCCCTGGTTCTCAGGATGAGGCTGCCACAAGCCTGGCTGATGACATTGAGGTAATTCCTATCTCTTTTGGCTCAGACTCCACACCTCTAGAGAAAATACGGCGGGTCATCCGGAAAGTAAAGTTTTATCATCCAGATGCTCACTTAGATCCACACTTTATTTTGAAGAAAACTTAGCATGAGCTAAGAGGCCAGACTCGGAGGGGCGGCTCAGGTGATTTAATGGCCGGGTTAACTCATGAACCCACTGCCCATAAGCGGCCTGCTGAGGTGCCAAGATACATCTCCAATGTATCTATAATTTTTGATTGTTCCATGCTATTATATTACCTGTTTTGGATGTTTATGGGCTTTACTTTACACTTTTATATCATTTTTGGGACTAACCTACTAACCAGAGGCCCCGCCCGAATTGCTGTTTTTTTGCCTATTTCAATGTTTCGAAGAAAAGGAATATCAAACGGATTCCAAACGGAATAAAACCTTCGGGAGCGATCTTTTTGGAACAAACGTGATCCAGAGGACTTGGAGTGGAAGTCAAGAAACAAGTGAGGCGGCCACGAGGGTGCCCGACGCGCCCCCTATAGGTGGGCACGCCCACACCCTCGTGGGCCCCTCGAGCGTCCACCGACCTACTTCTTCCTCCTACATATACCCATGTACCCCGAAAACATCAGAAGCGACCACGAAAAATTATTTCCACCACCGTAACCTTCTGTATCCGCGAGATCCCATCTTGGAGCCTTCGCCGGTGCTCCGCCGGAGGGGTAATCGACCACGGAGGGCCTCTACATCATCTCTAAGGCCTCTCCGATGAGTTGTGAGTAGTTTACTACAGACCTTCGGGTCCATAGTTATTAGCTAGATGACTTCTTCTCTCTCTTTGAATCTCAATACAAAGTTCTCCTCGATCTTCTTGGAGATCTATTCGATGTAACTCCTTTTGCGTTGTGTTTGTCGAGATCCGATGAATTGTGGGTTTATGATCAAGTTTATCTATGAGAAATATTGAATCTCCTTTGAATTCTTTTATGTGTGATTAAGTTATCTTTGCAAGTCTCTTCGAATTATCAGTTTGGTTTGGCCTACTAGATTGATCTTTTTTGCAATGGGAGAAGTGCTTAGCTTTGGGTTCAATCTTGTAGTGTCCTTTCCCAGTGACAGCAGGGGTAGCAAGGCACGTATTGTATTGTTGCCATCGAGGATAAAAAGATGGGGTTTATATCATATTGCATGAGTTTACCCCTCTACATCATGTCATCTTTCTTAATGGGTTACTCTATTTTTTATGAACTTAATACTCTAGATGCATGCTGGATAGCGGTCGATGTGTGGAGTAATAGTAGTAGATGCAGGCAGGAGTCGGTCTACTTGTCACGGACGTGATGCCTATATAGATGATCATGCCTAGATAATCTCATAATTATTCACTTTTCTATCAATTGCTCGACAGTAATTTGTTCACCCATCGTAATACTTATGCTATCTTGAGAGAAGCCACTGGTGAAACCTATGGCCCCCGGGTCCATCTCTTATCATATAAGCTTTCAATCTACTTTTATTTGCCTCTTTACTTTTCCAATCTATATCATAAAATACCAAAAATATATTTATCTTATCATATTGTCTCTATCAGATCTCACTTTCGCAAGTGGCCTTGAAGGGATTGACAACCCCTTTATTGCGTTGGTTGCGAGTTCTTGTTTGTTTGTGTAGGTGCGTGGGACTTCTGAGGAGCCTCCTACTGGATTGATACCTTGGTTCTAAAAAACTGAGGGAAATACTTACGCTACTATTGCTGCATCACCTTTCCTCTTCAAGGAAAACCAACGCAAGCTCAAGACGTAGCAAGAAGGGTTTCTGGCGCCGTTGCCGGGGAGGTCTTCACTCAAGTCAAGACATACCAAGTACCCATCACAAACTCAACTCCCTCGCACTTACATTATTTGCCATTTGCCTCTCGTTTTCCTCTCCCCTACTTCACCCTTGCCATTTTATTCGCCCTCTCTTTCCCAATCTCCTCTCTCTTTCGCCTGCCTTTTTGTTTGCTTGTGTGCCTGTTTGCCCTTATGGCTTTGCCTAAGAACACTGACCTTCATCTTAGAAGGTTGGATGAGATTGAATTAAACGTTAGGAGTTTTATGACTTTATAATTTGAGCATAATAGTTTCTTTATAAAAGAGCTTAAAGAACAAAAAAGCTTTATGGGGTATATGAACAAAGAGCTTGATGATATGTCTAAGGAATTTTATGGTTTGAACTCTCAAATTACTCGTCTTGAAAAATCAATAGCCCAAATTTCTGATAAGCAGTCCACCTTGGTCCATAAGATGGCTGCCAAACCAGAAGAGTTAGGGGAAAATAATGATGAAGATCTAAAAGTTATTGATGTGTCCCCTATTAAATCTTTGTTTTGCAATATGAATCTTAATAATGATGGGACTGGAGATGAGTCAACTTTAGTTAAAAGGCATCCCAATAATTCGAAGTTCTTAGATCTTGATGCTAAATTTGGTAAAAGTGGGATTGGAGAGGTCAAGACTTTAAATAGCATTGAACCCACTATCTTGGATTTCAAGGAATTTAATTATGATAATTGTTCTTTAGAAGGTTGTATTTCCTTGATGCAATCCATGTTGAATTCTCCTCATGCTTATAGTCAAAATAAAGCCTTTACCAAACATATTGTTGATGCCTTGATGTAATCTTATGATGAAAAACTTAATTTGGAAGTTTCTATACCTAGAAAACTTTATGATGAGTGGGAACCTACTATAAAGATTAAAATTAAAGATCATGAGTGTTATGCTTTGTGTGATTTGGATGCTAGTGTTTCCACAATTCCGAAAACTTTATGCGATATTCCAGGTTTCCATGATCTTGATGATTGCTCTTTAAATTTGCACCTTGCGGATTTCACCTTTAAAAAGCATATGGGAAGGATTAATGATGTTCTTATTGTGGCAAATAGGAACTATGTGCCCGTAGATTTTATCGTTCTTGACATAGATTACAATCTTTCTTGTCCTATTATTCTTGGTAGACCTTTCCTTAGAACGATTGGTGCAATTATTGCTATGAAGGAAGGGAATATTAGATTCCAATTTCCATTAAGGAAAGGCATGGAACACTTTCCAAGAAACAAAGTCAAATTACCTTATGAATCTATCGTGCGAGCTACTTATAAATTGAGTGCCAAAGATGGCACTACTTAGATCTATCCTCGCTTTTATGCCTAGCTAGGGACGTTAAACGATAACACTAGCTGGGAGGCAACCCAATTTTTTTTTTGTTTTTGCTTCTGTTTAGTAATAATATTTTCATCTACCTTCTGTTTAGATGTGTCTTTATGTTTTAATTAGTGTTTGTGCCAAGTAGAACCTATAGGATAACCTATGGTGATAGTTAATTTGATTCTGCTGAAAAACAGAAACTTTGCACGCACGAAAATAATTTTAGTAATTCACATAAACGTGCTTTTGCGTCGATTCTTTTTGCTGTAGATAAATAGACAAATTTCCCAGGACTTCCTATTTTGGTAGGATTTTTAAAGTTCAGAAGTATTCGAGAGTTACAGATTTCTACAGACTGTTCTGTTTTTGACAGATTCTGTTTTTGTGTGTTGTTTGCTTATTTTAATGCATCTATGGCTAGTATGTAGGGTATGAACCATAGAGAAATTGGAATACAGTAGGTTTAACACCAATATAAATAAATAATGAGTTCATTGAAGTAACTTATGTGGTGGTTTTTCTTTCTTGCACTAACGGAGCTTATGAGATTTCCTGTTGAGTTTTGTGTTGTGAAGCTTTCAAGTTTTGGGTAAAGATTTGATGGACTATGGAATAAGGAGTGGCAAGAGCCTAAGCTTGGGGATGCCCATGGCACCCCAAGATATTAAAGGATAACAAAAAGCCTAAGCTTGGGGATGCCTCGGGAGGCATCCCCTCTTTCGTCTTCGTCTATTGGTAACTTTACTTGGAGCTATATTTTTATTCGCCACATGATATGTGTTTTGCTTGGAGCGTCTTGTATGATATTAGTCTTTGCTTTTTATATCACCACAATCATCCTTGCTGTACACACCTTTTGGGATAAACCCATTTGATTGGAATTTATTAGAATACTCTATGTGCTTCACTTATATCTTTTGAGCTAGATAGTTTTTTCTCTAGTGCTTCACTTATATCTTTTAGAGCACGGCGGTGGCTTAATTTTGTAGAAATTGTTAATATCTCATGCTTCACTTATATTATTTTGAGAGTATTTTAGAACAGCATGATATTTGCTATGGTTATAAAATTGGTCCTAGAATGATGGACATCGAAGTTGGGTATAACAAAAACTATCATAGGAAGTGAATTGGATGCTATGATCAATTTGGTACATGATAAATGTTTTGAGATATGGAGGTAGTGATATTAGAGTCATGCTAGTTGGGTGATTATGAATTTAAAGAATGCTTGTGTTGAAGTTGGCAAGTCCCGTAGCATGCACTTATGGTAAAAGTTGTGTAACAAATTTGAAGCATGAGGTGTTCTTAGATTGTGCATCCTTATGAGTGGCGGTCGGGGACGAGGGATGGTCTTTTACTACCAATCTATCCCCCTAGGAGCATGCGCATAGTGCTTGGTTTTTGATGACTTGTAGATTTTTGCAATAAGTATATGAGTTTTTTATGACTAATGTTGAGTCCATGGATTATATGCACTCTCACCCTTCCATCATTGCTAGCCTCTTCGGTACCGTGCATTGCCCTTTCTCACCTTGAGAGTTGGTGCAAACTTCGCCGGTGCATCCAAACCCCATGATACGATACGCTCTATCACACATAAACCTCTTATATCTTCCTCAAAACAGCCACCATACCTACCTATTATGGAATTTTCATAGCCATTTCGAGATATATAGCCATGCAACTTTCCACCGTTCCGTTCATCATCATGACATGCATTATCATTGTCATATTGCCTTGCATGATCAGGTAGTTGACGTCGTACTTGTGGCAAAGCCACCATGCATAATTTTTCATACATGTCACTCTTGATTCATTGCCCATCTCGGTACACCGCCGGAGGCATTCATATAGAGTCATATCTTGTTCTAGTATTGAGTTGTAATTCATGAGTTGTAAATAAATAGGAGTGTGATGATCATCATTATTAGAGCATTGTCCCCAAATAAAAAAAAGAAAGGCCAAAAAAAGAGAAAGGCCAAAAAAAAGAAAGGCCCAAAAAAATAAAATAAAAAAGGGGGGCAACATTACTATCTTTTTCCACACTTGTGCTTCAAAGTAGCACCATGTTCTTCATATAGAGAGTCTCATATGTTGTCACTTTTATATACTAGTGGGAATTTTTCATTATAGAACTTGGCTTGTATATTCCTACAATGGGCTTCCTCAAATGCCCTAGGTCTTTGTGAGCAAGCAAGTTGGATGCACACCCACTAGTTTCTTTTGTTGAGCTTTCATACATTTATAGCTCTAGTGCATCCGTTGCATGGCAATCCCTACTCCTCATGTTGACAACAATTGATGGGCATCTCCATAGCCCGTTGATTATCCTCGTCAATGCGAGACTTTCTCCTTTTTTGTCTTCTCCACACAACCTCCATCATCATATTCTATTCCACCCATAGTGCTATGTCCATGGCTCACGCTCATGTATTGTGTGAAAGTTGAAAAAGTTTGAGATTATTTAACTACGAAACAATTGCTTGGCTTGTCATCGAGGGTGTGCCAGATGGGAGCATTTTTTGTGTGACGAAAATGAAGCATGACCTAACTATATGATTTTGTAGGGATGAACTTTCTTTAGCCATGTTATTTTGAGAAGACATGATTACCTTGATTAGTGTGCTTGAAGTATTACTATTTCTTATGTCAATATGAACTTTTATTTTGAATCATTTGGATCCGAACATTCATGCCACAATAAAGAAAATTACATTGAGAATTATGCTATGTAGCATTCCACATCAAAAATTCTGTTTTTATCATTTACCTACTCGAGGACGAGCATGAATTAAGCTTGTGTATGCTTGATACGTCTCCAAAGTATCTATAATTTTTGATTGTTCCATGCTATTATATTACCCGTTTTGGATGTTTATGGGCTTTACTTTACACTTTTATATCATTTTTGGGACTAACCTACTAACCGGAGGCCTAGCCCGAATTGCTGTTTTTTTTGCCTATTTCAGTGTTCCGAAGAAAAGGAATATCAAACGGAGTCCAAAAGGAATAAAACCTTCGGGAGCGATCTTTTTGGAACAAACGTGATCCAGAGGACTTGGAGTGGAAGTCAAGAAACAAGCGAGGCGGCCACGAGGGTGGAGCAGGGGCCCACGAGGGTGGGGGGGGGCGCCCACCTGTAAATGACGAAGTCCTTAGTATCAGGTGGAGCAAGCACTGGGGTAGAAGTCAGCTTGTCTTTGAGTGCCTGGAAACTTTCCTAACACTTTTCTGTCCAATCAAACTTGACGCCCTTGTGAAGCAGACCAGTCAGGGGCTTGGCAATCTTGGAGAAGTTCTCGACAAATCGACGGCAATAGCTGGCGAGTCTGAGAAAACTTCTGACTTGCTTGACATTCTTCTGAGGAGTCCAATCGAGAATAGCCTGAACTCGCTCGGGGTTGACTGCAATACCATCCTTAGAGATGACATGCCCAAGGTAGGTCACTTCAGGAAGCCAGAATTCACATTTAGAATACTTGGCACAGAGTTGATGTTCTCGAAGCTTTTCCAGAACAAGTCGAAGGTGTTCAACATGTTCTTCTTTATTCTTCGAATATACCAGGATATCATCCAGAGAAACCACGACGAACTTGTCGAGGTATTCCATGAATATATAGTTCATCAGACGAGAGAAAGTTGCTGGAGCATTGGTCAAGCCGAAGGACATGACGGTGTACTCGTATGAACCATAACGAGTAACGAAGGTAGTCTTGGGAATATCCTCTTCACGAACCCGAATCTGGTGGTAACCCAACCTCAAATCAAGCTTTGAGAATACTGAGGAACCAGCAAGTTGATCATACAAGTCGTTGATCCTGGGAAGCGTATACTTGTTCTAAATGGTTTCCTGGTTGATAGGTCGGTAATCTTGGACCAAACGATTAGTTCCATCCTTCTTCTTGACAAAGAGAGAAGGTGCTCCCCAAGCAGATGATCTTGGACGAATGAATCCCTTGTGAAGAGATTTGTCGATTTCCTCCTTAAGTTCAAGGAGTTCATGTGGCGGCATCTTGTAGGGTCGCTTGGCAATAGGAGTTGTGCCCCAAGTCTATGACGAATTCGACAGCTCTAGCAGGGGGTATTGCTGGAAGTTCTTCTAGGAAGACATCTTTGAAATCACGAACAACTGGAATGTCCTCTATGCCCTCAAGAGGTGAAGCATTTAATGCATTCAGAACATATATCTGATTCTCGGCATCCTGAGCTGCTCGGGCTGAGTATTGGACTGTCTGGCCAGAAGGGTGAGTGAGCTGGACTGTCTTGGTAGCACATTCAATCAAAGCATTACGGGCGGTCAACCATTCCATACCAAGAATGATGTCTATGTTGGAAGGTCCTAGTACAATGAGAGAAACCGGAAAAAGTAGACCTCCAATCTCGATTTGGTTATGATGGCATAACATTGTGGTTTGCCACTTGGATCCTGGAGATTGAATCGCTAAGGGAGTGGGCAAATTTTCCATATACCACCCATGCAATTGAGCAAATTGTTGGGACACAAAAGCATGTGATGCTCCTGAATCGAAGAGAACGGAAGCTGGCACTGAATTAACACGAAGGGTACCCATCACGATTTTTGGAGACTCATGAGCTTCTTCAATCTTGACATGGGTGACTTGACCAACACGCATAGCAGGTGGTCCGGCACTACAACTTCCGGTATGATGGGTTCGACGACCTTTCTTACGACCAACAGGAGGACGCGAAGCATTATGCGGCTCACCTGGGCGATAGTTGAGAGCAAGGTGTCCTGGCTGTCCGCACTTGCGGCATAAACCATCATTATTGGGAGGAGCTACAACATTGGACTGTCCACCCTGAATTGTTGGTTGTCTCGGCGGCGAAGGCAGACGAGGTGCAACATAAGACGGCCTTGGTGTTGGAGCAGGTCGGTGATGAACATTGTGTGGGATCCAGACTCGGCATTTCTGAGCAGGCTGACTCGAGGATGAGCCAACATCTTGAGTACCCTTGAGCGACTTGTGGTACTCAGTAGGACCAGTTTAAGCTCGGAAAGATTGGCTGACAAGCATTGCAAAGTCTGCACAATCATGAGCAACAAGTGCGAGCTTTATATCGGGATGTAGTCCTTCACGAAATTTCTCCTACTTACGAGCATCAGTGCAGATGTCATCCGTAGCATAGCGAAATAATTCAAGGAATTTCCTCTGATATTCATCCACAGTCATTGAGCCTTGTGAGAGTTTGCGGAACTCCTTCTTCTTCTGGTCCATTAAGCCTTGAGGAATGTGCTGTGCACGGAAGGCTAACTGAAATTCCTGCCAAGTGATTACAGTCTCTACAGGCAGCATACCCTTGTGGCTTTCCCACCATTGAGTAGTTGGACCCTTCAAGTGGAATGTCGCAAAGGTGATGTAACTGGCAGGGGCAACATTAGCTGACTCCATCTCAAACAGGATGTCACGAAGCCAATCATCAGCATCCATAGGATTGGTGGAGTTGCGGAAAATGGATGGGTTGAGGCGCACAAATTCTTGCAGTGTTATTGGGGCAGGCTGTTGATGAGCATTCTGGTTCGGAAGCTAAGCCATTACTCCGGTCATAAACTGCCGATTCAGCTCAAGCTGCTGCATCATTGCGGCCATATAGGGTGGAGGTGGAGGATCGTCAGCCATCCTGCTAAAACACCAGGAAGCAATTTAACAGGGGTGGAGCAGGTGTATGGAGTCATTCATGAGGTAACTTGAACAATGAGCAAAGGCACAATATGTACAAAGCAGTAGTCATTAAAGACTTACATATAGATATACAGAGCCAATTACGCGTTGTTAGTAGGAGTTCGGGCAAGAGAATCATCCTAAACATACTAGGCGGCACACATGCACACGATGGAAGGATACAACAATGAGACATAGCAAAGGCTACATCATCGTCGGAGAAAACCAGTAGAGCGAGGAATCTGCAGGGGACGACGCAGGGTGCCCTCGATATGAAGGATTTCTGCGGCCCGTGGACAAAGTGAAGCAGATCCTGGCTCCGAATTCAAGAAAGGCATGATACAAATCTCTGGGTGGATGTGATCACGAGAACCTAGGGTAGAGTTAGCAAAATCATTTAACCCGAATAGAAGAGAGATCAGAGTCCCAGAGTATAGACGAGGAGTAAAAGATCCTAACACCACCCAATGGAAACGTGGGCTAGTAAGCCACACAACCATGTTAGTAAAACCGTTTTTCAAACGCTAGACTCAACTTCGGCCAAGGAGTTGGAAAGGGGGATCCTATAGGTAGTCGGCTCTGATACCAACTTGTGACGCCCCCAATTCGACCGTACACTAATCATACACGCAATGTGTATGGTCAAGATCAGGGACTCACGGGAATATATCACAACACAACTCTAGACACAAATCAAAATAATACAAGCTTTATATTACAAGCCAGGGGCCTCGAGGGCTCGAATACATAGCTCGATACACAAGAGTCAGTGGAAGCAACAATATCTGAGTACAGACATAAGTTAAACAAGACTGCCTTAAGAAGGCTAGCACAAAAGCAACACGATCGAAGAGGCAAGGCCTCCTACCGGGACCTCCTAACTACTCCTGGACATCGGCGGTCTTCACGTAGTAGCATCCATCGGCGGTGGCCTCTGGCTCCGGGGATCCACCATCTGGTTGCATCAACCGGAAAGAAGAAAGAAGGGGGAAAAGAGGGTAGCAAAGCAACCGCGAGTACTCATCCAAGGTACTCGCAAGCATCAGATCTATACTAAGTATGCACTGGTATCAAATGGAAGGTTTGTATCTGTGGACTGAACTGCAGAATGCCAGAATAGAGCGGAAGGCCTAGCCTATCGAAGACTAGCATCATCAAGTAGCTCCAAGCATCTTGCAGCATGTAGAATAGTAAAGAATAGCAGTTTATAAATAACAACCATGTTGTAACATTAATGCCTAGAGATCCTTCCTCGACTCCCTGCGAGAAAGCAATCCCGGAGCCACATATCTCAAGTATCCATTTGTAGTTGTATAAGATCGGGATATAGGTCTGAACGTCCGTTACTGTGGACACGACTATTAATAGATAATCTTCCCAGCAGGGGTGCACCACATTTTCCAACACGCTCGATCACTCTGGCCGGACACACTTTTTTGGGTCAATGCCCAACCTCAGAAGATCAACATGTTGCAGCCCTACCTAGGCTCAGCAGAGAGGTCCCCGCCGGTCTACATCCTAAGCACTCCGGGGTCTGGGCCCATCGCCTGTTGCAATCCGGATCATTGCGCACAGGGCGATCCAGGCCACCTCCACTAGGGTGCCGACTAGGCCGTGCCGCAATGTCGAACTGGACGTCTGACAAAGCTTTTGCTGTTACCACGACGCCGAGGCACATAACTATTCTCGCGTGGTGGTGGTGCGTAAAGGCCAAAGGCCAACTCAGAACAAATACCCAAACCATAGTGTATTATTAGCTTGCGGAGACGAGCAGAGACTCACGATAAGGTGACCCCGTCACCCCGTCTTGAGGAAATACGACAAGGGCTAGCCCAGCCCACTCGGGGGCGGCCTGCTGGCCCGGCCGTGCCTCGTAACCTTCTTGCGGGTGCTCTCCGGGCCCGCCCGACTTTTCCAAAGGTCTCAAGTAAAATCAAGGTAACTGTGTGTCCAAACATCAAGGGGAAAATCTGAGGAATCACCCACGGAGGATTCCACTCGATGTAATCATCAAGGTGAACGAAGAGGAACCACCCCCGAGGTTCACACTTGAGGGGTTGCACGACAAAGCCGTATCGGGAATGGTGAAAGAGGAACCACCCTCGTTCACCACGACCGAATAGCTACACTATAGAGTTCTCATCGGGAGTGCGTTGTGAGGTCTCACCCTCAACACTCGATTGTAGCTCTGCAAAGTCGAGCAACTAAAGGGGCGTGATGTGATGTGGGGTGTCAGGCTCTGGTCATCGATCACGTTGATCGAGTCGTCGAAGATGAAGCAGGGGCAACAAGGAAAAGGTGGGCGTCACTGATGGATCTCTAACCAACCTATACTAAGCAGTTTAGGATAAGCAGGTAAGGTACAATGAGTAGGTTACAAAAGGAGGCTATGCATCAGAATAGGAGCAAACAATAACAGTAGCAAAATCTAATGCAAGCATGAGAGAATGGAATGGGTGATATCGGGATGATCAAAAGGGGGGGCTTGCCTGGTTGCTCAGACAAGGAGGGTCGTTGTTGACGTAGTCGATCACAGCGGCATCGGCAGCCGTCACGAGGTCTACCGGAGAAGAAGAGGGGGAAGAAACAGTAAATACACGCAAACATAAACATAACAAGACAAGAAGCAGGGCTAGAAGTGTTCTAACGCAGCGCTGGGCGACACTGGCGAAGGGGAAAACATCCGGGAAAGTATTCCCGGTTCCGGACGTTTGTCAGACAGAT
This sequence comes from Triticum timopheevii, assembly GCA_963921465.1. NCBI lineage: Eukaryota > Viridiplantae > Streptophyta > Magnoliopsida > Poales > Poaceae > Triticum > Triticum timopheevii. The sequence continues at coordinate 188,627,157 of OY997266.1, read as the reverse complement.
GAACCGGAGGGGAAAAGTTGTATGTTTGCTATGCTAGGGTTGTGTGGTGGGCGAACTGACCGCGTATTCAGATTCGTCTAATCGTTCTGAGCATCTTTCATGTATAAAACTTTTTCATCCGAGTTACGGATTATTTTATATTAATTTTCAAAGTTTTAAATCATTTTCTAAATTATTGTTATTAAATTAACTAGCAATTAGTATTATGGCATCACCATGACATCAGCAATCAACAGAGGTGTTGACTGGTCAAACTGACGTGAGGGTCCCGCATGTCATTGACTGTTTAGCTAATTAACAATAGTTAATTAGGTTAATTAGATAATTAGGTTAAATAAACATAATTAATTAAGTTAATTAATATAGTTAATTAATTAAATTTATTTATTTTTACTATTTTTTAATCTTAAAAAAAACATTCTGGGGCTAGGCCCCACATGTCATTGGCCCGAGGGCAATAGTGGGTTCGGGTGCTGCGGTTACGGGCACTGGGGTGTGCTGGTGCCCGAGCGGAGGCCAGCGAGGGGCCGCAGCAGAGGCGGCGGCCGGCGCAGGGCCTGCGGACCGGCTGTGGAGGTGGGCAGTGGCAGGGGAGGCGCTAGGAGTTGCGGGCAGAGGCAGGCACAGTTGTAGGGGCAGGGGGGTCGCGGTTGCCGTCGGGGGTGGCCGAGGTCGGGCGGCACACGGGCGAGGCGACGAGCAGGATGGCGGGGCCGTTGTCCATGGCGGGCGAGGCAGGAAGCAAGGCGAAGGGCGAGGATGAGCGCGCGTGTGGTTATCGACCCGGGCAGAGAGGAAATGGAGGAGGGGCGGTGGCTCACCGGGCCCTGCAGATGTGCGTACGCGGGCTCGGGAAGGAGGACGAGGACGCGAGGTCCAGCGAGGAGGCGGTCGAGGTGGCGTCCAACGCGGTGCAGGCCGTGAAGACGTCGACGAAGATGGTGGGGCAGCTCCGGCGAGGTGGCGTCGCGGGGGAGGACGAAGGCGTGGCGGGGCGGCAACCGGTGACGGAGCCCAGTGGCGGGGCGCAGGGTTAGGCGCCTCCGATCCCGATCTAGATCGGGGTGGGGGCGCAAAAAAGGGGGAGTGGGAAGTGGGGCGGATAGGGTTAGGGTTCGGGGGGTGCGGGGGGATAAGGGAGTGAGGGGGGCGGCCGGTTGGGCCGGGTGCGTCGACCGGGAGGCCTGGTGGGTTGAGGCCCAAGGGAGGCGCGGTGGCCAGCTGGGCCAGTCGGCCCAGTTGAGGGGGAGGGGCTTTCTTCTCTTTTCCTTTCCCCCCCTTTTTTTATTTTTGCTTACTATTTTATTTATTGTAGGGCATTAAACCAATTTAAATTAATTGGTTCACCAAGACAAATATCTAGGCATTACTTGCAACACCTTGAACATTTTAGTTTTGACATTTGAAAACTTTTAAAGTTTGTCTTAATTTTAAATTTGAATTTGAACGGGGTTTGAACCAATGCGAGTTTATGAACAATAATCATGGTGACATGGCGACATCCGTGGAGGGTTACTGTAGCTTAATTACCCGGGTGTTACAAGTCTCCTCCACTACAAGAAATCTCGTCCCGAGATTTAGGAGGTAGAAGGAAACAGTTCAGGGTATTCATCACGCAGGCGATCCTCGCGTTCCCAGGTGGCTTCTTCTTCAGAGTGATGCGACCACTGGACCTTGAGGAACTTGATCGCCTTCTGACGTGTGCGATGTTTAGCTTGGTTGAGAATGCGGACCGGATGCTCTTTATAGGAGAGGTCCTGTTGCAACTTGAGCACTTAATGATCCACTGCTCGGATTGGGGTCCTTGAAGCAGCAGCGGAGTTGGGACACGTGGAACACATCGTGAACCTGAGAAAGGTTCAACGGAAGCTCCAACTGGTATGCCACTTTTCCACGCCTTTCAAGAATAGTAATGGACCAATATAGCGAGGAGATAGCTTGCCCTTGATCCCGAAGTGGTGTGCACCCTTCATTGGTGTGACTCGAAGATAAAACTTTTCGCCAGGTTGATAGACCATGTCTTTATGATGACGGTCATACTGACTCTTTTGATGTGAGTGAGCAGTCTTGAGATTCTCACGAATGATGCGAACTTGTTCTTCGGCGTGTTGGATAATATCAGGACCGAAGAGTGGACGTTCCCTAGTTTCTGACTAGTTCAGAGGGGTTCGACACTTTCGTCCATATAACACTTCGAAGGGAGCCATGTTCAGACTAGCTTGATAGCTATTGTTGTAGGAGAACTCGGCATACGGGAGAGATTCCTCCCATTTCTTGCCGAAGGAAATAACACAAGCTCGAAGCATGTCTTCGAGAACTTGGTTGACGCGTTCAACTTGTCCCTGAGACTGAGGGTGAAAAGCGGTGCCGAATGACAGATGAGTTCCCATAGCTTCTTGGAAACTTGCCCAGAATCATGAAGTGAATAAGCTGCCACGGTCTGAGCTGATTACTAGCGGAATACCGTGAAGTGAAACAATTCTGGACATATAGAGAGTTGCCAGCTGACTAGCAGTGATCGTTTCTTTGACGGCCAGAAAGTGTGCAACTTTAGAAAGCCGGTCAATGACAACAAGAATAGCATCATTACCTTTCTGCGATTTGGGAAAACCAGTGACAAAGTCCATTTCAACATGGTCCCATTTCCATTCAGGAATAGAGATAGGTTGCAGAGTTCCAGCAGGCCTTTGATGTTTTGCTTTGATACGACGGCAAACGTCACATTCAGCAACATAACAAGCAATGTCTTGCTTCATATTTGACCACCAGAATCTCTGAGAATGTCTTGGTACATCTTGGTGCTACCGGGATGAATAGACAAAGGTGTATCGTGAGCTTCTTTCATAACTTCCTTAGTCATATCCAGGTTTTTCTCCTTACATGGCACCACTAGGCGGCCTTTGAAGTACAAAGTGCCATCATCAGCAACAGTCAAGAATGAGGGCTTTCCTTCTGCGAGGTAGCGTTTAATCTTCTCAACTTGAGAGTCATATCCCTGAATTCTCTTGATGGAGTCCAAGAGATCTGGTTTGACAGACAGGGTATTGAGGGAACCCTGGTAAACAACGTGAAGGTTCATCTTGCGGAATTCTGGATGAGGGGGTGCAAGTGCACCCGGAGGAACAATATGGAGGTTCAGCTTTCTGAATTCTTCAACAAGCGAGGGATGAAATTTTTGAATCTCGAGGTGATTGCAATATGACTTGCGGCTCAAAGCATCAACCATTACATTAGCCTTGCCTGGTGTATAGGAAATACCCAAGTCAAAATTTGCTACCATCTCCATCCATCTCTGCTGACGGAGGTTCAGGTCTTGCTGGGTAAACAGATACTTCAGACTTTGGTGGTTGGTGAAGATCTCACAATGATTACTGAGAAGGTAATGTCGCCACTGTTTTAGTGCATGTACGACAGCAGCAAGCTCGAGGTCATGAACTGGGTAGTTCTCTTCGTGAGGGCCCAATTGACGAGAGGCACAGGCAATCACTTTGCGCTCTTGCATTAGGACACAACCTAATCCTTGACGTGAAGCATCGCAGTAAATGACGAAGTCCTTCTTAGTATCAGGTGGAGCAAGCACTGGGGCAGAAGTCAGCTTGTCTTTGACTGCCTGGAAACTTTCCTGATACTTTTCTGTCCAATCAAACTTGACGCCCTTGTGAAGTAGACCGGTCAGGGGCTTGGCAATCTTGGAGAAGTTCTTGACAAATCGACGGCAATAGCTGGCGAGTCCGAGAAAACTTCTGACTTGCTTGACATTCTTCGGAGGAGTCCAATCGAGAATAGCCTGAACTCGCTTGGGTTGATGGTAATACCATCCTTAGAGATGACATGCCCAAGGTAGGTCACTTCAGGAAGCCAGAATTCACATTTAGAATACTTGGCATATAGTTGATGTTCTCGAAGCTTTTCTAGAACAAGTCGAAGGTGTTTAGCATGTTCTTCTTTATTCTTCGAATATACCAGGATATCATCTAGAGAAGCCACAATGAACTTGTCGAGGTATTCCATGAATATATAGTTCATCAGACAAGAGAAAGTCACTGGAACATTGGTCAAGCCGAAGGACATGACGGTGTACTCGTATGAACCATAGCGAGTAACGAAGGCAGTCTTAGGAATATCCTCTTCACGAACCCGAATCTGGTGGTAACCCAACCTCAAATCAAGCTTAGAGAATACTGAGGAACCAACAAGTTGATCATACAAGTCATTGATCCTGGGAAGCGGATACTTGTTCTGAATGGTTGCCTGGTTGATAGGTCGGTAATCTTGGACCAAACGATTAGTTCCATCCTTCTTCTTGACAAAGAGAGAAGGTGCTCCCCAAGAAGATGAACTTGGACGAATGAATCCCTTGTGAAGAGATTTGTCGATTTCCTCCTTAAGTTCAAGGTGTTCATGTGGCGGCATCTTGTAGGGTCGCTTGGCAATAGGAGTTGTGCCTGGTTTCAAGTCTATGACGAATTCGACAGCTCTAGCAGGGGGTATTCCTGGAAGTTCTTCTGGGAAGATATCTTTGAAATCACGAACAACTAGAATGTTCTCTATGCCCTCAAAAGGTGAAGCATTTAATGCATTCAGAACATATATCTGATTCCTAGCATCCTGAGCTGCTCGGGCTGAGTATTGGACTGTCTGGCTAGAAGGGTGAGTGAGCTGGACTGTCTTGGTAGCACATTCAATCAAAGCATTATGGGCGGTCAACCATTCCATACCAAGAATGATGTCTATGTTGGAAGTTCCGAGTACAATGAGAGAAACCGGAAAAAGTAGACCTCCAATCTCGATTTGGTTACGAGGGCATAACATTGTGGTTTGCCACTTGGATCCCGGAGATTTAATTGCTAAGGGAGTGGGCAATTTTTCCATATCCCACCCATGCAATTGAGAAAATTGTTGGGACATAAAAGCATGTGATGCTCCTGAATCAAAGAGAACAGAAGCTGGCACTGAATTAACGCGAAGGGTACCCATCACGATTTTGGAGACTCATGAGCTTCTTCAATCTTGACATGGGTGACTTGACCAACATGCAGAGCAGGTGGTCCGGCACTACAACTTCCGGTATGATGGGTTCAACGACCTTTCTTACGACCAACAGGAGGACGTGAAGCATTATGCGGCTGACCTGGGCGACAGTTGAGAGCAAGGTGTCCTGGCTGTCCACACTTGCGGGATAAACGAACATTATTGGGAGGAGCTACAATATTGGACTGTCCATCCTGAATCGTTGGTTGTCTCGGTGGCGGAGGCAGATGAGGTGCAACATAAGATGGCCTTGGTGTTGGAGCAGGTCGGTGATGAACTTTGTGTGGGATCCAGACTCGGGATTTCTGAGCAAGCTGGCTCGAGGATGAGCCAATATCTCGAGTACGCTTGAGCGACTCTTGGTACTCAGTAAGACCAGTTTCAGCTCGGAAAGATTGGCTGACAAGCGTCGCAAAGTCTACGCAATCATGAGCAACAAGTGCGAGCTTTATATCAGGATGTAGTCCTTCACGAAATTTCTCCTGCTAACGAGCATCAATGTAGACATCATCCGCAGCATAGCGAGATAATTCAAGGAATTTCCTCTGATATTCATCCACAGTCGTTGAGCCTTGTGAGAGTTTGCGGAACTCCTTCTTCTTCTGGTCCATCAAGCCTTGAGGAATGTGCTGTGCACGGAAGGCTAACTGAAATTCCTGCCAAGTGATTACAGTCTCTACAGGCAGCATACCCTTGTGGCTTTCCCACCATTGAGCAGCTGGACCCTTCAAGTGGAATGTCGCAAAGGTGACGTAACTAGCAGGGGCAACATTAGCTGACTGCATCTCAAATAGGATGTCACAAAGCCAATCATAAGCATCCATAGGATTGGTGGAGTTGTGGAAAATGGATGGGTTGAGGCGCACGAATTCTTGTAGTGTTATTGGGGCAGGCTGTTGATGAGAATTCTGGTTCGAAAGCTGAGCCTTTACTCTAGTCATAAATTGCCGATTCAGCTCAAACTGCTACATCATTGCGGCCATATAGGGTGGAGGTGGAGGATCGTCAGCCATCCTGCTAAAACATCAGGAAGCAATTTAACAGGGGTGGAGCAGGTGTATGGAGTCATTCATGAGGTAACTTGAACAATGAGCAAAGGCGTAGTATGTACAATGCAACAGTCATTAAAGACTTACATATACATATACAGAGCCAATTACACATTGTTAGTAGGAGTTCAGGCTAGAGAATCATCCTGGACATACTAGGCGGCACACATGCACGCAACGGAAGGATACAACAACGAGACATAGCAAAAGCTACATCATCATCGGAGAAAACCAGTAGAGCGAGGAATCTGCAGGGGACGATGGAGCGTGCCATCGATATGAAGGATTTCTGCGGCCCGTGGACAAAGTGAAGCAGATCCTAGCTCCGAATTCAAGAAAGGCATGATACAAATCTCCGGGTGGATGTGATCACGTGAACCTAGGGTAGAGTTAGCAAAATCATTTAACCTGAATAGAAGAGAGATCAGAGTCCCAGAGTATAGACGAGGAGTAAAAGATCCTAACACCACCCAAAGGCGACGTGGGCCAGTAAGCCACACAACCATGTTAGTAAAACCGTTTTTCAAACGCTAGACTCAACTTCGGCCAAGGAGTTGGAAAGGGGGATCCTACAGGCAGTCAGCTCTGATACCAACTTGTGACGCCCCCAATTCGACCGTACACTAATCATACACACAAATGTGTATGATCAAGATCAGGGACTCACGAGAAGATATCACAACACAACTCTAGACACAAATCAAAATAATACAAGCTTTATATTACAAGCCAGGGGCCTCGAGGGCTCGAATACATAGCTCGATACGCAAGAGTCAGCGGAAGCAACAATATCTGAGTACAGACATAAGTTAAACAAGACTGCCTTAAGAAGGCTAGCACAAAAGCAACACAATCGAAGAGGCAAGGCCTCCTGCCTGGGACCTCCTAACTACTCCTGGACGTCGGCGGTCTTCACGTAGTAGCATCCATCAGCGGTGGCATCTGGCTCACTGAAAGAAGAAAGAAGGGGGAAAAGGGGTAGCAAAGCAACCGTGAGTACTCATCCAAAGTACTTGCAAGCATCAGATCTATACTAAGTATGCACTGGTATCAAATGGAAGGTTTGTATCTGTGGACTGAACTGCAGAATGCCAGAATAGAGGGGAAGGCCAAGCCTATCGAAGACTAGCATCTTCAAGCAGCTCCAAGCATCTTGCAGCATGTAGAAGAGTAAAGAGTAGCAGTTTATAAATAACAAGCATGTTGTAACATTAATGCCCAGACATCCTTCCTCGACTCCCTGCGAGAAAGCAATCCCGGAGCCACATATCTCAAGTATCCATTTGTAGTTGTATAAGATCAGGATATAGGTCTGAACTTCCATTACTGTGGACACGGCTATTAATAGATAATCTTCCCTGCAGGGGTGCACCATGTTTTCCAACACGCTCGATCACTTTGGCCGGACACACTTTTTTGGGTCGATGCCCAGCCTCAGAAGATCAACACGTCGCAGCCCTACCTAGGCTCAGCAGAGAGGTCCCCGCCGGTCTGTATCCTAAGCACTCCGGGGTCTGGGCCCATCGCCCGTTGCACTCCGGATCATTGCGCGCAGGGCGATCCATGCCACCTCCACTAGGGTGCCGACCAGGCCGTGTCGCAATGCTGAACTGGACATCTGACAAAGCTTCGGCTGATACCACGACGCCGAGGCCCATAACTATTCTCGCGTGGTGGTTGGTGCGTAAAGGCCAAAGGCCAACTCAGAACAAATAGCCAAACCATAGTGTATTATTGGCTTGCGGAGACAAGCAGAGACTCACGATAAGGTGACCCCATCGCCCCGTGTTGAGGAAATACGGCAAGGGCTAGCCCAGCCCACTCGGGGGCGGCTTGCCGGCCCGGCCGTGCCTCATAACCATCTTGCGGGTGCTCTCTGGGCCCGCCCGACTTTCCAAAAGGTCTCAAGTAAAATCAAGGTAACCGTGTGTCCAAACATCAAGGGGAAAACCCGAGGAATCACCCACGGAGGATTCCACTCGATGTAATCATCAATGTGAACGTAAGAGGAACCACCCCCGAGGTTCACACTTGAGGGTTTGCACGACAGAGCCGTATCGGGAAAGGTGAAAGAGGAACCACCCTCGTTCACCACGACCGAATAGCTACACTATAGAGTTCTCATCGGGAGTGCGTTGTGAGGTCTCACCCTCGGCACTCGATAGTAGCTCTACAAAGTCGAGCAACTAAAGGGGCGTGATGTGATGTGAGGTGTCAAGCTCTGGTCATCGATCACGTTGATCGAGTCGTCGAAGATGAAGCAGGGGCAACAAGGACAAGGTGGGCGTCACTGATGGATCTCTAACCAACCTATACTAAGCAGTTTAGGATAAGCAGGTAAGGTACAATGAGCAGGTTACAAAAGCAGGCTATGCATCAGAATAGGAGCAAACAATAACAGTAGCAAAATCTAATGCAAGCATGAGAGAATGGAATGGGCGATATCGGGATGATCAAAAGGGGGGCTTGCCTGGTTGCTCAGACAAGAAGGAGGATCGTTGTCGACGTAGTCGATCACAGCAGCATCGGCAGCCGTCACGAGGTCTACCGGAGAAGAAGTGGGGGAAGAAACAGTAAATACGCACAAACATAAGCATAAGAAGACAAGAAGCAGGGCTAGAAGTGTTCTAACACAGCGCTGGGCGACACTGGCGAAGGGGAAAACATCCGGGAAAGTATTCCCGGTTCTGGACGTCTGTCAGACAGATGAACCGGAGGGGAAAACTTGCATGTTTGCTATGCTAGGGATGTGTGGCGGGCGAACAGACCGCGTATTCGGATTCGTCTCGTCGTTCTGAGCAACTTTCATGTATAGAACTTTTTCATCCGAGTTACGGATTATTTTATATTAATTTTCATAGTTTTAAATCATTTTCTAAATTATTATTATTAAATTAATTAGAAATTAGTATTATTGCATCACCATGATGTCAGCAGTCAACAGAGGTGTTGACTAGTCAGACTGACGTGAGGGTCCCACATGTCATTGACTGTTTAGCTAGTTAACAATAGTTAATTAGGTTAATTAGCTAATTAGGTTAACTAAACATAATTAATTAAGTTAATTAACATAGTTAGTTAATTAATTAATTAAATTTATTTATTTTTACTATTTTTTAATCTTCTTTTTTTTAAACTTCTAGTGCTAGGCCCCACATGTCATTGGCCCGAGGGCCATAGTGGGTTCGGGTGCTGCGGTCACGGGCGCCTGGGCGTGCTGGCGCCCGAGCGGAGCCCGAGCCCGGGTGGCGGCTAGCGAGGGGCCGCGGCGGAGGCGGCAGCCGGTGGAAGGCCTGCGGACCGGCTGCGGAGGTGGGCAATGACAGGGGAGGCGCTAGGAGTTGCGGGCAGAGGCGGGCGCAGTGGCAGGGGCAGGGGGGTCGCGGTTGCCGTCGGGGGTGGCCGCGGTCGGGTGGCACACGGGCGAGGCAACGAGCGGGATGGCGGGGCCGTTGTCCACGGCGGGCGAGGTAGGAAGCGAGGCGAAGGGTGAGGATGGGCGCGCGTGCGGCGATCGAGGGAGAGAGGTAATGGAGGAGGGGCGGTGGCTCACCGGGCCCTGCAGATGTGCGTACGTGGGCTCGGGGAGGAGGATGAGGACGCGAGGTCAGGTGAGGAGGCGGTCGAGGTGGCGTTCGACACGGTGCGGGGCGTGACGACACCGGCGAAGAAGGTGGGGCAGCTCCGGCGAGGTGGCATCGCGGGGGAGGACGAAGGCGTGGCGAGGCGGCGACCGGTGACGGAGCCTAGTGGCGGGGCGCGGGGTTAGGCGCCTCCGATCCCGATCTGGATCGGGATGGGGGCGCAAAAAAAGGGGGAGTGGGAAGTGGGGTGGATAGGGTTAGGGTTCGGGGGGATAAGGGAGTGAGGGGGGCAAACGGTTGGGCCAGGTGGGTCGGCCGGGAGGCCTGGTGGGTTGAGGCCCAAGGGGGGCGCGGTGGCCAGCTAGGCCAGTCGGCCCAGTTGAGGTGGGGGGGGGGCTTTCTTCTCTCCCCTTTTTTTTATTTTTTCTTACTGTTTTATTTATTTTAGAGCATTAAACCAATTTATAAATTTGTTGGTTCACCATGTCTAGGCATTACTTGCAACACCTTGAACATTTTAGTTTTGACATTTGAAAACTTTTAAAGTTTGTCTTGATTTTAAATTTGAATTTGAACAGGGTTTGAACCAATGCGAGTTTACAAACAGTAATCATGGTGACGTGGTGACATCAGTGGAGGGTTACTGTAGCTTAATTACCCAGGTGTTACACATTTATTGATAGCTTAAAACTTATTGTCATATATGTCTTAATATTCCAATGTAATCACAGGGTTAAAGCCAAGGTTAAGAAAAGAAAGGTCGGTATTCCAAGGCCCCCAAAATACCTGAGTCGGAGCAACAGGTGTTGGTAACCCCTGAGGTCAACACCAAAAATCCTGAAGAGTCTCCCAATGAACAAGATGACCCGCCTCCACAGAATGACGCAACGGTCTCTGAGGCCATGTATATTGAAGCTAACCCGGCGGATAATCGTGACCCGCCAAGTCCTATTCCTTCTTCAACTCCTGTCAAGTCAACTGGAGAAACTCCTCCTAAGAAGAACAATGATGACATTTCTGACATTGTGGCGAGTTAGAAAACACGCAAGACCTCCACGTGCTAGTTAAGCACTCAGCCAAAGAAGAGTCGCCCTTTCTAGAAAATGGAAAAACAAAACTTGAACTACCGAACTGTGAGGCACTTAGCGCAGAAGAGGTGTATGTAGGCTATTTGAGCTGCTCAACTACAAGCCGGGACATGGAAGCCAACTTGGTACATATAACAAAGAATAAGTATGAGGTCTGCTTAAATTTTCTCCTATCAAGTCCTTATACTTAGCCCCCAAGTCTTGACCATAGGAAAATCTTTGAGTGTGGTGAAGACTTGAAGAAAGATTTGTAGATCCCAAATTCTAGCCCCCAAGGGCCGGGTTATCATGCAAATGATAAGCCGGTTCTTTCAAGTATAACTTCTTTGAAGAATCACCTCTATCCCCCAAGGGTCGGGTTATCATGTCAATGACAAGCCGGTTCTTTAAACTTGCAAGAAAAGAGGAACATCTTGTAGCCCCCAAGGGCCGGCTTATCATCATAAGATGAGCCAGGTCTTCTTCCGTATCAATTGAAAAGAGCGACGTACATTAGCCCCCAAGTGCCAAGGATATTGCTTGCAATGTGCTTGGGACATAAATAATCTTGCCCTAACATCTGTGCCAAAGGCCGTCTTAACCAAACCAACAAACTCATAGCTGAACTTTTGCAGGAAGAGTTTAGCCTGGGCGAGTCAGATGTGGCCGACTTAAAAAAGAACTTAGAGTCTGAACAAGTGGAACGCATCAAAGCTGAATCAAGCTTGAAGTCTTCTTTGGAGGACTTAGAAAAATTGAAGGCCAACTTTGATGCTGAAAGATCGGCCTTCGAAACTGAAAAAGCCGCCTTATTGAAGCGCGTAGAAGACGCTAAGAACCAACTTAAGACGGTGGATGTGATGTCTACTATGCAACATTCTTCTTGTAGACTCGTGTTGGGCCTCCAAGTGCAGAGCTTTATAGGACAGTAGCAAATTTCCCTCAAGTGGATGACCTAAGGTTTATCAATCCATGGGAGGCATAGGATGAAGATGGTCTCTCTCAAACAACCCTACAACCAAATAATAAAGAGTCTCTTGTGTCCCCAACACACCCAATACAATGGTAAATTGTACAGGTGCACTAGTTCGGCAAAGAGATGGTGATACAAGTGTAATATGGATGGTAGATATAGGTTTTTGTAATCTGAAAATATAAAAACAGCAAGGTAACTAGTAACAAAAGTGAGCGAAAAAGGTATTGCAATGCTTGGAAACAAGGCCTAGGGTTCATACTTTCACCAGTGCAAGTTCTCTCAACAATGATAACATAATTAAATCATATGGCAATCCCTCAATGTGCAACAAAGAGTCACTCCAAAGTTCCTATTCCGGAGAACATAAGATGAAATTTCCTATAGGGTACGAAACCACCTCAAAGTTATTCTTTCCGATCAATCCATTGAGCTATTCCTATAAGTGTCACAAACAGCCCTAGAGTTCGTAGTAAAATAACACCATATGACACACATCATTCAACCCTAATGTCACCTAGATACTCCAATGTCACCACAAGTATCCGTGGGTCAATTATACGATATGCATCAAACAACTTTAGATTCATAATATTCAACCCAACACAAAGAACCTCAAAGAGTGCCCCAAGATTTCTACCGGAGAAACAAGGACGAAAACATGCAGCATCCGCTATGCATAGATTACCCCAGTGTCACCTCGGGAATCCGAGAGTTGAGTGCCAAAACATACATCAAGTGAATCAATAGAACACCCCATTGTCACCACGGGTATCCCACGCAAGACATACACCAAGTGTTCTCAAATCCATAATAGTATTCAATTCGATAATAGTGAAACCTCAAACGTAAAACTCAATTCATCACAAGAAGGTAGAGTGGGAGAAACACCATATGATTCAACTATAATAACAAAGCTCGCGGTACATCAAGATCGTGCCAAATCAAGAACACGAGAGTGAGAGAGAGAGAGAGAGAGAGAGAGATAAAAAACATAGCTACTGGTACATACCCTCAGCCCCGAGGGTGAACTACTCGCTCTTCATCATGGAGACCGCCGAGATGATGAAGATGGCCACCGATGATGGTTTCCCCCTCCGGCAGGGTGCCGGAATGGGCTCCCAATTAGTTTTTCATGGCTACAGAGGCTTGCGACGGCGGAACTCCTGATCAATGTTTCTTTCTGGGGGTTTCTGGATTTATAGGAATTCTTGGCGTCCGTTTCATGCCAGGGGGTCCATGAGGAAGTGGCAAGACAGGGGGGCGCCCTACACCCTTGTCGTTTCCTAGGGACTCTTCTGTCCCAACGCTTGTGCTTCGGGAGCTTCTTCTGGTCTATAAAAAATCACTGTAAATTTTCACCTCATTTGGACTTCGTTTGATATTCCTTTTTGGCAAAACTAAAAAACAAGGAAAAAGAAACAAAAACTAGCACTGGGCTCTAGGTTAATAGGTTAGTCCCCAAAATAATTTAGAATAGCATATTAATGCAAATAAAACGTCCAAAATAGATAATATAATAGCATGGAACAATAAAAAATTATAGATACGTTGGAGACGTATAAGCATCCCCAAGCTTAATTCCTGCTCGTCCACGAGTAGGTAAATGATAAAAATAGAATTTTTGATGTGGAATGCTACCTAACATATTTATCCATGTAATTTTCTTTATTGTGGAATGAATGTTCAGATCCATAAGATTCAAAACAAAAGTTTAATACTGACATAAAAACAATAATACTTCAAGCGTACTAATAAAGCAATCATGTCTTCTCAAAATAACATGGCCAAAGAAAGTTATCCCTACAAAATCATATATTCTGGCTATGCTCCATCTTCATCACACAAAGTATTAAATCATGCACAACCCCGACGACAAGCCAAGCAATTGTTTCATACTTTTGATGTTCTCAAACTTTTTCAACTTTCACGCAATACATGAGCATGAGCTATTGATATAATACTATAGGTGGAATAGAATATGGTTGTTGTGGAGAAGATAAAAAGAAGGAGATAGTCTCACATCAACTAGGCGTATTAACGGGCTATGGAGATCCCATCAATAGATATCAATGTGTTTGAGTAGGGATTGCCATGCAACGGATGCACTAGTGCTATAAGTTTATGAAAGATAAAAAAGAGACTAAGTGGGTGTGCATCCAACTCGCTTGCTCATGAAGACCTAGGGCAATTTGAGGAAGCCCATCATTGGAATATACAAGCCAAGTTCTATAATGAAAAATTTCCCACTAGTATATGGAAGTGAAAAATTAGGAGACTCTCTCTCATGAAGATCATGGTGCTATTTTGAAGCAAAAGTGTGGAAAAAGGATAGTAGCATTACCCCTTCTCTCTTTTCTCTCATTTTTTCATCATTTTTTTATTTGGGCTTCTTTGGCCTCTTTTTTTTTATTTTTTTATTTTCTCCGTTTTTTCGTCCGGAGTCTCACCCGACTTGTGGGGGAATCATAGTCTCCATCTGAAGGAAATATGCCCTAGAGGCAATAATAAAGTTATTATTTATTTCCTTATATCATGATAAATGTTTATTATTCACGCTAGAATTGTATTAATCGGAAACATAATACATGTGTGAATATATAGACAAACAGAGTGTCACTAGTATGCCTCTACTTGACTAGCTTGTTAATCAAAGATGGTTATGTTTCCTAACCATGGACAAAGAGTTGTTATATGATTAACGGGATCACATCATTAGTTGAATTATCTGATTGACATGACCCATTCCGTTAGCTTAGCACCCGATCGTTTAGTATGTTGCTATTGCTTCCTTCATGACTTATACATGTTCCTATGACTATGAGATTATGCAACTCCCGTTTACCGGAGGAACACTTTGTGTGCTACCAAACGTCACAACGTAACTGGGTGATTATAAAGGTGCTCTACAGGTGTCTCCAAAGGTACTTATTGAGTTGGCATATTTTGAGATTAGGATTTGTCACTCCGAATGTCGGAGAGGTATCTCTGGGCCCTCTCGGTAATACACATCACTTAAGCCTTGCAAGCATTTCAACTAATGAGTTAGTTGCGAGATGATGTATTACGGAACGAGTAAAGAGACTTGCCGGTAACGAGATTGAACTAGGTATTGGATACCGACGATCGAATCTCGGGCAAGTAACATATCGATGACAAAGGGAACAACGTATGTTGTTGTGCGGTTTGACCGATAAAGATCTTCGTAGAATATGTAGGAACCAATATGGGCATCCAGGTCCCGCTATTGGTTATTGACTGGAGACGTGTCTCGGTCATGTCTACATTGTTCTCGAACCGTAGGGTCCGCACGCTTAAGGTTTCGATGACAGTTTCATTATGAGTTTATGTATTTTGATGTACCGAAGGTTGTTCGGAGTCCCGGATGTGATGACGGACATGACGAGGAGTCTCGAAATGGTCGAGACGTAAAGATTGATATATTGGACGGATATATTTGGACACCAGAAAGGTTCCGGATGAGATTGGGAATATATCGGAGTTCCGGGAGGTTACCGGAACCCCCCGGTAAGTATATGGGCCTTATTGGGCCTTAGTGGAAGGGAGGGAGAAGGAGCAAGGGAGGGGGCGCCCCCCCCCAAGCCCAATCCGAATTGGGAGGGGGGCCGGCCCCCCCTTTCCTTCTCTCCTCCCCCTCTTCCTTCCTTCTCCTACTCCTAATAGGAAAGGGGGGCCAAACCTACTTGGAGTAGGTTTGCCCCCCCCATGGCGCGCCTCCTCCCTAGGCCGGCCTCCTCCTCCCTCCCTCCTTTATATACGGGGGCGGGAGGGCACCCCATGGACACACAAGTTGATCATTGAGATCGTTCCTTAGCCGTGTGCGGTGCCCCCCTCCACGATATTACACCTCAGTCATATTGTAGTAGTGCTTAGGCAAAGCCCTGCGACAGGAGAACATCAAGATCGTCACCACGCCGTCGTGCTGACGGAACTCCTCCCCGCGCCTCTGCTGGATCGGAGATCAGGGTGCGTCATCGAGCTGTACGTGTGTCAAGAACTCGGAGGTGCTGGAGTAACGGTGCTTGGATCGGTTGGACCGGGAGGACGTACAACTACTTCCTCTACGTTGCGTCAACTCTTCCGCTTTGGTCTACAAGGGTACATAGACAACATTCTCCCCTCTCGTTGCTATGCATCACCATTATCTTGCGTGTGCGTAGGAATTTTTTTGAAATTACTACGTTACCCAACAGTGGCATCCAAGCCTAGGTTTTTATGGTTTGATGTTATATGCACGAGTAGAACACAAGTGAGTTGTGGGCGATATAAGTCATACTGCTTACCAACATGTCATACTTTGGTTCGGCGGTATTGTTGGATGAAGCGGCCCGGACCGACATTACGCGTACGCTTACGCGAGACTGGTTTTACCGCCGTGCTTTGCACACAGGTGACTAGCGGGTGTCAGTTTCTCCAACTTTAGTTGAACCGAGTGTGGCTACGCCCGGTCCTTGCGAAGGTTAAAACAGCATCAACTTGACAAACTATCGTTGTGGTTTTGATGCGTAGGTGAGATTGGTTCTTACTTAAGCCCGTAGCAGCCACGTAAAACTTGCAACAACAAAGTAGAGGACGTCTAACTTGTTTTTGCAGGGCATGTTGTGATGTGATATAGCCAAGACATGATGCTATATTTTATTGTATGAGATGATCATGTTTTGTAACCGAAGTTATCGGCAACTGGCTGGAGCCATATGGTTGTCGCTTTATTGTATGAAATGCAAACGCCCTGTAATTGCTTTACTTTATCACTAAGCGGTAGCGATAGTCGTAGAAGCAATAGATGGCGTAAACGACAACAATGCTACGATGGAGATCAAGGTGTCGCGCCGGTGATGATGGTGATCATGATGGTGCTTCGGAGATGGAGATCACAAGCACAAGATGATGATGGCCATATCATATCACTTATATTGATTGCATGTGATGTTTATCCTTTATGCATCTTATCTTGCTTTGATTGACGGTAGCATTTTAAGATGATCTCTCACTAAAATTATCAAGAAGTGTTCTCCCTGAGTATGCACCGTTGCCAAAGTTCGTCGTGCCCAGACACCACGTGATGATCGGGTGTGATAAGCTCTACGTCCATCTACAACGGGTGCAAGCCAGTTTTGCACACGCAGAATACTCAGGTTAAACTTGACGAGCCTAGCATATGCAGATATGGCCTCGGAACACGGAGACCGAAAGGTCGAGCGTGAATCATATAGTAGATATGATCAACATAAGATGTTCACCATTGAAAACTACTCCATCTCACGTGATGATCGGTTATGGTTTAGTTGATTTGGATCACGTAATCACTTAGATGACTAGAGAGAAGTCTGTCTAAGTGGGAGTTCTTAAGTAATATGATTAATTGAACTTAAATTTATCATGAACTTAGTCCTGGTAGTATTTTGCAAATTATGTTGTAAGATCAATAGCTTGCGTTGTTGCTTTCATATGCTTATTTTGATATGTTCCTAGAGAAAATTGTGTTGAAAAATGATAGTAGCAATGATGCGGATTGGATCCGTGATCTGAGGTTTATCCTCATTGCTGCACAGAAGAATTATGTCCTTAATGCACCGCTAGGTGACAGACCTATTGCAGGAGCAAATGCAGACGTTATGAACGTTTGGCTAGCTCAATATGATGACTACTTGATAGTTTTGTGCACCATGCTTTATGGCTTAGAATCGGGACTTCAAAGACGTTTTGAACGTCATGGACCATATGAGATGTTCCAGGAGTTGAAGTTAATATTTCAAGCAAATACCCGAGTTGAGAGATATGAAGTCTCCAACAAGTTCTATAGCTAAAAGATGGAGGAGAATCGCTCAACTAGTGAGCATGTGCTCAGATTGTCTGGGTACTACAATCGCTTGAATCAAGTGGGAGTTAATCTTCTAGATAAGATAGTGATTGACAGAATTCTCTAGTCACCATCACCAAGTTAGTAGAACTTCGTGATGAACTATAGTGTGCAAGGGATGATGAAAATGATTCCCGAGTTTTTCATGATGATGAAATCGATGAAGGTAGAAATCAAGAAAGAACATCAAGTGTTGGTGGTTAACAAGATCACTAGTTTCAAGAAAAAGGCAAAAGGATAGAAGGGAACTTCAAGAAGAACGGCAAGCAAGTTGCTGCTCAAGTGAAGAAGCCCAAGTCTGGACCTAAGACTGAGACTAAGTGCTTCTACTGCAAAGGGACTGGTCACTGGAAGCAGAACTACCCCAAGTATTTGGCGGATAAGAAGGATGGCAAAGTGAACAAAGGTATATTTGATATACATGTTATTGATGTGTACTTTACTAGTGTTTATAGCAACCCCTCGGTATTTGGTACTGGTTCAGTTGCTAAGAGTAGTAACTCGAAACGGGAGTTGCAGAATAAATAGAAACTAGTTAAGGGTGAAGTGACGATGTGTGTTGAAAGTAGTTTCAAGATTGATATGATCATCATCGCACACTCCCTATACTTTCGGGATTAGTGTTGAACCTAAATAAATGTTATTTGGTGTTTGCGTTGAGCATGAATATGATTTGATCATGTTTATTGCAATACAGTTATTCATTTAAGTAAGAGAATAAACTATTGTTCTGTTTACATGAATAAAACCTTATATGGTTACACACCCAATGAAAATGGTTCATTGGATGTCGATCGTAGTGATACACATATTCATAATATTGAAACCAAAAGATGCAAAATTAATAATGATAGTGCAACTTATTTGTGGCACTGCCGTTTGGGTCATCTCGGTGTAAAGCACATGAAGAAACTCCATACTGATGGACTTTTGGAACCTCTTGATTATGAACCACTTGGTACTTGCGAACCGTGCCTCATGGGCAAGATGACCAAAACACCGTTCTCCGGTACTATGGAGAGAGCAACAAATTTGTTGGAAATCATACATACAGATGTATGCGGTCCGATGAATGTTAAGGCTCGTGGCGGATATCGTTATTTTCTCACCTTCACAGATGATTTAAGCAGATATGGGTATATCTACTTAATGAAGCATAAGTCTGAAACATTTGAAAGGTTCAAAGAATTTCAGAGTGAAGTGGAAAAATCATCGTAACAAGAAAATAAAATTTCTGCGATCTGATCGCGGAGACGAATATTTGAGTTACGAGTTTGGTCTACACTTAAAACAATGTGGAATAGTTTCGCAACTCACGCCACCCGGAACACCACAGCGTAATGGTGTGTCCGAACGTCGTAATCGTACTTTACTTGATATGGTGCGATCTATGATGTCTCTTACAGATTTACCGCTATCGTTTTGGGGTTATGCTTTAGAGACGACCACATTCACGTTAAATAGGGCACCGTTGAAATCCATTGAGACGACACCTTATGAACTATGGTTTGGCAAGAAACCAAAGTTGTCGTTTCTTAAAGTTTGGGAATGCGATGCTTATGTGAAAAAACTTTAACATGATAAGCTCGAACCCAAATCGGAGAAATGTGTCTTCATAGGATACCCAAAGGAGACAGTTGGGTACACCTTCTATCACAGATCCGAAGGCAAGACATTCGTTGCTAAGAATGGATCCTTTCTAGAGAAGGAGTTTCTCTCGAAAGAAGTGAGTGGGAGGAAAGTAGAACTTGATGAGGTAATTGTACCTACTCCCTTGTTGGAAAATAATACATCACAGGAACCGGTTTCTGTGACGTCAAAATCAACTAGTGAGGAAGTTGATGATGATGATCATAAAACTTCAGATCAAGTTAGTACAGAACCTCGTAGGTCGAACAGAGTAAGATCCGCACCAGAGTGGTACGGTAATCCTATTCTGGAAGTCATGTTACTAGATCATGATGAACCTACGAACTATGAAGAAGCGATGGTGAGCCCAGATTCCGCGAAATGGCTTGAGGCCATGAAATCTGAGATGAGATCCATGTATGAGAACAAAGTGTGGACTTTGGTGGAGTTGCCCGATGATCGGCAAGCCATAGAAAATAAATGGATCTTCAAGAGGAAGACGGACGCTGATAGTAGTGTTACTATCTACAAAGCTAGACTTGTCGAAAAAGGTTTTTGACAAAGTTCAAGATGTTGAATACAATGAGATTTTCTCACTCGTATCGATGCTTAAAAGTCTGTCCGAATCATGTTAGCAATTGCCGCATTTTATGAAATCTGGCAAATGGATAAACAAAACTGCATTCCTTAATGGAGTTATTAAAGAAGAGTTGTATGTGATGCAACCAAGAGGTTTTGTCGATCCTAAAGGTGTTAACAAACTGTGCATCTATGGACTGGTGCAAGCATCTCGGAGTTGGAATATATGCTTTGATAAGTTGATCAAAGCATATAGTTTATACAGACTTGCAGTGAAGCCTGTATTTACTAGAAAGTGAGTGGGAGCACTACAGCATTTCTGATAAGTATATGTGAATGACATATTGTAGATCAGAAATAATGTAGAATTATTCTGCAAAGCATAAAGGAGTGTTTGAAAGGAGTTTTTCAAAGAAAGACCTCGATGAAGCTGCTTACATATTGAGCATCAAGATCTATAGAGATAGATCAAAACGCTTGATAAGTTTTTTCAATGAGTACATACCATGACAAGATTTTGAAGTAGTTCAAAATGGAACAGTCAAAGAAAGAGTTCTTGCCTGTGTTACAAGGTGTGAAATTGAGTAAGACTCAAAGCCCGACCACGGCAGAAGATACAAAGAGAATGAAAGTCATTCCCTATGCCTTGGCCATAGGTTCTATAAAGTATGCCATGCTGTGTACCAGATCTATTGTATACCCTGCACTGAGTTTGGCAAGGGAGTACAATAGTGATCTAGGAGTAGATCACTGGACAGCGGTCAAAATTATCCTTAGTGGAATAAGGATATGTTTCTCGGTTATGGAAGTGACAAAAGGTTCGTTGTAAAGGGTTACGTCGATGCAAGTTTTGACACCGATCTGGAAGACTCTAAGTCTCGATTTAGATACATATTGAAAGTGGGAGCAATTAGCTAGAGTAGCTCCGTGCAGAGCATTGTAGACATAAATTTTTTTTTTTGCAAAATACATAACGGATCTGAATGTGAAAGACCCATTGACTAAGATTCTCTCACAAGCAAAACATGATCACACCTAAGTACTCTTTGGGTGTTAATCACATAGCGATGTGAACTAGATTACTGAATCTAGTAAACCCTTTGGATGTTGGTCACATGGCGATGTGAACTATGGGTGTTAATCACATGATGATGTGAACTATCGATGTGAATCACATGGTGATGTGATCTAGATTATTGACTCTAGTGCAAGTGGGAGACTGAAGGAAATATGCCCTAGAGGCAATAATAAAGTTATTATTTATTTCCTTATATCATGATAAATGTTTATTATTTATGCTAGAATTGTATTAACCGGAAACATAATACATGTGTGAATATATAGACAAACAGAGTGTCACTAGTATGCCTCTACTTGACTAGCTTGTTAATCAAAGATGGTTATGTTTCCTAACCATGGACAAAGAGGTGTTATTTTATTAACGGGATCACATCATTAGTTTAATGATCTGATTGACATGACCCATTCCGTTAGCTTAGCACCTGATCGTTTAGTATGTTGCTATTGCTTCCTTCATGACTTATACATGTTCCTATGACTATGAGATTATGCAACTCCTGTTTACCGGAGGAACACTTTGTGTGCTACCAAACTTCACAACATAACTGGGTGATTATAAAGGTGCTCTACAGGTGTCTCCAAAGGTACTTGTTGAGTTGGCGTATTTCGAGATTAGGATTTGTCACTCCGAATGTCGGAGAGGCATCTCTGGGCCCTCTCGGTAATACACATCACTTAAGCCTTGCAAGCATTTCAACTAATGAGTTAGTTGCGAGATGATGTATTACGGAACGAGTAAAGAGACTTGCCGGTAACGAGATTGAACTAGGTATTGGATACCGACGATCGAATCTCGGGCAAGTAACATACCGATGACAAAGGGAACAACGTATGTTGTTGTGCGGTTTGACCGATAAAGATCTTCGTAGAATATGTAGGAACCAATATGGGCATCCAGGTCCCGCTATTGGTTATTGACCGGAGACGTGTCACGGTCATGTCTACATTGTTCTCGAACCGTAGGGTCCGCACGCTTAAGGTTTCGATGACAGTTTCATTATGAGTTTATGTATTTTGATGTACCGAAGGTTGTTCGGAGTCCCGGATGTGATCACGGACATGACGAGGAGTCTCGAAATGGTCGAGACATAAAGATTGATATATTGGACGGATATATTTGGACACCGGAAAGGTTCCGGATGAGATTGGGAATATACCGGAGTTCCGGGAGGTTACCGGAACCCCCCGGTAAGTATATGGGCCTTATTGGGCCTTAGTGGAAGGGAGGGAGAAGGAGCAAGGGAGGGGGCGCCCCCCCCCAAGCCCAATCCGAATTGGGAGGGGGGCCGGCCCCCCCTTTCCTTCTCTCCTCCCCCCTCTTCCTTCCTTCTCCTACTCCTAATAGGAAAGGGGGGCCAAACCTACTTGGAGTAGGTTTGCCCCCCCTATGGCGCGCCTCCTCCCTAGGCCGGCCTCCTCCTCCCTCCCTCCTTTATATACGGGGGCGGGGGGCACCCCATGGACACACAAGTTGATCATTGAGATCGTTCCTTAGCCGTGTGCGGTGCCCCCCTCCATGATATTACACCTCGGTCATATTGTAGCAGTTCTTAGGCGAAGCCCTGCGACAGGAGAACATCAAGATCGTCACCACGCCGTCGTGCTGACGGAACTCCTCCCCGCGCCTCTGCTGGATCGGAGATCGGGGTGCGTCATCAAGCTGTACGTGTGTCAAGAACTCGGAGGTGCCGGAGTAACGGTGCTTGGATCGGTTGGACCGGGAGGACGTACGACTACTTCCTCTACGTTGCGTCAACGCTTCCGCTTTGGTCTACGAGGGTACGTAGACAACACTCTCCCCTCTCGTTGCTATGCATCACCATGATCTTGCGTGTGCGTAGGAATTTTTTTGAAATTACTACGTTACCCAACACCATCATCCTTTCCTCACACGGGACAATGCTCTAATAATGATGATGTAAGGGCATATTTATCCCTAAGGTGTTTTGGTGATTGATGACAATGCTTTTGCGGACTAATCGTGTGCCTTGAGTATTTCAGACGCTTCAGCACTAAGCGCAAGATGGTTTGGTGCCCCTCGAAGACTATTGAAGACGGCGTTTTTCTAATTTTCTTTTCGGTGGAATTGAGTCATAGGAAAGCCGTACTATTAAGAGGGGGTCCGCGTTGGAAAGGTTCGGGTGGAATCATCACATACACGTTTACTCCCTTTGCTCCACCTTTCCCTTTGCGCTTTGGAGCATCCTTCGTTGTCTTCATATTTATGCAAAGAGAAGGATTCCTAGTGTTGCTGTTCTGAGGCATGCAGTAGTACTGCTCCTAGGAGCGGTAGTACCGCAGGCCCCTGTGGTAGTACCGCACGCCCTTGCGGTAGTACCGTAGGCGCACACGGTAGTACCGCTCCTGAGGAGTTGTAGTACCGTGGCCTCAGACCAGACTCAACCACTCGTGCGGCTGTAGGGGCGGATGTTATTTTATACATCCGCGCCCTACGCGGTAGTACCGCCCCATGTGCGCGGTAGTACCATGAGTCTTGGTCTGGCACAGCGACACAAGCGGAAGTAGGGGCGGTTGTAATTTTTTACATCCGCTCCCTGCGCGGTAGTACCGCATGCCAGGCGCGGTAGTACCGTGTCGGACTTTTGCACTGTTTGATTTTCAGCGGAAGTTGGCACGGATGTAGTTTTATTCGTCCGCGCCCTTCCCAGGCTAGTCCATTTCAGCCTTGCGGTAGTACCGCAAGGGGGAGCGGTAGTACTTCTTCTGCGGCAGTACTGCTCTCAGCCTTTGCGACTCAGGCCTAGAATAGCTCCTGCCGTAGCAGCGGTAGTACCATGGTCCGCCGCAGTAGTACTGTGAGACCCTGCGATAGTACCGCTTGTCTGGAGCGGTAGTATCGCAGGTCGCGGGCTGAGTAAGTGGATAACGGTTGGATTTGTCTCTCCACTATATAAGGGGTGTCTTCTTCCTCTAGTTGACTACCTCTTCCATCCCTAAGCTCCATTGTTGCTCCAAGCTCCATTTTCGCCCGATCTCTCTCCCTAGCCAATCAAACTTGTTGATTTGCTCGGGATTGGTTGAGAAGGCCCCGATCTACACCTCCACCAAGAGAAATTCGATTCCCCCCACTAATCCCTTGCGGGTCTAGTTACTCTTGGGTGTTTGAGCACCCTAGACGGTTGAGTCACCGCAAATCCATAGTCCATTGTGGTGAAGCTTCGTGGTGTCGTTGGGAGCCTCCAATTAAGTTGTGGAGATTGCCCCAACCTTGTTTGTAAAGGTTCGGTCGCCGCCTTCAAGGGCACCAATAGTGGAATCACGGCATCTCGCATTGTGTGAGGGCATGAGGAGAATACGGCGGCCCTAGTGGCTTCTTGGGGAGCATTGTTCCTCCACACCGCTCTAACAGAGACGTACTTCCCCTCAAAAGGAAGGAACTTCGGCAACACATCCTCGTCTTCACCGGCTCCACTCTTGGTTATCTCATGCCTTTACTTGTGCAAGCTTATTTGTGTTATATCCCTTGCTTGTTTGTGTACTTGTTGTTGTTGCATCATATAGGTTGCTCACCTAGTTACACATCTACGCAACCTACTTTGATGCAAAGTTTAATTTCGTAAAGAAAAGCTAAAATTTGTTAGTTGCCTATTCACCCCCCTCTAGTCAACTATATCGATCCTTTCAATTGGTATCAGAGCCTCGTCTCTTTATTAAGGACTTTGCCGTACGAAGAGTATGGTTGACACCGTAGATGGTAGGGAGGAGCACTCCGGTGTGAATCCGAGCTTGTCTGCGGGTGATGGGGGAACTGCGATTTCTCGTGAGGAATTCAATGTGGCTTTGGACACATTCAAAACCTCCATGACAACCGAGGTTGAAAGCATGTTTAATAAATTCTTAGAAGGACTTAAACTATCTACCTCACCATTGAAAGTGGGTGATCCCACTGACAAGGTGACGGATGCTAACTCCAACAAGGGGGAAGCTACTAGTGAAAAGGGTCCTTCTACTAGTGGTAGAAATGGCACCGACATCTTTGCCCATGTGGAACCTCCAATTTATGGAGGACCGATTCCTTCCACTCATTTAAATCATGCCGGCCCTCCTCCTAAGATTTTGAATAATGAGGACTTTGATTCTTTGGTCTATCGCTTCAAGCATCATTTAAATCATGTGATTACTAATCTTTGGAGAATCATTGAAGAAGGTTTCCATCCACATGGCCGAAGCAACTTCACCCCTAGAGAAGCCGTGGATAATCAATTCAATGAGAATGCTCTCTTCATCATTCAAGATGCAGTTCTACCCGAAGATCTCCCTCATCTTCTACCCTTTGCCATGGCCAAAGATGCATGGCATTGTGTTGTTTCCCTCTATAAGGGAAGCCCAAGCATTCAATGCTCCAACTATGAAGTGGTGCAAGATGAAGCCGATGAGTTTGCAATGAAAGAAGATGAAGAACCTCGTGAGCTCTTTCGGAGACTAACCAAACTTGCGGTCTCACTCCGAGATCATGGGAGCAAGGACACGGATGACAATTGGATCAAGCGCAATTTCCTCAAAGCAATGATGCCTTACCACAAGGCCTTGTCCTCCGTCATCCGTCAAAGACCGGACTTTCACTCCTTGACCTCAAATGAAGTGTTGGATGAGTTTGTGGCAATGAGGATCTTGGACAAGACCGCCGACAACACGGTGTTGCGCTCTCAAAGGGCAAAGAAGCCCAACCTTTCCTTGAAGGCCAATGTTATTTTGGAAGAAGAGGAAGATGTGGAGAGCAAGCCCGAAGATACAAAATATGATTATCATGAGCACATCGCTCTTGCTTCAAGGCAATTTTGGAGCAAGAAGAACACAAGGCCCAACTTCAACAAGAACAACTCAAGTGGGTTCAAGGGCAAGCGACGTGTGAGAACATGTTACAATTGTGGCAATGTGAGCCATTTTGTTGTGGATTTCCCTTATGAGAAGCGGGAAGACAATGGTGGCAAGCTCATCCGAAAAGACAAAGCCAAGTCCTTCCCCAACAAGAACAACTTCACCAATAAGACTCCTACTCGAGGATTGGTGGTTCAAGAAGAATACCATGAGGATGACGATGATGATGAAGATAGTGAAGCCATGGCCATGGCCTCCGTTGCCATTGCCAGAACTCCACGGGTGTCCCTCTTCGACTCACCCAATGAGAACATCACCGCCAAGTGTCTCATGGCTAAAGCCACCAACAAGGTAACCCCAACATCAAAACCACCATCATTACTAATCCCTCCTTGACAAATGGCATTGATGAAAGTGAGGGGTTTAATGAGGAAGTGAATGAATTTGAGTCTTTTATGAGTAAGCTCAAGGGCAAATCCAAGAAGCACTTTGTTGCTCTCTTGGAACAACTTGGTGAAGCCAATGACATGATCGAGGCTCATGAAGAAACCATCTCTAAGATGGAAGGTCATAGTCGTGATTATGCCGATGAGATATCGGATCTCTCTAATGCTCTTGAGGAAGAGTGTGGGCATCATTTGGCTCTTGAGGAGTCACAGAATGATGACCATGCTAAGTTAAAGAAAGATCTTGATCATGCTCTTGTTGTGTCTCGTGTGCTAACTTCCGAGAAGGCTAAACTTGGCATTGACCATGCTAGACTCAAGGAGGAGTTTGATATACTCGACAAGGCCCACAAGGTCTTGAAGGCTGCTCATGCTATCCTCAAGGAGTCTCATGATCAACTCCAAGTTAAGCTAACCAAATAAAAAGCCACCTTTTCTCATATGGTATTAATTGATAATGCAAATGCCACTAACCCATGTTGTGAGCATGTGCATCTTGTGGAGGAGAATGCCAAGTTGAAGGTGCAACTCGAGAAAGGCCTTGTGACGTGCATACAAGGTGAGAAGAACCTCAATGACCTTTTGAGCAATCAAAAGGAAGTTGTGGCCAAGGAGGGAGTTGGGTTCGCACCCAAGTCCAAGAACAAGAAGAAGAACGACAAGGCCAAACGACCTCCTCCTCTCAGGCAAACTTTTGTGAAGGAGGGAGAGGGAGCTCCTAAGGAGAAGAAGAACAATGTGAAGGGTGGTGATGTAAAAAAGGGCAATGCCACCCCTTCCAACAAATCCGGCGACTTTAACCCTTCTTATGTGTTGTGCCGTGCTAGTGATGGGCATATGTTTATGCTAAGTTTGTTGGTTCTCCTTATGAGTACATTTAATGGTCTACTTGGGTTCCGAAGACCCTTGTTACTAACATCAAAGGACCCATTACTAAATGGGTACCTAAAATCAAGCATTGATCTCTTCTAGGTGTTTGCTTCCGGTGGGGGATCATGGTTGCTCGATAGTGGAGCAACAAATCATATGACCGGAAGCAAGGACTTGGTGGTGGACGTGTGATACGTCTCCAACGTATCTACTTTTCCAAACACTTTTGCCCTTGTTTTGGACTCTAACTTGCATGATTTGAATGAAACTAACCCGGACTGACGCTGTTTTCAGCAGAACTGCCATGATGTTGTTTTATGTGTAGAAAACAAAAGTTCTCAGAATGTCCTGAAAATCCACGGAGGCAAGTTTTGGAGAATATAAAAAATACTGGCGAAAGAATAAAGAACAGGGGGCCCACACCCTGTCCATAAGGGTGGGGGGCGCGCCCTCCCCCTGGGCGTGCCCCCTGTCTCGTGGGCCCCCTGAGGCTCCACCGACCTCAACTCCAACTCCATATATTCTATCTCATGGAGAAAAAAATAAGAGAGAAAGTTTCATTGTGTTTTACGATACGGAACCGCCGCCAAGCCCTAATCTCTCTCGGGAGGGCTAATCTAGAGTCCGTTCGGGGCTCCAGAGAGGGGGATTCGTCGCCGTCGTCATCATCGACCATCCTCCATCACCAATTTCATGATGCTCACCGCCGTGCGTGAGTAATTCCATCGTAGGCTTGCTGGATGGTGATGGGTTGGACGAGATTTACCATGTAATCAAATTAGTTTTGTTAGGGTTTGATCCCTAGTATCCACTATGTTCTGAGATAGATGTTGCTATGCTTAATGCTTGTCACTAGGGCCCGAGTGCCATGATTTCAGATCTGAACCTATTATGTTTTCATGAATATATGTGTGTTCTTGATCCTATCTTGCAAGTCTATAGTCACCTATTATGTGTTATGATCCGACAACCCCGAAGTGACAATAATCGGGATACTTCTCGGTGATGACCATAGTTTGAGGAGTTCATGTGTTCACTATGTGCTAATGCTTTGTTCCGGTTCTCTATTAAAAGGAGGCCTTAATATACCTTAGTTTCCACTAGGACCCCGCTGCCACGGGAGGGTAGGATAAAAGATGTCATGCAAGTTCTTTTCCATAAGCACGTATGACTATATTCGGAATACATGCCTACATTACATTGATGAACTGGAGCTAGTTCTGTGTCACCCTATGTTATAGCTATTACATGAGGAATCGCATCCGACATAATTATCCATCACTAATCCAATGCCTACGAGCTTTTCACATCTTGTGTTTCGCTTATTTACTTTTTTGTTGCTATTGTTACAATCACTACAAAACCCGAAAATATTACTTTTGCTACCATTACCTTTATTATCATACTACTTTGCTACTAAATACTTTGCTGCAGATACTAAGTTATCCAGGTGTGGTTGAATTGACAACTCAACTGCTAATACTCAATAATATTCTTTGGCTCCCCTTGTGTTGAATCAATAAATTTGGGTTGAATACTTTACCCTCGAAAGCTGTTGCGATCCCCTACACTTGTGGGTTATCAAGACCAATTTCTGGCGCCGTTGCCGGGGAGCATAGCTCTATTCTCTGAGTCACTTGGGATTTATATCTATTGATCACTATGAGGAACTTGAAAGACGAAAGAACCAAGATTTTGCCCTCAACTATGAGGGGAGGTAAGGAACTGCCATCTAGCTCTGCACTAGATTCTCCTTCTGTTATTAGTAAGGTTGCAACACCTAAACCTGCTACTACTATGAATTCAGATATGTCGCATGTTATTGATGATGCCACTTCTGCTATGCATGATACTTATGATGAAACTACTTCTGTGCGTGATACTACTTTGCCATTAGGTGAATTTATTGATGAACAACTTGCTAGGGCTAGAGAGAATGAAATTATTGAAGATGCTATTATTGATGATAGTGACGATGAAAGTTCTCCCCCCCTGATTATGAATTACCTGTTGTTCCTGAGGGTTATGTTATGGAAGAGGAAGCTGCTAGAGCTATCTTTGCTTGTAAATATAGATATGATCTTAACAAATTATTAGCTAAATGGAAGCAGCAGTCTCTTAATGCTAGAATGAAACCTGACCCTACTTTTGCTACTTCATCTATCTGTGTTACTGATAAGGATTATGAATTCTCTGTTGATCCTGAAATCATTACTTTAGTTGAATCTGATCCTTTTTCTGGCCTTGAATCTGAAACTTTTGTGGCACATCTTACCAAGTTAAATGATATAACCACCCTGTTTACTAATGATGAGAAGTCTCGCTATTATTATATCCTTAAGATATTTCCGTTCTCATTAAAGGGTGATGCTAAGACTTGGTTTAATTCTCTTGCTCCTGGTTGTGTGCGTAGTCCCCAGGATATTATTTATTACTTCTCTGTTAAATATTTCCCTGCTCATAAGAAACAAGCTGCCTTACGGGAAATATATAATTTTGTGCAAATCAAAGAAGAGAGTCTCCCACAAGCTTGGGGGAGGCTTCTCCGATTACTTAATGCTTTGCCTGATCATCCTCTTAAGAAAAATGAAATACTTGATATCTTTTATAATGGACTAACCAATGCTTCCAAGGACTACTTGGATAGTTGTGCTGGTTGTGTTTTCAGGGAAACAACAGTCCACGAAGCTGAATTACTATTGAATAATATGTTGACTAATGAAAATAATTGGACTCTTCTTGAGCCAATTTCTGAGGCAATTCCTGAACCAATTGAGCCAACTCCTGAGCCTATTCCTAAACCCACTCCGAAGAAGAGAGGAGTTCTATTTCCAGTCTTGAAGATATGCAAGAGGCAAAGAAATCAATGAAAGAAAAAGGTATTAAAGCTGAAGTTGTTAAGAATTTACCACCTATTGAAGAAATACATGGTCTTAATATACCGCCTGTTGAAGAACCACATTGCTTGATAACCCTACACAGGTAGTAAGATAAATTCTCTCTATAGATATGATAAAGTTGAAATTCCCTCTACTTAATTTCATAGCCCATGCTTAGATGAATTTGATGACTTTATGGCTAGACAAGAAAGTTTTAATGGTTATGTTGGTAGAGAGTTAAGGAATAATGCTTTCGAAATAGGACGCTTGAGTGATTATATGGCTAGAGTTAAAGGGTAACTTAAACTCGTTAGCAAATATGCTTCTATGGTTGCTACTCAAGCTGAGCAAGTACTTAAAGCCCAAAATGATTTGCTTGATGAATTAAATAATAAAACTAATTTTGCTGTTAGAGTGGCTACTAGAACTAGTAGAATGACTCAAGAACCTTTGTATCCTGAAGGCCACCCTAAGAGAATCGAGAAAGATTCTCAGAGAAATAATTTAGAGGCACCTAGTTCTTCTAAAAAGAAGAAAAAGAAAAACGAGAGGACTTTGCATGCTTCTAGTGAACCTGTTGTAGACACACCTGAGAATCCCAATGATATTTCTATCTCTGATGCTGAAACACAATCAGGTGATGAACATGAACCTAGTGATAATGTTAATGATAATGTTTATGATGATGCTCAACCTAGAAAAAACATTGAAGTAGAGATTGAATCAGCTGTTGATCTTGATAACCACCAATTAAAGAATCAACATTATGATAAGAGAGATTTTGTTGCTAGGAAGCACGGTAGAGAAAGAGAACCATGGGTTCAGAAACCCATGCCCTTTCCTCCTAAACCATCCAATACAAAGGATGATGAGGATTTTGAGCGCTTTGCTGAAATGATTAGACCTATCTTCTTACGTATGCGCTTAACTAATATGCTCAAAGTAAATCCTTATGCTAAGTATATGAAGGATATCATTACAAATAAAAGAAAGATACCGGAAGCTGAAATTTCCACCATGCTTGCTAATTACACTTTTAAGGGTGGAATACCAAAGAAACTTGGAGATCCCGGGGTACCAACTATACCATGCTCCATGAAAAGAAATTATGTTAGAATTGCTTTATGTGATCTTGGAGCCGGTGTTAGTGTTATGCCTCTCTCTTTATATCGTAGACTTGAATTGAATAAGTTGACACCTAATAAAATATCTTTGCAAAT
The DNA here is from genome assembly GCA_963921465.1 of Triticum timopheevii. Lineage (NCBI taxonomy): Eukaryota > Viridiplantae > Streptophyta > Magnoliopsida > Poales > Poaceae > Triticum > Triticum timopheevii. The sequence goes on along the minus strand of OY997266.1, from coordinate 188,596,030 downwards.
GGCTGATAAATCAACTGCCATACCTGTCGGTATTTGTGAGGATGTGCCTGTTGTGGTTGTAAATGTCACTATCTTAATGGACTTTGTTATTCTTGATATTCCCGAGGACGATAGTATTTCGATTATCCTTGGTAGACCCTTTTTGAATACTGCAGGGGCTATTATTGATTGCAACAAAGGCAATGTCACTTTTCATGTTAATGGTAATGAGCATACGGTACACTTTCCGAGGAAACAATCTCAAGTTCATAGCATCAATTCTATTGGAAAAGTTCCAACTATCATTATTGGAGGTTTTGAATTTCCTCTTCCTATTGTCAAGAAAAAGTATGATATTCTTATTATTGGGGATGTCCATATCCCCGTTGAGGTAACTTAGTGTTATTCGAAATTTCTCCGGTTCCGTGTTATTCGAATGAGTTTGTTAACAAGACTTGATCAACCTTGTTAGTGGATTTATTTTGATGATCACGAGATGGATGAAACTAGAAGGCACAACCTTCTACAGCCTCTTTTTACTTTCTGTTATTTAGAATAAATAAAGAAAAAAATAGTATTATCCGTCTGTTTTTTGAATTATCCGTGCAATAAAAAATATCTCGAAAATGAAAGTGCTCCAAATTCCCTGCAAATTCAGTATGATTTTTTATGGATTATTTGAGGATTTTAGGGACTGAAATCACTGCAGGAGGGGCAAGCACCAGGCCACGAGAGTGGAGGGCACGCCCACCTTCCATGGGCGCGCCCCCTGTCTCGTGGGCCCTTGGTGGCCCCCCTCCACTTATGCCAGCATCCACACACTCCATCTTCTTCCCCAAAAAATCCCCATCCAGCTCAAGCACGAGTTCTAGCTCATTTTGCTGCGATTTTCAATCTCCTTGCTCAAAGCTCCATTCACAAAACTGCTTTGGGAGATTGTTGCTTGGTATGTGACTCCTCCATTAGTCCAATTAGTTTTTGTTCTAGTGCTTTATTCATTGCAAATTTTTGCTGCATAGGTGACCATGTTCTTGAGCTTGCATGTTAAATTTATGAGGTCCCAAGTAATTCTAATGCATGATATAGGCTCTAGGCACTTGTAGGAGTAGTTGCTATCAATCTTGTTTAGTTTTATTCACTTTTATTTTGAAGTTACTAAAATTTCAGAAATTTTTCAGAAAAAGAATTATGTCTAGGAGAATGTACCAAGGTGGTTCCTCGGTAAAGAAAGGACCCAGGATTTCTATATGTGAGCAAGACGATGAACTACCGAGGGACGCAGAAGTATGAGCTTGTGAGTGGCCATCCGACGATTTTATGGTCGAAGCAGGCTTTAAGGAGGAATTTGACGCGTATGTGCATAATGCTGATCTGGAGGACTTCTTACAAGATAAGTGTCCTCAGTACTATCAATTGACTGATTCATTTGTGCGAAGGTTTAAATATAAATGTACACGTAATTCTCCGAGTGTCTTATTTGATATCTATGATACATCTTATACCATGGACTTAGAGGATTTTACAACTGCTTGCAAACTTCCGCAGTGGGGTAATATTAATGATCCCCACAAATATGAATTTAGAGATTTCCTTGCTAAGAATCTAGAGACATTGCACAAGCTACCATAGGGAGCATTCATTTTCCTGCTATACATTATTTTGCTCTCTTCATTGGTAGATGCATTAACGGTAAAGATGAAGCATGTCATATGTGTGTCCCTGACCTTTGTGTCCTCAAGAGTGCCGCGTTAGGTTATAAAGATTATAACTTGGGGGCAATAGTTGCACGTAGGTTGCATAATAATGGCAGGGCTGGAGATTTATTTGGAGGAATTTATGCGACCCGTGTGACAAATTATCTTGGTATAGCCCCATGAGAGGGGGATATGATGCTACCTCCAGCTTATTTAGATTACGATGCTATGGTCCAACATCATTTTCTTAAGAGGAATAAACAATTCCTCCAGTATCGACTAATCTATGACAGACGCAACGCTGTCCATGTTACTCTTCCTTCTCCTTTCCTTTTTGATTACCAGGCAAAAGGAAGATATGTTGTTACCAGGAGGAAGCAGCTGAACACGAGGGGCGAGCGGAGGCGGCTCGCCAGCATGCCGCAGCTCAGGAGGCATTTGCTGCTGCATCTCAGTACGACCCCAGTTACAACTACGAATATCAGCCAGGCTACCCTTGGCATTAGACCAACTTAGGCCAAAAGCCTAAGCTTGGGGGAGTACGTATTTCTCACCGACTTTACATTCATGTTCACACACTATTCTAGTCGTCGGTGCTCAAACTCTTTCATTGTATTATCCATGCTAGTTTAAATTTCTTTTTCTACTTTTCTTCTTGTGTGTTTGATAAACCTTAAGAAATACCAAAAAAATCAGTTAGTTTAATTTCCATGCTTGTAGTAGAAATTAAAATGAAAACCCAAAAAGATTTCTTGTTCTTCTTCTTACTTGTTGGGAGCTTTCCCTTGTAAATAGTTTTATTTTCTTTTCTTTCCTTTGGGGGTCGAGAGTAGAAGACCATATTGAAAATGTTTAGTGGCTCTCATATGCATGATTTTTTATTTAACTTAGAGCCCATATTACTTTGTCTTCTCTCTTGAGTTGAATGCTTGCAGATTCCAGCTTAGTCCAATGCACGTGCACTATTATTATTATACACATCGTTCGGTCGTGCAAGTGAAAGGCAATAATGAAGATATATGATGGGCTGATTGAGATGAAAGAAGTTGGTATGAACTCGACCTCTCTTGTTTTTGTAAATATGATGAGTTCATCGTTCCTGATGCAGCTTATTATGAAGTAAACATATTTGCAATGACATTTAGAGATTATAGTTGCTTGTGCCATGCTTGATTAGCTATGAGTTATAATGGTTTACCTTGCGTGCCAACAAGCTATTAGAATGATTATGATGTGGTATGATGGGATGGTATCCTCCTTTGAATGAATTGAGTGACTCGACTTGGCACATGTTGATGCATGTAGTTGAAACAAATCAACAAAGCCTTCATGATATTTATGTTCATGGTAGATTATATCCTACTCATGCTTGCACTCGGTGTGAATTAATTTTAATGCATGTTTATGGCTGTTGTCGCTCTCTCAGTTGGTCGCTTCCCAGTCTTTTGCTAGCCTTCACCTGTACTAAGCGGGAATACTGCTTGTGCATCCAAACTCCTTAAGCCCCAAAGTTATTCCAATGAGTCCACCATACCTTCCTATATGTGGTATTTACCTACCGTTCCAAGTAAATTTGTATGTGCCAAACTCCAAACCTTCAAATGAAATTCTGTTTTGTATGCTCAAGCAGCTCATGTTTCAACTAGGGCTGCCTATATCTTCCATGCTAGGTGGGTTATTCTCAAGAGGAGTGGACTCCGCTCCTCATTCACGATAAAGGGTCGGTAACCGGGATGCCAAGTCCCATGATCCAAAAAGATCAAAGCAAATCAATATAATTAAACAAAACTCCACCAGGGTTGTTGTTAGTTGGAGGCACTCGTTGTTTCGAGCAAGCCATGGATTGATGCTTATTGGTGGTGGGCGAGTATAAACTTTTACCATTCTGTTTGGGAACTGCCTATAATGCATGTAGTATGGAAGATACAACCATCTCATAGTTGTTGCGTTGACAGTGAAAGTATGCCGCTCAAAATGTTATTCAATCTCTATTTTAAAATCGAGCTATGGCACCCCTACAAATCCCTGCTTCCCTCTGTGAAGGTCCTATCTATTTACTTTTATGTTGAGCCATCAGCTTCTTATTAAAAAGCACCCACTGGAGAGCACACTGTCAGTTGCATTCATTACTATTGGTTTATATTGGGTATGACTTGACTGGATCTCTTTTACCATGAATTACAATGTTTAGTCAGTCCTTGATCTTTAAAGGGGCTCTGCATTTATGTTTTGCGGTATCAGAAAGGGCTAGCGAGATACCATTTTGGTATATCATGTTATAATTGTTTTGAGAAAGTGTTGTCATCCAAGTTTTATTATTATGGCTCGCTAGCTGATTATGCCATTGATATGAGTAATTGTGAGACCGAGGTGTTATTGTGAGTATGGTTAGTTCATAATATTTGCTGAAACCTGAATGCTGGCTTTGCATGTTTACAACAACAAGAGCAAATGGAGTTTGTAAAAGTTTTTCTTTATCACCTTCAGTTTATCAACTGAATTGCTTGAGGACAAGCAAAGGTTTAAGCTTGGGGGAGTTGATACGTCTCCAACGTATCTACTTTTCCAAACACTTTTTCCCTTGCTTTGGACTCTAACTTGCATGATTTGAATGAAACTAACCCGGACTGATGTTGTTTTCAGCAGAACTGCCATGATGTTGTTTTATGTGTAGAAAACAAAAGTTCTCGGAATGTCCTGAAAAATCCACGGAGGCAAGTTTTGGAAAATATAAAAATACTGGCGAAAGAATCAAGACACTACAAAAAAATACGCTTCTGTGATGATACGTGTTTGTCATAGTAGGTCGCGTTTTTTGTCATGCATGTACGTCCATGATGATTTTATGACAGAATCAAGATAGTCATACCTGTGCTGTCGTAGAAGTGTTCCATGACAATACCAAAATTATCATCACGAAAGTGTCCACTTCCATGACGATAAATCGCGCGTCACAGAAGTTCTTTCGTCAAGGGTGACCGACATGTGGCATCCACCATAACGGAATGCCGTTAAGCTATCGGGTCAGGTTTTGGATCCGATAACCCGTTAACAGCCCCGACCAATGGGGATTTTCCACGTGTAAAATCATCATTGGCTGGAGGAAACACGTGTCGGCTCATCGTTGGGACAGATGTCATCCACTCATTGGACAGAAGGCGCCTATGATACATCGACACGTGGCATGGCCCAACAGTGGCCCATTCCTGTGAAAAGGCCGGCCCGTTTGACTTGGTCAAAAGCTGGCGGGCCGGCCCATGGAAAGCCTGTTAACGGCCTATTCGCATATAGCCCATTTACAGCCCGCTAACCCAAGGCCCGTTACGCTCTATCCGAATTAGGCCCAGTAGCTTCATCTGGGCCATCCAATATGATTCTAGCCCGTTTTCACTTCTGGCCCATGTATAGCCCATGACGTCTTTATACCCATTAGCGGCTCGTGCTGAAACTGGCCCATAATGAACAATGTATCACTTTACACCCATTAACGGCCCATGGTGAAACTGGCCCGTAATGAACAGTGTATCACTTTATACCCATTAACGGCCCGTTATTCCATTGGGCCGTTTCCAGCCAAGTTAACTTTCGGCCTTCTGAGGGCCCATTTATTCTTGGGCTCATTTGTAGCATTCGGTTACTTACGACCCGTTACTGTCATTTTCTGCTTGTGGGCCAAATTCAGCCCGTCGTTACAGTCGGCCCGTTAATCTATTGGGCCATTTCCATAGCATCACCAAATACGTCCTATTAATGGCCCGTTATGGTGAGCCCATAAAACGTACGATTTCCATTAAAGGCCCGTCTACGGCCCATTAAAGGCCCGTACAAGACCCATAAATTAGTCGGCCCTTACAAGGCCCATGGATCCTACGAGACGTAGAAGGCCCATGGATCCTACGAGACGTAGAAGGCCATGGATCCTACGAGACGTAGAAGGCCCATGGATCCTACGAGACGTAGAAGGCCCATGGATCCTACGGCCCGTATATGGCCCATGGATCCTACGGCCCGTACATGGCCCATTGATTTGACGACCCATGAAGGGCCATGGTCGGGCGAGTTGGCCCTCGTTTGAACGATATAGCATATTCAAAGAATTATCCTACTCGATACTATCACCTCTTAAAAGCATACACTATACAACAAAGAGATCAAGGCATAGAAAGGTAGAATAATCCTACACTATACATTAAAGAAATTACAACCGATTATACCCACTGGGCATTATGGTTCGGCACAGGTGATAATAAAGCATACACAAACAGCAAATTACATACACTGGGAAAATACAGCTCATACATCATGGACGCGCATCAACTTAACTCCATTTGAACTATAATCTCTTCAGAAAATAGGATTGGCCGGATTCAGATAGCACAAATTTCAGTCTGCAAAATCTCCAATTCCTTCATGGTTACCTCAGTGTATTGTTTCATTTTTTTGACTCCTGCATCTAATACCTGCATGTCCAGTCTCAACTTGCTGATTATACGTTGACAATAATGTACATGTTGTCTTGCCACCTCTAGTTGATGCTCGAGAACATCAGCACATTCCAATTCCAATCCATAATCATTCAGTAACGGCCATGCTGCACTTCTTGCAGATCTTTGTGTTGATGTCACTTCATCCTGAAATGTTTCTGTAAGTACACATGACTAGGGCAAAAATATAGTTACAACAGTGAAGAGAACAAGACACTATTTTGTAATACATGGCAAAACATGACTAACAATAATGTTACACGTCACTTTCACAAAAAAATGTTACACGTCATGAAGCATAAGCAGGTGATATTTTAAAAATTATAAAAAAGATAGTCTGTGCAGCCTGCATACAGAAATCCCTCTTAGCTCACTAGAGGAGCATGATGTTGGGGCCCAATCGAAAACACAGACAAGTTACAAATTTAGACAACACGTTGCGTATAAGTAAGCAAGCAGTTGGCCATTCTGTACCTCAATTAAAGTCTTAGGGAGCATAATGAACAGCAGAGGGTTTCATACAAACATACTACAGCAGGAAAAACTATGCAATGATTAGCATGTATAAACTAGATTGTGAGCCTCATGCAATAATAGTTGGTTAATAGACTTCAAAGCTTCAGGCACACTTAGGCAGAGTAATTAAATGGTAAGGCCTTTAATTATGTCAACTAATAGTGATACAAGTACCGAACATCAGGCATGATTATTTGGGCATCTCATTAACTGAGGACAAATAAAGCAATTGAAAAGGGAAAATTAACTATGCCTGAAACAAACAAGGAATTGAACTGTTGAGTTGCATACAGTGACTTACCTTAGCAGGTTGAAGAGGCTCAGCGCAGCTCCTACTTCTCTTGCAAGGCTCCTTCCTAACATCTTGTACTTGGAAATCCTCAATCTTATCTTCATTGCACCCCCTCTGCAAGGTGACACAAACTAGTTACTCGTCTCCTTGGAAGATAAATATGCATACTTTCCAGTCTGTGAACACAAAAGGATGAGATTATAACAAAACAACACCACATAATGAAACATGCCGCATCTCTTGCACTTGCACAAAATGAAATGAGCATTTACTATGTCTGCACTATATAAAAACTAGGCATACCTTCGAACTGGATCTCCAGGTACTCTTGGAGAGCCTACTATAGTGTACAGCCAAACCTTTATGTCACCTATGAGTTAGACAAGGCCCCACTACAACACCCCTCAGTGTTTAAATCGTTGACAAGCTCTGTTAGAGTGTTAGGTCAAGAACATCAAGTAATCAAAGCAAACAGTCCTAGTATGGCTGGCTAATGCAAACAAGCAATTAAACAGATGTGTGAGCAAATCTTACATATCAAGAAAAGAAGCAAAGAAGGAGGCTTAAAGACCATCACTTGACTGACCATATTTAAGGGGCATTTAAACATCATGTGCAACGTATGAACTAACATAAACATTGCATATTCCAGATTCTACAATGGAATGCACATGTATTAGGTTATGCCATGTATGATGATGCCTAAATGTATAGATAGCAGGCATGAGTGATTCATCATTGCACGCACAATTGAATTGCAGGTTAAGGGCCAGTTCGATTCCGCCTTTTCAGGGCATATTGTCAAAATAAGCCATAAAAGATGTAAAGAAGTCATTTTTGAGTTATGGGCTTGGGCTTAAGTAATTTTGCTTTGGAGGGGGGTGTTTCGGGTAGAACCTCGCTAAAAATTGAAGGGAAGGGTGAAATGACTCTGTTGTCTGCCTATATTACACTCAAAATGCAACTGCTGACGCCCGTGTCTGACCTGACCCTCAAGTAAAAACAAACACGCAAGCATTCATTGCCCTGCCCGCTTGCATCTCCTCTCCCCTTTCCCTCTACCTCGATCCCCTGCCTGCAGCACTAGGGTTCCTCCAGCGAGACGTCGCCACTGGTCCCATCTGGCCTAGTCCTCGACGATGCTATGTCCAGCTAGGCTACATGGCCGGCGGGTAGGGGCAAATCTCCCTGGCTGCTCCTCCCTCTGGCGCCGCCCCTCATTCTCATGGTCTCCAGCAGCTGCTCCATTGTGGTTCGTCCAATGAACTACTCCGGCGGTCGCTGCACAACTACGGTTGATGCCACACTGCGGCAGAAGGCACCTTATTCCCCCTCCCCTCCTCCCAGGCCATGGCCTTGAGGTGCTGTTGAAGGATGAGCTCATCCAACAGGGTGAGGATCTCCTCTGTTTTTTTGCCAAATTTTCATTCTGATCCACTGTACAATGAATTGCTATGAGCTGCTTCTGCTGCTGCTATATGATGCATTGCTATGAGCTGCTCCTGCTGCTACTATATGATGAATTGCAATGAGCTACTGCTACTGTATGATGAGTTGCTATGAGCTGATGCTGCTGCTATATGATGAATTGCTATGTGCTGCTGCTGCTGCTATATGATGAGTTGCTACAAGCTGCACCTGCTGCTGCTATATGATGAATTGCTATGAGCTGCTGCTGCTGCTGCTGCTATATGATGAATTGCTATGAGCTGCTCCTGCTGCTGCTATATGATGAATTGCTATGAGCTGCTGCTGGTATATGATGAATTGCAGACTGCTGCTGCTGTATGATGAGTTGCTATGAGCAGTAGCTGCTGCTATATGATGCTTTCAGGTGGTGCTGCTATATGATAATAACCAACCACTTGGACCATCGAATTTCAATAAATAATTTTTCTTCATTTAAATGTGGGTCATGCGTTCTTCGCTTAAATTAGGCAATGGGATCTCTATGGAAAACATTGACCAAAGTAGATTGTGCCAAGTAGATGGTATCTTTGTATTTGCATTATGAGCAGATAGTGATGATCTATTTCCCTATCATATTAATTACTGCACTGGGTTCAATTTGTGATGTTTGCAAGTCAAATTAATTTCCATATGGGCAGCAAAATGAAAAAAATATAATGCAATCTAGACTTTCCACTGATCATACCAAAGATAAGCTGAAAACGCAATGAAAAGAACTGGTTGGCTTATTACATGGAGCTTATATTCACAGGTGCTTATTTTCTTAGGATAACTCGTAATAACTGTCCCTAAGAAACTTGGCTAATAGAACTGGCATAAATAACATGTCACGATGATTGCAATGGAGGAGTGACGTACCATAGCACACTGTATAGGCTCACCGCTACCTCTCCTTTTTTTTGAAATGTTCCATGAAATTGCCACATACATCTTGTACTTTTTCATTGTGTAACCCTATCTGCAAGTTGACACGGCTAATTTCAGACATCTCTACATGATACTACATTGCATATCCCTTGCGCATATTTAAACCACCAATTAACGATTGTGTGCGTACCATAAACTAGCCATGACTCTGTATGCTGGACTAGCAAGCAGTCTAAGGGAGCCTAATGTAGTGCACTGGAATTCCTACATGCCACCTACGATTTTGTCTAATGTACTGCCCTTGTTCCTAAATATATGTCTTTGTAGAGATTCCAGTATGGACCACATACAGATGTATATGGATGCATTTTCGAGTGTAGATTCACTCATTTTGCTCCGTATGTAGCCTATAGTGGAATCTCTAGAAAGACTTATATTTAGGAACGAAGGTACGAGGTAGTATCATGTATGATATCTACATATCTAATTTAGCAGCCAGTAGTAGAAATCATTGTCTGCACAAAGGGATTACCGGTCGAAGATCCTAGCAAAGCACGCTGGCAGGCACAGAACAATACAAGAGAGAGAGACATGCTTACAAGATCATAGCAATGCCTCAGTCCAGGATCTTGGTTGGCCAAGCTGTTAGATCCAGAAGAAACATCGTCCTTGTAGTTTTTGCCAGCTGCATAACAGGTAACGGCGACCGGTTAGTATATTTGAAGTACATTGGGCAGGTGATGCTGGACGGGTTTAAAGGTGACAAGTACTTAGGCCGTGGCGGGTGCTTGGAATCTCTCCAGACAGTGGGAATCAGGTTAGAAACGTCGAGGGTGATGAAGCTGCGCTGGCTGTCGGGGTCTGGTAAGGAGATCTAGAACCGTCGAGTAGGGTGTTTGTGGAGTGGCTCCGGTAGGGTGGACTACGGTGTGGGTGAAGTGGATCTGTTGCCGTGGACGAGGGCGTAGGTGAAGCTGGTTCGGTGGTTGGGTTAAGGATGGTGTTGAAAGTGCGTTATATCGACTAGAGGGGGGTGAATAGGCGATTTTTATGAATTCTTCACTGAGGAATTTGCCGGTGAGGAAATTCCTTAGCGAAGAACTACTTGCAGCGGAATAAGTACTCAGAAGTAAGCATGACAGAATACATACGTAGTCATCATGATGAAATGAAGACAAACACAGAGTACAGAAAGCGTAAACACAGGATAACACAGGATGAAGACAAACAGACTGAAGAAATTGAACTAAGGAAATTGAGAAAGTCTTCAGTCAAAGTCTACAAACATAGATATGAACAATCACTCAACACAGTAATGAAGAAATGAAAGAGTTGAGGAAATAGAACCAGTAAGGTTGGTGAAGACAATGATTTGGTAGACCAGTTCCAACTGCTGTCTCAGTTGTACGTCTGGTTGGAGCGGCTGAGTATTTAAACTCGAGGACACACAGTCCCGGACACCCAGTCGCTGAGCACGCAGCTCAGGACACCAAGTCCTCACCGTATTCTCCTTGAACTAAGGTCACACAGACCTCGTCCAATCACTCGTGGTAAGTCTTCAGGCGACTTCCAAACCTTCACAGACTTCGGTCACTCGGCGATCCACAATTCCTCTTGGATGCTCTAGACCATGACGCCTAACCGTCTGGAAGAAGCACAGTCTTCAAAGGTAACAAGCGTCGGATCCACGCAGGACCAATCTCTTCAGTGATGCTCAATCACTTTGGGTTTGTAGGTGTTTGGGTTTGGGGTTTTTCCTCACTCGATGATTTTCGCTCAAAGTCCTCGGAGGATGGGTTGCTCTCAAATGACAAGTGTCAGTTTCTCTCAGAGCAGCCAACTAGCTAGTGGTTGTAGGGGGCGGCTATTTATAGCCTAGGGAGCAGCCCGACATGATAAGACATAAATGCCCTTCAATGATATGAGCGTTATGTGGATAAGATATTTTGGGACAGCTGGCGCGTAGCACAGCAACGGTCGGAAATTTGACTCTCAAATTCCTCAGGGCTATCATTTTCCTCACTGTGTAGGCAATCCGCACTGGCTAATTCCTAACTCCTCAGTCAGAACAAATTCCTTAGCGACCAGAAGAACTTCGTCTCTGTCACTGAAGAAATTGACTGAACTGTATGAGATTTCCAATGGCTTCACTCGAAGGGATTGGTAGGTGTAGGATTTTGAGTTGAGCATCACATGGAAATTTTTCCTTAGTATTTCCTCGACCCCCTTTAACAGTACGGTGTTTCCTATGACTCAAGAAGGAGAAAAACAAAACTATGAAAACGAAGGTCTTCAGCTTCATATTCCTTGCATGAATATCAAGTCTTCACGGACACACCAATTTCTTCACTTTCAAAGTCTTCATGAAAGTCTCCAGGAATACCAAAATCTTCAGTCGAAGTTATTCATTTTCTGGGGTCGACTTTCTCTGTAAATATCAAACTCCTCATAGACTTATAGACCTGTGTACACTCATAAACACATTAGTCCCTAACCTATAAGTCTTCAATACACCAAAATCAATAAGGGGCACTAGATGCACTTACAATCTCCCCCTTTTTGGTGATTGATGACAATATAGATTAAGTTTTCAACAGGGATAAACATATGAAGTGTAAGTACTGATATTGAGGAATTTGATAGCAAGATATAGAAGAACTCCCCCTGAAGATGTGCATAGTGAGGAATTTTCTTTTGAAGCAATGCACACTTGAAGAGTTGAATCATGGAGATCTCCCCCTATATCTTGTAATTCATACATGCATTTGACATATAATATGAAGAATTTGAAATGCATGATGAAATATGGTGCCTGAAGAAATTCAGCATGCATGCAATAATATCAACGAGGAACAAGCATGCAGAATAACGCATCAAACGTATCAAAACACAATGCATCAAAAGTATCAGAGCACCATCGGTTTTAAGATTACAACTCGATCCAATAAAAGTTTTAGAAGAGCGAGAGTTGTAACTTAGCAAAAAAATGCCCATATAATAGACTCGCTTGACGACTAACTCAGATTTCTCCCCCTTTGTCATCGAATGACCAAAAGGATCGAAACTGAGGACTAACGTCCCTGAATAATATCAAGTTGATGGAGGAGCGTCAGCGTTGTCGGGGTCGGTTGTCGTAGTAGGGCCTACCGCAGTGTCGTCCAAGTCTTCATTTTCATCAGTGTCGCACGATGAAGAATAGGAGCTGGCCACCAAGGAAGGAACCTTGACCTTCTTGAATTTCTTCGGTGGAGGTGCAGACCAATCAAATTCTTCCTTGAGACCCATTCTCTTCAGATCTTCTGCGCTGTAGACATGAGATAGAACAGCCCAGGTACGGTTGAAGGTTTCATGGAGGTAGTAATGGTTTTTCTTCACTGCATTGTGTGTGGAGGTCATGTTGTGAAGAATTGAACCAAACTGACGCTTGACCCATTTATGATTGCGATCAACTTTCTGATGAAGACTGAGGAGTAACTCACGATCAGTCATCACCCTGGGTGCTGTGGCTTGAGGAATTTGCTTGGCAGAGGTGTTAGCGGCAGAGTCATGTGTGGCAGAGTCATCATTGGTGTTTATCATAGCAGTTGCCTTGCCTTTGTCATCAACTGAGGAAAATGTCCATTTGAGGACTTCAATTGGAGGTAAGAAGCTGCCGTGGTTCAGAGTATCAGCCTTGTAATTGAGTGAAGACCTTGTCCTGATGAACCTCATAATCCATGGTGCATAAGGCTTCAGCTCAAATGGTGACATAGCAGTATTTGCCAGAGTCCTCATGAAGAAATCATGGAAGTTGACAGGAACTCCATAAATGATATTGAAAAGCATATTCTTCATGATGTCAACGACTTCTTCATCATTTGAGTCGTGGCCTTTGATAGGACTCATTGTCTTCGTCAAAATGCGATAGACAGTCCGTGGCACATACAATAATTCCTTGATGAGGAATTTGGTTCGAGGGGCTTGCCCTGGCTTCAAAGGCTTCATCAGCACTTGCATGTAATGATTTGTAAGCTCAGGTTCGTTGTAGATGCAACGAGCACCTTCAAGGGGAGTGTCGGTGTCAAAACCGGCGGATCTCGGGTAGGGGGTCCCGAACTGTGCGTCTAGGTGGATGGTAACAGGAGACAAGGGACATGATGTTTTTACCCAGGTTCGGGCCCTCTCGATGGAGGTAAAACCCTACTCCTGCTTGATTGATATTGATGATATGGGTAGTACAAGAGTGGATCTACCACGAGATCAAGGAGGCTAAACCCTAGAAGCTAGCCTATGGTATGATTGTTGTAATGGTTGTTCGTCCTACGGACTAAAACCCTCCGGTTTATATAGACACCGGAGAGGGCTAGGGTTACACAGAGTCGGTTACAATGGTAGGAGATCTACATATCCGTATCGCCAAGCTTGCCTTCCACGCCAAGGAAAGTCCCATCCGGACACGGGACAAAGTCTTCAATCTTGTATCTTCATAGTCTTGGAGTCTGGCTGCCGATGATAGTCTGGCTGTCCGGACACCCCCTAGTCCAGGACTCCCTCAGTAGCCCCTGAACTAGGCTTCAATGACGATGAGTCCGGCGCGCATATTGTTCGACATTGCAAGGCGGGTTCCTCCTCCGAATAATTCATAGAAGATTGTGAACACCAGGATAGTGTCCGGCTCTGCAAAATAAATTCCACATACCACCGTACAGAGAATATTATGTATACAAGTTCAATCTGCTGACGTATTTTGTGGCATGACGTCACACCACCACCAAGCCTTTACTGGAATCGTTTTTTATTATACCACCTCAGCGCGTTTAGCGAAGCGGTTTCCTTGGCACGTCTTGTCGAAGCAGAGATCAGGCCGGCCCAGTAAAAATTAGCAGGCCGGCCCATATAAGGCCTACTTGTGTCAGGTCCATTTAAGCCCACGGCCCATACGAGATGTGCTAATTCGGCCCGTCAACGACCCGTTAAAGATTTGATAGCATTGCAGCCCATCGTCAGTTCGAGCCCGTTAACAGCCCACTATATATTTGGGCTCAATATCGACCCGATGGGATTTCGGCCTGTTAACGGCCCATTTAATGGATGGGCCAATTTTCAGGATGTACATCTTTCGGCCTTTTAGCGACCCATTTAAATGTTGGGGTAATTTCCGGCCCGGTGTGTCTTTCAGCCTGTTGACGGCCCATAAATCTGATGGGCCATTTGTTGTCGGAGCTGAGTTTCGGCCTTTTAGCAGCCCATTTAAGTGTTGGGCCAATTTCTGGCCCGGTGTCACTTTCAGCCTGTTGACGGCCCATAAATCAGTTGGGCCATTTGTAGTCGGACCTGAGTTTTGGCCTTTTAGCGACCCATTTAAGTGTTGGGCCAATTCCCGGCCCTGTGTGCCTTTCGGCCTGTTAACGGACCATAAATGAGTTGGGCCATTTGTAGTCGGACCTTAGTTTTGGCCTTTTAACGGCCCTTGCCCTTCATGGTCCAATACCAGCCCGGTTTCTCTTTCGGCCTACTAAAGGCCCACAACACAGTTGGGCCATTTAAAATATGACCTGACTTTCGGCCTCTTAGCAGCCCATGGTCTTCATGGTCCAGTACAAGCCCGTTGTCTCTTTCGGCCTGCTAAAGGCCTACAGTATAGTTGGGCCATATGTAGCCCAAACTTAGTAACGGCCTGTTAACGGCCCATGAAATAAATTAGGGCCACCTGTTGACCGCTTCGTTGTCGGCCTGTTAACGGCCCGGGAGGTAAGAGGGCCGACCATTAACTTTCGGCCTAGTAACGGCCCATTAACTTAATGGGCCCACTAAAAAGTTCGTACATGTCTTTAGGCCAAATTAGATAATTTGAGCCCATTACGACGAGCAATTATGCACAGGACCAAAACCGATCAAGAAAAGGTACGGCATACAGGGAATAACTTTGCACATCCAGCATATATTACAGGAAATTACATCCACTGGGCAATTAAAGATTGATGCTAGTGCAAATAAATGAGCAGAACCTAACCATCTACAATGTCACAATCTGCAACCTCAGCACAGATGACGCCCATAAGCATGTGGGCAAGTTCTTGCTGCTTTGCTACACTGTCTATGAAAACATTGATCAGTTGTTGTGTCACACGACTCTACACCTCTGATTCATCATAACATAACATAAATTAGGACGGGAACAAACAGATTAATCATGAGTTATTGCCATATTACCTGGCCTAGATTTACTGGAAAGAAACAATGGGGTTGCCTTGCTGTTTTTAGAGTTTGTCTTCTTATCTTCAGCAGCCTGCACAAAATTAACACACTAGCATTGCTATCATTGGCCAAGTCAGATAATAGGAAAGCAACATTGACACAACGAACGTTTGGGCAACTAGCCTACACGAAATTAACACAATATGGCACAGCTATCATCAGCCAGGTAAGGTAGTACGAAAGCAACATTGACACAATGAATGAATGGGCAACCAAAGAAGCACTACAATTCAGTAATGTGCGTGATATGAGATAGTACATTCATGCAGCTCAATATGCAAAACTACCAGACAGTTTTCCTTACAAAAATCAACATTGACGCCTTTAACATTTTCCTACAACTAATTTTAGATCAAATAAAGGTTAGATTCACGCAGATTAACAAAATACATGTTGATGTAAACATATAGTGATATACTACAGGTACTTACATCAGCATTGGAGCACAGAGAATTCCCGCAAGATATTTTCCTCGAATATGATCCCAATGGAGGAAGTCTTCTATCGTTTAACCTTATTTTCTAAAAGAGAGATGGGTAAGAAACATGTAGAAAATATGATCAGAATGCTATAAAATTTCATGATGCAAGGATACGCACACGCTTCTTAGAATGGAGTTGACATTCTTTTGCTGGACTAGAACGGACTAGTTCTTTGGCCACTGGAATCTGCTTATTATCAGTGGGAGTTGGGTTTCTCTGTGCTGGAGCAGTATCTATGAAAAATGGAGTTGGTTTATTATCTCCTGGCGTTTGGATCTTTTGCAAAGACCTAGTTTGTAACCCTTCAGATTCTAACATAGCCGTCTTCCCCTTGCATGCCTTATATAGAAGAATGGTGATTCAGTTATAAAACATGCTACAACAGAGATGGAATAGGTACTGAAGAATAGAAAGGCATGACATATTCACATGTATTCCCTCCATCCGGAAATAAATGGATGGGTCTAGGCGTATCTCAGTTCTAGATACATCCAGTTTTATCCATTTCTGTGACATTTAATCCGGGCGGAGGGAGTATGATGTAAGAGCTAGGGATACGACAGGACAATACAGTAAAAAAACACTCAAAAACCCACTACAGAACCAAAGTATTCAAACCCACTGATATGAGATAGTACACTCATGCAGCTCAGGATGCAAAACTACTAGGCAGTTTTCCTTACAAAAATCAACATTGTGGCCTTCAATCATACATTTTGCCACAACTAAATTTAGATGAGATAAAGGTTGGATTCACGCCGATTAACAAAATACATGCTGATGTAAAAATATAGTGATATACAACAGGTACTTACATCTACATTGGAGCATAGAGAATTCTTGCAAGAATCTTTCCTCATAAACTATACCATTGCAGAAATTCTTCTATCTGTTAAGCTTATTTTCTAAAAGAGAGATGGGTAAGAAACATGTAGAAAATATGATCAACATGCTATAAAATTTCATGATGCAAGGATACGCACACGCTTCTTAGAATTGAGTTGACATATTTTTGCTGGACTAGTTCTTTGGCCACTGGAATCTGCTTATTATCAGTAGGAGTTGGGTTTCTCTGTGTTGGAGCAGTATCTATAAAAACTGGAGTTGGTTTATTATCTACTGGCATTTGGATCTTTTGCAAAGGCCTTGTTTGTAACCCTTCAGATTCTAACATAGTCCTCTTCCCCTTGCATGCCTTGTATAGAAGGATGGTGCTTTAGTTATAAAACATGCGACAACAGAGAGATGGAATAGGTAGTGAAGAATAGAAAGGCATGACATATTGACATGTATTCCCTCGATCCGGAAAAAAATGGATGGGTCTAGGCGTATTTCAGTTCTAGATACATCCTTTTTTATCCATTTCGGCAACATGTAATCCGGACGGAGGGAGTATGGTGTAAGAGCTAGGGATACGACAGGACAACACAACAAAAAAACACTAGTTGAATGTAAAACTATATGCTAGCGGAATACGTACAGAAATAACTAAGGCAACATACACTTGTATGATTGGGAAAATAAGATGGCATTGCAACAGAGCACTAGAACATCACTTCAATGTAAAAAATCATGATATGGCAGATAGATGAAGTACATACTGATGAATAACAATGCATAAGATATTCAGAAGCATGATGTCCAAATTAAGTAGATGGCATTGCGATAGAGTAGAATGATAGTACTTGAATTTGAAAACATGTTATCATGAATGGAATAGGTACTGAAAAATAGGAAGGCATGACATATTTACATGCATGATCAGCATGCTAAGCACATGGCATTGCAACAGAGTAGATACACTCCAGGACATTATATGCATGTTGTACCCATATCACAGGCCAAGTTAGAGCAAGGGCCTTGTGGCGTGAAGAGGATTCATCATATTTCTGCAAGTCTTCTGAAGAACTGCCTTTACATGTTCCATCATATTGGGTATCATTGACATCATGTTTATTGGCCTTTACATTGCTCCATGAGGTTCTTGTGGATATATCAGTGTGTGCAATTATATCTGACATGCATGGAAGACAACTAGTAGTTAGATTTATGTAATGAGTGCCTGTAGGAGATGACATAAATAGTAGGACTGGGGTTAACTAGCAACAACAGGTCTCATAAACTAAAGGGAGAACACAGATGAAAGCTACAGAATATGTATCGTTTGTACTTGAGATTAACTAGATGGCACACAAAAGTATTAAAGAACAACATAGGTAATACTAGAAGTGGTATAATACTATAATCGCCAGCCTGTGGGATAGCATTGGCTGATGGATGATAACTATGGAACAATGTTACCTAAAGAACAAGTATCTTAGCTAAACTATGGAACAGTGTGAACTCCTGAACAAGACCCGTAAGAGATCAGCATGAATATACAGTGAAATGTGATGATCTATTTTCCATGCTTAGATGAATAACAAAGCCATAAATGTTGCACACAAGTAAGATGAGGGTACAACCTATCTGGCTGCCATCCATAGGAGTGAGAATCATTTGCTGACTTGTCGATGGCCCTGCAGTTGTTGTGGCTGTCCATGTCGGGCACGCGCATTCGATGCAGGGAACTGTTGAGTGGGGACTATAGCTCCCTTCTGGTGTATGCTTCCCTTGTTGGAGCAGCTGCGGTGAGTCGGAAGACGGTGTGTCTGAAGATGTAGATAACACATAATGTTAAGAATGACATATCTCTTTGATCCGAAGAAATACACTAAGAGATCAACAGCAAGGTACGAGAGTGGTCACACGTCTGTTGATTGAAGACTAAATTGGGGTCACATGATTTTATTTTATTTTGGTACTGTCCGATCTACGCTGGATGGCTTGATGGTCGTCTTATGCCTCCCGGCTGACACTGTTCGGAATCTTCCCCGAAGAGCCAGCGACCAATGGCAGAGCAGCCTGCCTCCGCCCTCCGTGGCCCCGGCCAAAACCCCGCTCCCCGCCCCACCGCACTTCCGTGGTTGCGCCGCCCCTGGGCCAATCCACAAAGACTCCCCGTCATCCAGATCTGGTGGCGGCAGTACCTTCAACCCACACAACTCTAAAAGATAGCCATCTAAGTGCTGCTTCCACGGTGAACTTGCAGCCCCGCACCCTTACGTTAGACACCAGCCAACCGGCAGACTAGGAGCTCCGCCGCTTCCCATTGGGAATCGATTGGCCAAAAATAAAAATTCATACAACTGACGCCTAAATAAAGTGATTTGAGATGAGGGTGCGACCTATCTGGCGGCATGGTGAAGTAGGCAGGTCCAGCTGCCGAGTTGGTGAGGCCGGCACGGTTGCGGTGGCGACCAGCGGCAGGGAAAGAGCGATGTCGCGACGGTCGACGGCTACGTGGAAGCAGCGCCAGGACTCTGGACGGATCCAAAGTTGGAGCCGCTCCGGCGCCATGAACAACGGCGGGGGTGAATCGGCTCCGATACGGTTCACGCGGCCGTCGTCGAGGCAGCACCAGCAACATGGAGTAAGAGGCACACGATCCAGTGCACGACGGCAATTGTACAGCGTCTCCGGCATAAGGGAGGAGGGAGGCTGTGAAATTGGTGCGGTGGGGGCGCCATGGAGGTGGGGCTGAGGTTTCGCGGCTCAAGAGAAGGGAGCTTCCCGGGGAGAAGGTGATTTGGCGCCCACGAGGTATGAATGGGGGTGGGCGGGGGGGGGGGGGGGATTGGGAGGGGAGTGGAACCATGTCTTACGGACACATTTGTCTGAAATGTGAGGGGGAGTTACAGTTCTACCCTTGCCTATAGGCTTCTCGGCTTGGGTCTGTGTACTGAGGGTCGGGGATAGTAGAGTAACTTTGCTTCTCCCCAAATAGTGGGCGGGAGCAATTTCGGGCGAGGAGGGCGTGTTTTGAACTATAGTGGGTGCAAGCGATTTTGGGCGAGGAGAGCGTGTTTTGAAATAGTGGGCGCGAGCTATTTCAGGCGAGTAGAGCGTGTTTTGCCGACCATGGTTTATGAATTATTCGGCACATGTCATTTTGGCCGAGGAGAAGGCGCGCTTGGATGAAGTTACGAACCTACCCTCGATGTACAACGGGCCAATTGATGCGTGTCCCACATAGGACGGTAATTTCGCGTCTCCCATTTATTTGCTCGGGCGAATTCCATCGAGCAGAGAGGATGTTTAACGGTTCATTCAAATTTTGGGAGAACGAGCATCCACGTCTACCTTACCAAGTCGATTCGAATCAAATTTTGAAATATTAGCTTGCCACTTCTTTTTTAGATAGAGAGATGATGCTCGGGAGTAATGTGTTTTTACATGCTCGTTGCTAGCGATTTACTATATGACAAATAGTTGACCCACTCAAAAACGCGAATCAAACCCAAAATGAAATATCTCGATTCAATGAAATAGCTCGTTCAGTAGGTCAAAACAGTGAACTAAATCCAAAATTGAACACCTTAATCGAGTAGCATTTTGTACAGTAGTACTCCATGAACATGTTGAAAGTCAAATTAATGAACTTGTTTGACATACGCGTGTATCCGTTCATGTGTGGATTACAGACAACATGTTCTCCAATTTAAATATTTGAATGCAAGTTTATATCGAAACATGGTTTATATCAGTTTTTGATGCATAAAACGCGACCTCCCCCTCTCCCGGACTCCTGTTCTCTCTCTCTCTCTCTCTCTCTACGCATCCGACACAAAAATCTTGTTGGTTCCTCTCCCTTTCTCTCCATCTCTCTCTCTCTCTCTCTCTCTCTCTCTCTCTCTGTGTGTGTGTGTGGGGGGGGGGGGTGGGGTCTTTCTAGTTCGCATGCATATATACACCATCTATAGGTCTCTCTCGCACACTATGCATGATACTCTAGCTAGTCCAAGCTAGATATCTTGGGTGCACTCATCGTACGTACACAAATTCCTTGGCTCTTTGCCCGTAACTCTCTCACGCACCACTATGTCATCTCGGAGCTCTTCCCCCCCTCTCTCAAATTCTCCATCCACCTGGGTCACATATACACATGCATATCTCACTCGCACTCGATAGGCCCATCTAAAACTCTATCTCTCTCCCTCGTTCTCTCTCCATCTGACACGCACACACACACACAACAATCTCATGCCCAGCTAGCCAAGTATGATGGTCTCTCACTCAATTGGAGGCACACACAATTCCCCCTATATGTATATGACTAGCTAATCTTAGTCTCCATCACAAACATGTGCATGGTCTATCTCGATTTCTCTCGGGGCATCTTTCTATCGCGCACGCACTCCCTCGATCTCCCACCCATATTGGTCAGCTTGGTTCGTGACCTGACCCTCATGCCTTGATGGCCGATACTGCCTGGTGTGGACGTGAGATGTAAAATATTTCTTCCTGGCTAGGCTTGTGTGGTGCTGAAGCGTTTGGTTCATGCGTGGGCCAGGCAAAGCATCAACGTCCCATCAATCAATCCATGCATCAATTATTTAATGGTAATATCCATCCATGTTGTTGTTAGCCTCATGGACGCACGACCAGGCACGGCCAGGCGTTCGAAATCGGTCACTTAGGCTAGGCTACTTGTAGTGCCTGGAGTTCAGCCAAGCTAATTAAAGTGCAAGGGAACCCAACCGAGGCGGGCTTTCTTTTTCACAGGGTAGCAACCAAACAAGCATGCATGAAATCCAGCCACAACCCCGGGCCATGCAAAAGATGCTCAGGACACAAGCTAAACTGGCCTTATATCTCCCTGGTTCACACATACACATGTCTCGCTCGCGCTATACATATAGACCCATCCAAGACTCTCCGCCCTTGTTCTCTCTCCATGTGACACGCACCCCCCTAAGTACCATAATCCCTCACTCCATCATAGGCGCAAGCACTCCCCCCCTCCTAAGTATGATTATCTCTTACTGGCCATCAGGAACACACGTATTGTCTCCTTCCATCCATACGTCTATTGTGACGCCCTCGATTCAATCATACACTAATCATGCACGCAAATGTGTACGATCAAGATCAAGGACTCACGGGAAGATATCACAACACAACTCTAGACACAAATTAAAATAATACAAGCTTTATATTACAAGCCAGGGGCCTCGAGGGCTCGAATACATCAGCTCGAATACAAACGAGTCAGTGGAAGCAACAATATCCGAGTACAGACATGAGTTAAACAAGTTTGCCTTAAGAAGGCTAGCACAAAAGCATCTACGATCGAAAAGGCAAGGCCTCCTGCCTGGGAGCCTCCTAACTACTCTTGGTCGTCAGCGGTCTCCACATAGTAGTAGGCACCGGCGGTGGCATCTGGCTCCTGGGCTCCGACATCTGGTTGCATCAACCGGAAAGAAAAAGAAAGGGGGAAAAGGGGAGGAAAGCAACCGTGAGTACTCATCCAAAGTACTCGCAAGCAAGGATCTACACTACATATGCAACATTATCAAAGAGGGGTTGTATATGTGGACTGGGCTGCAGAAAAGCCGGAGTAGAGAGAAGGCCTAGTCCTATCGAAGACTAGCATCTTCTGGAAACCACCATCTTGCAGCAACAGGAGGAAGTAGAGTAGCATAAAGTAAAGTAGTAGTAGTGTTATCAACCTCGGCCAGAGATCCTTTCTCGACTCCCTGCAAGAAAGCAATCCCAGAGCCATACTATCCAGTTGTCATCACAATCCAATTCTCATCACCATCCAATACTCATCACAAGTATCCAGTTCTAGTTGTATCGATCGGGATACAACTCCAAGTGTCCGTTACCGTAGGACAGGCTATCGATAGATGTTTTCTTCTCTGCAGGGGTGCACCAACTTACCCACCACGCTTGATTAACTCCGGTCGGACACACTTTCCTGGGTCATGCCCGGCCTCGGCCAAACAATACGCCGCAACCCGACCTAGGGTTAATAGAGAGGTCAGCACGCCGGACTAAACCTATGCCCCCAGGGGTCATGGGCCATCTCCCCGGGAACTCCTGCACGTTGCGTGGGCGACCGGTGAGCAGACCTAGCTACCTCCTTAAAAAAGGTAGGAGCTTACCAGTCCAACCCGGCGTGCGCCGCTCAGTCGCTGACGTCTAATAAGCTTCGGCTGATGCATACGACGCAGAACGCCCATACTATGCCCACGTGATGGTTAGTGCTATCAGGCCAGAGGCCCCTCGGATCAAATATCCAAATCGTAATGGATTAGGAACGCGCGGTAACAAGCAGAGACTCACGAAAGATGTGACCCCGTTGCCCGTCACGTGGACTTGCGGCAAGGGCTAAGAATGCCCAGCCATGCCTCGTAATTATCTCTCGGGCACCTTCCCGGTCAACCCAACTCCACATCACTCGCAATTATGCTCGCGCGGGTACCCCTCAGGGTCGACCCGTCTTTAGTAACATGGTTCAGTGTAAAGACATAGTAATCATAGTAACTGTGTCTAAACATCAAGGGGAAAACCTGAGGAATCACCCCCGGTGAATTCCACTCGATGTAATCATCAAGGTGAATGTAAGAGGAATCACCCTCGAGGTTCACACTTGAGGGGTTGCACGACAGAGTCGTATCGGAAGTGGTTAAGCAAGAATCACCCTCGATGACCACAACCGAATAGCTACACTACAGGGTAACATCAGAAGTGTTGTAGAGGTCTCACCCTCGGCACTCGATAGTAACCCAGCAGTGTCGAGCAACTAAGGGGAAAGTGATGTGCGGTGTCGGGGCCTGGTCTTCAATCCCGTTGATCGGGTCTTCAATGATGAAGCAGGGGCAACAACAACAAGGTGGGGGTCACTGATGGATCACTAACCAACCTATACTAAGCAGTTTAGGATAAGCAAGTATGGTACAACAACAAATACAAAAGCAGGCTATGCATCATAATAGGAGCAATCAATAACAGTAGCAAAATCTAATGCAAGCATAAGAGAATGGAATGGGCGATATTGGGATGATCAAAGGGGGGGAGGGGCTTGCCTGGTTGCTCTCGGGGTCTACCGGTCACAGGGGCAGCATCGGTCTCGGGGTCTACCGGAGAGAAGAGGGGGAAGAAACAATAAATATAAAGCAAACATAGCATCACAAAGCATAACGTGGCAATAAGCTGTGCCAGGTGTGACCTAACGTATGGCTACACGATATAGGTGAAGGGGAAATTCAACCGGGAATGTTTTCCCGGTTCTGGACCTGTGTCAGACAGATGACCGGAGGGGAAATGTTCCATGTTCAGATAGTTAGAGGCATCTGACAGGTAAACGAACCGTGTATTCGGATTCGCCTCATCGTTCTGAGCAACTTTCATGTAGAAAACATTTTCATCCGAGTTACGGTTTATTTTCTATTAATTTTCAAAGTTTAAACAATTTTCTGGATTTATTTATATTAACAGAAATGGAATATGATGTCAGCATGGTGTAGAGGTGATGTCAGCAGTCAACAGGACGGTTGACTGGGGTCAAACCTGACCTGTGGGTCCAGTGGGACCCACTGGTCAGTGACTGGACTAATTAAACAGTGTTAATTGGACTAATCTAATACTAATTATCAAGCGGGGCCCACTGTGAGTGTCTAATTGGTGAATAGATTAATTAATCAATTTAATTAACAGATTTTCTATTTATCTAAAATGTTTTATTGACTCGGCCCCACATGTCAGTGGGTTGACTCAGTCAACGAGTCAACTGGGCCCACCCGTCAGTGGCTCAGCGGGCCCCATACGTCAGCGCCAGGTCAGCCTCACCGGCGTTGGCGCCGGAAGTGCTCCAGCGAGCCTCCCGCGGCGGCACACATCGGGAGAGGGGGCCGGGTTTCGCGCATAGGGGGTTTCCGGGGTCGTAGCTTGGTGCGCTCGATGCGGTTCGACGTCGCACGCAAGATGGAGGCGACGACCGGGGCCAGGAATGACCGAAACGGCGCCGGCGACGAGTAGAAACGGCGCCGGAGTACGGGCGCGAGCAGGTTCAGCGTTAGAGCGCGCGAGCAGCCAAACTAACCAACTAGGCGGGGTCTACGGCGCTCCAGGAGCTCGTCAGAGCTACTAGCTCGAGCGGAGGAGCTCGGTGGCGAGCCCTACGACGGCAATGGTGGACGGCGGAGCTCGGCTTGTGGGCGAGCTAGCTACGGCGAAAGGGACGGCGTGAGGAGAGGAAAGGAGGAAGGGAGGAGCTCACCGGGCGGCCAAGAAAGGCCCGTGCAAGCTTAGGAGCAGCAGCATTGGACGAAGACGATGGCGGGCGCCGGCAACCGAGAAGGAGAGGTGAGGTCGATCCCGAGCGTGCGGTCATTCCCGAGCTCGATGACGAGGTGTAGTCGAGGCAGCCGAGCAAGGCGGAGCGGTAGGGCGCGTCGGCGAGGCGATCGGGAGGCGGTGGCCGCGGGATCGACGGCGGCGCGTCGATGACTGCGCACGGGCGAACGAGACAGAGAAGAAGAGGGGCGAACGAGGGAGAGCGAGGGGGGGGGGGGGGCGAATGGATGAGGAGGCCAGGGGGGAGGAGAGGTGGATCTTTATCTACCCGCGGCGCCTGTAGCGGCGTGGTCGGCAAGGTGGGTTCGGCGGCGACGGAGGGCGTGCCTCGGTCGCTTGAACAGAGAACAGGGGGAGGCGGAGGAGGGCGTGGTGGGCTGGGCTCTAGGCACTGTGCACTTAGGCCAGTGCACAGTGGCTTTTTTTATTTCTTTTTACAGAAAGGGGTTTAGTAATATTTTGAGCTTCCATACGATTTTGCAAAAATGTGAAACTTGGTCACATAATTACTTTGCAATATCCAGCACTGCCACAAAAAGTTTGGGCATTTCAAGAGTTGTCCAAGCATTTTTAGAAAATGAAAAGGACATCTTAAATACTGCTGGACCAGATAATAAGTTCCTAGGGGCAATTTGGGAATTCCAAAAATGTTGGCTTCAACATGACAAATATCTAGGGATTATTTGCCATAGGATGAACTATTTTATTTGCATGAAAGAAGAAGCAAATATTTGGCATGAAATTTGAATTTGAATTTGAAGCAGATTTTGGACAAGTGGCATTTTGGCATGATGATCATGATGACATGACCTTCATTAGGGGGAGATTACTGTAGTGTGATGCTGGGGATGTTACAAATCTCCTCCACTACAAGAAATCTCGTCCCGAGATTTAAGTGGGGAAGTAAAGAGTAACTTCAGGTGAACTGACCCTTATAGGGTTAATTATCTGGTGACCAGTGCAGGGAATGTGACAGAAGTATCTCTCGAGTTGAAATTTAAGAAAACATCGAGAGCAAAATATGAATGTACAATAAGAAGTTTCAAGCGAATGGACAAACGATCGATACCTGAACAGAGTGTGAGAACGGGTTCAGAACATCGGGAATAGATCATCTCTCGGAGGGTGGCTCGTGATAACACACAAAGCCAAGAGCATAAGATACTTCGGCATCAAGGTTGTACAGGAGAGTCAGGTTTCGATCCTGTGGAACTGTGGGTTATGAGCCCACCATCTGGGTTAAAAGTAGAAAGGGGCCCGATAGCAAGGCATGTCAGATGATAGACTGTTAGTTATGTTGTCAACAATGTTGGTACCAAGGGCGAGGGACGGAGAGAACTATTTTCCTGCTTGTTGAACGAGGCGGACCAATAGGCAAAGTTCTCGTCCATCGATGGTTACCGGAATGTCAACAGCAATGATAACAAGGTCTTACTGACAAATTGTACACCAAGGTGTTTTCATAAGCAGGGAACTATTACTGCGTAGATCTCATAAATCACAAGGAAGGTTAAACAAAACAATGTAAAGGTAAAAGTGATTATCGAAATTAAACAGAACATTGGAAAGGAAAAATGTGTTTACACACAAAAAATTGGGAGTATAACCTTCCCAAGGAAAAGTGGAGCATGATATACATGTTAGGACAGCAAGTACAAAGACATTTAGGTAAAGGGGCGAGGGAAGAATCATGATATTACCCATACAACGGTGTTTGGATAATAGATCAAGAAACATTTGGCAATGTGCTTCCAATGTATTTGTCGATATTCGGAATACCACAATCATGCTTCGTGGTAGCAAGAATATGGTGTTTCAAGCAAAGATTGGATTTGAGGATCACAAGAAATACTCAAGAAACAGTTCCAGGAATAACGAGGAACTCAAGGTATGACCAATACATGATCAAGTCGGTGTTGGGAGGAAGTCAAGGATGACATCGTTGATAATACAAAACATCGAAGGACAAGGATGGTATTTCTCATCATGAATTTGTTTGATATCCTAGAACAAGTCAGTATATTGGTGGTGATCACGACAAATTTTGTCGAGAGGCTCTATGAAGATGCCATTGAGCAGCGACGACATCAAACAAAAGGAATGATGAAGTGAGAGGTTATTGGAGCCATGGATATGACACAAGCTCGAAATCAAGCCTGTTGTTCGAGGTGAAATGAGAAGATGAGGAAGACCGACGTAAGCTTAGCTCATCGTCGGAAGTTGCTCCGGGCATAAGGACCAGGTAGTCCTGTTAAAATTAGCATGATAAGGAGATAGCCTAATAGGCTAGGAATGACGTGATGGAGTATAAAACTTTCCAGCAACAAAGTACTAGGAGTGCTAAATCTCAGTGTGGATTCAAGTCACTTGTCAAAGTTCTTGAGTTTCGGACAATGTAGACTTACGGAGTGACTAAAATGGTGAGGGTAATATTCCAACAAGAATTCCATAAAAGACATTGCAATGGCACGATATCCTCGAGATAACAGGGGTAATACTCGAGGTAGATCATAATAGAGGATGAAGAGGCATATTGAATTGCCGAAGACAAGTGCTGGAACATGTCCGAGAAAGGGAATCAAGAAAAACAATCGTGGTCGGAGCCACGGTTGCAAAGAATCGATTCACAGGTACAAGATGAACTTATACCAAGGGAACAATTGGTTTTAAGAGAAGCTTCCATGATAAGATCTACATTGTGTCCATGGGCATGAACACAAAGTTCAAGGTCGACTCCCACTTCTCCAATGCATAACCTTTCATTCACTTCTCGCGTTCAATGAAGTTTTAGTGTTGAAATCTTATCTGGCAAAATGTCAGAAGAGTATGACTCACATCTCTTTTGAGTTCACGCGGATTAGGGAAGACATAGGTTCAACCCGTAGGGGTATCTTAGGAACATATACCACTAAGTTCCAGAGCATATAACATCAGCTCAATAGCAGAGCATGGTCAAAAATAAGCAGAGGATACAATTTACCAAAGGCATTATGTGTTAGGGGAAAACTCATGAGAATTTAGAATGCGAAAGACACTGTCGGATAATAATCCCACAAAGGATTTGGCGGTCCACAAAGGATCTGATGTGATTATCGGTACTCAACCAGAGGAAGAAATAATGCAAAGGCATCGGATTATATATATATCTGGATAACTTCAAAGCCTAAACACAGAGGGATTACAAATTTTAAATCAGAAGATCAGAAGCAGAGGCTCTGATCAAAATATAATTGAGCTAAATCGATATAGATCGACAATCGATCAAGGTTTGATTTGCAAAGAACAAGCTCAAGTTCAGAGTGACGTCTGAGCCGGAAGGGTGAATGCTAGGATCTGATTGAGGATTGTGAGCATTTGCAACATATTGGATCAAGGGACTCAAAACGATAGGGACAGAGGATGTCAATGGAGGTTACTACAAATATGGAATTAACCATAATTCAAGCAAGCAAGAATTTCAAGAGCAAAAGGCTGCTGAGGATTTTTGAAAGATCTAATAGTATTTCGAAGACCTTTGTGAAACACATGAACAACTGGGGATGAGCGGGTACTCGGTAAGTGCGAGGAATTATCCGAAGGGGTATTCATGTGACAAGGAACTGCGAGGCAATAGATACAGTATTCTCGGAACAATAGAGAGAATTTCAAGGTATCTTGTAATAACAAGATCAATGAGGAATGATTGTATGAATGGCAAGTGTAGGTGGTTATCCATAGGGGTTTATCGATGGAAGGTAATTTCAAAAGCGATGGCACAAGTCTCGAGAGAACATTGGAGAGTAACTTTGAAGTCTTCTGGTGAAGCAGGCGATCATCTGGAATGAAGGGGCTCTCCGGGTGGAAGTGGTTACGAGATCCTAGAGTCAGAGTTAGCAAAATCATTTAACCCGAATAAGGGAGAGACCAGAATCCCAGAGTAAAGACGAGGAGTAAAAGATCCTAATACCACCCAATGGCGACGTGGGCCCGTAAGCCACACAACCAAGTTAGTAAAACAATTTTGGATGACTAGACTCAACTTCGGCCAAGGAGTTGGAAAGGGGGCTATCTACAGGCAGTCGGCTCTGATACCAACTTGTGACGCCCTCGATTCAATCGTACACTAATCATGCACGCAAATGTGTACGATCAAGATCAAGGACTCACGGGAAGATATCACAACACAACTCTAGACACAAATTAAAATAATACAAGCTTTATATTATAAGCCAGGGGCCTCGAGGGCTCGAATACATCAGCTCGAATACAAAGGAGTCAGCGGAAGCAAAAAAATCTGAGTACAGACATGAGTTAAACAAGTTTGCCTTAAGAATGCTAGCACAAAAGCATCTATGATCGAAAAGGCAAGGCCTCCTGCCTGGGAGGCTGTTAACTACTCCTGGTCGTCAGCGGTCTCCACGTAGTAGTAGGCACCGGCGGTGGCATCTGGCTCCTGGGCTCTGACATCTGGTTGCATCAACCGGAAAGAAAAAGAAAGGGGGAAAAGGGGAGCAAATCAACCGTGAGTACTCATACAAAGTACTCGCAAGCAAGGATCTACACTACCTATGGAACATTATCAAAGAGGGGTTGTATATGTGGACCGGGCTGCAGAAAAGCCGGAGTAGAGAGAAGGCCTAGTCCTATTGAAGACTAGCATCTTCTGGATACCACCATCTTGCAGCAACAGGAGGAAGTAGAGTAGCATAAAGTAAAGTAGTAGTAGTGTTATCAACCTCGGCCAGAGATCCTTTCTCGACTCCCTGCGAGAAAGCAATCCCAGAGCCATACTATCCAGTTGTAATCACAATCCAATTCTCATCACCATCCAATTCTCATCACAAGTATCCAGTTTTAGTTGTATCGATCGGGATACAACTCCAAGTGTCCGTTACCGTAGGACAGGCTATCGATAGATGTTTTCTTCCCTGCAGGGGTGCACCAACTTACCCACCACGCTTGATTAACTCCGGTCGGACACACTTTCCTAGGTCATGCCCGGCCTCGGCCAAACAATACGCCGCAACACGAGCTAGGCTTAATAGAGAGGTCAACACACCGGACTAAACCTATGCCCCCAGGGGTCATGGGCCGTCTCCCCGGGAACCCCTGCACGTTGCGTGGGCGGCCGGTGACCAGAGCTAGCTACCTCCTTAAAAAAGGTAGGAGCTTACCAGTCCAACCCAGTGCGCGCCGCTCAGTCACTGACGTCTAATAAGCTTCGGCTGATGCATACGACGCAGAACGCCCATACTATGCCCACGTGATGGTTAGTGCTATCAGGCCAGAGGCCCCTCGGATCAAATATCCAAATCGTAGTGGATTTGGAACGCGCAGTAACAAGCAGAGACTCACAAAAGATGTGACCCCGTTGCCCCGTCTCGAGGACTTGCGGCAAGGGCTAAGAATGCCCAGCCACGCCTCGTAATTATCTCTCGGGCACCTTCCAGGTCAACCCGACTCCACATCACTCGCAATTATGCTCGCGCGGGTACCCCTCAGGGTCGACCCGTCTTTAGTAACATGGTTCAGTGTAAAGTCATAGTAATCATAGTAACTGTGTGTCTAAACATCAAGGGGAAAACCCGAGGAATCACCCCCGGTGAACTCCACTCGATGTAATCATCAAGGTGAATGTAAGAGGAATCACCCCCGAGGTTCACACTTGAGGGGTTGGACGACAGAGTCGTATCGGAAGTGGTTAAGGCGGAATCACCCTCGATGACCACAACCGAATAGCTACACTACAGGGCTAACATCAGAAGTGTTGTAGAGGTCTCACCCTCGGCACTCGATAGTAACCCAGCAGTGTCGAGCAACTAAGGGGAAAGTGATGTGCGGTGTCGGGGCCTGGTCTTCAATCCCGTTGATCGGGTCTTCAATGATGAAGCAGGGGCAACAAGGACAAGGTGGGGGTCACTGATGGATCACTAACCAACCTATACTAAGAAGTTTAGGATAAGCAGGTAAGGTACAACAACAAATACAAAAGCAGGCTATGCATCAGAATAGGAGCAATCAATAACAGTAGCAAAATCTAATGCAAGCATAAGAGAATGGAATGGGCGATATCGGGATGATCAAAAGGGGGGGCTTGCCTGGTTGCTCTGGCAAGGAGGGGTCGTCGTTGACGTAGTCGATCACAGGGGCAGCATCGGTCTTGGGGTCTATCGGAGAGAAGAGGGGGAAGAAACAATAAATATAAAGCAAACATAGCATCACAAAGCATAACGTGGCAATAAGCTGTGCCGGGTGTGACCTAACGTATGGCTACACGATATAGGTGAAGGGGAAATTCAACCGGGAATGTTTTCCCGGTTCCGGACCTGTGTCAGACAGATGACCGAAGGGGAAATGTTCCATGTTCAGATAGTTAGAGGCATCTGACAGGTAAATAGACCGCGTATTCGGATTCGCCTCATCGTTTTGAGCAACTTTCATCCGATTTACGGTTTATTTTCTATTAATTTTCAAAGTTTAAACAATTTTCTGGATTTATTTATATTAACAGAAATGGAATATGACGTCAGCATGGTGTAGAGGTGATGTCAGCTGTCAACAGGACGGTTGACTGGGGTCAAACCTGACCTGTGGGTCCAGTGGGACCCACTGGTCAGTGACTGGACTAATTAAATAGTGTTAATTGGACTAATCTAATAAAAATTATCAAGCGGGGCCCACTGTCAGTGTCTAATTGGTGAATAGATTAATTAATCAATTTAATTAACAGATTTTCTATTTATCTAAAACATTTTATTGACTCGGCCCCACATGTTAGTGGGTTGACTCAGTCAACGAGTCAACTGGGCCCACCCGTCAGTGGCTCAGCGGGCCCCATACGTCAGCGCCAGGTCAGCCTCACCGGTGTTGGCGCCGGAAGTGCTCCGGCGAGCCTCCCGCAGCGGTGCACGTCGGGAGATGGGGTCGGGTTTCGCGCACAGGGGGTTTCCGGGGTCGTAGCTAGGTGCGCTCGACGCGGTTCGACGTCGCACGCAAGATGGAGGCGACGGCCGGGGCCAGGAATGACCGGAACGGCGACGGCGATGAGTATAAACGGTGCCGGAGTACGGGAGCGAGCGGGTTCAGCGTTAGAGCGCGCGAGCGGCCAAACTAACCAACTAGGCGGGGTCTACGGCGCTCCAGGAGCTCGTCGGAGCTACTAGCTCGAGCGGAGGAGCTCGGTGGCGAGCCCTACGACGGCAATGGCGGACGATGGAGCTCGGCTTGTCGGCGAGCTAGCTACGGCGAAAGGCACGGCTCAAGGAGAGGAAAGGAGGAAGGGAGGAGCTCACCGGGCGGCCAAGAAAGGCCTGTGCGAGCTTAGGAGCAGCAGCATTGGACGAAGACGACAGCGGGCGCCGGCAACCGAGAAGGAGAGGTGAGGTCGATCCCGAGCGTGCGGTCGTTCCCGAGCTTGATGACAAGGTGTAGTCGAGGTAGCCGAGCGAGGCGGAGCAGTAGGGCGTGTCGGCGAGGCGATCGGGAGGCGGTGGCCGCGGGATCGACGGCGGCGCATCGACGACCATGCATGGGCGAACGAGACAGAGAAGAAGAGGGGTGAACGAGGGAGAGCGAGGGGGGGCAAATGGATGAGGAGGCCAGGGGGGAGGAGCGGTGGATCTTTATCCACCTGCGGCGCCTATAGCGGCGTGGTCGGCGAGGTGGGTTCGGCGGCGACGGCGGTCGTGCCTCGGTCGCTTGAACAGAGAGCAGGGGGAGGCGGAGGAGGCCGTGGTGGGCTGGGCTCTAGGCACTGTGCACTTAGGCCAGTGCACAGTGGCTTTTTTTATTTCTTTTTATAGAAAGGGGTTTAGTAATATTTTGAGCTTCCATAACATTTTGCAAAAATGTGAAACTTGATAACATAATTACTTTGCAATATCCAGCATTGCCACAAAAAGTTTGGGCATTTCAGGAGTTGTCCAAGCATTTTTAGAAAATGAAAAGGACATCTTAAATACTGCTGGACCAGATAATAAGTTCCTAGGGGCAATTTGGGAATTCCAAAAATGTTGGCTTCAACATGACAAATATCTAAGGATTATTTGCCATAGGATGAACTATTTTATTTGCATGAAAGAAGAAGCAAATATTTGGCATGAAATTTGAATTTGAATTTGAAGCAGATTTTGGACAAGTGGCATTTTGGCATGATGATAATGGTGACATGACCTTCATTAGGGGGAGATTACTGTAGTGTGATGCTGGGGATGTTACATCTATCTTGATATCTCTCGGGGCATCTTCTATCGCGCACACACCTTGTCACTCGATCTCCGACCCATATAGTCCCATCACGATCTCCAGGGGATCTCTCTATGACAAACATACACTCTCTCCTCCCCATGTCTGCATTTTCTCCGTACGTCTCTCTCGACCTCTCTCCCTTGTTTGTCAGACCCCTCTTGGCCATGTGCTAGGGGTCTTGCTCTCTCGGTTCCAAACAACCACACACTATCTCCTCACCTTGCCTCCGTTGTCGAAGATGCATGTGTGATATGTTTGCATAAGACACACACGCTTTTTCTCTACTTTTATCGTGTGTTGTCCATGTCTCTTTCACACACGCACACACACTTTTTTCACTCTCACTCACTCTCTCTCTCTCTCTCTCTCTCTCTCTATCTCGTTAGGGACTCTGTCACGTCCATAAGCATATGGATGTTTTGAAAAGTCAAACCTCAGAAAAGTTTGACCAGGTATATGTGGAGAAAAATATTTACATCTGGAACGATCATTAGATTCATCACAACATGTACTTACTTCATACTATCATTTATCTTTGGTATTGTAGATATAAGTAATTTCTTTGTAAACTTGGTCAAAGTCTCAACAATTTGACTTAAAAAAAATGTTGGAACTACATTATCGAACGGAGGGAGTAGCTCTTTCTCTCTCTCTCTCTCTCTGCTATCACTCACGGGCCTCCCCTCTCACTCGAACTCTCTATACCGATGGATTATACGCTCACTGTGTCAGTGTATAGCTCCGTATATTGTTTAGTTGACCGGTCAACCAATCCACATGTTGCCTTGTTATCTCGTGTTCTGTATCTTGGTGTGCTGGCCCATGTGGCAGTGGGTCAAAATAAGTAAACTAGAGGCCCATCTGACACGCAGTGAAGTAAACAAAGTTGAAACCACTCGGGCTAGCTTCCCGCATGCTAGTAAATTGAGGGCACATTGAGGACAAACTTCTTGCGCGCGAAGGATGCACTCGCGCACAATTCACCACTGCGCGGCGGCATGCACAGAAGGGCGCACTCACGCACACCCAGCACACAACACACACCAGCACACGTGTACACCAGCGTCGCCGCCGGTTGAGATGGACGGCGAGGCAGCCAACAAGCGGAGGCGGCTCGAGACAAAACCACATCCGGCAAGCCTAGACTTCATCAGCAGCCTCCCCGACGACATGCTGCTCGTCATCATCGGCCTCCTCCCCACCAAATCTGCCGTGTGGACCGCCCTACTCTCCCGGCGGTGGCGCCCCCTCTGGCGCTGCGTCCTCCTCAACCCCACCGTCGACAACTGCCTCTGTGACGGGGATTGCAAACGCATGGCCGCAGTCTCCAAGATCCTTTCATCGCACCCTGGGCCAGCCAGATGCCTTGACATCCGCATGTTCATTACCAACTGCAAGGTCCAAGCCAAGTTCGACGAGTGGTTCTTATCCCCCGCCCTAGATCAGCTCGAGGAGCTCAGCTTTGAAGCTGGACAATGTCGCTCTCTGCCGCCATCCGCGCTCCGCCTCATGCCAATGCTACGCCGCGCCAGCTTCAGCTCCTACTGCTATCTTCCCCAGATTAATGCCGCGCCCACCCTTCTTCTCCCTCAACTCAAGCAGCTCGACCTCTTCGACATTGTCATCTCGAAGAAGGCTATGGAGCACCTGCTCCACAGCTGTATTATGCTTGAGTACCTACGTCTTGAGCAGATCCATGGGTTCATTAGCCTCCACATCGCCTCGATGAATCTCCGATGGATTTATGTGTCTTGCTGGCCCCGCACCAAGACATCAATTGGGAAGAGATCACTCCAGCTGTTCCACGTTATGGTCATTGAGAATGCGCCTTTCCTTGAGAGATTGCTTGTATCGAATCTAGAAGGTCCAACAAAAATCAGGGTCATTGACGTGTCGAAATTGACAGCGTTGGTGTACTCGTCCGCCAAGTTCTCCGAACTCTTTATTGGATCCGTAATCGTTCAGGTACAACACTCATCTTCTTCTCCTTCTTCTTGAAATTCACATTTTTAAATTTCTTCTTGATGTATTTACGACCGTCCTCTAGAAAATGATTCCCACAAGCTTGACCCAGTCCATGCGCACAGTGAAGATCTTAGCACTAAAATCTATCGCCCCAATCTGGATCAAGTTGTTGGATTCCTTACATGCTTTCTGTGCACGGAGAAGCTACTCATCGAGGTGAAACTTCTTTCCTATAAGTAAACGGTAAGCACAATGTAGCTCAATTTTTTCGTAATTTTCCCAAATTACGATGACAAGTGTAGTGTTCAAAACTGCATCTACGCACTGCACCGAAAGAAATGTTTTTAGTATTTTTTCTCACGTGATCACCTGCATCGTTTTTATGCTGTACTACTATAGTAGCCTAGGCTAGTCATAGTGGAAAGTAACTTAGACTACTCCAGTAAATCTATGGTTACCCTAAGAGCAAGTACTACCTCCGTCCTGGTTTACTCTTCCAATTTTGTAGTATCAAAATTTGACCATAGATTTAACTGACAAAATGTTAATGCATGTCACTAAGAACTATATCGTTGGATTCGTATTTGAACATAATTTCAAATGGTGTTATTTTTAGTGACATGCATTGGCATTTTCTTAGGTAAATCTATGGTCAAAATTTTATACTAAACACGAGGTAGTATTCCCTCCGTCCCAAAATTCTTGTCTTACATTTGTTTAGATACGGATGTATCTAACACTAAAATGTAACTAGATACATCCGTATTTAGACAAATTTAAGACAAGAATTTTGGGACAGAGGGAGTACAAAAGTGGGTTATGTAGGCCAAAACATGTGCTAAATCTTGTGATGCATTTTGCATCGATGCCCCTCCATTGCTCACCTGGTGCCCCAATCTAGATCACCAAATTTGCTCCGGTGCCAAATTAACTCACGCAATGAAAAAACATTGCGTGGGAGAGGACTGAGGCAATAAAAACACTTGTTTGGGAGAGTGAGAGGCTGGTGTAGTTGGTTTGATTGATTTGTTTATACATGTGGGTCTGTGTGCACAGCGGTGCCAACTCTCTCACATCGCGAGAGCGGTGCCAAAATCTTTTGATTTGACATCGATGCATATTATGTGGCATACTTTTGCGAAATATGGCATCGGCCACATAGTGGAAGGCAACAAATGCCCAAGCTCTTCACGTGCTCCTAGTTAAATGAGAGGAAACAGAAAGAGAGAGAGAGAGAGAGAGAGAGAGAGAGAGAGAGAGAGTGAAAAAATATCACTAGCCAGCCAACCCTATCGTATGAGCAAATGATATTGGTACCTCTTGATGACACGGCAGTCTTATGCAGCCAGCTACTCTAATATGTTCTCTTCTCTTGCAGATAAAAAAAGACCCGAAAGTGAAAAATGTGGTGCACTATAACAATCTCATCGAATGCCTTGATCTCCATCTTACAGAAATTGATTTGATCGACTACCGAGGCAGCACATCTGAGATTAAATTGGCCAGGTTCTTTGTTCTGGAGGCAAGTGTGCTCAAGGTAATGAAGTTTGGAGTTCTCTGGCGCAACAATGAATGGCATGCTGATCACCGCAAGCGTCTAAGCCTAAATGACAAAGTCTCCGCAGAAGCTGAATTTGTTTTTGAAACATCAAGTGGCCAGAGACTCGAAAACTTATTTGCCCATTAGTGACTTGTCAGGGCGGTGGATTTTAGTTTGTACGATAATGCTGCATCCACCTAAAGTAACAAAAGTTCTTACATAAACTTCCTAGTAATTCCCTCTTCGTAGGTGCAGCATTACTCCTAACATTTGTAATATCAGTTTGAAACTTGTAATATTGCCGTTTCCTATTCCTGTGTTTTCAAAATCCTGCGAATCAAATAGGTCCTGAGTTGGTGATGATGTTGTGCCTCCCATATTTCACCAATAGCCGTCGGATCTAGATCTGACGCATACAAACCAAGCTTCTCCATTTTTGCAAAAAGATGCCCGCACTTGTTACCTATTTACAAACAACTCCTTGTCTCTCACAATCAGCCTGATCTCCTCCCCACCACATCTAGAAGGCCGTGGAAAAATCTGGCGCGATGGCCGCTGCCGGAACCGTCCACCCCCAATCTTGGTGTTCCGTGCAATGCACGGGCATCTACGCACGGGAAATTATGTTGAACAGGACTAGTTGTAAGTAGGCTAGCTCTACATCCATGATGATAGTGACTGCACACGGTGAGGCTGACTATGGTATGCCGAACACGGCCCCTATACTCTGGTGTCATCTCCGGCGCAGGGTCTTGTCACTTCACTGTGAGGAGTGATACGTCTCCGTCATATCTACTTTTCCAAACACTTTTGCCCTTGTTTTGGACTCTAACTTGTATGATTTGAATGGAACTAACCCGGACTGACGCTGTTTTCAGCAGAACTGCCATGGTGTTGTTTTATGTACAGAAAACAAAAGTTCTCGGAATGACCTGAAACTCCACGGAATATCTTAGAATAATTAATAAAAAATCCTCGCCAAAGATGAAGGCCAGGGGGCCCACACCCTGTTCATGAGGGTGGGGGGCACGCCCCTCCCCCCTGGGCGCGCCCTCCTACCTTGTGGGCCCCCTGGTGGCCCTCCGACGCCAACTCCAACTCCATATATTGGCTTTCGGGGAGAAAAAAATCAGAGAGAAAGTTTCATCGCGTTTTACGATACGGAGCCGCCGCCAAGCCCTAATATCTCTCGGGAGGGCTAATCTGGAGTCCGTTCGGGGCTCCGGAGAGGGGGATTCGTCGCCGTCGTCATCATCAACCATCCTCCATCACCAATTTCATGATGCTCACTACCGTGCGTGAGTAATTGCATCGTAGGCTTGCTGGACGGTGATGGGTTGGATGAGATTTATCATGTAATCGAGTTAGTTTTGTTGGGATTTGATCCCTAGTATCCATTATGTTCTGAGATTGATGTTGCTATGACTTTCCTATGTTTAATGCTTGTCACTAGGGCCCGAGTGCCATGATTTCAGATCTGAACCTATTATGTTTTCATGAATATATGTGTGTTCTAGATCCTATCTTGCAAGTCTATAGTCACCTACTATGTGTTATGATCCGGCAACCCCGAAGTGACAATAATCGGGACCACTCCCGGTGATGACCATAGTTTGAGTTCATGTATTCACTATGTGCTAATGCTTTGTTCCGGTTCTCTATTAAAAGGCGGCCTTAATATCCCTTAGTTTCCAATAGGACCCCGCTGCCACGGGAGGGTAGGACAAAAGATGTCATGCAAGTTCTTTTCCATAAGCACGTATGACTATATACGGAATACATGCCTACATTACATTGATGAACTGGAGCTAGTTCTGTGTCACCCTATGTTATGACTGCTACATGATGAACCACATCCGGCATAATTATCCATCGCTAATCCGGTGCCTACGAGTTTTCCATATACTGGTTTACGCTTATTTACTTTTCCGTTGCTACTGTTACAATCATTACAAAATACCAAAAACATTACTTTTGCTGTCTTTACTTTTGTTACCGTTACCACCACTATCATATTACTTTGCTACTAAACACTTTGCTGTAGATACTAAGTTTCCAGGTGTGGTTGAATTGACAACTCAGCTGCTAATACTTGAGAATATTCTTTGGCTCCCCTTGTGTCGAATCAACAAATTTGGGTTGAATACTCTACCCTCGAAAACTGTTGCGATCCCCTATACTTGTGGGTTATCAAGACCTTTTTCTGGCGCCGTTGCCGGGGAGCATAGCTCCATTCTCTGAGTCACTTGGGATTTATATCTGTTGATCACTATGAAGAACTTGAAAGACGCTAAAACTAAGATTTTACCCTCAACTACGAGGGGAGGTAAGGAACTGCCATCTAGCTCTGCACTAGATTCTCCTTCTGTTATGAATAAGTTTGTGACACCTAAACCTACTACTGCTATTGATTCTGATATGTCGCATGTTATTGATGATGCCACTTCTGCTATGCATGATACTTATGATGAAACTACTTCTATGCTTGATACTACTGTGCCACTTGGTGAATTTCTTGATGAGCAAATTGCTAGGTCTAGAGAAAGAGAAATTAATGAACCTGAACACGATGATGTTAGTGATGATGGGCCTATGCCTTCTATTCCTGAGGGTTATCTTTTTAGTGCTGAATCTTTTGAAGCTATTGTTGCTTGCCAGGATAGTCTTGAACGTAAGAGGTTGCTAACAAAGCGGAGTAAAGAATCTTTTAGAGGTAGGATGAGACCCGACCCTGCTTTTGCTACTTCACCTATCTGTGTTCCTGATTATGATTATTATGATATTCTTGTCGATCCAGATATAATTACTTTGGTTGAATCTGATCCTTTTTATGGCTATGAATCTGAAACTGTTGTGGCACATCTTGCTAAGTTAAATGATATAGCTGCCCTGTTTACTAATAACCTGAGATCGCGCTACTTTTATATACTCAAAATATTTCCGTTCTCATTAAAGGGTGATGCTAAGAAATGGTTTAATTCTCTTGATCCTGCTTGTGTGCAAAGTCCCCAAGATATGGTTTATTACTTCTCTGCTAAATATTTTCCTGCTCATAAGAAACAAGCTGCTTTGAGGGAAATATACAATTTTGTGCAAATTGAAGAAGAGAGTCTCCCACAAGCTTGGGGGAGGCTTCTCAAGTTACTTAATGCTTTGCCCGATCATCCTCTTAAGAAACCAGAAATATTTGATATCTTTTATAATGGACTAACCAATGCTTCTAGAGATTACTTGGATAGTTGTGCTGGTTCTCTTTTCAGGGAAAGACCACCGGATGACGCTGAACTTCTATTGAATAATATGTTGGCTAATGAAAATAATTGGGCGCGTCCTGAGCCAACTCCTGAGCCAGCTTCTGAGCCTATTACTGAACCTATTCCTAAACCAACTCCTAAGAAGAGAGGTGTTCTATTTCTCAGTCCCGAAGATATGCTTGAGGCAAAAAAATCTATGAAAGAAAAAGGTATTAAAGCTGAAGATGTTAAGAATTTACCTCCTATTGAAGAAATACATGGTCTTAATTTACCGCCTGTTGAAGTATATGATCTCAATTACTTATTTACTGAAGAACCTCCCGATATCCCGACACAGGTAGTAAAGGTAAATTCTCTCTATAGATATGATAAAGCTGAAGTTCCTCCTACTAAAATTGCTAGTCAGTGCTTGGATGAGTTTGATGACTTTATATTTAAGCAAGATGACTTTAATGCTTATTTTGGTAGACAATTAAAACAGAATTCCTTTATGATTAAACGCTTGAGTGATTATATGGCTGATATTTGAGGTGAACTTAAACTTGTTAGCAAACATGCTTCTATGGTTACCACTCAAGTAGAACAAGTACTTAAAGCTCTTAAAGAAGTGCTTGATGAAATGAATAGTAAGAAAAATGATTATGCTGTTAGAGTGGCTACTAGAACTGGTAGAATGACTCAGGAACCTCTGTATCCTGAAGGCCACCCTAAGAGAATCGAGCAAGATTCTCAGAGAAATAATATTGATATGCCTAGTTCTTCTAAGAGGAAGAAAAAGAAAAATGATAGGACTTTGCAAACTTCTAGTGAACCTATTGCTGAACCACCTGATAATCCAAATGATATCTCTATGTCTGATGCTGAAACATAATCAGGTGATGAACATGAACCTAGCGATAATGTTAACGATAATGTTCATGTTGATGCTCAACCTAGTAATGATAATGATTTAGAAGTTGAACCTGCTGTTGATCTTGATAGCCCACAATCAAAGGATCAACGTGATGATAAAAGAGACTTTGTTGCTAGGAAACATGGTAAGGAAAGAGAACCATGGGTTCAGAAACCCATGCCTTTTCCTCCCAAACCATCCAAGAAAAAGGATGATGAGGATTTTGAGCGCTTTTCTGAAATGATTAGACCCATCTTTTTGCGTATGCGATTGACTGATGTGCTCAAAACAAATCCTTATGCTAAGTATATGAAGGATATTATTACTAATAAAAGAAAGATACCTGAAGCTGAAATTTCCACCATGCTTGCTAATTATACTTTTAAGGGTGGAATACCAAAGAAACTTGGAGATCCCGGAGTGCCTACTATACCATGCTCCATTAAGAGAAATTATGTTAAAACTGCTTTATGTGATCTTGGAGCCGGTGCTAGTGTTATGCCTCTCTCTTTATATCGTAGACTTGACTTGAATAAGTTGACACCTGTCGGTATACCTGTCGGTATTTGTGAGGATGTGCCTGTTGTGGCTGCAAACGTTACTATTTTAACGGACTTTGTTATTCTTGATATTCCCGAGGATGATAGTATGTCTATTATTCTTGGAAGACCTTTCCTTAATACTGCAGGGGCTGTTATTGATTGCAACAAAGGCAATGTCACTTTTCATGTTAATGGCAATGAGCACACGGTACATTTTCCGAGGAAACAACCTCAAGTTTATAGCATCAACTCTATTGGAAAAATCCCATCGATTATATTTGGAGGTTTTCAATTTCCTCTCCCTACTGTCAAGAAGAAGTATGATATTCTTATTGTTGGGGATTTTCATATCCCCGTTGAGGTAACTTAGTGTCATTCGAAATTTCTCCGGTTCCTGGATTATTCGGAATGCGTTTGTTAACAAGACTTGATCAACCTTGTTAGTGGGTTCATTTTGATGATCACGAGATGGATGAAACTAGAAGCACAACCTTCTGTACCCTCTCTATATTTTCTGTTATTTAGTAGAAATAAAGTAAAATAGTATTTTTTCTGTCTGTTTCCTGACTTATCCGTGCAATATAAAAATATCCCGAAAATAAATGTCCTCAGAATGCCATGCCAATTTAATATGATTTTTTCGGGAATATTTGAGAATTTACTGTGCAAAAATTACCACGGGGGGAGCTGCCACCTGGTCACGAGGGTGGAGGGCGCGCCCTACCCCCCTGGGCGCGCCCCCCTGCCTCGTGGGCCCACGGTGGCCCTCCTCCACTTATTCCTGCACCCATCTCCTTCCTCTGCCTCACACAAACACGAAAAACCAACTCAAGCACGAGTTCCAGCCCCCGTTGCTGTGATTTTCGATCTCCTTGCTCAAAGCACCTCTTGCAAAATTGCTTGGGGAGATTGTTCCTTGGTATGTGACTCCTCCATTGATCCAATTAGTTTTTGTTCTAGTGCTTTATTCATTGCAAATTTGTGCTGCATAGGTGACCATGTTCTTGAGCTTGCATGTCAAATTTATATGGTTCCAAGTAGTTCTAATGCTTGATATAGGCCCTAGGCACTTGTGGGTGTTGTTGCTATCAATTTATTGAAGTTGGTTCACTTTTATTTGAAGTTACTAAAAATTTCAGAAATTTTTCAGATGAAACAATATGCTTAGGAGGATGTTCCAAGGTGGTCCTTCAAGGAAGCAAGGTCCCAGGCTTGCAATACGTGATGCTGACGAGGAACCACCAAGAGACGCACTCGTGAGGCCCTGTCAATGGCCCTCAGAAAATTTGATGAATCAAGTGGGAATTAAATAAGAATTCTACGCATATGTGCATAATGCCGGTCTTGAGGACTTTCAAGTTGATAAATGCCCACAGTATCGTTACCTCACAAGTTCATTTGTGGGGAGGTTTGATTTTACAACTTCGCGTAATTCTCCTTCAGTCATGTTTGACCTTTATGACAAATCTTATACCATGGACTTAGAGGATTTCACTCTTGCATGCAAACTTCCATCTTGGGGTAGTGTCCGGGATCCCCCTAAATCTGAATATAGAGATTTTCTTGCTAGAATAACTGTGGGGGAATCTAGAGATATAGCGCAGGCCACTATAGGAAGCATTCAATTTCCTGCTATACATTATTTTGCTCTCTTCATTGGTAGATGTATAACTGCTAAGGATGAAGCATGTCACATGTGTGCCCCTGATCTCGGCATTCTTAGAAGTGCCGTGTTAGGAGACCAATCTTATCATTTGGGCGCCATTGTAGCTCGTAGGTTGCATCAGAATAGGCATAGCGGAGATTTCTTTGGAGGAATTTATGCAACCCGCTTAGCTAATTTTCTTGATGTAGACATTCGTGAGGGTGATACGGAGTTACCCTCTTCTTATTTAGATCTTGTTTCTATGTTTTCCCACCAGTTCATTGAGAGGACTGGACCACCTTACCAGTATCGACTAATCTTTAACAAACGACATGTTGTCCGTGTTGCTCTTCCTGCTCCTACCTTCTTTGATTTTCAGGCGAGAGGAAGATATATTATTACCAGAGAGGAGGCAGATGAGTACGAAAGGAGAGTGGAGGCTGCTCGACTCCACGCTATAGCTCAGGCGGCGATTGCCGCTGCATCACACTACGACCCCAGCTTCACCTATGGATATCCGCCAGGCCATCCCTGGCAATAGACCAACTTAGGCCAAAAGCCTAAGCTTGGGGGAGTACGTATTTCCCACCGACATTATATTCATGTTCACACACTCATTGCTAGATGTCGGTGCTCATACTTTTACTGCAATATCCATGCAAGTTTAAATTTCTTTTTCCTGCTTTCTTCTTGTGTGTTTGTTAAACCTTAAAAACCCAAAAAAAATTAGTTAGTTTACTTTCCATGCTTGTAGTAGAATTAAAAAGAAAACCCAAAAATATTTCCCGTTCTTCTTCTTACTTGTTGGGAGCTTTCCCGTGTAAATAGTTTTTATTTTTCTTTTCCTTTCTTTGGGGGTCGAGAAGACCATATTGAAAATGCTTAGTGGCTCTCATATGCATGATTGTGTATTTAACCTAGAGCCCATATTACTTGTCTTC
Organism: Triticum timopheevii; assembly: GCA_963921465.1. Lineage (NCBI taxonomy): Eukaryota > Viridiplantae > Streptophyta > Magnoliopsida > Poales > Poaceae > Triticum > Triticum timopheevii. The sequence continues at coordinate 188,551,821 of OY997266.1, read as the reverse complement.
TCTCTTGAGTTGAATGCTTGCAGATTCCAGCTTAGTCCAATGCACGTGCACTCTTATTATTATACACACCGTTCGGTCGTGCAAGTGAAAGGCAATAATGATGATATATGATGGACTTATTAAGAAGAGAAAAGCTGGTACGAACTCGACCTGTCTTGTTTTTGTAAATATGATGATTCATCGTTCCTGATTCAGCTATTATGAAGTAAACATATTTGCAATGACATTTAGAGATTATAGTTGCTTGTGCCATGCTTGATTAGCTATGAGTTATAATGGTTTACCTTGCGTGCCAACATGCTATTAGAATGATTATGATGTGGTATGATGGGGTGGTATCCTCCTTTAAATGAATTGAGTGACTCGACTTAGCACATGTTCACGCATGTAGTTGAATCCAATCAACATAGACTTCATGATATTTATGTTCATGGTGGATTATATCCTACTCATGCTTGTACTCGGTGTGAATTAATTTTAATGCATGTTTACGACTGTTGTCGCTCTCTCAGTTGGTCGCTTCCCAGTCTTTTGCTAGCCTTCACCTGTACTAAGCGGGAATACTGCTTGTGCATCCAAACTCCTTGAACCCCAAAGTTATGCCATATGAGTCCACTATACCTTCCTATATGCGGTATTTACCTGCCGTTCCAAGTAAATTTGTATGTGCTAAACTCTAAACCTTCAAATAAACATTCTGTTTTGCATGCTCAAATAGCTCATATGTAACCTAGAGCTGCCCTTATCTTCCGTGTTAGGCGGGTTATTCTCAAGAGGAGTGGACTCCGCTCCTCATTCATGAGAAAATGGCTGGTATTCGGGATGCCCAGTCCCATGATCCAAAAAGATCAAAGCTAAATCAAAATAACTGCAAACAAAACTCCCCTTGGGACCCATTGAATGTTGGAGGCACTCGTTGTTTCGAGCAAGCCATGGATTGATGCTTGTGGAGGAGGGGGAGTATAAACTTTACCATTCTGTTTGGGAACCGCCTATAATCTGTTTAGCATGGAAGATATCGTCGTCTTTTAGTTGTTATGTTGACAATGAAAGTATGCCGCTCAAAATATAATTTATCTCTATTTCAAAACCGAGCTCTGGCACCTCTACAAATCCCTGCTTCCCTCTGCGAAGGGCCTATCTATTTACTTTTATGTTGAGTCATCACCCTTCTTATTAAAAAGCACCCGCTAGAGAGCACACTGTCGTTTGCATTCATTATTATTGGTTTATATTGGGTATGACTTGACTCGATCTCTTTTACCATGAATTACAATGTTTAGTCAGTCCTTGATCTTTAAAGGTGCTCTGCATTTATGTTTTGCGGTCTCAGAAAGGGCTAGCGAGATACCATTTTGCTATATCATGTTATGATTATTTTGAGAAAGTGTTGTCATCCGAGTTTTACTATTATGGCTCACTAGCTAATTATGCTATTGATATGAGTAATTGTGAGACCTACGTGTTATTGTGAGTATGGTTAGTTCATAATAATTGCCGAAACTTGAATGCTGGCTTTTCATGTTTACAACAACAAGAGCAAACAGAGTTTGTAAAAGTTTTTCTTTTTCTCTTTCAGTTTGCAACTGAATTGCTTGAGGACAAGCAAGGGTTTAAGCTTGGGGGAGTTGATACGTCTCTGTCGTATCTACTTTTCCAAACACTTCTGCCCTTGTTTTGGACTCTAACTTGTATGATTTGAATGCAACTAACCCGGACTGACGCTGTTTTTAGCAGAACTGCCATGGTGTTGTTTTATGTGCAGAAAACAAAAGTTCTCGGAATGACCTGAAACTCCACGGAATATCTTAGAATAATTAATAAAAAATCCTCGCCAAAGATGAAGGACAGGGGGCCCACACCCTGTTCACGAGGGTGGGGGGCGCGCCCCTCCCCCTGGGCGCGCCCTCCTACCTTGTGGGCCCCCTGGTGGCCCTCCTACGCCAACTCCAACTCCATATATTGGCTTTCGGGGAGAAAAAAATCAGATAGGAAGTTTCATCGCGTTTTACGATACGGAGCCGCCGCCAAGCCCTAATCTCTCTCGGGAGGGCTGATCTGGAGTCCGTTCGGGGCTCCGGAGAGGGGGATTCGTCGCCGTCGTCATCATCAACCATCCTCCATCACCAATTTCATGATGCTCACCGCCGTGCGTGAGTAATTGCATCGTAGGCTTGCTGGACGGTGATGGGTTGGATGAGATTTATCGTGTAATCGAGGTAGTTTTGTTAGGGTTTGATCCCTAGTATCCATTATGTTCTGAGATTGATGTTGCTATGACTTTGCTATGCTTAATGCTTGTCACTAGGGCCCGAGTGCCATGATTTCAGATCTGAACCTATTATGTTTTCATGAATATATGTGTGTTCTAGATCCTATCTTGCAAGTCTATAGTCACCTACTATGTGTTATGATCCAGCAACCCTGAAGTGGCAATAATCGGGACCACTCCCGGTGATGACCATAGTTTCAGGAGTTCATGTATTCACTATGTGCTAATGCTTTGTTCCAGTTCTCTATTAAAAGGAGGCCTTAATATCCCTTAGTTTCCAATAGGACCCCGCTGCCACGGGAGGGTAGGACAAAAGATGTCATGCAAGTTCTTTTCCATAAGCACGTATGACTATATACGGAATACATGCCTACATTACATTGATGAACTAGAGCTAGTTCTGTGTCACCCTATGTTATGACTGCTACATGATGAACCACATCCGGCATAATTATCCATCGCTAATCCGGTGCCTACGAGTTTTCCATATACTGGTTTACGCTTATTTACTTTTCCGTTGTTACTGTTACAATCATTACAAAATACCAAAAACATTACTTTTGCTGTCTTTACTTTTGTTACCGTTACCACCACTATCATATTACTTTGCTACTAAACACTTTGCTGCAGATACTAAGTTTCCAGGTGTGATTGAATTGACAACTCAGCTACTAATACTTGAGAATATTCTTTGGCTCCCCTTGTGTCGAATCAACAAATTTGGGTTGAATACTCTACCCTCGAAAACTGTTGCGATCCCCTATACTTGTGGGTTATCAAGGAGCAGCACGTAATAATTTGACCAACAGGTAGTACAGTGCTAGTACTCCTACTACATTGGTAGTACTACTACTAGTACTAGTAGCACCACCGTCTGGATTTAGGAGTACTACCATGTCCATCTAGATTTTAGTATTTGACTAGCAATATCTAGTAATGCATGTCACAAAAAATGTGCTACTCCCTTTGTAAATAAATACATGGTGTTTTATTCCTATCGGCGAGAGAACTTAATGTTTTTTTGCTAACTAGAGTACTAATAGGATTACATGCAATAAACTAAACACTGCATGTCATGTTTGGTAGTCTCAAGTCATTGAAAGCATGCACGGCCCACATCTGTCATTGGTTGATATGTCACGAAATAAGAAACAAGGAGGGAGTTAATGCACCGTGCCTAAGTGTTTTGGGATTATTTGGTTTTCGTAATGTGACTTACACAACATTTTTGTTTACATGCATTAACATTTTATTTGTTAAATCAAAGGTCAAAACTTGGCGCAAAATGCAAAGGGGACCAATAAACCAGTAAACATCAAACTTCTCTCGTTTGGCCCCAACTAGAGGTCCCGTGAGATGACTATACTGCACCGGCACGGAGGGGTACGCAGCTTCATTGACTTACGGCAACTGCCTTTGGGTGAATGACACGTGGGCCCAGGGGGTGGCTGGCCCACCTATCATACTGCCAAAGGCAGGTGCAGTAGAGGGCCGAGGAGTAGTATGAAATCCTACACACCTATGCACGCTAACCAAGGGGAAGAGTGATCACTCGAATCGCAAGATCGGTTGACTAGAAGCTAAGCTAGACCCATGGAGGCGATGAGCGCGAGCATCAGCTGGCTGTGCCAGCTGGTCCACGACGCCGGCCTGCGGCCCGACAATGAGGAACATCTCCAGGTAGTATTGCTTGAGGCCGCCAGGGCGAGGGGCCGCTTGGACGACAGCTTCGTCTCCTTGTTCGACGAGGTCCACGTCGGTTTCCTCGACAAGTTCACCATCGTCAAGAAGCTCGCGGACGACTTTGACGTAAGCCTCCAGCTAACGCACCCAGGCTCTGCGATGCCCGCCACCCTCAAGGGCCACTATGGTGACAACCTCTTCGACGCACTGGTGGCCCTGTGACTACCCGCCATCGCGCCGGAGAATGTCCACCTCGAGGTTGCGCTCGCCGCGCAGCGCCTGGCGCAGCAAGACACCATCGACATAATCACCCACGTCTACGCACAAATCGTCCACAAGGACTACTACATGCAAGAGGAGGATGATAGGACGTTGGCCTTCTTGGACCGCAGGCCAACCTTGGACGACACTGTTCAGAAGCACGTTGAGCTCGCCGCCAACGCCGCTGCTCCTCACACGTCGGTTGGTGACCCGGCGCACTAGGGCGTGAGGATGTCGTTGATGGATCCGTATGTATTTTTGTCTTTCCGTCAAATCCATGTAGTAGTATGTGATACTATAGTAATTATCTTACCTTTCGCATCAACTTCATAATTTTCGTACGTACTCCATGCATGGATGGCGCCAGAACCAAACTTCTTATTACTCTAGGCAGAATCGTTATTTTCTTCTATCGATCGCGCCATGGAGCAGAACCAAATTTTACAAGTTACGAGTTCAAAAGGAAAAGCCTGCCGTGTTCGCGTCGCACCCCCGCACGGTTGGTCCAGCACGCCGCTCAAGCAAGAATGTGTGCGGTGTTGCATTTTCACATACAAGTGGGACGCAGTTGAGCAAACCGACTATCGGCAAACCCCCACCCTGACCACCACGCAAGGGGTGACAAAACGGGAGGGAGAAGAGATGGCTGTAGCACGGACTCCAAGAAAATTTGTGTCGGATGGGACTCGTGTGGGTGGCGTGTGCCGTACTGCTAGACGTGAATGCTAGTTATGGCCCATGCCACCCCACTATATCAAGCCTATATCGAGGTACGTAGAACAAATTTCCCGCAGTCCGTGCTCAGCCCTCCTCTATCTCTCTTCTCAGGCTGGCCATAGTGGGGGTAACATAAGTAGTATCATGCACTTGGGACTCGTAAACATGCTTATGTGGCAGGCAATTAAAGAAGAGAGAGATGGTTATAGTAACATGGGTAGATACCGTAACACAATAAATGTGATGCTACTATGTGTCATGCATGGCAATAAATGAGACCACCTATGATACTAATCTATGATACTATGCACTATAGAGATAGTAACATAAACTAGTAACATATGCATGTTACTAGTCTAAGTTACTCCCCACTATGACCAGCCTCAGCCAGCCAGCAGACGCGCGGAGCCCATCGTTTGTTTGCTCACATGTGGTCCCACATGTCAATGAAAACGCAAGCGGACCCACTGAACCTGCACATCTTTCACCTCGACGTGCTGGTGATGAAAAACAAATCCAAGAAAGATCTTCGGTGGCCGCTTTTGGAGTTACTCAAGAGTAGTAAGATTCTATTTACAGTTTAACCCAAGATGCACATCTCGTGGCTTCAACTACCACTCTATTTTCTTTCATGACAGGACCTGGATGCTAGATGTCCCACGTGTCAGCAAAAGGAGGAAGAACCCGACCAAATCTTCGGTTGTGCTCTCGGATTAGACTAGTTGTGCTAACTTAAAAAATTTATTGTGTACTCCCTCTGTTCCAAAATACTTGACTTCCATTTGTCCAAAAATGGATGTACCTATATACTAAACATGTCTAGATACATATATATTTTGACAAATAGAAGGCATGTATTGTGCAACGGAGGGAGTAGAATGGATGCAAGTCTTTGTATTGGGAAGAAGAGTACATCCATATATTGATAGAGCGCAATTTAGTAGATGTTCTATCACTTTTAGCTAGCACAGAGGCTATAGATGAGATTAATGCACTTGTTGATACTCCTACTAGAATAGAGGCTAGACATGAGACTAGATGCGAGGAAGCAACGTCTACATCTTTACACTCGAAGAAGAAAGAAGCACCCAAGATCGAGCCTCCGCAGATCAACAATGAATGCATCGAGAAGGCACTAATCCAACTTACAGGAGTAGTAAAATGTATTCTTGTGGTTCTTGTTTTCTTTGGTCTTGCTTTTCTAGTCAAAATTATCATTGGACTTCGTGCAAAACGGAGGTCCGTTTGGGGTCGTGCGTTGCAGTTGGCCTTAAATGTGGGACCGCGGTTAAGGAAACCGACTATCGGCAAACCCCAACCTCGCCGCCGCGCGATGGCTGAGTTAGAGAAACAATGAGGTTGAAGAGATTGCTCTAGCACGGACTCCAAGAAATATGGTGTCAGATGGAAGTCGTGCTGGTGGCGTGTGCCGTACTCCTGGACGTGAATGCTTGTTCTGGCACATGCCACCCTACTACTCCTACTAATTACTATATAGTACTACTAGTATCGAGGATTCAAGGTGCTGGTTACGTGGTACAATATGGCTACAGTAAAAACACCCGCACGACGCGCGAAGCATGTGAAGCTAGTACAAATAGTGTACTACTATTGTTGATTGGCCTCATCCGATAACCTGTTGCAATGCATGTACAATTATGTATTCGGAAAATATTTTTTTGCCTCGTCGCACCACTCACTCACAGAAGCGACTCGAAAGCCATTCATAAATTTAGTAAGTTTATCACAGACATATCATTTTATTACATACAACATGTCATCAACCCACATCGACAACGAGGATACATTATAAATACTAAAGTTTTCACCACACAACAAATAACAAGCAATGAAATGAACTTCAACTCAACCATTCCTCGGTGTTGGAAACGCTTGCTTTGAACCACAAGTGATTCTCTGGGACGGGCCATCGATTGTAGATCTGGAGACCAACGCAGGACTGATCATCCAGGCTGAAGCAGCCTACTATATCAGTACCAGGGTAGGAAACCACCCAAATGTCCGAGGTATAGACACAATTGCTTCTCATAAATGGTAGTAACATTGTGTCAACAGCAGTTGGATCGCCTTTCACCATCATTGGATAGTTTTGTCCAAGGAAGAGCGGGTTTTCTCCAAGACTATCAATTCTGTACCAGGGAGAAGGAGTTGGCGCTAGCACACTAGTATCCATCCCAAATACCATGCAATGGGTGTTGGAATAGGTCCGGAGAGTTCGACCATGGGAGACTACACCTGCTTCCTTAGCAGTAACATCATCAGTGGGCTATATACACACGAGAAGAGGTGATCCATCAGAATTAGATGCCAGGCGCCAAAGAGCATATGGGCGCTGCTCGTCCTCATGCTCGTGATCATCACCATTGTCATCTCCCCCTTGGTTATAAAAATCTTCAAGTATAGGTGGTGGAATGTTCACAAGACCTTGGAAACACAAGAAGAAGGTTAATTAGTAAAGGGAAACTTGCTAACCCGCATGCATGTCGATGAAACAATTATAATTATGGTGGAAGACAAATGTACCGAGGATGCCATGCAAAAACAGTGCCACCATTGGTGGCAGCAAACACAAGGTCCTCATATTGAATTGCATCACAGTACTCATCCGTGTACAAAAACTGATTTTTGAGCAATATCCATCCAGTCAAACCACCAAGGACGGCAACAAGCTTGTTGAAGATAGCAACAACTTCATAGTTGTTGTAATTCCAAGAGCGGTTGGGAACTCGAGAAATTGCTATCTTCTGTAGAAGACAGTCACCATGATTGTATTTGAACGTGTGTACAATACCGGTGTGCTCAACCTCTGGGCAGTCTGCTGAGATTTTTGGAAGTGGAACCCGGTCATGAGTGTACACATTCACAAGTTCCCACTCGCAGTTGGACCCAATGTATACAACCCAATCTCCATTTGCGCCTGCCCAAGCCTTTCCCTCAAGCGATGGCATCTTAACATCATACGTATCATTATCAAGCGGCATCAACTTGCACAGGGCGAGGCCTCCGTCGTGAGGGCGCCAGTCATCAGGGTCACGGCGAAGAAGATAGGGGAGATCAAACCACTCCTTGAATCTTGGGTTCCTTGTAATGATGTTATTAGTTGATTCGAGAATGGGCTTGAACGAACCTGCCATGCTAGCCGAGGTGATGACGTCGCACTGATCAATGAGTTCCTCCACCACATCATCTTTCAGATCGGGGCAAGAATAACGGGGTCGGCTTCCATCCTGTTCCCTCCATGGAGAAGACGATCGAACAATGGCAGAAGAAAGGGTGAAGGGCTAAAGGAAAATGGAGGAGGGAGAGGAAGAGCGTGCGACAGCAGTTCCAAATCAAGAGGGAAAGGCGAAGAGTCGGTGGACGGTTGCTAGTTTGCCACGGTTCACGAAGGGGCGCCCCGGCCTACACGTCGGTTCGGAAATACTCCTACTACTCGCCGTCGTCTCACTGATATGTTGGAACGGGACCACATGTCAACAAAACATGGTGTGTAATTTCTCGTGTAAAATGTGATCTGGCCGCGTTGGCCCGAGGTGCCGCATTAGTTATCGAACTTTATTTTTTTAATGGCGTGCCATTAAGTTTTGAAGCACGACTAACTGGTACTGTATGCAGAGAAAATATAAACTACTCTACCACTACTCCACCTCCAGTACTAGTAGTATAAAATTGATATATAGGCTGGAGCTACAGCGCTTTCTTGCCAAGGGCTGCCCACTTGCTTCTCACACTACCACCCTCTCTCCAGATCTAAAAAAGACGACCCCTCTCTCCCTCCTCACAGGTGGTCCCAAATCCGCCGGGGAAGAAAAAGACATGCAGCGTTGACGCACTCGTCAGCGGCGAGCGTGGTCACGCACTAACGACAAGGCCGTCCTCTTAGACCTAGCGCCCGCGCGGGATGGCCTCCATCCCCAAGCTCGTTGCCGTAGTGTCTGCGAAGGACGACGACCACGAGCGAATCCACTTCCCGCCGACCCTTAGGTATGCTACCTCTTTTCGAACCATACCCTTGTTCTATTGCCCCATCTGGCACGTCGTTGCATGTGGATCTTTTTCCACTCCACCATCTTCCCAATTTGCTATCCTCTGCTCTGCTGGCCATGCAGACGAAAACCATAATTTGCACTATTAAAAGAAACCCTACTTCATGCAGACTAATCCATGTCTGGGTTGAATAAGGAAAGGAAGGGAGACTGTACTATCCAAGAGAGTAGGCATCGAACCCGCATCTAGGTTGAAAAAGGGAAAATCAGTAGCTAAGGAATGAGTCTCGTGTCTCTTGGTTGAAGAAGGGTCGAAAGGCATGACAACGCAATAGAGAATGACCAGGTCGATCGGTTTGTTGTCCTCACATAGGAAAAGGTGGCTAAAGAGAACAAAAATGGGACGTAATCCACATATGCTGCCTGGATACTTGTTGCTCTGGGCAACCATACCTCCCTCACCACTCCGCGTCTGTGGAGGTACATCGTACTGGTGCACCCACTGTCCGAATGGGCCTCCCATGCTCTTATTGCCACTTTTTTTGCTGTTAGTATAACGCCAGCAGTCAAGTCAAGCAATGCTACTGCTAAAGTGATGCCACATTTAACTAATGCCGCTCTCAGTCTAATGCCACCGATAAATTTAAGCAATGCCATTTAATGTCACTGGATTATTTCAGGGTTAGCTGTTGATTGTGGATGTATTAAATATTTTTCAGCTAAGGCATTCTAATGCTGTTGCACAGCCAGTATACCAACGATGAAACTTGTTACTACCTTCAGATTTTTGCACTGTTAATGCTTATAAATTACATACCTCACTTTCATGAGATAAGTTAATTTTTTTGTACAGTGTCACCAAAATGCCAAGGCGCTGATGTCATTTTATTTTGGTTGAACTGCACAGACAATTATGAAGACAAGAGGAAAGGTCAAGAGTGGGAACCTCCTCCTCCGGCTGTTCTCTTGATTCGTTCGATCAAGTTTTTATGTTTGATTGATTATCAAGATTCGGATAGTTTTAAGGTCCCCCCGAGTTCGAAATGATATTTACCTTGGAGGTACATGGTTTGCAATTTTTTTATACTGTCATTAGTTAATAATGCTAGTTACCTTCAGACTTCTGTATTTGGTTTAATGCTCATGCACAGCTAGTATACCAATGCTGAAACTTGTTACCTTTACATTTTGTATTGTTAATTCCTATAGAAACCTTCCAGTGCTAGAGTTTATTGAAATTTGTTCAGTAAAACCATTGTACTGTACCCTGTAATAAACTAACTACTCTACTGTTGCACTAGCCACTGGATTAGTGTATATTTCTAGTATTCTAATGGTGTTGCATTAGCGTATGGACATAAATAAAGTGTGGCAAGCTTTCCCAGATATGTGCTCAAGAAAACTACTACCTGTTTTTATAAATACTAGACGTTCGGGTACTTCAAACTGAACCGCGAAAACGTCTTATATTAAGGAACAGAGGGTGTAGAGTTCACTCATATTATCCCGGTAAAGCTAGTCACACCTTTGTTAAAATTAATGTTCATCATGCTATCGGAGGAGGTGTATGTTTGTCTCTAATGCCTGTCGACTACATACCCGACATCATGATGTAATGTTAAGTCATTTCCTTTTGTACAGTGTCACTGAATTGTCAAGGCGGTGATGGCATTTTATATTAGTAGAACTGCACAAAATTTTCTTAAAAGAAGAGGAAAGGTCAGGAATGGCTCAGTTTTTCAGAAAAAACTATGTATGCCTTCCTAACATCAGTCGCAGTTGCTTTATTTATTCCTTCAAATAGGTGGTTAGAAATAGTCTTGCTACCTTTTCCCATTAAGAAATTGGAATGCTTATATTTGTGAGTCTATGCTTCAACTAGTGCCACTTTTATAGTAATCACACTTTCAATATCTATGCAAACAGGGATGCTCGATTTTAGTGGAGCTGCACAAAAAGTCCAACTGGTTCAACATTAGGAGCATGTTTTTTTTCCAAACCTTTATATCCAATTGGTGGCACTATGAGCTGTTCATTACGAAGGTACATGGTTTGCTACTATCTTGCTACTCTTTTTGTACTGTCATTAGATAGTAATACTAGTGGTTTGCATGTGAATTTATTGGCAGGGTGGACCTACATTGGAGGTGCAGGACAGGATTCAATGATTGGATGCTCAATTTCGGTTGTATCGATTTCACCTCTTCCATCACTGCAGGATATTTGTGCAGACAGAGATGTCTGCCCATTGTTATTTGGCAAACAAACAAAGTGTCCGCAATTTTGGTTGAACTGCACAAGAGAATAGTATAGTCACTGCATGCAGTGCCATTTGAAAATAGACACAAAGATTGGATAGTCACTTCATGGACTGCAAAAAAGTAGTACTGTACTATTTACTGTTCAACACTAGGTGCTTCATTGCTTTGGTTTGATTATACAATGGGCAGCATTTTCCTGGTGTGATCGAGAGAAGACCAAATCATATTGCAGTGGATGTTCCTCCATCATGTGTGGTTCATTCTCATGGTTCCAGCTGTTGGTGAAACCACTTACGTTTGCAAGAGGAATTGTAGACTTCACAAAAAAATTTGTCTTTCAGTTCGTATTGAATGTTGGCCAAGAGAAGCATCCATGTTAGTAGGAAGAGCTGTTGTTTTTTCTAGATCTTTGCTTTTGGAGCTACATATTTGTATATGATCTGTGAATCATCGAGATGCATTAACATGTTGATCTTATGTATGGGAATCGTACTAGTTAGTTTTAGTTGCGACGCAAGATCCGAAGTGGCTGATCTTTGCTTTTGGAGCTACATATTTGTATATGATCTGTGAATCATTGAGATGCATTAACATTTACTTATTTATGTTCGCACAGTGTTTACAAGTTACTGATCGATCACTAGCTAGCCTACAAATGCGCTCCTGGCAGTTTTATTTGTGACGCAAGATGCGAAGTGGCAGTTTTTTGAATAAAAATGCCTACCTCTGAAGAAACTGACAAGCTACACTATCAATCCTACACAAATAAAAATGCCTACCTCTGAAGAAACTGACAAGCTACACTATCGATCCTACACGGATAAATAGCGGATCACGCACGTACTACCTGCTTTCCGGTTTGTAGGGCAATATTCAAGAAACAACCTACTCGATCCTACATGAATAAATAACGTATCACGCATGTACTACTACCTCCTTTCCTTTTTTTGCGAGGTAATATGTTTCTCATTCATAAAGTAAAGATCCGGTTACAAGACACGTAATCACCGACATTACAGTACTGAAAGGATAGGATAATCCTACACAAAAAACCGACATTACTAGTACCTCCTTTCCGGTTTGCAGGGCTTAATTCAAACCTCTCACCAACCAAGGTACTCCCTCCATCCGGGTTTATTAGTCCCGTGAGCAAAGCAGCAAGACCAAGGCATGGCAATAATTAATGGCATGCAAAAGTTTAATCCTAATTAATTCCAGCGATTTAAGTGGTTGCATGCGTGCCCTCGGCTGCGACTCGTTGCATGCTGCTTCATGTACTGCCTGCGAGCGATTCTGAGTGCCTGCATGCAGCCAGCCGTAATTAAGGCAGCTAACTGATGCGAAGAAAAGATATGCTTTAATTGTTGCGGGTTTTTTAAATCCGTGAAATCATTATTGACAAGGAGGGAGATGATTCGAGTGCACTCGTTTGACCGCCATGCTGGCATGTGACCCAGACGGGACGGGATGGCACAGTCATAATTTCAGTTTCCCTAGTTTTCCATGGCAAGCTGGCGCGCTAAGCCATTATGCATTGAGTTCCGATGACCGTCGCGCTACCTTCCCCCTATAAGTACTGTTTGCCGGCCTTCTCAGGTGCCACCATGACCCAACTCACCATATCCTCATAAGCCCCCACCGGCCCAACGTCGCTCACCACGTCCGCCATGCCCCCGCCCATCCGCGGTAGGCGACGCCGGAGGCGGTCACCGCCAGAACTAGTGTTCGGTTTTTCACCGGAAGGCAGACGGAGGGAGGAGGCATTCTTTCTGTCTTTAGATGGCAATGCATAGATCGAGGAGTTGTTGGAGCGCGACCGCATGGTGGAGGAGCAGGAGTTGTTGGAGCGCGACCGCCTGGCGGAGGAGCAGCGTATCGCTGATTTGCGCCGCCAGCGGGACATGGAGCAGCAGTGCACCGACGCTCTGAGTCGCGAGCAGAGCGCCGACAACTGGGCCGACTATGTGGAGGCCGGCGCCCGGCAAATAGCCCTGGAGGCTGTCGGGCACGCACGCGTTCGCGACGCCAATTTTTACTACCAGCTCGTCAAGTGGGTTTTCCGCTTGGAAGCCGAAGCTTCGGTGGACCACGCCGGCATGGAAAGGGCCAACACGCGTGAGCAACGCGCCCTATCGCACCTCTGGCAAGTCCGAGGCGAAGTGCAGGACGCCGGTGCCGGCGTTTAGCATGTACCACAGATGGCGGTCGGCATCGTCTAGTTAGCTAAGAGTAAGTTAGTACTTGTACACTACTAGAGTATTAGTGGGAGTAGATAGTTAACTTGGCTATGATGGTTGTCAACGTGGAAGTTCAGTACTCTATATGTGGATCAGACCTGTTACTTTGCTCTGAATGTTGAACTTTCCATTTGAACGTATAGAATGGGCTGTTATTTTTTAAATGGGTTGTATTTGTCCTCCACGGGTTTAGAGGCTGACTTGTGGTCCTAGCAAGTTGACGCGTACACAATCAGGAGATGATTGTACGTGGAGAGGATGACAGCAGGGACCCACCAAGGCCATGGCAGTACGCAAGCAAGTGCCTCCTTATTTCAAGCCAATAAAAAAAATGGCTCCTCCTAGTGGATTTCTGACATCTGGGTTCCATGCCATTGTCAACGTAGTCAATAAACGAGAGAATTGCACAACGAGCGGCTGACACCAGGGACCCAGCAGCTCGCCCAGTTATTTTTGTTTTTGGTTAATTTGATAAATGCCACTCCAAATCTAGTGTATCCGAGAAATGCCACTGCAATTTCCAAACTTTCAAAAAATGCCATTTCATGCCATTTCTAGTGGCATTTTTCGAAGTCTGGAGTGGTGTTTCCCAAAGTTTGCAAACTGCAGTGGCGTTTTTCAAAGTTTGCAAAAATTGTAGTGGCATTTTTCAAAGTTTGGAAATTGTAGTGGTATTTTTATGAATCGCCATAATTGGAGTGGCATTTATCTAATTTGTTTTTGAGACGGAAGCAGGGTGTCAACTGGGTTGTGCGGGACACTCTGGCCTGTCTAGACAGCCTTTTCTTTAATGTTTACCACAGACCAGCCCAGTAGTTTTTTTTCCTTTCTGAAAATGGCTAGCCCAGTTTTTTTGTGACTTGTCAAGTAAGTCTCTTTATCAGGCCTATTGGGCTGCAAATCTTTCAAGACAAGGACAGCTTCATTCGGCTGGCCGAGAAAATGGCCTATCAGTAATGAGAAATGGGTTGTACATTTTTAAAACATATCAAACCGACAATTAGTTTCTAATATATTTTTTTCATTTCGAGATTTTAAATTGCATTAATTTTTATGCGTGGACAATTTATTGGATTTTATTTTGATATACATTTATTTTTAAAATCAGTCTGAATGTGACTCGAAATTTTGGGATTAAAAACAGTTCAGACCGCACCAACATATGCAAAATTTCGTATAATTTTTTAACCGTGGCCACAATATGGGCTGTAATGCTAACAAAAAGAATATGGGCTCCAAAAAACCCGTAAGAATTAGCAAATGGGCTGTAAATTATTTAAAATAATGGCAGATGGGCTGTTTGCTGTTTTCCACAGATTTGAGGCTTTCCACAGTTGGCATGTATACTGTTGGATGTCCATCCAACGGCCGTCGTGCTTCTTCAATCTCTGCTCTTCCTGCTCCATCCGCTCAAACAAGCGCCGGCGGGACTGCCTGCTACCTCCTCCCCGCGGCTGTCTGTGCTGCCGCGTAGGCCTCACCGCCCCACCATACTCCCATCGCTGGTCTAGCCATCCCTCTACTCACCCACAGTCCCACACCTACTGTTATTCTCAGGCGACGGCAGACGAACCCGTAAACCCTCGTACAGTCGTACTCCCCTCCGCATGGGAAACAACTACCGAGTCTTCCCTGCCTCTGTGTCGTTCCCTTCCTAGGCCTCGCCGTCGTCCACCGCCCTGGTGCTCTCGGTGCGGCCTGGTCAACGTGGTCAACGACCAACATGCATCTAAAGTGGACTGTACGAGGAGAGGCCGACAGCTGGGTCCATGGCCGCACGCAAGGAAATGCCTCCTTATTACGCGCAAAATAATGATTCCTCCACCTGACATCTAGGACCCATCGAAAGGGCCTCTGTATTTCACGAAAATAACGTTACCGCCGCTGACAGCTCGGACCCACCAGCTATATCTTCGCACGCAAGGAAGTGCCTCCTTATTACGCACAAAAAAATCAATACTCCCCCTGCTAGCTGGGACCCTGTATAGTGGGCCTACTAAGTTGACGGGGACGAAGGGCTTTGTCAACTTAGTCAATATGCACGATTCTAGCTCGACTAACCGTATGATGTCCATCCAACGGCCGTAGTGCTTCTTCAACCTCTGGTCTTCTTGCTCCAGCCGCCCAAAGCAGCGCCGGTCGTGCCGCCTGCTACTGCCATCCGTGGCCGGCTGTGCTGCCGCGAAGGCCTCACCGCCCCCATACTACTCCCACCGCTGGCCAGGCCATCCCTCCACTCCACTCACCCACACCCCCTGTTATTCTACGGCAATGGCAGCACAGCCGAACCAGTGAACCCTCGTACTCCTCTCCACGCGGGCATCCACTGCCGCGTCTTCCTCGGCTCCGCGATGTCCCCTTCCTAGGCCTTGCTGTCGTCCAGCGCCGTGGTGCTCTCGGCGCGGCATGGTCAATGTGTTCAACGACCGAATTCCATCGGAAGAATACTGTACGTGGAGAGGCTGACAGCTAGGTCCACGGCAGCCGCAAGGAAGTGCCTCTTTATTACGTGGAAAATAATTATTCCTCCACCTGACAGCAGGGACCCACCGGATTGGCCACCAGTATTTCGCGAAAAAAACATTTGCCCCTGACTGCTGGGACCCACTCGACGGGCCACTGTATTTCGTGAAAAAAAACGTTCCCCCTACTGTCAGCTCGGACCCACCGGAAGTGCCTCCTTATTATGCACAAAAAAATGAATACCCCCTGCAAGCTAGGACCCACCTTGGTGGGAGGTTGACTTGTAGGCCTACTAAGTTGACGGGGACAGAGGGCTTTGTCAACTTAGTCAATATAAACGATTCTAGCTCCAGTGACCATACGATGTCCATCCAACGGCCGTAGTGCTTCTTCAACCTCTGGTCTTCCTGCTCCAGCCACCCAAAGCAGTGCCGGTCATGCCGCATGCTCCTGCCTCCCATGGCTGGATGTATTGCCGCGGAGGCCTCACCGCCCCCTACTATTCCCACCGCTGGCCAGGCCCTGCAGCGACGGCAGCCTCACATCGCAGCCGAACCAATGAACCCTCGTACTCCTCTCTGCACGGGATTCAACTGTCGCATCTTCGCCGGCTCCACGTCATCGCCTTCCTAGTCCTCGCCGTTGTCCACCGCCCTGGTGCTCTCGGCGCGGCGTGGTCAACGTGGTAAAGGAACGACTTCCATCGAACGTGGACTGTACGTGGAGAGGCTGACAGCTGGGTCCACGGCCGCAGCAAGGAAGTGCCTCCTTATTACGCGGAAAATAATTATTCCTCCACCTGACAGCGGGGACCCACCGGATGGGCCACCATATTTCATGAAAAAAACGTTTCCCCCTGACTGCTAGGAGCCACCAGCTACACCTTCGCACGCAAGGAAGTGCGTCCGGGCAAAAAAAACGATTCGCCCCCTGACTGCTGGGACCCACCAGCTACACCTTTGCACGCTAGGAAGTGCGTCCGGGAAAAATATGATTCGCCCCCCTGACTGCTGGGACCCACCAGCTACATCTTCACACGCAAGGAAGTGCGTCCGGGCAAAATACAATGATTCGCCGCCCTGACTGCTGGGACCCACCAGCTACATCTTTGCAGGCAAGGAAGTGCCTGACAGTCGGGACCCACCTAGTCGAAGCGTACGTAGCGTTGTCATTCTGGTCGCGAACGTGTACGTACATACTGGTCGATGTAGAGGCGCGCACGTGTCGTAGTAGAGGTGCGCACGTAGCATGTACACGTACGTACAGCGGCGAGAGTACAAGAAAGAAAATACGGCCACGTACGTACATAGGGGCAGGGTCTCGAACGCCTACTCATGCATACATACATGGCTAGGTCGGAACGGAGAAACAACGTCGTCCTCGTGTTCATGGGGAGCCAACCGGCTGGGTCGGAACGGAATGTGTGGTCGTGTTCATCGGGAGGGCTTGGACGGAACAGGCGATGGAAACGAGGCCTGGCATACCGCACAACGGAGGAAACTGACCTCCTACGTTCGGAATGGGGTCCTGTTGATCGGGAGGGGTGTGGCGTACCGCAAAACGGAGGAAACGGACCTCCTACAGTCAAAACAGGGGTCCTGTTGATCTGGAGGGGTGTGGCGTACGGCAAAACGGACGAAACGGACCTCCTACGGTCGAAGCGGGGGTCCTGTTAATCGGGAGGGGTGTGGCGTACTGCAAAACGGACGAAACGGACCTCCTACGGTCGAAACAGGGGTCCTGTTCATCGGGACGGGTGTGGCGTACCGCAAAACGGGACTCCACGGGATACTGTTCATCTCCACCGTCGACCACCTCCAGCCTCCACGGGCTACCATCGACCTCGTCCATCCTCCACGGGCTCCTGTTCATCCAGCCTCCACCGCCCGCTACTCCACCGGCTACTGTTCAACCACCCCTCCACGGGCACCCCTCCACCGTCTATTGTTCATCCAGCCCTCCACACCATGGGGTCCTGTTCAACCACCCCTCCACGGCCACCCCTCCACCGTCTACTGTTCATCTAGCCCTCCACACCATGGGGTCCTGTTCATCCAACCCCCTCCCCCCCCCCCCCCGCAACGCTCACTGTTCATCCCAAAGGCAGCATCGATCGGCTTCAGTAGCAGCAGTAGCGAAGGAATCACTCGATTGGGTTTAGTTAACAGCCATCGATCGATGGCTCGGGTTCAGTAACGCGTAGGCTGCAGTGCAATCGCTCGGGTTCAGTTAGAGCCAACGCCTTGCACACACGCGCGTACATGTACGAGAGAAACGCGCATCGCTCGGCCCCCGACCTCCCACCGTAACCGGCAACTCCCCGAAATTTTCCGCCCCCTCGCTTCTACCACGGTTTTTTTCGTCATGGACGGCCCAAAGAATGTCATGCAGCTGCGTCTCCGGCCCGCCCAGGACGAAAAGCCCATTTTCTGTCATGATTTTTTGTCATAGAAGTAGGAGCCCACCACATCTATGATGATACCGGGTTTTTTCACAATTATCGTCATAGAAGTGTCATATGTATGACAGAAAAAAAAGTGTTCTGCCCAAAATGTCACGGATGTGTCTTTTTTTGTAGTGTATATAACCTGTTTTGGATGTTTATGGGCTTTACTTTACACTTTTATATCATTTTTGGGACTAACCTACTAACCGGAGGCCCAGCCCGAATTGCTGTTTTTTTTTGCCTGTTTCAATGTTTCGATGGAAAGGAATATCAAACGGAGTCCAAACGGAATGAAACCTTCGGGAGCGATCTTTATGGAACAAACGCAATCTTGGGGACATGGAGTGGACGTCAAGCAACAAACGAGGCAGCCACGAGGGTGCCCGGTACGCCCACAGGTGGGCACGCCCCCCACCCTCATGGGCCCCTCGAGCGTCAAGCGACCTACTTCTTCCTCCTATATATATATATATACACGTACGCCGAAAACATCCAGGAGCACCACAAAAAACTATTTCCACCGCCGCAACCTTCTGTATCCGCGAGATCCCATCTTGGAGCCTTCGTCGGCGCTCCACCAGAGGGGGAATCGACCATGGAGGGCCTCTACATCATCTCCAAGGCCTCTCCTATGAGTTGTGAGTAGTTTACCACAGACCTTCGGGTCCAGAGTTATTAGCTAGATGGCTTCTTTTCTCTCTTTGAATCTCAATACAAAGTTTTCCTCGATCTTCTTGGACATCTATTCGATGTAACTCTTTTTGTGGTGTGTTTGTCGAGATCTGATGAATTGTGGGTTTATGACCAAGTTTATCTATGAGAAATATTTGAATCTCCTCTGAATTCTTTTATGTGTGATTAAGTTATCTTTGCAAGTCTCTTCAAATTATCAGTTTGGTTTGGCCTACTAGATTGATCTTTCTTGCAATGGGAGAAGTGCTTATGTTTGGGTTCAATCTTGCGGTGTCCTTTCCTAGTGACAGCAGGGGCAGCAAGGCACGTATTGTATTGTTTCCATCGAGGATAAAAAGATGGGGTTTATATCATATTGCATGAGTTTATCCCTCTACATCATGTCATCTTTCTTAATGCGTTACTCTGTTATTATGAACTTAATACTCTAGATGCAGGCAGGAGTCGGTCGATGTATGGAGTAATAGTAGTAGATGCAGAATCGTTTAGATCTACTTGTCGCGGACGTGATGCCTATATACATGATCATGCCTAGATAATCTCATAACTATGTCCTTTTCTATCAATTGCTCGACAGTAATTTGTTCACCCACCGTAATACTTATGCTATCTTGAGAGAAGCCACTAGTGAAACCTATGGCCCCCGGGTCTATCTTTTATCATATAAGTTTTCCATCTACTTTTATTTGCATCTTTTATTTTCCAATCTATATTATGAAAATACCAAAAATATTTATCTTATCTTATTATCTCTATCAGATCTCACTTTCGCAAGTTACCGTGAAGGGATTGACAACCCCTTTATCACGTTGGTTGCCAGGTTCTTGTTTGTTTGTGTAGGTTCGTGGGACTTTTGAGGATTCTCCTACTGGATTGATACCTTGGTTTTCAAAAACTGAGGGAAATACTTATGCTACTTTGCTGCATCACCCTTTCCTCTTCAAGGGAAAAACCAACGCAAGCTCAAGACGCAGCAAGAAGGATTTCTGGCGCCGTTGTCGGGGAGGTCTTCGCTCAAGTCAAGACATACCAAGTACCCATCACAAACTCATCTCCCTCGCATTGCATTATTTGCCATTTGCCTCTCATTTTCCCCTCCCCCACTTCACCCTTTCCCTTTTCTTTGCCCTCCTTTCGTTCAATCTTGTGTTCCATGTGCCTTATTTTTGCTTGCATCTTGGCTTGCTAAAAGTTTATGGATCCTCATCCCCTTGCTAATCTTTTTAAGAGATCCAATTATGATGAACCAATTTCATTTGAGTGCACTTGATTATCTTTATGAGGTTTTGCTTGAAATTCTTGAACCTGAAAATTGTGATGAGGAAATTTATGAAGAGAATCACGATAGCTCCTTTAATAAAATGCATGATTGCAATGATTTTACTATAAATTCTCTTGATGTAAATTGTGCTAATAATATGCAAAACCCTAAGCTCTTCTACTTGTTGCAATGATCATGATTGGGGTGATTATTCTTATGATCTTGAAAATTTATTTAAGCCCCATGATGAATATGAGATTGATAATAGTGTTTTATTATTGAAAGTGGGTTTGGAGAGGTCATGACTTTAGTTAATGTTAATCCCACTATTTTGGAAGAGTGTCAACTTTGCATGCATGTGGATCGTGTTGAAAATATTTTATGTGATAGCTATTTTGTTGAATTTGCTTATGATCCCACATGTAATTATTATGAGAGAGGCAAATATGATTGTTGAAATTTTCATGTTACTAAATTTCCTCTCGTTATGTTGAGATTGCTATTGTTTCTTTCCGCTTCCTTGCATATGCTAGTTTTTGCTTGCTATGATAATTTGTTTTCCTACAAGATGCCTATGCATAGGAAGTATGTTAGACTTAGATGTGTTTGTCACGTGTTTCATGATGCTCTCTCTGCGCTTCAATTCTTGTCTTTCATGTGAGCATCATTAAAATTATCAATGCCTGGCTAAAAGGCTTTAAAGAAAAGCGCTTGTTGGGAGACAACCCAATATTTTTCCTTGTTGTTATTCAATAAATATTTCATCTAGCTTCTGTTTAGGTGTGTTTTCATGTTTTAATGAGTGTTTGTGCCAAGTAGAACCTATAGGATAACCTACGGTGATAGTTAATTTGATTCTGCAGAAAAACAGAAACTTTTGCGCGCACGAAAATAATTTTAGTAAATCACAGAAACGTGATTTTGCGTTGATTCTTTTTGCTGTAGATCAATAGAAAAACTGCGCAGGACTTCCTATTTTGGTGTGATTTTTAGAGTTGCAGAATTATTCGAAAGTTACATATTTCTATAGACTGTTCTGTTTTTGACAGATTATGTTTTTCGTGTGTTGTTTGCTTATTTTGATGCATCTATGGCTAGTATGGGGGGGTATGAACCATAGAGAAGTTGGAATAAAGTAGGTTTAACACCAATATAAATAAAGAATGATTTCATTACAGTAACTTATGTGGTGGTTTTTCTTTCTTGCACTAACGGAGCTTATGAGATTTCCTGTTGAGTTTTGTGTTGTGAAGTTTTCAAGTTTTGGGTAAAGATTTGATGGACTATGGAATAAGGAGTGGCAAGAGCCTAAGCTTGGGGATGCCCATGGCACCCCAAGATATTCAATGATAACCAAAAGCCTAAGCTTGGGGATGCCTCGGAAGGCATCCCCTCTTTCGTCTTCGTTTATCGGTAACTGTACTTGGAGCTATGTTTTTATTCGCCACATGATATGTGTTTTGCTTGGAGCGTCTTGTATGATATTAGTCTTTGCTTTTTAGATTAACACAATCATCCTTGCTGTACACACCTTTTGGGAGAAACCCACTTGATTTGGAATTTATTAGAATACTCTATGTGCTTCACTTATATCTTTTGAGCTAGATAGTTTTGCTCTAGTACTTCACTTATATCTTTTAGAGCATGGCGGTTGCTTGATTTTGAAGAAATTGTTGATCTCTGATGCTTCACTTATATCATTTTGAGAGTATTTTAGAACAGCATGATATTTGCTATGGTTATAAAATTGGTCCTAGAATGATGGGCATCCAAGTAGGGTATAATAAAAACTATCATAGAAAGTGAATTGGATGCTATGATCAATTTGATGCTTGATAATTGTTTTGAGATATGAGTATGGTGATATTAGAGTCATGCTAGTTGGGTAATTGTGAATTTAAAGAATACTTGTGTTGAAGTTTGTGATTCTCGTAGCATGCACGTATGGTAAACCACTTTCTGATGAAGTTGGAGCACAATTTATTTATTGATTGTCTTCCTTATGAGTGGCGGTCGGGGACGAGCGATGGTCTTTTCCTACAAATCTATCCCCCTAGGAGCATGCGCGTAGTACTTTGTTTTCAATGGCTTGTAGATTTTTGCAATAAGTATATGAGTTCTTTACGACTAATGTTGAGTCCATGGATTATACGCACTCTCACCCTTCCACCATTGCTAGCCTCTCTTGTGCCGCGTAACTTTTGCCGGTACCATACACCCACCATATACCTTCCACAAAAAATCCACCATACCTACCTTATGGCATTTCCATAGCCATTCCGAGATATATTGCCATGCAACTTTCCACCGTTCCGTTTATTATGACACGCATCATCATTGTCATATTGCTCTTTGCATGATCATGTAGTTGACATCGTATTTGTGGCAAAGCCACCTTCATAATTTTTCCATACATGTCACTCTTGATTCATTGCATATCCCGGTACACCACCGGAGGCATTCATATAGAGTCATATCTTGTTCTAGTTTTGAGTTGTAACTGATGAGTTGTAACTAAATAAATGTGTGATGATCTTCATTATTAGAGCATTGCCCAAGTGAGGAAAGGATGATGAATACTATGATTCCCCCACAAGTCGGGATGAGACTTCGGACTTTACAAATAAAAGAGGCCAAATAAGCCCATATAAAAAAGGCCAAATAAAAAAAAAAGAAAGGCCAAACAAAAAAATGAGAGAAAAAGAGAGAAGGGACAGTGCTACTATCCTTTTTACCACACTTGTGCTTCAAAGTAGCACCATGATCTTCATGATAGAGAGTCTCCTATGTTGTCGCTTTCATATACTAGTGGGAATTTTTCATTATAGAACTTGGCTTGTATATTCCAAGGACGGGCTTCCTCAAAACGCCCTAGGTCTTCGTGAGCAAGCAAGTTGGATGCACACCCACTTAGTTTCTTTTGTTGAGCTTTCATACATTTATAGCTCTAGTGCATCCGTTGCATGGCAATCCCTACTCACTCACATTGATATCTATTAATGGGCACCTCCATAGCCCGTTGATACGCCTAGTTGATGTGAGACTATCTTCTCATTTTTTGACTTCTCCACAACCACCATTTTATTCCACATATAGTGCTATGTCCATGGCTCATGCTCATGTATTGCGTGAAAGTTGAAAAAGTTTGAGAATATTAAAGTATGAAACAATTGCTTGGCTTGTCATCGGGGTTGTTCATGATTAAATACTTTGTGTGATGAAGATAGAGCATAGCCAGACTATATGATTTTGTAGGGATAAACTTTCTTTAGCCATTTTATTTTCAGAAGACATGATTACTTCGTTAGTATGCTTGAAGTATTACTATTTCTTATGTCAATATGAACTTTTATTTTGAATCATTTGGATCTGAACATTCATGCCACAATAAAGAAAATTACATTGAGAATTATGCTAGGTAGCATTCCACATCAAAAATTCTGTTTTTATCATTTACCTACTCAAGGACGAGCATGAATTAAGCTTGGGGATGCTTGATACGTCTCTAACATATCTATAATTTTTGATTGTTCCATGCTATTATATTACCTGTTTTGGATGTTTATGGGCTTTACTTTACACTTTTATATCATTTTGGGGGCTAACCTACTAACTGGAGGCCCAGCCCGAATTGCTGGTTTTTTGCCTATTTCAGTGTTTCGAAGGAAAGGAATATTAAATGGAGTCCAAACGGAATGAAACCTTCGGGAGTGATCTTTTTGGAACAAACGCAATTCAAGGGACTTGGAGTGGACATCAAGCAACAAACGAGGTGGCCCCGAGGGTGCCCAGCGCGCCCCTTGGGGGTAGGCGCACCCCCACCCTCATGGGCCCCTCGAGCGTTAACCGACCTACTTCTTCCTCCCATATATATCCACATACCCCGAAAACATCCAGGAGCACCACAAAATACTATTTCCACCACCGCAACCTTCTGTATCCGCGAGATCCCATCTTGGAGCCTTTGCCGGCGCTCCGCCGGAGGGGGAATCGACCATGGAGGGCCTCTACATCATCTCCATGGACTCTCCTATGAGTTGTGAGTAGTTTACCACAGACCTTCGGGTTCATAGTTATTAGCTAGATGGCTTCTTCTCTCTCTTTGAATCTCAATACAAAGTTCTCCTTGATCTTCTTGGAGATCTATTCGATGTAACTCTTTTTGCGGTGTGTTTGTCGAGATCCGATGAATTGTGGGTTTATGATCAAGTTTATCTATGAGAAATATTTGAATCTCCTCTGAATTTCTTTATGTGTGATTAAGTTATCTTTGCAAGTCTCTTCGAATTATCAGTTTGGTTTAGCCTACTAGATTGATCTTTCTTGCAATGGGAGAAGTGCTTAGCTTTGGGTTCAATCTTGCGGTGTCCTTTCCTAGTGACAGCAGGGGCAGCAAGGCACGTATTGTATTGTTGCCATCGAGCATAAAAAGATGGGGTTTATATCATATTGCATGAGTTTATCCCTCTACATCATGTCACCTTTCTTAATGTGTTACTCTGTTCTTATGAACTTAATACTCTAGATGCAGGCAGGAGTCGGTCGATATGTGGAGTAATAGTAGTAGATGCAGAATCGTTTCGATCTACTTGTCACGGACGTGATGCCTATATACATGATCATGCCTAGATAATCTCATAACTATGTGCTTTTCTATCAATTGCTTGAAAGTAATTTGTTCACCCACCGTAATACTTATGCTATCTTGAGAGAAGCCACTAGTGAAACCTATGGCCCCCGGGTCTATCTTTTATCATATAAGTTTTCCATCTACTTTTATTTGCATCTTTTTTTTCCAATCTATATTATAAAAATACCAAAAATATTTATCTTATCTTATTATCTCTATCTGATCTCACTTTTGCAAGTTACCGTGAAGGGATTGACAACCCCTTTATCGCG
This sequence comes from Triticum timopheevii, assembly GCA_963921465.1. NCBI lineage: Eukaryota > Viridiplantae > Streptophyta > Magnoliopsida > Poales > Poaceae > Triticum > Triticum timopheevii. The sequence continues at coordinate 188,526,618 of OY997266.1, read as the reverse complement.
TTGGTTGTGAGGTTCTTGTTTGTTTGTGTAGGTGCGTGGGACTTTTGAGGAGCCTCCTACTGGATTGATACCTTGGTTCTCAAAAACTGAGGGAAATACTTACGCTAATTTGCTGCATCACCCGTTCCTCTTCAAGGGAAAACCAACTCAAGCTCTAGACATAGCAGACGCCACGCGCATCGCCGCACCGCGGGACGCGTTTGATTCACTCGGACGCCACGCACGTCATCACTCCACGCGCGCGTCTACATCACTCGGACGCCCCGAGCGTCGCCAGTCCACGTGACGCATCTGCTTCACTTGGAAGCCTCGCACGTCGCCAGTCCGTGGGGAGCGTCTACATCACTCGGACACCCCGAGCATCGCCAGTCCACGGGACACATCTGCTTCACTCGGACGCCACGCGTGTCGGCACTCCGTGGGATGCGTCTACTTCACTCGGCCGCCCCGCACGTCGCCACTCGGTTGGTCACCTCATCACCACTCGGCCGCCACACGCGTCGCCACCGATTGGTCACCTCATCACCACTCGGCCACCCCGCGTGTCGCCATCGGTTGGTCACCTCATCACCACTCGGCCGTACCACGCGTCGCCATCAGTTGGTCACCTCATCACCTCTCGGCCGCCTTGCGCGTCGCCATTGGTTGGTCATCTCATCACCACTCGGCCGCCCCGCGCGTCGCCATCGGTTGGTCACCTCATCACCACTCGACCGCCCCGCGCATCGCCATTGGTTGTGAAGGAAATATGCCCTTGAGGCAATAATAAAGTTATTATTTATTTCCTCATATCATGATAAATGTCTATTATTCATGCTAGAATTGTATTACCCGGAAACATGATACATGTGTGAATACATAGACAAACATAATGTCACTAGTGTGCCTCTACTTGACTAGCTCATTAATCAAAGATGGTTATGTTTCCTAACCATAGACATGTGTTGTCATTTGATTAACGAGATCACATCATTAGGACAATGATGTGATTGACTTGACCCATTCCGTTAGCCTAGCACTTGATCATTTAGTATGTTGCTATTGCTTTCTTCATGACTTATACAAAGTTCCTACAACTATGAGATTATGGAACTCCCGTTTACCGGAGGAACACTTTGTGTGCTACCAAACGTCGCAACGTAACTGGGTGATTATAAAAGAGCTCTACAGGTGTCTCCGAAGGTACATGTTGAGTTGGCGTATTTCGAGATTAGGTTTTGTCACTCCGATTATTGGAGAGGTATCTCTGGGCCCTCTCGGTAATGCACATCACTATAAGCCTTGGAAGCAATGTAGCTAATGAGTTAGTTACGGAATGATGCATTACGTAACGAGTAAAGAGACTTACCGGTAACGAGATAGAACTAGGTATTGGATACCAACGATCGAATCTCAGGCAAGTAGCATACCGATGACAAAGGAAACAACGTATGTTGTTATGCAGTTTGACCAATAAAGATCTTTGTAGAATATGTAGGAGCCAATATGAGCATCCAGGTTCCGCTATTGGTTATTGACCGGAAACAGTTCTAGGTCATGTACGCTTAATGTTACGATGATAGTTTTATTATGAGTTCCTAAGTTTTGATGTACTGAAGGTTGTTAGGAGTCCCGGATGTGATCACGGACATGACGAGGAGTCTCTAAATGGTCGAGACATAAAGATTGATATATTGGACGACTATATTCGGACACCGGAAGTGTTCCGGGTGATTTCGGAGAAAACTGGAGTGCCGGAGGGGTTACCAGAACCCCCCGGGGAAGTATTGGGCCTTAGTGGGCCCAAGGGGAGAGAGAGGGCAGCAGCCCAGGAGGTGGCGCGCCCCCTCCCATGGGGAGTCCGAATTGGACTAGGGGAGGGGGGTGCGGCCCCTCTTTCCCTCTCCCTCTCCCTCTCTTTCCTTCCCCCTTCCTCTCCTAGTTGGACTAGGAAAGGGGAGTCCTACTCCCACTAGGAGGAGGACTCCCCCCTCCTTGGCGCACCCCCTAGGGCCGGCCGGCCTCCCCCCTTGCTCCTTTATATACGGGGGTAGGGGAACCTCTAGACACACAAGTTGATCTTCGTGATCGTTCCTTAGCCGTGTGTGGTGCCCCCCTCCACCATATTCCACCTCGGTCATATCGTTGCGGTGCTTAGGCGAAGCCCTGCGTCAGTAGAACATCATCATCGTCACCACGCCGTCGTGCTGACAGAACTCATCCCCGACACCCTGCTGGATCGGAGTCCGGGGATCGTCATCGAGCTGAACATGTGCTGAACTCGGAGGAGCCGTACGTTCGGTACTCGGATCGGTCGGATCGTGAAGACATACGACTACATCAACCGCGTTGTCATAATGCTTCCGCTTACGGTCTATGAGGGTACATGGACAACACTCTCCCCTCTCGTTGCTATGGATCACCATGATCTTGCGTGTGCGTAGGAATTTTTTTGAAATTACTACGTTCCCCAACAGTGGCATCCGAGCCTAGTTTTATGCGTAGATGTCATACGCACGAGTAGAAAACAAGTGAGTTGTGGGCGATACAAGTCATACTGCTTACCAGCATGTCATACTTTAGTTCAGCGGTATTGTGAGATGAAGCAGCGCAGACCGACATTACGCGTATGCTTACGCGAGACTGGTTTCACCGTTACGAGCACTCGTGCTTAAAGGTGACTGGCGGGTGTCTGTCTCTCTCACTTTAGTTGAACCGAGTGTGGCTACGCCCGGTCCTTGCGAAGGTTAAAACAACACTAACTTGATGAACTATCGTTGTGGTTTTGATGCGTAGGTAAGAACGGTTCTTGCTCAGCCCGTAGCAGCCATGTAAAATTTGCAACAACAAAGTAGAGGATGTCTAACTTGTTTTTGCAGGGCATGTTGTGATGTGATATGGTCAAGACGTGATGCTATATTTTATTGTATGAGATGATCATGTCTTGTAACCGAAGTTATCGGCAACTGGCAGGAGCCATATGGTTGTCGCTTTATTGTATGAAATGCAAACACCTTGTAATTGCTTTACTTTATCACTAAGCGGTAGCGATAGTCGTAGAAGCAATAGATGGTGTAATGACAACGATGCTACGATGGAGATCAAGGTGTCACGCCGGTGACGATGGTGATCACGACGGTGCTTCGGAGATGGATATCACAAGCACAAGATGATGATGGCCATATCATATCACTTATATTGATTGCATGTGATGTTTATCCTTTATGCATCTTATCTTGCTTTGATTTACGGTAGCATTTTAAGATGATCTCTCACTAAATTATCAAGAAGTGTTCTCCCTGAGTATGCACCGTTGCAAAAGTTCTTCGTGCTGAGACACCACGTGATGATCGGGTGTGATAGGCTCTACGTTCAAATACAACGAGTGCAAAACAGTTGCACACGCAGAATACTCAGGTTAAACTTGACGAGCCTAGCATATACAGATATGGCTTTAGAACACGGAGACCAAAAAGTCGAACGTGAATCATATAGTAGATATTATCAACATAGAGATGTTCACCATTGAAACTACTCCATCTCACATGATGATCGGACATGGTTTAGTTGATTTGGATCATGTGATCACTTAGATGACTAGAGAGATGTCTGTCTAAGTGGGAGTTCTTAAGTAATATGATTAATTGAACTTAAATTTATCATGAACTTAGTACCTGATAGTATTTTGCTTGTCTATGTTTGTTCTAGATAGATGGCTCGTGTTGTTGTTTCGTTCAATTTTAATGCGTTCCTTGAGAAAGCTAAGTTGAAAGATGATGGTAGCAATTACACAGACTGGGTCTGTAACCTGAGGATTATCCTCATTGCTGCATAGAAGAATTATGTCCTGGAAGCACCGCTGGGTGCCAGGCCTGCTGCAGATGCAACTGACAACGTTAAGAACATCTGGCAGAGCAAAGCTGATGACTACTCGATAGTTCAGTGTGCCATGCTTTACGGCTTGGAACCAGGTCTTCAAGACGTTTTGAACGTCATGGAGCATATGAGATGTTCCAGGAGTTGAAGTTAATATTTCAAGCAAATGCCCGGATTGAGAGATATGAAGTCTCCAATAAGTTCTATAGCTGTAAGATGGAGGAGAATAGTTCTGTCAGTGAACACATACTCAAAATGTCTGGGTATAATAATCACTTGATTCAACTAGGAGTTAATCTTCTTGATGATAGTGTCATTGACAGAATTCTTCAATCACTGCCACCAAGCTACAAGATCTTCGTGATGAACTATAATATGCAAGGGACGGACAAGACTATTCCCGAGCTCTTCGCAATGCTAAAAGCCGCGGAGGTAGAAATCAAGAAGGAGCATCAAGTGTTGATGGTCAACAAGACCACCAGTTTCAAGAAAAAGGGCAAAGGGAAGAAGAAGGGGAACTTCAGGAAGAACAGCAAACAAGTTGCTGCTCAAGAGAAGAAACCCAAGTCTGGACCTAAGCCTGAGACTGAGTGCTTCTACTACAAGCAGACTGGACACTGGAAGCAGAACTTCCCCAAGTATTTGGCAGATAAGAAGGATGGCAAAGTGAACAAAGGTATATGTGATATACATGTTATTGATGTGTACCTTACTAATGCTCGTAGTAGTACCTGGGTATTTGATACTGGTTCTGTTGCTAATATTTGCAACTCGAAACAGGGACTAGGGATTAAGCGAAGATTGGCTAAGGACGAGGTGACGATGCGCGTGGGAAATGGTTCCAAAGTCGATGTGATCGCAGTCGGCACGCTACCTCTACATCTACCATCGGGATTAGTTTTAGACCTAAATAATTGTTATTTGGTGCCAGCGTTGAGCATGAGCATTATATCTGGATCTTGTTTGATGCAAGACGGCTATTCATTTAAATCAGAGAATAATGGTTGTTCTATTTATATGAGTAATACCTTTTATGGTCATGCACCCTTGAAGAGTGGTCTATTTTTATTGAATCTCGATAGTAGTGATACACATATTCATAATGTTGAAGCCAAAAGATGCAGAGTTGATAATGATAGTGCAACTTATTTGTGGCACTGCCGTTTAGGTCATATCGGTGTAAAGCGCATGAAGAAACTCCATACTGATGGACTTTTGGAATCACTTGATTATGAATCACTTGGTACTTGCGAACCATGCCTCATGGGCAAGATGACTAAAACGCCGTTTTCCGGAACTATGGAGCGAGCAACTGATTTATTGGAAATCATACATACTGATGTATGTGGTCCAATGAATATTGAGGCTCGCGGCGGGTATCGTTATTTTCTCACCTTCACAGATGATTTGAGCAGATATGGGTATATCTACTTGATAAAACACAAGTCTGAAACATTTGAAAAGTTCAAAGAATTTCAGAGTGAAGTGGAAAATCATCGTAACAAGAAAATAAAATTTCTATGATCTGATCGTGGAGGAGAATATTTGAGTTACGAGTTTGGTTTACATTTGAAACAATGCGGAATAGTTTCGCAACTCACGCCACCCGGAACACCAGAACAAAATGGTGTGTCCGAACGTCGTAATTGTACTTTACTACATATGGTGCGATCTATGATGTCTCTTACTGATTTACCGCTATCATTTTGGGATTATGCTTTAGAGATGGCTGCATTCACGTTAAATAGGGCACCATCAAAATCCATTGAGACGACACCTTATGAACTATGGTTTGGCAAGAAACCAAAATTGTTGTTTCTTAAAGTTTGGGGCTGCGATGCTTATGTGAAGAAACTTCAACCAGATAAGCTCGAACCCAAATCGGAGAAATGTGTCTTCATAGGATACCCGGGTACACTTTCTATCACAGATCTGAGGGTAAGATTTTCGTTGCTAAATTCGGATCCTTTCTAGAGAAGGAGTTTCTCTCGAAAGAAGTGAGTGGGAGGAAAGTAGAACTTGATGAGGTGTAACGCCCCCGATTTGTTGCGCCAGGTGTCTGCCAGTTGTTCGCCGTCGTTGCCATGTCATTTGCTTGCGTTGAGTTCTTCTTCTGCTTCTTCTTCGATCAGGGGATAGGTTCCAGGTCGGCTGCCTGGGCTAGCAGGGTGGATGTCGTTTGAGTTTCTATTTGTGTTTCATCCGTAGTCGGATGATGCTCTTATGTAAGATGATGTTGTATTTGTGTGGCATTGTATGCCTCTTGTATGTATCCCCATCTTTTATGTAATGTTGATGTAATGATATCCACCTTGCAAAAGCGTTTCAATATGCGGGTCTATCCTTGGTGGGATCTTCGAGTTCCTTTTGGATAGGGTCGCATATTGCGCGTGACAAGTTGGTATCAGAGCCTCGACCGACCCTAGGAGCCCCCTTGCTTGATCGTGTAGTTTCGCCGTTGTTGAGTCTAGAAGAAAACTGTTTTTGGAGTCTAGTTATATCGGAGAGTAGGAATTCTTTTTACTCCTCTGCCCCTTCGTCGCTCTGGTGAGAAATCTTGACGTAGGTGTTTTGAATTACTCCTCTTCCCCTTCAAATTTTTTCTTTAGGATCACGCGGTTAGTTTTCGTTCGTTGTCCATCCTCTTTTGTCCGGCGCATTCCTCGTCAAGCTGATTCGAACCTCTCTCTCTTTGGGAGATCAATCCTCAGCTCTTTTCGACATCGTTGTTTTTCCCTTTCCGAAGTTGTCCTTGTTTTTCCCACCCGCCCTCCCTTCTTCTTCTCGGAGCCGGAATCCGTATTCGAGTATCCATCCTACTCATGCGAAGCCTTTGCTTTCTTTCCTCAATGTTTTCAACCGGTGTTTTCTCTTCTAGTTATTCTTTGGTTTTCCCCCTTTCAAGTTGCCTTTGTTTTCCCGCCCTCCCACCCTTTTCTTCCCGGAGTTTGAGTCTCTTTCGACCATCAATTTCATTCGTGTGGAGTCTCTTTAGTCTTCCCTCAATCATTTCAACCGGTGAATTCTTATCTCGTTCGTCATTCTTCATACATTTCTTTTCCGATGGTTTCAATTCATGTTTTTTTGGGTGTTGATCATATTCTTTTCCTCGGATCAAGTGTTTTCCCTGTTCGTTCGCCTCTCGCAAGTTTATCCTTCCGGAGTGCTCAAGACATCTCAGGAGATTCGTCTGTGTTCGAATTAATTCGAGGTTGTCACCTCATTCAAATATTTCAATTGTTTCGGTGTATCATCTATCTCTTCAACATCCCTTTCCAACGGTGTTATCGCTTTAGTGGGCCCTAACCCACAGGTCTTTTTCCAGGATCTTACCTGACTCTTCTAATTTCCCCGGAGTTATTCTCAATTCTTTTCAAGTGTGACGTAAGAATGAATCCCATCAGTCACTTGCCTTCTCCAAGATCGTTTTCAAATTCTTTCATGGTTGCCTCAACCTCTTCGCTTTTTCATTCTCCCGGAGTATCTCAGTAATTTTGGTGGTGTTTCTCGTCATCATTTGAACACCAAAGAAGAGTTTTTTTCCTCTAAATCTTGCCCGTTCTCTCGAAGATTCGTGGTTCTAGCTTCATGTTATCCTCTCATATTATTCCGTTTGTCAGATATTCTTTCTTACCCATCCGGAGTATGTCAGGAGATGTTTTTCCATTTCTTTTCACTAGAGGCCATCATTCCAGTTACCGTTATCCATTTATCCCGGTGCTTCGTTCAAGTGTTGTTTAATCGCTCATGATCTCTTTGTTCGTTTGCATCTAAATCCCCTCAAGCATATTTATTATTCTAATTCTTCCCGGTGATTCATTTGCTTTCACCATTCAATTTTGAATTCTCATGGTGGTTCGTTCAAGATTCTCTTTCCTTGATTATCATTTTAATCCATTCGTTCTTTTCAATCCTACCAGTGGTTCATGAAGACCTTCTCAAGTTTGCGTTATGCCACTTCTCAATTCTTTTGCAAGAAGAATAAGTAGTATGCAAAATCCATTGCTTGTCATCAATTTAATTTGATGAAAGATAAGCATACAATAAATCTTATTCTTATTTCCTCCAAGTGTTTAATCCCTTCCATTAGAGTTTGTTCTTGATGAATAAATTCTAGTTTCAAGTGTTTTCATATTTTTCTTTTCCGGAGTTCAAATTTTTCCTCGGCCATCTCGTCGGAAGCCCCATCTAAATCATCGCAGGGCCTTAATCTTATTCTTTCCATCCTTGAATTCTATCTCATCATCCTTTTGTTTATCGGAGTTCTTCATGGTGGTTCTTCATGATTTAATTCATTCTTCAAGAGTTCATCAAGTATCATTCCATCCTCTCAAGCTCGTGTTCCATTCTTCCATGTTTCAGCCGGAGTGCTGCCTAAATCCTTTCAGTCTTATTCGTTTCTTATCTCGTTCTAACAGGAGTGATTTCTTAGTCTATCTAATTCTGTGAGCTTTCGATTTTCGTCATTCTCGTCGTTCCTCTCTTCTTCTCGAGTGCTCTCGATTCTTTGCTTCTTCTCTTGAGTTCTTGTTTCACCTCATCCTTTTTTCCCTTTTGTCTCGGTCCTAAGATCTCGGGACGAGATCTCTTGTTAGTGGAGGAGTGTTGTAACGCCCCGGATTTGTTGCGCCAGGTGTCTGCCAGTTGTTCGCCGTCGTTGCCATGTCATTTGCTTGCGTTGAGTTCTTCTTCTGCTTCTTCTTCGATCAGGGGATAGGTTCCAGGTCGGCAGCCTGGGCTAGCAGGGTGGATATTGTTTGAGTTTCTGTTTATGAATCATCCGTAGTCGAATGTTGATCTCTTGTATGATGATATTGTATTCGTGTGGCATTGTATGCCTTTTGTATGTATCCCCATCTATTATGTAATGTTGATGTAATGATATCCACCTTGCAAAAGCATTCCAATATGCGGTTCTATCCTTGGTGGGACCTTCGAGTTCCTTTTGGATAGGGTCGCATATTGGGCGTGATATGAGGTAACTGTACCTGCTCCCTTATTGGAAAGTAGTTCATCACAAGAACCGGTTCCTATGACAACTACACCAATTAGTGAGGAAGCTAATGATATTGATCATGAAACTTCAGATCAAGTTTCTATTGAACCTCGTAGGTCTACCAGAGTAAGATCCGCACCAGAGTGGTATGGTAATCCTATTCTGGAAGTCATGTTACTTGACCATGACGAACCTACGAACTATGAGGAAGCGATGATGAGCCCAGATTCCACAAAATGGCTTGAAGCCATGAAATCTGAGATGGGATCCATGTATGAGAACAAAGTATGGACTTTGGTTGACTTGCCCGATGATCGGCAAGCCATTGCGAATAAATGGATCTTCAAGAAGAAGACTGACGCTGATGGTAATGTAACTGTCTACAAAGATCGACTTGTTGCGAAAGGTTTTCGACAAGTTGAAGGGGTTCACTATGATGAGACTTTGTCACCCGTAGCGATGCTTAAGTCTGTCTGAATCATGTTAGCAATTGCCGCATTTTATGATTATGAAATTTGGCAAATGGATGTCAAAACTGCATTCCTGAATGGTTTTCTGGAAGAAGAGTTGTATATGATGCAACCGGAAGGTTTTGTCGATCCAAAAGGTGTTAACAAAGTGTGCAAGCTCCAGCAATCCATTTATGGACTGGTGCAAGCATCTCGGAGTTGGAATAAACACTTTGATAGTGTGATCAAAGCATATGGTTTTATACAGACTTTTGGAGAAGCCTGTATTTACAAGAAAGTGAGTGGAAGCTCTGTAGCATTTCTGATATTATATGTAGATGACATATTGTTAATTGGAAATGATATATAATTTTTAGATAGCATAAAGGGATACTTGAATAAAAGTTTTTCAATGAAAGACCTCGGTGAAGCTGCTTACATATCGGGCATGAAGATCTATAGAGATAGATCAAGACGCTTAATTGGACTTTCAGAATGCACATACCTTGATAAAGTTTTGAAAAAGTTCAAAATGGATCAGGCAAAGAAAGGGTTCTTGCCTGTATTACAAGGTGTGAAGTTGAGTCAGACTCAATGCCCGACTATAGCAGAAGATAGAGAGAAAATGAAAGATGTTCCCTATGCTTCAGCCATAGGCTCTATCATATATGCAATGTTGTGTACCAGACCTGACGTATGCTTAGCAATAAGCTCGGGAGGTAGGTACCAAAGTAATCCAGGAGTGGATCACTGGACAGCGGTCAAAAACATCCTGAAATACCTGAAAAGGACTAAGGATATGTTTCTCGTTTATGGAGGTGACAAAGAGCTAGTCGTAAATGGTTACGTCGATGCAAGCTTTGACGCTGATCCGGACGATTCAAAATCGCAAACCGGATACGTGTTTTTATTAAACGGCGGAGTTGTAAGTTGGTGTAGTTCTAAACAAAGTGTCGTGGCGGGATCTACATGCGAAGCGGAGTACATAGCTGCTTCGGAAGCAGCAAATGAAGGAGTCTGGATGAAGGAGTTCATTTCCGATCTAGGTGTCATACCTAGTGCATCGGGACCAATGAAGATCTTCTGTGACAATACTGGTGCAATTGCCTTGGCAAAAGAATCCAGATTTCACAAGAGGACCAAGCACATCAAGAGACGCTTCAATTCCATCCGGGACCAAGTCCAGGTGGGAGACATAGAGATTTGCGAGATACATACGGATTCGAATGTTGCAGACCCATTGACTAAGGCTCTTCCACGAGCAAAACATGATCAGCACCAAGACTCCATGGGTGTTAGAATCATTACTGTGTAATCTAGATTATTGACTCTAGTGCAAGTGGGAGACTGGAGGAAATATGCCCTAGAGGCAATAATAAAGTTATTATTTATTTCCTCATATCATGATAAATGTTTATTATTCATGCTAGAATTGTATTACCCGGAAACATGATACATGTGTGAATACATAGACAAACATAATGTCACTAGTGTGCCTCTACTTGACTAGCTCATTAATCAAAGATGGTTATGTTTCCTAACCATAGACATGTGTTGTCATTTGATTAACGAAATCACATCATTAGGAGAATGATGTGATTGACTTGACCCATTCCGTTAGCCTAGCACTTGATCATTTAGTATGTTGCTATTGCTTTCTTCATGACTTATACAAAGTTCCTACAACTATGAGATTATGCAACTCCCGTTTACCGGAGGAACACTTTGTGTGCTACCAAACGTCACAACGTAACTGGGTCACTCCGATTGACTGAGAGGTATCTCTGGGACCTCTCGGTAATGCACATCACTATAAGCCTTGCAAGCAATGTATCTAATGAGTTAGTTACGGAATGATGCATTATGTAACGATTAAAGAGACTTATCGGTAACGAGATTGAACTAGGTATTGGATACCAACGATCGAATCTCAGGCAAGTAACATACCGATGACAAAGGGTACAACGTATGTTGTTATGCGGTTTGACCGATAAAGATCTTTGTAGAATATGTAGGAGCCAATATGAGTATCCAGGTTCCGCTATTGGTTATTGACTGGAAATAGTTCTAGGTCATGTGTACATAGTTCTCGAACCCGTAGGGTCCGCACGCTTAACGTTACAATGACAGTTTTATTATGAGTTTATAAGTTTTGATGTACCGAAGGTTGTTCGGAGTCCTGGATGTGATCACGGACATGACGAGGAGTCTCAAAATGGTCGAGACATAAAGATTGATATATTGGAGGACTATATTCGGACACCGGAAGTGTTCCGGGTAATTTCGAAGAAAACCGGAGTGCCGGAGGGGTTACCGGAACCCCCCGGGGAAGTATTGGGCCTTAGTGGGCCTGAGGGGAGAGAGAGGGCAGCAGCCCAGGAGGTGGCGCGCCCCCTCCCATGGGGATTCCGAATTGGACTAGGGGAGGGGGGCGCGGCCCCTCTTTCCCTCTCCCTCTCCCTCTCTTTCTTTCCCCCTTCCTCCTTCATAGTTGGACTAGTAAAGGGGAGTCCTACTCCCACTAGGAGGAGGACTCCCCCTCCTTGGCGCGCCCCCTAGGGCCGGCCGGCCTCCCCCCTTGCTCCTTTATATACGGGGGCAGGGGGGCACCTCTAGACACACAAGTTGATCTTCGTGATCGTTCCTTAGCCGTGTGCGGTGCCCCCCTCCACCATATTCCTCCTCGGTCATATCGTTGCGGTGCTTAGGCGAAGCCCTGCGTCGGTAGAACATCATCATCATCACCACGCCGTCGTGCTGACGGAACTCATCCCCGACACCCTGCTGGATCGGAGTCAGGGGATCGTCATCGAGCTGAACGTGTGCTGAACTCGGAGGTGCCGTGCGTTCGGTACTCGGATCTGTCGAATCGTGAAGACGTACGACTACATCAACCGCGTTGTCATAACGCTTCCTCTTACGGTCTACGAGGGTACGTGGACAACACTCTCCCCTCTCGTTGCTATGCATCACCATGATCTTGCGTGTGTGTAGGAATATTTTTGAAATTACCACGTTCCCCAACTGGTTGGTCACCTCATCACCACTCGTTCGCCCCACGCGTCGCCATCGGTTGGTCACCTCATCACCACTCGGCCGCCACGCGCTTCGCCGTCGGTTGGTCACCTCATCACCACTCGGCTGCCCCGCGCGTCGCCATCGGTTGGTCACCTCATCACCACTCGGGAGCCCCATGCGACGCCATCGGTTGGTCACCTCATCACCGCTCGGCCGCCTCGCGTGTCGTCATCGGTTGGTCACCTCACCACCGCTCGGCCGCCCCGCGTGTCATCATCGGTTGGTCACCTCATCACCGCTCGGCCGCCCCGTGCATCGCCATCGGTTGGTCACCTCATCACCGCTCGGCCGCCCCGTGCATCGCCATCGGTTGGTCACCTAATCATCACTCAGCCGCCCTGCGTGTCGCCATCGGTTGGTCACCTCATCACCGCTCGGCTGCCCCGCGCGTCGCATTCGGTTGGTCACCTCATCACCCCTCGGCCGCCCCGCGCGTCGCCATCGGTTGGTCACCTCATCACCGCTCGGCCGCCCCACGCTTCGCCATCGGCTAGTCACCTCATCACCACTCGGCCGCCCAACGCGTCGCCATTGGTTGGTCACCTCATCACCACTCCCCGTGCATCGCCATTGGTTGGTCACCTCATCACCACACGGCCACTCGCGTGCCTTCAGACAGCTAAGTCATTTTACATTCTGTTATTTCTATTGTCCCGAGTATCCCGTAATTCACACATCGCGTTCACTCGAAGGCCACACCACCGAGTGTACCTCTACGCTCGGCTGCTTATTTTCACATACTTAGTACTGGTTATGTGACTCCCGAGTCCAACTTCAATTTTTTCGCATACATCATTCACGAACACCATGTGTCGTTCTTCATTTTGAGTTTGCATCGGTCCTTCGGGGATGTAACTCAATTGAGACACTACACTTCCATTTTATTTGAGCCAGTATTCCAATGAGTTCAATCAAATATGTCGCTTTGACAAGTTCGAATGGTTCCTTCGCTCTTTTAGACTCTTGCTGGTTAACCAGCAAGCCCCTTGCACTCCCAGCGGGTGTCTATGGGTGTTATTCACACAAATCATTTTAGCACACATCAAGTTTCCTCGAGAAATTATTTCATTGGCTTGTGCCATTTTTTACATAAGTTACACGATCACTCGACGGCCCTATGCGCCAACTTCATCGTTGCTTGGACTCGGTCACCGTACCGGTCCTAGCGCACCACAGCACCGACCTTGTTGCTTTGTTGACTTCAAACACATCTGGCCAACCCCTCTGTGGAATCCTCTTCATCGTATCAATGATATAGACCTCGTCAGGCATGAGACAGATAAGTCCCTTTTATAATTAAACTTCACACTTCACTCTTTTGTGAGTTTGCCTCTTTCGAGCATCACTTGGAAGCTTCTCCTCATCTTTACCCGAGTCCGACTCGCTAAATTGCAAATCACCCATTCAAAACTATATTTCTCGTATTCCGACATGTCCGTTGTCGAAGCCTGTAGTACGCTTAGGGGATGCGCCGCACTCGGGGGCTGCATCTCATTTGGAATGACACTCTCCTGAGTAGTCGAGTACTTCATCACCAATCAGATCCTTCACTTCAACAAGTGCATTCGATCCGCCACTTTGACAAGTTTTATAATCACCCAGACGCTCTGCACGCCATCTTCATTCCTACTCAGACTCAGTTGTCATGCCGGTCTTGTTGTGTCGGAACCACACTACACCGACCTCGTCGCTACATTAGCTTCAAAATCATCTGGCTAACTCCTTCCAAGACCATTAGAAATGTTTTCCTTTCTTTCGCATTTGATTTGCATGCTCCCTGTAGATTTGACCCGGAGCCAATGCCAGCCTTTTTTGCGATCAAATGCACTCGAGCTAGTCACTAAGTATTCAGCCACTTGGCTGGACACGCAGTCTGTCACTCGACCACCCCGTGCATCACCAATTGGCTGGACACGTAAGCCTTCACTCGGCGACCTCGTGCATCCTCATTTGGCCGCCTTGCACATCATGACTCGGTCGCTCCGCACGTCGCCACTCGGTTGGGCACGTCTTCACCACTCGGCCGCTCCGCGCGCCGCCACTCGGTTGTGCAAGTCTTCACCACTCGGCCGCTCCGTGCGCCGTCACTCGGTTGTACACATCATCGCCTCTCGACCGCCTCGCGCGTCACCATTAATTGGACATGTATTTACCTCTACACCCCCAACACAGGAATGACTAAGTTACTCATATGATCAAACCTCATATCACACTCTGTAGCAAGCTTACCTCTTTTGAGCATCATCGGGGGCTACGTACAGCCGTTGGCCATGCCGCCCTTAGGGGTTACGCCCATTCAATCAACCCATTGATCACATAGGAATATCTTTCTGACCATACATGCTCGGTCTGCCGAAAATCTATAAGGGTAGTACTGTCCACTCGGACGATCGCCCAAATCATTAGCTAAAGTCATCATCAGGACTATAAAAGGGTGAAAACAACGCTCCTCTACGGATACACTTGGCCCTATCCTAGGCTCCAAGGCATCAGTTTCACAAACTTGGACTCGGAGATGGCATGTGCTGGTGTTCCCTCGGGATAATGAGTGGCCTCTCTCTGGAGAGTCATCCCACACTAGCCTCGTCACTCGGGTTTCATGGCACGTCCATGTCAGACCACTAGTCTATCTCCTCCGGGAGACATACAAGTGCCACCAAGTTTTTCCTTGCAGTCGACATACCCCGATCAGTCGAGAAGCATGTCTACTCGGACAAATACCCTTTCATGCAATAGGGTGAAAATGAAGCTCCTCTACGGATACAATGTACTCTTAAAAATACCCCTTTCACGCAAAATCTAGCAGTCAATATAAGAAGTACTATTAGAACGATTACTCCCTGGAGTGTCCAGCTTTTTTCTGCAGTCGGCAGTTTCAAAGCAGAATACATTCACCGTGCCGAGAGCATGACGATTCACCTGCTTGACCGAGTTCCAGGCTGAATTTATTCCATGCCGAGTGCAAGAAGATCAGTTCGACTAACTTAGCTCTGGGCTGAGCTTATTTACCATGTTAAGCATCTGAAGATGCATCCGATTGACTCAATTCCAGACTAAAAGATATTTACTGTGTCGACTGCGTGGCGGCTTACCAGGAGACTTAAACCCTCTGCCCGACTCATCTTGTCCGACAGAGGCTCAGGGACTACACCCAGTGGGTGCACTCAACGTGCCCCCACTGGAAGAGAACTCAGAAAACAACATTTTGCTCGATGCAAGACCATCTCCAGATCACTCAAGTGCTACTCAACCTCCGAGTCGGAGAGGAAAAAGTTCTATCGGTACCAGCTAAGAAGATTTTTAGTTCTCTCAGACCCCCACCGACTGCCCACAGTCGACAGTGGTCTCGGGGACTACACCCAGTGGGTGCACTCAGCGTGCCCCCACTGGAGTAATCTCCACTTGGTACGGCCTGACCGGTCCGAGTGGAGAACAACAAACAAACAAGTTCTAAGGCTGCCGTCGGCTACCAAAAAATCGCTATAAGGTGAGTTTAACGCTCCTCCGTAGACCTGTTTTGAGCCTTCTTCTAGGACTTAAAATGTGAAACTCATAAGTCTGGATCTAGAGCCGACTCGTATTGACATTCCTCCGGGATAAGAATGGCATCTCTCCGAGAGAACAGTCCATGCGTCGATCTTGTTGCCTGGATTTAATGACACATCCATACTCTGATCATGAGTTAACCTCTTCCGAGAGATGATTGAATGTCACCAAGTTGCTCCTTGCGAGCACTTACCCCAGATCATTCGGGAAGCACAGCGCCATAATCCAGTGAGATTTTGTTCAAATCTTGGTTGTCTGAAAGCACGATGATGGGTACCGAGTATTTCCGTAATCAATCGGACCAAAATGCGTCTTTCACAAACTCGTTCTGCAAAATCGCAACCGATTCGGGGGCTAATGTTGGGGACACACTTAACAGGTAGACCAACAAAGGGTCCACACATCAGGTGGGTTTAGATAAATTTCATATCGACAAACCATCCACTCGGATGACCATCAAGTCACTCGGACGGCAACAACCACTCAGAGCATAGCACTGCACTCAACAAACTCATTCCACTCAGAGTATCTAATCTCACTCGGATATGCGAAGACCAATGGTCAACAAGGCACTCGAGGCATATCTTAGTAGCAGGCTGACATTATGACATCAAGGCCCCACTTTATAACATAGGAGGTGGAGGGGTGGCGCACTCTATATAAGCCCCCCCCCGCCACCACTAGACTTGGGGGCAAGGGCTATTTCTTCCACCTCTCTCTCTTTTCGCCATTAGTCTCAGGACTTAGCTCAGGCATGGGATCTGTTCCCTTCTCTCATACATTGTAATCTCCAGATACATATACAGATAAAACAAAGCCTCTCCGGAGCACGAGACGTAGGATTGTTATCTCCACCGTGAGAGGCCCGAACTCGCTAAAACCACTGTGTCACCCATTTGCACCTCGATAGATCATGCTCCTTTATCCTACCCCTCTCTTATTGTCGGAATCTTTCCCACGACAGGGGGGCATGCATTCATAGCTTAATTAGGATTCCCTTCATGGCGACACGAGGGGGTGGGGGGCTTCTAGCTACTTTGCACTTTGCTAGGTGAACCTCGGTTGGGGGGAGGGGCATTATCATAGCTTAGGATTCCCTTCATGCTGACACGAGGTGGGCTGCTAGCTACTTCACACTTTGCTAGGTGAACCTCGGTTGGGGGGGCATGTGCATTCATAGCTTAGGATTCCCTTCATGCCGACATGAGGGAGGGGTGGCTGCTAGCTACTTTGCACTTTGCTAGGGTGAACCTCGGTTGGGGGGGAGGGCATGCATTCATAGCTTAGGATTCCCTTCATGCCGACATGAGGGAGGGGGTTTGCTAGCTACTTTGCACTCTGCTAGGTGAACCTCAGTTGGGGGGGGGGGGCATGTGCATTCATAGCTTAGGATTCCCTTCGTGCCGACACGAGGGAGGGGTGGCTGCTAGCTACTTCGCACTTTGCTAGGGTGAACCTCGATTGGGGGGGGGGGGAGGGCATGCATTCATAGCTTAGCAAGGATTCCCTTCGTGTCGACACGAGGGAGGGGGCTGCTAGCTACTTCACACTTTGCTAGGTGAACCTCGGTTGGAGGGGCGTGCATTCATAGCTTAGGAATCCCTTCGTGCCGACATGAGGGAGGGGGTCTGCTAGCTCTACTTCACACTTTGCTACGTGAACCTCGGTTCGGGGGCATGCATTCATAGCTTAGGATTCCCTTCGTGCCGACACGAGGGAGGGGGGCTGCTAGCTACTTCGCACTTTGCTACGGTGAACCTCGGTTGGGGGGGGGGGCATGCATTCATATAGAGCTTAGGATTCCCTTCGTGCCAACACGAGGGAGGAGGGGGCTGCTAGCTACTTTGCACTTTGCTAGGTGAACCTCGATTGAGGGGGAGGGGGCATGCATTCATAGCTTAGGATTCCCTTCGTGCCGACACGAGGGGAGTGGGGGCAAGCAATACCGTGCGCTTTGCGAGAGAGGTGCCACATCGAAGTTGCATTTGGTATTTGAAAATCAACCACCCTTTTGATACATAAATTTGGTCCACATGCAAGTGTGTTCGTGTTCTGACCCTCTCCCCCATCATTTTTCTCCAAATTTATGAACATTAGACAAGTCGAATGACACAACAGACACGGTTCACTCAAACTAACCGTGTGCCACGCCGGTGCACCTGTCACGCACACATCCGCATAGTACGTTGGGCTTCTTCGAGGGTTTTTCTGTTTCATAACACACGGTTGTTATCTCCAGACCGTGTGCGATGTTTCTTGTTCCCAATCCCGCCTACATCGAAAATATCTGCCCGCCTCAAGAGTTTTTCTTTTTCATACCACACGGTTGTTATCTTCGGACCGTGTGCGATGCACTATCATCAAAATTTTCAATAGCCCGGCATTTCACTCCCGCGTTTGACTCCCACGTAGTAAAATTTTCAGTACCCGCATCATTTCCTCAAACACGCCCCCCTCCACACACGCACACACACACACACACCAAAACCTACTCGGGCATGCGCACACACACACACAGACACCCTCCCTCGCTCGAAACCTTAGCAAAGTCCCGCCGTCGCTGCCGCCTTCGCAAGGCCTCCATTGTCAACATCTACCAGTTTGGCCGTGCAGCTTACCCACCGACCTCCATACCTAGGCCGCCCTGAGTTTCTTAGATGATGCCTGCCAGGGTCCAGGGTCCGTGCTCTTCCCACGGGAATGAGTCCATCTGCGACAACATGGAGCGCATCCAGGGTCCATGCTCTTCCCACAGGAACGAGCCCATCTGTGACAAGTGAGGAAACCCATGATTTGTTTATTTCAGTTGTTCACAGTGTGATGCTCTATATGTGCAATTATGTACTATGCAGTACATTTCATCAATCCACTTTTAAACATACCGATAGGAATGCATATATTTCCTTGTTGTTAAGCCTGTTATAGCTAGCATATGCCTCTTTTAAAGTTTTCTGATTGTTCGGTTGTTTGTAGTTAGCATATGTTCAATTTCAAATGTGATCTTTGGTTGTTCGTAGTATGCCTTGTTTATTCCAGTTATTCACAATGTGATGTTCGATATGTGCAAGTATGAACTGTGCAGTTCAATTTCATCAGTACCAGTTTCAACAATACCACTATGAATGACTACATTTGGTTGTTGCATCTTGTAGTTAACACGCCTTTCCATTTTTATTTAACCATAACTAGTGTACTTAGACCGGCACAATACTAGTTTGAATGACCATGTTTGCTTGTTGTTAAATGTTAGGCCTGTTGCAGTTAGCACACCTTTCCACTTGTTTTGCTTTACTAGCGTGCTTAAACCTGCACACTGAAGCTATCTTTTGGAGATTATTTTGTCTGCCATGTGTAATTTTGGTTGATGTTTAGCCCATTGTGCTTAACATGCTTCTTGATGTACCTACACAGGACAATTTTGGGAACGACTACTGTTTTCCATCGAGATTAGTTTCATCCCATGGCTTATATCTGCTCACTGTTCAGGATATTCGTAGCTGGTACCATATAGGTCGGCGGCTTAAGGGACTAATCGGTGAATCTGACTTTTAATTGAATATATCTGCAACCCATTTTTCCTAAGGTTAACTAGGGCCATATGTAATATATCTGAGGCTACATAGCAACATGCACTTAATGTCTAAATATGCAATCCTAGGCTACATAGCAATAAGGAAGAGTGTTAAAATGATCTAATGATGTCTAGGTATACATAGAAGAGCAGCAGCAATAACAGCAACAACACATCCCTGTTTGGATACTCAACTTAGCTAGAGGTTAGAGTTAGTTTCTAGCTCATTACTAACCATGAACTAACTCCATCCAAAGAGTTGTTTGGATGGTAGGTTTAGATTGACAATAAATGCACTAGGAGAACTAGCTCCAATTAGCACCTCTTGGGTTGGATACTAGTTTTTTTGGGTGGGTTATAGATGCAACTAGCTCAAACTAGCCCTCATGTTTAGATATACTTTAGGGCTATTTGAGCCCGAACTAGCTCAAACTAACTGTAACCCATGGATACAGCAGCAGATAATTTGTAAGAATGAACTAAACTCCTTCCGGCCCATAATATAAGATGTTAATTCGTCTAATATGTGAGTATATTGGATGTTATAAGATACTCCATCCATTCCTAAATATTTGTATTTTCAGAGATTTCAAATGGACTACCATATATAGATGTATATAGACATATTATAAAAGAGTGTTGTACTACATCATTGTGCAATTGCTGTTTATCTTCTAATATTAACTTGGTGCTTTTAGGTACATATGTCATTGGTAAAGATCCGCGTCTCGACCCTTTCTGCGTATGGGGCAATGAGATATCGATGAACCAACATCAAGTGAGGAAGCTGATAAAGATTGTTAGTAAAATGGGTCCAAAGATGGCAATTAAACTTTTTGTTTACACTTTATCCAAGACAACAGCGAACTTCATGATGGTAAGTAAGAACTCTGCAACCTTCTTTTTACTGCCCATAATGAGTTGTGTTAGATGACAATGTCTGAAATCTTATTCCTTTGCAGTGGTTGCCAAAGCACTTTACTCAAGATTACCTCTCAAACTACATGATTGGTGGGCATGCAAAGGTTAAAGTATTTCTACCAGAACACGATGATTATCTAGATGTTTTCATGAAGACCGTGAAGGATGGGCGGTCGGCCATCGCAAGGGGTTGGACTAGAGTCGTGTGTGCCTTCTGCATGGATGAGGGCACAATATGGGCATTCCGCTTCACCTTGTTCAGCAACCAGAATATATTTCGCCTCTTTCTTTACCGTCTTTAATAGTACAAGTATACAACTATGGTTCATCATTCTTTATTTGGTTCCTATGTAATTCTTGAACATCTGTACCTATGAATCGAATAATGCATTGGTTGTTTGAACCTGATGGATATGAATAAACTTGTAGCATACATTCAAATTCAAATCTGAATCCGGTACAATTTGGAAAAGCAGCAATTAAATTACGGTGAAATTACGCTCTCCAGGTTGTTATGGCACACACGGTTGGTAAAACACAAACATTTGCCATATGCACCATAATCCAAAATGGTTCACAGAGAGGAAACGTGTGCAAGCATGCACATAGTTGCCATTTGCAAAGCGTGTGCGATGTTAGACAATATCACAAATGGTGCGGGCAAACTAAACATTTGTGTTAGTTGCCTTATCGACACTATTCACAAACATGAACTATTTCTGATGAAGTATGCATCATAAACGTTGCACCACAGAATAGCATGTGTGATAGTTGTCGTGTACGACGATGTTATGACGGTCTGACATTTCGTAATCCTGTCCGACACTCGTACGACGATTAGCTGATCTTCTTAACGGTGAATCATTTGTGATGGGCCGTGCATCATACACATTCTATAATAGTGAACCGTTTGTGATGGGTCGCGCATCATAAATGTAGCACCACAGAATACCAACTGCGATGGCAATGCAAGCAGAAACGAGGAGTACTGTAGGGGCCATATCCCCGACGGTTTCCGGGTCGTGTGGAAAGGACCCCCCTATCGCCCACACTCACTTGGCGATGGTTCCAAATGTCGTCATGGAAATGTGTTTTAAACCGTTTGTTTAGGACCGACACGCACCAGTGCCGCTCCACGATAGCATGCCAAGTTTCATGAATTTCAAACGGATTTTTGATTTACTAGAATTTAAAAACCAGGTATCCCAATGTTTGCGGCCGAGTGACGGTGGCAGGGTGTTTGACATTCATTCCCATTTCTTGCATGGGACCTAAACATGCACCCAAGGGCAAAGATCTGATTTTTCAACCAATTTATATGCACTAGAGCATGTGCATGTAGTTCAAATTTGAATTATGCACATAAATGCATTGAAAACTCAGTTAACGCATAAAAATGTCCAAACGAACCCCAAAAAATCACAAAACTTGACACAACACTCCTGTTGTTCTATATTGACACGAGGAAAATTTTGAAAGCAATAAGAGGCAATGGATATCATTTCGTCCCCAAAGGTGGGACGTTCCCTATCGAAACCATCATGCTTGTTGTGAGAAGCTCTGGTTTGTGAGAAGCATATACCTAGGGATGTCAATTTTATCCATGGATCTGGATACCCATGGATACCCGACCCAGTTGGGCAAGGGTATGGAGCGCATTTCTGCCCATGGGTCCATGGATATGGATACCCACGAACACCCGGGTTGGGCGCGGTTGTAGTTTGTGCTCCATGGATATCCAATGGATACCCGTATGACATGTGGGGCCATATGCCAGTGACAATAGAAAGAACAAATTAATGGGAAATGGCATGCAATATGCAACTGGTGCCATAATCTATATGCTGCAGAATCAACCTCTGGTATGTCACACCTAAGGACTCATCGTATTACTTGTTGCCTACTTATGCATGTAGCTTATGTTGACATTTTTGAGTGAATGTTGATGAGTTAATTTGATCTTTGGAAAGGCTTCATGCCGACTTTTCTATGCCCATGGAGCTCCATGGGTATGTGGGTATCTAGCGGGTTTGGGCATGGGCACAAGTTGTGCCCCTGGATAATTTGGTGGATGGGCAAAGGGTAGGAAGATGGGTCATGGCCTCATGGGTTGGATTTGGACCAGCTCCACCCGCCCCAAACCCGACCCATTACCATCCCTATATATACCCAAACCTGCCCCAAATGGGGCAAAAAAATTACCACGACATGTTGATGCCGCTCCACAGCATGCCAAGTTTCATGAATTTCAGACGAGTTTTGGATTTACTAGAATTTAAAAACCAGGTATCTCAATGTTTGCGGCCGAGTGACAGTGGCAGGGTATTTGACATTCATTCCCATTTCTTGCTTGGGACCTAAGCATGCACCCAAGGACAAAGATTTGATTTTTCAACCAATTTATATGCGCTGGAGCATGTGCGTGTAGTTCAAATTTGAATTATGCACATAAATGCATTGAAAACTCATTTAATGCATAAAAATGTCCAAATGAACCTCGAAAAAACACAAAAATTGACACAACACACCTGTTGTTCTATGTTGACACGAGAAAAAAATTCAAAGCAATAAGAGGCAATGCATATCGTTTCGTCCCCAAAGGTGGGACGTTCCCTACCAAAACCATCATGCTTGTTGCGAGAAGCTCGGGTTTGTGAAAAGCATATACCCAAACCTGCCCCAAATGGGACAAAAAATTTACCACGGCATGTTGACGCTGCTCCATGATAGCATGCCAAGTTTCTTGAATTTCAGATGAGTTTTGGATTTACTAGAATTTAAAAACCAGGTATCTCAATGTGTGCGGCCGAGTGACGGTGGTAGGGTGTTTTACATTCATTGCCATTTCTTGCATGGGACCTAAGCATGCACCCAAGGACAAAGATTTGATTTTTCAACAAATTTATATGCACTGGAGCATGTGCATGTAGTTCAAATTTTAATTATGCACATAAATGCATTGAAAACTCAGTTAATGCATAAAAATGTCCAAACGAACCCCAAAAAATCACAAAAATTGACACAACACTCATGTTGTTCTATGTTGACACGAGAAAAAATTTGAAAGCAATAAGAGGCAATGGATATCGTTTCATCCCCATAGGTGGGACGTTCCCTACAAAAAACCATCACGCTTGTTGTGAGAAGCTCTAGTTTGTGAGCAGCATATAGCCAAGCCTGCTCCAAATGGAACAAAAAATTTACCACGGCATGTTGATGCCGCTCCATGATAGCATGCCAAGTTTCATGAATTTTGGATGGATTTTTGATTTACTAGAATTTACAAACCAGGTATCTCAATGTTTGTGGCCGAGTGATAGTGGCAGGGTGTTTGACATTGATTCCCATTTCTTGCATGGGACGTAAGCATGCACCCAAGGACAAAGATTTGATTTTCAACCAATTTACAAGCACTGGAGCATGTGCATGTAGTTCAAATTTGAATTATGCACGTAAATGCATTGAAAACTCAGTTAATGCATAAAAATGTCCGAACGAACCCCGAAAAATCACAAAAATTGACACAACACTCCTGTTGTTCTATGTTGGCACGAGAAATTTTTTGAAAGCAGTAACATGCAATGGATATCGTTTCATCCCCAAAGGTGGGACGTTCCCTACCGAAAGCATCATGCTTGTTGTGAGAAGCTTTGGTTTGTGAGAAGCATATACCCAAAACTGCCCCAGATGGGACAAAAATTTACCACGGCATGTTGATGCCGCTCCATGATAACTTGCCAAGTTTCATGAATTTCGGACAAGTTTTGGATTTACTAGAATTTAAAAACCATGTATCTCAATGCTTGCGGCCTAGTGACGGCGGCAGGGTGTTTGACATTCATTCCCATTTCTTGCATGGGACCTAAGCATGCACCCAAGGACAAAAGATTTGATTTTTCAACCAATTTATATGCACTGGAGCATGTGCATGTAGTTCAAATTTAAATTATGCACATAAATGCATTGAAAACTCAATTAATGCATAAAAATGTCCGAACGAACCCCAAAAAATCACAAAAATTGACACAACACGCCTGTTATCTATGTTGACACGCAAAAAAATTTGAATACAATAAGAGGCAATGGATATCATTTCGTCCCCAAATGTGGGACGTTCCCTACCGAAACCATCATGCTTGTTGTGAGAAGCTCTGGTTTGTGAGAAGCATATACCCAAACCTGACCCAAATGGGACAAAAAATTTACCACGACATGTTGATGCCGCTCCATGATAGCATGCCAAGTTTCGTGAATTTCAGACGAGTTTTGAATTTACTAGAATTTAAAACCAGTTATCTCAATGTTTGCGGCCGAGTGACGGTGGCAGGGTGTTTGACATTCATTCCCATTTCTTGCATGGGACCTAAGCATGCACCTAAGGGCAAAGATCTGATTTTTCAACCAATTTATATGCACTGGAGCATGTGCATGCAGTTCAAATTTGAATTATGCACATAAATGCATTGAAAACTCAATTAACACATAAAAGTGTCCAAATGAACCCTGAAAAATCACAAAAACTGACACAACACTCCTGTTCTATGTTGACAGAAGAAAAATTTTGAAAGTAATAAGAGGCAATGGATATCGTTTCATCACCAAAGGTGGGACGTTCCCTACCAAAACCATCATGTTTGTTGTGAGAAGCCCTGTATTGTGAGAACCATATACCCAAACCTGCCCCAAATGGGACAAAAAATTTACCACGGCATGTTGCCGCTCCATGATAGCATGCCAAGTTTCATTAATTTCAGACGAGTTTTGGATTTACTAGAATTTAAAACCAGGTATCTCAATATTTGCGGCCGAGTGACGGTGGCAGGGTGTTTGACATTCATTCCCATTTCTTGCATGGGACCTAAGCATGCACCCAAGGACAAAGATTTAATTTTTCAACCAATTTATATGCACTGGAGCATGTGCATGTAGTTCAAATTTGAATTATGCACATAAATGCATTGAAAAGTCAGGTAATGCATAAAAATGTCCAAAGGAACCACGAAAAATTACAAAAATTGACACAACACTCCTGTTGTTCTATGTTGACACGAGAAAATTTTTGAAAGCAATAAGAGTCAATGGATACCGTTTCGTCCCCAAAGGTGGGACGTTCCCTACCAAAACCATCATGCTTGCTGTGAGAAGCTCTGGTTTGTGAGAAGCATATACGCAAACCAGCCCCAAATGGGACAAAAAATTTACCACGGCATGTTGATACTGCTCCATGATAGCATGCCAAGTTTCATGAATTTCAGACGAGTTTTGGATTTGCTAGAATTTAAAAACCAGGTACCTTAATGTTTGCAACCGAGTGACGGTCGCAGGGTTGTTGACATTCATTCCCATTTCTTGCATGGGACCTAAGCATGCACCCAAGGACAATGATTTGATTTTTCAACCAATTTATATGCATTGGAGCATGTGCATGTAGTTCAAGTTTGAATTATGCACATAAATGCATTGAGAACTGAGTTAATGCATAAAAATGTCCAAACGAACCCCGAAAATCACATAAATTGACACAACACTCTTGTTGTTCTATGTTGACACGAGAAAATTTTTGAAAGCAATAAGAGGCAATGGATATTGTTTCGTCCCCAAAGGTTGGACGTTCCCTACCAAAACCATCATGCTTGTTGTGAGAAGCTCTGGTTTGTGAGAAGCCTATACCCAAACCTGCCCCAAATGGGACAAAAAAATTCCGCGGCATGTTGATGCCGCTCCATAATAGCATGCCAAGTTTCGTGAATTTCAGATGAGTTTTGGATTTATTAGAATTTGGAAACTAGGTATTTCAATGTTTGCGGCCGAGTGACGGTGGCATTGTGTTTGACATTCATTCCCATTTCCTGCATGGGACCTAAGCATGCACCCTAGGACAAAGATTTGATTTTTCAACCAATTTATATGCACTTGAGCATGTGCGTGTAGTTCAAATTGGAATTATGCACATAAATGCATTGAAAACTTAGTTAATGCATAAAAATGTCCAAACGAACCCTGAATAATTCCAATTCTTTTACGACACACATATAGTTGCATGTTCACTGCAGATAAAAGGTCTAGCCATTCAAACACCGTCCATTGCCGCTGTGACCCCATTATGTAATTCAAATCAAGATGAAAAATCAAGGAGATCCCACACAGTTTATTATAACCAACCGTGTGAGATGCAGCAGAAAATATCTTGGAGCACCATCGGAGTATAGTACGCATACGGCTTACGCGAGAAGGTGCGATGGCTACAGTCCACAGCCCGCTCTGAATAAGGGACCATGTCTGATGACACTTTGCGCGCCAGTTTTTCAAGCGATTCCAAGTTTTCGGCTTCCGCGGAAATATCTACCTCCCCGCCCCCTCCCCTTACCAAAAGCCACATTTCCCCTGTTTCTGCCTTTCTTTCCAAGTTGAAACCTTCACTCCTTGCTAGCAGCGCCAGCTCCTCGCCGGCGACCCTCCTTCACGCTGCTCGGCCTCGCCTATCCAGGCAGGTAATCCACACCCGATCCCCATCCTCCTCCTCCTTCCACATCTCACATGCCCCGACCGCCGGCGCAAGCGCGACACCTTCCACCCAAATCACCGACCCCTCCACCAAATAAGCGCTGTCCAAAGCCATGGTGCATGCAGTATAGCTAGGATCTCAAATAGCATTTGGCAGTGGAGAAGCAAATCGCGGCCGCACGCGCGGATGAGGTCGTGATGGCTGCCATTCGGGCCGACCCCCAGATCTTGGAGGAGCACCTCGCCATCGAGGCCACCATCGACGCCTCGTGCGCCGACGCCACGACGCGGTTGGTGCTACGTCTTGATCTTGCGTTGGTTTTCCTCGAAGAGGAGAGGGTGATGCAGCAATAGTAGCGTAAGTATTTCCCTCAGTTTTTGAGAACCAAGGTATCAATCCAGTAGGAGGCTCCTCAAAAGTCCCATGCACCTAACAAACAAACTGAGAACTCGCAGCGATAAAGGGGTTGTCAATCCCTTCACGGCCACTTGCGAAAGTGAGATCTAATAAAGATAGTATGATAAGATAAATATATGTTTGGTATTTTATAATATAGATGCAAAAAGTAAAGATGCAAATACAAGTAGATTGGAAGCAAATATGATAAGAGATAGACTTGGGGGCCATAGGTTTCACTAGTGGCTTCTCTCTAAATAGCGTAAGTATTACGGTGGGTGAACAAATTACTGTCGAGCAATTGATAGAAAAGCGAATAATTATGAGATTATCTAGGCATGATCATGTATATAGGCATCACGTCCGCAACAAGTAGACTGACTCCTGCCTGCATCTACTACTATTACTCCACACATCGACCGCTATCCAGCATGCATCCAGAGTATTAAGTTCATAAGAACAGAGTAATGCAGAAGCAAGATGACATGATGTAGAGGGATAAACTCAAGCAATATGATATAAACCCCATCTTGTTATCCTCGATGGCAACAATACAATACGTGCCTTGCAACCCTTTCTGTCACTAGGTAAGGACACTGCAAGATTGAACCCAAAGCTAAGCACTTCTCCCATGGCAAGAAAGATCAATCTAGTGGGCCAAACCAAACTGATAATTCGAAGAGACTTGCAAAGATAACTCAATCACACATAAAAGAATTCAGAGAAGATTCAAATATTATTCATAAATAAACTCGATCATAAACCCACAATTCATCCGATCTCGACAAACACACCGCAAAAAGAGTTTACATCGAATAGATCACCACAAGAGAGGGGGAGAACATTGTATTGAGATCCAAGAAGAGAGAAGAAGCCATCTAGCTAATAACTATGGACCCGTAGGTCTGTGGTAAACTACTCACAACTCATCAGAGGGGCAAGGATGTTGATGTGGAAGCCCTCCGTGGTCGATTCCCCCTCCGGCAGAACGCCGGCGAAGGCTCCAAGATGGGATCTCATGGATACAGAAGGTTACGGTGGTGGAAATTGTGTTTCGTCTGATCCCTGGATGTTTTCGGGGTACGCAGGCTTATATAGGAGGAAGAAGTATGTCGGTGGACGCCTGAGGGGCCCACGAGACAGGGGGCGCGCCCTCCTATCTCGTGGGAGCCTTGGCTGCTTCTTGACTTGCACTCCAAGTCCTCTGGATCACGTTCGTTCCAAAAATCACGCTCCCGAAGGTTTCATTCCGTTTGGACTCCGTTTGATATTCCATTTCTTCGAAATACTGAAATAGGCAAAAAAAACAGCAATACGGGCTGGGCCTCCGGTAAGTAGGTTTTTCCCAAAAATGTTATAAATGTATAAAATAAAGCCCATAAACATCCAAAAGGGGTAATATAATATCATGGAACAATAAAAAATTATAGATACGTTGGAGACGTATCAAGCATCCCCAAGCTTAATTCCTACTCGTCCTCGAGTAGGTAAATGATAAAAAAGAATTTTTTGATGTGGAATGCTACCTAGCATAGTTCTCAATGTAATTTTCTTTATTGTGGATGAATGTTCATATCCAAATGATTCAAAATAAAAGCTTATAAAACATAAAAATAATAATGCTTCCAAGCATACTAACAAATAATCATGTCCTATCAAAATAACATAGCCAAAGAAAGCTTATCCCTACAAAATCATATGGTTAGGCCATGCTTCATTTTCATTACACAAAACACTCCCATCATGCACAACCCTGATGACGAGCCGAGCAATTGTTTCATACTTTTTAACGCGCTTCAGCTTTTTCAACTCTTACACAATACATGAGCACAAGCCATGGACATAGCACTATGGTGGTATATGGTGGTGGTTGTGAGGACAAAAAGGGAGAAGATAGTCTCACATCAACTAGGGGTATTAATGGGCTAAGGAGATACCCATTAATAGATATCAATGTGAGTGAGTAGGGATTGCCATGCAACGGATGCACTAGAGCTATAAATATATGAAAGCTCAACAAAAGAAACTAAGTGGGTGTGCATCCAACTCGCTTGCTCACGAAGACCTAGGGCATTTTGAGGAAGCCCATCATTGGAATATACAAGCCAAGTTCTATAATGAAAAATTCCCACTTAGTATATGAAAGTGACAACATAGGAGACTCTCTAACATGAAGATCATGGTGCTATTTTGAAGCGCAAGTGTGGAAAAAAGAGATAGTATCATTGTCCCTTCTCTCTTTTTCTCTCATTTTATTTTTTTCCTTTTTTTCTTTTCTTTTTCCCCTTTTTTCTTTGGCCTTTCTTTTTTTTGGCCTTTCTCTTTTTTTCTTTCTTTTTTTTTCTTTTTGTAAAGTCCGAAGTCTCATCCCGACTTGTGGGGGAATCATAGCCTTCATCATCCTTTCCTCACTAGGACAATGCTCTAATAATGAAGGTCATTACACTTTTATGGATTTAAAACTCAAGAATTACAACTCAAAGCTAGAACAAGATATGACTCTATATGAAAATTATGAAAGTGGCCTTGCCACAAATACGATGTCAACTACATGATCATGCAAAGAGCAATATGACAATGATGGAATGTGTCATACTAAACGGAACGGTGGAAAGTTGCATGGCAATATATCTCGGAATGGCTATGGAAATGCCATAATAGGTAGGTATGGTGGCTGTTTTGAGGAAGGTAAATAAAGGGTTCACGATACCGGCAAAAGTTGCGCGGTAATAATAAAGGCTAGCAAAGTGGGAGGATGAGTGTGCATATATCCATGGACTCACATTAGTCAAAAAGAACTCATATACTTATTGCAAAAGTCTACTTAGCCCTCGAAGCAAAGTACTACTACGCATGCCCCAAGAGGGATAGATTGGTAGGAAAAGACCATCGCTCGTCCCCGACTGCCACTCATAAGGAAGACAATCAAAAGAGCACCTCATGCAACAAATTTGTCACACAACTTTTACCATACGTGCATGCTACGGGACTTGCCAACTTAAACAAAAGTATTTCTCAATTTCATAATTACCCACTAGCATGACCCTAACATTACTACCTTTATATCTCAAAACAATTATCAAGCATCAAATGATCATAGCATCCAATTCTTTTTCTATGATAGTTTTTATTATACCCAACTTGGATGCTCATCATTCTAGGACCAACTTTGTAACCATAGCAAATATCATGCTGTTCTAAAATACTCTCAAAAAGATATAAGTGAGGCATGAGAGACTAGCAATTTCTTCAAAATTAAAACACCACCATGCTCTAAAAGATATAAGTGAAGCACTAGAGCAAAAACTATCAAGCTCAAAAGTTATAACTGAAGCACATAGAGTATTCTAGCAAATTCTAATCAAATAGGATTCTCACAATTGGTATGTACAGCAAGGATGATTATGGTAAACTAAAAATAAAGACTAATATAATACACGACGCTCCAAGCAAAATACATCTCATGTGGCGAATAAAAATATAGCTCCAAGTAAAGTTACCAATGAACGAAGACGAAAGAGGGGATGCCTTCCCGGGGCATCCCCAAGCTTAGGCTTTTGGTTATTCTTGAATATGTTGGGGTGCCATGGGCATCCCCAAGCTTAGGCTCTTGCCCCTCCTTATTCCATAGACCATAAAAGCTTTATCCAAAACATGAAAACTTCACAACACAAAACTCAACAGGAAATCTTATAAGCTCCGTTAGTGAAAGAAAACAAAACTACCACATAAGGTACTGTAATGAACTCATTATTTATTTATTTTGGTGTTAAACCTACTGTATTCCAACTTCTCTATGGTTTATAAACTATTTTACTAGCCATAGGTGCATCAAAATAAGCAAACAACACACGAAAAACAGAATCTGTCAAAAACAGAACAGTCTGTAGCAATCTGTAACTAATGCAAACTTATGGAACTTTAAAAATCCTACCAAAATAGGAAGTCCTGGACAATTCGTTTATTGATCATAAGCAAAAAGAATCAACGCAAAATCACGTTTCTGTGATTTAACAAAATTATATTCGTGCGCGTAAAGTTTCTGTTCTTCAGCAGAATCAAATCAACTATCATCATAGGTTATCCTATAGGTTCTACTTGGCAAAAACACTAATTAAAAGATAAAAACACATCTAAACAGAAGGTAGATGCAAGATTTATTACTAAACAGGAGCAAAAACAAAAAACATAAAGAAAATTGGGTTTCCTCCCAACTAGCGCTATCGTTTGACGCCCCTAGCTAGGCATAAAAGCGAAGATAGATCTAACGGGTGCCATCTTTGGCACTAGATTCATAAGTATCCCACATGATAGATTCATAAGGTAATTTAACTTTCTTTCTTGGAAAGTGCTTCATGCCTTTCTTTAATGGAAATTGGAATCAAATATTCCCTTCCTTTATATCAATAATCGCGCCAATCGTTCTAAGGAAAGGTCTACCAAGAATAATAGGGCAAGAAAGATTCCAATCTATATCAAGAACGATAAAATCTACGGGCACCAAATTTCTATTTTCAACAATAAGAACATCATTGATCCTTCCCGTAGGCTTTTTAATGGTGGAATCCGCAAGGTGCAAATTTAAAGAGCAATCATCAAGATCGTGGAAACCTAGAATATCACATAAAGTTTTCGGAATCGTGGAAACACTAGCACCCAAATCACACAAAGCAAAACACTCATGATCTTTAATTTTAATCTTTATAGTAGGTTCCCACTCATCATTAAGTTTTCTAGGTATACAAACTTCCAAATTAAGTTTTTCATCATAAGATTGCATCAAGGCATCAACAATATGTTTGGTAAAAGCTTTGTTTTGACTATAAGCATGAGGAGAATTAACAACGGATAGCAACAAGGAAATATAACCTAAAAGTGCTACTATCGACTAGAGGGGGGGGGGCGAATAGGCGATTTTTATGAAAGTCTTCAAAACTTGGAAGTTTTGAAGACAAACAACAGAAATGACCCAATTGTAATGCAGCGGAAGATAAACTACCCAAAGCAAACCATAGTCAAGTATACAAAGATATAAAGGCACGAGACTAATAGCAGCTAGGTAGTAAGGATCAAGATGGAAGATACTATGAAGCCAGTCAACAGTAGTAGTCAAGCAATGAAATCAAACAGATACACAAATAGGCAATGACTTCACGAAGACAAACTAAAGTAAGGGTGGGAAGGAATAGAACCAGTTGCTTGTTGAAGACACAGGATTTGTTGGACCAGTTCCAGTTGCTGTGACAATTGTACGTCTGGTTAGGGAGGCTGAGATTTAACTTAGAAGACCGTGTCTTCACCTTATTCCCCTTGAGCTAAGGACACCCAGTCCTCGCCCAATCACTCTGGTAAGTCTTCAAGGGAGACTTCCAAACCTTCACAGACTTCGTTCACCGGCAATCCACAATGACTCGTGGATGCTCAGAACGCGAGGCCTAACCGACTGGAGGATTCACAGTCCTCAAGTGTAATAAGTCTTCAGGTCACACGGACAGAAAGACTTCAGTGATGCCTAACACACTTTGGCTCTGGGTGTTTGGGCTTTGTCCTCGCAAGGATTTTTCTCTCTCTCAAATGCTTCGAGGTGGGTTGCTCTCAAACGACAAAAGCCGTGCACAAACTCTGAGCAGCCACAAATTTATGGTGTAGGGGGTGGGCTATTTATAGCCACTAGGCAACCCGACCTGATTTGTCCAAAATGACCCTGGGTCACTAAGGAACTGACACGTGTTCCAACGGTCAGATTTCAAACACACGCTGCAACTTTACTTGGGCTACAAGCAAAGCTGACTCATCCAGCTCTGGATAAGGTTTGCTCTCATTGTCTTCACTCGAAGACATAGGATTTGAGTTGAGCATCACTTCAGTCACTCTGACTTAGTTCACTTGGACCCCACTTAACAGTATGGTGGTTCCTATGACTCAACAAAGAAGAAGAGGAAACAACGAAATCACACAGTCTTCGCGCTTCATAGTCTTCACGTAATGTCTTCTCATGTCATAGTCTTCAATATGAATATCTTCTCATACCACCATTGTCTTCAATGTCTTCATACATTTTTAGGGTCATCTCCGGTAGGTAAACCGAATCAATGAGGGACACTACCTGCGTTATCCTGCAATTCTCACAAACGCATTAGTCCCTCAACCAACTTTGTCGTCAATACTCCAAAACCAACTAGGGGTGGCACTAGATGCACTTACAATCTCCTCCTTTTTGGTGATTGATGACAAACTGGTTGAAGTTTTCAACGGGGATAAAGTATGTGAAATTGTAAGGATAGGGAATTGTCTTCATAAGTTGCAAGGGCTCCCCTGAAGATGTGCATATAAGTAATTTGCTTTTGGAATGCAAATGCACATGGCAGGTTATACTTGTGGAGATCCACTTCAACTTATGAAGATAATTCATCATGCATGAAATGATATAGCAAGTAGAATGACATGCATAATGAAAAATGGTCGTCTGCAGAATGATCTAAGTGCGGAAGTTATCATCGCTCATGAGGAATTTATCATCGCATCACAGTAAGGCAAATAAGTAGCAGACGACCATCAAGTTTAGGTGTTACAACTCAGAGAACCAAATGTTTCAAAAAGCAAGAGTTGTAAGCACGAAGCAAAATATAATGCAACCGCCCATATGAACCCGCTTGAAGACTATCAACTCATACGCTTCTCCCCTTTTGTCAGTAAGGACCAAAAAGGTTTGAAGACATAGAGCTGCTACTCGTCATCATGAGTAGGTGAAGCAGCAGGGTTGTCGTCGTTGGTTGGCGGTGCAGATGAACTTGGTGCAGTGTCGATGCGCGCAGTAGTAGGAGGTGGTGAAGTAGCATCATCTTCATCATCGATCACTCTGGCATTTACCGTTGTCGCGGAGGAAGAATATTCAGAGTCTTCAAGAGATGGAGTACGACGTAGGACAGTAGTCCGTGGAGGAGTGGAGTCAAACTGGAATCTTTCATTGAAGCCATCGTCTTGAAGATCAGCTTCAGCACTGAGCAGGGTCAAACTCTTCCATGATCGCCGGCAAGTTTCATGAGCAACAAAGGCATTCTTGGTGGCAAGGTTGCGAATGCGATTGACATCCACCAAGAGGCTTTGCATCTGTCTCTTGAGCCAGAAATGATGCTTATCCTGTTTCTGATGAAGAGCCACAAGAAGTTCTCGGTCATTGAGAACGCTAGAGCGCTTCGAAGGCCTTTGTGCAATGGTGCTTTCAGTGGCTTCAGTGGGTGCTCGATGAGGCAGACGAGTGTTTCCAGCAAGTGGATAGATTTGTGTCGCTGCTTGAACACCTTCAATAGGCTAAGTGAAGCTTTGGTGCTCGGCATTCTGAAGACAAAGAGGCCTCTTGGTAGGGTCAGAGTATATAGCTTCAACTGACATATCAACCTCTGGCAGAAAGATCATATGATTGCGAGTAGAGGGCTGATAATTGACAGATGAGTGTCTCTTGATGAGGCGCATGACCCATGGAGCATAAAACTTCAGACCAAACAGGTCAGAGCCGGAAGCAGCAAGTTGCCTGATGAAGAATGCTTGAGTGTTGAAGCTGATGCCATTGAGAAGATAGAAGACCAAAGTCTTCATAGCTCCTTCAAGCTTGGCCGCTGATGAATGTCCTTTGACAGGCCATAGAGTTCGCCTGATGATATGATATATGGTGCGAGGCAGATACTCAAGGTCTTCAACAAAGAAAACTGTTGGATATTCAACGTTCGATGGCAAGGGCTTCATCATGCTCAACATCTGGCTCATATTGGGTTCTGGCTTATGGAAGATACTCTCTACAGCATTGCGGTGTAGCTGACAGTCAGGTTCATATAGTTCTCCAGGAGTGGTTAGCCCTGTAAACTCGATGATATCCATAGCTTTGGCTTCATGATGAACATTTCCAGTCATCCACTCGAGAACCCATGTCTTGATGTCTCTGTTGTAGCCGCGAATGTGCAGAGTGGCATAGAATTGAAGCAATAGCTCTTAATTGCAATGTTCTTTGTCTATCACAAAGTGGAGCAGACCAGCATCACGAAAGCAGTCAGGTGCTTCTTCTAAGCACGGCAGTCCAGCAATGGCTTCAGTATCAAGGCGCATATGAGGGAAAATGCACCCTTGATCATATAGTACGCATGAGTAATAGCTTCTCTGCTGATAGCTCCAGAACCGATCTGATGATATCCGTGGCTTGGAGTAGGGGTTCTTGGTGCTGTCAAAGAAGGTATTGTGGCTTTTGAAGCCATTTGAATTGAAGGACCCGGGTGAGTTAGCAGTACCTGGAAACCTTGGCAACCTTGGCTTTGGCTTCTGGACCTGAGGCCTATGCTCAACATGATAATCAAACTGAGGTCCTGAGGCATTTGGCAGAGGCACCAGAATGGGCCATCGGACAGTGGTATGCTGACCATGACTGTATGCTTGCTCAATTGTGTGAGGCCTTGGTGGTGGAACAGGAGCAGGGGCAACAGTTGAGGCGTCAGGCTGCACAACAGGTGCTTCAGGAGCAGTTGTCATATTAGCTTCAGGTGCAGCATCCTCATTGGCTTCAGGTGCAGCATCCTCATTGGTTTCAGGTGCAGCATCCTCAGTGGTTTCAGGTTCAGTGGCCGTATTTGCTTTAGGCAGACTAGTTGGTGCAGGCTCCACATTAGCGTCAGCCATGACTACGTCATTGGCTTCATTGGCGTTGGCGGTGGCAGCCTCAACATTGTCAACCTCCTCTTGATGAATAGGAGGGTCGGGCACAGGCACGTTCACATCAGGAACTGCTTCTTCTTCAATTGCTGGGGGAGTAGGTACACGAACTTCTTCTTGATTTTCTTCGGCTGATGCAGCTGGAATGTCTTCAGCAGCATGTGCTTCAGACTCGGAGACATTCACTGTTGGAGCAGGTTCAGAAAATACTTGACGTGCAACAGGTGAACGTTGCACTTCTCCTTCTGGAACGCTCGACAGAGGGACTTGAGGCCTTTGTCCTCTGTGAAGCCTGCAAAGTGATGGCTTCTCCTTAGGAGATGGAGTCGGCTGGGCCTCATAGTCTTCATCCTCTTCTTGCACGGGGGGTGTAGCTTGTTGTTGTTGTTGGGGAGTACTGGGGGAGTCTTGTTGTTGTGGGTGATCAGCCCACGATGCATCCTGAGCAATTGGCGACAAAGGACGACCAATGCTGATGAGTTCTCTGTTCGTATGAACAGGCGATGATACCACGTTATGTTCGATCTGAGGAAGAACTTCATCATCAGCTACATTGTCATCATGACCAATGTCTTCAGCAGCGGTGGGTTCAGCTGCTGGAATATCTTCAGCTTCATGAGCCTCTGTGGGAGCAGGCTCATGGACAACCATCCTTCGCTCTTGATGTTCTGACGCTGGGCGAACCACGGAAATGGGTTCAACAACTAAGGTCTCTGTGGAAGCAGCCCTAGTCTTCTTGATCATGTGCTTCTTCTTGGAGGGAGCGGCATCAGAGGCTTCAGTGTTCTTTCTCTTTCTGGCTTCAGCCTTGGCAGCCCTCGTCTTCTTCTGTTCTGAAGTGGTTTTGGTGACCTTTGGCTTCGAGCCAGTCATGCTGCTTGGGAAGATAATGCGAGGGGCTTCTTGGCTTGTAGGTTCAGGCTGTTCAGCAGGAAGCTTCTTCTTCTTCTTTGCAGCCATCCTGGGGTCAATGCCAGGACGGCTAAGTGACTTGTGCTTCTCATCCTCATTGTAGGCGAGCACACACTTATCATCCAAAATCTTCATGCGCTCTCGAGAGCCCTGAGCTTCTTCACGCTTCTTCAGAAAAGCTTCTTTAAGCTCATGTAGCATGACTTTGAAGTTGCGGATGTCTTGAACACTAAGCTTGGCCACATGCTTCTTGAATTGAGCCTTCTCATAGTCAATCTTGTTCTTGAGCTCAACGATGCGCTGAGCGAGAGCTAGCTCAGAAGCAATGGCTCCATTGAAGGAGACACTGAGGCCAATGGGAAGCTGTAAATCTTCAAAGCTGACATTGGGGGTGTCGAACCACTCATCAATGAAATTGTGGATGATGGCCACATCAAAGAGAGGCAAGTTGTTGAAGATTTTTGCTTCTTCCTTGCTCTTGATCAGCTGCTCAAGGGCATCATCAGCAAGATCTTCATCACTTGACAGATCAATGGGTTCTTCACGCAGAATGGCGGCAGGAGTCAAGGCTCTTTGATCAGATGGTCTGACAAGTTGCTTTTTCTTCTCCGTTCTCTTGGAGACACAGGATTGATCTTCAGACTGCACACTGGCTTCAGGAGGTGCAGTGGCCAGTGGCTTCGCACGAGAAGTCTTCGGAGGTGCAGCTGATGTTGAAGCCTTTGGCTTCTTTTGCTTCTTCGTCTTTGGAGGAGGAGCAGGGGCTTCATCAGAGTCAGCATCATTGTCAGAATGATCTACTCTAGCACCTTGGACCATGATGTAGGTGATGAGGCCGTCAAGGTTGGAGAAGGGGCAGATGACATTGGGATTAGCATCACAGGAGCCATCAGCACGGGGAGCAGAGGGACCTGGGTTGAAGTCCAAACCCAAGGACTTCTTGTTCTTCTTGGCCGAAGCCGCAGCAAACTGGTAGTTGCGCTTGAAGAGAGAGTCGTCACGACACCAGAGTAGTGAGGTGGGATCTGCGTTCTCAGGCTGTGGTCCACGGGCCATGCAAGGATAGAAGCCTTGGTCAATGGCTTTAGCTCTGGTCTTGGGTTGAAGGCCTCGATAGAGGATATCACCCCAAGGTCTCTTGATGGCATTCTTCTCTGCATATTCCTTCGTCACAAACTTGTACTTGAACCACTCCTCAGCCCAATAGCATCGAATCCATTGGATTCGCGTCTTTCTCTGATGATAATTCTCTTTAGGATCTGTCTTGTATAGTTCTGCTAAGTCATCAGGCAGATCTTTGGATGTTCCTTCTCTGCGTTGTCTGCCACCCTTCCTTGCTGATTTTTCTGTAGCCATGAACTTCAAGCTGAATGGCTTCAGTACGTTCAGAGGCTTCAGAGACTTACGCTTGCTGGTCAAGCAGGAACTGGCTTCAGGAGAATTGATATGATGCTGTAAGTATTCTGCAAACGAATGCAGACTATGAGAACCAAGGGATTCTCCCACGGACATGTACCTGTGACAACATTAGAGATGCGAGGGAAGGGGAAGAGGTCATATGCATTCTCAGAAGATTTTGAAGATAAATCAGTTTGAAGACATTGACCTCATGATGCGAAGACATTCACTTATATAGGTGAGTTGGTTCCAGATTTGTACCAATCCGTGAATAAGTACAAGTGAGGAATCAAACTAGACTGAAAATCTAAGTGAATCGACTAGGCAGTATGAGATGCAGACAAAATAGATCTAACATTGAATAGGCAGAAACTACTTTCGGTAAGCAGGATGAATCTTGAAGATCAAAAAGGTGGTAAAAATAGAGTTATAATTACAGCACGAAGAACTGCTAGATGGAAGAATAGGAGACCGAGCAGTTCAGCCCACCGTGCCCTAACTTGGCGACGGAGGACACCTACGGCGACGGCTGAGAGGACGATGTCCGCGGCCGGCGTGAGGACGGCGTCGGAGAAGTCGCGGCAGCTAAGCGCTTCGTCGCCGGCGTCGTCGCAAGCTAGCGGTGGCGCTAGGGTTTTGACGAAGGTGGAGAGGTGGAAGAAGGATTTCTTTACCGCAGGGGACAAGTATTTATAAGTAGGTGAGAGACACAGCGCAATTACGCTGGTGCTCCTGGCGGTTCACATCTGAGGGGCACGTGGTAAGCATGCAACATACTCAGAGTTGTCCCACGTTCCCACGCCCTCCAGGCATGTCGAAGAGTTGTTCCGGCTTCTCCGGATTTCAACATTAAAGATAA
Source organism: Triticum timopheevii (assembly GCA_963921465.1). Taxonomy (NCBI): domain Eukaryota; kingdom Viridiplantae; phylum Streptophyta; class Magnoliopsida; order Poales; family Poaceae; genus Triticum; species Triticum timopheevii. The sequence continues at coordinate 188,487,435 of OY997266.1, read as the reverse complement.
GTCAGCTAAAACAAATTTAATGTTTGTCTATTTGCCTTCTGCTGACTAGGACGCAGAGAAGACATTCGATAGTTTCAATAGAATGCATATGATTTGGACAGATAGAGTTTGAGATAGGAAGCATAGAGAGATTAGGGTCCGATCACATTCACTTAGGTCAAAAGATCCAATCTTGAAGACATAGCTATAAGTGAATGCTGTAGAGGACAGAACATTAGTACACACATATATATATCAGAAAGCAATCAAATCATCATAGTGTTGAAAGTTATGAAGATAAATTGAAACTGAAGACAAACCAAATGCGAAGTCATTGCAATATAACGCCATGAGTGAAACACTTCAACTAGAGAAAGTTGGTGGTGGCGTTACCCACCGTATAGGAAGTATTAGACCCAGACACAGCGCACAATTATCGTAGCGCTCCGAAATCAAATTCCATGTTAATGTATTCACACTCAGAGTGTAAATCTTCATTGATTGAAGATATACATTACTTTGTGTGTTGCACATCTAAGTCATCAACATGCCTAAGTGTTAGGATGCGTGCCTGTTCACAGGACATTAGAGGATTCCAAGATATTTAGCTCACACCGTAACTTGCAAAACCTTTTCTCATCCAAGGACTTTGTGAAGATATCTGCCAGTTGCTCTTCAGTGTTGACGTGAATGATATCGATATCTTTCTTCATAACATGATCTCTGAGAAAGTGATGACGAATTTCAATGTGCTTTGTCTTCGAGTGTTGGACTAGATTGTTGGCTATTTTGATGGCACTTTTGTTGTCGCAGAAGAGAGGTACTTGTTTCAGGTTGATGCCATAATCCTTGAGAGTTTGCTTCATCCATAGAAGCTGAGCACAACAGGATCCAACAGCAATGTATTCAGATTCAGCAGTTGAGAGTGATACACAGTTCTACTTCTTTGAAGACCAACAAACAAGTGATCGACCAAGAAAATGACTTGTGCCTGATGTAGACTTGCGATCCACCTTGTCACCAGCATAATCAGCATCCAAGAATCCAACCAAATCAAATTTTGAGCCCTTGGGATACCATAATCCGAGTGTTGGGGTGTAAGCCAAATATCGAAGAATTCGCTTCACAGCTAAGTGATGCGATTCCTTTGGTGCCGCTTGGAATCGAGCACACATGCAAACACTAAGCATAATATCTGACCTAGATGCACATAAATAAAGCAAAGAACCAATCATGGAGCGGTATACCTTTTGATCGAACTCTTTACCATTGTCGTCGGGACCAAGATGGTGTTTGGCTGGCATTGGCGTCGTGTAGCCTTTGCAGTCTTCCATTCCAAACTTCTTCAGACAATCTTTGAGGTATTTTTCTTGAGATATAAAGATGCCATTTCTTTGCTGACGAATTTGAAGACCAAGGAAGAACTTCAGCTCACCCATCATGGACATTTGATATTACTCTTGCATCATGTACCCAAACTCATCACTATATTTCTGGTTGGTGCAGCCGAAGATTATGTCATCCACATATATTTGGCACACAAACAGTTCACCATCATATGTGTTCATGAAGAGTGTAGGATCGAGGGATCCAAGTTTGAAGCCTTTGCTCTTCAGGAAGTCTTTGATTGTATCATACCAGGCACGAGGAGCTTGTTTGAGGCCATACAGTGCTTTGTTTAGCTTGTATACCATATCAGGATGTTTTGGATCTTCAAAGCCAGGTGGTTGTGCGACATATACTTCTTCTTCAATCTTGCCATTGAGAAATGCACTCTTTACATCCATTTGATATAGCAAGATATTGTGATGATTAGTGTAGGCTAGCAGTATGCGAATAGCTTCAAGTCTAGCAACAGGAGCAAATGTTTCATCGAAGTCAATTCCTTCAACTTGAGTATATCCTTGAGCCACAAGACGTGCTTTGTTTCTGACGACTTGACCATTCTCATCTTGCTTGTTTCGATATATCCACTTTGTTCCAATAATGTTATGTTTGCGAGGGTCAGGTCGCTTGACAAGTTCCCAGACATTATTCAGTTTGAACTGTTGAAGTTCTTCTTGCATGGCTTGAATCCATTCAGGTTCCATAAAAGCTTCAGCAACTTTCTTGGGTTCTGATATAGACACAAATGAAAAGTGCCCACAGAAGTTTGCCAGCTGTGTTGCTCTTGATCGAGTGAGCGGACCAGGTGCATTGATGCTGTCAATTATCTTCTCTATTTGAACTTCATTTGCAACACGAGGATGAACAGGATGAAGATTTTGCTCTGGCTGATCGTTGTCATCATTGGGAGGATTGTCTTCGATCTGAGCATTGTCTTCAGGTTGATTTGGTGCAGAGATGATAAGTTCCTCTTAAGGTTGTGCTTCAGAGGGCATCATTTCACCAGTTCCCATCAGCTTGATAGACTCGTTTGAAGGAGCTTCATCTAGTGTACTTGGCAGAATCTCTCTCTGTGAACCATTGGTTTCATCAAATTTCACATCCACAGTTTCAACGATTTTATAGAGATAAAGGTTGAAAACTCTGTAGGAGTGTGAATCCTTTCCATAGCCAAGCATGAAGCCTTCATGAGCCTTAGGTGCAAATTTTGACGTGTGATGGGGATCCTTGATCCAGCATCTAGCTCCAAATACTCTGAATTAATTGACGTTTGGCTTCTTGCCAGTAAGTAGCTCATAAGATGTTTTGTTCAGAAGTTTATGGATGTACACACGGTTGATGATGTGACATGCTGTATCAATAGCTTCAGGCCAGAACTTTCTTGGAGTCTTGTACTCATGTAGCATTGTTCGAGCCATCTCAATGAGGGTTCTGTTTTTGCGCTCAACGATGCCATTTTGCTGAGGTGTGTATGGAGCAGAGAACTCATGAGTGATTCCCATTGTATCCAGATACAGATCAAGTCTAGTGTTCTTGAATTCAGTGCCATTGTCACTTCTGATGTGCTTGATCTTCACGCCATAATTGTTCATTGCTCGATTTGCAAAGTGCCTGAAGACATCTTGCACTTCAGTCTTGTAAAGAATTATATGAACCCATGTGTATCTTGAGTAGTCATCAACAATGACGAAGCCATAGAGACAGGCAGTTGTTGTGAGGGTGGAGTAGTGAGTAGGTCCAAATAAGTCCATGTGTAACAGCTCGAAGGGTTGAGATGTTGTCATGATTGTCTTCGAGGGGTGCTTTGCCCTTGTCATCTTTCCAGCTTCACATGCACCACACAGATGATCCTTCTTGAACTTGACATCTTCGATGCCTATGACATGCTTTTTCTTGACGAGTGAGTGCAAATTCCTCATGCCAGCATGCCCTAGCCTTTGATGCCAGAGCCAGCATTCTGAAGCTTTTGTGAGAAGACATACGGCAAGCTGTGGACCTGCTGAGAAATCTACCATGTATAGATCATCTTTTCGATACCCTTCAAAGACTAGAGATTTGTCAGATTCCATTAGTACAAGGCAATGATATTTGCCAAATATCACAATCATGTTCAAGTCACAAAGCATTGAGACAGACATTAATTTGAAACCAAGGGATTCAACAAGCATCACTTTATCCATGTGTTGATCCTTTGAGATTGCAACTCTACCTAGACCCAATACCTTGCTTTTACCAGTGTCAGCAAATGTAATGTGACTCTTGTCGGATGGACGTAAGGTTGAGTCCATGAGAAGACTTCGATCACCAGTCATATGATTTGTGCATCCACTGTCCATAATCCATTCTGAAGCTTTTGGTGATGTACCCTACAGTGCAGTTAGGAGGATAGGCTTCACAAGAATGTTGTGAAGCATATGCATTTGACACATATAGGGACAGTCACAACTTATATCAAAATTAGGACATAGTATGACTGATAAGAGATCCAAATGCGAAGTATATAGAATGACATTTTATCGTGCGTCCTTAATTAGTTTTAGGTCCCCAGCAATAGTATCGGACGCCATTGATTGCTGGCTGGAGACCGTTTTCTGCAAAAGAGAGTTAGTTCTTCTTTGCCACCCACATCTTCAGTGGTGTCTTAGAAGCAATGAGTCTTAGTGCAGCATCTGAGAATTTTGGCTTTGAAGCCCTAGCAAATAGCCTTGCAGGAGATGAATGATACTCATATGAATAAGCAGAAAAGTTCTCAGTCCTATGAACATAGCGGTTCGAAGATACACGCTCATATTCATAAGTCTGAGCATGATTTCCCTGCAAAACATTGGCGTTAGGGTGACTCATGTGAGTCATGTATCTGTATGAAGCCTTTGGGCCACATGAAGCTATTGGTCTGGGTTTTGTGTTCTTCCTTGGTGGTGTCATGACGACATTCACAGGAAGATTCTCAATGTACTGCTTAGGTACCTAGATATTCTTCATAGGTGGTCCATTCCTGCAGTTAGTACCAATGTACCTGGCAAACACTTCACCATTCTGATTTTTGAACAGCTTATATTTTGCATCAAAGGATTCATCAATGATAATAGGATTAGCACAGGTAAAGCCAGATAAGGTGGATGGATCTACTGAAGGTTCCTTTGCAGCAACCCATGTGGTCTTGGGGTACTGCTTAGGCTTCCAGTACGAGCCATCAACATTCATTGTCCTTTCGAACCCAACACCCTCTTTCCTAGGGTTTCGGTTCAGAATCTGCTTTTTGAGGACATCGCAGAGAATCTGATGTCCCTTCAAACTTTTGTACATCCCTGTTTCAAGCAATGTCTTCAACATAGCATTTTCATCAGCAACAGCAGTGGTATCCTCCGCAGAGGGGTTAGTAACCACATCAGTAGGTGAAGACAATGAAACAGTAGAAGTTGTGGAACATTCAGCAACAGATGTAGCGTTATCACGCTCAATGCATTTCAGACATGGTGGTTCAAATCCATCCTGTGTAGCACTGATTTGTTGAGCAAGTAATGAATCTCGCTCCTTTTGAAGATCTTCATAATCCACTCTTATCTTTTCAAGGTCTAGCTTTCTTTGAAGACATTCAGAAGAAAGCTTCTCATGATCAGACAGGAGAGCATTGTGTTGATCTTGAAGGGCATCAAACTTAGCATGAAGTCTCTGAAGACTGTCAGCCAAAGCTTTTGACTGATCCATTTCTTCACCCAACATATCATCGCTCTTACTAAGCATATCTTGAACCTTTTCCAAGATTCTTTGTTGTTTAGTGGCACTAGTAGAAAAGGGGGCAATGGTCCAGGCCGGTCCAGCCCATTAGTCCCGGTTCAATCCAGAACCGGGACCAATGGGGGCATTGGACCCGGTTCTTGAGCCCCGGGGGCCGGCCGGGCCACGTGGGCCATTGGTCCCGGTTTGTCTAGACCTTTTGGTCCCGGTTGGAAGGACGAACCGGGACCAATGGGCCTCGCTCCTGGCCCACCACCATTGGTCCCGGTTGGTGGCACGAACCGGGACCAAACGCCGCCCTTTAGTCCCGGTTCAGGTCACCAACCGGGACCAATGGTGGTGCCTATATATACCCCCTGCTCGCGAGCAGAGCACTCCCAGTGCTCTATTTTTCGTGGCCGGCGAGGGGAGAGCTTTGTGGTGCTCTAGCTCACCTCCTATGCACACGAGGTGTTCGATGGAATGCCCGAGCCACACTACTTAAGCTTTCTCCCCTCCAAGCTCGACCGCCAAGCTCCATTTTCCTCAATATTTGTCTAGGTTTAGCGGTCCGTCATGCCCCGTCCCCGTCTTCACCGTCGTCGATCACCCGCGCCGATCTCATCGTCGGCACCACCGTGGTGAGCCTCTTGTTCTTATCTTCTTTCTGAAAGGAAAAATATTCTTACTTGTATGTTTAGATAGAAACTTGTATTATTTTCTTACTTTTATTATTTCATCTTATATAGTGCGATGGTTTTGGTATCCGCCCCCGTCGGCCCTCGTCCTGTCTATGATTCGGATGTGGTATATATATTATCTTTTCATAACTATTGGTTCATTTATTGTTTATGACAATTATGCCGACCAACGTGACATAGATTTTATTTATCTAGGAGATTGTTGAACCGGAAATTCCAACCGACCCTATTGTCGAGAGGTTAAATTTAGTTGAAGAAGAAAACAGTTTCTTGAAGGAAAAAATTAGAAAAATTGAGGAGGAGAAGTTGATATTGGATTTGCATGTTGCGGATGTCGTCGATGATCACAAGATCAAGATGGATGCAATGCGCTTGAAGATTAGAAAGATTAGAAAATATGCCATTCATACCGCGGCTTGGTATCATTATGCCGTTGGATCAGTTGTTACATTGGTTGCGATTATGATCGCATTTGTTTTCGCATTGAAATGTTTTAATAGTTTCAGTGTATGGTTTAATTAATTTAGATGCTCTGCAAAGCTTTATGTTGTTAGATGAGAACTATGTATGTACTTTGGTTTTAATGTGATGATGAACTTCTATTAATTTGGTCACTTCATTATATAATGCACGCAGATGAACCAGCAATGGATGTACGGTTCAAGACACACCTCCGAGTACATTAAGGGCGTGCATGATTTTCTCGAAGTGGCTGAGGCAAACAAGCAGAATGGTTTTATGTGTTGTCCATGCCCTGTATGTGGGAATATGAAGTCTTACTCTGACCGGAAAATCCTCCACACCCACGTGCTTTACAAGGGATTCATGCCACACTATAATGTTTGGACGAGGCACGGAGAAATAGGGGTTATGATGGAAGATGGCGAAGAAGAAGAGTACGATGACAACTATGTGCCCCCTGAATACGGTGATGCTCCTGAAGATCAAGAGGAACCAGACGATGTGCACGATGATGCTGCAACGGGCGAAGCTGCTGAATATCAAGAGGAACCAGACGATGTGCCCGATGATGATGATCTCCGCCGGGTCATTGTCGATGCAAGGACGCAATGCGAAAGTCAAAAGGAGAAGCTAAAGTTCGATCGCATGCTAGAGGACCACAAAAAAGGGTTGTACCCCAATTGCGAAGATGGCAACACAAAGCTCGGTACCGTACTGGAATTGCTGCAGTGGAAGGCAGAGAATGTTGTGCCTGACAAAGGATTTGAGAAGCTACTTAAAATATTGAAGAAGAAGCTTCCAAAGGATAACGAATTGCCCGACAGTACATACGCAGCAAAGAAGGTCGTATGCCCTCTAGGATTGGAGGTGCAGAAGATACATGCATGCCCTAATGACTGCATCCTCTACCGTGGTGCGTACAAGGATCTGAACGCATGCCCGGTATGCGGTGCATTACGGTATAAGATCAGACGAGATGACCCTGGTGATGTTGACGGCGAGCCCCCCAGGAAGAGGGTTCCTGCGAAGGTGATGTGCTATGCTCCTATAATACCACGGTTGAAACGTCTGTTCAGAAACAGAGAGCATGCCAAGTTGATGCGATGGCACAGTGAGGACCGTAAGAAAGACGGGAAGTTGAGAGCACCCGCTGACGGGTCGCAGTGGAGAAAAATCGAGAGAAAGTACTGGGATGAGTTTGCAAGTGAGCCAAGGAACGTATGGTTTGCTTTAAGCGCGGATGGCATTAATCCTTTCGGGGAGCAGAGAAGCAATCACAGCACCTGGCCCGTGACTCTATGTATGTATAACCTTCCTCCTTGGATGTGCATGAAGCGGAAGTTCATTATGATGCCAGTTCTCATCCAAGGCCTTAAGCAACCCAGCAATGACATTGATGTGTACCTAAGGCCATTAGTTGAAGAACTTTCACAGCTGTGGAATGGAAACGGTGTACGTACGTGGGATGAGCACAAACAGGAGGAATTTAACCTAAAGGCGTTGCTGTTCGTGACCATCAACGATTGGCCCGCTCTCAGTAACCTTTCAGGACAGACAAACAAGGGATACCACGCATGCACGCACTGTTTACTTGACACCGATAGTATATACCTGGCAAGCTGCAGGAAGAATGTGTACCTGGGCCATCGTCGATTTCTTCCGACCAACCATCAATGTCGAAAGAAAGGCAAGCATTTCAAAGGCGAGGTAGATCACCGGAAGAAGCCCGCCATGCGCACTGGTGATCACGTACTTGCTATAGTCAATGATTTACACGTAATCTTTGGAAAGGGTCCCGGCGGACTAGCTATTCCGAGTGATGCTGGGGGACACGCACCCATGTGGAAGAAGAAATCTATATTTTGGGACCTACCCTACTGGAAAGACCTAGAGGTCCGCTCTTCGATCGACGTGATGCAGGTGACGAAGAACCTTTGCGTGAACCTGCTAGGCTTCTTGGGCGTGTATGGGAAGACAAAAGATACAGCTGAGGCACAGGAGGACCTGCAACGTTTGCATGAAAAAGACGGCATGCCTCCAAAGCAGTATGAAGGTCCTGCCAGCTATGCTCTTACCAAAGAAGAGAAGGAAATATTCTTTGAATGCCTGCTTAGTATGAAGGTCCCGACTAGCTTCTCGTCGAATATAAAAGGAATAATAAATATGGCAGAGAAAAAGTTTCAGAACCTAAAGTCTCATGACTGCCACATGATTATGACGCAACTGCTTCCGGTTGCATTGAGGGGGCTTCTACCGAAAAACGTCCGATTAGCCATTGTGAAGCTATGTGCATTCCTCAATGCAATATCTCAGAAGGTGACCGATCCAGAAATCATACCAAGGCTAAGGAGTGATGTGGTGCAATGTCTTGTCAGTTTCGAGATGGTGTTCCCACCATCCTTCTTCAATATCATGACGCACGTCCTAGTTCATCTAGTTGACGAGATTGTCATTCTGGGCCCCGTATTTCTACACAATATGTACCCCTTTGAGAGGTTCATGGGAGTCCGAAAGAAATATGTCCGTAACCGCGCTAGGCCAGAAGGAAGCATCTCCATGGGCCATCAAACAGAGGATGTCATCGGGTTTTCTGTTGACTTCATTCCTGGCCTTAAGAAGATAGGTCTCCCGAAATCGCGGTATGAGGGGAGACTGACTGGAAAAGGCACGCTTGGAAGGGACTCAATAATATGCAGGGACGGATATTCTTGGTCTCAAGCACACTACACAGTTCTACAGAACTCTACCTTGGTGACCCCGTATGTTGATGAACACAAGAACAGTCTGCGCTCCAAACACCCGGAGCAGTGCGACGACTGGATTACATGTGAACACATCAGGACTTTCAGCAGTTGGTTGGAAGCACGTATCAGAGGTGACAACACTATTTGTGATGAGCTGTACTTGTTATCCAGGGGACCATCTTTGACTGTATTGATTTGGAAAGGATACGAGATAAATGGGAATACATTTTACACGATTGACCAAGATCAAAAGAGCACCAACCAAAACAGCGGTGTCCGCTTTGATGCAACAACCGAGAGGGGAAAGGACACATATATGGTTACATAGTGGACATATGGGAACTTGACTACGGACATGATTTTAAGGTCCCTTTGTTTAAGTGCAAATGGGTCAATCTGTCAGGAGGCGGGGTACGGGTACACCCATAGTACGGAATGACAATAGTGGATCTGAAAAATCTTGGGTACACTGACGAACCGTTCGTCCTAGCCAATGATGTGGCACAGGTTATCTATGTGAAGGACATGTCTACCAGACCGAGAAAGAGAAAAGATAAGGAAGCGAATACATCATACGATGAGCCAAAGCGCCACATAGTTCTTTCAGGAAAAAGGGACATCGTGGGAGTGGAGGACAAGACAGACATGTCTGAAGATTATGAAAAGTTTCATGAAATTCCTCCCTTTAAAGTCAAGGCTGACCCCAGCATCCTGATAAACGATGAAGATTATCCATGGTTACGGCGCAATAAGCAAATGACACAAGCGAAGAAAAAGTGAAGACTTTCTCCCGCAACTATTATGATGATACCATGCCAACTTTGTAACTGACGAGTATGATACCATTGTCTGTTTTGTACATGCACATGCTATGTGTGGGTCAATTTATGATACCATGCCAACTTTCAACTTTTTCAGAGTTCATTTGAAATGCTTTAATGTCTTATGGTTCGGCCCTCGTAATAATTAAAAATAGCAACAATAAGTATTTTGTTGTAAGTAGAAACAAAATAAAATAAATAAAGCAAGAAAGAAAATAAAAAAACAAAAAAAGTGGAAAGTTTATAATTTTCCTAAAACTAAAAGCAAAAAGAATTAAAAAATAAAGCAAAAAACAAAAGAAAATAAATAATGCAGAAAACAAAACAAAAAAACAACAATAAGTATTTTGTTGTAAGTAGAAACAAAATAAAATAAATAAAGCAAGAAAGAAAACAAAAAAAAAGTGTTTTCAAATTTGAAAAGTAATGGCACTAACAGAAAGTTTATAATTTTCCTAAAACTAAAAGCAAAAAGAATTAAAAAATAAAGCAAAAAACAAAAGAAAATAAATAATGCAGAAAATAAAACAAAAAAACTGGAAAAAAATAAAAATAGCAACAATAAGTAAAGAAAACAAAAAAACAAAAAAAATGCCCCCTACTGGGCCCCCACGGCCTGAATATGACTTGAATCCCTACTTTGGGCCAGGATTCAGGCCCGTAGTAGGCCCAGAAGGCCCATCGGGCAAAGCAGTAGCAAGTAGGCCCATAAGCCTGCATTAGAGAGGAGTTCGAGAGGGGTGCGGCAGTGGGGCTTATAAACCACTGCGCGCCCCTCTCAACTAGCGAGGTGGGACTAAACTTTGGCCCCGATGCGGGAAGCACAGGGGCCTTTGGTCCCGGTTGGTGGCTCCAACCGGGACTAAAGGGGGTGCATTGGTACCGGTTCGTCGCACCAACCGGGACCAATGCACACCCTTTAGTCCCGGTTGGAGCCACCAACCAGGACCAAAGGCCGCAGCTTCCCGCCCTTTGGGCTGCCGAAAAGAGGCCTTTGGTCTAGGTTGGTGGCTCCAACCGGGACTAAAGGGGGCATTAGTCCCGGTTGGAGCCACCAACCGGGACTAAAGGCTGTGCTATAAAAGCAGCACTTAGCAGTTTCCGGCCAAATCGCCCACTTCTCCCCCGACGCCCCCTGCTCCTCCTCGTCGCCGTCGCCGCCCGACGCCCCTGCTCCACCTTGCCATCGCCGCCGCCACCGACGCCGTCAGGCTGCTCGCCTTCGCTATCGCCGCCGCCCCCTGTGAGCATAGCCTGCTCCCGCACCCCTCCCGTCCCGCGCCCTGCGCGGCCACCGCGCCGCCGCCCCTGTGCGGCCGGCGCGCGCCGCCCCTGTCCTGCGCGGCCGCCGCGCCGCCGCCCCTGCCCTGCGCGGCCACCACGCGCCGCCCCTGTCCTGCGCAGCCGGTGCGCCGCCGCCCCTGCCCTGCGCGGCCGCCGCGCGCGCCGCCCCGCCGCCCCTGCCCTGCATTTTCCTCCATAGCATTTTTTGCATTTTTTGTGTATATGTGTTTGTATGTGTATATATGTGTACATGTTCATAGTATTTTTTTTCATAAGTGTATTTTTTTTGTTCATTGCATTTTTTTCATATGTATAATGTATATATGTATGTGGTAGCTATATATATATGATGAATGGATGTGGCTATATATGTATGTATGAATATAATGTTCATAGCATTTTTTTGTTTATATATGTTTTTTCATATATGTATTAATTTTATATTTAGGTTGTTAGTAGATATCGATCGATTTTAGGTTAGTGCATTTTAGGTTAGTGTAGAGGAGAAAGTAGAATAAGGAAAAGGAAGAAAAGAGGAAGAAGGAAGAAGGAAGAAGGAAGAAGAAGAAGAAAAAGAATGAGAGGAAAAAGGAACATAAGAAGAGGAAGAAAGGAGAAAAAGAGGAGAGGAAGAAGAGGAGAAATAAATAAGAAGAGGAAAAAAGAAGAAAAAGAAGAGGAGAAGAAGAAAGGAATAGAGGAGAAGAAGAAAAAATAGAAGAAAAAAATTCTATTTTTTCTTCTTCTCCTCTATTCCTTTCTTCTTCTCTTTTTTTTCTTCTTTTTCTTCTTCTTCTTCTTCCTTCTTCCTTCTTCCTCTTTTCTTCCTTTTCCTTAATTATTTTCCTTTCTCGAGGGAGAAGAAGAAAAATAAGAGGAGAAGAAGAAAGAAAGGAATAGAGGAGAAAGAAGAAACTTCAACACGAGGGGGTGGTACCGATACCCCCTCCCCGATAACATTATTTTCCCATGTATATGTATGTCGCGTCGTTGTCGATATAACCCCCTCTAGATAACTTCGACGTGAGGGGCGGTCGATATATATACCCCCTCTCGACCGTGATAACTTATACAACTGCAGCACCCCCCTCGGCCCTCTCGCTCGACCAAAACTCTCGAGGACACCCAAACCCTAGAGAGAAAACGATGTTGGTCTCCTACCCCCTCCCGCCGCGCCCCTACCCGACAAATTAACTCTCTCGAGGCCACCCAAATTTATCAAGTTAAAAGAGCGTTATCGTCGAGGCCACCCCAAACCCTTGAAGCTTTGTGTCGAGGCGACCCCAAACCCTAGAGAAGCAGCGTCGAGGCCACTAACATGATTCCTTATTGTGATTAGCTAGCTAGTTCTACGTTTGCCACTTATATATATATATATATATATATATATATATATATATATATATATATATATATATATATATATATCCATCTGTACCATGTTTGAATAATAATTGACATGTTGTAAATATTTTCAGAAACTATGAAGCACTCCCGAGATGAAGAAATAGAAGCGATGTTGGGGGACATAATCGCAAATGGAAGTGATGATGTTGCGTCATTTCTCATCGACACCGATGGTCAGATGGATGAAGAAGAGGGCTATGTTTATGATGGCTTCGACCCATTAATGCCGGTACAAGAGGAGGACTATGTTCATGATGGCTCCGGTGACACAATGGAGGTACAAGACGAAGGAGACCGTGCTGACTGCTCCGGTCACCGAACTGAGTCCGGCCAGGTATATATATATATTAGTTAAGCCCGTGCTTACAAGTTAATTGATGCATCCATTGTTTTGGTATATGTACACATATTAATTACTGTCGTCTTTCTTCCTTATAATTTCTAGCCCTCCGGATTGAGCACAACTTCGGTAAGGAGACGAGGCCCGAAGAAAAAGTTGAGCTCGGATGAAAAGTTAGAGATCATAGAAATCGCGCCCGACAGCGAACCGATTGAACCCATCCGGACAAGGAAGGCATTTTCTACTCAGTGCGGGGTTCTTGTTAGGGACAGGATCCCGATCAGCATCCAGCAATGGTATAAGCCTGCTAAGGATGAAGATGCTGAGGTGTCTTATGTCAATGATATGCAGAAAGAAGATCTTTGGACTGAGCTGAAGGCAAATTTCACCCTACCGCCAGAGGAGGATCCGGAGAAGCCAGTTAAAGAGCAATTAATCAAGTCTTGTGCTCTTAAGAAGATGGCAGGCCTAATGAGGAGGTGGAGGAAAGAGCTGAACCAGTTTGTCAAGAAAAAAAGACACCAGAATTCATCGGCAAATATGAGAAGATCAAAGATCACTGGCCCGCATTTGTGGCCCACAAGACATCGGAAAAGAGTAAGAAGATGTCGGAGACAAACAAGAAAAATGCTGCGAAGAAGAAGCTTCACCATCGCACGGGGTCAGGTGGCTACCTCAAAGCCCGGCCTAAGTGGTCCAAGGCTGAGCATGATCTGCTTGAAAAAGGGATCGAACCAGAGACAATGCGCTGGCCAGACCGTTGCCGGACTTGGTTCTTCGGGGCTGGTGGAACCTTGGACCCTATAACAGGGCAGTGTCAGTGGACAGACGATCAACTGCAAACACCAGTCAAGAACCTTCAACACTATATCGATGCAGCGTAGCGAGGGACGTTCCTTCCAAACAGGAAGAAGGACGAGCTCACAATGGCCCTTGGGAATCCCGAGCACCCTGGACGGACACGAGGCACGCCAGGCTCCCTTCCGTGGAAGGTTGGTTTTCCGGACACAGGGGGTTACAAAACCCACGAGAGGAGGAAGAAACTAGAGCAGGACCAAATGCAGGCGCTGCTTGGAAGGGTAATGGGGCTAGAGGATCGAGAAGAGGAACGAGAAGCAGAAGATCACAACAAACGACATGCCGAAGCTTCCCCCGAAGCTACCCCGCCATCTCAGCGGAGAAGCAGCGTGGCTTCCACCGAGCTGCTTCAGCCGGAGCATGTCTTGACGGCTCCTGCCAGCTATCCCGTGGATGGTATCACGGAGTCTCAAAATTGCCACATTATGGCGCGATGGATGAATTTCAAGGTCAAGGCGGCTGTTGGCCAAGTTTATCCTAGTGGACCCGGCACAACTTATCACTGCCAGCCGATTCTAGAAGGATTTGCTAAGGTGATGGTGGATGAAATAACAGAGGGATTTGAGGACCTCGCGCTTGAGCACCCTACCGATGAAGGGGAGACTAGGCTGGGTTCTGCTTTGAAGACTCCATGCCTATGGCAGAAGGAGCTCATCAACCTTCTGAACTGGACGCCTCCGCCTCCTCCTCCTCCTCCGGCGAGTCAGGGCACTCCGCCTCCTCCACCGCCTCCTCCTCCGGCGAGTGACGATCAGGGCACGCGTGGCGGCACTCTGCCTCCTTCTCCGGCGCGTGGCGGCACTCCGCCTTCTCCTTCTCCGCCTCGCCAGCAAGGGCGGAAGAGACCCGCCGCCGCCCCGGCTGCTCCGGCGCGTCGTAGTCCTTCTCCTCCGCCTCGTAAGCAAGCACGAAAGAAGACAGACGCCGCAGCCGCTCCGTCTGCTCCGGCGTCTAGCAGCACAAGAAGAGAGAGGCAATATAGATACGGTCCACCTCTAAAGCCTGTAGTGAAGTTACCGTATGAGAGGACCAAGGAGGAAAACAATACGATCGTGCAGGCCCAAGTGAAGGAGTTCTTTGAAGGGGTGAAAGCAAAGATACGTCCACCTCCGAAGGAGAAAGTAGATCCGGTGAAAGCAAAGCGCACTCTCGATGCCCTGAGGAAACCACCAAAGTCTCCGCCGAGAACCAACTATGAGCGCATTACTGAACAGACATATCTCCAAGCCAAGCGGTCGGGAACTACTGTCAGTGATAAAAGGTCAAAAGAACAACGAGCAAAGGGGAAAAAATTGCCCAACTCGGCGAACAAGCACAACAATCGTGCCCCCCGCTCAATATGTCTAATCCTCCGGGGACGGTGGCTGGTTATGGCAATCTTGAAGATTACCTGCCTGACGATGCACTTCCTGATTTCATGGAGGTGGACGTATTCAGATGCGAGTACGGGAAGCCTCTCGTCAAAGATGAAAAATCTCTGACAACAATGATGCGAAGATTCCATAGTTGGTACATGAAAACCTGCAGAGAGTCTGAGGGGACGAACAGTTTGTATCTGAACATTAAAGAGGAGCACGACCTCGTTTCAAATGATCTGTTGTGTGTTCCATTTGAGGAGTTCTTCGAGTTCTTCAATCAAAAGGCCCTTGATAAATTAATGGTCTTTTGCTACTGCCTGTAAGTACTATTTCTATCATTAGTCTCTATATATAGCTCGGCTCTTTCATTGCATGTATTTATAATTAATTATCCTCAATATATTATGCAGATTGAAGATCGTCGAGTGCAAAAAATGAAATCTATGATATTGGGTTCATTAACACAAATATCATAGATGTATTTCTGGTTGAAAAGAACGTCGAAGAGACCGAGGACAACTTGCTACAATCGTTAATCAAAAATCAAAACAAAGATACCATACTCTTTCCTTACAACGGCCCGTGAGTGTTACTGTCGTGTGCATATTCGGTTTCCCTTATTACTCGAGCGAGGTTAATGTAATTGATGAGTTATGCATGCGTGTGCAGGTACCACTATATTCTTCTGGAGATTAAGCTTGAGCGTGGACTAGTAACCGTCTTAGACTCCAGACGGAAAGATCCCAGCCCCTATGCGGACATGACTGAAATGCTCAGCAAGTAAGTTCAATCGATCATTATCGCACCATATCGGCAACTTTATGTTCATTTCCTGATATCTCAAGTAATAATAATTATTTTCTTTGTCTTGCAGGGTTTGGAAACAGTTCACCACACAAGCTCCGGGACTACCGAAGGAGCTGCGATATGTATACCCGAAAGTAAGTACTACTGGCTAGCTAGTTGCGCGCATCTCCCGTTGATTCTATAGCTATACTTTCATCAATGCCATTTATAATGCTTCATTATCAGTTTGATTGACCTCTATTTCTCGTAAAGTGCTTGTGGCAGGAGGAAGGGAATGATTTCTGTGGATACTACGTGTGCGAGTTCATCCACAACGCGACTTTGAAAAACAAGCGGGGCTACTCTAGAAGACAATATGAAGTGCGTAAGCAATAATATTCACAATTTCATTTTATTACACCATCATTTCTGTTGAGTTTCATTCATATATATGTATTAATTAACCCCCTTCTTCAAATTAATTAGACGTGGCAGATGCGGGATGAACTCCTAGAACCAGATCGCATGAAAGCAATTCAAGAGGAATTGGCGGGATTCTTTCTTGAACACGTCATCAGTAAAGCTGGAGAATACCATGTGGAGGTTGATTTCAAATGCTAGGGGTTTGTAATTAAGAGATCTTATATAGATTGTACATGTATGTAGCCAGTAAAAAACTTGTTGTTCGACCAATCTCTCAGAGAAGGAGAGGTCGATCGATCACTTCTCTCGGTATGCATGACGAACTTCTATACTGAATGGTTCTCTCGATCACTTATGTATATATACTATGTAGCATCGACCAAGCACGGACATAAGAGAGGACACTTCTCTCTATTAATTAGCTAGCTAACACAATATACGAAACACCTAAATTAACCCCCCAAAACCCCCAACCCCCCTCCTTTAAACAAAAAAACAAAAACCCCAGCCACTGGAATGCAGACGCGTGGATGCCTTTTGGTCCCGGTTGGAGCCACCAACCGGGACCAAAGGCCCCCTGACTGGGCTCGGTGCACAGGGCCACGTGGAGGCACATTGGTCCCGGTTCGTGTTTGAACCGGGACTAATGGGTTGAGGTATTAGTAATGACCCATTAGTCCCGGTTCCTGAACCGGGACTAAAGGCCCTTACGAACCGGGACTAATGGGTGGTTTTCTACTAGTGTGGCAAGGGAAGCAAGCTTGTCATAACTGGGGCCAAATTCATCACCTGATTCATCATTGCTAGATTCAGAGAGATAGCATTCAGTTACCTTATCGCCCCTTGCCATGTGCCACGATGAGGATGATGATGATTCAGGAGCAAAGGTCATCTCCTTGAGAGACTCCTTGTAATCTTCAAACCATGGATCATGGTGTGTACGATGACCTTCATATACTTCAGAGAGCCGGTCCTAGATTAGCTTCGCGTGATTGAGGTGCATAACATTCCTGAACTGATTTCAAGACAGATGAGAGCAGATGACATCCTTCGCTGTAAGGTTCAGTAGAGCATACTTGCGTATGTCATCAACCTCTGCCATCTTGCATAGATCAGTGAGTCCAATCTCAGTGACGGTCCACAGTTCACTATCCATGGACATGAGTCGCTTCTTCATCATGGCCTTCCATCGGGGATACTCATGACCGTCAAAGGTGGGACAAGACATGTTCCTCAATCCTGTAGTCGACATAGCTGAAACTCCAGGTGGTTAAACCAAATCACACAAAACAAGGGAGTACCTTGCTCTGATACCAATTGAAAGTGCTACTATCGACTAGAGGGGGGTGAATAGGCGATTTTTATGAAAGTCTTCAAAACTTGGAAGTTTCGAAGACAAACAACAGAAATGACCCAATTGTAATGCAGCGGAAGATAAACTACCCAAAGCAAACCATAGTCAAGTATACAAAGATATAAAGGCACAGGACTAATAGCAGCTAGGTAGTAAGGATCAGGATGGAAGATAGTATGAAGCCAATCAACAGTAGTAGTCAAGCAATGAAGTCAAACAGATACACAGATAGGCAATGACTTCACGAAGACAAACTAAAGTAAGGATGGGAAGGAATAGAACCAGTTGCTTGTTGAAGACACAGGATTTGTTGGACCAGTTCCAATTGCTGTGACAACTGTATGTCTGGTTAAGGAGGCTGAGATTTAACTCAGAAGACCGTGTCTTCACCTTATTCCCCTTGAGCTAAGGACACCCAGTCCTCGCCCAATCACTCTGGTAAGTCTTCAAGGGAGACTTCCAAACCTTCACAGACTTCGTTCACCGGCAATCCACAATGACTCTTGGATGCTCAGAACGAGACGCCTAACCGGCTGGAGGATTCACAGTCCTCAAGTGTAATAAGTCTTCAGGTCACACAGACAGAAAGACTTCAGTGATGCCTAACACACTTTGGCTCTGGTGTTTGGGCTTTGTCCTCGCAAGGATTTTTCTCTCTCTCAAATGCTTCGAGGTGGGTTGCTCTCAAACGACAAAAGCCGTGCACAAACTCTGAGCAGCCACAAATTTATGGTGTAGGGGGTGGGCTATTTATAGCCACTAGGCAACCCGACCTGATTTGTCCAAAATGACCCTGGGTCACTAAGGAACTGACACGTGTTCCAACGGTCAGATTTCAAACACACGCGGCAACTTTACTTGGGCTACAAGCAAAGCTGACTCATCCAGCTCTGGATAAGGTTTGCTCTCATTGTCTTCACTCGAAGAAATAGGATTTGAGTTGAGCATCACTTCAGTCACTCTGACTTAGTTCACTTGGACCCCACTTAACAGTACGGTGGTTCCTATGACTCAACAAAGAAGAAGAGGAAACAACGAAATCACACAGTCTTCGCGCTTCATAGTCTTCACGTAATGTCTTCTCATGTCATAGTCTTCAATACGAATATCTTCTCATACCACCATTGTCTTCAATGTCTTCATACATTTTTAGGGGTCATCTCCAGTAGGTAAACCGAATCAATGAGGGACACTACCTGCGTTATCCTGCAATTCTCACAAACGCATTAGTCCCTCAACCAACTTTGTCGTCAATACTCCAAAACCAACTAGGGTGGCACTAGATGCACTTACACAACCTTCTAAAGAACAATTTTCATAATCAAATTCCTTGAAATCTGAGATAGTGGGTTCAATACTATTTAAAGTTGAGGACTCTCCAATCCCACTTTTACCAAATTTAGCATCAAGATCTAAAAACTCCGAATTCTTGGGACGCCTTCTGGGCAAAGTTGATTCATCATCAGTCCCATAATTATCAAGATTCATATTGCAAAACATAGATCTAATAAGAGACGCATCAATAACTTTAAGATCTTCATCATTATTTTCATGGAAACTAGAAGAACACGCTTTTATAAAGCTATCTTTTTTAGCATGCAATCTAGCGGTTCTTTCCTTGCACTCGTCAATGGAAGTTCTCATTTCTTTGAGAGACTAATTGATATCATGGTTAGGAGGAGAAGATCTAAGTTTAAGGGAATCAACATCAAGCGAAAATCTATCAACATTCCTAGCCAAATCATCAACTTTGAGCAATTTTTCTTCAAGCAAAGCATTAAAATTCTTTTGAGAAATCATAAATTCTTTCACACTATTCTAAAAATCAGAGGGCATCTTATTAAAATTACCATAAGAATTATTGTAAGAATTTCCATAATTATTAGAGGAATTACTAGGGAACGGTCTAGCATTAAAGTTTCCTCTATAAGCATTGTTTCCAAAACTATTCCTACCAACAAAATTCACATCCATAGATTCATTATTATTCTCAATCAAGGAAGAAAAAGTCATATCATTGGGATCAAGAGGAGTATTTTTAGTAGCAAACAATTTCATAAGTTCATCCATCTTTCCACTCAACGCATTGATTTCTTCTATAGCATGCACTTTTTTACTAGAAGATCTTTCGGTTTGTCATTGAGAATAATTAGCCATAATATTATCAGGAAGTTTTGTAGCATATCCAAACGTTATTTCCATAAACGTGCCTCCCTGTCGTGGGAAGCTGATCCACGGACACCTATGGGACCGGCGGACCGAGCCCCTTTCGGTTCGGCGGGGGGCGGAGATCGCGCGAAGAGCGGATCGAGGCGAAGCACACGAGCAGTTTACCCAGCTTCGGAGCTCTCCGGAGAGATAATACTCCTACTGCTGCATGTCTGATTATATTGAGTTCTTGCTCGGGAGCGCTGAGTGCTATAGTACACACTAGCTGCTAACGAGACCGAGCGTGAGTGTTTTATGCCTTCCAACCCCCCTCTGCATTGTAGATGGGCCTCCTTTTATATGCTCAAGGGGTCACCGACAGGTGGCAACGTAGACAAGGGTAAAAATGGAAAAGGTGTTGCGGTTGGTACAACTACCTGTACAGTGTATCATACCTAACCCTGACGGCAAGGGACAAAGGCATTAAATGCCCGTCTGCGTCACTCAAATAGTGCAGAAAGGGACCGTCAGGGACGCAACCGCTTGCCACGATGGCAATCTTGTCAGCGTCGCTTGCCACCGCGCACCGCTGGCTGCACAGCCTCTTGCCATGCGCGCCTGGAAAGGTCCCAGGGCGACACGTTGGTGGATGTGCTGGAGCGCAGGTACAGAGTGGTAGTTTGCCGCGGCAAGCGCCTTGCTGCGGTCATTGTCTTGTCGCGTCCAGAAGCTTGTCGCTCACCGGGTCTTGCCGGGACGCGTGGCGCGTCGCGGCAAGTTCCTTTGAGATGCCTCGGTTGGCCTTCCCGGCAAGCTCCTCTTGCCGGGGTCTTGTCTCCTTGGCTTGAATACTTTGTTCTTGAATGGCTCCAAAGGAACCACGGAGGACCTTGGCGGTCACCTGGCAAGCCTTGCCGCGGGGTGCTGCGACTGCCCGTGCACAAGTTCGGGATACTAGGGTACCCCTACTCTAGTACACCGACAGGAGCCCCCGGGCCTGGGCCACACACGGTGCCGAGCGCTGTTGGGCCAGGCCCAAAACAGGGCACGGGCACGCGCGGCCTGGGTTACGCCGTATCTTACTCCGTATCCACCGCGCCCTCCCCGAACGGCACGCGTTGAATGCGGCGTCGTGGGAGAGATCGTGGGTGGTTTCTTTATTCGGAAAGACGGAACGTCCGCCCCCTCCCTCTTTATAAGCAAGGGAAACAGGGGCAGTTCGCCCATCTCGCCGGTTGCTATTCCAATCTCAGAAAACCTCCGCCGCTCCCCCCTTCTTCCCAAAGCCGAAAGAGAGCAGCAATCCGCCCCCCATCGCCACCAGCACCACCAACGCCGTCGATCTCCCCCACCACCTCCGCCATGGCTCCGAAAGCCGACAAGGGGAAGGGCATGATGTCGACCGAGGCGCAGCGGCTCGCGGCGCTGCGAAAGGAGCGGGTAACCTTCCCCCCCCCCCCCAAGCTCGCCGCGAAGGAGCTGATGGAGTATTACTACCTCTTCTGGTCGACGGAGACGCGAGCGCATCCGCGCATGAAGGTACTCTCAGCCGCCGCTTCGAAACGGGCTCCGAATGGATATCCCTTCTTCGCGTTGTTCTTCTACTGCGGGCTCTGCCCGCCTTTCTCTGAGTTTTTCTGCGACATCATGAACACCTACGGGTTCCGCCTCCTTGACTTCACCCCCAATGCCGTTCTGACCATGGAAGTTTTCGCACATCTCTGCGAAAACTTTGTCGGATTCTATCCAAATGTAGCTCTTCTTCGCCACTTCTTTATGCCCCGAGTTGAGAGAGGGGAGCCTTTATCCGGCGGAATTGCCTGGATCTCGAGAGCTGGCAAGAAGGAAGCTTAACTGGAGGGAGAGCTCCACGGCAAGTGGGAGGAATGGAGAGCAGACTGGTGCTGGATTGTCGAGGAGAACCTGTCACGCCCAATATGCGACCCTATCCAAAAGGAACTCGAAGGTCCCACCAAGGATAGACCCGCATATTGAGACGCTTTTGCAAGGTGGGTATCATTACATAATAGATGGGGATACATCCGATACATACAATGTCACATGAATACAACAATACAACATACAAGAACAACATCCGACTATGGATGAATCATAAACAGAAGCTCAAACAATATACACCCTGCTAGCCCAGGCTGCCGACCTGGAACCTATCCCCTGATCGAAGAAGCAGAAGAAGAACTCCAAAACAAGCAACATAGCTCTCGTGTCAAGATCATCACATAACCTGTACCTGCAACTGTTGTTGTAGTAATCTGTGAGCCACGAGGACTCAACAATCCCATTACCATGGGTATAAAGACTAGCAAAGCTTAATGGGAAAGGAAGGGGTAAAGTGGTGAGGTTGCAGCAGCGGCTAAGCATGATATGGTGGCTAACATACGCAAATGAGAGCGAGAAGAGAAACAAAGGAACGGTCGCCAACTAGCAATGATCAAGAGGTGATCCTGAACTCCTACTTACGTCAAAGATAACCCAGAAACCGTGTTCACTTCCCGGACTCCGCCGAGAAGAGACCATCACGGCTACACACGTGGTTGATGTGTTTTAATTCGGATCTGGTGTCAAGTTATCTACAACCGGACATTAACAAATTCCCATCTGCCACATAACCGCGGGCACGGCTCTCGAAAGTTTATACCCTGCAGGGGTGTCCCAACTTAGCCCATGATAAGCTCTCGCGATCAACGAAGGATATTCCTTCTCCCCGGGAAGACCCGATCAGTCTCGGAATCCCGGCTACAAGACATTTTGACAGTAATAAAACAAGACCTGCAAGACCTCCCGGCGTGCCGACATCCTGATAGTAGCCGCGCGTATCTCGTCTCAGGCCACGACCGGATGAGCACTACGTACAACTAGAACCAGCCCTCAAGTTTCCCCGAGGTGGCGCTGCAAGTGGCTCTAGTTTGGACCAACACTTAGACAAGCATTGGCCCGGGGGGGCTAAAATAAAGATGACCCTTGGGATGCGCGACTCCCAAGGGAAAAAGGTAATAGGTGAGGCAAATGGTAAAACCAATGTTGGGCCTTGCTGGAGGAGTCTTATTCAAAGTGAACTGTCAAGGGGGTCCCATAAATCACCCGACCGCGTTAGGAACGCAAAATCCGGGAACATAACACCGGTATAACGGAAAATAGGGCGGCAAGAGTGGAACAAAACACCAGGCATAAGGCCGAGCCTTCCACCCTTTACCAAATATATAGATGCATTAATAATATAAGAGATATCGTGATATCCCAACATAACCCTGTCCACCATGGAGCAATCTTCAACTTCACCTGCAACTAGCAACGCTATAAGAGGGGCTGAGCAAAGTGGTAACATAGCCAATCAATGGTTTGCTAGGAATGGTGTCAAAGGTTAGAGGTTCATGGCAATTTGGGAGGCTTGAAGAGCAAATGATAGGTAGCGCAGCATAGCAATAGAACGAAGCAACTAGCATAGCAATGATAGTAGTGAGATCCAGGGTAGCGGTCATCTTGCCTGAAATCCCGCAAGGAAGAAGAACGAGTCCATGAAGAAGACGAACGGGAGTAGTCGAACGAATCCTCACAATCGCAACATTACCGGAACTAAGAAGCAACACCGAAAAGAAACAAACAACATGGTAAATGCACAAGCATAAACATGGCATGATGCACAAACAAGTATGATGCATGTCCGTTTTAATGAGGCATGGCATGGCATGGCAAAGTGCAACAAACAACACTACAAGTTAAGTGGAGCTCAATATGCAACGAGTTGCATATTGACGAAACACCACATCAATTATTTAGTTCTCTCTCGGTTATGAACAAGACAAGAGTAAATGTTGGTTAAGCATGGCAAGAGGTGAAAGCATAATAAAACTATCTATTTAGGCAAGTTTAAATGAGGCCGGAACAACAAACAACAATTCCGGAAAATCCCCATGTTATTTAGCAATTTAATGCAACAACAATTTTAAGCATTTAAATTGTTATTATCATGATGCGGATGACAATGCAGGTTTTAAGCAATTTTTATGAAAATGTTGACATGAGCATGTTATGAAGCATTTGGTCACCATGGTGGAACAAAACGGGTGCCACGGCAATGAATCCGAAAATGATGCCACGGCAACATATCGGTTCCGGTAGCTCACGGAGATACCGGTGCAAAAGGAAGTGAGTGTGAGCGAGTCATGCAAGATGGTGGGGTGCTCCCGGTTACCAGGTTCCCACGGGACGGCGGCATGGCAAACGAGGAGGAACTTGCAATGACAATTCGGACACGGTGCACACATGAGCATTCGTTCACGGGCGGTCATCTCGGGGTTATACCTTTGAAGCATGCATTTTCGGAGCGGTTCGGGTTCGATACGATGTAGAGGAAGTAGTCGTTCACGGGTCGTCGTGGGAAGTAGTTGTTCACGTGGCGACGGTAGTGGAAGTAGTCGTTCTCGTTCCGTAGTCGTACACTCTCCATAGATGTTCGGGGTCGTCACCATTCGTAGTCGTACCTGAGGGTCTTGACGAATCCGAAGGGGTACTTGACGGGTCCAGTCTTGGCGATCCAAAGTGGCACAAGTGAGATACACATCCACGGAGTCTCCAAACTTGGGCTCTGGGTAGGACTTGAGGGTCTCGGTGGCGGCCAGAGGCAAGTGGCGACACGTGCGTCACAAAAGGTGGCACAGAGCAGGAGGTTGCCGGCAACGATGCACAAGGGCACATCCATGACTGTGGTGTCGCGTGTGATGCGTGTGACAACACGGGAGAAGACAGGGAGGAGAAGACAAGGCGGATGGTGGCGACGTCCTGATGCTGCTGCGATCGGGCGTGAGCGCCATAGCTGCAGGCGTGTGCGTGCAGGGAGACGCACAAGGAGGCAGAGAAGAGGCGTATGGCACTGGGGAAGACGGAGGACGATGGAGGGCTGCGCTGGAGCGAGGAGACCCTGCGTGAGGCACACGTGTGCTGGAGACGAGCGACGGTCGCGGTAGTGACGTCCATGGGAATCGGGCACGGCGCGCGAGAGGAGGAGGCGAGGCAGAGGAGGAGCACCGGCGCAGGCGACGGAGGTCCGCCGGAGGAGGAGAGGAAAGAGGCCGGCTGATGCGGGGTGCCATGGGAGGCGCGCTCGGGAAGGGGGTTCGAGCGAAAGGGAGATGGCGGCGCGAGGGAGGAGATGGGATCGAGAGGAAGGGATCAGGGTAGCTAGGGTTATGGAGCTGGGGCCGGCTGGGCCTAAAGAGGTGGGCTGGTGCTGTGGGCTAGGACGCCCAGCTGGGCTGGACTCTCTCTCCCTCCCTTCTATTCTTTAGCAGAAAAGAATTAGAGAGAAGAGAAAGAAAGAGAGGGTTAGCGGAAGAATTTGTGCATAGGGTTAATATTCCCGGACTCATAAAAATGAGCTTAATCCAAGAAAATAAAAGTTGGCATGAATGCAAGATTTAAATTCAAACTCATTTGAATTTAATTCAAATGGTTTGAAATAGGACAAGGTTTAGGAGTGGCCAAAATGTTGAGATTTTTGGTGGAGCTCCGGAAAGTGATGAAAGAATTTATGGATAATGTTTGAGGTCAAGAAGTTATATAACAAAGGCATGGAATATTTTGCAAGTGTGTTATGGTGAATTCCAAATCAACGGAATATTAGTTTTATAGCCCCCTAATAATATTGGGAGGATATATGTTATAAAGAGAAATCACCATGTGCATTTCCCTCGATTTCAATGGACCGAAGATCCATACGATTTTATTTAGATGAGTTTCAAAAAGGGTTGCATGATGACATGATGCAATGCAAAAGATGCAAAGAGATGAGATGCATGACAAGAACAAAATGCAAAACAACAGACAAAAACCCAACCACGGAGGAAAAAATATATCACATCTCCGGAAAAGGCAAGAGTCGGAGTTATGAATATGGAAAGTTGTATCCGGGGCATTACAACACTCCACCACTACGAGAGGATCTCGTCCCGAGATCTAGGATGGAACCGGAGAGAAACGAAAGAGGAAGAGGAGAGGTAAAACTAAGTTGCTTCTTTGACGAACGAGTGAAACCACGAACCATGAGAGTTTGAGCAATTTAAAAGAAAGAGTACCACAGAGATGAACGAGATTGCAAACAATCCGTTAGAAAAGATGAACAAGGAGTATTACGAGAACTTGAAGGTTGCAAATACATGAATCAAGAGTTTAATGGACAGGATAGAATTCAAAACCACTACGGTTAAAACAAGATGGGAGAGGAAGAATTCGGGTAGCACTCTGGTTGAAAGAAGAAGGAAAACTTGATAAGATGAAAAGAACTTGAAGAGATGACACAACACTCCGGTTAAATGGATAAGCAAGAAAAGAACACGATCCTAAAAAAACGAGGTGATGGGTGAAGAGCACAACATCACAATGCCTCCAGAAGAAAGAATAGAAGATAGATTATTGGAATAACAGAATGTAGGAGAAAATGCCAACTTTTGCCACAAGTGAACTTGGAAAGCATCCTTGCAAAGAAGAATCGAACGAAGATGTTGGAAAATCAACAACGAGAAGCACAAGCTTGTAGTGGGCTTATGGAAACATCTCAACATGATGAGGTGACAACTGGCCACTAATAGAAACAATTGACTGGTTGAGATCGATGAAGATAAGAGAAACTTCTTTCACCAAGAGGATAATTGGAGAACTTGGGTCATTAATAAGCACCACAATTAGCAACATTCCTTCGGGAAGGCTTTTAGGTGAAATCTTTACCAAGATAACTCCAAGGAAGAAAATGATGGGTTTAAAATACCTCATTTTTCACAACATGTGAATCGTGAAACCTGAATGGAAATTGCCAAGAATGATATAACACCACCTCAAAAGATAAGGTAGAAAGAATTGCACTTTGGAATGCAAGATGAAGAATACTCGAACTCCTCAAAACAAAACATGTGTTGGGCACCATGTTTATTTTAGAGTATAGCTTGGTTGATCTTAACTTCAAGAGAAATCTTGAAGAACAATTGAAGAATGAAAAGAATCCTTCATGAACCACCATGTAGAGCCTCCATGAAGAACTCCGGTAATAAAAGGATGATGAAAAGAAAAAGAAGTTGAAAACACAAGGTGAAGCCTTGCAATGATTTAGATGGTGCTTCGCGACGATGTAACCGAGAAAACTTGGAACTCCGAAAAAGGAAAAGATGAAACACTAGAACCGTGAATGTGATATGATGACCAACTCCGGAAAGAAAGATGAATCACTTGTAATCAAGAATTTATTCATCATGAATAATCTCCATAAAAAGAATTGAGTCACCTCGAGGAAATAAAAATAAGATTTATTGTATGCTTATCCTTCATCAAATTTAATTGATGACAAGCAATGGATTTGGCATACTACTTATTCTCATTGAAAAATGATTACAGATAGAGATATAGCGCAAGCTTGAGAACGTATTGATGGAACCACCGGTAGGATTTGGAAACAACGAATGAATTGATATGATAGCGAAGGAAGTGAAATCTTGAACAAACCACCGTAAAAATTGGAAAAGAGAGTAGCAAGGGCACAATTCACCGGAAAGAATGAAGATACTTGAGGGGGTTTAGATACAAGTGAACAAATAGATCATGAGCTTATTAGAGAATACTTGAATGATGCACCGGTAGAATATGGAGAAGGAGAGCTAAAAGCTGAGAATGAATAAACCCTAAATGATGGCCTTCGTAGGAATAAAATGGAAAGAACTCACGAAATGCTCCGGATGGGTGAAAAGAATTCTCACAATCGAAAACAATTATGAGAGGATGGCATCAAGCTTGAACTACGCATATTTGGAAGAATGGGTAAGGATTTAAGAGGAACTCTTCTTCGGTCTTCAAAACCCGATAATGACGACGAGAAACACCACCATGAATTGTTGAGATACTCCGGGAGAAAGAAAAAAAACAAAGAGGTTGAGCCAACAATGAAAATGATTCGAAATTGATCTTGGAAAACATCTGACTAATGAAATTCATTCTTACATCAAACTTCGAAAAGAATTTGGGAAAGGCTCCGGGAAAATTAAAAGAGTCAGGTAAGATCCTGGACAAAGACCTGTGGGTTAGGGCCCACTCAAAAGAGAACACCGTTGAACGATTGATTGAAAGAGGGGATTGCACCGGTTGAATTAAATGACTTGAATGGGATAATAATCTCCAAATAGCTTGAACGGATTAAGAATGGAAAACACGAATCTTATGAGATATCTTCAACACTCTGGAATAAATGAATAGCAAGAGGTGAATGATTAAGAGGTGCATCGGCATGAGAAAGCATTTGACACGAGGAAAGGAATATGATCAACACTGAAAGCTTGAATTGGATCCACCGGAGAAGCAAAAAAGAACGGAGGATGATGAACTTGAAGCTCGTGAGCATCTTCACGAGGGATCACCGGATCAGAACATTGATTGAAAAGAGTGAAGTGACTTCACATGAATAAACAGATACTTGATTAAAATAAATGAGTCCTTGAAGAAAAAGGGTGGCAGGGTGGGGAAAAACAAAGGCAACTTGGGGAAGATGGAACAAACACCGTTGAGAAAACTTAGAGTTGATCTTGCAGATGTTGAAAATGATCGGATCCACATGAAGAGAAGCACACCGGTTGGAAAAGAGTTGACATGACAATCTCAATGATCAAAAGGATTAGTATTCACATAGCAATATGAGAACACCGTTTAGGAAAGGTATGGATTCAACATTTGACTTCGAAGCAACTCGAATACCACAAATAAAACAAAACAAAGGATTTGGCTTGCAGAATAAGCCGGAACAAACATATGATAGAGATTTCGTCCGAAGTTTTCGTGGTGGGGCCCACACGGGCTCGATCGTACAGCACCATCATGTGCAAGGCAGTGCACAAGACATACGAAGTGTCCCTGAATCGGCATAGCCAAGGATTCTTTAAGACACAACGAGACCACTGTAAAACCAACCGTGGATAGGCGGACCACTAGACGTCGAACCCCAATCTCATATCATGCATCTGTCGAAAAGATATTCTAGGAGCTACTTGAATTCCCACCTATAAAACTCCCGAAACTTTCTAGTTATGCAATCTGGTGTTGGGGATACAGGAGAAGCAATATATCTCACCCAAACTAACAATCCCTACATCCAGCTGTATCCATCTGTCAACACATAACCAAGAAAACTTCGGAAATCGTGTACCTCAACCTTCGAAAAGCATCTGTTATACGAGTTATGGCAATACTCCCGAACTCCCCAGTACTGGGTGGCATCGAGGTTATCTCACCAACAACTGCATAAAAGATATTTTCGATGTCGGCAAAACTCAGGTATTCCAGAACTGCAACGATGAAATTATGATGACAACACCTCGGAGCTCAACTCCCCGGGACACTGCCACAACCCCTAAATGACAGGAGGCACCAAGAACAATGTTCTCGTCGTAAGAATATCGGAACGATCCCAAGATACCCGCGTGATCCTAAAAAAAATTAGTGAAATTTGAGGAGAGGAAAGACAAAACATCTACGTTAGGAGTCCTCACCAGAGCGACGAAGGGGGCTGAGGAGTAAAAACAATCCTACTCTCCGATATATATAATCCTAAGACTCAAAATAGTTTTTTTCTAGACTCAACAACGGCCAACAATCAAGGGGGCTCCTATGGTCGGTCGAGGCTCTGATACCAACTTGTCACGCCCAATATGCGACCCTATCCAAAAGGAACTCGAAGGTCCCACCAAGGATAGACCCGCATATTGAGACGCTTTTGCAAGGTGGATATCATTACATCAACATTACATAATAGACGGGGATACATCCGATACATACAATGTCACATGAATACAACAATACAACATACAAGAACAACATCCGACTATGGATGAATCATAAACAGAAACTCAAACAATATCCACCCTGCTAGCCCAGGATGCCGACCTGGAACCTATCCCCTGATCGAAGAAGCAGAAGAAGAACTCCAAAACAAGCAACATCGCTCTCACGTCAAGATCATCACATAACCTGTACCTGCAACTGTTGTTGTAGTAATCTGTGAGCCACGAGGACTCAGCAATCCCATTACCATGGGTATCAAGACTAGCAAAGCTTAATGGGAAAGGAAGGGGTAAAGTGGTGAGGTTGCAGCAGCGGCTAAGCATGATATGGTGGCTAACATACGCAAATGAGACCGAGAAGAGAAACAAAGGAACGGTCGTCAACTAGCAATGATCAAGAGGTGATCCTGAACTCCTACTTACGTCAAACATAACCCAGAAACCGTGTTCACTTCCCGGACTCCGCCGAGAAAAGACCATCACGGCTACACACGCGGTTGATGTGTTTTAATTCGGATCTGGTGTCAAGTTATCTACAACCGGACATTAACAAATTCCCATCTGCCACATAACTGCGGGCATGGCTCTCAAAAGTTTATACCCTGCAGGGGTGTCCCAACTTAGCCCATGATAAGCTCTCGCGATCAACGAAGGATATTCCTTCTCCCCGGGAAGACCCGATCAGTCTCGGAATCCCGGCTACAAGACACTTTCACAGTAATAAAACAAGACCAGCAAGACCTCCCGGCGTGCCGACATCCTGATAGTAGCCGCACGTATCTCGTCTCAGGCCACGACCGGATGAGCACTACGTACAACTAGAACCAGCCCTCAAGTTTCCCCGAGGTGGCGCTGCAAGTGGCTCTAGTTTGGACCAACACTTAGACAAGCATTGGCCCGGGGGGGCTAAAATAAAGATGACCCTTGGGATGCGTGACTCCCAAGGGAAAAAGGTAATAGGTGAGGCAAATGGTAAAACCAATGTTGGGCCTTGCTGGAGGAGTCTTATTCAAAGCGAACTGTCAAGGGGGTCCCATAAATCACCCGACCGTGTTAGGAACGCAAAATCCGGGAACATAACACCGGTATAACGGAAACTAGGGCGGCAAGAGTGGAACAAAACACCAGGCATAAGGCCGAGCCTTCCACCCTTTACCAAATATATAGATGCATTAATAATATAAGAGATATTGTGATATCCCAACATAACCCTGTCCACCATGGAGCAATCTTCAACTTCACCTGCAACTAGCAACGCTATAAGAGGGGCTGAGCAAAGCGGTAACATAGCCAATCAATGGTTTGCTAGGAATGGTGTCAAAGGTTAGAGGTTCATGGCAATTTGGGAGGCTTGAAGAGCAAATGATAGGTAGCGCAGCATAGCGATAGAATGAAGCAACTAGCATAGCAATGATAGTAGTGAGATCCAAGGTAGCGGTCATCTTGCCTGAAATCCCGCAAGGAAGAAGAACGAGTCCATGAAGAAGATGAACGGGAGTAGTCGAACGAATCCTCACAATCGCAACATTACCGGAACTAAGAAGCAACACCGGAAAGAAACAAACAACATGGTAAATGCACAAGCATAAACATGGCATGATGCACAAACAAGTATGATGCATGTCCGGTTTAATGAGGCATGGCATGGCATGTCAAAGTGCAACAAACAACACTACAAGTTAAGTGGAGCTCAATATGCAACGAGTTGCATATCGACGAAACACCACATCAATTATTTAGTTCTCTCTCGGTTATGAACAAGACAAGATTAAATGTTGGTTAACATGGCAAGAGGTGAAGCATAATTAAACTAACTATTTAGGCAAGTTTAAATGAGGCCGGAACAAAAACAACAATTCCGGAAAATCCCCATGTTATTTAGCAATTTAATGCAACAACAATTTTAAGCATTTAAATTGTTATTATCATGATGCGGATGATAATGCAAGTTTTAAGCAATTTTTATGAAAATGTTGACATGAGCATGTTATGAAGCATTTGGTCACCATGGCAGAACAAAACAGGTGCCACGGCAATGAATCCGAAAATGATGCCACGGCAACATATCGGTTCCTGTAGCTCACGGAGATACCGGTGCAAAAGGAAGTGAGTGTGAGCGAGTCATGCAAGATGGTGGGGTGCTCTCGGTTACTGGGTTCCCACGAGACGGTGGCATGGCAAATGAGGAGGAACTTGCAATGACAATTCGGACACGGTGCACACACGAGCATTCGTTCACGGGCGGTCATCTCGGGGTTATACCTTTGAAGCATGCATTTTCGGAGCGGTTCGGGTTCGGTACGATGTAGAGGAAGTAGTCGTTCATGGGTCGTCGTGGGAAGTAGTTGTAAACGTGGCGACGGTAGTGGAAATAGTCGTTCTCGTTCCGTAGTCGTACACTCTCCATAGATGTTCGGGGTCGTCACCATTCGTAGTCGTACATGAGGGTCTTGACGAATCCGAAGGGGTACTTGACGGGTCCGGTCTTGGTGATCCAAAGTGGCACAAGTGAGATACACATCCACGGAGTCTCCAAACTTGGGCTCTGGGTGGGACTTGAGGGTCTCGGTGGCGGCCAGAGGCAAGTGGCGACGTGTGCGTCACAGAAGAGGTGGCACGGAGCAGGAGGTTGCCGGCAACAATGCACAAGGGCACATCCATGACTGTGGTGTCGCGTGTGATGCGTGTGACAACGCGGGAGGAGACAGGGAGGAGAAGACAAGGCGGACGGTGGCGACGTCCTGATGCTGCTGGGATTGGGCGTGAGCGCCATAGCTGCAGGCGTGTGCGTGCAGGGAGACGCACAAGGAGGCAGAGAAGAGGCGTAGGGCACTGGGGAAGACGGAGGACGATGGAGGGCTGCGCTGGAGCGAGGAGACCCAGCGTGAGGCACACACGTGCTGGAGACGAGTGACGGTCGTGGCAGTGGCGTCCATGGGAATCGGGCGCGGCGCGCGGGAGGAGGAGGCGAGGCAGAGGAGGAGCACGGGCGCAGGCGACGGAGGTCCGCCGGAGGAGGAGAGGAAAGAGGTCGGCTGATGCTGGGCGCCATGGGAGGCGCGCTTGGGAAGGGGGTTCGAGCGAAAGGGAGATGGCGGCGCGAGGGAGGAGATGGGATCGAGAGGAGGGGATCAGGGTAGCTAGGGTTATGGAGCTGGGGCCGGCTGGGCCTAAAGAGGTGGGCTAGTGCTGTGGGCTAGGACGCCCAGCTGGGCTGGACTCTCTCTCCCTCCCTTCTATTCTTTAGCAGAAAAGAATTAGAGAGAAGAGAAAGAAAGAGAGGGTTAGCGGAAGAATTTGTGCATAGGGTTAATATTCCCGGACTTATAAAAATGAGCTTAATCCAAGAAAATAAAAGTTGGCATGAATGCAAGATTTAAATTCAAACTCATTTGAATTTAATTCAAATGGTTTGAACTAGGACAAGGTTTAGGAGTGGCCAAAATGTTGAGATTTTTGGTGGAGCTCCGGAAAGTGATGAAAGAATTTATGGACAAAGTTTGAGGTCAAGAAGTGATATAACAAAGGCATGGAATATTTTGCAAGTGTGTTATGGTGACTTCCAAATCAACGGAATATTAGTTTTATAGCCCCCTAATAATATTGGGAGGATATATGTTATAAACAGAAATCACCATGTGCATTTCCCTCGATTTAAATGGACCGAAGATCCATACGATTTTATTTATATGAGTTTCAAAAAGGGTTGCATGATGACATGATGCAATGCAAAAGATGCAAAGAGATGAGATGCATGACAAGAACAAAATGCAAAACAATAGACAAAAACCCAACCACGGAGGAAAAAATATATCACATCTCCGGAAAAGGCAAGAGTCGGAGTTATGAATATGGAAAGTTGTATCCGGGGCGTTACAGAACCCGCAGCCGTTTACCACCCAGCGCCAAGCCCCAGTAGCGCGCAGCAACGATTGGAGCAACGTGGCCTCGGAAGACGATAGGCTGAAGATTGCCGTCACCCGGATCCTATGCCTCAGGCTTGTCGGGCTTACTGTAGGCGCCGTTGGCGCAGATTTTCTTCGCTGCCGCATCGCCCCCCTACAGGAGAGGAGGAGACCCGCCTGGGAGTTCCAGAATGCGGCGGATATCATGAGGCTGCGCCCGGGCCTCAACTTCAACTTCACCGTCCTGGAACTGGAAGCGATGCTCCAGGAACTGTTCATGTACGACCGTCAACATCCCGAAGTGTTCAGGTTGCCAAAGGGTGTTGTTCCGCTGTGCAACAACTCCTCGCTCGACCGCATCCATGCAATGATGCGGCTGTGAGATTCGCATGGAATTGTCCCAACTTGGCAAGAGCCTGCGGACGACGTTGTGCAGGAGTTCTTCAACGGCTTGGTAGAAGTGGCGGTCCGCTCCAATGAACAGAAAAGCCTTACTCGCGACACCACCGATGCGGAGATGCAGCACATCGCCACTAGGCTGGAAGAGGCGGCGGCAGTCGCTGCCGCGGGCGAGTTTGGATTCACCGTGGAGGAGGCAGAGGCAGCAGAGGCGGCAAGCCTTGCCTAGCGAGAGGAGCTTGCCGGCGAGGGAGAGCTTGCCGGGTCTGAAGCCGAGTCGAGCGAGCCCGCCGAGGGTGCGAGCGGCTCATTGAAGACCAACTCCTCTTCCTCCTCATCTTCAGACAGCTCGCCGCAAGCGGAGCCCCCAGCTCCACCAAGAAGGCGTCTCCGCAAGGCCGGGGACGTAGCAGGGTGGCAGACGAGTCAATAGCCGCTGCGCCGCGCGACACGCTCTATCGTGGCAAGCACTGTTGCCGCGGGAGCGCCTCACGCCGCTGCGGCAACTGGAGCGGGGTCCTCCGGGACCACCGCTTCTGCTCCTGTCGCTCCTCATGCCGCAGCGGCGGCCGGAGCTGGGTCGTCTCAGACCACCGCTACTGCCCCCGCCAAGCGGCTAAGGGAAACTACTGCTCCGCCTCGTCGCGCCGAAGGTGAGCCGAACTTCGACCTCTCCGCGCTCAGCTCCGACGAGGAAGAAGAAGAGTAAGATTCATTGTTGTACTTGTAGTTCTTCAATTCTTGCTGTTATGTCTTGTATCTGATTTGCTTTACTCCGAACTCATTCCTTTTCAGGACCCTGGCCCAGAGAGCGGCGAAGAGAGCCAAGGTCCCGGTGATTGTCATCGAGGACGAACCCACCGCGACAGCAGGGGGTGTGTCTGAGACCACCTTGGCGGACCCGGCAACTATTCCCCAAAGCAGCCCCCAGAGCAGCCCCCAGCATAAGTATATGGTTTACTTCCCGCTGTTAGGCGCGCATGGGTGCTCTTTCTTTGCTGACATCTGTCTATTGATTTGCGTAGGAGCAGAGTAGCCTTACCAGGAGCGCTCGGAAGCCGCCCCCGACGTGCCATCTGCTTCGACTACATAGCCAAGGGAGGATTCCCCGGCAAGGGAGCGTTCTCCGGTAAGGGAGAAGTCTCTGGCAAGGGAGAGTTCTCCGGCAAGGGACAGCACCAGCGACCCCCCGGTGGCGGAGACCACGACTGCAGAACCCAGTACAGGTAATCCTCTTGCTTGAAAACTTCCCTTGGGTTCTTCTTCTTCTGATTTTCTTTTTGGATATTTGCTTGACTTTTCTCCCTTCTCCGGTCGTCAGATCCCTCTGCCACGGAGCCGATGGAGACCGAGGTCGCCGGCGAGGAGAATGCGCGCGGCAACACCGACGACACCGCTACCACCGAAGAAGCAGCTGGCGCTGAGGATCCTGCCGGCGAAGAGGCCGCCAAAGCTGCTGCCGCAAAAGCCGGCGAGGGGTCTGGCGATCACACTGACGGCCCCGAGGCCGCAGGAGCGTCAGGCGCTACACCGACCGCCGATCCCCCCGCCGCTGCCGCAGCATTAGGCTCCGAAGAGCCCCAGCCCGGAGCCTATTTGAAGGCCGGCGATGGCGTCTTCATCAAGCTCCCCTGGGCGTCGAGCTCCAGGGCGCCGGTTGAAGGAGAAATTTTGGATGGAGAGGTGCTCGCCTCCGCTGGGCTGACGCTGGTTGATGCACCGAGCAGCAGCAGCGGCGATTCTGAGGAGGAGCAGCTGCTGCGGAAGCTGGTGTCGCTCTACCGCGCTCGGCAGGCCAAGGTGGAATCCCAAGAAGCGCTTGTCGCGAAGGCGGGAGTGGACATCGAGAAGCGCGCGGAGGAGCTCTGGGGTCGCAACCAGGAAGCTCTCCGGTTCCTGGCAGAGAAGCGGGAGCAACTCACCGAAGAGCGGAAAGCCTTCCTCCTCGAGAAGGCTGAAGTTGAAGAGCAACAGCGGCTTGCCACCGAGGAGCTGTCTGTGCGGGAGGGCGAGTTGGCGCAGCGGAAGGCCAACCTTGACAGCCATGAGGAGGAGCTTGCTGCGCGCGAGCAAACATTCGGCAGGGCCCTCAAGGAAGCAGAAGATGCTGCCGCAGGTGCCGAGGCTGCCAAGAAGGAGCTGGAGACGAAGGTGGCGCAGCTGGAGGCCGATCTCAAGGCGAGCGGTGAAGAGCTTGCCGCGCTCAAGCGTGGGCGCGAGAAGGACGCCTACACCCTTGGCGAGCTGCAGGGTCGTTTCGTCGAGAAGGGCAAGGAGCTTAGCGCCGCCAAGGACTCCAACGCAGACCTTGAGTTGAAGTTGACTACTCTGACAAAGACGCTGGACGGCGCCAGGGAGCAGGATGTGGCCTTGAAGAAGCAAATCAAGGCCGACGAGGCGCTGCTGGCGAGTGCTGCCGCCACCCAGAACACTTTTAGGGAGAATGTGGAGCACTGGACGGAGGGTCTTGTGGATGTTGCCGCAGCCATCGACAAGCAGCTGGCGCAGCTGGGGATGGAGGATTTCGGGTATCCCTCCGATGAGAACCTCCAACCCAGCACCAAGCTCAGCTTGTTCTTCAAAGGCGTGGCGACGGCCCTCCAGCAACTCCGGGAGAAGATCCCAAAGCAGCTGGCCGACGAGTCGCGCAAGATCTGCGTGGGAGCTCTTCAAAAGGTGTTGGTGAAGGTGGCCTTCCGCAACCCAGGCCTTAACCTCACCAACGTCCTCAGGACCTTGCCGCCGGATGCTGATTTGGAAGCGCTCAAGACCCTTGTCGCACCCATTGTGGACAAGGTGAGCGGGATCAAGAGGGTTGAGGGCGATCGCGTAGATTAGGCCGCCCGTTTTCTCCTTTTCTTGTCGCTGCTGGTCATGTTATGAGAACAATCTGTTAGAGCTGTGACAAGCTATTTTGTAATATAACTCTATTTTGGCTATCGATTGCTATGTTATTTCATTTACTTGATTCCTTCCTTTGTATGTTTTTGCCCTACGCTTTTAGGGAACTTGTCGGCGCAGGCACCTTAGCCGCGAGCGCTGAGTGCGGGACGTCAGCAGCCTGCTGGCGGTGCCGCTACCGACAAGAAACCTTGTCGCAACTAGTCGCGGCTCACTTCAGTTGTTGAGCGGACTCGAAACAAAGTAAGGGCGCAACTAGCTACGAGTTGGTTCCTCCGCGCACAGGTTTTCCATACAAAGCACGGTCGTTCGAGGAAGATAACTTAAAAAATTTAAATCTGATTGCTCAAACTTTGGCAACTTAGCTTTTCTGTCGTTTGCTTCCTGGTAAGGAGAAACTTTCTTGAATGACGCCTGGTCCACACCATTATCTTCTCCTTCCCCCCGGCAAACTTGTGGGCGAGGGAACCTTCCTTTCTTTGAGAAAGAGAAAGAAGAGAAAATAAAGATATGGAGCCTTACGGCTCGTTATTGCTTACCGGGGGTAGGCGCTACACAAAGTGTTAGATAACACATGCAAAAAATAGAAAGCATGAAATTGACAAGATATGCGGAGCACATGAACTTTACTTATGCACGGGGTCTGCGCCCGGCTTTGTACAAAGGATTACATGCAACAGCGGCAAGACTTGTACAAAAGGTGGTTGCCTGAACAGGTTCTGGCAACCGCGCCTTACGGGTAAAACTTACGAAGATGCTCAATGTTCCAGGAGTTGCTCACCGGAATGCCATCTTCGGTCTCAAGGCGGACAGTGCCAGGCCTAGTGACTCGTTTCACCCGGTAAGGGCCTTCCCACTCAGGCGTCAACTTGTTGGAATTCTTGGCGGACTGAACGCGCCGTAGAACAAGGTCGCCTTCCTCGAGACTTCTGGCATTAACTTTGCGGCTATGGTAGCGGCGCAAAGCTTGCTGGTATCGAGCAGCTCGTACAGCGGCCTGAAGACGGTCTTCCTCAAGGAGCAGCACGTCATCTTGTCGCAGCTGCTCTTGC
Organism: Triticum timopheevii; assembly: GCA_963921465.1. Taxonomy (NCBI): domain Eukaryota; kingdom Viridiplantae; phylum Streptophyta; class Magnoliopsida; order Poales; family Poaceae; genus Triticum; species Triticum timopheevii. The sequence goes on along the minus strand of OY997266.1, from coordinate 188,449,580 downwards.
TCAAGCTCATCATAAGCGAGCCCTCGAGGTGACCCGTATACGAGTTCCATGGGGAGAACCGCCTCTGCTCCATAGACTAGAGCGAAAGGTGTCTGGCTAGTGGCTCGATTTGGCGTCGTCCTGATCGACCAAAGAACCACCGGCAGCTCCTCAATCCAGTTCTTTCCGCACTTGTGCAGCCTGTCGAAAGTCCTGGTCTTGAGCCCGCGCAGCACTTCAGCATTTGCCCTCTCCGCTTGACCGTTGCTTCTCGGATGAGCAACAGAAGCGAAGCAGACCTTGGCGCCAAGATCTTGGACGTATTGCATGAAGGTGCGGCTCGTGAATTGTGTGCCGTTGTCGGTGATGATCCTGTTAGGGATCCCGAAGCGGCAAACAATCGACCTGAAGAACTTGACTGCTGACTGTGTTGTCACCTTCCTCACTGCTTCCACTTCCGGCCACTTTGTGAACTTGTCGATTGCAACGTACAAGTACTCAGAGCCCCCGACAGCTCGGGGAAAGGGGCCGAGGATGTCGAGCCCCCAGACCGAAAATGGACAGGATAAAGGGATCGTCTGGAGAGCTTGAGCTGGCTGGTGTATCTGCTTGGAATGGAACTGGCACGCTTCACACTTGGTTACTTGTGTAGTTGCATCCTGGAGGGCTGTCGGCTAAAAGAAACCTTGCCGGAATGCTTTGCCGGCAAGTGCTCTTGCGCCAATGTGGTGACCACATATGCCTCCATGTATCTCTGCCAACAGCTTTTGTCCGTCTTCCCGGTGAATACACTTCAATTTCACACCGTTGAGTCTTCTTCTGTACAATGTGTTGTCAACAAACTGGTACATACTTGACTGCCGTGCTACTCTTTCCACTTCTTCTTGCTCTTCGGGAAGTTCTCCTGTCTGAAGGAAATGGACAATCTGCTGTGCCCATGCTGGAGCTTGTGGCTCGACAACGAGGACTAAAGGCACATCTGCTGCTGCGGGAACATCCGCTTCTACGGTGAGAACCTGCGGCTCAGCCGGAGCTTGACGTTCCCCGGCAAGATTGCCGGAGCAAAACTTGTCGGGAGCGTCTGCTTCAACGGAGCAAACCCTAGGGCTTGCCGGAGCAGACTGCTCCTCAGCACCCTTGGTGTTGATCTTGGGGACCTTCTTGGCGGCGGCTTCGGGGAGCTCTGCCAGAAAATAGTCACCAGAAATCAACTTCCTCTTCTTGCTCTGTCCAGTTGATGGCGTTACAGACGGTTGAGTCAGTTTGAGCACAAAGATCCCTGGTTCCACAGGTAACTTAAGTGCGGCGCACTTCGATAGGCCGTTGGCAATGTCATTCTGAGCTCTTGGAATATGTTCCATCTGTAGGCCGTCAAAGTGCTCTTCTAACTTTCTCACTTCATCAACGTAAGCTTCCATCAACGGACTCTGATAATTCTTGTTCACTTGGCGGACGACAAGCTGCGAGTCACCCCTGACAATGAGTTTCTTGATCCCAAGGTCTACTGCGATCCTGAGAGCGGCAAGCAAACCTTCATACTCTGCGGTATTGTTCGTTGCTTGCTCCTTGGGAAAGTGCATCTGGACTACGTACTTGAGGTGCTCTCCGGTGGGTGCAACAAGTAGCACGCCCGCACCGGCGCCTTGCAGCGAGAAGGCACCATCAAAGTACATCAGCCACTCTTTGCTTGCTTCCTTGATGGGGATGCTCGTTTCTGGAATTTCTTCATCTGGTGTTGGCGTCCATTCTGCTATGAATTCTACCATTGCTCTGCTCTGGATAGTTGAAGTGCTCTCAAACTTGAGGCCAAAGCTTGACAGTTCCAGTGCCCACTCGACAATCCTGCCTGTTGCTTCTGGATTCTGCAGTATCCTCTTCAGCGGAAAACGAGTGACAACTGTGATCTCATGTGCTTGGAAGTAATGGCGCAGCTTTCTCGAGGCCATGAGAAGGCCGAAAAGCAATTTCTGCACACCAGAATACCTTGACCTAGCCCCCTGTAGAAGGGAACTGACAAAGTAAACTGGGCGCTGCACCATTATCTTCTGTATCTCTTCACGCGCCTGCGCAGATCCACCTTTGTCGGGACAAGAGCTTGTCGGTGAAGTCCCCTGCTTGTCGCTGGATGCATCTGCCGTGGTTGCTGGCTCATCATCCGCCTCCCTCTCCGCTAGTAACGCAGCACTAACCACTTGATTGGTTGCCGCTATATACAACAGCAACTTCTCTTGTGGCTTAGGTGCGACAAGTGTTGGAGTGAAGGACAAGTATCTCTTTAAGTCCTGCAGCGCAGCCTCCGCTTCTGGAGTCCATTTCATTGGACCTGCCTTTTTCAATATTTTGAAAAATGGCAGGGCGCGCTCAGCAGATCTAGAGATAAACCTGCTGAGAGCAGCTACGCAATCAGCAAGTCTTCGTACATCCTTGACGTGCTTTGGTGCTTCAATCTGCTCAATGGCCTTGATCTTGTCGGGATTGGCTTCAATTCCCCGCTGAGACACAAAGAACCCGAGAAGCTTGCCGGAGGGGACTCCAAACACACACTTCTCGGGGTTAAGCTTGAGGTTGATCTTGCGCAGATTTGCAAAGGTTTCGTCTAAATACTGAATCAGAGTTGTCTTGTCCTTGCTCTTGACCACTATGTCATCCATGTAGGCTTCCACATTTCTGTGCATTTGTGGATTAAAAGTGTCATGGACTACCCTTGCAAATGTTGAACCAGCATTCTTTAAACCGAAAGGCATCCGTATGAAACAATATGTGCCACATGGAGTGATGAATGCGGTCATCTCCTCATCCTCTTCTGCCATGAAGATCTGATCGTATCTTGAGTATGTGTCAAGAAATGAAAGCAAGTCACATCTAGCCGTGGAGTCAACAATCTGGTCAATGCACGGTAAGGGAAATGGGTCTTTGGGACCAGCTTTATTGACATCGGTAAAGTCGATACAAAGCCTCCATTTCCCGTTTGCCTTGCGCACGACTACAGGATTGGCCAACCATGTAGGATGGAGCACTCCTCTGACAAGGCCTGCTGCTTCCAATTTCTTGATTTCTTCTGTGATGAATTCTTGGCGCTCCACTGCTTGTTTCCTGACCTTCTGCTTGACGGGCCGCGCATGAGGATAGACGGAAAGATGGTGCTCGATTACTTTCCTGGGAACACCGGGGATGTCAGACGGTTGCCACGCAAACACGTCGACGTTCGCCCGCAGGAAAGCAACGAGCGTGCTTTCCTATTTAGGGTCGAGAGTGGCACTGATGGTGAAGGTACCACCAGTGCCGTCCTCCTTGGCGGACACCTTCTTGGTCTCTGGCGGAGCTTCCATTGCCTTCTTACGCTTGCCGGTGGAGCTCGATGGTGCGTCCTCGACGGTAGCGCAGCACTCCGAAGAGGTGCGCTTGCCGGAGTGGGCATCAGAACTCTTGCCGGACTTGGTCTTCTTCTTCCCCCCGGGAGCTTCAACGGCAAGTGACTTGCGATCTGTTGTGGCTGCTTCCCGGTAAATCTTGTCGGTGCAGATAAGAGCATCCTTCTTGTCGCTAGGGACAGAGATGACACTTATTGGGTCCGGCATCTTCAGCATGTTGTATGCGTAGTGAGAGGCTGCCATGAATTTGGCGAGTGCTGGGTGGCCGAGTATCCCATTGTAAGGCAATGGAAAGTCAGGAACATCAAAAGTGACCCTCTCAGTCCTGAAGTTCAACTCGCTGCCAAATGTTACCGGCAACGTGATCTTTCCCTTCGGCTTGCTCCTTCCCGGATTGATTCCTTGGAATGTGCCGGTCTCTTCGAGCTCGCTGTCAGGGATCTGGAGTTTCTGGAGTACCACGGAGGAGATCAGGTTCAAGCCAGCCCCGCCGTCAACTAGCATCTTAGTGACATTGAGGTTGCGGATAGTTGGTGAAACCAACATCGGCAAGCACCCGACTGCAGTTATGCGATCAGGGTGGTCCTCAATATCAAAGATGATAGGCGTGCTGGACCATTTCAGAGGCTTGCGTGACTCGATGGGTGGTTCTGCCGCATTGACTTCCCGCACCCACTACTTGAGCTGGCGGTGTGAAGTATGTAGAGAAGCACCTCCATCAACGCACAGGACCTCTGTGGCTTTCTGGAACTCCTGCTCACCGGTCTTGTCATCATCCATATCTTCATCGTCGTCGTCATCTTCATCCTTGTCGCGGCCGCGGGGAGGTCTGTCCTCTTGCCGCTGCGTGGCCTTGCCACGGCGTCCTCCTCGGCCGGGGCATTTCTTGCTAGATCCTCCAGCACCTTCTTGGGCCTTCTCCTTGTCGCATCGCTCGTATTCAGCTTTTTGCTGCTCGACAAGCTACTCGACCTTCTTGCAGCTCTGGAGGTCATGGCCCTTGGTGCGGTGGATCTTGTAGTACTGCTTGTTGGTGCCGTCCTGCTTGTCAGCGACCACCACAGCCTGGCAGTTGGTGCATGCGGCAATCTCCCTGCCGGAGCTACCAGCTTTGGCTGTCTTGGCGCCACCTCCGTTGCCGGACTGCTCAACGACTAGCACATCTTTGCCTTTCTTCTTCCTGTTATTCCGCCGCCGGTTTCTCTTTGTCGTGGCAGCATCCTCGCTGTCAGATCTTCCTGCTCCTGTATCCTCTCCGGGGAGTTTCCTCCCTTCCTCAGCACGTGCACACTTGTCGGCCAGGGCATATAGCTCGCTGACGTCTTTGATCTTGCACATCGCCATCTCCTCCCGCATCCTGTGGTTTCGCATGTTCTGATGGAACGCGCTGATGACCGCAGCAGGGTGGACATCTGGGATGTTGTGCTGTACACGGCTGAACCTCTGGATGTACTTGCGCATGGGCTCTCCTTCCTTCTGGGCGAGCAGATGAAGGTCGCTCTCTTGGCCATGAGGTTTGTGGCCGCCTGTAAAGGCGCCGACAAACTGATGGCATAGGTCTGCCCAGGAGGATATGGAGTTATACGGCAAGTGCATGAGCTAGGACCTGACATTGGGCTTGAGCACCAGCGGGAAGTAGTTGGCAAGGATCTTGTCGTCCCGCCCCCCAGCAGCTTGCACCGAGAAGGTGTAGATGCTGAGGAAATTCGACGGATGCAACTTGTCGTCGTACTTCTCTGGTACGTTTGGCTTGAAATTCTTCGTGTTGGGCCACTGGACCTGCCGCAGCTCACGAGTGAACGCAGGGCAACCTACCGTGTACGGCAAGTCGCCTGGTTCCCCTGGCGCATGCATGTCGACAGAGGGCCCAGCGCGCTGGTCCGATTGACGCCGTGCTTCTCTTCGGTGCTCGATGCGAGTACGAGCGTCTTCTTGCTGTTGTTCGTGAAGAACTTGGCGCTGATCGCGACGAGCTCGTGGATCTGATGATGCGGTGGAGTCGCTGTCGAGGTAGATCCGGCGAGTTGGCGATCTTGGCCTTCGGGGTGGAGAGTGCACGGTGGTTGCACCCCCGCCGGTTTTGTCGCCATCGGCTCGTGCCTGGCAGTCTTGCCGCGGCTGTGATGTACTCGGCTGCCGTGGAGTGTCGCCGTTGGCGAAGCCGATGAGACTCTGAATGGTGGCCCTCCATTCGTCGATCTTGTCTGCCGTTGGAGGGTAATCCAGGAGCAGTTGAGCTCGCGCTAAAGCTTTTGCTGAAGTGGTGGGCGGCAGTGGCGAACGGTGCGAGGAGCGGGATATGCTCGGACTTCTAACTATGTTAGAAGGAGCAGTATCCCGTCCAGGCGACCGTGTCTTGCTCGTGCCAGCATGTTGGCGTGCATGCTGGTCTTGAGCACCCCGAGATCCACCGGCTCGATCTTGGTCCAACGAACGTATGGTACCGCGAGTACCATGACGCTGTCGGTCCCGTGCCTCTTGAGATGGGCGCGGTGCATGTACGGACGCCGAGGTCTGCGCAGCCTTGTCCTTGGACTTGACAGCGACCTCGGTCTCCATCGGCTCCATGGCAGAGGGATCTGATGGCCGGAGAAGGGAGAAAAGTCAAGCAAATATCCAAAAAGAAAATCAGAAGAAGAAGAACCCAAGGGAAGTTTTCAAGCAAGAGGATTACCTATATTGGGTTCTGCAGTCGTGGTCTCCACCACCGGGGGGTCGCTGGTGTCGTCCCTTGACAGAGAACTCTCCCTTGCCGGAGACTTCTCCCTTACCGGAGAACGCTCCCTTGCCGGGGAATCCTCCCTTGGCTGTGTAGTCGAAGCAGATGGCACGTCGAGGGCGGCTTCCGAGCGCTCCTGGTAAGGATGCTCTGCTCCTACGCAAATCAATAGACAGATGTCAGCAAAGAAAGAGCACCCATGCGCGCCTAACAGCGGGAAGTAAACCATATACTTACGCTGGGGGCTGCGCTAGGGGCTACTTTGGGGAATAGTTGCCGGGTTCGGCAAGGTGGTCTCGGACACACCCCCTGCTGTCGCGGTGGGTTCATCCTCGATGACAATCACCGGGACCTTGGGTCTCTTCGCCGCTCTCTGGGCCAGGGTCCTGAAAAGGAATGAGTTCGGAGTAAAGCAAATCAGATACAAGACAAAACAGCAAGAATTGAAGAACTACAAGTACAACAATGAATCTTACTCTTCTTATTCCTCGTCGGAGCTGAGCGCGGAGAGGTCGAAGTTCGGCTCACCTCCGGCGCAACGAGGCGGAGGAGTAGTTTCCCTTAGCCGCTTGGCGGGGGCAGTAGCGGTGGTCTGAGACGACCCAGCTCCGGCCGCCGCCGCGGTATGAGGAGCGGCAGGAGCAGAAGCGGTGGTCCGGGAGGACCCCGCTCCAGTTGTCACAGTGGCGTGAGGCACTCCCGCGGCAACAGTGCTTGCCACGGTAGAGCGTGTCGCGCGGCGCGGCGGCTGTTGACTGGTTTGTCGCCCCGCTATGTCCCCGGCCTTGCGGAGACGCCTTCTTGGTGGAGCTGGGGGCTCCGCTTGCAGCGAGCTGTCTGAAGATGAGGAGGAAGAGGAGTTGGTCTTCAACGAGCCGCTCGCACCCTCGGCGGGCTCGCTCGACTCGGCTTCAGACCCGACAAACTCTCCCTCGCCGGCAAGCTCCTCTCGCTCGGCAAGGCTTGCCGCCTCTGCTGCCTCTGCCTCCTCCACGGTGAATCCAAACTCGCCCGCGGCAGTGGCTGCCGCCGCCTCTTCCAGCCTAGTGGCGATGCGCTGCATCTCCGCATCGGTGGTGTCGCGAGTAAGGCTTTTCTGTTCATCGTAGCGGACCGCCACTTCTACCAAGCCGTCGAAGAACTCCTGCACAACGTCCTCCGCAGGCTCTTGGCAAGTTGGGACAATTCCATGCGAATCGCGCGGGGGGCGGAGATTGCATGAAGAGCGGATCGAGGCGAAGCACACGAGCAGTTTACCCAGCTTCGGAGCTCTCCGGAGAGATAATACTCCAACTGCTGCATGTCTGATTGTATTGAGTTCTTGCTCGGGAGTGCTGAGTGCTACAGTACACACTAGCTGCTAACGAGACCGAGCGTGAGTGTTTTCTGCCTTCCAACCCCCCTCTACGTTGCGCATGGGCCTCCTTTTATATGCTCAAGGGGTCACCGACAGGTGGCAACGTAGACAAGGGTAAAAATGGAAAAGGTGTTGCAGTTGGTACAACTACCTGTACAGTGTATCATACCTAACCCTGACGGCAGGGGACAAAGGCATTAAATGCCCATCTGCGTCGCTCAAATAGTGCAGAAAGGGACCGTCAGGGACGCCACCGCTTGCCGCGATGGCAATCTTGTCAGCGTCGCTTGCCACCGCGCACCGCTGGCTGCACAGCCTCTTGCCACGCGCACCTGGAAAGGTCCCAGGGCGACACGTTGGTGGATGTGCTGGAGCGCAGGTACAGAGTGGTAGCTTGCCGCGGCAAGCGCCTTGCCGCGGTTGTTGTCTTGTCGCGTCCGGAAGCTTGTCGCTCACCGGGTCTTGCCGGGACGCGTGGCGCGTCGCGGCAAGTTCCTTGAGATGCCTCGGTTGGCCTTCCCGGCAAGCTCCTCTTGCCGGGGTCTTGTCTCCTTGGCTTGAATACTTTGTTCTTGAATGGCTCCAAAGGAACCACGGAGGACCTTGGCGGTCACCCGGCAAGCCTTGCCACGGGGTGCTGCGACTGCCCGTGCACAAGTTCGGGATACTAGGGTACCCCTACTCTAGTACACCAACACTCCCGCGGCTGAATCTAAGAGATTTCTAGAAGCAAAGTTCAAACCGGCATAAAATTTTGTATGATCATCCATAAATTCAAACCATGAGTAGGGCAATTGCGAAGCATCAATTTCAATCTTTCCCAAGATTGGGCAACATGCTCATGATCAAGTTGTTTAAAATTCATAATATCATTCCTAAGAGTGATAATCTTAGCGGGAGGAAAATACTTAGAGATAAAAGCATCTTTGCACTTGTTCCAAGAATCAATACTATTTTTAGGCAAAGACGAAAACCAAACTTTAGCACGATCTCTAAGTGAAAACGGAAATAACTTCAATTTGACAATATTGTTATCTGTATCTTTCTTCTTTTGCATATCACACAAATCAACAAAGTTGTGTAGATGAGTAGCGGCATCTTCGCTAGGAAGGCCGGCGAATTGATCTTTCATAACAAGATTCAGCAACGCAGTATTGATTTCACAAGACTCAACATCATTAAGAGGAGCAATCGGAGTACTAAGGAAATCATTATTATTGGTATTCAAGAAATCACACAATTTGGTATTATCTTGCGCCATGGCAACAAGTAATCCAACACACAAGCAAATAGAAAAATGCAAGTGAAAAAGAGAGGAGGAGATTGGGAAAGAGAGGGCAAATAAAACGGCAAGGGTGAAGTGGGGGAGAGGAAAACGAGAGGCAAATGGCAAATAATGTAAATGCGAGGGAGATGGGTTTGTGATGGGTACTTGGTATGCCTTGACTTGAGCGAAGACCTCCTCGGCAACAGCGCTAGAAATCCTTCTTGCTATGTCTTGAGCTTGCGTTGGTTTTCCTCGAAGAGGAGAGGGTGGTGCAGCAATAGTAGTGTAAGTATTTCCCTCAGTTTTTGAGAACCAAGGTATCAATCCAGTAGGAGGCTCCTCAAAAGTCCCATGCACCTACACAAACAAACTGAGAACTCGAAACCAACGCGATAAAGGGGTTGTCAATCCCTTCACAGCCACTTGCGAAAGTGAGATCTAATAAAGATAGTATGATAAGATAAATATATTTTTGGTATTTTATAATATAGATGCAAAAAGTAAAGATGCAAATAAAAGTAGATTGGAAGCAAATATGATAAGATATAGACCCGGGGGCCATAGGTTTCACTAGTGGCTTTTCTCTAAATAGCGTAAGTATTACGGTTGGTGAACAAATTACTGTCGAGCAATTGATAGAAAAGCGAATAATTATGAGATTATGTAGGCATGATCATGTATATAGGCATCACGTCCGCAACAAGTAGACTGACTCCTGCCTGCATCTACTACTATTACTCCACACATCGACTGCTATCCAGCATGCATCTAGAGTATTAAGTTCATAAGAACAGAGTAACGCATTAAGCAAGATGACATGATGTAGAGGGATAAACTCAAGCAATATGATATAAACCCCATCTTGTTATCCTCGATGGCAACAATACAATACGTGCCTTGCAATCCCTTCTGTCATTGGGTAAGGACACCGCAAGATTGAACCCAAAGCTAAGCACTTCTCCCATGGCAAGAAAGATCAATCTAGTAGGCCAAACCAAACTGGTAATTCAAAGAGACTTGCAAAGATAACTCAATCACACATAAAAGAATTCAAAGAAGATTAAAATATTATTCATAGATAAACTTGATCATAAACCCACAATTCATCGGATCTCGACAAACACACCACAAAAAGAGTTTACATCGAATAGATCTCCACAAGAGAGGGGGAGAACATTGTATTGTGATCCAAAAAGAGAGAAGAAGCCATCTAGCTAATAACTATGGACCCATAGGTCTGTGGTAAACTACTCACAACACATCGGAGGGGCAAGGATGTTGATGTGGAAGCCCTCCATGGTCGATTCCCCCTCCGGCAGAACACCGGCGAAGGTTCCAAGATGGGATCTCGCGGATACAGAAGGTTACGGTGGTGGAAATTGTGTTTCGTCTGCTCCCTGGATGTTTTCGGGGTACGTAGGCTTATATAGGAGGAAGAAGTACGTCGGTGGACGCCCGAGGGGCCCACGAGACAGGGGGCATGCCCTCCTATCTCGTGGGAGCCTCAGCTGCTTCTTGACTTGCACTGCAAGTCCTATGGATCACGTTCGTTCCAAAAATCACGCTCCCAAAGGTTTCATTCTGTTTGGACTCCGTTTGATATTCCTTTTCTTCGAAATACTGAAATAGGCAAAAAAACAGCAATACGGGCTGGACCTCCGGTTAGTAGGTTAGTCCCAAAATGATATAAATGTGTAAAATAAAGCCCATAAACATCCAAAAGGGGTTATATAATCGCATGGAACAATCAAAAATTATAGATATGTTGGAGACGTATTAGTTGGCTGCTTTAAACGATAGTTCATGGCGTTTTCTCGAGGCCATCGTCAGTGCCTTCGATGAAGACTACGAGGTGTTTGCTTAGCGTGCACGTGCTTACTTCATCTCAAGAGCCAGTAGGTTGGTGCCCTGAGTGGCTCAGGCAACTCACCACTACGACAAGGGCAACCACGATGCGGAGGCCTTGCCTTCATCCATGTCCAAGGAGCCAATCGTCATTGATATCTCTGACAATGAGGAGTATCTTTTCTTATTAGCTCACTATAAGGACACATGTTCAGTTTGCTAGCTACTACGTTTCCTTAACAAATTCTAGTGGATTGTGCTATCTACTTTTACCATGCAATCTTCTGCTCTAGAGTATATGTTCTATATGTCGTGTAATGTGGTGTTCAGTTAACTGTTTGGTTCAATTCTGCAAATGTGATGTTCAATTCTTCAAGGTGCAATTTTCCAAGTTGTCAAGCATGCTTGGTTTGGTTAACTATCCGATCTTCTATTAGGAGTACGTTATATTGTGCAATGTGGTGCTCAGTTAACGTTTGGTTCATTTGTTGTTGTGTTTAGTTAACTGGTTGGTTCAATTCTGCAATGCGATGTTCAATTGTTGTGGGTGCATTCTGTTATTGTATACCATGTGAGAAATAAATCAAATTTGGCTGTACTAAATACATGAGAAACAAATACAATTGATATATTTCCAAGTTGTTAAGCATGCTTGGTTTGGTTAACTGTCTAATATTCCATTAGGAGTATGTTATATTGTGCAATGTGGTGCTCAGTTAACATTTGTTTCATTTGTTGTGGTGTTTAGTTAACTTCTTGGTTCAATTCTGCAATGTGATGTTCAATTATTGTGGCTGCATTCCGTTATTGTATACCATGTGAGAAATAAATCGAATTTGGCTGTACTAAATACATGAGAAACAAATACAGTTGCTATATTTCCAAGTTGTTAAGCATGCTTGGTTTGGTTAACTGTCTGATCTGCTATTAGGAGTATGTTATATTGTGCAATGTGGTGCTCAGTTAAATTTGTTGTGGTGTTTAGTTAACTACTTGGTTCAATTCTGCAATGCGATGTCCAGTTGTTGTGGCTGCATTCAGTTATTGTATACCATGTGAGGGATAAATTGAATTAGGATGCACTTAATACATGAGAACATATACAAGTGCTATATTTCCTAGTTCTTAATCATGCTTGGTTTGGATAAATTGGTTTTCCATGTGGCTTGAATTAATCTGATGAATCTGCAATGTGCTTATTTATCGTCAACATATTTTACTGATAACATGCGAACCCTTACTTAACCTGATGACTAACTACCTTATATGTATTGCAGGGAAAAGATGGGAAGGACTGAGGTTTACAAGATGGTACTAATTATTATACCTTGCCCTTTTTTATTCCTTTACCCCATTTCCAATGTAGAGAAGATATTTATGCACATCCTTGTTTTAGGGTTCACTGATGATTACCTCTCAAACCACCTCTGTGGTCAGGAGGCGAGGAAAGTTTTCATACAACACCCACGGTTCAATATTGAAGTGTTCCTGAAGAGGTCGAAGGATGGACGGTCAATCATCCACAGGCACTGGCCTAAAGTTGCAAAGACCTTCAACTGGAATGAAGGCTCAATATTTGCCTTCCGCTTCAGCAGTTATCCAGATGAGATGCATCTATCTATGTACCGTCTATGATGCTAATTTCAAAAGGTCCTAGATGTTGCATGTGAAACTTGGTGCTGGTGCAGTTGTTTAATGGGGTAGCTGAGTGCTGAAGCTATATCATGTTGTACTCGAATGTATTTCAATTATGAAATCATGCTTCCTTAATATGGAAATGAAATATATTATGTGCTTAATATGAATGTCAAATAGATTAGTAAATGGATTATTAATAATAGGGCAATTAGCCTGCAAATTGGGTTTTCCTATTGCAAACGGTTATTGAGAAAACACCGTGGGCGATGACCTCAGGCGACGCACACAGTTTTCTAGGAATAAACCGTGTTGGATCAATGAACAATCACACACGACATTCTCTTGAAAACTGTTTGCGTTATGCCACCTTGCGCAAACGTTTTCCTTGGAGTGACTGTGTGGGATGTATATACGAACGGAAATGTTTAGCGGGGACTGACTGTGTGTGGGATGTACTTACGACAGGAAACGATTTCGCCTGTATAGTTTTATTTTTTAGCACTATGTCGGTGTCAAAACCGGCGGATCTCGGGTAGGGGGTCCCGAACTGTGCGTCTAGCCGGATGGTAACAGGAGACAAGGGGCATGATGTTTTTACCCAGGTTCGCGCCCTCTTAATGGAGGTAAAACCCTACTCCTGCTTGATTAATATTGATGATATGGGTAGTACAAGAGTAGATCTACCACGAGATCAGAGAGGCTAAACCCTAGAAGCTAGCCTATGGTATGATTGTTGTTCGTCCTATGGACTAAAACCCTCCGGTTTATATAGGCACCGAAGAGGGTTAGGGTTACACAGAGTCAGTTACAATGGTAGGAGATCTACATATCCGTATCGCCAAGCTTGCCCTCCACGCCAAGGAAAGACCCATCCGGACACGGGACGAAGTCTTCAATCTTGTATCTTCATAGTTCAGGAGTCCGGCCAAAGGTGATAGTTCGGCTATCCGGACACCCCCTAATCCGGGACTCTCTCAGTAGCCCCCGAACTAGGCTTCAATGACGACGAGTCCGGCGCATAGATTGTCTTTGGCATTGCAAGGTGGGTTCTCCTCCAAATCATGTGTACCTATTGAATAGCGTCCGGCTTCTTGTAAATACTGCGCTCCTCGGCTTCCACGCCCAATAATGGCCATCTTCCACGTGTTGAACGAATGCAAAAAAGCCAGGGTATTTTTACATTTAACACCCTAGCTGCGCAAATGAGCTGCCTATAAATGAGACGAGGATCTAGATCCGAATCACACCATCCTCCCTTCGCGAGCATTCATTAGAGCGCATCTCACAGAAATCCATTCCATCATGGATAGTCGACGCGGCTCCTCCTCTTGCCCTCCCAGCCCTCAGCCTGGAGATTGGGAGAGATGCTCCGTCCCGCACAGCGAGTTAGCGATGCTCCAAACCACGGGATTTATTCCCCCAGCCTTCATGGTTCCGGTTCGAGCCAGACTCGCCACCTATAAGGGCGGAAAGCAAGCGGAGAGCATCCCCAGCCCCTCCAAAGGAGAGCGGGTATGCCTTGTCCCTTATTTGATAAGAGGGCTCGGATTTCCAATTCATCCGTTTCTCCGGGGGCTCCTGGAGTTCTACGGACTCCAGTTGCACAACCTTACGCCTGCCTCCATTTTGCATATTGCGGGCTTCATGGCCCTTTGCGAGCTGTTTTTGGGCATCGAGGCTCATTTTGCGCTGTGGAAGAAGCTGTTCTGCCTTGTGCCCTGTTCTCAAGATGGTAAATATATCAAGTGGGCGGAGCCGAACTATGGCGCATCGCCGGGACCGGATATCTATCCGGGAACCGAAGAAGGCGTCCGAAGATTGGCCTTCGGAATGGTTTTATATAGAAGATGTCCCCCTGCCGGACCCTATTCGGATCGGCCTCCCTGAGTTCAATGATGCTCCTTTGAAGAAACGCCGAAGCTGGCGTCCACGGAGCCCTCAGAAGGAAAATGACAGGGACGTCCTTTACCTGATGAGCCGAATTAGGTTGTTAGCTCATTCCGGACTGACCATGATTGGGGTCATGGCCACATGCATTATGTTGGGGGTGCAGCCGCTCCAGTATAGAGGCCACCCCATGTGGGATTTCAACGGGGAGGATGATGCCACCCGCTGCGGCGTAAGGGGCTGGGATCGGTCGCCGATCTGATGAAGATCTTGTCCGCATTGTACAAGGGAGAAGAGGAGGAATTTCTCCGCGTTAATCCACAGGACAGATTTTCTATGTACAATCCTCCAAGCTGGGTAAGCGGACATTTATTTTTGCCCATCCGATCCATATTCCCATAGTGAGGTATCTCATTTTGTGATTTCGATGCAGGAACTGCGCCAGGCCGTAAGGGATATAAACAGCCCGCCTCCACAACCCGAGGATCCAGAACGGTTCCTCGATCCGACCTCCCGAGAGGATCAGGCATCTTGGTGGAGCTGATCGATGGGGTATTTCACCAACTGAGCATCGATAATGCCTTGGTCGCCATTACGGCCGATTACCCCGGAATACTCCCAGCCTCACAGGTAATTGAGACCGAATTCCCAACACTTTGAAAATGACCCATCCGTGCTTACTTTTGATCACCGTGTACCAATGGTGTTTCGCAAGGGGTGCCCTTGAGGTGGGGGGCTGAGCCCACGGCGGCTAGCCAACAAGGGGCAGCATGGCCCAGCAGGCTAAAAAGAAGTGTGGTCCGGATCGAAACGCCGGCGCAATGGTATGGCGTGTCACCATATTCCCAGGTTTGATTCTCGGAAGGCATACTAATGCTCGTGCTCTCTTCAGGAAAAAGAGCGCTCGCCGGACTATACCTGGAGAGGTTGCCAATCGAGCCTCCGCCAGCCAGGCTCCAAAGCCAGGCCCAGAAGTGGAGGCGAACACGAGGCGTGCGTCGGATGCTCCTCCGACAGAGGATGCCGACAGATTGTCCGCCACCAACTCCGAGGTGGAGAGTGCCATGAATCACAGGCGCTGCCGGACAGTTCTTCATGACACATGTTTCTCCCAAGAGGCATTGAATGCCTTCTCTTCGGTAGATGCGCACCTCCGTGCCGCTCAAGATGGTCTAGCCAGAGCCACAGAGTAGTATGTAAAAGACATACGGGTGAGAAAATTTGACAGTTATATATGCCAGTAGCCCCCAAGACTTGAAATAGTTAGAATAACTAATTTAAGGATCATTTGTTATGCAGGATCTTACAGAAAAGAATACCCAACTGTCCCAGGAGCTTGAAAAGTGCAAAGCCCAACTTGAGGCCGCACTAGCCGTGACAGGGGAAGCCAGAGAGACCACCTTTGGTAATATATGCTTCAAAAGATAAGTAATTTGATAAGTGTGGCGTGTGTATAAGTTTGACAATAATATTGCAGATGGCACCGGGATAGATCCGGACAAGCAACAGCTCTTGCATCGGTTAAAGGCCGGCGAGAATGTGCTTACAAGGGTGAGGCAAGAGAAAAATAATCTCCAAGATGCCAACACCCAGCTGGGTGAGGACCTAAAAGATGTTAGTGCCCAGCTGTCTGACTCCGTTAAGGAGAATCGGCGGCTTCGACGCAGCATTTTTAGTAAGTGCTTGAACGAACTTTGAAAAAGAGTTCGGCGAGGAAGTCAACTAACAGAGTTATGTCTGTAGGTATGATCACAGGCCGTCCTGTAGAGGAAATGCCCGGTTCTACGGGTGACCTTCTTCCCGAGCTCTTGCAACTGCACGAACGAGTTCGGCAGGCGATGAAAGGCGTCGCCCAGGCCTTGTGGCCATCTGTCTCCCTGCCCGAAGGCCTTGGATAGCTTGCAGAGAGGCTTCAGGGAGCGCGGTGGTGCTTCCGATTATGGAAGATATCAGCCTGCCGTCAAGGCACCAGGGAGGCCTGGGCCATGGTGAAGACGCGGTACACGAAGGCTGACTCAAACCACATGGCCGAGGTCGGACCTGCGGGGCCCGATGGGAAGGAGATCCCTGTGAGTTTAGTGTACGGCCAAGTAGAGTTGGCCGCAAAGTATTCCCAGCAGGACTGTAAACTAGACAGCCTATTAGATGGCATTGAAGAGGAATACAATCAGTCGAATTGACTATGTAATTTAAGATGACATGTAAAATGCCTTCTAGCCGGATTGTAGATCGTTTGTCATAGCGGACCTTTTCGCTTCAACCTCGGGACCCAATAGTCTGAAGTGTGTCCGAATACCCTCACGGTTATATAAGAACCGGGGCATGCGTGGAGACCAGGCGTAGGGGTCATTAGTGCTTTATCACACAAGTCCCCAACTAGTTACGTTATATTACATGGTTAGTAAGAAACATCTTCCAGGGAGAATAGTTCCGTTAGGGGTTCCTTTCCCTGGGAGGCATGCCCTAAAGTGCATGTCCAGACTGCGGAAAAAGCAGAAAAACATCTGGGGCCAGATAAACAAATAGGAAAGAAATTGTCTTTTAGTTCACCGACCGAATATTCCCTTAAGTCTGAGGTACACATCCGGCTGATCCGGCAGTAACAATCGCAGAGGTGCTCCTTTTACCACCTAGCTGAACAATCGGGAACGTAGGGGTAAGCACAAGAGCCAGGCAACCCAGCTTGGCCAAAACTTAAGTCATATCGATGCATATAATGGTGAATAAAAGGTACATGCGGAAGTGTGACACATGTGTTGGGAATGAAGCCCGTATAAATAAGCTTCTGTTAAAGAAGCCCCCAGGTATAATGAGCGCGGATAGCGCGTCAAGTGTGTGCGAACAATGCACAAACAAGCCTTCAAAGGCTGTAAGATAGAAGGAGGGAGAAGGAGATAAACAAAAGACAGCTAATATGTTAAATATAGACGAAGGAAGGAGACGAACTCAGAATCCGGCACTAGGCGTAGAATCTTCGGAGACGGGCTGTGATCCATGGGTTCGGCTCGAGTCGGTTATCCGATGCATCTCGCAGACTGTATGCTCCACCGGTCAGGACTTGGTCGATGATAAAGGGACCTTCCCATTTGGGCTTGAGTTTGTCCTTTTTCTTGTCCAGCAGGCGTAGAACTGACTCGCCAACATTGTAAGTTTTGGCCCGTACTACTCTGATTTGATATCTTTGAGCTTGCTATTGATAGAATGCGGAATGGGCTTTTGCCACGTCACACTCCTCCTCCAAGGCGTCCAAACTGTCTTGCCGATCGAGCTCGGCTTCTTTTTCTTCGTACATGTGCACGCAAGGTGAGTCATGAATTATGTCGCAGGGCAGAACTACCTCTGCGCCGTATACCATAAAGAATGGTGTAAATCTGGTGGTGCGATTCGGAGTGGTTCGCAGCCCCCAGAGTATGGAGTCGAGCTCCTCTACCCAGTGCGTGTTAGATTCCTTGAGGGACCGCACTAATCTGGGTTTGATGCCGCTCATGATTAGACCATTTGCTCGCTCGACTTGACCGTTAGTTTGAGGGTGATAGACTGAAGCATAGTCGAGCTTGATGCCCATGTTTTTCCACCAGAGTTTGACCTCGTCGACCATAAAGTTCATGCCGTTATCAATGATGATGCTATGGGGGACGCTGTAACAGTGTACGACCCCTGATATGAAGTCTATCACCGGTCCGGATTCGACCGTCTTAACAGGTTTGGCCTCTATCCATTTGGTGAATTTACCCACCATGACCAGTAGGTATTTTTGCTTGTGGGCTCCTCCTTTAAGGGGTCCAACCATGTCAAGCCCCCAGACCGCGAAGGGCCAGGTTATGGGTATAGTTTTGAGGGCGGTGGGTGGCATGTGGCTTTGGCTAGCAAAGAGCTGGCAACTGACGCATCGTTGGACTAAGTCCTGAGCATCTGCCCGGGCCGTCGGCCAATAAAATCATGTATGGAAGGCCTTGCCTACAAGGGTCCAGGCTGCGGCGTGGTACCCTCCGAGTCCGGCATGAATTTCGTCCATACCATCGATGTCTGTGGAGTCGAAGCCGAGCATGTCGGTTAAATCATCGAAAATGGCTACGAAGTGGGTGGTGGGTGGGCTTTGAATTTATTCGTCGTCCGCATCCCAACCTTCCTGACCATAATCCGGCCAGGGCTCTCCTGATAAAGAGAGAGACTTTAGCGAATTCAGGATGTCACAAAGGGCGAGTGCTGAAAGATGTCCGCGGCAATGAACTCCATGATCGGCGCCCAATCGGATTCGGTTGGCAGGGGCACGGAAGGTTCAGAGTCGGAAGAGGAGTCCGGCACCTTGGAGTCATGAGCTTCGCAAAGGACAGGGTTGGTGTACGGCTTAATCATCGTAGAGATCGCAGCCTCCAAGGCGGTGTCCAGCCACCCGTCCTCGATCGGCGCAGTCAGCTCCGAGCTAAGGGTCGGAGCGGACACTTGTGCGGCCCCCAGGGCACTGTTCGGCGGCAGAGCTAGATCATGCCCATCGTGACAGTGTGGCGCGCTTGGTTGTGGCTCGAACCCGTCGAAGATCAAGTCTCCGCGGACGTCAGCCGTATAGTTCAAACTTCCAAATCTGACCTGATGGCCAGGGGCGTAGCTTTCAATCTGCCCCAGATGGCCAAGCGAATTGGCCCGTAGTGCAAAGCGCCTAATACGAAGATATGTCCGGGGAGAAAAGTCTCACCCTGGACCGCATCGTTGTTGATGATCGGAGGATCCATCGGGCCTAAAGATGACGACACAGAGGAACTCTCAATGAAAGCACCAATGTCGGTGTCAAAACCGGCGGATCTCGGGTAGGGGGTCCCGAACTGTGTGTCTAGGCGGATGGTAACAGGAGACAAGGGGCACGATGTTTTTACCCAGGTTCGGGCCCTCTCGATGGAGGTAAAACCCTACTCCTGCTTGATTAATATTGATGATATGGGTAGTACAAGAGTAGATCTACCACGAGATCAGAGAGGCTAAACCCTAGAAGCTAGCCTGTGGTATGATTGTAGTTCGTCCTACGGACTAAAACCCTCCGGTTTATATAGGCACCGAAGAGGGTTAGGGTTACACAGAGTCGGGTACAATGGTAGGAGATCTACATATCCGTATCGCCAAGCTTGCCCTCCACGCCAAGGAAAGTCCCATCCGAACACGGGACGAAGTCTTCAATCTTGTATCTTCATAGTCCAGGAGTCCGGCCAAAGGTGATAGTTCGGCTATCCGGACACCCCCTAATCCGGGACTCCCTCACACTATTGTACAAATAACCGTATTTGGTCACTCGCCGGTCGCACACGACCTCATTTTGCCGAGCATGTGTGCCAGGAGGGCATATCCCCAACGGTTTCTGGATCGTGTGGGAATGACCCCCCTATCGCAGTCACTCACTAGGTGACGGTTCCGAACACCGTCGCGGAAAGGGGTTAAAAACCGTTTGTATAGCATCAACATGTACTAGTGATGCAAAGGCTAACCATAACGGTTTGAAAAATCATATTTGTGTACTTGTGTGCGAGTTAATTCCATGTGCAGTAAATTAGAAGGAATTTTCAAACATATTCGTCTCACGGCATGGACACATGCCTGGAGTTCAATGGCATTTTAATTCCAAAAAAATGAAAAAATGATCAGAAAAACATGAAACCTGGCTTGATGTAATTTCATGCCACCAAGATCATGTGGTAAAAAATTGTCCTGTTTGACAAAATTTTGGACACACACCCGTCGCAAACCGGAGCAACTCACTAGAAGGCTCGTGGTTCCGAGAGGGAACAATGCATGTTTGATGACGAACGGGAGATAGCTTCCTCTTATGGCCTTCAAATTTTTTCTATGTTTAACATGCACTAATACAACAGTCATGTGAACAATTGAAAATTTCAGAGGTTATTTGACCTTTTAAAGACACTTAAGTGATTTTCTAGACATTTAATGATCGTAATTCAAATTTGAACTACATCTACATGCAACGGCTAACCATAATGGTTTGAAAAATCATATTTGTGTACTTGTGTGCGAGTTAATTTGATGTGTAGTAAATTAGAAGGAATTTTCAAACATATTGGTCTCACGGCATGGACACATGCATGGAGTTCCTTGGCATTTTCATTCCAAAAAATTAATAATGATCAGAAAAACATGAAACCTTGCTTGATGTAATGTCATGCCACCAAGATCATGTGGTAAAAACTTGGCCTGTTTGACAAAATTTTGGACACACATCCGTCACAAACCGGAGCAACTCACTAGAAGGCTCGTGGTTCCGAGAGGGAACAATGCATGTTTGATGACGAACGGGAGATAGCTTCCTCTTATGGCCTTGAATTTGTTTTCTATGTTTAACGTGCACTAATACAATTGTCATGTGAACAATTGAAAATTTCAGGGGTTATCTAACCTTTTAAAGACATTTAAGTGATTTTCTAGCCATTTAATGATCGTAATTCAAATTTGAACTACATCTACATGCAACGGCTAACCATAACGGTTTGAAAAATCATATTTGTGTACTTGTGTGCGAGTTAATTCCATGTGCAGTAAATTAGAAGGAATTTTCAAACATATTGGTCTCACGGCATGGACACATGCATGTAGTGCCATGGCATTTTAATTCCAGAAATTATAAAATGATGAGAAAAACATGAAACCTTGCTTGATGTAATGTCATGCCACCAAGATGATGTGGTAAAAAATTGGCATGTTTGATGAAACTTTGGACACACACCCCTCACAAACCGGAGCAACTCACTAGAAGGCTCGTCGTTCCGAGAGAGAACAATGCATGTTTGATGACGAATGGGAGATAGCTTCCTCTTACGGCCTTCAAATTTTTTCTATGTTTAACGTGCATTAATAAACCTGTCATTTGAAAATTTGGAAAATTTCAAGGGTCATTTGACCTTTTAAAGGCATTTAAGTGATTTTCTAGCCATTTAATGACCGCAATTCAAATTTAAACTACATCTACATGCAACGGCTAACCATAACGGTTTGAAAAATCATATTTGTGTACTAGTGTGCGAGTTAATTCCATGTGTAGTAAATTAGAAAGAATTTTCAAACATATTGGTCTCACGGCATGGACACATGCATGTAGGGCCATGGCATTTTAATTCCAGAAATTATAAAATGATCAGAAAAACATGAAACCTTGCTTGATGTAATGTCATGCCACCAAGATGATGTGGTAAAAATTTGGCATGTTTGATGAAAGTTTGGACACACACTCCTCACAAACCGGAGCAACTCACTAGAAGGCTCGTGGTTCCGAGAGAGAACAATGCATGTTTGATGACGAACGGGAGATAGCTTCCTCTTACGGCCTTCAAATTTTTTCTATGTTTAACGTGCATTAATACAACTGTCATCCGAAAATTTGGAAAATTTCAGGGGTCATTTGACATTTTAAAGGCATTTAAGTGATTTTCTAGCCATTTAATGACCGCAATTCAAATTTGAACTACATCTACATGCAACGGCTAACCATAACGGTTTGAAAAATCATACTTATGTCCTTGTGTGGGAGTTAACTCCATGTGAAGTAAATTAGAAGGAATTTTCAAACATATTGGTCTCACGGCATGGACACATGCATGGAGTCCCATGGCATTTTAATTCTAAAATATTAAAAAATGATCCGAAAAACATGAAATGTTGCTTGATGTAATGTCCTGCCACCAAGATGATGTGGTAAAAAAATTGGCTTGTTTGACGAAACTTTGGACACACACCCCTCACAAACCAGAGCAACCCACTAGAAGGCTCATGGTTCCGAGAGGGAACAATGCAAGTTTGATGACGAACGGGAGATAACTTCCTTTTATGGCCTTCAAATTTTTTTCTATGTTTAACGTGCACTAATACAACTGTCATGTGAAAATTTGAAAATTTCAGGAGTTATTTGACCTGTTAAATACATTTAAGTGATTTTCTAGCCATTTAATGATCGTAATTCAAATTCTAAATACATCTACATGCAACAGCTAACCATAACGGTTTGAAAAATCATATTTGTGTACTTGTGTGCGAGTTAGTTCCATCTGCAGTAAATTAGAAGGAATTTTCAAACATATTGGTCTCACGGCATGGACACATGCATGGAGTGCAATGGAATTTTAATTCCAAAAAATTAAAAATGATTAGAAAAACATGAAACCTTGCTTGATGGAATGTCATGCCACCAAGATGATGTGGTAAAAAAATTGGCCTGTTTGACAAAAGTTTGGACACACACCCCTCACAAACCGGTGCAACTCACTAGAAGGGTCGTGATTCCGAGAGGGAACAATGCATGTTTGATGACGAACGGGAGATAGCTTCCACTTACGGCCTTCAAATTTTTTCTATGTTCAATATGCAATAATACAACTGTCATGTGAAAATTTGGAAAATTTCAGGAGTTATTTGACCTTTTAAAGACATTTAAGTGATTCTCTAGCCATTTAATGACCGTAATTCAAATTTGAACTAGATTTACATGCAACGGCTAACCATAACAGTTTGCAAAGTTATATTTATGCACTTGTGTGCGAGTTAATTCTATTTGTAGTAAATTAGAGGATGTTTCAAACATATTGGTCTCACGGCATGGACACATGCATGGAGTGCCATGGCATTTTAATTCCAAAAATTAAAAGATGATCAGAAAAACATGAAACCCTTCTTGATGGAATGTCATGCCACCAAGATGATGTGGTAAAAAAAATTGCCTATTTGACGAACGTTTGGACACATACCCCTCAAAAAGTGGAGCAACTCACTAGAAGGCTCGTGGTTCCGAGAGGGAACAATGCATGTTTGATGACGAACGGGAGATAACTTCGTCTTACGGCCTTCAAATTTTTTCTATGTTTAACGTGCACTAATACAACTGTCATGTGAAAATTTGGAAAATTTCAGGGGTCATTGACCTTTTAAAGACATGTAAGTGATTTTCTAGCCATTTAATTACCGTAATTCAAATTTGAACTACATCTGCATGCAACGCCTAACCATAACGTTTTGAAAAATCATATTTGTGTTCTTGTGTGCGAGTTTGTTCCATGTGCAGTAAATTAGAAGGAATTTTCAAACATATTGGTCTCACGGCATGAACACATGCATGGAGTGCCATGGCAATTTAATTCCAAAAAATTAAAAAAATGATCAGAAAAACATGAAACCTTGCTTGATGTAATGTCCTGCCACCAAGATGATGTGGTAAAAAATTGGCCTACTTGACGAAAGTTTGGACACACACCCCTCACAAACCGGAGCAACTCACTAGAAGGCTCATGGTTCCGAGAGGGAACAATGCATGTTTGATGAGGAACGGGAGATAGCTTCCTCTTACGGCCTTCAAATTTTTCTCTATGTTTAACGTGCACTAATACAACTGTCATGTGAAAATTTGGAAAAATTCAGGGGTCATTTGACCTTTTAAAGGCATTTAAGTGATTTTCTAGTCATTTAATGACCGTAAATCAAAATTGAACTACATCTACATGCAACGGCTAACCATAATGGTTTGAAAAAGTATATTTGTGTACTCGTGTGCGAGTTAATTCCATGTACAGTAAATTAGAAGGAATTTTCAAACATATTGGTCTCACGGCATGGACACATGCATGGAGTGCCATGGCCTTTTAATTCCAAAAAATTAAAAAATGATCATAAAAACATGAAACCTTGCTTGATGTAATGTCATGCCATCAAAATGATGTGGCAAAAAATTGGCCTGTTTGACGAAATTTTGTACACACACCCCTCACAAAACGGAGCAACTAACTAGAAGGCTCGTGGTTCCGAGAGGGAAGAATGTATGTTTGAGGACGAACGATAGCTTCCTATTACGGCCATCAAATTTTCTCTATGTTTACCATGCACTAATACAACTGTCATGTGAAAATTTGGAAAATTTCAGGGGTCATTTGACCTTTTAAAGACATTTAAGTGATTTTCTAGCCATTTAATGACCGTAATTGAAATTTGAACTACATCTACATGCAACAGCTAACGATAACGGTTTGAAAAATCATATTGGTGTACTTGTGTGCGAGTTAATTCCATGTGCAGTAAATTAGAAGGAATTTTCAAACATATTAATCTCACGGCATGGACACATGAATGGAGTGACATGCATTTTAATTCCAAAAAATTAAAAAATGATCAGAAAAACATGAAACCATGCTTGATGTAATCTCATGCCACCAAGATGATGTGGTAAAAAAAATTGGCCTGTTTGATGAAAGTTTGTACACACACCCCTCACAAACCGGAGCAACATGCTAGAAGGTTCGTGGTTCCGAGAGGGAACAATGCATGTTTGATGAAGAACGGAGCTTCCTCTTACGGCCTTCAATTTTTTTCTATGTTTAACATGCACTAATACAACTTTCATGTGAAAACTTGGAGAATTTAAGGGGTTATTTGACCTTTTAAAGAGATGTAAGTGATTTTCTAGCCATTTAATGACTATAATTCAAATTTGACCTACATCTACATGCAACGGCTAACCAAATCAGTTCGAAAAATCATATTTTTGTGTACTTGTGTGCGAGTTAAAAAATCATCAGACGATGTAAATATCTGGTGTTCAAAAAACAAAATGTAAATATCTGGCAAGACAACCGGCCCCCATAGGATTGGTACCTTATTTCGCGCCTCGGGGTTTGGTAGGTGAGTGGCGGGGGTTATTAATCGGACACGGTTCTGTATTGGAAATCGTCAGCTATTAAGTTCACACACGGATTTTGCTGCGGGAATCATGTGTAATACAAACTATGATACGTCTCCAACGTATCTATAATTTTTGATTGTTCCATGCTATTATATTATCTGTTTTGAATGTTTAATGGGCTTTAATATGCTCTTCTATATTATTTTTGGGACTAACCTATTAACCGGAGGCCCAGTGCCAGTTTCTGTTTTTTTGCCTATTTCAGTGTTTTGCAGAAAAGGAATACCAAACGGAACGAAACCTTCATGAGGATCTTTCTTGGAACAAACGCAATCCAGAAGACTTGGAGTTGAAGTCTAGAACACCGCAAGGCGGTCACGAGGCAGGATGGCGCGCCCAGGGGGTAGGCACGCCCCCCACCCTCGTGGGCCCCACGGAGTTCCACCAACCTATTTCATCGGCCTATATATACTCTTATACCCTAAAAACATCAGCGGGAGCCATGAAACCAATTTTCCACTACCGCAACCTTCTGTACCCGTGATATCCCATCTTGGGGCCTTTTCCGGCGCTCCGCCGGAGGGGGAATCGATCACGGATAGCTTCTACATCAACACCATAGCCTCTCTGATGATGTGTGAGTAGTTTACCACATACCTTCGAGTCCATAGTTATTAGCTAGATAGCTTCTTCTCTCTCTTTGATTCTCAATACAGAGTTCTCCTCGGTGTTCTCCGAGATCTATTCGATGTAATACCTTTTTGCGGTGTGTTTGCCGAGATCCGATGAATTGTGGATTTATGATCAAGTCTATCTATGAATAATATTTGGTTCTTCTCTGAATTCTTATATGCATGATTTTATATCTTTGCAAGTCTCTTCGAATTATCGGTTTAGTTTGGCCTACTAGATTGATCTTTCTTGCAATAGGAGAAGTGCTTACCTTTGGGTTCAATCTTGTGGTGTCCTTTCCCAGTGACAGCAGGGGCAGCAAGGCACGTATTGTATTGTTCCCATCGAGGATAAAAAGATGGGGGTTATATCATATTGCGTGAGTTTATCCCTCTACATCATGTCATCTTGCTTAATGCGTTATTCTGTTCTTATGAACTTAATACTCTAGATGCATGATGGATAGTGGTCAATGTGTGGAGTAATAGTAGTAGATGCAAAATCGTTTTGGTCTACTTGACACGGACGTGATGCCTATGTTCATGATCATTGCCTAGATATTCTCATAACTATGCGCTTTTTTATCAATTGCTCGGCAGTAATTTGTTCACCCACCATAATACATGCTATCTTGAGAGAAGCCACTAGTGAACCTATGCCCCCGGGTCTCTTTTCTATTATATTACATCTCTTTTATTTACATCGCATCTCATTTACTATTTTGCAATCTTTACTTTCCAATCTATACAAAAAAAACCAAAAATCTTTACTTTATTATCTCATTTACTTGGCTTGTATATTCCAACAATGGGCTTCCTCAAATTCCCTAGGTCTTCGTGAGCAAGCAAGTTGGATGCACACCCACTTAGTTTATTTTGTTGAGCTTTCATACATTTATAGCTCTAGTGCATCCGTTGCATGGCAATCCCTACTCACTCACATTGATATCTATTGATGGGCATCTCCATAGCCCATTAATATGCCTAGTTAATGTGAGACCAGCTTCCTCTTTTTTGTCTTCTCCACAACCACCATTTTATTCCACCTATAGTGCTATGTCCATGGCTCACGCTCATGTATTGCATGAAAGTTGAAAAAGTTTGAAAATACTAAAGTATGAAACAATTGCTTGGCTGAAACCGGGGTTGTGCATGATTTGAGTATTTTGTGTGACAAAAATGGAGCATAGCCAAACTATATGATTTTGTAGGGATGAACTTTCTTTGGCCATGTTATTTTGAGAAGACATAATTACTTTGTTAGTATGCTTGAAGTATTATTATTCTTATGTTAATATTAAACTTTTGTCTTGAATCTTTCGGATCTGAACATTCATGCCACAATAAAGAAAATCACATTGATAATTATGCTAGGTAGCATACCACATCAAAAATTCTGTTTTTATCATTTACCTACTCGAGGACGAGCAGGAATTAAGCTTGGGGATGCTTGATACGTCTCCAACGTATCTATAATTTTTGATTGTTCCATGCTATTATATTATCTATTTTGGATGTTTAATGGGCTTTAATATGCTCTTTTATATTATTTTTGGGACTAACCTATTAACTGGAGGCCCAGTGCCAGTTTCTGTTTTTTTGCCTATTTCAGTGTTTTGCAGAAAAGGAATACCAAACGGAATCCAAACGGAACGAAACCTTCGTGTGGATCTTTCTTGGAACAAACGCAATCCAAAAGACTTGGAGTTGAAGTCTGGAAACCGCAAGGCGGTCACGAGACAGGAGGGCGCGCCCAGGGCGTAGGCGCGCCCCCGACCCTCGTGGGCCCCATGGAGCTCCACACACCTTTTCTTCCGCCTATATATACTCTTATACCCTAAAAACATCAGGGGGAGACACGAAACCAATTTTCCACCACCGCACCCTTCTGTACCCATGAGATCCCATCTTGGGGCCTTTTCCGGTGCTTGATACGTCTCCGTCATATCTATAATTTTTGATTGTTCCATGTCAATATTCTACAACTTTCATATACTTTTGGCGACTTTTTATATTATTTTTGGGACTAACATATTGATCCAGTGCCCAATGCCAGTTCCTGTTTGTTGCATGTTTTATGTTTCACAGAAACCCCATATCAAACGGAGTCCAAACGGGATAAAAATGGACAGAGAATATTTTTGGAATATTTGTGACATCTGGGAAGAAGAATCAACGCGAGACAGTGCCCAAGGGGGCCACGAGGCAGGGGGCGCACCCCATAAGGCATTTGACGCTCTTTTTTGCTGCAAGAAAGCTAATTTTCAGAGAAAAATCTGGGCAAAGGTTTCAATCCAATTGGAGTTACGGATCTCTGGATATAAAAGAAACGGTGAAAGGGCAGAATCCAGAATGCAGAAACAGAGAGAGACAGAGAGACAGATCCCATCTCGGAGGGGCTCTCATCCGTCCCATGCCATGGGAGCCAAGGACCAGAGGGGAGACCCTTCTCCCATCTAGGGAGAAGGTCAAGGAATAATAAGAAGAAGGGGGGCTCTCTCCCCCTTGCTTTCGATGGCGCCGGAACGCCGCCGAGGGCCATCATCATCACCGCGATCTACACCAACATCTCCATCACCTTCCCCCCATATATATTCAGTGGTCCACTCACCCGCAACCCGCTGTACCCTCTACTTGAACATGGTGCTTTATGCTTCATAATATTATCGAATGATGTGTTGCCATCCTATGATGTCGGAGTAGATTTTCGTTGTCCTTTCGGTGATTGATGAATTGCTATGATTGGTTTAATTTGCTTGTGGTTATGTTGCTGTCCTATTGTTCCCTCCGTGTCGCGCAAGCGTGAGGGATTCCCGCTGTATGGTGTTGCAATACGTTCATGATTCGTTTATAGTGGGTTGCTTGAGTGACAGAAGCATAAACCCGAGTAAGGGGGTTGTGGCGTATGGGAATAAAGGGGACTTGATTTGTTAATGCTATGGTTGGGTTTTACCTTAATGATCTTTAGTTGTTGTGGATGCTTGCTAGAGTTCCAATCATAAGTGCATATGCTCCAAGAAGAGAAAGTATGTTAGCTTATGCCTCTCCCACATAAAACTTGCTATCGGTCTAGTAAAGTAGTCAATTGCTTAGGGACAATTTCACAACTCCTACCACCACTTCTCCACACTCGCTATATTTACTTAATTGCTTCTTTATCTAAACATCCCCTAGTTTACATTTATGTGCTCTTTATTATCTTGCAAACCTATCCAACAACACCTACAAAGTCCTTCAAGTTTCATACTTGTTTTAGGTAAAGTGAACGTCAAGCGTGCGTAGAATTGTATCGGTGGTCGATAGAACTAGATGGAATATTTGTTCTACCTTTAGCTCCTCATTGGGTTCGACACTCTTACTTGTCGAAAGAGGCTAAAATTGATCCCCTATACTTGTGGGTTATCAATACCTTTTTCAGGCGCCGTTGCCGGGGATTCATAGCGTGGGGTGAATATTCTTGTGTGTGCTTGTTTTCTTTATCACTAAGTAATTTCTATTTGCTGTTCTATGTTGTTCTCTATCTTTAGTTATGGATATGGAACAAGAAATACCAAAAAAATTAGGTGTACTTGCTACTCATGGAGATGGGGAAGCTCCTAAAACCCTCGATGCTCATTATGTGAAATAAATTATGCACTACTTTGATAATCCTGAGAAAAACCCATTCAATTATGTAATGGGAGACACGTTGGATCAACGTGAAAACTTTAGGGATTATCACTTGACACCAAAAGGGAAACTATTGTGGGATCAAATTTATATGTTGCGTTGGTATGCTCGGGAACTATGCTTGAGATATGATTATACTTGTTGTTCTAGGATGAAGGCTCCACACCTTTCCTTTTCATGCAAATTTAATGATAATGAAACCTTGGCTTCTTATTCTAATGGTATATATGATTACTATGATGTGGAACAAAGAGAAGAATTTGTTGCTTTTATGGGTTCTTATGAGATTTAATCTTTGTTTAAAATGTGTGAAAATCTTAATGATGCTATTTATAGACCTGAAAATTTTGCTATACTTAAATATTGCTATGAGAATTATGAATATAATGCCGATGTTGATGCATTTATTGAGGAAGTCTTCGCTGTCCAAGAAGGGACTAATATTTTGCAGGAGTCTATGGAAGAAGAAATTGATGAAACTGTGAGCTCATTGGATGAAAAAGATGATGAGGAGAGAGAAGAACAAAAGGAGGAAGAGCGGATTAGCTACCCGTGCCCACCTTCTAATGAGAGTAACTCTTCAACTCATACATTGTTTAATTTCCCTTCGTGCTTACCGAAGGATGATTGCTATGATGATTGTTATGATCTCGTTGATTCTCTTGAAATATCCCTTTTTGATGATGCTTGCTATGCTTGTGGCCAAGATGCCAATATGAATTATGCTTATGGAGATGAACTTTCTATAGTTCCTTATGTTAAACATGAAATTGTTGCAATTTCACCCACGCATGATAGTCCTATTATCTTTTTGAATTCTCCAAACTACACTATATCGGAGAAGTTTGTGCTTATTAAGGATTATATTGATGGGTTGCCTTTTACCATTGCACATGATGATTTTGATACTATAATATGCATGTGCTTTCTGCTCCTACTTGCAATTATTATGAGAGAGGAACTATATCTCCACCTCTCTATCTTTCCAATATGATAAAATTGCAAGAAACTGCTTATGCTATGCATTGGCCTTTACTTGGTGTGCATGAATTGTTCTTTTATGACATGCCAATGCATAGGAATAGAGTTAGACTTCGTTGTTGCATGATATATGTTACTTTGTGCTCACTACTAAATCACAAGTCATTGTGAATTAAAATTGGCTTTGATATACCTTGGGATCCGGGTGGATCCATTACTTGAGCACTATATGCCTAGCTTAATGGCTTTAAAGAAAGCACTGCCAGGGAGACAACCCGGAAGTTTTAGAGAGTCATTTATTTCTATTGAGTACTTTTATATAGCCTGAAAACAAAAAAAAATAAAGAGGGGAACCCAAAACCTTTTCAAAAAGGAAAGTGAAAGTGAGAAAGACAAGCATTGTTGAAGTGGGAGAGCTCCTTGAACTTTGTTCAAGCTCATGGAAACTTTGTGAATCTTAATTACAGAAAATTTTCGTCAAAAATAATTATCCCCTTGTACAATTCCATTTTATTATAAAAATAATGTGCCAAGGTTTTCCTTTAGGATGTTTACAATGCTTGTTGGTTTGTACGGTGCAGGAGAGAAACTTTGGCTGTAGTGTGCGATTTTACATTTTTTTACTGGAACGTCAAAAGGTTCTGATTCTTATTGCACTGTATTTGTATACAAATTTTTTATTTTTCCTAATTTTGGTAGAATTTTTGGGGTACCAGAAGTATGGTGAATGTTCAGATTTCTACAGACTCTTCTGTTTTTGACAGATTCTATTTTTGATGCATAGTTTGCTTGTTTTGATGAAACTATCGATTTCTATCAGTGGATTAAGCCATGGAAAAGCTATATTACAGTAGACACAATGAAAAAACAAAATATGAATTGGTTTGCAACATTACTTAGAGTAGTAATTTGCTTTATTATACTAATGGATCTTACCGAGTTTTTTATTGAAGTATTGTGTGGATGAAGTGTTTGATCGAGGAGGTCTCGATATGAGGAAAAGGAGGAGAACCAAGAGCTCAAGCTTGGGGATGCCCAAGGCACCCCAAGTAAGTATTCAAGGAGACTCAAGTGTCTAAGCTTGGGGATGCCCCGGAAGGCATCCCCTCTTTCTTCAACAAGTATCGGTATGTTTTCGTATTCGTTTCGTTCATGCGATATGTGCAAGTCTTGGAGCGTCTTTTGCATTTAGTTTTCACTTTTCTTTTATGCGCCATGCTGGTATGAGATAGTCCATGGTTGATTTATAGAATGCTCATTGCACTTCGCTTATATCTTTTGAGTATGGCTTTATAGAATGCTTCATGTGCTTCACTTATATCTTTTGAAGTTTGGATTGCATGTTTCTCTTCACATAGAAAACCGCCATTTGTAGAATGCTCTTTTGCTTCACTTAAATTTGTTAGAGCACGGGCATATCTTTTGTAGAAAGAATTAAACTCACTTGCTTCACTTATATCTATTTATAGAGATGACATGAATTGGTCATTCACATGGTTAGTCATAAAATCCTACATAAACTTGTAGATCACTGTATATGATATGTTTGATTCCTTGAAATAGTTTTGCGATATAAAGGTGGTGATATTAGAGTCATGCTAGTGAGTAGTTGTGGATTAGTAGAAATACTTGTGTTGAGGTTTGTGATTCCCGAAGCATGCACGTATGGTGAACCGTTATGTGATGAAGCCGGAGCATGATTTATTTATTGATTGTCTTCCTTATGAGTGGCGGTCGGGGACGAGCGATGGTATTTTCCTACCAATCTATCCCCCTAGGAGCATGACATAGTACTTTGTTTTGATGGCTAATAATTTTTTGCAATAAGTATGTGAGTTCTTTATGACTAATGTTGAGTCCATGGATTATACGCACTCTCACCCTTCCATCATTGCTAGCCTCTTCGGTACCGTGCATTCCGCTTTCTCACCTCGAGAGTTGGTGCAAACTTCATTGGTGCATCCAAACCCCATGATACGATACGCTCTATCACACATAAGCCTCCTTATATCTTCCTCAAAACAGCCACCATACCTACCTATCATGGCATTTCCATAGCCATTCCAAGATATATTGCCATGCAACTTCCATCATCATCATATACATGACTTGAGCATTCATTGTCATATTGCTTTGCATGATCGTAAGATAGCTAGCATGATGTTTTCATGGCTTGTCCGTTTTTTGATGTCATTGCTATGCTAGATCATTGCACATCCCGGAACACTGCCGGAGGCATTCATATAGAGTCATATCTTTGTTCTAGATATCGAGTTGTAATATTGAGTTGTAAGTAAATAAAAGTGTGACGATCATCATTATTAGAACATTGCTATAGTGAGGAAAGGATGATGGAGACTATGATTCCCCCACAAGTTGGGATGAGACACCGGACTTTATGAAAAATAAAAGAGGCCAAAGAAGCCCAAATAAAAAAAAGAGGCCAAAGAAGCCCACCAAAAAAATGAGAGAAAAAGAGAGAAGGGGCAATTTTACTATCCTTTTACCACACTTGTGCTTCAAAATAGCACCATGTTATTCATATAGAGAGTCTCTCGAGTTATCACTTTCATATACTAGTGGGAATTTTCATTATAGAACTTGGCTTGTATATTCCGATGATGGGCTTCCTCAAATGCCCGAGGTCTTAATACACTTAGTTTTCAGTTTGAGCTTTCATACACTTATAGCTCTTTGTGCATCTGTTGCATGGCAATCCCTACTCCTCGCATTGATATCAATTGATGGGCATCTCCATAGCCCGTTGATTAGCCGCGTCAATGTGAGACTTTCTCCCTTTTTGTCTTCTCCACATAACCCCAACCATCATATTCTATTCCACCTATAGTGCTATATCCATGGCTCACGCTCAGGTATTGCGTGAAAGTTGAAAAGGTTTGAGAATGTCAAAAGTATGAAACAATTGCTTGGCTTGTCATCGGGGTTGTGCATGATTTGAATATTTTGTGTGATGAAGATGGAGCATAGCCAGACTATATGATTTTGTAGGGATAACTTTCTTTGGCCATGTTGTTTTGAAAAGACATGATTGCTTTATTAGTATGCTCGAAGTATTATTGTTCTTATGTCAAATGATGACTATTGCTTTGAATCACTTGTGTCTCGTGGTAGATCAACTCTTGTAGTACTCATATCATCAAGATCAATCAAGCAGGAAGTAGGGTATTACCTCCATCGAGAGGGCCCGAACCTGGGTAAACATTGTGTCCCTCGCCTCCTGTTACCATTAGCCTTAGACGCACAGTTCGGGACCCCCTATCCGAGATCCGCCGGTTTTGACACCGACATTGGTGCTTTCATTGAGAGTTCCACTGTGTTGACACGATAAGGCTTGATGGCTCCTTCCAACGATGCGATCCAGGGTGAGGTTTTTCTCCCCGAACAGATCTTCGTATTTGGCAGCTTCGTACTGCGGGCCAACTCGCTTGGCCATCTGGAGAAGATCGACGGCTATGCCCCTGGCCATCAGGTTAGGTTTGGAAGCTTGAACTATACTGCCGACATCCGCGGAGACTTGATCTTCGACGGATTCGAGCCCATGTCAGGTGCACCGAACAGTCACGATGAGCATGACTTAGATCTGCCATCGGACGGTGTTCGGGAGATCACACATGCGGCTGCCCCGGCCTTCAATCCAGAGCAGATCGTGCCATCCGAGGACGGGTGGATGGATCCCGCCACGGAGGCCGCACAATCAGCGGCGATAGAGCCGAACACTGACTTCACCTCCTATAAGGCTTGTCTCATCGGACCCTCGGACTCGTCTCCGGCTAGAGGCTCCGAAGCGCGTGTGCTCGTGCCTATCGAATCTAATTGGGCACCGATCATGGAGTTTACCTCCACGGATATCTTTCAGCACTCACCCTTGGGCGACGTACTAAATTCATTGAGGTCTCTCTCCTTGTTAGGAGACTCTTGGCTGAACTATGTCCGGCTGGAGTGGGAAGCGGACGTCGAAGAAATTCGTTCCCCACCCACCACCCACTTAATAGCCAATGTCGATGACTTAACTGACATACTTGACTTCGACTCCGAAGACATCGACGGTATGGACGATGATGCAGGAGAAGAACAAGAACCACCGCCCACAGGGCGCTGGACAGCCACCTCATCATATGATATATATATATATATATATATATATATATATATATATATATATATATATATATATATATATATATATATATGGTGGACAAGCCCAAAGAAGGCAACGGCGATGAGGCAACAGAGGATAATCCCCTTGAGAAGAAATCTAAGCACTGGCGTCATAGGCGCCGCTCTAAGCCCCGCCATAGCAAAAATAGAGATGCCGGCACAAGAGATGATAGCAATCGGGATGGTGCCGAAGACGAAAACAATCCTGCCCAGCCAAGCTTCGAGCAGGCCGAGCGGCAGGATGAGCAAGCTAGCCCTAAGGAACAGGCAACGGATGGAGAATCAGAGGATGATAATTACACGCCCCTCTCCAAAGACGAAGTGAGCCTTGGCAATGAAGAATTCATCGTGCCTGAGGATCCCGTCGAGCAGGAGCGCTTCAAGCGCTGGCTTATAGCCACTGCAAAAAGCCTGAAGAAAAAGTAGCAGCAGCTTCAAGCTGATCAAGATCTGCTAACTGATAGATGGACTGAGGTCCTGACAGCCGAGGAATATGGACTCGAGCACCCAACCAAAAGTTACCCAAAGCGTAGGTTGCTACCTCAACTTGAGGAGGAGGCATTAAAGCCTACACTACCAGCGCATGATGCGGCTGACTGGTCACCTCGTGGCGAAGACAAAGCGGCATATCAGCCTGAAGTCCAGCCCGCACCCCGGCGCCAAGCAATCAAAACACGAAGGCCCGGGGCTACAGGCATGACATGCGAGATAAATTGGAAAATAAAGCAGGTCAATCAAGATCGATCTACGGATCACGGGGGCGTGCCCCAATGCGCGACGATGACCGTCACGTTGGATATACTAAAAACAAATCCTACCGGGCCGAATACAACAGACCGAACTCACTTGAACTGTATCGTGATGTAGCCCGGCATAGAGGCGTTGCACACCCCCTATGCTTCACTGATGAAGTAATGGATCATGAATTCCCGGAAGGGTTTAAACCCGTGAACATTGAATCATATGATGGTACAACAGACCCCGCGGTATGGATTGAAGATTTCCTCCTCCACATTCACATGGCCCGCGGTGATGATCTACATGCCATCAAGTACCTCCCACTAAAACACAAAGGACCGGCTCGGCATTGGCTGAATAGCCTGCCGGCAAACTCCATTGGCAGTTGGGAGAACTTGGAACATGCATTCCTTGACAACTTCCAGGGCACTTATGTGTGACCACCGGATGCTGATGACTTAAGTCACATAACCCAATAGCCCAGAGAGTCAGCCAGGAAATTCTGGACTCGGTTCCTAACTAAAAAGAACCAAATTGTCGACTGTCCGGAGTCGGGCGAGCAATTCTGGACTCGGCGAGCAATTCGGCCTCCGTCCTAGTCCCAGTCAAGTGGCGAAATTTGTGCCGCGCGTACATAATTACGCACTCAAAATACCATGGGCATAGGCGGAGGCACGGCTATGACACGGTCCACAATGCGGCTCAACCGCCCCAGGATCCGTATATTTCACACTGTCGGTGTCAAAACCGGCGGATCTCGGGTAGGGGGTCCCGAACTATGCGTCTAGGCGGATGGTAACAGGAGACAAGGGACACGATGTTTTTACCCAGGTTCGGACCCTCTCGATGGAGGTAAAACCCTACTCCTGCTTGATTAATACTGATGATATGGGTAGTACAAGAGTGGATCTACCACGAGATCAAGGAGGCTAAACCCTAGAAGCTAGCCTATGGTATGATTGTTGTAATGGTTATGTTTGTCCTACGGACTAAAACCCTCTGGTTTATATAGACACCGGGGAGGGCTAGGGTTACACAGAGTCGGTTACAATGGTAGGAGATCTACATATCTGTATCGCCAAGCTTGCCTTCCACGCCAAGGAAAGTCCCATCCAGACACGGGACGAAGTCTTCAATCTTGTATCTTCATAGTCTTGGAGTCCGGCTGACGATGATAGTCCGGCTGTCCGGACACCCCCTAGTCCAGGACTCCCTCAGTAGCCCCTGAACCAGGCTTCAATGATGATGAGTCCGGCGCGCATATTGTTTGGCATTGCAAGGCGGGTTCCTCCTCCGAATAATTCATAGAATATTGTGAACGCCAGGATAGTGTCCGGCTCTGCAAAATAAATTCCACATACCACCGTAGAGAGAATATTACGCACACAAGCTCAATCTGCTGACGTATTTTGCAGCATGATGTCACGCCACTACCAAGCCTTTACTTGAATCATTTCTTATTATACCACCTCAGCGCGTTTAGCGAAGCGGTTTCCTTGGCACGTCTTGTCGAAGCAGAGATCGTGTTCCCCTTATTCCGGGATTCCCATCAATACGGACGTGGGTAACCCAACCACGCTATTGATGGTGGCACTTGGGTGATAAGCGAGTTTTACCAGGCCGGTGGGGACGCATAGTTTCCATCCGCCCATATATAAGGGGATAAGGATCCACCCTTTTTACCTACGCCTTCTTCCTCCTTTGCTTATCCATCTCCGCGCACTCTCGAGCTCCAGCGTCCAAGTCCGCGCATCTCGTCTCGACCTTCTCTGACCATGTCCGGAGCGGGAGGCAAATGGCTGGCCTCCTCCGTGACGGAGGAGCACATCGCAAAACTGTGCAGCGCCGGATACCTTTCCGGCGACATCGCGCACCGGCTGCCCGACAAGGGGCAGCTCATCCCCACCCCCAGGCCCCATGAGAGGGTCGTATTCCTTCCCCACTTCCTCCGCGGACTAGGCTTCCCGTTGCATCCTTTTGTCCGGGGGCTGATGTACTATTACGGCCTGGATTTCCACGATCTGGCGCCGAACTTCATCCTCAACATCTCGGCGTTTATCGTTGTGTGCGAGGCCTTCCTCTGCATCCAGCCCCACTTCGGCTTGTGGCTCAAGACCTTCAACGTCAAGCCGAAGGTAGTGAAAGGCGTCCAAGCGGAGTGCGGAGGCGCCATGTTGGGCAAGATGCCCAATGTCATCTGGCTCGAAGGGGCCTTCGTGAAGTCCATCAAGGGATGGCAATCGGGGTGGTTCTACATCACCGAGCCGCGTGACCCAAAATGGGCGGCGGCCCCCGAGTTTAGACCTGGTATCCCGATGCATCTCACCTCCTGGAAAGAGAAGGGCTTGCTATGGGGCAGTTCGGACGAGCTGACAGGACTCCAGTCCTGTCTCCAGACCCTGGTGAACAAGAAGCTCAGGCTTGTCAATGTGATCCAGGTCATGCTCATCTGCCGGATTCTCCCCTGCCAACAACGGGCCTTTAACCTGTGGGAGTTCGATCCGGCACAGCACCGGACTCTGAACGGGCTCTTCGACACGACGTACGAAGCCGTCTGGAGGGTGTTGTTCAAGGGCGGAGAAGCCCCCGCGTCCGCGACTGAAGATCGCGGATTCAGCACCAAGCGCCCGGCCGGTGAGGTAAGCTTCGTTATCCTCTATGGGACAGTTGTTTTCTTTCATAGTTTGACTCTATTTGGGATCTAAAACTCCCAATGCCTTTGAAAGGACTAGCAGAGGACGTCCGGACAGGTAGACTGTCCGGCTCCCCTTCCCGAAGACCCAGTGGACGCCCGCTTAACGGGGCTGCTGGTCCCGGCACTCTATGTGGTGCCGGAGAAGAAGGCCAAGAAGAAGGCCACGGGAACTCGAAGAAGTTCCCGGCGCCAGGTGCTATCGGACTCATCGTCCGATGGCTCCGAGGCAGACTCCTCCCCCGAAGACGAGGAGGAGAAAGAGGACTCTCTCCCAGAGGAAGGGGAGAGGAAGAGGAAGGCTTCCCCAACAGGGGAGGCCGGAGGGTCCAAGAGGGGAAGGACTATTCCCCCGGACACCTCCGCCAACGCCAACGTTGGCGACGAAGAGTGGCCCTCAAGGGCCAGGCCTTCGGCAAGATCGTAAGTATCCAGATTCCTGAATGATTTATAATTTCTCTTTCGTGTCACATAGTGTCCTTCTAATGCCGCACTCTGCCTGTAGTCCGGCCGATGATGATCTCCCCGCTTCGTCGAGCGGGTCGTTGGCTCCGTCGGATGTAGATTCCATCCCGACTGCCTCCACCCCTCGCGCCGCTAAGGACGCCGAGGTGGGATCCCGGGAAGGGACCCATCAGGAGGAGGCTCCGGAGGCGCCGCAAGGCAGCCTCCCGGACTTTGCGCCGGACTCCACGCCGGAAACCGCAGTGGTTCCGGAGTCCGGTAGGCGGCCCCTTCGCAAGAAGGGCAAGACCGTGACGCCGGCAGCCCCCGTCCAACCGGAGGCGCCAGAAAACTTGTTGGAGGCACTCAAAGGCGCTTCCATCGAGGAAGAACACCGCACTATCATGAGTGCGGTGATTCAGAAGGTTCAGCTCGCCAAGAGCGGGCTGACCGAAGCCTGCAGTGGCCTTCTAACAGGCTTTCAGGTAAGAGGTTAAAAATATGTAATGTAATACCGCATAGACAGTAGCCCCTGATGCTCGGTTCGGTGTTCGGAAAGAAAAGCCGGACTGAGGATCTAAAAAGATATACGCAGGGTTGCTAAAAATTATGTCAATATGGGTTTGCAGGCTGCGCTGCTGACCTCTGCCGCACTGACTGCGGAGGTCGGTGCTTTGAAGCAGGGCCTCGAGCGGTCCGAGCAAGAGCTCGGCCGTGCCAAGAAGCAGCTCGAGGACAAAGAAGGTGAGTAACACCACTTTGAATAGTTACCTTACAGAAAAGGATTTAGGTTGCAATGAAAATAACAAGCATAACGTGGGTACTGCAGGGGCCACGAATGAGGTGGCAACCCTGAAGGAGGCTGTGTCCGTGGCCGAGCGCAATGTGGCCGCGGAACGGGCAGAGCGAGAGAAGCAGGAGGCGCGGGTGGCGGAGGTGCGGCAAGAGCTCCAGGCTCTCATGGAAAAGCATGAGAGTTTGGAGCGCGACTCAAAGACTCGAGAGTCCGAGCTTGCCTCGGCTCTCGAAAGTGCCAAAGTGGCCAAGGCCGAGGCCCATAAGGCCCTTTAGGAGGTTGAAGATGTGAAGAAAATAGCGGCGGGTAAGGCATTTTTCATGCAAAGCAAGCATGTTAATGTAAATTACCTATTACTTACCCGAATTCGGAGCTCTCCAGGGGCGTTTGCAGATCTGCCTTGCAGTGTATCCGATGCCGCCGCGTTTTACCGAGCCGAGGAGGGGAGCTCAATGGAGAAGGTCTTCTGGTCTCAGTATGCTGTGGCCGGCCATCTGGTGCCCCCTAGCGACCAGTTGAAACAGCTGGTCGAGCTCCACAAGGTAGCCGAGCAGGCCATGAAGGGCCTCATAGTCCGGCTGTGGCCTGGAGTGGCCATGCCTGGGAGCTACTTCGGCCTTGTGCGGCGGCTGGTGGATGCGTGCCCCTGGGTGGAGGTCATCAAGCGCTCCACCTGTATTGAAGGTGCTCGTCGGGCCCTTGCCCGTGCAAAGGTGCATTGGGGCAGGCTAGATGCCGAGAGGCTTATCACTGACGTGCACCAGCGGGCAAGGAGTATCGCACGCCTAAGATGTACTATAAGACTGTCCTGAAGGGTGCCCGCAAGATTGCGGATGAGTGCCCCAGAGATGTAATTTTTGAGTAAAACTCGCTATGTATTATCCTGTGCGCTGAAAACTTTGTTCATATGCGCTAAGCAACGCTTGTTTTATTTAAAATATTACCTTCTGTGCGGCCGTTTATAAAATCTAAGAGATGGCAAGTCGTCGGCTTCAGCCCCCATGCCACGAGTGCTGGGGTGTTCGGGATAAACTTGAGCACTCTTGTTCCCATTTTTGGATCCATCTAGGGAGGCGCTCAACACAACGAACAAGGCAACCGGACTTATAATGCTTGAACACTCTCACTTAGCCATAGAATTCTATAATTTTAAATTTCGGCGAAGCCCCTAGTATTCGGAAGACCGAGTTCGGGGCGCTATCCACGCCTTGGCCGGACATTATCCGGTTCTTCGCTCGAAGCGGCATAAGTCTTTAGGGACTCGAAAAGACCTCTCGAACAGCGACCAGTCTCTCGCCTTATCATGCCAGTCAGTTTTAGCTTTCTCCACTGAGGCGCTCGCCCAGCTCAACCGGGGCGCAATCGCAGTGGTTCTCCCAGTGCTACCTTAGCCGACAGAACGGAACGTAAGGTACGAAAACATGGGAGCCGGGCAAACCCAACTATTGACCGAAGACATGATTCGGAGCCGATTCATATAATGCTATAAGTTCGGGGTGCCGCACTTGTGAAAGTGTTTGGACTTATCACACCATAATGCGGGGAACATAAGCCCCTGGTGTATTCGGCCATACCAAAATATACGGGTGCAAAATGTCATTAATGAACATATATGTAAAGTAATGCAATTATAGGCAAAAAGTGCTGCATTATTTATTCAAGGAATTCTGCTACGAGTGCGGAATGATACAAATAGTGCGGTAAGCAAGGGATTGGACTAATTAAACATGTCCCCCTCCAGGGGTGGGCTGTGGACTGGTGTATATAATCAAATTTAATGCTCGTAATGGAGACCACCTGAGTGTTCGTCGCAGCCTTTTTCCCTCCCTGGCTGTTGCATCGTGAGTTCGGCGGGTTCGCCGCCGGACAGGGCCTCTGGTGAACGGAGTCCTGTGTATAAAAAGAAGGAAAATAAAAAATAAAAAGAGCGACACACTTGGGAGCCCCTGGCGCGGTCGAGCCGCACTCTAAGTCAGTGTCGGTCGTGCCCCTCCCCCTATGCCCATGGTATCTCCAGAGCATAATGATGTACGCGGAGAGCTGGTCTTGTAATCATGCGAGGGCTAGGGTGGGGGGCCACATTTCTACGCGTGCTCGGAATGTGCCAGGTGGTTTTGATTGATGTTGCTCCGGGCGCGTTTGGCCGTGTCCGGTCTTTTAACGGCCGGACTCAAAAATTGCCTTAGAAGGCTGCTCTGTACTTCTGTCGCGAGAGCCGCTGTATGTTCCTCCGTTCGGAGGGAGCGTTCTGTATTTCCGTTGACC
Source organism: Triticum timopheevii (assembly GCA_963921465.1). NCBI lineage: Eukaryota > Viridiplantae > Streptophyta > Magnoliopsida > Poales > Poaceae > Triticum > Triticum timopheevii. Next base: position 188,408,425 of record OY997266.1, on the reverse strand, counting down.
GTGATGACTCCACGAGGGCCTGGCATTTTGAGCTTGAGGTATGCATAATGTGGCACCGTGTTTGAACTTTGCGAACGCGGTTCGTCCGAGCAGAGCGTGATAGCTGCTGCAGAATAGGACTATGTCAAAGATTAACTCTTCGCTCCGGAAATTATCCGGGGATCCGAAGACCACTTCCAGTGTGACTGAGCCTGTACAATTGGCCTCCACACCTGGTATGACGCCTTTGAAGGTCGACTTTGTAGGTTTAATCCTTGAGGGGTCTATGCCCATCTTGCGCATTGTATCCTGATAAAGCAGGTTCAGGCTACTGCCGCCGTCCATCAGGACTCTCGTGAGGTGAAATCCATCGATGATTGGGTCTAAAACCAATGCGGCGAATCTGCCATGGCGGATACTGGTCGGATGGTCTCTTCGATCGAAAGTGATCGGGCAAGAGGACCATGGATTGAACTTCGGGGCGACTGGCTCCATCGCATACACGTCCCTTAGTGCACGCTTCCGTTCCCTCTTGGGTATATGGGCTGCGTATATCATGTTTACCGTCCGCACTTGTGGGAGGAAGCCCTTCTGTCCTCTACTGTTCGGCGGCCGGGTCTCTTCCTCGTCATCGCTGTGCAGCCCCTTGTCATTGTTTTCGGTAATTAACTTGCCTGCCTGCTTGAATACCCAACAATCTCTGTTGGTGTGGTTAGCTGGTTTTTCGGGGGTGCCATGTATCTAGCAAGAGCGGTCGAGTATTCGGTCCAAATTGGACGGACCCGTAGTGGTTCTTTTGAATGGCTTATTCCGCTAACCGGCTTTAGAGCCTCGGAATCCGGCGTTGACTGCCGTATCCTCATTGTTGTCGCCGTTAACACGGCGTTTGTTTTTGCTTCGACGCGACCTGCCGTTGTGGTCCTTAGTATCCAGACTGCCAGCATTTTTACTGAAGTTGTTGCTGCGAGCTAGCCAGCTATCCTCTCCCGCACAGAAGCGGGTCATTAATGATGTGAGGGCTGCCATGGATTTCGGCTTTTCCTGTCCTAGGTGCCGGGCTAGCCACTCGTCGCGGATGTTATGTTTGAAGGCTGTGAGGGCCTCTGCATCCGGACAGTCGACGATTTGATTTTTCTTTGTTAAGAACCGTGTCCAGAATTGCCTGGCTGATTCGTCTGGCTGCTGAATTATGTGGCTTAGGTCATCGGCGTCTGGTGGTCGCACATATGTGCCCTTGAAGTTGTCGAGGAATGCGGCTTCCAGGTCCTCCCAACACCCAATTGACTTTGCGGGCAGGCTGTTAAGCCAATGCCGAGCTGGTTGTCGGTGTCAAAACCGGCGGATCTCGGGTAGGGGGTCCCGAACTGTGCGTCTAGGCGGATGGTAACAGGAGACAAGGGACACGATGTTTTTTACCCAGGTTCGGGCCCTCTCGATGGAGGTAAAACCCTACTCCTGCTTGATTGATATTGATGATATGGGTAGTACAAGAGTAGATCTACCACGAGATCAAGGAGGCTAAACCCTAGAAGCTAGCCTATGGTATGATTGTATGTTGTCCTACGGACTAAAGCCCTCCGGTTTATATAGATACCGGAGAGGGCTAGGGTTACACAGAATCGGTTACAATGGTAGGAGATCTACATATCCGTATTGCCAAGCTTGCCTTCCACGCCAAGGAAAGTCCCATCCGGACACGGGGCAGAGTCTTCAATCTCGTATCTTCATAGTCTTGATAGTCCGGCGGACATTGATAGTCCGACTGTCCAGACACCCCCTAGTCCAGGACTTCCTCAGTAGCCACCGAACCAGGCTTCAATGACGATAAGTCCAGCGCGTTTATAGTCTTCGGCGTTGCAAGGCGGGTTCTCCCTTCAAATTCCATGTACCTGCCGAACAGTGTTTGGCTTTGTCTTGAATACTGTGCTCCTCGGCTTCTACGCCAAATAAAGGCCCTCTTCCACGCGTCGCACGAATGCGAAAAGCCAGGGTGTTTTTTGCATTTCACCCCCCAATTGTGCAAGTCGACCGCCTATAAAAGAGGCAAGAATTCAGATCCAAACCACACCATCTTCCTCCCGCGAATATTCCATCGAAGCGCCTTCGACCTAGAAATCCATTCCACCATGGATCGTCACCACGGCTCTTCTTCGCGCGCTCCCAGCCCACCGCCAGGGAGTTGGAGGAGGTGCTCTATTTCGCACAACGAGCTCGAGAAGCTCCAAACGGGGGGATTCCTCCCTCCGGCCATTATGATCCCAGTCCGGGCCGGACTGGTTACTTATCAAGGTGGGAGACAGGCAGAGGACACTCCAAGCCCCAATAAGGGGGAGCGAGTATGTTTTGTCCCTTATCTGACGAGGGGACTCGGATTTCCAATACATCCGTTCCTCCGCAGGCTCCTGAAGTTCTACGGACTCCAGCTCCACCACCTTACGTCCGCCTCTGTGCTGCATATCGCGGGCTACATAGCTCTTTGCGAGCTATTCCTGGGCATTGAGCCCCATTTCGCATTGTGGAAGAGGCTGTTTTGCCTCGTAACCCGTTCTTACCAGGGGTCCATATATCAAGTGGGCGGCGCCGAAATATGGCGCATCGCCGGGACCAGATACCTATCCGGCACTCCCAAGAGGGCGTCCGAAGACTGGCCCTCGGAATGGTTTTATATAGAAGACGCTCCGCTGTCAGACCCAGTCCGGATCGGCCTCCCGGAGTTTAGTGCTGCTCCCTTGAAGAAACGCCTCAGCTGGCGCCCGCGGAGCCCCCGATTGGAGGAAGACAGGAGCGTCCATTACTTGATGGGCCGGATAAGATTAATGGCTCATTCCGGCTTGACCATGATCGGAGTCATGGCGACATGCATCAAGCGAGGGGTACAACCACTGCAATACAGAGGCCACCCCATGTGGGATTTTAACGGGGAAGACGATGCTACCCGGCATGGCCGCAAAGGGCCGGATTCGACCGAGGATCTGGTGAAGATCATGTCCAGTCTGTACAAGGGGGAGAAGGAGGACTTCCTTCGAACGAACCCTTTGGATGGGTTCTCCATGATCAACCCCAGAGGATGGGTAAGTGAACGCCTTGAAGGGCCTAGCCCATGCTTTCGAAGTTTAAGCTTCTTACATTATGTCTTCGGCGCAGGGTCTACGCCGGATTGTGGAGGACATGGTAAGTCCTGCTCCGCAACCCGAGGATCCAGAAGGATCCCTGGGTCCGGCCTCCGAAGAGGACCCGGATATCAAGGTGGAGCTGATCGACGGGGTGTATCACTAGCTCAGCATGGACAATGCTTTGGTCGCCATTACGGCGGACTACCCCGGACTAAGTCCGGCTTCCCAGGTGACTGCGACCAAAGTCCGGACACCATTATCTCATCCCTGCCCATTTCTGACCTTCGCGAACGATGGTATTTTGCAGGAAGCGCCTCTACGGCAGGAAGCCGAGCCCGCGGCGGCCGACCAACAGAGGTCAGTCCAAACCAGCAGGCGGAAAAGGAGCGCAGTGCGGACGGAAACGTCGCCGCAAAGGTATAGCTCGTATTTGAATTTTTAGAGCAACGTTCCGAGGAAACGTCTAAGTGCCCATGATTTCTGTAGGAGAAAAAGCGCTCGCCGGACTGCCAGCGCAGGAATTGCCAATCCGACCAACACCGGCCAGGCCCCAGCGCCCAGCCTGGAGGGGGAGGCAAGCGCAAGACGCGAGCCGGATCCTTCTCCAACGGAGGATACCGACAGACTGTCCGCCACCAAGTCTGAGGTGGAGAGCGCCATGAACCATAGGCGCCGCCGGACAGTATTTCAAGAAGCGTGCTTTTCCCCTGAGGCATTGGACGCCTTTAACGCAGGGGACGCGCATCTCCGTGCTGCTCAAAATGGTTTTACCAGAGCCACGGAGCAGTATGTGAAAGACATACGGGTAAGGAAATTTTAATGGTTGTATATACCAGTAGCCCCCGAGACTTAAATTAGTTATGCTAACTGATTTAAGGATCATTGTAAATTTCAGGCACTTAACGAGAAGATCGCCCAGCTGTCTCGGGAGCTGCAAGATTGCAAGGCCCAACTTGAGGCCGCACTTGCTGCCGCAGGAGGAGACGGAAAGACCCCTCCTGGTAACACATTTTTATAAATATAAGCGTTGTGCGGGGTGCGCGCGAGTCTAATAATGACATTTGCAGGTACCGCCGGACAAGATCCGGACATGCAAGCATTGCTACGCTAGCTAAAGGCCGGCGAGAGTGTGCTGAATAGAGTTCAGCAGGAAAGGAACAAGCTCCAAGATGCCAACGCCAAGCTCGGAGAAGAGCTAAAAGGCGTACAGGCCGAGTTGTCCGGCTCCGTTAAGGAGAACCAGCGGCTTCGTCGCAGCATTTATAGTAAGTGCTTGAGCGAACTCTTTTAAAAAGAAGAGTCCGGCGAGGAAGCGTTTTGACATGTAATGTCTTGTAGGTATACTCACGGGTCGTCCTGCAGAGGAGATGCCCATATCAATGGGTGATCAACTTCCCGAACTATTGCAACTACTCGAACGAGTTCGGCAGGTAATGAACGGCGTCGTTCAGGCTTTATGGCCAGCCCTCACCCTACCCGAGAACCTCGGGGAGCTTGCGGAGAAGCTGCAGGGAGTGCGGCAGCGCTTCCGTTTGTGGAAGATTTCGGCTTGCCGTCAAGGTGCGAGGGAGGCTTGGGCCATGGTGAAGACGCGGTATAAGAAGGCAGATCCCAACCACATGGCCGAAGTTGGACCGGTGGGGCCCGACGGGAAGGAGATCCCTGTGAGTTTAGTGTATAGCCAAGTAGAGTTGGCTGCTAAATTTTCCCAATAGGACTGTAAGTTAGACAGCCTGTTAGACGGGATTGAGGAGGAATACAATCAATAAATTTGACAATGTATGTTATCCTTTAAAGTGACATGTGAAATGCCTTCTAGCCGGATTGTAGATCGTTTGTCTTTGCCGACCTTTTCGCTTCGACCTCGGGACCCTAGAGTCCGGAGTGTGTCCGAATACCTTTTTGGTTAAGATACAACCGTGGTATGCATGGAGACCAGGCGTAGGGGTCATTAGTGCTTTATCAGACAAGTGCCCAACTAGTTATGTTATATTACATGGTTAGTAAGAAACATCTTCCAGGGAGAATAGTTCCGTTAAGGGTTCCTTTCGCTGGGAGGCATGCCCTAAAGTGCATGTCCGGACTGCAAAGAAAGCAGTAAAACATCTGGGGGCAGATAGATAAATAGGTAAAAAGTCATCTTTTAAGTCACCAACCGAATATTCCCTTAAGAACGCTAGCTTTCGGCTTCACCCAGTCTGAGGTACACATCCGGCTGACCCGGCAGTAACAATCGCAGAGGTGCTCCCTTTACCTCCTAGCCGAACAATCGGGAACGTAGGGGTAAGCACAGGAGCCAGGCAACCCAGCTTGGCCAAAACTTAAGTCATATCGATGCATATAATGGCGAATAAAAGGTACATGTGGAAGCTTGACACATGTGATGGGTATAAAACCCGTATAATTGAGCTTCTGTAAAAGAAGCCCCCAGGAATAATGAGTGCGGATGGCACATCATGCATATAATGGAGCTTCTGTAAAAGAAGCCCCCAGGAATAATGAGTGCGGATAGTACATCAAGCGTATGCAAAGAATGCAAAAAAAATAGGCCCGAAAGGGCTTTTAAATGAGGAGGATAAAAAGAGAAACAAAAGACAGCCGAAGTGCAAAAATATGGACGGGGGAAGGGGACGAACTCTTAGTCCGGCGCTAGGCATAGAATCGTCGGAGGCGGGCTGCGTTCCATGGGTTCGGCTCGAGTCGGTTATCCGACGCATTTCGTAGACGGTACGCTCCGCCGGTCAGTACTTGATCGATGATGAAGGGACCCTCCCATTTGGGCTTGAGCTTGTCCTTTTTCTTGTCCGGCAGGCGTAGAACTAGTTCACCAATGTTGTAAGTCTTGGCCCATACTTCTCTGCTTTGATATCTTCGGGCCTGCTGCTGATAGAATGCGGAACGAGCCTTCGCGATGTCACGTTCTTCCTCCAATGTGTCCAAGCTGTCCTGCCGATCAAGCTCGGCTTCTCTTTCCTCATACATGCGCACTCGAGGTGAGTCATGAATAATGTCACAGGGCAAGACTGCCTCTGCGCCGTATACCATAAAAAATGGTGTGAATCCGGTAGTACAGTTAGGCGTTGTCCGCAGCCCCCAGAGTACGGAGTCGAGCTCCTCGACCCATTGTGTGTCGGATTTGGTGAGTGACCTCACTAGTCTGGGTTTAATGCCGCTCATTATTAGACCATTTGCTCTTTCCACTTGACCGTTGGTTTGAGGGTGATAGACTGACGCATAGTCGAGCTTGATGCCCATATTTTTGCACCATGACTTAACCTCGTCGGCTGTGAAGTTTGTGCCGTTGTCGGTGATGATGCTGTGGGGGACTCCGTAACGGTGTACCACCCCTGATATAAAGTCTATCACTGGTCCGGACTCTGCCGTTTTGACCGGTTTGGCCTCTATCCATTAGGTGAATTTATCCACCATGACCAATAGGTACTTTTTCTTGTGGGTTCCTCCTTTAAGGGGTCCAACCATGTCAAGCCCCCAGACCGCGAACGGCCAGGTAATGGGTATGGTTTTGAGGGCGGTGGGTGGCATATGGCTCTGATTAGCAAAGAGCTGACAACCAACGCATCGCTGGACCAAGTCCTGTGCGTCTGCCCGAGCCGTCGGCCAATAAAATCCTGTACGGAATGCCTTTCCTACAAGGGCCCGGGCTGCTGCGTGGTGTCCGCCTAGTCCGGCATGAATTTCAGCCAGGAGGTTTCGCCCTTCTTCTTCGGAGATACACCTTTGAAGGACTCCGGTGGTACTTTTCTTATAAAGTTCTCCCTCATGGACCTTGTAGGCCTTCGATCGCCGGACTATGCAGCGGGCCTCATTTTGGTCTTCGGGAAGTTCCTGCCTAAGTAAGTAGGCTAGGAAAGGTTCTGTCCACGCGGCGATTACCGCCATTATGACGTGGGCGGAGGGTGTTATGTTGTCTGCCGAATCACCAGTTGGTGCGGTTTTCTCCGGTTTGTAGCTACCGGGCTCCTCTTCCCATAGTACGGATGGCTTGAAGAGCCGTTCAAGGAAGATATTTGGAGGGACAGCATCACGTTTAGCACCGATGCGTGCCAGGACGTCGGCCGCTTGGTTATTATCTCGGGCTATGTGATGGAATTCGAGTCCTTCAAACCGGGCTGACATTTTTAGGATAGCGTTACGATATGCTGCCATTTTCGGATCCTTGGCGTCGAAGTCTCCATTTATTTGGGATATTGCAAGGTTTGACTCCCCGCGCACCTCTAGGCGTTGAATGCCCATGGAGACCGCCATCCGGAGACCATGTAACAGGGCCTCGTATTCGGCTGCATTGTTGGAGTCCGTGTACATTATTTGAAGTACATACTGGACTGTATCTCCGGTGGGGGACGTCAGGACGACGCCAGCCCCCAGTCCGGCCAACATTTTGGAGCCGTCGAAATGCATAGTCCAATTGGAGTACGCACCGTACTCTTTAGGGAGTTCGGCTTCAGTCCATTCGGCGACGAAGTCAGCCAAAACTTGTGACTTTATAGCTCGTCGAGGTTTATAAGTGATGTCGAATGGTAAGAGCTCAATGGCCCATTTTGCTATCCTGCCCATTGCGTCGCGGTTATTTATAATGTCATTGAGTGGTACTTCAGAGGCCACTGTTATCGAGCACTCTTGAAAGTAGTGCCGGAGCTTTCGAGACGCCATGAACACCGCATATGCTATATTCTGATAGTGCGGGTAACGGGATTTGCAGGGGGTTAACAAAGTGGATACATAATACACTGGTTTTTGAAGAGGGAATTTATGCCCTTCTGCCGCTCGTTCGACGACGAGCACTGCGCTTACAACTTGATGTGTTGCTGCGATGTATAGCAACATTGGTTCGCCCAGAGTGGGCGCAGCCAGGACCGGATTTGTTGCCAGTATGGCCTTTATTTCTTCGAGTCCGACAGTGGCAGCATCCGTCCACTCGAAGTGTTCGGTGCGCCTGAGGAGGCGATAGAGGGGCAACGCCTATTCTCCTAGACGGGAGATAAAGCGGCTTAATGCTGCCACGCATCCTGTTAATTTTTGTATTTGTTTGAGGTCCTTTGGAATATCCAACTGTGACAGAGCTCGGATTTTGGCCGGATTTGCTTCAATTCCTCTACCGGATACAATGAAGCCCAGCAGATTTCCGGCTGGTACGCCGAACACGCATTTTTCCGGATTTAGCTTGATGTCATATGCTCTGAGGTTGTCGAATGTGAGCCTCAAATCGTCTACTAAAGTTTCGACGTGTTTTGTTTTGACGACTACGTCGTCTATGTATGCCTCGACTGTTTTGCCGATCTGGGTGGCCAGACATGTTTGAATCATGCGCTGATATGTTGCGCCGGCGTTTTTGAGTCCGAAAGGCATCGTGTTGAAGCAGAATGGTCCATATGGAGTGATGAATGCCGTTGCGGCTTGGTCTGCTTCCGCCATCTTGATTTGATGATAGCCAGAGTATGCGTCCAGGAAGCACAACGAATCGTGCCCTGCTGTGGCATCGATGATTTGATCGATGCGGGGGAGAGGGAAGGGATCCTTTGGGCAAGCTTTGTTGAGGTCTTTAAAATCGACACAGAGGCGCCAGGATTTATCCTTCTTTGGTACCATCACCAAATTTGCAAGCCAGTCCGGATGTTTGATATCTCTAATGAATCCGGCTTCCAATAGTTTGGCTAGCTCTTCTCCCATTGCCTGTCTTTTGGGCTCGGAAAATCGTCGAAGAGCCTGTTTGACTGGCTTGAATCCTTTTAGGATGTTGAGGCTGTGTTCAGCCAACCTGCGGGGGATTCCGGGCATGTCTGAAGGATGGCAGGCGAAGATATCCCAATTTTCCCGAAGGAATTCGCGCAGTGCGGCGTCTATTTCGGGGTTCAACTGTGCCCCAATGGAGGCCGTCTTTGTTGGATCCGTTGGATGGACCTGGAATTTTATTATCTCGTCTGCTGGTTTGAAGGAGGTGGACTTGGATCTTTTATCGAGTATCACATCGTCCCTATTCACCGTAGAGCGCAGCGCGGTGAGTTCCTCTGCCGCTAAGGCTTCGGATAGTGCCTCGAGGGCTAGTGCGGCTGTCTTGTTTTCGGCGCGGAGTGCTATGTCTGGATCACTAGCGAGAGTGATTATTCCGTTGGGCCCAGGCATTTTAAGCTTCATGTACCCGTAATGAGGCATTGCTTGAAAAATTGTGAATGCCTCTCGTCCTAATATGGCGTGGTATCCACTGCTGAACGAGGCCACCTGAAACGTGACTTCTTCGGATCTGTAATTGTCCGGAGAGCCGAACACCACATCGAGTGTGATTTTTCCGGTGCAGCGCGCTTCCCGGCTAGGGATTATTCCTCTAAAGGTTGTGCTGCTTTGCTCAATACGGCTCCAATCGATTTCCATTTTTCGCAGAGTTTCCTCATAAATGAGGTTTAGTCCGCTGCCGCCGTCCATGAGGACTTTTGCCAGTCGAAAGCCGTCCACTATGGGACTAAGTACCAGTGCGGCTGGGGCTCTGGTTGTTCGGCATATGGGCTCGTCGCTGCCATTGAAGGTAATGGCTGTGTCGCTCCATGGATTTGCTGTTGCTACTTGGTAGACTTCGGCGAGTTCGCGGATTGCTCGTTTTCGCATATTATTTGATGCGAGTCTCGAAGACTGTTGATACCGTGCTGGTATTGTTGGAGTGGTTTCCCGGAGCTAAAAGCTCTTCGCCACTTTTGGCCACCTGCCGTAATATCCAACATGCTCGAAGGCTATGTGTTGGGACGGCTCCCTCTGTATTATGAAGCTTACAGGGTCCATTGAGCCATCCCTCCAGTACGGTTCCGTTTCCCAGACTGGGTTTTTGTTTTTTCGTTTTTGCACCTGGGGCCTGAGTGTAAGGCGCCCTTTTACTGCGGACTGGGTTTGGGGCCGGATTATCCCAAAATTGATTTTCGGCTTTCCGGAAACTCTCCATCGCACAGTACTTTCGTACTATGGACGCCAGATCGGTAAAGCGCGTAATTTTGCGACCATCAATGGCGTTTAGTATTCCCTTGTCCGTGCAGTTATTGCGGAAGATTGATATTGCGTTTTCCTCTCGGCAGTCCTTTATCCTGTCCATAACCAGGAGGAATCTGGCCCAGTAGTGATGTACTGTTTCTGTAGGCTCTTGCCGTATTAGAGATAGATCGCATATGTCTGGGCGGGTGGGTGGAATAAAATCCGGATCCCTGCCCATCTTGAGGCTCAAAGGCCAAGGGGTTTCCGAATTCGGAAGTGTGTTTTGCTGGGGACAATCCAGCGAGTCCGGGGCGATGCATGATTTTAAGTTCGATGCTCGATCGAAGTCCGTCCCTCCGCGGGAATCCGGCATGGAGGGTTCGGGAATCCGGACATGAATTGTTTTCAACACCGGCGAAGAGTTGCCGTATTGCTCTTCCACCACTGCAACGTGGTGGGTGGCCTGGGGAGAGTTAATCTCTCTCAGATCGGTTTTAAGCCCAATCTGGTTGTAGTCCATAGCGACTCCCAGGGCGGCGATGCGATCCAAGAGCTCGTTAACAGATGAGAGCTCCATTGGATCTAACTGTTCGGCAGCTTTAGGGCTGACGCGAAGATTGCTTTCGACGACTTGAGAAGTCATTGTCGAAGCGGCGGCCGGACAGGCAGTCATGAGAAAACCACCAAGCTGGATAGTTTGGCCGGCGGCCAAGGCCTCTCCGGCGAAAATATCGTCTTTGAAGACGGGGGGAGGCATCCGCTCTATCGGTGACGACACAGAGGAACTCTCAATAAAAGCACCAATGTCAGTGTCAAAACCGGCGGATCTCGGGTAGGGGGTCCCGAACTGTGCGTCTAGGCGGATGGTAACAGGAGACAAGGGACACGATGTTTTTTACCCAGGTTCGGGCCCTCTCGATGGAGGTAAAACCCTACTCCTGCTTGATTGATATTGATGATATGGGTAGTACAAGAGTAGATCTACCACGAGATCAAGGAGGATAAACCCTAGAAGCTAGCCTATGGTATGATTGTATGTTGTCCTACGGACTAAAGCCCTCCGGTTTATATAGATACCAGAGAGGGCTAGGGTTACACAGAGTCGGTTACAATGGTAGGAGATCTACATATCCGTATTGCCAAGCTTGCCTTCCACGCCAAGGAAAGTCCCATCCGGACACGGGGCAGAGTCTTCAATCTCGTATCTTCATAGTCTTGATAGTCCGGCGGACATTGATAGTCCGACTGTCCAGACACCCCCTAGTCCAAGACTCCCTCACTGGTCCTTTAAGCTTGAGCGGGAGATATTTGATGGCGTGGAGATCGTCGCCGCGGGCCTTATGGATATGAAGGAGATAATCCTCGGTCCAAACCGCGGGGTCTGTTGTGCCATCGTAGGATTCGATGTTTACGGGTTTAAACCCTTCAGGGATTTGATGATCCATTACTTCGTCAGTGAAGCATAGCGGGTGTGCGGCGCCTCTGTATTGAGCAATATCACGACGTAGCTCAAGGGAGCGTTGTCTGCTGTGTTCGGCCCGGCCGGGGTTGTTGTATCTGGCGCGACGGTATTCTTCATGGGTCGTGGGGCGCCCACATGATCCATAGATAGATCTGGATTGTCTTGCCTTGTCCTCCAATATATCCCGCAAGTCCGGCGCATTCCCTCGTGGCTTCGTACTTTTCGAGCGGTGCCGGGGTACGGTCTTGATGGAGGGCCTGGATGCCTCTCTGTCGCGACCACGGGGTGGTCGGTCGGCCGTATTGTGCGCTGGTGATGAAGGTATATATGCTTCCTCCTCTAGTCGGGGGAGCAACTTGCATTTTGGGTAGCTCTTGGAGGGGCGTTCGAGTTCATACTCTTCGGCCGCGAGGACCTCGGTCCATCTGTCGGCCAGCAGGTCTTGATCAGCTTGAAGCTGCTGCTGCTTTTTCTTTAGGCTATTTGCTGTGGCCATTAGCCTGCGTTTGAAACGCTCTTGTTCGACGGGATCCTCAGGCACGATGAATTCGTCGTCGTCGAGGCTTGCCTCGTCTCCGGAGGGAGGTATGTAATTATCATCCTCGACCTCTTCGTCTGCCGCTCTCTCGTGAGGGCTTGCTTCTGCGTCCTCCTGCGCTGAATCTTGCTGGAGGGGATTGTCTTCGGCACTATCTGGGGTGTTATTATCTCCTGTGCCGGAATCTCCATTTTTGCTGTGGCGGGATTTAGAGCAGCGCCGCTGACGTTGGCGCTTGGGCTGTTTCTTTAGGGAATCTGCCTCCGCTGCTTCTTCGTCGTCCCCATCTTTTGGGGTGTCCACAATGTATATGTCGTATGACGAGGTGGTCTTCCAGTGCCCTGTGGGCGCTGGTTCTTGATCGTCTCCGGCATCGTCGTCCATACCGTCGATGTCTTCGGAGTCGTAGTCTAACATGTCGGTTAAGTCATCGACAGTGGCTACAAAGTGGGTGGTGGGTGGGCTTTGAATTTCTTCATCGTCCGTATCCTAACCATCCTGGCCGTAGTCTGTCCAGGGCTCTCCGGATAGCAAGAGATGCTTTAGCGAATTTAGGATGTCGCCAAAGGGTGAGTGCTGGAAGATGTCCGCGGCGGTGAACTCCATGATCGGCGCCCAATCGGATTCGATTGGCAGGGGCGCAGGAGGTTCGGAGTCCGGCAAGGAGTTCGGCGCCTCGGAGTCATGAGCTTTATAAGGGACAAGGTCAGTATTCGGCTCCATCGCCGTAGCAGTTGCAGCCCCCGAGGCGGTGTCCAGCCACCTGTCCTCGATCTGCAAGATCGGCTCCGGACTATGGGTCGGAGCGGATCCGTGTGCGGCCTCCAAAGCACTGTCCGGCGACATAGCTAGATCGTGCCCATCGTGACAATGCGGCGCGCTCGGCTGTGGCTCGGATCCATCGAAGATCAAGTCTCCGCGGATGTCTGCCGTGAAGTTTAGGCTTCCAAACCTGACCTGACGGCCAGGGGCATAGCTTTCGATCTGCTCTAGATGGCCAAGTGAATTGGCCCGCAGTGTGAAGCCGCCGAATACGAAGATCTGTCCGGGGAGAAAAGTCTCACCCTGGACGGCGTTGTTGTTGATTGAAGAAGCCATCAAGCCTATCGGCGACGACATAGAGGAACTCTCAATGAAAGCACCAATGTCGGTGTCAAAACCGGCGGATCTCGAGTAGGGGGTCCCGAACTGTGCGTCTAGGCGGATGGTAACAGGAGACAAGGGACACGATGTTTTTACCCAGGTTTGGGCCCTCTCGATGGAGGTAAAACCCTACTCCTGCTTGATTGATATTGATGATATGGGTAGTACAAGAGTGGATCTACCACGAGATCAAGGAGGCTAAACCCTAGAAGCTAGCCTATGGTATGATTGTTGTAATGGTTCTGTTCGTCCTACGGACTAAAACCCTCCGGTTTATATAGACACCGGGGAGGGCTAGGGTTACACAGAGTCAGTTACAATGGTAGGAGATCTACATATCCGTATCGCCAAGCTTGCCTTCCACGCCAAGGAAAGTCCCATCTGGACACGGGACGAAGTCTTCAATCTTGTATCTTCATAGTCTTGGAGTCCGGCTGACGATGATAGTTCGGCTGTCCGAACACCCCCTAGTCCAGGACTCCCTCACACACCTTTTCTTTCTAGGTCCCTATTCTTTGGAAGCCCTTTCCAATAGCCTGATTATCGGACCCATCATGGGAAGGAAACACCAAGGAGGCAAGAAGCTTTGACGTATAAGGGAATCCCCAGGTGGTCTCTGATAACGATTGTTATACCTATTTTACATTCCCACACGCAGCTTGCCCTTGGCTAGGACATGTCAAATAGTCCTATTTTGCTTATCACACTACTTGTATACATACGTTTTGACGTATTATTTAAATGAAAATGGAAAATAATGTACAGTGTTAGCTTATTATTACATTTCTTCATCTTTTTTCCTTGACTGTTTATTTATTACAAATTGCACCTGTACATTCTGGTACGTTCAGTCCGCCAGGGGCTTCAGTGTACCCCATAATACGGCAAGAAAAGTTCGAACACTTTCGACAGTGCGGCACCCCGAACTTATAGCATTATATGCATCAGCTCCGAATCATGTCTTGGGTCAATAGTTGGGTTTGCCCGGCTCCCATGTTTTGGTGCCTTACGTTCCGCTATATCGGCTAAGGTAGCACGGGGAGAACTACTGTGATTGTGTCCTGGTTCTTCCGGACGAGCACCTCAGTAGAAAAAGGCGAAAACTGACTGTCATGATGCGGTGAGAGCTGTTCGTTGTTCGAGGTCTCAAATCCTTAAGGATTTTTTCCGCTTCAGGCGAGGAATCGGCCTTGTCCGATTTAGGCGTGTATAGCGCCCCAAGTTCGGCCTTCCCAATACTAGGGGCTTCGCCAAAATTTGAAATTGTAGACTTCTATGGCTAAGTGAGAGCGATAAAGTTGTATAGTCCGATTGCCTTGTTCACTGCGCTAAACACCTCCTTAAAGCACCAAAAAATTTGGATAAAGAGTGTTTAGATTTATCCCGAACACCCTAGTACTAGTTACATGGGGGCAGTAGCCGACGACTGGCCAACTCTCAAACTTTATAAACGGCCGCACAGAAGGTAATATTTTAAATCAACAAGCGTTATGTAGCGCACGTGAACTCGTTTTCATATTACGAGATCACATGAGTACATTCATTCAAATATTACATCCTTAGCACATTCCTCCGCCACAAGGCGGGCACCCTTCAGGACACTGTCATAATACTTTTCGGGCCGGCGATGCTCCTAGCCCTCTGGCGGCCCCTCCGTCACCAGCTTCTCGACATCCATCTTCGCCAGTGCACTTTCGCACGGGCCAAGGCCTTGCGCGCACCTTCAATGTAGACTGACAGCTTAATGACTTCAAGCCGCGGACAGGCACTCACCAGCCGCTTTACATGGCCGAAGTAGCTGCTGGGCAGGGGCTCGCCAGGCCACAGCCAGACTATGAGGTCCTTCATGGCCAGTTCAGCCGCCTTGTGCAGTTCGACCAGTTGCTTCAGCTGGTCGCTCAAGGGCATCAGATGTTCGGTCCCAGTATATTGACACCAGAACAAATTCTCTGTCGAGCTCCCTTCTTCGGCCCAGTAGAACTCCGCGGCATCCGATATGTTGCGCAGCAGATCTGCGAACGCTCCTCGAGAGCTCCAAATTCGGGTAAGTAAAAGGAAAGTCTCCTTCACATGCTTGCTTTGCATAATGAATGCCTTACCTGCCGCTATCTTCTTGACCGCCTGAATCTCCTGGAGGGCCTTTTGGGCTTCGGCCTTGGCATCTTGTGCGCTCTGGAGGGCCTTCGCAAGCTCGGACTCCTGCGTCTTAGAGTCACGCTCCAAGGACTCATATTTCTTGACGAAATCCTGGAGCTCTTGCTGGACCTCGCCGACTCGGGCCTCTTGCTTCTCGCGCTCGATGCGCTCCTTGGCCGCTTTGTATTCGGCCTCGGACAGCGCCTTCTTCAGGGCTTCCACTTCGGTCGTGGCCCCTATTAAAGTTCATGATGATTCTATGATCTAAAACCATTTTTTCTTTATCAATATACAGACGGGGTATCACTTACCTTTGTTCTCTTCGAGCTGCCTCATAGTGAGGCTGAGCTCTTCCTCAGACCGCTCTAGGTCAAGCTTCAGTCCGGAGACCTCCGCAGTACGAGCGGTAGCGGCCGGCAGCGACGCCTGCTTATTCACATAGACATATTCTGATTAGACTCCTGTGGACGTTATTTGATCCTCTGTTCGGCCTTTCTTTCCGAACACCAAATAGAGCATCAGGGGCTACTGTCTATACTGTGGTATTTCCTCATAATTTGATTACTTACCTCAAAGCCTGTTAGGAGGCTGGCGCAGGCTTCGGTCAATCCGCTTTTGGCGGACCAAACCTTCTCGATCATCGCACTCATGATGGTGCGGTGCTCTTCATCAATGGAAGCACCGCGAAGCGCGTCCAGCAAATTTTCCGATGCCTCTGGATGGACAGAGATCATTGCTACGTCTTGAGCTTGCATTGATTTTCCTTGAAGAGGAAAGGGTGATGCAGCAATAGTAGCGTAAGTATTTTCCTTAGTTTTTGTGAACCAAGGTATCAATCCAGTAGGAGGTTCCTCAAAAGTCCCACGCACCTACACAAACAAACAAAGAACTCACAACCAACGCAATAAAGGGGTTGTCAATCCCTTCACGGCCACTTGCGAAAGTGAGATCTGATAGAGATAGTATGATAAGATAAATGTATTTTTGGTATTTTATAATATAGATAAGAAAAGTAAAGATGCAAATAAAAGTAGACTGAAAGCTTATATGATAAAAGATAGACCCGGGGACAATAGGTTTCACAAGTGGCTTCTCTCAAGATAGCATAAGTATTACGGCGGGTGAACAAATTACTGTCGAGCAATTGATAGAAAAGCGAATAATTATGAGATTATCTAGGCATGATCATGTATATAGGCATCACGTCCGCGACAAGTAGACCGACTCCTGCCTGCATCTACTACTATTACTCCACACATCGACCGCTATCCAGCATGCATCTAGAGTATTAAGTTCATAAAGAACAGAGTAACGCATTAAGAAAGATGACATGATGTAGAGGGATAAACTCATGCAATATGATATAAACCCCATCTTTTTATCCTCGATGGCAACAATACAATACGTGCCTTGCTGCCCCTGCTGTCACTGGGAAAGGACACCGCAAGATTGAAGCCAAAGCTAAGCACTTATCCCATTGCAAGAAAAGTAGGCCAAACCAAACTGATAATTCGAAGAGACTTGCAAAGATAACTTAATCACACATAAAAGAATTTAGAGGAGATACAAATATTTCTCATAGATAAACTTGATCATAAACCCACAATTCATCGAATCTCGACAAACACACTGCGAAAAGAGTTACATCGAATAGATCTCCAAGAAAATCGAGGAGAACATGGTATTGAGATCCAAAAAGAGAGACGAAGCCATCTAGCTAATAACTATGGACTCGAAGGTCTGAGGTAAACTACTCACAACTCATCGGAGGGGCTATGGTGTTGATGTAGAAGCCCTCCATGGTCGATTCCCCCTCCGGCGGAGCACTGGCGAAGGCTCCTAGATGGGATCTCGTGGATACAGAAGGTTACGGTGGTGGAAATAGTTTTTCGTTGGCTCCCCTGATGTTTTCGGGGTACGTGGGTATATATTGGAGGAAGAAGTACGTCGGTGGCCGCACGAGGGGCCCACGAGATAGGGGGTGCATCCTGTAGGGGTGGGCGCGCCCTCCACCCTCTTGGCCGCCTCGGCTGCTTCTTGACTTGCACTCTAAGTCCTCTGGATCACGTTTGTTCCAAAAATCACGCTCCTAAAGGTTTCATTCCGTTTGGACTCCGTTTGATATTCCTTTTCTTCGAAACACTGAAATAGGCAAAAAAACAGCAATACGGGCTGGGCCTCCGGTTAGTAGGTTAGTCCCAAAAATGATATAAACGTGTAAAGTAAAGCCCATAAACATCCAAAACGGGTAATATAATAGCATGGAACAATCAAAAATTATAGTTACGTTGGAGACGTATCAAGCATCCCCAAGCTTAATTCCTGCTCGTCCTCGAGTACGTCAATGATAAAAACAGAATTTTTGATGTGGAATGCTACCTAGCATAATTCTCAATGTAATTTTCTTTATTGTGGCATGACTGTTCAGATCCAAATCATTCAAGATAAAAGCTTATAAAAACACAAAAAAAAATGCTTCGAAGCATACTAACAAATAATCATGTCCTATCAAAATAGCATAGCCAAAGAAAGCTTATCCCTACAAAATCATATAGTTAGGCCATGCTTCATTTTCATTACACAAAATACTCCCATCATGCACAACCCCGGTTTCAGCCAAGCAATTGGTTCATACTTTTTAACGCGCTTCAGCTTTTTCAACTCTTACGCAATACATGAGCGCAAGCCATGGACATAGCACTATGGTGGTATATGGTGGTGGTTGTGAGGACAAAAAGGGAGAAGATAGTCTCACATCAACTAGGCGTATCAATGGGCTATGGAGATGTCCATCAATAGATATCAATGTGAGTGAGTAGGGATTGCCATGCAACGGATGCACTAGAGATATAAATATATGAAAGCTCAACAAAAGAAACTAAGTGGGTGTGCATCCAACTTGCTTGCTCACGAAGACCTAGGGCATTTTGAGGAAGCCCATCATTGGATATACAAGCCAAGTTCTATAATGAAAAAATCCCACTTAGTATATGAAAGTGACAACATAGGAGACTCTCTATCATGAAGATCATGGTGCTACTTTGAAGCACAAGTGTGGTAAAAAGGATAGTAGCATTGTCCCTTCTCTCTTTTTCTCTCATTATTCTTTTTTTCTTTTTTCTCTTTTTTTCTTTTCTTTTTTTCTTTGGCCTTTCTTTTTTTTGGCCTTTCTTTTTTTCTTCTTTTTTGTTAAAGTTCGAAGTCTCATCCCGACTTGTGGGGGAATCATAGTCTTCATCATCCTTTCCTCACTCGGACAATGCTCTAATAATGAAGATCATCACGCTTTTATTGATTTACAACTCAAGAATTACAACTCAAAACTAGAACAAGATATGACTCTATATGAATGCCTCCGATAGTGTACCGGGATATGCAATGAATCAAGAGCGACATGTATGAAAATTATGAAGGTGGCTTTGCCACAAATACGATGTCAACTACATGATCATGCAAAGAGAAATATGACAATGATGGAGCGTGTAATAATAACGGAACGGTGGAAAGTTGCATGGCAATATATCTCAGAATGGCTATGGAAATTCCATAATAGGTAGGTAAGGTGGCTGTTTTGAGGAAGGTAAATAATGGGTGCATGATACCAGCGAAAGTTGCGTGGTATAATAGAGACAAGCAAAGTGGAAGGGTGAGTGTGCGTATATCCATGGACTCACATTAGTCATAAAGAACTCATATACTTATTGCAAAAGTCTACTTGCCCTCGAAACAAAGTACTACTACGCATGCTCCTATGGGAAGGGTTGGTAGGAGTTAACCATCACACGATCCCGACCTCCACTCATAAGGAAGACAATTGAAAGAGCACCTCATGCAAAAAATTTGTCACACAACTTTTACCATACGTGCATGCTACGGGACTTGCCAACTTCAACATAAGTATTTCTCAATTTCATAATTACCCGCTAGCATGACTCTAACATTACCACCTCTATATCTCAAAAAAATTATCAAGCATCAAATTGATCCTAGTATTTTATGCACTCTCTATGATAGTTTTTATTATACCCAACTTGGATGCTCATCATTCTAGGACCAAATTTATAACCATAGCAAATACAATGCTGTTCTAAAAGACTCTCAAAATAATATAAGTGAAGCACAAGATATCAAAAATTTCTTCAAAATTAAGCCACCACCGTGCTCTAAAAGATATAAGTGAAGCACTAGAGCAAATACTATCTAGCTCAAAAGATATAAGTGAAGCACATAGAGTATTCTAGTAAATTCTAATAAAGTGGGCTTCTCCCAAAAGGTGTGTACAGCAAGGATGATTGTGGTAAACTAAAAATCAAAGACTAATATCATACAAGACGCTCCAAACAAAACACATATCATGTGGTGAATAAAAATATAGCTCCAAGTAAAGTTACCAATGAACGAAGACGAAAGAGGGGATGCCTTTCCGGGTCATCCCCAAGCTTAGGATTTTGGCTATTATTTAATATCTTGGGGTGCCATGGGCATCCCCAAGCTTAGGATTTTGCCACTCCTTATTCCATAGTCCATCAAATCTTTACCCAAAACTTGAAAACTTCACAACACAAAACTCAACAGGAAATCTCATAAGCCCCGTTAGTGAAAGAAAGCAAAACCACCACAAAAGGTGCTGTAATGAACTCATTATTTATTTATATTGGTGTTAAACCTACTGTATTTCAAGTTCTCTATGGTTCATACCACTTAATACTAGCCATAGATGCATCAAAATAAGCAAACAACACACGAAAGGCAGAATCTGTCAAAAACAGAACAGTCTGTAGCAATCTGTAACTCCCGAATACTTATGGAACTTTAAAACTCCTACCAAAATAGGAAGTCCTGGAAAATTTGTCTATTGATGTACAGAAAAAAGAATCAACACAAAAGCACGTTTCTATGATTTAACAAAACTAATTTTGTGCGTGCAAAGTTTCTGTTTTTCAGTAGAATCAAACTAACTATTACCATAGGTTATCCTATAGGTTCTACTTGGCACAAACACTAATTAAACCATAAAAACACATATAAACAGAAGGTAGATGCAAAATTTATTACTAAACATAAATAAAAACAAAAAACACAAATAAAATTGGGTTGCCTCCCAACTAGCGCTATCGTTTAACGCCCCTAGCTAGGCATAAAAGCGAGGTTAGATCTAAGTAGTGCCATCTTTGGCACTCAATTCATAAGTAGCTCGCATGATAGATTCATAAGGTAATTTAATTTTCTTTCTTGGAAAGTGCTCCATGCCTTTCCTTAATGGAAATTGGAATCTAATATTCCCTTCCTTCATATCAATAATCGCGCCAATCGTTCTAAGGAAAGGTCTACCAAGGATAATAGGACAAGAAAGATTGCAATCTATTTCAAGAACGATAAAATCTACGGGCACCAAATTTATATTTGCAACAATGAGAACATCATTGAGCCTTCCTATTGGCTTTTTAATGGTGGAATCCGCAAGGTGACAATTTAAAGAGCAATCATCAAGATCATGGAAACCTAGAATATCACATAGAGTTTTTGGAATCGTGAAAACACTAGCACCCAAATCACATAAAGCATAACACTCATGATCTTTAATTTTAATATTTATAGTAGGTTCCCACTCATCATAAAGTTTTCTAGGTATAGATACTTCCAAATTAAGTTTTTCATCAAAAGATTGCATCAAGGCATCAACAATATGTTTGGTAAAAGCTTTATTTTGACTATAAGCATGAGGAGAATTCACAACGGATTGCAACAAGGAAATACAACCTTCTAAAGAACAATTATCATAATCAAATTCCTTGAAATCCAAGATAGTGGGTTCAATGCTATTTAAAGTCTTGACCTCTCGAATCCCACTTTTACCAAATTTAGCATTAAGATCTAAAAACTCTGAATTATTGGGACGCCTTTTAACTAAAGTTGACTCATCTCAAGTCCCATCATTATTAAGATTCATATTGCAAAACAAAGATTTAATAGGGGACACATCAATAACTTTAAGATCTTCATCATTATTTTCACCTAACATTTCTGGTTTGGCGGCCATCTTATTGACTAAGGTAGCTTGCTTATCAGAAATTTGGGCTATAGAATTTTCAAGCCGAGTAATTTGGGCATTCAAACCATAAAATTCTTTAGACATATCATCAAGTTCTTTGTTCATAAACCCCAAAAAACTTTTTTGTTCTTTAAGCTCTTTTCTGAAGAAATTATTATGCTCAAATTGTAAAGTCATAAAACTTCTAACGTTTGATTCAATCTCTTCCAACCTTCTAAGATGAAGGTCGGTGTTTTTAGGCAAAGCCAGAAGGGCAAGCAGGCACACAAAAAAGACAAGCGAAAGAGAGAGGTAATTTGGGAAAGAGAGGGCGAATAAAATGGCAAGGGTGAAGTGGGGGAGAGGAAAACGAGAGGCAAATGGCAAATAATGTAAATGCAAGGGAGATGAGTTTGTGATGGGTACTTGGTATGTCTTGAGTTGAGCGAATACCTCCCCGGCAACGGTGCTAGAAATCCTTCTTGCTACATCTTGAGCTTGCGTTGGTTTTCCTTGAAGAGGAAAGGGTGATGCAGCAATAGTAGCGTAAGTATTTTCCTTAGTTTTTGAGGACCAAGGTATCAATCCAGTAGGAGGCTCCTCAAAAGTCCCATGCACCTACACAAACAAACAAAGAACTCGCAACCAACGCAATAAAGGGGTTTTCAATCCCTTCACGGCCACTTGCGGAAGTGAGATCTGATAGAGATAGTATGATAAGATAAATATATTTTTGGTACCTTATAATATAGATAAGAAAAGTAAAGATGCAAATAAAAGTAGATTGAAAGCTTATATGATAAAAGATAGACCCGGGGGCCCTAGGTTTCACTAGTGGCTTCTCTCAAGATAGCATAAGTCTTACGGTGGGTGAACAAATTACTGTCGAGCAATTGATAGAAAAGCAAATAATTATGAGATTATCTAGGCATGATCATGTATATAGGCATCACGTCCGCGACAAGTAGACCGACTCCTACCTGTATCTACTACTATTACTCCACACATCGACCGCTATCCAGCATGCATCTAGAGTATTAAGTTCATAAAGAACAGAGTAACGCATTAAGAAAGATAACATGATGTAGAGGGATAAACTCATGCAATATGATATAAACCCCATCTTTTTATCCTCGATGGCAACAATACAATACGTGCCTTGCTACACCTGCTGTCACTGGGAAAGGACACCGCAAGATTGAACCCAAAGCTAAGCACTTCTCCCATTGCAAGAAAGATCAATCTAGTAGGCCAAACCAAATTGATAATTCGAAGAGACTTGCAAAGATAACTTAATCACACATAAAAGAATTCAGAGGAGATTCAAATATTTCTCATAGATAAACTTGATCATCAACCCACAATTCATCGGATCTTGACAAACACACCGCGAAAAGAGTTACATCGAATAGATCTCCAAGAAGATCAAGGAGAACATGGTATTGAGATCCAAAAAGAAAGAAGAAGCCATCTAGCTAATAACTATGGACCCGAAGGTCTGAGGTAAACTACTCACAACTCATCGGAGGGGCTATGGTGTTGATGTAGAAGCCCTCCGTGGTTGATTCCCCCTTCGGCGGAGCGCTGATGAAGGCTCCAAGATGGGATCTCGCGGATACATAAGGTTACGGCGGTGGAAATAGTTTTTCGTTGGCTCCCCTGATGTTTTCGGGGTACGTGCGTATATATAGGAGGAAGAAATACGTTGGTGGCTGCCCGAGGGGCCCACGAGATAGGGGCGCGCCCTGTAGGGGTGGGCGCACCCTCCACCCTCGTGGCCGCCTCGGATGCTTCTTGACTTGCACTCCAAGTCCTCTGGATCACGTTTGTTCCAAAAATCACGCTCCCGAAGGTTTCATTCCGTTTGGACTCCGTTTGATATTCCTTTTCTTCGAAACACTGAAATAGGCAAAAAACAGCAATACGGGCTGGGCCTCCGGTTAGTAGGTTAGTCCCAAAAATGATATAAACGTGTAAAGTAAAGCCCATAAACATCCAAAACGGGTAATATAATAGCATGGAACAATCAAAAATTATAGATAACAATAAAAAATTATAGATAAGTTGGAGACGTATCAGTCATCGACACAGACGGCTCGCCCCCCTTAGTGAGGGGCTGCCTGCCTGAATCCGGAACCACTGGAGGTTCCGGCGCAGTATCCGGCTGGGGGGCCAAACTTGTTGCGGCCCCGGTCATCAGAATCCATGGGGGTCTTCCCCCCCCCCCCCCATGTGCCCAGCATCTATGATTTCGCCTTGGGGCGTCTCCAGAACTGTCTCCCCTTGGTCCGGTATCCTCTGAGACAACACCTCGGTGTCGTCCGCGGGCCGGGGGGGTGGCCGTCGGGAGTGAATTGATGTTCATTGCCGACTAGCCCAAAGACACATCCGAGGAGCATACGTCGATATGGGATTTGGACGGACTGCACGATCATATTTAACATGATAAGAAGCAATAAAGAAATACATGCCAGGAGTATTATAGTGTCCGGATACTTACGACTTCGCCAAGGGCTTGTCCCTGGGCACCCACTCCTCGTCGCTGTAGGCGGCCGTTGTGGAGTGGTCCGGAGGAAGGGTCTTTCCCTTCTTGGACCCTTCGGCCTCCCAGACGGGGCGGCCTTCCTTTTCTTGTCCCCCCTGTTGGGGGGAGGACTTTCCTCTTCTTCCTCCTCGTTTTCGTTGGAGTAGCGCGCCTCGGTGTCTTCGGACGATGAGTCCGATACAACCTTGCGCCGGAGACCTTTCCTGGTCCCCACGGCCTTCTTCTTGGTCTTCTTCTCCGGCACCTCATAGGGCACCGAAAACGGCATATCCGTTAGGAGAGCCATTGCTGGATCTTCGGGTAGTGGAGCCGGACAGTCGATCCACTCCGTTGTCGCTACGCGATCATGTTAAATTGGCGTGGACGCTTAGATCCCTTCCACGAATATACTGGGGAAAGGAATATCTTGTGAGATATAAAGAGCTTACCGGATTGGCGGGGCGCTTTGCGCTGAGTCCGCGATCCTCGGTAATGGGAGGAGGTACCTCAGCGGCCTTGAACAGCACCTTCTAGACGTCTTTGTGTGTCATGTCGAAGAGCTCTCGCAGCTTCTGGTGTTCGGCCGGGTCGAACTCCCACATATTGAATGCCCATCTTTGACACGGAAGGATCCGGCGGAAGAGCATGACCTGGACCACGTTGACAAGCTTGATTTTCTTGCTTATCATATTTTTGACACGGGTCTAGAGTCCGGTCAACTCCACCGACGAACCCCAGGCTAGGCCCTTCTCTTTCCAGGAGGTGAGACGCATGGGGTTGCCGGATTGAAATTCGGGGGCCACTGCCTAGTTGGCGTCACGCGGCTCGATGATATAGAACCACCCCGATTGCCACCCATTCACGGTCTCCGCATAGGAGCCTTAGGTGACGTTGGGCATCTTGCCCACGATGGAGCCTCCGCACTCCGCTTGCTGGCCGACCACCACCTTCGACTTCATGTTGAAGGTCTTCAGCCACAGGCCGAAGTGGGGCTTGATGCGGAGGAAGGCCTCACACACGAAGATAAACGCTGAGATGTTGAGGATGAAATTGGGGGCCAGATCATGGAAGTCTAGCCCGTAGCAGAACATGAGCCCGCGGACAAATGGGTGGAGGGGGAATCCCAGTCCGCAGACGAAGTGAGCCAGGAATACAACCTTCTCATGGGGTTCTAGAGTAGGGATGATCTGCCCTGCGTCTGGGAGTCGGGGCGCGATGTTTGCGGCCAGGTATCCGGCTTCCCGGAGCTTCGTAATGTCCTCCTCCGCAACGGAGGAGACCATACACTTGCCTCCCACTCCGGACATGTTTGGAATGGCTTTGCGGAGAAGGCGAGAACTTGGGCGTTGGAGCTCGAGCGTGCGAGAATGGATGGGCAGGGGAAGAAGAAGGCGTGGGTGAAAAAGAGGAATCCTTATCCCTTTATAAAGGCAGTAGAAACTGTGCGCCTCCCCACTTGCCCCATAAAATCGCTTATTCCCCAAGCACCGCAATTGATGGCGCGGTTGGGTTACCCACACCCGTATTGATGAGAATCCCGTGATAAGGGGACACGGTCTCTGCTTCGACAAGACGTGCCAAGGAAACCACCTCGGAATATGTGCAGTAGCTGGTTGAGAAAAACGGTTCGAATAATGATTGGGCCATGGCGTGATGTCACGCTATGAAAAGTTGTCAGCAGATTAGATTTTTGGAATATTGTACTCTCTACGGTGGTATGTGGTATTTGTTTTGCAGAGCCGGACACGATCCTTGTGTTCAAAATCTTCTATGGAGTATTCGGTGAAGGAACCCGCCTTGCAATGTCGAAGACAATCTGCGTGCCGGACTCATCGTCATTGAAGCCTGGTTCAGGGACTACTGGGGGAGTCCGGGATTAGGGGGTCCTCGGACAACCGGACTATATACTTTGGCCGGACTGTTGGACTATGAAGATACAAGATTGAAGACTTCGTCCCGTGTCCGGGTGGGACTCTCCTTTGTGTGGAAGGCAAGCTTGGCAATTCGCATATGTAGATCTCCTTCTCTGTAACCAACTTTGTGTAACCCTAGCTCCCTCTGATGTCTATATAAACCGAAGGGTTTAGTCCGTAGGACAACAACAATCATAATCATAGGCTAGCTTCTAGGGTTTAGCCTCTACGATCTCGTGGTAGATCAACTCTTGTAATACTCATATCGTCAAGATCAATCAAGCAGGAAGTAGGGTATTACCTCCATCGAGAGGGTCCAAACCTGGGTAAACATTGTGTCCCTCGCCTCCTGTTACCATTAGCCTTAGACGCATAGTTCGGGACCCCCTACCCGAGATCCACCGATTTTGACACCGACAGCGGGCGTGTCGTCATGCGGAGGAGGTGTACAAAGACAGGTACTTCATGAGGAAGGTTAAAGGCGCTAGGCGCCTCATCGCTGCGTGGAGGTGGGCCGATAAGCTCCAGCGTGCCACCGACGAGGAGCTCCGATGGGCACCCAATGAAATGGCAAGATTGTTATCGCTCGTCCGCCA
Organism: Triticum timopheevii; assembly: GCA_963921465.1. Lineage (NCBI taxonomy): Eukaryota > Viridiplantae > Streptophyta > Magnoliopsida > Poales > Poaceae > Triticum > Triticum timopheevii. The sequence continues at coordinate 188,382,018 of OY997266.1, read as the reverse complement.
GCAAGAGGCTAATCGGTACATCAAGCGTTGTGAGGCGGAGGAGGCAGAGCACTGCCTTCGCGCTGGGAAGAGGCCGCGCACCAGGGAGATGCTAGCGAGGGGCTGCCGGAATACTGCCCCCAGGAGGGATTATTAGTTTTAAGTATTGTTCGTTTTCAATTTTATGCATTGTACCTAATAGTTAAGTATCATCACGTATATGTGATGATATTATATATATTCTGTGATGAACTAATGAACAATTAATATATATATATATATATATATATTGAATTCCATTTTCTATCTGTTTTTGTATACTAATTTGAATCTGGCTATTATCGTCCACATATACATAATGCAAAGCGTATATGCACACATTGAAACAGAACATATAAGAACAAAAAACGGAGTACACACATTGAAACAGAGCAATAAACAGAGCAATACTATAATTGCTGTGAAAACATAGCTATCCACGTCAAAATGACTCAACAAAATAAAATGCGTCCATTAGAACATGACCAGCAGCCCTTGCCTATGGTAGCTCTTGGCTCTGCCTGAACTCGTGCAGGCGTTCGTCCAAGCAGTCGACACGCTCGCGGTACATCTGGAGCGCGATCTCGAGCTCCAAGTTGTCCATTTCTTCGGAGATCACCAGCTCGAGGATGCGACGACCATGTTCCTCTACTACGCCCAGGTGGACACCTGGGCCAAGGAGGCGGTCGAGCCTACCGACCTGTGCGTTGGCATCGAGCAGGCCGCGGACAAGGCGAACGGCATGACCCATGCGAACGGCGCGGCGGGCGTCCAGTACAAGTATGGTGCAGCCGGCCTCTGGTGCAAGTACGGCGCAGAGGGCCTCTGCCCACTCCTAGCGAGGAATGGGGGTACTGACGGGACGTGTACCCAGCTATGAGCCCTGTCAACAACAGGCAAGCGTCGATGGATCCGCTCTTGCTGTGTGATGCGCCGTGCCTCTCGCTCTGCGGTGCTCCAATGGTTTCACCATGCGGTGAGCCGCAGCCTATCGGCGCGAACGCACCTGGCTTGCTCTGTGGCGTGCCATCGATCATGTTGTGCGGCGAGCTGGAGCCTCTCGGCGCTGACATGCCTATCTTGATCCACGGCGCTGAAGCGCCATGCGCCAAGGGTCTGCTCAACCCTGGTGATGACGCGCAACGCCTCGACCGGGTTCAGTTAGAGCGCAACGCCTCACACACACACGTGTACATACGTGTTCAAGAGAAACACGCAAACCTCCGTGCATCGCTTGGCCCCGACCACCCATCGTAACCGGGAACTCCCCAAAATTTTCCTTGCCCTCGCTTCTACCATGATTTTTTCCGTCATGGATGGCCCAAAGAATGTCATGCAGGTGCGTCTCCGGCCCGCCCAGGACGAAAAGCCCATTTTTGCTCATGATTTTTTGTCATAGAAGTAGGAGCCCACCACGTCTATGATGATACCGGGTTTTGTCATAATTATTGTCATAGAAGTGTCATAAGCATGACAGGAAAAAAATCGTTCGGCCCAAAATGTCATGGGTGTGTCTTTTTTTGTAGTGTTCAGTACGTAGTGTAATCAATCGCCCGTGTTCAGTACGTAGCTAGTGCAATCGCTCGGGTTCAGTAAGCGAACATCTCGCTCGGGTTCAGTTAGCCAACACCTCGCACACACGTGTGCATGGGAGAAACACACAAACCACATTGTAATGCTTCCACCCGACCACCCGCCGCAATCGGGAACTCCCCCAAATTTTCCTCGCCGTCGCTTCTACCATGATTTTTTACGTCATTGACAAGCCAAAGAATGTCATGCAGGTGCATCTCCGGCCCACCCAGGATGAAAAGCCCATTTTCTGTCATAATTTATTGTCATAGAAGTAGGAACCCACCAATCTATGATGATACATGTTTTTGTCACAATTATCGTCATAGAAGCATCGTAACTCTGACATAATTTTTTTTGTTCGGGCCATAATGTCACAGATATGTCTTTTTTTAGTGGGTCTAGTGAGTAAATTGAGATCCTACAAATAATAGAGCCTAATCAAGTGTACAGAAAATTGTTTATCTCATCTATTATTATTTAATAATCTGCCATACTACTAGATTGCATGGCAATGACCCTAGGCAAACACACAACATGGTTTGACATTGTTTTTGCTTCGGGGCTTGCCCAGGACCTGTCCTGGTCTGATTGCTGAGCTAGGAAGTTGCAAACGTGATCGGCCATAGATAACTACAAAGAATAGGAATCAGTGGGTGTTCGGAACCTCGTAAGTCTCAAAACTCCACTCCTCGCAAGGAGCTCGATTTGAGCCGCTCCCTGCAATTGTGTTGCCGCTCCTTCCGCTCCGGGAGATGCAGTTTGGAGCAGAAAGGATCCGAACAGGACGTCATGTGAGGCCCTAGATTAGTCTCACAGAGCGATAGTAGGGTTTGAGAGGGGATCAAGAAGAACAGGGAGGAGAAAGGGGAACCAGAGGACAAGAAGAAGAACACGGGAGAGATGATATTCATATACTATTCATTAAACAACATGCCTTTCCAGACTTTTTTCGGTACAATATAAGCACACCACGCAGTACACGCAACTAGCCAGACCCACGGTCAGACACACACCACGTCTTACACCCTTTAACTCTGCATAGTGGGACCTGGGGCCATTTGTCCATTGTCCGTCGACACCAACACTCATGGGGATGTGACACTTCCCCCCCCCCTCTTGAGATGCAGGTTCCTTCTAGATTGAAGCCGCCAAAAAACGAGACCGAAGAACATAATAATCTTCCCAGGTTGCATGATCTGCGGCAATGCGTGCCACAGAACCTTGATCTGAGGGATTGCCGAGTTACCTTTCTTTACCATTCGTCGGTCGAGAATCGCTTCAGGCTGCAAACAACAGACAAATCTGGTGGCTCGGGCAAGTCTGCAAACACTGGAGAGTAGTTTGCGGTAAATGGTTGTAGTTGGGAAACATGAAAGACATGATGTATGAGGTTGGCAGCCGGAAGATCCAAACGATAAGCAGCACCACCAATTCTTTTAGTGACACGAAATGGACCAAAGAACTTCAATGCGAGCTTGTGGTAGGGGCAGTCGACCAGCGAAGATTGTGCATATGGTTGGAGTTTGAGCAGAACTTCCTCGCCAACAGCAAATTCCCTATCCATACGATGCTTGTTAGCCTATGACTTGATTCACAGCTGAGCACGTAAGAGATGGTCACATAACAGAGCCAAAAAATCTTCACAATCTGCTGCTAGCTCTGCCAACGAAGCAGGTAATTCTCAAGTGTCAATCAGCATAGTACCGAAATTAGCATCAATGCCATATAATGCCTTAAAAGGAGTGTTGCTAAGCGACATGTGGTAAGAGGAATTGTACCAAAACTCTCCCATTGGTAACCAGCGTTTTCACCCTGACGGGCTGTCATGGATGGCACAACATAGATACTGTTCTAAGCACTAGTTAGCACGCTCTGATTGCCCGTCAGTTTGGGGATGATAGGTCGTAGAGTAGCATAACTTGGTGCCTAACTCCTTGAAGAGCTTCCTCCAAAAATAACTGGTAAACACCTTATCACGGTCAGAAACAATCGATGTCGGCACTCCATGAAGCCGAACCACATTATCAATGAAAAACGTGGCTACAGACTGAGCTATATAGGGGTGTTTCAGAGGAAAGAAGTGAGCGTATTTAGTGAGTCGATCGACCACCCATAGGATTACCTCAAGTCCTTCTGATTTCGGAAGCCCATCTATGAAATCCATGGTAATGTCCTTCCAAGGATGCGTAGGCACTAGCAAAGGCTGGAGCAACCCACCCGAATGTGTTCGCTCGTGTTTTGCTTGCTGACAAACTTGACAAAGCTTCACCTAGTCCTCAACTTGTTGTTTCATGCCAAACCATTGGAATAATTTGGACACGCGGTAATAAGTGGCCCTGACACCTGAATGACCCCTAACAGTGCTTGAATGCAGGGCACTGATTAGTTTTGTTTGCAGTGCAGAATTATTACCAATCCACATACGTCCTTGATATTTGATCAGTCCTGGATCAAGTGAATAACCGTGTTCATCCGGACTATGCACTGCTAGACGAGCCAATCGGTCCAGAGTTGATTGATCAGTTTGATAGGAATTCATAACCTCCTGCATCCACATTGGTTGGCAAGTCGAGACTATTGTGAGTGTGTACAAATGACCCACCCGAGATAATGCATCTGCAGCATTGTTCTCCAAGCCTTTGTGATATTTAAACTAAAATTGAAGGCCCGCCATCTTAGCCATGGCCTTGCGCTGAAGATCAGTAATGAGTTGTTGATCCTGTAAATGACAGAGGCTTCGGTGGTCTGTAATGATAGTGAAGGGACCCCTCTGAAGGTAAGGGCGTCACTTATCAATGGCCATAATGGCAGCCAAGAATTCTTTCTCATAGATAGACAACTTTTGATTGGCCACATCCAAAGCCCTGCTCAGATAAGCAATAGGATGGTTATTCTATGAGTATGGCTCCAATTCCTGTAGCAGAAGCATCAATTTCGACTACAAAATATTGACTGAAATCCGGTAGAGCCAATACAGGAGTTCTAGTCATAGATGTTTTCAATTTCTGAAAAGATACAATTGCTTGCTCTGTCCAAACGAAACCCTTCTTGGTCAGCAATTGAGTCAAAGGCTTGGCCATAGTACCATAATTTCGGACAAACTTGCGGTAGCACCCAGTCAACCCAAGGAGCCCACGCAATTCAGTAGCGTTGGTAGGTTGAGGCCAATGTTCCATCGCCATAGTCTTTTCTGGATCTGTAGCCACACCATCGGAAGAAATCACATGACCCGAATATTGGATTTCAGTCTAAGCGAAAGAGCATTTGGAAAACTTCACAAACAACTGAAGCTCGCACAAGGTTTGTAGTACCAAGCGGAGATGCTCCAAATGTTCCTCCCAAGTGGTATGGAAAACTAGAATGTTGTCCAGAAATGTGATGACATACTTGCGATTAGCTGGAGCAAAAATGTTGTTCATTAAGCACTGAAATGTTGGTGGTCCATTGGTCACCCCAAATGGAATAACGCGAAATTGGAAGTGTCCTAAATATGTCTTTAATGTAGTATTCTCCTCATCTGGTTCATGCATACAGATTTGGTGATAACCTGCCATGAGGTCCAGCTTGGAGATTTTTTTGACCTTGCCAGTTCATCGAGTAATTTGTTAACCATAGGAAGAGGGAATTTGTTCTTCACGGTGATGGCGTTGGTTTGCGGTAATCCACACAGAAATGCCAGCTGCCATCTTTTTAACCAGAAGTACTGGCGATGCATATGGGCTCATACTAGGTTTCACAATCCCTGCCTTGATCATCTCCGCCACTTGTCCTTCAATCTCGTCCTTCTATTGTGGCGATTATCGGTAAGGGCGAGAGTAGGAGGGTTATGACCCACTTCCAAGGTGATTGCATGGTCATACGCCCTGTGTGGAGGCAGGCCAGTTGGAGTTTCAAACACATCCTGGAATTATGTTAAAACTGTAGTAAGATCTTCTGGATATGAGCCAGGCATAGAAACAACATCAACCGAAGAAGGATCCACCATGGCCATAGCACAAATATCATTGCCATGCAGAGATTTGTCCAAATGCTCTATTGGCATAGCTTGCAATTGCATAGTACTAACAAGTTGAACACCTTGAAGGGAAATAATAGTATCACCTTGTGCAAACTGTAATGATTGCCCTCCCAATCACAAGTCATCGGACTGTGACACTTCAGCCAATCCATCCCCAGCACCGCATCATATGCACCCAAAGCAAATGAGCCAGGCATAGAACTAGTGAAAGTGTGGCCTTGTGTCCACCAAGTCAAATTCTGCACCTGAGACCGAGACTACATACTCTGACCATTAGCAACAGTGACCTTGACTGGGGGCACTACAATAAGATCTAATGCAGCTCGAGTGGCGAAGTTCTCATCAACAAAACTATGGCTGCTACCTGAGTCAACCAGTGCTAACATCACTTGATTTCCCACCAAAGTGCGGATGTGAATGGTTTCACCAGAGTCAACTTCACTGACTACATTCGAAGAGATTTGGCAACATTCCATTGTTTCTGGTTCAGTTAATAGATCAAGTGCCTGAACTGCATCTTCAGTTAACACCTCCCCATGTTCACCAACTTGTATAGTAAGTAGCTGCATAGGCTTCTTACATTGATGTTCCTTGCTGTACTTATCTCCACACCTGAAGCATAGCCCATTTGCTTTTCTAAAATCTCATAGCTACCTCTCACGACCAAAGTCATCAGTTGCTTTCTTCCCTGCTTGCTGAATTGGTTGGATTGTAGTAGGCATGGTCTATATTGGTGCATGTCTCTGATAACGTTGTCGAGGTCGCTGTATCTCCAGCTCTTCTTCCTGACTTTTAGCCAAACAGACTGCTCGAGTAACACTAGTGGGTGCTTGCAATCATACCGCTGCTCTGATCTCATCCTTCAGTCCAAGTACAAACTGGGATATAAAAATTTTGGAGTTCAAAGAAGGGTCTAATGCTATCAAATGATACATCGTTGTCTCGAATGCGGACTTGTACTCAGTCACAGTACCCTGTTGCTTCAATTGTAAGAGATGAGTCATATGGGATTCAAACTCACCTTGCCCAAATTCTGACTTAATCTCAACTGCAAAGTCATCCCATGACCAAAGACGCCGACGATGCTTGAATTCTTGTCAGCAAAGTGTCGCATGTCCATCTCGGTACAGTGTTGCAGTAGAAACCCACTGATGTACAGGCACTTGGTACATATCAAAGTAGGTGAGAGCCATCAGCAAAGTCATGGATTCTCACTAGTGAATCATCGAAAATGGTGCTTGGGTGGCTTGATGAACTGGACACGGTCTCAATCCTGTGCCAGCATACGACGGTGCTCTGGAACGTGCTCGCGCATTGATATGCCTCCAATGTATCTATAATTTTTTATTATTCCATGCTATTATATTACCCCTTTTGGATGTTTATGGGCTTTATTTTACACATTTATATCATTTTTGGGACTAACCTACTAACCGGAGGCCCAGCCTGTATTGTTGGTTTTTGCCTATTTCAGTATTTCAAAGAAAAGGAATATCAAACGGAGTCCAAACAGAATGAAACCTTCGGGAGCATGATTTTTTGAACGAACGTGATCCAGAGGACTTGGAGTGCAAATCAAGAAGCAGCCGAGGCGGCCACGAGATAGGAGGGCGCGCCCACCCCTACAGGGCGTGCCCCTGTCTCGTGGGCCCCTCAGGCGGCCACCGACGTACTTCTTCCTCCTATATATGCCTACGTAGCCCAAAAACATCCAGGGAGCCAATGAAACACAATTTCCACCGCCGTAACCTTCTGTATCCGCGAGATCCCATCTTGGAGCCTTCGCCGGTGCTCCGCCGGAGGGGGAATCGACCATGGAGGGCTTCTACATCAACACTATAGCCCCTCCGATGAGTTGTGAGTAGTTTACCATAGACCTTCGGGTCCATAGTTATTAGCTAGATGGCTTCTTCTCTCCTTTTGGATCTCAATACAATGTTCTCCCCCTCTCTTGTGGAGATCTATTCGATGTAAACTCCTTTTGCGGTGTATTTGTCGAGATCCGACGAATTGTGGGTTTATGATCAAGTTTATCTATGAGAAATATTTGAATCACCTCTGAATTCTTTTATGTATGATTGATTTATCTTTGCAAGTCTCTTCGAATTATCAGTTTGGTTTGGCCTACTAGATTGATCTTTCTTGCCATGGGAGAAGTGCTTAGCTTTGGGTTCAATCTTGCGGTGTCCTTTCCCAGTGACAGTAGGGGCAGCAAGGCACGTACTGTATTATTGCCATCGAGGATAAAAATATGGGGTTTATATCATATTGATTGAGTTTATCCCTCTACATCATGTCATCTTGCTTAATGCGTTACTCTGTTCTTTATGAACTTAATACTCTAGATGCAGGCAGGAGTCGGTCGATGTGTGGAGTAATAGTAGTAGATGCAGGCTAGAGTCGGTCTACTTGTTGCGGACGTGATGCCTATATACATCATCATGCCTAGATAATCTCATAATTACTCGCTTTTCTGTCAATTGCTCGACAATAATTTGTTCACCCACCGTAATACTTATGCTATCTTGAGAGAAGCCTCTAGTAAAACCTATGGCCCCTGGGTCTATCTTTTATCATATAAGCTTTCAATCTACTTTTATTTGCATCTTTACTTTTTGCATCTATCTTATAAAATACCAAAAATATATTTATCTTATCATATTATCTCTATCAGATCTCACTTTCGCAAATGGCTGTGAAGGCATTGACAACCCCTTTATTGCGTTGGTTGTGAGTTCTTTGTTTGTTTGTGTAGGTGTGTGGGACTTTTGAGGAGCCTCCTACTGGATTGATACCTTGGTTCTCAAAAACTGAGGGAAATACTTACGCTACTATTGTTGCATCACCCTTTCCTCTTCAAGGAAAACCAACGCAAGCTCAAGACGTAGCAAGAAGGATTTCTGGCGCCGTTGCCGGGGAGGTCTTCGCTCAAGTCAAGACATACCAAGTACCCATCACAAACTCATCTCCCTCGCATTTACATTATTTGCCATTTGCCTCTTGTTTTCCTCTCCCCCACTTCACCCTTGCCATTTTATTTGCCCTCTCTTTCCCAATCTCCTCCGCTCTTTTCCGCTTGCCTTTTTCTGTTTGCTCGTGTGTTAGTCCGTTTACCCTGTTGTTATGGCTAGTTCCTTATCCGCTCCTATGTCTCCCGAGTTTTAAGTTCTCCACTTCAAGCAAAGGTAAGGAGAAAACTTAAAAATATGCTTGGTATAGGATGATGGAATCTTATCGCAAGTGCACCCTAGAGGTGAACTTTAGAATTCTTCTTCACAATTTTTATGTTGGGCTAAACATGATGCATAGACAACTCTTGGATTGCATTGCCAAGGGAAATTTTATTGAAATTGATCCTAGTGTTGCGCATGAAATTGTAGAGGTAATAGTGGGAACACTACCTCAAAAGGGAGGACCTCATCCTACCCAAGAAGAAACACAAGTGTTTGGAAATATTTGCGAAGTAACAAAAAAATTACAAAAATCTCTTGAGCCTCTTAAAAGTGTTAGCGGAAATCTCCACTGCATGAATATGTTGATTACTCTTTGCAATAAGCGGTTGGATTCTTTAGATCTAAAAATTTCCGAGTATAAAGGGAAACATAAAGAACCTCCCGGATTCGAGCATGACTCCGCTAAAAAACTGAAAATCAAAGATGGCACTACTTAGATCTATCTTCGCTTTTATGCCTAGCTAGGGGCATTAAAAGATAGCGCTAGTTGGGAGGCAACCCAATTTTATTTATGTTTTTTGTTTTTGTTTCTGTTTAGTAATAAATTTTGCTTCTACCTTCTGTTTAGAAGTTTTTTTATCTTTTAATTAGTGTTTGTGCCAAGTAGAACCTATAGGATAACCTATGATGATAGTTGATTTGATTCTGCTGAAAAACAGAAACTTTGCACGCACGAAATTAGTTGTGTTAAATTACAGAAACGTGATTTTGTGTTGATGCTTTTTGCTGCTGATCAATAGACAAATTTTCCAGGACTTCCTAGTTTGGTAGGATTTTTAAAGTTCCATAAGTTTGCGTTAGTTACAGATTGCTACAGAATGTTCTGTTTTTGACAGATTCTGTTTTTCGTGTGTTGTTTGCTTATTTTGATGCATCTGTGGCTAGTAAAATAGTTTATAAACCATAGAGCAGTTGGAATACAGTAGGTTTAACACCAAAATAAATAAATAATGAGTTCATTACAATACCTTATGTGGTGGTTTTGTTTTCTTTCACTAACTGAGCTTATAAGATTTCCTGTTGAGTTTTGTGTTGTGAAGTTTTCAAGTTTTGGGTAAAGCTTTGATGGACTATGGAATAAGGAGTGGCAAAAGCCTAAGCTTGGTGATTCCCAAGGCACCCCAAGATATTCAAGAACATCCAAAAGCCTAAGCTTGGGGATGCCCCAGGAAGGCATCCCCTCTTTCGTCTTCGTTCATTGGTAACTTTACTTGGAGCTATATTTTTATTCGCCACATGATATGTGTTTTGTTTGGAGCGTCGTGTAATATATTAGTCTTTGGTTTTTATTTTACCACATTCATCCTTGCTGTACACACCTTTTTGGGAGAAGCCTACTTGATTAGAATTTGCTAGAATACTCTATATGCTTCACTTATATCTTTTGAGCTTTATAGTTTTTGCTCTAGTGCTTCACTTATATCTTTTAGAGCAATGCGGTGGCTTATTTTTGTAGAAATTTCTAGTCTCTCATGCTTCACTTATATTATTTTGAGATTATTTTAGAACAGCATGGTATTTGCTATGGTTATAAAATTAGTCCTAGAATGGTAGGCATCCAAGTTGGGTATAATAAAAACTATCATAGGAAGTGAATTGGATGCTATGATCAATTTGATACTTGATAATTGTTTTGAGATATGGAGGTAGTGATATTAAAGTCATGCTAGTTGGGTGATTATGAATTTAAAGAATGATTGTGTTGAAGTTAGCAAGTCCCGTAGCATGCACATATGGTTAAAGTTGTGTAACAAATTGAAACATGAAGTGTACCTGACTTGTGCATCCTTATGAGTGGAGGTCGGGGACGAGCGATGGTCTTTTCCTACATCTATCCCCCTAGGAGCATGCGCGTAGTGCTTGATTTTTGATGACTTCTAAATTTTTGCAATAATTATATGAGTTCTTTTGACTAATGTTGAGTCCATGGATTATACGCACTTTTACCTTTCCACCATTGCTAGCCTCTTGGGTACCGTGCATTGCCCTTTCTCACCTCGAGAGTTGGTGCAAACTTCGCCAGTGCATCCAAACCCCGTGATATGATACACTCTATCACACATAAACCTCCTTATATATTCCTCAAAACAGCCACCATACCTACCTATTATGGCATTTCCATAGCCATTCCGAGATATATTGCCATGCAACTTTCCACCATTCCATTCATCATCATCATGACATACTTTACTTTTGTCATATTGCCATTGCATGATCATGTAGTTGACATCGTATTTGTGGCAAAGCCACCATGCATAATTTTCATACATGTCACTCTTGATTCATTGCACCATCCCGATACACCGCCGGAGGCATTCATATAGAGTCATATGTTGTTCTAGTTTCGAGTTGTAATTCATATGTTGTAATCAATAAAAGTGTGATGATCATCATTATTAGAGCATTGCCCAAAAAGAAAAAAAAGAAAAAGAAGAATAAAGGCCAAAAAAGGCCCAAAAAAGAAAAAAGAAAGAAAAAAAGAAAATAAATAAAAAGGGCAGTGTTACTATCTCTTTTTCCACACTTGTGCTTCAAAGTAGCACCTTGTTCTTCATGTAGTGAGTCTCATATATTGTGCTTCAAAGTAGCACCATGTTTTTCATATAGTGAGTCTCATAGGTTGTCTTTTTCATACTAGTGGCAATTTTTCATTATAGAACTTGGCTTGTATATTCCTACGATGGGCTTCCTCAAATGCGGTCTTCGTGAGCAAGCAAGTTGGATGCACACCCACTAGTTTCTTTTTGTTGAGCATTCATTTATAGCTCTAGTGCATTAGTTGCATGGCAATCCCTACTCCTCATGTTGACATCAGTTGATGGGCATCTCCATAGCCCGTTGATTATCCTCGTCAATGTGAGACTTTCTCCTTTTTTGTCTTCTCCACACAATCCCCATTATCATATTCTATTCCACCCATAGTGCTATATCCATGGCTCACGCTCATGTATTGCGTGAAGGTTGAAAAAGTTTGAGATAATTTAAGTATGAAACAATTGCTTGGCTTGTCATCGGGGGTATAGAAGTTGGGAACATCTTTGTGTGACGAACATGAAGCATAACCTAACTATATGATTTTGTAGGGATGAACTTTCTTTTGCCATGTTATTTTGAGAAGACATGATTACCTTGATTAGTATGCTTGAAGTGTTACTGTTTCTGTTATAAATATGAACTTTTATTTTGAATCATTTGGATCTGAAAATTCATGCCACAATAAAGAAAATTACATTGAGAATTATGCTAGGTAGAATTCCACATCAAAAATTCTGTTTTTATCATTTACCTACTCGAGGACGAGCAGGAATTAAGCTCTGGGATGCTTGATACGTCTCCAACGTATCTATAATTTTTTATTGTTCCATGCTATTATATTACCCCTTTTGGATGTTTATGGGCTTTATTTTACACATTTATATCATTTTTGGGACTAACCTACTAATCAAAGGCCCAGCCCATATTGCTGTTTTTTTGCCTATTTCAGTATTTCGAAGAAAAGGAATATCAAACGGAGTCCAAATGGAATGAAACCTTCGGGAGCGTGATTTTTGGAACGAACGTGATCCAGAGAACTTGGAGTGCAAGTCAAGAAGCAGCCGAGGCGGCCACGAGATAGGAGGGCGCACCCATCCCTACAGGGCGCGCCCCCCTGTCTCGTGGGCCCCTCGGGCGGCCACTATCGGTGTCAAAACCGGCGGATCTCGGGTAGGGGGTCTCGATATGTGTGTCTAGGCTGATGGTAACAGGAAGCAAGGAACACAGATGTTTACCTAGATTCGGGCCCTCTCGATGGAGGTAAAACCCTACTTCCTGCTTGATTAATATTAAAGATATGGGTAGTATAAGAGTAGATCTACCACGAGATCGTAGAGGCTAAACCCTAAAAGCTAGCCTATGATGGTATGATTGTAATTGTGATCGGCCTTCTAAGGACCAACCTCTCCGGTTTATATAGACACCGGAGAGGGCTAGAGTTTACATGGAGTCAGTTACAAGGAAGGAAATACAACATCCGGATCGCCAAGCTTGCCTTCCACGCCAAGGAGAGTTCCATCCGGACACGGGACGGAGTCTTGAGTCTTGTGTCTTCACGCTTCAATAGTCCGAACGATGTCTACAGTCCGGCTGTCCGGATACCCCCTAATCCAGGACTCCCTCAGTAGCCCCTGAACCAGGCTTCAATGACGATGAGTCGGGCACGCAGTCTTGTCTTCGGCATTGCAGGGAGGGTTCCATCACCGAATACTCCAAAGTAATTATCGAACACTTAGATCATGTCCAGATCCACGAGGGGATTCTTGCACACCATTGTAGGGAACATAGCATAAATCTGATCCGCTGGCAATCTTCGTACATCATGCCTTTGCATCGTGGCCCAGTTCAACATGAACCGGTGCTTCTTGCCCCACCTCAACTCGCGCTGCGAGGCGGTTTTATTGGCACGTCCTGTCGAGGCAGAGATCGTGTTCCTCTTATTGCGGGATCTTCCATTAATGCGGGCGTGCGTAGCCCCATGACGACCGTTGGTATGACTCCGTGTGCCGTCAGTTAAACCTCAAGCGGTCACCCTAAGGACTCTTGATATTCACCCCCTTTATAAAAGGGGCCGAGGCCTATGCCTCTTTTCTACCTCCCTTGCGCCTTTTCGCACCTCGAGTTCTAGCACCCGAGACCTAAGCTCCAACACCCCAGATCCTTCAATATGTACGGATCCAACCCTCAAGGCCGGTGGGTGGCCTCCTTGATTCAAAATGAGGACATTGCGAAGCTTAGGGATGTCGGATATCTGACTGCCGAAATCCAACACAGGCTCCCTACTCCAGGGCAGGTCATCCCTACACCGGAGCCCAATGAGTGCGTTGTGTTTGTTCCTCACTTCCTCCGTGGCTTGGGCCTCACCCTCGATCCTTTTGTGAGGGGGCTCATGTTCTATTATCGATTGGATTTTCATGATCTAGCTCCGGACGCCATCCTCCATATCTCGTCGTTCATTATAGTGTGCGGGGCCTTCCTCCATGTCACCCCACACATCGGCTTATGGCTCAATAACTTCAATGTGAAGCCGAAGATGATCGAGGGGCGACATGCGGAGTGCGGAGGTGCCGTAATAAGCAGGAAAGCCGATGCCCCATGGCCAGAGGGTTCTTTCCCAGAAGTATCCGATGTATGGCAACGGAGGTGGTTTTATGTCACGGCTCCCGGAGGCACAAAGTGGGTGGCCGCCCCCGCGTTCCGCTCGGGCCCTCCGTCACAACTAGCGTCTTGGACCGTCGTAGGACGGAATTGCGGGCCCACTGGCGATGTACCAGTACTGCAGAACCGCATCCAAGAGCTTGCTGAGAGGGACATCAACCTCGTCAGCATAATGCAAGTGATGTTAATCCGTCGGATGTTGCCGTGCCAACGTCGGCCTCTCCGGATGTGGGAGTTCAATCTAGAGGGTCCGCGGACTGTTAAGCACTTCTTCGGCTTGAAGCTCGAAGGGATGTGCAAATTATTCTTCGGACCGAAAGTAGAGTGTCCGGACACCACCGAGGATGCGGGCCTAAGCTGCAATTACCTAGATACCCAAGTAAGTAACCTTGATATCGGACACCTTGTTTTGTATTCGTCATAATTGTTTATTCTGAAAATCATCCGTGGCTAGGAATGGCTCAGCAAGGCGAAGAGAATCAGGTGTCCGTCGCCACTTCCCAAAGGCTCGCCTGGTCCCACCATGGCCAAGATGCTTGACCGGGTACTCAGCAGAATGCCCTCAGGGAAAGACAAGGGGAAGAACAAAGAAACCGAACTCCACATGCTACACATCCAAACCGGGGGAATTGTTGCCTCCCCTAAGGAGGATAGTCCGTAAGGGGAGGCTAAGGCCTCCTCCCCGCGTGGGAAGAAGAGGGCTGCCTCCGAAGACTTGGAGACGGAGATGCCCAAACCAGGGAAAAAGGTATCCCCAGGGGGCCCTACCCCAACGGGCACCCTCACCGTGTCATGCCCGCCAATGGGCCAGCCCTCCACCGAGCTGTAAGCCAATCGTTAATTCGAAGGTACTGTGTTTCTCTTAGATCAATAACCAGGATTCGTCTTTTGCAGTCCGGCTAGCAGCTCTTCTCAACAGAGTTCGTCTTCGGGGGACCTTCCTCCGGAGATGATGGACATCGAGACCCCACCTACCTCTCCGACTCATGAAGCGGGCGACACCGAGGTGTCGTCACAGAGGAGTCCGGATCTGCCGAAGTCGGAAGCCAATGCGTCAGCCACCCTGAACCCGGAGCGTTTAGCTCCCAAGAGGGGCGATGGGAAGGGTCCAGTGCAGTTCAATGTCCGGCCGGACGTACTGACAGGCCTACTGGAGCGAGCTGCACTCTCGGAGGAGCACCGCTCATTAATGAGCGCGGTGCTCAAGAAGATTTCATCCGCTACAAGCGGTTTGAATGAGGCATTTACGAGCCTGCTCAGAGGCTTTGAGGTATGTAGTGAAGAATACACTATTTTTTGGCTGCGAGGCACGCGCTTGGTGTGCTCCATATAGATAGTAGCCCCTGAGACTCTGGTTGCCCGCCCTAGGCGGCAAACGGGGGATCATAAATCAATGATTGCGCTGTAAATACGTGCAGGTACCTGTGGGTCCAGCCGCCAACCAGTCCGTTGAAGTTGTCGAACTGACGATGCAGATTGGATCGATTGATGCCGATATCACGCTGGTGAACGAGAGGCTGGAAAAATCCCAAGGTATGTGCTCTGCCTTCCTTTGTATAAGAAAATATGAAGGCGGCATGATATTAATGTAATATGTTTGGACTGCAGATGGTACTGCTGCCGTGGAGGCCCTGAGGGCGGAACTTGCCCAGGCCAAGGAACAAGCTTGGGTTAGCAATGCGGCTTCCCTAAAGGCGGCCAAGGCATTGAGAGCTGAACAGGCTGCTCATCGCTGAAGCGAGGAAAAGATAGCCGAAATGGCTGTGGAGTTAAAAAATGCCGCTGACCGGTATGAGCTCCTTAAAAGGAGCATAAGGATAGTTCGGTCGACCTGAACAAGGCACTTAATGCCACCAAGGAAATACGGACCAAACTCAGGGGTGCGCGGGAGGAGCTTCAACAGGCCGGTAAAATCGCGGCTGGGGGCTCCTACTTGCTGCGGACAAAAAATTTCGATCCGAAGTATGCTCCCATGGATGGACGCTGGAGTCCTACGGACGCGTATGCGGATTTGGCGAAGAGTACAGCTGACGTTGCCAAGTTCTTCGAGGATCAGGGTGATAAGGAAGTGGAGAAGCTTTTCTGGTCGCAATTCAATGCTCCCACTCGCCCGCTGCCGTTAAGTGACAAGATGGCTGCTGTAGCGGAGCTTCACAGGTTGTCTGGCTTGCAATGCGGTCTGTAATAGACCATCTTTGGCCGAAGGGGCCTAAGCCGGACAGTTACTTTGGTTTGGTGCAACAATTCCTTGGGGCCGTGCCTCGGATCGACGCCATGAGAAGGTCGGCGTGCATAGAGGGTGCGCGAATGGCCCTTGCCCGCGTCAAAGCCTATTGGACGGATATGGAGGCCACTATTATAGCGACCCAGGATCCGGCGGGGGGCCAATATCCGGCCGAGCACTACTTGGCGCAGAAGGTGCCCGCCTAATAGAGGCGCGGTGCTCAAAGAATGTTTTGTTCGAGTGATGAATCGAATCATTGTAAAAACAATGTTTATTTTGATTATGAGGCTATATTTATACTATTTGCCTGAAAATATGGTTGTGTCCCCTGTGCGACCGTATATATATATAGACACGCTAAACTAAGCCTGAGCGCATTGTAAGTAAACGTATGCTCCGACCACTGTGAAGCGCACCACTAACCGACCCTTCCTCTAACTAGTCTAAGCCAACCATCTTGGTCGATGCGGTAAACTGATCGTAACATAGTAATTCCATTACTACATACATGTGGTAGATCGATCATAACAAAGGGCAAAAATGTAGTAACGTCATTACTATCTACCCTAATAGTAAATCGTTGGTAACAGAGAAAAAAATCTAGTAATGCCATTACTGCATACCTCCTTAAATCGATAGTAACAAAGGTAAAAATATGTAGTAATGTCATTACTACCTACCTCATGGTAGAAAATACCAACCAACTTGTACTGAGTCTGCACGGAATAGTAACAACATTACTTGCATTGACTGTCCACAGATGGTTGCTAGTAACGAAAGTACAACCTATCTACAGAGCATTTAGTAATATGTTACTACATGTCTCGGCAATGTTTTACTATGTTTAGAGATGAAACCATCGATGTCTCACTGACTGGTAAAAAACCAAGCCCCATTACCATCTATACTATATATATTACTGGCAATGAATAGTGACCCCAGAATTAGGACGTAGCGGACAACCACATGGTAATAGAATTAAATGTGTTACTTTCTTTTGTACATGACATTACCCTCAAATATTTTTGGGGTGGAGAGTGGCCTTCTCCACGTGACCCACGCGCCTGATTAAGAGCGGCCGGAGCGCAGGATCCCGTTAGCCCTATGTAGAGTAACACCGTTCTAATCCTGGGATTAGAATAACTATTTGGATCACAGCTCCCCCTATATAGGGCTGACGGGATCCTCCCGAACTCATCGAAACAAAAAAAAAGTCAGATCCTAAAACTACCCACCCTGGTCTCCACCACCCCCGCACCACCCGGACACCCCGATCTCCCCAACCCCCACACCACCCACCCCGATCCGCCCTTAACCGGCGACTGGAGACATCTTCGCCGCCGCCCACCGCCGCCGCTAGCCTCCCACGCACCAATCCCCGAGGCGCGCCTTCCTCCCCCGCCGCACCCGGCCTTCCTCCCGCCGCCGCTGGCCACCGGCCTCCCTCCCGCCGCCGCTGGCTACCGGCCTCCCTCCCGCCGCCGCTGGCTACCGGGCTCCTCCCGTGGCCCTGTAGCCGCCCTTTTCTCGCGGCCGCACGCCTTCCCCCTCTCGCGGACCCGCCGCTGGTCTCCTTCCACGCCCCTGCCCCCAGCCTTCTCCGACAGGCGCGCGTCGTCCTCCTGTTGTTGCCTCGCCACCGACTTCCACCGGGATCCCGTGCCTCCCACGCAGCCGGGCAGGATCCAGCACCCCGCACCCGACGCCCTGCACCCCATCTTCGACGTTGTTCACCCACGTCTAGCCCGGCGCCGCTGCTCGCGGCCGGGATCCGGCGCCCTGCATCCACATCCCGGTGAGCCCAAGCACGCCACCAGCCTCCTGCCTCCCCACGTCGCTGCCTACCCCAACCTCCCTGCAGCCCCGCTGGGTGGATGCTCGATGCGGCCCCTGAGCCGTCCAACTGCGACCGTCCTGCAGTCCAACTGCTCGCTCGCTCGCGTAGTTCCTTCGCAAGAAGGAGAAAAGCAATGGCATTTTCCTCTAAACTTTCGTCTTCAGGCTATGGCGATTATATCTCTCTGAAAGTTTTCCTCTCTGAACATTTTACTGCTCGGGCATCTGTCATCGACCTTCGACGAAGCTTGTCATCGACCTTCCCGTAGTATTTCTCATTGCTGACGCACATGGCGCTCCGCGATTTCCTGGCGCCTCTCCCTCGTGGTGATTTGTGTTGTGTTCCCTGGCACCTTCCCCATGCTTGCACCGAGCTACTGCTAGCTTTGCCTGCTGTTAATTTGGATGTACATGGAAGAAGTGATAAAAGCTAGCAAGTGAAAGAAGACAAAAGCATGCGGTGAAAGAGATAAAGAAGAGTTTGTCTAGGCAGTGTGGATAAGGATCGTGTGGTGTGTGAGAGGACTGGAGTTTCTACCGTGCACATCCTGCACGACCACACCGCCGACCGATGCCCCACTGCACAAAACGCGTCCCGATCCACCAATAATTCTGGCACCGACAAGCCCATGCACCCCCATCTGCCTGCGCTGCTACACCCGATCTCTATCCTTTCGACCCCACTCTCGTTTTGTTGTGTTCTTCAAGAGCATCCGCAAAACTGTTTGTGAATGAACATATGATCTCAAAAAACGGATACAGAGAATGCTCTGTTGTGCTTATACTAATGCGCGATTTATTTTCGCTTTCAAAATTTGTTTTCGCGAAGGTCAAGATGTTGTGTTGCAGAAGGTCAATTGTGTATATAATTGTATATGTGTTTTTTTAATGCATACCTTCATTGATTCACTTCAAAATGCTCTTTTTCAAATGTGGGCATTCGTACTTGTGTAAAAATGCATGTAGCATGCGAAGTTTATGTGTATTGTTGTGTGCAATTTTCTTGAATTATAAAAGCATGCATGTATCAGAAATTCATAAGTTCAGGTGTATCACATACTGAAGAAATTCATCAATGGAAAAAAAAGGATTGCCTAAGCCATTTTGCCGATAGCAAAAAATGGCTAAAAATGTCGTGAGACAAAAAACAAAGCTGCATAAGATATAACATAGTAAGTTCATAGAAAGGTGGAAAAACATAATTTCATTTTGTTTTTTTAACCATTTCTAAAAAATGCCTTGAAGTTCAAATTTAAATAATAGGGCGGTTCAATGCTTATTACAAACCAGTAATTTTCCCTGTTACTATAGAATAAACCAAGAAGTTCAAAAACTAAAAATGGAGCAGTTCGAAAAGTTTATAAAAAATGGTGTTTCTACATTTTACTAAAAAATTGGAGAAGTTCAAATTTAAATAACATAGAAGTTCAAAATGTTTATTCCAAAACCAAGAAGGTCAAATATAAAAAAAATCGAGCAGTTTAAAAGGTTTGTAAACATGGATGTGCCCATATTTGGACCTTGCATTTTTACTAAAATAATGGAGCGACTCGATGTATGCAGAAAACTCAAATTCTTCTCGTTTCTAAAAAAATGTATTTAATTCAATTCATGAAAAAAGATGTTCAATGTTTACTTACAAAAATTAATTTTCTATTTTCTAGAAATCAAACTAAGAGGTTCAAAAAATAAGAGAGAAGTCCGAAGTTTATAAAAACATAGGATTTACACGGTAAAAAATTTGATGCTATTTTTTGGCATTTTGAAAACTACCCATAAATGGTGATGAATTAGAAAAAATTTGATGAAAAAATTTTCATCTCAAACATAATCTTTCCAACGGTATATCATGCGTATTATTCCCATAATATAATTTGAATGTTTTGTGTATATCATTCAAAACAAGTCTTAGCATGTTCAAAATATGATCTTAACTAGTGCTATCATTTGCTCAAATTCGACGAGTGCTTTAGGAGTTAGGGACAAATTTTTTACAGAGTAGTTCAAATTGAAAACGGCCAGAAGTTCACGTGCTGCATGATGTGTGTTTTCATATGAGAAAAATAGAATAAAAAGATAAAGTATAAAAATTTCGCTGCTAGAAGTCCAGGTGCTCAGCACGGGGAAGTTCAAAAACTTCTTGTGAGAGAGGTAATCGGCACTATATAACATTTGTGCAACTCTGATGAACGAGTGAGAAATTACGAACAAAAATACGTGGTAGAAGTTTAAAGTGAAAACAGCGGGAAGTTCGATCATTATAGAAAACTCAGATTTTCCTCGTTATTAAAGAATAGAAACAAGAAGTTCAAAAATAAAAAACAAGAAGTTCAACTTTTAAAAATAAAGCGCTTCAAAATTTCATCAAAAAGGATTAAGAAATAAACCAGGAAGTCCATATTAAAAAGATGGAGAAGTTCGATGATTATAGAAAACTCAGATTTTACTCTCTGTTAAAGAATGGAAACAAGAAGTTCAAAAATACAATAACAAGAAGTTCAACTATTAAAAATAAAGCGATTCAAAATTCTTAAAAAAATATTAAGAAAAATCAGATTAAAAATTCATAAAAAAAACTCAAATATTTTCACATAACCGAGAGAGGTTCAGGTTGATAACTGCCAGAAGTTCATGTACTACACGGTGGGCATTTTGTATTAAAAAAAGAATAAAAACCAAAGGCTAAAAGTTTTGTTGTTATAAGTTCAAGTCCTTCATTGGAGGAAGTTTAAAAAATTATAGTGATAGAGATTCTTACAAAAGAAATATCATTTGTGTAACACTGACGATGGATGAGAAAATTCTTGTGAGAGGTTGAACAAAAATACGTGACAGAAGTTCAAGGTGAAAACAACGAGAAGTTCAACTACTGCAAGGAATGCATTTCAAATGAGAATAAAAGTATAGAAAATTAAAAGCTTAAAATGTTTGTTGCAAAAAGTTCAAGTGCTCTGTCCGGGGAAGTTCAATGATTCTTCCGAGAGAGGTTCACCTTGTATTTCCATGTTCGATTTTTTCCGTAGAAAAGTCCAATACAATTCTTTACTCAAAAATATAAAAAGGTGAAGTTCAAATTTAAATAACAAAGAAGTTCGGAGTTTATTAAAACTTATGATTTACCTGTTCAAAAAATAAAAAACACAACACCTTTTTTGCACTTTAAAAACAACTCATAAATGAAACAAATGGTTGCTGGAAGTTCAAGTGCTCGGAGAGGAAAAGTACAAAAATTCTTGTGAGAGACGTTCACCTTGTATTTAGATGTCCAAAATACATAAAAACATGTTGTTTGTTGTGTTTTAAAATAATTCTATCAAACCAGA
Source organism: Triticum timopheevii (assembly GCA_963921465.1). Taxonomy (NCBI): domain Eukaryota; kingdom Viridiplantae; phylum Streptophyta; class Magnoliopsida; order Poales; family Poaceae; genus Triticum; species Triticum timopheevii. The sequence continues at coordinate 188,360,598 of OY997266.1, read as the reverse complement.
GAGAAGTTCAAAGTGATAACAACCAGAAGTTCACGTACTGCATGGTGTGTGTTTTGTATAAGAAAAATGTTGGGGAATGTAGTAATTTAAAAAAAATTCCTACGCACACGCAAGATCATGGTGATGGCATAGCAACGAGAGGGGAGAGTGTTCGTCCACGTACCCTCGTAGACCGTAAGCGGAAGCGTTAGAACAACGCAGTTGATGTAGTCGTACGTCTTCACGATCCGACCGATCCAAGTACCGAACGTACGGCACCTCCGAGTTCAGCACACGTTCAGCTTGATGACGATCCCCGGACTCCGATCCAGCAGGGTGTCGGGGATGAGTTCCGTCAGCACGACGGCGTGGTGACGATGATGATGTTCTACCGACGCAGGGCTTCGCCTAAGCACCGCAACGATATGACCGAGGTGGAATATGGTGGAGGGGGGCACCGCACACGGCTAAGGAACGATCACGAAGATCAACTTGTGTGTCATGGGGTGCCCCCTGACCCCGTATATAAAGGAGCAAGGGGGAGGGGCGGCCGGCCAAGGGAGGGCGCGCCAGGGAGGAGTCCTACTCCCACCGGGAGTAGGACTCCCTCCTTTCCTAGTCCAACTTGGAGAGGGGAAGGAAGGGAAGGAGAAGGAGAAGGAAGGAGAGGGACGAAAAGGAGGAAAGAGGGGCCGGCCCCCTAGTCCAATTCGGTTTGGGCTAGGGGGGGCGCGCGCCCTGCCTCCTCTCTTCCACCACTTGGCCCATGAGGCCCATTGCTTCTTCCTCGTATTCCCGTAACTCCCCGGTACCCCCGAAAATACCCGAATCACTCGGAACCCTTCCGATGTCCGAATATAGTCGTCCCATATATCAATCGTTACATCACGACCATTTCGAGACTCCTCGTCATGTCCCTGATCTCATCCGGGACTCCGAACTCCTTCGGTACATCAAAACTCATAAACTCATAATATAACTGTCATCGAAACCTTAAGCGTGCGGACCCTACGGGTTCGAGAACAATGTAGACATGACCGAGACACGTCTCCGGTCAATAACCAATAGCGGAACCTGGATGCTCATATTGGCTCCTACATATTCTACGAAGATCTTTATCGGTCAAACCGCATAACAACATACGTTGTTCCCTTTGTCATCGGTATGTTACTTACCCGAGATTCGATCGTCGGTATCTCAATACCTAGTTCAATCTCGTTACCAGCAAGTCTCTTTACTCGTTACATAATGCATCATCCCGCAACTAACTCATTAGTCACATTGCTTGCAAGGCTTATAGTGATGTGCATTACCGAGAGGGCCCAGAGATACCTCTCCGACAATCGGAGTGACAAATCCTAATCTCAAAATACGCCAACTCAACATGTACCTTCGGAGACACCTGTAGAGCTCCTTTATAATCACCTAGTTACGTTGTGACATTTGGTAGCACACAAAGTGTTCCTCCGGTAAATGGGAGTTGCATAATCTCATAGTCATAGGAACATGTATAAGTCACGAAGAAAGCAATAGCAACATACTAAACGATCAAGTGCTAAGCTAACGGAATGGGTCAAGTCAATCACATCATTCTTCTAATGATGTGATCCCGTTAATCAAATGACAACTCATGTCTATGGCTAGGAAACACAACTATCTTTGATCAACAAGCTAGTCAAGTAGAGGCATACTAGTGACACTATGTTTGTCTATGTATTCACACATGTATTATGTTTCCGGTTAATACAATTCTAGCATGAATAATAAAAATTTATCATGAAATAAGAAAATAAATAATAACTTTATTATTGCCTCTAGGGCATATTTCCTTCAGTCTCCCACTTGAACTAGAGTCAATAATCTAGTTCACATCGCCATGTGATTTAACACCAATATTCATATCTGTATATGATTAACACCCATAGTTCACATCGTCATGTGACCAACACCCAAAGAGTTTACTAGAGTCAATAATCTAGTTCACATCGCTTATGTGATTAACACCCAAAGAGTACTAAGGTGTGATCATGTTTTGCTCGTGAGAGAAGCTTAGTCAACGGGTCTGTCACATTCAGAGCCGTATGTATTTTGCAAATATTCTATGTCTACAATGCTCTGCACGGAGCTACTCTAGCTAATTTCTCCCACTTTCAATATGTATCCAGATTGAGACTTAGAGTCATCTGGATCGGTGTAAAAGCTTGCACCAATGTAATTCTTTACGACGGGATCTTTTATCACCTCCATAATCAAGAAATATTTCCTTAGTCCTCACTAAGGATATTCTTGACAAATGTCCAGTGATCTACTCCTAGATCACTATTGTACTCCCTTGTCAAATATAGAGCAAGGTATACAATAGGTCTGGTACATAGCATAGCATACTTTATAGAATCTATGACTGAGGCATAGGGAATGACTTTCATTCTCTTTTCTATTTTCTGCCATGGTCGGGATTTGAGTCTTACTCAATTTCACACCTTTGCAACACAGGCAAGAACTCTTTCTTTGACTGTTCCATTTTGAACTACTTCAAAATCTTGACAAGGTATGTACTTATTGAAAAACTTATCAAGCATCTTGATCTATCTCAATAGATTTTGATGCTCAATATGTAAGTAGCTTTACTGAGGTCTTTCTTTTAAAGAACTCCTTTCAAATACTCCTTTATGCTTCCCAGAAAAATTCTACATCATTTCTGATCAACAATATGTTACTCACATATATTTATCAGAAAGGCGGTAGTGCTCCCACTCACTTTATTGTAAATACAGGCTTCACCGCAAGTCTGTATAATACTATATGCTTTGATCAACTTATCAAAGCATATATTCCAACTCTGAAATGCTTGCACCAGTCCATAGATGGATCGCTGGAGCTTGCACATTTTGTTAGCACCTTTAGGATTGACAAAACCTTCTGGTTGCATCATATACAACTCTTCTTTAAGAAAACCATTAAGGAATGCAGTTTTGACATCCATTTGCCAGATTTCATAAAATGTGGCAATTGCTAACATGATTCGGACAGACTTAAGCATCGCTAAAGTTGAGAAAATCTCATTGTAGTCAACACCTTGAACTTGTCGAAAACCTTTTTGCGACAAGTCGAGCTTCGTAGATAGTAACACTACTATCAGCATCTGTCTTCCTCTTGAAGATCCATTTATACAATATGGCTTGCCGATCATCGGGCAACTCCACCAAAGTCCACACTTTGTTCTCATACATGGATCCCATCTCGGATTTCATGGCCTCAAGCCATTTTGCGGAATCTGGGCTCATCATCGCTTCCTCATAGTTCGTAGGTTCATCATGGTCTAGTAACATGACTTCCAAAATAGGATTACCATTCCACTCTGGTGCGGACTGTACTTTGGAAGACCTGTAACTTGATCTGAAGTTTCATGATCATCATCATTAGCTTCCTCACTAGTTGGTGTAGGAATCACTGGAACAGATTTCTGTGATGAACTACTTTCCAATTCGGGAGAAGGTACAATTTACCTTATCAAGCTCTACTTTCCTCCCACTCACTTCTTTCGAGAGAAACTCCTTCTCTAGAAAGGATCCATTCTTAGCAACGAATATTTTGCCTTTGGATCTGTGATAGAAGGTGTACCCAACAGTTTCCTTTGGGTATTCTATGAAGACGCACTTCTCCGATTTGGGTTCGAGCTTATCAGGTTGAAAACCTTTTTCATATAAGCATCACAACTCCAAACTTTGAGTAAAGACAGCTTAGGTTTACTGCTAAACCATAGTTCATACGGTGTCGTCTCAACAGATTTAGATGGTGCCCTATTAAACGTGAATGCAGCTGTCTCTAATGCATAACCCAAAAAGGATAGTGGTAAACCGATAAGAGACATCATAGATCGCACCATATCTAGTAAAGTATGATTACGACGTTCAGACACACCATTACATTGTGGTGTTCCAGTTGGCGTGAGTTGCGAAACTATTTCACATTGTTTCAAATGAAGACCAAACTCGTAACTCAAATATTCATCTCCACGATTAGATCGCAGAAACTTTTTTTTCTTGTTACGATGATTTTCCACTTCACTCTGAAATTATTTGAACCTTTCAACTATTTCAGACTTATATTTCATCAAGTAGATATACCCATATCTGCTCAAATCATTTGTGAAGGTCAGAAAATAATGATACCCGCCACGAGCCTTAATACTTATTGGTCTGCATACATCAGTATGTATTATTTCCAATAAGTCAGTAGCTTGTTCCATTGTTCCGGAGAACGGAGTTTTTGTCATCTTGCCCATGAGGCATGGTTCGCAAGCATCAAGTGATTCATAATCAAGTGATTCCAAAATCCCATCAGCATGGAGTTTCTTCATGCGCTTTACACTAATATGACCTAAACGGCAGTGCCACTAATAGGTTGCACTATCATTATTAACTTTGCATCTTTCGGCATCAATATTATGAATATGTGTATCACTACGATCGAGATCCAACAAACTATTTTCATTGGGTGTATGACCATTGAAGGTTTTATTCATGTAAATAGAACAACAATTATTCTCTGACTTTAAATGAATAACCGTATTGCAATAAACATGATCAAATCATATTCATGCTCAACGCAAACGCCAAATAACATTTATTTAGGTTTAACACACTAATCCCGAAAGCATAGGGAGTGTGCGATGATGATCATATCAACCTTGGAACTACTTCCAACACTCATTGTCACTTCCCCTTCAACTAGTCTCTGTTTATTCTGTAACTTCTGTTTCGAGTTACTAATCTTAGCAACCGAACAAGTATCAAATAAACTCAGGGGCTACTATAAACACTAGTAAGGCACACACATCAATAACCTGTATATCAAATATACCCTTGTTCACTTTGCCATCCTTCTTATCCACCAAATATTCAGGGCATTTCTGCTTCCAGTGACCATTTCCTTTGCAGTGTAAGCACTTAATTTCAGGCTTTGGTCCAGCTCTAGTCTTCTTCACGGGAGTGACAACTTGTTTGCCATTCTACTTGAAGTTTCCCTTTCTTTCCCTTTGCCCTTTTTCTTGAAACTAGTGGTCTTGTCAATCATCAACACTTGATGCTCTTTCTTGATTTCTACCTTCGTCGATTTCAACATCACGAAGAGCTCGAGAATCGTTTTCGTCATCCCTTGCATACTATAGTTCATCATGAAGTTCTAGTAACTTAGTGATGGTGACTAGAGAATTCTATCAATCACTATCTTATCTGGAAGATTAACTCCCACTTGATTCAAGCGATTGAAGTACCCAGACAGTCTGAGCACATGCTCACTAGTTGAGCGATTCTTCTCCATCTTTTAGCTATAGAACTTGTTGGAGACTTCATATCTCTCAACTCGGGTATTTGCTGGAAATATTAACTTCAACTCCTGGAACATCTCATATGGTCCATGACGTTCAAAACGTCTTTGAAGTCCCGATTCTAAGCCGTTTAAGCATGGTGCACTAAACTATCAAGTAGTCATCATTTTGAGCTAGCCAAACATTCATAACGTCTGCATCTGCTCCTGCAATAGGTTTGTCACCTAGCGGTGCATCAAGGACATAATTCTTTTGTGCAGCAATGAGGATAAACCTCTGATCACGGATCCAATGCGCGTCATTGCTACTAACATTTTTCAACACAATTTCTCTAGGAACATATCAAAATAAACATATAAAAGCAACAATGCGAGCTATTGATCTACAACAAACATAGACAAGCAAAATACTATTAGGTACTAAGTTCATGATAAATTTAAGTTCAATTAATCATATTACTTAAGAACACCCACTTAGATAAACATCTCTCTAGTCATCTAAGTGATCACGTGATCCAAATCAACTAAACCATGTCTGATCATCACGTGAGATGGAGTAGTTTCAATGGTGAACATCACTATGTTGATCATATCTACTATATGATTCACGTTCGACCTTTCGGTCTCTGTGTTCCGAGGCCATATCTGTATATGCTAGGATCGTCAAGTTTAACCTGAGTATTCCGCGTGTGCAACTGTTTTGCACCCGTTGTATTTGAACGTAGAGCCTATCACACCCAATCATCACGTGGTGTCTCAGCACGAAGAACTTTCGCAATGGTGCATCCTCAGGGAGAACACTTCTTGATAATTTAGTGAGAGATCATCTTAAAATGGTACCGTCAATCAAAGCAAGATAAGATGCATAAAGGATAAACATCACATGCAATCAATATAAGTGATATGATATGGCCATCATCATCTTGTGCTTGTGATCTCCATCTCCGAAGCACCGTTGTGATCACCATCGTCATCGGCGCGACACCTTGATCTCCATCATAGCATCGTTGTCATTACGCCATCTATTGCTTCTACGACTATCGCTACCGCTTAGTGATAAAGTAAAGCAATTACAGGGCGTTTTCATTTCATACAATAAAGCGACAACCATATGGCTCCTGCTAGTTGCCGATAACTTTGGTTACAAAACATGATCATCTCATACAATAAAATATAGCATCACGTATTGACCATATCACATCACAACATGCCCTGCAAAAACAAGTTAGACGTCCTCTACTTTGTTGTTGCAAATTTTACGTGGCTGCTACGGGCTGAGCAAGAACCGTTCTTACCTACGCATCAAAACCACAACGATAGTTTGTCAAGTTAGTGCTGTTTTAACCTTCGCAAGGACCGGGCGTAGCCACACTCGGTTCAACTAAAGTTGGAGAAACAGACACCCGCTAGTCACCTGTGTGCAAAGCACGGCAGTAAAACCAGTCTCGCGTAAGCCTACGCGTAATGTCGGTCCGGGCCGCTTCATCCAACAATACCGCTGAACCAAAGTATGACATGCTGGTAAGCAGTATGACTTGTATCGCCCACAACTCACTTGTGTTCTACTCGTGCATATAACATCAACGCATAAAACCTAGGCTCGGATGCCACTGTTGGGGAACGTAGTAATTTCAAAAAATTTCATACGCACACGCAAGATCATGGTGATGGCATAGCAACGAGAGGGGAGAGTGTTCGTCCACGTACCCTCGTAGACCGTAAGCGGAAGCGTTAGAACAACGCAGTTGATGTAGTCATACGTCTTCACGATCCGACCGATCCAAGTACCGAACGTACGGCACCTCCGAGTTCAGCACACGTTCAGCTTGATGACGATCCCCGGACTCCGATCCAGCAGGGTGTCGGGGATGAGTTCCGTCAGCACGACGGCGTGGTGACGATGATGATGTTCTACCGACGCAGGGCTTCGCCTAAGCACCGCAACGATATGACCGAGGTGGAATATGGTGGAGGGGGGCACCGCACACGGCTAAGGAACGATCACGAAGATCAACTTGTGTGTCATGGGGTGCCCCCTGCCCCCGTATATAAAGGAGCAAGGGGGAGGGGCGGCCGGCCAAGGGAGGGCGCGCCAGGGAGGAGTCCTACTCCCACCGGGAGTAGGACTCCCTCCTTTCCTAGTCCAACTTGGAGAGGGGAAGGAAGGGAATGAGAAGGAGAAGGAAGGAGAGGGAGGAAAAGGAGGAAAGGGGGGCCGGCCCCCTAGTCCAATTCGGTTTGGGCTAGGGGGGGCCGCGCGCCCTGCCTCCTCTCTTCCACCACTTGGCCCATGAGGCCCATTGCTTCTTCCTCGTATTCCCGTAACTCCCCGGTACCCCCGAAAATACCCGAATCACTCGGAACCCTTCCAATGTCCGAATATAGTCGTCCAATATATCGATCTTTACGTCTCGACCATTTCGAGACTCCTCGTCATGTCCCCGATCTCATCCGGGACTCCGAACTCCTTCCGTACATCAAAACTCATAAACTCATAATATAACTGTCATCGAAACCTTAAGCGTGCGGACCCTACGGGTTCGAGAACAATGTAGACATGACCGAGACACGTCTCCGGTTGATAACCAATAGTGGAACCTGGATGCTCATATTGGCTCCTACATATTCTACGAAGATCTTTATCGGTCAAACCGCATAACAACATACGTTGTTCCCTTTGTCATCGGTATGTTACTTACCCGAGATTCGATCGTCGATATCTCAATACCTAGTTCAATCTCGTTACCAGCAAGTCTCTTTACTCGTTACATAATGCATCATCCCGCAACTAACTCATTAGTCACATTGCTTGCAAGGCTTATAGTGATGTGCATTACCGAGAGGGCCCAGAGATACCTCTCCGACAATCGGAGTGACAAATCCTAATCTCGAAATACGCCAACTCAACATGTACCTTCGGAGACACCTGTAGAGCTCCTTTATAATCACCCAGTTACGTTGTGACGTTTGGTAGCACACAAAGTGTTCCTCCGGTAAATGGGAGTTGCATAATCTCATAGTCATAGGAACATGTATAAGTCATGAAGAAAGCAATAGCAACATACTAAACGATCAAGTGCTAAGCTAACGGAATGGGTCAAGTCAATCACATCATTCTTCTAATGATGTGATCCCGTTAATCAAATGACAACTCATGTCTATGGCTAGGAAACACAACCATCTTTGATCAACAAGCTAGTCAAGTAGAGGCATACTAGTGACACTATGTTTGTCTATGTATTCACACATGTATTATGTTTCCGGTTAATACAATTCAAGCATGAATAATAAACATTTATCATGAAATAAGAAAATAAATAATAACTTTATTATTGCCTCTAGGGCATATTTCCTTCAAAAAATTCAATAAAGTGAAATAGAGTGAAGTTCAAACGGAGATGCCCCAGAAGTTCAATTACTTCACGTAGTGCAAAAAACACCACATAAAAAATCAACACGTCAAAAACAGAGTGAAGTTCGAACAGACACGTCCTAGAAGTTCAACTACTTCACGCAGTGCAAAAAACAACACGTTAAAAACAGTGTGAAGTTCGAACAGACATGCACGAGAAGTTCAACTACTTCACGCAATGTATTTCCATTTTGATGAAGGCAGAAATCATGATCTCGTCATTTTCTAATTTACTTCAAAACAGTAGGAAATCATTTGTGTAAGTTCAAGTCCTTCGTCGGAGAAAGTTCAAAAAATTATTGTGAGAGAGATTTATACAAAAGGAATATCATTTGTGTGACACTAACGAATGGATGAAAAAATTACAAGCGAAAATACGTCACAGAAGTTCAACTGAAAACAACAGGAAGTTCAACTACTACACTGAATGAATTTCACATGAAAAACTTTTAAAATCGTTGCGAGTATGAAAAAGTGATCAACACGGGAAAGTTGCATGTCTACAGGAGCTTTCCATCGGTATATCACTTGCTCAACTCCGGTGAGTGTTCCGATGCGTGGATGGAGAGCCACGGGCAAAAGAAGCACGTGAAAAACAGAGTGAAGTTCAAGGTTTCATACCGAGAAGTTCAGGTACTTCACGCGATGCATTTTGACGAATCTGTTTCGCGATAAAGGCAGAACGAATGATCTCACCGTTTTCCAAATTACTTGAAAATGGCAGGGAATCACAAAAAACCATCCACATGAAAAGGTTTTGCATTTTCCTTAGCTTTTCAACGGTATATTATTTGCCCCATTCCGATAAAGTTTGTGGAAATTACGGCGAAAATACATTTTTAGCCATTTTGAAAACTGACATAAAATAGTAAGGAATTGGGAGAAATAATATATACTGAAAAGTTTCGCATTTCCTCAAGCTTTCCAACGTCATATCATTTGTTGCATTCAGACAAAGGGTTAAAAAATAGATCGAAAATACAAACTCGGTGAAACTTGTACCATTTTCTAAATCACTTTTAAACCATTCAAAATTAGAAACAATTTTCTACATGAAAAAGTATCGCATTTTCGTAAGCTTTCCAACGCCATATCATGTGCCTCAATTGGTTTAGCCATTTAGAAATGACATCGAAAATACGAACTCAGCTGTTCGGTTTATGAAATTTTACGATTTTCCTCTTTAACCGTAGGGAATTAGAGAAAACTTTCAACATGTGAAAGGAGCGGTTTTGCAGTAGCTTTCCAAAGCCATATTACTTGCCTCATTCCGATAAATGGTTTAGAAAAGCGATCGAAATTACGATTCACGTTTTTTGTGTGAAGGAAAAACGGTTTTCAAAACTGCTCTTAAACCGCTTAAATTTTGCGAAAAATTTAACTTGGGTCATGATACTCGTGTCCATAGCTTTCCAACGGTATATAGCCAGCCCTATTTGGGCAATGTTGCGGGAAGTTCAACCTAGCACAGGGGAAAGTTCAGGTCGAACAACTCAGGCAGTAAAATCGCAAAAAACGCAAGTTCTTCACGACCCGAGTGCAAAATCCGCCTACGAGCGAGATTTCTATCTAAAACGAGTATTTAGTTGCTAAAAATTATTTGAAGATTACACTTACATCACATGGAACTCGACTAACCAGAAAAACTCGCGGTAGAAGGCACGGTTGCGAAGATAGCCTGAAGGTCGGGTTCGTACAGAGAGAAGTTCAGGCACGCGTACAAACAAAAATACGTTACAGAAGTTCAACGTGAAAACAGCATGCAGTTCAACTACTACGCTGAATGAATTTCAGATGAAAAACTTTTAAAATCGTTGCGAGTATGAAAAAATGATCAACACGGGAAAGTTGCGTGTTTACAGCAGCTTTCCATTGGTATATCACTTGCTCAATTCCGGTGAGTGGATGGAGAGCTAGGAGCAGTGGATAGAGATATATGAGCAAAAAAGCACGTGAAAGACAAAGTGAAGTTCAAGTACACGTGCCGAGAAGTTCAGGTTCTTCACACGATGCATTTTCGAAGAATCAGTTTCGCGATAAAGGCAGAACGAATGATCTCGCCATTTTCGCAATTACTCGAAAACGGCTAGGAATCAGATAAAACCATCAACATGAAAAAGTTTTGCATTTTCCGTAGCTTTTCAGCGGTATATTATTTGTGCCATTCCGATAACGTATGTCGAAATTATGCCCAAAATATGTTTTTATTCATTTTCCAATTTGACTTAAAACTGTAAGGAATTAGGATAAATAATATATACAAAAAAGTTTTGCATTTGCTCAAGCTTTCCAACGCTGTATCATTTGTTGCATTCGGACGTACGGTTAAAATATTAGCTCGAAAATACGAACTCGGTGTAACTTGTACCGTTTTTTGAATTACTTTTAAACCATTCCGAATTAGGAAAAACTTTTAACATGAAAAAGTAGCGCATTTTCACAAGCTTTCCAATGTCATATCATTTGCCTCAAATGGATTAGCCGTTTAGAAATTACATTAAAAATACGAACTCGGCTGTTTGGTTTGTGAAATTTTACGATTTTCAAAATTACTCTTTACCAATAGGGAATTAGAGAAAACTTTCAACATGTCGAAGGAGCGGTTTTGCAGCAGCTTTCCAACGCTATATTATTTACCTCATTCCGATATACGGTTTAGAAATGCCATCGAAAATACGATTCACGTTTTTTGTATGAAGAAAAAACGGTTTTCAAAACTGCTCTTAAACCGCTTACATTTTGCCAAAAATTTAACTTGGATCATGATATTGGTGTCCATAGCTTTCCAACGGTATATCGCAAGCCCCATTTGGACACTTTTAAGCTGAAGTTCAACCCAGTACAGAGGGAAGTTCAGGCGCGTTACTCAGGCAGTTTAGGTTGTGATCAGAATATTATTTTTATCCCGTGATCAGAATAGTGTTTATGTGTGTGTGTGTGTGTGTGTGTGTGTGTGTGTGTGTGTGTCTATATATATATACATACATAAACACTATTCTGATCACGGGATGAGAATAATATTCTGATCACAACCTGACCTGCCCCGCTAGTAGTACGTTGAACTTCCCTGTGAACTAGGTTGAACTTCCGCCAACATTGCCGAAATGGGGCTTGTGATATACCGTTGGAAAGCTATGGACAGCAATATCATGACCCAACTTAAATTTTTGGCAAAATATAAGCAGTTTAAGAGCAGTTTTGAAAACCGTTGTTTCTTCGCGCAAAAAATGTGAATCGTATTTTCAATCGCATTTCTAAACCGTTTATCGGAATGAGGCATATAATATGGCGTTGGAAAGATGCTGCAAAACCGCTCCTTCCACATGTTGAAAGTTTTCTCTAATTCCCTATGGTTGAAGAGTAATTTGAAAAAACGTAAAATTTCGTAACCGAACAGCCGAGTTCGTTTTTTCGATGTCATTTCTAAACGGCTAATCCAATGGAGGCATATGATATGGCGTTGGAAAACTTATGAAAATGCGCTACTTTTTCATCTTGGAAGTTTTTTTCTAATTTTGAACGGTTTAAGAGTAATTTAGAAAATGGTTCAAGTCCTATCGAGTCCGTATTTTCAAACTAATTTTTTAACCGTTCGTCCGAATGCAGCAAATGATATGGCGTTGGAAAGATTGAACAAATGCGAAACTTTTTGGTATGTATTGTTTCCCCCAATTCTTTACGGTTTTAAGTCAGTTTCGAAAATGGCGAAAAACATATTTTTGCCGTATTTTCTACAAACTTTATCGGAATGGCGCAAGTAATATACCGCTGAAAAGCTACGGAAAATGCAAAACTTTTTCATGTTGACTGTTTTCTCTGATTCCTAGCCATTTTTAAGTAATTTGAAAAACGGCAAGATCATTCGTTCTGCCTTTATCGCGAAACAGAATCGCCAAAAATGCATCGTGTGAAGTACCTGAACTTCTCGGTATGAAACCTTGAACTTCACTCTGTTTTTCACGTGCTTTTTTCTCGTATATCTCTATCCACTGCTCCTAGCTCTCCATCCACTCACCGGAAATTAGCAAGTGATATACCGATGGAAAGCTGATGTAAACACGCAACTTTCCCATGTTGATCATTTTTTCATACTCGCAACGATTTTAAAAGTTTTTCATCTGAAATTCATTCAGCGTAGTAGATGAACTTCATGCTATTTTCACGTTGAACTTCTGTGATGTATTTTTGTTTGTACACGCGCTTGAACTTCCTTCTATACGAACCCGACCTTCGGGCTATCTTTGCGACCGTGGCTTCCCCCGCGAATTATTCTGGTTAGTAGTGTTCTATATGATGTTAGTGTAATCTCGAAAGGTTTTTTAGCAACTAAATACCGGGTTTAAATAGAAATCTCGCTCACTGGCGGATTTTGCTCTCGGTTCGTGATGAAATTGCGTTTTTTGCAATTTTACTGCCTGATTTGTTCGACCTGGACTTCCCCTAGTGCTAGGTTGAACTTCCGTCAACATTGCCCAAATGGGGCTTGCGATATACCGTTCGAAAGCTGTGGACACCAATATCATGACCCAACTTAAAATTTTGGCAAAATATAAGTGGTTTAAGAGCAGTTTTGAAAACCGTTTTTTCTTCATACAAAAAACATGAATCGTATTTTTGATCGCATTTCTAAACCGTTTATCAGAATGAGGCAAATAATATGGTGTTGGAAATCTGCTGTAAAACTGCTCCTTCCACATGCTGAAAGTTTTTTCTAATTCCCTATGGTTAAAGAGTAATGTGGAAAATCGTAAAATTTTGCAAACCGAACAACCGAGTTCTTATTTTCATTGCCATTTCTAAACGCCTAATCCAATTGAGACAAATGATATTGTGTTGGAAAGCTTATGAAAATGCGCTTTTTTCTCATGTTGAAAGTTTTTCTAATTTTGAATGGTTTAAGAGTAATTTAGAAAATGGTACAAGTTCTACTAAGTTTGTATTTTTGATATATTTTTTTAATCGTACGTCTGAACATAGCAAATGATATGGTGTTGGAAAGCCTGAACAAATGCGAAACTTTTTGGTATATATTGTTTCTCCAAATTCATTACGGTTTTACGTTGATTTTGAAAATGGCTAAAAACGTATTTTCGCCGTAATTTCTACAAACTTCATCGGAACGGGGCAAATAATATACTGTTGAAAAGCTACGAAAAATGCGAAACTTTTTTATGTTGATGGTTTTCTCTGAATCCCAGCCATTTTCAAGTAATTTCAGAAACGGCGAGATCACTCGTTCTGCCTTTATCGCGAAACAGATTCATCGAAAATGCATCGCGTGAAGTACTTGAACTTCTGTGGCAGTTCTGCTTGAACTTCACTCTGTTTTCACGTGCTTTTTTGCTTGTAGCTCTTCATTCACTCACCGGAATTAAGCAAGTGATATACCTGTGGAAAGCTGATGTAAACATGCAACTTTCCCGTGTTGATCATTTTTTTCATACTCATGACGGTTTTAAAAGTTTTTCATCCGAAATTCATTCAGTGTAGTAATTGAACTTCCTGATGTTTTCACGTTGAACTTCTTGCTGTTTTCACTCTGATGTATTTTTAATAACGAGGAAAATCTAATTTTCTATAATCATCGAACTTCTCCATCTTTTTAATATGGCCTTCTTGGTTTTATTTCTTAAATATTTTTTATGAATAAAAATATTTAAGACACCAAAACAACATTTTCATGTGTGTTTTTACATTGGTTTGCACATCAAACCGCGTCATCTTCAGAAATTGAACTTCTCCTTTTCTTTTTTATTTTCTTTCAACATTGTTTAGCACGTTGAACCACGTCATCTTTAGAAATTGAACTTCTCCTTTCTTTTTGTTTTCTTTCAACTTTGGGTTGCACGTCGGACCGCTTCATCTTTAGAAATTGAACTTCTCATTTTCTTTTTGTTTTCTTTCAACGTTGGTTTACACGTTGAACCACGTCATCTTTAGAAATTGAACTTCTCCCTTTTTGTTTTCTTGCATGTTTTACCTTGCATGTTTAAATTTATTTTGAACTTGCTGAGATAACACACTTGACCTTCTAGAACACAACATTTTGACCTTCGCAAAAAATAAATTAAAGCCAAACTTTTGACCTATAGAGCATGTATAATTTTCTCCACTCTTTCAAGAATAAGCGCTGAATCGCCCCATTAGTTTGACTTGAACTTCTGCTGCACATGAATAAGCTGTTGAAAACACGCAACTTTCCTGCTCCGTTATTTAAATTTGAACTTCTAGTTTTTTAAGAAACGGGATTTTTTTTTAAAAAAATTACTTGTTCCTTTTATTCTAATTTGAACTTCTAGTTTTGTATAACGGGGATTTTTTTCATAAATTCTTTTGAAATGTTCCTCTTTTTAATTTGGACTTCTCTGTTTTTTTACAAACGATAAAAATCCTTTTTTATAATGGTTTTTGTAGTACTTTTTTATTTGAACTTATTGCTCATTTTTTTTGAACTTATTGCGCTGATCGGTCTCCATTTTCCTCGAACAAATGCTCATGTGCACAACATGCGTGCGCACATAGAAGAATTATAGGCAGCCACACACTGATGCTACTGGACACCTACTATTGCTTTTTTCCTTCATTTAATATACACATTGAACCATATAGATTGTCGGGATGAACTTCTGTCTTTCTGCTCTAGAGAAGAGCGGTGCATCGGTGAATAATGCAAACTATTGGGCGTCATGAGGCCCAAAAATATGGATACAAATTTTTTTATGAAGCACGGAATCCCTTTTTTATGAGGCGTCATTTGTGTTTTCTTATTTGAACTTCATGTTTTCTTATTTAGAAGCACGGAATCCCTTTTTTTATGAAGTTTTATTTTCATCAAATTTTTGAATTGACTGGTTAATCTTACTCAACAAATATAATGTTGTGTTATTTTCCGAACTTGCTATGTTTCATGTGGTGAACCTTTTTTGATTTTGCACTTCCAAAGCTAACATTTTCTAGGTGAGGCATGTTTTCTTGTTGGTATATAAACATCAAATTGCTTTATTATTTTAATTCGAACTTCTCGATTCTATTCACTTCAATTTTTTAATTCAAACTTCATGGTTTTATTTCGAAAAAATTGTGGGAATTCCGTCTGGGTTTTGTCAAAAAAACAGCAAAAGAACTTTTTATAATTTTGCAACGTCTCTCTCCCTCCCTCCCTCTCTCTCTCGTCTTAGTTCACACCACATTTGTCCCTTTCTTTTTCTTGAGATTTTTTTATGATGGTCTCTTTATTGTTTTTTGGATGTAACTTCTTTTCCTCTGCGCTTATTTTATCTGGCTTATTGTTTTCAAACTTACCAACTTTTGAAACCTGAACTTCACACATTCATTTGAAACCTTTTTCCCATGTACTCATGAAACTTTTCTCCATGTGTTTTTACTTGTTTTTGTTTCTCCATTTTTCCTGATTTTTTTACCCACGAACTTCTCAGGTTGCTGTCTGAATATTTTCCAGAAATTTACATGTCTTCTAGTACAGACTGATCATACAAAAATGAGACATTATAACGCTATACGTCAGTGCTATATCATTGTTGACCAAGAAGTATCACCCTGTAACAAATACAATGCTCACATGAGCATTTGCACTAACACATTCCATGCAACCAAATGGGGGAAGGAGCATATGAGTTGTACATCTCTACGGCCTCGACGTGGGCAGGTCCCATCCTACTGGAGTGCAGGTCATCTCCATCAGCATGCCAAGTCCAAGTCGCCGCAAAAAGCTGAAGTTGCACTGCGCAAGCAGAGCGAGAGAAGAAGCGCAAGCCGTGGCAGTTCATGCTGAGCGCCGTGCAGCCGTGGGAGGTGCAAGCTTGGCCGCCGGCCGGAGCTGAACGGGGTGAGGTTAGGAAGTAGGCAGGCATAGGTGGGAGGTGCGCGTCGCCACAAACCTGCCCCAACCTATGCTGCCGCCCTGCTCCGCGTACTCCAGCTCCTCCTGTTCGCATTCAGATAAAAGCATAGACGTTTCAGATTCAGTACATGGGGGCGAGGATGTGATAGGAGGGTGAGATGCATAGCAGTAGTGGGATTCAGGGGGCGTTGCGGCTGTGAACTCCCGGGGGCCATGTAGTTGAACGGCCGGAGTGTGGCGGCGACGAGCGTCGTCCGTGCTGCGACGGTGGAGCACCATCGAGAGGAGGCCGAAGGCGCGAGCAGAAGGGGATAGCCAGGAGGAGGCGGAAGGTGGGAGCCCCGTCGTAGGTTGGTGGCGCTCGGGGATGCAGGCACTTGGCGGCGCAGCGAAATGGGGCTCCGGCGGCGGCGTGAAGTGGGGATCCGGGGCGCTGTTACTGGCGTCATCGATTTCTTGGGTGGATCCCTGGCCGGCGGCAACACACGGGGATCTACATGGAGGAGGGACGCCGTCCGCGCGAGAGGAGGGGCGTCGGCCGTGCGGGAGGAGGTGCACCGACATCAGGGAGGGGCGCCGGCCGCGCGGGAGGAGGCACGCCGGCCGCGCGGTAGGAGGGGCGTCGGCCGTGCGGGAGGAGGTGCGCCGCCGTCTGGGAGGGGCGCCGGCCGCGCGGGAGGAGGCGTGCCGCCGTCGATGAGGGGAGCCGGCCGCGCGGGAGGAGGCGCGCCGCCGACGGGCAGTGGCGCCGGCCGCGCGGGAAGAGGCGCGCCGCCATGGGGTCGGCCGTCGGCTGGGAGGAGGCGGACGCCATGGGGTTCAGTTTCTTTGTTTTTTTGTTTTTGGGATCTCGGGAATAAGTCAGTCGGGCCTATATAGGGGTGCTCCGTGATCCAAATAAATATTCTGATCCCAGGATCAGAATAGTGTCACCCTATATATATATATATATATATATATATATATATATATATATACAGACGGTCTATTCTGCTAATATTAGCAGAATAACTATTCTGCACACCACTTCCGCACTGCACGCTGAACGCAAGTGCACGTCATTCTTTGAACCAAGTGTGCTGCAGTACTCACACGAGTGAACTTCTCATCGAAAAAAACTACACGCGTTATTTTTTGGTACTGTTTTCGCTCTAATTTTTTAACCGTTTATCGGAATGAGGCGTGTAATATACCGTTGAAAATCTATGGATTAGGCGCAACTTCTCCATGTTGAACACTTTTCGAGATTCTACACAGTTTAAGAGCAGTTTTAAAAATGGTGCAACCCATGATGAGTGACAGCGAGCGTTTTTTCGCGATTTCTTCTAAATCGCTCGTCGGAACGAAGCAAATGATACACCATTGGAAAGATATCGTCGAGGCGCATCTTTTTCATATTTATCATTTTCTCTAATTCGTTACAGTTTAAAAGCAGTTTCAAATTTACTAAATCGCGGAATTCTGTTTTTTTTTTAAATTCAAATTTTCGATATTGTTTTCTCTCCAGTTTTTTAACCGTTTGTCGAAACGAGGCATGTAATATACCATTGAAAAGCTATGAACGAGGCACAACTTTCATATGTTGAAATGTTCTTGAGATTCCTTACGGTTTTAAGTTAATTTTGAAAATCGTGTGGAGGATGATGAGTGGCAGCGGCCATTTTTCGCGAAATTTTTACAAACCGGTCATCGAAATGATTCAAATGATATGCTGTTGGAAAGATATCGACGAGACGCAACTTTTTCATGCAGAACACTCTCTCTAATTCCTTACGGTTTAAGAGCAGTTTTAAATTTACCGAAATGCGGACACTCTGTTTTTCGCGACACTCAAATCGACGTGGTACTTCATCCGACTGAAAACCGCACTACATCGGACGAAAAACCGCACTACATCAGACATGTTAGAGAATTGCATGGTTTATTTTATTCAAACGTAATTTTTTTCAAAAATGAGAAAGTAGAGTGCACTTCACATCGGGTGTAAATGAACCACAACACTATCAAGAAGTGAAACACATTACTTTTTTCGTTTTCGTAACAATTTTTTTGCACTTACGGGATGAACAACATCATACGGCCGACCGCACTGCTTCGAAATAAAAACCGCACTGCATTAGACAGTCAAGTGAACTTCTTGATTATTTTTTGTCCGACGTAAATTTTCTCGAACAAGTCTTTTGTTGTCTTTTTTTCAAAAAAAATTATGAACGAGAGTGTACCGCAGAGACTAGGGCAAGTGAACCACATCATATATCGAAGTAAACCACATTACTCCCTTGTTATTTCATTAATTTTTTTAGTTTCATGTTAGGTGCAAGTGAACAACATCACTCTCAAAAGTGAACCACATTCAAGGACCAAACACACTGCAAGTGTTGATGTAATCGACTGATTTTTCGGAACACACAAAACAAATTGCACTTCATTCAGAGTGGTAATGAGCTGCTATTTTTTTTGTTGTATCCCTAACCTTATTTTCTGCACTTCACTTTGACAATAGGTGAACCACAACACTATTGAAAGTGAACCACAACACTATCCAAAATAAACCGCATGAGCTTTTGTTATCGTTTTTCATTCTTTATTTTTTTATGTGTAGACCGGGCAAATGGACCGCAAGGACTAAGCGAGTAAACTACATCTAATATAGAAACGAGCTTCTTTTGAGATGGTTTTTTTGTGTTTACCAAGTGGATAAGAGAGGAGTTTTATAGCGAACCACGTCAGAGAACAAATTGAGCTTCAAAAGATACACATCTATCCGATTGTTATACATAGCTACACACGCATACAGAATGTGCACACTCTCCACTAGCCGAACTACACGAAATTCAACGGTGCACTAAGACAAAACTACAGCCTCCACGAAGACAAACCACGCCAAAGCGGTATGTAGTTTTTACAACGAACTAATGAAGTGCACTTTTCAACAACAACAAAATTGAGTAATGGGACATCCAATAGAACTGCAGGATTTCATCTCTTTCGTGCAAAAATAAGTAAATGAACCTCAATGGCAAACCATAACGTACTTCATTTGCACTTTCTTTTTTCTCTTCAGAAATCATCAAAACCAGTGAAGTGAGCACCGGGGGATCTCACCGGCCAACACATACAGGGGAGAAGGAGCCCGTCGTTGATGACAGAGGAGGCTCGACAGCGACCTCACCTCACCTAGAACAGGCCCGAGGGAAGTAGGCGAATGGGATCCGGCGGTGGAAGCTCGGTATAGCGCGGATCTCACCAGATCCGATGTAGGCCAGGCGGAGAGAGGTCGAGGACCACAGGGAGGGCGGCGCGGGAGGGGGCGCGGCGGCTCGGCACGCTAGGAGGAGTGGGACGGCGAGCTCCTCGTCGCCGGTTGAGCAAGGGAGGAGCGCGAGGGAGCGCCTGGGGGGAGGCATGGAGCGCCACTCGCCGTGGATATTGCCTCGTGGAGCCGGACTGCAACTCCCGCTCAGCATTGCGTCGTCGTTAGGGAGAGGTTGAGGGATGGGTTGGTCAGGGGCAGCTAGATCCGGCGTGGTAGGCAATTGTTGGCGATGCAGGGGTCTCGCGGCGGCCGGATCCGGCTCTGCTGGCCGTGCGCGGGAGGGGGCGGAACGGCTGGTCGGGCGGGAGGCGGGGGAATATCGAATAGGCAGGTCTCGCGTTGGGGTAGGTATGGGCGGCCAGCGGCGCAACACTTCTAGGCAGCCGGCGGTGGATGCGGAGGTGGTGGTGGACTCCACGGTTGCCGGCGCATGGAGTGCAGGAGCCCAGCGGTGAAGAAGGTGAGGGTGCGAGGGCCCCTGCAAAGAAGAAGGTGCGGTGTGGTAGGGCTAGCGGGGATGAAGGTGGGGTATGGGGGCCTTGGCAAGGAAGAAGGTGGTGTGGGGGCGGCAAGGAAGATGGTGGGTGCGGTGGCTCCGGCGGGGAAGGTGGAGGGAGGTGGGGATTTGGATCGGGGGAAGAGGGAGGTGGGGTGGGCTTTGTTGCGGTTTGGTTTGCGGTAGTGGGGGTGGTTCGGTTCGCGGGACGGTAGGGTCAAAGTGTTAGCAGAATAAGGGTCTGGTGTGTAGAATAAGACTCTAGAGGGTGTTATCATAATAGATCCACCCTATATATATATAGAAAGAGTAACGATCCTGGGATCAAAATAGTTATTTGGATCACAGCAGCGCTATATAGGGCCCGATGAAACATTCCCGAACTCCCGAGACGCAAAAAAGTAAAACCTGGCTTGCCCATCAAATCCCTTCGACCGGCCCATACCCCATGCCACGACCTTCCTGCCCCTTCCCCAACCTCCCGCAGCACCCCTGCCTAACCACCTCCCGCCGCCGGCCACCTAGCTCCGGCGCACCTCCCGTCGCCGGCCCCTGGGCCACAGCGCGCCACCCACCACCGCCATCCCCCGGCCCAACGCGCCTCCCGCTGCCTTCCCCTACCCTAAGGACCCCTCCTGTTGCCGGCCTCCCCGACCCCAGCGCCCCACCCTCTACTGGTCGCCGGAGCCACGACACCCACCTCCACGCGTTGCCGGCCATCGGAGCCACCGCCGGCGGCCACGCCCCCGCACACCTCATCCTGTCGGCGCAACCCTGCGAGCTCCTGCCTCCAGCCGTTGTCGGATCCCGGCTACGCGATTGGATCTCAGTGCCTCGTGCCTCCAGGAGCATGGATCCCTTTCCACTCGCCTGATCCAGATAGAGGAAGGGAATTTCCACACGCCCCAACGTCAGCCGCAACATTCCTCGACGCCCACGCGGCTCATGCTCGGCGCCCCTATCTCCACTTCCTTCCCCTGCTCATCGTCGCGTGCGCCCGGCCGCCCAACCTTGGTAGTCCCACTCCAGCGAGCCCTCTAGCAGCCACAACGTCGTTCAGCTCCATGTGCGGTCCTGCAGGTCCGCCTTCTACCCCGCCTCCCCGCGACCCACACCGAATTGCGGTCGCGGCCAGTTAACTCGCCGCCGCCCTGAGCCACTCGTCGGCGACTACCAGCCCATGTGCGCACACGGGGGACTCGTGTGCAGTGCTGCTGGTGGGGATTAGGCGCTACCTGCGGCTGGATGAGGCCTCGACCTGCAGCTGGAAGAGGCCTCGAACTGCAGCTTGCCAAACCGCCCCATCTATCTACCACCTACAACTGGGATAGTCGCAGGAGGGCGAGACTGGGTAGGGAGAGGAGGCGCTGAGAGAGTGCAGGCGCACGGTGGTGTCCCAAATTGGCAGCCCGACTCTGACGAGGCCGTCTACTAGTGAGTTCTGCTATCGCTTATGCTTCTTTTGCTCCTCATCTCGTGGTTGTAGACAGCTCACGTCAGGTTGAACAAAAATTATTGTGGCGGGTCGAACAGAAAAAACTTTGTACACAGAATGAAATTGATTGGCCATGTGCGTGGAGGTGAGCGTGTGCTTGGCCATGGCAGCGATAGCACAACCGCCGGCAGACCTCCTGGCTGGTCCGACCCGTCCTATCTCAGCGCCCGCGAGAGCTCTCTTCCCCTTGTTGTTGTTGCAGTCTCCTAGGCTGGGATCGTCTGAACTTCTCCATCCATACTTAACATCCAGGGAGAGAGAGAGGGCGAGGAGGGTGTAGAGCAGCAGCTGCTGGCTCTAGTGTTAACCTCGCGAGAGAGTAGAGGCGTTCCCTAATCTCGTCGTCCCAGTGAAGCTTAGTGGCCTGCACATCTATGCCATGTTGACCTTCGGGTCGCTGCTAAGCTAATTGTTGTTACTGTAATTGTTTTTGTTCAGTGAAGCAGAAGACAACAAAGAAAATGGAGAGACATGGCGAGGATATGGCGTAGTACTAATAATTAAAAAAAGGGTGTACGGTGGATATGGGTCACCACTGCAGAAATGGATAACAATCTACCGTCGTTTGTTTATATAAGCAACAACGCAAACAAGCTTCTGGAATGCCGACTCAGGGAAGAGCAAGTTTGGTCGACGGAGTTCATGCTTGTCTGCCACATCGGATCGCGGAGCTGCCCAACAACTCCAACAATTCCTTTTTTTATTTTGCCATGCGTGCGAATGGATATGAACATCTGTAAGAAAAATGTACGTATACGTTGAAAAAGTTCAGTAATACTCTCACGCAATCATGCGGCACATTTCTTTTGAGAGTGCATTTTTTTCTGGTTAAAAATGACTAATTGTCGTTCATTTTAGATGAAGGAAACAACTTAGATAGAAACAAGGGTTCAAACAAAAACAACAAATACTCGAGGATTCATAAAAAAATCATAGGGTTACAGGAGGCAAAGTCCACAAAAGATTCATTGTCAAAAGAATGAGAACACATAAAAATATATAATAAAAAAAATTCCATGTGGGAGTTCAATTTCTAAAAACACGTAAGTTGAAATCACAATAATCAAAAGCTCACATGCAAAAAACTCGAAGCATCTCACTTGAAAAAAGAAGTAAAAATTAAAATAATCGAGTAATCCGATGTGTATAAAGACCTTGGATTTTTTTCCCATTTCTAAGAAATAAAACCAAGAACTTCAAAATAAAATAACATAGTAGTTAAAAAGTTTCTATTAAAAAAATTCCCCCATTTCTAAAAAGACCCTAGAAGTTCAAATTAGAAACTAGGATTTTTCTCGTTCTTCTCCATCTACTGAAGTTCAATGTTTGTAATGGGCGTCAGTACAACATCAACGACAGATGATCTATCTACCATGCCTCTGTCATCAACATCAACGGGGTGTTCTTCCCTCAAATTTTCCCCATTACTAACGAATAAACCAAGAAGTTCAGTTCAAAATAACCAAGAAGTTGTACGATGTTTATTACAAAACTAGTATTTTTTTGTGTTACAAATGAATAACACTAGGAAATCCAAATTGGAAAAACCAAGAAGTTTAATTTTAGAAAATAGTATAGTTCAATGTATATGAACAGCCCAGATTTTCCTCGTTACTAAATAACAAACCAAGAAGTTCAATTTCAAAAATTGGAGCAATTTGATATTTATTACAAAAACTCGAATTTCTTCCGTTACTAAAGAATAAAGCAAGAAGTCCGATTTTAAAAAAACGGAGTAGTTCAATGTATATAATAAAATTCAGGTTCCCTCGTTAATGGACAATAAAACCAAGAAGTTCAATTTGAAAAGGCGGAGCAGTTTGATAGTTATTTGAAAAATATATTTTTTTCGGTTACTAGAGAACAAAACCAATAAGTTCAATTTCAAACAACGAATAAGTTCGATGTTTCTAAAAAACCCCCAATTTGAGAATATTTTTTGTAAGAGTGCACTGTCTTTTTGCTGCTGATTCTTATGCTCAAATTGTACCCAAATTTCTACAGTTTTTGCACACTCATTTTACATCTTCCCTTCTTCTCTTTTTGTGCACGTTTTGCAACTTCGAAATTGTCGTGTCGAGAAGTTCATGTATTACTACCAAAGAATTCATGAAACAAAAATTTAGAAGTTCAATTTTTTTTATTTCAAACCAATTAACTTCTCCGCTTTTGCTCGACGCAGAGGAAAGCTGTTAAAAGTTAGATTTTCCTCATTTCCAAAAAAATAAGGGAGAAGGCCAACTCAAAGTAACATAGAAGTTCAAAAAAGTTTATAAAAATGGATTTTTAAAACCCTAAAAGTTCAATTTGAAATAACCGAGAAGGTCAAAAAATGTAGAAGTTCAAATTTGAAAACCCTAGAAGTTCAATTTGAAATAACCGAGAAGGTTAAAAAAGCTAGAAGTTCAAATTTTAAAACCTAGAAAATTGTTTGCTTATGTAAAACTATATTTTTTCAAGAAGTCCAAAGTAAAAAAAGAGAGAGAAGTTCGAACGTTAAAAAACTTAGATGTTTTCTCGTTAATAAATAATAAAATGCAGAAGTTCAATTTTCTTAAAAAGGAAAAAACTAAATAAGTTTTAAAGTAATTTTCTTGTTTTTTTAGAAAACCAGAAGTGCAAAATAAAATAATGAAGTGGTTCGATGTTTATTAAAAAAACTAAGATTTTACATTCATTAAAAAACTTAGATATCCGTTATTATTAAAGAATCAATTATGAAGATAAAAAAATAAAAAGTAATCTAACTTATTTTTATTTAAAAAACAATAAATTTACTCGAAACAAATAAAAAGTGTGAAGTTCAAATTAAAAAAACACAGAAGTTCAAAGTATATTAAAACCTAGGATTTAGAAGCTCAAAAAACAAAAAAAAAACAATGCCATTTTGGGCATTTTTTTCCCAATAGTAAAGATTAAAACAAAGAAGTTCAATTTTAACAAACGGAGTAGTTTAAATGTATGTAAAAACGCAAGTTTTCTCGTTACTAGAGAATAAAAACAAGAAGTTCAATTCGAAAAAGGGAGCAGTTTGATATTTCTTTGAAAAATCAGTTTAATCCAGTTATTAAAGAATAAAACCAATAAGTTCGATTTAAAATAACGACGAAGTTCAATGTTTCTAACAAAACTCCAATCTTCACATTTCTAAAAATGCACAAAAGAAGTTCAAATAAAAAAGTTAGAGCGGTTCGATGTCTATAAATAATCTGATATTTTTCTGTTACTAAAGTGAAATAGAGAGAAGTCCAAATTGACAATCGCTGAAAGTTCACGTATTGAGTGGTGTGCATTTCGTATGAGAAAAAAAGGAATAAAAATGCAAAGTTTAAAATTTTGTTGCTAGAACTTCATGTGCTCAACGCGGGAAAGTTCAAAAATTCCTATGAGAGAGGTTCACCATGTATTTCATTGTTGAAAAACACAAAAAATGATATTGTTTTTTGCGTTTTAAAATAATTCTCTCAGTCCACAAAGAAGTTCAGTTATTATCTGGAAGCAATTTGATTTCAGAAAGAAAATTAAAAAAATCAAATTATAAAAACAAAAAAAAAATTCATGTAATACATTGTGTGTCTTTAATATGAGAAAAAATGAATACGGATGAAAGGTCCAAAAATTTTGTTCTTATAAGTTCAAGTCCTCGGTCGAAGAAAGTTAAAAAAAATTATTGTGAGAGAGGTTTGTACAAAAGGAATATCATTTATATAAGACTAACGAATGACTGAGAAAATTACAAACAAAAATATGTCACAGAAGTTCAACATGAAAGCAGCAGGAAGTTCAACTACTACGCTGAATGAATTTCAGATGAAAAACTTTTAAAATCGTCGCGAGTATGAAAAAATGATCAGCACGGAAAAGTTGTGTGTTTACATCAGCTTTCCATCGGTATATCACTTGCTCAATTTCGGTGAGTGGATGAAGAGCTATGAGCAGTGGATGAAGAGCTACCGGCAAAAAAGCACGTGAAAAACAGAGTGAAGTTCAAGTAGGCATGCTGAGAAGTTCAAGTTCTTCACGCGGTGCATTTTTGAAAAATTTGTTTCGCGATAGAGGCAGAACGAATGATCTCGCCATTTTCGAAATTACTTGAAAACGGATGGGAATTAGAGAAAACCACCAACATGAACAAGTTTCGCATTGTATGTAGCTTTTCAACAGTATATTATTTGCCTCAATCTGATAAAGTTTGTAGAAATTACGGCAAAAATACGTTTTTAGCCATTTTCAAATTTGACTTAAAACTGTAAGGAATTGGTAGAAATAATATATACGAAAAAGTTCCGCATTTCCTCAAGCTTTCCAACGCCATATCGTTTGCTGCATTTGGACATACGGTTAAACAATTAGGTAGAAAATACGAACTCGGTGGAACTTGTGTTATTTTCTGGATTACTTTTAAACCGTTCCAAATTAGAAAAAACTCTTAACATGAAAAAGTAGCGCATTTTCATAAGCTTTCCAACGCCATATCATTTGCCTCAATTAGATTTGCTGTTTAGAAATGACATCGAAAATACGAACTCGGCTATTCGGTTTGCAAAAAAATACGATTTTCCAAATTACTCTTTATCCGTAGGGAATTAGAGAAAACTTTCAACATGTGGAAGTGGCGGTTTTGCAGCAGCTTTCCAACGCCATATTATTTACCTCATTCCGATAAACGGTTTAGAAATGCGATCAAAAATATGATTCACGTTTTTTGTATAAAGAAAAAACGGTTTTCAAAACGGCTCTTAAGCCGCTTACATTTTGCCAAAAATTTAACTTGGGTCACGATACTGGTGTCCATAGCTTTCCAACGGTATATCGCAAGCCCCATTTGGACACCTTTTAGCTAAAGTTCAACCTAGTACTCGGGGAAGGTCGGGCTCGTTACTCGGGAAGTTCATGTTGTGATCAGAATATTATTCTGATCCCGTGATCTGAATAGTGTTTATGTATGTATATATATATATATATATATATATATATATATATATATATATGGTGATACTATTCTAATCCCGGGATCAAAATAACTATTTGGATCACGACTCTATATATAGGGCCCGAAGAGGCGTTCCCAAACTCCCGAAGCCACGGAGAAGAAAAAAAACCCACCCAGTCCCGCACCTCCCGCGCCGCCCCTCGCCTCCCCCAAGGACCAGCCACCGGGCTGCCACCGGTCCTAAATCCGGCCACCACGCAGCTCCCTCCCAGGGATCCAGCTGCCGCGACACCACCTCCCCCGGATCCGGCCACCGGACCGCCTCCTTCCCACGGATCCGGCCAGGATTGATCCCACCGCCGCCTGCCGCCACCAAGCACCGGCGTGCGACCCCGACGCCGCCTCCCTCCATGAAGCACCGGCGCCCGACCCCGTCACCTACCTTTGGTACGCCGTCGCGCCTCCGTTGCCACCTAGGGTGCCCCTGGCGTCGCCCATCTCCTCCTCACGCGACGACCCCCTGCGACGCACGCCTCCTTGATGTTCTGCCCCAAACACGGGCGCCTCCCAGTCCACCCTCCGGCGACCGAAACCAGCTCCGCCCGCCGTAGCAGAGGACAGGCCCCGTTCGTGGCCTCCCCTTCCCTCCGCCCGGGTGCGACCTTCCCTACACTCTGGCATGGCCTGCCCTCCCCTCTGGTGCGACTTTCTCTCTGGTACGACCCGCCCTCCTCCAGCGCGCCTGCACTCTGCTCCGTCGGTGCAACGACCGAGCACCAGACCTCCCTCCTCTCTCCCACTAAGACGGCAGTGCAGGTGGCTAGTGTCTGAAGTTCAGTTGTATATTCATTGCCATGGATGACATTTTCTGTTGTAGTAGTGTAGTCGTGGCCTACATTTAACAATAGTAGATATGTATGTACTGATCATGCACTAGTAGTGACCCAGATTTACTTTGTTCTATCTCGCTTTGAGGAATGAAACTGCAGAGATATATTACTTTTGCTTGGAGTTCTCTGAAAATGTTCTTTGAAATGCTCTCTGAAAATGTTGTTATTTTTCCTTGCTGCTTCCTTTTACTAGACTGCACTGAAACAATATTAGGAGTAGTATATTGTCATAGTATACGTTTAGATTTAGGCAGAAGAAATATGGTCATTTCTGCTACTGTCCTTGGGAGTGTATTTCCTCCATACCTCAAAACATGTTCATTTATGTTCTGTATGGCGCATTTGCACACCTCTCTTCGTGGCACAAAATTTAAATTGTGCTTGTCTTGCATATTTGCTTGCATGCTTGTGTAAACAAAGTGAGTAGTACATGTGACCATAGATGATAAATACACATATCCTATAAGCTAAACTGAAGCTTGCTACTTGTGTATGATCAGCTATAAACATGTAAACGTCCCCTCGGGCACCTGAAGAGGTAGCCAATATCGCCATGTTTTTATGATCTGCTTTGTTTGTATTGTATCTGCAATTTACATTGATCTTGCTGTCAAAGTTGGAAGTTCAGAACTTAGAATTCCATTTTTGTTTGTTGTACTCTCAAACCAGTATATTGTACGCAATATCTCAAGTAAAATTCTACTCTTTTTCTACCATTATTAGAAAATATACAATTCGCTACTGTCGCCATTATAGCTTACAAACTGCAGTTTCCATTGATGACTGTTTACATGTACAGTATGAGACCATTTCTCATGTTAGTTTGCAGGAAAAATAAAAAGAAACCACTTTCTACATGCAAAAGGGCATCAAATTTTGGAAGAAGTATGGCGTTGAATGAAAAAATGAGGAAAAAAAAGGATCCTCAAGCAAATCAAGCAATGGAAATCTTCCTTGGTGTAGCTAGTAATGCAAAGCTGCAAAGCTTCAGTTTTATGTAATCTTGGCTAAATTGTGATAATTTTATGTTGCTGTGAACCTCTGCTGTATTGTTAAGATTGAACTTTTCACAAAGTCCTATGTTGAAGCTCCTCCTTCTGTTTTTCATTTATGTGTACTTCTATGGTTCAATTTAATGCAAACCATTTTTGTATGTGTGAACATCAAAGGTTCAGTGTTATATTCTTGCTCATTTTGGTGCTGGTAAGGATTTCATCTCAAAATCCTAGTGCCATCCAAACATGAAATTTGGATTCAGGCAAATGAAATCTTGATGGAGATTTCATTTCATTTCCACCAAATGAAATGAAATCAGGGGAGCTAAATGAGCTGTAACAGTAAAAGTTCAAGTGTGACTGTATGAGTCCTTGCATTGCATGTCCCTCCATTAGGTGCGTTTCTTCTATATAAAGTGGAGTGAGCAGCTGAGCTAACTCAATCATTCTTTGGCATATACGTACAGACAACTTATGCATCAACATGAGGTAAGTAGGTAGGTGTAGCCCTTTGCACTCTGTTACAGTGCGCATGTGCACTTGTTTCTTCTTCTTTTGGAGCCATGTACACGATGAAAACATTTTTGTGTTCTTTAGCACCTCATCCTTCCCATGGATCCTGTTGTCTTGTTCTCTTCCTTTTGGTGTGAGTTTGGAATTAAAGTTCAGACATAACACGGGAAGAAAAACTTCAGAGAATTCTTTGCATGTTGTTAGATCATGATGGACTTTTCATACATGTTTATGCTAGTTCGTACTCTCTTTTGTGTTTCAAGCCTTGTGTTTCATGAAGAGAGATAGAGACATTTGTTGGCGACGATAGAACGCAAAAGTCCTTATACATAGAACGCAAAAAAGGTTATGAAATACCAATGATAGAAGTTCATGTATATGAAGGTTGATGCTTCGCGTGTTGCATGTATACACGGGAGCTCACAAGAAATCATGTTGTGCCATCATTCAGTAGCAGTTCAATAAGAAAACCTGCAGTAGTTCTATTAGTATTATTCCATCAGAAAAAAATCAAGTTATGCTACTTGATGTTGACAGCAACAAAAAACGCCATTTTTTGTAGCAAAATTATGCAAAAAATTACAATGGAATACGGTGCTCTCAAAAAGTGTTAGTGGTGTCCATAAGAACGCAACATTTTTTCTATTTTCCTTTCCTTTTTTGTATATATAAGAATGCATAAAACTTGAGCCGGTGAGGGAGATATCGTCAAGAAGTTCATGTATAAATGGACTTGTTAACTCTGAAAGTTTAAAATTAATAAAATGGAGAGGTCAAAGAAAATGAAAAACAAAAAAGTTCAAACAATTTCCATGGATTTCGATGGATCTTTCTGATATATAAATAAAACCAGAAGTTCAAATTAAAATAGATGAGCGGTTCGATGTTTATTACAAACCTAGGAATTTTTCCATTACTAAAAGAAATAAAATTAAGAAGTTCAAATTTAAAAAATGGAGCAGTTTGATATTATATTTGAAAACTTGGATTTTTCTGGTTACTAAAGAAAAAACCAATAAGTTCAATTCAAAATAACGAAGAAGTTCAATTGGGAAAAGCATAGCAGTTTGATATTTACTTAAAAACTTAGATTTTTCTGATTACTAAAGAATAAAACCAACAAGTTCAATTGAAAATAACGAAGAAGTTCGATGTTTCTAACAAAACTCCAATTTTCCATTTCTAAAAATACACAATGAAGTTCAAATAAAAGAAAGTAGAGCGCTTCAATGTAAAACCCTGATATTTTCACGTAACCGAGAGAAGTTCAGATTGAAAACTATTAGAAGTTCACGTACTACACGGTGTGCATTTTATATTAAAAAAAGAATAAAAAGGCAAAGGCTAAAAGTTTTATTAATAGAAGTTCAAGTGTTCGCCCCGAGAAAGTTCAAAAATTAAAGAACGGAAACTAGGAAGTAGGATTTTTTCCGTTACTAAAAGAAATAAAACCAGAAAGTACATATTAAAAAGATAGAGAAGTTCGATGATTATAGAAAACTCAGATTTTCCTCGTTATTAAAGAATGGAAACAAGAAGTTCAAAAATTAAATAACAAGAAGTTCAACTTTTAAAAATAGCGCGCTTCAAAATTTCACAAAAGAAATTAAGAAATAAAACCAGCAAGTCCATATTAAAAAGATGGAGAAGATCGATGATTATAGAAAACTCAGATTTTCCTCGTTATCAAAGAACGGAAACAAAAAGTTCAAAAATTAAGTAACAAGAAGTTCAACTTTTAAAAATAGAGTGCTTAAAAATTCATAGAAAAGAATTAAGAAATTCAGATTAAAATTCATAAAAAATTCAGATATTTACACGTAACCGAGAAAAGTTCAGATTGATAACTGCCAGAAGTTCACGTACTACATGGTTTGCGTTTTTTATCAAAAAAGAATGAAAAAAGCAAACGCTGAAAGTTTTGTTGCTAGAAGTTCAAGTGCTCAGCCCGAGAAAATTCAAAAATTCTTGTGTGGGAGAGGTTGAACAAAAATACGTGACAGAAGTTCAAGGTGAAAACAACGAGAAGTTCAACTACTACAAGGAATGCATTTCAAATGAGAATAAAAGTATAGAAAATTAAAAGCTTAAAAGGTTTGTTCAAAGAAGTTCAAGTGCTCTGTCCGGGGAAGTTCAAAAATTCTTACGAGAGAGGCTCATCTTGTATTTCCATGTT
Organism: Triticum timopheevii; assembly: GCA_963921465.1. Classification (NCBI taxonomy): domain Eukaryota; kingdom Viridiplantae; phylum Streptophyta; class Magnoliopsida; order Poales; family Poaceae; genus Triticum; species Triticum timopheevii. Next base: position 188,329,204 of record OY997266.1, on the reverse strand, counting down.
CAATTTTTTTCGTATAAAAATCGAATACAATTCTTTACTCAAAATATAAAAAGGTGAAGTTCTAATTGAAATAACACAGAAGTTCGGAGTTTATTAAAACCTAGGATTTACCTTTTCAAAAAATAAAAAGCACAACGCCATTTTTTGCACTTTTGAAAACAATCTCATAAACGTAAAAATGGTTGCTAGAAGTTCAAGTGCTCGGCGAGGGAAAGTTCAAAAATTCTTGTGAGAGAGATTCGCCGTGTATTTAGATGTCCAAAATACATAAAAAATATGTTATTTTTTGTGTTTTAGAATAATTCTCTCAAACCAGAGAGAAGTTCAAACTGTTAACAACGGGAAGTTCACATACTAGATGGTGTGTATTTCATATGAAAATACAATAAAGTGAAACAAAGTGAAGTTCAAACATACATGCCCAAGAAGTTCAACTACTTCACGCAGTGTAAAAAATAGCACGTCAAAAATTAGAGTGAAGTTCAAACAGACATGCCCGAGAAGTTCAACTACTTCACGCAATGCATTTCCATTCATGATGAAGGCAGAAATCATGATCTCGCCGTTTTCTAATTTACTTCAAAACGGCAGGAATATCATTTGTGTAAGTTCAAGTCCTCAGTCGGAGAAAGTTAAAAAATATTGTGAAAGAGGTTTGTACAAAAAGAATATCATTTGTGTAACACTGACGAAAATGGATGGGAAAATTACAAACAAAATAAGTCACAGAAGTCCAACGTGAAAACAGCAGGAAGTTCAACTACTACACTGAATGAATTTCACAAGAAAACTTTTAAAACCGTCGCGAGTATGAAAAAACGATCAACACGAAAAAGTTGCGTGTTTATAGCACCTTTCCATCGGTATATCACTTGCTTAATTCTGGTCAGTGGATGAAGAGCTACGAGCAGAAAAAAGCACGTGAAAAACAAAGTGAAGTTCAGGCAGAAATACCACAGAAGTTCAAGTACTTCACGCAATGCATTTTCGACGAATCTGTTTCACGATAAAGGAAGAACGAGTGATCTCACCGTTTCTGAAATTACTTGAAAATGTCTGGGATTCAGAGAAAACCATCAACAAGAAAAAGTTTCACATTTTTTGTAGCTTTTCAACAGTATATTATTTGCCCCGTTCCGATGAAGTTCATAGAAATTACGGCGAAAATACGTTTTTAGCCATTTTCAAAATCAACGTAAAACCGTAATGAATTTGGAGAAACAATATATACCAAAAAAGTTTCGCATTTGTTCAGGCTTTACAACGCCATTTCATTTGCTACATTCGGACGTATGATTAAAAAATAGATCGAAAATACAAACTTGGTAGAACTTGTACCGTTTTCTAAATTACTCTTAAACCATTCAAAATTAGAAAAAAACCTTTCAACATGAGAAAAAAGAGCATTTTCATAAGCTTTCCAAAGCCATATAATTTGTCTCAATTGGATTAGGCGTTTAGAAATGGCATCGAAAATACGAACTCGGTTGTTCGGTTTGCGAAATTTTATGATTTTCCACATTACTCTTTAACCATAGGGAATTAGAAAAAACTTTCAGCATGTGGAAGGAGCGGTTTTACAGCAGCTTTCCAACGCCATATTATTTGCCTCATTTCGATAAATGGTTTAGAAATGCGATCGAAAATACGATTCACGTTTTTTGTATGAAGAAAAAATGGTTTTCAAAACTGCTCTTAAACCACTTACATTTTGCCAAAGTTTTAAGTTCGGTCATGATACTGGTGTCCATACCTTTTCAACGGTATATCGCAAGCCCCATTTGGGCAATGTTGACGGAAGTTCAAACTAGCACTAGGGGAAGTTCAGCTCGAACAACTCAGGCAGTAAAATTGCAAAAAACGCAATTTCATCACGACCCGTGAGCAAAATCCGCCAGCGAGCGAGATTTTTCTATTTAAAACTGGTATTTAGTTGCTAAAATGTTTCTAGATTACACTAACATCATATAGAACACTATTGACCAGAATAATTCGCGGGGGAAGCCATGGTTGCAAAGATAGCCCGAAGGTCGGGTTCGTAGAGAGGGAAGTTCAGGCGCGTGTACAAACAAAAATACGTCACAGAAGTTCAACGTGAAAACAGCATGAAGTTCAACTACTACGCTGAATGAATTTCAGATGAAAAACTTTTAAAATTGTTGCGAGTATGAAAAAATGATCAACATGGGAAAGTTGCGTGTTTACAACAGCTTTCCATCGGTATATCACTAGCTCAATTCCGGTGAGTGGATGGAGAGCTGTGAGCAGTGGATAGAGATATACGAGCAAAAAAAGCACGTGAAAAACAGAGTGAAGTTCAAGTACACGTGCCGAGAAGTTCAGGTTCTTCACGCGGTGCATTTTCGAAGAATCAGTTTCGCGATAAAGGCAGAACGACTGATCTCGCCATTTTCACAATTACTTGAAAACGGCTAGGAATCAGAGAAAACCATCAACAAGAAAAAGTTTCGCATTTTCCGTAGCTTTTCAGCGGTATATTATTTGCCCCATTCTGAAAAAGTATGTAGAAATTATGCCAAAAATATGTTTTTACTCATTTTACAATTTGACTTAAAACTGTGAGGAATTAGGAGAAATAATATATAGAGAAAAGTTTTGCATTTTCTCAAGCTTTCCAACGACGTATCATATGTTGCATTCGGACGTACGGTAAAAAAATTAGCTCAAAAATACAAACTCGGTGGAACTTGTACCGTTTTATGAATTACTTTTAAACCGTTCCAAATTAGAAAAAACTTTTAACATGAAAAAGTAGCGCATTTTCACAAGCTTTCCAATGCCATATCATTTGCCTCAAATAGATTAGCCGTTTAGAAATTACATTGAAAAAACGAACTCGGCTATTCGGTTTGCGAAATTTTACGATTCTCAAAATTACTCTTTATCCACGGGGAATTAGAGAAAACTTTCAACATGCCGAAGGAACGGTTTTGAAGCAGCTTTCGAACGCTATATTATTTACCTCATTCCGATAAACGGTTTAGAAATGCGATCAAAAATACGATTCACGTTTTTTGTATGAAGAAAAAACGGTTTTCAAAACTGCTCTTAAACCGCTTACATTTTGCCAAAAAATTAACTTGGATCATGATATTGGTGTCCATAGCTTTTCAAGGGTATATCGCAAGCCCCATTTGGACACTTTTTAGCTGAAGTTCAACCTAGTATTCGGGGAAGGTTAGGCGCGTTACTCGGGAAGTTCATGTCGTGATCAGAATATTATTCTGATCCCGTGATCAGAATAGTGTTTGTGTATATATATATATACATATATATATATATATATATATATATATATATATATATATATATATATATGTAATCCGAAAGTTAGCAGTCGTTGGCTTCAGCCCCCACGCATACAATGCGGGGGTGTTCGCGAAAAATATGCTTAATCACACTAGATCCAACGTCTTGATCCATTAAGGAGGTGATCGCACGTTGAACTAGGCAACCAGACTATATAGCTGTAACACTTTTGCTTAGCCATGGGAGTCTAACGTTGGGGATACTATGTAGCCCCTGGTACCTTCGCGTGCATCCGAATACGGGCGCGTATGTACATGACCGGGAAATGGCCCTTCGTTAATGCGGAGGAATCCTAAAGATTCCGGTGAGTCTTCGAGTGGTTGATCAGTCTCTCGCTATATCATGACAGTCAGTTTTCGGCTTTCTCTACTAAGGTGCTCATCCGGAATAACCAGGGCACAATCGCAGTAGTTCTCCTTTGGCCACCTTAGCCGATAATGACGGAACGTAAGGCGGCAAACCCAGGAGCCAGGCAAACCCAACATTTGACCAAAGACATGATTCGGAGCTGATGCATATAAGGCCAAACTCGTGACGCCGAACACTCCCGAAGGTATTCGGACTTTATAACAGAAGATGGGCTCAAGAAAGCCCATTCATTATAAACCCTGTGTTTCCAGGTACGTGCTTTAATCTGTCATGGCGAAATGCCAAAAACGGCAGTATCCTCTGTGGGTATGGAACCCATGGGATGGTTAAACAACAAGAGGCAATAGAAAAGGTTTACACAGGGGCTTAATCTAAAAAGAAACCTGTTGAACGGGGCCCTGCTGCACATCTGCGCCTTTGTCTCCGTTGTGCCGTATCCTGGAAGGGTATCGCGCGAACATTGTCTGTGGAAAAAAAAGAAAACTCATAGGAGAGTACAACGTAAGTATGCGATGGATAGTAAAATTGTAAGATGTTGGCCTGCCAATAAGGTTGAGCCAAGTGTGGGGCTGTATTAAATATTTATAGCCCCTGGTGTCTGCTATGGGATTACACATACGGTGCCCTGGTTCAATTTTGTCCGGGCTACCGGACTCGTCTAAACCGTGTATGTGATCTTAATGACCAGTCATGTTTTCTGATATTGGAGGCCGCTTATAGTCTGGCCGCTAGGGCCGTCGCGTGTTCCTTTGCGCGTGAAGAGCACTCTGTGATTCCGTTAACGGTGATGACGCCATGTGGACCGGGCATCTTGAGTATAAGGTAGCCATAGTGCGGTAATGCGTTGAAACGAGCGAAGGCCGCTCTTCCAAGCAATGCATGATAGCCGCTTTGGAAGGGTGCGATGGTGAAGAGTAGTTCTTCGCTTCTGGAATTGCCTAGGGAGCCAAATGTTACCTCCAGTACGACGGAGCCCCTGCCGTAGGCTTCAACGCCTGGTACCACCCCTTCAAAGGTGGTGTTGCTTTGGCTAATTCTGGATGGGTTTATCCCCATCCCGCGGACAGTGTCCTCATATATTAAATTGAGACTACTGCCGCCGTCCATGAGGACACGGGTGAGATGGTATCCGTCGATTATTGGGTCAAGCACCAAGGCCTTTGATCCTCCGTGCCGAATACTAGTTCGGCCGTCCAAGTGATCGAAGGTGATCGGATAAGACATCCAGTAGTTAGTTGTGGGTACGATGGGCTCTATATCGCGCGCGTCTCTATGCGCGCGTTCGTGCCTTCTTGTGGGAATTTTTTCTGTCCCCTGGTGTTCGACTGACGAGGTTCATCCTCGTCTTCACTTGGTGTTTCCCTTCCCTTGTGTTCGGCATTTAATTTGCCGGCCTGCTTGAAGACCCAGCACTCTCTATGCGTGTGGTTCGCAGGTTTGTCAGGGGTGCCATGAATTTGGCACGGTCTGTCTAGGACTCTATTTAGACCGGACGGTCCCTCTTTACTGCCTTTAATGGCTTCTTTTGCTGATCAGGTCAAGAGCCCCTGAATCCGGCATTAACCGTTGTGTTATCCGGGCTCTCTTCCTTGTTTTGGCGTTTGTTTTTATTATGCCATGGCTTCCCGTTGCCATCCCTTATTTCGGATGTGCTGGGGTCGCTGGTGCCTTTACGGGCTAGCCAGCTATCTTCACCCGCGCAAAAGCGGGTCATGAGTATTGTTAAGGCTGCCATTGTCCTTGGATTTTCTTGGCCGAGGTGTCTGGCGAGCCACTCGTCACGGATGTTGTGTTTGAATGTCGCTAAGGCTTCGGCATCCGGACAATCGACAATTTGATTCTTCTTAGTGAGGAATCTGTTCCAAAGCTTGCGGGCGGACTCTCCGGGCTGTTGGATTATGTGACTTAAATCGTCAGCATCCGGAGGCTAGACATAAGTCCCTTGAAAATTGGCCTTGAAAGCATCCTCAAGTTCCTCCCAACTCTCAATTGAATTTTCGGGGAGGCTCTTCAACCAGTGTCGAGCTGGTCCCTTCAACTTTAGGGGAAGGTATTTGATGGCCTGGAGATCATCCCCAGGAGCCATGTGAATATGTAGGATAAAATCCTCGATCCAGACCCCTGGATCTGTCGTTCTGTCGTATGCCTCTATGTTCACAGGTTTGAAACCTTGTGGGAATTCATGGTTCAGTACTTCATTGGTGAAGCACAGGGGGTGAGCAGCCCCTTTGTATCTGGACATGCTGTGGCATGCGGTCGACTGTTGTTGTGTCCGGTGTTTATTCCGAACTGGTATTTGGCTTGTATGATCGTTCTGGTGACCATAGTCCCTCGCTGGGGTGTGTCCTTTAGATCCGCAGATGGACCTAGCTGCGCCAGCTTTCTTATCCAGGTGCTCACATAGATCGTGCGCGGCGTCGGTAGCCGCTTTGTTGCGGTTATGAAGTGGTACGTCTAGCCTCCTGGTCGTGTTACTCTTTGGTGGAGCGGTCTCGTCGTCGAATTCTGGCAGTAGCTTGCGTTTTGGATAGCTCTTTGTATGACGATCGTCGCCGTATCTTTCTTCAGTGTCTAGCACTTTATTCAATCTATGATTGAGTGTTTCCTGTGCGGCTTTGAGCCGTTGCTTCTGCTTCTTTAGACTTCTCGCTGTGGCCATAAGCTTTCTGTGGAGGTTATCTCATTCCACGCGTTCTTCCGGAATGATGAATGCATCATCGTCCGAACTCTGTTCTTGTCCTGGGGCAGCTTGATGAACTCGTCCCTCTGGATCATTGTGATCGGGCATCTGCTCCGAACTTGGTTCGGCGTGACCTGGCTCGTCCTGCTCCATCGCTGGGTCCTCGTCGTCGTTATTGCCTTCGGAGTTTACTGGTATGTCGATTCTTCTTGCGCTCTTGTCGCTATTTTTACTGTTGCTGGACTTTGAGCGGCGTCTGCGTCGCCGTTTTGGCTTTTGCCCGAGGGTTTTATCTTTCGGATTGCCACCATCGTCCTCCTTGGGCATATCCACCATGTATATATCGTGTGACGAGGTAGTAGTCCAGCGCCCCAGAGATTCTGAATCTTCTCCTACATTGTCGTCATCGATGCCTTCGGAGTCGAAGTCGAGCACGTTGGCTAAATCATCAACCGTGGCAATGAAGTGGGTGGTGGGTGGGCAACGAATTCCTTCGTCGTCGGCTCCCCACTCGAGTCGGACATAGTTCGGCCGAGAGCCTCCTGACAAAGAGAGAGACTTTAATGAGTTCAGCATGTCGCCAAAAGGCGAGTGCTGGAAGATATCCGCAGCGGTAAACTCCATTATTGGAGCCCAACCTGGCTCGGTTGGCTCGAGAGTGCGCGGACTGGAACCAACAACCGGATACGAGTCCGGGGGCCGGCGTCACAGGTTTCTGCAGAGGCGGGAACTGTGTTCGGCTCCACCGTCGATGAGTATGCAGCCTGCAGGGCGGGGCCCATCCCTCCGTCCTTAGGTGACGCAGCCTGCTCCGGATTTAGGTCCGGAGCCACTGCGGGGGTGATTACCCGAACATTGTCCCACAGTAGGTCTAGGCCGTGCTCATCGCGACTGTCCGGTGCTCCTGGCACGGGCTTTAATCCGTCGAAGATCAAGTCTCCGTGAATATCAGCCATGTAGTTCAAGTTTCCGAACCTGACCTGGTGGCCAGGGGCGTAGCTATCGATCTGCTCCATATCGCCAAGCGAATTGGCCCGCAGTGCGAAGCCGCCGAACATGAAGATTTGTTCGGGGGAAAAGTATCCTCCTGGACCGTGTTGTTGACGATCGAAGGCGCCATCAAGCCCTGCAGCGACGACATAGAGGAACTCTCAATGAAAGCACCAATGTCGGTGTCAAAACTGGCGGATCTCGGGTAGGGGGTCCCGATCTGTGCGTCTAGGCTGATGATAACATGAAGCAAGGAACATAGATGTTTACCCAGGTTTGGGCCCTCTCGATGGAGGTAAAACCCTACTTCCTGCTTGATTAATATACAAGAGTAGATCTACCACGAGATCGTAGAGGCTAAACCCTAAAAGCTAGCCTATGATGGTATGATTGTAATTGTGATCGGCCTTCTAAGGACCAACCTCTCCGGTTTATATAGACACCGGAGAGGGCTAGGGTTTACATGGAGTCGGTTACAAGGAAGGAAATACAACATCCGGATCGCCAAGCTTGCGTTCCACGCCAAGGAGAGTTCCATCCGGACACGGGACGGAGTCTTGAGTCTTGTGTCTTCATGCTTCAATAGTCCGGATGATGTATATAGTCCGGCTGTCCGGATACCCCCTAATCCAGGACTCCCTCAGCCACCGACGTACTTCTTCCTCCTATATATGCCTACGTGCCCCAAAAACATCCAGGGAGCCAACGAAACACAGTTTCCACCGCCGTAACCTTCTGTATCCGCGAGATCCCATCATGGAGCCTTCGTCGGCGCTCCGCAGGAGGGGGAATCGACCACGGAGGGCTTCTACATCAACACCATAGCCCCTCCGATGAGTTGTGAGTAGTTTACCACAGACCTTCGGGTCCATAGTTATTAGCTAGATGGCTTCTTCTCTCTTTTTGGATCTCAATACAATGTTCTCCCCCTCTCTTGTGGAGATCTATTCGATGTAAACTCTTTTTGCGGTGTGTTTGTCGAGATTCGATGAATTGTGGGTTTATGATCAAGTTTATCTATGAGAAATATTTGAATCTCCTCTGAATTCTTTTATGTATGATTGAGTTATCTTTGCAAGTCTCTTCGAATTATCAGTTTGGTTTGGCCTACTAGATTGATCTTTCTTGCCATGGGAGCAGGGATGGCAATGGGTCGGGTTTGGGGCGGGTGGAGCTGGTCCAAATCCAACCCATGACCCATCTTCCTACCCTCTGCCCATCCACCAAATTATCCATGGGCACAACTTGTGCCCATGCCCAAACCCGCTGGATACCCACATACCCATGGAGCTCCATGGGCATAGAAAAGTCAGCATGAAGCCTTCCCAAAGATCAAATTAGTTCATTGTCATTCACTCACAAAATGACAGCATAAGCTACATGGATAAGTAGGCAACAAGTAATACGATGAGTCCTTAAGTATGACATACCAGAGGTTGATTCTGCAGCATATAGCTTATGGCACCAGTTGCATATTGCCTGCCATTTCCCATTGATTCACTCTTTCTACTATCACTGGCATATGGCCTCACATGTCATACGGGTATCCATTGGATATCCATGGAGCACAAACTATAACCGTGCCCAACCCGGCTGTTCGTGGGTATCCATATCCACAGACCCATGGGCAGAAATGCGCTCCATACCCTTGCCCAACCGGGTTGGGTATCCATGGGTATCCAGATCCATGGATAAAATTGCCATCCCTACATGGGAGAAGTGCTTAGCTTTGGGTTCAATCTTGCGGTGTCCTTTCCCAGTGACAGCAGGGGCAGCAAGGCACGTATTGTATTGTTGTCATCGAGGATAAAAATATGGGGTTTATATCATATTGCTTGAGTTTATCCCTCTACATCATGTCATCTTGCTTAATGTGTTACTCTGTTCTTTATGAACTTAATACTCTAGATGCAGGCAGGAGTCGGTCGATGTGTGGAGTAATAGTAGTAGATGCAGGCAAGAGTCGGTCTACTTGTTGCAGATGTGATGCCTATATACATGATCATGCCTAGATAATCTCATAATTATTCACTTTTCTATCAATTGCTCGACAGTAATTTGTTCACCCACTGTAATACTTATGCTATCTTGAGAGAAGCCTCTAGTGAAACCTATGGCCCGGGGTCTATCTTTTATCATATAAGCTTTCAATCTACTTTTATTTGCATCTTTACTTTTTGCATCTATCTTATAAAATACCAAAAATATATTTATCTTATCATATTATCTCTATCAGATCTCACTTTCGCAAGTGGCTCTAAAGGCATTGACAACTCCTTTATTGTGTTGGTTGCGAGTTCTTTCTTTGTTTGTGTAGGTGCGTGGGACTTTTGAGGAGCCTCCTACTGGATTGATACCTTGGTTCTCAAAAACTGAGGGAAATACTTACGCTACTATTGCTGCATCACCCTTTCCTCTTCAAGGAAAACCAAAGCAAGCTCAAGACGTAGCACGCATCGGCATGAGATTGTGGCATGGTTCCGGTGGCTGCTCCCGCCCAATGATATATAGGCTTCACAGGTGATGGGGGTGCCGTGATGAAAACCTGACCTGCCAACTGTCCATCCAGCTCCTCGAGGAGGGGCGGCTGCAGATTCAGAAGCCGCGAAGCGGGGCGGGTGGCCGATGAAGTGCCCAAATCCGTGACTCCTGACCCCGTCGGTGTAGCCTCCGCCTCCGCCTGCCGGTGATGAATCGTGTTGACATTCTCTTGGGTTGCCTCGAGCTGTTTGCCAAAATTGGAAATCCTCATGTACATGGCTTCAATCTTTGTGAGAAGGGCAGCCAGCGAAGCCCGAATACTCTCAAAATTCTCTCCCATTGCGCTGATGACCAGCTTGGTCTGGGCGGACGGAAGTGGCGGCTTCGACGGTGCCGTTGCGTCCGATTCCGAACCCAGCAAACCCCGCTTAGGACTTCGAGCGAATTTTGTCGAAACAAATTTGGCACCCTTCGCAGTGGAATTTTACCGCCGAATCAGGAGGACTTGGGCGCAAACGAATGCGAATTCGAGGCTCTAGATACCAATTGTGAGGCCTTAGATTAGTCTCATAGATCGTCAGTAGGGTTTGAGAGGGGGTCAAGAAGAATAGGGAGGAGAAAGCGGAACTAGACGAGGAGAAGAAGGACATGGGAGATATGAGATTCAGATAATATTCATTAAATAACATGCCTTTCCAGACTTCTGTCGCTACAATATAAGCACACCACGTAGTACACGCAACCACCCGGACCCACGTTCAGACACACACCACGTCTTACACCCTTTGACTCTGCATAGTGGGACCTGGTGTCCATCGACACCAACACTGGTGGGGACGTGACATGTTAGTATCCTGTTTAACAAGTGTGCTACATGCGATAGAGAGGAATGAATCAATACTACGAAAGGATACTGCCATGTGATTAGTTATGCTTGCAAACCAAGCTGCACGGTAGTGAACGAGCCAGATGACACGAGTCGTCTTTTCCTCAGTTTGAGAAAAAAGAGGTCCGAACTTTTTTTTAATACTCCCAAAAAACCACAGTATCAACAATACCATCGTTTATGAAACTACAATTTTTGGTATAGCCAAATGCCTCAATGTATTCATAACTACATTTTAAAAAATTGTGGTATTCTAATAAGTAGTAATATTTTGCATCCAAACAGGGCCTTACCTTGTTTGGATGTTGATATTCAGGGCCATGGAATTGAATTTGGCCCAATATCAAATCTAGCTTGACTTTGCTATTGACATTGAACATTAATTCTATTGTTTGGATGTGCATAGAATGGGCACTTGGAATTTGGATGAGAGGCTCAATTCTGAAGCTTGTTTGGATGGTCATTCTCCACATTGGAATTGCTCATTTGTTATATGATGATAAGTGAACTTCCATGTAATGTTTGAACCTATATATGAGAAAAATAAAATCAGCAATTATAAACTAGATTCACTTGAATCGGGCTGCTGAGAAGGATCCATACACCCACTGAGTGACCTGCAAGAGGCACATAAATTAGGGATCGGAGAAGATTTCTAGGGTTCTGGATGAGGGGGTGAGAAGTGTTGGGGAATGTAGCAATTTAAAAAATTTCCTACGTACACACAAGATCATGGTGATGCATAGCAACGAGATGGGAGAGTGTAGTCCACGTACCCTCGTAGACCGTAAGCGGAAGCGTTATGACAATGCGGTTGATGTAGTCATATGTCTTCACGATCGACCGATCCTAGCACCGAAAGTACGGCACCTCCGCGATCTGCACACGTTCGGCTTGGTGACGTCCCACGAACTCACGATCCAGCAGAGTGCCGAGGGAGAGTTTCGTCAACACGACGGCGTGATGACTATAATGATGAAGCTACCGGCGCAGCGCTTCGCCTAAGCACTGCAACGGTATGACTGAGGTGGATTATGGTGGAAGGGGGCACCGCACACGGCTAAGAGATCAATGATCAACTTGTGTGTCTATGGGGTGCCCCCTGGTCACGTATATAAAGGATGGAGGGAGGAGGAGGCCGGCCCTCATAGGGCGCGCCCAAAGTGTGGAGTCCTACTAGGACTCCCTAGTCCTAGTAGGATTCCACCTCTCACATAAAATAGGAAAAAGGGAAGGGAGAAGGAGAAGGAAGGGGGCGCCCCCTTTCTCTAGTCCAATTCAGACCAGTCCATGGGGAAGGGGAGCGGCCACCCTTGAGGCCTTTCTCTCCTTTCCTGTATGGCCCATTAAGGCCCAATACGAATTCCCGTAACACTCCGGTACTCCGAAAAATACACGAAACACTCGGAACCTTTCCGATGTCTGAATATAGCCTTCTAATATATCGATCTTTACGTCTCGACCATTTCAAGACTCCTTGTCATGTCCCCGATCTCATCGGGACTCCCAACTACTTTCGGTACATCAAAACACATAAACTCATAATACCAATCGTCACCAAACTTTAAGCGTGCGGATCCTACGGGTTCGAGAAATATGTAGACATGACTGAGACTCATCTCCGGTCAATAACCAATAGCAGAACCTGGATGCTCATATTGGTTCCTACATATTCTACGATGATCTTTATCAGTCAAACCGCATAACAACATACGTTGTTCCCTTTGTCATCGATATGTTACTTGCCCGAGATTCGATCGTCAGTATCTCAATACCTAGTTCAATCTCGTTACCGGCAAGTCTCTTTACTCGTTCTGTAATACATCATCCCGCAACTAACTCATTAGTCACATTGCTTGCGAGGCTTATGTGATGTGCATTATTGAGAGGGCCCAGATATACCTTTCCGACAATAGGAGTGACTGTTGGGGAACGTAGTAATTTCCAAAAAAATCCTACGGACACACAAGATCATGGTGATGCATAGCAACGAGAGGGGAGAGTGTTGTCCACGTACCCTCGTAGACCGAAAGCGGAAGCGTTAGCACAACGCGGTTGATGTAGTCGTACGTCTTCACGATCCGACCGATCAAGTACCAAACATACGGCACCTCCGAGTTCAGCACACGTTCAACTCGATGACGTCCCAAGAACTCCGATCCAGCAGAGCTTTGCGGGAGAGTTCCGTCAGCACAACAGTGTGATGACGGTGTTGATGATGCTACCGATGCAGGGCTTCGCTTAAGCACTGCTATGATATTACCGAGGTGGAATATGGTGGAGGAGGGCACCGCACACGGCTAAGAGATCAAGAGATCAATTGTTGTGTCTAGAGGTGCCCCCCTACCCCCGTATATAAAGGATCAAGGGGGAGGGGGCAGCCGGCCAGGAGGAGGGCGCGCCAGGGAGGAGTCCTACTCCCACCGAGAGTAGGACTCCCTCTTTTCCTAGTTGGAGTAGGAGAGGGAAAGGAAGGGAGAGAGGAGAGGAAGGAAAGGGGGGCCGCCCCCCTTCCTTGTCCAATTCGGACTATAGGGGGAGGGGGGCGCAGCCTGCCCTGGCTGCCCCTCCTCTTCTCCACTAGGGCCCATGAGGCCCACTAAACCCCCGGGGGGTTCAGGTAACCCCTCGGTACTCTGGTATATGTCCGAAACCTCCTGAAACGCTTCCGGTATCCGAACATAGTCATCCAATATATCGATCTTTACGTCTCAACCATTTCGAGACTCCTCGTTATGTCTGTGATCATATCCGGGACTCCAAACTACCTTTGGTACATCAAAACACAAAAACTCATAATACCGATCGTCACCGAACTCTAAGCGTGCGGATCCTATGGGTTCGAGAACTATGTAGACTTGACCGAGACACGTTTCCGGTCAATAACCAATAGCGGAACTTGGATGCTCATATTGGCTCCTACATATTCTACGAAGATCTTTATCGGTCAAACCGCATAACAACATACGTTGTTCCCTTTGTCATCGGTATGTTACTTGCCCGAGATTCGATCATCGGTATCTCAGTACCTAGCTCAATCTCGTTACTGGCAAGTCTCTTTACTCGTTCCGTAATACATCATCCCGCAACTAACTCATTAGTCACATTGCTTGCAAGGCTTATAATGATGTGCATTACCGAGAGGGCCCAGAGATACCTCTCTGACAATCGGATTGACAAATCCTAATCTCGAAATACGCCAACTCAACATGTACCTTCGGAGACACCTGTAGAGCTCCTTTATAATCACCCAGTTACGTTGTGACGTTTGGTAGCACACAAAGTGTTCCTCCGGTAAACGGGATTTGCATAATCTCATAGTCATAGCAACATGTATATGTCATGAAGAAAGCAATAGCAACATACTAAACGATCAAGTGCTAAGCTAACGGAATGGGTCAAGTCAATCACATCATTCTCCTAATGATGAGATCCCGTTAATCAAATGACAACTCATGTCTATGGCTAGGAAACACAGCCATCTTTGATCAACGAGCTAGTCAGGTAGAGGCATACTAGTGACACTATGTTTGTCTATGTATTCACACATGTATTATGTTTCCGGTTAATACAATTCTAGCATGAATAATAAACATTTATCATGATATGAGGAAATAAATAATAACTTTATTATTGCCTCTAGGGCATATTTCTTTCAGTCTCCCACTTGCACTAGAGTCAATAATCTTGATTACATAGTAATGATTCTAACACCCATGGAGCCTTGGTGTTGATCATGTTTTGCTCGTGGAAGAGGCTTAGTCAACGGTTCTGCAACATTCAGATCCATATGTATTTTGAAAATCTCTATGTCTCCCACCTAGACTTGGTCCCGGATGCAATTGAAGCGTCTCTTGATGTGCTTGGTTCTCTTGTGAAATCTGGATTCCTTTGCCAAGGCAATTGCACCAGTATTGTCACAAAAGATTTTCATTGGACCCGATGTACTAAGTATGACGCCTAGATCGGATATGAACTCCTTCATCCAGACTCCTTCATTTGCTGCTTCTGAAGCAGCTATGTACTCCGCTTCACACATAGATCCCGCTACAACGCTTTGTTTAGAACTGCACCAACTGACAGCTCCACCGTTCAATATAAACACGTATCCGGTTTGCGATTTAGAATTTTCTGATCAGTGTCAAAACTTGCATCGACGTAACCATTTACGACTAGCTCTTTGTCACTTCCATAAACGAGAAACATATCCTTAGTCCTTTTCAGGTATTTCAGGATATTCTTGACCGCTGTCCAGTGATCGACTCCTGGATTACTTTTGGTACCTCCCTGCTAAGCTAATAGCTAGGCATACATCAGGTCTTACACACCATTGCATACATGATAGAGCTATGGCTGAAGCATAGGGAACATCTTTCATTTTCTCTCTATCTTCTGTAGTAGCCGGGCATTGAGTCTGACTCAACTTCACACCTTGTAATACAAGCAAGAACCTTTCTTTGCTTGATCCATTTTGAACTTTTTCAAAACTTTATCAAGGTATGTGCTTTGTGAAAGTCCAATTAAGCATCTTGATCTATCTCTATAGATCTTGATGCCCAATATATAAGCAGCTTCACCGAGGTCTTTCATTGAAAAACTTTTATTCAAGTATCCTTTTATGCTATCCAGAAATTCTATATCATTTCCAATCAACAATATGTTGTCTACATATAATATCAGAAATGCTACAGAGCTCCCACTCACTTTATTGTAAATACAGGCTTCTCCAATAGTCTGTATAAAACCATATGCTTTGATCACACTATCAAAACGTTTATTCCAACTCCGAGAGGCTTGCACCAGTCCATAAATGGATCATTGGAGCTTGCACACTTTGTTAGCACTTTTCGGATTGACAAAACCTTCTGGTTGCATCATATACAACTCTTCTTCCAGAAATCCATTCAGGAATGCAGTTTTGACATCCATTTGCCAAATTTCATAATCATAAAATGCGGCAATTGCTAACATAATTCGGACAGACTTAAGCATCGCTGCGAGTGAGAAAGTCTCATCGTAGTCAACCCCTTGAACTTGTCGAAAACCTTTCGCAACAAATCGAGCTTTGTAGACAGTAACATTACCATCAGCGTCAATCTTCTTCTTGAAGATCCATTTATTTTCATTGGCTTGCCGAGCATCGGGCAAGTCAACCAAAATCCATACTTTGTTCTCATACATGGATCCCATCTCAGATTTCATGGACTCAAGCCATTTTGCGGAATCTGGGCTCATCATCGCTTCCTCATAGTTCATAAGTTCGCCATGGTCAAGTAACATGACCTCCAGAATAGGATTACCGTACCACTCTGGTGCAGATCTTACTCTAGTTGACCTACGAGGTTCGGTAGTAACTTGATCTGAAGTTTCATGATCAATATCATTAACTTCCTCACTAATTGGTGTAGGCGTCATAGGAACCGGTTTCTGTGATGAACTACTTTCCAATAAGAGAGCAGGTACAGTTACCTCATCAAGTTCTACTTTCCTCCCACTCACTTCTTTCGAGAGAAACTCCTTCTCTAGAAAGGATCCAAATTTAGCAACAAAAGTCTTGCCTTCATATCTGTGATAGAAGGTGTACCCAATAGTCTCCTTTGGGTATCCTATGAGGACACATTTCTCCGATTTGGGTTCGAGCTTATCAGTTTGAAACTTTTTTACATAAGCATCGCAGCCCCAAACTTTAAGAAACGACAACTTTGGTTTCTTGCCAAACCATAGTTCATAAGGCATCGTCTCAACAGATTTTGATGGTGCCCTATTTAAAGTGAATGCAGCTGTCTCTAATGCATAACCCCAAAACGATAGTGGTAAACCGATAAGAGACATCATAGATCGCACCATATCCAATAAAGTGCGGTTACGACGTTCGGACACACCATAACGCTGTGGTGTTCCAGGTGGCATGAGATGTGAAACTATTCCACATTGTTTTATATGAAGGCCAATGTTGTAACTCAAATATTCTCCTCCATGATCAGATCGTAGAAACTTTATTTTTTTTGTTACGATGATTCTCCACTTCACTCTGAAATTCTTTGAACTTTTCAAATATTTCAGACTTGTGTTTCATTAAGTAGATATACCCACATCTGCTCAAATCATCTGTGAAGGTCAGAAAATAACGATACTCGCCACGAGCATCAACACTCATTGGATCGCATACATTGGTATGTATTATTTCCAATAAGTCAGTAGCCCGTTCCATTGTTCCAGAGAACGAAGTTTTAGTCATCTTACCCAAAAGGCATGGTTCGCAAGCATCAAATGATTCATAACCAACTAATTCCAAAAGTCCATCTTTATGGAGTTCCTTAATGCGCTTTACACCGATATGACCCAAACGACAGTGCCACAGTTGCACTATCATTATCAACTTTGCATCTTTTGGCATCAATATGTGTATCACTATGATCGAGATCCAACAAACTATTTTCATTGGGTGTATGGCCATCGAGGGTTTTATTCATGTAAATAGAACATCAATTATTCTCTGAATTTAAATGAATAACCATATTGCAATAAACATGATCAAATCATATTCATGCTCAATGCAAACGCCAAATAACATTTATTTAGGTTTAACACTATTCCCGAAAGTATAGGGAGTGTGCGATGATGATCATATCAATCTTGGAACCACTTCCAACATACATCGTCACTTCACCCTCAACTAGTCTTTGTTTATTCTGTAACTCCTGTTTCGAGTTACTAATACTTAGGAACCGAACAAGTATCAAATACCTAGGGGCTACTATAAACACTAGTAAGGTACACATCAATAACCTGTATATCAAATATACCCTTGTTCACTTTGCCATTCTTCTTATCCACCAAATATTCAGAGCATTGCCGCTTCCAGTGATCATTTCCTTTACAGTAGAAGCACTCAGTTTCAGGCTTTGGTCCAGCTTTGGGCTTCCTCGCGGGAGTGACAACTTGCTTGCCATTCTACATGAAGTTCCCTTTCTTTCCCTTTTCTTGAAACTAGCGGTCTTGTTAATCATCAACGCTTGATGCTCTTTCTTGATTTCTACCTTCATCGATTTCATCATCATGAAAAACTCGGGAAACGTTTCATTCATCCCTTGTATGCTATAGTTCATCATGAAGTTCCAGTAACTTGGTGATGGTGACTAGAGAACTTTGTCAATCACTATCTTATCTGGAAGATTAACTCCCACTTGATTCAAGCGATTGTAGTACCCAGACAATCTGAGCACATACTCACTAGTTGAGCAATTCTCCTCCATCTTTTAGCTATAGAACTTGTTGGAGACTTCACATCTCTCAACTCGGGTATTTGCTTGAAATATTAACTTCAACTCCTGGAACATCTCATATGGTCCATGACGTTCAAAACGTCTTTGAAGTCCCGATTCTAAGCCATTAAGCATGGTGCACTAAACTATCAAGTAGTTATCATATTGAGCTAGCCAAACGTTCATAATGTCTGCATCTGCTCCTGCAACAGGTCTGTCACCTGGCGGTGCATCAAGGACCTGTGCACCAATGAGGAAAAACCTCAGATCACGGACCAAGTCCGCATCATTGCTACTATCATCTTCCAACTTATATTTCTCTAGGAACATATCAAAAATAAAGGGATGCAACAATGCGAGATATTGATCTACAACATTATTTGCAAAATACTATGAGGACTAAGTTCATGATAAATTAAAGTTCAATTAATCATATTACTTAAGAACTCCCACTTAGATAGACATCCCTCTAATCATCTAAGTGATCACGTGATCCAAATCAACTAAACCATGTCCGATCATCACGTGAGATGGAGTAGTTTTCAATGGTGAACATCACTATGTTGATCATATCTACTATATGATTCATGCTCGACCTTTCGGTCTCAGTGTTCCGAGGCCATATCAGCATATGCTAGGCTCGTCAAGTTTAACTTGAGTATTCTGCGTGTGTAAAACTGTCTTACACCCGTTGTATTTGAACACAGAGCTTATCACACCCGATCATCACGTGGTGTCTCGGCACGAAGAACTATCGCAACGGTGCATACTCAGGGAGAACACTTATACCTTGAAATTTAGTGAGAGATCATCTTATAATGCTACCGTCAATCAAAGCAAAATAAGATGCATAAAGGATAAACATCACATGCAATCAAAATTAGTGATATGATATGGCCATCATCATCTTGTGCTTGTGATCACCATCTCTGAAGCACCGTCATGATCACCATCGTCACCGGCGTGATACCTTGATCTCCATCATAGCATCATTGTCGTTTCGCCACCTATTGCTTCGACGACTATCGCTACCGCTTAGTGACAAAGTAAAGCAATTACAGGGCGATTGTTTTGCATACAATAAAGCGACAACCATATGGCTCCTGCCAATTGCCGATAACTTTGTTACAAAACATGATCATCTCATACAATAAAATTTAGCATCATGTCTTGACCATATCACATCACAACATGCCCTGCAAAAACAGGTTAGACGTCCTCTACTTTGTTGTTTCTAGTTTTACGTGGCTGCTACGAGCTGAGCAAGAACCATTCTTACCTACGCATCAAAACCACAACGATAGTTCGTCAAGTTAGTGTTGTTTTAACCTTCTCAAGGACCGGGCGTAGCCACAATCGGTTCAACTAAAGTTGGAGAAACTGACACCCGCCATCCACCTATGTGCAAAGCACGTCGGTAGAGACAGTCTTGCGTAAGCTTACGCGTAATGTTGATCTGGGCCGCTTCATCCAACAATACCGCCGTACCAAAGTATGACATGCTGGTAAGAAGCATGACTTGTATCGCCCACCACTCACTTGTTTTCTACTCGTGCATATAACATCTACGCATAAAACCTGGCTCGGATGCCACTGTTGGGGAACGTAGTAACTTCAAAAAATTTCCTACGAACACACAAGATCATGATGATGCATAGCAATGAGAAGGGAGAGTGTTGTCCACGTATCCTCGTAGACCGAAAGCGGAAGCATTAGCACAACACGGTTGATGTAGTCGTACGTCTTCACAATCCGACCGATCAAGTACCAAACGCACGGCACCTCCGAGTTCAGCACACGTTCAGCTCGATGACGTCCCATGAACTCCGATCCAGTAGAGCTTTGCAGGAGAGTTCTGTCAGCACGACGGCGTGATGACGGTGTTGATGATACTACCGACACATGGCTTCGCCTAAGCACCGCTACGATATTACCGAGGTGGAATATGGTGGAGGGGGGCACCTCACACGGCTAAGAGATCAAGAGATCAATTGTTGTGTCTAGAGGTGCCCCCTGCCCCTGTATATAAAGGATCAAGGGTGGGGGGCGGCCGGCCAGGAGAAGGGCGCGCCAGGGAGGAGTCCTACTCCCATCGGGAGTAGGACTCCCTCTTTTCCTAGTTGGAGTAGAAGGGGGGAAGGAAGGGAGATAGGAGAGGAAGGAAAGGGGGCGCCCCCCCTCCTTGTCCAATTTAGACTAGAGGGGGAGGGGGCGCGTCCTGCCCTGGCTTCCCATCCTCTTCTCCACTAGGGCCCATGAAGCCCACTAAACCCCCTGGGGGGTCCGGTAACCCCCTGGTACTCCGGTATATGTCCGAAACCTCCCGAAACACTTCCGGTGTCCGAACATAGTCATCCAATATATCGGTCTTTACATCTCGACCATTTCGAGACTCCTCATTATATCCGTGATCATATCCGGACTCCGAACTACCTTCGGTACATCAAACACAAAAACTCATAATATCGACCGTCACCGAACTTTAAGTGTGCGGACCCTACGGGTTCGAGAACTATGTAGACATGACCAAGACATGTTTCTGGTCAATAACCAATAGCGGAACCTGGATGCTCATATTGGCTCCTACATATTCTACGAAGATCTTTACCGGTCAAACCGCATAACAACATATGTTGTTCCCTTTGTCATCGGTATGTTACTTGCCCGAGATTCGATCGTCGGTATCTCAATACCTAGCTCAATCTCGTTACCGGCAAGTCTATTTACTCGTTCCGTAATACATCATCCCGTAACTAACTCATTAGTCACATTACTTGCAAGGCTTATAGTGATGTGCATTACCGAGAGGGCCCAGAGATACCTCTCCGACAATCGGAGTGACAAATCCTAATCTCGAAATATGCCAACTCAACATGTACCTTCGGAGACACATGTAGAGCTCCTTTATAATCACCCAGTTACGTTGTGACGTTTGGTAGCACACAAAGTGTTCCTCCGGTAAATGGGAGTTGCATAATCCCATAGTCATTGGAACATGTATAAGTCATGAAGAAAGCAATAGCAACATACTAAACGATCAAGTGCTAAGCTAACGGAATGGGTCAGGTCAATCACATCATTCTCCTAATGATGTGATCCCGTTAATCAAATGACAACTCATGTCTATGGCTAGGAAACACAGCCAACTTTGATCAACGAGCTAGTCAGGTAGAGGCATACTAGTGACACTATGTTTGTCTATGTATTCACACATGTATTATGTTTCCGGTTAATACAATTCTAGCATGAATAATAAACATTTATCATGATATGAGGAAATAAATAATAACTTTATTATTGCCTCTAGGGCATATTTC
Source organism: Triticum timopheevii (assembly GCA_963921465.1). Lineage (NCBI taxonomy): Eukaryota > Viridiplantae > Streptophyta > Magnoliopsida > Poales > Poaceae > Triticum > Triticum timopheevii. The sequence continues at coordinate 188,307,886 of OY997266.1, read as the reverse complement.
CTTCAGTGACAAATCATAGTCTCGATCTATGCCAACTCAACAAATACCATCGAAGACACCTGTAGAGCACCTTTATGATCACCAAGTTACGTTGTGACGTTTGGTAACACACAAAGTGTTCCTCCGGTATTCGGGAGTTGCATAATCTCATAGTCTGAGGAGCATGTATAAGTCATGAAGAAAGCAGTAGCAATATACTAAACGATCAAGTGCTAAGCTAACGGAATGGGTCAAGTCAATCACATCATTATCTAATGATGTGATCCCATTAATCAAATGACAACTCATGTCTATGGCTAGGAAACTTAACCATCTTTGTTTCAACGAGCTAGTCAAGTAGAGGCATACTAGTGACACTGTGTTTGTCTATGTATTCACACATGTACTATGTTTCCGGTTAATACAATTCTAGCACGAATTATAAACATTTATCATGAAATAAGGAAATAAATAATAACTTTATTATTGCCTCTAGGGCATATTACCTTCAGTCTCCCACTCGCGCTATAGTCAATAATCTAGTTCACACCGCCATGTGATTTAACACCAATAGTTCACATCATCATGTGATTTAACACTCTATAGTTCACATCGCCATGTGACCAATACCCAAAGGGTTTACTAGAGTCAATAATCTAGTTCACATCGCCATGTGATTAACACCCAAAGAGTGCTAAGGTGTGATCATGTTTTTCTTGTCAGAGAGGTTTAGTCAATGGGTCTTCCACATTCAGATCCGTATGTATTTTGCAAATTTCTATGTCTACAATGCTCTGCATGGAGCTACTCTAGCTAATTGCTCCCACTTTCAATATGTATCAGATTGTGACTTAGAGTCATCCAGAATAGTGTCAAAGCTTGCATCGATGTAACTGTTTACAACAAACTCTTTATCACCTCCATAACCGAGAATATTTCCTTAGTCCTCTAAGGATAATTTTGACCGTTGTCCAGTGACCTACTCCTAGATCACTATTGTACTCCCTTGCCAAACTCAGTGTAGGGTATACAATAGATCTGGTACACAGCATGACATACTTTATAGAACCTATGGCTGGGGCATAGGGAATGACTTTCATTCTCTTCCTATCTTCTGCCGTGGTCGGGCTTTGAGTCTTACTCAATTTCACACCTTGCAATACAGGCAAGAACTCCTTCTTTAACTGTTCCATTTTGAACTACTTCAAAAATTTGTCAAGGTATGTACTCATTGAAAAAACTTATCAAGCATCTTGCTCTATCTCTATAAATCTTGATGCTCAATATGTAAGCAGCTTCATCGAGGTCTTTCTTTGAAAAACTTCTTTCAAACACTCCTTTATGCTTTCCAGAAAATTCAACATCATTTCCGATCAACAATATGTCACTCACATATACTTATCAGAAAGGTTGTAGTGCTCCCACTCACTTTCTTGTAAATACAGGCTTCACCGCAAGTCTATATAAAACCAGATGCTTTGATCACACTATCAAAGCGTATATTCCAACTTGGAGAGGCTTGCACCAGTCCATAAATGGATCACTGGAGCTTGCACACTTTGTTAGAACTTTTAGGATCGACAAAACCTTCTGGTTGCGTCATATACAACTCTTCTTTAATAAATCCATTAAGGAAGATAGTTTTGACATCTATTTGCCAAATTTCATAAAATGTGGCAATTGCTAACATGATTCGGACAGACTTTTAAGCATCGATACAACTGAGAAAATCTCATCATAGTCAACACCTTGAACTTGTCGAAAACATTTTTGCGACAATTCGAACTTTGTAGATAGTAACACTACTATCAGTGTCCGTCTTCCTCTTGAAGATCCATTTATTCTCTATTGCTTGCCGATCATCGGGCAAGTCAACCAAAGTCCATACTTTGTTCTCATACATGGATCCCATCTCAGATTTCATGGCCTCAAGCCATTTCACGGAATCTGGGCTCATCATCGCCTCCTCATAGCTCGTAGGTTCATCATGGTCAAGTAACATGACCTCCAGAACAGGATTACCGTACTACTCTGGTGCGGAACTTGCTCTGTCTGACCTACGAGGTTTGGTAGTAACTTGATCTGAAGTTTCATGATCATGATCATTAGCTTCCTCACTAATTGGTGTACGAATCACTGAAACTGATTTATGTGATACACTACTTTCCAATTCAAGAGAAGGTATAATTACCTCATCAAGTTCTACTTTCCTCCCACTCACTTCTTTCGAGAGAAACTCCTTCTCTAGAAAGGATCCATTCTTAGCAATGAATATCTTGCCTTCGGATCTGTGATAGAAGGTGTACCCAACAGTCTCCTTTGGGTATCCTATGAAGACACATTTCTCTGATTTGGGTTTGAGCTTATCATGTTGAAGCTTTTTCACTTAAGCATTGCAGCCCCAAACTTTTAAGAAACGACAACTTTGGTTTCTTGCCAAACCATAGTTCATATGGCATCGTCTGATAATCCCCAAGTGCAGGGAATCATCGTAGCAATTTCCAAAGGTGGAAGTGATAAGTATGGAGTGTCGAACCCACAAGGAGCTAAAGGTAAGATCAATATTCTCTCGAGCCCTATCTGCCACTGATACGACTCTACGTACACCGAATGTTTGCTTCCAACTAGAAATGAGAAATGAAACTACGTTGCGGGTATGAAGACGATAACTTTGTATGATATTGGAGATCTAAAATATAAAAGTAGGTGCTGTTATCATAAAGTTAGAATATATAACTAAATATTATAAAAAGCGAGTGTGGAATAATGATGGATCGGTGTGCGGAATTGTCCTAGGCAATTATTAACAAGACCTGTAGTCGTCATTGCAATTTCATATGAGGGAGAGGCATAAGCTAACATACTTTCTCTACTTGGATCATATGCACTTATGATTGGAACTCTAGCAAGCGTCCGCAACTACTAAAGATCATTAAGGTAAAACCCAACCATAGCATTAAAGCATCAATTCCTCTTTATTCCCATACGCAACAACCCCCTTACTCGGGTTTGTGTTTCAGTCACTCACCAACCCACTATAAGCGAATCATGAACGTATTGCAACACCCTACAGCGGGAATCCCACACGCTTGCGCGACACAGAGGGCACCATAGGACAGCACCAAAATAAAACATACAACTCGTACCAATCTAGACCATCAATCAACCCAAGGACAAAATATATCTACTCAAAACATCATAGGATGGCAACACATCATTGAATCATAATATGCGGCATAAAGCACCATGTTCAAGTAGGGATTACAACGGGGTGCGGGAGAGTGGACCGCGTAAAAGAGATGAGGATGGTTATGATGATGGTGATGTTGATGAAGACGATCACCGCGGCGATGATTCCCCTCCCGATGGCACTCTGGTGCCACCAAGAGAGAGGAGGAGAGGTTCTCCCCCTTGTGCTTCCTCCTCCATGGCTTTACCCCTCTAGTCATTGGCCTTCATGGCGATGATGGCCCCTCCGAGATCCTCCTCCATGGCCTCCGGTGATGATGGCCCCCTCCGGCAGGGTGCCGGAGAGGGCCTAGATTGATTTCTCGTGGCTACAGAGGCTTGCGGTGGCGGAACTTCCGATCTAGGTTATTTCCCGAAGGTTTCTGTATTTATAGGAATTTTTGGCGTAGGTTTCACGTCAGGGGGGTCTCCGGGCTGTCCACAAGATAGGGGGCGCGCCCTAGGGGGGTGGGCGTGCCCCCCACCCTCGTGGGGAGCCCGGGACTCTTCTGGCCCAACTCTGATGCTCTGTGGTCTTCTTTTGGCCCATAAAAAATCATCAAAAAATGGCACGTCAATTGGACTCCGTTTGGTATTCCATTTTTGTAAAACTCAAAAACGAGGAGAAAATAGAAACTGGCACTGGGCTCTAGGTTAATAGGTTAGTCCCAAAAATCATATAAAATGGCATACAAATGCACATAAAACATCATAGATGGGAAATATAATAGCATGAATACTTCATAAATTATAGATATGTTGGAGACGTATCAGCATCCCCAAGCTTAATTCCTGCTCGTCCTCAAGTAGGTAAATGATAAAAGAAATAATTTATGAAGTGTGAATGCTAGCAGGTGCACAAGTTTGATCAATGATAATTTCAATCACCTTTTCTAGCATCATTATGTGTCATAATAGTAGCTTATCTCATAAAACTTTTCATGATCAAGTAACAATCTATTCACAATGTCAAGTATGGTTCGGAAACTTCATTGAGAACTAACAAACTACAATCTCAGTCATTGAAGCAATTGCAATTTATCATAACATCGGAAAGAGTCAAGAATAGAGCTTTTCAGCAAGTCCACATACTCAACTATCATATAGTCTTCTACAATTACTAACACTCACACAATACTTGTGGTTATGGAGTTTTAATCGGACACTGAGAAAGATAGGGGCTTATAATTTCGCCTCCCAACGTATTCACCTTTAGGTGATGTCAACAATAATAGCTCATGCTAACTTAAATCCAATTGGATATATATATATCAGGATCTTTCCAACACGAGGTGCTTGCCAAAGGATAAAATGAAAAAGGGAAAGGTGAGGATCACCTTGACTCTTGCACAATATAAAAGACAAAGTAAAAGATAGGCCCTTCGCAGAGGTAAGCAGAGGTTGTCATGCGCTTTTATGGTTGGATGCACAAAATCTTAATGCAAAAGAACGTCACTTTATATTGCCACTTGTATATGGACCTTTATTATGCAGTCTGTATCTTTTATTGCTTCCATAACAAGATCGTACAAAGCTTATTTTCTTCACACTAATATATCATACATATTTAGAGAGAAATTTTTATTGCTTGCACCAATGACAACTTACTTGATGGATCTTACTCAATCCATAGGTAGGTATGGTGGACTCTTATGGAAAAACTTGGTTCAAAGATATTTGGAAGCACAAGTAGTATCTCTACTTGGTGCGAGGAATTTGGCTAGCATGAGGGGGAAAGGCAAGCTCAACATGTTAGGAAGATCCATGACAATATAGTTTAACTGAGATGTGAGAAAACATAAACCATTACGTTGTCTGCCTTGTCCAACATCAACTCTTTAGCATGTCATACTTAATGAGTGCTCACAATCATAAAAGATGTCCAAGATAGTATATTGATATGTGAAGCTTCTCTTTCTTTATTACTTCCTATTAATTGCAACGATGACCAAAACTATGTTTGTCAACTCCCAACAACTTTTATGCCCCATACTCTTTATATGTGAAGTCATTACTATCCATGTTATAAGCATATGAAACATATAAAAATTCAGATTTATGACATTCAATTCATTCCCCCATTTACTCATAGGATATACATGAAGCACATGAGTAAATGGCAAACTACTCCAAAAGATATGAGTGAAGGACACTGAGTAGTCAAATAATTAACTAGCCATGGGAGGGTTCCTTTTTTATTCAATATTTCAGATCCAATGATTTTATTAAAATAGCAAGTAAAATTGAAAATACGCTCCAAGCAAAACACATATCATGTGACGAATAAAAATATAGCTCCGAGTAAGGTATACCGACAGTTTTGAAGACGAAAGAGGGGATGCCTTCCGGGGCATCCCCAAGCTTAGGCGCTTGAGTCTTCCTTGAATATTACCTTGGGGTGCCTTGGGCATCCCCAAGCTTAGGGTCTTCCCACTCCTTATTCTCCTCCTATCGATATCTCACCCAAAACTTGAAAACTTCAACCACACAAAACTTAATGGAACTTCGTGAGGTAGGTTAGTATGATAAAGAGTAAACCATTAACTTTGGTGCTATAAAAGACAAGGTTCATAATTGTTTTCACACAATCCCTACTGTACCATATAATTTCTACAATTTATATTGCAAAATATAAGCCATAGAAACTAGAAAACAAGCAAACTATGTGATGAAAACAGAATCTGTCAGAAACAGAACAGTCTGTAATAATCTGAACACTAACCATACTTATGCTACTCCAAAAATTATGAAATAAATTGTTTGACGTGAGGAATTTGTCTATTAATATTCTTCAAAAATAATCAACTCAAAAGCACTCTTCTGTAAAAAATGACAGCTAATCTCGTGAGCGCAAAGTTTCTGTTTTTTTACAGCAAGATCACATAATTCACACCCAAGTCTTCCCAAAGGTCTTACTTGGCACTTTATTGAAACAAAAGCTATAAAACATGATTAATACAGTAGCTTAATCATGTATACACACAAAAACAGTAAGGGTGTGTATTGGGTTGTCTCCCAACAAGCGCTTTTCTTTAATGCTTTTTAGCTAGGCATGATGATTTCAATGATGCTCACATAAAAGATAAGAGTTGAAACATAAAAAGAGCATCATGAAGAATATGACTAGCACATTTAAATCTAACCCACTTCATATGCCTAGGGATTTTGTGAGCACACAATTTATAGGAACAATAATCAACTAGCATAGGAAGGCAAAACAAGTTTAACTTCAAAACTTTAAGCACATAGAGAGGAAACTTGATATTATGGCAACTCCTACAAGCATATATTCCTCCCTCGTAATAGTGTTCAGTAGCATCATGGATAACAACTTTGTTCTCATACTCAATTGGAACCTCTTCCGAAATATTGGAATACTAACTAAAGTTGACACTCTTCCAAATCCACTTTCATAAATATCACACTAAGATTCAACACCCTCCAAGATAGTGGGATCACTAATTCCTAAAGTTGACACTCTTCCAAACCCACTTTAATTTATAGTATGATTCATACTCCAAAATATATAAGTGAAGTTCATGGAGCATTCTACAATTAATATAGACTAACCAATGTCCAAGCTCAAAATATATAAGTGATGCACACGAAGCATTCCATAAAACCACACTCAAACGATTTAAGTGAAGCACAAAGAGCAATTCTATAAGATCATACTTAAAAGATATAAGTGAAGCACATGAAGTATTCTATAAATCAATGAAGAGATATCTCATACTAGCATGATTCTTAAAGAAAAATAAAAACACAAAGGACACAAATCATGTGAACAAAACAAAAACCGAGGTATACCGATATATGTTGAAGAAGAAAGATGGGATGCCAACCGGGGCATCCCCAAGCTTAGATGCTTGAGTATCCTTTAAAATATTTACTTGGGGTGCCTTGGGCATCCCCAAGCTTGAACTCTTGTCTCTCTTTATTCTTCTCACATCGGTAACTCCTCGTTCTTCAAACACTTCATTCACAAAAACTTAAACAAAAACTTTGTGAGATCCGTTAGTGTAATAAAGCAAACTACCACTTTAAGGTACTGTAATTAACTCATTCTTTATTTGTATTGGTGTTAAACCTACTGTATTCCAACTTCTCTATGGTTCATACCCTTACATACTAGCCATAGATGCATCAAAATAAGCAAACAACACACGAAAAGCAGAATCTGTCAAGAACAGGACAGTCTGTAGTAATCTGGCAGTTTAGTTAACTTCTATAACTCCAACAATTATGAAATAAATTTTACAATTTGAAATATTTGTACATAAGTAATGTGCAAAAAGTTTCATACACATTTGACTTTCCAGTAAAAAATGTAAATTCATGCACTACAGCCAAAGTTTCTGTTTTTGTTCTGCACATAGTAAGCAAACAATCTTATCATGCTAAAACCAAAGCTTGGCACATTATTTTTATAATACAATGGATATATACAAGGGTATAATTACTTAAAGAGAAACTTCCATGAAAAATTCTACATTGTTTCCGTGAGCATGAACACAAGTGCTCAAGGTCGACCCTCACTTCTTCAATGCATAACTTTCCAATCACTTCTCTTTTTGAAAAACTTTTTAGGCATGAGAGGCAAGTAATTTTTTTTGGTATTTTCATTATTTAATTTTTTTGTATGTTTCACCCACAACTAAACAGAAACAAAAAGGAAAAATAAAATCTACTTAGTGAAGAAAGCAAACAAGCACACACGAGAATATCAACCCCACGCTATTGCTCCCTGGCAACGGCGCCATAAAAGAGCTTGATAATCCCCAAGTGCAGGGAATCATCATAGCAATTTCCAAAGGTGGAAGTGATAAGTATGGAGTGTTGAACCCACAAGGAGATAAAGGTAAGATCAATATTCTCTCAAGCCCTATCTGCCACTGATACGACTCTACGTACACCGAACGTTTGCTTCCAACTAGAAACGAGAAATAAAACTACGTTGCGGGTATGAAGAGGATAACTTTATATGATATCGGAGAGCTAAAATATAAAAGTAGGTGCTGTTATCATAAAGTTAGAATATATTACTAAATATTATAAAAAGCGAGTGCGGAATAATGATGGATCGGTGTGCGGAATTGTCCTAGGCAATTATTAACAAGACCGGTAGTCGTCATTGCAATTTCATATGAGGGAGAGGCATAAGCTAACATACTTTCTCTACTTGGATCATATGCACTTATGATTGGAACTCTAGCAAGCGTCCGCAACTACTAAAGATCATTAAGGTAAAACCCAACCATAGCATTAAAGCATCAAGTCCTCTTTATTCCCATACGCAACAACCCCCTTACTCGGGTTTGTGTTTCAGTCACTCACCAACCCACTATAAGCGAATCATGAACGTATTGCAACACCCTACAGCGGGAATCCCACATGCTTGCGCGACACGGAGGGCACCATAGGACAGCACCAAAATAAAACATACAACTCGTACCAATCTAGACCATCAATCAACCCAAGGACAAAAGATATCTACTCAAAACATCATAGGATGGCAACACATCATTGAATCCTAATATGCGGCATAAAGCACCATGTTTAAGTAGGGATTACAGCGGGGTGCGGGAGAGTGGACCGCGTAAAAGAGATGAGGATGGTGATGATGATGGTGATGTTGATGAAGACGATCACCGCGGTGATAATTCCCCTCCCGATGGCACTCCGGTGCCACCAAGAGAGAGGAGGAGAGGTTCTCCCCCTTGTGCTTCCTCCTCCATGGCTTTCCCCCTCTGGTCCTTGGCCTTCATGGCGATGATGGCCCCTCCGAGATCCTCCTCCATGGCCTCCAGTGATGATGGCCCCCTCCGGCAGGGTGCCGGAGAGGGCCTAGATTGATTTCTCGTGGCTACAGAGGCTTGCGGCGGCGGAACTTCCGATCTAGGTTATTTCTCGAAGGTTCTGTATTTATAGGAATTTTTGGCGTAGGTTTCACGTCAGGGGGTCTCCGGGCTATCCACGAGATAGGGGGGCACGCCCTAGGGGGGTGGGCGCACCCCCCACCCTCGTGGGCAGCCCGGGACTCTTCTGGCCCAACTCTGATGCTCCGTGGTCTTCTTTTGGTCCATAAAAAATCATCAAAAATTGGCACGTCAATTGGACTCCGTTTGGTATTCCTTTTCTGTGAAACTCAAAAACAAGGAGAAAACAGAAACTGGCACTGGGCTCTAGGTTAATAGGTTAGTCCCAAAAATCATATAAAATGGCATATAAATGCATATAAAACATCATAGATGGATAATATAATAACATGAATACTTCATAAATTATAGATACGTTGGAGACGTATCATCGTCACAACGGATTTAGATGGTGCGCTAATTAACGTGAATGCAGCTGTCTCTAATGCATAACCCCAAAACGACAGTGGTAAATCAGTAAGAGACATCATAGATTGCACTATATCCAATAAAGTACGATTATGACGTTCGAACACACCATTATGCTGTGGTGTTCCAGGTGGCATGAGTTGTGAAACTATTTCACATTGTTTCAAATAAAGGCCAAACTCATAACTCAAATATTTGCCTCTGCAATCAGATCGTAGAAGCTTTATTTTCTTGTTACGATGATTCTCCACTTCACTCTGAAAATCTTTATACTTTTCAACTATTTCAGACTTGTGTTTCATTAAGTAGATATACCCATATCTGCTCAAATCATCTGTGAAGGTCAGAAAATAACGATACCCGCCGGGAGTTTTAACACTCATCGGACCGCATACATTGGTATGTATTATTTCCAATAATTCAGTAGCTCGCTCCATTGTTCTGGAGAACAGAGTTTTAGTCATCTTGCCCATGAGGCATGGTTCGCAAGCATCAAATGATTCATAATCAAGTGATTCCAAAGGCCCATCCGCATGGAGTTTTTTCATGCGCTTTAAACCAATATGACCGAAACGACAGTGCCACAAATAAGTTGCACTACCATTATTAACTTTGCATCTTTTGGCTTCAATATTATGAATATGTGTATCACTAAGATCGAGATCCAACAAACTATTTTCATTGGGTGTATGACCATCGAAGGTTTTATTCATGTAAATAGAACAACAATTATTCTTTGACTTTAATTGAATAACCATATTGCAATGAACGTGATCAAATCATATTTATGCTCAACACAAACACCATATAACATTTATTTAGGTTCAACACTATTCCCGAAAGTATAGGGAGTGTGCGATGATGATCATATCAATCTTGGAACCACTTCCAACACACATCATCACTTCACCCTTAACTAGTCTTTGTTCATTCTGCAATTCCCGTTTCGAGTTACTAATCTTAGCAACTGAACTAGTATCAAATACTGAGGGGTTGCTATAAACACTAGTAAAGTACACATCAATATCATGTATATCAAATATACCTTTGTTAACTTTGGCATCCTTCTTATCCGCCAAATACTTGGGCAGTTCTACTTCCAGTGACCATTTCCATTGCAGTAGAAGCACTCAGTCTCAGGCTTAGGTCCAGACTTGGGCTTCTTCACTTGAGCAGCAACTTGCTTGCCGTTCTTCTTGAAATTCCCCTTCTATCCCTTTGCCCTTTTCTTGAAACTAGTGGTCTTGTTAACCATCAACACTTGATGCTCTTTCTTGATTTCTACCTTCGTCGATTGCAGCATCGCGAAGAGCTCGGGAATTATTTTCGTCATCCCTTGCATATTATAGTTCATCACAAAGTTCTAGTAACTTGGTGATAGTGACTAGAGAATTATGTCAATCACTATCTTATCTGGAAGATTAACTCCCACTCGATTCAAGTGATTGTAGTACCCAGACAATCTGAGCACATGCTCACTGGTTGAGCTATTCTCCTCCATCTTGTAGGCAAAGTACTATCAGAGGTCTCATACCGCTCCACACGAGCATAAGTATGAAATACCAATTTCAACTCTTGGAACATCTTATATGCTCCGTGGAGTTCAAAACATTTTTGAAGTCCCAGTTCTAAGCCATAAATCATGGTGCACTAAACTATCAAGTAGTCATCATATCGATCTTGCCAAACGTTCATAACGTCTGCATCTACTCCTGCAATATTTCTGTCACCTAGCGGTGCATCAAGGACATAATTCTTCGTGCAGCAATGAGGATAATCCTCAGATCATGGACCAAGTCCGCATCATTACTACTATCATTTTTCAACTTATTTTTCTCAAGGAACATATCAAAAATAAACGGGGAGCTACATCGCGAGCTATTGATCTACAACATAGTTATGCAAATACTATCAGGACTAAGTTCATGATAAATTAAAGTTCAATTAATCAAATTACTTAAGAACTCCCACTTAGATAGACATCTCTCTAATCATCTAAGTGATCACATGATCCATATCAACTAAACTATGTCTGATCATCACATGAGATGGAGTAGTTTTCAATGGTGAACATCACTATGTTGATCATATCTACTATATGATTCACGCTCGACCTTTCGATCTCAGTGTTTCGAGGCCAGATCTACATATGCTAGGCTCGTCAAATTTAACCCGAGTATTCTACATGTGCAAAACTGGCTTGCACCCGTTGTATATGAACGTAGAGCTTATCACACCTGATCATCACGTGGTGTCTCGGCATGAAGAACTATCGCAACGGTGCATACTCAGGGAGAACACTTATACCCTGAAATTTTAGTGAGAGATCATCTTATAATGCTACCACCGAACTAAGCAAAATAAGATGCATAAAGGATAAACATCACATGCAATCAAGTGATATGATATGGCCATCATCATCTTGTGCCTTTGATCTCCATCTCCAAAGCATTGTTATGATCATCATCGTCACCGGCGCGACACCTTGATCTCCATCGTAGCATCATTGTCGTCTCGCCAACTATTGCTTCTACGACTATCGCTACCACTTAGTGATAAAGTAAAGCAATTACATGGCGATTGCTTTTCATACAATAAAGCGACAACCATATGGCTCTTGCCAGTTGCCTATAACTCCGTTACAAAACATGATCATCTCATACAATAAAATTTAGCATCATGTCTTGACCATATCACATCACAACATGCCCTGCAAAAACAAGTTAGACGTCCTCTACTTTATTGTTGCAAGTTTTACGTGGCTGCTACAGGCTGAGCAAGTGTCGGATTTCGGGTTCCGACAGACCCTCAAGGTTCGAACTCTGGGGTGCACGCGAAGATCACACCTACTGCCTACCCATGTCTCGTCACCTCGCAAGGATCTAAAACTACACGAAGAGCAACACAAGAGACGCGAGATTTATACTGGTTCACGCCACCATTGTGGTGTAATACCCTACTCCAGTTTGTGGTGTGTGGATTGCCTCAGGGGCTGATGATGAACAGTACAAGGGAGAACAGCCTCGCGAGGGTCTGTTCTTGGCTGGGGCGATGAACTGCTAGGGAGAGTTCAGTCGCCTCTCTCTCTGTGTGTGTGTCTCAAATGCGGATCCTCTTACCCTGTGGGTGGCTAGTCCTATTTATAGGCAGAGGCCCTGCGCCTCTCCCCAAATATTGAGCGGGAAGGGCGCCAACAATTGGCCATTTTGAAGGGGAACATCTAGTACACTTATCCTGACTAAAGTTGGTCCTCGCCTGCCAAAGGCCCTGACGATGATGCCGGCTTGGGCTCCACGATGACCTCCATTCTGTCGTCCTGCTGGTCTTGGTCTTGTTGCACCAAAATGGTTGCCTTTGCTTGATACTCTCGCCTGCGCTTGCCCCCTTTGCACCAAAGAGGAAACAAGGACTCTGCGCAGGCCGGCGCCCGCCTGGCGCCCGCCTGGCCTTGGTCGTCATGGCTTGCGTCATGAGCACCTCGCGAGGTACCCCGCCTTGATCTCTCCACCTCCTCGCGAGCCAGCCTGACGAGGCCGTGCCCGAGAAAGCCTCCTGTCGTCCGTCCCGCGAGGCTTGGCCCCTCGCGAGGGTATTGAGCATGTGTTGATGGAGATGGGTCATACTGGGCCACCCCTAGAGCCACGCCATGGGCCGTAGGCAGGCAAGTCTAGGTACCGCCGTTCCCAGAACACCGACAGTAGCCGCCGGGCCCGAGGTGCGCTTGGACTTGGCTTAGCAGAGAAGCGAAGGGGCAAGTACGAAGCGCCGCGGGCCCCAATAGCCTGCGGCCTTGGGCGCCACGTGGCGGTTGATTGGACGTGGGCGTCCCTGTTCCCCCACGCCTCCTTATTTTGCGCCCAGCTAGGCGGACCCGCGGTTGCACACAGTCTCCCCTCTTCTTGTCGCTCGCGCGCCTCCTGCTCTTCCTTCTCTCGAGCTCCAGCCTCCGCTTCCAATCCAATCTCGCATCCTCCCCCTTCCTGTCGCCATGGCTCCGATGAAGAAGGGGAAAGGGCCAAAGTCTGCGCCCTCGCCCCGCCCATTGCCGTCGACGGCCCCTGCTGTCGACCGGTCGATCATACTCAACTGGGAAGGCTTGGACAAGGTCAGCTCTGCTCTCACCACCATCTTCAACGAGTGCGGGAGGACGATGGTCTGGCCCGCGTCTCACTTATCTATTGACAGAATAGCCACCGAGGTCCGGTACTTCGCTGACGCCCTGTGGGCGGGACTGGTTCCCCCCTTTTCTGATTTCTTCAACACCGTACTTTCCCATTATGAGATCCACATGATGCATTTGGGTCCCGAATCCATTACTCTTCTTGTCGTTTTTGCTTTTGTTTGCGAGGCGATGACGAGCATCCCTCCTTCGGTTGCCTTGCTGCGCCACTTCTTCTCTTTGCGCCTCAGCGACCCCACCCAATGCTCGGGGTGCGTGAGTTTCCTTGCCGCACCAAAAACAACGGCTTCGGGAATTGATTTCAGCCTTCCTCTGCCTGCGACTGGGTTCCGAGAGCGGCGGCTGTACGTGGATGTCGGAGTACCCAGCCCCCTGCTCTCAGAGCCCACTTTGCCTGTTATCCCCAATTCTGGCTGGGGCCAGGAGACGCTCACGAGCTCCCGGCTCGTCTTCGTCTGGCATTGCTTTGCGAACCTGAGGGCACTCGGTGTGACGGCGCCCAAGGTGGTGAAGGAGCTCCTCCTGTGCTGCATTGCCCCTCTCCAGCGTCATTCCCGCCGGGTGTGGGCCTTCGGGGGCGTGAAGACCGCATGAGGCTCCAAGAGGAAGATCTGACGCCTGAAGTGCTAAGGAAGGTTCTCATGATCCTGATTGGGGACCCTTCCCCTGGCAGCATCCGGCATGGGGGCGCCCTGCTGTACCTTTGCTCAAATAAGGCTGATTTTGTGAAGCAGATGCCCAGCTTCGATGAATGGGGGCTGCGCCCTGCAGGCCTCAGGGGACCCTGCGAGAACCCAGTTGTGGTGGTTGCCCTTCCGGTTGCCCACGACGGTCCTTCCTCGAGTGGTGGAGCTGGGAGGCAAAGGGCGTCGGGGGCTAAGGGGGCCACCGTCGGGACGATGACGCCACGCGGTACTCCTGAGACGGCAGCTCCTGAGACCCGCCCTACGGCGGCTGAAGGTATCGAGCCGCGGCCCGCGGTTCCCGTGGCAGAGGCCCCTGAGGCCCCGGCCACCCTTCATGGTGCGGCGTCCGGCGGCGTGTGCTAGGGCGATGCCCCCGACGCCGGTCACATTGGCGCTTCTTCCTCGTCGCAGGCTGACCCTTGCGCCGAGCTCTTGGGCCGCTTCCGCGTGGACTTGGAGGCTCTCCGAAAGAGAAGGGAGGCCTTGGGTGATGATTACCCTTGCCGCCTATTGAAGCGCAGGAAGTACTTCGCCACTGATGAGTAAGCCTTTCCCTTTCTCAGTTCCTTACTTTCCTGCTGCTTCAGCTGATCATTGCCCTGCAGGGCCCTTCCTGCCGAGTTCACGGAGATGGCTGAGGAGCCATCCCTCCAGGCCTCGCCCTCTCAACCTTCACCAAGCGCCCCGAGCTCCAGCACTGCCCTTGTGGTGAGGCCGGTTGGAGAGGTGGGCCATCCTGTGATGCGTCCTGATTCTGCGCACCTCGCGACCATCCTTCGCGGGCCCTTTCGGGGCATAGCCAGCCTGCCCTGGGCTCTTCGATTGGTTGTGGATGGCGACTGGCTGAGGTCGGCCTTGCGTTCTTCCTTGGAGGACGAACTGGCTCTGGGCCAGGCTTCTGGCGAGGCGCGTCCGGTCATTGCGAGGGCGCCAGCCCCCAGCCCCCTGCTCAGAGGGGGAGTGCTGGTCCGTGGCCCTCCTCGCGTGCTCGAGGCGGAAGGTGATGTGGAAGACGTGCTCGAGCGCGCTCGGGAGCGCCGCGCCCTCCGCCAAGGGTTCCTCCGGAGGGCGGCAGACGCGGTGAGCCAGCTTGGTGTAGAGCTTGCTGACGAGGACGCACGCCTTGAGGCCGAGGGCCTGCGCCTAACTGATGAGAGGCGCAAGCTGAAGGTGGCCGTTGCCCTTGCACGCCACCAGCATGACCTCGACAATGAGAAGGCTGAGGTGTCGCTGGAAGCTTCTCGGGAGGCCTGCTCCCGGGCCGTCTTGGAGGCTCAGGAGGCTGACCAGCGGCGCAGGGTTGCAGAAGAGCGGGCATGGGAGCTCCGGGCCTGGAGTAGCTCTTTGGAGCAACATCTGGAGTTGCGTGAGGCGGCCCTTGCGTCGATGAAGGGGGGCTCGGTCGATCGGGCGGAGCTTTAGAAACGTGAGGAGGCACTAACGCTGGAGGCCACCGAGCGCACCCTGGACCTCGAGCGATTGGAGACGAGGGAGCGCCTGGTGGCGCAGGCGGAGGATGATGTTGCCGCGAGGGAAGCCTGGGCCTTAGAAGAGGTTGATCGCTGGGTGGCGGCGGCCCGCTCGAACCTCAAGCACGAGTTCGAGGAAAGGCTGGAGTTGATCAAGGTCGAAGCAGAGGGCAGGACCGCCGCCCTGAAGGCCAAGCTGGATGAAGTGACGTGGCGTGCGGACGCTGCCGGGGCCGCCCTTGGCGCGGCACAGGCGGAACTGGCTTCCTCCCGCGCTGAGGTGCTTCTTCTCCATAAAAGGGTGGACGCGCTGAGGCCGTTGCGCGGCGGAACGAGGACGAGATACGCCAGCGGCAGACCCTGGAGCACATGCACAGCCCCATGCTCCGCGAGCTCCGGGAAAGAGCTAAAACGGCCTTGGGCATCATCTGCGAGGCAGCCGTCGGGGAGCCTCGTGTGGTTAACTATGCTGGTAACCTTTAGTTCTTCACTGACGTGGTGACGCAGCTGGAGACTCGTTCGGGCAGAGCCGACAGGTTGGTGGAGGAGAGGAGCCGTGCCCTACATGGGCGTGCTTTTTCTCGTGTCTTCAGTCATCTTCAAAAAATGGACCCCCACTTCGACTTCGATGCCGCCATCGCACCGGTACCCCTGGCAATCTGGGACAATCTGGCACGTTGGGTGGAAGACAACGTGGACGCCCTTGTTAGGGCCTTCACCGCTGATGACGACGGTGTGGTCGTAGCTGCTGATGAGGGCGGAGTGGTGAATGGCCCAGGTGCTAGTGAGGGCGGCGTGGTGAATGGCCCAGGTGCTGATGGCGGCGGCGTAGAAGGCGACGGCAAGGCCAGCGACGCCAGTGGCGACTCCGGAGGTGCCCCCGAGGATGCATTGGGGGATTTATCCGATTGACCGCGTGATGTTCCTGCTTTTACCCTGCGCAGAGAGAGTTCGGGCTTGGCCCAGAAGGTTGTAAGAGCATTTTGGGAGGGGGAGCCCCTCGTGTAAAAACTTGCAGTTAGCGTATTTGTAGACATGATATCACCCGTGTGCCTGCGCCAGGCGGCTGGTTCACGGTGAGCCGACTGGCTTGTTTACCTTCGACCCGCGTGGGCCCTGAGCTAGCCTGCGGAGGGCCGTGGTGTCCTGAGTGTCTCCTGAACGAGCCTGTTGAACCTGCAAGGAGAACCTCCTGAGAGGGCGTGGCGATGGCAGTCTGGGTTGCGCGCATGTTGGGCCTGGCCCGGCTCGCGAGGGGCTCGCGAGGGGAGGCGGCTGAGGCCGGATGGACGCAAAGCGGTGACCAGAACGCGAGAGATTGCTCGAACGAGACTAAACACCCCTTCCCCGAACACACGCAAGTCTCAAGCTCAAATCCAACTTAAATCCGAAAAGGGGGAAAACGACAACCAAAGGAAAGGCAAAAAAGCAGAAAGGCCGCGTCCGACACCTAGTCTAGTCTTCGACATCTTCTCACCAGCGCAGAGCTAAGTGCTGCCACTAGACGTGGGTGGGAGCCCCCGAGGCCCGAGGGCGGCTCTTCGGAGACTCCGGGGCGTGTACAGCCCCACTCATTATTACGTGAGAGTGTCACGGGGCGGCGAGCTTCACAGGCACTGGGCCTTCTTCACAGGTACCGGCCTTGCTTCATATCGCCAGACGAGGGCCCCGCCTTGCGCCACACTCTATCGCCATCGATGACGGCCGGAGACCAAGGACGCCACCGATGGGATAGAGCGGTCGCCAGCGGTTCCCCGAACGACCATGGGTCCTCTGCCGGGGGTAGGCCCTGAGGCACCTCCCCGGCAGAGGGCCTACCTCCTGAGGACGCCTTGCTCCGAGCGCCGCGGGGGCGAGGCCGGATCTCGGCCCCCCTCCTGCAGCCCCCGGTGCCCTCCTCCTGAGGGGTAGGAAGCTGCTGGATTGGGGCGGCCATCCGGCGCAACAACCTGTACCTCCTGCGATCCATGGTTAGTGTATGCCTGTTCCTGAGGGATTAGTGGTACCCGATAGTCGCTGCCTCCAGTGCGGTCGGCAAGGCCTTCCCTGGGCTCCTGAAAGAGTTCGGCTTCGTGTGTCTCTTCCCCCCAGCCTGGGTAAAGGAACGAGCCATGGTCTTCCTCCTGCGCGTGTCCTTGATCCACCATGTGGGGCACATACGCTTCCGGGGCCGCCGCCCCGAACGCCTCGCTGTAGTGCCCCGTGTGCCATGCAGCCTCGCTCGAGGTGCCCACCTGGGAGTGGTAGCGCGGCGGCCCACCGGGTCTGTGGATTGTAGTGGATCCCCCTTCGCTGGTCGGAGGCGGAGGCGGCAGTATTGGCAGCCAGGCGCCGACGGCCGGGTTGGCGTTGGAGTGGCCCTGGAATCCATTTGGAGCTGTGCGAGTGCGCACGGGGCCTCCGCGCGGTCCACCTTGGGCCTAAGGCGGTGGCTGGGCGCTGAAGGGGTGAGCCCCCGAGGCGGCGGAGCCCAGGAGCTCCGCCACCCGCTCCAGAAGCACGTCGTGGCCGCCCTCCAGCAGCCTGCACCGCAGCAGCTCTCGGGCCACAGTGAGTGCGGCCCTTGAGTTTGCCTGCTCCCGCCGGGTGTACGGCGTCGTGGCCGCGGTGTGGCTTGAGGCCCTTGCTGCCGATCGCACCTGCCGCGGGTGAGAGCTGGCGCCGTCTGGCCGCGTCGCCCGCGGCCCGCAGCGCCCTGCGGACCACGGGCTGCCTGGGGCACAGGGTTGAGGTCGCCCTGGGCAAGCGGCTCTGCGCGGGCGGGCCAGGCTGCCCAGGGATCGGGATTGCCTGTTGGGTCGCCGGACATGATGATGATGATGCGATGGGCGGCGAAACACGAGGCGACGGAAGGCGGATTCCGGCGCACCCCTACCTGGCGCGCCAAATGTCGGATTTCGGGTTCCGGCAGACCCTCAAGGTTCGAACTCTGGGGTGCACGCGGAGATCACACCTACTGCCTACCCATGTCTCGTCGCCTCGCAAGGATCTAAAACTACACGAAGAGCAACACAAGGGACGCGAGATTTATACTGGTTCAGGCCACCATTGTGGTGTAATACCCTACTCCAGTTTGTGGTGTGGATTGCCTCAGGGGCTGATGATGAACAGTACAAGGGAGAACAGCCTCGCGAGGGTCTGTTCTTGGCTGGGGCGATGAACTGCTAGGGGGAGTTCAGTCGCCTCTCTCTCTCTGTGTGTGTGTCTCAGATGCGGATCCTCTTACCCTGTGGGTGGCTAGTCCTATTTATAGGCAGAGGCCCTGGGCCTCTCCCCAAATATTGAGCGGGAAGGGTGCCAACAATTGGCCATTTTGAAGGGGAACATCTAGTACACTTATCCTGACTAAAGTTGGTCCTCGCCTGCCAAAGGCCCTGACGATGACGCCGGCTTGGGCTCCACGATGACCTCCGTTCTGCCGTCCTGCTGGTCTTGGTCTTATTGCACCGAAATGGTTGCCTTTGCTTGACACTCTCGCCTGCGCTTGCCCCCTTTGCACCAAAGAGGAAACAAGGATTCTGCGCAGGCCGGCGCCCACCTGGCGCCCGCCTGGCCTTGGTCGTCATGGCTTGCGTCATGAGCACCTCGCGAGGTAGCCCGCCTCGATCTCTCCGCCTCCTCGCGAGCCAGCCTGACGAGGCCGTGCCCGAGGAAGCCTCTTGTCGTCCGTCCCGCGAGGCTTGGCCCCTCGCGAGGGTCTTGAGCATGTGTTGATGGAGATGGGCCATACTGGGCCACCCCTAGAGCCATGCCCCGGGCCACAGGCAGGCAAGTCTAGGTACCCCCGTTCCCAGAACGCCGACAACAAGAACCGTTCTTACCTACGCATCAAAACCACAACAATTTTTCGTCAAGTTAAAGTTGGAGAAACTGACACCCGCTAGCCACCTGTGTGTGAAGCACGTCGGTAGAACCAGTCTCGCGTAAGCGTACGCGTAATGTCGGTCTGGGCCGCTTCATCCAACAATACCGCCGAATTAAAGTATGACATGCTGGTAAGCAGTATGACTATTATCGCCCACAACTCACTTGTGTGTCTACTCGTGCATATAACATCTACGCATAGACCTGGCTCGGATGCCACTGTTGGGGAACGTAGCAATTTCAAAAATTTCCTACGTACACGCAAGATCATGGTGATGCATAGCAACGAGAGGGGAGAGTGTAGTCCATGTACCCTCGTAGACCGTAAGCAGAAGTGTTATGACAACGCGATTGATGTAGTCGTACGTCTTCACGATCGACCGATCCTAGCACCGAAAGTACGACACCTCCGCGATCTGCACACGTTCGGCTCGTGACGTCACACGAACTCACGATCCAGCAGAGTGTCGAGGGAGAGCTTCGTCAGCACGATGGCGTGATGATGGTGATGATGAAGCTATCGGCGCAGGGCTTCGCCTAAGCACTGCAACAAATATGACCAAGGTGGATTATGGTGGAGGGGGGCACCGCACATGGCTAAGAGATCAATGATCAACTTGTGTGTATATGGTGTGCCCCCTGGTCACGTATATAAACGATGGAGGGAGGAGGAGGCTAGCCCTCATAGGGCGCGCCCGAAGTGTGGAGTCCTACTAGGACTCCCTAGTCCTAGTAGGATTCCACCTCTCACATGGAATAGGAAAAAGGGAAGGGAGAAGGAGAAGGAAGGAAGGGGGCGCCCCCTTTCCCTAGTCCAATTCGGACCAGCCCATGGGGAAGGGGCGCGGCCACCCTCGAGGCCTTTCTCTCCTTTCCCGTATGGCCCATTAAGGCCCAATACGAATTCCCGTAACTCTTTGGTACTCCAAAAAATACCCGCATTACTCGGATCCTTTCCGATGTCCGAATATAGCCTTCCAATATATCGATCTTTACGTCTCGACCATTTCGAGACTCCTCATCATGTTCCCGATCTCATCCGGGACTCTGAACTACATTCAGTACATCAAACCACATAAACTCATAATACCGATCATCACCGAACTTTAAGCGTGCGGACCCTACGGGTTCGAGAACTATGTAGACATGACCGAGACTCATCTCCGGTCAATAACCAATAGCGAAACCTAGATGCTCATATTGGTTCCTACATATTCTACGAAGATCTTTATCGGTCAAACCGCATAACAACATACGTTGTTCCCTTTGTCATCGGTATGTTACTTGCCCGAGATTCGATCGTCGGTATCTCAATACCTAGTTCAATCTCGTTACCGACAAGTCTCTCTACTCGTTCTGTAATACATCATCCCGCAACTAACTCATTAGTCACATTGCTTGCAAGGCTTATAGTGATGTGCATTACCGAGAGGGCCCAGAGATACCTCTCCGACAATCGGAGTGGCAAATCCTAATCCCGATCTATGCCAACACAACAAGTACCATCGGAGACACCTGTAGAGCACCTTTATGATTACCCGGTTATGTTGTGACGTTTGGTAACACACAAAGTGTTCCTCCGGTATTCAGGAGTTGCATAATCTCATAGTCTGAGGAACATGTATAAGTCATGAAGAAAGAAGTAGCCATATACTAAACGATCAAGTGCTAAGCTAACGGAATGGGTCAAGTCAATCACATCATTCTCTAATGATGTGATCCCGTAAATCCAATGACAACCCATGTCTATGGCTAGGAAACTTAACCATCCTTGATTCAACGAGCTAGTCAAGTAGAGGCATACTAGTGACACTCTGTTTGTCTATGTATTCACACATGTACTAAGTTTCCTTTTAATGCAATTCTAGCATGAATAATAAACATTTATCATGAAATAAGGAAATAAATAATAACTTTATTATTGCCTCTAGGGCATATTTCCTTCAAGAAGAGACCAGGGGGGCGGTCTAGATGAGGGTTCAAGCATACGTAGGTAGGGGGCGAAGGGGGCTCTTGCCATGGTAGGCAAAAGACAGCAGCGACGGCCACAACCATGGGGACGGAGCACCTCGGTAGGCATGGCTGTTGAGACGGCACAGGAGAGGGAGGGTACATGATTGGCGTGGGGAGGGAGCAGGATGGGGGCGACCGGAGCCTCGCCAGGGATGGGGAGGACGAGGGGGAGGAGGATGGGGAGGGATCTCACCTGCGCTACCATTCGAGTTCCTGAATTGTGCCGCCGCTCACGCCTCTTTCCTTTCCTCGAGCGGGAACGAAGCGGTATCCGGTGGGGAGGGGCTCTCGCTAGCGAATGCAACGCAATATCGACCCCTGGGGCTCCGAATTAGGGGAGCCACTAGTTAACGAGCGCTCCTTCGGGAGCCTCGCAACGATCAGCGCCACTTGGCGCTCTCGGCCATTCGCCACGTGTCGCGCTCTGGGCGCTCCCTCCGGATTTTGTTTTTCTTATTTTTCGCACGCGTTTTCGGCTATTTAAATGGTTTTTTCCAGGTTTTTTCGATGTTTTGGTTTTCTACCGGTCTTCCCTAGCTTTTTCGATCAAAAAAAATGTTCGAATTTTTTTTGCGCGAAAGAACGCGCTTTTTTCCTTTTGCGAGAGTCACGGTTTTGCTTCCGCGAGAGCACGGTTTTGTTTTTGCGAGAGTCACGGCCATGCCTCTCGAAAACGGAAATAAATGCGTTTTCTATTTTTTTCTTTCGCGAGAGGCACGATTGTACTTTCGCGAGAGTCACGTCCGTGCCTCTCAAAAACGGAAAAATACACGTTTTCTATTTTTTTCCTTTCGCGAGAGTCACGGTTTTGCTTCCGCGAGAGGCACGGGTGTGCTTTCGCGAGAGTCACGGCCACGCCTCTCGGAAACGGAAAAAAACACGTTTTCTATTTTTTTTCCTTTCACGAGAGACACGGTTTTGCTTTCGCGAGAGGCACGGTTGTGCCTTCACGAGAGTCACGGCCGTGCCTCTCGGAAACGAAAAAAAATGCGTTTTGTGTTTTTTTGTCCTTTCGTGAGAGTCACGGTTTTGCTTCCACGAGAGGCATGGGTGTGTTTTCGCGAGAGTCACGACCGTCCCTCCTCGGAATCAGAAAAAACGCGTTTCTCTTCTTTTTTTTTTCCTTTCGCGAGAGTCACGGTTTTGCTTTCGCGAGAGGCACGATTGTGATCTCGTGAGAGGCACGAGCGTGCCTCTTTTGGAAGGGGAAAAACCCGTGCTTCCGGTTCGGTTTTTTCAAAATCTATCAATATGAGATCTAGTTTTGAAGATCTCGACGCGAGGAATCCAACGGTAAAAGCGGTTCGAGATTTGGACGCACGATTTGAGAGATAAAACGTTTTGAATAAACAAATCTACGGAAAAAAAAACTCCGAGATTGCGACAAGTGACGTGCTTTATGGATTGGGCGCCACTTGTCGCAACGTGGGGAGTTGAAGTGATCTTTGCAACGAGTACTCTCTCAACTAGTGATTTCATCGAATTGGAGAAGGGCAGGCGCGCAGTTTGCCGTTGTCGGGCCAATATTCGAGCCCGTTTCCAATGTCGAATGCCACAGCCATCCGGGCCAGACCAACGCCAATATCTAATTCTGAGGCCCAATATTAACTTCCAAACGAGGTGTTAGCATTTTCGAGAAAAAAAGACCGGACCATAGCGTACCCGATCCACGCGGTGTTGCCACCGCGTATTTGTTGAGGAGGAATATCTACCGTCCACCAGTCCCACGATCCGCGTGAACCTGCATCCGACGGATCTCCGTTTCACATATGAAGGGTAATCGAGTTGGGTGCCGTCTCCGTCTCCGCCTCCTCTGTCCTCTCCTTTCCTGGCGCATCTTGCACAACTTTCCCCTGATCTAGGGTTCCAACCTATCTATTATTCTTCGCCGCCGCCCTGCCGATCGACTAGAGCGCCTCTTCCATCCCCTCCCAACACCCTGAAATTCCCACAGAATCACCGCGCGTCGGCCATGGATGCGCAGCCCCCCTTCATGGTTCTGAAGAGCCGCGTAGTTGTCCACGGACTGACCTTCAAGCCGGGGAGAGAGCCGGCAACCGTCCCGCCGGGAGAAGGGTGGGCAAGGATCGACTGCTCCTGTAAGAAGGCCAACGAATGCGGGGACAATGGCGGCAAGTTGTTGGAAGGCCTCGCGCTCTACGTGCGGAGCGACTGCTTCCCGGATCTCAACTCCTACATGTCCATCTGCCTGAGCGACGAGGCTCGTCGATGCATCGAAGCGGAGCTCGGCGTCTCCCCCGGCGTGGTGGATGCCGAGGGAGCCATAAAAATCGCCACCGAGCGGCTCCTCGTCATCATTCTGATCTTCCGCGTTCGTCACCATAGCGAGCGCGTCTACTACCTCGTCTACGACACCATCGCCGCGTCGCTCTACATGATCCCCTACATACCGACTGGCCTCGTCTCCTCATACACGGCGGCGCCGGTCCCCAGGTATACCGATGCTGGCCGGGATTGTGAGCTCGTCCTATTGGCGCGCAAGTTCTGGCCCCAACGTGTCAACCGTGAACTTGTCTGCGTGTGCACTCTGGCCGGCATGTGGCAGGTGAAGGTGCGCTCCTTCCCGGAGCTTCCTTATGCCTTCTCGGCGGATGAGATGTTCACGTTTGAAGGGATGGTCTTCTGGGCTGATCTCGCGCAAGGCCTTGTGTACTGCGACCTGCGCACTGATGATGAAGTCGTGAAGTTCAAATTCATCCGCTTGCCCGATGAGTATCTGGTGTGTGATGATCAGGTCGAGCCCGCGAAAATGAGGCGGACCATTAGCTGCATTGGGGGTTCCGTCCAGTTTGTCTGCATTGATCGCGACCTGGTGGAGCTGTGGACTCTGGACCTGGATCAGTGCCGGTGGAAGCATCAGCAGGGTTTCTTATGTCCTTGGAAACAGATCCAAATGCAGTTTCTCTTAACGGATGCTGAGGCAAGAAACCTGGAGCCCCAGTACCCTGTCCTTATGCCGGGCGGTGCCCTCTGCCTCCTGTTGGCTAACACCCATCAAAGTTTGGGTCAAGCGAAGTCTGATTACATCTGCAGCTTCCACATGCACAGCAAGAGGCCCTTGTGGTTTGGACTTGTTGGTGACTATGATACCATTGAGCCTGTTATCCTGCCTTCCAATTTCTTCACGAAGTACAGTTCTCCAAGACAGAGAGCATTGCCAGCGCCAAAGAGGAAGCTGCCAAGCAAATCTAGATACCCAAATCACTCCTGCCGTGTTTCAGTTTGTTACATTGCTCCTCCATGAATTGTGCATGCAATGCATTTACACTGAACTTTCGTGTTCCTACTATTGTATTAATTTTACATTAGATAGCATGTGAACTGTGGCAATTTTATTACTGAATTTATGTAATTGTATTCCTTGTCTTAGTTCTAGTGATGAGCTAATTTTGGATTGTTTTGTTTGGCAGGAAGTGAGGAATTAAAGTGAGGGAGCATCTGGTGCGCATGCTTGAAGGAGGAATCAAAATGACAGTCGTCTATCTTTACCAGATCTGAAGAACTCTACCAAAGTTTGATTCTGGCTTTTGTTCTTTCTTTTATGACTGCCATTAAATATATTGTAGTGGCGTATTTGTTAGTCTTTTAATCTTGATGGACTAAACATGCATGGATTTGTATGGTTTCTTCTGTTTTGTGTGTTAATAAGAACCATAAATGTTCTGGAAAGAGGCCCATGAACCTTCTGTACGCTCCTTGCACGATGACATGCTAATGTTGTCTAGCATGTTGTCTTCGGAGCCTTGCCTGAATAGTACTCCCTCCGTTCCTAAATATTTGTCTTTGTAGACATTTCAAATGGACTACCACATACGGATGTATGTAGACATATTTTAGAGTGTAGATTCACTCATTTTGCTTCCTATGTAGTCACTTGTTAAAATCTCAAGAAAGACAAATATTTAGGAACGGAGGGAGTACATGCTAATGTTGTCTTCTGCGCCTTGCCTGAATACATGCTAATGTTGCCTTACTTTTGGAATGCTAATCCGGTCACCAAGAGCTTATTTCGTTAAGCTTAATAGTGTTTTTTGCTGCTACTGTACTGATTATCTTTAGAGTGGCCGTGTGTGGACCGTTTGATGTGCAGCTTGCCTGCGATGAGTGGCCATCGTGATTTGTGTGTGACAGCGTACATGACACGCGGAGTATGTTTCTTTGGGGAGTCATGGCTACATTGATTCTCTAGGGTTTGTTCTATGGCAGTAACTCTTATGTACTAGTCCTAAACGGCGCGCCTTGGTCTGCCCCGTGAGCATTTTGTTAATCTCAGTCGGCAACAATGGGAGGTATGGCATTGATTAAAATGGATGTGAAAACACGTCATTGTATTATTGCTTCCAGACATTAATTTAGTTGTTTATAAACTTGAGACCAAAAAAATAAATCATTTTTATGTACAAAGAAATAAATTTGATTACTTGAAGAAGTGAACTTTTTATCACTGAACCTGTCTTTGTTACTCCTTCCATTCCTATATATAAGCCTTTTTAGAGGTTTACTACATATGGAGCAAAATGAGTGAATTTACTCTCTAAAACAAGTCTATTTACATCTGTATGTAGTTCGTATTGAAATATCTAAAATGACTTATATTTAGAAACGGAGGGAGTACATAAGACACAAAAAATGATCATTTGCATAAAAATTTACATGCACAAAGAACAGTCACGCATTGTTGGCATGTGAAAATAGATCCTCTTGTTAGTTGTTTAATGGAGACATGCCTTTATCCTCGTATAAGCGTGCACGTGCAACGCATGCCTTGCAGTGGCAATGTTGGTTGTCTAAGAGCATCTCCAGTCGCGCTCCCAACAGACCCTCCCAGGCGACTTTTTTAGCGCCGGTGCTGAAAAAACACCCCAGTCACGCTCCCAGGACGTCGAAATCCGCCGGTTCGGCCCGTTTTTGGGCCCGGCGATCGTAGGTCGAATCCGGCGTACTGAGGGGCGCTTGTGGGCTTCGGCGCAAGGGAAAAGCACGTTTGGCCCACACCATTAGGCAAAAAGTCAAGTCTTCCAGATTCGCCTCCCACCCCCCGCGCGCTCGGCCGCCAACCGGCTGTATTCCGGCGTCGCCCACCGCCCGCCATCGTGGGATAGCCCATCCCCGTCGGAAAAAGAGCAGAGGTTCCGCTGCGGATACTACAAGTTAAGTGGAGCTCAATATGCAACGAGTTGCATATTGACGAAACACCACATTGACATATTTAGTTTAATCTCGTTTAAGCTACCAAGCAATATTAAATGTTGTTAAACATGGCAAGAGGTGAAGCATAAGAAAACTACCTATCTAGGCAAGTTTAAATGAGGCCGAAACAATAAACAACAATTCCGGAAAATCCACACATGCATTTAGCATTTTATTGCAAATACAATTTTAAACATGTTAAACTTGGATGAAAGTAGCATATTATGAAACTAGACACAATTTTAAGCATTTTACATATATAAATTATTTACATATGATGCACCACTTGTGAGTTATAAATGCATGAACTCTAGGGACTTATCTGTAAAACATTAATTCCTGGTTAATAGACAAAATCGCAGCCGGTAAAAAAACATAATAGGGCCGAATCTGCAACAGGTCAAAGGGCTAGCGGGCTGCTGATTGCTCACCATGGGCCAAGGCCCAGTCGGCGCAGGGAGGAGGCAGGCCGAAGCGGGCGAGCTGGCGGCTGGGCTTGGATCGAACGAGGGGAGGGGGCGCGGTCAACGCTCAAAGCAGAGACAGGGGCGTCCTCCTCCTGCTCGATGCAGAAGCAGAGGAAGAAGGCGTGGCGGCGCAGAAGCTTGGCGGACGGAGGAGAGCGGCGCTGGGCGTCAGGAGGTGCGGGGAAGGCCGGGACGGTCCTGATCTGGGAGGACCCGAGGCGGACGAGCGGTTCCTGGTTGTGGCTTGCAGTCCGGGCGGGAGGTGAGGCGGAAGGCGGACTTGGCGAGAGGAGGTCGAGGCAGAGGCGCGGGAGAGCAGAGGGGCCTGCGTGCGGCAGCGTGGCGAAGCAGAGCCCGACGAGGGGGTCTCCACGGCAGAAGGCGAGGCCGGAGGGGTACGGAACGGACGGGTCCGTCCGGGAACAGGGCGGAGGTGAGCTGGGCGTCGAGGAGCTCCATGGTGTTCCTGTTGCAGCAGAGCGAGAGATGTGAGAGGGAGAAGAGAGAAGCAGGAAAGGAAGGAAGGGGCGGCGCGGGGCTCATCTTGGACGAAGCTCGCCAGCAGCACGGAGATGTGGCGGGCAGGCGCCGTTCGTTGCTGCACGGGATGCTCCCGCTCGGGCATGAGCGCGGAGGAAGGCGCGGGCGACGAGGAGGATGCAGGGGAGGCGGGGATCTGGCGACGAGAAGTCAGGAGGCCTCGGGCGCCATGGCTGCAAGGCACGAGGAGAGCTTGGCTGGAGCTGCAGCGGCAGCAGGCAGGGGGCATGCGGGCGGCGCTGAAAGCGAGGAGGAGCGGCTCTGCTATGGGTTGGCACAGAACTGAAAATGAGCGAGGGAGGTGGTTGGCTGACGGGGGATTTGGATCGTCGGGGGGGGGGGGGTCCCGAGGAAGACGAGACAGGAGGAGTGGCGGCGGCGGCTGCTAGGAGGATCCCTAAAAATTAGGGATTTGGTCTCAGGTTAGACAAATATATATAGTGAGTGGGTTAGGGATTATCTCGACCCTCCGATCGAAATCAGGCGGTTGAGAAAAAATAGGCTAGGGAGCCCAAATAAGAAAACGGAGATATTTTATAGATGTTAGGGGATGAACTGAATCCAACGGTGATGACTAAGCAGGTTGGGTTCGGGGAAGTCTCGGACGCGCGCGAGGGGGCCAGTGCACTGTGCATAAAGGGCCAAACAGTCGGATAACAAAAGAATGGTTGGTCTGAGAAAGGTCAACAGAGACGAGGAAGAAGCGGCAACTAACAACGGATGCACGTTTTATGAAAACATGCAAATGCAATGCGCATGATGCTATGAGAGGGAATGCAAGACATGAACAAAATGCAAAACAAACGACAAAAACCCAACCACGAAGGAAATATCATATCGCATCTCCGGAAAAGGAAAGAGTTGGAGTTACGAATATGGAAAGTTGTATCCGGGGCGTTACAACACTCCACCACTACGAGAGGATCTCGTCCCGTGATCTAGGATGGCACCGGAGGGAAAAGGAAGAGGAAGATAAGAGGTAAACTAAGTTGCTTCTTCTACAAAAGAGTGAAACCAAAGAACCTTGAGAGGTTGAAAAGTTGAAAGAAAGAACACAACGGAGTTGAACACAATTGAGAGCACTGCGGTAGAGAATAGAAAGAAGGAATTGAAACCACTCTGGTTGAAACGAGATAAGAATGCATAAGAATGATATGATTTGGGCAGCACTCCAACTGAAAGAAGAAGGAACACTTGATAAGATGAAAAGAACTTGAAGAGATAACACAACACTCCGGTTAAATGGATAAGCACGAAAAGAATATGAACTTTGATAAAATGGGATGATGGTTGAAGAAAGCAATATCACAATGCCTCCGGAATGAAAGAATAAAAGGTAGATTGTCGAAACAAAAGAACGGAGCAGAAAATGGCAACTTCTGCCACAAAAGAGCTTGGAAAGCACCCTTCCAAGAAGGTTATAACGGAGTTATTGAAAAGCCAACAACGAAAAGAACAAGCTTGTTGTGGGCTTATGGAACACATCTCAAAATTATGAGGTGACAACCGGCCACTAATGGAAACAATTGCTTGTTTGAGATCAAAGAAGAGATGAAAACTTCTTTCTTCGAGAGGATAGGAGAAAACTCGGATCATTGATAAGCACCACAAATAGCAACATTCCTTAGGGAAGGATTTAGGTGAAATCTATACCAAGATAACTCCAAAGAAGAGATTGATGGA
Organism: Triticum timopheevii; assembly: GCA_963921465.1. Taxonomy (NCBI): domain Eukaryota; kingdom Viridiplantae; phylum Streptophyta; class Magnoliopsida; order Poales; family Poaceae; genus Triticum; species Triticum timopheevii. The sequence continues at coordinate 188,278,219 of OY997266.1, read as the reverse complement.
TTTAAAATACCTCATTCTTGACAACATGTGAATCATGAAACACAAACTCAAATTGTCAAGAATGACATAACACCACCTCAAATGATAAGGTAGAACGAATTGCACTTCGAAATGCAAGATGAAGAATACTTGAACTCCCCAAAACAAAAGATGTGTTGAGCACCATGTTTATTTTAGAGTATAGCTTGACGGATCATAACTTCAAGAGAAATCTTGAAGAACAATTGAAGAATGAAAAGAATCCTTGACGAACCATCATGTAGAGCCTCCATGAAGAACTCCGGTAATAAAAGGATGATAAAAATAAAGAGAAGTTGAAAACACAAGGTGAAGCCTTGCGATGATTTAGATGGAGCTTCGCGACGATATAACCGAGAAAACTTGGAACTCTGGAAAAAGAAAAGATGGAACACTAGAACCGAGAATTACTTCATCATGAACAATCTCCGGAAGAAAAGAATTCAATCACCTCGAGGAAATAAGAATAAGATTTATTTTATGCTTATCCTTCATCAAATTAAATTGATGGCAAGCAATGGATTTGGCATACTACTTATTCTTCTTGAGGTATTAAGGATAGAGATAGCGCAAACTTGAGAAGGTATTGATGGAACCACCGGTGGGATTTGGAAACAACGAATGAATGAATGAATGAATGAATTCATACGATGACAAAGGAAGAGAAATCTTGAATGAACCACCGTAAGAATTGAAAATGAAAGTAGCAAATGCTCAATTCACCGGGAAGAATTGGAAAACGAATGAAGATACTTGAGGGGATTTAGATACATGAGAACGAAGAGGCCATGAACTGATTAGAGGTCATTTGAAGGATTCACTGGTAAGATTTGGAGAACGATAGCTACACGCTGAGAATGAAGAATTATGAGGTGATGGGCTCCAGAGAATCAAACTGAAAAGACTCCTGAATTGCTTCGGATGGATGAAAAAAATTCTCACAATCGAAAACAATTATGAGAGGATGGCATCAATTTAGAACCATGAATCTTTGGAAGAAAGGGTAAGGATTTAAGAGGAACTCTTCTTCGGTCTTCAAAATCCGAGAAATGACGACAAGAAACACCACCATGGATTGTTGAGATACTCCGGGAGAATGAAAAAGAGGAAGGGTTGAACCAAAGATGAAAAGGATTTGAAAGAGATCTTGGAGAACATCTGACTGATGAAATTCATTCTTACGTCAAACTTCAAAAAGAATTTGAGAATAACTCCGGGAGAATTAGAAGAGTCAGGTAAGATCCTGGGAAAAGACCTGTGGGTTAGGGCCCACTCAAAATAAAACACCGTTGAACAATTTTAAAGAGAGGTTGCACCGGTTGAATTAAATGGCTTGAATGAGATAACAACCTCGAAATATCTTGAACGGATTGAGAATGGAAACACAAATCTTCTGAGATATCTTCAACACTCTGGAGCAAATGAATAGCAAGAGGTGAGTGATTGAGAGGTGCACCGGCATGAGAAAGCATTAGAAACAAGGAAAGAATATGATGAATATCGAAAACTTCAATTGGATCCACCGGAGAAGAAACAACAATGGAGGATGATGAACTTGAAACTGTTGAGCATCTTCATGGGAAATCACCGGATAAGAACATTGAAAGAAAAGAATGAAGTGACTTCACATGAATAAATGGATACTTGATTAAAATAAATGAGTCCTTGAAGAAAAGGGTGGGAGGGTGGGGAAAAACAAAGACAACTTGGGATGAACGAAACAAACACCGTTGAGAAAACTTAGAATTGATCTTGCGGATGTTGAAAATGATCGGATCCACTTGAAGAGAAGCACACCGGTTGGAAAAGAGTTGACATGACAACCTTAGTGATCAAGAAGGATTAGTACTCCCATAGAAACATGAGAACACCGCTTAGAATAAGGTATGGAATCAACACTTGACATTGAAGCAACTCAAATACCACAAATAAAACAAAACAAAGGATTTGGCTTGCAGAATAAGCCGGAAACAAACATATGATAGAGATTTACCCAATCCCATATCATGCATTTGTCGGAAAGATATTCTAGGAGCTACTTGAATTCCCACCTATAAAACTCCCGAAACTTTCTGGTTATGCAATCTGGTGTTGGGGATACAGGGGAAGCAATATATCTCACCCAAACTAACAATACCTACATCCAAGCTGTATCCATCCGTCAACACATAACCAAGAAAACTCCGGAAATCGTGTACCTCAACCTTCGAAAAGCATCCGTTATACGAGCTATGGCAATACTCCCGAACTCCCCAGTACTGGGTGGCGTCGAGGTTATCTCACCAACAACTGCATAAAAGAGATTTTCGATGTCGGCAAAACTCAGGTATTCTAGAACTGCAACGATAAAATTATGACGACAACACCTCGGAGCTCAACTCCCCGGGACACTGCCACAACCCCTAAATATCAGGAGGCACCAAGAACAATGTTCTCGTCATAAGAATATCGGAACGATCCCAAGATACCCGCGTGATCCTAAAATTTTTTTAGTGAAATTTGAGGAGAGGAAAGACAAAACATCTACGTCAGGAGTCCTCACCAGAGCGACGAAGGGGCTGAGGAGTAAAAAAAATCCTACTCTCCGATATATATAATCCTAGGACTCAAAATAGTTTTTTTCTAGACTCAACAACAGCCAACAAACAAGGGGGCTCCTATGGTCGGTCGAGGCTCTGATACCAACTTGTCACGCCCAATATGCGACCCTATCCTAAAGGAACTCGAAGGTCCCACCAAGGATAGAAGCGCATCTTGAAGACGCTTTTGCAAGGTGGATATCATTACATCAACATTACATAATAGATGGGGATACATACATAAGGCATACAATGCCACAAGAATACATCAATACATCATACATAAGAGCAACCATCCGACTACGGATGAAACACAAACAGAAACTCAAACAACATCCACCCTGCTAGCCCAGGCTGCCGACCTGGAACCTATCCCCTGATTGAAGAAGAAGCAGAAGAAGAACTCCAAACAAGCAAACATCACTCTCGCTTCATGATCATCGTATAACCTGTACCTGCAACTGTTGTTGTAGTAATCTGTGAGCCACGAGGACTCAGTAATCCCATTACCATGGGTATCAAGACTAGCAAAGCTTAATGGGAAAGGAAGGGGTAAAGTGGTGAGGTTGCAGCAGCGACTAAGCAAGTATGGTGGCTAACCAACACAAGTAAGAGCGAGAAGAGAGCAAGCGGAACGGTCGTGAAGCTAGCAATGATCAAGAGGTGATCCTGAACTCCTACTTACGCCAAACATAACCCAGAAACCGTGTTCACTTCCCGGACTCCGCCGAGAAGAGACCATCACGGCTACACACGTGGTTGATGCGTTTTAATTCAGATCTGGTGTCGAGTTATCTACAACCGGACATTAACAAATTCCCATCTGCCACATAACCGCGGGCACGGCTCTCGAAAGTTTATACCCTGCAGGGGTGTCCCAACTTAGCCCATGACAAGCTCTCGCGATCAACGAAGGAATAGACCTTCTCCCAGGAAGACCCGATCAGTCTCGGAATCCCGGTTTACAAAACATTTCGACAATGGTAAAACAAGACCAACAAAGCCGCCCGATGCGCCGACAATCCCGATAGGAGCTGCACATATCTCGTTCTCAGGGCAACACCGGATGAGACTAGCTACGAGTAAAACCAGCCCTCAAGTTGCCCCGAGGTGGCCCCGCAGGCAGCTCAGTTCGGACCAACACTTAGACAAGCACTGGCCCCGGGGGGGGGGGGGGGGGGGCTGAAATAAAGATGACCCTTGGGTTGGCCGACCCAAGGGAAGGGTATAGGTGGTGGTGAGGCAAATGGTAAAACCAAGGTTGGGCCTTGCTGGACAAGTTTTATTCAAAGCGAACTGTCAGGGGGGTCCCATAAATCACCCGACCGCGTTAGGAACGCAAAATCCGGGAACATAACACCGGTATGACGGAAACTAGGGCGGCAAGAGTGGAACAAAACACCAGGCATAAGGCCGAGCCTTCCACCCTTTACCAAATATATAGGTGCATTAATTAAATAAGAGATATTGTGATATCCCAACATAATCCTGTCCATCATGGAGAAATCTTCAACTTCACCTGCAACTAACAACGCTATAAGAGGGGCTGAGCAAAGCGGTAACATAGCCAAACAACGATTTGCTAGGAAGGGTGTCAAAGGTTAGAGGTTCATGGCAATTTGGGAGGCTTGAAGAACAAGTTATAGGAAGCGCAGCAAAGCGATAGAACGAAGCAACTAGCATAGCAATGATAGTAGTGAGATCCAGGGTAGCAGTCATCTTGCCTGAAATCCCGCAAGGAAGAAGAACGAGTCCATGAAGAAGAAAAACGGGAGCAGGCAAACGAATCCTCACAATCGCAACATTACCGGAACTAAGAAGCAACACCGGAAAGAAACAAACAACATGGTAAATGCACAAGCATAAACATGGCATGATGCACAAACAAGTATGATGCATGTCCGGTTTAATGAGGCATGGCATGGCAAAGTGCAACAAACAATACTACAAGTTAAGTGGAGCTCAATATGCAACGAGTTGCATATTGACGAAACACCACATTGACATATTTAGATTAATCTCATTTAAGCTACCAAGCAATATTAAATGTTGTTAAACATGGCAAGAGGTGAAGCATAAGAAAACTACCTATCTAGGCAAGTTTAAATGAGGCCGGAACAACAAACAACAATTCCGGAAAATCCACACATGCATTTAGCATTTTAATGCAAATACAATTTTAAACATGTTAAACTTGGATGAAAGTAGCATATTATGAAACTAGACACACTTTTAAGCATTTTACATATATAAATTATTTACATATGATGCACCACTTGTGAGTTATAAATGCATGAACTCTAGGGACTTATCTGTAAAACATTAATTCCTGGTTAATAGACAAAATCGCAGCCGGTAAAAAAAACATAATAGGGCCAAATCTGCAACAGGTCAAAGGGCTAGCGGGCTGCTGATTGCTCACCATGGGCCAAGGCCCAATCGGCGCGGGGAGGAGGCGGGCCGAAGCGGGCGAGCTGGCGGCTGGGCTTGGATCGAACGAGGGGAGGGGGCGCGGTCAACGCTCGAAGCAGAGACAGGGTCGTCCTCCTCCTGCTCGATGCAGAAGCAGAGGAAGAAGGCGCGGCGGCGCAGAAGCTTGGCGGACGGAGGAGAGCGGCGCTGGGCGTCAGGAAGTGCGGGGAAGGCCGGGACGGTCCCGATCTGGGAGGACCCGAGGCGGACGAGCGGTTCCTGGTTGTGGCTTGCAGTCCGGGCGGGAGGTGAGGCGGAAGGCGGACTTGGCAAGAGGAGGTCGAGGCAAAGGCGCGGGAGAGCAGAGGGGCCTGCGTGCGGCGACGTGGCGAAGTAGAGCCCGACGGGGGGGGGGGGTCTCCACGGCAGAAGGCGAGGCCGGAGGGGTACGGAACGGACGGGTCCGTCCGGGAACAGGGCGGAGGCGAGCTGGGCGTCGAGGAGCTCCATGGCGTTCCTGTTGCAGCAGAGCGAGAGATGTGAGAGGGAGAAGAGAGAAGCAGGAAAGGAAGGAAGGGGCGGCGCGGGGCTCATCTTGGACGAAGCTCGCCAGCAGCACGGAGATGTGGCGGGCAGGCGCCGTTCGCTGCTGCACGGGATGCTCCCGCTCGGGCATGAGCGCGGAGGAAGGCGCGGGCGACGAGGAGGATGCAGGGGAGGCGGGGATCTGGCGACGAGAAGTCAGGAGGCCTCGGGCGCCATGGCTGCAGGGCACGAGGAGAGCTTGGCTGGAGCTACAGCGGCAGCAGGCAGGGGGCATGCGGGCGGCGCTGAAAGCGAGGAGGAGCGGCTCTGCTATGGGTTGGTACAGAACTAAAAATGAGCGAGGGAGGTGGTTGGTTGCGGGGGATTTGGATCGGGGGGATCCCGAGGAAGACGAGACAGGAGGAGTGGCAGCGGCGGCTGCTAGGAGGATCCCTAGAAATTAGGGATTTGGTCTCAGGTTAGACAAATATATATAGTGAGTGGGTTAGGGATTATCTCGACCCTCCGATCGAAATCGGGCGGTTGAGAAAAAATAGGCTAGGGAGCCCAAATAAGAAAAAGGAGATATTTTATAGATGTTAGGGGATGAACTGAATCCAACGGTGATGACTAAGCAGGTCGGGTTCGGGGAAGTCTCGGACGCGCGCGAGGGGGCCAGTGCACTGTGCATAAAGGGCCAAACGGTCGGATAACAAAAGAACGGTTGGTCTGAGAAAGGTCAACAGAGACGAGGAAGAAGCGGCAACTAACAACAGATGCACGTTTTATGAAAACATGTAGATGCAATGCGCATGATGCTATGAGAGGGAATGCAAGACATGAACAAAATGCAAAACAAATGACAAAAACCCAACCACGAAGGAAATATCATATCGCATCTCCGGAAAAGGAAAGAGTTGGAGTTACGAATATGGAAAGTTGTATCCGGGGCGTTACACTCTTGTACCCTAAAACTTCCAGAATAGAAGATAGATCGGGAGTTCCGCCGCCGCAAGCCTCTGTAGCCACCAAAAACCTCTCGAGAGCCCGTTCTGGCACCCTGCCGGAGGGGGATCCCATCACCGGTGGCCATCTTCATCATCCCGGCGCTATCCATGACGAGGAGGGAGTAGTTCAACCTCGGGGCTGAGGGTATGTACCAGTAGCTATGTGTTTGATCTCTCTCTCTCTCGTGTTCTCTCTCGTGTTCCTCTATGGCATGATCTTGATGTATCCGAGCTTTGCTATTGTAGTTGGATCTTATGATGTTTCTCCCCCTCTACTCTCTTGTGATGAATTGAGTTTCCCCTTTGAAGTTATCTTATCGGATTGAGTCTTTTATGAGAACACTTGATGTATGTCTTGCCTTGATTATCTGTGGTGACAATGGGATATCATGTGCCACTTGATGTATGTTTTGGTGATCAACTTGCGGGTTTCGTGACATTGGGAACCTATGCATAGGGGTTGGCACGCATTCTTGACTCTCCGATAGAAACTTTGGGGCACTCTTTGAAGTACTTTGTGTTGGTTGGATGAATCTGAGATTTTGTGATGCATATCGTATAATCATGTCCACGGATACTTGAGGTGACAATGGAGTATCTAGGTGACATTAGGGTTTTGGTTGATTTGTGTCTTAAGGTGTTATTCTAGTACAAACTCTTTTATAGATTGATCCGAAAGAAAAACTTTGAGGTGGTTTCGTACCCTACCATAATCTCTACGTTTGTTCTCCGCTATTAGTGGCTTCAGAGTGACTCTTTCCTGCATGTCGAGGGCTTGTTATATGATCTATCTATGTTATTATTGTTGAGAGAACTTGCACTAGTGAAAGTATGAACCCTAGGCCTTGTTTCCTATCATTGCAATACCGTTTACGCTCACTTTTATCATTAGTTACCTTGCTGTTTTTATTATTTCAGATTACAAAAACCTATATCTACCATCCATTTTGCACTTGTATCACTATCTCTTCGCCGAACTAGTGCACCTATACGATTTACCATTGTATTGGGTGTGTTGGGGACACAAGAGACTCTTTGTTATTTGGTTGCAGGGTTGCTTGAGAGAGACTATCTTCATCCTACGCCTCCTACGGATTGATAAACCTTAGGTCATCCACTTGAGGGAAATTTGCTACTGTCCTACAAACCTGTGCACTTGCAGGCCCAACAACGTCTACAAGAAGAAGGTTGTCTAGTAGACATCAAGCGATCACACTGTTACCTTAGGGACATGTCTAACCAGTGTTATTGTTAATCTAATGCCTCCAGTGATAAGATGCAATTAAACTGTGTTACAAATGGCACTCCTACTGTTTTCCTCAGTATGATAAGTAAGTTGCTCCTTTACGCTGCTGAGTGTCCTGGTGTCCCCACGGTCCCATGCCCTTAAACCAACTCTTTAGCTGCTGTTGACTTACTGTGTCTGGTAAACAAGCAATGCCACCATTAAAGTAATCCCATATTTGAGGAATCTCATTGTTGATCGTAATGCTTCTGGTAACATGAAGCATTGCTGACGTTTTAAAATTTCTAATGTTGTTGCGTGATTGCCATGAACATAATTAAATGCTTCTTTTCATTTTGTATATGTTTCGTATATTCTTATTGACCAACAACTGTTTACTTTCTATCTTTTTGTGCAGATAGGGATATCCATTTCACCTTGTTGCTATTGTGACCTTTGGTGAACTGCACAAAACACTTTTTTTTGAATGAGTGTCTTGTGCAGTTCAACTAAAATGTCACGTGGGCAACATCTCTCAATTTTGGTGGAACTGCACAAAATGGTGATTGGAGTTTCCAAAATCTCCGTCAAGTTCTGCTGGTAATCTCGTGCAACATTTTACTAGCCTTTGCAAGATGAGCCGTCACTGTCACCATAATGAGACTTTATTTTAGTGGAACTGCACAAAAGGATAAGAAAATTATAGTTGCACCTTACATGAGCCGGACAGCCAACCTTAATGTTCCTCAATTTTAGTGCAACTACTAAAGAAGAACCTGCCAGCTCACGAGAGCAAGTACTTCTTGCTAGCTGAATGATGCAATCTTTGCTTCATTTCAGGTGAACTGCAGAAAAAGGCACATGAATTGAATCATGGAGCTGGAGGTTGACCTCATCCTAGTGGAGCTGCAGGTTGAGTTCAAGGAGGCCCGTATTAAAGTGAAATCATGCTCTTCTTGTTTGTGTTGTGCAAACATGAATACTCAACTACAGATGTTGTGACGGTCAAGAGCATTCGCCAAGTTCTTTGATTGTATGACATGGCTAGCCAAGATGGATTTAATCCCGATATTCACTTTATCAAAAGGCTCTAATGGGTTGGTTCTGAATCTTGCAAGCTGGGGACCAATGAGATGTGTAGGCATCTTTGTTGTACTTATTATTTGAATCTTATTTGTTGGTTCTGAATCTTGCAAGCTGGGAATAAATGAGATGTGTAGGCATCTTTGTTGTACTTATTATTTGGATCTTATTTGTTGGTTCTGAATCTTGCAAGCTGGGAATCAATGAGATGTGTAGGCATCTTTGCTGTACTTATTATTTGGATCTTATTTGTTGGTTCTGAATCTTGCAAGCTGGGAAACACGGCATGATGATGCAAAGGACAACAACTATAACAAACAGTTCAAACTTGGTAGTATTATCTTTGTGAAAGTGCGACAAATGTGCTGATCGTGTGCATCCTGAGAATAATAATTCTAATTGTTGTGCATGTTGATCCTGTGGCACTGATAGAATGAGCCAATGCATTGCTTGTTTTAAGTATAAATTTCTATTAAAGCTAATTAAATTTAAGTAAAGTGACCACTAACTCCTGTTATTACAGTACCAATACAGATCCGCTCGTGAACCGACGTGTGGCCGGAGTAGGTTTCTTAATGGAGGCGTTTGAATGCGCCGAGGGTGCATCTTCTGCCGGGCGTGCAGCGGATGAGGGAGGTGTACTAACTGTTGTCACCTGTACACACTCAGTTTATTGTTGAATCCAGTTCCCCAAGAGCTGAAAAACGAACTGCTGCCGCAGCCTACACACTCGTTCACTCGAAGAGACTCCAATGGTGATTCGAGGGGTGAGCCTGCTGGATATGGACTTCAGCAAGGAGTTCCCCTTTGAGTTCGCTATTCAGTCCTATGCCTGCACCAAGTTGAATGTGATGTACACCAACGATCCGGACTCGGTGAAGCTCTGCCTCGACGAGTTCAAGCAGTACCTACAGGATGAGAAAGCACAAGGTTGCAGGACTAGACCTTGTGCCCATCCATTCGTCTCCTGACAGGGACCAGCGGATCGCCATCGCCCAGGTATGTGTGTGGGACGAGGTTCTCATCTACCACTTCTGTAGGGCCATAAGAGGTTCTGGAGCATTCGCCCGTTTCATCGGCAGCGCCGATTGCACCTTCGCTACCGTGGAGAGAAGGACGAACGCGACGATTCGACCATCTGGTGCAACAATCGACATCCAGAAGCAATACAAGATCATCAGCAACGGACAGGAGAAGGACTTCGTGCTTGACCTCGCTGAGACCATCATCGACCCCTGATACACCAACATGAAAGAAGACAACGATACCAAGGACCTAAACACGTGGGAGGTACCTCTGAATCTAGCCTACATAACCTACGCGGAAAAGGACGCATACGCATGCTATGACATGTACATGCAGATCTTGGACATGAGGGTGTGTCTGCTTCCCATAACCGACGAGTACACGGACAGCCGCAGCGTCATGATCAAGCGTGCCAGGAAGGTCTAGATGTTGTACTTTATCTGTTTATAAGCACCTTTATCATCTGAGTGTTTCATGCATTAGCCTATGTGTCGTAATTATCTGTTTTGTCCGAAATATTTCTTTTGAGAACCCATTAACCTGATTTCTTTTTTTAGTGTCTATTTGCTTATGTATGTAACGAGTTCACTTGTCCGTTAAAAAAAACTAGTTCACTCGGCTGCCGTGCTTTGAATCTCCTTCCTCCCAACATATTCTCCTCCTCAGGTGGACCCAGCAGGTCTCTGAATTTTCTCCCACTTTCTTTTTCGATGTAAACTGAGTTTTCTCCCAGAACTTTTCCCTAGAACCAACTCAACTCTCCCACATCTAGCCTAAAAAATAATAATACCCCACGTACTATTAACTCATCAAATTTAAATGATATTTTATTTCGTAAGTTGAAAGTTCTTACAAAATAATAATAATAATTGTTTATATATAACTTGGCAAGTTAACTCCTAGTGATTGCATACATAAGCTTGCAAAGATTTTACTGACCAATGCAGTAATAGACGTGCAATCATGTGTTTATGTTTTTATAACATTTCTCCGTCTAGCCCAACATGATATTTTCACCCAGCCCAGCAAGTCCGCAGATTTCGAGAAAAATACAAATGGGATTTAAACGGGCTGCATAGATGCTACATCATTGTTTCACCCAGCCCACCAAATGGACTGAAAAAACAAATGGACTGGCTGACATGTGGGCCAGTAGGTCGAAGCCTAAGAAGGCGTTGGATTTACATCCAACGGCCGACATTCTTCTTCAATCTCTCGTCTTCTTCCCCCAGCGTTGCCGGGACTGCCTGCTCCAGCCTTCGGCGTCCAGCGGCGTTGTTTTGCGCTCCTCAGTGAAACGCTACCCCACCGACGGCCAGGCCATCCCTCCACTTCGCACCTCCTGTTATATTCTCTGTCGAGTGTAGGCCCACCCCGCACCCGAACCAGTCAAGTTTCCCACTCCTCTCCGTCTGTGACTCCACTGCCGCGTTTTCCCCATCTCTGGGTCGTTCCAGTCTGGGGCCTCGCCGTCATCCATCGCCTCGGTGCGCTCGGCGCGGCGTGGTCAACATACGAGAGTCATCGGAAGAGGACTGTACGTGGAGAGCCTGACGGCTGGGACCCACGAGGTCCATGGTCGCACACAAGGGAAGTTCCTCCTTATTACGCACTGTATGTGGACTGTACGTGGGAAAGGCTTCTGTATTTCGCAAAAAAACGTTCTCCCCGCTGACAGGTCGGACCCACCAACTATATCTTCGCACGGAAGGAAGTGCCTCCTTATTACGCACAAAAAAATGAATACCCCCTGCTAGCTGGGACCCACCATAGTGGGTGGCTGACTTGTGGGCCTACTAAGTTGACGGGGACGGAGGGCTTCGTCAACTTAGTTAATATGAACGATTCTAGCTCCAGTGACTGTACAATGTCCATCCAACGGCCATAGTGCTTCTTCAACCTCTGGTCTTCTTGCTCCAGCCGCCCAAAGTAGCGCCGGTCGTGCCGCGTGCTCCTGCCTCTCGTGGCCGGATGTGATGCCGCAGAGGCCTCACTGCCCCCTACTACTCCCACCGCTGGCCCAGGGCATCCCTCTACTCACCCACACCCCCTGTTATTCTGCAGCGACGGTAGCCTCACGTCGCAACCGAACCAGCGAACCCTTGTACTCCTCTCCGCGTGGGCATCCATTGCCGCGTCTTCCTCGGCTCCGCCTTGTCCCCTTCCTAGGCCTCGCCGTCGTCCACCGCCTTGGTGCTCTCAGCGCGGCGCGCTCAATGTGGTCAATGACCGACTTCCATCGAAAGAGTACTGTACGTGGAGAGGCTGACAGCTGGGTCCACGGTCGCAGCTGGGTCCACGGCCACAGCCCAGTTTTTTTATGATTTGCCAAGTAAGTCGCTTTGTTAGGCCTATTGGGCTGCAAATCTTTCAAGACGAGGAGAGCTTGATTCGGCTGGCTGAGAAAATGGCCTATCAGTAATGAGAAATGGGTTGTACATTTTTAAAACACATCAAACCGACAATTAGTTTGAAATTTCTTTTTTTCATTTCAAGATTTTAAATTGCATTTATTTTTATGCGTGGAAAATTTGTTGGATTTTATATTGATATACATTTATATTTAAAATCATTTTGAATGTGACTCGAAATTTTGGGATTAAAAATAGTTCAGACCGCACCGAAATATGCAAAATTTCAGATAATTTTTTAACCGTGGCCACAATATGGGCTGTAATGCTAACAAAAAGAATATGAGCTCCAAAAAAACCTTAAGAATTAGCAAATGGGCTATAAATTATTAGAAATAATGGCAGATGGGTTGTATGCTGTTTTCCACCGATTTGAGGCTTTCCTAAAAAAAGATTGACGCATAAGCAGTGACTGTTGGATTTCCATCCAACGGCCATCGTGCTTCTTCAATCTCTACTCTTCCTGCTCCAGCCGCTCAAACAAGCGCCAGCGGGACTGCCTGCTCCCTCCTCCCCGCGGTCGGCTGTGCTGCCGCGCATGCCTCACCGTACTCCCATCGTTGGCCTAGCCATCCCTCTACTCACCCACCCCTGCTGTTATTCTCCGACGATGGCAGACGAACCAGTAAACCCTCATACAGTCGTACTCCCCTCCGCGTGGGAAACAACTGCCGAGTCTTCCCTGCCTCCGTGTCGTTCCCTTCCTAGGCCTTGCCATCATCCACCGTCCTGGTGCTCTCGGCGCGGCCTGGTCAACGTGGTCAACGACCGACATGCATCTGAAGTGGATTGTACGTGGAGAGGCTGACAACTCGGTCCACGGCCGCACGCAAGGAAATGCCTCCTTATTATGCGCAAAATAATGATTCCTCCACCTGACATCTGGGACCCACCGAAAGGGACTCTGTATTTCATGAAAAAAACGTTACCACCGCTGACAGCTTGGACCGACCAGCTATATCTTCGCACGCAAGGAAGTGCCTCCTTATTACGCACAAAAAAAATGAATACTCCCCCTGCTAGCTGGGACCCAGTATAGTGGCAGGCTAACTTGTGGGCCTACTAAGTTGACGGGGACGAGGGCTTTGTCAACTTAGTCAATATGTATGATTCTAGCTCCAGTGACCGTACGATGTCCATCCAACAGCCGTAGTGCTTCTTCAACCTCCGGTCTTCTTGCTCCAGCCGCCCAAACCAGCGCTAGTCATGCCTCGTGCTCCTGCCTCCCGTGGACGGCTGCGATGCGGCGGAGGCCTCACCGCCCCTACTACTCCCACCACTAGCCAGGCCATCCCTCTACTCACCCACACCCCCTGTTATTCTGCGGCGACGGCCGCCTCACACCGCAGCCGAACCAGTGAACCCTCATACTCCTCTACGCGTGGGCATCCACTGCCGCGTCTTCCCCGGCTCTGCGTCGTCCCCTTCCTAGGCCTCGCCTTCGTCCACCGCCCTGGTGCTCTCGACACGGCGTGGTCAACGTGGTCAAGGAACGGCTTCCATCAGACGTGGACTATACGTGGAGAGGCTGACAGCTGGGTCCACGGCCGCAGCAAGGAAGTGCCTCCTTATTACGCGCAAAATAATTATTCCTCCACCTGACAGGGACACACCGGATGGGCCACCGTATTTCACGGAAAAAACGTTTCCCCCTGACTGTTGGGACCCACCAGCTACATCTTCGCACGCAAGGAAATGCGTTTGGGCAAAAAAAAACGATTCGCCCCCTGACTGCTGGGACCCACCAGCTACATCTTTGCACGCAAGGAAGTGCCTGACAGTCGGAACCCACCTGGTCGAAGCGTACGTAGCGTTGTCATTCTGGTCGCGGACGTGTACATACGTACTGGTGGATGTAGAGGTGTGCACGTGTCATAGTAGAGGCGCGCACGTAGCATGTACACGTACGTACAGCGGCCAGTGTGCAAGAAAGAAAATACATCCACGTACGTACATACGGGCGGGGTCTCGAAGGCCTACTCGCGCGTACGTATGGCCAGGGCTCGTGTACATGGCTGGGTCGGAACGGAGAAACTGTGTCGTCGTCATGTTCATGGGGAGGCAACGGAATGCGTCGTGTTCACGGGGAGGCAACGGAATGCGTCGTGTTCATAGGGAGGCAACGGAACGCGTGGGAGCCAACCGGCTTGGACGGAACAGGCGATGGAAACGAGGCCTGGCGTACCGCAGAACGGAGGAAACGGCCTTGTGTTCGACCGGCCATGTTCGAAACGGGATCCTGTTCATCGGGAGGGGTCTGGCGTACCGCAAAACGGAGGAAACGGACCTCCTACGGTCGAAACGGGGGTCATGTTGATCGGGAGGGGTGTGGCGTACCGCAAAACGGACGAACGGACTTCTGTTGGAGCGCTACGGTTGAAACAGGGGTCCTGTTCATCGGGAGGGGTGTGGCGTACCGCAAAATGGGACTCCACGGGATACTGTTCATCTCCATCGTCGACCTCCTCCAGTCTCCACGGGCTACTGCTCATCCACCGTCGACCTCCTCAGCCTCCACGGGCTCCTGTTCATCCAGCCTCCACCGCGTGCTACTCCACCGGCTACTGTTCAACCACCCCTCCACGGGCTACTGTTCATCCACCCCTCCACCGTCTACTGTTCATCCAGCCCTCCACGGGGTCGTCCTATTCATCCAGCCCTCCACGGGGTCCTGTTCATCCAGCCCCAACCGACTCGATCAATCGGGGTCTGTTCATCCAGAGGCAACGCCACGGGCTCCTGTTCATCCACCCCCACCGCTCACTGTTCATCCAACCCCCCCCCCCCACAACACTCATTGTTCATCCAGAGGCAGCATTGATCGGCTTCAGTTAGCAGCAGTAGCGAAGGAATCGCTCGATCGGGTTCAGTTAACAACCATCGATCGATCGCTCGGGTTCAGTAACGCGTAGCCCGCACTGCAATCGCTCGGGTTCAGTTAGAGCCCAACGCCTCGCTCGGGTTCAGTTAGAGCCAACACCTCGCACACACGCGTGTACGTGTATGAGAGAAACGTGCATCGCTCGGCCCCCGACCACCCACCGTAACCGGGAACTCCCCGAAATTTTCCTCGCCCTCGCTTCTACCATAGTTTTTTCCGTCATGGACGGCCCAAAGAATGTCATCCAACTGCGTCTCCAGCCCGCCTAGGACGAAAAGCCCATTTTCTGTCATGATTTTTTGTCATAGAAGTAGGATCCCACCACATCTATGATGATACCGGGTTTTGTCACAATTATCGTCATAGAAGTGTCATAAGTATGACAGAAAATATTTTCGTTCGGCTCAAATGTCACTGATGTGTCTTTTTTTTGTAGTGCGTGTTGATCTTCCGAGGCCGGGCATGACCCAGGTAAGTTTGTCCGGCCAGAGGGATTGAGCGTGTTGGGTAATGTGGTGCACCCTTGCAGGGAAGTTTATCTATTTGAATAGTCGTGTCCCTCGGTAAAAGGACGACCCGAAGTTGTATTCCGACCTTATGACAACTAGAACCAGATACTTAATAAAACACACACTTAAAAGTACCACATACAACCCGGTGATCGCTCTCTCACAGGGCGATGAGGAGAGAATTGTCGGGTAGGTTTATGCTATACGATGATACTTCGTGGACTTACCAGCTACTCTCTTCTATATGCTTCAAGATGGAGGCCGCCAGAAGCGTACTCTTTGATAGGACTATCTAACCCCCTCTTATTCTGGCATTCTACAGTTCAGTCCACATATACTATCCATTTCATTGATACGAATGCATATGTAGTGTAGATCCTTGCTTGCGAGTACTTTGGATGAGTACTCACGGTTTCTTTGCTCCCTCCTTCCCCCCTTTTCCATTTTTCTTGGATGTGGCAACCAGATGATGGAGTCCAGGAGACAAAGGTTCCCGAGGATGTTTCTACGTGGAGTTTGGTTTTGAGGAGTTGTTAGGAGGTCCCAGGCAGGAGGCCTTGCCTTTTCGATCGTTGCTACTTTTGTGCTAGCCTTCTTAAGGCAAACTTGCTTAACTTATGTCTGTACTCAAATATTATTGCTTCCGCTGACTCTTGTGTATTTGAGCTTATGTATTCGAGCCCTCGAGGCCCTTGGCTTGTAATATAAAGCTTGTATTATTTTAATTTTGTCTAGAGTTGTGTTGTGATATCTTCCCGTGAGTCCTTGATCTTGATCGTACACATTTGCGTGTATGATTAGTGTACGATTGAATTTAGGGGCGTCACAGATGATGACGATGATTTCACCCTCCGGGAGGGAAGTTCCCCCGGCGGAATCGCTCCGCTGGAGGGCAAAAGTGCTCCTGCCCAAGTTCCGCCTCGAGACGGCGGCGCTCCGTCCCGAAAGTCCTCTCGTTATTTTTTTTCTAGGTCAAAATGACTTATATACCAGAAGATGGGCACTGGAGGTGGGCTGGGCTGAGCACAACCCACCAGGGCGTGCCTGGGAGGCCAGGTGCACCCTCGTGTCTTGTGCTCACCAGGTGGCCCCCCTCCGGTGGTTATTTGCTACTCACTACTCAACTTGAAACCACGGACATACCTCCTGCTTTTGACTTTCTTCTTTGACCCAATTCATATCGAGCATGTCTTTCTCCATCTACAGATAGAGAGAATATAGGATAGGGGCACTCAAAGCAAATAGCATTCTATATCTAATACTAATAGGTACTAACCGCATTCAAGATTGACTTGACCTCTAATTTTGGATATGCAGATATGCTTACGCCCTAGGGGTTTAAAGGGCCCACTCCCTTTGATTGACTCATCAGGCTCACTGATACGTCTCCAACGTATCTACTTTTCCTCATGCTTTTCCTCTTGTTTTGGACTCTAATTTGCATGATTTGAATGAAACTAACCCAGACGGATGTTGTTTTCAGCAGAACTACAATGGTGTTGTTTTTGTGCAGAAATAAAAGTGGTCAGAACAGAACAAAACTTTGCGAGGATTTTTTATACAATAAAAGAGAATTTTATGGAGCCAAGAACCACCGGAGGGGGGCACGTGGGTGGGCACAACCCACCAGGGCGCGCCTCCCCCTCCAGGCGCACCCATGAGAGTTGTCCCCACCTGGTGGCCCCGTAGACGCTAAAACCGACACTATAAAATCCTATTTTTCTAGAAAAAAATTGGGGAGAAAGAATTATCGCATTCCACGAGACGGAGCCGCCGCCGTCTCCTGTCCTTCATCGGGAGGCCATATCTGGAGTCCGTTTGGGGCTCCGGAGAGGGGGATCTTCGATCTTCGTCATCACCAACCCTTCTGTATCGCCAATTCCATGATGCTCCCCACCTGGAGTGAGTAATTCCTTCGTAGGCTCGCTGGTCGGTGAGGAGCTGGACGAGATTCATCATGTAATCTAGTAAGTTTTTTTAGGGCCTGATCCCTAGTATCCACTATGTTCTGAGATGATGTTGTGATGACTTTGCCATTCTTAATGCTTGTCACTTTGGGCTCGGGTGCCATGATTTAAGATCTGAACCATTTATGTTATCACCATTATATCCATGTTCTAGATCCGATCTTGCAAGTTATAGTCACCTACTACATGTTATGATCCGGCAACCTCGGAGTGACGATAGTAGGGACCACTCCCGGTGATGACCTTAATTTGAGGAGTTCATTTATTCACCGTGTGTTAATGCTTTGTTCCGGTTCTCTATTAAAATGAGACCTTAATATCCCTTAGTTTCCAAAAGGACCCCGCTGCCATGGGAGCTAGGCCAAAAGATGACATGCATGTTCTTTCCATAAGCACATATGACTATTTACAGAATACATGCCTACATTATATTTATGAACTGGAGCTAGTGTCGTTTCGCCCTAGGTTATGACTGTCACATGATGAATATCATTCAACAAATTACCGATCCAATGCCTACGAATTTCTCTTATATTGTTCTTGCCAAGTTACCACTGCTATCGTTACTTTTGCACTTGCTACAAAACTATTGCTATCACTGTTACCGTTACTATTGTTGTCGCTACTATTATCAAAACTATCATACTACTTTGCTACTGATCACTCTGCTGCAGATAATTAATCTCTAGGTGAGGTTGAATTGACAGCTTAGCTGCTAATATTTGCAACTATTCTTTGGTTCCCCTTGTGTCGAATCCATAAATTTGGGTTGAATACTCTACCCTCGTAAATTGTTGCGATCCCATATAGTTGTGGGTTATAAAGACCATTTTCTAGCATCGTTGCCGGGAGCATAGCTATATTTGTTGAGTCACTTGGGATTATTATAAATTTATCACTACGAAGAATCTGAAGGATGCTAAGACTAAGTTTTTTCCCTCTAAGACGAGGGGAGGTAAGGAACTGCCATCTAGCTCTGCTTTAGATTCACCTTCTGTTATAAGTAAACTTGCGACACCACCACATGCTATTAATCCTGATATGTCGCAAGTTGTTGATGATACTACTTCTGCTATGAATGATACTTATGATGATGCTAGTACCTTGCTTGATGATGATGTACCACTAGGTGACTTTCTTGATGAACAAATTGCTAGAGTAAGACAGCATGATATTGTTGAAACCGATGATGAACTTGAAACTGAAAATCTTGAAACACCTACTAGAACTAGCCCTCCTAGATATGAATTGCCAAAGGTACCGGAAGGTTATGTTATGAATGAGGAGACAACTAGAGATATTCTTGCTTGTAAAGATAGAGATGATCTAGAGAAATTATTATGCAAGTATAAAGAAAAAAAAATCTTCGAATGCTAGAATGCAATGTGATCCTAAGTTTGCTACTTCTCCTATCTTTATTGATGATAAGGATTATGAATTCACTATCGACCCAGAGTTAAGTACTTTGGTTGAATCTGATCCTTTCCATGGTAAAGAAACTGAAACTGTTGTGGCACATCTTACTAAGTTGAATGACATAGCCACCCTTTTTGCTCATGATGAGAAAACTCGCTATTACTATATTCTCAAATTATTTCCTTTCTCAGTAAAGGGTGATGCTAAAGCTTGGTACAATACTCTTGCTCCTGGTTGTGTGCGTAGTCCCCAGGATATGATTTATTACTTCTATGAAAAATATTTCCCTGCTCATAAGAAACAAACTGCCTTACAAGAAATATTTAACTTTGTGCAAATTGAAGAAGAGAGTCTCCCACAAGCTTGGGGGATGCTTCTCCAATTGCTTAGTGCTTTTTTCTGATCATCCTCTTAAGAAAAATGAAATACTTGGTATCTTCTATAATGGACTAACCAATGCTTCTAGGGATTTCCTAGATGGTTGTGCTGATTGTGTTTTCAGGGAACGAACTATTGGGCAGGATGAAGAATTATTCAATAACATATTGAAAAGTAATGATGATTGGACATTTCCTGAACCACCACTTAAACCCTCTCTAAAGAAGAGGGATATCTTATATCTCAGTCCCGAAGATATGCAAGAGGCAAAGAAATGTATGAAGGAAAAAGGTATTAAAGCTGAGGATGTCAAAAATTTACCTCATATTGAAGAAGTACATGAGCTTGATATACCACCACCACCTAAGGTGGTAGAGGTAAATTCTCTAATGAAATTCAATGATAATGACAATCCTCACAATATGCACCCTAGCCAATGCCTTTATGAGTTTGAAAATTACATTAGAAAACAAGATCACTTCAATGCAAATGTTATGAAACAATTGAAATACAATTCTGATATGATTGCTCGCTTGAGTGACTTGTTATTTAGAATTCCAAATGATGTTAGAGGTGTGGGGAGGCATGCTTCTATGGTTCAAACCCAGTTAGAACAAGTTGCTAAATCTCAAAGAGAGTTGCTAGATGACATGAATAATAATATCAATGATCATGCTGCTAGAGTAATGACTAGAGGAGGTAAAATGACTGAGGAACCACTTTATCCTCAGGGAAACCCAAAAAGAATTGAACAAGACTCTCAAAGAGCTAACACTGGTGCACGTAGTTCTTCTAGAAAGAAAAAGAAAAAAAATGATAGGACTTTGCATGCCTCTAGTGAACCTGAAGTAGAAAATAATGATAATGAAGTTTCTATCTCTGATGCTGAAACTCAATCTGGTAGTGAACACTCACCTTGTGATAATGAAAAAGATAATGATGAGGTTCATGAAAATACTCAAACAAATAATAAAGAACTAGACAATGATGCTGAGGTAAAACCTGTAGTTGATCTTGATAACCCACAACCCTAGAATACAAGATAGGTTTTTGAACCCATGATTCTCTTTTTTACTGTGTTTTCTAGCAACAAAGCCTCTTTTATGCCCTTTCCACCTAAGTCAACTAAACAGAAAGATGATGAAGAATTTGAACACTTTGCTGAAATGCTGAGGCCAGTCTCTTTGCATACTCGCTTGACTGATATCTTAAAAATTGCCTCCTTATGCAGAGTACATGAAAGACATCATCACCAACAAGAGAAAAATACCGGAAGCTGAAATCTCCACCATGCTTGCTAATTATACTTTTAAAGATGGAGTACCTAAAAAACTTGGAGATCCGGGAATACCAACTATACCTTGCTCCATCAAAAGAAACTATGTGAAAACTGCTTTATGTGATTTAGGAGCTGGTGCTAGTGTTATGCCTTTATCTTTATATAAAAGACTTGATTGAATAAACTCACACCTACTGAAATATATTTGCAAATGGCTGACAAATCAACTGCCATACCTATCGGTATTTGTGAGGATGTGCCCATTGTTGTTGCTAATGTTACTATTTTGACTGACTTTGTTATACTTGAGATGCCCGAGGACGACAACATGGCGATTATTCTTGGTAGAACCTTCTTGAATACTGCAGGGGCTGTTATTGATTGCAATAAAAGTAAGGTCACTTTTCATATCAATGGTAATGAGCATACGGTGCACTTTCCGAAGAAACAATTCCAAGTGAATGGTATTAATGTTATTGAAAAATCTCCGACAATCACTATTGGAAGTTTTCAACTGCCTCTACCTACTGTTAAAAAAATATGAAATGCTTATTTTTGGGGATATTCATATCCCCGTTGAGGTAACTTAGTGATTTACGAAAGTTCTTTGGTTTCATGCTAATCGAAAGTGGTTGTTAATAAGACTTGATCAACCTTACTAATGGATCATTTTTGAGAGGTATGAAG
This sequence comes from Triticum timopheevii, assembly GCA_963921465.1. Taxonomy (NCBI): domain Eukaryota; kingdom Viridiplantae; phylum Streptophyta; class Magnoliopsida; order Poales; family Poaceae; genus Triticum; species Triticum timopheevii. The sequence goes on along the minus strand of OY997266.1, from coordinate 188,256,816 downwards.
TTGATGAATTTAGTAAGCACTACCTTCTGTCCCTACATTTTGTTTTCTGTTTTTATTAGTTAAATAAAATAAAGTGCCATGTTTTGTCTGTTTTCTGAATTTCCCGCTCAATAAAATATGACCCAAAAATAAAAGTTCTCATAATGCTCTGAAAATTCAATACGATTTTTCTGAATATTTAAGAATTGTTTGTGCAAATAACATCAGAGGGAGGTGCACCAGGTGGGCACAACCCACTTGGGCGTGCCAGGACCCCCAAGCGCACCCTGGTGGGTTGTGGTCCCCACATGGGCCCCCTCACTTATCTCATCATCCCACATCATCACCTACCTCCAGAAAAAAAATCACCATTGCTCCCTCTCTCGTATTCTTGCTCTCAAACCCGCGGATTTCGATCTCTTTGCTCGAAGCTCCATTTCCAAAACTGTTTCTAGGGATTGTTCCTTGGTATGTGACTCCTTCATTTGTCCAATTAGTTTTTGCTTTAGTGGTTTATATTTCAAATAGTTAGCTACTCTTGGTGTTGATGTAGATGACCTTGCATGTTGAATTCTTAGAGTTTTAAGTAGTTTGAATGCTTGCTATGGCCTCTATGCATCCCTATGAGTAGTTGTTATCAATCTTGTAAAGTTTTGTTGAGAAAATTTTCTGGACTAAAAGTTTTAGAATTTTGTTCATAGGAAAAAGATGAATATCTTTAGGAACTTTGCTTCCAAGAAGAACTCCAAGGGAGTTATTGGGGAGTCGTCTGACAGTATCATCTCCTCACAAACTCCTTTGTGCAAAGTTTTAATTTCCTCCCTAGAAATAATCCCCCTGAAGTGCAGTTTAATTTGTATGCTAAACCCCATCAGATTCCGCTTACTGAATTTTGTGAAATATGCTTGCTTCCTTCTGATGGTGGTTCGGTAGAGTCTAGGCCTGCATAGTTTAATGGTTTTCACCATACTCTGACAGTGGGAGATGAGAGAGGGGTGTCGAGTATCACCGCTGCTGGCTTGCATTTTCCTGTTGTGCACTATTTTGCTCTATTTATTGCAAAGTGTTTACTTGCTAGAGGGAAGGTAGGCGCACTCAGTGCTCCAGATTTTGCTGTTTTGCGTCACGCACTTCACAGCGACAACACTTATAGCTTGGGAACTATTATGGCACGTCGCCTTCACATTAATAAATCCAAGGGTAAAATACATGGTGGTATTTACGCTACTCGTTTAGAGGCTTGCTTTAGCGTTTAGATATGCCTGCATGATTATCCTTTGCCCAAGGTTTACCTAGATCGCGCGGCCATGGGACACCGCCAGTTTATTGCAAGCGATTACCCTAACATTCCTATTCCTTATAATCTGGTTTTTAGTGAAAAAACTTGTGATATATTCCATTGCCTGCACCTTCTTTGTTTGATCCTATTGCCAGGGGTGGATACAGGATTATGCGTGCAGACATCATCGCCTATTGGAACAACTTAGCTATAGCAGAGGAGGAGCCTCAGCAGTAGGATCCACAGGTGCCCGCTCCTCAGCAGTTCGACATGGGACCCCATGGTTTCTTCGACTACTGACTGATTACCAAGTTATGCCAAAAGCCTAAGCTTCAGGGAGTACGTATTTCCACCGCATTACATTCATGTTCACACATTTCATTCCAGTTGTCGGTGTTCACAATTTTTCATTGTATTATCCATGTTAAATTTATTTTCACACTTTCTTCTTGTGTGTTTGAAAACTTTGAGAAAATACAAAAATATTTCCTGCTTCTTTTTGATTTTTCTCTCTAGAGTAGTTAGCTGTAGCACTAAAAAGAAAACCCAAAAAGATTTCCTTGTTCTTCTTTTGCTTGTTGGGAGCTTTCCCGTGTAAATAGGTTTTGTCGTTTTTGTTTTTCCCTTTTATTTGCTTGTTCAAGAAAATGAAAAACTCCAAAAATATTCCAGTGTGTTTCTCTAAATTTCTTTTCTTTCTATTTGAGTCATACCGAGGAGAAGACCACGATGAAAATATTGAGTGGCTCTCATATGCATATTTTTTGGTCTAACAAAGAGCCCATTTTACCTTGTCTTCTCCTGTTGAATAAAATGTTTGTAGATTCCAGCTTAGTCCACGACACTTTTGCACTATTATTATTTTCATATCGTTTGTCGTGCAAGTGAAAGACAATATTGACGATATTTGATGAACTGGCCGTGGCAGAGAGAAACGGGTATGAACTCGACTTGTTCTGTTTTTGTAAATATGTTTAACCTAGTATCCATGATTCAGCCCATTATGATTAAACATGTTTGGAATGACAATTAGAGATTATAGTTTCTCATGCCATGCATAAGTAGCTAGGAGTGGATAATGATTTATCTTGGATGGCAACATTGCATTAAAATGATTGTGATGTAGTATGATGATATGGTATCCTCCTCTGAATGTTCGAGTGGTTTGACTTGGCACATGTTCATTCATGTAGTTGAATCAAAACCAACATAGCCTCTATGATATTTATGTTCATGGTGTTCATATCCTACTCATGCTAGTGTCCAATGTTACTTATGCATAATGCATGTTCATGACCGTTGTTGCTCTCTAGCTGGTCGCTTCTCAACCTATTTGCTAGCCTTCGCCTGTACTAAGTGGGAATTCTGCTTGTACATCAAAAAACCTTGAACCCAAGTTATTCCAGATGAGTCCACCATACCTACCTATATGCGGTATTACCCTACCGTCCTAAGTAAATTTGCATGTGCCATCTCCAAAAAACTTCAAAGAAATATCCTTTTTGTGTGCCTTGATCGTTCATGGAACGACAGGAGGTAGTCGGTATCTTCCATGCTAAGCGGGTTCTCGGGATGAGTGTTTATTCACTCGCCATCGCACGAGAAAAGGGCGGTAATAGGGATGCCCAGTCCCAAACTGCAAAAAGAATTGATCTTTGAAAAAATCAAACAAAAACTCCTATGGAGTCATAACCTTTACTTTATCGCTTGGGAACCGCCACTAGCGTGTTTAGCATGGAAGATATTGATAACTGATATAAACAAGAAGGGTGCATCTCTCAAAACATCATTTACCTCTGTTTTAAAACTTGAGCTCTGGCACCGCTGCAAATCACTGCTTCCCTCTGCGAAGGGACTATCTATTTACTTTTATGTTGTGTCATCACCTTCTAAAATAAGTGCCAGAACCTGAGAGCACTCTTGTCATGCTTATGCATTGTGTATAGCTAATGTTGGGTGCATCATGACTAGATCTTTTCTACCTTGAATTACAATGTTTAGTTGGTGCTTGAACTTTAGAGGTGCTCTGCATTTATGTTTTGCGGTCTCAGAAAGGGCTAGCAAGATACCACTATTGTCATATTATATCATGGTTGTTTTGATAACGTGTTGTTGTTTGAGATATCTTATTATTGCTCGCTAGCTGATTATGTCATTGATATGAGTTAATATAATTTTTAAGAGTTATTGTGGGCATGGTTAGTTATAATATTGGCTGAAAACCTGGGTGCTGTTTAAGCTTATTTATGCAAACAAGAGCAAAAGAGTTCGTAAAAGTTTTTCTTTTTCATTTTCAGTTTATCAACTGAATTGCTTGAGGACAAGCAAAGGTTTAAGCTTGGGGGAGTTGATACGTCTCCAACGTATCTACTTTTCCTAACGCTTTTCCTCTTGTTTTGGACTCTAATTTGCATGATTTGAATGAAACTAACCCGGACTAACGTTGTTTCAGCAGAACTACCATGGTGTTGATTTTGTGCAGAAATAAAAGTTCTCGGAACAATGAAACTTTGCAAGGATTTTTTGTACAATAAAACAGAATTTCTGGAGCCAAGAACCACCGGAGGGGGCACCTGGGTGGGCACAACCCACCAGGGTGTGCCTCCCCCTCCAAGCGCACCCAGGTAGGTTGTCCCCACCTGGTGGCCCCGCAGACGCTGAAACCGACACTATAAAATCCTATTTTTCCAAAAAAATCAGGGAGAAAGAATTATCGCGTTCCACGAGACAGAGCCACCGCCATCTCCTGTTCTTCATCGGGAGGCCTGCTACATCTTGAGCTTGCGTTGGTTTTCCTTGAAGAGGAAAGGGTGATGCAACAATAGTAGCGTAAGTATTTCCCTCAGTTTTTGAGAACCAAGGTATCAATCCAGTAGGAGGCTCCTCAAAAGTCCCACGCACCTACACAAACAAACAAAGAACTCGCAATCAACGCAATAAAGGGCTTGTCAATCCCTTCATGGCCACTTGCAAAAGTGAGATCTGATAGAGATAGTATGATAAGATAAATATATTTTTGGTATTTCATAATATAGATTGGAAAAGTAAAGATGCAAATAAAAGTAGATTGAAAGCTTATATGATAAAAGATAGACCCGGGGGCCATAGGTTTCACTAGTGACTTCTCTCAAGATAGCATAAGTATTACGGTGGGTGAACAAATTACTGTCGAGCAATTGATAGAAAAGCGAATAATTATGAGATTATCTAGGCATGATCATGTATGTAGGCATCACGTCCGTGACAAGTAGACTGACTCCTGCCTGCATGTACTACTATTACTCCACACATCGACCGCTATCCATCATGCATCTAGAGTATTAAGTTCATAAGAACAAAGTAACACATTAAGAAAGATGACATGATGTAGAGGGATAAACTCATGCAATATGATATAAACCCCATCTTTTTATCCTCGATGGCAACAATACAATACGTGCCTTGCAACCCCGATTGTCACTTGGTAAGGACACCGCAAGATTGAACCTAAAGCTAAGCACTTCTCCCATGGCAAGAAAGATCAATCTAGTAGGCCAAACCAAACTGATAATTTGAAGAGACTTGCAAAGATAACTCAATCATACATAAAAGAATTCAGAGGAGATTCAAATATTTCTCATAGATAAACTTGATCACAAACTCACAATTCATCGGATCTCGACAAACACACTGCAAAAAGAGTTACATCGAATAGATCTCCACAAGAGAGGGGAGAACATGGTATTTAGATCCAAAAAGAGGGAGAAGAAGCCATCTAGCTAATAACTATGGACCCGAAGGTCTGTGGTAAACTACTCACAACTCATTGGAGGGGCTATGGTGTTGATGTAGAAGCCCTCCATGGTAGATTCCCCCTCCGGCGGAGCGCCAGTGAAGGCTCCAAGATGGGATCTCGCGGATACAGAAGGTTACGGCGGTGGAAATTGTTTTTCGTTGGCTCCCTGGATGTTTTCGGGGTACATGGGTATATATAGGAGGAAGAAGTACAGGGGGGCGCGCCCAAGGGGCCCACGAGACAGGGGGCGCGCCCTGTAGGGGTGGGCGCGCCCTCCACCCTCGTGGACGCCTCGGCTGCTTCTTGACTTGCACTCCAAGTCCTCTGGATCACGTTTTTTCCAAAAATCACGCTCCCGAAGGTTTCATTCCCTTTGGACTCCATTTGATATTCCTTTTCTTCAAAATACTGAAATAGGCAAAAAATAGCAATACGGGCTGGGCCTCCGGTTAGTAGGTTAGTCCCAAAAATGATATAAATGTGTAAAATAAAGCCCGTAAACATCCAAAAGGGGTAATATAATAGCATGGAACAATCAAAAAGTATAGATACGTTGGAGACGTATCAAGCATCCCCAAGCTTAATTCCTGCTCTTCCTCGAGTAGGTGAACGATAAAAACATAATTTTTGATGTGGAATGCTACCTAGCATAATTCTCAATGTAATTTTCTTTATTGTGGCATGAATGTTCAGATCCAAATGATTCGACATAAAAGTTCATATTGACATAAGAAATAACAATACTTCAAGAATACTAATCAAAGCAATCATGTCTTCTCAAAATAACATGGCTAAAGAAAGTTCATCCCTACAAAATCATATAGTTAGGCTATGTTTCATTTTCATCACATAAAATACTCCCATCAAGAACAACCCTAGTTTCAGCCAAGCAATTGGTTCATACTTTTTAACGCGCTTCAGCCTTTTTCAACTCTCACGCAATACATGAGCGTGAGCCATGGATATAGCACTATGGGTGGAATAGAATATGATGATGGAGATTGTGTGGAGAAGATAAAAAAGGAGAAAGTCTCACATTGATGAGGATAATCAACGGGCTATGGAGATGCCCATCAATTGATGTCAACATGAGGAGTAGGGATTGCCATGCAACGGATGCACTAGAGCTATAATGTATGAAAGCTCAACAAAAGAAACTAAGTGGGTGTGCATCCAACTTGCTTGCTCACGAAGACCTAGGGCATTTGAGGAAACCCATCGTAGGAATATACAAGCCAAGTTCTATAATGAAAAATTCCCACTAGTATATGAAAGTGACAACATATGAGACTCGCTATATGAAAAACATGGTGCTACTTTGAAGCACAATATATGAGACTCGCTATATGAATGACATGGTGCTACTTTGAAGCACAAGTGTGGAAAAAGAGATAGTAACATTGCCCCCTTTTTATTTATTTTCTTTTTTTCTTTTCTTTTCTTTTCTTCTTTTTTAGGGCCTTTCTTTTTTCTTTCTTTTGGCCTTTCTTTTTTTTTCTTTTTTTTGTGGGACAATGCTCTAATAATGATGATCATCACACTTTTATTGATTTACAACACATGAATTACAACTCAAAACTAGAACAAGATATGACTCTATATGAATGCCTCCGGTGGTGTACCGGGATGAGCAATGAATCAAGAGTGACATGTATGAAAAATTATGCATGGTGGCCTTGCCACAAATACGATGTGAACTACATGATCATGCAATGGCAATATGACAATAGTAATGCGTGTCATGATGATAAACGGAACGGTGGAAAGTTGCATGGCAATATATCTCGGAATGGCTATGGAAATGCCATAATAGGTAGGTATGGTGGCTGTTTTGAGAAAGATATAAGGAGGTTTATGTGTGATAGAGTGTATAGTATCACGGGGTTTGGATGAACCGGCGAAGTTTGCACCAACTCTCAAGGTGAGAAAGGGCAATGCACGGTACCGAAAGGTAAAAGTGCGTATAATCCATAGACTCAACATTAGTCAAAAGAAATCATATACTTATTGCATAAGTTTTATTAGCCCTCGAAGCAAAGTACTACTACGCATACTCCTAGGGGGGAGGTTGGTAGGATTTAACCATCGCGTGCCCCCGACCTCCACTCAAGGGAAGGCAATCAAAAGAGCACTCCATGCAATAAATTTGTTACACAACTTTCAACATATGTGCATGCTACGGGACTTGCTAACTTCAACACAAGCATTCTTTAAATTCATAATCGCCCAACTATCATGACTTTCATATCACTACCTCCATATCTCAAAACAATTATCAAGTATCAAGTTGATCATAGCATCCAATTCACTTCCTATGATAGTTTTTGTTATACCCAACTTGGATGCCTACCATTCTAGGACCAATTTTATAACCATAGTAAATACCATGCTGTTCTAAGAGACTCTCAAAATAATATAAGTGAAGCATGAGAGACTAGCAATTTCTACAAAATTAAGCCACCGCCGTGCTCTAAAGATATAAGTGAAGCACTAGAGCAAAACTATCTAGCTCAAAAGATATAAGTGAAGCACATAGAGTATTCTAAAAATGCCAATCAAGTGGGCTTCTCCCAAAAGGTGTGTACAGCAAGTATTACTGTGGATAACTAAAAAGCAAATACTAATATCATACACGACGCTCCAAGAAAAACACATATCATGTGGCGAATAAAAATATAGCTCCAAGTAAAGTTACCAATGAACGAAGACGAAAGAGGGGATGCCTTCCGGGGGCATCCCCAAGCTTAGGCTTTTGGCTATTCTTGAATATCTTGGGGTGCAATGGGCATCCCCAAGCTTGGGCTCTTGCCACTCCTTATTCCATAGTCCATCAAATCTTTACCCAAAACTTGAAAACTTCACAACACAAAACTCAACAGGAAATCTCATAAGCTCCGTTAGTGAAAGAAAACAAAACCACCACATAAGGTACTGTAATGAACTCATTATTTATTTATTTTGGTGTTAAACCTACTATATTCCAAGTTCTCTATGGTTCATACCACTTAATACTAGCCATAGATGCATCAAAATAAGCAAACGACACACGAAAAACAGAATCTGTCAAAAACAGAATAGTCTGTAGAAATCTGTAACTAACGCAAACTTATTGAACCTTAAAAATCCTACCAAAAGAGGAAGTCCTGGGAAATTTGTCTATTTATCAGAATAAAAAAGAATCAACGCAAAATCACGTTTCTGTGATTTAAAAAAAACTAATTTCGTGCGTGCAAAGTTTCTTCTTTCAGCAGAATCAAATTAACTATCACCATAGGTTATCCTATAGGTTCTACTTGGCACAAACACTAATTAAAACATAAAAACACATATAAACATAAGGTAGATGCAAAATTTATTCCTAAATAGAAGCAAAAACAAAAAACAGAAATAAAATTAGGTTGCCTCCCAACTAGCGCTATCGTTTAACGCCCCTAGCTAGTCATAAAAGCGAGGATAGATCTAAGTAGTGCCATCTTTGGCACTCAATTCATAAGTAGCCCACATGATAGATTCGTAAGGTAATTTAATTTTCTTTCTTGGAAAGTGCTCCATGCCTTTCCTTAATGGAAATTGAATCTAATATTCCCTTCCTTCATATCAATAATCGCGCCAATCGTTCTAAGGAAAGGTCTACCAAGAATAATAGGGCAAGAAAGATTGCAATCTATATCAAGAACGATAAAATCTACGGGCACCAAATTTCTATTTGCGACAATGAGAACATCGTTGATCCTTCCCATTGGCTTTTTAATGGTGGAATCTGCAAGTGCAAATTTAAAGAGCAATCATCAAGATCATGGAAACCTAGAATATCACATAAAGTTTTCGGAATCGTGGAAACACTAGAACCCAAATCACACAAGGCATAACACTCATGATCTTTAATTTTAATGTTTATACTAGGTTCCCACTCATCATTAAGTTTTCTAGGTATAGAAACTTCCAAATTAAGTTTTTCATCAAAAGATTGCATCAAGGCATCAACAATATGTTTGGTAAAAGCTTTATTTTGACTATAAGCATGAGGAGAATTCACAACGGATTGCAACAAGGAAATACAACCTTCTAAAGAACAATTATCATAATCAAATTCCTTGAAATCCGAGATAGTGGGTTCAATGCTATTTAAAGTCATGACCTCTCCAATCCCACTTTTACCAAATTTAGCATCAAGATCTAAAAACTCCGAATTATTGGGACGCCTTCTAACTAAAGTTGACTCATTTCCAGTCCCATTATTGATTCATATTTCAAAACAAAGACCTAATAGGAGACACATCAATAACTTTAAGATCTTCATCATTATTTTCATTGAAACTAGAAGAACACGCCTTTACAAGCAATCTTTCTTAGCACGCAATCTAGCGGTTCTTTCCCTGGACTCATCAATGGAAATTATCATGGCTTTGAGATACTCATTGATATCATGCTTAGGAGGAGTAGATCTAAGTTTAAGAGAATCAACATCAAGTGAAAGTCTATCAACGTTCCTAGCCAAATCATCAACTTTGAGCAATTTTTCTTCAAGCAAGGCATTAAAATTCTTTTGAGAGATCATAAATTATTTCACACTATTTTCAAAATCAGAGGGCATCTTATTAAAATTACCATAAGAATTATTGTAGGAATTTCCATAATTATTAGAGGAATTACTAGGGAACGGTCTAGGATTAAAGTTTCCTCTATAAGCATTGTTTCCAAAACTATTCCTACCAACAAAATTCACATCCAAAGATTCATTATTATTCTCAATCAAAGTAGACAAAGGCATATCATTGGGATGAAGAGGAGTATTTTTAGTAGCAAAGAACTTCATAAGTTCATCCATCTTTCCACTCAAAACATTAATTTCTTCTATAGCATGCACTTTTTACAAGTAGATCTTTCGGTGTGCCATTGAGAATAATTAGCCATAATATTATCAAGGAGTTTTGTAGCATCTCCTAAAGTAATTTCCATAAATGTGCCTCCCGCGGCCAAATTTGAAGTTCAAACCGGCATAAAAAATTTGTATGATCATCCATAAATTCAAACCATGAGTAGGGCAATTGTGAATCATCAATGTCATTCTTTCCCAAGATTGGGAAACATGATCATGATCTAGTTGTTTAAAATTCATAATATAGTTCCTAAGAGTGATGATCTTAGCGGGAGGAAAATACTTAGAGATAAAAGCATCTTTGCACTTATTCCATGAATCAATACTATTCTTAGGCAAAGACTAAAACCAAACTTTAGCACGATCTCTAAGTGAAAATGGAAATAACTTCAATTTAACAATATCATTATCCCTATCTTTCTTATTTTGCATATCACACAAATCAACAAATTTGTTTAGATGAGTAGCGGCATCTTCGCTAGGAAGGCCCGCGAATTGATCTTTCATAACAAGATTCAGCAATGCAGTATTGATTTCACAAGACTCAACATCATTAAAGGAGCAATCGGAGTACTAAGGAAATCATTATTATTGGTATTGGAGAAATCACACAATTTGGTATTATCTTGCGCCATGGCGACAAGTAATCCAACACACAAGCAAACGGAAAAAGGCAAGCAAAAAAGAGAGGATAAGGTTGGGAAAGAGAGGGCAAATAAAACGGCAAGGGTGAAGTGGGGGAGAGGAAAACGAGAGGCAAATGGCAAATAATGTAAATGCGAGGGAGATGAGTTTGTGATGGGTACTTGGTATGTCTTGACTTGAGCGAAGACCTCCCCGGCAACGGCGCCAGAAATCCTTATTGCTATGTCTTGAGCTTGCATTGGTTTCCCTTGAAGAGGAAAGGGTGATGCAGCAATAGTAGAGTAAGTATTTCCCTCAGTTTTTGTGAAACAAGGTATCAATCCAGTAGGAGGCTCCTCAAAAGTCCCACGCACCTACACAAACAAACAAAGAACTCACAACCAACGCAATAAAGGGGTTGTCAATCCCTTCACGACCACTTGCAAAAGTGAGATCTGATAGAGATAGTATGATAAGATAAATATATTTTCGGTATTTTATAATATAGATTGGAAAAGTAAAGATGCAAATAAAAAGAGATTGAAAGCTTATATGATAAAAGATAGACCCGGGGGCCATAGGTTTCACTAGTGGCTTCTCTTAAGATAGCATAAGTATTACGGTGGGTGAACAAATTACTGTCGAGCAATTGATAGAAAAGCGAATAATTATGAGATTATCTAGGAATGATCATGTATATAGGCATCACGTCCGTGACAAGTAGACCGACTCCTGCCTGCATCTACTACTATTACTCCACACATCGACTGCTATCCAGCATGCATCTAGAGTATTAAGTTCATAAGAACAGAGTAACACATTAAGAAAGATGACATGATGTAGAGGGATAAACTCATGCAATATGATATAAACCCCATCTTTTTATCCTCGATGACAACAATACAATACGTGCCTTTCAACCCCTATTGTCACTGGGTAAGGACACCGCAAGATTGAAACCAAAGCTAAGCACTTCTCCCATGGCAAGAAAGATCAATCTAGTAGGCCAAACCAAACGGATAATTCGAAGAGACTTGCAAAGATAACTCAATCATACATAAAAGAATTCAGAGGAGATTCAAATATTTCTCATAGATAAACTTGATCATAAACCCACAATTCATCGGATCTCGACAAACACACCGCAAAAGGAGTTACATCGAATAGATCTCCACAAGAGAGGGGGAGAAAATGGTATTGAGATCCAAAAAGAGAGAAGAAGCCATCTAGCTAATAACTGTGGACCCGAAGGTCTATGGTAAACTACTCACAACTCATCGGAGGGGCTATGGTGTTGATGTAGAAGCCCTCCGTGGTCGATTCCCCCTTCGGCGGAGCACCGGCGAAGGCTCCAAGTTGGGATCTCGCGGATACAAAAGGTTACATCGGTGGAAATTGTTTTTCGTTGGCTCCCTGGATGTTTTCGGGGTACATGGGTATATATAGGAGGAAGAAGTACGTCGGTGGCCGCCCGAGGGGCCCACGAGACAGGGGGCGCGCCCTCCACCCTCGTGGCCGCCTTGGCTGCTTCTTGACTTGCACTCCAAGTCCTCTGGATCACGTTCATTCCAAAAATCATGCTCCCAAAGGTTTCATTCCGTTTGGACTCTGTTTGATATTCCTTTTCTTTGAAATGCTGAAATAGGCAAAAAAACAACAATAAGGGCTGGGCCTCCGGTTAGTAGGTTAGTCCCAAAAATGATATAAATGTGTAAAATAAAGCTCATAAACATCCAAAATGGGTAATATAATAGCATGGAACAATCAAAAATTATATATACGTTGGAGACGTATCAAGGCTAGATCTGGAGTCCGTTTGGGGCTCCGGAGAGGGGGATCCTCGATCTTCGTCATCACCAAGCCTTCTCCATCGCCAATTCCATGATGCTCCCCACCGGGAGTGAGTAATTCTTTTGTAGGCTCGCTGGTCGGTGAGGAGTTGGATGAGCTAGTTAGTTTTGTTAGGGCCTGATCCCTAGTATTCACTATGTTCTGAGATTGATGTTGCTATACTTTGCCATGCTTAATGCTTGTCACTTTGGGCCTGGGTGCCATGATTTCAGATCTGAACCATGTATGTTATCACCATTATATCCATGTTCTAGATCCGATCTTGCAAGTTATAGTCACCTACTACGTGTTATGATCCGGCAACCCCGGAGTGACAATAGTCAGGACCACTCCCGACGATGACCGTAGTTTGAGGAGTTCATGAATTCATCCTGTGTTAATGCTTTGTTCCAGTTCTCATTAAAAGGAGGCCTTAATATCCCTTAGTTTCCAATAGGACCCCACTGCCACAGGAGGGTACGACAAAAGATGTCATGCAAGTTCTTTCCATAAGTACGTATGACTATATACGAAATATATGCCTACATTATATTTATGAACTGGAGCTAGTGTCGTATCGCCCTAGGTTATGACTGTTGTCGGTGTCAAAACCAGCACATCTCGGGGGTCCTGAACTGTGTGTATGAGGATCAATGGTAACAAGGGACGATGGGGACACAATGTTTACCCAAGTTCGGGCCCTCTTAAAGGAGGTAAAACCCTACGTCATGCTTGATTATATTCAATGAGTTTAGGGGTTACAAGAGTTGATCTACCTCGAGATCGTAATGGCTAAACCCAAGTTGTCTAGCCTATGAGAATTCTGATGATCTCTATGGACCAAGCCCTCCGGTTTATATACACACCATAGGGGCCTAGGGTTATACAGAGTCGGTTTGCAGGGGAAGGAAATAACATATCCAGACATGAAACTTGCCATCCACACATATAAGAGTCCTACTCGGACACGGGGGAAAAGTCTTCTGCTTTTATCTTCACTGCCCATCAGTTCGGCCCATATCAAATAGTCCGGACACCCGAGGACCCCCCTAATCCTGGACTTCTGCTTTTATCTTCGATGATGATGTGTTCGACACGCGGATTGTCTTTGGCGTCGCAAGGCAGGTTCCTTCTCCTGAACATTTTAGGATAACTCTCTGCAAAAAGGAACTGTATCCGGCTCTATATAGTTAATACATCCCTTAGCCATGAAGACAAGATATCAAAATAAAACAATGTCTTTTACTGACAACTTTTTTTGACGAAGAGTCACATATGGCTTTTTAACATTTTGAACCATTTCCATGCCCCTGTTTCGCATTTCGAGGCATAGCCTCCATTGGCACGTCTTGTCAAAATAGAGATTGTGCCCGCCCATTGTGAGATTCTCATCAATACAGTTTTGGGTAATCGAACCGCGCCATTCGCATGATCTCTTTGGGAACTGGCGAGTTTTAAGGCTTGAGAGGGGGGGCGTTTGGTATTTCACCGCCTATAAGATGATAAAGACCCCTTATTTTTTCCCACACCTTCTTCTTGCTCCTGCCTTCCCATCTTGAGCTCCAGCGCCCGAAACTTCAATCTTTCCCACCACCACCACCCTTCCCAGCCATGGCTGGATCCGGTTCCAAGGGCAAGTGGGAGGCCTCCTCTATCACCGAGAAGGACATCAAGGAGTTCCGGAGCGCGGGGTATCTGTCCGCGGATATCACGCACAGGCTCCCTAACAAGGATCAGGTCATCCCCACCCTGGAGCCCGGCGAGAGGGTCATATTCATTCCCCATTTCCTCCAAGGTCTAGGGTTTCCCTCCATCCCTTCGTCCGGGCCCTCATGTTCTACTACGGGCTAGATTTCCATGATCTAGCCCCAAATTCTTTCCTCCACATATCGGCGTTCATCGTCATGAGTAAGGCTCTTTTCCGCATCCCCCCACACTTTGGCCTATGGATCAAGGTCTTCAATCTGAAGCCGAAGGTGGTCAACGGTCAGCATGCGGACTGTGGCGGTGCTATGGTAAGCAAGCTCCCCAACGACGTCTGACCCAAAGGGGCTTTTGTTGAGACTGTCAAGGCGTGGAAGTAGGAGTGGTTCTATATCACCGAACCCCGCAGAGCCAACTGGGCGGCCACACCTGATTTCAGATCTGGTCCCCGCACGAGAGTCACCTCGTGGACCGCCAAGGGACTTGATTGGGGGTCTAAGCCGGAAGTGTAGATGTTGCACAAATGCATCACCAGCGTGCTACGAGAAAACACCGGTCTCACAAACATGATGCAGGTGATGCTCGTCCGCCGCACCCTTCCTTGCCAACTCCGGGCCTCCCCCATGTGGGAGTTCAATCTGGAGGGGCCCTGGACCTTGAAGTGCTTCTTCGGCACTACGCACGAAGATATATGGAAGAAGCTCTTCAAGGCCCAGAAAAACTGGCCACAGAAGACCGAGGACATCGGACTTGACATCAAGATTTCGGCCTCAGCGGTGAGCATAATCCGTCCGAAGACTCATCCGATTAATACTTTGGATATAACAAAATTTATCCGTACAGGGCTGGACGGCAAAGGCGGTACGGATCATCTGTCTGGCACCACTACCTGAGAACCCGGCCACACCCCAGCTAATAGAGATGCTAGTCCCGGCGCCATATCAGGCGCCGGAGAAGAAGGCCAAGAAGAAGAAGGGCAAGGAGGCCAAGGGCGGCCCCCGCCACAAAGGTCCTTCGGACGCAGTGTCCGGAGAGACCGAAGGCCTCTCCTCCCATGAGGGAGACAAGGAAGAAGAGGAGGAGGAGGTGGAAAGCGACTCCCCCTGCATGGGGAGGAAGAAGAAGAGGGATGCCTCCGAAGAACCGGAGGGGGAGGCACCCAAGCGGGGGAAAGTGATCCTCCATGTCAGTTCGGACTCAGAGTCCGAACTAGTTCGCAAGAAGCCGCCAAGGGCAAAGCCCTTAGCCGAATCGTAAGTATTCAGATACTTACTGTTTATCTTTGGTCTTCCCTTTTCCATTATATAAGTTATTTTGCTATGTGCCTTTCAGCCATCCACGCGAGCTTCTGAACACTCGTTATCGGAGGGGAACTCTGTGCTGCCCGGGATGATAGAGAGCGAGATGTCGCCACGATCCCCCTCGCCTATCACCATGGGTGACACCGAGGTGTTATCCCGGAGGACCTCTCCTGGCCGCGGAGGGGCGGGCGAGGCTGTCGAGAAAGCGGTCGAGGTTAATACCTCGGTCCCCGAAGACATAGGGGAGGCAACCCCTATGACGACCGACGGCGGGGACCCCCAACAATCCGGTCCCCAGCTGAACACCATTCCGGAGACCAATGCGGCTCCGGGATCGGGTGAGCAACCCTCTTTGAAAGAGGGGGGAGGAGCTTCTGCTCCATCGGCGACCTCCACTAATTCGGAGGCACCGAACACTCTAACAGAAGCACTGCAACGTGCTTCCATCGTGGAGGAGCACCGCACCTTGATGGGTGCGATAGTGGAGAAGGTTCAGTCTGCTAAGAGTGGACTGAACGAAGCCTTTCACAGCCTACTGACAGGCTTTGAGGTATGCGACATAATGCTCGAAAAACTTTTCATATAGAGGAATATACCTGTGTATAGACAGTAGCCCCTGAGGCTCTGTCCGGTTTGAAAGAAACCGGACAGAGGATCCACATAGTATTTGGGAAAGTTAACGACTGTTCTGCTATTGTAACAGGCTTCCCTGTTGGCAGCGACCGCCCAGGCCGCAGAAGTTTCCGAACTCAATCGGAAGCTTCAACTGGCCGATGAAGAGATCGACCACGTTAACAAGCGGTTCGATGAGATGCAAGGTATGCGTACAGTGTTTAGAAGCTTAGTTGTATATCAGAAGTGATATGTATATTCAGAGATTAACTCATTTAATGTTTTGATTATAGCTGGCGCAGCCGAGGTCGAGACCCTCAAAGGCGCCCTTGCCCAGCCCAAGAAGGAGGCGGAGGAAAATAAGGCAGCCGCCGTCTTCATGAAGCTCGGGTAACCGAAGTCGAGCCAGAGCTGCAGGATGCCATCGGCAAATGCGAGGCCCTGGAGGAGAAGACTTCGGCCCAAAATACCGAACTCGCCAAGTCTCCCGAAGTGCTTGCGAGGAGATCCATCAGGTGAAGCAGATAGCGGCTGGTAAGGCCTTTTTTTTGCAAAGTATTTTTGAAGATTATAGATATGCTTTGCCCACACATGTGTGGAGTTCTCCAGACGCATTTGTGCATCTTCCGAGGAGTGCCACTGATGCCGCACAGTTCTTCCAAGCCCAGGAGGGGAAGTCGACCGAGAAGCTGTTCTGGTCACAATATCTCACGCCGGAGCATCTGACGCCTCTAAACGACCAGCTGAAGCAACTCATGGAGCTGCATAGGGTGGTGGGCTCGTCCATGAAGGACTTAATAGTCCAACTCTGGTTGGTCGAACCTATTCCCAGCAGCTACTTCGGTTTGGTGAAGCGGCTCGTCGATGCGCGGCCCCGATTGAAGCTATAAAGCGTTCAACCTGCATAGAGGGTGCTCCGATGGCCTTTGCCCGCATGAAGATGCAATGGATGAAGATGAAGGCCACCGAAGTGGCGACAGGCAGGCCCGCCCGAAAGCAAGGATCATTGGAAGCCAGAGAGGTACGTTGACGACATTGGGCAGGGGCCCAAATAGTAGAGGGCCAATGTTGTAACGATGTGTTATTTGATTAGATGTGTTTGGGTTGTAAAAACTATGTTTGTGAACCCAGGCTATGTTTGCGCCTTTTGTTTCAAGTGATTTTTCCTCCTGTGCGGCCGTTTATTTCTGAAAGTTGCCAATCGTCGGCTTCACCCCCCACGCAGATGCTACGGGGGTGTTCGGCGTAACGCGTGACCGCACTTTATCCAACGTCTTGTTCCGTAAAGGAGGCGTCCGCAAGGTGAACCAGGCAATTAGACTGTGCGGCTTTATTACTTTCACTTAGCCATAGGAGTTTGATTGTGGAGATAAGGATTAGCCCCTGGTGCGTGTGCGGCTATCCGGACTACGGCGCCTGCTCCACGTGGCTGGGCGAAGACCAGCCCCTCGAATAACACGGCGTGAATCGCTAACGATTGTAGTATAAGACTAAGTCACTGAATCGCCGACTAGCTCTCGCTTTATCATGATAGTCAGTTTTAAGCTTTCTCTACTGAGGTATTTGACTGGACGAACCAGAACTACAATCGCAGTAATTCTCCCTTTACTACCTTAGCCGAACAAGCGGAACGTAAGGTTGTAAGCACAGGAGCCAGGCAACTCAACTATAGACCAAAGACATGATTCGGAGCCGATGCATATAATGCAATATCCGAGACACCAAAGTGTACCCCATAGTAGTTCGGACTTTAAAATGTGCCGGGCCGGATACAGCCCCCGGTGTTTAAGGCCGGACTAAGGCACGTGTGGCAATCGGACATAGGGAGGGAATACAGATGATAATATAAAATGGATGAGTACCAAGCAAAAGTGGTTATCAACTGCTTCCTTTATGCCCTGATTAATACGTCGAGACGTGTCATTACAGATAATGCCCGAAGGCCAAGGCCATTTTACATGTCGAAAGTTTACACAAGGGAAAGGTTTATACATGGCTTTTTGAGAAAATAGTGGCTTGAAGATCCAAATGGTGCCCTGCTGCACGTCTGCGCTGTTTCTCCTTAGTTAGAAATCCTTTGAGAGGAGGAATTGATGGTCGTCTATAAGAAAGGGGAACCTAGAAGGAAGCCCCTGTACAACCGTAGAGTAGGTAGGTTTTTAATGAACCTGTAGTAAAAGAGAAAAAGAAAAAGAAAAAGAGAAAGAAGGTTAAGGTCCGAATAGGGTCAAGCTGTACTATAGACCCGATCTGCAGTATGCCTCCGGTGCTTCCCAAGGTATTTAAGTGCATAATTATGCACGCGCGATACATATACCGCAACCTTATGGGGCGATCGGCGGAGGCTGAACTGCTATTCAAGCTCCGGATCCGCCGAGCTATCGTGCTGTAATGTGGATCGGACTCGCTTAGCGGTGTCATGGGTCTTGATGACTGATGAGCTGTTTGGCTTGATGAGGCCGTTCTGTACCTCAGCTGCTAGGGCCGCGGTGTGCTCCTCGGTGCGGAGGGAGCGCTCCATGTTTCCATTTACTATATAAGCATAGTGTGGGACTGCATTAAAGCGGGCCAAACCAGTTTGTCCAGGCAGTGCATGATAACCACTGCGGAAAGGGACGATATCGAAGATCAATTCTTCACTTCAAAAGTTATGTGGAGAGCCAAATACCACTTCCAGTGTTAAGGAGCCCATGTAGCGGGCCACTACACTAGGTATCACTGTCACAACCTGATTTTTGGACCTTTCTTTTTCTTTCGATTTACTGAGGTTTTTGCTTGAGTTTTCTATTTCTGTGGCTATGTGGTCTGGAAACTGAAAAAGATGCCCTCTTCTTTGCTTCCAGAGTAGCTTGTCAACCTCAAATAATTTCCTAGACCTTCCCATTTTCATCCTAGCCCAAATCCCAATATTCTTTTTATTGGGGATATTCCTTTTCTATTAAAGGAATAACTCAAGTTTCCCTAGGTTGTGAAGCAACCTATATTTCCATCACTCCTAAAATTCCCAAATAATTCTCATAAATTGTTTGGGTCATATCTTCCGCAAATATGGCAAAATATTTCATTTGACATGTTTATCATCATGCTCAAATAATTCATTTCCTATTATGTCCTAAATGGCACATTGTGACCTCAAACCCCTTGGACACCTTTTCCTGTCCATATCATTGCCACATGCCAAAATGCAACCTCATTTTCCTAGTAGTTATTTAATTATGATTTTCCAAAGTTTCTGTCCAGAAAGAAACTTTGTGAAGGAGGTACAAGTTAGGCATATCCAAATGAGTTGCAATTCTGCATGGCCCTTCATATCCCTAAATCATAGCCCTCCACAAAAGTTTATCTCATGTCATGCCTCGATGTGAGCACAACTTCAAATCTTTGATTCTGTCCAAAATTTCAGTTTGTGAAGCAAGTGTATTTTATCTTGCTCCATTATGGCTGCAAGTTTTCTTAGGCCTTCTATTATCCATATAACCTATCTCCACCAAATTTGGGCATATTTCATCTAGCCATTTCCCCTCTAGAATTTTTGCAAGTTTCTGGTCAGTGGGGATGTTTGTGAAGGAAGTACCATTTTGGTTTATCCAAATAGTATAAACCTTTTTCAGAATCTTCATATGATCAAATAACTGAGCCTTGCCCAAGTTGAGCTTAAGTTGATACTCCATGTGGGAGCATCATCCTGATCTTGATTCTGGACCCTTTTTGTCAGTTGCAAAGCAACTATATTAATCTTTGATCCGTTTGCCTCCAAAACCCCCAGGATTCTTGTCTTTCCGTAGTCAATCATCCCAGATAACACCATCTGACCCAATCAGTTCCCTGTTGAGCACAGTGGCTTGATAAAGTTTGATGCACCAAACTTTAATCGAAGCCTAACTCAGCTTCAGAGCTTCTTCTATCGATCCATCACCTCCCTCGGCTTATATGATGAAGGGACTCATCACTAGACAGCTCGCTGCAATCTCTCGCGTCACAGTGGTGACCACCGTCCTGTCATGCCATCGGCGCGCTCTGGCGCCACTGTCTTCTTCTCCCTCATTGCGCGCTTGTCCCCCCGTTGCCTAGCTATGTCGAGAGCCTTCCCCGAGCAGTCGCCGTCCCTCTGGAGCCCTTGCCCCCTCCGTCTTCTTCTCCAGTGAGCCGTCCCCCTCGCTGCAGAGTGCGCGCCCATGACCACGTCGCCTTCCTCCTCTGTGTCTTCTTCCTCCCTTGTCCCCGAGCGCTGCCTCGTCTCCGTGAGCTCTGCGCCTCGTCCGCGCCCTCCCTCGTCGCCTTCCGGTGCCCTCCCGAGATTGCTGCCGTCGCCAGAGCCTCGGCCGGACCTCCCGTGGTGACACCCAAGCTCAACCGCCTTGACCTCGGCTATATAAGCCCCTTCCCTCGCCCCCGACCGCACCAAAAGCTCCCCCTCACTCCCAGACCCCTCTCTAGCTAGTCTCCCGAGCCCCGGAGCCCCTCCTCGCCGCAGTAGGCCGCCATGGCTGCTGCATGGCCTCGGCTAAATCCGCCTGAACCAAGCCCTCCCCCTCCTTCCTGACCTCACCAGATGGTCACCCGAAGTCCTGCGATCCTCCCCATGCCCTCGCCCACTCCTCCAGTGGCCTGTGGTCGCGAGCCCAGCTCCACCCGAAGCCCTTCTCCACCGCTTCTGGTGCCCTGCTCCTTCCCGCCCTCCTCGACGTCTGTGCCCTGTGGGGACGGGTTTGCCTCGGTCTCCTCTACGCGTGGGTGGTCCGGGCGCTCCGAACGGTGGCCGCAGCCGCCCAGGAGCCTTGCCGGAGCACGCCATTCCTCCCCTCCATCGGGCGCGAGCGGGAGGAAGAAGGCGTTGACTCCCGCCAGGTGGGCCCCAGCCCCGCGGACCCAACCTATCGGTTGACCTGGTGGAGGACGTGGATAAGTGACGGGCCCCACCGCCTGTGGGACCCGCACGTCAGCGTCACACGAGCCAGCCCTGCCTCTGCCTAGTCACGTAAGTGGAAGCGTATTCGCAAGAATACGTTTCCGTTTCTCGAAAGCGCGTGCTCCCTTCTTATAACGGTGAAACGCTTTCCCTTCAGGAAAGCGTATTCCCTTTAACTTCAGCACAGAATACGTTTTCCTTCTCAGAAAACGTACTCAGCGGAAGGCGCTTTCAGTTTTTGCCTCCAGGGACTTGTTTGTTGAAGTTTTATTCACAGATTGGTCCCTGGTGTTCAACACCTCATAACTCCGCAACCGTAATTCCGATTGAGGTGAAACCAACGCCTGTGTCTTCGTATCTTCGCGCCCAAACTTTTGGTATCATTTTCACCATGTGTAAACATTTTGAAAATGACCATTTTACCCTTGCCCCTAATCAGCCCCTTCAAGGGAGAATCTTTTTCGGCGAATCTTTCCGCGGCTTCACCGCATTTCTCCCTGGAGCCTTCTTCATCCCCAGGCAAGCCACAAGCACCATTTGCAAGATAGACATGCAGTAGCATTGGTTTCCAACTTGAATCTTTAATGATTGTCTGTTTGTTTTGCTACTATTGTCGGTATTTCGGTTATGCTTATGGGTCGGTGTTTACCGTCATGCTATGTTTTCTTGCACTATGTTATTATGTTCTTCATGCTAGTATTACTTTCTTATGGACCATGTTTGGTAGTAGTACGTGTTGGTGATTGTCTTCAGTGCATGACTATCATCTGTTCCGGGTACCGCCATTATGTATGTTTCTTTGCATCCAACTGATTAAATACTCGCATGGTAGTTTTATCATTATGTTATTGCATGGTATTTATTGTTGATGCTAGTGGTCATGTCATGCTATGAGTAGTGTACTAGTTGTGATATTCATGCTCGTCAGTATGCCATGCTCATCTGGATAAATGGTTAAATGTTGTTGCTATGCTAGTTGATTATGATGCACCCCCATGCTTATGTTTGATATCATGTTCATGCATTGTAGTTGCATCATGTTATTGTTGTCATGGCTCAGCATATTGCGTTCAAGTTTAACCAGATTAAATTGAACTTGAACAATTGTTGGCTGAGTCATGGTGCCACCAAATCAAGCTGACCAGTGCAACCACATTTACCTTATGGGAAGGCTCTAACTGGATCTATTGTAATGCCTCTCGCCGGTGCTTCCTGCGAGGGAAGGTTATGCACGGGCGCTACCCTGATCAGGTAGGATGGCATATGCCTTGTGTGTCGTTGTTGTTTTATGGATCCTTGTCCCCGTTTGGGACCGTTTTGCCACGACGGTGGCCGATGGTGCCTTTGGTAGCCACGGGGCCACCCAGGACTTAGCCCAAAGGGGAGTTGGTCGGAGTGGCCGGGAGAGTGTCATGGTAGTAGATCGGTTTTGTCGGGATGCCATGGTCCGCACGTATGGGAGTGCGAGACCATGGGTTCCGTGGTGTGGGTATAGTGTGCTAACCTCTGCAGAGTGTGTGTTAAATCTATCGATAGCCGCGCCCGCGGATATGGGCCCAGTTCGTGTCGGTCACACTGTGGGTCAACAGTAATAATAATTTGCTTAATAACAACCCGGGTTCGATGATAAAAGAAGTTGGTTGATATCTATGTGATCTAGGATCACTGTGGTATCATGGATACCGACTTGTTGAATATTTGTGGTGTTATGCGAGAGTCAAGGGTAAAGTTCAAGCTCCTTGTGGTCATGTATGATTACTATGGTATCGTTAATACCAAGCTTGATTGGATCCTGAGATGATCGTGTGATGTCCGTGATGGTAAGTGATGCATGTGATGGTTACGAGGTAACCTGAGCAGAGTAAGTTGGTGCATGATATCATCATCATGTTGCACGCTAGTCTCATCTTGTTCATATCTTTATGCCATGCTCGTATTGTTCTAGCTGTATCGTGTTGTACATGCCATGTTGTTCTGATAGTATCATGCTAATCCTTGTTAACCTGTAATTGCCATGTTGTTGTCTGTCTTGATTGCTTCTGGTTATTGTGAGATTGCAAGTACATTCAATGTACTGACCTGGCGTGTCATGCCAGTTTGCAGGTCATGCCGGATTTGATTGCTTGTTTGCCGTGGATTCTTTGTTTGCGAGCTAGGATACGCGTTCCAGCCAGAGTCCCTGCGGAGTGGAGTTCACCACGGTCGTCGCTGTTCCACTGCTAGAGATATTCTGCTGCATCGTGTTGTTCTGCTGCTTGCATGGAACAACCGTGACAGGCGTAGTGTAGAGGTTTGTAGGACAATAGCAAATTTCCAAGTGTAGAGGTTTGTAGGACAATAGCAAATTTCCCTCAAGTGGATGGCCTAAGTTTATCAATCCGTGGGAGGCGTAGGATGAAGATGGTCTCTCTCAAACAACCCTGCAACCAAATAACAAAGAGTCTCTTGTGTCCCCAACACAACCAATACAATGGCAAATTGTATAGGTGCACTAGCTCGGCGAAGAGATGGTGATACAAGTGCAATATGGATGGTAGATATAGGTTTTTGTAATCTGAAAATATAAAAACAACAAGGTAACTAATGATAAAAGTGAGCGTCAACGGTATTGCAATGCTAGGAAACAAGGCCTAAGGTTCATACTTTCACTAGTGCAAGTTCTCTCAACAATAATAACATAATTGAATCATATAACTATCCCTCAACATGCAACAAAGAGTCACTCCAAAGTCACTAATGGCGGAGAACAAACGAAGAGATTATTGTAGGGTATGAAACCACCTCAAAGTTATCCTTTCTGATCGATCTATTCAAGAGTCCATAGTAAAATAACACAAAGCTATTCTTTCCGTTTCATCTATCATAGAGTTCGTACTAGAATAACACCTTAAGAAACAAATCAACCAAAACCCTAATGTCACCTAGATACTCCAATGTCACCTCAAGTATCCGTGGGCATGATTATACGATATGCATCACACAATCTCAAATTCATCTATTCAACCAACATAAAGTACTTCAAAGAGTACCCCAAAGTTTCTACCGGAGAGTGAAGACGAAAATGTGTGCCAACCTCTATGCATAAGTTCACAAGGTCATTGAACGCGCAAGTTGATCACCAAAATGTACATCAAGTAGATCATGTGAATATCCCATTGTCACCACAGATAAGCACATGCAAGACATACATCAAGTGTTCTCAAATCCTTGAAGACTCAATCCGATAAGATAACTTCAAAGGGAAAACTCAATCCATTAAAAGAGAGTAGAGGGGGAGAAACATTATAGGACACAACTATAATAGCAAAGCTTGCGATACATCAAGATCGTGCCGAATCAAGAACACGAGAGAGAGAGAGAGAGAGAGAGAGAGAGATATCAAACACATAGCTACTGGTACTGTCGGATATCGGGTTCCGGCAAAACCCTTAAGGTTCGAACTTGGGGGTGCGCACGAAGATCTTCTCCCTACCGATCCACGCCCCAAAGCCTCATCGCGAATCTAAGATACACGATGAACAACACGAGGGACACAAGGTTTATACTAGTTCGGGCCACCGTTGTGGTGTAATACCCTACTCTAGTTTGTGGTGTAGTGGATTGCCTCTGGGGCTGATGATGAACAACACGGAGGAAGAACAGCCTCACGAGGGGTGTTCTTGAGCTGGTGTGGTGTTCTACTTGGGATGGGTTCGGTCTGCTCTGGATGAGATGATCTCTCCTCCCCTCTCTACTGTGGTGGCTAACTCTATTTATAGGGGCCCTGGTCATCTTCCCAAATACTGAGCGGGAAGGGAGCCAACAACGGCCATTTTGAAGGGGAACAACTAGTACAAGTTATCCTGACTAAAGTTGGTCTTCGACTGCCAAAGGCTCTAGCGATGACGCCGTCTTGGGCTCCACGGTGACCTCTGTCCTGCCGCTCTGTTGGTCTTGGTCTCGTTGCACCGATATGGTAACCTTTGCTTGATGCCTCGGTACTCCGCGCCTGCGCTTGCCCCCTTTTCACCAAAGAGGAAACGAGGACACTGCACAGGCTGGCGCCCGCCTGGCCCCCGCCTGGTCTCGATCGTCAAGGCTTGTGTCATGAGCACCTCGTGAGGTACCCCTGCCTTAATCTCTTCGCCTCCTCGCGAGCCTGCCTGGTGAGGCCGCCACTGAGGATGCCTTGCGTCGTCCGCCCCGCGAGGGACTTGAGCTTGGGTTGGTGAAGATGGGCCGTACTGGGCCACTACTTGAGCCACGCCGCAGGCCGCAGGTAGGCAAGTCTGGGGACCCCCATTCCCAGAACGCCGACAGTAGCCCCCGGGCCCAAGGCGCGCTCGGACTTGGCTTAGCAGCGAAGCCAAAGAGCAAATGCGGAGCACGGCGGGCCCCAACATCCTGCGGCCTGGGTCGCCTCGTGGCAGTTGATTGGACGTGGGAGTCTCCCCATGCTCCCCCAATATCCTCCTAGCTATGCGACCATGAAACTTTACACAGTTATTCCCTCCTTGCTGCCCGCGAGCTTCCTATTCCCCTTTCTTCCTTTAGCCTCCGTTTCCACCTCCAATCTAAACTGAGCTCTCCCCCCTTCCGTGCCATGGCGCCAACAAAAAGGGAGAAAGGGAAGAAGCACGAGCCCTTGGCCAGCTTTCCTCCGGCAATCGTGCCCACCGTCGGCCGGTCGCTGATACTCAATCCGAAAGCCTTGGAGAAGGTCCTCCCCGCCCTCGCCTCTATCTTATTTTCTTTGCGCCCGACCGACCCACTACAATGCTCGGGGTGTGTGAGCTTCTAGGCCGTGCCGGAGACGGCCGCCTCAGGGATTGATTTTGGCCTTCCACCTTCCATGAGCGGGTTCCAGACGCAGTGGTTGTACGTGGATGTCAGGGTGCCCATCCCCCTGCTTGAGCATCCGACATTGCCTGCTATCCCCAATTCAGGCTGGGGCCGCGAGAAGCTCGCGAGCCCCCAGCTTCCCTTCGTCTGGCGCCGATTCGAGAGGTTGAGGGTGCTTGGTGTGACGGCGCCCCAGGTGGTGAAGGAGTTCCTCCAGTATCTTTGCTCGGTCACGGCCGAGTTCGCGAGGCAGATGCCCCTCTTTGACGAATGGGGGTTGCACCCGGCCGACCTTGTGGGGCCTCGCCAAAATCCCATCGTCGTGGCTCCTCTTCCCATCGCCCACGTCGATCTTGCCTCAGGAGGTGATGCAAGGAGGCAAGTATTGCTGGAGGCTGGGGGATCTGGTGTCGAGATGCTGATGTCGCACGGGGCTCCAGAGGTGTCTTCCTCCGGAGCTTGCGAAACCCGTCCCGAGGCGGTCGTTGACGAGGGGACGCAACCTCCGGCTCCCGAGGCCGAAGCCCCCGAGGTCTGGGCAGGGCACCAAGAGGGGGCGCTTGATCGCTCCTCCCAGTCAGGCGCCCCTGAGGCAGGTCGCCTTGGTGCTTCTTCGTCCACGCCGCGCGCCGGTCCTCATGTTGAGAGCTTGGGTCGGTTCTGCATAAACTTCGACGCCCTCCACAAGAGGAAGGAGTCTTCGAGCGGCAGCGAGCGCCCCTGCTGGCCGCTGAAGCATAGGAAGTACTTCGCCATGGATGAGTAAGTCCCTCCCTCTTGTAATTCCTTATTCGATGTTCCCTTTGCTGACTGTGGCCCCCCAGGATCCCTCCTACCAAGCCTGCGGAGTCAGCTAAGAAGCCACCTCCTCAGGCCTCTCCTGCATCGCTGGCCTTGAGCGCCCCAAGCTCGCTTGCCGCCCCTGACGCGGATTCGTCTGAAGAGGCAAGCCGGCCCGCATGGTGCCTTGAGCCCGTGTCCTTGTCGCCTTTCCTTCGCGACCTTGCCCGGGATGTGACCAACTTGCCCCGGGCCCCTTCTCTAATTGTGGACGGTGAATGGTTGGAGTCGATCTTCGGCTCTTCTTCCAGGGATGGATCTGCGCCGGGCTGGGCCCCTCGCAGGGCCCATCTGGCGATCGTGGGGGCGCCAGCCCCAGCCCCTTGCCGAGAGGGGGCGGACCTCCTCAACGCCCTCCACCAACACCGACGGCGGAGGACGATATCGACGACGTGCTCAAGCGTGCGCGGGAGCACAGCGCCATCCGCCAAGAGTTTCTCCGGAAGGCGACGGACGCGGTGGGCCAGCTCGATGGAGAGCTCACGGATGTGGACGCGCGTCTTGAAGCCGATGGCCTACGGCTCGTTGAGGAGCGGTGCAAGATGAAGGTGGCCGTCAGCCTTGCACGTCATCAGCGTGATCTTGACAACGCCAAGGCCAAAGCATCTCTCGCGGCCTCGCGAAAGGCCTGCTCCCGAGCCATTGAGGAGGCTCAGGAGGCAGACTGTCGACGCAAGATCGCGGAGAAGCACGCGTGGGAGCTCCAAGCCTGGAGCACTTCCCTGGAACATCAAGTGGAGTTGTGCCAAGTTGCCCTTGTGTCGCTGAAGGGGACGCCCATCGAAGAAGAGGAGCCCCGGAGGCGCGAGGAAGCGCTGACGTTGGAGGCCGCCGAGCGCAACCTCGATCTTGAACGGTTGGAGACGAGGGAGCTCCAGGTTACCAGGCGGAGGATGATGTTGGTGAGCAGGAGGCCTGAATCCAAGAAGAGATCGACCGCCGCGTGGCGGAAGTTCGCGTGGGTCTTGTGCGTGAATATGACGAGAAGTTGGAGCTGATTGAAGCCGAGGCCACGTGCAGGACTTCTGCTCTCAGGACTAAGCTGGCTGAAGCGACGCAACGCGCGGAATCCACCGCAGTCGCCCTAGTCGCAGCGCAGGCTGAGTCGGCCTCCTCCCGTGCCGAGCTGCTTCTCTTCCAACGGAGGGTCGATGACGCCGAGTCCGTTGCGCGGCGGAACGAAGATGAGATTTGCCAGTGGCAGACGCTGGAGCACATGCATGGCCCCATGCTCCGAACACTCAGGGAAAGGGCCAACGCGGCCCTGGGCAATATCTGTGATGCGACCGCTAAGCAACCTCATGTGACCAACTACGCCGGCAATCTCTAGTTCTTCACTGATGTGGTGACGCATCTGGAGAATCGCTCTGAGAGAGCTCGCCTGCTTGTCGAGGAGAGGAGCCGCGGCCTGCTTGTGCGTGCGTTCTCTCGTATCTTCAGCCACCTTCAGAATAGGGATCCTCACTTTGACTTTGATGATGTCATTGCTTTGGTGCCCGTGGCCATCCAAGGCGACCTGGCACGATGGGTGGAGGACAATGTGGATGCACTTGTCCAGGCCTTCACCTCTGACGATGACAGGGTGGTAGTTGCTGCGGATGAAGGCGACGTGGTGGACGGCGGCGAAGATGGCACCAACGTTGGCAATGGTGAAGCCAGTGACAGCGGCAGTGGCACCAGTGATGCTTCCGGAGACGATCAAGAGGATGCGGTGAGCGACATGTCTGATTGATTCAGCGCCCCCTGCTGTTTATCCTACGCGGAAAAAGCTCGGGCGTGGCCCTGAAGGTTGTGACAGCATTTTGGGAGGGGAAGCCCCTCATGTAAAAAAGGATTACTGTCCACACGTTGTCAAGGTCAGCGCCGAATGGGCGCCTGTTGGATATCAGGTTCCGGCAAAACCCTTAAGGTTCAAACTCTGGGGTGCGCGCGAAGATCTTCCCCCTACCGATCCACGTCCCAACGTCTCGCTGAGAATCTAAGCTACACGATGAACACAAGGGACGCAAGATTTATACTGGTTCAGGCCACCATTGTGGTGTAATACCCTAATCCAGTGTGTGGTGTGGTGGATTGCCTCAGGGGCTGATGATGAACAGTACAGAGGAAGAACAGCCTCGCGAGAGGTGTTCTTGGGCTGGTGCGTTGCTTCACTTGGGTGGATCTCTCTAGGCTCTAGATGAAGTGATCTCTGGGTCTGATCGATCTCTCCCCTTTCTACGGTGGTAGCTATCTCTATTTATAGAGGCCCTGGTCCTCTTCCCAAATATTGAGTGGGAAGGGAGCCAACAACGGACATTTTGAAGGGGAACATCTAGTACAAGTTATCCTGACTAAAGTTGGTCTTCATCTGCCAAAGGCACTGGCGATGACGCCGTCTTGGGCTCCATGGTGACCTCCGTCCTGCCGCTCTGCTGGTCTTGGTCTCGTTGCACTGAAATGGTAACCTTTGCTTGATGCCTCGGTACTCCCTGCTTGCGCTTGCCCCCTTTGCACCAAAGAGGAAACGAGGACACTGCGCTGGCTGGCATGCGCCTGGTCTCAATCTTCATGGCTTGCGTCACGAGCACCTCGCAAGGTACCCCTGCCTTGATCTCTCCACCTCCTCGCGAGCCTGCCTGGTGAGGCCGTCCCTGAGGACGCCTTGCATCGTCCGCCCCACGAGGCTTGGCCCCTCACGAGGGTCTTGAGCTTGAGGTGATGAAGATGGGCCGTACTGGGCCACCACTTGAGCCACGCCGCAGGCCGTAAGCAGGCAAGTCTGGGGACCCCCGTTCCCAGAATGCCGACAGTAGCCTCAGGGACCAAGGCGCTCGGACTTGGCTTAGCAGCGAAGCGAACGGGCAAGTGCGGAGCGCAGCGGGCCCCAACAGCCTGCGGCCTTGGTTGCCTCGTGGAGTTTGATTGGACGTGGGCGTCTTCGCTTCCCCACGCTGCCTTGGCAACTACCCGTCTGACAAAAGGCTGGCCCGGGTTAGGCATACCTTCATTGCTCTCATTCGCCTTGCTCCAGATCCCCTTTCTTGCTCTTGCCCTCCTGCTTCCGAAATCTCCAGATCCGCCTCATCCTTTCTCCTCCAGTGAGCAATGGCGCCTTGCAAGACCACGGCCGAGGCTCCATCGGCCTCGTACTCGCCAGCTCTGGATCCCCGCCAACATGACGGAGAAGAATCTCGCTCTCGCGCACCTGATGACGGTGGCGCGAGGCAGCGAGATGGGGGAGGTTGCGCTCCGACCCGGCTCCGCCCAGCCGGAGGACAAGGAGATCACCTTCTACCCCTTCTTCATGAGCGCCGTCATCGCCAGCTTGGTGCCTCCTTTCTCTGAATTCTTCTACGCTGTCCTCCGCCATTATAACCTGCAGGCTCTGCAACTCCATCCCAACTCCGTTCTCCTCCTGTCGATTTCGCCTACTACTGCGAGGCGCACGTCGGGGTGATGCCTTACGTGGCCTTGCTGCGCCACTTCTTCATCCTCCGAGTCACCGACGGGCATACCTCTGCGTGCGCCGGCTTTGTGGCGTACTCCAAAGCCAACACAATCTCAAAGGCCGGGAAGAGGGTCGATGGCTTCCGGAGCAAGTGGGTCATGCCGGATGCTAGGTGCATCAATTCTCGGCTGGCGCTGCCCACGGAGCAGCCCCAGGCTAATGAGGCATGTTCCCGTGTGAAGCTTGATGACCGGCGGGCGAAGCTGGTGCTAGAGAATATGAACGCCGACCTGAGGCCGAGCAGTATGAAGGCGGCGAAGCTGACCGGGGCCACGCTCCTGAGGGAGTTCCTAGCGTATCGGGTGGCTCCACTTCAGGCGCACTCATGCCCATTGTGGAGGCTCGGAGACGCGGACGCTGACCTCTTCCTGAGCTCGGAGGCCCTGGCTGATGGAGACCTGACTACAGCTCTCCGCTTCCTGGTTGGAGAGGATGTGGAAGGTCTAGAGGGCACTCCGGTCCCTTTGTTTCTTTGCGAAGACCAGGGGCTGGTAGTGGATGCCATGCCCACCTTTGACGGGGATGGCCTAGTGCCGGTGGTGCCCCCTGAGGGCCAGGTGGTGGCGGTGATGGTGGAGTTGTCCTCCGATGATTCCGGCGGGGGAGAGGAGGAAGACGAGGAAGAGGAGGAGCACGACTTGGAGGCGACCACTGAGGAGACGGGGGAGACTTCCCCCTGGCGCAGGGCCAACGTCCTCCGCTCCATGCCGGATGACGACGAGGCCGCCACCAGGCGAGGGGGAGAGGACCCGTCCGCGATCCTGAAGAAGGACAGGTCGGGGCTGATCTCCCGAGGGTCTACTCCGGCTCCGGCACTGACCGAAGCTAGCTCTAGCCCTTCTGGAGCGCCCTCCTCTGCTGCCGGACCCCCCGAGGCTGCGCCCCGCAAGAGGCTCTCGGGCTTCAAGCTCGACCGGAGGCCGTTGGAGCTTGTAGCGACTAACCAGTAAGTACTCAAACTCTGCTTTGCTCTTATTTTTGCTGTCAGGGCTTGACATCCTCCATTGTTTTGGGTAGGCCGCCGCCTGCGGCGAAAGGCTGAAGGGGGACACGGTGGCCCCGCTTGGGGAAAGCTCGTCTCTCGTGGCCGCGCCTTCGCCTGTGGGAAGGGGAGGTAGTGGAGCTCGCGCCTCCCCTCCCCGGTCGTGCTCGCGAGGCCAGGAGGGACGCTCTGGTGGGGTGCTAGCCCCCGTGGCCCCGCTGACTCTGGAGGCACCGATGCTTGATGCTATCGCCAAGGTTGCCAACGCTCAAGGGCTCCCGGCCTCCCAAGCCGTGATCACACTACCGTCTTCTCCTCCTACTCCACTGGTTCCCGACTCCTCTGCCTCCACCGCCTTGGACCGTGCTGCTGATGAGCCGAGTCGGCTGCGAGAAGATCTCCAGGGCGCCAACCCCCACCTGGTGGCCAGGCGCTTGGAGCTGGTCTTTGGCTGGGTTCACTCTGACGCCTCCGTCCGAGCGGCGCTGAGACAGGCTGTGAAAGCGTCTGAGGAGGAGAAGCAAGTCACCACCCAGGCCATAGCCGCTCGCGACGCGGCGTTGGAGGATGCTTCAACTGTCCGGGGCCGCTGCAAGGCGCTGGAGGACGAGCTGTGAGGCTTGCATGATGAGCTCGCCAAGGAGGTTCGCGACCGTCAGGCGAAGGAGGAACAGATGAAAGCTCGGGAGGCCGCCATCGAGGACCGCAATGCCAAGCTATCTGCTGAACGCGGCCGGCTGAAGACACTGGAGCAGAAGCTGATGGCAGAGGGGACTGAGCTGGACGCCAAGGCGAAGATCTTGGCCGAGGATCACCTAGCCTTTGCGGACTACGAGGTGAGATCTCGCAAGGCACTGAAGTCGCTTTATGAAGATGGTCTGGAGAAGCCGCTGGCCGGAGCCACGGACGGCCCCGCCAAGCTGTTTCCCTTCTTGGTCGAAGCGCTTGAGGAGGTCGTGACCGGCATCGGCCCCATGGCTGAGGTTGAAGCTCGCGTCCTTTCCTCCACAGCGCTAACGCGGATCCTCAGCCACGTCTACCTTCGCAACCCCAACGCCAACCTTGACGATCTGCTGGAGCCTATGCACGTCGAGCGCTCCGCCGCTGCTGCTGAGGCCGTGAAGGGCCAAGCGGAAGCCTTGCTGGTGAAGTTCCGCACCTTCGCTACTGCGCCCAAGGCAAGTGTTGCCGGTTCCGCGGCCTCGGAGGTGGAGCTGGCAAGCGCGACTCCGCCACGGGCTTCTTTTCCTGTTTCAACTCCTGCAACATGCACCGTGCCTCGTGGAGGCGTTTAAACTTGTGTCTGGTATCGTGAGGAAAATTTATGGTTTGTAATATTTGCTTCTGAATTTGCGAGATTTTGCGGTTTCCTTCCTATTTGCTTTGTGTTCTATGTCGGCAGGGCCCGACCCCGCGCATACCTCAGCCGCTGTTAGTCCCGACCAAATCACCAGGACGAGACCAAGGAGTGAGGGGCTATGTGGCAAGTTAGGCTCCTGAGTCGTGATGCTCAGGAGTCCCCCTTGACGTGCAAACAACAAATAGGGAGAGGGGTGTGGGAGTAGATCTGCCATTCTACATCGGCAGGGCCCGGCCCCGCGCATGCCTCAACCGCCATTAGCCTTTCAGAACTAAGGGGTGAGGGGCTACGTGACCAGTTAGGCTCCTGAGTCGCGATGCTCAAGAGTCCCCCTTGACGCTCAAATGGTCTTCATACCTTGGCTTCGCTCGGGGAGGGGCGCGCGACAACCAGGTCCGAGGGACCTGGCTGGGTGGCATGCGCTCGGGCGTGACCCGGGCACAGCCCCCGTGCCCAGCCCCCTCTCGTGGCGCTCCCGAGGGGAGGCGTTGTGATGAGGCCGGACACTGAGCTCTGGGCTCCCTGAGGTTGATATAGCCGTGGGCTGCCGTCAGTTGTTTATCACGAGCGCGGAGCATAGTGCTTTCGTATGTGTATGGGCATAGCCGCTCCTCGGCAGTGTCGTCAGCCAGCGCGGAGCATGGTGCTTCCACTGGTACGTGGGAGGGGGGCCCTCCGGGAGGAGCCCCCAGGGCGCGTACAACCCCGCCCTGACACATGGCCGGCACGGTAGGGCTAGACGAGGTGTATCCGGGCACTCGTGAGCCAGCGCGGGACTCATGAGGCCCTACCTCAAGGCGGGTTGCGCCTGATCTTGAGCCTTGGGCGGCTGAGGGTTCCTGCAGGGTGGTTAGATGCAAATGCTCTACGTCCTTAGGTCCCGGCCCTTGAGCAAGCTCAGCCGCCGCTGGTATGCCAGTTCGCGATGCCGTGGACAAGGCCAGGGGGTGAGGGCTGGAGAGCCAGTAAGAGCCCCTGAGTCGCGATGCTCAGGCGCCCCCCTTTTAACATGCAAGCGATTTGCATGAAGGAGAAAAAGGAGGCCACAGGGGCAAGAGATGATAATCATAGACAGGTTAGGCATGAAGCCAAACCAACTTAGATAGATGCAGGAAAGATACATGCCACTGGGTCAGGCCCGAGCGGCTTGGGGATGATGCAGCCCGAGGGGCGCCCCCAGCAATGTAAACTAAAGACATAAGCAAAACGGATACATGTCGCAGGGATGGACCCACACGACCTGGGAATAATGTGGCCCTAAGGGCGCTCCCAGCTGAAATGAAACTCGAAAGGTGTCACCTGATGTCATTGCGGAGCGGGTATTGGAGTAGCTGACGATGCGCGGTGAAGAAGCCAACCCTCATGAGCCACCGGAGCCCTGAGCCTCGGGAGGCTCTGGGGGTCCGGGCGGCTCCTCAAGGTCCATCTCCATCTCCGCCAGGAACGCGCGGTGCCTGGCCTCCTGAGCCTCCAGAATGCTCCGCATGAGGCGCTGGTGAGCAGCAGCCGCGTTCGGCAGGCCAAAAGGCATGCAAACATAGTTGTGTGGCGGACCCTCGCAGCGTCCCATGCGCGAAGGCTAGAAATGTTCCTGAGACGCGACTCGGTTGAGCCCTGGGTAGTCGATGCAGACACGCAGCTCTCTATCCTCGCCTGGATGGGGAGCTATGCCATGACTCTTGATTCCTGCAGCTCCTGAGTGACCTTGGTGATGAACTCCTGAGGGTTGGGCCCTCCTTGCCCCATGCCTTCCTGAGGGAAACGTGCCAAGAAGCACGCCTCCAAGTGGTGCCCGAGCGCCTCCCTCGTGATCTTGGCAAAGTCAGAGGCCCTCCAGGTGAGAGCCCCCGAGCCTTGCCCGAGGAGGGCGCCGGGCATGCCTTCCTATGCGATGGAGGGAGGCTGGAGGCTCCCCTTGCATGGGCGCAGACCCTGACGCGGCACCTCCGGAGACGCTTGCCTCCTGAGGCCTTGAAATGGGTGATGTCTTCTTCTTCTTGGGAACTGCCTCGGGAGGGTTCGCGCTCTTGCCATCTGGGTCCTCGACGGCTGCAGCTTGGAAGGCGCGCTCGAGGGAGCACACCGCATCCTTCTCCTCGCATGGGACTGTGATGACTCCGCCGCTTCCCGGCATCTTGAGGACATTGTAACCATGCTGAGTCACTGCGATGGATACCCGAGAATGGCATTGTATGGCAGGCAAATGTGGGCAACGTCGAAGTCGA
The DNA here is from genome assembly GCA_963921465.1 of Triticum timopheevii. Classification (NCBI taxonomy): domain Eukaryota; kingdom Viridiplantae; phylum Streptophyta; class Magnoliopsida; order Poales; family Poaceae; genus Triticum; species Triticum timopheevii. The sequence continues at coordinate 188,222,206 of OY997266.1, read as the reverse complement.
TGAGCTCGGTCCAGTAGTTCTTGCGCTGTCCAAAGGTGACAGGGAGGTGGACCTGCCCTATCGGGGTGGTGGAGCCGTCAGTGACTCCTGAGAAAGGCTTGGTTGGCTGAAGCTGATCATATGGCACTTGGAGATTGTTGAACATCTCGACAGACAGAACGTTGAGTCCTGCACCGCCATCGATGAGGGTCCTGGTGACTTGCACATTGCTGATGACCGGGGAACAAAGCATTGGGAGGACCCCGGCTCTAGCTGCACACTTGAGCTGATCCGTTGAGCTAAACATGATGGCGCACGTGGACCACCTGAGAGGGTGCGTGGCCTCGAGCTTGGGGAGGACTGCGTTCACCTCGTGAGCAAACTGCTTGAAGATGCGCTGAGAGGCTAGGGCCTGGGCACCGCCCAGGATGCAAGCGATAGCACGTGGCTCCTGGAAGCCCCCAGCCCCCTCGCCCTGATGATGGTCGTCATTCCTTCTTGGCAGTGGTGGCAGAGGAGGAAGGCCTGCGTTGCCCTGCGGGCGATCCTCGCGAGGATGATCCCTCCAAGCCCCCTCGCGAGGCTGGTCCTGCCAGCGGTCCTCACGAGGTCGGTCACGCCACTCCTGGCGAGGGCCTCGGTCGTCCCATCGTCCTCCACCTCTTCCTCATCCTCGGCAGTAGCCCCGATCGTTGCGCTCGGGGCGTCGACAGATGCATCCCTCTTGAACGGCCCTGAGCTCTTGGCATTCGTTGGTGTTGTGGGTGTGAAAGTCGTGGTACACGCAGTACCGGCTGCCCTTGGACGACTCCGGCTGGTCCCTGCCGCGCTTCGTGTCTGGCTCTGCTGTGAGCACAACTGCTCCTTTGCACTTCACGTCCTTGGCCTTGGCTTTCTTCTCTTCAGGGTCAGCAGCTGGGAGCTCAAGAAGGGAGAGGCGCCCCTCCTCAGCCCTTGCGCACTTGGTCGCCAGGTTGAACAGCTCCAGAGACATGCACATATCCTTGTGGATTGCTAGCTCCTCCTTCATCTTGACGTCGTGGACGCCATCAGAGAAAGCTGAGATGATGGCCTCCTCGGTCACCTTGGGAATCTTGAGGCGAGCGCTGTTGAAGCGTTGGATGTACTTCTGCAAGGTCTCCCCTGGTTGCTGCATGATGCGGCGCAGGTCACCCACGACAGGTGGACGGTCGTGAGTGCCCTGGAAATTGGCGATGAAGCGGGTGCGCATCTCGTCCCAAGAGGAGATCGTGTCGGGAGGCAGGTTCAGGAGCCAGGTGCGGGCACCATCTTTGAGCGCCATGGGAAACCAATTCGCCAAGACCTTCTCGTCTCCGTGGCCGCTTCGATGCCCAGCACGTAGAGCTGCAGGAACTCCGCGGGGTCGGCAGTGCCGTCCTAGCGAGGAGGCAGATCCGGCTTGAACTTGCCCGGCCAGGCGACACTGCGTAGCTCGGTGGTGAAGGCGCGACAGCCTGCGGTGGCCACCGGAGCCCTTTGCAGACGCAGGGCTTGCTCCTGGAGATTCATGCGCGCCGCCGCTAGGGGCGACGTGGGGTCTTGACACGCTGGCGCAGGGATGCGATCTTGACGTGCTGGAGCAGGGAGCACGCGAGCACCTTCTTGGGGACGAGGGATTTCTTGGCAGCTCCTTTCTTGTCGCGCGGGCACTGGACGCGGTGGGTCTCTTCCAGGGGCCGCGCGCCTTGGAGCCAGGGCAACTTCTTGGGGAGGAGGTGGTGGAGGCACCAACTGAGCTACATCACCCACGCAGGACGGAGGGCGAGGCAGCGAGAGGGACAGTGCACGAGAGCCTCCTGCGGCACTGCCGAGCTCGGTGATATGAGCGAGCCTCTCCTCGTAGAGGTCGTCGAAGGGGCGGTAGTGCAGGAGCTCGCGTGCCAGGAGCAACGCGGCATGCGCATCCGTGGGAGCGCGATGGGCGTGCGACGATGAACCAGCTTGAGTCAGTGACAGAGTGGCGGTGCGGCCTTCCCGCTGCACCGAGGGATGCAGCGACGATGCCTGCTGCTCGTTCCCCGCCAGGCCGGTGGCGGCGTTGGCGGCAGGCGATGGAGAACGATGGAGAGGCCCACTGACGGGAGCCGTCTGGGCGACGCGGGCGGCGAGAGCAGCTCGTAACTCGGCACGAGCTCGACGAGCGTCAGCCATGGATGCGATGAACGATCGAGCGCGGAACGGCGGAAGAAAGATTTCGGCGCACCCCTACCTGGCGTGCCAAATGTCGGATATCGGGTTCTCGAAAAACCCTTAAGGTTCGAACACTCGGGTGCACGCAAAGATCTTCCCCCTACCGATCCACGTCCCAACGTCTCGCTGAGAATCTAAGCTACACGATGAACACAAGGGACGCAAGATTTATACTGGTTCGGGCCACTGTTGTGGTGTAATACCCTAATCCAGTGTGTGGTCTGGTGGATTGCCTCAGGGGCTGATGATGAATAGTATAGAGGAAGAACAGCCTCGCGAGAGGTGTTCTTGGGCTGGTGCGGTGCTCCGCTTGGGTGGATCTCTCTAGGCTCTAGATGAAGTGATCTCTGGGTCCGATAGATCTCTCCCCTTTCTACGGTGGTATCTATCTCTATTTATAGAGGCCCTGGTCCTCTTCCCAAATATTGAGCGGGAAGGGAGCCAACAACAGCCATTTTGAAGGGGAACATCAAGTACAAGTTATCTTGACTAAAGTTGGTCTTCGGCTGCCAAAGGCACTGGCGATGACGCCGTCTTGGGCTCCACGGTGACCTCCGTCCTGCCGCTCTACTGGTCTTGGTCTCGTTGCACTGAAATGGTAAGCTTTCCTTGATGCCCCAGTACTCCGCGCCTGCGCTTGCCCACTTTGCACCAAAGAGGAAACAAGGACACTGCACTAGCTGGCGCCCGCCTGGAGCCCAACTGGTCTCGATCATCATGGCTTGCTTCACGAGCTCCCTGCGAGGTACCCCTACCTTGATCTCTCTGCCTCCTCGCGAGCCTGCCTGGTGAGGCCGTCCCTGAGGAAGCCTTGCGTCCCGCCCCGCGAGGCTTGGCCCCTCGCGAGGGTCTTGAGCTTGAGTTTATGAAGATGGGCCGTACTGGGCCACCACTTAAGCCACGCCGCAGGCCGCAGGCATGAAAGTCTGGGGACCCCCGTTCCCAGAACACCGACAACGCCTGTATGATGTTACGGGCCCTGCGACGGGTTAGTTGTTGTGATTTACCTTTACCCTGGGCAGGCCTTGAGTAGGCTTGTGGTGATTATTCGGGGGTCCTTCGGGAGACCTGTTGGCCATTTGCTAAGGGCCTCGCGAGAGCAAGCATTGGCCGCAGGACGGCATGCGCGAGGGTGCCAAACCCGGCCCCGCCCGCGAGTGAATCGCGAGGGGGGCAGCTAGTGTGAATTCCACTTGCGCAGAAACCGGAATACGAGAAACCACACGGACAAGACAAGACGCCCCTCCCCGCATACGCAAACACAAATTCAACTTCAACTTAAATCTGAAGCGAGAAAGCTCGACCACATAAAAGGAAGCGAAAAACAAAAGGCCACGTCCGGCACCTAGTCTAGTCTTCGATGCCCTCTCACCAGGGTGGAGCTAAGTGCAGCTACTGGGCGTGGGAGGGAGCCCCCGAGGCCCGAGTGCGGCTCTCCGGAGACTCCGGGGTGTGTACAGCCCCAACTCATTATTACGTGAGAGTGTCACGGGCGGCGAGCTTCACAGGCACTGGGCCATCTTCACAGGTACCGGCCTTGCTTCATATCACCAGATGAGGGCCCCGCCTTGCACCATCCTCGACCGCCATTGATGGTGACCAGAAACCAAGGATGACGCCAATGGGGTAAAGGGGACGCCAGTGGTTCCCCCGACGACCATGGGTCCTCCGCCAGGGGCAGGCCTCGCGGCACCTCCCCAGCAGAGGGCCTACCTCCAAGAAACGCCTTGCTCCGCGCGCCATGGGGAGGGGCCTGGCTCTCGTCCCCTCTCCTAGAGCCCCCAATGCGCTCCTCCTGGCGGAAGGGCGGCTGCCGAGCTAGGGCAGCCTTCCGCTGTGGTGACCTGTGATACGTCCATTTTGCATCATGCTTTTATGTCAATATTTATTGCATTATGGGCTGTTATTTCACGTTATGTCACAATACTTATGGCTATTCTCTCTTATTTTACAAGGTTTACATGAAGACGGAGAATGCCGGCAGCTGGAATTCTAGGCTGGAAAAGGAGCAAATATTGAAGGACTATTCTGCGCAACTCCAAAAGTCCTGAAACTCCACAGAATTAAATAAAGAAAAATCGTCGCCAAAGATGAAGGCCAGGGGGCCCACACCCTGCTCACGAGGGTGAGGGCGCCCCCCTACCTCGTGGGCCCCCTGGTGGCTCTTCGACGTCCATCTTCTCCCATATGAAGTCTTTCGATGAGAAAAAAAAAGAAGAGAACCTTTCGGGACAAGACTCCGCCGCCATGAGGCGGAACCTTGGTGGAACCAATCTAGGGCTCCGGCAGAGCTGTTCTGCCGGGGACACTTCCCTCCGGGAGGGGGAAATCATCACCATCGCCATCACCAACGCTCCTCTCATCGGGAGAGGGCAATCTCCATCAACATCTTCATCAGCACCATCTCATCTCCAAACCCTAGTTCATCTCTTGTATCCAATTCTTGTCTCCAAGTCCGAGATTGGTGCTAGTAGGTTGCTAGTAGTGTTGATTACTCCTTGTAGTTGATGCTAGTTGGTTTATTTGGTGGAAGATCATATGTTCAGATCCTTTATGCACATTATTACGCCTCTGATTATGAACATGAATATGCTTTGTGAGTAGTTACGTTTGTTCCTGAGGACAAGGGAGAAGTCTTGCTATTAGTAGTCATGTGAATTTGGTATTCGTTTGATATTTTGATAAGATGTATGTTGTCTAACCTCTAGTGGTGTTATGTGAACGTCGACTACATAACACTTCACCATTATTTGGGCCTAGAGGAAGGCATTGGGAAGTAATAAGTAGATGATGGGTTGCTAGAGTGACAGAAGCTTAAACCCTAGTTTATGCGTTGCTTTGTAAGGGGCTGATTTGGATCCATATGTTTCATGCTATGGTTAGGTTTACCTTAATACTTTTGTTGTAGTTGCGGATGCTTGCAATAGAGGTTAATCATAAGTGGGATGCTTGTCCAAGTAAGGGCAGTACCCAAGCACCGGTCCACCCACATATCAAATTATCAAAGTATCGAACGCGAATCATATGAGCGTGATGAAAACTAGCTTGACGATATTCCCATGTGTCCTAGGGAGCGCTTTTCCTATTATAAGAGTTTGTCCAGGCTTGTCATTTGCTACAAAAAGGATTGGGACACCTTGCTGCACTTTATTTACTTTTGTTACTTGTTACTCGTTACAATTTATCCTGTCACAAAACTATCTGTTACTACTTATTTCAGTACTTGCAGAGAATACCTTGTTGAAAACCGCTTATCATTTCCTTCTGCTCCTCGTTGGGTTCGACACTCTTACTTATCGAAAGGACTACGATAGATCCCCTATACTTGTGGGTCATCAAGACTATTTTCTGGTGCCGTTGCCGGGGAGTGAAGCACCTTTGGTAGGTGGAATTTGGTAAGGAAAAATTTATTTAGTGTGCTGAAATTTTATGTCACTTGTTACTATGGAAAGTAATTGTCTGAGGGGCTTGTTCGGGGTATCTTCACCCTGTCCAATAGAGCAAAGAGTTGCTTCTCAACCTACTCAACCTACTGAACCTATTGAAAATGAAACTTCTTTTGAGATTCCTTCGGGTATGACGGAAAAACTGCTAGCTAACACTTTTGCAGGAGATGGAACAAAGCATCCTGACGAACATCTACGCTTTGTGGATGATATTTGTGGACTATTCAAGCTTGCAGGTATACCCGATGATGTTGTTAAGAGGAAGGCTTTCCCTTTATCTTTGGAGGGAGACGCATTGACATGGTATAGGCTATGTGATGATACGAGATCATGGAACTATAAAAGATTGAAATTGGAATTTCATCAAAAGTATTACCCTATGCATCTTGTTCATCGTGATCGCAATTATATATATATAATTTTTGGCCTCGCGAGGGAGAAAGCATCGCTCAAGCTTGGGGGAGGCTTAAATCAATGTTATATTCATGCCCCAATCATGAGCTCTCAAAATTGACAATTCTCCAGAATTTTTATGCTCGGCTTTCTGATAACAATCGCACCATGCTCGATACTTCTTGTGCTGGCTCTTTTATGATGAAGTCTACTGAATTTGGATGGAATTTATTGGATAGAATTAAATGCAACTCTGAAGATTGGGACCTCGATGAAGGTAAGGAGTCAGGTATGACACCTAAGTTTGATTGTGTTAAATCTTTTATGGATACCGATTTTTTCCGTAGGTTTAGCACTAAATATGGACTTGACTCTGAGATAGTAGCTTCTTTCTGTGAATCTTTTGCTACTTATGTTGATCTCCCCAAGGAGAAGTGGTTTAAATATCATCCTCCCATAGAAGTGGCTTTTGTTGACACTGTCAAGGCGTGGCAGCAGGAGTGGTTCTATATCACCGAACCCCGCGGAGTCAACTGGGCGGCCACACCTGATTTCAGATTTGGTCCCTGCTCGAGAGTCACCTCGTGGACCGCCAAGGGACTTGATTGGGGGTCTAAGCCGGAAGTGTAGATGTTGCACAAATGCATCACCAGCGTGCTACGCGAAAACACCGGTCTCACAAACATGATGCAGGTGATGCTCGTCCGCCGCACCCTTCCTTGCCAACTCCGGGCCTCCCCCATGTGGGAGTTCAATCTGGAGGGGCCCTGGACCTTGAAGTGCTTCTTCGGCACTACGCACGAAGATATATGGAAGCAGCTCTTCAAAGGCCCAGAAAAAATGGCCACAGAAGACTAAGGACATCGGACTTGACATCAAGATTTCGGCCTCAGCGGTGAGCATAATCCGTCCGAAGACTCATCCGATTAATACTTTGGATATAACAAAATTTATAATACCTATTTTCCGTACAGGGCTGGACGGCAAAGGCGGAGCAGATCATCTGTCTGGCACCACTACCTGAGAACCCGGCCACACCCCAGCTAATAGAGATGCTGGTCCTGGCGCCATATCAGGCGCCGGAGAAGAAGGCCAAGAAGAAGAAGGGCAAGGAGGCCAAGGGCACCCCCCGCCACAAAGGTCCTTCGGACGCAGTGTCCGGAGAGACCGAAGGCCTCTCCTCCCATGAGGGAGACAAGGAAGAAGAGGAGGAGGAGGTGGAAAGCGACTCCCCCTGCATGGGAAGGAAGAAGAAGAGGGATGCCTCCGAAGACCCGGAGGGGGAGGCGCCCAAGCGGGGGAAAGTGATCCTCCAGGTCAGTTCGGACTCAGAGTCCGAACTAGTTCGCAAGAAGCCGCCAAGGGCAAAGCCCTTAGCCAATTGTAAGTATTCAGATACTTACTGTTTATCTTCGGTCTTCCCTTTTCCATTATATAAGTTATTTTGCTATGTGCCTTTCAGCCCTCCACGCGAGCTTCTGAACACTCGTTATCGGAGGGGAACTCTGTGCTGCCCGGGATGACAGAGAGCGAGATGTCGCCACGATCCCCCTCGCCTATCACCATGGGTGACACCAAGGTGTTATCCCGGAGGACCTCTCCTGGCCGCGGAGGGGCGGGCGAGGCTGTCGAGAAAGCAGTCGAGGTTAATACCTCGGTCCCCGAAGACATAGGGGAGGCAACCCCTATGACGACCGACGGCGGGGACCCCCAACAATCCGGTCCCCAGCTGAACACCATTCCGGAGACCAATGCGGCTCCGGGATCGGGTGAGCAACCCTCTTTGAAAGAGGGGGGGAGGAGCTTCTGCTCCATCGGCGACCTCCACTAATTCGGAGGCACCGAACACTCTAACAGAAGCATTGCAACGTGCTTCCATCGTGGAGGAGCACCGCACCTTGATGGGTGCGATAGTGGAGAAGGTTCAGTCTGCTAAGAGTGGACTGAACGAAGCCTTTCACAGCCTACTGACAGGCTTTGAGGTATGCGACATAATGCTCGAAAAACTTTTCATATAGAGGAATATACCTGTGTATAGACAGTAGCCCCTGAGGCTCTGTCCGGTTTGAAAGAAACCGGACAGAGGATCCACATAGTATTTGGGAAATTTAACGACTGTTCTGCTATTGTAACAGGCTTCCCTGTTGGCAGCGACCGCCCAGGCCGCAGAAGTTTCCGAACTCAATCGGAAGCTTCAGCTGGCCGATGAAGAGATCGACCACGTTAACAAGCGGTTCGATGAGATGCAAGGTATGCGTACAGTGTTTAGAAGCTTAGTTGTATATCAGAAGTGATATGTATATTCAGAGATTAACTCATTTAATGTTTTGATTATAGCTGGCGCAGCCGAGGTCGAGACCCTCAAAGGCGCCCTTGCCCAGCCCAAGAAGGAGGCGGAGGAAAATAAGGCAGCCGTCGTCGTCATGAAGCTCGGGTAACCGAAGTCGAGCCGGAGCTGCAGGATGCCATTGGCAAATGCGAGGCCCTGGAGGAGAAGACTTCGGCCCAAAATACCGAACTCGCCAAGTCTCCCGAAGTGCTTGCGAGGAGATCCATCAGGTGAAGCAGATAGCGGCTGGTAAGGCCTTTTTTTGCAAAGTATTTTTGAAGATTAGAGATATGCTTTGCCCACACAAGTGTGGAGTTCTCCAGACGCATTTGTGCATCTTCCGAGGAGTGCCATTGATGCCGCACAGTTCTTCCAAGCCCAGGAGGGGAAGTCGACCGAGAAGCTGTTCTGGTCACAATATCTCACGCCGGAGCATCTGACGCCTCTAAACGACCAGCTGAAGCAACTCATGGAGCTGCATAGGGTGGTGGGCTCGTCCATGAAGGACTTAATAGTCCAACTCTGGCTGGTCGAACCTATTCCCAGCAGCTACTTCGGTTTGGTGAAGCGGCTCGTCGATGCGCGGCCCCGATTGAAGCTATAAAGCGTTCAACCTGCATAGAGGGTGCTCCGATGGCCTTTGCCCGCGTGAAGATGCAATGGATGAAGATGAATGCCACCGAAGTGGCGACAGGCAGGCCCGCCCGAAAGCAAGGATCATTGGAAGCCAGAGAGGTACGTTGACGACGTTGGGCAGGGGCCCAAATAGTAGAGGGCCAATGTTGTAACGATGTGTTATTTGATTAGATGTGTTTGGGTTGTAAAAACTATGTTTGTGAACCCAGGCTATGTTTGCGCCTTTTGTTTCAAGTGATTTTTCCTCCTGTGCGGCCGTTTATTTCTGAAAGTTGCCAATCGTCGGCTTCATCCCCCACGCAGATGCTACGGGGGTGTTCGGCGTAACGCGTGACCGCACTTTATCCAACGTCTTGTTCCGTAAAGGAGGCGTCCGCGAGGTGAACCAGGCAATTAGACTGTGCGGCTTTATTACTTTCACTTAGCCATAGGAGTTTGATTGTGGAGATAAGGATTAGCCCCTGGTGCGTGTGCGGCTATCCGGACTACGGCGCCTGCTCCACGTGGCTGGGCGAAGACCAGCCCCTCGAATAACACGGCGTGAATCGCTAACGATTGTAGTATAAGACTAAGTCACTGAATCGCCGACTAGCTCTCACTTTATCATGATAGTCAGTTTTAAGCTTTCTCTACTGAGGTATTTGACTGGACGAACCAGAACTACAATCGCAGTAATTCTCCCTTTACTACCTTAGCCAAACAAGCGGAACGTAAGGTTGTAAGCACAGGAGCCAGGCAACTCAACTATAGACCAAAGACATGATTCGGAGCCGATGAATATAATGCAATATCCGAGACACCAAAGTGTACCCCATAGTAGTTCGGACTTTAAAATGTGCCGGGCCGGATACAGCCCCCGGTGTTTAAGGCCGGACTAAGGCACGTGTGGCAATCGGACATACGAAGGGAATACAGATGATAATATAAAATGGATGAGTACCAAGCAAAAGTGGTTATCAATTGCTTCCTTTATGCCCTGATTAATACGTCGAGACGTGCCATTACAGATAATGCCCGAAGGCCAAGGCCATTTTACATGCCGAAAGTTTACACAAGGGAAAGGTTTATACATGGCTTTTTGAGAAAATAGTGGCTTGAAGATCCAAATGGTGCCTTGCTGCACGTCTGCGCTGTTTCTCCTTAGTTAGAAATCCTTTGAGAGGAGGAATTGATGGTCGTCTATAAGAAAGGGGAACCTGGAAGGAAGCCCCTGTACAATCGTAGAGTAGGTAGGTTTTTAATGAACCTGTAGTAAAAGAGAAAAAGAAAAAGAAAAAGAGAAAGAAGGTTAAGGTCCGAATAGGGTCAAGCTGTACTATAGACCCGATCTGCAGTATGCCTCCGGTGCTTCCCAAGGTATTTAAGTGCGTAATTATGCACGCGCGATACATATACCGCAACCTTATGGGGCGATCGGCGGAGGCTGAACTGCTATTCAAGCTCCGGATCCGCCGAGCTATCGTGCTGTAATGTGGATCGGACTCGCTTAGCGGTGTCATGGGTCTTGATGACTGATGAGCTGTTTGGCTTGATGAGGCCGTTCTGTACCTCAGCTGCTAGGGCCGCGGTGTGCTCCTCGGTGCGGAGGGAGCGCTCCATGTTTCCATTTACTATATAAGCATAGTGTGGGACTGCATTAAAGCGGGCCAAACCAGTTTGTCCAGGCAGTGCATGATAACCACTGCGGAAAGGGACGATATCGAAGATCAATTCTTCACTTCAAAAGTTATGTGGAGAGCCAAATACCACTTCCAGTGTTAAGGAGCCCATGTAGCGGGCCACTACACTAGGTATCACTGTCACAACCTGATTTTTGGACCTTTCTTTTTCTTTTGATTTACTGAGGTTTTTGCTTGAGTTTTCTATTTCTGTGGCTATGTGGTCTGGAAACTGAAGAAGATGCCCTCTTCTTTGCTTCCAGAGTGGCTTGTCAACCTCAAATAATTTCCTAGACCTTCCCATTTTCATCCTAGCCCAAATCCCAATATTCTTTTTATTGGGATATTCCTTTTCTATTAAAGGAATAACTCAAGTTTCCCTAGGTTGTGAAGCAACCTATATTTCCATCACTCCTAAAATTCCCAAATAATTCTCATAAATTGTTTGGGTCATATCTTCCGCAAATATGGCAAAATATTTCATTTGACATGTTTATCATCATGCTCAAATAATTCATTTCCTATTATGTCCTAAATGGCACATTGTGAAGCAAGTGCTATTTTACTTTGCCCAATTGATCTCAAACCCCTTGGACACCTTTTACTATCCATATCATTGCCACATGCCAAAATGCAACCTCATTTTCCTAGTAGTTATTTAATTATGATTTTCCAAAGTTTCTGTCCAGAAAGAAACTTTGTGAAGGAGGTACAAGCTAGGCATATCCAAATGAGTTGCAATTCTGCATGGCCCTTCATATCCCTAAATCATAGCCCTCCACAAAAGTTTATCTCATGTCATGCCTCGATGTGAGCACAACTTCAAATCTTTGATTCTGTCCAAAATTTCAGTTTGTGAAGCAAGTGTATTTTATCTTGCTCCATTATGGCTGCAAGTTTTCTTAGGCCTTCTATTATCCATATAACCTATCTCCACCAAATTTGGGCATATTTCATCTAGCCATTTCCCATCTAGAATTTTTGCAAGTTTCTGGTCAGTGGGGATGTTTGTGAAGGAAGTACCATTTTGGTTTATCCAAATAGTATGAAACCTTTTTCATAATCTTCATATGATCAAATAACTGAGCCTTGCCCAAGTTGAGCTTAAGTTGATACTCCATGTGGGAGCATCATCCTGATCTTGATTCTGGACCCTTTTTGTCAGTTGCAAAGCAACTATATTAATCTTTGATCCGTTTGCGTCCAAAACCCCCAGGATTCTTGTCTTTCCGTAGTCAATCATCCCAGATAATATCATCTGACCCAATCAGTTCCCTGTTGAGCACAGTGGCTTGATAAAGTTTGATGCACCAAACTTTAATCGAAGCCTAACTCAGCTTCAGAGCTTCTTCTATCGATCCATCACCTCCCTCGGCTTATATGATGAAGGGACTCATCACTAGACAGCTCGCTGCAATCTCTCGCGTCACAGTGGTGACCACCGTCCTGTCATGCCATCGGCGCGCTCTGGCGCCACTGTCTTCTTCTCCCTCATTGCGCGCTTGTCCCCCCGTTGCCTAGCTATGTCGAGAGCCTTCCCCGAGCAGTCGCCGTCCCTCTGGAGCCCTTGCCCCGTCCGTCTTCTTCTCCAGTGAGCCGTCCCCCTCGCTGCAGAGTGCGCGCCCATGACCACGTCGCCTTCCTCCTCTGTGTCTTCTTCCTCCCTTGTCCCCGAGCGCTGCCTCGTCTCCGTGAGCTCTGCGCCTCGTCCGCGCCCTCCCTCGTCGCCTTCCGGTGCCCTCCCGAGATTGCTGCCGTCGCCAGAGCCTTGGCCGGACCTCCCGTGGTGACACCCAAGCTCAACCGCCTTGACCTCGGCTATATAAGCCCCTTCCCTCGCCCCCGACCGCACCAAAAGCTCCCCCTCACTCCCAGATCCCTCTCTAGCTAGTCTCCCGAGCCCCGGAGCCCCTCCTCGCCGCAGTAGGCCGCCATGGCTGCTGCATGGCCTCGGCTAAATCCGCCTGAACCAAGCCCTCCCCCTCCTTCCTGACCTCACCAGATGGTCACCCGAAGTCCTGCGATCCTCCCCATGCCCTCGCCCACTCCTCCAGTGGCCTGTGGTCGCGAGCCCAGCTCCACCCGAAGCCCTTCTCCACCGCTTCTGGTGCCCTGCTCCTTCCCGCCCTCCTCGACGTCTGTGCCCTGTGGGGACGGGTTTGCCTCGGTCTCCTCTACGCGTGGGTGGTCCGGGCGCTCCGAACGGTGGCCGCAGCCGCCCAGGAGCCTTGCCGGAGCACGCCATTCCTCCCCTCCATCGGGCGCGAGCGGGAGGAAGAAGGCGTTGACTCCCGCCAGGTGGGCCCCAGCCCCGCGGACCCAACCTATCGGTTGACCTGGTGGAGGACGTGGATAAGTGACGGGCCCCACCGCCTGTGGGACCCGCACGTCAGCGTCACACGAGCCAGCCCTGCCTCTGCCTAGTCACGTAAGTGGAAGCGTATTCGCAAGAATACGTTTCCGTTTCTCGAAAGCGCGTACTCCCTTCTTATAACTGTGAAACGCTTTCCCTTCAGGAAAGCGTATTCCCTTTAACTTCAGCAGAGAATACGTTTTCCTTCTCAGAAAACGTACTCAGCGTAAGGCGCTTTCAGTTTTTGCCTCCAGGGACTTGTTTGTTGAAGTTTTATTCACAGATTGGTCCCTGGTGTTCAACACCTCATAACTCCGCAACCGTAATTCCGATTGAGGTGAAACCAACGCCTGCGTCTTCGTATCTTCGCGCCCAAACTTTTGGTATCATTTTCACCATGTGTAAACATTTTGAAAATGACCATTTTACCCTTGCCCCTAATCAGCCCCTTCAAGGGAGAATCTTTTTCGGCGAATCTTTCCGCGGCTTCACCGCATTTCTCCCTGGAGCCTTCTTCATCCCCAGGCAAGCCACAAGCACCATTTGCAAGATAGACATGCAGTAGCATTGGTTTCCAACTTGAATCTTTAATGACTGTCTGTTTGTTTTGCTACTATTGTCGGTATTTCGGTTATGCTTATGGGTCGGTGTTTACCGTCATGCTATGTTTTCTTGCACTATGTTATTATGTTCTTCATGCTAGTATTACTTTCTTATGGACCATGTTTGGTAGTAGTACGTGTTGGTGATGGTCTTCAGTGCATGACTATCATCTGTTCCGGGTACCGCCATTATGTATGTTTCTTTGCATCCAACTGATTAAATACTCGCATGGTAGTTTTATCGTTATGTTATTGCATGGTATTTATTGTTGATGCTAGTGGTCATGTCATGCTATGAGTAGTGTACTAGTTGTGATATTCATGCTCGTCAGTATGCCATGCTCATCTGAATAAATGGTTAAATGTTGTTGCTATGCTAGTTGATTATGATGCACCCCCATGCTTATGTTTGATATCATGTTCATGCATTGTAGTTGCATCATGTTATTGTTGTCATGGCTCAGCATATTGCGTTCAAGTTTAACCAGATTAAATTGAACTTGAACAATTGTTGGCTGAGTCATGGTGCCACCAAATCAAGCTGACCAGTGCAACCACATTTGCCTTATGGGAAGGCTCTAATTGGGTCTATTGTAATGCCTCTCGCCGGTGCTTCCCGCGAGGGAAGGTTATGCACGGGCGCTACCCTGATCAGGTAGGATGGCATATGCCTTGTGTGTCGTTGTTGTTTTATGGATCCTTGTCCCTGTTTGGGACCGTTTTGCCACGACGGTGGCCGATGGTGCCTTTGGTAGCCACGGGGCCACCCAGGACTTAGCCCAAAGGGGACTTGGTCGGAGTGGCCGGGAGAGTGTCATGGTAGTAGATCGGTTTTGTCGGGATGCCGTGGTCCGCACGTATGGGAGTGCGAGACCATGGGTTCCGTGGTGTGGGTATAGTGTGCTAACCTCTGCAGAGTGTGTGTTAAATCTATCGATAGCCGCGCCCGCGGATATGGGCCCAGTTCGTGTCGGTCACACTGTGGGTCAACAGTAATAATAATTTGCTTAATAACAACCCGGGTTCGATGATAAAAGAAGTTGGTTGATATCTATGTGATCTAGGATCACTGTGGTATCATGGATACCGACTTGTTGAATATTTGTGGTGTTATGCGAGAGTCAAGGGTAAAGTTCAAGCTCCTTGTGGTCATGTATGATTACTATGGTATCGTTAATACCAAGCTTGATTGGATCCTGAGATGATCGTGTGATGTCCGTGATGGTAAGTGATGCATGTGATGGTTACGAGGTAACCTGAGCAGAGTAAGTTGGTGCATGATATCGTCATCATGTTGCACGCTAGTCTCATCTTGTTCATATCTTTATGCCATGCTCGTATTGTTCTAGCTGTATCGTGTTGTACATGCCATGTTGTTCTGATAGTATCATGCTAATCCTTGTTAACCTGTAATTGCCATGTTGTTGTCTGTCTTGATTGCTTCTGGTTATTGTGAGATTGCAAGTACATTCAATGTACTGACCTGGCGTGTCATGCCAGTTTGCAGGTCATGCCGGATTTGATTGCTTGTTTGCCGTGGATTCTTTGTTTGCGAGCTAGGATACGCGTTCCAGCCAGAGTCCCTGCGGAGTGGAGTTCACCACGGTCGTCGCTGTTCCACTGCTAGAGATATTCTGCTGCATCGTGTTGTTCTGCTGCTTGCATGGAACAACCGTGACAGGCGTAGTGTAGAGGTTTGTAGGACAATAGCAAATTTCCAAGTGTAGAGGTTTGTAGGACAATAGCAAATTTCCCTCAAGTGGATGGCCTAAGGTTTATCAATCCGTGGGAGGCGTAGGATGAAGATGGTCTCTCTCAAACAACCCTGCAACCAAATAACAAAGAGTCTCTTGTGTCCCCAACACACCCAATACAATGGCAAATTGTATAGGTGCACTAGCTCGGCGAAGAGATGGTGATACAAGTGCAATATGGATGGTAGATATAGGTTTTTGTAATCTGAAAATATAAAAACAGCAAGGTAACTAATGATAAAAGTGAGCTTCAACGGTATTGCAATGCTAGGAAACAAGGCCTAAGGTTCATACTTTCACTAGTGCAAGTTCTCTCAACAATAATAACATAATTGAATCATATAACTATCCCTCAACATGCAACAAAGAGTCACTCCAAAGTCACTAATGGCGGAGAACAAACGAAGAGATTATTGTAGGGTATGAAACCACCTCAAAGTTATCCTTTCTGATCGATCTATTCAAGAGTCCATAGTAAAATAACACAAAGCTATTCTTTCCGTTTCATCTATCATAGAGTTCGTACTAGAATAACACCTTAAGAAACAAATCAACCAAAACCCTAATGCCACCTAGATACTCCAATGTCACCTCAAGTATCCGTGGGCATGATTATACGATATGCATCACACAATCTCAAATTCATCTATTCAACCAACATAAAGTACTTCAAAGAGTACCCCAAAGTTTCTACCGGAGAGTGAAGACGAAAATGTGTGCCAACCTCTATGCATAAGTTCACAAGGTCACTGAACGCGCAAGTTGATCACCAAAATGTACATCAAGTAGATCACGTGAATATCCCATTGTCACCACAGATAAGCACATGCAAGACATACATCAAGTGTTCTCAAATCCTTGAAGACTCAATCCGATAAGATAACTTCAAAGGGAAAACTAAATCCATTACAAGAGAGTAGAGGGGGAGAAACATTATAGGATACAACTATAATAGCAAAGCTTGTGATACATCAAGATCGTGCCGAATCAAGAACACGAGAGAGAGAGAGAGAGAGAGAGAGAGAGAGATATCAAACACATAGCTACTGGTACTGTCGGATATCGGGTTCCGGCAAAACCCTTAAGGTTCAAACTTGGGGGTGCGCACGAAGATCTTCTCCCTACCGATCCACGCCCCAAAGCCTCATCGCGAATCTAAGATACACGGTGAACACCACGAGGGACACAAGGTTTATACTAGTTCGGGCCACCGTTGTGGTGTAATACCCTACTCTAGTTTGTGGTGTAGTGGATTGCCTCTGGGGCTGATGATGAACAACACGGAGGAAGAACAGCCTCACGAGGGGTGTTCTTGAGCTGGTGCGGTGTTCTACTTGGGATGGGTTCGGTCTGCTCTGGATGAGATGATCACTCCTCCCCTCTCTACTGTGGTGGCTAACTCTATTTATAGGGGCCCTGGTCATCTTCCCAAATACTGAGCGGGAAGGGAGCCAACAACGGCCATTTTGAAGGGGAACAACTAGTACAAGTTATCCTGACTAAAGTTGGTCTTCGACTGCCAAAGGCTCTAGCGATGACGCCGTCTTGGGCTCCACGGTGACCTCTATCCTGCCGCTCTGTTGGTCTTGGTCTCGTTGCACCGATATGGTAACCTTTGCTTGATGCCTCGGTACTCCGCGCCTGCGCTTGCCCCCTTTGCACCAAAGAGGAAACGAGGACACTGCACAGGCTGGCGCCCGCCTGGCCCCCGCCTGGTCTCGATCGTCAAGGCTTGTGTCATGAGCACCTCGTGAGGTACCCCTGCCTTGATCTCTTCGCTTCCTCGCGAGCCTGCCTGGTGAGGCCGCCACTGAGGATGCCTTGCGTCGTCCGCCCCGCGAGGGACTTGAGCTTGGGTTGGTGAAGATGGGCCGTACTGGGCCACTACTTGAGCCACGCCGCAGGCCGTAGGTAGGCAAGTCTGGGGACCCCCGTTCCCAGAACGCCGACAGTAGCCCCCGGGCCCAAGGCGCGCACGGACTTGGCTTAGCAGCGAAGCCAAAGAGCAAATGCGGAGCACCGCGGGCCCCAACATCCTGTGGCCTGGGTCGCCTCGTGGCAGTTGATTGGACGTGGGAGTCTCCCCATGCTCCCCCAATATCCTCCTAGCTATGCGACCATGAAACTTTACACAGTTATTCCCTCCTTGCTGCCCGCGAGCTTCCTATTCCCCTTTCTTCCTTTAGCCTCCGTTTCCACCTCCAATCTGAACTGAGCTCTCCCCCCTTCCGTGCCATGGCGCCAACAAAAAGGGAGAAAGGGAAGAAGCACGAGCCCTTGGCCTGCTTTCCTCCGGCAATCGTGCCCGCCGTCGGCCGGTCGCTGATACTCAATCCGGAAGCCTTGGAGAAGGTCCTCCCCGCCCTCGCCTCTATCTTATTTTCTTTGCGCCCGACCGACCCACTGCAATGCTCGGGGTGTGTGAGCTTCTAGGCCGTGCCGGAGACGGCCGCCTCGGGGATTGATTTTGGCCTTCCACCTTCCATGAGCGGGTTCCAGACGCGGTGGTCGTACGTGGATGTCAGGGTGCCCATCCCCCTGCTTGAGCATCCGACATTGCCTGCTATCCCCAATTCAGGCTGGGGCCACGAGAAGCTCGCGAGCCCCCAGCTTGCCTTCGTCTGGCGCCGATTCTAGAGGTTGAGGGTGCTTGGTGTGACGGCGCCCCAGGTGGTGAAGGAGTTCCTCCAGTGTCGTATCGCTCCTCTCTAGCACCATTCCTACCCGATGTGGACCCGGACTGGGTATTAGGACTGCATGAGCTTCAGGAGGAGGATCTTGCGCCTGAGACACTGAAGAAGGTGCTGGAGGTCTTGACTGGTGACCCCTCTCCGGGTAACATCTGGCACGGGGGCGGCCTCCAGTATCTTTGCTCGGTCACGGCCGAGTTCGCGAGGCAGATGCCCCTCTTGGACGAATGGGGGTTGCACCCGGCCGACCTTGTGGGGCCTCGCCAAAATCCCATCGCCGTGGCTCCTCTCCCCATCGCCCACGTCGATCTTGCCTCAGGAGGTGATGCAAGGAGGCAAGTATTGCTGGAGGCTGGGGGATCTGGTGTCGAGATGCTGATGTCGCACGGGGCTCCAGAGGTGTCTTCCTCCGGAGCTTGCGAAACCCGTCCCGAGGCGGTCATTGACGAGGGGACGCAACCTCCGGCTCCCGAGGCCGAAGCCCCCGAGGTCTGGGCAGGGCACCAAGAGGGGGCGCTTGATCGCTCCTCCCAGTCAGGCGCCCCTGAGGCAGGTCGCCTTGGTGCTTCTTCGTCCACGCCGCGCGCCGGTCCTCACGTTGAGAGCTTGGGTCGGTTCTGCATAAACTTCGGCGCCCTCCACAAGAGGAAGGAATCTTCGAGCGGCAGCGAGCGCCCCTGCTGGCCGCTGAAGCATAGGAAGTACTTCGCCATGGATGAGTAAGTCCCTCCCTCTTGTAATTCCTTATTTGCTGTTCCCTTTGCTGACTGTGGCCCCCCAGGATCCCTCCTGCCAAGCCTGCGGAGTCAGCTAAGAAGCCACCTCCTCAGGCCTCTCCTGCATCGCTGGCCTTGAGCGCCCCAAGCTCGCTTGCCGCCCCTGACGTGGATTCGTCTGAAGAGGCAAGCCGGCCCGCATGGTGCCTTGAGCCCGTGTCCTTGTCGCCTTTCCTTCGCGACCTTGCCCCGGATGTGACCAACTTGCCCCGGGCCCCTTCTCTAATTGTGGATGGTGAATGGTTGGAGTCGATCTTCGGCTCTTCTTCCAGGGATGGATCTACGCCGGGCTGGGCCCCTCGCAGGGCCCATCTGGCGATCATGGGGGCGCCAGCCCCAGCCCCTTGCCGAGAGGGGGCGGACCTCCTCAGCGCCCTCCACCAACACCGACGGCGGAGGACGATATCGACGACGTGCTCAAGCGTGCGCGGGAGCACAGCGCCATCCGCCAAGAGTTTCTCCGGAAGGTGACGGACGCGGTGGGCCAGCTCGATGGAGAGCTCGCGGACATGGACGCGCGTCTTGAAGCTGATGGCCTGCGGCTCGTTGAGGAGCGGCGCAAGATGAAGGTGGCCGTCAGCCTTGCACGTCATCAGCGTGATCTTGACAACGCCAAGGCCAAAGCATCTCTCGCGGCCTCGCGAAAGGCCTGCTCCCGAGCCATTGAGGAGGCTCAGGAGGCAGACTGTCGACGCAAGATCGCGGAGAAGCACGCGTGGGAGCTCCAAGCCTGGAGCACTTCCCTGGAACATCAAGTGGAGTTGTGCCAAGTTGCCCTTGTGTCGCTGAAGGGGACGCCCGTCGAAGAAGAGGAGCCCCGGAGGCGCGAGGAAGCGCTGACGTTGGAGGCCGCCGAGCGCAACCTCGATCTTGAACGGTTGGAGACGAGGGAGCGCCAGGTTACCAGGCGGAGGACGATGTTGGTGCGTGGGAGGCCCGAATCCAAGAAGAGATCGACCGCCGCATGGCGGAAGTTCGCGCGGGTCTTGTGCGTGAATATGACGAGAAGTTGGAGCTGATTGAAGCCGAGGCCACGGGCAGGACTTCTGCTCTCAGGACTAAGCTGGCTGAAGCGACGCAACGCGCGGAATCCACCGCAGCCGCCCTAGTCGCAGCGCAGGCTGAGTCGGCCTCCTCCCATGCCGAGCTGCTTCTCTATCAACGGAGGGTCGATGACGCCGAGTCCGTTGCGCGGCGGAACGAAGATGAGATTTGCCAGTGGCAGACGCTGGAGCACATGCATGGCCCCATGCTCCGAACACTCAGGGAAAGGGCCAACGCGGCCCTGGGCAATATCTGTGATGCGACCGCTAAGCAACCTCATGTGACCAACTACGCCGGCAATCTCTAGTTCTTCACTGATGTGGTGACGCATCTGGAGAATCGCTCTGAGAGAGCTCTCCTGCTTGTCGAGGAGAGGAGCCGCGGCCTGCTTGTGCGTGCATTCTCTCGTATCTTCAGCCACCTTCAGAATAGGGATCCTCACTTTGACTTTGATGATGTCATTGCTCTGGTGCCCGTGGCCATCCAAGGCGACCTGGCACGATGGGTGGAGGACAATGTGGATGCACTTGTCCAGGCCTTCACCTCTGACGATGACAGGGTGGTAGTTGCTGCGGATGAAGGCGACGTGGTGGACGGCGGCGAAGATGGCACCAACGTTGGCGATGGTGAAGCCAGTGACAGCGGCAGTGGCACCAGCGATGCTTCCGGAGACGATCAAGAGGATGCGGTGAGCGACATGTCTGATTGATTCTGCGCCCCCTGCTGTTTATCCTACGCGGAAAAAGCTTGGGCGTGGCCCTGAAGGTTGTGACAGCATTTTGGGAGGGGAAGCCCCTCATGTAAAAAAGGATTACTGTCCACACGTTGTCAAGGTCGGCGCCGAATGGGCGCCTGTTGGATATCGGGTTCCGGCAAAACCCTTAAGGTTCAAACTCTGGGGTGCGCGCGAAGATCTTCCCCCTACCGATCCACATCCTAACGTCTCGCTGAGAATCTAAGCTACACGATGAACACAAGGGATGCAAGATTTATACTGGTTCGGGCCACCGTTGTGGTGTAATACCCTAATCCAGTGTGTGGTGTGGTGGATTGCCTCAGGGGCTAATGATGAACAGTACAGAGGAAGAACAGCCTCGCGAGAGGTGTTCTTGGGCTGGTGCGTTGCTTCGCTTGGGTGGATCTCTCTAGGCTCTAGATGAAGTGATCTCTGGGTCCGATCGATCTCTCCCCTTTCTACGGTGGTAGCTATCTCTATTTATAGAGGCCCTGGTCCTCTTCCCAAATATTGAGTGGGAAGGGAGCCAACAACGGACATTTTGAAGGGGAACATCTAGTACAAGTTATCCTGACTAAAGTTGGTCTTCATCTGCCAAAGGCACTGGCGATGACGCCGTCTTGGGCTCCATGGTGACCTCCGTCCTGCCGCTCTGCTGGTCTTGGTCTCGTTGCACTGAAATGGTAACCTTTGCTTGATGCCTCGGTACTCCCTGCCTGCGCTTGCCCCCTTTGCACCAAAGAGGAAACGAGGACACTGCGCTGGCTGGCGTGCGCCTGGTCTCAATCTTCATGGCTTGCGTCACGAGCACCTCGCAAGGTACCCCTGCCTTGATCTCTCCACCTCCTCGCGAGCCTGCCTGGTGAGGCCGTCCCTGAGGACGCCTTGCATCGTCCGCCCCACGAGGCTTGGCCCCTCACGAGGGTCTTGAGCTTGAGGTGATGAAGATGGGCCGTACTGGGCCACCACTTGAGCCAGGCCGCAGGCCGTAAGCAGGCAAGTCTGGGGACCCCTGTTCCCAGAATGCCGACAGTAGCCCCAGGGACCAAGGCGCTCGGACTTGGCTTAGCAGCGAAGCGAACGGGCAAGTGCGGAGCGTCGCGGGCCCCAACAGCCTGTGGCCTTGGTTACCTCGTGGCGGTTGATTGGATGTGGGCGTCTCCGCTTCCCCACGCTGCCTTGGCAACTACCCGTCTGACAAAAGGCTGGCCCGGGTTAGGCATACCTTCATTGCTCTCATTCGCCTTGCTCCAGATCCCCTTTCTTGCTCTTGCCCTCCTGCTTCCGAAATCTCCAGATCCGCCTCATCCTTTCTCCTCCAGCGAGCAATGGCGCCTTGCAAGACCACGGCCGAGGCTCCATCGGCTTGGTACTCACCGGCTCTGGATCCCCGCCAACATGACGGAGAAGAATCTCGCTCTCGCGCACCTGATGACGGTGGCGCGAGGCAGCGAGATGGGGGAGGCTGCGCTCCGACCCGGCTCCGCCCAGCCGGAGGACAAGGAGATCACCTTCTACCCCTTCTTCACGAGCGCCGTCATCGCCAGCTTGGTGCCTCCTTTCTCTGAATTCTTCTACGCTGTCCTCCGCCATTATAAGCTGCAGGCTCTGCTACTCCATCCCAACTCCGTTCTCCTCCTGTCGATTTCGCCTACTACTGCGAGGCGCACGTCGGGGTGATGCCTTACGTGGCCTTGCTGCGCCACTTCTTCATCCTCCGAGTCACCGACGGGCATACCTCTGCGTGCGCCGGCTTTGTGGCGTACTCCAAAGCCAACGCAATCTCAAAGGCCGGGAAGAGGGTCGATGGCTTCCGGAGCAAGTGGGTCATGCCGGATGCTGGGTGCATCAATTCTCGGCTGGCGCTGCCCACGGAGCAGCCCCAGGCTAATGAGGCATGTTCCCGTGTGAAGCTTGATGACCGGCTGGCGAAGCTAGTGCTAGAGAATATGAACGCCGACCTGAGGCCGAGCAGCATGAAGGCGGCGAAGCTGACCGGGGCCACGCTCCTGAGGGAGTTCCTAGCGTATCGGGTGGCTCCACTTCAGGCGCACTCATGCCCATTGTGGAGGCTCGGAGACGCGGACGCCGACCTCTGCCTGAGCTCGGAGGCCCTGGCTGATGGAGACCTGACTACAGCTCTCCGCTTCCTGGTTGGAGAGGATGTGGAAGGTCTAGAGGGCACTCCGGTCCCTTTGTTCCTTCACGACGACCAGGGGCAGGTAGTGGACGCCATGCCCACCTTTGACGGGGATGGCCTAGTGCCGGTGGTGCCCCCTGAGGGCCAGGTGGTGGCGGTGATGGTGGAGTTGTCCTCCGATGATTCCGGCGGGGGAGAGGAGGAAGACAAGGAAGAGGAGGAGCACGACTTGGAGGCGACCACTGAGGAGTCGGGGGAGACTTCCCCCTGGCGCAGGGCCAACGTCCTCCGCTCCATGCCGGATGACGACGAGGCCGCCACCAGGCGAGGGGGAGAGGACCCGCCCACGATCCCGAAGAAGGACAGGTCGGGGCTGATCTCCCGAGGGTCTACTCCGGCTCCGGCACTGACCGAAGCTAGCTCTAGCCCTTCTGGAGCGCCCTCCTCTGCTGCCGGACCCCCCGAGGCTGCGCCCAGCAAGAGGCTCTCGGGCTTCAAGCTCGACCGGAGGCCGTTGGAGCTTGCAGCGACTAACCAGTAAGTACTCGAACTCTGCTTTGCTCTTATTTTTGCTGTCAGGGCTTGACATCCTCCATTGTTTTGGGTAGGCCGCTGCCTGCGGCGAAAGGCTGAAGGGGGACACGGTGGCCCCGCTTGGGGCAAGCTCGTCTCTCGTGGCCGCGCCTTCGCCTGTGGGAAGGGGAGGTAGTGGAGCTCGCGCCTCCCCTCCCCGGTCGTGCTTGCAAGGCCAGGAGGGACGCTCTGGTGGGGTGCTAGCCCCCGTGGCCCCGCTGACTCTGGAGGCACCGATGCTTGATGCTATCGCCAAGGTTGCCAACGCTCAAGGGCTCCCGGCCTCCCAAGCCGTGATCACGCTACCGTCTTCTCCTCCTACTCCACTGGTTCCCGACTCCTCTGCCTCCACCGCCTTGGACCGTGCTGCTGATGAGCCGAGTCGGCTGCGAGAAGATCTCCAGGGCGCCAACCCCCGCCTGGTGGCCAGGCGCCTGGAGCTGGTCTTTGGCTGGGTTCACTCTGACGCCTCCGTCCGAGCGGCGCTGAGACAGGCTGTGAAAGCTTCCGAGGAGGAGAAGCAAGTCACCACCCAGGCCATAGCCGCTCGCGACGCGGCGTTGGAGGATGCTTCAACTGTTCGGGGCCGCTGCAAGGCACTGGAGGACGAGCTGTGAGGCTTGCATGATGAGCTCGCCAAGGAGGTTCGCGACCGTCAGGCGAAGGAGGAACAGATGAAAGCTCGGGAGGCCGCCATCGAGGACCGCAATGCCAAGCTATCTGCTGAACGCGCCCGGCTGAAGACACTGGAGCAGAAGCTGATGGCAGAGGGGACTGAGCTGGACGCCAAGGCGAAGATCTTGGCCGAGGATCACCTAGCCTTTGCGGACTACGAGGTGAGATCTCGCAAGGCACTGAAGTCGCTTTATGAAGATGGTCTGGAGAAGCCGCTGGCCGGAGCCATGGACGGCCCCGCCAAGCTGCTTCCCTTCTTGGTCGAAGCGCTTGAGGAGGTCGTGACCGGCATCGGCCCCATGGCTGAGGTTGAAGCTCGCGTCCTTTCCTCCGCAGCGCTAACACGGATCCTCAGCCACGTCTACCTTCGCAACCCCAATGCCAACCTTGACGATCTGCTGGAGCCTGTGGACGTCGAGCGCTCCGCCGCTGCTGCTGAGGCCGTGAAGGGCCGAGCGGAAGCCTTGCTGGTGAAGTTCCGCACCTTCGCTACTGCGCCCAAGGCAAGTGTTGCCGGTTCCGCGGCCTCGGAGGTGGAGCTGGCAAGAGCGACTCCGCCACGGGCTTCTTTTCCTGTTTTAACTCCTGCAACATGCACCGTGCCTCGTGGAGGCGTTTAAACTTGTGTCTGGTATCGTGAGGACAATTTATGGTTTGTAATATTTGCTTCTGAATTTGCGAGATTTTGCGGTTTCCTTCCTATTTGCTTTGTGTTCTATGTCGGCAGGGCCCGACCCCGCGCATACCTCAGCCGCTGTTAGTCCCGACCAAATCACCAGGACGAGACCAAGGAGTGAGGGGCTATGTGGCAAGTTAGGCTCCTGAGTCGTGATGCTCAGGAGTCCCCCTTGACGTGCAAACAACAAATAGGGAGAGGGGTGTGGGAGTAGATCTGCCATTCTACATCGGCAGGGCCCGGCCCCGCGCATGCCTCAACCGCCATTAGCCTTTCAGAACTAAGGGGTGAGGGGCTACGTGACCAGTTAGGCTCCTGAGTCGTGATGCTCAAGAGTCCCCCTTGACGCTCAAATGGTCTTCATACCTTGGCTTCGCTCGGGGAGGGGCGCGCGACAACCAGGTCCGAGGGACCTGGCTGGGTGGCATGCGCTCGGACGTGACCCGGGCACAGCCCCCGTGCCCAGCCCCCTCTCGTGGCGCTCCCGAGGGGAGGCGTTGTGATGAGGCCGGACACTGAGCTCTGGGCTCCCTGCGGTTGATATAGCCGTGGGCTGCCCTCAGTTGTTTATCACGAGCGCGGAGCATAGTGCTTTCGTATGTGTATGGGCATAGCCGCTCCTCGGCAGTGTCGTCAGCCAGCGCAGAGCATGGTGCTTCCACTGGTACGTGGGAGGGGGGCCCTCCAGGAGGAGCCCCCAGGGCGTGTACAACCCCGCCCGGACACATGGCCGGCACGGTAGGGCTAGACGAGGTGTATCCGGGCACTCGTGAGCCAGCGCGGGACTCACGAGGCCCTACCTCAAGGCGGGTTGCGCCTGATCTTGAGCCTTGGGCGGCTGAGGGTTCCTGCAGGGTGGTTAGATGCAAATGCTCTACGTCCTTAGGTCCCGGCCCTTGAGCAAGCTCAGCCGCCGCTGGTATGCCAGTTCGCGATGCCGTGGACAATGCCAGGGGGTGAGGGATGGAGAGCCAGTAAGAGCCCCTGAGTCGCGATGCTCAGGCGCCCCCCTTTTAACATGCAAGCAATTTGCATGAAGGAGAAAAAGGAGGCCACAGGGGCAAGAGATGATAATCATAGACAGGTTAGGCATGAAGCCAAACCAACTTAGATAGATGCAGGAAAGATACATGCCACTGGGTCAGGCTCGAGCGGCTTGGGGATGATGCAGCCCGAGGGGCGCCCCCAGCAATGTAAACTAAAGACATAAGCAAAACGGATACATGTCGCAGGGACGGACCCACACGACCTGGGAATAATGTGGCCCTAAGGGCGCTCCCAGCTGAAATGAAACTCGAAAGGTGTCACCTGATGTCATTGCGGAGCGGGTATTGGAGTAGCTGATGATGCGCGGTGAAGAAGCCAACCCTCACGAGCCACCGGAGCCCTGAGCCTCGGGAGGCTCTGGGGGTCCGGGCGGCTCCTCAAGGTCCATCTCCATCTCCGCCAGGAATGCGCGGTGCCTGGCCTCCTGAGCCTCCAGAATGCTCCGCATGAGGCGCTGGTGAGCAGCAGCCGCGTTCGGCAGGCCAAAAGGCATGCAAACATAGTTGTGTGGTGGACCCTCGCAGCGTCCCATGTGCGAAGGCTAGAAATGTTCCTGAGACGCGACTCGGTTGAGCCCTGGGTAGTCGATGCAGACGCGCAGCTCTCTATCCTCGCCTGGATGGGGAGCTATGCCATGACTCTTGATTCCTGCAGCTCCTGAGTGACCTTGGTGATGAACTCCTGAGGGTTGGGCCCTCCTTGCCCCATGCCTTCCTGAGGGAAACGTGCCAAGAAGCACGCCTCCAAGTGGTGCCCGAGCGCCTCCCTCGTGATCTTGGCAAAGTCAGAGGCCCTCCAGGTGAGAGCCCCCGAGCCTTGCCCGAGGAGGGCGCCGGGCGTGCCTTCCTATGCGATGGAGGGAGGCTGGAGGCTCCCCTTTCATGGGCGCAGACCCTGACGCGGCGCCTCCGAAGACGCTTGCCTCCTGAGGCCTTGGAATAGGTGATGTCTTCTTCTTCTTGGGAACTGCCTCGGGAGGGTTCCCGCTCTTGCCATCTGGGTCCTCGACGGCTGCAGCTTGGAAGGCGCGCTCGAGGGAGCACACCGCATCCTTCTCCTCGCATGGGACTGTGATGACTCCGCCGCTTCCCGGCATCTTGAGGACATTGTAACCATGCTGAGTCACTGCCATGGATACCCGAGAATGGCATTGTATGGCAGGCAAATGTGGGCAACGTCGAAGTCGATGAGCTCGGTCCAGTAGTTCTTGCGCTGTCCAAAGGTGACAGGGAGGTGGACCTACCCTATCGGGGTGGTGGAGCCGTCAGTGACTCCTGAGAAAGGCTTGGTTGGCTGAAGCTGATCATATGGCACTTGGAGATTGTTGAACATCTCGACAGACAGAACGTTGAGTCCTGCACCGCCATCGATGAGGGTCCTGGTGACTTGCACATTGCTGATGACTGGGGAACAAAGCATTGGGAGGACCCTGGCTCTAGCTGCACACTTGAGCTGATCCGTTGAGCTAAACATGATGGCGCACGTGGACCACCTGAGAGGGTGCGTGGCCTCGAGCTTGGGGAGGACTGCGTTCACCTCGTGAGCAAACTGCTTGAAGATGCGCTGAGAGGCTAGGGCCTGGGCACCGCCCAGGATGCAAGCGATAGCACGTGGCTCCTGGAAGCCCCCAGCCCCCTCGCCCTGGTGATGTCGTCATTCCTTCTTGGCAGTGGTGGCAGAGGAGGAAGGCCTGCGTTGCCCTGCGGGCGATCCTCGCGAGGATGATCCCTCCAAGCCCCCTCGCGAGGCTGGTCCTGCCAGCGGTCCTCACGAGGTCGGTCACGCCACTCCTGGCGAGGGCCTCGGTCATCCCATCGTCCTCCACCTCTTTCTCCTCCTCGGCAGTAGCCCCGATCGTTGCGCTCGGGGCGTCGACCGATGCATCCCTCTCGAACGGCCCTGAGCTCTTGGCATTCGTTGGTGTTGTGGGTGTGAAAGTCGTGGTACATGCAGTACCGGCTGCCCTTGGAAGACTCCGGCTGGTCCCTGCCGCGCTTCGTGTCTGGCTCTGCTGTGAGCACAGCTGCTCCTTTGCACTTCACGTCCTTGGCCTTGGCTTTCTTCTCTTCAGGGTCAGTAGCTGGGAGCTCAAGAAGGGAGAGGCGCCCCTCCTCAGCCCTTGCGCACTTGGTCGCCAGGTTGAACAGCTCCAGAGACGTGCACAGATCCTCGTGGATTGCCAGCTCCTCCTTCATCTTGACATCGTGGACGCCATCAGAGAAAGCTGAGATGATGGCCTCCTCGGTCACCTTGGGAATCTTGAGGCGAGCGCTGTTGAAGCGTTGGATGTACTTCTGCAAGGTCTCCCCTGGTTGCTGCTTGATGCTCCGCAGGTCACCCATGACAGGTGGACGGTCGTGAGTTCCCTGGAAATTGGCGATGAAGTGGGTGCGCATCTCGTCCCAAGAGGAGATCGTGTCGGGAGGCAGGTTCAGGAGCCAGGTGCGGGCACCATCTTTGAGCGCCATGGGAAACCAATTCGCCAAGACCTTCTCGTCTCCGTGGCCGCTTCGATGCCCAGCACGTAGAGCTGCAGGAACTCCGCGGGATCGGCAGTGCCGTCCTAGCGAGGAGGCAGATCCGGCTTGAACTTGCCCGGCCAGGCGACACTGCGTAGCTCGGTGGTGAAGGCGCGACAGCCTGCGGTGGCCACCGGAGCCCTTTGCAGACGCAGGGCTTGCTCCTGGAGATTCATGCGTGCCGCCGCTAGGGGCGACGTGGGGTCTTGACACGCTGGCGCAGGGATGCGATCTTGATGTGCTGGAGCAGGGAGCACGCGAGCACCTTCTTGGGGACGAGGGATTTCTTGGCAGCTCCTTTCTTGTCGCGCGGGCACTGGACGCGGTGGGTCTCGTCTAGGGGCCGCGCGCCTTGGAGCCAGGGCACCTTCTTGGGGAGGAGGTGGTGGAGGCACCAACTGAGCTACATCACCCACGCAGGATGGAGGGCGAGGCAGCGAGAGGGACAGTGCACGAGAGCCTCCTGCGGCACTGCCGAGCTCGGTGATATGAGCGAGCCACTCCTCGTAGAGGTCGTCGAAGGGGCGGTAGTGCAGGAGCTCGCGTGCCAGGAGCAACGCGGCATGCGCATCCATGGGAGCGCGATGGGCGTGCGACGATGAACCAGCTCGAGTCAGCGACAGAGTGGCGGTGCGGCCTTCCCGCTGCACCGAGGGATGCAGCGACGATGCCTGCTGCTCGTTCCCCGCCAGGCCGGTGGCGGCGTTGGCGGCAGGCAATGGAGAATGACGGAGAGGCCCACTGACGGGAGCCGTCTGGGCGACGCGGGCGGCGAGAGCAGCCCGACACTCGGCACGAGCTCGACGAGCGTCAGCCATGGATGCGATGAACGATCGAGCGCGGAACGGCGGAAGAAAGATTTCGGCGCACCACTACCTGGCATGCCAAATGTCGGATATCGGGTTCTCGAAAAACCCTTAAGGTTCGAACACTCGGGTGCACGCAAAGATCTTCCCCCTACCGATCCACGTCCCAACGTCTCGCTGAGAATCTAAGCTACACGATGAACACAAGGGACGCAAGATTTATACTGGTTCGGGCCACTGTTGTGGTGTAATACCCTAATCCAGTGTGTGGTCTGGTGGATTGCCTCAGGGGCTGATGATGAATAGTACAGAGGAAGAACAGCCTCGCGAGAGGTGTTCTTGGGCTGGTGCGGTGCTCCGCTTGGGTGGATCTCTCTAGGCTCTAGATGAAGTGATCTCTGGGTCCGATAGATCTCTCCCCTTTCTACGGTGGTATCTATCTCTATTTATAGAGGCCCTGGTCCTCTTCCCAAACATTGAGCGGGAAGGGAGCCAACAACAGCCATTTTGAAGGGGAACATCAAGTACAAGTTATCTTGACTAAAGTTGGTCTTCGGCTGCCAAAGGCACTGGCGATGACGCCGTCTTGGGCTCCACGGTGACCTCCGTCCTGCCGCTCTGCTGGTCTTGGTCTCGTTGCACTGAAATGGTAAGCTTTCCTTGATGCCCCAGTACTCCGCGCCTGCGCTTGCCCCCTTTGCACCAAAGAGGAAACAAGGACACTGCACTGGCTGGCGCCCGCCTGGAGCCCACCTGGTCTCGATCATCATGGCTTGCTTCACGAGCTCCCTGCGAGGTACCCCTACCTTGATCTCTCTGCCTCCTCGCGAGCCTGCCTGGTGAGGCCGTCCCTGAGGAAGCCTTGTGTCCCGCCCCGCGAGGCTTGGCCCCTCGCTAGGGTCTTGAGCTTGAGTTTATGAAGATGGGCCGTACTGGGCCACCACTTAAGCCACACCGCAGGCCGCATGCAGGAAAGTCTGGGGACCCCCGTTCCCAGAACACCGACAGCGCCTGTATGATGTTACGGGCCCTGCGATGGGTTAGTTGTTGTGATTTACCTTTACCTTGGGCAGGCCTTGAGTAGGCTTGTGGTGATTATTCGGGGGTCCTTCGGGAGACCTGTTGGCCATTTGCTAAGGGCCTCGTGAGAGCAAGCGCTGGCCGTAGGACGGCATGCGCGAGGGTGCCAAACCCGGCCCCGCCCGCGAGTGGATCGCGAGGGGGGCAGCTAGTGCGAATTCCACTTGCGCAGAAACCGGAATACGAGAAACCACACGGACAAGACAAGACGCCCCTCCCCACATAAGCAAACACAAATTCAACTTCAACTTAAATCCGAAGCGAGAAAGCTCGACCACATAAAAGGAAGCGAAAAACAAAAGGCCACGTCCGGCACCTAGTCTAGTCTTCGATGCCCTCTCACCAGGGCGGAGCTAAGTGCTGCTACTGGGCGTGGGAGGGAGCCCCCGAGGCCCGAGTGCGGCTCTCCGGAGACTCCGGGGTGTGTACAGCCCCAACTCATTATTACGTGAGAGTGTCACGGGCGGCGAGCTTCACAGGCACTGGGCCATCTTCACAGGTACCGGCCTTGCTTCATATCACTAGATGAGGGCCCCGCCTTGCGCCACCCTCGACCGCCATTGATGGTGACCAGAAACCAAGGAGGACGCCAATGGGGTAAAGGGGACGCCAGCGGTTCCCCCGACGACCATGGGTCCTCCGCCAGGGGCAGGCCTCGCGGCACCTCCCCAGCAGAGGGCCTACCTCCGAGAAACGCCTTGCTCCGCGCGCCATGGGGAGGGGCCTGGCTCTCGGCCCCTCTCCTACAGCCCCCAATGCGCTCCTCCTGGCGGAAGGGCGGCTGCCGAGCTGGGGCAGCCTTCCGCTGTGGTGACCTGTGATACGTCCATTTTGCATCATGCTTTTATGTCAATATTTATTGCATTATGGGCTATTATTTCACGTTATGTCACAATACTTATGGCTATTCTCTCTTATTTTGCAAGGTTTACATGAAGAGGGAGAATGCCGGCAGTTGGAATTCTAGGCTGGAAAAGGAGCAAATATTGAAGGACTATTCTGCGCAACTCCAAAAGTCCTAAAACTCCACGGAAATAAATAAAGAAAAATCGTCGCCAAAGATGAAGGCCAGGGGGCCCACACCCTACTCACGAGGATGGGGGCACCCCGCTGGGCGCGCCCCCCTACCTCGTGGGCCCCCTGGTGGCTCTCCGACGTCCATCTTCTCCCATATGAAGTCTTTCGATGAGAAAAAAAAGAAGAGAACCTTTCGGGACAAGACTCCGCCGCCACGAGGCGGAACCTTGGTGGAACCAATCTAGGGCTCCGGCAGAGCTGTTCTGCCGGGGACACTTCCCTCCGGGAGGGGGAAATCATCACCATCGCCATCACCAACGCTCCTCTCATCGGGAGAGGGCAATCTCCATCAACATCTTCATCAGCACCATCTCATCTCCAAACCCTAGTTCATCTCTTGTATCCAATTCTTGTCTCCAAGTCCGGGATTGGTGCTAGTAGGTTGCTAGTAGTGTTGATTACTCCTTGTAGTTGATGCTAGTTGGTTTATTTGGTGGAAAATCATATGTTCAGATCCTTTATGCACATTATTACGCCTCTGATTATGAACATGAATATGCTTTGTGAGTAGTTACGTTTGTTCTGAGGACAAGGGAGAAGTCTTGCTATTAGTAGTCATGTGAATTTGGTATTCGTTTGATATTTTGATAAGATGTATGTTGTCTAACCTCTAGTGGTGTTATGTGAACGTCGACTACATAACACTTCACCATTATTTGGGCCTAGAGGAAGGCATTGGGAAGTAATAAGTAGATGATGGGTTGCTAGAGTGACAGAAGCTTAAACCCTAGTTTATGCGTTGCTTTGTAAGGGGCTGATTTGGATCCATATGTTTCATGCTATGGTTAGGTTTACCTTAATACTTTTGTTGTAGTTGCGGATGCTTGCAATAGAGGTTAATCATAAGTGGGATGCTTGTCCAAGTAAGGGCAGTACCCAAGCACCGGTCCACCCACATATCAAATTATCAAAGTATCGAACGCGAATCATATGAGCGTGATGAAAACTAGCTTGACGATATTCCCATGTGTCCTCGGGAGCACTTTTCCTATTATAAGAGTTTGTCCAGGCTTGTCCTTTGCTACAAAAAGGATTGGGACACCTTGCTGCACTTTATTTACTTTTGTTACTTGTTACTCGTTACAATTTATCCTGTCACAAAACTATCTGTTACTACTTATTTCAGTACTTGCAGAGAATACCTTGTTGAAAACCGCTTATCATTTCCTTCTGCTCCTCGTTGGGTTTGACACTCTTACTTATCGAAAGGACTACGATAGATCCCCTATACTTGTGGGTCATCAAGACTATTTTCTGGTGCCGTTGCCGGGGAGTGAAGCGCCTTTGGTAGGTGGAATTTGGTAAGGAAAAATTTATTTAGTGTGCTGAAATTTTATGTCACTTGTTACTATGGAAAGTAATTGTCTGAGGGGCTTGTTCGGGGTATCTTCACCCCGTCCAGTAGAGCAAAGAGTTGCTTCTCAACCTACTCAACCTACTGAACCTATTGAAAATGAAACTTCTTTTGAGATTCCTTCGAGTATGATGGAAAAACTGCTAGCTAACACTTTTGCAGGAGATGGAACAAAGCATCCTGACGAACATCTACGCTTTGTGGATGATATTTGTGGACTATTCAAGCTTGCAGGTATACCCGATGATGTTGTTAAGAGGAAGGCTTTCCCTTTATCTTTGGAGGGAGACGCATTGACATGGTATAGGCTATGTGATGATATGAGATCATGGAACTATAAAAGATTGAAATTGGAATTTCATCAAAAGTATTACCCTATGCATCTTGTTCATCGTGATCGCAATTATATATATATAATTTTTGGCCTCGCGAGGGAGAAAGCATCACTCAAGCTTGGGGGAGGCTTAAATCAATGTTATATTCATGCCCCAATCATGAGCTCTCAAAATTGACAATTCTCCAGAATTTTTATGCTCGGCTTTCTGATAACAATCGCACCATGCTCGATACTTCTTGTGCTGTCTCTTTTATGATGAAGTCTATTGAATTTGGATGGAATTTATTGGATAGAATTAAATGCAACTCTAAAGATTGGGACCTCGACGAAGGTAAGGAGTCAGGTATGACACCTAAGTTTGATTGTGTTAAATCTTTTATGGATACCGATATTTTCCGTAATTTTAGCACTAAATATGGACTTGACTCTGAGATAGTAGCTTCTTTCTGTGAATCTTTTGCTACTTATGTTGATCTCCCCAAGGAGAAGTGGTTTAAATATCATCCTCCCATAGAAGTAAAATTAGCTGCACCTATTAAAGTTGAAGAAAAGATTGTCACTTATAATGATCCTATTGTTCCTACTTCTTATGTTGAGAAACCCCCTTTCCCTGTTAGAATGAAGGATCATGCTAAAGCTTCAACTGTTGTTCGTAAAAGCAATACTAGGACTTATACACCTCCTGAGCAAGTCAAAGTAGAACCCAACATTGCTATTGTTAAAGATCTCTTGTCTGATAATATTGATAGGCATGTTATTCAATTCACTGGTGAAACTACTAGAATTGCTAAACCCTGTGATAGAGATAAACATAGAAATGTGGTAGGCGTGCCTGTTATTTCTGTTAAAATAGCAGATCATTGTTATCATGGCTTATGTGATATGGGTTCTAGTGCTAGTGTTATACCCATTGGCTTATACAAAGAAATTATGCATGAGATTGCACCTGCTGAGTTAGAGAAAATTGATGTCACAATTAAACTTGCCAATAGAGATACTATTTCACCTATGGGAATTGTTAGAGATGTTGAAGTGTTGTGTGGGAAAACCAAATATCCCGCTGATTTTCTTGTTCTTGGTTCTCCACAAGATAGCTTTTGTCCCATTATATTTGGTAGACCCTTCCTACGTACTGTTAATGCTAAGATAGACTGCGAAAAGAATGTTGTTACTATTGGCTTGGATGATATGGTTGATGAGTTTAATTTCTCTAAATTTAGTAAACAACACCGTGAAGAAGAATTGCCTAGTAAGGATGAAATTATTGGTCTTGCTTCTATTGCTGTAGCTCCTAGTGATCCTTTAGAACACTATTTGCTAGACCATGAAAATGATATGTTCATGAATGAAAGAAGGGAAATAGATGAAGTATTCTTTAAACAGGAACCTATTCTGCAACACAATTTGCCTGTTGAAATCCTAGGGGATCCTCCTCCACCCAAGGTTGATCCCATGTTTGAGCTTAAACCATTGCCTAATAATCTTAAATATGCTTATCTCGATGAAAAGAAAATATATCCTGTCATTATTAGTGCTAACCTTTCAGAGCATGAAGAAGAAAGATTATTGAAAACTCTGAAAAAGCACCGTGCCGCTATTGGTTATACTCTGGATGATCTTAAGGGCATCAGTCCCACTCTGTGTCAACATAAAATAAATTTGGAAGCTGATGCCAAACCAGTTCGTGATCCTCAACGACGTTTGAATCCTAAAATGAAAGAAGTGGTAAGAAAGGAAATACTCAAGCTTCTGGAGGTAGGTATAATTTATCCCGTTGCTGATAGTCAGTGGGTAAGTCATGTCCATTGTGTCCCTAAAAAGGGAGGTATTACTATTGTCCCTAATGATAAAGATGAATTGATTCCGCAAAGAATTATCACAGGTTATAGGATGGTAATTGATTTCCGCAAATTAAATAAGGCTACTAAGAAAGATCATTATCCCTTACCTTTTATTGATCAAATGCTAGAAAGATTATGCAAACATACACATTATTTCTTTCAAGATGGTTATTCTGGTTTTTCTCAAATATTTGTGTCGGCTAAAGATCAATCAAAGACTACTTTTACATGCCCTTTTGGTACTTTTGCTTATAGACGTATGCCTTTTGGTTTTTGTAATGCACCTGCTACCTTTCAAAGATGCATGATGGCTATATTCTCTGACTTTTGTGAGAAAATTTGTGAGGTTTTCATGGATGACTTTTCCGTCTATGGTTCCTCTTTTGATGATTGCTTGAGCAATCTTGCTCGAGTTTTGTAGAGATGTGAAGAAACTAATCTTGTCTTGAATTGGGAAAAGTGACACTTTATGGTAAATGAAGGTATTGTCTTGGGCCAAAAAGTTTCTGAAAGAGGTATTGAAGTTGATAAAGCCAAGGTTGATGCTATTGAAAAGATGCCATGTCCCAAGGACATCAAAGGTATAAGAAGTTTCCTTGGTCACGCCATATTTTATAGGAGGTTCATTACGGACTTCTCAAAAATCTCTCGGCCTCTGACTAATTTATTACAAAAAGATGTACCATTTGTCTTTGATGATGATTGTGTAGAAGCAATTGAAATACTTAAGAAAGCATTAGTCTCTGCACCTGTTGTTTAGCCACCTAATTGGAATTTACCCTTTGAAATTATGTGTGATGCTAGCGATTATGCTGTAGGTGCTGTTCTAGGGCAAAGAGTTGATAAGAAATTGAATGTTATCCATTATGCTAGTAAGACTCTAGACAATGCTCAAAGAAATTATGCTACTACCGAAAAGGAACTTTTAGCAGTTGTATTTGCTTGTGATAAATTCAGACCCTATATTGTTGATTCCAAAGTTACTATTCACACTGATCATGCTGCTATTAAATATCTTATGGAAAAGAAAGATGCAAAACCTAGACTCATTAGATGGGTTCTCCTGCTCCAAGAATTTGATTTGCATATTGTTGATAGAAAAGGAGCTGAGAACCCCGTTGCAGACAACTTATCTAGGTTAGAGAATGTTCTTAATGACCCACTACCTATTGATGATAGCTTTCCTGATGAGCAATTGAATGTCATAAGTACTTCTCGTAGCACTCCGTGGTATGCTGATTATGCTAATTATATTGTTGCTAAATTTATACCACCTAGCTTCACATACCAACAAAAGAAAAAGTTTTTCTATGACTTGCGACATTACTTTTGGGATGACCCACATCTTTATAAAGAAGGAGTAGATGGTGTTAATAGACGTTGTGTACCTAAGCATGAACAGGAACAAATCCTACACAAGTGTCACTCCGAGGCTTATGGAGGACACCACGCTGGAGATAGAACTGCACATAAGGTATTGCAATCCGGTTTTTATTGGCCTACTCTCTTCAAGGATGCCCGCAAGTTTGTTTTGTCTTGCGATGAATGTCAAAGAATTGGTAATATTAGTAGACGTCAAGAAATGCCTATGAATTATTCACTTGTTATTGAACCATTTGATGTTTGGGGCTTTGATTATATGGGACCTTTTCCTGCCTCTAATGGATATACACATATTTTAGTTGCTGTTGATTATGTTACTAAGTGGGTACAAGCTATTCCAACTAGTAGTGTTGATCATAACACTTCTATTAAAATGCTTAAGGAAGTTATTTTTCCGAGGTTTGGAGTCCCTAGGTACTTAATGACTGATGGTGGTTCACACTTCAATCATGGTGCTTTCCGTAAGATGCTTGCTAAATATGACGTTAATCATAGAATTGCATCTCCATATCACCCACAGTCTAGTGGTCAAGTAGAATTGAGCAATAGAGAGCTCAAATTAATTTTGCAAAAGACTGTCAATAGATCCAGGAAGAATTGGTCCAAGAAACTGAATGACGCATTATGGGCCTATAGAACTGCATACAAAAATCCTATGGGTATGTCTCCGTATAAAATGGTTTATGGAAAAGCATGTCACTTACCTCTCGAATTAGAACATAAGGCATATTGGGCTATTAAAGAGCTCAACTATGATTTCAAACTTGCTGGTGAGAAGAGGTTATTTGATATTAGCTCACTTGATGAATGGAGAACCCAAGCTTATGAAAATGCCAAGTTGTTTAAAGAAAAAGTTAAAAGGTGGCATGACAAAAGGATACAAAAGCGTGAGTTCAATGTAGGTGATTATGTATTGCTATACAACTCTCGTTTAAGATTTTTCGCAGGAAAACTTCTCTCCAAATGGGAAGGTCCTTACGTTATCGAGGAGGTTTATCGTTCCGGTGCCATAAAAATCAACAACTTCGCAGGCACAAATCCGAAGGTGGTAAACGGTTAAAGGATCAAACACTATATCTCAGGTAGTCCTATAAATGTTGAAACTAATATTATTGAAACCGTAACCCCGGAGGAATACATAAGGGACACTTTCCAGAATGTTCCAGACTCCGAAAAGGAATAGGTATGTGGTACGGTAAGTAAACCAACTCCAAAACAATTTCTCCGTTTTGGAATACTTAGAAAAATTGAAAAATAAGTAGCAGTCCGGGAAGGACATGAGGCCTCCACGAGGGTGGAGGGCGCCCCCTACCCCCCTGGGCGCGCCCCCTACCTCGTGAGCACCTCGTGTGCCCTCCGGACTCCGTTTCCTTGCACGATACGTATTTTGGTCGGTAAAAATTCATTATATATACTCCCGAAGGTTTTGACTCCCATATCACGCGAATATCCTCTGTTTTTGTTTCGAGCTATTGCTGCTGCAGATTAGAGCAAGATGTCTTCCCAAGATTCGGAGGGAGAGAGCTACATGGCTGATTATATTGCAAATCCCAAGGTATATGAGGATGTGGAGCATTATGGCTGGACCACGGAGGAAGAAGAAGGCTATGATCCAAAGAGGAAGGAGGAAACGAGTTCCGACAAAGAGGACTATCCCCTACCTCAACCTGGTGATATGCATGTGGAGTTCAAGAAGTCAAGCCTCCATAAGGTCCAATCTATCCCAGCTCGTTTTTTGCAGGACAGCAAGGCAGCACTATGCAAGAAGATAATGAAACTTGAGCTCGAGAATGAGGATCTGAGGGATGAAAATTTTAGCCTTATACGCAAGCTAGAGAAGAAAAATGCAACAACTCCATCATCAACAACACCTCCACCGCCAACAACAAAGAAGGAGATATAATCATATGGGTATGGGCACTCCCCTTGGCAACTGCCAAGCTTGGGGGAGGTGCCCTGGTATTGTATCACCATCACAACTCCTATCTTTACCGTTTTTCTTAGTTCGATCCTATTAGTAGTATCTTGATTTAGTAGAATAAAGTCATGGCATGATCTAGTTTTGAGTTTTGCTTTATGATCTCTCTTTGTAATCGAGTCCGTGAGCTATATAATAAAGATTAGTGTTGAGTCAAGGGCTTGGAGTATTTTGCCATGATCTTGGGTGATTAGAAGAAAGAGAATAAAAAGAATCAAAGAGTTCGTATTGATCTTATTGAAAGTAATGACTTCACATAGAAAGAGTATGATGATTTAAAATTGTTGGGAGTTGGTGTCACGCCCAATATGCGACCCTATCCAAAAGGAACTCGAAGGTCCCACCAAGGATAGAACCGCATATTGAAACGCTTTTGCAAGGTGGATATCATTACATCAACATTACATAATAGAAGGGGGTACATACAAAAGGCATACAATGCCACATGAATACAACATCATCTTACATAAGAGCACCATCCGACTACGGATGGAACACAAACAGAAACTCAAACGACATCCACCCTGCTAGCCCAGGCTGCCGACCTGGACCTATCCCCTGATCGAAGAAGAAGCAGAATAAGAACTCCAAAACAAGCAAACATCGCTCTCGCGTCATGATCATCGCATAACCTGTACCTGCAACTGTTGTTGTAGTAATCTGTGAGCCACGAGGACTCAGCAATCCCATTACCATGGGTATCAAGACTAGCAAAGCTTAAAGGGAAAGGAAGGGGTAAAGTGGTGAGGTTGCAGCAGCGACTAAGCATATATGGTGGCTAACCAACGCAAATAAGAGCGAGAAGAGAGCAAGCGGAACGGTCGTGAAGCTAGCAATGATCAAGAGGTGATCCTGAACTCCTACTTACGTCAAACAAAACCCAAAAACCGTGTTCACTTCCCGGACTCCGCCGAAAAGAGACCATCACGGCTACACACATGGTTGATGCGTTTTAATTCGGATCTGGTGTCAAGTTATCTACAACCGGACATTAACAAATTCCCATCTGCCACATAACCGCGGGCACGGCTCTTGAAAGTTTATACCCTGCAGGGGTGTCCCAATTTAGCCCATGATAAGCTCTCGCGATCAAGGAAGGATATTCCTTCTCCCAGGAAGACCCGATCAGTCTCGGAATCCCGGTTTACAAGACAGTTCGACAATGGTAAAACAAGACTAGCAAAGCCGCCTGATGCACCGACAAATCCCAATAGGAGCTGCACATATCTCGTTCTCAGGGCACACCGGATAGGTCAGCCTACGAGTAAAACCAACCCTCGAGTTGCCCCGAGGTGGCCCTGCAGTCTGCCCGTTTCGGACCAACACTCGAAGGAGCACTGGCCCGGGGGGTTAAATAAAGATGACCCTCGGGGTCCGGAAACCCAAGGGAAAAAGGGCTAGGTGAGGCAAATGGTAAAACCAAGGTTGGGCCTTGCTGGAGGAGTTTTATTCAAAGCGAACTATCAAGGGGGTCCCATAAATCACCCAACCGCGTAAGGAACGCAAAATCCGGGAACATAACACCGGTATGATGGA
Source organism: Triticum timopheevii (assembly GCA_963921465.1). Classification (NCBI taxonomy): domain Eukaryota; kingdom Viridiplantae; phylum Streptophyta; class Magnoliopsida; order Poales; family Poaceae; genus Triticum; species Triticum timopheevii. The sequence goes on along the minus strand of OY997266.1, from coordinate 188,182,577 downwards.
AACTAGGGCGGCAAGAGTGGAACAAAACACCAGGCATAAGGCCGAGCCTTCCACCCTTTACCAAGTATATAGATGCATTAATTAAATAAGAGATATTGTGATATCCCAACAATAATCCTGTTCGTCATGGAGCAATCTTCAACTTCACCTGCAACTAACAACACTATAAGAGGGGCTGAGCAAAGCGGTAACATAGCCAAGCAACGGTTTGCTAGGAAGGGTGAAAAGGTTAGAGGCTGACATGGCAATTTGGGAGTCTTGAAGAGCAAAAGATAGGTAGCGCATCAAAGCGATAGAGCGAAGCAACTAGCATAGCAATGATAGTAGTGAGATCCAAGGTAGTGGTCATCTTGCCTGAAATCCCGCAAGCAAGAAGAACAAGTCCATGAAGAAGACGAACGGATGAAGCCGAACCAAGCATAGACGAACGAATCCTCACGATCGCAACGAAATAGGAACTATCGAGAAGAAGCACACAACATGGTAAACACACCACACATAGACAAGACATGATGCACAACAAGCATGATGCATGGCAAAGCTATATGAGGCTACTCATGGCAAGAGATGATGCAAACGAGAACAACACATCAAGGCAAGTTTAAATGAGGCCGGAAACAACATATAACAATTTCGGCAAGTCCTCATATGCAAGTTTCAAAGTTGGTTCAGATCTGAACAAACATTAAGTTGTAGTTGTTAAACAGAAAGTTAAAGAGCACCCAGATGATCTACACAAGATTCTAGTCAAGTTACATGTAAAGTTCATTTAGTTCGGAGCTACGGCCTAGAAGATATGAGCAAAACAAGTAAAGCATGGCATTGATGCAAAATGCATACAAACATCAAGAAAACACCTCAAAACAAGGATGCAACATGATAATATGAAACTATATGCAAATCTAAGCAAGTTTCATATAGAGCACACTCAAAACGGAGCAACGGTTCAACACACACTCTATACAAGACATAACAACAATCTGTCCATAACAGCAACTAGGCATCTAGCAAGCATCAAAACAGTAAGCTACAACACCTCAACGTAATAACAAAAGGCATGGGCATGAAGTACAGGTAAAGCATGACAAAAGATGAACACTGAGCTATCTCCAGAAATCACTAGACCATGCTCGAAAGGACATGGCAAGATTGCAAATAATAACAGTTTCAGTCATTAGCAGAAATAACATCAGGTTGCAATGTTTAGAGCTATCAAACAACATGTTACAGGAAGCTATCATGGCAAACAAAGGCACGTCATGAATCTACTAATCTCATATAAAAAAGTCTCTTACTGTCCATAAGCCAAAAAGGATGAGAGAATATGATGGCACCCATGTAAACATGGCAAGTTATATGACAGATTCAAACATGGCAGGAACAACAATAAGTAGACATGTTGGTGAGCTTTAACCACTCACCACAGAGAAATACATGGTATGACAAGGTAACCAACAGTAAGAAGACATGTTTGAGAAGCTAATCATGGCAAGAACAAGTTCATAGGATACATGGATAACTAGCAACAACCATGGCAACATTGAACTTAATGTTAATTAGGCTGACAGCAACATTATTTAGCAAGTTGAGAGCAAGATTACAACAGGTTACAGAAGGCTAAAAATGCAACCAGGGGCATGATTGGATAGAGCATGACATGTATAACAAATCATCCTTAGTGAACATCTCCAGATTATTCATAGAATGACATGTAGCAGCAGGTTTACATAGCATCATGATATAGCAGAATCCGTCTAGCAAAACAGCAACAGCAAGTACCCTACTTAACAAGCTTTATGCACTCAGTACAAGACTCACAAAAATATATGGATGGCACCACTGCAAATATGACATGATGTAGCTCAAAACACATGTATACCTCAAGCTCATAGAATGCACACACAAAATGCAACGAAAAAGACAAAACAGCAAGTTATAACAGTTTCAGCAGGTTAACAGCAAAATGCACTCTTGCAACGATGATTCAGGCATCAAGATGGACTCAAATGAACATGGCACAATGGAATGAAATGAAGAGCATCTCGTGTCGAACAATTTGAAATATTACATGCACAAAACGGAGCTATGGATGCAAAGTTATGATGCGATGAACAGGAGCTAAAAATATGCAAATCCTTAGGGACTTGGGGAAAATAAACGGGATCAACCTCAGGATTTTCAGATCTGGATTCGGGGCGGCACGGGAACCGAGGCAGGTGGTGGCTCTCGCTGGAGATGGGGCGCGCGGCGGCCGGAGAGGACCGAAGAAGGACGCCGGCGGGTCGGGGTCGCCGGATCCGGCCGGCCCCTCACCGGAGATGGCGCCGGCGGAGGGCGACGAGCGGAGGCGGAGGCCGGGAGGCAGCGGCGGGCGGCGGCCGGGAGGCGGAGCCGGCGGAGCGGTTGGACGGCGGAGGGAGGCGCCGGAGGGCGGCGGCGGAGGCGAGCGCCGGCCGGTGGGAGGCACGCGGGCGCGGGCGCGGGTGACCCTGGGCGGCGGCGACGGCGAATCCAGGCCCCGCGAACCTGGCCGGGCCCCGAGGGCCGGCGGAGGCGGGCGACGGCGGCGGACAGGTGTCGGGCGCCGGTTGGCAAGCGGCAGCGGCGGGGTGACGTGGAGGCGCTTCGCCAGGATGAGGTGGAGGCTGGCGGGTGGACGCGTCTGGCGCGGAGGCGGACATGTCCACCAGCGGGGAGGAGTTTGGCTAGGGTTTGGACTGCGGGAATTTCGGGGGAGGTGCACCTATTTGTAGGTAGAGGGAGCTAGGAGAGTCCAAATTGAGCACGGTTTTCGCCCACACTATCGTGATCGAACGACCGATAGCATGGAGGGGGTTTGGATGGGTTTTGGGCCACTTTGGAGGGGTGTTGGGCTGCAACACAAAGAAGGCTTTTACGGTTACCCGGTTAACCGTTGAGTATCAAACGACCTCCAAAAGGCACGAAACTTGACAGGCGGTCTACCGGTGGTGTACCAAGGCCGCTTGGCAAACCTCGGGCCATTCCGAGAAAGTTCAACACCCGCTCACAACAGGAGACAAAAGGGGGGACGCCGGAGGACATAGGAGTGCCGGATTGCAAAACGGACGACGGGGAAAATGCTCGGATGCATGAGACGAACACGTATGCAAAAGAGATGCACATGATGACACGATATGAAATGCAACACGCAAGCACATGACATGGCAACGACAGCGAATAACTAGCAGACACCTGGCGCATCGAAACCGGGGCGTTACAACACTCCTCCACTAACAAGAGATCTCGTCCCGAGATCTTAGGACCGAGACGGAAGGGAAAAAGGGATGATGTGAAACAAGAACTCAAGAGAAGAAGCAAATAATTGAGAGCACTCGAGAATAAGAGAGGAATAACGAGAATGACGAGAATCGAAAGCTCACGAAGTCAGATAGACTAATAAACCACTCCGGTTAGAACGAGATAAGAAACGAATAAGGCTGAAAGGATTTAGGCAGCACTCCGGCTGAAACATGAAGGAATAGAACACGAGCTTCAGAGGATGGAATGATACTTGATGAAGACATGACACGAAACCTCCGGAAAGAATTGTAAGAGTTGAATGAAAATAACGGAGAAGAAAATGACAACTTATGCCACGAATGAAATTGAAAGCACCTTTAGAAGGAAGGTTTAAACGGAGTTGTTGAGAAAATCAACAACGAAAATAATAAGCTTGTTGTGGACTTATGGATAACATCTCAAAATTATGAGGCGATCGCCGACCACAAGCGGAAAAGATTAAATAGCTGAGAAGAACGAAGAAATGCAAAACTCCACTCCAAAGAATACGGAGAATTAATTGCACTTCGAGATGCGAGAAGAGAAGATACTTGAACTCCTCCAACAAGAATCTTGAGGAACTCTCGAAGAATGAATTAAATCATGATGAACCACCATGAAGGACTCCGGTGACAAAAGATGATGAGATAGAAATGAAGGATGAAAGAATAAGATGAGCCTTGCGGTGATTTAGATGGAGGTTCCGACGAAATGGACGAGGAAAATTTGAACTCCGAAAAAGAAAAGATGAAAACACTTGGAACTAGAATTTATTCATCAAGAACAAACTCCGAAGGAAGGAATTACTCACTTGGATGAAATAAGAATAAGATTTATTGTATGCTTATCCTTCATCAAATTAAATTGATGACAAGCAAAGGATTTTGCATACTACTTATTCTTCTTGAAAAGGATTAAGGGGGAATATAGCGCAAAACTTGAGAAAGTCTTCATGAACCACCGGTAGGATTGGAAAGAATGAATGAATATATGTGATAATCAAGGAAAAAGAATCTTGAATGAACCACCGTAAGAATTCAAAATTGAATGACGAAAGAGATTGAATCACCAGGAAGAACTAGAAGAACCAATATGCTAGAGGGGATTTAGATGCAAAAGAACAAAGAGGTCATGAGCTGATTAAAGAACACTTGAACGAAGCACCGGGATAATTGGATATCGTTAGCTGAAAACTAGGAACGAAGAAATATTCTGAAATGGAGGCCTCCGGATCAACGAAATGGGAAAGCAACTCCTGAAATACTCCGGATGGGTAAGAAAAGAATCTCTGACAAACGGAATAATTTGAGATGGTAACAAGCTAGAACCACGAATCTTTGGGAGAACGGGCAAGATTTAGAGCAAAACTCTTCTTCGGTCTTCAAATGACGATGGGAAACACCACCAAAATTGTTGAGATACTCTGGTAGAATGAAAAACGAAGAGGTTGAGCCAACAATGAAAAGAATTTGAAATTGATCTTGGAGAAGGCATGTGACTGATGGGATCTATTCTTACGTCACACTTGAAAAGAATTGAAAATAACTCCGGGGGAATTAGAAGAGTCAGGTAAGATCCTGGGAAAAGACCTGTGGGTTAGGGCCCACTAAAATAAAACACCGTTGGAAAGGGTTGTTGAAAAGATAGATGATGCCCCGGAACAATTGAAATATTTGAATGAGGTGACAACCTTGAAATAATTGAATGCAAACAGAATCTTCTGAGATGTCTTCAGCACTCCGGAAGGATAAACTGGTGAGAGGCGAACGAGCAAGGAAAAACATTTGAGCCGAGGAAAAATAATATGATCAACCCGAAAAACTTGAATTGAGTGCACCGGAAAAGAAAACAAGATGAACAATGACAAACTAGGCGAGAATTCACCGATTGAAATAACTGAGGGAAGACTGAAGAGGCTCCGCACGAATGAAATTGATGGTCGAGAGAGTCAGACTCCGGGAAGAAAAAGGGTGGGAGGATGGGAAAACAAAGGCAACTTCGAAGGGGGGCCAGATGAATAACTTCAAGAGAAAACACCGGTTGAAATCATTGAGGAAAGAAACCAAAGACTTCGCACGAGTAGGATGGATACTCGATTATGGACTCCGGCTCCGAGATGAAAAAGGGGTGGGCGGGTGGGAAAAGAAATCAACTGAGGATTGAACTTGCAAAAAAACAAGGAGGGTCGAAACGTCTTGCCGAGAAATGCACCGGATGCAAAGAGCTGAGGAACAACGATCGAAAAACCAACCGCGTGATCCTAAAGAAAGTTTGAAGGGGAAGAGAAGTAATTCAAAACACCTACGTCAAGATTCCTCACCAGAGCGACGAAGGGGCTGAGGAGTAAAAAGAATTCCTACTCTCCGATATAACTAGACTCCAAAAATGGTTTTCTTCTAGACTCGACAACGACCAAACTACACGATCAATCAAGGGGGCTCCTATGGTCAGTCAAGGCTCTGATACCAACTTGTCACGCCCAATATGTGACCCTATCCAAAAGGAACTCGAAGGTCCCACCAAGGATAGACCCGCATATTGAAACGCTTTTGCAAGGTGGATATCATTACATCAACACTACATAATAGAAGGGGATACATACAAAAGGCATACAATGCCACATGAATACAACATCATCTTACATAAGAGCACCATCCGATTACGGATGGAACACAAACAGAAACTCAAACGACATCCACCCTGCTAGCCCAGGCTGCCGACCTGGACCTATCCCCTGATCGAAGAAGAAGCAGAATAAGAACTCCAAAACAAGCAAACATCGCTCTCGCGTCATGATCATCGCATAACCTGTACCTGCAACTATTGTTGTAGTAATCTGTGAGCCACGAGGACTCAACAATCCCATTACCATGGGTATCAAGACTAGCAAAGCTTAAAGGGAAAGGAAGGGGTAAAGTGGTGAGGTTGTAGCAGCAACTAAGCATATATGGTGGCTAACCAACGCAAATAAGAGCGAGAAGTGAGCAATCGGAACGGTCGTGAAGCTAGCAATGATCAAGAGGTGATCCTGAACTCCTACTTACGTCAAACAAAACCCAAAAACCGTGTTCACTTCCCGGACTCCGCCGAGAAGAGACCATCACGGCTACACACGCGGTTGATGCATTTAATTCAGATCTGGTGTCAAGTTATCTACAACAGGACATTAACAAATTCCCATCTGCCACATAACCGCGGGCACGGCTCTTGAAAGTTTATACCCTGCAGGGGTGTCCCAACTTAGCCCATGATAAGCTTTCGCAATCAACAAAGGATATTCCTTCTCCCAGGAAGACCCGATCAGTCTCGGAATCCCGGTTTACAAGACATTTCGACAATGGTAAAACAAGACTAGCAAAGCCGCCCGATGCGCCGACAAATCCCGATAGGAGCTGCACATATCTCGTTCTCAGGGAACACCGGATAGGTCAGCCTACGAGTAAAACCAACCCTCGAGTTGCCCCGAGGTGGCCCCGCAGTCTGCCCGTTTTGGACCAACACTCGAAGGAGCACTGGCCCGGGGGGGGGGGGGGGTTAAATAAAGATTACCCTCGGGCTCCGGAAACCCAAGGGAAAAAGGGCTAGGTGAGGCAAATGGTAAAACCAAGGTTGGGCCTTGCTGGAGGAGTTTTACTCAAAGTGAACTGTCAAGGGGGTCCCATAAATCACCAACCGCGTAAGGAACGCAAAATCCGGGAACATAACACCGGTATGACGGAAACTAGGGCGGAAAGAGTGGAACAAAACACCAGGCATAAGGCTGAGCCTTCCACCCTTTACCAAGTATATAGATGCATTAGTTAAATAAGAGATATTGTGATATCCCAACAATAATCCTGTCCGTCATGGAGCAATCTTCAACTTCACCTACAACTAACAACGCTATAAGAGGGGCTGAGCAAAGCGGTAACATAGCCAAGCAACGGTTTGCTAGGAAGGGTGAAAAGGTTAGAGGCTGACATGGCAATTTGGGAGGCTTGAAGAGCAAAAGATAGGTAGCGCATCAAAGCGATAGAACGAAGCAACTAGCATAGCAATGATAGTAGTGAGATCCAAGGTAGCGGTCATCTTGCCTGAAATCCCGCAAGGAAGAAGAACGAGTCAATGAAGAAGACGAACGGATGAAGCCAAACCAAGCATAGATGAACGAATCCTCACGATCGCAATGAAACAGGAACTATCGAGAAGAAGCACACAACATGGTAAACACACCACACATAGACAAGACATGATGCACAACAAGCATGATGCATGACAAAGCTACATGAGGCTACTCATGGTAAGAGATGATGCAAACAAGAAAAACACATCAAGGCAAGTTTAAATGAGGCCGGAAACAACATATAACAATTTCGGTAAGTCCTCATATGCAAGTTTCAAAGTTGGTCCAGATCTGAACAAACATTAAGTTGAAGTTGTTAAACAGCAAGTTAAAGAGCACCAAGATGATCTACACGAGATTCTAGTCAAGTTACATGTAAAGTTCATTTAGTTCGGAGCTACGGCCTAGAAGATATGAGCAAAACAAGTAAAGCATGGCATTGATGCAAAATGCATACAAACATCAAGCAAAAACCTCAAAACAAGTATGCAACATTATAATATGAAACTACATGCAAATCTAAGCAAGTTTCATATAGAGCACACTCAAAACGGAGCAACGGCTCAACACATACACTCTATACAAGACATAACAACAATCTGTCCATAACAACAACTAGGCATCTAGCAAGCATCAAAACAGTAAGCTACAACACCTCAATGTAATAACAAAAGGCATGACCATGAATATAGGTAAAGCATGACAAAACATGAACACTGAGCTATGTCCAGAAATCACTAGAACATGCTCGAAAGGACATGGCAAGATTGCAAATAATAACAGTTTCAGTCATTAGCAGAAATAACATCAGGTTGCAATGTTTAGAGCTATCAAACAACATGTTACAGGAAGCTATCATGGCAAACAAAGACATGGCATGAATCTACTAATCTCATATAACAAAAGTCTCTTACTGACCATAAGCCAAAAAGGATCAGAGGATATGATGGCACCCATGTAAACATGGCAAGTTATATGACAGATTTAAACATGGCAGGAATAACAATAAGTAGACATGTTGGTGAGCTTGAACCACTCACTACAGAGCAATACATGGCATGAAAAGGTAACCAACAGTAAGAAGACATATTTGAGAAGCTAAGCATGGCAAGAACAAGTTCATAGGGTACATGGATCACTAGCAACAACCATGGCAACATTGAACTTAATGTTAATCAGGCTGACAGCAACATTATTTAGCAAGTTGAGAGCAAGATTACAACAGGTCACAGCAGGCTATAAATGCAACAAGGGACATGAACGAATAGAGCATGACATGTATAACAAATCATCCTTACTGAAGATCTCCAGATTATGCATAGAATGACTTGTAGCAGTAGGTTTACATAGCATCATGATATAGCAGAATCTGTCTAGCAAAACAGCAACAACAAGTACCCTACTTAACAAGCTTGATGCACTCAGTACAAGACTCACAAAAATACATGGATGGCACCACTGCAAATATGGCATGATGAACCTCAAAACACATGTAGACCTCAAGCTCATAGGATGCACACACAAAATGCAACAAAAAAGACAAAACAGCAAGTTATAACAGTTTCAACAGGTTAACAGCAACATGCACTCTTGCAACGATGATTCAGGCATCAAGATGGACTCAAATGAACATTGCACAATGGAATGAAATGAAGAGCATCTCGTGGCGAACAATTTGATATATTACACGCACGAAACGGAGCTACGGATGCAGCGTTATGATGCAATGAACAGGAGCTAAAAATATGCAAATCCTTAGGGACTTAGGGAAAATAAACGGGGTCAACCTCAGGATTTTCAGATCTGGATCCGGGGCGGCACGGAAACCGAGGCAGGCGGCAGCTCTCGCCGGAGATGGGGCGCGTGGCGGCCGGAGAGGACTGGAGAAGGACGCCGGCAGGTCGGGGTCGCCGGATCCGGCCGGCCCCTCACTGGAGATGGCGCCGGCGGAGGGCGACGAGCGGAGGCGGAGGCCGGGAGGCAGCGGCGGGCGGCGGCCGAGAGGCGGCGCCGGCGGAGCGTTTGGATGCGGAGGGAGGCGCCGGAGGACGGCGGCGGAGGCGAGCGCCGGCTGGTGGGAGGCATGCGGGCGCGGGCGCGGGCGACCCTAGGCGGCGGCGGCGGATCCGGGCCCCGCGGGCCGGCGGAGGCGGGCGGCGGCGGCGGACAAGTGGCGGGCGCCGGTTGGCTAGCGGCGGTGGCGGGGTGACGTGGAGGCGCGTGATTCGCCGGGATGAGGTGGAGGCTGGCGGGTGGACGCGTCCGGCATGGAGGCGGACATGTCCGGTGGCGAGGAGAAGTTTGGCTAGGGTTTGGACTGCGGGAATTTCGGGGGAGGTGCACCTATTTGTAGGTAGAGGGAGCTAGGAGAGTCCAAATTGAGCATGGTTTTCGCCCAGACGATCGTGATCGAACGACCGAGTGCATGGAGGGGTTTGGATGGGTTTTGGGCCACTTTGGAGGGGTGTTGGGCTGCAACACAAAGAGGGCTTTTACGGTTACCCGGTTAACCGTTGGAGTATCAAACGACATCCAAATAGCACGAAACTTGACAGGCGGTCTACCGGTGGTGTACCAAGGACGCTTGGCAAACCTCGGGCCATTCCGAGAAAGTTCAACACCCGCTCACAACAGAAGACAAAAGGGGGGACGCCGGAGGACATAGGAGTGCCGGATTACAAAATGGACAGCGGGGAAAATGCTCGGATGCATGAGACGAACACGTATGCAGAAGAGATGCACATGATGACACGATATGAAATGCAACACGCAAGCACATGACATGGCAACGACGGCGAATAACTGGCAGACACCTGGCGCATCGAAACCGAGGCGTTACAGTTGGCAAATATAGCTTTGGTCATCGTTGCAATTAATAGGAAGTAATAAGGAAAGAGAGGTTTCACATATAGATATATTATCATTGACATCTTTTATGATCAGGAGCACTCATTAAAATATGACATGCTAAAGAGTTGAGGTTGGACAAGGAAGACAACATAATGAGTTATGTTTTCTTATATCTGAGATAAAGTATGTTGTCATGGTTCCTCTACCGTGTTGAGCTTGCCTTTCCCCCTCATGCTAGCCAAATTCTCATCACCAAGTAGAAATACTACTTGTGCTTCCAAATACCCTTAAACCAGTTTTGCTATGAGAGTCCACCATATCTACCTATGGATTGAGTAAGATCCTTCAAGTAAGTTGTTATCGGTGCAAGCAATAAAAATTGCTCTCTAAATATGCATGATTTATTAGTGCGGAGAAAATAAACTTTGCACGAACTTGTTGTGGACGCAATAAAAGCGACGGACTGCATAATAAAGGTTCACATACAAGGGGCAATGTAAAGTGACGTTCTTTTGCATTAAGATTTTGTGCATCAACCGTAAACGCGCATGACAACCTCTGCTTCCCTCTGCGAAGGGCGTATCTTTTATTACTATCCTCTATCTTATGCAAGAGTCACGCTGATCTTCACCCTTCCTTTTTCATTTTATCCTTTGGCAAGCTCAGCATGTTGGAAAGAACATGATATATATATCTAATTGGATGTGGGGGAGCATGAATTATTATTGTTGACATTACCCTTGAGGTAAAAGTTTGTGGGGCAAAAAATATAAGCCCCTATCTTTCTCTGTGTCCGATTAAAACTCCGTAACCACAAGTATCGCGTGAGTGTTAGCAATTATGAAGGACTAAGTGATAATTGAGTATGTGGACTTGCTTTTAAGCTCTGACATAGACTCTTTCCGATGTTATGATAAATTGCAATTGCTTCAATGACTGAGGGTATAATTTGTTGGTGCTCAATAAGGTTTCTGATTCATACTTTGGCTTTGTGAGAAGATCATCACTTGAACATGAGTAACCATATGACAAAATTTATATATGTTGCTGTTATGAAGTAATCATGATGCCTTCATGTCCGTATTTTATTTTTATCGACGCCTCTACCTCTAAACATGAGGACATATTTATTGTTATCGGCTTTTTGCTTGAGGACAAGCGAGGTCTAAGCTTGGGGGAGTTGATACGTCCATTTTGCATCATGCTTTTATGTCAATATTTATTGCATTATGGGCTGTTATTTCACGTTATGTCACAATACTTATGGCTATTCTCTCTTATTTTACAAGGTTTACATGAAGAGGGAGAATGCCGGCAGTTGGAATTCTGGGCTGGAAAAGGAGCAAATATTGAAGGACTATTCTGCGCAACTCCAAAAGTCCTGAAACTCCACGGAATACCTTAAAATAAATAAAGAAAAATCATCGCCAAAGATGAAGGCCAGGGGGCCCACACCCTGCTCATGAGGGTGGGGGGCGCCCCCCTGGGCGCGCCCCCTACCTCGTGGGCCCCCTGGTGGCTCTCCGACGTCCATCTTCTCCCATATGAAGTCTTTTGATGAGAAAAAATAGAAGAGAACCTTTCGGGACGAGACTCCGCCGCCACGAGGCGGAACCTTGGCGGAACCAATCTAGGGCTCCGGCATAGCTGTCCTGCCGGGGACACTTCCCTCCGGGAGGGGGAAATCATCACCATCGTCATCACCAATGCTCCTCTCATCGGGAGAGGGCAATCTCCATCAACATCTTCATCAGCACCATCTCATTTCCAAACCCTAGTTCATCTCTTGTATCCAATTCTTGTCTCCAAGTCCGGGATTGGTGCTAGTAGGTTGCTAGTAGTGTTGATTACTCCTTGTAGTTGATGCTAGTTGGTTTATTTGGTGGAAGGTCATATGTTCAGATCCTTTATGTACATTATTACCCCTCTGATTATGAACATGAATATGCTTTGTGAGTAGTTACGTTTGTTCCTGAGGACAAGGGAGAAGTCTTGCTATTAGTAGTGATGTGAATTTGGTATTCGTTTGATATTTTGATAAGATGTATGTTGTGTAACCTCTAGTGGTGTTATGTGAACGTCGACTACATAACACTTCACCATTATTTGGGCCTAGAGGAAGGCATTGGGAAGTAATAAGTAGATGATGGATTGCTAGAGTGACAGAAGCTTAAACCCTAGTTTATGCGTTGCTTCGTAAGGGGCTGATTTGGATCCATATGTTTCATGCTATGGTTAGGTTTACCTTAATACTTTTGTTGTAGTTGCGGATGCTTGCAATAGAGGTTAATCATAAGTGGGATGCTTGTCCAAGTAAGGGCAGTACCCAAGCACCGGTCCACCCACATATCAAATTATCAAAGTATCGAACGCGAACCATATGAGCGTGATGAAAACTAGCTTGACGATATTCCTATGTGTCCTCGGGAGCGCTTTTATTATTATAAGAGTTTGTCTAGGCTTGTCCTTTGCTACATAAAGGATTGGACCACCTTGCTGCACTTTATTTACTTTTGTTACTTGTTACTCGTTACAATTTATCCTGTCACAAAACTATCTGTTACTACTTATTTCAGTACTTGCAGAGAATACCTTGCTGAAAACCGCTTATCATTTCCTTCTGCTCCTCGTTGGGTTCGACACTCTTACTTATCGAAAGGACTATGATAGATCCCCTATACTTGTGGGTCATCAACCTGGACTTCCTGCGACCCATGGTTAGCATAAGCTCGCTCCTGAGGAATTAGCGGTACCCGATTGCTACTGCCGCTGGCGCGGTTTGCGAGGCTTCCTCGAGGCTCCTGAAAAGGCTTAGCTTCTGGCGTTTTTGTCGGATGTTGGGTTTCGGCAGACCCTTAAGGTTCGAACTCTGGGGTGCGCGCGAAGATCTTCCCCCTACCACTCCACATCCGATCGCCTCACGAGAATCTAAGCTAAAATGATGAATAACACGAGGGACACAAGATTTATACTGGTTCAGGCCACCGTTGTGGTGTAATACCCTACTCCAGTGTGTGGTGTGGTGGATTGCCTCAGGGGCTGACGATGAACAGTACAAAGGATGAATAGCCTCATGAGAGGTGTTCTTGAGTTGGTGCGATGAACTGCTTGGGTGAGTTCGATCGCCTCTCTATCTGATGAGGACTCGATGATCTTTCCCCCCTTTCCTTTGTGGTGGCTAGTCCTATTTATAGAGGCCCTGGTCCTCTTCCCAAATATTGAGCGGGAAGGGTGCCAACAACGGCCATTTCGAAGGGGAACATCTAGTACAAGTTATCCTGACTAAATTTGGTCTTTGGTTGCCAAAGGCACTAGTGATGACGTCGTCTAGGGCTCCACGGTGACCTCCATCCTGCTGCTATGCTGGTCTTGGTCTCGTTGCACTAAAATGGCAACCTTTGCCTGATGCCTCAATACTCCACGCCCATGCTTGCCCCCTTTGCACCAAAGAGGAACAAAGGACACTGCGCAGGCTGACGCCCGCCTGGCACCCGCCTGGTCTCGATCGTTATGGCTTGCGTCATGAGCACCTCGCGAGGTACCCTGCCTTGATCTCTCTGCCTCCTCCCGAGCCTTCCTGGCGAGGATGTTCCCGAGGAAGTCTTGTGTCGTCCGCCCCATGAGGCTTGGCCCCTCACGGGGGTCTTGAGTCTCGCGCTGATGAAGATGGGCCGTACTAGGCCACCACTCAACCCACGCCGCAGGCCGTAGGTAGGCAAGTCTGGGGACCCCCGTTCCCAGAACGCCGACAGTAGCCCCCGGGCCCAAGGCGCGCTCGGACTTGGATTAGCAGAGAAGCGAAGGGCATGTGCGGAGCGCCATGGGCCCCATCAGCCTACGGCCTTGGGCGCCGCATGACGGTTGATTGGACATGGGCGCCTCTGCTTCCCCAGGCTCCCTCATTATGCACCTGGCTAGGCAGCCACGAGGCTTGTACACAGTTATCCTCCCTTTGCTGCCTGCGCGCTTCTTGTTCCCTTTTCCTCCTCGAGCCTCTGCTTCCGCCTCCAATCCATCTTGAGTTCTTCCCCTTTCCATTGCCATGGCGCCAACGAAAAAGGACAAGGGAAGAAACCTGCGCCTTCGTCCAGCGGGCCTCCGGCGGCTGCTCCCGCCGTCGACAAGTCACTCATACTTAATCTGGTAGCCCTGGAGAAGGTCTGCTCCGCGCTTGCCTCCAGCTTCAATGAGTGCGGGAAGATGACGGTCTGGCCCGCGTCCCATTCCTCCTTCAACAGGATCATCACGGAGGTCTGATTCTTTGCCGACGCCCTGTGGGCGGGCCTGGTTCCCCCCTTTTCCGCTTTCTTCAATGCAGTGCTCTCCCATTACCAGATCCACATGATGCATCTTGGCCCTCAATCCATTACTCTGCTTGCTGTCTTCGCCTTCGTCTGCGAGGCCATGGTGGGGATTCCTCCTTCCATTGCCCTTCTGCGCCACTTCTTCTCTCTGCGCTTGTCCGACCCTTCCTGGTGTTCGGTATGCATGAGCTTCCAGGCCGTGCTGGAGACGGCCGCCTCAGGGGTCGACTTCGGCCTCCCACCTTCTGCGAGCGGGTTCCGGGAGCGATGGCTGTATGTGGACGTTGGGGTGCCCAGCCCCCTGCTCGTGCACCCGACGCTGCCTGCTATTCCCAATCCTGGTTTGGGTCACGAGGAACTTACGGGCCCCCAGCTTGCTTTCACCTGGCATCGCTTCGAGAGGTTGAGGAAGCTCGGAGTGATGGCACCCAAGGTGGTGAAGGAGTTCCTCCGGTGCCGCATCGCTCCTCTCCAGTGCCATTCCCGCCCAATGTGGGCTTGCTCCAGTCATCAGGACCGTATCAGGCTCCAGGAAGGGGATCTCATGCCTAAGACGCTGAAGAAGGTGCTGCAGGTCCTGACTGGCAACCCCTCTCCTGGCAGTGTTGGTCATGGAGGCACCCTATTGTATCTTTTCACAAACAGGGTCGAGTTCGTGAGGCAAATGCCCCGCTTCGACGAATGGGGCTGCGCCCGGCTAGCCTCATGGGGCCCCGCGAGAACCCGGTTGCCGTAGTCCTTCCCCTAGTCGCCCGTGCCTACCTTGCCTCAAGAGTCGATGCTGGGAGGCAAGCATTGGCAGGAGCTGGGGGGCTTGATGTCGAGGTGCTGATGTCGCGCAAGGCTCCCGAGGCGTCATCCTCCGGAGCTTACGGATCCCCTCTTGAGGTGGTGGCTGATGAGAGGGCACGATTTGCGGCTCCCGAGGCCGAAGCCCCCAAGGCCTCGGCAGGCCACCACGAGGTGGCACCTGACCGCTCCTCTCATGCTGCTGCCCCTGATGTAGGCCGTCTTGATGCCTCGGCTCCTATGCCTCGCGCCGGCCCTCACGTCGCGAGCTTGGGCCGGTTCTGCATAGATTTCGAGGCCCTCCGCAAGAGGAAGGAGGCTTCTGGTGGTGAAGACCGCCCGTTTGGCCCATTGAAGCACATGAAGTACTTCGCCATGGATGAGTAAGTCCCTCCTTCTTGTAGTTCCTTGCTTGCCGCTCCCTTTGCTGACTGTGGCCTTTCAGGATCCCTCCTGACGAGCCCGCAGAGCCAGCCGAGGAGCCGCTTCTACAGGCTTCTCCTCCATCACCGCCCTTGATTGTCCTGAGCCTGCGTGCCGCCCTTGGTGCAAGCTCGGATGGAGAGGCAGGCCGGCCTGTGGCGCGCCTTGAACCTGTCGGTGCGCCGCTCTTCCCTCGTGAGCTCTCCTTGGGCACAACCAACTTGCCCCGAGCTCCTCCACTGATCATAGGCGGTGAGTGGCTGAAGTCGATCTTCGGGTCCTCATCGGGAGGTGGATTGACGCCCGGCTGGGTCCCTTGCGGGGCCCTCCCGGCGATCGCAGGGGCGCCAGCCCCTAGCCCCCTGCCGAGAGGGGGGAAGCCACTCCAGGGCCCTCCACCAGCGTCGATGGCGGAGGATGACATTGACGACGTGCTCAAGCGTGCGCGGGAGCACAATGCTGTCCGCCAAGAGTCCCTCCAGAGGGCGGCCGATGCAGTGAGCCAGCTTGGCGCAGAGCTGGCGGGCGAAGATGCGCGTCTCGAAGCTGAAGGCTTGAGGCTGGTCAAGGAGCGGCGCAAGCTGAAGGCGGCTGTTGGTCTGGCGCGCCACCAGCGTGATCTCGACAATGCCAAAGTCGAGGCATCTCTGGTGGCTTCTCGGGAGGCCTGCACCCGAGCCATCGAGGAGGCTCAGGAAGCAGATCGGCAACGTAAAGTTGCGGAAGAGCGCGCCTGGGAGCTCCAAGACTGGTGCAACTCTCTGGAGCAGCAGGCGGAGTTGTGCCGAGCCGCCCTCGTGTTGCTGAAAGGGGGGCCCGCTAAAGAGGGGGAGCTCCGGAGGCGCGAGGAAGCGCTGACATTGGAGGCTGCCGAGCGCAACCTCGATCTGGAGCGGTTGGAGACGAGGGAGCGCCAGGTCACCCAAGCGGAGGACGACGTCGATGCGCGGGAGGCCTGGATCTAGGAGGAGATCGACCGTCGTGTGGCGTAGGCTCGCGCCGGCGTTGAGCGCGGGTATGAAGAGCGGCTGGAGTTGATCAAGGCTGAAGCCGCGGGCAGTACTGCTGCCCTCAGGACCAAGCTGACTAAAGCCACTCAGCGAGCTGAGGCCACCGCTGTCGCACTAAGCTCGGCGCAGGCTGAGCTGGCCTCCTCCCGCGCTGAACTGCTTCTTCTTCAATGGCGGGTTGATGATGCTGAGGCCGTCGCGCAGCGAAATGTGGACGAGATCCTACAATGGCAGACGTTGGAACACATGCACGGCCCCATGCTCCGGACACTCAGGGAAGGGCTAATGCGGCCTTGGGCAACATCTGCGAGGCAGTCGCTGAGGAGCCGCATGTGACCAACTATGCCGGCAATCTCCGGTTCTTCACTGATGTGGTGACGCATCTGGAGAACCGCTCCGAGAGGTCTCGCCAGCTGGTGGAGGAACGGAGCCGCGGCCTGCTCGCGCGGGCATTCTCCCGCGTCTTCAGCCATCTCCAGAACATCGACCCCCTCTTTGACTTCGATGCCACCATCGCCCCGGTGCCTGAGGCCATCCGAGGCGACCTAGCGCGGTGGGTGGAGGAAAATGTAGATGCGCTCGTCCGGGCCTTCACCTCTGATGACGACGGGTGATCGTTGTTGCTGATGAAGGCGACGTGGTGAACGGTGGTGAAGACGGTGCCAACAACGATGATGAAGAGGCTGGTGGCGATGACGGCGGTGCCAGCGACGCCTCCGGGGACGCCCTAGGGGATGCGGTGAGCGACATGTCCGATTGATCCCGCGCTTCCCGTGCTGTTTGTCCTGCGCAGGAAGAGACTCGGGCGTGGCCCTAAAGGTTGTGAGAGCATTTTGGGAGGGGAAACCCTCATGTAAAAAGATTGTTGTCTACGTGTTGTTGAGATCGTCGCCGGATGGGTGCCCGCATGATGCCATGATTTTTGTGATGTGTAGGTTGCCGTGGTTTTACCTTCATCTTGACGAGCCTCGAGTGGGCTCATAGTGTCCACCCGAGGGCCTCATGAGGGTCCCATTCGACCATGAGGCGAGAGCCTGGCTGGAGCTAACGCCGACCGTGGGACGGCAGGCACACATGCTGGGCCCTGCCCTACTCGCGAGGGGCCCACGAGAGGGAGGCAACTAGTGTGAATTCCAATTTGAACAGAAGTTGGAGCACGAGAAAGCACACGAATAAGACACGACACCCCTCCCCGCATATGCAAACACAAATTCGACTTCAACTTAGATCCGAAACGAGAGAGCTTGTTCGTACGAAAGGAAGCAAAAAGCAAAAGGCCGCGTCCGGCACCTAGTCTAGTCTTTGACGTCTTCTCACCAGTGCGGAGCTAAGTGCTGCCACTTGGTGTGGGAGGGAGCCCCCGAGGCCCGAGGGCGGCTCTCCGGAGACACCGGAGCATGTACAGCCCCAACTCATTATTACGTGAGAGTGTCACAGGCGGCGAGCTTCATAGGCACCGGGCCTTCTTCACACGTACCGGCCTTGCTTCATATCGCCAGATGAGGACCCCGCCTTATGCCACCCTTGACCACCATTGACGGCGACCGGAAACCAGGACGACGCCAATGGGGAAAAGGGGATGCCAGCGGTTCCCCCGACGACCACGGGTCCTCTGCCGGGGGCAGGCCTTGGGGCACCTCCCCGGTAGAGGGCCTACCTCCGAAGAACGCCTTGCTCCGCATGTCGTGGGGAGGAGCCTGGCTCCCGCCCCCTCTACTGCTGTCCCCAGTGCCCTCCTCCTGAGGGGAGGGATGTTGCCGCACTGGGGCAGCCATCCGCTGCCGCGACCTGAACCTCCTGCGACCCATGGTTAGCATAAGCTTGCTCTTGAGGAATTAGCGGTACCCGGTAGTTGCTGCCACCGGCACGGTTGTCAAGGCTTCCGTGAGGCTCCTGAAAGAGCTCGGCCTCTGGCGCCTCTTCCTCCCAGCCTGGCCCGAGGAACGAGCCGTGGTCTTCCTCCAGTGCGTACCCTCGATCCACCATGTGGGGCACATAGGCCTCGAGGGTCACCACCCCAAAGGCCTCGCTGTAGTGCTCCGCGCGCCATGCAGTTCGACTTGAAGCTCCATCTTGGGGACGGTTGGGCGGCGGCCCACTCGGACCATAGGCAGCGATGCGCATGCCCTCGCTTACCAATGGCGGCACCGGCGCATCTTTCTGCCAGGCGCTGATGGCCAGGCCGGTGTTGATGAAGCCTTGAGGTGTGCCCGGGGGCGCGTGGGCACGGATTGGCCCGCCTCGTGGTCCGCCCGGGGCCTGGGGTGGCAGCGGCATCCAGGAGCTCGGCGACGCGTTCCAGCAGCACATCGTGGCCGCTTTCTTGCAGTCTGCACCGCAGCAGCTCTCGTGCGACCGTGAGCGCGGCCTTCATGTTCGCCTGCTCCCGTCAGGTGTGCGGTGCCATGGCGGCAGCATGGCTTGAGGCCCGCGCTGCCGATCGTACCTGCCGCGGAGTGAGGGCAGGCGATGCCTGACCGCGTCGCCCGCGCCCCGCAGCGCTCTGCAAGGCGCAGGCTGAATGAGGTGCGGGGTTGAGGTCACCTTGGGCAGGCGGCATGACATGGGTAGGCCATGCCGCCCAGCGGTCGTAGTTCGTCGTCGGGTCGCCAGACATGGAGGCGGTGGAGCGGCAAAACGCGGGACGGAAGAAGGAAGATTCCGGCGCACCCCTACCTGGCATGCCAAATGTCGGATGTTGGGTTCCGACAGACCCTTAAGGTTCGAACTCTAGGGTGCGCGCGAAGATCTTCCCCCTACCACTCCACGTCCAATCGCCTCACGAGAATCTAAGCTAAAACGATGAAGAACACGAGGGACACAAGATTTATACTGGTTCGGGCCACAGTTGTGGTGTAATACCCTACTCCAGTGTGTGGTGTGGTGGATTGCCTCAGGGGCTGATGATGAACAGTACAAAGGATGAATAGCCTCGCGAGAGGTGTTCTTGAGCTGGTGTGATGAACTGCTTGGGTGAGTTCGATCGCCTCTCTATCTGATGAGGACTCGATGATCTTTCCCCCGTTTCCTCTGTGGTGGCTAGTCCTATTTATAGAGGCCCTGGTCCTCTTCCCAAATATTGAGCGGGAAGGGCGCCAACAGCAGCCATTTTGAAGGGGAACATCTAGTACAAGTTATCCTGACTAAAGTTGGTCTTCGGCTGCCAAAGGCACTGGTGATGACGCCGTCTTGGGCTCCACGGTAACCTTCGTCTTGCTGCTCTGCTGGTCTTGGTCTCGTTGCACTGAAATGGCAACCTTTGCCTGATGCCTCGGTACTCCACGCCCATGCTTGCCCCCTTTGCACCAAAGAGGAAACAAGGACACTGCGCAGGCCGGCGCCCGCCTGGTCTCGATCGTCATGGCTTGCGTCACAAGCACCTCGCGAGGTACCCTGCCTTGATATCTCCGCCTCCTCCCGAGCCTTCCTGGCGAGGCCGTTCCTGAGGAAGTCTTGTGTCGTCCTTCCTGCGAGGCTTGGCCCCTCGCGAGGGTCTTGAGTCTCGCGCTGATGAAGATGGGTCGTACTGGGCCACCACTCGAGTCACACCGCAGGCCGCAGGCAGGCAAGTCTGGGGACCCCCGTTCCCAGAACACCGACAATATCTTCCTCCCAGCCTGGCCCGAGGAACGAGCCATGGTCTTCCTCCAGTGCATACTCCCAATACACCATGTTGGGCACGTAAGCCTCCGAGGTCGCCGTCCCGAAGACCTCGTCGTAGTGCCCCATGTTCCACGCAGCTTGGCTCGATGCGCCGTCTTGGGGGTGATAGGGCGGCGGCCCGCCTGAGCCATAGGCAGCGATGCGCATGTCTTTGCTCACCAGGGGCAGTGCTGGTGCCGCTTGACTCCCGGCGCTAATGGCCGAGCTGATGTTGGTGAAGCCTTGGGGTGTGCCTGAGGGTGCACGGGCGCGGATGGGCCCGCCGTGTGATCCGCCCGGGGACTGGGGTGGAAGCTAGACGCAGAAGGGAGGCGCCCTTGAAGCAGCGGCATCCAGGAGCTCGGCGACGCGCTCCAGCAGCACGTCATGGCCGCTTTCTTGTAGCCTGCACCATAGCAGCTCTCGAGCCACCGTGAGCGCGGCCCTCATGTTCGCCTGCTCCCATCGGGTGTGCAGTGCTGTAGCCGTGGCGTGGTTTGAGGCCCTTGTTGTTGATCGCACCTGCCACGGGGTGAGGGCAGGTGGCGCTTAACCGCGTCGCCCGCGTCCCGTAGCATTCTGCGGAGAGCGGGCTTCCTGAGGCGCGGGGTTGAGGTCACCTTGGGCAGGCGGCGCGGTGTGAGCAGGCCATGCCGCCCAGCTGTCGGCATTGGCCGTCGGGTCACCGGACATGGACGCGACGAAGCAATGGAACGCTGGTCGGCAGGAAGAGGATTTCGGCGCACCCCTACCTGGCGCGCCAAATGTCGGATATCGGGTTCTGGCAAGACCCTTAAGGTTCGAACTCTATGGTGCGCACGAAGATCTTCTCCCTACCGATCCACGCCCCAAAGCCTCGTCGTGAATCTAAGCTACACGATGAACAACACGAGGGACACAAGGTTTATACTAGCTCAGGCCACCGTTGTGGTGTAAAACCCTACTCTAGTTTGTGGTGTAGTGGATTGCCTCTGGGGCTGATGATGGACAGTACAGAGGAAGAACATCCTCGCGAGGGGTGTTCTTGACCTGGTGCGGTGTTCTACTTGGGATGAGTTCGGTCTGCTCTAGATGAGATGATCTCTCCTACCCTCTCTACTGTGGTGGCTAACTCTATTTATAGGGGCCCTGGTCCTCTTCCCAAATATTGAGCGGGAAGGGAGCCAACAACGGCCATTTTGAAGGGGAACAGCTAGTACAAGTTATCCTGACTAAAGTTGGTCTTCGACTGCCAAAGGCTCTGGCGATGACGCTGTCTTGGGATCCACCGTGACCTCCGTCCTGCTGCTCTGTTGGTCTTGGTCTCGTTGCACCAATTTGGTAACCTTTGCTTGATGCCTCGGTACTCTGCGCCTGCGCTTGCCCCCTTTGCACCAAAAAGGAAACGAGGACACTGCACAGGCTAGCGCCCGCCTAGTCTCGATCGTCATGGCTTTGCATCATGAGCACCTCGCGAGGTACCCCTGCCTTGATCTCTCCGCCTCCTCGCGAGCCTGCCTGGTGAGGTCGCCCCTGAGGATGCCTTGCAT
Organism: Triticum timopheevii; assembly: GCA_963921465.1. NCBI lineage: Eukaryota > Viridiplantae > Streptophyta > Magnoliopsida > Poales > Poaceae > Triticum > Triticum timopheevii. The sequence goes on along the minus strand of OY997266.1, from coordinate 188,160,628 downwards.
CGTCCGCCCCGCGAGGTTTGGCCCCTCGCGAGGGTCTTGAGCTTGGGTTGGTGAAGACGGGCCATACTGGGCCACTGCTTGAGCCACGCCGCAGGCCGCAGGCACGCAAGTCTAGGGACCCCCGTTCCCAGAACGCCGATAGTTACACACCCTCAACCCCGAGGGTGAACTACTCCCTCCTCGTAATGGAGAGCGCCGGGATGATGAAGATGGCCACCGTTGAGGGATCCCCCCTCCGGCAGGGTGCCGGAACAGGGTCCCGATTGGTTTTTGGTGGCTACAGAGGCTTGCGGCGGCGGAACTCCCAATCTATTGTGTTCCTCAATGTTTTTAGGGTATATGGACATACATAGGCGAAAGAAGTCGGTCAGGGGAGCCACGTGGGGCCCACGAGGGTGGGGGGCGCGCCCAGGGGGTAGGACGCGCCTCCCTGCCTCGTGGCCACCTCGAAGCTTCCCTGACTTCAACTCCAAGTCTCCTGGATTGCTTCCGTTCCAAAAATAACTCTCCCGAAGGTTTCATTCCGTTTGGACTCTGTTTGATATTCCTTTTCTTCGAAACACTGAAATAGAAAAAAAACAGGAATATGGGTTGGGCCTCCGGTTAGTAGGTTAATCCCAAAAAATGATATAAAAGTGTAAAGTAAAGCCCATAAACATCCAAAACAGGTAGTATAATAGGATGGAACAATCAAAAATTATTGATACGTTGGAGACATATCAAGCATCCCCAAGCTTAATTCCTGCTCGTCCTCGAGTACGGAAATGATAAAAACGGAATTTTTGATGTGGAATGCTACCTAGCATATTCTCAATGTAATTTTCTTTATTGTGGCATGAATGTTCAGATCCAAATGATTCAAAATAAAAGTTCATATTGACATAAGAGTAATAATACTTCAAGCATACTAACAAAGTAATCATGTCTTCTCAAAATAACATGGCCAAAGAAAGTTATCCCTACAAAATCATATAGTCTGGCTATGCTCTATCTTCATCACACAAAATATTTAAATCATGCACAACCCAGGTTTTAGCCAAGCAATTGTTTCATACTTTAGTATTTTCAAACTTTTTCAATATTCACGCAATACATGAGCGTGAGCCATGGACATAGCACTATATGTGGAATAGAATGGTGGTTGTGGAGAAAACAAAAAGGAGATGATAGTCTCACATCAACTAGGCGCATCAACGGGCTATGGAGATGCCCGTTAATAGATATCAATGTGAGTGAGTAGGGATTGCCATGCAACGGATGCACTAGAGCTATAAATGTATGAAAGCTCATCAAAAGTAACTAAGTGGGTGTGCATCCAACTTGCTTGCTCATGAAGACCTAGAGCAATTTGAGGAAGCCCATCATTGGAATATACAAGCCAAGTTCTATAATGAAAAATTCCCACTAGTATATGAAAGTGACAACATAGGAGACTCTCTATCATGAAGATCATGGTGCTACTTTGAAGCACAAGTGTGGTAAAAGGATAGTAGCATTGTCTCTTCTCTCTTTTTCTCTCATTTTTTTGGGCATTTCTCTTTTTTTATGGCCTTTCTCTCTTTTTATGGCCTTTCTCTTTTTTATGGCCTTTCTCTTGTTTTTTCGTTCGGAGTCTCATCCCGACTTGTGGGGAGTCATAGTTTCCATCATTCTTTCCTCACTGAGATAATGCTCTAATAATGAAGATCATCACACTTTTATTTACTTACAACTCAAGAATCACAACTCGATACTTAGAACAAAATATGACTCTATGTGGATGCCTCCGGCGGTGTACCGGGATATGCAATGAATCAAGAGTGACATGTATGAAAGAATTATCAAGGTGGCTTTGCCACAAATACAATGTCAACTACATGATCATGCAAAAGCAATATGACAATGATAGAGCTTGTCATAATAAACGGAACGGTGGAAAGTTGCATGGCAATATATCTCGGAATAGCTATGGAAATGCCATAATAGGTAGGTACGGTAGCTGTTTTGAGGAAGGTATATGGTGGGTGTATGGTACCGGCGAAAGTTGCGCGGCATAAGAGAGGCTAGAAATGGTGGAAGGGTGAGAGTGTGTATAATCCATGGACTCAACATTAGTCATGAACAACTCATATACTTATTGCAAAAATCTACAAGTAATCAAAACAAAGTACTGCACACATGCTCCTAGGGGAAGGTTTGGTAGGAGTTAACCATCGCGCGATCCCGACCTCCACACATAAGGAAGACAATCAATAAATAAATCATGCTCCAACTTCATCATGTAACGGTTCACCATACGTGCATGCTACGGGAATCACAAACTTTAACACAAGTATTCCTCAAATTCACAACTACCCAACTAGCATGACTCTAATATTACCATCCTCATATCTCAAAACAATCATCAAGCATCAAATTGATCATAGCATTCAATGCACTTTATATGATAGTTTTTATTATACCTATCTTGGATGCTCATCATATTAGGACTGAATTCATAACCAAAGAAAATTACCATCCTGTTCTAAAGACTCTCAAAATAATATAAGTGAAGCACTGAGAGTTCATCAATTTCTTCAAAATAAAACCACCACCGTGCTCTAAAAAGATATAAGTGAAGCACTAGAGCAAATGACAAACTACTCCGAAAGATATAAGTGAAGATCAATGAGTAGTCGAATAATTATGCAACTATGTGAAGACTCTCTAACATTTAAGAATTTCAGATCTTGGAATATTATTCAAGAAGCAAGCAAAACAAAAGAAAATAAAATGACGCTCCAAGCAAAACATATATCATGTGGTGAATAAAAATATAGCTCCAAGTAAAATTACCGATGAATGAAGACAAAATAGGGGATGCCATCCGGGGCATCCCCAAGCTTAGGCTCTTGGTTGTCCTTGAATATTACCTTGGGGTCCCTTGTGCATCTCCAAGCTTAGGCTCTTGCCACTCCTTGTTCCAGAGTCCATCAAATCTTTACCCAAAACTTGAAAACTTCACAACACAAAACTCAACAGAAAAATCGTAAGCTCCATTAGTATAAGAAAATAAATCACCACTTAGGTACTGTTGTGAACTCTTCTAAATTCATATTGGTGTAATATCTACTGTATTCCAACTTCTCTATGGTTCATACCCTCCGATACTACTCATAGATTCATCGAAATAAGCAAACAACACATAGAAAACAGAATCTGTCAAAAACAGAACAGTCTGTAGTAATCTGTATCAAACGTATACTTATGGAACTCCAAAACTCCTAAAAAATTAGGAAACCCTGTGAAATGTGTGTAAAAATCCATATAAAAAAGAATCATATCAAAAGCACGTTTATGTGAATTATAAAAACTAATTTACTAGGTGCAAAAGTTTCTGATTTTCAGCAGGATCAACACAACTATCACTGTAAGCTCTCCTAAAGGTCTTACTTGGCACTTTATTGAAACAAAAGCTATAAAACATGATTACTACAGTAGCTTAATCATGTGAACACACAAAAACAGTAGGGATAAATATTGGGTTGTCTCCCAACAAGCGCTTTTCTTTAATGCCTTTCTAGCTAGGCATGATGATGACAATGATGCTCACATAAAAGATAAGAATTGAAACATAACGGGAGCATCATGAAGCATATGACTAGCACATTTAAGTCTAACACACTTCCTATGCATAGGAATTTTGTGAGAAAACAACTTATGGGAACAATAATCAACTAGCATAGGAAGGAAAAACAAGCACAACTTCAAAACTTTAAGCACATAGAGGGGAAACTTGATATTATTGCAATTCCTACAAGCATATGTTCCTCCCTCATAATAATTTTCAGTAGCATCATGAATGAATTAAACAATATAACCAGAACATAAAGCATTCTTTTCATGATCTACCTGCATAGAACTATCATGTGAAGCATAATCCAATTGAAAATTAAAATGATGATGACAAGTTTCATGGTTATGTTTATTCTTTATGGCATACGCATCATCACAATAATCGTCATAAATAGGAGGCATGATTTCATCATAATAAATTTGCTCATCAAAACTTGGGGGACAAAAAATATCATCTTCATCAAACATAGCTTCCCCAAGCTTGTGGCTTTGCATATCATTAGCATCATGGATATTCAAGGAATTGATACTAACAACATTGCAATCATGCTCATCATACAAAGATCTAGTACTAAACATTTTAATGCATTCTTCTTCTATCACTTGAGCACAATCTTCCTTTCCATCATTCTCACGAAAGATATTAAAAAGATGAAGTGTATGAGGCAACTCAATTCCAATTTTTTGTAGTCTTCTTTTATAGACTAAACTAGTGATAAAACAAGAAACAAAAAGATTCGATTGTAAGATCTAAAGATATACCTTCAAGCACTCACCTCCCCGACAACGGCGCCAGAAAAGAGCTTGATGTCTACTACGCAACCTTCTCCTTGTAGATGTTGTTGGGCCTCCAAGTGTAGAGGTTTGTAGGACAGTAGCAAATTTCCCTCAAGTGGATGACCTAAGGTTTATCAATCCGTAGGAGGCGTAGGATGAAGATGGTCTCTCTCAAACAACCCTGCAACCAAATAACAAAGAGTCTCTTGTGTCCCCAACACACCCAATACAATGGCAAATTGTATAGGTGCACTAGTTCGGCAAAGAGATGGTGATACAAGTGCAATATGGATGGTAGATATAGGTTTTTGTAATCTGAAAATATAAAAACAACAAGGTAACTAATGATAAAAGTGAGCGTAAACGGTATTGCAATGCTAGGAAACAAGGCCTAAGGTTTATACTTTCACTAGTGCAAGTTCTATCAACAATAGTAACATAATTGAATCATATAACTATCCCTCAACATGCAACAAAGAGTCACTCCAAAGTCACTAATAGCGGAGAACAAATGAAGAGATTATTGTAGGGTACGAAACCACCTCAAAGTTATCCTTTTTGATCGATCTATTCAAGAGTCCGTAGTAAAATAACATGAAGCTGTTCTTTTCGTTCGATCTATCATAGAGTCTATACTAGAATAACACCTTAAGACACAAATCAACCAAAACCCTAATGTCACCTAGAAACTCCAATGTCACCTCAAGTATTTGTGGGCATGATTATACGATATGCATCGCACAATCTCAGATTCATCTATTGAACCAACACAAAGAACTTCAAAGAGTGCCCCAAAGTTTCTACCAGAGAGTCAAGACAAAAACGTGTGCCAACCCCTATGCATAAGTTCACAAGGTCACTAAACCCGCAAGTTGATCACCAAAACATACATCAAGTAGATCACGTGAATATCCCATTGTCACCACAGATAAGCACATGCAAGACATACATCAAGTGTTCTCAAATCCTTAAAGATTCAATCCGATAAGATAACTTCAAAGGGAAAACTCAATCCATTACAAGAGAGTAGAGGGGGAGAAACATCATAGGATCGAACTATAATAGCAAAGCGCGCGATACATCAAGATCGTGCCGAATCAAGAACACGAGAGAGAGAGAGATCAAACACATAGCTATTGGTACATACCCTCAGCCCCGAGGGTGAACTACTCCCTCTCGTCATGGAGAGCGCCGGGATGATGAAGATGGCCACCGGTGAGGTATCCCCCCTCCGACAGGGTGCCGGAACAGGGTCCCAATTGGTTTTTGGTGGCTACAGAGGCTTGCGGCGGCGGAACTCCCGATCTTGTGCTCCTCGATGTTTTTAGGGTATATGGACATATATAGGCAAAAGAAGTCGGTCAGGGGAGCCACGAGGGGCCCACAAGGGTGGGGGCGCGCCCAGGGGGTAGGGCGCGCCTCCCTGCCTCGTGGCCACCTGAAGCTTCCCTGACTTCAACTTGAAGTCTCTTGGATTGCTTCCGTTCCAAAAATTAACTCTCCCGAAGGTTTCATTCCGTTTGGACTCCGTTTGATATTCCTTTTCTTCAAAACACTGAAATAGGCAAAAACTCAGCAATATGGGTTGGGCCTCCGGTTAGCAGGTTAGTCCCAAAAAATGATATAAAAGTGTAAAGTCAAGCCCATAAACATCCAAAACAGGTAGTATAATAGCATGGAACAATCAAAATTTATAGATACGTTGGAGATGTATCAATATTCTAGAAGACTTCTCCTCGATATTTGGGCTAGAATACGGGTGCGTTCCGATTTCTCTGAGCCGGGGTGCCACAGGCTTGCTACCAGAGCAGGTCTGGCTATAGGACGCCCTAGCCCGCGCGAGCTTTAGAAATGCAGTAGTATAGAGCCCAATTAATTTGTTGCACTTGTTTGTTGCATTTATTTGCTGCATAGCATGTATATAGACTCATTATTTTGTCGCTAATGGTTAATCTTGTGAGTGTAGGTGGCATCCGTTTCGATCCACTACTTGCACCCTTCTTCTTAGCATGCCTGCTCTTCGGTGTTTGGCGTCATCTTTGTCCCAACAGAGTGATGCCCTGGTACTAAGTGTTCCAAACACCATTTGCAGGAGTTATGCTCAGATATCGCGTTGATATCTTTCTGCCACCCGCCCATATCGTTTCGGTGATAGACTTGTCTCTATCCCGAATCGTGCTATCCATCTCGTCCCGTTTGGCAACCCTTATTGATCTTGGTTATCAGAAGAGGGCAATGCCAGCAAGCCCGTTTTCCACCGCTATCCTACCCTGCCATCTCATCCTTTGGACGTGTACGATTCCCATTCGTACACTTGATGATGATGTGGTTGTACCCTCAGTGTTCGACCCCATGATCCCCAAGTCCGTCCTTGCCTCCGTATCTATCCAGATCCAGCTGGTGTTCAGCCAGCCCTTGGTGTAGCCTTGGTTACACCAACTCCTTCCACACGCAGATTCACTCTCGTGCACACCTTCATAGCATAATAGACCACAATACCGGAGTTTCCGCGAGATTTGTGTGCTTAGGTATGCATGCATATTATTGTGTGAGTAGCAGTAATATGTGATGTTGCTTGATTATTTATATTATTAGTATGCTTGTGTGCGTTTGTTTTCATCATTTCTTTTGCTTCTTTCTTTGGGCCTTCGGTGTGGCATTATTTTTCCCCTCATTAAAGTTGCTCGTCGACCGACACTAGACCCGAAGAATCAGGAAGGAGTTCAAAGGTTTGGAAGCTCAGATAAACGGAATGAAGTTATCAGCAGCCTGCAGTGAAATTTGGAATATCTCGTCTGAATGGAAAAGGAATCCTGGATAGAAAGTCAGTATCAATTTTGTATTAGCATGCACTCCTCACGGATAATCAAGTTTGCCTCAGTATGCACTCTCCATGACAGAAATGATCAAATCAGCAAGAAGATAAGCTATGTGCAAGACCAACAGTATAATCTCAGTCAAAGAAAGGAGGATAGTCCAACAAACCTTGTTTCATGCAAGTAATCAACAGCAGAAATGTTAAGATGGTATGCATATGTGGTAATCGGTCCGCATATCACAACGAGAAGCTTCTGTAGCACGAAACCCAGTCTTCCTCAGCAAGATACTCTCGATGGTTTCTGGCATAAGCCATCCAATCGTCCTCAGTACGATAGTGCTGCAAGATAGTACATTGTGAATTGACAGCAGATGGCAGAATCAGATCCGCAACAGTTGGTCAGAAGCAAGAATCAGTCAGAACACAGGTCTGCCCCGGGAATCAGATTCTCAGATATATGTGAAGGAAGCCAGATATACAGCTTAGTGTGACAAAGGACTATGAGGATTAACGACAACACTGAGCTCTGTACAAGTACCGGTGAACCTGGAATATAATCCTGATGAGCCCTTGTCTTCTTTTCTCTGGTAACGGCACCACGCCTATGTCTTGAGCTGTTTTTGGCCGTCCAGGGTGGATGCCGACTTTATATTTCTCTATTCAACAACTGTCATGAGTTCTGAGCTGCTTTCCGGCCATCTCGTACAGCTATTGAGCTTCTTTTTGTGACAGTAGCCCTATGCTTTTAGCTACTTTTCGGCTATCTTAGGAAGCTGCCACTTTCTTCTTATCAACTCGGTCTCATGATCTAAGCTATTTATTGGCCGTCTTGAGCCATGGTTGAGTTATTTCAGTAATGTCCCAGATCTGAGTTGTAAAGACCATTCTGGTGGCTACTGATTTATTTACCGATTTCTTGCAAGGGTTCAGATGATCATTTCCCTACGGGCAGAACTTGAGAGGTGATGAACTTGCCATTGAAACAATATTACCATGTCAGGAGATGAGAATAAGGGTACGCCTGTTAGAATGTTGCACCCGACAGAACCTATGGTCACATGAAGAAGCAATACGACCCCGCTCTTTCAACCAAGGATCCAGATCAAAAAAACAATAATGAAGGAGCAAGACAAGTGGTGCAGGTATGAAGATGGTTGCATGAACCATATGGAGCCGGGACCCCGGACAGTCTGAGTCAGTATCGACCGCCATGGATATTCATCTAAGGGGTCTACACAATTTTGAACCACCGTCAGTCAAGGATGAGGATATTATCATATAAAGTCACATCCCTTATGCTGGCCACGACATGCGATAATCAAATATTTGGTACAGATCTGGTACTCAAGAGAGTGGAGCCAGTCAGCATGATTCAGAAATTCCTACGATAAGTCAGAATCTGTCAGGAAAGCGGTTATGCCTCAACTCACTGTTTGGAATCCGGAGGACCTCGATTTAGTGTAGGAACCCAATGCAAGGAGTCAGAGCTTGGGTGTTCATCAGGAAAATCTGATCACCAATTCATGGACAATTTTCAGTACAGACCCAGCAATTGGAAATCACTCTCGGATTTGTGAGACACGCATATATTTCAGACATGGTAAATCTTAGATAAGTCAGCAGATATAAGCAGTACTGGAGCCACTATAAGCAGGAAAATGTGAGGTAAGGTCTGCCACGATATAGATACAGTAAAGCAAACCACCCCAGAGCCAGTTAGGCAAGTCAGATGAAGAATTTTATGGGAACAATCCATAAAGGAAAAGGATACCCGAGTTGGAAACGGTTTCTTTAAGGCATTATGCTCATACTTGTTCCCTAAGCAACCAAATCTCAAGGACGAGATTTCTTTAAGGGGGGGAAGGTTTGTCACAGCCTGATTTTTGACCCTTTCTTTTTCTTTTGATTTTCTGAGGTTTTTGCTTGAGTTTTCTATTTCCGTGGCTATGTGGTCTGGAAACTGAAGAAGACGCCCTCTTCTTTGCTTCCAGAGTGGCTTGTCAACCTCAAATCCTTCCCTAGACCTTCCCATTTTCATCCTAGCCCAAATCCCAATATTATTTTTATTGGGGATATTCCTTTTCTATTAAAGGAATAACTCAAGTTGCCCTAGGTTGTGAAGCAACTTATATTTCCATCACTCCTAAAATTCCCAAATAATTCTCATAAATTGTTTGGGTCATATCTTCCTCAAATATGGCAAAATATTTCATTTGCCGTGTTTATCATCATGCTCAAATAATTCATTTCCTATTCTATCCTAAATGGAACATTGTGAAGCAAGTGCTATTTTACTTTGCCCAATTGACCTCAAACCCCTTGGACACCTTTTACTGTCCATATCATTGCCACATGCCAAAATGCAACCCCATTTGCCTAGTAGTTATTTAATTATGATTTTCCAAAGTTTCTGTCCAGAAAGAAACTTTGTGAAGGAGGTACAAGCTAGGCATATCCAAATGAGTTGCAATTTTTCATGGCCCTTCATATCCTCAAATCATAGCCCTCCACCAAAGTTGAGCTCATCTCATGCCTCGATGTGAGCACAACTTCAAATCTTTGATTCTGTCCAAAATTTCAGTTTGTGAAGCAAGTGTATTTTATCTTGCTCCATTATGGCTGCAAATTTTCTTAAGCCTTCTATTATCCATATAACCTATATCCACCCAATTTGGGCATATTTCATCTAGCCATTCCCCCTCTAGAATTTTTGCAAGTTTTTGGTCAGTGGGGATGTTTGTGAAGGAAGTACCATTTTGGCTTATCCAAATGGTATGAAACCTTTTTCAGAATCTCCATATGATCATATAACTGAGCCTTGCCCAAGTTGAGCTTAAGTTGATACTCCATGTGGGAGCATCATCCTGATCTTGATTCTGGACCCTTTTTGTCAGTTGCAAAGCAACTATATTAATCTTTGATCCGTTTGCCTCCAAAACCCCCAGAATTCTTGTCTTTCCGTAGTCAATCATTCCAGACAACACCAGTTGACCCAATCAGTTCCCTGTTGAGCATAGTAGCTTGATAAAGTTTGATGCAGCAAACTTTAATCGAAGCCTAACTCAGCTTCAGAGCTTCTTTTGTCGATCCATCACCTCCCTTGGCTTATACGATGAAGGGACTCATCACTAGACAGCTCGCTGCAGCCTCTCGCATCCCCTCCTTGCCGGTCACAGTGGTGACCACCGTCCTGCTCTGGTGCCACTGTCTTCTTCTTCCTTGTTGCGCGCTTGTCCCCCCGTCGCCTAGCTATGTCCAGAGCCTTCCCCGAGCAGTCGCCGTCCGTATGGAGCCCTTGCCCCCTCCGTCTTCTTCTCCAGTGAGCCACCCCCCTCGCGGCACAGTGCGCGCATGTGACCGCGTCGTCCTCCTCCTCTGTGTCTTCTTCCTCCCTTGTCCCCGAGCGCTGCCTCCTCTCCGTGAGCTCTACGCCTCGTCCACGCCCTCCCTCCCCACCTTCCGATGCCCTCCCGTGATCGCTGCCGTCGCCAGAGCCTTGGCCGGACCTCCCATGGTGGCACCCGAGCTCAACCGCCTCGACCTCAGCTATATGAGCCCCTCCCCTCGCCTCCCGACCGCACCTGCAGCTTCCCGTCACTCCCAGACCCCTCCCTAGCTAGTCGCCCGAGCCCCGGACCCCCTCCTCGCCGTAGTAGGCCGCCATGGCCGCCGCACGGCCTCAGCTAAATGTGCCCGAACCAAGCCCTCCCCCTCCTTCCTGACCACACCAGAAGGTCACCCGAAGTCCTGCGATCCTCCCCATGCCCTCGCCCACTCCTCCGGTGGCCTGTGGCTGCGAGCCCAGCTCCACGCGAAGCCCTCCTCCACCGCTTCTGGTGCCCTGCTCCTTCCCACCCTCCTCGATGTTCGTGCCCTTCGGGGACGGGTTTGCCTCGGTCTCCTCTACGTGTGGGTGGTCTGGGCGCTCCGAACGGTGGCCGGAGCCGCCCAGGAGCCTCGCTGGAGCGCGCCGTTCCTTCCCTGCATTGGGCGTGAGCGGGAGGAAGAAGGTGTTGACCCCGGCCACGCGGACCCCACCTGTCGGCCTCCGACGCCTTGACCCAGCGGCCGACGTGGATAAGTGACGGGCCCCACCGCCCGTGCGACCTGCACGTCAGCATCACGCGAGCCGGCCCCGCCTCTGCCTAGTCACGTAAGTGGAAGCGTATTCGCAGGAATACGTTTCCGTTTCTCGAAAGCGTATGCTCCCTTCTTATAACCAAAATGTGCTTTCCCTTTTGGAAAGCGTATTTCCTTTGACTTCAGCTCAAAATACGTTTTCCTTTTCAGAAAACGTACTCAGCCGAAGGCGCTTTCAGTTTTTGCCTCCAGGGACTTGTTTGTTGAAGTTTTATTCACAAATTGGTCCCTGGTGTTCAACACCTCATAACTCCGCAACTGTAACTCCGATTGAGGTGAAACCAAAGCCCGCGTCTTCGTCTCTTCGAGCCCAAACTTTTTGTATCATTTTCACCATGTGTAAACATTCTGAAAATGACCATTTTACCCTTGCCCCTAATCAGCCCCCTCCGAGAGAGAATCTTTTCCGGCAAATCTTTCCGCGGCTTCATCGCATTTCTCCCCGGAGCCTTCTTCATCCCCAGGCAAGCCACAACCACCATTTGCATGATAGACATGCAATAGCATTGGTTTTCAACTTGAATCTTTAATAACTGCCTGTTTGTTTTGCTACTGCTGTCGGTATTTCGGTTATGCTTATGGGTCGGTGTTTTACCGTCATGCTATGTTTCCTTGCACTCTGTTATTATGTTCTTCATGCTAGTATTACTTTCTTATGGACCATGTTTGGTAGTAGTATGTTGGTGATGGTCTTTGGTGCATGACTATCGTTTGTTCTGGGTACCGCCATGATACGTCTCCAACGTATCTATAATTTTTTATTGTTCCATGCTATTATATCACCCGTTTTGAATGTTTATGGGCTTTACTTTACACTTTTATATCATTTTTGGGACTAACCTACTAATCGGAGGCCCAGCCCGAATTGCTGTTTTTTTTGCTTATTTCAGTGTTTCGAAGAAAAGGAATATCAAACGGAGTCCAAACGGGATGAAACCTTCAGGAGCGATCTTTTTGGAACAAATGCCAACCTGGAGACTTGGAGTGGACGTCAAGCAACGAGCGAGGCGGCCAAGCACAATATATGAGACTCACTACATGAAGAACAAGGTGCTACTTTGAAGCACAAGTGTGGAAAAAGAGATAGTAGCATTGCCCTTTCTTTTTTTATATATTTTTTGGGCCTTTTTTTGGCCTTTCTTCTTTTTATTTCTTTTCTTTCTTTTTTCTTTTTGGGAAATGCTCTAATAATGATGATCATCACACTTCTATTGATTACAACATAAGGATTACAACTCGAAACTTAGAACAAGATATGACTCTATATGAATGCCTCCGGCGGTGTACCGGGATGGTGCAATGAATCAAGAGTGACATGTATGAAGAATAATGCATGGTGGTATTGACACAAATACGATGTCAAAAATTATTCCCTGATGAAACTTGGCAGACACTTAAAACATTTGTCATTCTTTGCCACCAATTTTTTTTGAATTTTTTTAACTTTTTTAGATTCTACTATTCATGGTGGTAGAATAAGAGCTAAAACTCGGATGGGCACTTTCCAACAATTTTTTCATGAATGCAAATGACACTGACATATAGGTGATGTTTTTCTTAACATTTTGGTATCTTATTTGCATTTTTCTGATTTAGTATGAATTAGTTATGAAGTTTTCAAACTGACGGTCAAACGGTCAAAGGGCAAAAGCATAAGAGGAGCAAAGTGACTTGGACAGAACCGGTGACTTTTGGGAATTAGGGGTAAAACAGACGAGTGGGACACAACTAGGGGCATAAATCTAATTATCCCTTGATATTATCACCTCCATATCTCAAAACAATTATCAAGCATCAAACTTATCTTAGTATTCAATTCACTCAAAAGAAAGTTTCACATATCTTGAATACCAAGTATATTAATATTAAGCAAATTACCATGCTATTAACGACTCTCAAAAAATCTAAGTGAAGCATGAGAGATCAATAGTTTCTTTAGAACAAATCCACCACCATGCTCTAAAAGATATAAGTGAAGCACTAGAGCAAAAATTATCACGCTCAAAAGATATAAGTGAAGTACTATGAGCAAAACTATCAAGCTCAAAAGATATAAGTGAAGCACATAGAGTATTCTAACAAATTCCAATTCATGTATGGCTCTCTCAAAAGATGTGTACAGCAAGGATGATTGTGGTAGACTAACAAGCAAAGACACGAATAATACAAGACGCTCCAAGCAAAACACATATCATGTGGTGAATAAAAATATAGCTCCAAGTAAATTACCGATGGAAGTGGACGAAATAGGGGATGCCTTCCGGGGCATCCCCAAGCTTTGACTTTTTGGTGTCCTTGGATTATCTTGGGGGTGCCATGGGCATCCCCAAGCTTAGGCTCTTGCCACTCCTTATCCAGTTTGTACTGCATTTTCCCATTATTTCCCATTTCAACCAAGAGACTGGTTGGGTATCCGGTCTCTACTACTTTCACCATATTATTTCCTCTTTGAATCAAGTCCTAGATTCATGCTACAACTTTCCCCCCTTTCTTCGTTGTTTGAACAAAGCCCTAGATTCGAATGCATGAAGTAGATTTACCTCTAATAATACTAAAAATTTAGGTGGCTTTGGAAGAGCTGATGGGAGTAGAAAAAGATGCACATGCAGACACGTGGGGAGCTGGGGCAGTAGAGCAAGACCGCTTTCAAAGAACTTATACCTGAGGGTCGCCGGGATGTCGGCGGCGGCAGGTCGGATCTGCGGACAATACGGCAGGGAGGAAGAAGGGTCGGAGGACCTCCCGAGCCGACGTTGTGTCGGAGAGAATGGCACGGGTAGAGGATCGGGCCCCTCCGGCAGCTGTGGGTTTCCTCCCTCGGCAGCGATGACCGCGTGAACGATGCACCTTTTAGTCCTCTATACACACACCGGCCGAAGGGATCCGACCGGATCTGTGACCAGCGGTGAGGAGAGAGACAATGTCTCTACCGCTGTCTTGTTTATATCTGGAGAGGATGAGAGAATGAAGAGAGCAACCCTAGTAAAGAAAGCTCTTAGGCCCCTGCATACATATATAGTGGAGTGATTATCTTTTTTCTCTCCACAACAAGCGTTTCAATTTGTGTACGTGGCACTAAAGAAAAGAAACTCTCTATTTAAGGTGACTACTATACGACTCCTACTTACTACTAGTAGTACTAGTATTGTTCACTTGTGCTCCCCGCCCCTCCATTCATTGAACAACCCCACGGGTGAATAAACATACAGTAAGTACTGTATTTATATAGAACGAACAAGCTCGAACTATTTTCGCCTAGTTAAAAGTTGAGGGCGGGGCTTTTCCTGGGCAGTACGTGCGGTAGTTTTCGGGTAGGCGGTTTGACAGAGAGGCAAGGAGGGTGAGCGAGTGGCGGATTCTCAAACATACTGCTGGAAAGGTCGGGCTGTGCGATTTGACGACGCGTTACTTCTAGAAAGACTTGTGATATGACCACTCACTATAGTCATGAATTACTGGCGCTCCGACCGGGGTTATGCCCCCCTTCCGTTCCGCGCTCTAATCTGGTGCATGACACGTCGACCCAGATGTTGGGTCTCCAACATGTCGGAGTAGTAAGAAGGAGCAAAGAATGATGCGGTATACACTATTACTACTACTACTCAGGTCGGAGGAGTGCAAACCACGGCAGCCCAGTGAACCAGAAGTGCGAACCACAACAGCCCAGTGAACCAGCAGTACGAACCACGGTAGCCCAATGAACCAACTGTAGAAAACAATGTGGTGATATGGCCATAAACAATGTGCTACGGTCCACACTGTAGCATGTACAGTAACACTCCTCTTTGTTTGGATCCCTGAGTTAGAGCTAGTTTGGGTTGAAATAGCCTCAAATTATCGAAACAAGAGGGGTTAGTTTGAGCAAGTTTGCTCTAACCCACCTAAAAAAACTAGCCCGTGGAGAGGTTCTAATTGGGTTAGTTATCCTCGGGCCCACTAAAAGAGAACTAAAAAAATCTCCCCTGCCTGCACTAGATCGCTCCCCCCCTCTCGCACGACTCCTCTCTATTCCCCATAGGGTCGCCCGCCCAAGCGCCGCTCGCCCTCTCTCTCCTCCAGCCGCCCTCTCCTTCCGGCCTCCGCCGCCCTACTCCGGCCACCCTCTCCCTCCGGCCTTCGAAGGTCGCCCCGCTCCCCCTTCACCGGTTGTTTTTCTCCCTCTGTCGTGTGCGGCGGTGGCGCATCTACCAGGGAGGTCGCGAGAGGGGTGAGTTTGTTCGTTCCTTCTTTGTCTCATGGCCATACCATTGATCTTACTAGCTCTAGCGCTAATTTTGATTTGGAAAAGTAGATCCTGATCAAACTTGGTATAGATTTGTGGTGCACGCATGGAATTGTTTGATGCTGCTTGAGGAGGTAATAAATCTTTCTAGAGGCCCAAAGATTCAGTTTACCTTTCTAGGTATTTCAGTTTCAGGCTTGCATTATTTCTAGAGGCCCAAAGATTCAGTTCACCTTTCTAGGTATTTCAGTTTCAGGCTTGCATTATTTCTAGAGGCCCAAAGATTCAGTTCACCTTTCTAGGTACTTTAGTTACAGGCTTGCATTATTTCTAGAGGTCCAAAGATTATGTTCCCAGTCGGCGGCAAGCGGCCCTGCTACCCATGCCGGTGTCGACCTCAACTCGCAAGGGCCGGCGTCGGAGGGGTTCCCGGAGCTTGGGCTCTACAGAGCCTTCCTCCAGAGGGACGATGGCGAGCTCTTCCCTCGATGCGTGAGGGGCTCCGGGCTCCCTCCCTATCGTGAATGACTTCCGTGATGAGTTAGCTCATGCTTTGTTTCATGGAGTGTTTTTTTGTGAAGCTTGATTGACGACTTGTATGTTTAACTGGGATATCTCATTTGTATGGACAAAGTAAAAATTATCATGTTTTGCATGCTTGATTTGTAAAGATGGTTTGTTTATGTCAATTGTGAGCGGGAGGAGGCCCAGAAGAGCCGGCCACACCAAATCCGGCAGGAAATAGGGTCCAAAGTAGTCAAATGATTGAGAAAGAGCATTTATTGTCAATCTAACCCTGCCATCCATACACCTCTTTGGTTTAGAGTTAGTTCAGGGTTAGAATCTAACTCTAACCTCTAACTGAGTTAGAGTTCTCCTCGTCTCGGTTCATCGCCATCATACTTTCCCCATTCCTGTGTTTTCAGTATCCTACGAATCAAAGAGGCCCTTTTTTGCAGGAAAAATCAAAGAGGCCCTTAGACTGGTTTAGGTCCGGTCATTTTTTATAAACATGTTATGTCCAAAATTTAATGAACGTGCTCCGGTTTCTACAAAAATAATCCGGTTTCATGTAGTAATTCATTCAATTATTTGTTCTTCTCCGGGGGTTTGCATGTAATTCGTGAGGTCTAAAATGTAAAGTACCCCGGCATATGCTCCGAGTCATGCATGCACTACGACCCAGATGCTCTATGTCCTACATGTCGGCGAATGGGAGCACGTGGAAATAGCCTAGGAGTACATATAGGAGGATAAATGCGTGAAAAAATATGTACTGTGAAGCGTAGCTGCAGTTCGAAAAGGAGACCTAAAGTGATGACAGCTATAGGTCGCACGCACCCAACTAGTGGTACTAGACATGCGACTAATTTTTACCTAAAAAAAAGAGGCACGAGTGCTCAGTACTCCTATTCTATAAACACGAGTCCCATCTGACAACAGCGTCCGTGCTACAGCTAGCTCTCCTCCCTCGTTTCTCTCTTCTAATTCTAAACTCGGCCGACGCCTGGTGGGTGGGGTGGGTTTGCTCAACTGCGGCCCCACCTCACAGTGAAAACGTTACGATTGGAATAAAAATGCCATATACTCCCTCCGTTCCTAAATATAAGCCTTTTTAGATACCATTTCAAATGGAATACATCATACAGATGTATGTAGACATAGTTTAGAATGTAGATTCACTCAGCTCCGTATGTAGTAGTCACTTGCTGGAATCTTTAGAAAGACTTATATTTGGGAATGGAGGGAGTACTATACTAATAAAACATTAAGGCCATGAGGCGATGCAGTGCTGGTTACGGGAGGAAAGAAGAAGATATGCATCCATCGATGACGTCTACCTCCTCGACTCAGGGCGCCGGCCCACCGAACGGCACCTAAGTAGCAGCGGCTTTCGTGGCCAGGTCGACGTGCTTCTGAACAATGGCGTCCAAAGATTCCAGCCGCTGGAAGAAAGCCAACGGCTTTCTATCCTTGCTTGCCTTGTAGTGCCTATGTAGACGATTTCCTCGTAGACGTGGATGTGCAGGTCGACGGTTTCTTGCATGGTGAGGCGCTGCGCGGCGAGCGCGGCCTCGAGGTGCACATTCTTCGTTGCGACCTCCGGCACCTGCAGGGCCACCAGGGCTTGAAAGAGTTCGTCACCATGGAGGCCGATGAGGGTGGCAGGCAATGAGGAGCCTGGGCGCGCGGGCTGGAGCATTCCGGCAAGGTCGTCCGCACGCTTCTTGACGGTGGTGAACTTGCGGATGGAGTTGACCATCATGTCGCCCATGCGAGAGGCGAATCCGGCGTCGGCGAGGGCTACGATGCCGGTGGTCGCCAGCACCGTCTGGAAATGCTGCGCAGTGCATGCCCGCAGGCCAGCGCCTTGGATGATTTGGCACAGCCGACTGCCACTCGCGTCCATCGCCTCCATAGGTGCTTGTGGCTTCTGGTCACTTGGTCTTGGATTGGAGTGAGCAGTGTTGTGCAGAGACTTGGGAGTAGATGGATTGGAGTGGTGGGGAGCCTTTATTATATGAGAGTCCAAACTCTGTTGCATTCACATTGTGCTGGCTCTATTCTGTTTCTCCAATTAATTCCCTCTGCATGCAATTGAGGATGCATCATTGACCGTTCAACGTCTCGGGAACTGCTACCCTCTCCCTCCTTGGCATTCAAGCACCTATGGACCCATCGACGACGAGGTGCCTATGGTGACTTTGTAAATTTCAAGATGATAGTGCCGTGTGTGTGCGTTCATAGGGGTGAGTGTATGCGCGTGTATATGAGCGCTTGCATCTGTACTGTGTAAAAAACGTAAATGCGTGTCAAAAAGAGACTAGTCAGTATACTCAATATTGTGCACCTCGGAGAGGAAAACGATAGAACTACTCCCTCCGTCCCATAATGTAAGACGTTTTTTCACACTAGTGTAGTGTTAAAAAACATCTTACATTATGAGACGGAGGGAGTATGTATTTATTTACGGTGCAGATTCACTCATTTTGCTCCATATGTACTCCGTCTCGGTGTAGTCTAGTCACTTGTTGAAATCTCTAGAAGGGCAAATACTCCTTTCTGGTTTACAGGGCTATACTAGCAAGTAGTTATACGTACTAGTACAATAGTGGGCTTACATAGCAATTTTGTCTCATGCAAGAGCCTGGCTATATGCGTGCTCCAATGTTCGCAACTGCCACGTTCGGTTTGCGCTTGGCTCTTCGCCTCTTCGAGAAGACGAACAATGATGTTACTACTACTGCTTCTACAGTGTCGAATCCACTGCTGCATGTCCGTCCATAGCGAGCGGGAGGGATAGCTTGTTGTAGAAGTACTACTAAGCAAAAGCCTGTCCTCGTTTGCGAGCAATCACGTGCATGGGCGAGGGAGAAGGCGTGTAGTAGTAAAATCAAGCTTCTCCTTGTTGTACGAGTTGACGCGACACATCATAGCACTGGCCCCACATGCTTGCCTCTAAACTTGGCTGAAAGACCCGCAGTGTACAATATATTTGCTGCAACCTCTAACATTTACCCACCACAAATTAAAATATATGAGGCGTATGCATCATTCTGATGCAGAGGCCGGGGAGTCCCCCCTTTTTGAAAAAAAACAAATTAAAATATATATTCCTATCTTGAGCATATGAGCGTGCAAACTACAATCACCAGGGTGACAGGTAGGGCCATAAGACTATTTTAATTTTTTTTAAAAACTTCGAGACGGCCACATAGCATGTAGCCGACCCCAACGATTTTAAGCTTACAGGCACGGTACACGCTATCCTAGACTACTCTACACATGAAACTGCCACACGAGCGTCCAGGTTGCGCTTGGCTCTTCGCCTCTTCGGGAAGTCGAACAATGATGGAGTACTACTGCACTGGAGGAGTACTACAGTACGCTTCTGGCCATCTAACACCGATTGAACTGCTGCATGTCCACCGCGTGCGGGAAGGAGAGCGTGTAGCGAAAGCTTCTCCTAGTCTTGCCAGCCACCACGCTCATGGGCGAGGGAGGGACGCTCCTGCCTTTGCGTGTATGACAGGTGGGCCCGATAGGTGGGTGGCCAACCTGTCATACAGCCAAAGGCAGGTGCAGTTAAGTCTGCGAGGGAGAGGATAATCAAACTTCTCATTGATGTACGAGTTGACGCGACACATCAAAGCACTGCACTCGATATATTTCAATAATTTGCGTTTACTGATACATTAATTACAATGCATGCATGCATGCTGTGACTCTCCTTTGATACTTGCATGTGTTGATTTAATGCACCTTGAAGCAGTATAAAATATGTGACGGTAAAGCTTTGTAATGCCCCAGCCCAAGTCGAGAGATAGTTGTGCACGAGGAGGGCGAGATCATGCAGAATGAATAGGACCCGATGATGGAGCTCTCTAAGATCTGATGGACCTCACCGTGCTCCACTGCCCCTTGTGCTTCCGCCCCTTGATGCCTCCAGTGTATGAGGTTTGAATACACCTCGTCCGTTCGGCTGATTGAGCAAGGTGCAGGTTTCTTGATTGATGTGTTGTTCGATTGATTTTTGCAGTGCAAGGGAGGGCACCTGGCCTGCGCGGACTGCCGCATCGAGCGCCCCGGGAACCAGCGGCAGTGCCAGAAGTGGGAGCGCGGCGGTGGCTTCGACGTGCGGAACACGGCGGTGGACTCCCTCCTTTCGTCGATGAGGGTGGAGTGCCCGCACGAAGGCTGTGGGCTCTACGTCACTTACCACCAGCTCGCCGATCACCAGAGCCTATGTCCGCTCGCGCCCTGCAAATGCCCGGTGCCCGTCTGCGGCTACAAAGGCCCGCCGCCGGTGCTCTACCACCACATCAGCACCGCGCATCCCATGCCCGTGCACATGATCCTGTACGGCAAGCTGCTCCAGCTGCAAGTGCCACTGTCGGAGCCACGGCTCTTGCTGTTTGTGGAGGAGGACGGTCGCACGTTTTTCTTGGTCAGCGGCGTGCTCGACATCGGCAAGCCTATCGCCATGTCGGTCGTCTGCATTAGAGCGGGGGCGTCCCCACTGCCGCACTACATGGCCAAGCTGTGGGCGAATGGCCCGCCGGGGGAGCCCAAAGGCACGACTGACGCCATCAAGGTGGAAATGGAGGTGACAAGCATCAAGGATCCCGGCGACGTCGGCGTGCAGGAGCTGACCTTCTTCACAGTTCCGCCCAAACTGCTGGCCGGGGCTAAGCTGGTGTCCCTCCACATTCAGATTGACAAGCTCACGTCCTAAATTTTTCTACAGTGCATTCTGTTTATCTTAGTAATATGCTAATATAGGGATTACCTTGTTCTACTTTAGCTTAAGAAATGGTGGGTTTTGGTGGCGATGCAGCAATTACTTCGACATCAGATCAGTAATTTCCAATAGTCGAACGGATATTTCGTGTCTGTTGGATATAAAGTTCCTTTGGGTAAGAAGTACTACTTGTCATCAAAATGGATAAAAGGAGATGTATGTAGACGTATTTTAGTTCTAGATACGTCCCTTTTATCCATTTTGATGACAAGCACTCCCTCCGTTCCACAATACATGCCTTCGATTTGTCAAAATATAGATGTATCTAGACATGTTTTAGTATATAGGTACATCCATGATAGAGCCAATCGGATGGTTGAGAACACTACAATTCGTAGCTACAGATGCGTGTGTGACTCCCAGATGCAGAGGCCGGGGGTCATCATCCTCCTTTTTGAGAAAAAATAGACGCGTGTGTGAGAGGACGAGTGCGTGCGTGCACCTCTTCTCTTCCTGTATAACGTACTAAACTCAGAGTACAAGTTTTTGTGGGTGGCAGGATGGTGCATGCTAGAAGTACCGAGAGATAGGTTTAATGCGTCCGAAAAAAAGACTAGCCTATAGCTCGTCATGCGGCTATTCCTGTCGAAAGCGCCATTAACCGTAAGATATGTATACGACGATGCCAGTTATTGCATGTACACAACAGTAGAAAAAGAACTACTCCATCCAGGAATAGTGCCGCACTTTGAAACTAGAACCGTCAATAAATTTTGAGCTTGTGTCTCGTCACATTCCAAATTCTCCACGCTATATTGAATTGCAAACCTATTCACACCGATCACAACCTAAATGGTTTCCCACTTAGGAGCATATTAGTACCACGCTATATTGAATTGCAAACTTATTCACAACGATCACAACCTAAATGGTTTCCCACTTAGGAGCGTATTAGTACTCTGATATAAATACTAGTATGCCAAGATGACTGCACATTCCTCTCCTCATCCACAAAAACAAACAACTCATTCAACATACTTCCCTTGCGTCTGCCATGGCCAGCGTGAGTTCTGAGTCGAGAGATTGCCACCAGGGAGAGGCGAGCATAGAAGCGGAAGCACGAGAGATGTCCCGCCTCGCTGCGAAAGCAGCCGACATGTCCTGCCGCGCGGAAGTAGTAGCACAGAGGTCCTGCCGCACCGCTGAAGCAGCATGGAGGTCCCTCCATGCCATCGCTGCAGCAGACTGGTCCGGCCGGGCAGCGGAAGCAGCAGAGATGTCCCGTCACGCCGTGAATGCAGCAGACATGTCCTGCCGCACCGCGACAGCCTGGGAAAATTTCTCGCGGGCAGGCGACGACTGTTACAGGCGCATGCATGCGATCGTCCATAGCCAGATGGATCAGATCTTCGGCTGGGAGAGGTTGCAGGACGACATGAAAGCCTCGTTTGAACAGGCTACCGGTGTCATCCGGCAACTAAGGGAGGGCAATGAGAGGCTTCGGGCCGAGCGCGACCTGCTGAGGGCGAAGATCGTCCGAAGTGCAGACCAGCAAGAGGAGACCAGTGCCTTGTTGAAGAGGACCGGCGTCATCGTCAAGAAACTTATGGACGAGAATGACATGCTCCGCAACGAGCGCCAAAGGCTGGTGGAGGAATCCGTGGATGTTCTCAAGCAGAGTCTTGAGGACACGAAAGAGCTCATCGCCGTTCTCCGCGGAGACTAGTTCCTGTGGCCTGCAGCAATGCATCAAGAAAGTAGAGATCAACGAGCCAGATCCTTGTCTTCCTTCTTCTTTTGCCCTTGTGTATTTCGGGCGTAGCCGCATGTGGCTTTTTTAATTATCTTTCTAATTATGTAAGACAATTAATCGTCCTTATATATTCATCAGTCTTGCTATAAGTTGCAGTAGATTCTATATAGGTCCGTCGAATCTTACATCAAGATCCGTGCTTTTAGATTTTCTTTTTTCTCTCTTAAATCTCAGTTGGGTGAGACATAGCCACGCCATTAAACAGAGGCTCGGGCGCCATTAATGGAGACCTTGGGAGAGAGGTGGACGGCAAATGGAGGTCAAAGGCTCCTCCCAATAAGCACGCGCAGGGGTCTGATCGCACGCCTCTCGTACTCAAATAGCTACCCTGCACGGCGCCTCCTAGCTAATAAAAAATGGGGACACGTGGCGGCACGTAAATGGTAGTAAATAGAACGCCCACGGTTTCAATAATACTTGTCTTTCCGATTGTAACGTGACAACACTTGTTCCAAAATGACTTTGTTGATTGTTAATGTGTGCGCCTTTGCAAATCAGACTGCAAAATTACCACAACATGTTGGTGCCATGTCATGGCACCAAGCCAAGATTCATTATTTTCATGCATATTTTGGATTTACAAGAATTAAAAAAACTAAGTTTCTCAATCTTTCCAGCCCAGCCACGACGCCCAGAATTTTGAATTTCATTCCCATTTCTTGCATGGAACCTAGAAATTTACCCGATGACACACATCTGATTTTTCAACCAACTTTGGTGCACTGGAACATGTGCTTGTATTTCAAATTCGAATCATGCACACAAAGGTGACATGTTCCCTCCCAGAACCACGAGCCTTCTTGAGAGAAGCTCCAATTTGCAAGAAGCTTATACCAAAAATTTGTTCCTATTCGGCCATTTTTTTACCACGGCATGGTACTACCATGACATGACACCATGCCAAGTTTCATGATTTTAAAACCAAGTTTCTCAATGTTCTCGACCGAGCCATGATGCCCAGATGTTTGAATTTTATTCTCATTTTTTGCATGGGACCTACAAATTCACCCGAGGACACAAATGTGATTTTTCAACCAACTTTGGTGCACAGGAGCATGTGCTTGTAGTTCAAATTTGAATTATGCACATTAAATGACCAAAAACTCAATTAATGTGTAAATAAGGCCTAACGAAGCCGGAATAATTCCAAAATTTAACAGGGCACTCATGTAGTTCTATGTTGCCTTTGTAAATAAACTCAAGGGGGACAGCGTATATCGTTTCGCACTCAAAGGTGGCATGTTCCCTCTCAGAACCACGAGCCTTCTTGAGAGAAGCTTTGGTTAGCAAGAAGCTTATACCAAAATCTGTTCCTATTCGGCCATTTTTTACCACTGCATGGTAGTACCATGACATGGCACCCATGCCAAGTTACATGATTTTCAGACGTGTTTTGGATTTACAAGAATTTTAAAACCAAGTTTCTCAATGTTCTCGGCCGAGCCACGATGCCCAGATGTTTGAATTTTATTCTCATTTCTTGCATGGGACCTAGAAATTCACCCGAGGACACAAATGTGATTTTTCAACCAACTTTGGTGCACGAGAGCATGTGCTTGTAGTTCAAATTTGACTTATGCACATTAAATGACCAGAAACTCAATTAATGTATAAAAAACGACAAACGAACCCGGAATAATTCCAAAATTTAACAGGGCACTCATGTAGTTCTATGTTGACTTTGTTAAGAAACTCAAGAGGGGGGGGGGCAGCGTATATCGTTTCACACTCAAAGGTGGCACATTCCCTCTTAGAACCACGAGCTTCCAAATCGGCCCAATTTTTACCACGACATGTTAGTGCCATGACATGATGATACGTCTCCAACGTATCTATAATTTTTAATTGTTCCATGCTATTATATTACCCCTTTTGGATGTTTATGGGCTTTATTTTACAAAATTATATCATTTTTGGGACTAACCTACTAACCGGAGGCCCAGCCCGTATTGCTGTTTTTTTGCCTACTTCAGTATTTCGAAGAAAAGGAATATCAAACGGAGTCCAAACGGAATGAAACCTTTGGGAGCGTGATTTTTGGAACGAACGTGATCCAGAGGACTTGGAGTGCAAGTCAAGAAGCAGCCGAGGCGGCCACGAGAGGGTAGGGCACGCCCACCCCTACAGGGCGCGCCCCCCTGTCTCGTGGGCCCCTCGGGCGGCCACCGATGTACTTCTTCCTCCTATATAAGCCTATGTACCCCGAAAACATCCATGGAGCCAAGGAAACACAATTTCCACCACCGTAACCTTCTGTATCCGCGAGATCACATCTTGGAGCCTTCATCGGCGCTCTGCCGGAGGGGGAATCGACCATGGAGGGCTTCTACATCAACACCATAGCCCCTTCGTTGAGTTGTGAGTAGTTTACCACACACCTTTGGGTCCATAGTTATTAGCTAGATGGCTTCTTCTCTCTTTTTGGATCTCAATACAATGTTCTCCCCATCTCTTGTGGAGATCTATTCGATGTAAACTCTTTTTGCGGTGTGTTTGTCGAGATCCAATGAATTGTGGGTTGATGATCAAGTTTATCTATGAGAAATATTTGAATCTCCTCTGAATTCTTTTATGTATGATTGAGTTATCTTTGCAAGTCTCTTCGAATTATCAGTTTGGTTTGGCCTACTAGATTGATCTTTCTTGCCATGGGAGAAGTGCTTAGCTTTGGGTTCAATCTTGCGGTGTCCTTACCCAGTGACAGAAAGGGTTGCAAGGCACGTATTGTATTGTTTCCATCGAGGATAAAAAGATGGGGTTTATATCATATTGCATGAGTTTATCCCTGTACATCATGTCATCTTGCTTAAGGCATTACTCTGTTCTTATGAACTTAATACTCTAGATGCAGGCAGGAGTCGGTCGATGTGTGGAGTAATAGTAGTAGATGCAGGCAGGAGTCGGTCTACTTGTCGCGGACGTGATGCCTATATACATGATCATGCCTAGATAATCTCATAATTATTCGCTTTTCTATCAATTGCTCGATAGTAATTTGTTCACCCACCGTAATACTTATGCTATCTTGAGAGAAGCCTCTAGTGAAACCTATGGCCCCCGGGTCTATCTTTTATCATATTTGCTTCCAATCTACTTTTATTTGCATCTTTACTTTTTGCATATATATTATAAAATACCAAAAATATATTTATCTTATCATACTATCTCTATTAGATCTCACTTTGGCAAGTGGCCGTGAAGGGATTGACAACCCCTTTATTGCGTTTGTTGCGAGTTCTTTGTTTGTTTGTGTAGGTGCGTGGGACTTTTGAGGAGCCTCCTACTGGATTGATACCTTGGTTCTCAAAAACTGAGGGAAATACTTACGCTACTATTGCTGCATCACCCTTTCCTCTTCAAGGAAAACAAACGCAAGCTCAAGATGTAGCAAGAAGGATTTCTAGCACCGTTGCCGGCGAGGTCTTCGCTCAAGTCAAGACATACCAAGTACCCATCACAAACTTATCTCCCTCGCATTTACATTATTTGTCATTTGCCTCTCGTTTTCCTCTCCCCCACTTCACCTTGCCGTTTTATTCGCCCTCTCTTTCCCAATCTCCTCCTCTCTCTTTCGCTTGCTTTCCTGCTCCTTGCTTTTGTTTGCCGTCATGTCTGAAATTGGGGAGATTATCGTCGATATGGACAACCATGATAACATGGAAAATTCTGATGCTCCGGCTGAAGAACCCCCTATCTTGCATACTAAAAAGTTTCGAATCGGTAGTGGTAACATCATTGGAAAAGGTGTTATACAAGATTTCTTTACTTGTGCTGGTGCTTTACCTTCCATGGGAGGTTCTATCTCCATAGAACTAGTAGTCTTGCGGATGCTATCGCTATGCTTGTAGTTAAACTTGAAAGACAATTTATGCATATGCATCCTTGCATACAAAGAATTTTCCTAGGATTTTCTAATATTGAGCATTCTTCTGTTAAGCGCGCTGTTACTATGTTTTTGCCTCATGAGTTTAGATTTATCATAATAGAGGCCAAAGAAATCTTTGCGCACTATAGGGTGGACGCCGGTCTTCCTCCCATAGAGGCGATCCTCTATGATCAAGAGGAATTTAAGCATTTTCAATCTTCGGACTATGTTGCTGTCAATGAAAACCTTAGAAAAAAGGTTCCTACCAATGTCTTGGTTGATAGAATTTCCAAACTTAATAATGATTTCGCTCTTCAAAATAATGATCTAGGATACTCTCTTGAGTATAGGCTCATGAGATTTTGCCAAAAGAATGCTTTTAGTGATGAATTAGTTGTGCATTATGAAGGGCCAAGGGAGGAACCCGTTCCTCCTGAGATTGATCTTGGGGACTTTTGTCCCGCTAAATTTAGCCCTTTTGATTACTTTTGCTTGCCTCAAAGAAAACTTGCTGCCAAACATAGGGAATATGAGATGAGTTTTCAAGATCTATCTTATTATTATGGCACTACTTAGATCTATCTTCGCTTTTATGACTAGCTAGGGGCGTTAAACGATAGCGCTAGTTGGGAGGCAACCCAATTTTTTTTTGTTCCTGTTTGGTAATAAATCTTGCATCTACCTTCTGTTTAGATGTGTTTTTATCTTTTAATTAGTGTTTGTGCCAAGTAGAACCTATAGGATAACCAATGATGATAGTTGATTTGATTCTGCTGAAAAACAGAAACTTTGCACGCACGAATTTAGTTTTGTTAAATCACAGAAACGTGCTTTTGCGTTGATTCTTTTTGCTTCTGATCAATAGACAAATTTCCAGGACTTCCTATTTTAGTAGGATTTTTGAAGTTCCAGAAGTTTGTGTTAGTTACAGATTGCTACAGACTGTTCTGTTTTTGACAGATTCTGTTTTTCGTGTGTTGTTTGCTTATTTTGATGCATCTATGGCTAGTAAAATAGTTTATAAACCATAGAGAAGTTGGAATACAGTAGGTTTAACACCAAAATAAATAAAGAATGAGTTCATTACAGTACCTTATGTGGTGGTTTTGTTTTCTTTCACTAACGGAGCTTATAAGATTTCCTGTTGAGTTTTGTGTTGTGAAGTTTTCAAGTTTTGGGTAAAGCTTTTATGGACTATGGAATAAGGAGTGGCAAGATCCTAAGCTTGGGGATGCCCATGGCACCCCAAGATATTCAAGGATATCCAAAAGCCTAAGCTTGGGGATGCCCCGGGAAGGCATCCCCTCTTTCGTCTTCGTTCATTGGTAACTTTACTTGGAGCTATATTTTTATTCGCCACATGATATGTGTTTTGCTTGGAGCGTCATGTATTATATTAGTCTTTGCTTTTTAGTTTACCACAATCATACTTGCTGTACACACCTTTTGGGAGAAGCCCACTTGATTAGAATTTGCTAGAATACTCTATGTGCTATACTTATATCTTTTGAGCTTGATAGTTTTTGCTCTAGTGCTTCACTTATATCTTTTAGAGCATGGCGGTTGCCTAATTTTGAAGAAATTGCTAGTCTCTCATGCTTCACTTATATTATTTTGAGAGTATTTTAGAACAGCATGGTATTTGCTATGGTTACAAATTTGGTCCTAGAATGATGAGCATCCAAGTTGGGTATAATAAAAACTATCATAGAAAGTGAATTGGATGATCAATTTGATGCTTGATAATTGTTTTGAGATATGGAGGTAGTGATATTAAAGTCATGCTAGTTGAGGTGATTATGAAAAATGCTTGTGTTGAGGTTTGTGATTCCCGTAGCATGCATGTATGGTGAACCGCTTTGTGATGAAGTTGGAGCACAATTTTATTTAGTGATTCTCTTCCTTATGAGTGGCGGTCGGGGACGAGCGATGGTCTTTTCCTACCAATCTATCCCCCTAGGAGCATGCTCATAATACTTTGTTTCTGATGACTCATAGATTTTTGCAATAAGTACATGATTTCTTTTTACTAATGTTGAGGCCATGGATTATATGCACCCTCACCCTTCCACCATTGCTAGCCTCTCTTGTGCCGCGCAACTTCCGCCGGTACCATACACCCACCATATACCTCCCTCAAAAATAGCCACCATACCTACCAATTATGGCATTTCCATAGCCATTGCGAGATATATTGCCTTGCAACTTTCCATCGTTCCATTCATATGACACGCATTACTTTTGTCATATTGCTCTTTGCATGATCATGTAGTTGACATTGTATTTGTGGCAAGGCCACCTTCATAATTTTCATACATGTGGCTCTTGATTCATTGCATATCCCGGTAACCGCCGGAGGCATTCATATAGAGTCATATCTTGTTCTAGCTTTGGGTTGTAGTTCTTGAGTTGTAAATCCATAAAAGTGTGATGATCTTCATTATTAGAGCATTGTTCCAGTGAGGAAAGGATGATGGAGACTATGATTCCCCCACAAGTCGAGATGAGACTTCAGACTTTACAAAAAAAAAAGAGAAAGGCCAAAAAAAAGAAAAAAAAGGAAAGGCCAAAGGAAAAAAAAGAGGAAAAAGAAAAAAAAGAAAAAAGAAAAAAGAAAAAAAATAAAATGAGAGAAAAAGAGAGAAGGGACAATGCTACTATCTCTTTTTCCACACTTGTGCTTCAAAGTAGCACCATGATCTTCATGATAGAAAGTCTCCTATGTTGTCACTTGCATATACTAGTGGGAATTTTTCATTATAGAACCTGGCTTGTATATTCCAATGATGGGCTTCCTCAAATTGCCCTAGGTCTTCATGAGCAAGCAAGTTGAATGCACACTCACTTAGTTTCTTTTGTTGAGCTTTCATATATTTATAGCTCTAGTGCATCCGTTGCATGGCAATCCCTACTCACTCACATTGATATCTATTAATGGGCATCTCCATAGCCCGTTGATACGCCTAGTTGATGTGAGAATATCTTGTCCTTTTTTTGTCTTCTCCACAACCACCATTCTATTCCACATGTAGTGCTATGTCCATGGCTCACGCTCATGTATTGCGTGAAAATTGAATTTTTTTGAAATTATTAAAGTATGAAATAATTTCTTGGCTTGTCATCGGGGTTGTGCATGATTAAATACTTCGTGTGATGAAGATAGAGCAACAGCCAGACTATATGATTTTGTAGGGATAACTTTTTTTGGCCATGTTATTTTGAGAAGACATGATTACTTTGATTAGTATGCTTGAAGTATCACTATTTCTTATGTCAATATGAACTTTTATTTTGAATCATTTGGATCTGAACATTCATGCCACAATAAAGAAAATTACATTGAGAATTATGCTAGGTAGCATTCCACATCAAAATTCTGTTTTTATCATTTACCTACTTGAGGACGAGCATGAATTAAGCTTGGGGATGCTTGATACGTCTCCAACGTATCTATAATTTTTGATTGTTCCATGCTATTTATTGCCCCTTTTGGATGTTTATGGGCTTTATTTTACACAATTATATCATTTTTGGGACTAACCTACTAACCGGAGGCCCAACCCGTATTGCTGTTTATTTTGCCTATTTCAGTATTTCGAAGAAAAGGAATATCAAACGGAGTCCAAACGGAATGAAACCTTCGGGAGCGTGATTTTTTGAACGAACGTGATCCATAGGACTTGGAGTGCAAGTCAAGAAGCAGCCGAGGCGGCCACGAGAGGGTAGGGCACGCCCACCCCTACAGGGCGCGCCCCCCTGTCTCGTGGGCCCCTCGGGCGGCCACCGATGTACTTCTTCCTCCTATATAAGCCTATGTACCCCGAAAACATCCATGGAGCCAAGGAAACACAATTTCCACCACCGTAACCTTCTGTATCCGCGAGATCACATCTTGGAGCCTTCATCGGCGCTCTGCCGGAGGGGGAATCGACCATGGAGGGCTTCTACATCAACACCATAGCCCCTTCGTTGAGTTGTGAGTAGTTTACCACAGACCTTTGGGTCCATAGTTATTAGCTAGATGGCTTCTTCTCTCTTTTTGGATCTCAATACAATGTTCTCCCCATCTCTTGTGGAGATCTATTCGATGTAAACTCTTTTTGCGGTGTGTTTGTCGAGATCCGATGAATTGTGGGTTGATTATCAAGTTTATCTATGAGAAATATTTGAATCTCCTCTGAATTCTTTTATGTATGATTGAGTTATCTTTGCAAGTCTCTTCGAATTATCAGTTTGGTTTGGCCTACTAGATTGATCTTTCTTGCCATGGGAGAAGTGCTTAGCTTTGGGTTCAATCTTGCGGTGTCCTTACCCAGTGACAGAAAGGGTTGCAAGGCACGTATTGTATTGTTTCCATCGAGGATAAAAAGATGGGGTTTATATCATATTGCATGAGTTTATCCCTCTACATCATGTCATCTTGCTTAAGGCGTTACTCTGTTCTTATGAACTTAATACTCTAGATGCAGGCAGGAGTCGGTCGATGTGTGGAGTAATAGTAGTAGATGCAGGCAGGAGTCGGTCTACTTGTCGCGGACGTGATGCCTATATACATGATCATTCCTAGATAATCTCATAATTATTCGCTTTTCTATCAATTGCTCGACAGTAATTTGTTCACCCACCGTAATACTTATGCTATCTTGAGAGAAGACTCTAGTGAAACCTATGGCCCTCGGGTCTACCTTTTATCATAATTGCTTCCAATCGCCTTTTATTTGCATCTTTACTTTTTGCATCTACATTATAAAATACCAAAAATATATTTATCTTATCATACTATCTCTATTAGATCTCACTTTCGCAAGTGGCCGTGAAGGGATTGACAACCCCTTTATTGTGTTGGTTGCGAGTTCTTTGTTTGTTTGTGTAGGTGCGCGGGACTTTTGAGGAGCCTCCTACTGGATTGATACCTTGGTTCTCAAAAACCGAGGGAAATACTTACGCTACTATTGCTGCATCACCCTTTCCTCTTCAAGGAAAACCCACGCAAGCTCAAGACGTAGCACATGACACCATGCCAAGTTTCATGATTTCTAGGCGAGTTTTGGATTTACATGAATTTAAAATCTAAATTTCTCGATGTTCTCGGCCGAGTCACAACGCCCAGATGTTTGAATTTCATTCTCATTTCTTCCATTGGACCTAGAAATTCAACCAAGGACACACATGTGATTTTTCAACCAACTTTCGTGCACCGGAGCATGTGCATGCAATTCATATTTAGATTATGCACATTAAAAGTCCAGAAACTCAATTAATGTATAAAAAGGCCAAACGAACCCGAAATAATTCCAAAATTTAATAGGGCACTCATATAGTTCTATGTTGCCTCTGTAAAGAAAATCAGGGGGGAGGCAGCGTATATCGTTCTGCACACAAAGGTGACACGTTCCCTCTCGGAACCATGAGGCTTGTTGAGAGAATCTCCGGTTTTGCAAGAAGCTTATACCAAAACTTGTCCCAATTCAGCCAAAAATTATACTTATGAAAACAGGGTTTTGATTATCCCGAACATCTCGCTACCTAGACCAATAATGTACTATGATTTGAATTCAACATAAAATGGATACAAATATTTGAATTGGAGAGCATATGGTACATGTAGTTCATAGTGAAATATGATTACTGCTATATGCATGTCTTTTGTTATCAAGATAATATTTAAATTATTGTAGAACTTGACAACAATCGTATTCAAATAAGGAAAAATGATTCAAATTTTGTCCAAATGGTAGACGACGATATATATGTTCACATGGTGGAGTAAAATGTTCATATATGATGGAAGATCAAAATGTATGACTACATCAATTATAAACTGCAAGGTCACCTAACGATATATTCGAATTCAACATAACGTGGATTCAAAAATTAAAATTCGAGATCCTGGCATTTATAATCATATAAAAAGGGACATTACTCTTTCTTTTGGTGGGAACTGATTTGTTTCTGTTGTTGTTGAGGGAAGTGCGAATCGATTTGGTACTGTGCAGGGTAATCTTGTTCTCCCGATTTTTTTACATTTTTCTTGTACTTTTTTAAATGGCATCTATAGCAATATAGTAAAAGGGGGCATGACTCTCTTGTGTCTTGTATGAATTGTTTTTTTACACGTTAAGTTTGTTCTGCCGAACAAGGAATCCGCACCTTGTTATCCTGAAATTTTCAAGCTCGAGTATCTTTTGTCTCACCTGCTTTGAAACTCGCGCCGCGCCTTGTTATCCCGAAATTTCGACGCGCGCGAGAAATCCCTCCTCATCCGAAATCGGTCCCACAGCCCAGACACGCGAAATCCCACTTCTACCCCTCAGCCGGAAAATAAGCTCCACGTTGCGGTGTCAAAACCGGTGGGGGGTACGCTGGTAACTTACCCTACATTTCGGACAAGCGCATCCCTAAGCTTGGCTCCCCCTCCCCCTTCGCCCTTCCCATTCGTACACCAAGGCCGCCAAAACCCGTGAAACCCCATGCTCCTCCGTCGGCCTCCCAACCGCCACCCAGCCGGAGACTCTTCCCCGACTACGTCGTCCACCGCATCAACTCGCCATCCCTCATCCACTGCATCGGATGAGGATCCGTTGTCGATCTTGTCATCCCACCGGATCAGCCGCCATGTCCTCCACCTCCAAGGAGCTGCCCCGACATTCGCCTCGTCTATCGCGCCACCTCAATCCCCACAGCGCCGTCTTGACCTGTCCCACCGGAACCGCAGCACCCTCACCAATTCCTCCGATGAAGACGAGGCCAACTCGGCGCCACCAAGGAGGTTCTGCACTCACCACTGCATTTTATCTTTTATTCGATATCACGAGGCTGCCGGTGCTCGATACCGAGCAGACATGCCGGGTCTCCATCGATGGCGCCATCACTGGCCACATCATCCACAGTGTCTCTCCCTCATGTCGTTGCTTCCTCGGCGGCGACTTCCACAACGGCACTAGCTGCAGTTGCTCCAGCTCTCGCTCGTGATGCGGCTCTGTTCTTGATGTCAGTCGCACTGCTGCACTGCTCTTGCTTTCGTTCATGCTGCTGCTCTGCTCTTGCTCTCGCTTGCACTGCTGCTGCTACTACACGACCTCCGGCAGCTACAGGAGTTGCTGCTTTAGCACTCGCTCGCAGTGCTACTGCACGACTTGCTCTCTGCTAGTGCGTTCCCTGCTCGAGCGTCTGCTGATTTAGATCACTTCTTCTCTGCTACTAGTGCTCGAACGCCCTAAACATCTATTGCAATGCTCTACTACTAGTTCAATCAGTTTCAACAGTAAAATTCAGTTTCGACTGTAAAGTTCATTTTCTTCAGTTAAGTTCAGAGTGAACAGTACTTACAACATCTATCGGAGCGGCCGTGGCACGACTGATGTGTTTTACATCTAGCACTTTTTGGTGATGTATTTTACATCATCAATTGCAGATGATATTAGGGTCCCACTTCAGATTAACGTTGTCTGTCTTGTCCTACTTCAGCCTCGTCGCCGTACACCTTACCGGAGCTGCTCCAACAAGGGAACCGTCCATCATAGCGGAGCAGTACCCTCGGCGCCGTTTCCAGAGGCCTCGAATCTTCTTCCCCGCCTCCGACAGTCACACCAGCATCATCACCATCCTCCACGTCCAACCCAATGATGCTGAGGTCCACAAGGCTATGCCAAAGAGGTTGTACACTCGTCGCATCACTTTGTTACTCTGCATTCATGTCGATCCCTCAGGGATCCTTTGCTATGGAACTACTATTCGTGCAAATCTGTTAGAAGGAGTGGAGCAAAGCAAAACTGGAGGATTTTTTCCTTTGGTGTCTCTTTCAAAGAAAAACGTAGGAATTTTATTCACTTTTACGTCCTTCTCAAATTAATATGCATGAAGAATAGAACTAATTGCATTACTGGCATAATAAGATTCTTATTTTTTCATTTTCACGTGGTTTGACTTTAATTTGACCATGTTTCTCCATTCCTGTGTTCTTCCAATTCATGTGAACCAAACACCCAGGTTGACTGAAATCCTATGTTTCCAAATGCTCTATTTTGCACGTGCATTCCTATCCTATTCCTGTGTTTTTCCTGTCCCTGCGTTTATAGAATCCTCCAATTCTAAGGAGCCCTTACAGATTTACTTCAGTTTCAGATAGGCGTCAAGGAAACTCTGTGTGTATGTCCTGCTCCTGCCGTGCCGTCATCCACCCCACCTGAGGTGGACCATCGACAGAAGCGTTCACTGCAGCAGAGATCCCCCCTGCAGACTTTCTTTCGCCGCCTCAGATCATCTTCCCCGTTGCCAGCAGCCACACCAACTGCATTACCATCATTGACTGAGTAGATGAACCTGAGGACTACACAGTTCCGGAAGAGAGGTCGTAGTCTTTCGTGTTTGCTTACGTTATACATCGGTTATTATTACCTGCTACTTTATCATTCGAACTTGAGTTTTGAAATGCCCATGGGTCTCATATTGAGCCAGCAGAGATCCCCCCTCCTGCATTTCCAGATTGTATTCCAGAGGAAGATAACTGTTCAGATGGGGATTCAGAAGGAGCCGACCACGCCTATTTACCACCTGAGGTGTTTGCTCTTACCTAGCATGCTGATGTTGGTCATATCATGCATATGGCGCCTTGCATTGCTTACATTATACATCTTATATGTCATCAGCTTAGTTTATATTTGCTTTATGTGAATGCCACCTGTTTGGTTTCTATATCATACTCCCATCATTCTTAAATATTTGTCTTTTTAGAGATTTCAACAAGTGACTACATACGGAAAAAAATGAGTGAATCTACACTCTAAAATATGTCTATATACATCCATATGTGGTAGTCCATTTGAAATCTCTAAAAGTACAAATATTTAGGAAAGGACGGAGTATATGGGAATTATGCAATGCCATCTTCTTTAGCCAGGCATCATATACGTGAATCATGCAATGCCATCCTGTTTAGCCAGTCATCGTATATGTGAATTGTATCGTGCCATATTTTTTCCATAATGTATTCCATTTGTCAACAATGTTTATACATCCATCTACTCTTCCTGTGCATCAGCCATTTGAGTCGGTCATGGGAAAATCTGGAGTGAAAACAAGGTCTTCTGAACAGTCAGTGCTACCTGTCGATGCAGATTTCTTGCTGGTTATAGATAGTTCGTTAGAGGAGGATTCAGAGACAGATGACCATTCGTATCCCCCCCAAGGTGCATGCTCTAACTTGGCTGGGTTATATTGCTCATATCATGGATATGGTGTCTTGCATTGCCATGCCATCTGCTTAGATTAGACATGCTTTGTGTGAATGCCTCCTGTTTACTTTCTATATCAGATATGTGAATTATGCAATGCCATGTTTTTCAGCCAGTTATCATATGTGTGAATTATGCACTGCCATGGAGCCAGGCATTCATATATGTGAATTATCTCATGCCATCTTTTTTTCATTACATATTCCATTTGTCGACAATCTATGTATATTGAACTACTCTTCATGTGTATCAGCCATTTGAGCCAGTTATGGAAAAATCTGGAGTGAAAACAAGGTCTTTAGAGCAGGCAATGGTACCTGTTGAAGTATATATCTCGATGGTTACAGGGAGCTCCTCAGAGGAGGATTCAGAGACAGATGACCATTCCTATATCCCACCTGAGGTGTATGCTCTAAGTTGCAATGTTTATATTTCTCATATGATGCATATGGTGTCTTGCATTGCTTAGTTTAGACATCATATGCACAATATTGAATTCCATCTGCTTAGTTTAGAGATCATACATGCGAGTGACAGCTGCTTAGTATATGAATCAATTATGTCAATTATATCATACCATCCTGTATACTTAGACAACATGTATGTGAATTATTTCATCCCAACCTATTTTAGAAAGACATCATATAGTTTTGTCATGTCATCCTGTTTAGGTACTCATCATATGTTGAATTGTGCCATTATATCATGTTAAGTTATCCATCATATATCTGAAACTGTGTCATGTTATCATGTTTAGTTAGGCATCATATATGTGAAATTGTGTCATGCTGTCCTGTTTGGTTAGACAACATATATGTGAATTACCACATCTATCTATCATACAATGTCTATACGTTCAGTTTGTTTTCTTGTTTATCAGCCATTTGAATTGGAGGGGGTGATGGCAGTATCTAAGGGAGCAAAAACCCGTTCTTCACAAAAGACAATGATACCCGTCGATGCAGATAGAACCATGGTTGTACTGGCCCACAAACTAGCCCCACCACACATAATCGAGACTCTTCCAGATTGCACACTTACACCGTTGGGTAGAGAACCAGCTACAACCCATCTAACCGCAACCCCAGCGGATAGTAACCCACTTCTAGTTGACAAAGCACCATGTCCACCACAGAGTACCCCCACACAAGCAGTTTGTAAAGCTACTGCAGTGCCCAAAGCACGAAGACCACCATAGCTAACCCAAACTCCACGTTTAAAGCATAAGAGCAACCGTTCTCAGGTCAGATTCCGTAGCTATGGTCCATACTCCTTTGCTATTGCATCACTGTGTTTACTCATACCAACTACTTTCGAATTTGAAGGATCCAATTGAAACTCCAATGGTGCAACAAGTATGTTTTAAACCTATTTCTTTAACTGGATTGCAGTTCTAACTTCTTGCTCTATGTTGATTTCAGTTTAAGTTGTATAAACAGTTATGTCATGTGATGCACATTACAAGTGCTGCCAATGCTGTGTAGTTTCTCACACTTATATTCTGTCTATGCTGCTGTGTCTTAAAAATATATGAGTTGAACTGTTTCTCTATCTTGATTAGGGAACATAAACTAGAATGATATGGACAAAACAGTGACCATAGTACATAGATATATGTTTGTTTCATGCTATTATCCTGTCCACCTTACTACTGAACCGATTTACCAAAATGAGTTTCGTATACTACAAGTTAAACCTGTGATGTGTCTGCTTGTTTCTCTTGTAGTATGCAAACAGAATATTGGAGAAGAGCACCCCACTATGCAATGGTAGAGAAAGTAATGCAGATAAGGTTCAAGATAGTGAGACAACCCTGTTGATCTCCAAGAAAGGTGATAAAAACGATCTTGTAGACAGTGAGAAAACCCCATAGTCCTGCGTTGATGTAGTGTTCGAGTTATTGGCCAGTACCGCTGGCACAAGCTCTTTGAACTTGCTGCCTGAATCACTTCGGCTTCTTCAGTCTCAGCTACAAGCTGAAAGGCATCAGTAAGTTGTGGTTCGGCAAGAAGCCAAAGGACTGAGGAAGTCCCAGCAGAATTCAGATGCGTACTTTCTTGTGCAACAGCAAGCGCTGGAGGATTTAAGCGCCAAACAAGAGAAAGTTAATAAGCTTGCTAAGCATCTTGCCAGCATTATGTGTACCCGGGATATTGTTTCTTGAACTCTTCTGAAGTGGTTTCAGTTCTGGACTTGTTTTGTTGCGGCATTTATATGCTGCTTTGTTCCCTATATTTGCACTGGTGGCGAACTTTGATGCCCAGTGGATGTAATAGGTGTAATAGCCATGGTAGCCTAGCATAAGTTGCTTGCTTATTTATTTCCTTGTTGTCTTGCTTATTTGTTTGCTTCTAGTCAGTGCAGTTCTTTTTCCGCGGTTTGCTAGTGGCTGCAATAACCTATTTTTTAAAACTAGGCCACAATAACCATGGGCTAATATTTACTGTAGTGACACTGGGCCTCCTACGGGCCGTACAAACAGTGGGCCTTCTACGGGCCGTAGAAACAGTGGGCCATCTATGCTCCGTAGAAACAATGGGCCTTCTATGGGTCGTAGAAACAATGGGCCTTCTATCGGTCGTATCATCAATAGGCCTTATACGGGCCGTATGGTCGATTGGCCAAACATGGGCCAATAACAGACCGCATTATGGCCGTAAACGGAGTAGAGTTAGAATCGTCCATTCATGGGCCGACCATAATGGGCCATCATTAATAGGTCGTATTTGATGACGCTAGGAAAACGGCCCAACGAATTAACGGACCACAAACGGGCCAACTGTAACCACGGGCTGAATTTGGCCCACAAGCAGAAAATGACAGTAACGGGCCGTAAGTAAATGAATGCTAGAAATGAGCCCAAGAATTAATGGGCTCTGAGAAGGCTGAAAGATAACATGGGCTGGAAACGGCCCAATGGAATAACGGGCTATTAATGGGTATAAAGTGATACACTGTTCATTACGGGCCAGTTTCACCACGGGCCGTTAATGGGTGTAAAGTGATACACTGTTCATTACGGGCCAGTTTCACCACGGGCCGTTAATGGGTGTAAAGTGATACACTGTTCATTACGGGCCAATTTCACCATGGGCTATTAATGGGCAAGAGTTACAAAGGGCCTCATATGGGCCGAAAAGACGTCATGGGCCATACATGGGCTAGAAGTGAAAATGGGCTGGAATCATATTGGATGGCCCAGATGACGCTACAGTGCCTAATTCGGATAGGGCGTAACGGGCCTTGGGTTAGCGGGCTATAAATGGGCTATATGAGAACATGCCGTTAACAGGCTTTCCATGGGCTGGCCCGCCACCTTTTGAGCAAGTCAAATGGGCCGGCCTTTTTACAGGAATGGGCCTCTGTTGGGTCGTGCCATGTGTCGCGCCTTCTGTCCAATGAGTGGATGACATCTGTCCCAACGATGAGCCGACACATGTTTCCTCCAGCCAATGATGATTTTACACGTGGAAAATCCCCATTGGTCGGGGCTGTTAACGGGTTATCGGATCCAAAACCTGACCCGATAGCTTAACGGCGTTCCATTACGGTGGATGCCACGTGTCGGTCACCCTTGACGAAAGCACTTCTGTGACGCGTGATTTATCGTCATGGAAGTGGACACTTCCGTGATGATAATTTTGGTAATGTCACGGAACACTTCTATGATAGCACGGGTATGACTAACTTGATTCTGTCATAAAATCGTCATGGATGTACATGCATGACAAAAAACGCGACCTACTGTGACAAACACGTATCATCATGGAAGTGTATTTTTTTTGTAGTGACGTCGCGGCCCTACCTAGGCACAACAGAGAGGTCAGCACGCCGGTCTAAATCCTAAGCACGCAGGGGTCTGGGCCCATCGCCCATTGCACACCTGCACGTTGCGAATGTGACCGATGAGCAGACCTAGCAACCTAGATTACAAAGGAAGTTGCATTCCACGGTCCAACCTGGCGCGCGCCGCTCAGTCGCTGACGTCAACAAGGCTTTGGCTGATACCACGACATCGAGTGCCCATAACTGTTCCCGCGTAGTTGGTTAGTGCATATAGGCCAGTGGCCAGACTCAGATCAAATATCCAAATCTCGTTAAGCATGTTATTTGAAGTATCCGCGGATGCCGACCAAGGACCAGGCCCACCTGTCTCCTAGGTGGTCAGAACCTGCCTCGTTGCTCCTCCACAAAGTAACCATCAGGGGGCTGTCGGGAACCCAGGCCCACCACTACCTGGGTGGAACCACCTGCCCCTTCAGCCCCCATCTCTGAATCATCAACATAAGTATGTAATAGTACAGTATATACCCGTGATCACCTCCCAAGTGATCACGGCCCAGTAGTATAGCATGGCAGACGGACAAGAGTGTAGGGCCATTGATGGAATACTAGCATCCTATACTAAGCATTTAAGATTGCAGGTAAAGGTAACAACAGTAGCAACAATGACAGGCTATGCAACATAATAGGAGCTATCGAATCAACAACAGTAGCAAACCTAATGAAAGAATAAGAGAGAAGAGAGTGGGAGATATCTGGTTGATCAACGGTGGTTTGCTTGGCTGGTTGCTCTGGCAAGATGGCGGGGTCGTCATCGACGTACTCATACTCAGGGGCATCAGCGTCAGTCTCGGGGTCTACCGGAGAAGAGGGGGAAGAAATAGTAAATATGGAGCAAACAAGCATCACAAAACGTAGCATGGCAATACGCGGTGCTAGGGGTGACCTAACGCAGTAGTAGGCGATACCGGCGAAGGGGGGAAACATCCGGGAAAGTATTCCCGATGTTTTGCGTTTTCGGACAAACGGACCAGAGGGGAAAGGTTGCAGGTTTGCTATGCTAGGGACGCGTGGCAAACGAACGGACTGCGAAATCGGATTCGTCTCGTCGTTCTGAGCAACTTTCATGTACAAAGTATTTTCATCCGACTTATGGATTATTTTATATTAATTTTTAAAGATTTTTAATCATTTTCTAGAATTAACAGATTAGTTTAATACAAAAACATTTCTTGCATCAGCATGACGTCAGCGATCAACTGTGACCATTGACCAGTCAAACTAACCGATGGGCCCCAGTTGTCACTAAGACAGATTAACTAAACAGAGTTAATTATATTAACTAAGTGATTAGGTTAATTAAACCGACTTAGTTAAGTTAAATAATTAATTATGTTAATTAATTAATTTCTTTTCTTTTTTTGTCCTTTTACGGGCGTGGGGCCCAACGTCGTAGGCCTCGGGGGGCTAACGGGTGCGCGGGCGTGCGGGCACACGGGCGCGGCCACGAGCGCCCGATTGGGCGAGCCCGGGCGCTGGCCTCGGGCGTGACCAGCCGCGCAGGCGCCGGCGGCCACGACGTCGACCAGGGGAGGCGGCGGAGGGGTGGCTGCGGCTCGACTGGGCGGAGCGGGCGGAGCCGGGGCCAAGCGGCGGTGGCGGTCGGCTGCGAGCTGGGACTGGAGTGGGTCGAGGGGAGCAGGGGCGTGCGCGCGCGGGGTCGGGCGGCTAGAGTGGCGAGGATGATGACTGTGGGGCTGGCTGTGAGCGGATGCGATGGAGGCGGCCAGCGCGGCGGCTGCAGGCACGGCAGCAAGGGGGAGCCGCAGCCGCTAACGGCAGCAGCAGCCATAGCGGGCACGCAGCAAGCGAGCGATAGGGGCTCGCATCGGCGCGGGTGAGCGTGAGGGGAGGGGCGAAGCAACTGGCATAGAGGGAGGCAGGGGCAAGGCCACAGCAAGGGACGAGGCCACGGTGGATGGTGGCAGCAGTGGGCTGTGGCAGCGGAGACGAGGGTGTGCACGCGCAGAGGGGGAAGCGGGCGTCGGGGCTGCGCGGGATCGCAGGCAGCGGTGTTAGGAGTAAGCCACGCAATGCTTGGCGATGGCTGAGTCGTCTGCGCGAAGCTGGCAACGAGCAGTAGTTTCGGCCGAGTAGTTAGTCAGCCGTAGTGTGCGGTCGTGGGCTGCCAAGGTCGTGTGCTGTTGAGTGCATGCATGCATTAGATGGATAAGGCGGGAGAAGGTAGTGCATGTCATTTCTCACACGGAGGTGACACGTTCCCTCTCGGAACCACGAGCCTTCTTGAGAGAAGCTCCGGTTTGCAAGAAGCTTATACCAAAGCTTGTCCCAATTCGGCCAAAAAATTTACCACAACATGTTGGTGCCATGTCATAACATCATGCCAAGTTTCATGATTTTCAGGCATGTTTTGGATTTACAGGAATTGAAAAACCAAGTTTCTCAATATTTCCGGCCAAGCCATGACGCCCAGATGTTTGAATTCCATTCTGATTTGTTGCATGGGACCTAGAAATTCACCTAAGGACACACATATGATTTTTCAACCAACTTTGGTGCACTAGAGCATGTGCTTGTAGTTCAAATTTGAATTATGCACATTAAATGCCCATAAATTCAATTAATGTATAAAAAGGCCAAACGAACCCGGAATAATTCCAAAATTTAGCACGAAACTCCTATTTGGTCTAAGCTACATGTGTAAAAAAATTAAGGCGGGAGAAGGCAGTGTATGTTGTTTCGCACATGGAGGTGACATGTTCCCTCTCGGAACCACGAGCCTTCTTGAGAGAAGCTCCGGTTTGCAAGAAGCTTATACCAAAGCTTGTCCCAATTCGGCCAAAAAAATTACCACAGCATGTTAGTGCTATGTCATGACACCATGCCAAGTTTCATAATTTTCAGGCATGTTTTGGATTTACATGAATTAAAAAACCAAGTTTCTCAATATTTCCGGCCGAGCCACGACGCCCAGATGTTTGAATTTTATTCACACACTACTAGGGAAAACCTTATACACAGAACTTTAGCAGTAGCGCTTGTTAAAAAAGCGCACTACTGCTACACAGCGGTAGCGTGTGCAGAATAAGCGCGCTACAGATACATATATAGCAGTGGCGCGTCTCATTGTAGAAGTGCTACTACTAAAATTCCCACCATTAAGCTGATAGGCTACACATAGTAGTAGCGATCTTTCAGAAACCGCGCTACCGCTAATATTGTTGTAGCAACGTGTTTAGGTGTAAGGCGCTACTGCTAACGAAAGTAAAATAAAATGAAAAACAAATAGAAAAGTAAATGAAAATGAAAGAAATATAGAAAGGAGAAAGGAAAAAAATAAAATGTAAAGAAAAATAAATGAAAACGGGGAAAAAAGGAGGAAGGCATAGCAGTAGCGCGTTAGCTATAGCGCGTTTTCAGTAACGCGCTACCGTTATGTTTCACTTAACCAGCGGTTTCCCTCTCCCCGGCCACCATTTCTCCCCCAAATCCCTCGCCCCACTTCGTCGTCGTCTCCCCAATTCGTCGTCGTCCCACTTCGTCGCCGTCTCCTACCGGCGTCGACGCCCGCAACCTCACTGTCTCCCCCCGAGGAGGTGCTCATCCTCACCGCCGCCGCCCGAGGCCGCCCTCGACCTCACTGCCACCTGAGCCCGCCCAGGACCGCCGCTGCCCGACCCCGAGCCCGCCCTCCCCGTTCTTGCCTCTGTCACCGAGCACCTCCCCGCCACCGTCTCTCCCCTCTCTGTAAGCCCCCACCCCTCCCCCCACCCCTCCTCTCTCTCTGCATTTTAGAGCAAAAGTTAGTTTATAGCAAAAAATTTAGTTTAGAGCAAAAGATGTTAAGTAGTAGATGTTAGAGCAAAAATTAGTTTAGAACAAAAAAATTTGTTTACAGCAAAAGTTATTTAGGGCAGTAGGGTTTAATTAGGGTTTTTGTTTTCATAGATGTTTTTTAAAAGAAAAAATGAAGAAAATGTTGTAGCAGTGCTGCTAGTAGTATATAGTGATACTAGTAGATGTTAATTAGGTTAGGGCAGTAGTGGTACTAGTCGATGTTAATTAGATGTTTTTAGTTAGGGCAGTAGGGTTTCGTTAGGTTAATTAGGTTAGTAGTGCTACTAGTAGTAGTGGTACAGTAGGTTAATTAGGTGAAGTTAAATGAATAACCTAAATGAATGAAATTAGTAGTTAACTAAATTTTTTTCCTTTCACTAAGCTCGGGGACTATCTCCCTGACTTGGATGGATGGCACGACATGGTGGAGTGATTTTCAATTGATACGTCTCCAACTATCTATAATTTTTGATTGTTCCATGCTATTATATTATCCATCTAGGATGTTTTATATACATTTATATGCTATTTTGTATGATTTTTGGGACTAAACTATTAACCTAGATCCCAGTGCCAGTTTCTGTTTTTTCCTTGTTTTTGAGTATCACGGAAAAGGAATACCAAATGGAGTCCAATTGACATGCCAATTTTAGATGATTTTTTATGGACCAAAAGAAGCCCCCGGAGTACAAGAGTTGGGCCAGAAGAGTCCCAGGCCGTCCACGAGGGTGGGGGCGCGCCGTACCCCCCTAGACGCGTACCCCTATCTCGTGGACGACTCAGAGACCCCCCTGACATGAGGCCTACGCCAAAAATTCCTATAAATACAGAAACCTCCAGAAAATAACCTAGATTGGGAGTTCCGCCGCCGCAAGCCTCTGTAGCTACCAAAAACCAATCGGGGCCCTGTTCCGGCACCTTGCCGGAGGGGGATCCATCACCGGTGGCCATCTTCATCATCCCAGCGCTCTCCATGACGAGGAGGGAGTAGTTCACCCTCGGGGGTGAGGGTATGTACCAGTAGCTATGTGTTTGATCTCTCTCTCTCTCTCTCGTGTTCTTGATTTGGCACGATCTTGATGTACCGCAAGCTTTGCTATTATAGTTGGATCTTATGATGCTTCTCCCCCTCTACTCTCTTGTAATGGACTGAGTTTTCCCTTTGAAGTTATCTTATCGAATTGAGTCTTTAAGGATTTGAGAACACTTGATGTACGTCTTGCATGTGCTTATCTGTGGTGACAATGGGATATTCACGTGATCTACTTGATGTATGTTTTGGTGATCAACTTGCGGGTTCAGTGACCTTGTGAACTTATGCATAGGGGTTGGCACACGTTTTCGTCTTAACTCTCCGGTAGAAACTTTGGGGCACTCTTTGAAGTTCTTTGTG
The DNA here is from genome assembly GCA_963921465.1 of Triticum timopheevii. Lineage (NCBI taxonomy): Eukaryota > Viridiplantae > Streptophyta > Magnoliopsida > Poales > Poaceae > Triticum > Triticum timopheevii. Next base: position 188,115,890 of record OY997266.1, on the reverse strand, counting down.
TTGGTTGAATAGATGAACCTGAGATTGTGTGATGCATATCGTATAATCATAGCCATGGATACTTGAGGTGACATTGGAGTATCTAGGTGATATTAGGGTTTTGGTTGATTTGTGTCTTAAGGTGTTATTCTAGTACGAACTCTAGGATAGATCGAACGAAAAGAATAGCTTCGTGTTATTTTACTACGGACTCTTGAATAGATCGATCAGAAAGGATAACTTTGAGGTGGTTTCGTACCCTACAATAATCTCCTCGTTTGTTCTCCGCTGTTAGTGACTTTGGAGTGACTCTTTGTTGCATGTTGAGGGATAGTTATATGATCTAGTTATGTTATTATTGTTGAGAGAACTTGCACTAGTGAAAGTATGAACCTTATGCCTTATTTCCTAGCATTGCAATACCGTTTTCGCTCACTTTTATTACTTGTTACCTTGCTGTTTTTATATTTTCAGATTACAAAAACTTATATCTACCATCTATATTGCACTTGTATCACCATCTCTTCGCCAAACTAGTGCACCTATACAATTCACCATTGTATTGGGTGTGTTGGGGACACAAGAGACTCTTTGTTATTTGGTTGCAGGGTTGCTTGAGAGAGACCATCTTCATCCTACGCCTCCCATTGATTGATAAACCTTAGGTCATCCACTTGAGGGAAATTTGCTATTGTCCTACAAACCTCTGCACTTGGAGGCCCAACAACGTCTACAAGAAGAAGGTTGCGTAGTAGACATCATTGATATATGACGATGTGTCCGTTTAGTCCATACTTTCTGTATGACGAAACTTTGAGTTATGCACGACGAAAATTTATTTGTGATCTAACTAAACCGTCCTCCTCGACTAGCAAAGGTCACTCTAGTTAGGGCATTTTGGGTACGATGAACTTTCTTATTTGTGCTTATGATATGTTGCTTGTATTTTTGCCAAGTCTATCTCTTTCTGTTGCTCAACTATATATGTTACACATCATCGACTCATGTGACGATGCAGGTGCATAGATCATCGATGGCGAAGAAGTGCTACGCCAGGAGTATACGACGAGTGGCCGGAGTGTCAGGCCCAAGTGTACCGGTTTCCGGTTTTCGAGCGACAGCCAGTAGTTAGTTTAGTTTAGATGGATGACGATGTAGTTGCAAGTAATTGAGACTTGTATCGCTATTTTTGACATGATGATGAGAGACCACTTTGTGTTGGATGCTGATTATGATGATGACATGATTTGATGAGACTATTTGAATGTATATGCTATGATTACATTTATATGTGTATGATATGCTAAAGATTATTGTATAAAGCCTATTCAAATACAAAACAAATATGCAGAAAAAACAGAAACTAATAAGACTAGCAGTAGCGAGGGGAATAAAGCTAGCAGTAGCGCTCCCTTACCAGTAGTGCTTCCTGCTAAAAAGCACTTCAGATATTAGCAGCAGCGCTTTGCACTAAAGCTCGCTACTGCTAGCCATGAATAGCAGTAGCGTTGGATGACACACGCTACTGCTACATGTTAGCTGTAGCACCTTATCAGTAGCGCGGCAACCCGCGCTACTGATATGCAAAATACCCGCGCTACTACTAGGGTTTTCCCTAGTAGTGCCATTTCTTGCATGGGACCTAGAAATTCACCCAAGGACACACATGTGATTTTTCAACCAACTTTGGTGCACTGGAGCATGTGCTTATAGTTCAAATTTGAATTATGCACATTAAATGACCAGAAATCCAATTAATGTATAAAAAAGGCCAACCGAACCCGGAATAATTCCAAATTTTAGCATGGCACTTATATAGTTCTATGTTGCCTGTGTAAAAAATCAAGGGGGAGGCAGTGTATATCGTTTCGCACAAAAAGGTGACCCGTCCACCCTCGGGAACCATGAGTCTTCTCGAGAGAAGCTCCGGTTTGCAAGAAGCTTATACAAAACTTGTCCAAATGCGGCCAATTTTTTTACCACAGCATGTTGGTGCCATGAAATGACACCATGCCAAGTTTCATGATTTTTCATGCGAATTTTGAATTTACAAGAATTTAAAAACCAAGTTTCTCAATGTTCCTGGCCGAGCCACGACGCCCAGATGTTTGAATTTCATTCCCATTCTTGCATGGGACCTATAAATTCACCAAAGACACACTTGTGATTTTTCAACAAACTTTGGTGCACTGGAGCATGTGCTTGTATAGTTCAAATTTGAATTATGCACATTAAATGCCTAGAAACTCAATTAATGCATAAAAATGTCAAATGAACCCGGAATAACTCCAAATTTAAACACGACACTCATGTAGTTGCATGTTCACTGTACATAAATGTTCTAGCAATTCAAACACCATCCTTTCCATCCGTAACACCATTTTGTCTTTTAGAACATAATGAAAAAAATCAGGTATACCACAAACAGTTTACTAGCAAGAATCATGTGGGATGCGATATACCACAAAGTTTACTAGCAAGAGTCTTGTCTGGCTTACGCAGGAAGCTTCATCATCTATAGTCCACCGCTCGCGCTTGAACCACACTTGCGCGCCAGTTTCTCGTGGCACCGAGCAAAAAATTTCTGCCACCGCGGAAATATCTATCTTCCTGCCCCCTCCCTCCCACCAAAAGCCACATTTCCACTGTTCCTCCTTGCCTTCCAAGTTCAAACCTTCACTACTGCTTACTAGCAGCTCAGCCTCCTCACCGGTGACCCTCCTTCTTGCAGTGCCGCCTCCTCACCGGCGACCGTTCTTCTTGCAGGGCCGCCTCCTCGCCGGCGACCGTTCTTCTTGCAGCGCCGCCTCCTCGCCGGCGACCGTTCTTCTTGCAGCGCCGCCTCCTCGTCACCGACCCTTCTTCTTGCTGCGCGGCCTCGTGGATATGGTCAGGTAATCCACACAACACCCACACCATCCTCCTCCTTCCCCGTCCCACATGCCCCGACCGACGGCACGACACCTTCCGCCGAAATCACTGGCCCCATCCTCCAATTAAGCGCCACCCACAACCATTTTGCACGCAGTATAACGTGGAGCTCAATAGCATCTAGCAGCGGAGAAGCAAATCGCGGCCACACGCGCGCACGAGGTCGCTATGGCTACCATGCGTGCCAACTGCCAGATCTTGGAGGAGCACCTCATCTTCGAGGCCACCGTCGACACCGCCACGTGGTTGTCTACTATAAAATACAATTTGTCATGTTTTCTCGAGGCCACCGCCAGTGCCTTCTAGTGATATGCCATCTGTAATGTTAATATGCAATCTGATGTTCACTTAACAGTTTGGTCCTCTAAAATGTAATGTTCAGTTAAAAGTTTGGTCCAACAATTGCTACATATTGTAGTACTATTCTCAAGCATTCTTTGTTTTGTTAACTGTCTTATCTTCTAGTACATGTTTCTATTCTACAATGTCGTGCTCAGTTAATTGGTCTGCTGTCCATTTAACCGTTTGGTTCAATTCTGCAATTTGATTTTCATTTGATGTGGGTATAATTTTGTATTGTTATGCATGTGACAAATCAATCGAATTTGGATGTACTCAATACATATTCTACTGATAGTATGGCAACTCTCAGTTAACCTGATCAAGATCTTCCTTATGTGTGTTGCAAGGAAACAATGGGAGACACTGTGGTTTACCATCGAGGTTTGCTCATGCATGGTCCTTTCGCTAATAGCACATTATTGTGCAGTTGCAGGAATCATTCTAATATTTAGGTTTCTTACAATTTGGTCTTACACATGTAGGTCTTGCTGTTAGAGGCTTAGACCCACTGTTCGACCCATTTTGCATATGGGGAAACGAGATGTCCATGAATATCAGTCAAGTCAAGAAACTCAGTAAGATTGTTAGGATGAAGAAACTTGCGACGAATAACAGCAAAATCTTTGTTTGCATAATGAAGAAGACATCAATCAACTATAGGACGGTACTAACTCTTTTACCTTGTTTTTACCCCTTACACCATTTCAAAATTTATAACAGCGATTTATGCATATCTTTGCTTTTAGTACTTTTCAAAGTAGTTCACCGATGATTACCTCTCAAACCACCTGCATGGTCAAGAGGCGACGAAGGTATTCATTCAACATCCACGGTACAATATTGAAGTCTTCCTGAAGAGGACGAAGGTTGGGCGGGCAATTATCCATAGCCACTGGCCTAAAGTTGTAAGGACATTCAACATCACTGAAGGCTGAATATTTGCCTTCCGCTTCTGCAGTTTCCTAGATGAGATTCATCTGTCTATTTACCGTGTATGATGCTACTTTCCAAAGGTTTTCGATGTTGCATGTGAAGCTTGGTGCTGTTGTGTAATGGCGTAACTGAGTGCTGAAGCTATCTGATGTAATTCGATTATGAAATCCTGATTGTCGTTATACAGATATGAATTATCCGGTATGTTTTATACAAAAAAATGTCAATTTGATTACTACATGGATTATCAATATTAGGCTAATTACCCTGCTTATTGGGGTTTTCTATTGCAGCCGATTACTCAGACAACACCGTGGGCGATGAACTCAAACAACCCACACGGTTTCTAGAAAGTAGGCGTGTTCGATCAACTAACAATCACACACGGCTTCCGGCAGAGAACTGTCTGCTTTAAGCCACCTTGCACATACGTATCCACACAAAAAGTTGTGTGTGATATACATACAAACAAAAATGTTTTTCTGGGATTCACCGCGTGGGATGTACATACGAACGGAAACAATTGGGGTTCGACGCCTCGCCCGATCGCACACGAGCTCATTTTGCCCCCGCCTGTTGTAGGACCTTGAAGTATGTCTAGAGGGGGGGATTAAACTACTTGACCAATTAAAAACTTAACCTTTTCCCAATTTTAGAGTTTGGCAGATTTTAACTATATTTGGATAAGTCAAGCAATCATCTCACAATTCAAGCAAGCATGCAAAGAGTATATGAGCAGTGGAAATTAAAGCATGCAACTTGCAAGAAAGTAAAGGGAAGGGTTTGGAGGATTCAAACGCAATTGGAGACACGGATGTTTTTGTCGTGGTTCCGATAGGTGGTGCTATCATACATCCACGTTCATGGAGACTTCAACCCATGAAGGGTAACGGTTGCGTGAGTCCATGGAGGGCTCCACCCATGAAGGGTCCACGAAGAAGCAACCTTGTCTATCCCACCATGGTCGTCGCCCACGAAGGACTTGCCTCACTAGCGGTAGATCTTCACGAAGTAGGCGATCTCCTTGCCCTTACAAACTCCTTGGTTCAACTCCACAATCTTGTCGGAGGCTCCCAAGTGACACCTAGCCAATCTAGGAGACACCACTCTCCAAGAAGTAACAAATGGTGCATTGATAATGAACTCCTTGCTCTTGTGCTTCAAATTATAGTCTCCCCAACACTCAACTCTCTCTCATAGGATTTGGATCTGGTGGAAAGAAGATTTGAGTGGAAAGCAACTTGGGGAAGGCTAGATATCAAGATTCATATGGTAGGAATGGAATATCTTAGCCTCAACACATGAGTAGGTGGTTCTCTCTCAGAAATGGTAAGTTGGAAGTGTAGGTTTGTTCTGACGGCTCTCTCCACGAATGAAGAGGAGGTGGAGGGGTATATATAGCCTCCACACAAAATCTAACCGTTACACACAATTTACCAAACTCGATGGGACCGAATCAACAAACTCGGTCAGACCGATTTAGTAAACCTAGTGACTGTTAGGATTTTCGGTGGGACTGACATGCAACTCGGTAGGACCGATATGGTTAGGGTTAGGGCATAATGTAATCTCGGTAAGACCGAATACACAAACTCGGTGAGACCAATTTTGGTAATAAGCTTTCCAGAGAATTGGTCAAGTAAACTCGGTGGGACCAATTCGCTCATTTCGGTTAGACCGAAATGTTACAAAAGGGAAACAGGGAGTTTACATTGCAATCTCGGTGGGACCGATCGCTCACTTCGGTTTGACCGAAACGTTACGAAGGGAAACAGAGAGATTACAATCCCATCTTGGTGAGACCCAGATCCCTATCGGTAAGACTGATTTGCCTAGGGTTTGTGGCAGTGGCTATGACATTTGAACTCGGTGGCGCCGGATAGAAAGAATCGGTGGGACCGATTTTGACTTAGGGTTTAGGTCAATGTGAATGTGGGAAAGTAGTTGAGGGTATTTGGAGCATATCACTAAGCACATGAAGCAAGAAGCTCACTAAGCAACACCTCATCCCTTCTTGATAGTATTGGCTTTTCCTATAGACTCAATGTGATCTTGGATCACTAAAATATAAAATGAAGAGTCTTGAGCTTTTGAGCTTGAGCCAATCCTTTGTCCTTAGTATTTTGAGGGATCCACTTTCATCATCCATGCCATGCCATTCATTGAGCTTTCCTGAAATAATAGTCTTGGAATAGCATTAGCTCAATGAGCTATATGTTGTTATGAATTACCAAAACCACCTAGGGATAGTTGCACTTTCAATCTCCCCCTTTTTGGTAATTGATGACAACATATAGATCAAATCTTCGACAAATGATAATAAGATTTGAAAAATATCGTCGCTTTGAGAAGTATGTGATATGCAAGAGCTCCCCCTAAATTTGTGCATAGTTTAAGATTTGCTTTGGACTGCAAATGCACAAGGAATTAGGCTCATGGGTTACTCTTTCATGTCACATACATCTTGGTGGAGCACTCAAAATGATAAAGACAGAATACATGCACTCATCACCAAGCAAAGTGAATGATCACATAAGGATAGGTAAGATAATATCATCAAACATGCATAAGTGTAGCTTATGATCAAACACATGATCATCAATGTCTCACAGATAATAGCATAGAATCTCAAGCAATCAAAAACAAATGAAGTTTAACCACCAAAGCAAGAGAGAACAAAAGCAACACTCTCTCTCTCTCTCTCGAAGCCTATGATCTATACATTTTTCTCCCCCTTTGGCAACAAGTTACCAAAAAGTTCATAGAAAATGCATAGTGCTAGATCGACTCTCAGGCTTGATCTTCAGGTGGTGGTGTAGAGATGGATCCTTGGACGAAGGCTTCTGTTGAAGTGGATGGAGCTGGAGGAGTTGGTGCTGGAGCTGGTTGCACTGGAGCTGTAGGAGCTGTAGCTGGTGCAGATGATGTGGCTCTGGAGTCTATCACAGGCACTGCAGCTGACCTATGAGCTCTAGGCACTCTGGCAAACGCATCAGTGGTTGTCTTGCCCTTCCTCTCCTGCATGTCATCCTGAAGATGCTCGACAACTGACTGAATCTCAGTTACTTTGATATCTAGATCATAGAATTTTCGTTCCATGATCCTTTCCAGGCTCTCCTGGTTTTGAGTTAGGGTGGCCAACCCCTTCTCAATCCTTAGTGTGGATGCTATCAAGTAACCAAGCTGCTCCTGCTTATTCTTCAAGAAGTATTCAGATGCCTCCTCTTGAGTTGGCATCTTGGCAGCCTTCTCTCTCTTTGCCTTCTCCTTCTGCTCTTGAGCTTGCACTGATGATGGTTCATTCTCATTCATGACAACCTGATTGTCCTCAAAGTCTGGATAGATAGCAAAATGTTCCTTATCCAGCAAGTAAGTTCCTGTGCCCATCTTTGAGTTAATCAACTCCTGAATCTGTGGGGCATACCCACAACTCCTCTTCTGATCTGTTGTTGTCCTCTTAATGGTCTCAACAATGAGGCTCATGACCTTGAATTTTTGTGGCACATCAAACAAGTGCAGCAAGTTGATAGCATGCCCTCTAATCATGTTGTGGTCACCTGACTTGGGCAACAGAGTGTGCCTTAGGATCCAGTTGATTGTTGGCAGCCTTGACAGAAGGAAATGGACTGACCCAAACTTGAAAGTCTCAAGAGCTTTGTTTGGGATCTCCTTGTACATGTGAGCCATGGAATTGTGGTCCATCTTCTTCTTGGCATAAACATCCAAGTCATCTTCACTTTCCTTTGGGGCATTTATCAGACTAGCCCATTCCTCAATTGTTGACCGGTACCTTGTACCTTCAGACATCCAAACTATTCTGCCATCTGGATAGAAGTGTGTTGTGGAGTAGAATTGCATAATGAGCTCATCATTCCACTTTGTGAGCTTCTGCCCAACAAAGTCTGCAACTCCACAAGCAACAAAACTGTGTTGCACTCCTGGATAGTGTTCCTCATTGTCCTTCATGTAGGTCCAGTCGACCCACCTCATATCATGCACTATTGGTTTCTTGTCCAACAGCACTGTCTCATAGAAGTCCTGCTGTTCCTTAGTGTGGAACCTGTAATCAACGGCAGTTCTTCTCCTGGTAGCATATGGATCAGACTCTCTCCATAGCCTCAACCCTGAATCTCTCCTGATTTTCATGTTCTCAGTCACAGGATGAGCATCATTGTGGTATGGAATCTTGGGTTTGAGCTTCCTCAGGACTTGTCCTTCTTCATCTTCCTCATCAGCAACTTCAGGCACTGGGGCCTTGTTCTTCTCAGCAGCTGGAATACTCCTGGTATTCCTCTTTGGTGCAATCTTTGGCTTGGGGGCAGCTTTGGGAGCTTCCTTGGGCTTTGATGTTGCAGCCCTGACTTAATAGCATCACCCATTAGCTTTTGTGCCTTGGGTGCTGGTGAAGCAGCATCTTCTTCCTCTTCAGAGTCTCTCCTCATAGAGGGATTTCCAAGAACCTGGGCAGTAGTGGTTCTGGCTCTCTTTTTCTTCTTATCTTGTCCAGCAACTTTATCTTCTGATTCTATGGTAAACTTCATAGTTTCTCCAGTGGGAACTTTCTTGGGTTTGGAGGTTGTGACTCTTCTTGCAGGTGCCTCTTTGGGTTCAGACTTTTCAGGCACTTGAGTTGATCCTCTGACCTTCAGCATAGGTGTCCTCTTGGCAGGAACCTTCCTATTAAGTCCAGGCTTTGTGTTCTTTGCTGAGGCATATTCCTTTTTGAGCACTACCTTCTTGGAGGTAGCCTCATCTTCTTCTGCCAAGTAATCCTCATCTTCAGATTCTGAAGTTCTCTTCTTCCTTGTCCTGGTGGCAGCTTTAGGCAGATTGCTTGGGGTGCTCCTGCTGCCATCATCTGAAGTGCTAGACGGACTAGTGCCCTCACTCATGTGACTGTGCTCTTCTGACTTGTTCTGACTATCACTTTGGTCTGACATGCTGCAAATCACTGACTGCTGACCCTGTGAATAGTTATAGATGAGATAGAATGGATGAGCATCACAAAATGCAGAGATTTTTGCAAAAGAATGATTCAAAAATTCAGTTTTACTTTTTCCACAGAAAGCATTTCGGATCAACCGATTTTCAAACTCGGTGATACCGAAGCAGTTTTGGAACCTAAACTGGTGAACTCGGTCGGACCGAGTCACAGTTCGGTGGCACCGAGACTACTAGGGTTTCACAAAGTCTTCAAATCGGTCACACCGATTAGCAATTCTCGGTCAGGCCGAGAGTTACTAGTGCAATGGTGTTAGCCAAATCGGTGGGACCGAGTTTTTCAACTCGGTGGGACTGAGTTGGTTCCGGCGGAAACCTAACCCTAAATTTTCAAATCCCGTCTAATATAAGGATTGTATTGACTGGATAGGAGTGTCTCAATTGTGGCAAGAATCATAATGAACACAATGTGCTAGGAATCGGACGAGGATAGCACTGTGATGGAGTCCATACCCTAGCTTGGTGATGAACTCGCTACGGCGGCAACGGCGGGGGTGAAATCCGTTGACGGCGGCGGAGACCAGCGACTGGAGGCGGCTGGCGACGAGGAGACGATCCGAAGACCCTGGAGGCAGAGCGAGCTATTGCGCGGGCGAAGAGGTTCGGAGAAATTTCCAAATTTTTGCCCGTGAGTATATATATAGCCCGAATCTGTCGGTGTGACCGAGTGGAACAACTCGGTGGCACCGAGATGCATAACTGTATACAGTTACTGCAACTCGGTGTGACCGAAAAGTTCAAATCGGTTGCACCGAGATTGAAAACCTAGATCGACTTAGTGATCTCGGTAGGACCGAAATGGAGGAATCGGTCAGACCGAGAATCACAAAGAAGTTTTGGAAGTTTAAGTCTATGACGAATCGGGAACTCCGAGTGCTCCTCACACAGAGTGGTTCGAATCTGACTTGATCAAATTTTGTGATGTAGCATGAGTAGAGTTTGAGACAAGAAGAGCATAGATAGCTAGAGAAGGTTCTTAGGCATTCTTGTCCATCCACTTGGCAAAAGAAAAAGAAACCAATCAAACAAAGCAACAAGTGGATGTCCTCGAATGAGTAAAATATGCAACCAACATGCTCACACAATAAGATGGCAAATGAAATATGTGGCAAAGCATGCACAACCAATTCTAGCATCTATCAAACAATTGGCGATGACTAGGTCATCTATATATGAGTATATTGACTTAGGAGTTAAATGAGAACATTTGATCATAGGTCATACTCATCGTTTAAGCTCAAGTGGGGTTACCACTTTTACATAATGCATTGATGTGTTCACACCATTAGAGTTGCTTTGACTCAATTTTTAGAGTTAAGCTCCCCCTAGATGTGAGATCCCCTTTTAGAGGGATGAACTAACCTTGGGTTTTGTCGATGATGACTTCATGCAGGTGTTGAAGATGTGGGTGCTCAATGTTGATGTAGATCATTTGGAGCAATCCTTTGGAGTGAGTTGCACTTTCAACATACCTACATGGGTTAGTCCCACAAGGAACGAACAAGAATATCCATAGACATAGGGTGACGCATACACAAGATGATGTCCATGAAATCATTAGGTTACCTTGTCCCTTGCCTTACCAACATGAGGGTTTGTGACTCCTTGAACTAGTTCAAGATGTGGAAGTTGATAGCACTCGTTCTTGCCATAATGATATGAGTGAAGAATGTTGGCGGAGTCACCCTCAAGAACTCTCTAGTTCTTCTTCTTCGGGATCCACATCATCTTGATGGGAATCCTTGGAGTTGTAGTTGTACTTGATGAAGTAGAACTTGACGTAGTCTTGGGAACCCACTTGACCGAGGCCTTAGGTGCTTCTTCAAATGCATCAATCTCCTCTTGAAGCTTGTCCTTGCCTTTGTTCTTGTGGTCTTGTGGTCGAAGATCATCTTGTCCTTGTGTTCCCTTGAAGGAAGTAGAATCATACTTCTCTTGTTGAGGAACAAACTTCGTCTTGGGGTATTGATCTTCTTCCCACTCAACTCCATTGGCATTGAACTTTCGTTCAAAACCAACACCTTGATTCTTCCGGTGCCTTCCTTGCTTGCGTACAATTTCCTCGAATTGCTTGCTCCCGGCAAGGCTCTTGTAAACACCTTTCTCTATAATTCCCTTCAATAAGCTATTTTCTTGCTCAAGTGTAACTTGGCTAAGAGAATCATTAGTGGAATCAAGAGAACTACTAGAAGCAACAATATTGGATTTGGCATTATTTTTGTTACTACTAGAGGAAGGATCTTTCTTGTACTTGTTACTAGACTTGACTTGAGGCATGTAAGTAGATAAGAGTAAACGCTTGGCAATGTAAGAAGAACTTTCCTTACGGAGATCATCATTGATTGCTTTTAAGAACTCATGCTCTTGCTCAAGATTAAGCTTTTCAAAGCGTAACTTCTCATGAGCCCTTAAAAGTTCTCGCTGATCTTCGAAGATAGTTTCATGAGCTAACTTAAGAGTGTTTAGTTCTTTAGTTAGAAGCTCAATCTTCTCCTTATCATTGTCATTCGTTTTATCTTGATTAGCATGATTAATTGACGTTTCATCATAGTATTCATCACTAGAGTTGTCAAGTAAATCATCATCAACTAGCAAGTCATCTTCATCACTATTGGAATCAACATACTCGGGATGTGTTACCTTTGGACCTTTGGCCATGAAGCATCTTCCAATTCCTTCATTTGGTGAGTCAAATATATCGTAGGAGTTGGTTGACACAAGTGCTAGACCGGCAACACCTTCATCTTGAGTATATTCAGAGTCGGAGTGATAGCTTCTCTCGGAGTGATTGTCGGTGTCGGAGTCGGAGCCAGATACCCATTCACCAACATGAGCTTGATGTCTTTGTTTTGTGTAGCTCCTTGATGACTTGTCCTTCCTTTCCGAATCCTTGCTTCTCCGTGAGAGTCTTCGTTCATAACGATCATCTCTACTCCTCCTCTCTCTTGGTGGTGATTCTTCTCTTTTGCTTCTTCTTCTTGGAGAATCTTCTCTTCTTTTGTAGGGTGCCGTACACTCATCGGAGTAGTGTCCGGGTCTCCCACAATTGTAGCAATTGCGCTCTCGGCTAGAAGATCTTTTGTCATTGTAGGACCTTGACTTAGAGCTTCTTTCTTTGCTTCTACTCTTGTAGAATTTGTTGAAGTTCTTCACCATTAAGCTCAATTCTTCATTGAAGGTTTGTCTCTCACTCGATGATGTGGGGGCTTCACATGAGGCTTTGTAAGCACCACTTGACTTGTTGTGAAGTTCCTCCTTATCCTTGAGTGACATCTCATGAGCAACAATTCTTCCAATGACTTTCGTTGGCTTGAGATCTTTGTAGTTTGGCATCATTTGGATCAATGTGCACACGGTATCATACTTTCCATCCAATGCTCTTAGGATCTTCTTGATGATAAATCTATAGGTCATCTCTTCACTCCCTAAGCCGGCAATCTCATTTGTGATAAGAGCAAGCCTAGAGTACATTTCAGCGACACCTTCACCATCCTTCATTTTGAACTTGTCAAGCTGACTTTGGAGCACATCCAACTTGGATTCCTTGACGGAGTCGGTACCTTCATGCATATCAATCAAAGCATCCCAAATTTCCTTTGCATTCTCAAGATGGCTGATTTTGTTGAATTCCTCGGGGCACAATCCGTTGAAGAGGATATCACAAGCTTGAGCGTTGTATTGCAGCATCTTCAACTCTTTCGCGCTAGCTTCACGGTTTGGTTCTCTCCCATCAAAGAATTCACCTTGCAAGCCAATACACACAATAGCCCAAACGGCGGGGTTATGTCCAAGAATATGCATTTTCATCTTATGCTTCCAACTAGCAAAATTAGTACCATCAAAGTAAGGACCTCTACGGTGATAATTTCCCTCGCTGGACGCCATACTCTCCTAGGTTGTGAAACCAAGGGTATGACCACCAAAACTATGGAAATCAAAGCAAATGGAGACATCCCAAAAGCTCATACTTTTAGATTTGAAAATTATTGGATCCATCAACCTGGTTTTATGGAGTGTGTTCAGCAAGTCTGGCAAAGGCAGTCTCAGAAGTCACACATATCAGCAGTTATTATGGATAAACTGAAATCTTTGAGATTTGCTCTCAAGAAATGGCAGAAGGGTTTATCTCATATTAAAGGTCTTATTGAGAAATGTAACTGGGTGATTTTCTGGCTGGATGATTTGGAAGACTCCAGGCCTTTATTTTTGCCTGAATCCAATTTCAGAAAATTGGTGAAATCACATCATGATCATCTGCTACATCTACAGTTCTTATATTGGAAGAAGAGATGCACTATTAGATATATTAAGGTGGGTGAGGAAAACTCAAAATTCTTCCAGGCAATGGCAACTGAAAGATATAGGAAAATTCAATTGCCACTCTGCAGTTGTCAGATGGATCAGTGTCTTCTGATCATAACACTATTGCCAAGGAATTTCTGGAGATTTTCAAAGGAAGAATGGGTACTGTGAAACCAATTTTCATGGGAAATGACATTCTTTCTCTAATCCCTAGGGTACAGGGACTGGATGTTCTCACCAAGCCTTTTGAGGTCAAGGAGATTGAACAGGTTATCAAGGAATTGCCAATTGACAAGGCCCCAGGGCCTGATGGTTTTAATGGACTTTTTATGAAAAAATGTTGGCCAATCATTTCTGGTGACTTTATCTCTTTAGTTAATGAGTTTCATGCAGGAACTGTTAAACTAGAGAATCTCAGTGAGGCATATATTACTCCGATCCCCAAAAAGCTGTCACCTGAAACTGCCAGTGATTTTAGGCCAATATCATTGACAAGTGTGGGGTTGAAGTTCCTTACTAAACTTGCTGCAAACAGATTCCAAGATGAAATAACTAAATGTGTTCACATGAATCAGTATGGTTTTATCAAATCTAGATCCATTCTGGATTGTATTGCATGGACTTTTGAGTACATTCATCAGTGCAATCAATCAAAAAGGCCAATCATGTTGCTCAAGTTGGATTTTGAAAAAGCATTTGATTCCATACAGCATGAGGCAATTATAAAAATAATGGTGGTAAAGGGATTTGATAATAGATGGATTTCTTGGATACAACAATTGTTGTCCTCTGCAACCTCATCAATCCTGCTTAATGGGGTTCCAGGTAGCCATTTCAAGTGTAAATGTGGGGTAAAGCAGGGTGATCCTATCTCACCTTTGCTCTTTGTGCTTGCTGCTGACCTTCTGCAGACTATGATTAATGATCACCTCAGTAAAGGACTCCTTTCCTTACCCATAGTAACTCATGATCCTGACTATCCAGTGGTTCAATATGCTGATGACACATTGTTGTTTGTGGCTGCTGAGTCTGCTCAGTTAGAGGTGCTAAAAGCTGTTCTAGACTCTTTTTCTCTTGCAACTGGTTTGCAGATTAATTACCACAAATCTTCAATGTGCCCAATTAATGTGGATACCAATTATGCCAATGTTCTTGCTGCTCAATTTGGATGTCAACTGGGGGTGATGCCTTTCACATACCTGGGGTTGCCAGTGGGAACCACTAGGCCCAAAATTGTGGACCTTTTGCCACTTGTGGACTGCATGGAAAGAAGATTGACTGCTAGCTCTTGGTTTCTACCACAAGGTAGCAGACTGCAGTTGGTAAACTCTGTTATTTCCTCATTGCCAATATTCTTCCTCTGTAGCTTATCTATTCCACAAGGGATTTTGAAACAACTGGAAAGAATACAAAGACAGTGTCTTTGGAGAAAATATGGCCAGGAAAAGGGGAACTCTCTGGCTGCCTGGCCTCTGGTATGTAGACCTAAATTAAAGGGTGGGCTTGGCATCCTGAACCTGGGGCTGCAGAATGAAGCTTTGTTAATGAAGTTCCTCAATAAATTCTATAACAAAGTTGATGTTCCATGGGTTCATTTGATCTGGGACAGTTATTATTATCAGAGAGTCCCACATGACATTGCTATGTGTGGCTCTTTTTGGTGGAGGGACATATGTAAGCTAATGGATAAATTCAGGGTTGTGTCTTCAGTATGCGTTGCAAAAGGTGACTCCTTGCTATTCTGGTCAGATTCCTGGGAAGTGGATAATTCTTGCATTCCACTTCAGGATAGATTCCCCAGGCTGTTCTCATTTTGCATACAAAAGAATTCTTCTGTTCTGGAAGTAATGGCCACTAGTGAGTTTCATAGCATGTTCTCTCTGCCATTATCTGAAATGGCCTACATGGAGCTAAATCAACTTTATGGAATATTGTCTGATATCTCCTTGGATGCTAATGCTAAGGATTGCTGGTATTGGAAACATGGAAAGAAATCTGGATACACAGCCAAGAAATATTATGATCTGGTCCATGAGCCAATTCCAACTAACCCCTTGCTATGTTGGATATGGAATTCATGTTGTACTATGACAATCAAAATGTTTGCCTGGCTTGTCATTATGGATAGAGTAAACACCAAGGATATGATTCAGCGCAGGAAGTGGAAGATCAATGATGGGCCTGAATGTGTGCTTTGCCCTACAGGAACTCTTGAAGACAGGAATCATCTGTTTTTTCAGTGTAACTTCAGCATGAGAGTCTGGAATTACCTGCAGATTTCATGGCCCAACAATCAGGATATGGTTTAGATTGCATGCCATGCTAGGAAGGAGTTTAATAAGCCTTTCTTTTCTGAAGTGGTGTTTCTTACTTGGTGGAATATCTTGAAAGTCAGAAATGATAAAGCTTTCAGGTATATCAGACCTACCTTCAGACAGTGGAGAAATGGTTTTGTCCATGACATTTCCCTTTTGGCTCACAGAATCAAGTCAAAACACAGGGAGGCACTGCTTAAATGGATTGATTTCCTTCCTCCTTGAGAGGTGACATGTATAGTTAGATTTTCCTTCTCTTTTAGGTTAGATTATACATAGTTTTCTTTTATCTTCTTCTGTTTTGTTCCTTTTCTTAAGGAACCTTTCTATGTACTTGTTGTTCTTGATTTTAATAAAATGCTGTGGGGTGTAAGCCCTGCAGTCCCCAGTCAAAAAAACGCTCTGATACCACTTGTAGGACCTTGAAGTATGTCTAGAGGGGGGGATTAGACTACTTGACCAATTAAAAACTTAACCTTTTCCCAATTTTAGAGTTTGGAAGATTTTAACTATATTTGGATAAGTCAAGCAATCATCTCACAATTCAAGCAAGCATGCAAAGAGTATATGAGCAGCGGAAATTAAAGCATGCAACTTGCAAGAAAGTAAAGGGAAGGGTTTGGAGGATTCAAACGCAATTGGAGACACGGATGTTTTTGTCGTGGTTCCGATAGGTGGTGCTATCATACATCCACGTTGATGGAGACTTCAACCCACGAAGGGTAACGGTTGCGTGAGTCCACGAAGAGCTCCACCCACGAAGGGTTCACGAAGAAGCAACCTTGTCTATCCCACCATGGTCGTCGCCCACGAAGGACTTGCCTCACTAGCGGTAGATCTTCACGAAGTAGGCGATCTCCTTGCCCTTACAAACTCCTTGGTTCAACTCCACAATCTTGTCGGAGGCTCCCAAGTGACACCTAGCCAATCTAGGAGACACCACTCTCCAAGAAGTAACAAATGGTGCGTTGATAATGAACTCCTTGCTCTTGTGCTTCAAATGATAGTCTCCCCAACACTCAACTCTCTCTCATAGGATTTGGATCTGGTGGAAAGAATATTTGAGTGGAAAGCAACTTGGGGAAGGCTAGAGATCAAGATTCATATGGTAGGAATGGAATCTCTTGACCTCAACACATGAGTAGGTGGTTCTCTCTCAGAAATGGTAAGTTGGAAGTGTAGGTTTGTTCTGATGGCTCTCTCCACGAATGAAGAGGAGGTGGAGGGGTATATATAGCCTCCACACAAAATCTAACCGTTACACACAATTTACCAAACTCGATGGGACCGAATCAACAAACTCGGTCAGACTGATTTAGCAAACCTAGTGACCGTTAGGATTTTCGGTGGGACTGACATGCAACTCGGTAGGACCGATATGGTTAGGGTTAGGGCATAACGTAATCTCGGTAAGACCGAATACACAAACTCGGTGAGACCGATTTTGGTAATAAGCTTTCCAGAGAGTTGGTCAGGTAAACTCGGTGGGACCGATTCGCTCATTTCAGTGAGACCAAAATGTTACGAAAGGGAAACAGGGAGTTTACATTGCAATCTCGGTGGGACCGATCGCTCACTTCGGTTTGACCAAAACGTTACGAAGGGAAACAGAGAGATTACAATCCCATCTCGGTGAGACCCAGATCCCTATCGGTAAGACCGATTTGCCTAGGGTTTGTGGCAGTGGCTATGACATTTGAACTCGGTGGCGCCGGATAGAAAGAATCGGTGGGGCCGATTTTGACTTAGGGTTTAGGTCATATGTGAATGTGAGAAAGTAGTTGAGGGTATTTGGAGCATATCACTAAGCACATGAAGCAAGAAGCTCACTAAGCAACACCTCATCCCTTCTTGATAGTATTGGCTTTTCCTATAGACTCAATGTGATCTTGGATCACTAAAATATAAAATGAAGAGTCTTGAGCTTTTGAGCTTGAGCCAATCCTTTGTCCTTAGTATTTTGAGGGATCCACTTTCATCATCCATGCCATGTCATTCATTGAGCTTTCCTGAAATAATAGTCTTGGAATAGCATTAGCTCAATGAGCTATATGTTGTTATAAATTACCAAGACCGCCTAGGGATAGTTGCACTTTCACCTGTGCACCAGGAGGGCCTATCCCCAACAGTTTCTGGGTTGTGTGGGAAGGACCCCCCTATCACAGTCACTCATTTGGCGACGGTTCGAAACGCCGTCATGGAAAGGGGTTAAGAATTGTTTGTATACCACGTCTCTGCACCAGTGCAACATCAGTTGGGTTAGTTATTATTCACTATAACAAGTTTTGAGTTCAAAGTTAAGAAAAAGTGTTCATGAAAGTGGATACGTTTGAGACGTATCATGCACCATTGTCGTGACGTCATACTTGACAAATTCTGTGAAGACAATGAGGACTGATTCACATAAGAGGTGCCCCAAATACCTATTTTGGCACATTTGTGCTATATAAGGAGGAGAAAACTCTTCAAAGAGAAGAGTTCTAGAGTGTCACAAACTTCACCCTAACAGTCTGTTGTCACCATTCCCATCAACAACCATCTCCATAACCATCATCATTTCCATCACAATAGCTTCCATCTTCTTTAGCCATATTACCTCTAATTGAGAGTACATCACGATCAATTACACTGTAAGACTCCTAATCATTCATCTTAAGGTATCGTTGATTACAACTTTTTCTTATGATCTATTCGCGATGTGTGGGTAATACCCGCGGGCTAAGGGCCGAGGTGGATCCTCGCAGCCCCATATACATGCATAAAGAGATTGTTGGTTCACTTCAAGAAAACGTTATTATTATGTATTGTGCAATGATTTTGTCTCTTGTCTCTACTCAATCCTAGGGCTTGCATGTACCCGCCGAAGATCAAAACATAGCAAGGTGAAAGGGCAGAGAGAGGAGTGGAAGGCCATGCCAAACGTCTATGACACTAAGATCAGTATGGTAGCTGTAATGAAGTCTTTGAGGGGTACATATGGTGTAGTCGTTAAAAACTCAATGCGTTGATATGGTTTTATCCTTGCAAACTAAGATAATCCCACAAGTCGAAAGGCTCCCGGTTGGACAACAAAATCTTGATTGTAAGTCACTCGTGGGGTTATTTGGACACATCTCCCACAACAATTCATTGGCAAGATATATGTAACGATGTTTACCAGTATCATGTTGTTTATCTACATATAATCCCGTGTGCATGTACAAGTGCAAGTGAAACCTTTTGACCTAGCCTATTTATTTATTATTGTCTTTTTAATCACCTCCGTGATTTGGTCTGGGAACTGGAATGTTTTGAGATAACAAGTTCTTGCAATTTCCTTTTCCGAAGCACCACTTCCCCTGGCTCGGTAACCTTGGGTCTCTAGGGAGGAAAGCTATATCTACATCCTAAACCAGATTGAAGATAATCGTTAAGCTGAGTTTTTTCTCCTTGTGTTTAGAGATCAAACTCCAAAACCCTATAAAAACATTTCATTCCTCCACTATATTTGTGTATTTTCAAACTTTCAAGCCTCTGAGCTCTTACACTTGCTACCCTTCGAACTACTTATACAAATATAGGCATTGCAAACCCTAGTCACTCGGAGTTCCTGAGCTCTTCCACTCTTAACAGCAAAATACTATGCCCCCCTTTCTAGACTCTGGAGTTTCAGGCAGTCTTGGTCTGAACTTCCAAACGATATCTAAAGGCATGCAGGGGTGTGTCATTGGTCAGTTGGATCATGTGAACGACTTCAGGTCGAACTTTCCAAGCTATCTAAAAGTTGCCACCTTTATCTTTGTTCAGATATTATGAACTTATCATTTGGATCTTCCAAGCTTTGCTAAAAGGTTATGGTATTCCAAGCTCATTTTGAGCTTCCAAGCTTGTGTAAATACCAGATTTTTGGTCCTGCCTACCCCCACCTATCCCATCAATTCACTCAAAGCAATATTCACTCAAATCATATTTTTGAGAGAGAACATCACCTTCTTGTGTTGAGTTCAAAGGGTTTTCTACTCCAACCATCAGTCCACTCCTTTGATCTCTAATCCCCTCACTTTGCACTCCTCTCCAATCCAAAATCATATGATTGACTGAGTTTTGAATGTGGGCAGATTATCTTTTGAAGCACAAAAAAAAAAGGATTCATCACCAAACAACCTCAATATTGGTACTTTTGGAGGGTGTGCACCTCCTAGATCTTCTAGGTGTTTTGGGAGTCTTTCCATGTGTGAAGAAATCAAGAAGTTTGTACGAGCTTGGCGATCGCCTACTTTGTGAAAATATACCCTGAGTGAGGCTAATTTTTCGTGGTCGTATGCCATGATGGGATAGATTGATTGCTGCTTCATGGACACTTCATGAGCTCAATCCCTCGTAGATCTCGCAATCTGGATCTCCGTGGTTCTAGAACCTTCGTGGCGCAAAGCCTGCATCAACATGGAGTAGGATAACACCAATTATTCGAACCACGGGAAACTTCTTCTCGAGTCTCCTTGTGTTTACATTCCTCTAGCCTTTATCTTTACCTCTACTTGTCCAAGTGTTTGTCTTCCATTGCTATACTCTAGTAGATTTGAATGTGTAGAGTGTTCTTAGGCTACCTCCTAAAAAGCTTAAAATTGCCATGATAATTAAAATTGAGAAACAAGAGTCACTTTGACTAGTAGTCTATTCACCCTCCGTTAGACTATAATAAACGACCCTACACCCTTACCGAATTAATCTACATACTTAAATTGTATATTATAATTATGGGACGGAGGAAGTATAATAACATCTTATATTATGAGACGGAGGAAGTATACTTAACTAGATTGATTGTCAGATAATACCTTACCGAAAATTAACCTACATACTTAAATTGTACTCCCTCCGTCCGAAAATACTTGTCGGAGAAATGGATGTATCTAGACGTATTCTAGTTCTAGATACATCCATTTTTATTCATTTCTCCGACAAGTATTTCTGGATGGAGGGAGGATATTTAGTTATGCCGAATGAGCCGTTTATGTATATGACAGAAAGTAACAAATAAACATTGTCTAATTATAGATGAATTATATTGTCATTATTAATCTTATCTCTGTTTGGAATACAAGTTTAAACAACTTGGAAACTTATGTGCAGAAAGACTCGAGCTCTAGAATTGACGGTATAAGTAGGTCCCACCCTCTAGCCACAATATGTATTGTGAGTGGCACCGCCGATAAGGCAGAAGGACAGGACCGAAACCCTAATTGTCCTACGCACCTCCAGAAAAACAAGATATTCAGTGAGTCGTTGCTCCAGTAATTCGGTTGATGAGGCCACATAAAACGCCCAAGGAAACTATAGGGCTACAGAAGAGCTCACTGTTGTGAGAAGCCCATGAATCAGATCTCCGGCCACATAATCACCAGTATGATCTCAAAATCCACTGTGTGGCCTAAATGATTTGCTGGCGAGTTGCTACCATAAATGAACGCCAGCAGGCCCAGCTCAACCACATCGATTATTTCACTATTTCTGTCCTCTCATGCTGTCTGTTCGGTGCATAGCTCACTGATACCACCACCGTATTAACACAAGCATGTGTCATCTAAAGAAAAAGAAGAAAAAACATAAGCATTCGTAGAGGATGTTAAGACGCTTCCATCAGCTCTGGTGCACAGTCCAGCTCACTGGTTTCTGGGTAATCATCTCATAACCGAATTGCTTTCTTCAATGACGGACAACCTAGCAAGACAAGACAGCCATCATGTGCTCAATTTGCAGGTGCCACACAAGTCCTTTGCTGTGACCACTCAAACATGTTGCCAGTTGGCGCTCCATGTACATGTAATAAGTGCACCATCTAGGTTCGCTCTGAGCTCTTGCATTCAGACGTACATTTTCTTAGTTTATCCTAGTAGTTATCTGAAAGACCACAAAAGGAAGATACTGGTATCATTCTATCATCAATGTGTTTTACTTGACACTAAACTTGTTAATCATATGATCAGACAGATTTCACATAGTACTCTATAAAACAGCTGCAATGTGATTAATTTTGTTTCATAGTCTCTGTTTTGAGTTTTTGACTTAACACTTGAGATCAGCAAGCAAGAAACAATTCTACTGTTAAAATAAAACACTTCAGAACCTCCGTCATGCAGTCATGGTATGCTGCCCCAGAGGCCCGCACCATGTGGCCTTCTCCCTTCTCATTTAAGGATTTGCGTTGCAATACCGCTGGTCTTCTATGTGCGCGCTGGAGGCAAGTTGACGGACCATTACACTACGAACAGAATAATCATCATTGGTAAGTACGTAGTTCATGATAGTTTCCTGGCAGGACTGATTTTCGATCTTACCGAGCAGATCTCATTGGCTCTCAGGAGGTCCCTGTCCAACAACAGAAGCCTTAAAAGGAGGCGACGCCATTCTTGGTGTGCAGACAGTTTTTAAGAATTACACATGGATCATCACTTCTTTAAACATGCACTTGCCCCGCTTTATATATAAATAAAGCACAAACCAAAATACACGGCCAACCGATGTAAGGTAGTGAGGAAGCCCTTTGCAAAGCAGATTCCAGGACAGTTGGACAACATAAACGCACACGCCTACGCTGCCGAGAAAAGAACGCATAGTTAGGCCTGAAAACACCGCCACGACACGCTGTAGGACACCTAAGCTCCATGACAACGCCCTCGGGAGGTAAACGGCACTAAGCGTCGCCGCTGCCAAGTCCGAGGCGGAGAAGGGTCTTCACCCAGGACCCTGGCACATCATCATGACTGAAAAAGGGTGAAATGAAAACAACACGAACATGTGTTTACACATGAGGTAGATTAGATGTAATGCTTGGGATTATTCCTAACGTTTCAGTTGTCAACTTGTTGCAGCGTATCCATTATACCATTTACGCAGCTGATGTGATGGGCATAAATGCTGTACCTTCATTGCTCAACATTGTTTCAAAGATGATTTGGACGTCCAATTACAGTTCTTTCTTTTAGTACATTGCACTGTCAAGTTGACATCAAGAATTTCGACCAGTACTAGACGTCCATGCCTTTTTGTTCTTTCGAGAAAATGCAGAGCCTTGCATCTCGATGCATTGATAGAAAGAAGAGTTTGTACAAACTCAAAGATGAAAGACACCCAGAATTACAATAGGACGCCACTAATAGGCACCGCCTCAACTGGTAGCGACCCCAGCCCTCGCACCCGCCATTGCCCCTAGCCTAACTTCGACTGGATATTGTCAAGGAGGTTGGCTAAAGTGAGTCGGGCGTTGTCGAAATGCCTATGTAATTGACATGTCCATACACTACTGGAAAATCCCTCTGTGCCGAGTGCTTACCGTTTCGCCGAGTTCCCCAACACGGGCTCTTGGTAATGACTATGTAAGCTGAGTACAGATCTCGGTAACAGTTCGAACTCGGCAAACACTTGCCGTTGACGAGAGCCGGACAATAAGGACTTGGCAAGCAAAATAAACTTGGCTTATATATGACCTATGTCAAGTTGTGCTGGATTGAAGGCACCCAGCAAATCTGGCGCCACGTGGTGATCGCGGTAGCTGGCATCTGCTCCGTCACAGTGAACCGCTTTTGCTGAGCGCCTGTAAAATGGGACTCGGCATAATCTCCGTCAGACATTTACAGTTTTTCTTAAATCACCACGTAGACAGCTTTCCGAGTCCTTGACAAAAGAACTCGAGAAAGCCCTGACCCTTCGTCTCCCGCGTGTTATAAAGTACAAACTAGTGTGAGGCAGGCTCGGCCGTGACCTAGCTATAGCCGCCGCCACCTCGTCCTCCCCACCGCTGCCACCCCGCCCCGTCCCTCGGCCCGGCTGTCTGCCAATGCCGGCTGCCCCGCTCCTCTCCAACGGCGAACTCCGGCGCCCTGGATGGCCTCCTCCACCAACGGCCGGCAACAACCGAGCTGCCATTTTGTTCACCATTTTTTTTTCGTTTTTTCTTTAGGTAGTAAATATTTATTGGTTAATTGTGAAGTAATTAAATTGTTATAGTTAGTAGTTGGTATATACTTACCGACTGGATAGTACTAGACGTCCATACGTATCACTGACAGTTCTGTGTAATCTAGAGTACCATCCATGCCTATCACTGACAATTCCTATGTAATCTAGAGTACGATGATGCTAACCTCAAACTTGCTAACCAACTGAGCAAGACCATTCAATGACAGACACATTGGTGTTACAAAACCATTTTCTGAACTAATGGCAATAGAGTATCATGTATCTTGTCAATATCAGGCCAGATAGTGGTTTGTCATCTTAAACAGCGTCTTTTCTACACCCTCCTCAGCCCTTCTCTTTCTTGAAAGCAACACCTCTGGGCAGACGGGAGTACAGAATAGAATTAAGAAATATAGTCTTCTTACCCTCAAAGAAACAAGAAAGAAATCTAGTCTTCTTGGAACAGGATTCGACTGAAGGGGGCTGGTTTATTAAGAATAAAGTCTAGGTGAACGAGGACTCTTAACTGTATCAGAAATTGTCTACAATGTTCAGTTTTATTCAAAATGGTCAATGGCCTACTCAGACTATAAAGATACACATAATCGAAATAGGCTTTCGCCCCGCTTTATAGATAAAGCAACCTACCTGTGTATTTAAATTGAGTAAATTTCACAAAATTGCATGTCTTCTAATTGAAAGGGGTGCCCCGGTCTGTTTGTCGAAAAAATAATGTGAAGACCTATCCCAGAAGTACAGATTTGAGGATCAATCTCACAAAACTACAGACTTAGGGAGCACGTATATCACAGAAATTTTCCTAAAGAAGTCTCTCACAGAACTACAGTACATTTTAAGAAACAAAGTAACCTAATTAGTATTAAATATATCACGAAACTATCTATTTAAGAATCAATTTCACAAAACTATAAGAACCAAAGTGTATCCCAAAACTACAGATGCGATAATATGTTGCTTAAACTTAGTCAGATGTGATAGTTTGTACATTAAACTTGTAATTTTGTGAACTTTACTCATTTAAATTAGGAAAAAAGTATGCTCTCTCGCTAATCTGTACTGTACTACTAAATAATAAAAATGTTGTATTTTCTGGTACATCATTATGGATTGGACTAGTCTTTCTCGTAGCTATTCTGAATTCTCTCATTTCTTAAATTAAATTTGGTTAATATTTATTAACCCCATAAAAAAGAAATAATAAAGGCCATTTCTTCTAAAAAATTAGAATAGTGAGACGTAATAAAACGCAATTTGCGTTCCGAACCCTTCACTTCTCTTCCCAGCCAAGCCAGGTTCCTGATTTCTCGATTTTTGTAGAAGTTTTAATTAGACTGCTAACATCGCAGTGCTGGCGTGTAAAATTGATGTTCGTTAATGTCACGAGTTGTACCTGTTAGCACAAAATCATCTGCGATAGGGCCAAGGGGGTTAGGTGAACTTTTTCAAGAGATCAAAGTTGAAAACAACCAACCAGTTTCAGAGTTAAAGGTTGAAAAATGAACTTCTACAATAGCTCAGGTTTGAAAAGTGGACATTCTTCAAAATCTGCCTATAGTCACCGAAAATGAAATAAAAACGTCACTGAGTTTGAAAGAAGTGAGGGAGATATGCATGTAAATCAGGGCGGTGGGTAAAATATTCACAGCAGTTTCGTTGTGGTTGGTTGGCTGATGAGGAAGTCCATAAATCTGACTTGTAGTACTACTGGACAGTGCTGCACTGCATTGAATGGCAATTAATGGTGTGGGTGAGCGCCCTTGAATGAATGTACACAATAGCTCTCTCAATTCCACGGTGCTGCTACTGTCTACATAAACGAGTGAAATGCATTGGGCAAGGTTGCGAGGTGGAGAAACCAGAGAGCACCAGACAGAAGGCAAGTACGCAGAGTCAGAGGTGAAAAAGAAAGGGCGAAAGAGAACAAAACAAGGGGAGCTCTTTGGTTTCAATGGGTTTGATCAGCGGAAGGGCGTTCTTCAAGATCTTGGCGTTCCTCTGCTTCATCAGATTATCTCAAGGTACATTCCATCTGCTTGAGCTTATCTATGCTTCTGAAAACTGCACGGTGAGTCGTCTCCCATAGAAAAAAGCTCAATGGTTCAGAGTTGGAGTTTGATCCATCGATGTTTGCTTTCTTTGTTTCTGCCGATCAGCTTGTTATACCCACCATGGCTATTATCCAGAGATTTTGAACTGGCTTAGGAACATGGGCCTTTATTTAGATATTTTAGCTACATTTGTTGTCATCTATTTCTAATTATCCTACATTATGATTTTGATATTGTTTACTTAGTCCTAAAGTGGCACTCTGTCGTTGTAAGAATGCTTGGCATGTAATGGTACATAAGAAAGCGTCATTTCCAAGTAAAAGGCTGGAAAAAGAAGGTGTGGAATCTGGAAAAGATGTACCTTCTTTTCGCAACCTGTAGAACTATTTATAACCAGAAGAAACCTGATGAAAAAGAGGAAGAGTTTAGCATAACCAGGTTGAGACATCCTCATAGATATCAAGATAGAAGAAGAAAACTGACTGAAATAGTATTAACCTGAAACCAAGCAGCTCCAGGCAATAATATCAAACACTTAAACTTGCAGGAAGAAACCATTCCGCCACACCAGATCTCCCTCCCCTCCGGAAGGCAAGCAGTTTCTCCAAAATCCAGCATGAAGCATATGACTACATCATTGTCGGCGGGGGCACGGCCGGATGCCCATTGGCAGCAACGCTGTCGAAAAAGTACAAGGTGCTGTTGCTTGAGAGAGGTGGATCTCCATATGGCAACCGCAACATCTCATACCTTGAGAACTTCCACATTTGCTTGACCGATGAATCGAAGAATTCCCCATCTCAGGGATTCATCTCCACTGATGGTGTCATCAATTCCCGAGCAAAGGTTCTAGGTGGTGGAACATGTATAAATGCCGGCTTCTACAGCCGAGCCAACCGAAGGTACGCAATGTGTCATGTTTTCAGCTATCTAACCTAACTTAAGATCCATTTACTGTGCAAATAAACTTAAGTGAAAGTTAAAATAAGTAGTTATTT
The DNA here is from genome assembly GCA_963921465.1 of Triticum timopheevii. NCBI lineage: Eukaryota > Viridiplantae > Streptophyta > Magnoliopsida > Poales > Poaceae > Triticum > Triticum timopheevii. Next base: position 188,089,082 of record OY997266.1, on the reverse strand, counting down.
AATAACCTGAATAGGAAACATCGATATCAAAAGATGGGACTAATCCTGTTTGATCTTACTATCACAAGAAGAATTAAGTGGTTCAGCATGGTTGATCAGATATACCAGGATATTTCACAGCTATTCAATCTGAAGCCCCACTGTAGGTGTGTTAGTATGTCACATTCACAAAGCAGTGTTCATATCTTCTGTCTTAAGCAAAGATTAGACCAGTCTCAACACTAAAGAGTCAACAAAATGGCTGATGGGAGAAGCCAACGATCTTAGAGGTAGCCATAAAAGTTAGTGATACAAAACCTTTTCAGCCCCATAACTGTACCTGGTCTTGAAATGCCTTACGCTTTAACTGGAGATTTGTCACATGTTTTTTCACATGGATTTTTTATAGCTTCTAGTTGAATATCATAGTGGTAGAATTGATTTTGCAGTTGCAGGACAGATATCAGACGCATTAATGGTTGCTCAACAACATTATAGCTAGCAGAGGAGTAATTAGATTTGGAGGAAAGCCAGTAAGGCTATCTGACTTTCTTATTGGAGTTTATATAGCTGCACACCAATGCATACTATGGAGTGGTGAAGGACTGAAAATGAGCATCGAAGAAAAATTGCAAAAGATCACTAATACATTTTTGTTTGATTTGGTAACACAGAATGATGAATAACCAAATAGCCAAATTCGACTAAGGTTTGCCGTAAGTCCTGAAAGGCTTAGAATGTCATGGAAGAATTCATTAACCATTGCAGTATCTGAGTTTTTTGAAACATCTGCAGTGTCAAACTAGAAAAATATATGCCAGTTATTACAGCAACCTTAAGAATATAAGAAGAAAATTGCTCGCATAAGCATACGGCCAGCTATAACTATAAGATAGCATAAAATCTGGTTTCAACAAGACGAGCAACTGTGCCCATTGGACCGAACCTATCATGTCAAACATTAGTATTAGTGAGGCCTTATAAGTTTGTAACCAATTATCATGCGCTTGTCCATGCAGATTTGTGAAGGATGCAGGATGGGATGAAGAGTTGGTGAATCAGTCCTACCCCTGGGTCGAAGAGAGGATTGTTTATTGGCCAAAGATTGCACCTTGGCAAGCTGCCCTTCGTGATGGGCTGCTTGAAGCAGGGGTATCGCCTTACAATGGATATACCTATGACCATCTCTTTGGAACCAAAGTTGGGGGAACCATCTTTGATGAGGCAGGGTACCGGCACACTGCTGCTGACCTCCTAGCTGCTGCAAATCCTGACAACCTCAGAGTGCTGCTTCATGCTAGTGTGAACAAAGTAATTTTCAAAACGAAACATGGTAAGTGGTAATAATCCAAGTAGTAGCTCTTATAATCACAAAAAAGTTCCATTGTAGAAAAGAACAAAGCACCCAGTGAGAAATCTGGTAGCTGGAGATCTCAGAAATTTCAGGAAATTGTTTCACAAAATTTAGGACAAATTTAACTTATTTGTAGAAAAAGGAAACTGAACAGAAAATGGTGTTTTGAGGATTCAAACCCACGAGTCCACGGCGTCCACTTATAAAGCATGATGAGCATATGCGCCTTTAATATGATGACTGTGTTTGTCAATAATTTTGCTTATGGCTGAATGTAGTTGGTTTTGGTCAATAATTTTGCACCGGACATACAATTTCCTCCATAATCTGTATCCACTTCCACAAGAAGGAAGCTAGGAAAACACATACTTCAAACAAAAACAGTAGGTACTTGCTGCACAATCATTTTGTTATAGTAACCTCATCTCTTGCACAGGACATCAGAAACAGAGTGCTATTGGGGTTCAATTCAAGGATGAGAATGGTGGGCAGCATCAAGCCTTTCTTAGCCAAAAGAGAGGCAGTGAGATTATTGTCTCTGCCGGCGCAATTGGAAGCCCCCAGCTGTTGTTGATCAGCGGCATTGGACCAAGGAGTGAACTTAAGAAGCATAACATTTCTATAGTTCTTCACAACGAACACGTGGGTAAAGGGATGTCAGACAATCCATTGAGCTCCGTATTTATACCCACCAAGGATCCCCCAAAGCAGTCTCTTATTGAGACTGTTGGAATAACTGATGATGGTGTGTTTATCGAAGCCAGCAGCGGTTTCGGCCAGACAGGGGACAGCATTCACTGCCACCATGGAATCATGTCTGCTGAGGTTTGTCATCAATCATGATTGTTACCTGAAATAAAATTCAAGGACTTAATTACAGTTTACAAGTATCATGGTGCATTTCAGTTCATGAAAGTATGATGGTAGTGCATTTCAGTTTACAAAAGTATCATGGTGCATCACAAAAGCTTTTGCGCAAAACAATACATCTTGCACGAGCAATCTAAAAAAATATGCACCCTAAAATGGGCTTTTTGGAGCCAACTTCCCAAGCTTTATCTGTTAAGCTTTAGTTTGCAGGTACCCAAGATAAGCATATAGACAAATCATAAATACATACTAACATGTAGGTAAGAATCAAATTATGCAGCTGCTACACTCATTCGCAACTACCTACATTCCTATTCGTATCACATGATAAAAATTACTGAATTCCTTATCATCAATGTTATAAACTAGAGTTATCTTTCAAAGTTATTGTTGAAAGTTCAATTGTACAATCAGAATGAAGTGTCTCAGAAAAACTTAAGCATATGTCCACTTCCCTTTTTAGAACCATGACAGTTTTCATGCTTATGACATTTTGGCATTCTAATGCAGATTGGGCAGTTGTCAACGATTCCTCCAAAGGAAAGAAGTTTAGAAGCAGTCCATAAGTATGTACGTAACAAAAAGAGCCTGCCCAAAGAAGTATTCCATGGAGGGTTTATTCTTTCGAAGATTGATGGCCCGCTGTCTACTGGCAATCTAGTTCTTGTGGACACTGATCCCAACAGCAATCCTATCGTCACCTTCAACTACTTCAAACATCCACAGGATCTGAGACGATGTGTTTACGGGATCAAGACCATAGAGAAAATAATTAGTACAAACACTTTCTCAAACTTCATTCCCAAAGATGGTGGATATTCAATGGAAAAACTGCTCAACATGAGTGTAGCAGCTAACATAAACCTGATACCAAAGCATACAAATGACAGCACATCCTTGGAGCAGTTTTGCAGGGATACAGTGGTCACCATCTGGCATTACCATGGTGGATGCCATGTAGGCAAGGTGGTTGACCAGCAGTACAAAGTGATTGGGACCTCAGGCCTCCGGGTGATTGACGGATCAACCCTATCCAGGTCGCCAGGAACAAACCCACAAGCCACAGTCATGATGATGGGCAGGTACAACACAGAAATATGATATAGTTTGCATTTTGGTAAATTCATTTCAACTCCAGGGTTTGATCTTTCTTTCCCGCGTTTGACATGCAGATACATGGGAGTGAAGATCTTAAGGGAAAGGTTAGGACGAGCGGCTGGAGTATAATAGATACTTGGACATTATTATCTTGTTCACCATGTAAGAATGTGACTTAGGAGAAAAGTAAATAGTAATTTTTGAAGAGATTCATCAACAACCACCAAAGAAAGAAGCGTCAGTTGTATCATCTGTATTCTTACCATTCATGTGGAAATATATATATGGCCTACCAAAATATTATGTTACATTTACATTTCCACCCTTTTTGCTCCAAAGGATCTTCTGAAATAAAGCATTCATATGATAGTTCCATACACTCTGGACAAGACAAAGTCTAAGAATCAAATGTGTAGACAGTGGCATGCTATCGAGAATTACAGAAAATGATTACAATGTAGCGGCAAGTACACAGGGGGATAGCCCTGGATTTTGATTGTCCAGTTATTAATAATTCATATCAACTAGTCAAGTACTACAAGAACGTATCATATCAGTTGAGAGAACGAAAGCGTGTATATTTGTCGTTAGAAAAAAAGAGGAAGTGTGTACCTCATCAGCGTGATGAAGCTTGGCGCCACGAAATCGACGAACGCACTGCGGTTCCAGAGCAAATCTATGACAGGGAGGAAGGAGACGCTAAAGGCAGCAAACAAGGTTCGGCACCACAGCCTATGGCGCAGGCCACAGGTACCTATTTTTATTGGCACATTGCTCCACCGAAGCCACGCTGCAGTGGCGGAGCTACAGACGGAATTTTGTTGATCAATTGACGAGGCGTGATTACAGCATTACCACGAACACCTGGGGCGCATCGGAAGTTGGTCAGCCAGAGTTGGCTGTAGTACACAGCCATGGGGGGTCGATGACAAGAGGACGCGCCATGGCTACTCCCTCTCCATTCTCCCTGCCGCATGATGTTCTTCTTCCAATGGCCGCATCAATTTCCACGCCCAAGTCCCCCTTTCCCGCAACAAAAACCCACACCGCTCCCGTATTTCCAGCTCTACCCCGTAACACTTGGACAGCTGAAATGAATCGTCGGGAGCTCCTCCGTGTTGCCGTGCTTGCCCAGTTGGCCAGGTGACTTGTCTCCCGCTCGTCAAACCACCTCCTCGCACACCGAACGAACATGCAATTATCAAAAACTTCAGAATCTTCAGAAATTTAGGGGTTCAGTTCAGCAATGTACTCTGCACTTCACATACAGTCTGAACAGAAACGGCGGCGACGCCTCGGGGAGGTCGACGCCGATGTAGAGCAGCAACGCGAGTGAGATCTGCAGCAGCGCTGGAACCAAGTTCTTCCGGCGCCTGTCCGCTCGCGCGCGAGGGCACCGGTGAGGCTGCTGGTCGCTGCCTCTGGCAGCGTCGTCTCAGCGGAGGCATCTAGCGGCAGGAGAGGGCCGTCGTCTGGACGTGGTCGGCGCAACCACGGTGGTGCGATGGGGCAGAGGACAAAAGATGCCAAAACTCCCGCTTGCCGCACTCCTCCTTCACGCCGACCTCCTGCTCGAAGCGGCGGCCGCGGTTATCCTAGAGGTGTACCTGCATTCCACCTAGTCAGGCCCGGCGATGCAATTTTGGGGCCAAAATCACTGTTTCGACCTTTCTTAGTAACTTTAGTAAAAAAAAACTCTTTCAGATTTTGTACTGTAGCACGATCCAAATAACGTCAAGGCTTTCAAAATCACTGTTTCGATCTTTCTTACTAACTTTAGTAAAAAAAACTCTTTCAAACTTTGTAGCATGATCCGAACCTCTGGTAACACAAAGACTTCTGGCGTTTCTTTCTCACACATAATTTTGGCCCAATTTTAACGTAAAGATTTTGGCCCAATTTTGGGCTTAGTTGAGTTGCATTGAAATTTAGCCTTCACAAACCTCAAACACCTCCCAGCCAGACTTCATTGAAATTTGACGCTTATAGCGCTATTTGCAGTCTGTGTAGGCGCTAACCTTTCATTAGGATGTCGATGGTAATGGACCGACCAATCCATGAGCGGTCGCTGTTTGGTTTTCGCGTGTTTTATCGGTGCCTTTTCTCGAGCTTCTAGAAGCTTTCGATCGGAAAATTTTCTTTCCCTTTTCCTTTTTTTCTGTTTAGTTTTTCTTTTTTCTCGTGATTTTTTCAAATGTGTGAACTTTTCATAAAATTGTGAACTTTTTTGAATTTGTGAGCTTTTCAAATATACAAACTTTTTTCATGTTTTCTAAAGTTGCTTTCACATTTTATGGACTTTTTCAATTTCATGAACTTTTATATTTTTGTTTATTTTTTTATTTTTTTTAGTTCTTGTTTTCTTTAAATCAACGATCATCCGGTCAATGGTCAACCGGTTTAACCTAGCTTCATGGGTCGACCAACAATTCACGCGCGTGAGACCCAGTTGGGGAATGGTCAAATCGGCAGGAATAGGAGCTCTCACGTGAGGAACAATCGGATCGGTAATTTCCACTCAGCCAGCCCCGTCTCGTCTCGTGCGGGCAAGGGGAACGTGAAGGAAATATGCCCTAGAGGCAATAATAAATTTATTATTTATTTCCTTATATCATGATAAATGTTTATTATTCATGCTAGAATTGTATTAACCGGAAACACAATACATGTGTGAATACATAGACAAACATAGTGTCACTAGTATGCCTCTACTTGACTAGCTCGTTGGTCAAAGATGGTTGTGTTTCCTAACCATAGACATGAGTTTTCATTTGATTAACGGGATCACATCATTGGGAGAATGATGTGATTGACATGACCCATTCCGTTAGCTTAGCACTTGATCGTTTAGTATGTTGCTATTGCTTTCTTCATGACTTATATATGTTCCTACAACTATGAGATTATGCAACTCCCGTTTACCGGAGGAACACTTTGTGTGCTACCAAACTTCACAGTGTAACTGGGAATTATAAAGGAGCTCTACAGGTGTCTCCGAAGGTACATGTTGAGTTGGCGTATTTCGAGATTAGGATTTGTCACTCCGGTTGTCGGAGAGGTATCTCTGGGCCCTCTCGGTAATGCACATCACTACAAGCCTTGCAAGCAATGTAGCTAATGAGTTAGTTACGGGATGATGCATTACGTAACGAGTAAAGAGACTTACCGGTAACGAGATTGAACTAGGTATTGAGATACCGACGATCGAATCTCGGGCAAGTAACATACCGATGACAAAGGGAACAACGTATGTTGTTATGCGGTTTAACCGATAAAGATCTTCGTAGAATATGTAGGAGCCAATATGAGCATCCAGCTTTCGCTATTGGTTATTGACCGGAGACGTGTCTCGGTCATGTCTACATAGTTCTCGAACCCGTAGGGTCCGCACGCTTAAAGTTAGATGACGGTTATATTATGAGTTTATGTGTTTTGATGTACCGAAGATAGTTCGGAGTCCCGGATGTGATCACGGACATGACGAGGAGTCTCGAAATGGTCGAGACATGAAGATTGATATATTGGACGACTATATTCGGACACCGGAATAGTTCCGGGGGTTATCGGATGTATACCAGAGTACTAGGGGGTTACCGGAACCCCCCGGGGGTTAATGGGCCTCATGGGCCCAAAGTGGAGCAGAGGAGGGGCGGCCAAGGTAGGCCGTGCGCCCCCTCCCCCTCTAGTCCGAATAGGACAAGGAGGGGGGCGGCGCCCCCCTTTCCTTCTCTCCTCTCTCCCCTTCCTTCCCCCTCTCCTACTTGGACAAGGAAAGGAGGGAGTCCTACTCCCGGTGGGAGTAGGACTCCTCCCTGGCGCGCCTCCTCCTGGCCGGCCGCCCCCTCCCCCTTGCTCCTTTATATACGGGGGTAGGGGGCACCTCTAAACACAACAATTGATCCTTGAGATCTATTAGCGGTGTGCGGTGCCCCCCTCCACTAGATTCCACCTCGATAATATCGTAGTGGTGCTTAGGCAAAGCCCTGCATCGGTAGAGCATCATCATCGTCACCACGCCGTCGTGCTGACGGAACTCTCCCTCGAAGCTCGACTGGATCGGAGTTCGAGGGACGTCATCGAGCTGAACGTGTGCTGAACTCGGAGGTGCCGTGCGTTTGGTACTTGATCGGTCGGATTGTGAAGACATACGACTACATCAACCGCGTTGTGCTAACGCTTCCTCTTTTGGTCTACGAGGGTACGTGGACAACACTCTCCCCTCTCATTGCTATGCATCACCATGATCTTGCGTGTGCGTAAGATTTTTTTTGAAATTACTACGTTCCCCAACAGTGGCATCCGAGCCTGGTTTTATGCGTAGATGTTACATGCACGAGTAGAACACAAGTGAGTTGTGGGCGATACAAGTCATACTGCTTACCAGCATGTCATACTTTGGGTCAGTGGTATTGTTGGATGAAGCGGACCGACATTACGCGTACGCTTACGCGAGACTAGTTCTACCGACGTGCTTTGCATATAGGTGGCTGGAGGGTGTCAGTTTCTCCAACTTTAGTTGAATCGAGTGTGGCTACGCCCGGTCATTGAGAAGGTTAAAACAACACTAACTTGATGAACTATCATTGTGGTTTTGATGCGTAGGTAAGAAAGGTTCTTGCTCAGCCCGTAGCAGCCACGTAAAACTTGCAACAACAAAGTAGAGGACGTCTAACTTGTTTTTGCAGGGCATGTTGTGATGTGATATGGTCAAGACGTGATGCTATATTTTATTGTATTAGACGATCATGTTTTGTAACCGAGTTATCGGCAACTGGCAAGAGCCATATGGTTGTCGCTTTATTGTATGCAATGTAATCGCCCTGTAATTGCTTTACTTTATCACTAAGCGGTAGCGATAGTCGTAGAAGCAATAGGTGGCGAAACGACAACGATGCTACGATGGAGATCAAGGTGTCGCGCCAGTGACGATGGTGATCATACGGTGCTTCAGAGATGGAGATCACAAGCACAAGATGATGATGGCCATATCATATCACTTATATTGATTTGTAACACCCCGGATTCGATGCGCCAGGTGTCTTCCAGTTATTCGCCGTCGTTGCCATGTCATGTGCTTGCGTGTTGTACTTTGCCATGTCATCATATGCATTTCATATCATGTCATCATGTGCATTTCATTTTGCATACGTGTTCGTTTCTTGCATCCGAGCATTTTCCCCGTTGTCCGTTTTGCAATCCGGCACTCCTATGTCATCCGGCGTCCCCTTCTTCTCTCCTGTTGTGAGCGGGTGTGAAACTTTCTCGGAATGGCCCGAGGTTTGCCAAGCGGCCTTGGTACAGCACCGGTAGACTGCCTGTCAAGTTTCGTGCCATTTGGAGGTCGTTTGATATTCCAACGGTTAACCGGGTAACCGTAAAAGCCTCTTTTGTTGTAGCCCAACACCCCTTCCAAAGTGGCCCAAAACCCAGCAAACTCCCCTCCATGCTCTCGGTCGTTCGATCACGATCGCGTGGCCGAAAACCGCTCCTCATTTGGACTCTCCTAGCTCCCTCTACCTATTTATAGGTGCCTTCCCCTCCAAATTCGCGGATGAAATCCCCCCCGAAACCCTAGCTTCTTCCTCCTCCCGCAGCCGGACGCGTCCGCTCGGCGCCGGACACGCCCGCCCCGCTCGCCCCGATGAATCCCGCGCCGACACGTGTCCCTCCGCCGCCTCCCTCCGCCGCAGGCCCGCAAGCCCACAGGGAGCCCGCTCCGGGCCACCCCGGGCCCGATCCCGCGCCCCGCGCCCGCTGCCCTAGTGCCGCCGCCTGCCGACCGTCCGCGCCCGCCTGCCGACCGCGCGCCCGAGCTCTCCGCCGCTTCGGCTTCCGCGCCACCGGCCGCCTCCGCCGCCGGCGACCAGCCGTCGCCCCGCCCCGCGCCGCCGCCGCCTCCTCGCGCCGCCCGCACCCCGGCCGCGCCGCCCGCAGCTCCCCGCCGACCTCACCTCCAGCCACGCCGGCCCCAACTGCCGCCGCCGCCGGAGCTTGCCTCGTCAGCCCCGCCGGAGCTCCCACTGCCGGGAATGGACTCCCGACGCCCGGATCCGGCCTCCCCTCGCCGGATCTAGCCTCCTCCGCGCCCCTTCGCCGAGTCCCGCCGTCCTCCGTCGCCGTTGATCGCCGGCGCCGTCGGCCTCGTCCCCGTTTGGAAAGGGAGACGACCGAGCGCCTCCCCCGCGTGGGCCTCCCCCGCGGCCCAGTCCAGCAGCGCCGGCCCGCCTCGTCCTCCACAGTCCCGGGCCGAGCCCAGGGTGAGAAACCCTCTTTCCCCCGCCCCGTGCGACTTTTAGCCATATAGCGTCCGTCTGTTTTTTTTTCGGAAAACGACTAAGTCCCAGATTTTTATCATAATCATGCCATGTTCATTGCATTGTATCTCTATATCTGTAGCTCCGTTTTGTGCGTGTAATATGTCAAATTGTTCGCCTCGACGAGTAATTCATTTCATTCAATTGCATCATTTTTATTTGAGCTCATCTTGATGCCCGAAATGCTGTTGGAAAAGTGCATGTTGCTGTTAATCTGCTGAAACTGTTATAACATGCTCATTTGTCATTTTCACCATGATTGATGTGTGCATCCTATGAGGTTGATGTATACATGTGTTTTGATCTATGCCATGCCATCTTTCCAGGGGTGTATGCCATGTATTTTTGTGATCAATGTGGTGACTAGCACAAGCATGCAAACTAGGCTTCGTGATATTGCTGATTTTAATCCCTGTTCTACTGTTATTTTGATGCCATGTAAACATGATGCTATAGAGTGATCCATGCATATTTTGAGATACTTCAGTAAGGGTGTTTTGAACATATGGTTATTGTCTATCCAATCATGCCCTTGTTTGCAATTATGGAGTAGCCTAGCATGTCATTTGAGTGCTCTACTTTTGCTTCAAAATGTTTCCTGGCAGATTGTTTACATGTTATTCAATTTGGCCAAGGTTGCTATATTTGATCCTTGCATGCTATGGACTTGTTCTTGACTTGGTTTGTTTCACAAACATGTCTTCTTGATGATTCTATGCTTATCTTGTCATGCAATGACTTGTGGTGAGTGAATCGAGCTTGCTAAGTAGGGTAGTTGCTGTTGCTGTTTTCCTGACAGATTCTGTTATATTTTGTTGCTATGTTAACATGTTGCTACTAATCATTCTGTGCATAATCTGGAGATGTTCTATAAACATGTTTTGATCTACATGTCTTGCTCTATCCATTCATGCCCCTGGTTGTATTTATAGCCTGCTGGAACATGTTGTTATCTTGCTCTCAAAGTTGCTTCATAATGTTGCTGTCAGCCTGTTAACATTAAGTTCACTTGTTCCCATGTGTTTTGCTAGTGTTCCATGCACCCTATGACCTTGCTCTTGACATGCTTAGCTTCATAAACATGTCTTCTTACTGTTGGTTGCCTTGCCATGCCATGTATTACTCTGTGGTGAGTAGTTTAAGCTCACCAACATGCCTACTTATTGTTGTTCCTGCCATGTTTGAATCTGTAATATAACTTGTCATGTTTACATGGGTGCCATCATATTTTCTATGCCTTTTTGGCTCATGGTCAGTAAGGGACTTTTGATCTATGCAAGTATTAGATTCATGCCATGCCTTTGTTTGCCATGATATGTTCTTGTAACATGTTGTTAGCTTGCTCTAAACATTGCAACCTGATGTTATTTCTGCTAAAGTCTGAAACTGTTATTATTTGCAATCTTACCATGTGTTTTTGAGCATGATCTAGTGATTTCTGGAGATGGCTCAGTGTTCATGTTTTGTTATGCTTTACTAGTACTTCATGCCCATGCCTTTTGTTATTATGTTGGGGTGCTGTAGCATATTGTTTTGATGCTTGCAATATGCCTAGTTGCTGTTATGGACAGATTGTTGCTATAACTTGTAGAGTGTATGTGTTGCACCGTTGCTCCGTTTTGAGTGTGCTCTATATGAAACTTGCTTGATTTTGCATGTAGTTTCATATTATCATGTTGCATCCTTGTTTTGAGGTATTTGCTTGATGTTTGTATGCATTTTGCATCAATGCCATGTTTAACTTGTTTTGGTCATATCTTCTAGGCCGTAGCTCCGAATCTAATGAACTTTATATGTAACTTGACTAGAATTTCGTGTAGATCATCGTGGTGCATCTTAACTTGATGTTTAACTACTTGAACATAAGGTTTATTCAGTTCTGGACCAATTTCGAAATTTGCATATGAGGACTTACCGGAATTGTTATATGTTGTTTCCGGCCTCATTTAAACTTGCCTTGATGTGTTGTTCTTGTTTGCATCATCTCTTGCCATGAGTAGCCTCATCTAGCTTTCTCATGCATCATGCTTGTTGTGCATCACGTCTTGTCATGTGTGGTGTGTTTACCATGTTGTGTGCTTCTTCTCGATAGTTCCCGTTTCGTTGCGATCGTGAGGATGCGTTCGTCTACGTGTGGTTCGTCTTCGTGGCTTCATCTTCTTCATGGACTCGTTCTTCTTCCTTGCGGGATTTCAGGCAAGATGACCGCTACCCTGGATCTCACTACTATCATTGCTATGCTAGTTGCTTCGATCTATCGCTATGCTGCGTTACCTATCATTTGCTCTTCAAGGCTCCCAAATTGCCATGAACCTCTAACCTTTGACACCATTCCTAGCAAACCGTTGTTTGGCTATGTTACCGCTTTTGCTCAACCCCTCTTATAGCGTTGCTAGTTGCAGGTGAAGTTGAAGATTTCTCCATGGTGGACAGGGTTTATGTTGGGATATCACAATATCTCTTATATTATTAATGCATCTATATATTTGGTAAAGGGTGGAAGGCTCGGCCTTATGCCTGGTGTTTTGTTCCACTCTTGCCGCCCTAGTTTCCGTCATACCGGTGTTATGTTCCCGGATTTTGCGTTCCTAACGCGGTCGGGTGATTTATGGGACCCCCCTGACAGTTCGCTTTGAATAAAACTTGTCCAGCAAGGCCCAACCTTGGTTTTACCATTTGCCTCACCACCACCTACTTTTCCCTTGGGAGTAATTAACCCAAGGGTCATCTTTATTATAGCCTCCCCGGGCCAATGCTTGTCTAAGTGTTGGTCCAAACTAGAGCACCGTGCGGGACCATTCCTTGGCAACTTGGATTCGTCGGTACCTGTACGCTTCGCTTATCTGGTGTTGCCCTGAGAACGAGATATGTGCAGCTCCTATCGGGATGTCGGCGCATCGGGCGGCTTTGCTGGTCTTGTTTTACCATTGTCGAAATGTCTTGTAAACCGGGATTCCGAGACTGATCGGGTCTTCCTGGGAGAAGGTCTATTCCTTCATTGATCGCGAGAGCTTGTCATGGGCTAAGTTGGGACACCCCTGCAGGGTATAAACTTTCGAGAGCCGTGCCCGCGGTTATGTGGCAGATGGGAATTTGTTAATGTCCGGTTGTAGATAACTCGACACCAGATCCGAACTAAAACGCATCAACCGCGTGTGTAGCCGTGATGGTCTCTTCTCGGTGGAGTCCGGGAAGTGAACACGGTTTCTGGGTTATGTTTGGCGTAAGTAGGAGTTCAGGATCACCTCTTGATCATTGCTAGCTTCACGACCGTTCCGCTTGCTCTCTTCTCGCTCTTACTTGCGTTGGTTAGCCACCATACTTGCTTAGTCGCTGCTGCAACCTCACCACTTTACCCCTTCCTTTCCCATTAAGCTTTGCTAGTCTTGATACCCATGGTAATGGGATTGCTGAGTCCTCGTGGCTCACAGATTACTACAACAACAGTTGTAGGTACAGGTTATACGATGATCATGACGCAAGAGCGACGTTTGCTTGTTTGGAGTTCTTCTTCTGCTTCTTCTTCGATTAGGGGATAGGTTCCAGGTCGGCAGCCTGGGCTAGCAGGGTGGATGTCGTTTGAGTTTCTGTTTGTGTTTCATCCGTAGTCGGATGGTTGCTCTTATGTATGATGTATTGATGTATTCTTGTGGCATTGTATGCCTTATGTATGTATCCCCATCTATTATGTAATGTTGATGTAATGATATCCACCTTGCAAAAGCGTTCCAATATGCGGGTCTATCCTTGGTGGGACCTTCGAGTTCCTTTTGGATAGGGTCGCATATTGGGCGTGACATGATTGCATGTGATGTTTATCCTTTATGCATCTTATTTTGCTTTGATTGATGGTAGCATTATAAGATGATATCTCACTAAATTTCAAGGTATAAGTGTTCTCCCTGAGTATGCACCGTTGCAAAAGTTCTTCGTTGAGACACCACGTGATGATCGGGTGTGATAGGCTCTACGTTCAAATACAACAGGTGCAAAACAGCTGCACATGCGGAATACTCAGGTTAAACTTGACGAGCCTAGCATATACAGATATGGCCTCGGAACACTGAGATTGAAAGGTCGAGCATGAATCATATAGTAGATATGATCAACATAATGATGTTCACCATTGAAAACTACTCCATCTCACGTGATGATCGGACATGGTTTAGTTGATTTGGATCACGTGATCACTTAGATGATTAGAGGGATGTCTATCTAAGTGGGAGTTCTTAGTAATATGATTAATTGAATTAAATTTATCATGAACTTAGTACCTGATAGTATTTTGCTTGTCTATGTTTGTTGTAGATAGATGGCTCGTGTTGTTGTTCTGTTGAATTTTAATGCGTTCCTTGAGAAAGCTAAGTTGAAAGATGATGGTAGCAATTACACGGACTGGGTCCGTAACTTGAGGATTATCCCCATTGCTGCACAGAAGAATTACGTCCTGAAAGCACCGCTGGGTGCCAGGCCTGCTGCAGATGCAATTGACGATGTTAAGAACGTCTGGTAGAGCAAAGCTGATGACTACTCGATAGTTCAGTGTGCCGTGCTTTACGGCTTAGAACCGGGACTTCAACGATGTTTTGAACGTCATGGAGCATATGAGATGTTCCAGGAGTTGAAGTTAATATTTCAAGCAAATGCCCGGATTGAGAGATATGAAGTCTCCAATAAGTTCTATAGCTGCAAGATGGAAGAGAATAGTTCTGTCAGTGAACATATACTCAAAATGTCTGGGTATAATAATCACTTGATTCAACTGGGAGTTAATCTTCCTATGATAGTGTTATTGACAGAATTCTTCAATCACTGCCACCAAGCTACAAGAGCTTTGTGATGAACTATAATATGCAAGGGATGAACAAGACTATTCCTGAGCTCTTCCCAATGCTAAAAGCTGCGGAGGTAGAAATCAAAAAGGAGCATCAAGTGTTGATGGTCAACAAGACCACCAGTTTCAAGAAAAAGGGTAAAGGGAAGAAGAAGGGGAACTTCAAAAAGAATGGCAAACAAGTTGCTGCTCAAGAGAAGAAACCCAAGTCTGGACCTAAGCCTGAGACTGAGTGCTTCTACTGAAGCAGACTGGTCACTGGAAGTGGAACTGCCCCAAGTATTTGGCGGATAAGAAGGATGGCAAGGTGAACAAAGGTATATGTGATATACATGTTATTGATGTGTACCTTACTAATGCTCGCAGTAGTACCTGGGTATTTGATACTGGTTCTGTTGCTAATATTTGCAACTCGAAACAAAGACTACGGATTAAGCGAAGATTGGCTAAGGACGAGGTGACGATGCGCGTGGGAAATGGTTCCAAAGTCGATGTGATCGCGGTTGGCATGCTACCTCTACATCTACCTTCGGGATTAGTTTTAGACCTGAATAATTGTTATTTGGTGCCAGCGTTAAGCATGAAAATTATATCTGGATCTTGTTTGATGCAAGACGGTTATTCATTTAAATCAGAGAATAATGGTTGTTCTATTTATATGAGTAATATCTTTTATGGTCATGCACCCTTGAAGAGTGGTCTAGTTTTATTGAATCTCGGTAGTAGTGATACACATATTTATAATGTTGAAGCCAAAAGATGCAGAGTTGATAATGATAGTGCAACTTATTTGTGGCACTGCTATTTGGGTCATGTCGTGGAATTAACACGTCAGATGTTGGCTGTTGGGTTTATCGTTGAAGTGTTTCATCCTGAATGGCTGGCTAATCCGGTGCTTGTTCTTAAGAAAAACGGCACTTGGCGTATGTGTGTGGACTACATGGACTTGAAAAAAGCTTGTCCGGCCGATCCCTTTGCTCTCCCACGTATTGATCAGATCATTGATGCGACGGCGGGTTGTGAGCGCCTGAGTTTTTTGGATATCATCAGATCAAGATGGCAGTTAAGGACCAGGAGAAGACAGCCTTCATCACTCCTCTTGGAGCCTTCTGCTATGTTTCTATGCCCTTTGGGCTTAAAAGTGCCCAGGCAACTTATCAGCGTTGTGTGTAGAATTGTCTTCACACACAGATTGGGCGTAATGTTCATGCCCATGTGGATGACATTGTGGTAAAATCCAGGAAGAAGGAAACACTGGTAGATGACCTCAAGGAGACGTTTGACAATCTTCGGGTTTACAAAATGATGCTTATCCGGATAAATGTGTTTTTGGTGTTCCGGCAGGCAAACTCTTAGGTTTTCTGGTATCCAACCGAGGCATTGAGGCTAATCCGGAAAAAATCAAGGCGATTACATCCCTGGCTAAACCGAAGTGTATCAACGATGTTCAGCGTCTGGCGGGTCGGATTGCAGCCCTTAGCCGGTTTATCAGCCGTTTGGGAGAGAAGGCAATTCCTTTGTATCAGATGTTGAAAAAGACAGACGATTTCGTCTGGAGTGATGCAGCCAATGCGGCTTTTGAGGAGTTAAAGCGGCAGTTGGTTGAACCGCCGGTCCTTGCAGCTCTGGTTGATAATGAGCCTTTGCTGTTATATGTGGCTGCCAATGCCCGAGCGGTCAATGTGGCAATTGTGGTTGAGCATAAGGAAGCTGGGAAGGAATATCCGGTTCAACGACCTGTATACTACATCAGTGAAGTCCTGATCGAGTCAAAACAACGCTATCCACATTGGCAGAAGTTGGTGTATGGGGTTTTTATGGCAAGTCAAAAACTCAAGCAATACTTTCAAGGCCATCCCATCACAGTGGTTAGTTCTGCTCCTTTGGGCGATATAATTCAAAACAGGGAAGCAACTGGCCGGGTTGCAAAGTGGGCAATTGAGCTTGGTCCACACGGTTTGAAGTATGTGCCTTGAACAGCCATCAAATCTCAGGCCCTTGTGGACTTTATCAATGATTGGACCGAGTTGCAAGCACCAGAAGAAAAACCGGATAATACATACTATACTATTCATTTTGATGGATCCAGACAGTTGGAGGGCTCGGGGGCTGGAGTTGTCCTTACTTCCTCTCGAGGTGATAAAATTTTCTATGTTCTCCGTTTGAGTTTCCATGTACTAACAATGCAGCTGAGTACGAAGCGTTACTCCATGGTTTCCATGTGGCTAAAGAGATGAACTTAAGTCGAGTTCGTTGTTTTAGAGATTCTAATCTGGTGGCTCAGCAAGTTTATAGCACTTGGGATTCTAAGGATCCACTCATGGCGGCTTACAGACGTGAGGTGGATATTGTGGCGGGTCACTTCAAAGGGTACCAGGTTGAGCATATCGATCGGCGCAAAAATGAAGCAGCTGACGCTTTGAGCCGACTCGGATCTCAGCGTAAACCGGTACCTCCTAACACCTTTTTAGATATCTTGCATAACCCGTCTGTTAAGTTGCCTACAGAAGAGGATTTGGCTGTTCCTGATCCGGAGGCTCAATTGGTGGCTGCTTTGCATATTGTACCGGATTGGACGGTTCCGTATCTGGCATATATGAACTGGGGCGAATTACCAGATGATAAAGTCCTGGTTCGATAGATAGTCCGGCGATCCAAGTCCATGGTTATTCACAATGGCGAGTTACACCGCTATAGCATTTCAGGCGTATTTCAACGTTGTGTTTCTCCGGAAGAAGGTCAAGAGATCCTACGAGAAATTCATGAAGGGGATTGTGGTTATCATGCCGGTTCAAAGTCACTGGTTGCCAAAGCTTTTCGTCATGGGTTCTACTGGTTGACAGCTCATGCTGATGCGAAGGATTTGGTAAAGCGATGTGATGCTTGTCAAAATTTTCACGCAGAGCTCATGTTCTGGCTCAAGAACTACGGATGATTCCTATCAATTGGCCCTTTGCTACTTGGGGGCTTGATATGGTGGGGCCCTTCAAGCGTTCCCAAAATAAGAAGACTCACCTGTTGGTGGCAGTTGATAAATTCACCAAGTGGGTTGAAGTGGAGCCTGTCAGCAAGTGTGATGCAGCTACGGCGGTTCAATTTCTCAAAAAGATTATCTTCCGCTTTGGCTTTCCACACAGTATTATCACGGATAATGGTACAAACCTTTCCAAAGGTGAGATGGAGGATTTCTGTCAGAGAGAGCACATCCGGCTTGACTTAGCATCTGTGGCGCACCCTCAATCCAACGGTCAAGCGGAGCGAGCCAATCAAGAAATTTTGAAGGGTCTTAAACCCCGGCTCATGATTCCTTTAAATCGGACGCCGGGTTGTTGGGTGGAAGAATTGCCTTCTGTGTTGTGGAGCATCAACACCACCTCCAACCGATCAACAGGTTACACACCTTTCTTCATGGTATACGGAGCAGAGGTAGTCTTACCAAGTGATATTCGTCATGACTCGCCCCGGGTTGCTAATTATGTTGAAGCGGACAACGAGCAAGCACGCCAAGAGGCGCTGGACCTGTTAGATGAGAAACGGGACATGGCTCTGGCTCGATCGGCGGTTTATCAGCAAGACCTGCGGCAGTATCACAGCCGCCGGGTTAGGACAAGAACCTTTCAAGAAGGCGACTTGGTGCTCCGGCTCATCTAGGATCAGACCGACATGCACAAGTTATCCCCATCTTGGGAAGGGCCCTTTGTGGTCAGCAAAAATCTACACAACGGATCATACTACCTCATTGACGTTCGAGACAACTCACGCAACTCTGAGGAGGAGACCCGGCGGCCGTGGAACATAGCTCTCTTACGACCTTACTACACTTGAGCCATAGGCTTTTCTTATGTACATATTTCGACAATGTATATATTATGATCAATAAATAAATCAGCATCCTTGCTATAAAGCAGGGCCTCTGCTGTTTTTCTCACATATCCTCTGAGTTACATGGGGGCTTCAGCTGACAAAGCGGAGTACTGCCTGTTAAGCCGGCTATCACGCCACAACATAGCTTGGGAGCTTCACACCCAAGGGTCCAAAGAGAGTCTGGATGCTATGCATAGCTCAAACATAGGCACCCAATGAGCACAGCTCATCACGTTACTTGGGGGCTCCTTGTGTCAAATACCAAGGAGTTTGAAAGGACCCTTGTAGCTGGGTATCGACCCACGGCTTGGAAGCCTGGTATATTTACCTAAAACCCCGGGTTAACCTGCCTTCATCAAGTAAGACACTCCTATCCAGGTAATCCTGGCATGACCCTCTGAACGTTTGACAGTTACTCTCATTGAGACCCTGAACTTGTCAAAGTTAAAACGATGATTGGTTAGTTGGAGGTCCATCTTAAAAGGCTTTGCTAAATGGTTTAACTCAGCGGCCTGGCCCCATGAAAAGCCTCGACTACACGGTTTATTTGCGTTTGTCACTTTTCTTTTGTTAAGTTTTCTGTTAAACCGGTTTCTTTGACCTGGGATGACTTATCAGTCATCTTATTAGCCCGGTGTTTCTTAAACCGGCTTGGTTTTCAACTACACGTTGACAGACCTTATTATCAAACCGGAGTTCATTAACCCGGCCTGGCTTTGACTACTGGTCGCCAGTTCTGATCATCTGGTGCTTATCATCACCCGGTATGACTTACTATATGCCATCAGTATATGATGGAGTTATACAAGAATTTCAGATTTGGGTTTTCACCCTTATTACAATCAAAGTTGGTCAACCAACTAGAGTGATATTACATCACAGGTATGAGTCATTTCATATTTTTACAGTTTGATTATCAATCAGGCCTTATCTTGGGCATTATGACCCGTCCGGCGGTAATCCGCCAGGACAATTTCTTTTTATGCAGACATAGGGATTGCATATTATGATACATGAACCAACATTGAAATTATCATGGCGGATCACATAAAAGTATCTCCTACTACACGATGGCAGTAGATCAAAGTATTTTTTGCTACCCTATTACAAGGCACTTAGCGGCCCAAAATACGGAATTGTCTTAAACCGGACAGTTTCTGATATTTCAACCGGATTGCCGAGTCACGCTTCATCGCCATGTTGACATGAAGTAGATGGGTCATCTGGCATCGGTTCAGCCTCCTCCTCTCCATCCAATGGCTGGAAGTCAGTGGTGGTCCAGTCAATCCGGGTTAAGGCCTGAAAGACAGCCTCTTCACTTATAAGCTCAGTCGGATCAACGTCAGGGGCGTGAGTGTGCTTACGGATTGGCGGAATAAGATTTTGCACTTCTGGAATGACAGCCTCAACCCGTTTGTTGTTAGCATCATAAAAGGATCGGTGAACCGTCAAGTTAGCTTCTTCTACCAACTGATTCACCAGAGGACGCATCTCCCTCATCACACGTCTGAGGGCTTCGTTATCAAACACTTCACCGTTTTCTTGTTCACTGGGGAAGCCCTTGGCTATGTCAGCCGGATCAAGATCAGCTATCCACGCCTTGGCTCGAGTAAGTGCCAACAAAGTGCCAGCCCTGGCAGCGGATCGCTTCAACTCTTCTATCTGTGCTGGCGTCATAGATAACCTGGCCAGCGTGTCCTTGATCAGTGTTGGGGATGCATTGTCATAGGAAGCTGCGCAGATAACCCGTTGGGCACCGGTATACAACTGTTCAATCAGTGTATAGGCAGCCTTTAGTTTCTTCCGCATATCAGAGCCCAGATGAGCAATGCGGCTACCTACAGCGGTTTAAGAATTTCATGTTAAACCGGAGAAATTTCAAAGCTAAACAGTTACAAAGCCTTGGCAAAAGATACTTACCAAATATTGCAGAATTCATGGCATTCACTTGGCGCTTCAATCCACTAAGTTCTTCCGCCATCGGTTTAAGAGTTGATTCAGCATCTTCCGCCCGCTTCAGCAATCCAGCCTTTTCAGTGTCCCAGTTGGCCCTGTCAGATTTGAACCATTCTTTGAGCTGCTCCATGGGGGTTAAGGCGGTTTTTAATTCATCTTTTGCCTTGGTGGTTTCTGCTTGTTGGGATTTAAGATTCTCTTGAAGATCCGCAATTTGAGAGACTTGTTGATTTATCTCAGTCTGCAACAGTCAGAAGAATGTGTCAATATCTTTGAAAGTCCCAAGCATATAACTAGTTATACACTTGGCACTTGGGGGCTAATGTGGACCATTTTTTTCCTACTAATTGTTGAAGTCCCACGGATTAATACAAGTTTTAATCATGGCACTTGGGGGCTAATGTATATTTGCTCAAACAATACACAAGGAAAACCAACAAAGTACAGTACGGAATATAAAAGACCCGGTTTGACTTTCTAAAGACAAACCGGCCCTTGGGGGCTACAATGCAATGAAGGTATAGAGCAAAAATATCAAACTGTTTACCTCATAGCGCTCCTTCATCAGATTTACCAAACCGGCTTCATAATGACGGCTGGTGTAAGGCCGGTTCAAGAAACCAGAGTGAAGGTCTTGAGCAGAAAGATCAACATAGGCTGACAAATCAGTCTTCCCCTTCCCCTTGCTCATAGCAGCAAATTCATCCTTGGCATTGTGCTTTGATAGAGCAATCGGATTACCAGGGGCGGTATATGCAGTGCAAGTAATAACAACATCATCATCTTTGGCCGGGCTGGATGGATTGACATTCTTAACAGGGCTTGGCGCTTTGGCAGCAGGGCTCGGCGGTCTGTTAACTGGGCTTGGCAGATCAGCAGTTGAATCCCGCTGCTCAACAGTTGGACTTGGAGGGGCATGGAAATGTGATGTATCAACATGTACATCCGGTTCAACCTCTAGCGGGTTAGCATCAGCACCTGGGTTTTGCGCAGCAGAGCTGTCTATGGCAATCTCAGGATTTTCGCAATCATTCTCTGGGGTCTTCTCTGGATCAACATCATCAGTAGGGTTGCTGGTCTTGGCTTTCTTACTTAATCGGGCCTTGGCACTACAACATCAAAGGTTAGAATATGATAAACCGACACATGAAGAAACAAGTTGAGGAGTAATGTACTTACCCAGCGACGACCTTGAGAGGAGGCAGCTGAGTGGTTGATGAACCGCCAGACGAGTTGGAAGAGGCCTGGTAATTCGGGTCAGACGGATTGAGTGGGCATCGGAAGAAACCCTTCAAAGGATAAAGTTTTTCAGGAGAATAAGTCACCTCTGGACGACATTTCTGGGTTGGTGCATCTGCTAAACCGGACGAAGTGATTTGCTGACCACTATGCCGGGTTGTGCGACGCTCTTGAACTTGCTGTGTCTTCAAAGAAAATTTTGGATCCAAATGAGCAAGGGGGTGAGATTGTTTTACTTTCCAGACTGTACGGCGAACTCTTTGAACCGGTACAAGATCTGAATCGGAAGAAAGAAGGATTACCTCAACATGGTCTGCATGGCTGGCCTCAGCATCATCCTGGGAATAGTCATTGTCAATAAGATGTACGAAAAAGGAACCAAGTGAGTCAAGTTCTACCTCTGCGTCTGATTCCTCATCTTCTGGAGGATCAGAAGACTCGGTGGTTTTCTTCTTGGCAGCTTTCTTGGTGGCCTTGCTCTTTGCATGAGGAGCCCTAGCCGGTTTAGTCCGTTTCCAAAATGAGCTGTTAGCCTGAAATTAAGGCAAGAAAAGGTTAGTACACAGTTAATACGGAGGCGAATCAGCAAAGTATTCACATGAACTTTATCGCTGGCGGTTTATTGGAGACGCAAAAAGGTGGCAACCCAGTTTGGCTGCATGCAGAGATCGGCTCATCAAGCATTTTCTTCACAGATTCAGTAACTTCAAGATCGATCATTACTACTTCGTGATATCGTTGAGGGTCTTTGACGTTGCCAGTATATTCATGCATCAATTCGGGGCGGCGGGTTAAAGGCAAAATGCCCCAAGAAACCCAGCAACGGACAAGATCAATGCCAGTCAAACCGTTGGCCGTGAGAGCCCGGAGCTTGGTGAGTTGAGGTGCAAAGTTCTTCCATTCTGCGGCGGTTAAGCATGAAGGTAATGGGTGACCGTTGCTAAGCCGGTGAGGGCGATAACCCGGTAAAGGATTTTCTCCATCAGGGGCAGTGTTCCGGCAATAAAACCAAGTCTGGTTCCAATCTTTAGGATGGCTATGATGTTTAGCATGAGGGAAATCAACTTCTTTCCTTTTCTGAATTGAAACGCCACCAAGCTCTATGTTGGGACCATCCGAGAATTCCGTACGGCGGTTCAGATGGAAAAAATCCCGGAACAACTCCACAGTTGGCTCTTCTTGAAGGTAGACTTCGCGGAATACTTGAAATTTGCATATATTGGACATAGAGTTCGGTCCAATATCTTGCGGATGGAGTTGGAAGCTTGAGAGGACATCCCGGAATTTTTTTTGATCCGGGCGGGTTGAATCCCCGGTCTAAATGTTGCATAAATACAATCACTTCTCCATCTTGAGGTTCAGGTGGACATTCAGACTCCGGAACTTGCCAATGAAGGACCCTTTTTGAGGCTAAAGCACCAGTGGTGACGTATCCGTTGATTTGTGTTTCCGTGATCCGGGACGGAACCCAATTGCAAGCTGAGAATTGTTTAGTCATCTTGGAAGGGGAACTGAAAGGAAAAATAAAGGCGGTTTACAAATTAACGGTTTAAGTGTACTATTCAGAGTTAAACCGGAACATCGTCATGCAAGTTTAGTTGGCGGTTTAACCAAGGGCTAATGATAAGTGCCAGATTACTAAGTGCTACAAGGTTTAAACCGCCCTTTGGTGGAAGAGACAGATGAAAATATGCTAAGTGTTGACAGAAACAGGTTTCACATAATGACCAAATTTATTTGGATCTACCAAGCCTCAGTAAAGAAAAATTACTACGACTTATAAATGGCATTGAAGCAGAACAAGGAAGGTTGTGTACTCTACAGAAGAAAGGAAAGATCGGCTAATATTAAAAAATGGATGCGGAATAACTACCGCACAAGATCTACACAGTTATTGGATCAATGTAGCCACGGCAGAAGGAAAAGCTAGGAGTTGAGGATGAAGAACGAAGAACCGTACAGATGAACACACGAACCCTAGCATAGATCTAACGGTGCATGAAGGAGGAAACTCACCGGTGCAGATCTACTGCGGAAGGAAACAACGAGCTCTGGTCTGTTTCAGGTTGATGCAGCGGCCTGTGTTGATGAAGCTCTCAAGGGTCGCGGGCGGCGGCGGAGCTTCAGAACTGGGGCGTCGCAAGGAAGAAGAAGGCACAGATGGGGAAAAAGAGAAAAGGGCCCTCAGGCTTTATTTATAGAGGAAAGGATAAATGGCAGGCGCGAGAATCAAGGAGCCTAAAGCGGCAGAGTGGGCGTGCCTGTCGCCTCGATTTTCGGGATGACCATTAAGTGAGGGGAATCTTTTTATACAGAGATGATGTCATGATGGACCGTTGCTATATCCCGAAGATGACGTCACAACAGTTTAACAAGATTTACAGGAGAAGGCAATCTGGCGGTTTACGAAAATACGAGGGGACGTTTACAATATAGCTTTGAAGTTATTGAAGATTGACATGAAAAGGTTCAAATCAAACTGGGGCCTAATGTTGGGGATATAGCTACTGAGTGTAAACCGGCCAGGAGGGCCCGGTTCACCCTCGACTATGCTGAAGCTCATGACGATCCAGACGATGGCGAAGTTATTAAATGTAGCTTAGAGGCCCGAAGCCCAAAGCGAATTAGGGCCCATAGTGGTAAACCGCCATAACTATGTAACTTGTAATATAAGTTAGGGAAGGAGAGACCGAACCGGACACTTTGTATGAGTCGGCTTCGGGGCTCTGTAAACCGGCCGGGCGTCAACTTGTGTATATAAAGGGACGACCCGGCGGCGGTTTGTGGATAACAGACAACAACTCGAGACTCAGGCAAGCGTATTTGCTCCCTGGTCATCGAAACCCAATCAATCCCATCACAACTAGACGTAGGCTTTTACCTTCATCGAAGGGGCCGAACTAGTATAAAACTCCCGTGTCCCTTGTCCGGTTTAACCCCTTCAAGCTAACCCGTTGCGATGGCTCCACGACTAAGTCCTTTCATGAGGACATCTGACGTGTTAATTCCACGACAGGTCATATTGGTGTAAAGCGCGTGAAGAAACTCCATACTGATGGACTTCTGGAATCACTTGATTATGAATCGCTTGGTACTTGTGAACCATGCCTCATGGGCAAGATGACTAAAACGCCGTTCTCCGGAACTATGGAGCAAGCAACAGATTTGTTGGAAATCATACATACTGATGTATGTGGTCCAATGAACATTGAGGCTCGCGGCGGGTATCGTTATTTTCTCACCTTCACAGATGATTTAAGCAGATATGGGTATATCTACTTAATGAAACATAAGTCTGAAACATTTGAAAAGTTCAAAGAATTTCAGAGTGAAGTGGAAAATCATCGTAACAAGAAAATAAAATTCCTAAGATCTGATCATGGAGGAGAATATTTGAGTTACGAGTTTGGTTTACATTTGAAACAATGCGGAATAGTTTCGCAACTCACGCCACCTGGAACACCACAACGTAATGGTGTGTCCGAACGTCGTAATCGTACTTTACTAGATATGGTGCAATCTATGATGTCTCTTACTGATTTACCGCTATCATTTTGGGGTTATGCTTTAGAGACGGCCGCATTCACGTTAAATAGGGCACCATCAAAATCCGTTGAGACGACGCCTTATGAACTATGGTTTGGCAAGAAACCAAAGTTGTCGTTTCTTAAAGTTTGGGGCTGTGATGCTTATGTGAAGACACTTCAACCAGATAAGCTCGAACCTAAATCGAAGAAATGTGTCTTCATAGGATACCCAAAGGAGACTATTGGGTACACCTTCTATCGTAGATCTGAAGGCAAGACTTTTGTTGCTAAATTTGGATCCTTTCTAGAGAAGGAGTTCCTCTCGAAAGAAGTGAGTGGGAGGAAAGTAGAACTTGATGAGGTAACTGTACCTGTTCCCTTATTGGAAAATAGTTCATCACAGAAACCGGTTCCTGTGATGACTACACCAATTAGTGAGGAAGCTAATGATATTGATCATGAAACTTCAGATCAAGTTACTACCGAACCTCGTAGGTCAACCAGAGTAAGATCCGCACCAGAGTGGTACGGTAATCCTATTCTAGAAGTCATGTTACTTGACCATGGCGAACCTACGGACTATTAGGAAGCAATGATGAGCCCAGATTCCGCAAAATGGCTTGAGGCCATGAAATCTGAGATGGGATCCATGTATGAGAACAAAGTATGGACTTTGGTTGACTTGCCCGATGATCGGCAAGCTATCGAGAATAAATGGATCTTCAAGAAGAAGACTGACGCTGATGGTAATGTTACTGTCTACAAAGCTCGACTTGTTGCAAAGGGTTTTCTACAAGTTCAAGGGGTTGACTACGATGAGACTTTCTCACCCGTAGCGATGCTTAAGTTTGTCCGAATCATGTTAGCAAATTGCCGCATTTTATGATTATGAAATACTGCAAATGGATGTCAAAACTGCATTCCTGAATGGATTTCTAGAAGAAGAGTTGTATATGATGCAACCAGAAGGTTTTGTCGATCCAAAAGGTGCTAAAAAAGTGTGCAAGCTCCAGCAATCCATTTATGTACTGGTGCAAGCCTCTCGGAGTTGGAATAAACGCTTTGATAGTGTGATCAAAGCATATGGTTTTATACAGACTTTTGGAGAAGCCTGTATTTACAAGAAAGTGAGTGGGAGCTCTATAGCATTTCTGATATTATATGTAGACGACATATTGTTGATTGGAAATGATATAGAATTTCTGGATAACATAAAAGGATACTTGAATAAAAGTTTTTCAATGAAAGACCTCGGTGAAGCTGCTTATATATTGGGCATCAAGATCTATAGAGATAGATCAAGACGCTTAATTGGACTTTCACAAAGCACATACCTTGATAAAGTTTTGAAAAAGTTCAAAATGGATCAAGCAAAGGAAGGGTTCTTGCCTATATTACAAGGTGTGAAGTTGAGTCAGACTCAATGCTCGACCACAACAGAAGATAGAGAGAAAATGAAAGATGTTCCCTATGCTTCAGCCATAGGCTCTATCATGTATGCAATGCTGTGTACCAGACCTGATGTATGCTTAGCAATAAGTTTAGCAGGGAGGTACCAAAGTAATCCAGGAGTGGATCACTGGACAGATGTCAAGAATATCCTGAAATACCTGAAAAGTACTAAGGATATGTTTCTCGTTTATGGAGGTGACAAAGAGCTAGTCGTAAATGGTTACATCGATGCAAGCTTTGACACTGATCCGGATGATTCTAAATCGCAAACTGGATACGTGTTTATATTGAACGGTGGAGCTGTCAGTTGGTGCAGTTCTAAACAAAGCATCGTGATGGGATCTACATGTGAAGCGGAGTACATAGCTGCTTCAGAAGCAGCAAATGAAGGAGTCTGGATGAAGGAGTTCATATCCGATCTAGGTGTCATACCTAGTGCATCGAGACCAATGAAAATCTTCTGTGACAATACTGGTGAAATTGCCTCGGCAAAGGAATACAGCTTTCACAAGAGGACCAAGCACATCAAGAGACGCTTCAATTCCATCCGGGACCAAGTCCAGGTGGGAGACATAGAGATTTGCAAGATACATATGGATCTGAATGATGCAGACCCATTGACTAAGCCTCTTCCATGAGAAAAACATGATCAGCACCAAGGCTCCATGGGTGTTAGAATCATTACAGTGTAATCTAGATTATTGACTCTAGTGCAAGTGGGAGACTAAAGGAAATATGCCCTAGAGGCAATAATACATTTATTATTTATTTCCTTATATCATGATAAATGTTTATTATTCATGCTAGAATTGTATTAACCGGAAATATAATACATGTGTGGATACATAGACAAACATAGTGTCACTAGTATGCCTCTACTTGACTAGCTCGTTGATCAAAGATGGTTGTGTTTCCTAACCATAGACATGATTTGTCATTTGATTAACGAGATCACATCATTGGGAGAATGATGTGATTGACATGACCCATTCCGTTAGCTTAGCACTTGAACGTTTAGTATAATGCTATTGCTTTCTTCATGACTTATACATGTTCCTACAACTATGAGATTATGCAACTCCTGTTTACTGGAGGAACACTTTGTGTGCTACCAAACGTCACAACATAACTGGGTGATTACAAAGGAGCTCTACAGGTGTCTCCGAAGGTACATGTTGAGTTGGCGTATTTCGAGATTAGGATTTCTCACTCCGGTGGTCGGAGAGGTATCTCTGGGCCCTCTCGGTAATGCACATCACTACAAGCCTTGCAAGCAATGTAGCTAATGAGTTAGTTATGGGATGATGCATTACGTAACGAGTAAAGAGACTTGCCGGTAACGAGATTGAACTAGGTATTGAGATACCGACGATCGAATCTCGGGAAAGTAACATACCGATGACAAAGGGAACAACGTATGTTGTTATGCGGCTTGACCAATAAAGATCTTCGTAGAATATGTAGGAGCCAATATGAGCATCCAGGTTCCGCTGTTGGTTATTGACCGAAGATGTGTCTCGGTCATGTCTACATAGTTCTCGAACCCGTAGGGTTCGCACGCTTAAAGTTAGATGACGGTTATATTATCAGTTTATGTGTTTTGATGTACCGAAGATAGTTCGGAGTCCCGGATGTGACCATGGACATTACGAGGAGTCTCGAAATGGTCGAGACATGAAGATTGATATATTGGACGACTATATTCGGACACCAGAATAGTTCCGGGGGTTATCGGATGTATACCGAAGTACCAGGGGGTTACCGGAACCCCCCGGTGGGTTAATGGGCCTCATGGGCACAAAGTGGAGCAGAGGAGGGGCGGCCAGGGTAGGCCCCGCGCCCCCTTCCCCTCTAGTCCGAATAGGACAAGGAGGGGGGGCGGCGCCCCCCTTTCCTTCTATCCTCTCTCCCCTTCTGAGGGAGTCCTAGACTAGGGGGTGTCCGGACAGCCGGACTATCATTATCCGCCGGACTCCAAGACTACGAAGATACAAGATTGAAGACTCCGGCTCGTGTCCAGATGGTACTTTCCTTGGCGTGGAAGGCAAGCTTGGCAATACGGATATGTAGATCTCCTACCATTGTAACCGACTCTGTGTAACCCTAGCCTTCTCCGGTGTCTATATAAACCGGAGGGCTTTAGTCCGTAGGACAACATACATTACAACAATCATACCATAGGCTAGCTTCTAGGGTTTAGCCTCCTTGATCTCGTGGTAGATCTACTCTTGTACTACCCATATCATCAATATTAATCAAGCATGACGTAGGGTTTTACCTCCATCGAGAGGGCCCGAACCTGGGTAAAAGACTGTGTCCCTTGTCTCCTGTTACCATCCGCCTAGACGCACAGTTCGGGACCCCCTACCCGAGATCCGCCGGTTTTGACACCGACATTGGTGCTTTCATTGAGAGTTCCTCTGTGTCGTCACCGATAGGCTTGATGGCATCTTCAACCAACGACGCTGTCCAGGGTGAGACTTTTCTCCCCGGACAGATCTTCGTATTCGGTGGCTTCGCACTGCGGGCCAATTCATTTGGCCGTCTGGAGCAGATCGAAAGCTACGCCCCTGGCCGTCAGGTCAGATTTGGAAGCCTAAACTTCACGGCCGATGTCCGCGGAGACTTGATCCTCGACGGACTCGAGCCACAGCCGAGCGCGCCGCACTGTGACGATGGGCACGATCTAGCTCTGCCGCCGAACAGTGCCTTGGTGGCCGCACACGGATCCGCTTCGGCCATTAGCCCGGAGCCGATCGCCCAGATCGAGGGTCGGTGGATAGGCACCGCCCTGGGGGCTTCAACATCCACGACGATGGAGCCGAACACTAATCTCGTCCCCCGCGAAACTCGTGACTCCGAGGCGCCGGACTCCTTGCCGGACTCCGAACCTCCCGCGCCCCTACCAATCGATCCGGATTGGGTGCCGGTTATGGAATTCACCGCCGCGGACATCTTCCAATGCTCGCCTTTCGGTGATATCTTGAATTCACTAAAGCATCTCTCATTATCAGGAGAGTCTTGGCCGGACTATGGCCAGGACGGTTGGGGAACGGACGACGAAGAAATTCAGAGCCCACCCACCACCCACTTTGTAGCCACTGTCGACGATCTAACCGACATGCTAGACCTTGACTCCGAAGACATTGACGGAATAGACGACAATGCTGGAGACGAACAAGAAACAGAGCCTATAAGGCACGGGAGGACTACCTCGTCACATGACATATATATGGTAGACACCCCAAAGGAGAGCGATAACGAGGATCAACGGGCCGCGGCAGAAGATGACCACGCCGATATACGACCAAAACGACGGCGCAGGCGCCGTCCTAAGTCCCGCCTCGACAACAACGCTCCCAAAGAGCCCGCAATACGGCAGGGCTCACAAACGGACGACGAACACGCAACCGTCCGACCATGACGAGTCAGATAATCAGTCCAGGCCAGGTGAAAACAACAGTCCGGACGACCTCACGCCGGACACACCGCCGGAGAGCAAGAACCTTCGGAAAAGACTCGTCTGTACTGCAAAAAGCCTGAAGAATGAAAAACGGAGGCTCAAAACAGCGGAAGACACACTCAGAATGAGATGGAGCAAAGTGCTCAAAACCACAGATAAGTAAGGCAATGGCCACCAATCAAAGAGCTACCTGAAGCGCAAGCTGCTACCAGAATTCGACGAGGAGGCCATAGAGCCCCCACCGTCCAAAAATAAAGGGGCTGCCTGGCTGGATAGACGGCCAGATGATAGGCCAAATTCTGACAGCGGCGCCACACATAAACCAACCAACAAACTTGGAAGGATAGATGGCCCAGCCAGATCCATCTACGGGCCAAAGGAGAAGGCCCCAGGAAGCAAGGCAACACGTCAAGTGTCCGATCATAGCGGCACACACAAATACAGGGGCGCCGCACACCCACTATGTTTCACTGACGAGGTGCTGGACCATGAATTCCCAGCAGGATTTAAACCCATAAACATAGAGGCCTACGATGGAACAACAGACCCTGGAGTCTGGATAGAAGATTATATGCTACATATACATATGGCCAGAGGAGATGATCTCCACGCCATAAAATACCTACCCCTCAAGCTCAAAGGGCCAGCCCGTCATTGGCTTAAAAGCCTCCCAGAAAATACTGTTGGAAGTTGGGAAGAGCTCGAGGACGCGTTTAGAGCAAATTTTCAAAGGACTTATGTCCGTCCTCCGGATGCAGATGATCTAAGTCATATAACTCAACAGCCCGGAGAGTCAGCGCGGAAATTCTGGAACAGGTTCCTTACAAAAAAGAACCAAATAGTCGACTGTCCGGACGCCGAAGCCTTAGCAGCTTTCAAGCACAATGTCCGAGACGAATGGCTCGCCAGGCACATCGGTCAAGAGAAACCGAGGACAATGTCCGCACTAACAAGCCTCATGACCTGCTTCTGTGCGAGCGAGGATAGCTGGTTAGCACGATGCAGCACCAGCGACCCAAGTACATCAGAGATAAGAGATGGAAACGGAAAATCACGGCGCAGAAAAGAGCAGCGCCGGAATAAAGAGAAAAGCCCAAAGAGCGCGGCAGTCAATGCCAGATTTAAAAGCTCGCGGCCCAATAATAAAACACAGCCTCTCAAGGATGACAGTGACGAATTGTCCAACTTAAATAAAATTTTGGGTCGGATATGTCAAATCCACAGTACCCCCGGAAGGCCTGCAAATCATACCCACAGGGATTGTTGGGTTTTCAAACAGTCCGGCCGACTAAATGCCGAACACAAGGGGCTCAACGCGTCAAGCAAATAAGATAAACCCCACCAGCAGAGCACCGGAAAACAAAAGACTTTCCCACAAGGGGTGAAAGCAGTAAACTCACTTCATGTGATAATATGGAAAAATAGTGCGGCACTTTCTAAAAAGAGCTTCGCGCGGTCCAACCCAGCAGACCGTAGAGATTGGATATCAAAACCAATCACTTTCGACCACCTGGACTATTCCAGAAGCGTTCGAAATGCGGGACGGACTCCCCTGATATTGAATCCCATAATAGACGGATTGCAATTTACTGACGTCCTAATGGACGGAGGCAGTGACTTAAACCTGCTATATTCAAACACAATCCGTAGGATGGGGATAGACCCTACCAAAATTCGACACAGCCGCACTTCCTTCAAAGGAGTGACGCCAGGCCATTACGCCAAGTGCACAGGCTCCATATTACTAGAAGTCGTGTTCGGATCGCCGAACAATTCTCGACGCGAAAAATTACTTTTTCACATCGTCCCATTTGAAAGTGAATATCAAGCACTCTTGGGACGAAAGGCTTTTGTCCGCTTCAACGCCATACCGCATTACGCGTCTCTTACACTCAAGATGCCTGGACCGCGTGGCGTAATTTTAGTGCGAGGGTCACTTAAAGACCCCGGACTTGGATAGACGAATCCGGCGTCAGTAGGCTAGGGGCTCCCTAGCCGCATACCCCTTCACAGGGGGCTGCGCGCACAAATAACCGCGGGTTCATACAAACCCCGCTTTAATTATTTATATTTCTAATATTTTTCGCACGAATGGTTTTTTTAAAACTAAACGTTCCTCTCTTTTTACAGATGAACAACGTGCATACCCGTCCAGGATAACGGCGCAACGGAGACACAGGTGCAGACGTGCAGTAGGGACCCGTTGTGAGGATTCTTTTCAGATTAAGACCCTGCGTAAACCTTTTTTACTGTCTCTTGTTGTTATTCTCCCTTGGTTTCTTCCTATAGCCAAAGCGGAGCCTGACGTTTTGGCATCGGCCGCGTCAGAAGACCATGCCCGTACCTGGACACTAGGGGCTTAGGGCATCATTCTGCCCATTATTATAAAGACCGAACACCTTAGGGAGTGTTCGGCATCTCGAGTTAGGCATTATATGCATCAGCTCCGAATCATGTCTTTGGTCAAATGTTGGGTTTGCCCGGCTCCTGTGTTTTGCTGCCTTACGTTCCGTATCATCGGCTAACGCGGCACCAGGAGAACTACTGCGATTGTGCCCCAGTTCGGCTGGGCGAGCACCTCAGTAGAGAAAGCCGAAAACTGACTGTCATGATACAGCGAGAGACTGGTCAGCCACTCGATTGACTATTGGAATGTTTAGAATTCCCCGCTTTGACGAAGGGCCGTTTCCCGGTCAGGCACACGCGCTCCGACTTCGGAGAAGGGCGATGCCACCAGGGGCTATATCGTAGCCCCACTCTCGAGCTCCACTGGCTAAGTGAAAGTGATAAAGCATTATAGTCCGGATTGCCTCGTTCGCTACGCTACCACCTCCTTATAACAGGACCGAGACGTCGGATTAAGTGTGAAAACGCGCTATTTTTGTGAACACCCCAGCACCTTGTGCGTGGGGGCTGAAGCCGAAGACTGCCATCTTTCAAGTTATACACAAGTATACGTAAACGGCCTCACAGGAGAAGTTTTACTACTTGGACGCACAAGTATAAAAAGCAGTTATAACATAATCATCGATTTACAAGCTAATGCATTCATTTGAACGTTACATTCTTCGAGCATTGCGACTCTATTACACGAGCGCCACGCATAACTTCACCGAAATAGTGCTCGGCAGGGAGCCGATCTTCATCCGAACCCTGGGCAGCAACAGCGGTGGCGTCCATCTCTGGACAATGCGCCTTTACACGGGCAAGAGCCATCCGCGCGCCCTCTATGCAGGCCGACCGCTTCATCTCCTTTATATGCGGCACCGCTCCAAGGAATTGCTGTAGTAAGCCAAAGTAGCTCGTCGCCTTGGACCTCTCTGGCCAGACATGGGCCACGATGTCAGTCATGGCAAGTCCGGACAATCTATTTAGCTCGGCCCATTCGGCCAACCGGTCTGTCAATGGAAGTGGGCGATCCAGACTGTGGAATTGAGACCAATATAGCTCTTCCATCTCGTGATCCTTCTGGCTCCGGAAGTACTTAATGGCATCGACCGCACTTGCAGCTAAGTCCATATATGGATCCTCTGGACTCCACAGCCGCTCAAATTGAGCATACTTTCCATCCATAAACCAGCGACGCGGCAGAAAAGGCTTGCCAGCCACGATCTCTCCGGCCTGGCATAGTTCCTCCTTCATAGCCCGCATTGCAGAGCGGGCATCCTTGGCTTCGGCGGTGGCCTTCTTCAGGTCTTCCCGCTCCGATAAGCGCTCCTTTTCAAGAGCCTCATTGCGGTCGGCTGCATCCTTTACTTTCATGGCCAATTCGGCCACCTCGGCCCTGCTTAGGCAGTGCGCAGCCTTTTCGGCTTTAAACTCCTCGGCCGCCCTTGAGGCAACCGCTTCACTCCTTCGGGCTTGCTCCTTAGCTCGAGCAAGTTCGGCCCGAAGGCCCTCCACAGCAGCAGCACCGTCTGTACAAACAGCATATAATTTATCAAAGGAGGGCTTCGACCCCCTTAATAAAGCGACTGCGGAGAACTCTTTTACCTTGCGAATCGTCAAGTCGCCTGTTGACAAGTGCGATGTCCGCATCTGCCAAGTCAAATTGCCGATTTAACTCGGCAAACTCCCTAGTCCGGCTAGCCCCCGGACTATCCGCCACCTGCATAGGACCGACGGAATTCATTTCTTCAAATTTCGATCCTCGGTATGCTGTTGTTTCCGACAACCTACCGAGTCTCAGGGGCTACTATCTATACAGGGCACATTTTTTATATGCAAAACTGTTAAAAGACAAAGGGGTGCTTCATTCTCGCATACCTCAAATCCCGCCAGCAAACTCATGGCGGCATTACGCAATTCGCTCTCAGCGGACGAAATCCTTCCAATCACCATACGCATTAACGCACGGTGGTCTTCTGAAATGGACGCCCTCTCAAGCAGATTCTTCAGTTCTCCCGGCCGGACACTAGTAGGTGCCGAACTCTCTGGCCCCTCCGGACTCGGGGATACCCTCCGTGATGACACTTCGGGTTCGCCTGCCTCATCTGGCGGCGCTGCGGATGGAGGCGTATCGCTCTCCATCATCTCCGGAAGAAGGTCCCCCGAAGATGAACTCATCTGAGAAGGTTGTAGATCCGAACTGCAATATAAATATTTCGGTTATCCATAGAAGCACAAATGAAGGTATTTCCTTACTAATTAACTCCCTCTTTCATACTCACGGCTCCCTGGAGGGCCGATCCTTTGATGATGATTGTGCGTCCGGATTCTTTCCGGGCGCCGGACCCCCCGGGGAAGATCTCTTCCCACGCTTAGGTGCTTTGGCCTCTGGATCTTCGGAGGCGGTCCTTTTCTCCCCCTGAAGGGAGGGGTTCTTGGTTCCCCCCTCTTCAGTTGCCCCTTTGGGCGAAATATTAGCTCCTCTATTTTCCCCGTCGCCCCCTTCTGTGGGCGCAACCTCCAACATTCTGACCAGCACGGGCTCCTGTGTGGTCTCTGGGAGGGGGGCCGGACACCTTATCAGCCTTGATCGCGCCACCCATTCCTGTAAAGAACAAAGGGTCAGGAGGCGAACTCTAGAAAGGCACATAAACAGAATGTCCAGACTCTGAGCTACTTACCTGAGTATCCGGGCGATCGCGGCTTAGGCCTGCATCCTCGGCTAAATCCGGACACGCCACCGGCGGTCTGAAGAACAACTTGTACATCTCCACGGGTGTCGCACCCATGAAGTGTTGGAGAATCCGAGGTCCCTCCGGGTTGAACTCCCATAGACGGAGAGGACGGCGTTTGCAGGGCAGAAGATGCCTGATTAGCATAACCTGCATCACCTTGATTAGGTCGATCTCCCTCGCTTGGAGATCTCGAATCCGGGCCTGCAGTGAAGGCACGTCTTCGGACGGCCCCCAATTGAGCCCTTGGTTGACCCACGACATCAGTTGGCGTGGAGGTCCCGGGAGGAATAAGGGCGGCGGCTTTTGCCTGCTGCCCCTTGGAGCGGTGATATAGAACCACTCCTGCTGCCACAGTCCAAGTTCCTCTTGGAAGGAACCCTTGGGCCACGGGGCATCGACCTTTTTGCTTATGGTCGCCCCGCCGCACTCCGCTTGACGCCCCCCGATCATCTTCGGCTCCACCTTGAAGGTCTTCAGCCATAGGCCGAAGTGGGGAATGACGCGGAGGAAGGCTTCACAGACGATAATGAATGCGGAGATATGGAGGATGGACTCCGAAGCCAAGTCGTGAAAGTCCAGCCCATAGTAGAACAGGAGCCCCCTCACGAAGGGATCCGTCGGGAAGCCTAAACCCCGACGGAGGTGGGATACGAAAACGACGTATTCACCGGGCTCGGGGGCTGGCACAGCCTGCCCTTGGGTAGGCAACCTGTGCGAAACCTCGTAGGCTAGGTACTTGGCCTCACGCAACTTCAATATGTCCTCCTCCGTGACGGAGGAGGGCATCCACCGGACCTGGAGGTCGGAGCCGGACATGATTGAGGATCCGAAGCGCTCGAATCTGAGGCTCTAGGTGTTGGAACTGGGAGCGGGGAAGAGATTCGATGCGAGATTGAAGAACAATGGCGAGCCTTGGTCCTCTTATAAAGGGGAAGAAATACCAAGGGCCATCTCCGTGACCGTTTGGGATTCCCCTTCGATAGAGGAGGCGTGGCGACGGGAGCGGTTGGGTTACCCATGCACGTATTGATGAGAATCCCGGAATAAGGGGAACACGATCTCTGCTTCGACAAGACGTGCCAAGGAAACCGCTTCGCTAAACGTGCTGAGGTGGTATAGTAATTCAAACAAAGGCCTTGTGGCGGTGTGATGTCACGCCGCATGATACGTCAGCAGATTGAATTAAGTGTACATTTTATTCTCTCTACGGTGGAATGTGGAATTTATTTTGCAGAGCCGGACACTATCCTGGTGTTCATGACCTTCTCTGGATTATTCAAGAGAGGAACCCGCCTTGCAATGCCGAACATTATGCACGCTGGACTTATCGTCATTGAAGACTGGTTCAGGGGCTACTGAGGGAGTCCTGGACTAGGGGGTGTCCGGACAGCCGGACTATCATTATCCGCCGGACTCCAAGACTACGAAGATACAAGATTGAAGACTCCGGCTCGTGTCCGGATGGTACTTTCCTTGGCGTGGAAGGCAAGCTTGGCAATACGGATATGTAGATCTCCTACCGTTGTAACCGACTCTGTGTAACCCTAGCCCTCTCCGGTGTCTATATAAACCGGAGGGCTTTAGTCCATAGGACAACATACATTACAACAATCATACCATAGGCTAGCTTCTAGGGTTTAGCCTCCTTGATCTCGTGGTAGATCTACTCTTGTACTACCCATATCATCAATATTAATCAAGTAGGACGTAGGGTTTTACCTCCATCGAGAGGGCCCGAACCTGGGTAAAACATCGTGTCCCTTGTCTCCTGTTACCATCCGCCTAGACGCACAGTTCGGGACCCCCTACCTGAGATCCGCCGGTTTTGACACCGACACCTTCCTTCCCCCTCTCCTACTTGGACAAGGAAAGGATGGAGTCCTACTCCCGATGGGAGTAGGACTCCTCCCTGGCGCGCCTCCTCCTGGCCGGCCGCCCCCTCCCCCTTGCTCCTTTATATACGGGGGCAGGGGCACCTCTAAACACAACAATTGATCCTTGAGATCTATTACACCACAAAAAAATACACTTCCGTGATGATACGTGTTTGTCACAGTAGGTCGCGTTTTTTGTCATGCATGTACATCCATGAAAAATTTATGACAGAATGAAGATAGTCATAGCTGTGCTGTCGTAGAAGTGTTCCATGACATTACCAAAATTATCATCACGGAAGTGTCCACTTCCATGACGATAAATCACGCGTCACAGAAGTGCTTTCGTCAAGGGTGACTAACACGTGGCATCCACCATAACGGAACGCCGTTAAGCTATCGGGTCGGGTTTTGGATCCGATAACCCGTTAACAACCCTGACCAATGAGGATTTTCCACGTGTAAAATCATCATTGGCTGGAGGAAACACGTGTCGGCTCATTGTTGGGACAGATGTCATCCACTCATTGGACAGAAGGCGCCTATGACACGTTGACACGTGGCACGGTCCAACAGAGGCCCATTCCTGTGAAAAGGCCGGCCCGTTTGACTTGTCAAAAGGTGACGGGCCGGCCCATGGAAAGCCTGTTAACGGCCTGTTCGCATATAGCCCATTTACAGCCCGCTAACCCAAGGCCCATTATGCCCTATCCGAATTAGGCCCAGTAGCATCATCTGGGCCATCCAATATGATTCCAGCCCGTTTTCACTTCTGGCCCATGTATGGCCCATGACGTCTTTCGGCCCATATGAGGCCCTATGTAACTCTTGGCCTATTAACGACCCGTGGTGAAACTGGCCCGCAATGAACAGTATATCACTTTAGACCCATTAACGGCCCATGGTGAAACTGGCCCGTCATGAACAGTGTATCACTTTATACCCATTAAGGGCCCGTTATTTAGTTGGGCTGTCTCCAGCCCATGTTATCTTTCGGCCTTCTTAGAGTCCATTTATTCTTGGGCTCATTTGCAGCATTCGGTTACTTACGGTCCGTAACTGTCATTTTCTTCTTGTGGGCCAAATTCAGCCCGTCGTTACAGTCGGCCCTTTTGTGGTCCGTTAGTCTGTTGGCCATTTTCATAGCATCACCAAATACGGCCTATTAACGGCCCATTATGGTCAGCCCATAAAACGTACAATTTCCATTATAGGCCCGTCTACGGCCCATTAAAGGCCAGGACAAGACCCATAAATTAGTCGGCGGCCCATGGATCCTACGTGACGTACAAGGCCCATGGATTCTGCGAGACGTAGAAGGCCCATGGATCCTGCGAGACGTAGAAGGCCCATGGATCCTGCGAAACGTAGAAGTCCCATGGATCCTACGAGACGTAGAAGGCCCATGGTCGGGCGAGTTGGCCCCCGTTTGAACAATATAGCATATTCAAAGAATTATCCTACTCAATACTATCACCTCTAAAAAGCATACACTATACAACAAAGAGATCAAGGCATAGAAAGGTAGAATAATCCTACACTATACAATAAAGAAATTACAGCCGATTATACCCACTGGGCATTATGGTATGGCACAGGTGATAATAAAGCATACACAAACAACAAATTACATACACCGGGCAAATACGGCTCATACATCATGGACGCGCATCAACTTAACTCCATTTGAACTATAATCTCTTGAGAAAATAGGATTGGCTGGATTCAGATAGCACAAATTTCAGTCTGCAAAATCTCCAATTCCTTCATGGTTACCTCGGTGTCTTGTTTCATTTTTTTGACTCCTGCATCTAATACCTGCATGTCCAGTCTCAACTTGTTGATTATACGTTGACAATCATGTACACGTTGTCTTGCCACCTCTAGTTGATGCTCGAGAACATCAGCACATTCCAATTCCAATCCATAATCATTCGGTAACGGCCATGCTGCACTGCTCACAGATTTTTGTGTTGATGTCACTTCATCCTGAAATGTTTCTGTAAGTACACATGACTAGGGCAAAAATATAGTTACAACAGTGAAGCGAACAAGACACTATTTTGTACTACATAGCAAAACAGGACTAACAATAATGTTACACGTCCCTTTCACAAAAAAAATGTTACACGTCATGAAGCATAAGCAGGTGATATTTTAAAAATTATAAAAAAGATAGTCTGTGCAGCCTGCATACAGAAATCCCTCTTAGCTCACCAGAGGAGCATGATGTTGGGGCCCAATCGAAAACACAGACAAGTTACAAATTTAGACAACACGTTGCATATAAGTAAGCAAGAAGGCCATTCTGTACCTCAATTAAAGTCTTAGGGAGCATAATGAACAGCAGAGGGTTTCATACAAACATACTACAACAGGCAAAACTATGCAATCATTAGCGTAGTATAAACTAGATTGTGAGCCTCATGCAATAATAGTTGGTTAATAGACTTCAAAGCTTCAGGCACACTTTGGCAGAGTAATTAAATGGTAAGGCCTTTAATTATGTCAACTAATAGTGATACAAGTACCGAACATCAAGCATAATTATTTGGGCATCTCATTAAGTGAGGACAAATAAAGCGATTGAAAAGAGAAAATTAACTATGCCTGAAACAAACAAGGAATTGAACTGTTGAGTTGCATATAGTGACTTACCTTAGCAGGTTGAAGAGGCTCAGCGCAGCTCCTACTTCTCTTGCAAGGCTCCTTCCTAACATCTTGTACTTGGAAATCCTCAATCTTATCTTCATTGCACCCCCTCTGCAAGGTGACACAAACTAGTTACTCGTCTCCTTGGAAGATAAATATGCATACTTTCCAGTCTGTGAACACAAAAGGAGGAGATTATAACAAAACAACACCACATAATGAAACATGCCGCATCTCTTGCACTTGCACACAATGAAATGAGCATTTACTATGTCTGCACTATGTAAAAACTAGGCATACCTTCGAACTGGATCTCCAGGTACTCTTGGAGAGTCTACTATAGTGTACAGCCAAACCTTTATGTCACCTATGAGTGAGACAAGGCCCCACTACAGCAGCCCTTAGTGTTTAAATTGTTGACAAGCTCTGTTAGAGTGTTAGGTCAAGAACAGCAAGTAATCAAAGCAAACAGTCCTAGTATGGCTGGCTGATGCAAACAAGCAATTGAACAGATGCGTGAGCAAATCTTACATATCAAAAAAAGAAGCAAAGAAGGAGGCTTAAAGACCATCACTTGACTGACAGATTTAAGGGACATTTAAACATCATGTGCAACGTATGAACTAACATAAACATTGCATATTCCAGATTCTACAATGGAATGCACATGTATTAGGTTATGCCATGTATGATGATGCCTAAATGTACAGATAGCAGGCAGGAGCGATTCATCATTGCACGCACAATTGAATTGCAGGTTAAGTGATTCCTCCTTTTTAGGGTATATTGTCAAAATAAGCCATAAAAGATGTAAAGAAGTCATTTTTGAGTTATGGGCTTGGGCTTAACTAATTTCGCTTTGGAGGGGGGTGTTTCGGGTAGAACCTCACTAAAAATTGAAGGGAAGGGGAATAGTGAAATGACTCTGTTGTCTGCCTATATTACACTCAAAATGCAACTGCTGACGCCCATGTCACACCTAACCCTCAAGTAAAAACAAACACGCAAGCATTCATCGCCCTGCCCGCTTGCATCTCCTCTCCCCTTTCCCTCTACCTCGATCCCCTGCCTGCAGCACTAGGGTTCCTCCAGCGAGCCATCGCCACTGGTCCCATCTGGCCTGGTCCTCGATGATGTTATGTCCAGCTAGGCTACATGGCCGGCGGGTAGGGGCAAATCTCCCTGGCTGCTCCTCCCTCTGGTGCCGCCCCTCATTCTCATGGTCTCCAGCAGCTGCTCCACTGTGGTTCGTCCAACGCACTACTCCGGCGGGCGCTGCACAACTACGACTGATGCCACACTGCGGCAGAAGGCACCTTGTTCCCCCTCCCCTCCTCCCAGGCCATGGCCTTGAGGTGCTGTTGAAGGATGAGCTCATCCAACAAGGTGAGGATCTCCTCTGATTTTTTGCCAAATTTTCATTCTGATCCACTATACGATGAATTGCTATGAGCTGCTTCTGCTGCTGCTATATGATGAATTGCTATGAGCTGCTCCTGCTGTATGATGAGTTGCTATGAGCTGCTGTTGCTGCTATATGATGAATTGCTATGAGCTGCTGCTGCTGCTATATGATGAGTTGCTACAAGCTGCTCCTGCTGCTGCTATATGATGAATTGCTATGAGCTGCTCCTGCTGCTGCTATATGATGAATTGCTATGAGCTGCTCCTGCTGCTGCTATATGATGAATTGCTATGAGCTGCTGCTGGTATATGATGAATTGCAGACTGCTGTTGCTGTATGATGAGTTGCTATGAGCTGCTGCTGCTATATGATGCTTTCAGGTGGTGCTGCTATATGATAATAACCAGCCACTTGGACCATCAAATTTCAATAAATAATTGTTCTTCATTTAAATGTGGGTCATGCGTTCTTCGTTTAAATTAGGCAATGGGATCTCTATGGAAAACATTGACCAAAGTAGATTGTGCCAAGTAGATGGTATCTTTGTATTTGCATTTTGAGAAAATAGTGATGGTCTGTTTTCCTATCATATTAATTACTGCACTGGGTTCAATTTGTGATGTTTGCAAGTCAAATTAATTTCCATATGGGCAGCAAAATGAAAAATATATATAATGCAATCTAGACTTTCCACTGATCATACCAAAGATAAGCTGAAAACGCAATGAAAAGAACTGGTTGGCGTATTACATGGAGCTTATATTCACAGGTGCTTATTTTCTTAGGTTAACTCGTAATAACTGTCCCTAAGAAACTTGGCTAATAGAACTCGCATACAAATAACATGTCACGATGATTGCAATGGAGGAGTGACGTACCATAGCACGCTGTATAGGCTCCCCGCTGACTCTCCTTTTTTTTGTGATGTTCCATGAAATTGCCACATACATCTTGTACTTTTTCATTGTGTAACCCTATCTGCAAGTTGACACGGCTAATTTCAGACATCTCTACATGATACTACATTGCATATCCCTTGCGCATATTTAAACCACCAATTAACGATTGTGTGCGTACATAAACTAGCCATGACTCTGTATGCTGGACTAGCAGGCACTCTAAGGCAGCCTAATGTAGTGCACTGGAATTCCTATATGCCACCTACGATTTTGTGTAATGTACTGCCCCTGTTTCTAAATATATGTCTTTGTAGAGATTCCAGTATGGACCACATACAGATGTATATATATGCATTTTCGAGTGTAGATTCACTCATTTTGCTCCGTATGTAGCCTATAGTGGAATCTCTAGAAAGACTTATATTTAGGAAAGGAGGTACGAGGTAGTATCATGTATGACATCTACATATCTAATTTAGCAGCCCGTAGTAGAAACCATTGTCTGCACAAAGGGATTACTGGTCGAAAATCCTAGCAAAGCACGCTGGCAGGCACAAAACAATACAAGA
The DNA here is from genome assembly GCA_963921465.1 of Triticum timopheevii. Classification (NCBI taxonomy): domain Eukaryota; kingdom Viridiplantae; phylum Streptophyta; class Magnoliopsida; order Poales; family Poaceae; genus Triticum; species Triticum timopheevii. The sequence goes on along the minus strand of OY997266.1, from coordinate 188,046,610 downwards.
GAGAGAGACACGCTTACAAGATCATAGCAATGCCTTAGTCCAGGATCTTGGTTGGCCAAGCTGTTAGATCCAGAAGAAACATCGTCCTTGTAGTTTTTGCCAGCTGCATAACAGGTAACAGCGGCCGGTTAGTATATTTGAAGTACATCGGGCAGGTGATGCTGGACGGGTTTAAAGGTGACAAGTACCTAGGCCGTGGCGGGTGCTTGGCATCTCTCCAGACGGTGGGAATCAGGTTAGAAACATCGAGGGTGATGACGCTATGCTGGCTATCGGGGTCCGGTAAGGAGATCTAGAACCGTCGAGTAGGGTGTTTGTGGAGCGGCTCCGGTAGGGTGGACTAAGCGGATCTGTGGCCGTGGACGAGGGCATAGGTGAAGCTGCTTCGGTGGTTGGGTTAAGGATGGTGTCGACGACGCGGATCTGTGGCCGTGGACGGGGCGTCAGAAGCTGCTTCGGTGGTTGGGTTAAGGATGGTGTCGATGATGCGGATCTGCGGTCGTGGACGGGGCGTCGGAAGCTGCTCCGGTGGTTGGGTTAAGGGTGGTGTCGACGATGCGGATCTGCGGCCGTGGATGGGGCGTCAGAAGCTGCTCCGGTAGGTTGGATGAGGGTGCGAGGAAGCGGATCTAAGGTCGTGGACTTGTGAGTTGGCAAAGCGGCCCCGGTAGGGTTGAGAATGGTATAGGCGAAGCTACTCCGGTAGGGTTGACGCTGGTGTCGGCGAAGCGGCTCCGGTAGGGTTGAGGAAGGTGTCGGCGAAGCGGCTCCGGTAGGGTTGAGGAAGGTGTCGGCGAAGAGGATCAGAGGCCGTCGACAGGGGCGTTGGTGGGGCGGCTCCGGGGGGTGTGGACGAAGCGTCTCCGGTGGGGAGTACAAATTAGCCGCTGTAGATGCGCGGCGGTTGACGAGAGTACCGGCGAAACAGATCCGGCACCGTGGACAAGGCCAGCACTGAATGGGCTGTGGTACAGTGGTGGATGAGCAGTCTACTTGTTTCTAGGGGAGGTGGGAGGGGTAGATGCGGCCGCAGAAGCAGATCCGGCGAGCTGGACGCCGCTGGCAGTGAATGGGCTATGGTACGCCGGTGGATGAGCAGTCTAGGGTTTCGAGAGGTAAGGGGAGAAAGGGCGATGAAGTATGGAAGACGTGATTTAAGATGCTCTGGTGCTGTGGAGTTAGTCGTTTTTGCGGGAGGGGGAGAGGAAATGGGGGTGCTGTGTAGTGGGGGGAACCGGAAGTTACCAAAGCAGCCCCGACCTATCATGTAGATGAGGGCGGTATTGTAACTATTGGTCTCTGTGCACCAAGGACAAAAGGGGGATTTCGCATGCTAAAGACTAAGGTGGCGGAAATTTTAGAAGGAGGCGGGAGATTTTGCCGCCTGCGGGATTGTTCGTATCCGGTTTCAACTAATTTTGGACCATGCTAGCGGGAAGGTCATGCTAGACTGTGTACACGGGGCACGCGTCAGCAGTTAATAACTGGTGTGAAGTCCACCCCAGAAAAAAGACAATAACTCGGGATGATGCGCCGATAACTTGGACGTTCACACGGGCGCGGCTAATCGTACGAGTGTAGTGGCGTGTTCACAAAAAAAGGGATCAAACGCTCAGCCTATTTATTTCTTGTGTAAATAGATAATTTAGTGCCATTGGTTATTTACTTTAAACATAATGCATTGACATGTTAGTGTAGAGGCGCACAAAAAGAAATGGATATTGTAGTTAGCTACTTAAAAGTGTTACCTCATATGATTACATAGCCTCCATTTCATAAATTGCGTACCCGTTGAATTCATATATGAATATTACATATATTACTTCAAAATAGAAACTTAAATCATCCAAGACTAATGAATTTGAATGCAAGACTAACAATGGTGCATGTGCATGATAGCTACATTGGTTGTTTGAAGAAACATCACTGTAACTTTGGCATGCACAACTGAAAAGGTTTATTTAAATACAAAAATGACATATGTGAGTGTCCAATCTTTATAGCGTTGAATCGATATTGTACCTTTGGCCACGATACGAAGTAGATATTGACTTATGTTCAAGCGATGCACGTCCACGATCGCTAGATAGTGATACGTGAATGAATTGTGCAATCTCTCTCACACGCATACATATCTCATTTCCCTGTGGGCATCAGAATCATGCACGCGCACTTCGTGTATTTCTCTCCCTCCGTCAGGGTTAAATTCATCTTTCTATCCCATCCTACAAGTCTCTCACACAGAAACACACACGCTCTCTATGTCTAACATGCCGACCCCTTTAATTCCGCCCACCCACAACCACTAATGTCTCAAAGTATAATAATGTGTGTCACACATATGCTATCTACCTATCCCTTAATATAGCTAGATATGTGTCACACAAACTCCTTCTCCCTACTAGCAAGATGCCCATGTGCGTTGCATGGAACATCAAGATGCATTTGTATGAGAAGTTTATCTTGTGGGAGAAAAGGATGAACGAGGGAATGCCTTATTTGCAAATGCGGAGAGGGGTGTGGGTATCTTTTTGCAAAATTGCCATATTTTACTTCCTGTCCGTCGGATATAAATCGGATGGCCTATATTGCAGGATGGCAGGAACACCATCATCACCAACTCTGTTTTTTTATAAGAGTAGAGATATGTGAGTGTCACTGCTCCCCCCCCCCCGCCACACACACACTTCCCAACACCAAAGGAGTAGGGTGACACCTCGATCTTGATACTAATCTATCGACTGGCTTCTCTCTCAAACATACACACACACACACTACGCGGCACCGAAGGAGTAGGGTGACACCTCGATCTTGATACCAATCTATCGACTGGATTCTCTCTCAAACATACACACACACACACACACTACCCGGCACCGAAGGAGTAGGGTGGCACATCGATCTTGATAATAATCTATCGACTCCTCTTTCAAACACACACACACACACACTCGCTAGTTGTGCCTCTGTGCCTACCGCGCACACTCTCGATACGTCTTTCTCTCCCTCCCCCCAACAATGACAGCAGAAGGGTGACAACTCGATCTGATCATAATCTGTCAATTGGTTTCTCTCTCAAACATTGTGTCTCGGTGCCTCGCTCGGTAGGCCCCTCTATATGTAGACTTCTCGTGCGCGCATAGCTGTAGTGACGATGACGCTGAACCCATTGTGCCTTGTTTTTACCGGCCTCATGTGATAGTTTTCACCCTATTTTCTGTTGATTAATAAGGCAACCTTTTCTTTGTTACTACTAGTGAATCTGAAATCATTCGGGGCAGACATAAAATATATCACTTCAACCCAATTATCGCAGAAACTATTTTAAAAGAAATTAGCTAGCTACCCGTGCGTTGCAAGGAACATCAAGATGCATTTGTATGAGTAGTTTATATTGTGAGAGAAAAGGCTGAACGAGGGAAGGCCTTATTTGCGAACGTGGAGAGACGTGTGGGTATATTTTTGCAAAATTTCCATAGTTTCTTTCCTATCCGTTAGATATAAATCCGACGGCCTATATTGCAGGATGGCACGCACACTATCATCACCAACTCTGTTTTCTACTCCCTCCGTCCGAAAATACTTGTCATCAAAATGGATAAAAATAGATGTATCTAAAACTAAAATACATCTAGATACATTTCATTTTATCCATTTTGATGACAAGTATTTCCGGACGGAGGGAGTATTTGTCTTTTTAGAGATTTCAACAAGTGACTATGACCGGACCTTACCAACATACTCAAAAAATTAGTCCATAATTTTGATGTTACCCTCTTTTCTTGGTGGTGCAGTGCCATCTAGATACCTCATAAATAAATCAAGGACAAATCTGACCCCTTCCTGAAAAGACATACGTAGCAAAATGAGTGAATCTACACTCTAAAATATGTCTACATACACATCCGTATGTGGTAGTCAATTTGAAATCTGAAAAAGACAAATATTTAGGAACGAATGGAGTATATATAAGAGTAGACATGGAGATATATCTCCAGCATGGTCTACAACAAAAATGTGCTGGGCTGGTTAGCGTCGGATGCTCGCAACGCGATGACATGAGTTCAAATTCTGTCTTTTAACTTTAGATTTGTATATTATATATTACTCTACTTATTTAATATATACTTCTTTCGCTACTGTACTGACAGTGGAACCCACACAGTACTTAGAATATTAAGGATGGACTTGTTTCTTTTTAACTTTCTGTACGAAGCTGTAGCCACCCTGCAAGTCACGTGTACACTGTACATGCAATTAACTTTTTATAGAGGGACAATCATACAGGCAATTAACTCAAATGGATTGGATGTCACTCTATTATTTCTAGCATAAAGAGCATCTCCAACGGTAGCCGGCAAATTTCCTCCCGCTTCCTTCCACGAAGGACGACATCAAACGCCAACAACATACATTTTTACAACTCTAACCAACCAAATGAAATTTGTGCAAACACGGACTAATTTCATATAAGCATGAAGGATTTCGTATAAAAAAGCCGGATCTTCATATAAACATGATGGATTTCATTACATTTACATGAACTAAGAGGTGCCAATCCGGCTCTCTTGTATAATTAATACTCCCTCTGTCCGGAAATACTTGTCCTAGAAATGGATATATCTAGACTTATTTTAGTTCTAAATGGCCGCCCGCGGATCCCTTTGTCTTCCTCATGTCCGTCAAACACTTGCGGCGTCAACGAAGGTCCTCGGAAGAGACGAAGCAGCAAAGAAACCACCTGAATCCGCGGTCGTCGCCTCGGCGGTGGCCTTCATGGGTCCCAAGTGGCGGCGGCTTCCCGTGTTCTACTTCTCCTCGATGATGACGGCGGACACGGAGAAGCTGGCCACCGACTCGTCGCTCTCCACGCACCAGGCTTATGTCTCTTTCTGCATGGCGCTGCCGCAGGCACGGGAGGCGCGCCCACAGATGCGGGAGGCGCGGCCACCGCAGACACTGGTGGCGTGGTACTACGCGGCAGCGACGACGCCCGTACTGGCGTGCTCGCCGCTGTGCCGGCGTGGAGCAACTCGCCACTCCTCATCGAGCTGAACTGGAGCGGTGAGTTGCTGAACCACACACCTGCTTGGGGCGGCAACTGGCTCCGTCGGGCCAAGCGAGGTTGGTGAAGCACCGAGCGACCTTGCCCGTATCCGGAGGGCTCGGCGGGCCACCCAGCCGGGTAATATGCCGGAGAACGGCTCATCGGAAGCCATCGGAAGGGTCGAGAAAATGGTGAAGGAGGAGATAGGGGAGCGGCGGAGGGGTGCGATTCTTGCCCGCTATCTGTCTGGCCTCGTGTAAATAGAGGGCGGACGGTAGGAGCTTGGCCGGCTTCTGGCCTCGTTTAAACTGAGGGCGGACGGGAGGAGCTCGGCCGGTGTTGCGTTTAATTCTGGCCTGCTCATGAACGGATGTGTGGCCGGAGTAGGATTCTCGGTTTGCATGCGGGTTTAATGGAGGGGTTTAATGGAGGCGCTGGGCGTGCAGCGGGCGATGCAGTACTATTTGATTTGACAACATTAATGAGCCGTCAAATCACAAAGGCCCTCGCGTCTCGTGAAACCGACCGAGCTAGACTGCCCCGCCCTCTAGCCTTTTAAAAAATGTATATACTCCACTTTTGTACAGTTGTAGTATCGATGGATTGCGCCCTGAAGCAAAACTTGAAATTAAAAAAAAAGGTGGTACATATAGAGAGCGCTCGTGAACTATGTGTAACATCCCAAATTTTCAATTTGGAATGTTATACATTAGATCATCATGCATATCATATTTTCTTGCATTTTGATCCTAGAAATTTCACGCAACTCAAGGACCCTCGGAGAGAGTTGGAGGTTTCGAAATTTTCATATTTGAGTTCTTTCAAATTTTGAAAAGAGGATCAATTGGATTTATTTATTTTATCTTCAAATATTTTTCCAATATCAAAAACAAGAGAGGGAATAATATGACTTTCCCAAAATTTAGGAAAAATGAGGATTTAATAAATAAATCAAATTTTGGATTTTTCTCGGAGTTTATTTGCCTTAGAGAAAAAATGCGTGTTTTCAAAAAACTGCATTTTAGGCCCCGAGTAAAAGTTCATTTTGTTCGACTCGTTTTTAGGAGTCGGGGAAAATTTACTTTGCAATTTTTGGAGTCCGATAGATTTTCTTATCTGTATTTTTCCGCGCGCGAAACCGATTTTAAAAAAAAATGCCGCAGCGCGACTGGGCCAAAGGCCCAGCCGGCCGAGCCAGCCGCCCGCGCCAGGCCGCACGCGCGCGCACAGCGCCGCCGCGCCAGGGAGCCGCCGCCGCCCCTGTTTTCCTTTTTCTTTTACAAATCCTAGTAGGATTTGGACCCGTTTTGTTATTCCGTTTTTTGTTCCTAGGATTCCTAATCCTACTCTTATTCCTTGATCCCTCCTCCAAGCAAAACCTCCCCCTCCCCAATATAAATACCCAAGCACCCCCCCTCTAACACATCAAACCAAAACCCCTCTCCTCTCCGTAGCAGCGCAGCAGCAGGAGTAGCCAGCGCCGCCGTCGCCCCTCACCCGTGCCGCCCAACGCCGCCGCCTGCCAGCGCCGCCGCCGCCGCTTGCCACCGCCACCGCCAAGTGCCGCCGCCGCCGCCCAACCCCGCTGCTGCCGGAGCCCCTCGCCTCTTCGAGGTACTAGCCCCATGCCGCGTCACTTTTTCCCCTCGGTTCGGTTTTTCTCGTAAACCGTTCCGGTTTTCTAGATCGGTTTTTCGTTTCGGTTTCTCTCCGAAACCCTAGATCGGTTTTTCTCGTCGGTTTTTCCAGTTTTGTTGTTTAGCGAGCGTTCGCCGGACCGTTCGTCTTAACGAACGTGATCACCGGTTTGCCTCGGTTAATGAACGTCCGTTCGTTTAACCGTTCGTCGTTTTTCTTTTTAATCGGATTTATTCCGCTATTTTTCTGATAGTGATTTCAGATCCGATCTTCTTTCTAGTTTATCTTCTCGCTCATTTATCGGAATCAGGTGATTCAAGCGCCTAGAGTTTCGTCTCGAAACCGCCGATCTGACTAATCAACTTGAACTAAGTTTTGCTACTGTAAAATTTGACCTAGTTTTCAACTTGCTAGAACTGAGTTGTTTTTTCTCGCCGTTTGACTTCGTTGCTTTATTTTGATTTGATTCTTTTGCAAACCAGGGTTCTTAAGTTGAACTCTCTGGTTAGATATTTTATTCGAGTTTTACCCGTGCATTAGATGAGTACTTATTGTATGCTTGTCGTTTGTCTGCGACAGATCACCCGGAGTGCGCCGCTTGTTACTTCGAATCTCTAGGTTTCGCGGATCATCAGCAAGGCAAGTAACACTTGATCATACTTTTTTCTACTGCCCAGTTTTATTGCATTAGATCAATCCTCGAACACTGCATGAGTAGGATCTAATTAAATTGTGGGATGGGAAGTAGATGAGGTAGTGCCTATTACCTGTTTTACTTATGAAACCTTTGGGAGTTACTTCTACGTTTGCTTATTATGCCATGCTATGCTAGTAGACGTGGATTGGGTGAGTGATATCCATGACAGATGTGAGTTTGTTAATTAATGGTTTATCTAAGGTGGCAACTTAAATACACATCTGGGTGGATTGAGGAACCTGGAGTTACCAGGACTTGCCTGTTTTTTTGGAAATCCCAGGGGTACCGTGTGATTTTACTATGGACCGCCACCCAGGCTCAAAGGGATCATAAGATAATTCATACTAGTAACTTACGTGTGCAGCCACAAGCCATTATGGGCTCTGGCATAGTTGACTAAGTCGTGCGAACTCTTATAGTGGTGGACTAGCAGATGTAGGGGATGTAGGTGTACCGGTCTACCCATCATAAGGTGCTAGCGCTTCTGAAAGACTATGTCTCGGTCATCCGTTTCTCAAACACCATGTAGTGCGAGAAACCAAACGGAGGCGATCGAGTCTTGTGGGGAAAAGTGCGCAAACCTCTGCAGAGTGTACAAACTAATCATGATTAGCCGTGTCCCGGTTATGGACATCTTGAGTATCTAGTATTTGAACTATCATTTGTATCTCAACATGTTACTCTAATTTAATATTGATGGGTTTGTTAATTAGTACTTTTTAATTGGGATTGAGGATGCTATCAACCATTCTCAATGTTTAACAACCACCATGATAGTTAAACAAATTTATTCCTTTGCAGTAGGGAAAAACTGGCTTTATGCAAAAACTGTAACCATAGAGCTTACCACCAGCCATATATGCATGTAGTATAGGCTTATTGTTCATCATTCTCTATGTGTTACTTTGCCAGCATATTCCATGTGCTGACCCATTTTCGGGCTGCAACTTTCATGTTGCAGACTTTTCAGACGACGAGTAAGGTGCTTTTAGGTCGTGGTTCTATACTCAGTGATGCCGTTGGAGTTGATGGACTCACTTATCTTCCAAGTCTTCCGCTGTTATCGTTATTAGATGGCCTTAAGCCATGATTATTGTAATAAGTCCTCTCTTGGACAAACGATGTAATAAGTGTGTGATTGCTACTCTGTTATAAATCCTTCGAAGTACTATGTGGTGTCAGCATTACTGATCCAGGGATGACACCTGAGCACAGAGACTTGACCATCTGAGGTCGGGTCGCTACAGAGATGGTATCAGAGCACACGCTGACTGTAGGACACGACCACTAAGTTAAAGCCATAGATCATTATTCTCTTCTCATTTTCTAACTCCTCATCTTTTCCACTCTTTTAGGATGATGGACGCAAAGGTCAAGTACGCTCAACCGGATGAAGGCACACCTTTTGGATCCCACTTGAAGGAAATCGCCAAGTACCTGAACATTGGACTACCAAGCTTCACCGGGACATTCAACGCCACTCTGCCTGAAGAGGAGCACTGGAAGATTCAAGCTCATGTTCCGGGAAGGACATTCGCCCCAATCACCAAGCCCATAGATAGTGTTTTCAGTGCACCAACCTGGAGTCTGGGAAAGAGCATGGCAGCTCATATCACCATGGGACACATTGGAGAAGTTTATCAAGAAGACCTCAAGGACACTATCTACCAGATTTGCGGACGCAGGAATGAAGACTGGGAGATAGTCAGCACCAAGAAGGATAGATCCATTGCAGCTTACATCCAGGAGTTAAACCAGCACATTCGACGTCATGAGAGCCAGATGTGCAATGATATGATAGAGTTGAAGAATGCGAAGGGAAGGATCATCGAACTTGAAGGAGAGATGAAGTCTAAACGCAAGGAATACGTGGACGATATCGTAGCCGTAGCAAGGCACAACAGCGATCTTAAGTATGAGATTGCAGAACTCAAGAAGAAGTTGGAGCTCAAGAATGAAGACAAGTACGTCGACTGTCCGAGCAACTACATCATCATCGACGACACCGATTCGGATCCAAGTGAACCCGACTTTGAAGACGAAGCTCGAGCAGACATCATGGAGTCTTCCACCGGTTCAAATTAATAGATGACCACCATATATTAGTAGTATTCCCTCCATGTAAACATTATAGTACAAGCACTTTTGCGATAGATAGATCATTGTATGCCCTTTTGTTTGAATGAATGAAGTGATTTTGTGTGCATTTGTCTCATGAGCATTTGGGTAGTGTTTTCTCCTTAGACCTCATTCTATTCTTAATTTCTCATCTTTTCTAAAAACCCCTCAGATGCCTCCGAGACGCGACCCCGAGTTTGTTTTCCCGCCAGAGATCACTCAGTTGATTCAGCAGCAGAATACTTTGATTCAGACATTGGTGCAGAACCAAGGCAATAACAACAACAATCCACCACCACCACCACCTGCGGATCACTTGACTTGTTTCCTTAGGCTGAATCCACCGGTGTATTCCAGTAGCACCGAGCTGATTGTAGCAGATGATTGGCTCCACAAGATAGGAAGGGAGTTGACCACTGCAGGATGCATAGATGGTGAGAAGGTGAAGTTTGCTGCACATCAGCTTGACGGACCCGCAGCCGCATGGTGGGAGAATTTCACAGCCACTTACCCTGTAGACACTGTCACATGGGATCAATTTCAGCAAGCTTTCCGCACTACCCATGTTTCAGCAGGAGCTATGGCCATGAAGAAGCGTGAGTTTTGCAACTTACGCCAAGGAGGAAGGACTGTTGGCCAGTATGTGGATGATTTTAGTAAGTTAGCACGTTATGCCCCAGAAGACGTTGCTACAGATGCTGCTAAACAGGAGAAGTTTCTGGAAGGACTGAATGATGAGTTAAGCATGCAGTTGATGGTAGCAAGATTCAATAACTACCAGGAGTTGGTAGACCGCGCCCTCATGATTGAAGGAAAACATCAGCAGATTGATAATCGTAAGAGGAAGTATGCATAGGGGAAGTATAACTCTAGAGCCCAGCAGAAGCCCCGCTACACCCCTAAACAGGGAGTTCAGTTTCAGCATACCCATGGAGGAGGTAGTTCGCACAACCATAATGGCCACAAGAATGGTAATGGAAATGGAGGAGGCAATGGCCAGAACAGGACCACACCATCAACCCCAACCAAGAAAGACCCGAGCCATGTCACCTGTTACAAGTGTTCCAAGACCGGACATTATGCAAATGATTGTCCCGAAGGCCAAGGTGCAAATGGAAGCTCTGGAAAGAAGCCAAACCCTTTCAACAGGGGACAGGTGAACCACATTGATGTGGAGGAGGTTGAAGCTCAGCCCGATGCAGTAATCGGTAAGTTTTTGGTTAAGTCATTTACTGCACTTGTTCTTTTCGATACTGGTGCATCGCATTCATACATATCAAGGGGATTTGTAGAAAAGTATAGTCTGCCTACTCAGATTCTTAAGACCCCTATGCTAGTAAGTTCACCAGGAGCAGAGTACACGGCCAGACAATGATGTTTTCAAGTACCATTGAGTATAGGAAGGCATGTGTTCCCGACGGATTTGATCATTTTGGAATCCCAAGGATTGGATGTGATTCTCGGTATGGATTGGCTGTCGATGTATGGAGGAAACATCGATTGCGCAAGTAGAACGATTTTACTCACGACACCAGAAGGAAGAAGGATCAGGTATGTGTCACGACATGGACCAAATAGGAATCAAGTAAATTGCTTATCAGGAGTTGTGCAGGAAGAGGTACCAGTGGTGAAGGATTATCCTGATGTATTTCCTGAGGAATTGCCAGGAATGCCACCGGATAGAGATATTGAGTTTTGATTGAGCTTTTGCCAGGTACAGGCCCAATATCGAAGCGACCATACAGGATGCCTGCACAGGATTTGGCGGAAATCAAGAAGCAGATTAAGGAGCTATTGGATAAAGGTTATATACGCCCAAGTTCTTCGCCTTGGGGATCACCCGTACTTTTAGTGGAGAAGAAGGATGGATCGTTAAGGATGGTTGTTGATTACCGTGGATTGAATGCAGTAACAATCAAGAACAAGTACCCACTACCAATGATAAATGATCTGTTTGATCGTTTGCAAGGAGCTAAAGTGTTTTCCAAGATCGATTTGCGATCAGGGTACCATCAGTTGAAGATCCGAGAGCAGGACATACCTAAGACAACATTCACCACAAGATATGGACTGTATGAGTATACCGTTATGTCATTTGGACTGACTAATGCACCTGCTTATTTCATGAACCTGATGAACAAAGTGTTTATGGAGTTTTTGGATAAGTTCGTCGTGGTGTTCATTGATGATATTTTGGTTTACTCGAAGAATGAAGAGGAACATAAGGAACATTTGCGATTGGTATTGGAGAAGCTGAGGGAACATCAGTTATACGCCAAGTTCAGCAAATGTGAATTTTGGCTAAAGGAAGTTGGATTTCTTGGACATGTTATATCCGGAGAAGGTATAGCAGTTGACCCCACAAAGGTTGAGACCGTAACCAAATGGGAAGCACCAACGACAGTTGGAGAGATCCGGAGTTTTCTTGGACTTGCAGGATACTACCGGAGATTCATTGAGAATTTCTCAAGGATTGCAAAGCCTATGACGGAATTGCTGAAAAAGGATACCAAGTTCATATGGACTGAGGATTGTGAGGCAAGTTTTCAGGAGTTGAAGAAAAGATTGGTTACCTCACCAGTGTTAATTTTGCCAGATCAGACCAAGGATTTTGAGGTGTATTGCGACGCTTCACGTCGAGGACTTGGAGCAGTGCTTATGCAGGAAGGAAGAGTTGTTTCGTATGCTTCACGACAACTGAAACCTCATGAATTAAATTATGCCACACATGATTTGGAGTTAGCAGCCGTAGTGCATGCATTGAAGACATGGAGACATTTCCTCATTGGAAATCATTGTGAGGTGTACACAGATCACAAGAGTTTGAAGTACATTTTCACGCAAAAGGAGTTAAACCTTAGACAAGGGAGATGGTTGGAACTCATCAAGGATTATGATATGAGATTGCATTATCATCCCGGAAAGGCTAATGTAGTAGCTGACGCATTGAGCCACAAGAGCCATGTCAATACGCTATTGACTGGAGAAATACCTAAGGAGTTAGCAGAAGATCTTCGTGAGCTATGTTTGGAAATAGTTCTGAGAGGCTATGTAGCAGCATTGGAGATTCAGTCTACCTTGATGGATAAAATCAGAGAAGCTCAAAAAAATGACAAGGAGATTGCAGATATAAAGGAGAAAATGAGCGAAGGACAGGCAAAGGGATTTCGTGAGGATGAGCATGATACCCTATGGTTTGAGGACCGTGTTTATGTGCCAAATGATCCGGAGATCAGGAAGTTAATTCTGCAAGAGGCACATGATTCACCCTATTCGATTCACCCAGATAATACCAAGATGTATTTGTATTTGAAGGAAACGTTCTGGTGGACCGGAATGAAGAAGGATATTGCGGAGTATGTAGCAGTTTGTGATGTATGTCAGAGAGTGAAGGCAGAACATCAGAAGCCAGCAGGATTGTTGCAACCATTGCCGATACCCGAATGGAAGTGGGATAAACTAGGCATGGATTTCATCACGGGATTGCCAAAGACTCGTTCAGGCTATGACTCGATTTGGGTTATAGTCGACCGCTTGACGAAGGTAGCGCATTTCATTCCAGTTAAGACTACCTATAGCAGTGCTAAGTCGGCAAAGATATACATGACCAGAATTATGCGTTTGCACGGAGTTCCGAGGAGTATCGTATCAGATAGAGGAACCCAATTTACCTCAAAATTTTGGAATCAGTTGCACGAAACATTGGGGACCAGGCTAGAATTCAGTACAGCTTTTCACCCACAGACAGATGGACAGACTGAGAGAGTCAATCAGATTTTGGAGGATATGCTAAGAGCTTGTGCACTAGATTATGGATCTAGTTGGGACGATAACTTGCCGTATGTGGAGTTTTCTTATAACAACAGTTACCAAACCAGCTTGAAGATGGCACCTTTCAAAGCTTTATACGGAAGGAGGTGCAGGACACCGTTGTCATGGGACGAAGTTGGAGACCGTCAGTTGTTTGGAACAGATTTGATTAAGGAGTCTGAACAGAAAGTTAAGCTGATTCGCGATAGGCTCAAGGTAGCCCAGTCCAGGCAAAAGAGCTACGCGGATTCAAAACGCAAGGCGATAGAATATGAAGTTGGAGATAGAGTTTACCTTAGAGTATCCCCACTTCGAGGAGTTAAGCGTTTTGGAGTTAAAGGAAAGTTAGCACCATGTTTCGTTGGACCGTATAAGATTTTGCAACGCATGGGAGAAGTTGCTTATAAGTTGGAATTACCAGAAGGACTGTCAGGAGTTCATGACGTATTCCATGTTTCTCAACTGAAGAAATGTCACGCCGAGATGGCAGAGGTACCGTTAAGAGATACAGTGCCACTTGAAACAATTCAGTTGAAGGATGATTTGACATATGAGGAGAAACCAGTCAGGATTCTCGAATATGCCAGTAGAGTTACTCACAGTAAGGTTATCAAGTTTTGCAAGGTTCAGTGGAGCCACCACACAGAGGATGAAGCCACCTGGGAGAGAGAAGAAGATTTGCTCAAGGACCACCCTCACCTATTTTCTAGCCAACCCAAATCTCGAGGGCGAGATTCATCTTAAGGGGGGGTAGGTTTGTAACATCCCAAATTTTCAATTTGGAATGTTATACATTAGATCATCATGCATATCATATTTTCTTGCATTTTGATCCTAGAAATTTCACGCAACTCAAGGACCCTCGGAGAGAGTTGGAGGTTTCGAAATTTTCATATTTGAGTTCTTTCAAATTTTGAAAAGAGGATCAATTGGATTTATTTATTTTATCTTCAAATATTTTTCCAATATAAAAAACAAGAGAGGGAATAAAATGACTTTCCCAAAATTTAGGAAAAATGAGGATTTAATAAATAAATCAAATTTTGGATTTTTCTCGGAGTTTATTTGCCTTAGGGAAAAAATGCGTGTTTTCAAAAAATTGTATTTTAGGCCCCGAGTAAAAGTTCATTTTGTTCGACTCATTTTTAGGAGTCGGGGAAAATTTACTTTGTAATTTTTGGAGTCTGATAGATTTTCTTTTCTGTATTTTTCCGCGCGTGAAACCGATTTAAAAAAAAATGCCGCAGCGCGACTGGGCCAAAGGCCCAGCCGGCCGAGCCAGCCGCCCGCGCCAGGCCGCACGTGCGCGCGCAGCGCCGCCGCGCCAGGGAGCCGCCACCGCCCCTGTTTTCCTTTTTCTTTTACAAATCCTAGTAGGATTTGGACCCGTTTCGTTATTCCGTTTTTTGTTCCTAGGATTCCTAATCCTACTCTTATTCCTTGATCCCTCCTCCAAGCAAAACCTCCCCCTCCCCAATATAAATACCCAAGCACCCCCCCTCTTACACATCAAACAAAAAGCCCTCTCCTCTCCGCAGCAGCGCAGCCGTAGTAGTAGCCAGCGCCGCCGCCGCCCCTCACCCGCGCCGCCCAACGCCGCCGCCTGCCAGCGCCGCCGCCGCCGCTTGCCACCGCCGCCGCCAAGTGCCGCCGCCGCCCAACCCTGCCGCCGCCGGAGCCCCTCGCCTCTTCGAGGTACTAGCCCCGCGCCGCATCACTTTTTCCCCTCGGTTCGGTTTTTCTCGTAAACTGTTCCGGTTTTCTAGATCGGTTTTTCGTTTCGGTTTCTCTCCGAAACCCTAGATCGGTTTTTCTCGGCGGTTTTTCCGGTTTTGTTGTTTAGCGAGCGTTCGCCGGACCGTTCGTCTTAACGAACGTGATCACCGGTTTGCCTCGGTTAACGAACGTCCGTTCGTTTAACCGTTCGTCGTTTTTCTTTTTAATCGGATTTATTCCGCTATTTTTCTGATAGCGATTTCAGATCCTATCTTCTTTCTAGTTTATCTTCTCGCTCGTTTATCGGAATCAGGTGATTCAAGCGCCTGGAGTTTCGTCTCGAAACCGCCGATCCGACTAATCAACTTGAACTAAGTTTTGCTACTGTAAAATTTGACCTAGTTTTCAACTTGCTAGAACCGAGTTGTTTTTTCTCGCCGTTTGACTTCGTTGCTTTATTTTGATTTGATTCTTTTGCAAACCAGGGTTCTTAAGTTGAACTCTCTGGTTAGATCTTTTATTTGAGTTTTACCCGTGCATTAGATGAGTACTTATTGTATGCTTGTCGTTTGTCTGCGATAGATCACCCGGAGTGCGCCGCTTGTTACTTCGAATCTCTAGGTTTCGCGGATCATCAGCAAGGCAAGTAACACTTGATCATACTTTTTTCTACTACCTAGTTTTATTGCATTAGATCAATCCTCGAACACTGCATGAGTAGGATCTAATTAAATTGTGGGATGGGAAGTAGATGAGGTAGTGCCTATTACCTGTTTTACTTATGAAACCTTTGGGAGTTACTTCTACGTTTGCTTATTATGCCATGCTATGCTAGTAGACGTGGATTGGGTGAGTGATATCCATGACAGATGTGAGTTTGTTAATTAATGGTTTATCTAAGGTGGCAACTTAAATACACATCTGGGTGGATTGAGGCACCTGGAGTTACCAGGACTTGCCTGTTTTTTTGGAAATCCCCGGGGTACCGTGTGATTTTCCTATGGACCGCCACCCAGGCTCAAAGGGATCATAAGATAATTCATACTAGTAACTTACGTGTGCATCCACAAGCCATTATGGGCTCTGGCATAGTTGACTAAGTCGTGCGAACTTTTATAGTGGTGGACTAGCAGATGTAGGGGATGTAGGTGTACCGGTCTACCCATCGTAAGGTGCTAGCGCTTCTGAAAGACTATGTCTCGGTCATCCGTTTCTCAAACACCATGTAGTGTGAGAAACCAAACGGAGGTGATCGAGTCTTGTGGGGAAAAGTGCGCAAACCTCTGCAGAGTGTACAAACTATTCATGATTAGCCGTGTCCCCGGTTATGGACATCTTGAGTATCTAGTATTTGAACTATCATTTGTATCTCAACATGTTACTCTAATTTAATATTGATGGGTTTGTTAATGAGTACTTTTTAATTGGGATTGAGGATGCTGTCAACCATTCTCAATGTTTAACAACCACCATGATAGTTAAACAAATTTATTCCTTTGCAGTAGGGAAAAACTGGCTTTATGCAAAAACTGTAACCATAGAGCTTACCACCAGCCATATATGCATGTAGTAGAGGCTTATTGTTCATCATTCTCTATGTGTTACTTTGCCAGCATATTCCATGTGCTGACCCATTTTCGGGCTGCAACTTTCATGTTGCAGACTTTTCAGACGACGAGTAAGGTGCTTTTAGGTCGTGGTTCTATACTCAGTGATGCCGTTGGAGTTGATGGACTCACTTATCTTCCAAGTCTTCTGCTGTTATCGTTATTAGATGGCCTTAAGCCATGATTATTGTAATAAGTCCTCTCTTGGACAAACGATGTAATAAGTGTGTGATTGCTACTCTGTTATAAATCCTTGGAAGTACTGTGTGGTGTCAGCATTACTGATCCAGGGATGACACCTGAGCACAGAGACTTGACCATCTGAGGTCGGGTCGCTACACTATGTGTCATACATGGCAATAAATAAAGTACTACATGATATTTATATGATACATGGCGCATGAGTACTAAGTATTATTAATACAGTTTTGCTAGAACTCATCTAGTCTCATTCATCTTTTATAGCCATTGGATGTGATGCTATAAGATGCGTGTGTGCTGACGTGGGTTGTATTTGTTCTTGTGCAACGAACTAACCACTGCATGTCATGTTTGATAGTCTCAAGTCATTAAAAGCATACAAGCCCCACATCTCTTCTTGGTTGATTCCTCTACTAGTATTTGGTTTTTGTAAGATGACTTAATACTCACCTAGACGGAGGGAGTATTCGATTTGATAGCGGGCGGCGCAGTTCCTGATACGCCTTTAATGCAGACGAGGGAGGGAGTAGCGGTTCCCGATATGTTGAACAACCAATGCATCCTCCTTCAATTAATGCATGAGGGAAGTAATGGGAGGAGGTCCGGGAAAAGAGGCTGCGCGATGTGAATGCAACGCAGTTTGCCCTCATATAAAGGCGCCCCTCCTCCATTCCAATGCAGCTGCCACATCGTACGCACCTAAGAACTTGCCTAAGCACCTACACTAAGCGCAAAAGAGCTCGCTCCAGACCCATGGCGGTGATGCGCGTGAGCGGCCAGCGGCTGCGCCAGATGATCCACGACGCCGGCCTGCGGCATGGCGCCGAGGATTGTCTCCAGACGGTGTTGGAGACCGACTGGTGGATGGCCGCCGTCGATGCCAACTACGACTCTCAGTTGGACCAGATGATCGTTGCCACCAGCAACAAGTTCATCGTCCACAAGAAGCTCGCAGACGACATCACCGTACTCCTCCAGCCCGCGTGCCCGGGCTCCTCATTGCCTGCCACCCTAATCGGCCTCCATGGCCGGAACCTCTTTCAAGCACTGGTGGCCCTGCGACTGCCCGCCGACGCCACGAAGAATGTCCACCTAGAGGTCGCGCTCGCCACGAGGCGCCTCGCCCTGCAAGAATTCGTCGACCTACACATCCACGGGAAAGAGAAAATCGTGTACATAGGTATCTACAAGGCCAGTGAGGACACTACGATGTTGGCCTTCCTCAACCGGCTGGAAGCCTTGGATGCCTTTGTTGAGAAGCATCTCGACCTCGCCACAAAAGCCACCGCTCCTTAGCCGCTGGTCGGTTGCTCGGCGCACTAAGTTGAGGAGGAGGAGGTCGTACGTTCGTGGATCCATCTTTCTTCTTGCCTTCTGTAACCACCACTGCGATCGTATCATCGTGGCCTTAATTCTTCTTGTGCTGTTGCATTCTCGTTCCAGTCAATACCGACATGTGCGATCCCTTTGCTTAATTATATGCATCACTGTAACTAGTACTCCATCCATCAATTTATAAGTTGTGCTTACCTTTTCCATCAACTTCGTGCAACGCGCGGGCATCTTGCTAGAAACACTAGAATATGTCTATATAATCCGTATGTGATAGTCCATTTGAAATCTCAAAAAAGACAAATATTTAGGTACGGAGGGAGTAATGTATTAGGAGTATATCAAAACAATAGTGATTTCTTTCAAGTTTGTGAACAAATACTACTATTCTACTACTTTGGATCCGTCGCAACGCACGGGCACATTGCTAGTAAAAGGAAAAGGCCTGCCATGTTCGCGTTGCACCCCCACACGCCCGGGAATCGGGAGTACAACACGGCCCGTCCGGCACGACACATAGCTTAGGGAAGGCGTGTTGCCTAGCAGTGGCGGAGCTTGAAGCAAAACGTTGGACGTGCCAGTCTAGCCAGCCTATAGAAATTACCCTTGCGTTGATGTTCCATGCCTCAAAACTGGATGTACAACTACGAAAATCCTGCTAGGTTGGGCGGGCCAGGGCACGTGTTGGCCCTCATGTAGCTCCGCCCCTATGCCTAGCATTTTCACTTTCATGTGGGTCCGCCTGTTGAGCAAACCGACACCCCGCCCACCGCCGGGTTCGAAAACAGAAACAAGGGGAAGATCTAGCTGTAGCACAGAAGCCAAGAAATTTTGTGTCAGACGGGGCTCGTTGATAGAGTAGGAGCATTTCGTACTAGTACTACTCCTACTAGTACTTACCAAGTTTGTACTCCTAATACTATATTACTAGTACTACCACTATACAACTAGTAGATACGTGCATGGCACAACATCGTAGGAACAAAAAACGAGAAGATCTTGTTTTGGGTGATTTATCTTTTTTTCAATCAACGTAGTATCAATAATATGATGTGGGGGGCACCCATGAAGCTTATGTGGCTTGGTTGCATGGCTACGGAAGGTAAGAGAAAAATAAATAGATAATGTGTTTAGAGTACACTCCACTAAATAGATATACTTTGGATCCATTGCAACGGACCGGCACATCTATATCTATACCCCCTATATAGTGTGTGAAGAACTTTGAAAGTTGGTCGTCGGATGAAGCCAATCCGACGGTACAAAGATGGCAAATCCGAGCACTACTGGCCATTGGATATCATCCACCAGATTCTGCCACATGTATAATCTAGAAGACTCCATGGTTGAACTTAATTCATGACTAACTTTGCCACAACTAAGCTCAGGCAAAGTTATTAATAAGTTCTTCAAAATGAGAGCCACAAGTTGGCAAGCCTAAGGGAATCTTGCCACATTTTTTGTGTGTATGTCATGTGGGGCCAGTGTGGCTTGCCTAAGGTGTGGCTTGAACCAAACACTCACCTAAGTTAATCAAACTTGCCTAACCTTACATTCCACCAGATTTTGCCACATGTTAGAATCCAGAAAACTCCACATGTAGAAGCATAATGCACAAACCACAAGAATCTCATGCGTGCAATGCACGTGTACCTTACTAGTACTAGTTGGTAGTAGTAAGAAACAAATTCCAGTTTTGGCACGAGCTCGTACTGCAGGAGCACCACAAGGCCTGCCGCAGGAGTTACATTTCCCTCTCGGGGCCCACGGGACCGAACTTCAGTGGCTTAGTGCCCGGCCTATGAGTCAATGACATGCGGGCCTTAAATGCGGCTGGCCCACATGTCATTCTCATGGCGGTGGCGTGGTTCGTGACTCACTCGTTCGAGATGAACTGGCCAGTGGTGGCGTGGCCGTGGCGAGGGTATCACAGCTGGGCGTCGGGGCATTACGAGGCGTAGATGGCCACATCGGTGGGTACTACCTGTAGTACATAAGGGCATGTACAATGGTTCTATCTTAACAGTGCCACGTAGGATAAATCATGAGGTGGAGGAGAGAGAAATCGTAAGATACGGCTTGTCTTCTCTTATTTAAGAGAAGACAAGAGATGATCTCTTAGCACAATTTGTCTCACCATGTTTTTAGGAACAAATAATTATTGAAGATAAGGCTAAGAAATGACCCATTGTAGACATGTTTTTTTGTCATCTCTAATTTACATGCAAGACTTAAGATAAGACTATCTTATCAACCATTGTACATGCCCTAAGTACTCCAGCTGAGGATTGATGCCCGGGACGAAATGTGTCACAATCGCTGGATGAAAATTCGATGGTGCGGGAGTATGGATCGGAGCACATCAACGGAGCAGGCAAACCACGTCCAATCGGGCGTGTCTATGGTAGAAAGTTGATGGTCGCCGCAGTTCAGCTGGCCCGCATGTCATGCACACAAAGGCAGAGGAGCGATGGGGCCGAGAGGGATGAGGGGCACGAACAATCCTACCATTCTGTCACTGACATGTGGGATCCATAAGCGTGGGTCCCACCTGTCAGCGAAGGAAAGGCAGGGCAAGGCAGTGATAGCCACGTCAGAGGATCCATGTCCACGTCGGGGGATGTCGTGCCGTGGGTTGGAGCGGCGTCGTGGGAATCGCGTGTGGGTGTGGCAGTGGTAGAAACAAGAAACGTGATGGTCGCCGTGGTTCAACTTCCATGGACAAGCTGTCGTGTCTGCTGACACATGTATATCAAAACTAGAGTGTTTATATTTCAAGCACTCTAACAAGTATTATTCTACTAGTTTGGATCCATTGCAATGCACGGGCCAGCACATTGGTAGTAGTAGTGTCCATCTCTATCTCTAGAGGACTGCCCTTGTTCATCCTTTTCTCTCACAAGATAAACTACTCATACAAATGCATCTTGATGTTCCGTGGAACGCACGATGAGCAGGTAAGATGAGTTTGATCACGTAGTAAATGCATTCTAAAGACTACTTCCATGTCCATTTCCTAATTCTCCCCCTGCCCACTGTTTCATAGGCTAGGCTCGGTGCGAGTGGAGATTGGCTTGCATATGTACGGGAGGGTACCAACATCAATTTGCACAACATTTACAACGGTGACACCGTTCCCGTAGAACCTTTGTCCAACATTGGGATCAGCCATGCAACGGGCCATGAATTGGTACGATGGAACCACGGTGAGATTGAATAAAAGATAGCACGAACCTTGCACATGGCGGTCAAAGGCGGACCATGCTGTCTGCGGCCGATTTGTTGCCGTACGAGTAGGAAGACGATGTGCTCCTTTCTAACCGCATCTTCGCGGTGACAAACTAGGGGACTTATTTTGTATGGGACACATCCTACGATATACTCCCTCTCTCCCAGTTTATTTGTTTTGAATCTTTTCGTTTTATAAGTTTCAAATTCAAATTTAGAGCTCCCCATCACATGTTGAGATTACAATGTCCATTAGATCGTTGCGTGCATGTATAGTAAAGAAACAAATCTCGAGTTTGGCACGAGTTCGTGTTGCGGGAGCACCACAAGCCCTGGCGCAGGAGTTACATTTCCCTCTCAGGGCCGTCGGGACTGAGCTTCAGCGCCTTACTACACCTACCTTTGAGTCAATAACATGTGGACCCGATAGGTGACCGGTCCACATGTAATGCTCCTGAAGGTAGAGGGGCAGTGGGGCCAAGAGGGGTGAGCCACAGGTCGGGGGATGTGTGGTTTCATGGGTTCAAGCGGTGTCGTGGGAATCACGGGTGGCTGTGGTAGAAACTTGATGCTCGCCGCATTTTAGGTGGCCCACATGTCATGCACACAAAGGCAGAGGGGCGGTGCGGCCGAGAGGGGTGAGTGGGCTAAGATCCTCTGCAGTACTGTATGGTGCTGTAGTGACGATGACATGTGGGGCCAGGTCCACATGGTAGTGACCGTACTGCATGGTGGGCTACTGTAGAGGATCCTAACCCGGGGTGAGGCGCACGTTGGGGGGTGTGGTGCCGTGGGTTGGAGAGGCATCGTGGGAATCGCGAGATGAAACGTAATGGTCACCGTAGTTGAACTTCCATGGACAAGCTATCATGTCTACGGACACATGCACTGCATACCGATCACTAGAAGGAGTAGTAGAGAAAGCTATATATGCGGATAAATAGTTCCTTATAGTCAAGCGGACCCACGCTACTACTCTATTCCAAAGACATGCACACCATCGAAATAGCCCATCTATATCAATATACACCGAGAGGGAATAATTCATCCATCCATAATGCCCTCCTGCTGGTGCAGCGTTTTCTTTTTCTTCTTCTTCTTCTTCTTCTTCTTCTCATTCTCTGTGGGAGACGGCTTCACAACAAGCTCTTTAGACCTTGCAGCTATCTCGAAACTCACACGGGCATCGAGGGCAGCATATTTTATCCACTCGTACGTCAAGGGATAATTCTCCCATCCAGACAACCTTAATGCCACCGTCTCGTCACCCTTCTGAAGATTTGTACCGAGCACAAAATTTGCTACATCGAATAGGGATGGTGTATGTTTAGCACAATCTTCTGCAGGAATTTTGATTCTAGTTTGTAGGTCAGCGATGCTTTTCAAATCAAGGTTGTACAACTCTAGCTTCTGTTTGTCCCCTTCGATGGCTGCCCCACAGAAGTATACATCCTCCCAAGACAAGAAATCGTGAAGCTCACCTGGTATGGAGGGCGAGTGTATGATGTGGTACACCAAAACATCATCTTCGAGGCACAGCTGAAGGGCGGCGGCGCGCTGGATCTTCCCAGGGGCACGCTCCGTGTACTCTGCGTCGAGACCGATGACCCTCGTCTCTACCTTTTTGAGGGAGTTGGATACATTGTTGATCCACTGCCGAAGAACACTTGGGTGGACGGTGACGGTGGCAACTATGCGCATCGAGCCTTCGACGAGGACATGTTGGATGCTAAAAACCTGCATCTTGATCTCTTTCGCCATTTGGAACTGCTGGAACGGAGGGCTATGGTTTGGAGAATTAGGATTAGATGGCTAGTCTAACTGAAGTAGTAGATGATTATTTAAAGAGGTTAAAACAATGTGAACGCAGTGGGGTTTGGATGCAAATGAAGACGAAGGGGAGGTGAAGAAGCCGAGGCGAATCGGTTCCCGATGGAGAAGTAAATGGGACAAGTGGTGTGCAGGCAGTTGATTAGACGGCTAGGTAGACTAAACGAAAAGGCTATGCGGGTAGACTGAGGAGTCGTACCTGTTCGTGTACGTGCCCATCCTTCCTAAATGGTGGGACCTATGCAAACAGATAAAAAATGTGTTGTAGCTTTTTTTTGAGCGCGTGAGTGGGAGACACAACATTCTCTGGTTAAGGAATACTCCCTCTGTTTAGGTGAGTAGTATAAGTCACCTTATGAAAATCAGGTTTTCCCAAAACCTTTAGGTGTGGAGCACTAACTTCTTGCTTGATCCCCTCCCAGCCTTGTTAGCCAGCGTTCTCTTCCTCTGCTGCCGCATTCTACCTTTCCATTTTTCCTCTTCTCAAGTGTGGAACGATCTGCGTGCCGTCCTTGATGCACCAGAACGACCACTGCATGCATCGCGGCAGGGCGTTGATTGGGCATGCACGAGAATTTGGTTCTGCTCGCAATATGGATGATACCTGAACGATGAAGTGAACAGGCATGCTAGCACGGGAGACCTATTTCCGCTATACAATACTGGAGTACTCATGTTCCTACTACTAGTAGTAGTAGTACAACCGTGGTACACTTGATGGTCAAAATAATATTCATCCGGTCCTCACAGTGAAGTGACAACACCCTGCGCCTGACACTAGTCCAGGCGAGGTGGCATGTTCGGGTTACCAAAGTCAGCCTCACCCTGTGCACTGTGCAGTCTATCACCGCCGATGTACATCACATTGGCGCCTCGCCTCGTCTCCCTCTCCGCTCCCATAGCACCACTCCATCTCCATCTCCTTCTCCGTCTCCGTCTCCATCTCACTGTGCCCCCATGTACAGTCACCTCACTCGTCTCCCCCAGTACCACTATTCCCTCACTGCATCCTACTCATACTCTGAACAATGCTGATCTTACATTAACAATGCATGTCCTTTTTGATATGATGCAGTGTCCCTACAGTTACTGCCCTTTGTAATTACACCACCTTTGCCAAAAACAGGGAAGCACAACTAGTTCCTCGCTCGAACAGACGACGGCAAAAGACTGATGATCATTCGGACACATGAGCCGGAAAAGTTATATTGCAAAAACCCCATTGTATACAATCACCGTGTAATACGTGAGTATCCGGACAGTGGCTGTTACGTCTATGAGCAGGATACTAGCTTGTTGGGGCCTTTAGGATTTTTTAGTTGGAGGCGGGTAAACAGCCTTGGTTCACACTCTCTGTTTCTCGGACTCAATTATCCGAGTAACTAGGACATCACTGTTGGCAAGGACCTCGATGGCAGAGAGGCTCTGTTTGCTATGGAAAACTGTGTCTACACGGCGATCCCTAGGATTCGGGAGCATACTCCCCTGATTGTCAACGATACAGCCTGCAGCCAAAAGAAGGTGAGAATGACAAAGGCATCCGGATTAACTTTGATCCTTGGATGTCTCAATTACGACAGGCAGTGATGTGGTTCAAGCCTTCAGGTTGGTAGGTAATTGGGTTGTTGCATCAAAAGGGTGGAGTACTGGTGTCTCCGGATCACTGGTCGCTGAAGCGGGGCTACAAATTATGATGGTGTTGGATCATCTCTTTGAATGACTTTGTTGTCTTTGCTGCTAGTTCTGGATGGGTAGTTCTTTCTTTTGTTATGCATATTCCTTGTCATTTGGTCATCCTCGTCTATGTCACTCTTTCTATGTAATAGTTTCTTCTGTTTAGAATGTCATTCTCGTCTGGATCACGAGAGTCTGAGCGCTACAGATGGGTACATTTTGGTGGTGTAGCAAGACTTCTTATGAACTATCATGTCTTGCTATTTATGTCAGTAGTAGTCACTAGTCAGTGTTTGAATGTTGTATATATCGTTGTTTGGAACTGTTTATTGTCTCGAACTACTGGTGGGCTAAATGAGGGCATCACCACTCTCCAGTGTTCAGAGTATATCTCCTTTTTTCAAGTTATATAATTTGAGCTCACTGTCTTTTCGATGATGTACACTTGTTTGGGCCAGTGAGGTGTCGTTGAATATGGGCCGAGTAATAACACAATGCCAAACAGGTCAATTATGACTCTCGGGCCGGGCTCTCAAAAGATCCTGAAAAAAGGCCGGGCTCTCCAAAAAAGAAAGAATAAGGACTCTTAGACCGACATGTGGGCGCCACCGGTGTTT
Source organism: Triticum timopheevii (assembly GCA_963921465.1). NCBI lineage: Eukaryota > Viridiplantae > Streptophyta > Magnoliopsida > Poales > Poaceae > Triticum > Triticum timopheevii. Next base: position 188,021,095 of record OY997266.1, on the reverse strand, counting down.
TCGTGTGCTTGCGCGCCGAGAGCATATTGGCGCGTGCTCGAAATTCGTGCTACCTTTTCATCCCCAGTCTCCCGCCCCTCCCCCACCTCTGGAATCTCGATTCCTACTCCAGTTCCCTCAAATCCCCCTCCTGTACTCCCTGTACTCAAGTGCACTATCATGTTGCCGGTCAACGCTGATCTCCGAGCCGGAGATCCTGAGGTCTGTCCTGCCTTTGGTCACTGCGTGCTGTCGCTCAACAGTGGCATGGCGATGCTTGACGACCAGTTTGCCGGCAAAGTGCTGATGGTAACCATCAACGGCGACCTGCCTCCCGTCTCGCCGGACGACCTTGTCAAAGATCTTGGCATTGTGCACGACATCCAAATAAGTGACTTGGTCGTCGAAGTCTGTCCGCCACCGGCTGATTTCTTCATCAGGTTCCGAACAACTTTCGACTGCAGTCGTGTGTTCGAATCTTCCCGGTGTTTGTTCTGCAATGGCGCGCTGGTGAGCTTTGATCGGTGGCACCCAGGATGGGGCTCGATGCCCTCTGAGCTTGAGTTTTTAACAAAGCTTACCTTCCACGGCATGCCTCGACATGCTTGGAACAGCGAGTCCATGAACGAGCTTATCAACGACCTTGGAGGTGAGCTCGTAAGTATGTTTGTTCCTCCAGACAGCTGGGCTCTGACGGTTATGGCATGGATGAAGAAGCCGTCCACCATACCGAAGGTGATTGGTGTTGAGATACCGGTGCAGGAACCGGGGTTGTACTATTCGTCGCCACCAAGGCCGCCGCGGACCACGTTAGGGATGTACCTGTATCGAGTGTTCGTGCATGTCGAAGTGGTCAATCCATCAATCGAAGTCCTGCTACCGTCGCTGGTGCCAGGGTCCGTCGACGACGTCCATTACAGGAGTCAACGTCAGACTTTCCCCGTGTTGCTCGGAACGATGGATGGCACAGGGCCTACTCCATCGCGCGGCGGAGACCATTGCTTCTTTGGGAGAAGAGGCATGGCTGGCTGCCTGGATGTGCTCTAATTTGAGGTAACAACTGAATCTTGTTAGATAGTACAAGTTAAATCCGAGCTATGGGTCTGAAGCACTGATATGCCAGTACATTTGATTGTGACCTGTTCTAATTTTGTACCTGAACTTTTTTTAGAAAGGGCTGTACGTCAACTTAATGTGCTAGCAGAACTTGTTGTGTTGTCTGTCTGTTTTCTTTGCACAACATTCAAGATATTTCCCCATCATTTGTAAAGACGATGAACCGTTATGTACAACTTCGTTGGTTTCAACATAGCCCTTCCCGTAGCAATCCACTGCTTCCATCCTGATTGTGCCGCCTGCGTGAAATTTTTGTATGCAAGTTCAGTGTGCTATGGTGTTCTATATGATTGTGTCAACTATATAAGTTTTTACTGAGCATCAGCAATGCATATGGATGAAAGATGTATTTACGAGCATCGACCGATGGGTCTCTCTCTCTATCTCTCTCTCTCTCTCTCTCACACACACACACGCACACACACGCGCACACGCACAAGTGGGACCCATTAAATTATTTATTTGCTCGTGACAGCTTTTAATTAGGTTCCACTATAATCTAACTTTTTTCTTAAGTTATTAGTTGAGCTCAGTGACTTCAAAAACTTGTACAGAAGCCTTGTTTGGGCCTTTCCGGCATCCCTGAATGTGGACTGAGTAACCATGTTAGGTTGTACTGTACTACACAGGCCTTTTTTTCAACATCAGCAATGCAACTGGGCTGATAGTTGTACACAATATCCGGGTCAACTTGTTATCCACCCCGCTGGGCTGCAAAGTTTCCTAGGAGGTATGCATTAGGCTTAACAAGAAAATGGACTTTAAGAAGTAATAAATGGGGCGTAATTATAATAACTGGGCAATTACTATGCACCAAACACGTAATTAGTTTGAAAAATATATTATTTTTGGAATTTGGAAATTTTAATTTCATTACTTGTTGCTCGCGCAATATTTCATTGAATTTTAACGTGATACAACTTTATTTTGAAATTATATTTAGCCTGATAAGAAATTTCGGATAAAAATATTTCGGATCCCATCAAAATGTGGGAATTTTTTTGAATTATGTTTTGAGCGGTTGTTTGAAATTATTAATCGTTGTCCTAGCTAGAAGTTGGGTTGTACTTTTAACAAACCGTAAATGGGGCTGTAGTAAATTCCATTAGAATTAAAAAATGGGTTGTACATTCTTACAAATCACAAATGGGCTATATGTTCTCTGCCAAATCCGAGCTGTGGGCCTACTAAGTTGACGCCTACCAAGGGCTTTGTCAACTTAGTCAATATAAACGATTCTAGCTGCAGTGATCGTACGATGTCCATCCAACGTCCGTAGTGCTTCTTTAACCTCTGGTCTTCTTGCTCCGGCCGCCCAAAGCAGCGCCAGTTGTGTCGCGTGCTCCTGCCTCCCATGGCCAGCTGTGATGCCGCGGAGGCCTCACCGCCCCGTACTACTCCCACCGCTGGCCAGGCCATCCCTCTACTCACCCACACCCCCTGTTATTCTGCGGCGATGGCAGCCTCACACTTCAGCCGAACCAGTGAATCCTCGTACTCCTCTCTGCGCAGGCTACCACTGCTGCGTCTTCCCCGGATCCACGTCGTTCCCTTCCTAGGCCTCGCCGTCGTCCAGACCACCGCCCTGGTGCTCTCGGCGCGGCGTGGTCAACGTGGTCAACGACCGACTTCCATTGGAAGAGTACTGTACGTGGAGAGGCTGACAGCTGGGTCCAGGCGGCCGCAAGGAAGTGCCTCCTTATTACGCGCAAAATAATTATTCCTCCACCTGACAGCAGGGACCCACCGGGTGGGCCACCTTATTTCGCGAAAAAAACGTTTCCCCCTGACTGCTGGGACCCACCGGACGGGCCAGCGTATTTCGCGGAAAAAACGTTCCCCGCGCTGTCAGCTCGGACCCACCGGAAGTGCCTCCTTATTACGCACAAAAAAATGAATACTCCCCCTGCTAGCTGGGACCCACCATGGTGGGAGGCTGACTTGTGGGCCTACTAAGTTGACTGGGACGGGGGCCTTTGTCAACTTTAGTCAATATGAACGATTCTAGCTCCAGTGACCATACGATGGCCATCCAACGGCCGTAGTGCTTCTTCAACCTCTGGTGTTCTTGCTCCAGCCGCCCAAAGCAGCGCCGGTCATGCCGCATGCTCCTGCCTCTCGTGGCCGGCTGTGCTGCCACAGAGGCCTCACCGCCCCCTACTATTCCCACCACCGGCCAGTCCCTGCGGCGACGGCAGCCTCACACCGCAGCCGAACCAGTGAACCCTCATACTCCTCTCCGCGCGGGCTTCCACTGCCGCGTCTTCCCCGGCTCCCTATCGTCCCCTTCCTAGGCCTCGCTGTCATCCACCGCCGTGGTGCTCTCGGCGCGGCATGGTCAATATGGTCAACGACCGACTTCCATCGGAAGAGTACTGTACGTGGAGAGGCTGACAACTGGGTCCACGACAGCCGCAAGGAAGTGCCTCCTTATTATGCGGAAAATAATTATTCCTCCACCTGACAGCATGGACCCACCGGACGGGCCACCAGTATTTCGCGAAAAAACATTTCCCCTGACTGCTAGGACCCACAGGACGGGCCACCGTATTTCGTGAAAAAAACGTTCCCCCCGCTGTCAGCTCGGACCCATCGGAAGTGCCTCCTTATTACCCACAAATAAATGAATACCCCCTGCTAGCTGGGACTAACCTTGGTGGGAGGCTGACTTGTGGGCCTACTAAGTTGACTGGGATGGAGGCCTTTGTCAACTTTAGTCAATATATGAACGATTCTAGCTCCAGTGACCATACGATGTCCATCCAACGGCCGTAGTGCTTCTTCAACCTCTGGTCTTCTTGCTCTAGCCGCCCAAAGCAGCGCCGGTCGTGCCGCCTGCTCCTGCCGCTCGTGGCCGGCTGTGATGTCGCGGAGGCCTCACCGCCCCCTACTACTCCCACCGCTGGCCAGGCCATCCCTCTACGCACCCACACCCCTATTATTCTGTAGCGACGACAGCCTCACACCGCAGCCGAATGAGTGAACCCTCATACTCCTCTACGCGTGGGCATCCACTGCCGCGTCTTCCCCGGCTCCGCGTCGTCCCCTTCCTAGGCCTCGCCGTCGTCCATCGCCCTGGTGCTCTTGGCGCGGCGTGGTCAACGTGGTCAAGGAATGGCTTCCATCGGACGTGAACTGTACGTGGAGAGGCTGACAGCTGGGTCCACGGCCGCAGCAAGGAAGTGCCTCCTTATTACGAGCAAAATAATTATTCCTCCACCTGACAGCTGGGACCCACCAGACGGGCCACCGTATTTAGTGAAAAAACTTTCCCCCCTGTCTGCTGGGACCCACCAATTACATCTTCGCACGCAAGGAAGCGCGTCCGAAAAAAGAACGATTCACCCCCCTGACTTCTAGGACCCACCAGCTACATCTTCGCACGCAAGGAAGTGCCTGGCAGTCGGGACCCACCTGGTCGAAGCGTACGTAGCATTGTCATTCTGGTCGCGAATGTGTACGTACATACTCGTCGTTGAAGAGGCGCGCACGTGTCGTAGTAGAGGCGCGCACGTAGCATGTACACGTATGTACAGCGGCCAAGGTGCAAGAAAGAAAATACGGCCACGTATGTGTACATATGGGCGGGGTCTCGAACGCCTACTCGCGCATACGTACATGGCTGGGTCGGAACGGAGAAATAGCGTCATCGTCGTGTTCATGGGGAGCCAACCGGCTGGGTCGGAACGGAATGCGTGGTCATGTTCATCGGGAGGGCTTGGACGGAACATGCGATGGAAACGAGGCCTGGCGTACCGCAGAACGGAGGAAACGGACCTCCTACATTTGGAATGGGGTCCTGTTGATCGGGAGGGGTGTGGCGTACCGGAAAACGGAGGAAACGGACCTCCTACGGTCGAAACGGGGGTCCTGTTGATCGGGAGGGGTGTGGCGTACCGCAAAACGGAGGAAACGGACCTCCTAGGGTCGAAATGGGGGTCCTATTGATCGGGAGGGGTGTGGCGTACCGCAAAACGGACAAAACGAACTTGTGTTGGAGCGCTACGGTCGAAACGAGGGTCCTGTTCATTAGGAGGGGTGTGGCGTACCGCAAAACGGGACTCCACGGGATATTGTTCATCTCCACCGTCGACCTCCTCCAGCCTCCACGGGCTACAGTCGACCTCCTCCAGCCTCCACGGGCTCCTATTCATCCAGCCTCCACCGCGCGCTACTCCACCGTCTACTGTTCAACCACCCCTCCACCGTCTACTGTTCATCCAGCCCTCGACCGTCTACTGTTCAACCACCCCTCCACGGCCACCCCTCCACCATCTACTGTTCATCCAGCCTTCCACACCACGGGGTCCTGTTCATCCAGAGCAACGCCACCGCTCACTGTTCATCCAAACCCCGCCGCAACATCACTGTTCATCTAATCGATCGGCTTTAGTTAGCAGCAGTAGCGAAGGAATCGCTCCATCGGGTTCAGTTAACAGCCATCGATCGACCGCTCAGGTTCAGTAACGCATAGCCTGCAGTGCAATCGCTCGGGTTCAGTTAGAGCCCAACGCCTCACTCGGGTTTAGTTAGAGCCAACGCCTCGCACACACGCGCGTACCTGTACGAGAGAAACGCGCATTGCTCTGCCCCGACCTCCCATCGTAACCGGTAACTCCCCGAAATTTTCCTCCCCTCGCTTCTACCACGGTTTTTTCCGTCATGGACGGCCCAAAGAATGTCATGCAGCTGCGTCTCCGGCCCGCCCAGGACGAAAAGCCCATTTTCTGTCATGATTTTTTGTCATAGAAGTAGGAGCCCACCACATCTATGATGATACCGGGTTTTGTCACAATTATCGTCATAGAAGTGTCATATGTATGACAGAAAAAAAATTCATTCGGCCCAAAATGTCACGGATGTGTTTTTTTTTGTAGTTTAGCCGTGTGCGGTGCCCCGCTCCACTAGATTCCACCTCGATAATATCATAGCAGTGCTTAGGCGAAGCCTTGCGTCGGTAGAGCATCATCATCGTCACCACGCCGTCGTGCTGACGGAACTCTCCCTCGAAGCTCGGCTAGATCGGAATTCGAGGGACGTCATCAAGCTGAACGTGTGCTGAACTCGGAGGTGTCGTGCATTCGGTACTTGATCGGTCGCATCGTGAAGACGTACGACTACATCAACCGCGTTGTGCTAACACTTCCGCTTTCGGTCTACGAGGGTACGTGGACAACACTCTCCCCTCTCGTTGCTATGCATCACCATGATCTTATGTGTGCATAAGAATTGTTTTGAAATTACTACGTTCCCCAATAGAATGTGACGCCGAGCTCATGCGAGTGGGGAGATGGCACGAGGTCGCACATGTCCCCGGAAAATTGGCGGGAGTAATTCAGTCACATCCCACTGATAGTCTCGCCCATTATGCTCCCTTTTGCTCATTGCCTGAACCCGCACCACCATTTCCCCCCTTCGAGCTTTCCATGCCGGGCTATTTCTTCACCAACGAGCAAGTAAGCGGTGCCATCTTCTCTGATTGATGGTGGTCAGTGGTGATGATCCTTCTTCCGCCCCTTATCTGAGTTGTTCACTGTCTCCTCCCCGCTGGTGATCGTTCTTCCTCCTCTCCTCCGAGTTGTTCGCTGTCTCCTCCTGCTACTCTGATGGTTGTAAGTAACACCAATCCCTAATTGTTGTAGAGTAGATATGACATCATGTTGTAGCTTAGATGTGTGTGTGAGATATCGGGTTCTGGGAAAACCCTTAAGGTTCGAACACTGGGGTGCACACGAAGATCTTCTCCCTGCCGAAACACGCCCACAACCTTGCCGTGGATCTATGCTAGCACGATGGACAACACAAGAAATGCAAGGTTTATGCTGGTTCAGGCCACCGTTGTGGTGCAATACCCTAATCCAGTGTATGGTGTGGTGGATTGCCTCTTGGGCTGATGATGAACAGTACAGAGGAAGAACAGCCTCGCGAGGAGAGGTGTTCTTGTGGTGGTGTGCTTGGAGAGGAGTCGATCCGTGTCTGTTGGCCCTAGATGAGATGCCTTCTACTATAGTGGCTAGCTCTATTTATAGAGGCCCTGGTCCTCTTCCCAAATATTGAGCGGGAAGGGAGCCAACAACGGCCATTTTGACAGGGGACAACTAGTACAAGCTATCCTGACTAAAGGTGGTCTTCGACTGCCAAAGGCACTGGCGATGATGCCGTCTTGGGCTCCACGGTGACCTCCGTCCTGCCGTCCTACTGGTCATGGTCTCGTTGCATCGATATGGAAATCTTTGCTTGATGCCTCAGTACTCCATGCCTGCACTTGCCCCCTTTGCACCAAAGAGGAAACGAGGACACTGCACAGGCTGGCGCCCGCCTGGCACCCGCCTGGTCTTGATCGTCATGGCTTGCATCATGAGCACCTCGTGAGGTACCCCTTGCCTTGATCTCTCCGCCTCCTCGCGAGCCTGCCTGTTGAGGCCGCCCCTGAGGAGGCCTTGTGTCGTCCGCCCCGCGAGGCTTGTCCCCTCGCGAGGGTCTTGAGCATTTGTTGATGAATACGGGCCGTACTGGGCCACAACTGAGCCACGCAGCAGGCCGCAGGCAGGCAAGTCTGGGGACCCCTGTTCCCAGGACGCCAATAGTAGCCCTCAGGCCCAAGGCGCGCTCGGACTTGGATTAGCAGCGAAGCCAAAAGGCAAGTGCGGAGCGCCACGGGCCCCAACAGCCTGCGGCCTTGGTCGACGCGTGGTGGTTGATTGGACGTGGGCGTCTCCACTTCCCCATGCTGCCTCGGCAACTGCTCGATTTGATGAGTCTCTGCTGCATGCACAAAGAGTCATCATCACCTGTGATCGTGGAGGCCAACGGTTGGCCTCCCATGGGCTATAAATGGGGAGGGGCGAAAGCCCCCGTTGCACATCTCTTCTAGCTCCGCCTGCTTCTTATCCTTCCTCGCTCTGGTTGCTTGTAGCGTCCCATGGCGCCCGTGAAGAGTTTCACGACCGCGGAGAAGGGGAAGGCTCACCAGGAAGGGCCTGGCTCTCACCCACCCAAGCGCGGCCGCGGCCGTCCCCGCAAGCATCCCGCGACTCCCGTTGCAACTTCTCGTGGTCGTGGTCGTGGCCCTTCACACGGTGGTGGCCGCCCGTATCGAGGCAGCCCAGTCGATGGAGGAAGGCATGTCACGGCTGCGCGGCCTCCTCGGCCCTTGCTCACCCCCGCTGGTTCTTCATCACGCGCGCCCCTCGCGGCCATGGAGGCCCGAGCTGCGCTTATCGCGGCAAACGAGCTCCTGCGCTACCGCCCCATCGACGACGTCTACGAAGAGTGGCTTGACCGAGTCGCCGAGCTCGTCCGCGCCACCGGGGGCTCCCCCACGCCGTCCTTCTCGCTGCACCGCGCCCCGCCCTGCGCGGGCAATGAAGCTCCTGGGGTGCCTCAACCGCCTCCTCCTCAAGAAGGTGCCCTGGCCCCAAGGCCTGCGGCCCCTAGGCGGAACCCGCTCCATCAGGCGCCAGCGCAGCAAGGGCAGAGCTGCCAAGAAGTCCCTCGTCCTCGAGAAGCTGCCCGAGCGCTCCCTGCTCCAGCACATCAAGACCCTGCGCTGCCCCCAGCCGCGGCGCACGGGGACCCGCAGGACCAAGCTCTTTGTCGCCCAAGGCCTCCTGTGGCCACAGCGGGCTGCCGCTCCTTCACCTCCGAGCTGCGCAGCGTCGCGTGGCCCGGCAAGTTCAAGCCAGACCTGCCTCCTCGCTACGACGGCACGGCTGACCCTGCAGAGTTCCTCCAGCTCTACGAGTTGGGCATCGAGGCTGCCAACGGAGACGAAAAAGTCATGGCAAACTGGTTTCCCATGGCGCTCAAGGACAGAGCCCGCACCTGGCTCCTGAATCTGGCCCCAGGCACGATCTCCTCCTGGGACGAGATGCGCACCCGCTTCATCGCCAACTTCCAGGGTACCCGCGACCGGCCACCCGCCGTGAGCGACATGCGCCGTATCAAGCAGCAACCAGGGGAACCCTGCAGAAGTACATCCAGCGCTTCAACAACGCGCGCCTCAAGATCCCCAGGGTGACGGAGGAGGCCATCATCTCAGCCTTTTCCGACGGTGTGCGCGACATCAAGATGAAGGAGGAGCTGGCGATGCATGAAGACATGTGCACCTCCTTGGAGCTATTCAACTTGGCGACCAAGTGCGCCAGGGCTGAGGAGGGACGCCCTCTCCCTCCTCGAGCTGCCTGCCGCGGACCCAGAAGAGAAGAAGCCCAAGGCCAAGGACATGAAGCGCAAGGGAGCTGCCGTGCTCGCGGCAGAGCCAGACACCAAGCGGGGCAGAGATCAGCCCGAATCCTCCAAAGGCAGTCGGTACTGCGTGTACCACGACCTCCACACCCACAACACCAATGAATGCCAAGAGCTCCGGGCTATGCGTGAAGGAAGGGTCGGCAGGCGTCCCGACCGCTACGACCGGGGCTACGGCCGAGGAGGAGGAAGGAACGCAGGACGTTGGGAAGACCGCGGCGCACGCCAACGGTGGCGCGACCAACCCCGCGAGGATCGCTAGCAGGACCCGCCTCGCGAGGGAGGCTGGAGGGATCAGCCTCGCGAGGATTGCCCGCAAGGGAATGCAGGCCTCCCTCCGCTGCCACTGCAGCCAAGGAGAAATGAAGACCGTCATCAGGACGAGGGGGTTGGGGGCTTCCAGGAACCACGTGCAATCGCCTGCATCCTGGGTGGAGCTCAAGCCCCAGCCTCTCAGCGCATCTTCAAGCAGTTCGCCCGCGAAGTGAATGCAGTCCTCCCCAAGCTCGAGGCCACGCGCCCTCTCAGGTGGTCAGCATGCTCCATCACGTTCAGCTCAGCGGATCAGCTCAAGTGCGCGGCCACAACCGGAGTCCTCCCGATGCTTTGTTCCCCAATTATCAGCAATTTGCTAGTCACCAGGACCCTCATCGACGGCGGGGCAGGGCTCAACGTCCTGTCGGTGGAAACATTCAACAATCTCCAAGTACCCTACAGCCAGCTTCAGCCAACCAAGCCTTTCTCCGGAGTCACCGACGGCTCCATGGTCCCGATTGGGCAGGTCCGCCTTCCTGTCACCTTTGGGGCACGCGACAACTACCGCACCGAGCTCATCGACTTCGACGTCGCCCACATTCGCCTGCCATACAACGCTGTCGGTGTCAAAACCGGCGGATCTCGGGTAGGGTATCACGCCCACTATGCGACCCTATCCAAAAGGAACTCGAAGGTCCCACCAAGGATAGACCCGCATATTGAAACGCTTTTGCAAGGTGGATATCATTACATCAACATTACATAATAGATGGGGATACATACATAAGGCATACAATGCCACACGAATACAACAAATACATCATACAAGAACAACACCCGACTACGGATGAATCATAAACAGAAACTCAAACAATATCCACCCTGCTAGCCCAGGCTGCCGACCTGGAACCTATCCCCTGATCGAAGAAGCAAAAGAAGAACTCAACGCAAGCAAGCATCGCTCTCGCGTCATGATCATCGCATAACCTGTACCTGCAACTGTTGTTGTAGTAATCTGTGAGCCACGAGGACTCATCAATCCCATTACCATGGGTATCAAGACTAGCAAAGCTTAATGGGAAAGGAAGGGGTAAAGTGGTGAGGTTGCAGCAGCGACTAAGCAAGTATGGTGGCTAACATACGCAAATGAGAGCGAGAAGAGAAGCAAAGGAATGGTCGTCAACTAGTAATGATCAAGAGGTGATCCCGAACACCTACTTACGTCAAACATAACCCAGAAACCGTGTTCACTTCCCGGACTCCGCCGAGAAGAGACCATCACGGCTACACACACGGTTGATGCGTTTTAATTCGGATCTGGTGTCAAGTTATCTACAACCGGACATTAACAAATTCCCATCTGCCACATAACCGCGGGCACGGCTCTCGAAAGTTTAAACCCTGCAGGGGTGTCCCAACTTAGCCCATGACAAGCTCTCGCGATCAATGAAGGAATAGACCTTCTCCCAGGAAGACCAGATCAGTCTCGGAATCCCGGTTTACAAGACATTTCAACAATGGTAAAACAAGACCAGCAAAGCCGCCCGATGCGCCGACAATCCCGATAGGAGCTGCACATATCTCGTTCTCAGGGCAACACCGGATAGGTCAGCCTACGAGTAAAACCAGCCCTCGAGTTGCCCCGAGGTGGCCCCGCAGTCTGCCCGGTTCAGACCAACACTTAGACAAGCACTGGCCCGGGGGGGGGGGCTAAAATAAAGATGACCCTCGGGTTGGCCGACCCAAGGGAAGGGTATAGGTGGTGGTGAGGCAAATAGTAAAACCAAGGTTGGGCCTTGCTGGACAAGTTTTATTCAAAGCGAACTGTCAGGGGGGTCCCATAAATCACCCGACCGCGTTAGGAATGCAAAATTCGGGAACATAACACCGGTATGACGGAAACTAGGGTGGCAAGAGTGGAACAAAACACCAGGCATAAGGCCGAGCCTTCCACCCTTTACCAAGTATATAGATGCATTAATAATATAAGAGATATTGTGATATCCCAACATAACCCTGTCCACCATGGAGCAATCTTCAACTTCACCTGCAACTAGCAACGCTATAAGAGGGGCTGAGCAAAGCGGTAACATAGCCAAACAATGGTTTGCATAGGAAAGGTGTCAAAGGTTAGGGGTTCATGGCAATATGGGATGGCTTGAAGAGCAAATGATATGTAACGCAGCATAGCGATAGAACGAAGCAACTAGCATAGCAATGATAGTAGTGAGATCCAGGGTAGCGGTCATCTTGCCTGAAATCCCGCAAGGAAGAAGAACGAGTCCATGAAGAAGACGAACGGATGAAGCCGAACCAACCGTAGACGAACGAATCCTCACGATCGCAACGAAACAGGAACTAACAAGAAGAAGCACACAACATAGGTAAACACACCACACATGAACAAGGCATGATGCACAACAAGCATGATGCATGACAAGGCTACATGAAGCTACTCATGGCAAGAGATGATGCAAACAAGAACAACACATCAAGGCAAGTTTAAATGAGGCCGGAAACAACATATAACAATTCCGGTAAGTCCTCATATGCAAATTTCGAAATTGGTCCAGAACTTAATAAACCTTAAGTTGAAGTTGTTAAACAGCAGTTAAGATGCACCAAGATGATCTACACGAAATTCTAGTCAAGTTACATATAAAGTTCATTAGATTCGGAGCTACGGCCTAGAAGATATGAGCAAAACAAGTAAAACATGGCATTGATGAAAAATGCATACAAACATCAAGCAAACACACCAAAACAAGGATGCAACATGATAATATGAAACTACATGCAAAATCAAGCAAGTTCCATATAGAGCACACTCAAAACGGAGCAACGGTGCAACACATACACTCTATACAAGTCATAGCAACAATCTGTCCATAACAGCAACTAGGCATATTGTAAGCATCAAAACAACAATCTACATCACCCCAACATAATAACAAAAGGCATGATCATGATGTACAGGTAAAGTACAACAAAACATGAACACTGAGCTATCTCCAGAAAAGGCTAGAACATGCTCAAACACACATGGAAAAATTGCAAATAATAACAGTTTCAGACTTTAGCAGAAATAACATCAGGTTGCAATGTTTAGGGCTATCAAACAACATGTTACAGGAACTTATCATGGAAAACAAAGTCATATCAAGAATCTACTAATTGCATAGATCAAAAGTCCCTTACTGACCATAAGCCAAAAAGGATCAGAAGATATGATGGCACCCATGTAAACATGGCAAGTTATATTACAGATTCATACATGGCAGGAACAACAATAAGTAGGCATGTTGGTGAGCTTGAACCACTCACCACAGAGCAATACATGGCATGGCAAGGCAACCAACAGTGATAAGACATGTTTATGAAGCTAATCATGGCAAGAACAAGGTCATAGGATGCATGGAACACTAGCAAAACACATGGGAACAAGTGAACTTAATGTTAACAGGCTGATAGCAACATTATCAAGCAAATTTGGAGCAAGATATGAACAAGCTACAGCAGGCTATAAATGCTACCAGGGGTATGGATGGATAGAGCATGACATGTAGATCAAAACATGTTTATAGAACATCTCCAAATTATGCACGAAATGACTAGTAGAAGCATGTTTACATAGCAACAAAATATAACAGAATCTGCCTAGCAAAACCGCAACAGCAAGTACACTACTTAACAAGCTCGATTCACTCACCACAAGTCATTGCATGACAAGATAAGCATAGCATCATCAAGAAGACATGTTTGTGAAACAAACCAAGTCAAGAACAAGTCCATAGCATGCAAGGATCAACTATAGCAACCTTGGCCAAATTGAATAACAAGTAAACAATCTGCCAGGAAACATTTTGAAGCAAAAGTAGAGCACTCAAATGACATGCTAGACTACTCCATAATTGCAAACAAGGGCATGAATGGATAGCCAATAACCATATGTCCAAAACACCCTTACTAAAGTATCTCAAAATATGCATGGATCTCTCTGTAGCATCAAGTTTACATGGCATCAAAATAACAGCAGAACAGGGACTAAAATCAGCAATATCATGAAGCCTAGTTTGCATGCTTGTGCTAGTCACCACATTGATCACAAAAATACATGGCATACACCCCTGGAAAGATGGCATGGCATAGATCAAAACACATGTAGACATCAACCTCATAGGATGCACACATCAATCATGGCAAAAATGACAAATGAGCAAGTTATAACAGTTTCAGCAGATTAACATCAACATGCACTCTTCCAACAGCATTTCGGGCATCAAGATGAGATGGGATGAAATGAAGTACTCGTTGAGACGAACAATTTTACATATTACACGTGCAAAACGGAGCTACGGATGCAGAGATACAATGTGATGAACATGGCATGATTATGACAAAAATCTGGGACTTAGCAGTTTTCGGGAAAAAAAATAGACGCGCGCAAGATAGCTAAATGTCGCACGGGCGGGGCCAACGGGGCCGGACGAGGTCAAAGCGGCGGCGACGGGATCGGGCCTCCTCCCGATCCGCCCCGGACGACGAGCGACGGCGCGGTCTCCGGCGAGGGCGGCGGGGACGATGTCAGGCGACGGACGGCGCGGAGAAAACCGGATTTGGGATGAGGGGCTCGCCGGGGATCCATTCCGGGCGACGGCGAGGCCACCGGCGACGAGGAGGGTTCCAAAGGGGCGGCGGCGGCGCGAGCTTCAGGGGAGGTGGCGCTTGGAGAGGAGAGCGGGGAACTGCCTGGACGGGGGCTCGACGATCTCCGGTAGCGCGGGGGCTCGGCTCCGGCGAGCTCGGGCCGGCGGGGAGACGCCACGGTGCGGGAGAAGGCGCGGGGACGCGGGGCGCATCGGGCGCTCGGGCAGCGGCGGCGGTCGGCTCGGGCCCGGGCGGGCCGCCGATGGGCTTCGCGGGCCCGCGCGGCTGGGAAGGTGGAGGAGGAGGCGACAGGTGGCAGCGGCACTATGGAGGGGCACGGAAAACGAGGGAAGCGGCTAGGGTAGCCAAAACTGGACGGCTAGGGCGTCCATTTATAGCAGGTTTTGGCTAGGGTTTGGTCTAGGGGGGTTTTCGGACCCTTTGATCGCGATCGGGCGGTTCCGGACGTGAGGAGAGGCAGGCTGGGCCTAGGTGGGCTGTGGAGAGACCATGGGCTGCGGGAGAGAAGAGAGAGAGAGGCCCGGCAGCAGCTTCCGGATACCGAAAACGTCTGACCTATAGACCGGCTATATTGCGGTTGTAGGTTTAACGGTTGGGCTATCAAATGGACTCCGAATGCGACGAAACTTGGCAGGCGGTCTGTCTACACTATAATAAGACCGCACGAGAAGTTGCAACCCATTCCTAGAACATTTTTATGCCACTTATAAAATAATATTTCGGAGGAGCCGCGAGCGCGTGCGAGTGTGTCTGGACTCCGAACGGACAACGGAGAGAACCGACGAAACACGAATGGATGCAAGTTTTGGAAAACATGCGGATGAAAAGCAGATGATGACATGGCAAAATGCAACACACAAGCAAATGACATGGCAAAGACGGCGAATAACTGGCATACACCTGGCGCAACGAATCTGGGGCGTTACATAGGGGGTCCCGAACTGTGCGTCTAGGCGGATGGTAACAGGAGACAAGGGACACGATGTTTTTACCCAGGTTCGGGCCCTCTCGATGGAGGTAAAACCCTACTCCTGCTTGATTGATATTGATGATATGGGTAGTACAAGTGTGGATCTACCACGAGATCAAGGAGGCTAAACCCTAAAAGCTAGCCTATGGTATGATTGTTGTAATGGTTGTCCGTCCTACGGACTAAAACCCTCCGGTTTACATAGACACCGGAGAGGGCTAGGGTTAGACAGAGTCGGTTACAATGGTAGGAGATCTACATATCCGTATTGCCAAGCTTGCCTTCCATGCCAAAGAAAGTCCCATCCGGACACGGGACGAAGTCTGCAATCTTGTATCTTCATAGTCTTAGAGTCCGGCCGACGATGATAGTCCGGCTATCGGACACCCCCTAGTCCAGGACTCCCTCAGTAGCCCCTGAACCAGGCTTCAATGACGATGAGTCCGGCGCGCATATTGTTCGGCATTGCAAGGCGGGTTCCTCCTCCGAATAATTCATAGAAGATTGTGAACACCAGGATAGTGTCTGGCTCTGCAAAATAAATTCCACGTACCACCGTAGAGAAAATAATATTTACACAAGTTCAATCTACTGACGTATTCTGTGGCGTGATGTCACACCACTACCAAGACTTTACTTGAATCGTTTTATTATACCACCTCAGCGCGTTTAGCGAAGCGGTTTCCTTGGCACGTCTTGTCGAAGCAGAGATCGTGTTCCCCTTATTCCGGGATTCCCATCAATACGGACATGGGTAACCCAACCGTGCCCGTTGCCATGCCTCCTCTATCGAAGGTGAGTCCCAAACGGTCACGGGGACAGCTCTTGGTATTCTCCCTCTTTATAATGAGACCAAGGCTCGTTTCTTTTCTTCAATCCTCAATCGAATCTGCCCCTCGCCCCGAGTTCCAACACCTAGAGCCCCAGATTCGAGCACTTCGGACCTTCAACAATGTCCGGCTCCGACCTACAGGGCCGGTGGATGCCCTCCTCCGTCACGGAAGAGGACGTGCTAAAGCTGAGAGAAGCCAGGTACCTGACCTGCGAGATTTCGCATAGGTTGCCCGCCAAAGGGCAAGTCATCCCTACTCCCGAGCCCGGCGAGAGCGTCGTGTTTGTGTCCCACCTCCGTCGGGGTTTAGGCTTCCCGATGGATCCTTTTGTGAGAGGGCTCATGTTTTACTACGGGTTGGAATTCCAAGACCTGGCTCTGGAGTCCATCCTCCACATTTCATCATTCATTGTCGTCTGTGAGGCCTTCCTCCGCACTACCCCTCACTTCGGTTTGTGGCTCAAAACCTTCAATGTGGAGCCGAAGATGATCGAGGGGCGTCAAGCCGAGTGCGGCGGGGTGGTTGTAAGCAGGAGGGCCGATGCTCCATGGCCCGAGGGCTCTTTTCAGGAGGAGCTCGGCTTGTGGCAACGGGAGTGGTTCTATATTACCGCTCCCAGGGGCAGCAGGCAGAAGCCGCCGCCCATCTTTCTCTCGGGCCCTCCACAGCGGCTGATGTCATGGGTCAACCAAGGGATCAACTGGGGGGGCGTCAAAGGACGTACCCCTATTACAGGGCCGGATTCGAGACCTCCAAGAGAGGGAGATCAATCTGGTCGTAGTGATGCAGGTTATGCTGATTCGGCGTATTCTGCCCTGCAAACGTCGCCCCCTCTGCCTGTGGGAATTCAATCCAGAGGGGCCACGAGCTCTCCAACACTTCATGGGTACGACACCCGTGGAGATGTATAAATTGTTCTTCGGATCACAAGAAGTGTGTCCGGAATTGACCGAGGATGCCGGCCTAAGCTGCAATCGCCCGGATGCTCAGGTAAGTAACCCTGTGTCCGGACACACCGTTTGTTTGCTTCTTCTTGAATTTGCCTTTTAACCAATCGGCCCTTGAATAGGAGTGGATAGCGCAAGCGAAACTGATACGGTGTCCGGCCCCCCTCCCGGAGACCGCGCCGGATCCCGTGCTGGTCAGGATGCTAGAGGTTGTGCCTTCAGAGGAAGGCGAAGGGGAAAACAGAGAAACTACCGCCTCTACCAAGGAGGCTTTTAAGAAAGGGGGGATCGAGAATCCCTCCTTCCAAGGGGAGAAGAGGACCGCTTCCGAAAACCCGGAGGCCAAGGCCTTAAAGCGGGGGAAGAGATCTTCACCAGAGGGTCCTGCGTCTGGGGAGGCCCCGGCCGCACTATCTCCCCTAAGGAATCAGCCCTCCAGCAAGCCGTAAGTAGAAAAAGGGGAGTTTTGTAATAAGGGACATCCCTATTTTTGCTTCTGAGGATAACCGAAGTTTTTACCTTGTAGTTCGGATCTCCGTCCTTCTCAGATGAGCTCGTCTTCGGGGGACCTTCGTCCGAAGATGATGGAGAGTGAGACGCCTCCATCTGCCGCACCATCAGGTGGGGCGGACGACCCTGAGGTGTCATCATGGAGGGTATCCCCGAGTCCGGCAGGGCCGGAGAGTTCGGCACCAACTGGTGTACGACCGGGGGAGCTGAAGGATCTGCTTGAGAGGGCATCTAGCTCAGAAGGTCACAGTACATTGATGAGTATGGTGATTGGAAGAATTTTATCCGCCGAAGGCGGGTTGCATGATGCCGTCAGAAGTTTGCTGGCGGGGTTTGAGGTACGTAAAAATGGCATACCTTTTGATAGTTTTGCACATAAAGCGCGCCCTGTATAGATAGTAGCCCCTGAGACTCGGTATGTTGTCGAAAGCGACAGCGTGTCGAGGATCATAATCTCAGGTATTAATTCTCGCCTTTCCTACGCAGGTGGCGGATAGTCCGGTGGCCAGCCGGACTAATGGAGTTGCCGAACTAAAGTGGGAACTCGACGTTGCAGATGCGGACATCGCGCTGGTCAATAAATGACTTGATGAGTCGCAAGGTAGGTTGTTTCTCCGTGGTCACCTAGTAAGGGAGCTGATGCTCACTCCTTACAACATGTGTGCTTAATGCAGATGGTGCCGCTGCTGTGGAGGACCTTCGAGCAGAGCTTGCTCGAACCAAGGAGCAGGCCAGAAGGAGTGATGCGGCTGCCTCGAAGGCGGCCGAAGAGCTAGAAGCCGAAAGGGCTGCTCACTGCCGAAGCAGGGAGGAGATGGCCGAAATGGCCGTGAAGCTGAAAGATGTTACCGACCGCTATGAGGTTCTTGAAAAAGAACACCGAGCGGAGCAAGAAGACCTGAAGAAGGCCACCGCCGAAGCCAAGGATGCCCGTTCTGCAATGAGGGTTATAAAGGAGGAGCTGCGCCAGGCCGGAGGTATTGCGGCTGGCAAGCCCTTTCTGCTGCGCAGGAGGTTCACAGATCCGAAGTATGCTCAGCTTGGCCAGCTTTGGGGTCCGGAGGATCCTTATATGGATTTAGCGGCGAGTGCGGCAGATGCTGTTGTGCACTTCCGAAGTCAAAAGGATCATGAGACGGAAGTGCTTTTTTGGTCTCAATTCCACAGTCCGGAGCGTTCACTTCCGCTGACCGATCGGTTGGCTGAGTGGGCTGAGCTGAATAGATTGTCCGGACTTGCCATGACGGATATCGTGGCTCATGTCTGGCCGGATAGGCCCAAGCCGAAGAGTTATTTTGGCTTATTGCAGCAATTCCTTGGGGCGGTGCCGCATATCAAGGCGATGAAGCGGTCAGCCTGCATAGAGGGTGCACGGATGGCCCTCGCCCGTGTGAAGACATACTGGACGGAGATGGATGCCACCGATGTTGCAACCCGGGGTTCGTACGAGAGCCGGTTACCCGTCGAGCACTATTTTGGGGAAGTTCTGCGGGGTGCTCGTGTAATAGAGTCGCAGTGCTCGAAAAATGTCATGTTCAAATGATCTTTATGGTTTGTAAAATGATATTCGTAATATAAGTGCTTTTTATACTTGGGCGTTCAAGTATTGAAATATCTCATGTGCGGCCGGTAATGTATACTTGTGTATAACCTGAAAGATGGCAGTCTTCGGCTTCAGCCCCCACGCACATGGTGCGGGGGTGTTTGCAAAATAGCATATTTTCACACTTAATCCAACGTCTTGGGTCCTGTTAAGGAGGTGGTAGCGTAGCTAACGAGGCAACCGGACTATAATTCTTTATCACTTTCACTTAGCCATAGGCGTTCGAAGGTGGGGCTACGATATAGCCCCCAGGGGCACCGCGCTCTCCGAATTCGGGGCGCGTATGTGCCTGACCGAGAAACGGTCCTTCGTTAAAGCGGAGGAATTCTAAACATTCCGGTAGTCGATCGAGTGGTTGACCAGTCTCTCGCTGTATCATGACAGTCAGTTTTCGGCTTTCTCTACTGAGGTGCTCGCCCGGCCGAACCGGGGCACAATCGCAGTAGTTCTCCTGGTGCCGCGTTAGCCGATGATACGGAACATAAGGCAGCAAAACACAGGAGCCGGGCAAACCCAACGTTTGACCAAATACATGATTCGGAGCTGATGCATATAAGGCCTAACTCGAGACGCCGAACACTCCCTAAGGTATTCGGTCTTTATGATAACGGGCAGAACAATGCCCTAAACCCCTAGTGTCTAGGTACAGGCGAAAATTTCTGACGCGGCCAATGCCAAAACGCCAGCCTCCTCGTCGGTTATGGTGAAAAACCGGTGGATGTGAATCAACAAGAGACAGTAAGAATGGTTTACGCTGGGTCTTAATCTGAAAAGAATCCTTGCCACGGGTCCCTGCTGCACGTCTGCACCTGTGTCTCCGTTGTGCCGTATCCTGGACGGGTGTACACGCTGTTCATCTGTAAAAGAGAGGAACTTAGTTTGAAAAGAAATCGTGCAAAAAATGTATTAAAAAACGAAGTATGAATGAATGAATAAAGTTGAGCTTTTATTGGCTCTTTATTGCTCATACGCACAGCCCCTTGTGAAGGGGTATGCGGCTAGGGAGCCCCTAGTTTATTTATGCCGGACTCGCCTAGTCGTGTCCGGAGTCTTGAACGACCTTTTAATGAGATGACGCCGCGTGGACCGGGCATTTTAAGTGTAAGGGACGCGTAGTGCGGTATTGCGTTAAATCGGGCGAAAGCTTCGCATCCCAATAGTGCTTGATGGCTACTTTTGAATGGGGCGACATGAAAGATTAGCTTTTCGCGACGGAAGTTGTCGGGTGATCCGAACACAACTTCTAGTAGTAAGGAGCCCGTGCACTTGGCGTAAGGGCCTGGCGTCACTCCTTTGAAGGAAGTGCGGCTATGGCGAATTTTAGTAGGGTTTATCCCCAATTTGCGGATTGTGTCCGGATATAGCAGGTTTAAATCGCTGCCGCCATCCATTAGGACTTTTGTAAATTGTAGTCCGTCGATTATAGGATCCAATATTAGAGCAGTCCATCCTGTGTTTCAAATACTTCTGGAATAGTCCAGGTGGTCGAAAGTAATTGGTTTTGACATCCAATCTCGGGGTTCCGCTGGGGTGGACCGTGCGACGCGTACTTTAGCGGGTGCCACACTATTGTTCCGTATTATCACATGAAGTGAGTTTACTATTTTGACTTCTTGTGGGAAAGTCTTTTGTTTTCCGGCGCTCTGCTGGTGGGGTTCGTCGTCATCCTCGCTTGGCGCGTTGAGCCCCTTTTGTTCGGTGTTGAGTCGGCCGGACTGTTTGAAGACCCAACAATCTCGGTGGGTGTGATTTGCAGGCTTCCCAGGGGTACTGTGGATTTGACATATCCGATCCAAAATTTTGTTTAGGTTGGATAGCTCGTCACTGTTGTCCTTAAGAGGCAGTGTTTTGTTGTTCGGCCGCGAGCTTTTGAATCCGGCGTTGACCGCCGTGTTCTTTGGGCTCTTTTCTTTATTTTGGCGCTGGTCCTTTCTGCGCCATGATTTTCCATTTCCATCTCTGATCTCGGATGTACTCGGGTCGCTGGTGCTGCATCTTGCTAGCCAGCTATCTTCTCCCGCACAAAAGCGGGTCATGAGGCTTGTTAGCGCAGCCATTGTTCTTGGCTTTTCCTGGCCGAGGTGTCTGGCGAGCCATTCGTCTCGGACGTTATGTTTAAAAGCTGCTAAGGCTTCGGCGTCCGGACAATTGACTATTTGGTTCTTTTTGGTGAGGAACCTGTTCCAGAATTTGCGCGCTGACTCTCCGGGCTGTTGGGTTATGTGACTTAAATCGTCTGCATCCGGAGGGCGGACATAAGTCCCCTGAAAATTTGCTCTAAATGCATCCTCGAGCTCTTCCCAACTTCCAATGGTATTTTCTGGGAGGCTTTTGAGCCAATGCCGAGCTGGCCCTTTGAGCTTGAGGGGTAGATATTTCATGGCGTGGAGATCGTCTCCTCTAGCCATATGTATGTGCAGGATGTAATCCTTAATCCAGACTCCGGGGTCTGTTGTTCCGTCGTATGCCTCTATGTTTATGGGCTTGAACCCCGCTGGAAATTCATGATCCAGCACCTCATCGGTGAAACATAGTGGGTGTGCGGCTCCCCTGTATTTAGGTGTGCCGTTATCTTCGAACACTCAGTGTGTTGTGTTGCTTCCTGGGGCCCTCTTCTTTGGCCCATAAATGGACCTGACCGGGCCATCTGTTTTGCGAGGATCATGTGCCGGCTTGTGTGCGGCGCCGCTTGCCGCTCTTGGCCTGTCATCTGGTCGTCTGTTCGGCCAGGCGGCCTCTTTGCTTTTTGATTGTGGGGGCTCTACGGCCTCCTCATCGAATTCGGGCAGCAGCTTGCGCTTCGGGTAGCTCTTTGTTTGGTGGTTATTGCCATATTTGTCCGAGGTCTTGAGTACTTTGCTCCACCTCATTCTGAGTATGTCTTCCTCTGTTTTGAGCTTCCATTTCTCCTTCTTCAAACTTCTTGCAGTGGCGACAAGCCTTTTTTGAAGGTTCTTATGCTCCGGTGGTGTGTCCGGCGTGAGATCGTCTGGACTGTTGTTTTCGCCGAGGATGGGTTGATTGTCTGACTCATCCTATTCGGATGGTTTGCCCTGCTCTACGGCTGGGTCATTATGGGTGCTGTTGTTATCGAGGCGGGACTTGGGGCGGCGCTTGCGTCGCCGTTTTGGTTGTTTTTCGGGGAAATTATCCTTCGCCACGTCCCGTTGTTCCTCGTTATCGCTCCCTTTTGGGGTGTCCACCATATATACATCATGAGTTGAGGTGGCTTTCCAGTGCCCGGTAGGCGCTGGTTCTTGGTCGTCTCCGGCGTCGTCGTCCATGCCGTCAATGTCTTCGGAGTCATGGTCTAGCATGTCGGTTAAATCGTCGACAGTGGCTACAAAGTGGGTGGTGGGAGGGTTTTGAATTTCTTCGTCGTCCGCATCCCAACTGTCCTGACCGCAGTCCGGCCAGGGCTCTCCTGATAACGAGAGGTACTTTAGTGAATTCAGGATGTCGCCAAAGGGTGAGTGCTGAAAGATGTCCGCAGCGGTGAACTCCATGATCAGCGCCCAATCGGATTCGATTGGCAGGGGCGTAGGAGGTTCGGAGTCCGGCGAGGAGTCCGGCACCTCAGAGTCATGGGCTTTACAAGGGACAAGGTCAGTATTCGGCTCCATCGCCGTAGAGGTTGCAGCCCCCGAGGCGGTGTCTAACCACCCGTCCTTGATCTGCGAGGTCGGCTCCGAATTAAGGATCGAAGCGGACTCATGTGCGGCCTCTAGGTGTTGGTGTACTAAAGTAGGGGTACCTTAATACCCCGAACTTGTGCACGGGCAGTCGCAGCGTCCCGCGGCAAGGCTTGCCGGGCGTCCGCCAAGATCCTCCGCTATTCCTATTTACTGCCATTCAAGAACAAAGTGTTAACTAAGAAGACGAGGCCCCGGCAAGAGGAGCTTGCCGGGAAGGGCATGACCCCGGCAAGAGGAGCTTGCCGGGAAGGACAAAGACCCCGGCAAGAGGAGCTTGCCGGGAAGGCCAACCAAAGAACTTCAGAAAACTTGTCGCGACGCCCCGCGCGTCCCGGCAAGACCCGACGAGCGGCAAGCTTGCGGGTGCGACAAGACAGCGACCGCGGCAAGGCGCTTGCCGCAGCAAGGCCACCACTCTGCACCCACGCTACAGCGCATCCGACGACGTGTCGCCACAGGATCGCTCCTGGTGCACGTGGCGGGCAGTTGCGCAGCCGAGCGGTGCGAGGTGGCAAGCGAAGCTGACAAGGAGGCCATCGTGGCGATCGGTGGCGCCCCTAACGGTCGCTTCCTGCACTGTTGGGGTGATCGGACGGGCATTAAATGCCCTTGTCCCCTGCCGTCAGAGTTAGGTCGGGGGCACTGTTGATAGTGGTTGTACCAACCTGCGTTTTTACTCTTTTACCCCTCTTTCTACGCTGCCACCTGTCAGTGACCCCTTTAACCTATAAAAGGGAGGCCCATGCGCACGTAGGGGGGGTTCCGCGGTTCGGTTCATTCGACTCATTCGACACCGCAGCATACCCACGCTATAAAGCAAGAACAAATACAAACACAAAGCAGCAGTAGGAGTTTTATCTCTCCGGAGAGCTCCGAAGCCGGGTAAAATCCCCCACGTGCTCTCGCCTCGATCTGCTCTGCGTGCGCCCTCCGCTCCCTTGCCGGACCAGAAGGGGCCCCCTGCCCCATAGGTGCTCATCCCCCGTGACATCTCTGGCGCGCCAGGTAGGGGCGCATCGAGGTCGTGCGTATCTGATCCGGCGTCTGCGCGCGCTACATCAACATCTTCATCGACATGCCACCGAAGAAGAAGACTTCGGAGGTGGCCGCTCCGTCTGCGACTATCCTCCCGCCACCAGAGCAAACGGGTGGTGAGGTGGACGCCGGCGGAGGAGCGGGCGCCGGCGGGGGGACTCACATCGTCACCTGGTCCAAGGACAAGGCCTCGCAAGGTTCAGGGTCTGCACATCCACCGCACCCCTCTCAGGAGGTGCAGGATCGACAACGCCACGGTGCTCCTAGCACCGTACTCACGTTGGAACAGGGCCAAGCTGGTGGGTCGCGGGACGCTCAGGGCCAACATACGCGTCAACACGCTGGCACGAGCGCGGTGCGGTCGCCTGGACGAGATGTTGCTCCTTCTAACACTATTAGGAGTTTGAGCATGTCCCGCACCTTGCGTCGCTCACCACCGCCACCCAAGACTCCAGAGGAAGCGCTGGCCCGAGCCCAGCTGCTTCTAGATTACCCTCCAGCGCCGGACAAGATCGACGACTGGAGGGCCGCCATTTATAGCCTCATTGGCTTCGCCAACGGCGACAAGCCCCGGCAACCGAGCACATCGAAGCCCCGGCAAGACGCCCAGGAGCAAGCCGACGCCGACAAGACCGCTGGGGGTGCCACCACCGTGCACTCCCTGCCCCGAAGGCCAAGATCGCCAGCTCGCCGGACCAACCTCGACACCGACTCCACCGCGTCGTCGGACCCACGAGCTCGCCGCAATCAGCACCAAGTTCTTCAAGAACGACAACACGAAGACGCTCACACTCGCATCGAGCGCAGAAGAGAAGCGCGGCGTCAATCTGACAAGCGCGCTGGACCCACTGTCGATATGCATGCGCCAGGGGAACCAGGCGACTTGCCGTACGCGGCAGGTTGCCCCGTGTTCACCCGTGAGCTGCGGCAAGTCCAGTGGCCCAGCACCAAGAACTTCAAGCCAGACGTGCCCGAGAAGTACGATGGCAGGATACATCCGTCGGAGTTTCTCAGCGTCTAGACCATCGCGGTGCAGGCTGCCGGGGGGCGTGACGAGAAGATCCTCGCCAACTACTTCCCGCTGGTGGTCAAGCCCAACGTCAGATCTTGGCTCATGCACTTGCCGGACAACTCCATCTCTTCATGGGCGGACCTGTGTCATCAGTTTGTCGGCGCCTTCACAGGCGGCCACAAACCCCATGGCCAGGAGAGCGATCTTCATCTGCTCGTCCAGAAGGAGGGAGAGCCCCTGCGCAAGTACATACAGAGATTCAGCCAGGTGCAGCGCAACATCCCAGACGTCCACCCCTGCCGCGGTTATTAGCGCGTTCCATCAGAATGTGCGTAACCGCAGGATGAGGGAGGAGATGGCGATGTGCAAGATCAGAGATGTCAGCGAGCTATACGCTCTGGCCGACAAGTGTGCACGGGCTGAGGAGGGGAGGAAAATCCCCGGAGAGACTGCAGGAGCAGAAGGATCTGACAGTGAGGATGCCCCTCCGGCAAAGAAGAACCGGAGGCGGAATAACAGAAAGAGAAAGGCAAAGGATGTGCTAGTTGTCGAGCAGTCCGGCAACGGAGGCGGTTCCGACAAGGCCAAGGCTGGCGACTCCGGCGAGGCTGTGGTAGCCGCCGACAAGCAGGACGGCTCCGGCAAGCAGTACTGCAAGATCCACCGCACCAAGGGCCACGACCTCCAAGCCTGCAAGAAAGTTGAGCAGATGGCGGAGCTACAGAAAGCTGAATACGAGCGCCGCGACAAGGAGAAGGCCCGGGAAGGTGGCGGAGGATCCGGCAGCAAGCATCCCGCCCGGGGAGGGCGCCGTGGCAAGGCCAAGCAGCGGCAAGGAGACAGGCCTCCCCGCGGCCGCGACAAGGATGAAGACGAAGATGAGGATGATGAGATGGAGGAGTATGAGAATGACGAGCAGGAGTTTCAGAAGGCAACGGAGGTTTTGTGCGTCGACGGCGGTGCTTCTCTGCACACCTCGCATCGCCAACTCAAACAGTGGGTGCGGGAAGTCAACGCAGCAGAACCGTCCGTCGAATCGCACAAGCCCCTGAAGTGGTCCAGCACGCCCATCATCTTCGACGTTGAGGATCACCCTGATCGCATCACTGCGGTCGGGTGCTTGCCGATGTTGGTCTCGCCAACAATCCGCAACCTCAAGGTCACGAAGATGCTGGTTGATGGCGGGGCCGGCCTGAACCTGATCTCTTCCGCGGTGCTCAAGAAGCTCCAGATCCCCGACAGCGAGCTCGAAGAGACCGGCACTTTTCAAGGAATCAACCCGGGAAGGAGCAAGCCGAAGGGGAAGATCACACTGCCAGTGACGTTTGGCAGCGAGCTGAATTTCAGGACAGAGAGAGTCACATTTGATGTTGCTGATTTCCCATTGCCCTACAATGGGATACTCGGCCGTCCGGCGGTTGCCAAGTTCATGGCAGCCTCTCACTACGCCTACAACATGCTCAAGATGCCTGGTCCAATAAGCGTCATTTCTGTCCAAGGCGACAAGAAGGATGCACTTATCTGTACCGACAAGATCTACCGGGAAGCAGCAGCCGCAGCAGAACGCAAACCACTTGCCGCTGAAGCTCCCGGAGGGAAGAAGAAGAAGACCAGGTCCGGCAAGAGTTGCTCTGATGCTTACTCCGGGAAGCGCACCTCTTCGGAGTGTTGCGCTACCGTCGAGGACGCACCATCGAACTCCACCGGCAAGTGCAAGAAGGCAAAGACAGCTTCACTAGAGACCAAGAGAGTGGCCGCCAAGGAGGACGGCACTGGTGGTACTTTCACCATCAGTGCCACGCTTGATCCTAAATAGGAAAGCGCTCTTGTTGCTTTCCTGCGGGCGAATGTCGATGTGTTTGCATGGCAACCATCTGACATCCCCGGTGTTCCCAGGAAAGTAATTGAGCATCACCTTGCCGTCTGTCCTCACGCGCGGCCCGTCAAGCAGAGAGTTAGGAAACAAGCAGTGGAGCGTCAAGAGTTCATTGCAGAGGAGATCAAGAAATTGGAAGCAGCAGGCCTGGTCCGAGGAGTACTCCATCCAACGTGGTTAGCCAACCCAGTAGTCGTGCGCAAAGCAAACGGGAAGTGGAGGCTTTGTATTGACTTCACTGATGTTAATAAAGCTTGCCCCAAGGATCCATTTCCCTTGTCGCGCATTGACCAGATTGTCGACTCCACAGCAGGATGTGGTCTGCTTTCATTCCTTGATGCATACTCAGGATATCACCAGATCTTCATGGCAGAGGAGGATGAAGAGAAAACCGCATTCATTACTCCATGTGGCACGTACTGCTTTGTACGGATGCCTTTCGGACTAAAGAATGCCGGTTCAACATTTTCAAGAGTAGTCAGTCATGCTTTTGAGCCACAGTTGCACAGAAATGTAGAAGCTTACATGGATGACATAGTGGTCAAGAGCAGAGACGGAGCAACTTTGATCCAAGATTTGGACGAGACCTTCACAAATCTGCGCAAGATCAATCTCAAGTTGAATCCCGAGAAGTGTGTGTTCGGAGTTCCTTCCGGCAAGCTTCTCGGATTGTTTGTATCTCAGCGGGGGATCGAAGCCAATCCCGACAAGATCAAAGCCATTGAACAGATCGAAGCACCGAAGCGCATCAAGGATGTGCGAAGACTTGCCGGCTGTGTTGCTGCTCTCAGTAGGTTCATCTCTAAGTCTGCTGAACGCGCCCTGCCGTTTTTCAAAGTTTTGAAAAAGGCAGGTCCAATGAAATGGACTCCGGAAGCGGAGGCTGCGCTGCAGGACTTGAAGAGATACCTGTCCTCCACTCCAACACTTGTCGCACCTAAGCCACAAGAGAAGTTGCTGCTATATCTGGCGGCAACCAATCAATTGGTTAGTGCTGCGTTAGTTGCGGAGAGGGAGGCGGATGATGAGCCAACGACCGCGGCAAGCAAGTCCAGCGACAAGCAGGGGGCTTCCCCGACAAGTTTTGGCCCCGGCAAGGATGGATCTGTACAGTTGCTGGAAGAAAAACAGAAGAAGATGGTGCAGCGCCCAGTTTACTTTGTCAGTTCCCTTCTGCAGGGGGCTAGATCAAGGTACTCTGGTGTGCAGAAGTTGCTTTTCGGCCTTCTCATGGCCTCGAGGAAGCTGCGCCATTACTTTCAAGTACATGAGATCACAGTTGTCACTCGCTTTCCGTTGAAGAGGATATTGCAGAATCCAGAAGCAACAGGCAGGATTGTCGAGTGGGCACTGGAATTGTCATGCTTTGGCCTCAAGTTTGAAAGTACTTCAACTATTCAGAGCCGAGCATTGGCAGAGTTCATAGCAGAATGGACGCCAACACCTGATGAAGAAACTCCGGAGAGGAGCATCCCCGTCAAGGAAGCAAGCAAAGAATGGATCATGTACTTTGATGGTGCCTTCTCGCTGCAAGGCGCCGGTGCGGGCGTACTACTTGTCGCACCCATCGGGAGCACCTCAAGTACGTGCTCCAGATGCACTTTCCCAAAGAGCAAGCAACAAACAATACTGTAGAGTATGAAGGCTTGCTTGCCAGACTCAGGATCGCAGCAGAACTTGGGATCAAGAAGCTTATTGTCAGGGGTGACTCCCAGCTTGTCGTCCGCCAAGTAAACAAAGATTATCAGAGTCCACTGATGGAAGCATACATTGATGAAGTGAGGAAGCTAGAAGAACATTTTGACGGCCTGCAAATGGAACACGTTCCAAGAGCTCAGAATGACATTGCAGATGGCCTGTCAAAGTGTGCCGCACTCAAGTTACCTGTGGAACCAGGAATTTTTGTGCTCAAGCTGACTCAACCATCTGTAACACCATCAACTGGACAGAGCAAGAAGAGAAAGTTGGTTACTGGCGACTACTTTCCGGCGGAGCTCCCCGAAGCCGCCGCCAAGAAGGTCCCCAGGATCAACACAGAAAGCGCTGAGGAGCAGTCTGCTCTGACAAGCCCTAGGGTTTGTTTCGTTGAAGCAGACGCTCCCGACAAGCTGTGTCCCGACACGCTTGCCGGGGAGCATCACGCTCCGGCAGAATCCCAGATTCTTGCCATAGAAGCGGATGTTCCCACAGCAGCATTTGCGCCTTCAGTCCTTGTCGTTGAGCCACAAGCTCCGGCATGGGCACGGCAGATCGTCCATTTCCTTCAAACAGGAGAACTTCCCGAGGAGCAAGAAGAAGCGGAGAGAGTAGCCTGGCAATCAAGTATGTACCAGTTTGTCGATGACATACTGTACAGAAGAAGATTCAATGGAGTGAAATTGAAGTGCATCTCCCGGGAAGAAGGACAGGAGCTGTTGGCGGAGATACACGGAGGCATATGTGGTCACCACATTGGCGCAAGAGCACTTGCCGGCAAAGCCTTCCGGCAAGGTTTCTTCTGGCCGACAGCCCTCCAGGATGCAACTGCACAAGTAACCAAGTGTGAAGCGTGCCAGTTCCACTCCAAACAGATACATCAACCAGCTCAAGCTCTCCAAACAATCCCTTTTATCCTGGCCATTCTCGGTCTGGGGGCTCGACATTCTCGGCCCCTTCCCCTCGTATACGGATCGCCTCGAGTGCTCGCTTATGATGAGCTAGAGCAAGAGCAGCTGCGGCAAGATGACGCGCTGCTCCTCGGGGAAGATCGTCTCCAGGCTGCGGTACGAGCTGCTCGCTACCAGCAAGCTTTGCGCCGCTACTATAGCCTCAAAGTTAACGCCAGAAGCTCCGAGAAGGGGAAGATAATGAAGTGGATATGGCGTCGTTCAAAGAAGCACAGCCTTGCTGGGACGCAGGAGACAGAGAAGCTAAGTTGCCAAAGTTTGAGCACAGTCAGTTTTAAATTTTTAAGTTATATTCCTTGAACGGTCGTGCCTTGTATGGAAAACCAGTGCACAGAGGAACCGGCTCGTGGCTAAGTTGCGCCCTTGATTTGTTTCGAGTCCGCTCAACAATACAAGTGCGCTGCAACTAGCCCCGACAAGGTTTCTTGCCGGAGGCAACACCGCCAGCAGGCTGCTGATGTTCCGCACTCAGCAAGTGTGCTTGCACCGGCAAGTTCCCTCAAAGCGTAGGGTAAAAACATACAAGGGATGTAACAGAGTAAAGGATATAACATAGCAAGCATTGCCCAGGACAAAGTTATATTACGAAAGTAACTTGTTATGACACCGACTAAGTTGTTCTCATAACTGAAATAACAGCGACAAGGAAGGAGAAGAAGGGCGCGCCGGCACCTGGACCCCGACAAGCCAGTGTTGCTGGGGGCCGTGAATACCAAGATTCATCCGC
The DNA here is from genome assembly GCA_963921465.1 of Triticum timopheevii. Taxonomy (NCBI): domain Eukaryota; kingdom Viridiplantae; phylum Streptophyta; class Magnoliopsida; order Poales; family Poaceae; genus Triticum; species Triticum timopheevii. The sequence continues at coordinate 187,990,956 of OY997266.1, read as the reverse complement.
GGCAAGCCAGAGTTGCCGGGGGCTGCGATATCAGATAAGTTTTTCGTCCCTCATCATGCATCCTCTCATGGACTGGGGAACGCGAAGCCGCGTCCTTGAACAACCGTGCCTTGTATGAAAAACCTGTGCGCGGAGGAATCGACTCGTGGCTAAGTTGCACCCTTAATTTGTTTCGAGTCCGCTCAACAATGAAAGTGCGCTGCAATTAGCCCCGACAAGGATTTCTTGCCGGAGGCAACACCGCCGGCATGCTGCTGATGTTCCGCACTCAGCGCTCGAGGCAAGCGTGTTCCCACCGGCAAGTTCCCTGAAAGCGTAGGGTAAAAACATACAAGGCATAGAAGCAAGTAAAGGATATAACATAGCAAGCTTCCCCTTTTCATTAAAAAAACATCCCACTCGGGTACAGTCCATAGAGGATGAAAAACATGAAAGAGAGGATTACAAGTTTTTAGATGCAGCTAAGGCCCGAAGGCTTACAAATTAAAAAGATAAGATGCCCGTAATCCCTTTCCTGTCCCTCTTTTTCAGGAGGTAGGTCAAGGAGGCGAGAAGGGCAAAAGGGCCGCCTAGGCGAGCTACAGGTGCCAGAAGACACCGAGAGAACATCCCGGGGGCCGTCCGGAGGCTAGACGGTGATGGCGGCGCCGGAAGCGGGGCTCGAAGACGGGGCGGCAGGGCATCAGCATGCTGTCGAGGGCACTACACCCTCGTACTCCGACTTGACGGCCTTGTCGCCAGCCCTCTTCCCCTTCCGCAGCCTCCCTACGCCAGCCGCCCAAGGAGACGACCCCGGGGAGTTCAAGGAGCCGGCGACGCGGATGATGGGGTCACCGGTGACGCGCGAAGCAGCGCCCGACACCTAGTCGGGCCCGCCATCCCGCCACTCGCTACCCTCGTCGTCGCTGTCGCTCTCCTCCTCGTCACACTCGCTCGAGGGGGAGTCTTCGCTATCGGAGGAGATGTCCACGCAGCACTTCGCCCGAGTGCCGGAGTCCCCGAAGACCTTGACGGAGAGGAGGTCGCCCTCCATTAACTTAAAATGGAGGGTAAACCCCGCCGTCAGGCTGTTGATACGGGCGAACGTCTCCCACCCTCGATCGAGATACATCACATTAGGGGCTGGGAATACAACGCGGACTCGCTAGCCGCTGATCCCACAGCCCCTCATGTGCAATCTCAGTGTCTCGGGCGGGTCCGACTCCATCGCGCTAGCAAACGGAGCCGGAAGCCGGAGGCGGCGACGAGGTGCCCGGCGCAACTTGACGAAGAACTCGCAAGGGTCGTCCCCTGTATGGACCGCCGCGGGGAGAGGAACCGCCGGCGGAGGCGAAGCTGGCGCGCCGCCCCATCCGCCTCTTCCCCGAGCGCCTCGACCTCGTCCTCGACCTCGTCCACGACCTCGCCCCCTCCCTCTTCCCCTTGTGGCTGGCTCTGCCACCACGGGCGCGGGATAGGGAGGGATGCGCTGCCTGGCGGCGACCCTCGCCAGCACCGATGAAGGGCCAGGGTTCCCTTCCTCCATGGCGGATGAGAGAAAGGGGAGCAGAAGCTGAAGAAAGGAGAAGATGAGAGAGTGCGGGCTTCTGCGCTCCCTTCCCGCTCTTCTTAAAGGAGCGAGGTGGGGGCTCGGCCACCCCGCTCAGCAAATCAGAGCACGGGAGGAGCAGGGAGTCGGGGCCGACCCACTGCCTCCGCCCGTGACGGCCCAGTTTCCCACTTCCACCGTCTGCGACCCCAAGTGCATGGGAGCCGCGTGGCGGGGATGCAGGACCGAGGCGAACGTTACGCATTTCCTGGAATTAAGTATTTCCCACGATCTCTCCCACGACGCCGCGATTGACGCGTGCCGTTGCGGGGGAGCGTGGCGGGTACGGAGTCAGATTTGGTTTGGACCCAAGCCGCGCGTGCCCGTGCCCTGTTTTGGGCCTGGCCCAACAGCGCTCGGCACCGTGTATGGCCCAAACCCGGGGGCTCCTGTCGGTGTACTAAAGTAGGGGTACCTTAATACCCCGAACTTGTGCACGGGCAGTCGCAGCATCCCGCGGCAAGGCTTGCCGGGCGTCCGCCAAGATCCTCCGCTATTCCTATTTACTGCCATTCAAGAACAAAGTGTTAACTAAGAAGACGAGGCCCCGGCAAGAGGAGCTTGCCGGGAAGGGCAAGACCCCGGCAAGAGGAGCTTGCCAGGAAGGACAAAGACCCCTGCAAGAGGAGCTTGCCGGGAAGGCCAACCAAAGAACTTCAGAAAACTTGCCGCGACGCCCCGCGCGTCCCGGCAAGACCCGACGAGCGGCAAGCTTGCGGGTGCGACAAGACAACAACCGCGGCAAGGCGCTTGCCGCGGCAAGGCCACCACTCTGCGCCCACGCTCCAGCGCATCCGACAACGTGTCGCCACAGGATCGCTCCTGGTGCACGTGGCGGGCAGTTGCGCAGCCGAGCGGTGCGAGGTGGCAAGCGAAGCTGACAAGGAGGCCATCGTGGCGATTGGTGGCGCCCCTAACGGTCGCTTCCTGCACTGTTGGGGCGACCGGACGGGCATTAAATGCCCTTTTCCCCTGCCGTCAGAGTTAGGTAGGGGGCACTGTTGATAGTGGTTGTACCAACCTGCGTTTTTACTCTTTTACCCCTCTTTCTACGCTGCCACCTGTCGGTGACCCCTTTAACCTATAAAAGGGAGGCCCATGCGCACGTAGGGGGGGTTCTGCGGTTCGGTTCGTTTGACTCATTCGACACCGCAGCATACCCACGCTCTAAAGCAAGAACAAATACAAACACAAAGCAGCAGTAGGAGTTTTATCTCTCCGGAGAGCTCCGAAGCTGGGTAAAATCCCCTGCGTGCTCTCGCCTCGATCTGCTCTGCATGCGCCCTCCGCTCCCTTGCCGGACCAGAAGGGGCCCCCTGCCCCATAGGTGCTCGTCCCCCGCGACACTAGGGCACTGTCCGGCAGCGGAGCTAAATCGTGCCCATCGTGACAGTGCGGTGCACTCGGCTGTGGCTCGAATCCATTGAAGATCAAGTCTCCGCGGATGTCAGCCGTGAAGTTTAGGCTTCCAAATCTGACCTGATGGCCAGGGGCATAGCTTTCGATCTGCTCCAGATGTCCAAGCGAATTGGCCCGCAGTGCAAAGCCGCCGAACACGAAGATCTGTCCGGGGAGAAAAGTCTCACCCTGGACTGCGTCGTGGTTGATGATCGAAGGAGCCATCAAGCCTATCGGTGATGACACAGAGGAACTCTCAATGAAAGCACCAATGTTGGTGTCAAAACCGGCGGATCTCGGGTAGGGGGTCCCGAACTATGCGTCTAGGCGGATGGTAACAGGAGACAAGGGACACGATGTTTTTACCCAGGTTCGGACCCTTTTGATGGAGGTAAAACCCTAATCCTGCTAGATTGATATTGATGATATGGGTAGTACAAAAGTGGATCTACCACGAGATCAAGGAGGCTAAACCCTAAAAGCTAGCCTATGGTATGATTGTTGTAATGGTTGTCCGTCCTACGGACTAAAACCCTCCGGTTTATATAGACACCGGAGAGGGCTAGGGTTACATAGAGTCGGTTACAACGGTAGGAGATCTACATTTCCGTATTGCCAAGCTTGCCTTCCACGCCAAGGAAAGTCCCATCCAGACACGGGACGAAGTCTTCAATCTTGTATCTTCATAGTCTTGGAGTCTAGCCGACGATGATAGTCCGGCTATCCGGACACCCCCTAGTCCAGGACTCCCTCAAACGCCATCCTCGGGAACCCGGCGCTGGCCAAGTTCATGTCCGTAACCCACCACGGCTACAACGTCCTCAAGATGCCAGGAAGTGGCGGGGTCATCATGGTGCCCTGCGAAGAGAGAGACACAGTGTGCTCCCTAGAGCGAGCCTTTCAGGCCGCATCACTTGAAGACCCGGACCGCGGAAGCAGGAGGCTTCCCGAGGCCGCCCCCAAGAAGAAGAAGACATCGACCGGCCTGGCCCCTCAGGAGGCAGGCCTCTCAGGGCCCACGCCTGCTCAGGGGGAACCTCCTTCCATCGCATAGGGAAGCGCGCCCGGTGCCCTCCTCGGGCAGGGCTCGGGGTCTCTCCCCTGGAGGACCGCCGACCTCGCCAAGGTCACGAGGGAGGCGCTTGGGCACCACGTGGAGGCGTGTTTCGAAGCACATTTCCCTCAAGAAGGAGCAAGGCAAGGAGGGCCAAACCCTTAGGAGTTCGTCAGCAAGGCCATTCAGGAGCTACAGGAGTCAAGGGTCATGAGAGGCAGCCGCCGCTTACCCGCTGTGGCCCCCCATCCAGGCGAGGATGGTGGGCTGCGCGTCTGCATCAACATACCGAGGCTCAACCGAGCCGCGTCTTAGGAGTGCCTCTGGCCTTCACAAGTGGGATGCTTCGAGGGTCCGCCCCACAGCTACGTCTGCATGCCTTATGGCTTGCCGAACGTGGCTGTTGCGCACCAGCGCCTCAAGAGGGCCATCCTGGAGGCTCAAGAGGTCAGGCGTTCCGCAGCCCTGGTGGAGATAGAGATGGCCCGCGAGGAGCCGCCAGCGTCTCCAGAGCCTCCTGAGGCCCCTGGGCCTAGGGGCTCGTGAGGATCAGCTCCCGCAGCCCGCCGAGTCTGCTACACCAACACCCCTTCGTCCCCAACATCATCAGGTGACATCTTTCAAGTTTCATTTCTGGCTGGGAGCGCCTTTAGGGCCGCATTATTCCCAGGCCGCGTGGGTTTGTCCCTGCGGCGTGTATCCCTTTTATTCCATGTTCTTAGCTTACCTTATTGGGGGCGCCCCTCGGGCTGCATCATCCCCAAGTCGCTCGGGCCTGACCCAGCGGTGTGTACCCTTCTTGCGTTTATCTTAGGGCTATGCTTTCGACCCACCATGCTTGTTATTTGGTGCCTTTTCCTCCTAGGTGTCAGAATCTTGGGCGTTAAAGGGGGGGTGCCTGAGCATCACGACTCAGGGCTCCTACCGGCTCTCCAGCCCTCACCCTCTGGTCTTGTCCATGGCATCGCGACCTGGCATGCCAACGATGGATGAGACCAGCTCGAGAGCCGGGACCCGAGGACGTAGAGTTTCAACATCTAACCCAGCTTGCACGTTAAAGGGGGGGTGCCTGAGCATCGCGACTAAGGGCTCCTACCGGCTCTGCAGCCCTCACCCTCTGGTCTTGTCCATGGCATTGCGACCTGGCATGCCAGCGACGGCTGAAACCAGCTCGAGAGCCAGGACCCGAGGACGTAGAGTTTCGACATCTAACCCAGCTTGCGCGTTAAAGGGGGGTGCCTGAGCATCGCGACTCAGGGCTCCTACCGGCTCTCCAGCCCTCACCCTCTGGTCTTGTCCACGGCATCGCGACCTGGCATGCCAGCGACGGCTGAGACCAGCTCAAGAGCCGGGACCCGAGGACGTAGAGCACCGGCATCTAGCCAAATTTGCAGGAACACACTCCAAGATAAGGCCCAGAGCCAGGCGCAACCCGCCTTGAGGTAGGGCCCCGTGAGTCCCACGCTGGCCCACGGGTGCCTAGATACGCCTCGTCAAGCCCTACCGTGCCATCCACGTATCAGGGTGGGGCTGTATATGCCCCGGGGGCTCCTCCCGGGGAGCCCCCTCCCACGCACCAGTGGAATCACCATGCTCCGCGCTGGCTGACGACACTGCCGAGGAGCGGCTATGCCCGTACGCATACGGAAGCGCTATGCTCCGCGCTAGTGATAAACAACTGAGGGTGGCCCCCGGGCCGCATCAACCTCAGGGAGCCCGGAGCTCAGTGTCTGGCCTCATCGCAACGCCTCCCCTCGGGAGTGCCGCGCGAAGGGGCTAGGCACGGGGGCTACGCCTGGGTCACGCCCAGACGCACGCCACCTGGCCAGGCCCCCCCGGGCCTGGTTCGTCGCACGTCCCTCCTCGAGCAGAGCCAAGGTATGAAGGCCGTTTGAGCGTCAAGGGGGACTCCTGAGAATCGCGACTCAGGAGCCTAACTGGTCACGTAGCCCCTCACTCCTTAGTTCCGAAAGGCTAACGGCGGTTGAGGTATGCGCGGGGCCGGGCTCTGTAGACGTAGAACGGCATATCCACCCACATCTCACCTCCCTACTTGTTGTTCGAGCGCCAAGGGGGACTCCTGAGCATCGCGAATCAGGGGCCTAACTTGTCACGTAGCCCCTCACTCCTTGGTCCCGTCCTGGTTTCCGGTCGGGGCCAATGGCAGCTGAGGTATGCGCGGGGCCGGGCTCTGTCGGCGTAGAACATAAGCAAGTAGGAAGGAATAGCGCAAATTTCAGGGAACTCAAAAGCAAATATTACAGTCCATACTGTTATCACAGCACCAAATGCATGTTTTAACGCCTCCCCGAGGCTTGGTACATGCATAGGAATTAAAAGCAGGACGGGAGCCACGACAGAGTCACTTGCCGGTGGTGGAGCTGCGCGGAGCATGTTCGCCTTGTGGAGCAGCAGGGCTGGCAACGCTCCGCTTCGGCTTGGTGCTGAAGGCCCGGAACTTCCCCAGCAGGGCCTCCGCACGACCCTTCACGGCCTCAGTAGCGGCAGCGGCACGCTCGCCGCTCGCTGGCTCCAGCAGGCTGTCGAGGTCGATGTTGGGGTCACAAAGATAGATGTGGGTGAAGACCCGCGTCAGTGCTGCGGAAGACAAGACGCGTGCCTCGGCCTCGGCCGTAGGGCCAAGGCCAAGGGTGACATCTTCAAGGGCGCGAACCAGGAAGGGAAGCAGCTTGGCGGGGCCATCCTCCTCGCTGGCCAGCTGGCTCTCAAGGCCGCTATCATAAAGCGTCTTCAATGAAGTGCGAGCCTTCTCCTCCATATTCGCGAAGGCCACACGATCCTCGGCGAGAACCCGGGCCTTGCCGTCCAGCTCAACCTTCCTCGCCTCCAGCTCTTGCTCCAGCGCGCCCAGGCGGCCACGACACCTCTTGAGCTTGGCCTCCAGGTCCTTGACGGCTGCCTCGCGAGCCTTCATGTTTTCCTCCTGCTCTTGGCGAAGGCGGGCCTCCTCGGCAAGCTGGTTCTGCAGGCCCTTCAGCTCGCTCTCCAGCGTCTCACAACGACCTCGGACACTAGCCACCTCCCCCAAGGCAGCGTCGCGGGCAACCTTCGCCCCAAGGGCGGCTTGCTTCTCCTCATCGCAAGCCGTCGAGGCCTGGACCAGCACCGCCCGTATCAAAGCGTCGGAGTGAATCCAGCCAGAAGCTAGCTCCAAGCGCCCGGCCACTAGACGAGTGTCGGCGCCTAGAAGATCCTGCCGCAGACGGTCTAGTTTGGCAATGGCGCGATCCAGAACGGTAGTCAGAGAAGCAGCAGCCGGTGGAGTAGGAGGAGAAGATGGCAGCGAGACCACGGTATCCTGAGGCGGAACTAGCTGCGCCACGACGGCTGTGGAGGCAGCATTGGGTAAGGGCACCTCGGGAGTCGCCTGGGCCATGGGGGCTGAGCTCGCCCCAGCAGGCTCAGCCTGGCCTCGCGAGGACGCCCGGGTAGGAGAGGCCCATGCGTCGCAGTCGCCTCCTTTCTCGGGCAGAGGCGCTGCCATGGATGGGACCTCAGGAGCTCCCTTCGACTTCTTTGCCGCGGGCGCCAGCCTAGCCGGGAGACACGAACATCAAGCCTCAGCAACAGAACAATAATCAAGACAGGAATCAAGCACTTACAGGTTGTTGCTTGCGGGCTCAAGCAGCCTCCGGCCGTACTTAAAGCCCGAGAGCCGGCTGCTAGGATCAGCTTCAAGGAGCTCGGGAGTAGGAGGTGCGCCTGTGGATCGCCTCGGGGCTGGGGCAGACCCGCGGGGGATCAGCCCGGTCCGATCCTTCTCGGGATCGGAGGTAGGCTCCCGCCGCCCTGCTCATCACCATCCTTGTCGTCATCACTTAGAGAGAGGCGGAGAGCGCGTGACCTGCATCGAAGGGGGGGAGCCCTTGACCCCGCCTCAGAGTCAGCCCCCTCTTCCCGCTCCCCTTCTTCCTTCTCCTCGCTGGATTCGCCGGAGGACACGTCCACCAGGTCCTCTGGAGCCTCCGCGGGCACGGGCCCGTCCCCGTTGAAGACGGGCATGGACCCCACTACCTGCTCCCAGTCCTCGCGGAGGAACAGGGGCGTAGGAGCACCCTCCAGCCTCGCCATGTCGCCCCCAACCAAGGACTGGAGGACCGCAGCCAGATCCTCATCGGCCAAGACCGTGGGGCTCGGGTGGGGCCTCCACATAGGAAGTGAGTACTAACGAAGCGGAGCCAGATGGTGCTCCAGGAATTCCCTCAGCAGCGATGCACCGGTCAGCTTCGCCACCGCCATGCTGGCCGGCCTCGGATCTGCGTCCATCTTCTCCAACACCGGATTTGTGCAGGGGTGCACAAGCTCCACTTGGGACCAGTCGTTGGAGCTCACGGGGTACCCCGTGGGTAGGATCAGCCGAGGGTGGATGCGCCCAGCATCCACCAAGACCCACTTGCTCTTGAAGCCCTCAATCCTCTTCCCAGGGTTCGAAATGGCGATGGAGCTGCCGTACGCGACGAAGCTCACGCACGTAGAGACGGAACCACGGGAGGTCCGGAGGGAGAAGTAGTGGCGCAGCAAGGCCACTGAGGGTTTCACCCTTACGTGAGCCTCACAATAGTAGGCGAAGATTGCAAGAAGAAGGACGGAGTTGGGATGGAGGTGCAGAGCTTGAAGGTTATAGTGGCGGAGGACAGAGAAGAAGAACTCAGAAAAGGGAGGCACCAGACCGGCGACAATGGCGCCCACGAAGAGCGGATAGAAGGTGCTCCCTTGGCCTTCAGGGACGGCAGATCCAGCCTTGAACACCTTCGCCCCGTCGATGCCCTGCGCCACTGCCATCTGGTGCACTCGAGCAAGGCTCGCCTCCGACACGTTCGGTGAGTCCAAGGCGGACGAGTACCAAGCTCCGACCGGGGCTTGGCGAGGCGCCATGTCTGGCTAGGGCACGCGGACGGAGTAGATCTGAAGATTTCGGAGGCGGGGAGGAGAGGCGCAAGAAAGGGGATTTGAGCAGCAACTGGAGGAAGCAAAGGAGGCAAGCGACAGATGCCGCTCCTTTATCAACTCGCGCGGTTGCAGAGGCGCCCACGTCCAATCAACCGCCACGCGGCACCCAAGGTCGTAGGCTGTTAGGGCCCGCAATGCTTCGCACTTGCCCTTTCACCTCTCTGCTCAGCCAAGTTCGGGTGCGCCGTGGGCCCGGGGGCTACTGTTGGCGTTCTGGGAACGGGGGTCCCCAGACTTGCCTGCCTGCGGCCTGCGGCGTGGCTCAAGGGAGGCCCAGCACAGCCCATCTTCATCAACACAAATTCAAGACCCTCGCGAGGGGCCAAGCCTCACGGGGCGGACGACAAGGAGCTTCCTCAGGCACGACCTCATCAGGTGGGCTCGTGAGGAGGCGGAGAGTTCAAGGCGGGGTACCTCGCGAGGTGCCCATAACGCAAGCCATGACGACCAAGGGCTCCAGTCGGGCGCCAGCCCGTGCAGTGTCCTCCTTTCCTCTTTGGTGCAAAGGGAGCAAACGCAGGCGAGAGCATCAAGCAAAGGCATCCATTTCGGTGCAACGAGACCCAAGACCAGCCCAACAGCAGGGGAGAAGTCATTGTGGATCCCGAGCAGGCGTCACTGTCGGATTTCAGGTTTGGCAGACCCTTGAGGTTCGAACACTGGGGTGCGCGCGGAGATTCGACCCTCTACCGGCTCGCTCCTCCTTGAATCGCTAGGACCTAAACTACCAAACTGAACAGCACAAGAGACACAAGATTTATACTCGTTCAGGCCACCATTGTGGTGTAATACCCTACTCCAGTGTGTGGTGTGGTGGATTGCCTCTTGGGCTTGATGATGAACAATACAAGGCAGAACAGCCTCGCGAGGGTCTGTTCTTGGCTGGTGCGACGAACTGCTGGGAGGATTTCAATCGCTCTATCTACTGGTTTCTTGGTGAGGATCCCGATTGCTAGGTCCGGTCCAGATTGCCTCTACCCTGGGGGTGGCTAGTCCTATTTATAGGCAAAGGCCCTGGGCCTCTTCCCAAATATTGAGCGGGAAGGGCGCCAACAATTGGCCATTTCAAAGGGGAACAACGGGTACACTTATCCTGACTAAAGTTGGTCCTCGCCTGTCAAAGGCTCTGGTGGTGACGCCGGCTTGGGCTCCATAATGACTTCCTTCCTGCCGTTGGGCTGGTCTTGGTCTTGTTGCACCGAAATGGACGCCTTCGCTTGATGCATCGCCTGCGCTTGCCCCCTTTGCACCAAAGGGGAAAGGAGGACACTGCGCGGGCTGGCGCCCGACTGGTGCCCCTGGTCGTCATGGCTTGCGTCATGGGCACCTCGCGAGGTACCCCGTCTTGAACTCTCCGCCTCCTCATGAGCCAGCCTGACGAGGCCGTGCTTGAGGAAGATCCTTGTCGTCCGCCCCGCGAGGCTTGGCCCCTCGCGAGGGTCTTGAGCTTGTGTTGATGAAAATGGGCTATGTTGGGCCTCCTTTGAGCCACGCCGCGGGCCGCAGGCAGGCAAGTCTGGGGACCCCCATTCCCAGAACGTCGACAGTAGCCCCCGGGCCCATGGTGCGCCCGAACTTGGCCGAGCAGAGAGGCGAAAGGGCAAGTGCGAAGCGTCGCGGGCCCTAACAGCCTGCGGCCTTGGGAGCCGCGTGGCGGTTTATTGGACGTGGGCGCCTCTGCTTCCCACGATGCCTTGGTAACCGCACGGATTCGACCAGTCCCTGCATGCAAAGCTGGTCAGGATTACCTGTGATCGTGGAGGTTGATGGTTGGCCTTCGCTGGCTATAAGTACGAAACGGCGCGTGCCCTTCCGGTCTATCCCTCTACTTCTCCTCCTTCCTGGGCCTTGCTCCGTCTTGCTGCAATGGCTCCGATCCGCCGGTTCTCCGCGGAAGAGAAGGGAAAAGCTCCTCAAGAGGATCCCGACCCGCTTCCTCCGAAGAAGCGGCCGGCCCTCTGGTGTCAGGGTGAGGGCACTCGCCAATAAGCGTCAAGACCCTGGTGTGAGCGGCCACCACCAAGGTTCCCTCTTCCCTTGTACGCGCACATTGGCGGCCCTGAAGGAGTCGATGCCGAACGCCACGAGCGGTGCCGCCGACGGGTCACGAAGGTGTGCGTCTTCCCCCATGGAGTTCATGCCGAGGTTCCTGCCGATAGTTCGTGCTTCACGCCGCCACGCCTCCTAAGTCTTGGATTCGTCTCCCCTCTTTCTTCGCCTCTGTCGTCCGGCGGAGGGAACCCCTCGGGCTTTGGCTGTAGCACGCCGGCTGCGGCACCCTCGCAACCGGGGCAGAGGTCGCGGTCGTTGCCCCGGGCGAGGTCTTCATGACTCAAGGCTGGGGCGAGGTCGCACGGGTCTGCAGGACAAGGGGCGCCCTCACGATCCATCTGGAGTACGATGGTGCTTCGGTGATGTCCTTCAAGGTCTTCGATGCGAAGGGTCGCCGGCTGGAGTGCTGCCCCGGGAGAGGCGGTCGGGACCCTGCCGCGGCGAGACAGAGGCCGGCCGACCGCTCCCTTGGCCGCTCCTCAGGCGACGGAGGCGCTGGAGGATCCAGTGACTCCGCCGAGCTCTTCGCGACTCCGGAGACGAGCGACGACAGCTATGAGCCCCAGAGCCTGCGTCCTTCCTGGAGCAGGGCGGGCTCGTCAGGCCGCTGCCGCCTCTGATCTGGATGGGGTTGGCGTTGGTGCTGGGTGGGCCACTGTTGATGATGGCGTCTGCCGCCATGCCCCCTGTAGTTAGGACTCCTTAGGATTCACGCCTTTTGTTCCTGCGAGGGGCCAAGAATATACCCCACAGGGGCTTGTAAGATGTTTGTAGCTCCGTCTGTCAATATGATCCTTATTGTGAAGCGGTGCGAGATGCTTATTCCGCTTTAGCTTAGTTTCCTCCTTTCAGACCTCGCGAGGGCTTGATGCTCTGCGCCGATAGGTCCCAGTCCTAAGGCGGCTTCAGCCGTCGCCTGGTATGCCAGTCGCGATGCCATGGTCAAGGCCAGGAGGTGAGCGGCCCGAGGTCCGATAAGAGCCCCTGAGTCGCGATGCTCAGGAGGTCCCCCTTAGCGCTCAAGCAGCCATCATTTGGTGAGAAAGGAGAGCGACATTGCTAACACGGGATTGCACTTGGTGCGGGGGCGGTGCTGCGATAACCAATGCTTCCGGAGAGTGAATTATCTCGAGGGTCAGAAAAACGCTTCCTGGTGCGGCGCCAGATCCGTGCCTTGGCCGATGTGAGGTTGCTTGGCGGTGCTCCTTGGAGGGACCCTGCAGGCTCATCACAAAAGGAACGAGGGTTTGTTGCGACAATCGACAGTCAGCCGTTAGTTGCTGTGGAGGGGCATGAAAGGCCCTGCGAGGTGTATTGGGGTACTCTTGAGACAACGCGGGACTCACGGGGCCCTACCTCAAGGCGGGTTGCGCCTGGCTCTGGGCCTTATCTTCGAGTGTGTTCTTGCAAATTTGGCCAGATGACGGTGCTCTACGTCTTCGGGTCCCGGCTCTCGGGCTGGTCTCAGCGGTCGCTGGCATGCCAAGTCGCGATGCCATGGACAAGACCAGAGGGTGAGGGCTGGAGAGCCGGTAGGAGCCCTGAGTCGCAATGCTCAGGCACCCCCCCCCTTTAACACACAAGCTGGGTTAGATGACGAAACTCTGTGTCCTCGGGTCCCGACTCTCGGGCTGGTCTCAGCCGTTGCTGGCATGCCAGGTCGTGATGCCATGGACAAGACCAGAGGGTGAGGGCCGGAGAGCCGGTAGGAGCCCTGAGTCGCGATGCTCAGGCACCCCACCTTTAACGCGCAAACTGGGTTAGATGACGAAACTCTACGTCCTCGGGTCCCGGCTCTCGGGCTGGTCTCAGCCGTCGCTGGAGGTCGCGATGCCATGGACAAGACCAGAGGGTGAGGGCCAGAGAGCCGGTAGGAGCCCTGAGTCGCGATGCTCAGGCACCCCCCCTTTAACGCGCAAGCTGGGTTAGATGATGAAACTCTGCGTCCTCGGGTCCCGGCTCTCGGGCTGGTCTCAGCCGTCGCTGGCATGCCAGGTCGCGATGCCATGGACAAGAGCAGAGGGTGAGGGCCGGAGAGCCGGTAGGAGCCCTGAGTCGCGATGCTCAGGCACCCCCTTTTAACGCCCAAGATTCCGACACCCAGGAGAAAAAGGGCACTAAATAACAAGCATGGTGGATCGAAAGCATAGCCCTAAGATAAATGCAAGAAGGATACATGCCGCTGGGACAGGCCCGAGCGGCTTGGGGATGATGCAGCCCGAGGGGCGCCCCCAATAAGGTAAGCTAAGGACATGAAATAAAAGGGATACATGCCGCAGGGACGGACCCACGCGGCCTGGGAATAATGCGGCCCTGAGGGCGCTCCCAGCCAGAGATTGAACTTAAAAGATGTCACCTAATGATGTTGGGGATGAAAGGGTGTTGGTGTAGCTGACCCGGTGGGCTGCGGGAGCCGATCCTCATGAGCCCCCAGGCCCAAGGGCCTCGGGAGGCTCCGGAGGCGCTGGCGGCTCCTCGCGGGCCATCTCCATCTCCGCCAGGGCTGCGGCACGCCTGACCTCTTGAGCCTCCAGGATGGCCCTCATGAGACGCTGGTGCGTAGCAGCCGCGTTCGGCAAGCCTTAAGGCATGCGCACATAGCTCTGGAGCGGACCCTCGCAACATCCCACTCGCGAGGGCCAGAGGCACTCTTGAGACGCGGCTCGGTTGAGCCCCGGTATGTCGATGCAGACGCGCAGTCCACCATCCTCGCCTGGATGGGGGGCCACGGCGGGTAGGTGGCGGCTGCCTCTCATGACCCTTGACTCCTGTAACTCCCGAATAGCCTTACTGACGAACTCCTGAGGGTTCGTCCCTCCTTGCCTTGCTCCTTCTTGAGGGAAACGTGCTTCGAAGCACGCCTCCACGTGGTGCCCAAGCGCCTCCCTCGTGACCGTGGCGAGGTCGGCGGCCCTCCAGGGGAGAGCCCCCGAGCCCTGCCTGAGGAGGGCGCCGGGCGCGCTTCCCTATGCGCTGGAAGGAGGCTCCCCCTGAGCAGGCGCGGGCCATGAGGGGCCTGCCTCTTGAGGGGTCGGGCGGGATGATGTCTTCTTCTTCTTGGGGGCGGCCTCGAGAGGCCTCCTGCTGCCGCGGTCTGGGTCTTCCAGTGATGCGGCCTGAATGGCTCGCTCCACGGAGCACACTGTGTCTCTCTCTTCGCAGGGCACCGTGATGATCTCGCCGCTTCCTGGCATCTTGAGGATGTTGTAGCCGTGGTGGGTTACGGATATGAACTTGGCCAGCGCCGGGTATCCGAGGATGGCGTTGTACGGCAGGCGAATGTTGGCGACGTCGAAGTCGATGAGCTCGGTGCGGTAGTTGTCGCGTGTCCCGAAGGTGACAGGAAGGCGGACCTGCCCTATCGGGACCGTGGAGCCGTCGGTGACTCCGGAGAAGGGCTTGGTTGGCTGAAGCTGACTGTAGGGCACTTGAAGATTGTCGAACGTTTCCACGGACAGGATGTTGAGCCCTGCCCCGCCGTCGATGAGGGTCTTGGTGACTAGCACGTTGCTGATGATTGGGGAACAAAGCATCGGGAGGACTCCGGCTGTGGCCGCGCACTTGAGTTGATCCGCCGAGCTGAACGTGATGGCGCATGCCGACCACCTGAGAGGGCGCGTGGCCTCGAGCTTGGGGAGGACTGCATTCACTTCGCGGGCGAACTGCTTGAAGATGCGCTGAGAGGCTAGGGCCTGAGCTCCGCCCAGGATGCAGGCGATTGCGCGTGGTTCCTGGAAGCCCCCAGCCCCCTCGTCCTGATGACGGTCTTCATTTCTCCTTGGCTGCGGCGGCAGCGGAGGGAGGCCTGCGTTCCCTTGCGGGCGATCCTCGCGAGGCTGATCCCTCCAGCCTCCCTCGCGAGGCGGGTCCTGCCAGCGATCCTCGTGAGGTTGGTCGCGCCACCCTTGGCGCGGGCCGCGGTCTTCCCAACATCCTGCATTCCTTCCTCCTCCTCGGCCGTAGCCCCGGTCACTGCGGTCAGGACGTCTGCCGACCCTTCCTTCACGCACGGCCCGGAGCTCTTGGCATTCATTGATGTTGTGGGTGTGGAGGTCGCGGTACACGCAGTATCGACTGCCCTTGGAGGACTCGGGCTGGTCTCTGCCCCGCTTGGTGTCTGGCTCGGCCGCGAGTACGGCAGCCCCCTTGTGCTTCACGTCCTTGGCCTTGGGCTTCTTCTCTTCGGGGTCCACGGCAGGCAGCTCAAGGAGGGAGAGGCGCCCCTCCTCAGCCCTCGCGCACTTGGTCGCCAAGTTGAACAGCTCCAAGGAGGTGCACAGGTCCTCATGCATCGCCAGCTCCTCCTTCATCTTGACGTCGCGCACACCGTCGGAGAAGGCTGAGATGATGGCCTCCTCCGTCACCCTGGGGATCCTTAGGCACGCGTTTTTGAAGTGCTGGGTGTACTTCTGCAGGGTTTCCCCTGGTTGCTGCTTGATACGGCGCATGTCGCTCACGACGGGTGGCCGGTCGCGAGTACCCTGGAAGATGGCGATGAAGCGAGTGCGCATCTTGTCCCAGGAGGAGATCGTGCCTGGGGCCAGATTCAGGAGCCAGGTGCGGGCTCCGTCCTTGAGCGCCATGGGAAACTAGTTTGCCATGACCTTTTCGTCTCCGTTGGCAGCCTCGATGCCCAACTCGTAGAGTTGGAGGAACTCTGCAGGGTCGGCCGTGCCGTCGTAGCGAGGAGGCAGGTCTGGCTTCAACTTGCCAGGCCATGCGACGCTGCGCAGCTCAGGGGTGAAGGCACGGCAGCCCGCCGTGGCCACAGGGGGCCTTGGGCGATGGAGAGCTTGGTCCTGCGGGTCCCCATGCGCCGCGGCTGGGGGCAGCACAGGGTCTTGACGTGCTGGAGCAGGGAGCGCTCGGGCAGCTTCCCGAGGGCGAGGGACTTCTTGGTAGCTCTGCTCTTGCCGCGCTGGCGCCTAACGGAGCGGGTTCCGCCCAGGGGCCGCGCGCATTGGGGCCAGGGTGCCTTCCTGAGGAGGAGGAGGCTGAGGTGCCCCAGGAGCTTCATTGCCCGCGCAGGGCGGGGTGTGGTGCAGCGAGAAGGACGGCGCGGGGGCGCCTCCGGCGGCGCGGACGAGCTCGGCCACTCGGTCGAGCCATTCTTTGTAGACGTCATCGATGGGGCGGTAGCGCAGGAGCTCGTTTGCCGCGATGAGCGCAGCTCGGGCCTCCATGGCCACGCGGGGCGCGCGTGACGAAGAACCAGCGGGGGTGAGCGAGGGCGTGGCAGTGCGGCCGTCCCGCCTCATGGATGGATGCTGGGACGATGCTTGCCGTTCGTTCCCCGCCGGGCCGGTGGCGGCGTTGACGGCAGGTGACGGGGAACGACGAGGGCGCCCGCCGACGGGAGCCGTCTGGGCGACATGGGAAGCGAGGGCGGCTCAGCGCTCGGCGCGAGCCCGACAAGCGTCAGACATGGATACGGTGGTCGGAGAAGAACGAGACGACGGAAGGCAAATTCCGGTGCACCCCTACCTGGCGCGCCAAATGTCGGATTTCGGGTTCCGGTAGACCCTTGAGGTTCGAACACTGGGGTGCCCGTGGAGATTCGACCCTCTACCGGCTCGCTCCTTGTCGAATCGCTAGGACCTAAACTACCAAACTGAACAGCACAAGAGACACAAGATTTATACTGGTTCAGGCCACCATTGTGGTGTAATACCCTACTCCAGTGTGTGGTGTGGTGGATTGCCTCTTGGGCTTGATGATGAACAATACAAGGCAGAACAGCCTCGCGAGGGTCTGTTCTTGGCTGGTGCGACGAACTGCTGGGAGGAGTTCAATCGCTCTATCTACTAGTTTCTTGGTGAGGATCCCGATTGCTAGGTCCGGTCGAGAATGCCTCTACCCTGGGGGTGGCTAGTCCTATTTATAGGCAAAGGCCCTAGGCCTCTTCCCAAATACTGAGCGGGAAGGGCGCCAACAATTGGCCATTTCAAAGGGGAACAGCGGGTACACTTATCCTGACTAAAGTTGGTCCTCTCCTGTCAAAGGCTCTGGTGGTGACGCCGGCTTGGGCTCCACAATGACTTCCTTCCTGCCGTTGGGCTGGTCTTGGTCTTGTTGCACCGAAATGGACGCCTTTGCTTGATGCTCTCGCCTGCGCTTGCCCCCTTTGCATCAAAGGGGAAAGGAGGACACTGCGCGGGCTAGCGCCCGACTAGCGCCCCTGGTCGTCATGGCTTGTGTCATGGGCACCTCGCGAGGTACCCCGCCTTGAACTCTCCGCCTCCTCATGAGCCAGCCTGACGAGGCCGTGCCTGAGGAAGCTCCTTGTCATCCGCCCCGCGAGGCTTGGCCCCTCGCGAGGGTCTTGAGCTTGTGTTGATGAAGATGGGCTGTGCTGGGCCTCCTTTGAGCCACGCCACAGGCCGCAGGCAGGCAAGTCTGGGGACCCCTATTCCCAGACTGCCGAC
Source organism: Triticum timopheevii (assembly GCA_963921465.1). Taxonomy (NCBI): domain Eukaryota; kingdom Viridiplantae; phylum Streptophyta; class Magnoliopsida; order Poales; family Poaceae; genus Triticum; species Triticum timopheevii. Next base: position 187,973,468 of record OY997266.1, on the reverse strand, counting down.
AGTCACCACCAGAGCCTTTGACAGGCGAGGACCAACTTTGGTCAGGATAAGTGTACCCGCTGTTCCCCTTCAAAATGGCCAATTGTTGCCACCCTTCCCGCTCAATATTTGGGAAGAGGCCCAGGGCCTTTGCCTATAAATAGGACTAGCCACCCCCAGGGTAGACGCATCTGGACCTGACCTAGCAATCGGGCTCCTCACCAAGAAACCAGTAGATAGAGCGATTGAACTCCTCCTAGCAGTTCGTCGCACCAGCCAAGAATAGACCCTCGCGAGGCTGTTCTTCCTTGTATTGTTCATCATCATCCCAAGAGGCAATCCACCACACCACACACTGGAGTAGGGTATTACACCACAATGGTGGCCTAAACCAGTATAAATCTTGTGTCTTTTGCGTTCTTCTGTTTGGTAGTTTAGATCCTAGCGATTCGGCGAGGAGCAAGCCGGCAGAGGGTTAAATCTCCGCGTGCACCCCAGTGTTCGAACCTCAAGGGTCTGCCAGAACCCGAAATCCGACATTGCTGCCGGAGTTTGTTGTGTGGTCGGACAATCCGGCCGGCAACTGGCTCCAGCTCCCTCGCTTCTTCGCCAGCGAACTGCCGACCGGTGGCCCCGGCGAGCTCTGGCTGCAGGCGGACGGCTGCTGCAGCAGGGCCTCCTGGGTCACGGTGGAGATCTCCGTTGTCGGGAACATGGCCCTGGCACGGGCCTGGCAGACATTCGCCCGTGCGTGTGGCCTGGGCCGGCGGTACACCCTCCACTTCAAGTACGACGGTGACACGACCCTCTACATGAGGGTGTTCGGAGAAGATGGCCGTCGTGTTGGGTGCTGACCAGAAGACGATGATGACGACGGGGTGCTCGGCCTTGGCGACGGCCGTGACGGGGGCGAAGGTGAACCTACTCCCGGCGGCGACTGCAGCTCGCCGAGCTTCAGTAGTTCCTCCTCCAGCAACAACTCCTCCTGCGGTGGCCGCGACCAGCCTCTGCACCTCCGCGCCCGTTTCGAGGGTGGTAGCGGGTCATCCCGTCACCGCGCCCCGGTGAAGTGCAAGGCAGAGTCCGATTGAGCTCAGGAGGATGAGGTAGATCCCCTCTCGTGAGCTGTGCTGTTTTTGTTTTGTTTTTCTCCTTTTCCTGCATTGAGAGAGAGAAGTATGGGGCCCCGTGGGGGCGTGCAACTGACTATGATCCCATAGTTATCGTGCTACACTCATTGTCCCTATGCTATGTGATGGTGTCATGGTTATGTGCCTGCGTGTAGGAACAACTTAGCTCGGGATGCCTGTAGTAGTTTTCGCCTTGCGAGGTACCTGCTCGAGGCCTCGCCGGGCGCCCTAAAAGCTGCAAAGATTAGTTGGGAGTATCGTTTCCACACCTTCTCGCAAGGGTTGCCAGCTTTGGCCCGATGCTTTGTGTCGCGATGCCCGAGGGGCATGGACCAGGAGGGGTGCTCCCGCTGTGAACTTGAACGAGGGAGACTCACGAAAACTAGGAGAAGAAGAGCTTGCGAAGGCGTCGCGCAGCCCCCTCGCGAGGCTTGCGAGACAGAGAACGAGCCAGACAAAAGCCGAAGACAGAGGACAAGGGTAGAAGACGGCAAACAACACTAGAAGCAACTTCAATAAAGGTTCAAACAAGGAAGAACAAGCCAACTACGGAAAGCAAATGAAAAGCCGTGTCTGGCACCTAGTCTAGTCTTCTACGTCTTCTCACCAGCGTGGAGCTAAGTGCTGCCACTGGGCATGGGCAGGAGCCCTCGAGGCCCGAGGGCGGCACTCCAGAGACTCCGGGGTGTGTACAGACCCAACTCATTATTATGTGAGAGTGTCACGGGCGGCGAGCTTCACAGGCACCGGGCCTTTCTTTGGGCGGCGAGATTCACAGGCACCGGGCCTTCTTCACAGGCACCGGGCCTTTCCTTGGGCGGCGAGCTTCACAAGCACCGGGCCTTCTTCACAGGCACGGGGCCTTCAAGGATAGAACTTTCGGAGGTGCTGAATGTTCCAAGCGTTTGGGATGGGCACCCCTTCCTGAGTCTCCAGGCGCGTGGCGCGAGGCCTGGAAACATGGACAACCTTGAATGGGCCCTCCCACATGGGTGAGAGCTTATGCAGCCCTTCCCTGGAGAGCACCCACCTGAGCACGAGGTCACCTACCTCAAGAGTCCTGGGGCGGATGTTGCGGCAATGATACCGCCGCAGCGCCTTCTGGCATCTTGCTGCCTGTAGTGCGGCTTCTCGACGGCGCTCCTCCCCCTGCACGAGGTCCGTCCCCCGCATGGCGTCCTGCTGCGCTTCATCAAATGCCAGGACCCGCGCGGAGCGACGCCTAACCTCGTGAGGTAGGACCACCTCTGCTCCATAGACGAGGAAGAACGGGGTCTCGCCAGTCGACTTGGTGGCAGTAGTGCGGACGGACCACAGCACGGACTGGAGCTCATCGTACCAGCCCCTACCGCAGGCCTCCAACTTCTTTTTGAAGGTCCTGGTTTTGAGGCCCTTCAGGACCTCTGCGTTGGCGCGCTCGGCCTGGCCGTTACTTCGGGGGTGCGCCACCGAAGCATAGCATATCTGCGTTCCAAGGTTAGCACAATATATTTTGAAGAGATTGCTGGTGAACTGCGAACCATTATCGGTGATGATGCGATTAGGGACCCCGAATCGTCTCACGAGGCCCTTGATGAACTTGACTGCAGAACCAGCTAGGATGGTGCAGACGGCTTCCACCTCCGCCCACTTGGTGAACTTGTCGATGGCAACGTAGAGGTAGCGGTAACCCCCGGGCGCTCGAGGAAACAGGCCCAAGATATCCAGCCCCTAGACCGCGAATGGCCACGAGAGTGGGATGGTCTGCAGGCCCTGAGCTGGCTGATGGATCTGCTTGGCATGGAATTGGCAGGCTTCGCAGGCCTTTACCAGCTCGATTGCGTCATTGAGTGCCGTAAGCCAGTAGAACCCGCCGCGAAACGTCTTGCCGGCGAGGGTCCGTGACGACAAGTGGTGTCCGCAATCTCCACCGTGTATGCCAGCCAACAAATCCTTCCCCTGTTCTCGGGAGATGCAACACAGAGAAACGTCATTTGGCCGCTTCCGGTAGAGCTCTCCGTCTTGGATGTTGCAGGCCGTGGCCTGCCGGGCCACGCGTTCCGCGTCCTCCTCTTTCTCTTTAGCGTCCCTTGCATCAGGTAGGCCTTGAATTCCATAGTCCATCATCCCTCCTGAGGCTCCAGCGCCAGGAGTAAGCGTGCTCCCGAGGTTGGGCTGTGCTCGATAGTGACGGTGCCGCTGATGGCTTGAAGAGCCGTTCCTTGAAAACACCAGGCTCCTGAGGCAGCCGCCTAGATGCCCTCGTGGCGATGTCATCAGCCTCTTGGTTGGTGCCGCGGGGCACATGCTGCAACTCCATCCCCCAAAACTGCTTTTCCATCCTGCGCACCTCCGCACGCTTCCATGTGCTCGTCCTTTGGCTCGTACACCTTGTTGGAGAAGTTGACGAGGAGTTGCGAATCACCCTTGATGATGAGGCGCTTCACCCCCAGTGCTGCCGCAACTTTCAAGCCTGCTATGAGGCCCTCGTATTCTGCTATGTTGTTGGAGACCTTCTTATCCTGCTGTTAATAGAGCTGCACGGCGTAATAGAGCTTGTCCTGAGTGGGGGATATAAGCACTGCGCCAGCCCCCGCGCCATGTCACGAGAATGCTCCATCAAAGTAAATGACCCAACCATCCGGTGCCTCACTTCCTGGGGAAAGTTACCGATCTTCGCCTACTTTGAGCCCTGGCGCCTCTGTCCATTCTGCCACAAAATCCGCAAGTGCGGCACCTTTGACGACCCTGGTTGTGCTGAATTCCAACTGAAACGCTTGCAGCTCAATGTTCCATTTGGCGACCCTTCTAGCGGAGTTGGGGCTCCTGAGTACCCTTTCCAGTGGGTAGGCCGAGACGAACTTGATGAGGTGACCTTGAAAGTAGTGCCGTAACTTACGCGAGGCCACCAACAGCGCAAGCAAGAGCTTCTGAGGCATGGGGTGTCGTGCCCTTGCATCCCGCAGCACCGTGCTGACGAAGTACACCGGATGCTCGACGAGGGTGGGTGTCCTGACGAGGTCCGTTCCCTCCTGAGGGTTAGGCACCTCCTAAGACGACGGAGCCCCCAGCACCTGGCTGCCTGGTGCGACCTCTTCAGGTTTAGGGGCATCTCCCTATTGAGGCTGGTCTCCATCTGCCGAGGTCGTGGTCTTCGCGAAGCCTTCTTGGTCTTGTGCTTTCGCGGCCGGGGCCGTGGCCGGTCGTGACGCAGCCTTGTCCTAGTGCTCTTCCTGAACCGCCACTAGAGCTGCACTGGCAGAGTAGGGTGTGGTGGTGAGGTAGAGCACTAGGGGCTCGAGAGGGCGAGGCGCCACCATTATAGGAGGGCCGGTTAGATACTTCTTGAGGTCTTGGAACGCTTGGTCAGCCTCCTGTGTCCACTCAAATGGGCCCTTCTTCTTCATCAGCTTGAAGAAAGGCAGGGCGCGTTCCCCCAACTTGGAGATGAAGCGTCCTAACGCAGTTACACGCCCGGCGAGCTTCTGCATTTCTCTGAGGGTTTGCGGTGGACTCATATCTTCGATTGCCTTGACTTTCTCCGGGTTTGCCTCGATCCCTCTGTGGGACATGAGGAAGCCCAGAAGCTTGCCGGAAGGAACGCCAAACACGCACTTCTCCGGGTTGAGTCGCAGGTCCACTTCACGGAGACTCGTGAAGGTCTCTTCCAGGTCCTGGATCAGGGTCTTCGCCTCCCGAGACTTCACCACAATGTCGTCGACGTAAGCCTCGGCGTTTTTCCCAAGCTGCCAGCCTAAGGCGATGTGCATCAGCCGCTGGAAGGTTACACCCGTGTTGCGCAACCCGAATGGCATGCAGTTGTAGCAGTGCACCCCACACGGGGTCAGGAAGGCCGTCTTCTCCATGTCTTCTACCGCCATCTTGATTTGATGATACCCCGAAAACGCGTCCAGGAAACACAACATGTCGCACTCGGCAGTGGAGTCGACGATTTGGTCGATGTGGGGGAGTGGGAACGGATCTTGAGGGCAGGCCTTGTTGAGGTTGGTGAAGTCAACACACATGCGCTCCTCCCCCCTTTTTTGGCACAACAACTGGGTTTGCCAGCCATTTGGGGTAGCAAACCTCGCGAATAACACCTGCTGCCTCCAGCTTGCGGGTTTCTTGGACGATGAAGGCCTGCTTCTCGGTGGACTGCCGCCTTGCTTTCTGCTTCACGGGGCGTACGTTGGGGTACACATTCAGGTGATGCTCAATCACCTGCCTTGGGACCCCCGCTAGCTGCTTGGGTTCCCATGCAAACACCTCCTTGTTCGAGCGCAGGAACCTCACCAGTGCCTCCTCTTGGTCGGGGTCGAGGTTGGCACCTATGGTGAAGGTGGCGCCTGAGGACCCGTCCTCCTCAACGGGTATCTGATTGGTTTCCGCCTTGTCCTGGGTGAACAGCTGCTTCTTCTTGGTCGACGCAGCCTCCTTGGCCTTGGAGGTGTCCGTGTCGGCAGGCTGTGCTGCTGCGGCTGTCTTGAGGGCGAGCTTGAGCGCTAGCAGAGCATCCTTGGTATCCCCAGCTATGGTGAGGACGCCGCTGCTCCCGGGCATCTTCATGAGGTTGTAGGCTGGATAGGTCGCTGCCATGAACTGAGCCAAGGCAGGGTATCCGAGGATGGCGTTGTACGGGAGGCCAATGCGGCCAATGTCGAAGTTGACCAGCTCCGTGCGGAAGTTGCCGTGGGTGCCGAATGTCACAGGAAGGCGGATCTGCCCTAGGGAGCTGGTGGAACCGCCTCCGATGCCCGAAAAGGGCTTGCTGGGTCAGAGCCTTTCCAGCGGTACATGGAGGAGGATGAAGGCTTCCACCGAGAGCACGTTGAGGCCGGCGCCACCGTCGATGAGGGTCCTGGTGACGGCCACCTGGTATATGGTGGGCGTGCAAAGCATCGGGAGGGCACCCGAGCAGGCGGTATTGACCGGGTGATTGTCTGAGTTGAAGGTCAGGTTGGCTTTGGGTGTCGCCCATCCCGGAGGAGCTCCTTGCCGCGCGAGGGTGGCGCCGATCTGGCGGAAGGACGGCTTGGCGTGGCAGTCTGAGGGTGGCACCTGCGAGCCGCCCAGGAGAGCTGCGACGACATGGGGCGCCGGTGCAGCATAGTGGGTGAGGAAGAGGTTGCGCAGCTCCTCCCAGGAGGCCACAGAAGATGTTGGCAGGTTTAGCAGCCAAACGCGCGGGACGCCGGTGAGGGCCATGGGAAACCAGTCGGCCATGACCTTGTCGTCGCCCCCTGCCTTGAGGACGGCCTCCTCGTATGCCAGCAGGAAAGCCAGCGGATCCGCCGTGCCGTCGTAGCGGCCACTACACCTACTGCAAGGCGGGGGCCAGGGCTCGGAGCCCCCTGGCCCCTGCGCTGGCATCGGCCGCCGGGGCCGGCGGCACGTCGTTAGCCATGAGGGCGAAGCGCGGCGTTGGTGGAGAGCGAGCCGACGGGAGGGAGAGCTCCGGCGCACCCCTACGTGGCGCACCAAATGTCGGATATCGGGTTCCAGCAAAACCCTTAAGGTTCGAACTCTGGGGTGCGCACGAAGATCTTCTCCCTGCCGAAACACGCCCACAACCTTGCTGCAGATCTAAGCTAGCACGATGAACACCACAAGAAATGCAAGGTTTATGCTGGTTCGGGCCACCGTTGTGGTGTAATACCCTAATCCAGTGTGTGGTCTGGTGCATTGCCTCTTGGGCTCACGATGAACAGTACAGAGGAAGAACAGCCTCGCGAGGAGAGGTGTTCTTGTGGTGGTGTGCTTGGAGAGGAGTCGATCCGTCTCTGTTAGCCCTAGATGAGATGCCTTCTACTGTGGTGGCTAGCTCTATTTATAGAGGCCCTGGTCCTCTTCCCAAATATTGAGTGGGAAGGGAGCCAACAATGGCCATTTTGAAAGGGGACAGCTAGTACAAGCTATCCTGACTAAAGGTGGTCTTCGACTGCCAAAGGCACTAGCGATGACGCCGTCTTGGGCTCCACGGTGACCTCCGTCCTGCCGTCCTGCTGGTCTTGGTCTCGTTGCACCGATATGGAAACCTTTGCTTGATGCCTCGATACTCCGCGCCTGCGCTTGCCCCCTTTGCAACAAAGAGGAACCAAGGACACTGCACAGGCTGGCGCCCGCCTGGTCTTGATTGTCATGGCTTGCGTCATGAGCACCTCGTGAGGTACCCGTTGCCTTGATCTCTTCGCCTCCTTGCGAGCCTACCTGGTGAGGCCGCCCCTGAGGAGGCCTTGTGTCGTTCGCCCCGCAAGGCTTGGCCCCTCGCGAGGGTCTTGAGCATTTGATGATGAAGACGGGCCGTACTGGGCCACAGCTGAGCTATGCAGCAGGCCACAGGCAGGCAAGTCTGGGGACCCCCGTTCCCAGGACGCCGACAGTGTGAGCATGTGGTAGACTAGAGTGTTGCTTCATGATGTTGTGTTAGGATGTGGTAGATTTGATGCTAGTGGTGCCATTTTTGGTAGTATGTTAGGTTTTGTTTGTTGACAATGATGATCGTCATGGTATTTTGTAGAAGTACATGATTTCCATGTCGGTCTCAATGCTGGTATGGTAGAAGTGATAGTGTGTTCAGCTTGATGATCAGTCCATGCTAGCTTGCTAGATGTGCCAGTGTGTTGAGTTTGATCATCATTACATGTGTAGGAACTGCATTGTTCTTGCTAAGTAGTCCCGGAGCTGACCATTGTGGAACATTGTTCTATCATACAGCAGATCTTCCCTCCTATGTTGAGAACTCCCAACCGATGTCCCAGTCGATGCCTCCTAATTTAGATGTGTTTGAGGGGCATACAGTACCATCTTTAGTGGTGGTGATATGTGCGACAACTACTAATTAAGGCGGGCAACACAAAGATGGCATGATTCATGAAAGGGAACACAGTGAAATGGGCTCATTTCCAATCCATCTTCGTGCTAAACAGGATGTGTGATATCATCACTAGTGGGATAAGGACTAATAAGGGCTTCAAGGAGGTTCACTTGAACGTTTTTTGCAAGCAGGTTTTTGAGTTATGTGGGACATAGGTGATCTCAGCGTAGGCGTACGACCATCCTAGGAAGTGGATAGCAAGGTGGATCCAAGTGCCAAGCTTAGAGACATTAGCGACGCCCAATGGGATCATTACACCTTCATCATGATAGAGATTGAGCACTACCAAGGCCACATCACAGTTGGCTAACTTACCACTTATTTCACTTGATCTAGCATGTCAATCACAATTAACAATGTTGTCTTTCTTTATTAGGATCACCGCAAGGACATCGAGTACCCCAACAAGTTCATCGAGAACTACTCTCAGATGTAGATCATCTTCTCCTGGGGTCTGGCTACGGCAAGCATACAATGGGCTCTAGTGAGCCTCATGGTGTGCCTTCCCCTGAGTATCCAGACACCTAGAAGTCAGAGACCATCATCCTAGAGGGCCCTAAGAAGGCTACTAATGCTGACTAGTAGAACGCCCGTGCGTTGCTACGGGCTATAATGCATATAATAAATCAAATAAATAATTAAGGCTGTCTCGAAGCATCTCTCACTCTCTCTATCTCTCTCATACATTGATGACCCACAAGTGTAGGGGATCTATCGTAGTCCTTTCAATAAGTAAGAGTGTCGAACCCAACGAGGAGTAGAAGGAAATGACAAGCGGTTTTCAGTAAGGTATTCTCTGCAAGCACTGAAATTGTAGGTAACAGATAGTTTTGTGATAAGATAATTTGTAACGGGTAACAAGCAATGAAAGTAAATAAGGTGCAACAAGGTGGCACAATCCTTTCTTTTAGCAAAGGACAAGCCTAGACAAGTTCTTATAATGAGAAAAGCGCTCCCGAGGACACATGGGAATTATCGTCAAGCTAGTTTTCATCACGCTCATATGATTCGCGTTCGGTACTTTGATAATTTTATATGTGGGTGGACCGGTGCTTGGGTATTGCCCTTCCTTGGACAAGCATCCCACTTATGATTAACCCCTACTGCAAGCATCCGCAACTACAAAAGAAGTATTAAGGTAAACCTAACCATAGCATGAAACATGTGGATCCAAATCAGCCCCTTACGAAGCAACTCATAAACTAGGGTTTAAGCTTCTGTCACTCTAGCAACCCATCATCTACTTATTACTTCCCAATGCCTTCCTCTAGGCCCAAACAATGGTGAAGTTTCATGTAGTCGATGTTCACATAACACCACCAGAGGAGAGACAACATACATCTCATCAAAATATCGAACAAATACCAAATTCACATGACTCCTAATAGCAAGACTTCACCCATGTCCTCACGAACAAACGTAACTGCTCACAAAGCATATTCATGTTCATAATCAGAGGGGTAGTAATATGCATTAAGGATCTGAACATATGATCCTCCACCGAATAAACCAACTAGCATCAACTACAAGGAGTAATCAACACTACTAGCAACCCACAGGTACCAATCTGAGGCTTTGGTACAAAGATTGGATAGAAGAGATGAACTAGGGTTTGAGAGGAGATGGTGCTGGTGAAGATGTTGATGGAGATTGACGCCCTCCCGATGAGAGGATTGTTGGTGATGACGATGGTGACGATTTCCCCCTCCCGGAGGGAAGTTTCCCCAGTAGAACAGCTTCGTCGGAGCCCTAGATTGGTTCCGCCAAGGTTCCGCCTCGTGGCGGTGGAGTTTCATCCCGTAAGCTTACTTATGATTTTTTCCATGGTAAAAGACTTCATATAGCAGAAGATGGGCACCGGAGGGCTGCCAGGTGGCCCACGAGGCAGCGGGGGCGCCCAGGGGGGTAGGGCGCGCCCCCCACCCTCGTGGATGGTGGGTGGCCCCCCTCGGGTATTTCTTCCGCTCAATACTTTTTATTAATTCCCAAAATGACTTTCGTGGAGTTTCAGGACTTTTGGAGCTATGCAGAATAGGTCTCTAATATTTGCTCCTTTTCCAGCCTAGAATCCCAGTTGTCGGCATTCTCCCTCTTCATGTAAACCTTGTAAAATAAGAGAGAATAGCCATAAGTACTGTGACATAACGTGTAATAACCGTCCATAATGCAATAATTATCGATATAAAAGCATGAAAATGGACGTATCAACTCCCCCAAGCTTAGACCTCGCTTGTCCTCAATCGGAAGCCGATATCGAAAAATATGTCCGCATGTTTAGAGATAGAGGTGTCGATAAAATAAAATACGGACATGAGGGCATCATGATCATTCTTATAACAGCAACATATATATATTTTGTCAGATGATTCCTTATGCTCAAGTAACAATCTATTCACAATGTCAAGTATGAATCAGAAACTTCACTCAAAACTAACAAACTATAATCTCGCTCATTGAAGCAATTGCAATTTATCATAACATCGGAAAGAGTCAATATAAGAGTTTTCAGCAAGTCCACATACTCAACTATCATTTAGTCTTTCACAATTGCTAACACTCACGCAATACTTATGGTTATGGAGTTTTAATCGGACATAGAGAAAGATAGGGGCTTATAGTGTTGCCTCCCAACCTTTTACCTCAAGGGTAATGCCAACAATAATAGTTCATGCTAACTTACATCCAATTGGATATATATATATATATATATATATATATATATATATATATATATATATATATATATATATATCAGGATCTTTCCAACACGAGGTTCTTGCCAAAGGATAAAAATAAAAAGGAAAGGTGAAGATCACCATGACTCTTGCATAATGTAAAAGATAGGCCCTTCGCAGAGGGAAGCAGAGGTTGTCATGTGCTTTTTGGTTGGATGCACGAAATCTTAATGCAAAAGAATGTCACTTTATATTGCCACTTGTGATATGAACCTTTATTATGTAGTCCGTCGCTTTTATTTCTTCCATATCACAAGATCGTATAAACACTACAAAAAAATACACTTCCGTGATGATACGTGTTTGTCACAGTAGGTCGCGTTTTCTGTCATGCATGCACATCCATGACGATTTTATGACAGAATCAAGATAGCCATACCTATGCTGTCGTAGAAGTGTTCCATGACATTACCAAAATTATCATCACAGAAGTGTACACTTCCATGACAATAAATCGCGCGTCACAGAAGTGCTTTCATCAAGGGTGACCGACACGTGGCATCCACCGTAACGGAACACTGTTAAGCTATCGGGTCGGATTTTGGATCCGATAACCCGTTAACAGCCACGACCAATGCCGATTTTCCACATGTAAAATTCTCATTGGCTGACGGATCCACGTGTCAGCTCCGCATTGGCACAGGTGTCACTCATCCAACGGTCGAGATGGGTCTATGATATGTTGACACGTGGACCGGCCCAAAAGTGGCCCACAAAGTTTAAATGGGCCGGCTAACCGAAGGCCCATAAGATTTAGCGGACCATAATGGGCCGGCCCAGCTAAAGGCCCACAAAATTTAGCGGACCATAATGGGCCGGCCCAGCTAAAGGCTCACACGATTTTGCAGACCATAATGGGCCGGCCCAGCTAAAGGCCCACAAGATTTTGCGGACCATAATGGGCCGGCCCAGCTAAAGGCCCACAAGATTCTGCAAACCATAATGGGCCGTCCCAGCTAAAGGCCCAACATTCTCTGTCAAATCGGCCCGTCAACGGCCTGGTTTAAACTTGTCATCAATGCGGCCCATGGTCACTTCTGGCCTGTTAACAGTCCGCTAAGTAATTGGGCTGAATTACGGCCCGGTGTATTTCCGACCTGTTAAAGGTCCGGCTTCATTTGGGCCCATTTACAGGCCATCAAAACTTTCGGCCCATAAACGACCATGAAGGATTTGGGTCATATTCGGCCAGGTCTGTCATTCGGCCTGTTAGAGGCCCACTATAGATTTGGGCCACTTTCGGCCTGTTGACATTTTTGGCTTGTTAACGCTATATGTGGCCCAACGTCATATTGGGCCCATTAACAGCCCATATAAAAATGACGATAATCTAGCCCGACCGAAGTTCCGGCCTGTTAAAGGCCCGTGTATTAGGTCGGCGCATTTACGGCCCGTCCGAATTTTGGCCTGTCAAATATCTGCATCGTAAATAAGCCACCATTTCGGCCTGCTAAGTCCAGTGGGTTATTTGGCACAATCAGGGCCCAATCTCACTTTCGGTCTATTAAAGGCCCATGTTTTTTATGGGCTCGAGATATTTACACCTGTAAACGGCCTATTTTTACTAAGGGCCCAAATTATGTTTAGGCCTGTTAAAGGCCCACTATGGGCACAGGCCTACCAGAAAAATATGAAAGCTTATGTTAATTTAAGCCCAGATATTTTTAGTGGGCTACATGCCAATTTCGGCCCGTAATCGTTTTTAGCCCAATTGGAATGGGCCCGACGAATGTTGGCATGTTGGGCTCCTACGAAGCTTCCGGCCGAATACATTACTAAGATAAACGTACACTATACAAAAATAGCGTCATAAGTACTGCAATCTGTGGCAGCATCATAAATGTTGTATCACAACAAAATATATTCCAACCATACAACAAAAGGCCTGTTAGCATAAAGTTTACAGTCTTTCCAGATAAAAGCACCATCAGATGTATAGAAGCATAGATCATTTGACCTGAGTGCTAATGTTTCAGGCTGTAGAATCTGATGGAGCAGCACGATCTCCACCTTTTTCCGCCATTGCTCTTGAACAACGAAGCGAATGTCTGATAGTCTGGTTTCAAAACCATTCATATCTTGACGACATTTCTCAACCACTATTCTTGTTTCCGAAACAACGTCCATTAGGGATTGGACTTGTGTCTGGAGCACAGATATATCACTCTGTCTAGCAGGAAGATTTTGTTCAGTAGGCGATTTGGACGAGGTTACCTTGACAACGAACCCAGAATTACGCAGGAAGATGCTTTTTGCACGAGATACTGACGCACTGCAGCAAGAGGTGACATTGTGCCTGTAGTAGCCTCGTCACCTTCAGGTGGTTGTGGCTGTTTAATCATTTGTTCCATAGCTTCCTGAAAGTTTGAACTTGTAGATTAGTGTACCAGATAAGTTACTAATGAGACAAAAACAAACAAAGTAGGTTAAACGTTTATACATAACTTATTTTGGTGAACTACTGTAATACATTAGCATGTATTGTAGTGCCAACTACATAATAAAATCACTTTCGGAACATATGTCCATGTAGCATGCCTACTGTATTGTCTATTTCCTCACATTCGTTGACATCTAAGGATGAAGCGACATGGTTTAAAGTAGGATGAACATAGTATGACATCATTCATATCATGGGCAAACAGATATAAAACAAACAGGCTATTTTATCATTGTGTGCGCACGTGAACATAACAACTAGATTACAGATCAAGACTTCATCTCTTTCAAACCATGTAAGGTGAAATGATACGTTAAGACAACTGTGTATAAAAGTGAACAGAGTAATTGACATTGGCTGCAAACCAAGTAGTTAAATGAACACATCACAGTACCAATAAGTTCAAGGCAGGAGGAGTAAGGACTTACAACAGCGGCTTGAACTGGTGTACTCATGCCCTTCATCTTGTTGGTGTGGCAATCCTTGAAGATTTGCACTGCATTCGGTTCAGGTTCTTTTTGGTCTGCACGGGCTTTCCTCTGTATTTGGAACAAGTCAATATAGATACGATAATATGGCACAAAAAAAGAAGTATCAGCTATTTACAAGAGCCTCGCAGTGTGCAATATAGCTACGAGATCCTGTTGTCTGTTGGAATTTCACTTTTGAACGGTTGGTTTTGTTCTTCAAACAGTTAGCCTAGAAGAAGATACACTTGTAAGTCACATACATAAATACAAGTTCAATATGTGGTTTGATCAAATACATATAGCCTACCTGATACTTTGGATCAGACCAGTGTTTAATGAGGGTTGTCCAGTCTTCATCTGTAATATATTCCACTGGAGATGTTTGGGCGATTTCATTGTTAGCCTTGCCTTCAAAGTGAGATTTTCTAAGGTGGTACCGATACTATCGCAGAGCAGACTGAAAAACATGAGTGCATGCTTGTTTATTTGCATGATCTTTCGGATCCAACTTGAACCTCATTTGTTGAAATAAGAATGTGAGTCTTATTAGGAGGAAGCTAGAAAGTATGGGACAGAGCAAGACAATATTACTAATTGCGATGAATAACATTACTTACGGATAAATGGTCAAGGAAGGTGTTAAACTGGGTATTGTCTTTCTCATTCCTGTACTGGATCCACGTTGGGAGGATACGTGCATGACACCTAACGGCAACGGCTGCCTCTGATACTAACTTGGCTGACTCTTTAGCATCACATGGCCTTTTTAAACCTGCCTCAAAATGGATCTCCATTCTTCCTCCTTTAGATTTTGTTAATGTGTCAAGCATTATCCCTGATGTCTCTTTCCGCTTGCACCGTGGTGCTAGTTCAACAACGAATATGGAAAGTGTTAGTGTACATCAAACTGTGAGAGTACATATAAAGGAGCATGCAACTGCAACTTGACTCGGTCAGGTACCATCTTGGTGTTGATGCTCATGAGGTTCATCTGATCTTGCCAAGTCATGTTGTGTCAGCAGTGCTTCGGAAGTAGTGTTAGGTGTGAAGGTAGCTTGGGAACTGGCCAGTTCCGGAGCAAACGAACGAGTAACTGGTTGAGATGCTGGTACAGTTAAAGAGGATGATGCAGCTAGTGGAGCAGGTGATACTGTGCTTGTAGATTTAGCCGGTGGACTTGGACCTTCTACTGCACTATAAGTACCAGTAGAATCTGGACGGCAGAACCTTTTCCATTTCACCCGACGAGTAACAGCACTCCCTACTATATTATTTTCCTTGCTCTTTTTTGACTTTGCCATGTCAAGCTGTACCCACAACACAAAAGAATAAAATCACTCTTCAGAACTCACTGATGCATGATACAGACAAGCAATACTTTGATGTAAGACAACCGTATGAGGATGGAATATGTAAGAAAAACAGGACGGCATGACATATTCACAGCTGTGATGTGCAAACTAAGCAGAAGGATTTTCAAGAAAATAGAAGTAATGCAAGCTAGACACCATATGAAAGATGCAACCAATATTACTCTGCCAAGTTAAAAGTGTCTTGTCATAAGTGGCAATTCGAAAAATTAGAAGCAGTACAATGTAGAAATCAATGCAAGATGCAACCACTATCAAACTGCCATGTTAAAAGCGTCCAATCATGAGTTACTGATGCGGGATACACAACAGCAATACTTTGATGTAAGAACATGGTATGATAGATAGATGCAGTGTATTCTAGACACAGAAAGCCATGTCATATGCACATGTATAACGTATAAACTCGGCAGGTGCAATTTAATCAAAAATAGAAGAAATACAGGCTAGACAACATATGCAACATGAAACCATTATCACATTGTCAACTTAGAGCAAGCACCTCTGATGGTGGAGTACGGGAGATGAACTCATCATGTAGACTTGGGACTTCAACTTCATTAGCAGTAGCAGTGGCAAATCTAGAGAGTCTCTGTTTGCGTCGCTGCGGAGTACCACCAACATTCCCTAACTTACTCTTTTCCTTCCTATTTTCTGATATTGCCTTATGAAGTCAAAACCACAAGAAGATGAATAAAATTAGCTCTGCATAACTAGTTGATGCATGATACAGACGAACACTACTTTGATGTAAGGCAAGCGCATGATAAGAGGATGGAATATATACAAAAAAAGACAATGTTTCATATTCACACGTACGATAGGAGGATGGAATATGTATGAAAAAACAGTAAGCGGAAGGCATTTCAACAAAATTAGAAGAAATGAAAGCTAGGCAGCATATGAACATGCAACCAATATCACTCTATCAGGTAAAAAGTGTCTCGTCGTAAGTGCCATTTCAAGAAATTAGAAGCAGTACAAGCTAGAAGACAATGCAAGATGCAACCTACATCACAGTCCCAAGTTAAATGTGTCTTATGGGTAAGTGATCGTTGCAGGTATAAGTTGTAAGCTACGCAGATGCAATTCTACATAGTCATAAGCAATACAAACTAGACATCATACGGAAAACGCAACCACGTATAACAGTTCCAAGTAAGAGCAAGCACCTGCGATGGTGGAGTAGGGGAGATGTGCTCATCATGTACACGTATGTTCTAGAAACAGGAACACGTGTCATATTCACAGGCATTATGTGTAAAGTAAGCAGATGCAATTCAAGTTAGAAGCAATACAAGCTAGACATCATACGCAACATGCAACCACATATAATAGTGTCAAGTTAGAGCAAGCACCTGTGATGGTGGAGTAGGGGAGATGTGCTCATCATCTACATAGCTACGTTGACTGTCCAGCCTTATGTTGTCTTGCGAATCTTGTTGGGAGGATGGCGGAATAGAATCTGTAGAGACCCCCTGTTTGAGTTGCTCCGAAGGACCACCATCATCCACTACCGGACTAATTTCCTTCAGCTGTAATGATTTTGCATTGTGAAGTCAAACCGATAAGAAAAAGGAATAAAGTTCGCTCTTTAGAACTCATTCATGCATGATACTGACGAACACTACTCGGATGAAAGGCAAACACATGATGCGAGGATGGAATATGTATGAAAAACAGGATGGTGTGACATATTCACACCTATGATGTTGTAACTAAGCAGAAGGCATTTCAACAAATTAGAAGCACCGCAAGCTAGACACCATATGAAAGATGCAACCAATATCACTCTGCCAAGTTCAAACTGTATGGTGTTTCAACAAATTAGAAGCAGTACATGCTAGAAATCATATGCAAGACACAACCAATATCACAGTGGTGACTTAAAGGTGCCTTATCATAAGTGACTGATGCGGGATATGCAAGAATAGTAGTCTGATGTAGAAACAGGACCACATATCATATTCACAGGCATTATGTGTAAAGTAAGCAGATGCAATTCAACAAAGTTAGAAGCAATACAAGCTAGACATCATACGCAACATGCAACCACATATAGTAGTGCCAAGTTAGAGCAAGCACCTGTGATGGTGGAGTAGGGGAGATGTGCTCATCATCTACACAGCTACGTTGAATGTCTAGCCTTGCGTTGTCTTGCGAATCTTGTTGGGAGGATGGCAGAGTAGAATCTGTAGAGAACCTCCGTTTCAGTTGCTTGGAAGGACCACCATCATCCAATGCCTTGCCAATTTCCTTCAGCTTTATTGATTTTGCATTGTGAGGTCATACCGACAAGAAAAGGAATATCATTCGCTCTTCAGAACTCATTCATGCATGATACTGACGAACACCACTCTGATGAAAGGCAAAGTCATGATACGAGGATGGAATATGTACAAAAAAATGGATGGCTTGCCATATTCACACCTATGATGTGGTAACTAAGAAGAAGGCACTTCAACAAATTAGAAACACTGCAAGACACCATATGGAAGGTGCAACCAATATAACTCTGCCAACTTAAAACTGTCTCGTCATAGGTGGCGTTCATCAAACTAGAAGCAATACATGCTAGAAATCATATTCAAGACGCAAACCAATATCACACTGCCAACTTAAAGGTGTCCCATCATAAGTGACTGATGCAGGATACACAAGAAGAGTAGTTTCATGTAAGAACATGGTGTGATAGACAGATATAGTATGTACCAAAAATAGGAAAGCGTGTCATATTCACATGTATCATGTGTAAGCTAAGCAGATGTAGTTTACACAAATTAGGAGCAATACAGGCTAGACACCATATGCAACATGCAACCAGATATCACACTGCCAAGTTAGAGCAAGCACCTTGGATGGTGGAGTAGGGGAGCAGAGACTTGGACCTTGTAATGCACTATCAGTACAAGGAGAATCGGTACAGATGCTCCGTTTACGTTGCTGCAGAGGACCACCAGCATCGCCTTCCTTACTCTTTTCCTTCCTCTTTCTTGATTTTGCCTTGTCAAGTCAAACCCACAAGAAAAAGGAATAAAATTTGCTCTTCAGAACTTATTGATGCATGATACTGACGGACACTACTTTCATGTAAGGCAGCCGCATGATAGGAGGATGGAATATGTATGAAAAACAAGACGGCGTGACATATTGACATGTATGATGTATAAAGTGTAAACTAAGCACAAGGTGCTTGAACTTGTTAGAATCGATGCAAGCTAGAAACCATATGAAAGATGAAACCAATATCACTCTGCCAAATTAAAAGGGTGCCCTAACAAATGTATTTGACCAAATTAGAAGCAATACTCCCTTCGTTCCTAAATATAAGGTGTATTAGTTTTTCAAAAAGTCAACTGATGTCTATGTTTGACCTATTTTACAGCAAAATATATAAAGATTTATAATACTAAATATATAAAATGTAAAAATATAGTTCATGATGAATCTAGTGATAATGATTTGGTATTCTAGATATTGATATTTTTGTCTATAAACTTGGTCAAACTTAGAGAAGTTTGACTTTTTGGAAAAATAATACACCTTATATTGAGGAACGGAGGGAGTACATGGCAACAGGCTAGAAATAATATGCAATATGCAACGAATAAAGGTGACTCATCGTTAGTGATTGATGCATGATACAGAAGAGAGGTAGTTTCATGTAAGAACAAGGTTAACACATAGATGTAGTGTGTACCAAAAATAGGAAGGCATGTCATATTCATAGGTATAGTGTGTAAACTAAGCAGATGCAATTTACCCTAATTAGAAGCATTACGAGCTAGACACCATATGCAACATGCAACCACATATCACACTACGAAGTTGGAGCAAGCACCTGTGATGGTGGTGTAGGGGAAGTGCGGTCTTCAGGTATAGAGCAACGTTCAATATCTTCATTTAGGCTTGTTGTTTCTTGAGAAACATGTGGAGAGGATGAAATTGCATTCTTTATAAGAGTATTGCATCTCATATTAACCCACGCGCGTGACTGTCTCATCATAAGAGATAGACGCAGGATACACAAGAACAGTAGTTTGATGTAAGAACATGGTGTGAAAGGCAGATGTAGTATGTACCAAAAACAGGAAGGCGTGTCATATTCACATGTATAATGTGTAAGCTAAGGAGATGCAATTTAACAAATTAGGAGCATTGATGAGGGATACACAAGAAAAGTAGTTTGATGTAAGAACATGGTTAATAGAAAGACGTAGTATGTACCAAAAACAGGAAGGCATGTCATATTCACAGGTATAATGTGTTAACTAAGCAGATGCAATTTACCCTAATTAGAAGCATTACATGGTAGACACCATATGCAACGTGCAACCACATATCACACTGCCATGTAAGAGCAAGCACCTGCGATGGTGGTGTGGGGGAATTGCGGTGATCAACTAGAGAGCTACGTTGACTATCTTCATTTAGCCTTGCTGTTTCTTGAGAATCATGTGGGGACGATGACACTGCACTCTTTAAACGAGTAGGGCATCTCACAGTAACCCACTCGGGTGACTGTCTCATCATAACGAGGGATACAAAAGAGCATTAGTTTAATGTACGAACATGGTTAATAGACATATGTAGTATGTATCAAAAACAGGAAGGCATGTCATTATCAAAGGTATAAGTTGTAAAGTAAGCAGATGCAATTTAACCAGATTGGAAGCAATACAAGCTAGACACCATATGCAACATGCAACCACATTTAACAGCGCAAAGTTAAAGCAAACACCTGGGATGGTTGTGTGTGGCAATTGAGATCATCAACTGCAGAGCTACGTTTACTGTCTCCAACTGCTGACACTGCACCCATTAGAGCGCTGAAACGCTTAGTGCTTATCTTCGAATTACACTGGAGCGACTTCTGTCTTTTCTTTTCTGCATTCATCAACATTGCGTCAGAGTCTGAAATACCCATGCATCAAAAAACAATAGTGTGAGTACAGGTGAAGTGTGTGCACAATTAGTACAGTGTAAAGGTAGCAGATAGCAGGTCGGTGAGAAATAAATGACGGGAGACATATGATAGCTCTACAACATGCATGGCACACTAAATTACTACATGATTCTATGAAAATAACAGTGATTGAAAGCAAATAGATCAGTCCATTTTTTCTGCATCGTCCGATGTACAAAGAACGGGCAGATCGCCTTCATCTACCTCCAGCCAGTCAGTGTTGACGATCTTCCTTGAAACGCCAGCGACCACCGGCCCAGTATTCCTCCCCTGCCTGCGCCCTCCCCTCGACCTCACCGCACCGCCGTGCTTGGCACCCCCCCGGCCATCCATTCAAGCCCCGCCGACCTCCAGATCGGGCGCAAGCAGCTCCTGCACCCCACACACATATGATAGACACCGATGCGCCGCTTCCCCGGGGAACAGGCGGACTAGGTGCTCTGCGCACCTAAGCGGGTGCTGCTTCTTTTAATTGCGGTTCGACTGACCCTGAATTGAAATCTAGGCGGGCTACTGACCTCTAGCAAAGGTGAAATAGTAAAAGGGAGGAAAGCTTGTGCATCTAGTATCACAAAGAAGATGCAGTAAGAAGCACTCAACTATTTTCTTTTGTGGGATGAATATGGTGTGAGCAGAGACGTAAGATTTGCACGAATAAGGGAAGAGGAGTACCTCTTTCTGCTAGCAGTGTTGTGTCCTCCTTCTGTTTTTCTGACGATCTTCTTGTTGTTCGCTGGAAACCAGAAGTTGCGGAGGACGGTGCAGCCTTGGACGAACCCATGGCCAAGTTGTTGAGTGTGGTGCGGTGGCCGTCTGTCGGCGGCAGGGAAGCAGATCCGAGGCGGCGAACGACGGTGTTGCGGGAACAGCTCCGGTGCGGTGGACGGTTGCGACAGTGGGGCCGCAGCAGTGAGGCACAGGACGGCGTGGTCGGAGTGGTTCTGGTACGGCACACATCGGCATTGGCATCGTGGACGAAGCTCAGCCTCGGCTTTAGCTGCTAAGTCCTTGAGGGTGTTGCAGTTGCGGTTGCGGTTGCGTTGGACGACGACGACGTCGGGGTACCGGCTCCGGCATGATGGAGGAGGGCGGCGGTGGATTGGCCGCTATGGGGTGGAGGACGGAGGAGGCTGGGGTTTCACAGCTGGTGGAGAGGGCATTTTCACGCCCATGGAGTATGAATGGGGAAACGGAGGGAGGCGGGGAACTAAAGGGGAACAATGTTTTGGTTTGAGACACGCTTGTTTGAAATTTGGGGAAAGTTACAAACTTTGCCCCCATCTAAAATTTCGGACATATTGCAGGTTGGGGGTAGGACAGTCATGTCAGGTGTCCCAAATGTGGGTGAGATAGATTTCGGCCGAGCGCATGGGTGTTTAGGTGCCCACGGCGTATGAATGTTTCTCGAAGGCGGTTGAGACTGGCGTCTCGGTGAACTTACAAACCTACCCCGGTTTAGACCTTTGGACATCAGGCCAATAGGCTACACGGGCCAGAGTCAAGACAGTAATTTCCTACCACCAAAACATTAGTCTCGCGCGGTTTTGGATGACCAGAGGCCTATTTGGCGCTTCGTTCAATATTTGGGAGCAGAAGCATTAACGTTTTCGGTTCTCTTGAATTGAACTTTCATGATTTGTCAAATTTCACAAATCTTTACTCTTGAAAATCCTAAAGCTACAATTATTTTGGAATGGAGGGGGTACATTTGAATATACATTGTACACGAGTATATATTAAAAAATATGCAACTTACCTCAGTTCATGCATGGTTCCAGATATAATCTCCTTGGTTGCAAAAAAAAAGGTTAGATATGCGTATGAATATATATAGCATGTTCAAACTCACAACAAAGATTGATGCCCCCTTTTACATTTGATTTACAAATGCCATTATCTCGGGTTCAAATAGATGAATGCACTTCCTATGAATTCGAATCTTTGAAACCCCCTTTATATTGAATTCGACATGTATTTTATTTCGTAGCTAGCAATTTGGAATGTATCCATGCAAGTGACAAATGTATAAAGTGCTTCACACTAACAACATGGAGTGCACTAATTAATGTTTATATATGAATTGCAAAAGCATCCATTGCCTGTATTTCAAACCACTCTCACTCTATGGATCAATAATATGAAATAAACACATGCACATGCTAGAATTCAATAGAGTATGGGTGTCTGATAGACCGATTTTCGTCCATACGCAATTTTGCAAAATTCATGATCTCATCCAAAAATAATAATGCCATTTATATTTTAATTTAACGCGTAGAACCGCCTTTTACACGTAGATGCACTATGCCTCGCCCCGTTCTCACAAACGCGTTATATATCTCTCTATCTAACGCATAAGTGCACACACTTTATATGCATCGGCATTTCTCTTTCACACATGCTCACTATCTCTCTCAGGGTGTCGGGGTGTCTCACGCACATGCTCTCTCTCTCTTTCTGACTACTATGTACCACTCTTTTCACTAATCTCAGTTGGAAAACACCATTTCTCTCACATGCATATATACACATGCACGGTCTCTACTAGCCCTCTATATGCACATATATGTGCCTACGTGTCTCCTGCACGCACATTATCTTTAGGCCTCTCTCGCACACATTGCCCCCCCGACACACCTCTCTCTTAGTAGTTGGCGGATATGATTTCATCATATCATTCGGTAGGATATCCCTGGCTGTTAGGCTGGATGGTAATACGAGGCAAAGTTTTACCCTAGTTCGGATCGGACCCTTGCAGTTGAAGAAAGAGCCTACTCCTGGTACTGTATATTAGTGATAGGGGTGTGTACAAAGTACACGTGAATACCAGGCATTGTGCGTGTGTGTATACTATCGACGAACTAGCCCCCAAGCTTGTATAACATACTAAGGGCCTAGGGTTACAAATCATATATAGTCGGCTTATCACCAGTGGGGATAGAGTCCTCCGCGACTCTGGTAGCTTCGTGTTGTACGTCGAGTCCTCCACATGGGTCTTCGTATAACACGTCTCGGTCCAACCTATATGTGGCGCAGGATGGAACCGACCCTGAGTCTTCATGTTGACCCACCACAACTAGAAATGATGTGCCCACCACACCACACACGCAATCGGCCACTAAGAAAATAAGCATATACAATAGTACAACGGCATCTAGCTCACGATACGTCTCCATATTTTGTTGATGACACTGACGGACTTTGCATTTGATGCGTGCTCCATATTTTGTTGACGACACTTACGGTCATTGTATTTGAAGCAAAAGCACGATATGGTCACTGGACTTCAAAATAAGCTCATCATGGTCACCACATACACTTTGTCGTGCTAACCAACATGTGGTTGGATGGTTAGGGGACAGTGGTTTCTCGAGCCCACCAAGGTTAAAGTCCCGGTGCTCGCACTTATCTTGTGTTAATTTTAGTATTTTCCGGTGATGCACGTTCAGTGGGAGGAGACGTTCCACTCGACTATGAGGCACCTATGGTGACTTCGTAAAATCTCAAGATTCATATATGCTGGCCCGCTCTCTCGAAGGTGCTCATAGGGGTAGGGTTCGTGTGTGTGCGCTTATAGCGGTGAGTGCTTGCGCGTATATATGAGCCCTTGCGTCTGTACCGTGTCAAAAAAATACATGTCATGATTATACGGTCACTGGCTCACCCGTACAACTCCGTATTTTGTTGATGACACAATCAATTGACCAGTCAAACGGTGCAACTAGTGTTGCACCATCGGGGCGCATAACTGTGGGGCCCACCTTTCAGCCCGTATATGAAAGAAAGAAATGGTAGTTCGAGTCTGTACTGTGTTAATAAAATAGGAGTACATTTTAGGGTGATCATACGGTCACTGGCTCACCATACAGCTCCGTAATTTGTTGATAACACGATCAATTGACCAGTCAAACGGTCCACATTCAACAGCGCACATTACCATAGGGCCCACCCGTCAACACGTATATGAAGGACAGAAATGGTAATAAACTATTGGTCGGTGGGTATTCGAAGTCGTGAGACCTCTGGTTGGCAGTCACCGGCGGTTGGGGGGCGTTCATTGGGCGGTGGGGTGGGGATCCCCAGAGAAAAAGCTCGGCGTGCGGGGGGGGGGGGGCTAGAGGGATGGCCGGTGCGCTGGCAGACCGGCGATGGGGAGTGGTTTCGGGGAGGGCAGGCCGGCCGCGGGCGGCGGGGGCAGGCGGTTCGGCCGGTGGTGGCTGGCGACTCAGGGGGGTGGAGTTTGATGATAAACTGGAGGCCCTTGATTTCGTATCCAATGGCTGGAAAATCTAATGACCAGAGATGAAAAATTCAGTCGACTGACGTGTAGCCTCACCCCGCACGTACACATGCACGCACGCAAGACACGCACGCATGTAGGCGTGCAACACTGACACGTACACATAATGTACACACGCACGCATGCTGGCGTGCAACACTGACACGTACACATGCACTCACGAACACACGCACGTACGCACCCATGCATGCAACACTGAAACGCACCCTTGCACACACGCAACACTCGCACGCATGTATGCACACAGCACACGATGCAAGACATGCGCTCAACCTATACGTGCATGCACCCTTTGTTAAGGACATGGATTGTTACGGGTATTAATCAATCTTATCTGTGATAAGCAGAACATTGATGTTTGCAGCAGTCTTTATGAATCACAACGTATCGAACGGGCTATCAACATAGTAGGCTTAACTACATGAAAGAGATGAAGTCACACTCAATGAACAATCATCGGTTTATGAAATGCCCGCTTCTGACCACCCTGGCCCACCAAAGGTTCCTCTGCTATGCGCTGCCTGCGTTGGGTCACTGACATGCAGGCCATGCACCCAAAGAGCCTACACGTCAGTGGAAGAACGGCGCGGTGTCCTAGGTCAGAGTCGAGGGCGCCACTCGCGGCATGCCCGGCTGAACACGCCTCCGTGCCGCATTCAAACGCCTCCATGAAACCCGCCCGTGTGGAAGCCGAGAAACCCACTCTGGACACATGTCCGTTCATGATCGGGCCAGCATTAAATGCAACGCTGGCCGAGCTCCTCCCCTCCGCCGTCTATTTAATCTCCTATTTAAACGAGGCCAAACGCCGGCCAAGAATCGCACACCTCCACCGTTCCCCTATCTCCTCCACCATTTTGTCCACTCTTACAATGGCTTACAAAGAGTAGTTATTCCGCATCCAAGCTGGCTGGGTAGCCCGCCAGATACGAGCTATGCAGCTCGCTGATCCACCTCCCTCCCCTCGCCTGATGGAGCAAGTTGCCGCCCCAAGCCGGCACGTGGTTCAGCAACTCGCCGCTCCAGGCCAGCTCGACGAGGAGGGGCGCATGGGCGTTGTTGCTGCCGTCCATGCCGCCGCCTCATACCGTGTCTCCCGTTTCTGTGGCCGAGACTCCCATGCCGGCTGCCATGCCATGCAAGCAGCGGCAGAAGACGGGTGCGCGAAGAGCAACGAGTCAGTGGCCAGCGCCTCCGCGTCTGCCGCCATCATCAAGGAGAAGTAGAACACGGGAGGACGCCGCCGCTTGGGTCCCATGAAGGCCACCGCGGAGGCAACGCCGGCGTACACAGCAGGTGTCTTGCCGGATCCTTTTGTTGCGAGGACCTTCGTCGACCCCGCATGGGCTCCACGGAAGAGGAGAATGTTAGGATGAACTCGAGCCGGTGCCAGCCATGGCGAAGTAGTGGCCGGTGATGAACTCGAACCGGTGCTGGCCACCATCATCTTCGGCACCAACCAATGATATCAGTTGGGCAGTGGGGAAGCGAGCCGTCCTTTGCGCGGAAGCATATACCTCCGGGGCTCCCGACAGTCCGGTGATCGTGCTGCCGGACATGAGGAACACAAATCGATCGGCGGGCGACCATTTAGGCCAGGTATTATATACATGTGCTGTCCAGAACTAGCACCGCGTAGTTCATTTGAATGTAATGAAATCCGTCATGTTTGTGTGAAAATCCGGTATTTTATATGATTTTCATCGTTGTTTATATGAAATATCAGTTTGTCTATGTGTTTGCGCGAATTTCGTCTGGTTGGTTGAGTTGTTGTCATAATGTGTGCGGCTACGGTTGGATGGCGTAATTTGCGGGTCGCCGGTCGGTCTGCGGGCGGCTCGGGCGGCGTTGTGGGACAAAAAAACACAACTCGTGCGAGCTCATCTCCAACGTGCGTGCTGGAGGATGCATGACAGCCGGAGCACCCGAGCCATTCCTCGTTCATCGGTGCCAAAGGCACCGATGGACAAAAGGGTCGCCAATATTTTGGCTACCCCGGGCAAGATCCAACAGCCCCTCCCAACAGATTCAAATCCCTCGTTCGCCGTGGAATTTTGCCATGAGTTGTTTTCATGGACTAGCAAGATGCCCGTGCATTGCACGGAACATCAAGATGCGTTTTTTACAAACTCCTGCATGCATGCAAGGGATAATTAATGTCCTCCTTTGCTAGTACCACGAGGCAAACACCATTAATGTTGCATCGGTTAGTGTTAGTGGCCTTGTATATCTACAAATTGTAATTTTGATAGTGGCCCCTTGTATATAAAAATGGAGGGAGAAATATGAGAGATAAGGTGAGGAGGAGTGGGGCGTGGTGCCGTGGTGGTGACTGGTGGTCGGACTGGGCGGAGGCATGGGGATGGATGGCGCATTATGTCTAGGTTTGTATCTCTCTCACACACATCCACGTAGGTGGGGGACGTGCACGAAGAGAAGAGGTGCATGCACGGCGCACGTAATCCCGTCTCTTTCCCAACCACACCCGCGTGGGTACACGGTGGAGCTCATTTCTGTACGAAAGAGGAAGCCCACGTGGTAATTTGGCACGTGTACTAGTTGTCCACTTGGTGGAGGGAGGATCATCTACCACGGGTGAACAAACAAATTGTGACTTGACGCATTATGTTAAATTAAAAAAAGAGGCAAACCATGTGGGGCCTACCTCTTAGAGGCAAGGCTCTATACACTGGAGTACTTTTGATGTGTCCCATCAACTCGCAGAACGAGGAGAAGCTTGCTTAGTATGCCGTCTCCCCCGCCCACGGGCGCAGTGGCTCGCAGGATGAGGCGAAGCTTACTACTACTGTACGCCTTTACGCCCGCTCCCTCGCCCACGCGCCCGGTGGCTCGCAACACGAGGAGAAAATTTTACTACTCCCTCCGTTTACTCCTCGTCCCTACTACGTACTTTGGTTAGTACTCCCTCCATTTACTTATACAAGGCCATGTTGGGGAACGTTGCAGAAAATAAAAAATTTCTACGCTTCACCAAGATCAATCTATGGAGTCATCTAGCAACGAGAGAGAGGAGTGCATCTACATATCCTTGTAGATAGCGTGCGAAAGCATTCAAGAGAACAGGGTTGAGGGAGTCGTACTCGTCGTGATCCAAATCAACGGAGATCCTAGCGCCGAACGGACGGCACCTCCGCGTTCAACACACGTACGGTTGGGAAGACATCTCCTCCTTCTTTATCCACCAAGGGGGAAGGAGAGATTGATGAAGATCCAGCAGCACGACGGCGTGGTGGTGGATGCAGCAGTAATCTCGGCAGGGCTTCGCCAAGCACTTGCGAGAGGGAGAGGTGTTGCAGGGGAGAGGGAGGCGCCAGAGACTTGGGGTGCGGCTGCCCTCCCTCCCCCCCCCTCTTTATATAGGCCCCCTGGGGGGCGCCAGCCCTAGGAGATGGGATCTCCAAGGAGGGGCGGCGGCCAAGGGGGTGGCTTGCCCCCCAAGCCAAGGGGGCGCCCCCCACCCCTAGGGTTTCCTGCCCTAGGCGCAAGGGGAGGCCCTAGGGGGGTGCACCAGCCCACCAGGGGCTGGTTCCCCTCCCCTCTTCAGCCCATGGGGCCCTCCGGGATAGGTGGCCCCACCCGGTGGACCCCCGGGACCCTTCCGGTTGTCCCGGTACAATACCGGTGACCCCCGAAACTTTCCCAATGGCCGAAACTTGACTTCCTATATATGAATCTTTACCTCCGGACCATTCCAGAACTCCTCGTGAGGTCTGGGATCTCATTCGGGACTCCGAACAACTTTAGGGTTACTGCATACTAATATCTCTACAACCCTAGCATCAGCAAACCTTAAGTGTGTAGACCCTACGGGTTCGGGAGACATGCAGACATGACCGAGACGCCTCTCCGGTCAATAACCAACAGCGGGATCTGGATACCCATGTTGGCTCCCACATGCTCCTCGATGATCTCATCGGATGAACCACGATGTCGAGGATTCAATCAATCCCATATACAATTCCCTTTGTCAATCGGTACGTTACTTGCCCGAGATTCGATCGTCGTTATCCCAATACCTCATTTAATCTCGTTACCGGCAAGTCACTTTAATCGTACCGTAATGCATGATCCCGTGACCAGACACTTGGTCACATTGAGCTCATTATGATGATGCATTACCGAGTGGGCCCAGAGATATCTCTCCGTCATACGGAGTGACAAATCCCAGTCTCGATTCGTGCCAACCCAACAGACACTTTCGGAGATACCCGCAGTGCACCTTTATAGTCACCCAGTTACGTTGTGACATTTGGCACACCCAAAGCACTCCTACGGTATCTGGGAGTTGCACAATCTCATGGTCTAAGTAAATGATACTTGACATTTGGAAAAGCTCTAGCGAAACGAACTACACGATCTTTGTGCTATGCTTAGGATTGGGTCTTGTCCATCACATCATTCTCCTAATGATGTGATACCGTTATCAATGACATCCTATGTCCATAGTCAGGAAACCATGACTATCTGTTGATCAACGAGCTAGTTAACTAGAGGCTTACTAGGGACGTGTTGTGGTCTATATATATTCACACATGTATTACGATTTCCGGATAACACAATTATAGCATGAATAATAGACAATTATCATGAACAAAGAAATATAATAATAACCATTTTATTATTGCCTCTATGGCATATTTCCAACAGTCTCCCACTTGACTAGAGTCAATAATCTAGTTACATTGTGATGAATCGAACACCCATTGCGTTCTGGTGTTGATCATGTTTTGCTCTAGGGAGAGGTTTAGTCAATGGATCTGCTATATTCAGGTCCGTATGTACTTTACAAATATCTATGTCTCCATCTTGAACATTTTCACGAATGGAGTTGAAGCGACGCTTGATGTGCCTGGTCTTCTTGTGAAACCTGGGCTCCTTGGCAAGTGCAATAGCTCCAGTGTTGTCACAGAAGAGTGTGATCGGCCCCGACGCATTGGGTATGACTCCTAGGTCGGTGATGAACTCCTTCACCCAGATAGCTTCATGCGCTGCCTCCGAGGCTGCCATGTACTCCGCTTCACATGTAGATCCCGCCATGATGCTCTGCTTGCAACTGCACCAGCTTACTGCCCCACCATTCAAAATATACACGTATCCGATTTGTGACTTAGAGTCATCCAGATCTATGTCGAAGCGAGCGTCGACGTAACCCTTTACGACGAGCTCTTCGTCACCTCCATATACGAGAAACATATCCTTAGTCCTTTTCAGGTACTTAAGGATGTTCTTGACCGGTGTCCAGTGTTCCATGCCGGGATTACTTTGGTACCTTCCTACCAAACTTACAACAAGGTTTATATCAGGTCTGGTACAGGTCATGGCATACATGATAGACCCTATGGCTGAGGCATAGGGGACGACACTCATCTTTTCTCTATCTTCTGCTGTGGTCGGGCATTGAGTCGAGCTCAATTTCACACCTTGCAACACAGGCAAGAACCCCTTCTTGGACTGATCCATATTGAACTTCTTCAATATCTTATCAAGGTATGTACTCTATGAAAGACCTATGAGGCGTCTCGATCTATCTCTATAGATCTTGATGCTTAATATGTAAGCAGCTTCTCCAAGGTCCTTCATTGAAAAACACTTATTCAAGTAGGCCTTAATGTTGTCCAAAAGTTCTATATCATTTCCCATCAAAAGTATGTCATCCACATATAATATGAGAAATGCTGCAGAGCTCCCACTCACTTTCTTGTAAACGCAGGCTTCTCCATAAGTCTGCATAAACCCAAACACTTTGATCATTTCATTAAAGCGAATGTTCCAACTCCGAGATGCTTGCACCAGCCCATAGATGGAGCGCTGGAGCTTGCATACCTTGTTAGAATTCTTAGGATCGACAAAACCTTCCAGCTGCATCATATACAGTTCTTCCTTAAGATGGCCGTTAAGGAATGCCGTTTTGACGTCCATTTTCCATATCTCATAATCATAGTATGCGGCAATTGCTAACATGATTCGGACGGACTTCAGCTTCGCTACGGGTGAGAAAGTCTCATCGTAGTCAACCCCTTGAACTTGTCGATAACCCTTAGCGACAAGTCGAGCTTTATAGATGGTAACATTACCATCCGCGTCCATCTTCTTCTTAAAGATTCATTTGTTTTCTATTGCTTGCCGATCATCGGGCAAGTCTGTCAAAGTCCATACTTTGTTTTCATACATGGATCCTATCTCGGATTGCATGGCTTCAAGCCATCTATTGGAATCTGGGCCCGCCATTGCTTCTTCATAGTTCGAAGGTTCACCGTTGTCTAACAACATGATTTCCAGGACAGGGTTGCCATACCAATCTAGTGTGGAATGTGTCCTCGTGGACCTACGAAGTTCAGTAGTAACTTGATCCGAAGTACCTTGATCATCATCATTAATTTCCTCTCTAGTCGGTGCAGGCACCACAGGAACATCTTCCTGAGCTGCACTACTTATCGGTTCAAGAGGTAGTACTTCATCAAGTTCCACTTTCCTCCCACTTACTTCTCTCGAGAGAAACTCTTTCTCCAGAAAGGAACCGTTCTTGGCAACAAAGATCTTGCCCTCGGATCTTAAGTAGAAGGTATACCCAATGGTTTCCTTAGGTATCCTAAGAAGATGCATTTTTCCGACTTGGGTTCAAGCTTTTCAGGTTGAAGTTTCTTGACATAAGCATCGCATCCCCAAACTTTTAGAAACGACAGCTTAGGTTTCTTCCCAAACCATAATTCATATGGTGTCGTCTCAACGGATTTAGACGGTGCCCTATTTGAAGTGAATGTAGCTGTCTCTAGAGCGTATCCCCAAAATGATAGCGGTAAATCGGTAAGTGACATCATAGATCGCACCATATCCAATAGATGCGATTATGACGTTCGGACACACCATTACGCTGAGGTGTTCCAGGCGGCGTGAGTTGTGAAACGATTCCACATTTCCTTAAGTGCGTACCAAATTTGTGACTTCAATATTCTCCCCCACGATCTGATCGTAAGAACTTTATCTTTTGGTCACGTTGATTCTCTACCTCATTCTGAAATTCCTTGAACTTTTCAAAGGTCTCAGACTTGTGTTTCATCAAGTAGACATACCCATATCTACTCAAGTCATCAGTGAGAGTGAGAACATAACGATATCCTCCACGAGCCTCAACGCTCATTGGACCGCACACATCAGTATGTATGATTTCCAATAAGTTGGTTGCTCGCTCCATTGTTACAGAGAACGGAGTCTTGGTCATTTTGCCCATGAGGCATGGTTCGCATGTGTCAAATGATTCATAATCTAGAGACTCTAAAAGTCCATCAGCATGGAGCTTCTTCATGCGCTTGACACCAATGTGACCAAGGCGGCAGTGCCACAAGTATGTGGGACTATCGTTATCAACTTTACATCTTTTGGTATTTACACTATGAATATGTGTAACATCACGTTCGAGATTCATTAAGAATAAACCATTGACCAGCGGGGCATGACCATAAAACATATCTCTCATATAAATAGAATAACCATTATTCTCGTATTTAAATGAGTAGCCATCTCGCATTAAACGAGATCCAGATACAATGTTCATGCTCAAAGCTGGCACTAAATAACAATTATTGAGGTTTAAAACTAATCCCGTAGGTAAATGTAGAGGTAGCGTGCCGACGGCGATCACATCGACCTTGGAACCATTCCCGACGCGCATTGTCACCTCATCCTTCGCCAGTCTCCGCTTATTCCGCAGCTCCTGCTTTGAGTTACAAATATGAGCAAGCGCACCGGTATCAAATACCCAGGAGCTACTACGAGTGCTGGTAAGTTACACATCAATAACATGTATATCATATATACCTTTGGTGTTGCCGGCCTTCTTGTCCGCTAAGTACTTAGGGCAGTTCCGCTTCCAGTGACCACTTCCCTTGCAATAAAAGCACTCAGTTTCAGGCTTGGGTCCATTCTTTGACTTCTTCCCGGCAACTGGCTTACCGGGCGCGGCAACTCACTTGCCGTCCTTCTTGAAGTTCTTATTACCCTTGCCTTTCTTGAACTTAGTGGTTTTATTCACCATCAACACTTGATGTTCCTTTTTGATCTCTACCTCCGCTGATTTCAGCATTGAATATACCTCAGGAATGGTCTTTTCCATCCCCTGCATATTGAAGTTCATCACAAAGCTCTTGTAGCTCGGTGGAAGCGACTGAAGGATTCTGTCAATGACCGCGTCATCTGGGAGATTAACTCCCAGCTGACTCAAGCGGTTGTGCAACCCAGACATCTTGAGTATGTGCTCACTAACAGAACTATTTTCCTCCATCTTACAGCTGAAGAACTTGTCAGAGACTTCATATCTCTCGACCCGGGCATGAGCTTGGAAAACCATTTTCAGCTCTTCGAACATCTCATATGCTCCGTGTTGCTCAAAAAGCTTTTGGAGCCCCGATTCTAAGCTGTAAAGTATGCCGCACTGAACAAGGGGGTAATCATCAGCACGAGACTGCCAAGCATTCATAACGTCTTGGTTCTCTGGGATGGGTGCTTCACCTAGCGGTGCTTCTAGGACATAATCTTTCTTTGCAGCTATGAGGATGATCCTTAGGTTCCGGACCCAATCCGTATAGTTGCTGCCATCATCTTTCAGCTTGGTTTTCTCTAGGAACGCGTTGAAGTTGAGGTTGACATGAGCGTGGGCCATTTGATCTACAAGACATTTTGCAAAGGTTTTTAGACTAAGTTCATGATAATTAAGTTCATCTAATCAAATTATTTAATGAACTCTCACTCAGACAGACATCCCTCTAGTCATCTAAGTGAAACATGATCCAAGTCAACTAGGCCGTGTCTGATCATCACGTGAGACGAACTAGTCATCATCGGTGAACATCTTCATGTTAATCGTATCTTCTATATGACTCATGCTCGACCTTTCGGTCTTCCGTATTCCGAGGCCATGTCTGTACATGCTAGGCTCGTCAAGTCAACCTAAGTGTATTGCGTGTGTAAATCTGGCTTACACCCGTTGTATTCGAACGTTAGGATCTATCACACCCGATCATCACGTGGTGCTTCGAAACAACAAACCTTCGCAATGGTGCACAGTTAGGGGCAACACTTTCTTCAAATTATTACAAGGGATCATCTTATTTAAGCTACCGTCGTTCTAAGCAAATAAGATGTAAAACATGATAAACATCACATGCAATCAAATAGTGACATGATATGGCCAATATCATATTGCTCCTTTGATCTCCATCTTCGGGGCGCCATGATCATCTTCGTCACCGGCATGACACCATGATCTCCATCATCGTGTCTTCTTGAAGTTGTCACGCCAACGACTACTTCTACTTCTGTGGCTAACGTGTTTAGCAATAAAGTAAAGTAATTTACATGGCGTTACTCAATGACATGCAGGTCATACAAAAAATAAAGACAACTCCTATGGCTCCTGCCGGTTGTCATACTCATCGACATGCAAGTCGTGATTCCTATTACAAGAACATGATCATCTCATACATCACATATATCATTCATCACATCCTTTGGCCATATCACATCACAAAGCACTTGCTGCAAAAACAAGTTAGACGTCCTCTAGTTGTTGTTGCAAGTTTTTACGTGGCTTCTATAGGTTTCTAGCAAGAACGTTTCTTAACTACGTAAAACCACAACTTGATATGCCAATTTCTATTTACCCTTCATAAGGACCCTTTTCATCGAATCCGCTCCAACTAAAGTGGGAGAGACAGACACCCGCTAGCCACCTTATGCAACTAGTGCATGTCAGTCGGTGGAACCTGTCTCATGTAAGTGGACGTGTAAGGTCGGTCCGGGCCGCTTCATCCCACAATGCCGCCGAAGCAAGATAAGACTAGTAGTGGCAAGAAAATTGACAACATCTACGCCCACAACTGCTTTGTGTTCTACTCGTGCATAGTAACTACGCATAGACCTAGCTCATGATGCCACTGTTGGGGAACGTTGCAGAAAATAAAAAAATTCTACGCTTCACCAAGATCAATCTATGGAGTCATCTAGCAACGAGAGAGAGGAGTGCATCTACATACCCTTGTAGATCGCGTGCGGAAGTGTTCAAGAGAATGGGGTTGAGGGAGTCGTACTCGTCGTGATCCAAATCACCGGAGATCCTAGCGCCGAACGGATGGAACCTACGCGTTCAACACACGTACGGTTGGGAAGACGTCTCCTCCTTCTTGATCCAGCAAGGGGGAAGGAGAGGTTGATGAAGATCCAGCAGCACGACGGCGTGGTGGTGGATGCAGCAGCGATCTCGGCAGGGCTTCGTCAAGCACTTGCGAGAGGGAGAGGTGTTGCAGGGGAGAGGGAGGCGCCAGAGACTTGGGATGCGGCTGCCCTCCCTCCCCCCTCTTTATATAGGCCCATTGGGGGCGCCGGCCCTAGGAGATGGGATCTCCAAGGGGGGGCAGCGACCAAGGGGGTGGCTTGCCC
This sequence comes from Triticum timopheevii, assembly GCA_963921465.1. Lineage (NCBI taxonomy): Eukaryota > Viridiplantae > Streptophyta > Magnoliopsida > Poales > Poaceae > Triticum > Triticum timopheevii. Next base: position 187,938,773 of record OY997266.1, on the reverse strand, counting down.
CCAAGCCAAGGGGGGCGCCCCCCACCCCTAGGGTTTCCTGCCCTAGGCGCGGGAGGAGGCCCTAGGGGGTGCACCATCCCACCAGGGGCTGGTTCCCCTCCCCTCTTCAGCCCATGGGGCCCTCCGGAATAGGTGGCCCCACCCGGTGGACCCCCGGGACCCTTCCGGTGGTCCCGGTACAATACCGGTGACCCCCAAAACTTTCCCGATGGCCGAAACTTGACTTCCTATATATGAATCTTTACCTCTGGACCATTCCGGAACTCCTCGTGAGGTCCGGGATCTCATTCGGGACTCCGAACAACTTTAGGGTTACTGCATACTAATATCTCTACAACCCTAGCATCACCGAACCTTAAGTGTGTAGACCCTACGGGTTCGGGAGACATGCAGACATGACCGAGACGCCTCTCCGGTCAATAACCAACAGTGGGATCTGGATACCCATGTTGGCTCCCACATGCTCCTTGATGATCTCATCGGATGAACCACGATGTCGAGGATTCAATCAATCCCGTATACAATTCCCTTTGTCAATCGGTACGTTACTTGCCCGAGATTCGATCGTCGGTATCCCAATACCTCATTTAATCTCGTTACCAGCAAGTCACTTTACTCGTACCGTAATGCATGATCCCGTTACCAGACACTTGGTAACATTGAGCTCATTATGATGATGCATTATCGAGTGGGCCCAGAGATACCTCTCCATCATACGGAGTGACAAATCCCAGTCTCGATTCGTGCCAATCCAACAGACACTTTCGGAGATACCCGCAGTGCACCTTTATAGTCACCCAGTTACATTGTGACGTTTGGCACAACCAAAGCACTCCTACGGTATCCGGGAGTTGCACAATCTCATGGTCTAAGGAAATGATACTTGACATTTGGAAAAGCTCTAGCGAAACGAACTACACGATCTTTGTGCTATGCTTAGGATTGGGTCTTGTCCATCACATCATTCTCCTAATGATGTGATCCCGTTATCAATGACATCCTATGTCCATAGTCAGGAAACCATGACTATCTGTTGATCAATGAGCTAGTCAACTAGAGGCTTACTAGGGACGTGTTGTGGTCTATATATATTCACACATGTATTACGATTTCCGGATAACACAATTATAGCATGAATAATAGACAATTATCATGAACAAAGAAATATAATAATAACCATTTTATTATTGCCTCTAGGGCATAGTTCCAACAGGCCACTATAAAAAAATACATTTTGCATATATACAAGGCCACAAATAGTAATCGAGACAAAAGTTACTACTCCCTCCTTTCCAGTTTATGGCTCAATTTCAAAATCTCTCCAACCAAGGTAGACGGTGAGTGGTCAAATTAATTTTGTAGTTTGCACAGTACGCTCGTTTTTTCTCAAGAAGTTATGTTTATCGAGGCATTAATTAGAACAAATGCATGAATGACCACTAAATTTCCATGAACTTGTACATGCATTGGTTAGTTTCCTCTTGACACTGCTTGCATCGGGTGATCTAACGCACCTCGAAATCCAACATGTAATGGTACTAGTACTAGTATAGTAGAATTGAGACTTATCAAACGGAAAAACGAATGTTTTTTAGATGAGCCCTATAAACCCTAGTGGGTATGTACTCCGTAAAAACAGATTTTTCCAAAACTAAGTCGCTCCCTTTCATTAATTCTGTAGTATACTCCTCCGTCGATGCTCCCTTTCATGAATTCTGTACTTCCTATCGCCGACATGTGGGACATATAGCAACCGGGTCGACGTGTCAAGCACCAAATAACAATGCAGAACAGCAGGGGGGACGCACCCCACTCGTACCGGCCCAGTAGTAGTAATGAGCAATGAGACATCAAATCACAATGCCACACCTTCCTAGACGGACGAAGCAACCATTATTTCACACTTCGGTTTGACATCATCTCAAACCACGTACTAGTATTGCTTCTGCCTCAAGAGGGACACGCGCATCGTCTTGGTACATCATGACACGTGGGACCGCATGACAGGCCATGCTCCCCCGCCGATCGCTCGATAAAATCACCTCATTTTTACTATACTTCCTCCGTATCGGTTTACTACATGGCATGCACGTCGTTCTAGATTGAGAATTTAACTGGCTATATATATGTGATGAACAGTACTTTAGCCTTTTAAAAAATGTATACTTTTGTACAGTAGTACTATCGATGGATTGCGCCATGGAGCAAAAATTGAAATTTAAAAAAAAGGTGGTACATATAGAGAGCGCTCATCGCCAAATTATGCATATAGTACTATTAAAAAAGCTAGTACGTGCTTAATTGGGGTGCTAAATTCTATTAAAGAAATACTAGTAGTATGTACATACTGAAGAGTTAAAGTAACGAGAAGAAACATAACATAGTTCTGCTGGGGGCTCAGCACAACACACCCCTCAAATTAAACTAAGCACACCTGAAATTAAACTATGTAACTAATCCGGTAGACACTGCATTAGAAGTTTGGAACCACCATGAGCAACGACACTGCCACCTTACTCGGAGTCCTCGTCCACGTCCTCGACTTCGTCCTTGTCCCTCTTCCTCTTGGCCGATACTTCTTTGCTTGAACCACCAACTTGCCTGTTGCTCTTCATCCAACCCTTGTAGATATTGAAACAAAGGTAGCCATCCATTGCAGCATAGTAGATGTGGTCTATATCTAGTACATTCTGCTGCCATGCATGACGATGAAATGTGTAATGAGGTTTCTCCAGTTTACGGTATGAAGGATGAAGCATGGCTCCTGCCAGGGTCAGCATTGAGGGCTGGCGAGAGGGCACCAGCTGATTCTTCTGGAGGTCGAAGGGGTTGCCTACTACGAGGCCTATCCGACCCAGGACTTCTTTGTCGTTCTTAAAGTCTACAGTAACGAATTTCACTGTTTTGTCCTCGAGGAAGTTCTTAAAATCCTGGCACTCAACGTCGGCATGGCATATGTGGTAGACCAAGCAAACGTTATGTACGCAAACCTGGATCACGGCGGGCTTCTTCCTCTCTTCGTCCTTTAGATCCTTCTCTCTCCCAGGACTGTGGTGTACTCAACATCTAGCCCAGCGAACCACTCATCATTCGAGTTTTCGAACATGCGTCTGAAGCGAGAAAGGCATCCTTTCACCGTCGCGGAAGTACGGGTGTAGATGACGTCGAACTCATCGCCGGTGATGGTTCTAACCTTGTACTCACCGCTGATCGGGGAGATTTGGGACTCCATGGATTTGGGAGGAGGGTTAGGATTAGTGGAACTACCATAATGTGAATGGACGGGACGACTAGGAGCGAACCGCCGTAGTATTAAAGGACGTGCGGGGAAGAGTAGGAGCGAACTGCCAGCGTGCGAACGGCAGGGTAGTGGCTTTCCATTCTCCCATGGTACGGGCTTCCGAGAGCCCTTGGATCTGAGATCGAACGGTTGCATGACGTGATTCTAGACCTATGGGTGAATATCCTATCCTGGAGGGTTATTCTGCAAATTTTCAGCAACTTAGCATGCGACCGTTTGATCTCAGATCCAAGGGCTGCCAGCAGCCCGTATCATGGTCGCGCCTACCACGACCGTTGCGTCGCTCGCACGGTCGCGCCCTTGGAGATTTAACACGGTGCGTTAGGCTATCTGATGTTGGCATGTCATACATAGTCATCACTTAGTCACTCATACTACAACAAGGTTGGCTATAAGTGTATTTTTTTACTCCTCTCTATCTCTTTCTTTGTACTCCCTCCGTCCCATAATATAAGAATGTTTTTTACACTAGTGTAGTGCCAAAAACGTTCTTATATTATGGGACATAGGGAGTACTAGTATTTACTGCATTTGCCAAGGAGTGACCTCTTCCAATGAAATGGTGTTGCTAAGTTTGCTTCATTTAATTACCTATAGACTCAAAATTGTCTTTTCACCTAGGTACACGCGCTTAGCACCGTTTCTTCCTTGGGTCACCAAGCTAGTCTCTCTTTTCTTGATTAACTTGCCACATCAGACTTTATGCCTATGTGGAAAGCTTAAGCACCTGTAGGAGCAAGTAAGTACAATAGTGCGCTTTACATGGCATTTTTGTATATGTGGAGGAAAGAGAGGCAAGGAAAAAGTGGAGAAGTGGGCTCTCATGCAAGAGCCAGCCTCTACTACATGGTGGAGCATTGGGAGAGGCACCTATATGGAGGTGGTCAGGAATCGGGAGACTCACGCCGGTCGTAGCGCCGCAGTTAAAATGATAATGGCAAGTCAAATCACGGGGCCCCACCTGTCCAGCAGTAACTCGCTGTCAAATCACACAGCCCTACGTTTGCAGCAGCCTACTCCCTCATCTTCTCGTGTCTCTGTCGAACTGACTAGGCGGAACTGCCAAGCCTACCACGCAGGAAAAGCCCCGCCCTCGACTTTTAAATCAACTAATCCCTCCGTCTAGGTGAGTAAGTCATCTTATGAAAACCAAATAATCCCAAAATACTAAGGCGCGATGCATTAACTTCTACCTCGTTTCTTGTTTCTTCACATATCAACCAATAAGAATCCAATGATATACTTTTTGTGACATAGTAACTCATATTTAGTTAGTCAAGTGGATGACCTAGAACTACGTGCAGGCCCTATAAACCGAGATGCCTACAAATAAAAAACCGAGACGGAGAGGGTAGTTCAGCATGTATCTTTTTAGATCAATATAGTCGGGATTCACCAAGGAGCAGAACAAAGTGGTAGGCTGCTCCTGTCGTGTTGGTGTAGCAACTCAAGCAGGGTCAGTCCGCACACGAAATGGCGACACACTTAACAGGACCCCTTTGGCAGACATGTGGCTCATCCACCGTCTTGTTCCACATGCGATGCACCAAAATACAGTTCGGAGCAGCGGTTGGAATTGCAGGCACCCCGGTCGTAGCGCCGCAGTAGTAGAAAATGAGCGATGAGGGGTCAAATCACAAAGCCCCACCATTCCCGCATTAATCTAGACAGATGAAGCAACCATCATTTCACTCTAGGGTGCAAGAGCATAAAGAAAAGAGAAAACAATGATGCGTGCGGCAGCTACCTAGGGCACCCTAGGGTATGGGTCTCCACTACAGATCCCTTTTTTTGAAAGCGCCTCCACCACAAATCAGCTTCTCCCTCGTCCTATTGAAGAAAACTGATGATGAGTGCGGCGGTAGGGTTGGTAGGAGTACTACGGCGTGCGGGGCCATGTCGTAGTAAACGGGTTCGAGTCGACGCCTTAAATATGTGTGGGCCGCTTGGTTTTACGGGAACGAGGTAGCATTTTGGGTTCGGGGACCAGTGGAGATATAGTACATACAAAAAATTGTGGACGTAGGTTCGGCCGAAAGGCAATGATGCATGGGCCCTGCATTTTGATATACCCGGGGCCGCGTGAAATTTGCTACTCTACTCAAAACTAGTAAGGTACACATGTATTGAACGCATGAGATTTCGAAACAAAATTATGAATAAATACACACTATAGCATGTAAAGCTTTGAGTCATATATGCATGATGTAGATGTTCATTTAGTTCTTATAGTTCATCTCATTCAAAATCAATTAGTTTATAAAAATGTTAAGATTCATGGGGTTGTGCATTGTAAATCATAAATTAAAAACAAATAATGGCAATTCATTTAGAAAAAAATAATCAATTATGATACAGAAGATTCTAGAACAAAGGAGAAGTGCTTGTGTTTTGAGGTTTGTGCATTATGCTTAAGTTCAACCATGGAGTCTTCTAAATTGTACATGTGGCAGATTTGGTGGAATGTTGATGATATCCAATGGCTAGGAGTGCTCGGATTTGCCCATCTCTGCACTGTCGGGTTAGCTTCATCCAGCGACCATCTTTCAAAGTTATTGGCACACTATATAGTTCTTGTGCGATAGTTGCATGTTTTGGAAAAAAAAGCTACTAGTGGGTTGTACTATCTATTTAGGAATAGAAGATGTATACATGGAAGTTGTGGGGAAAGAGATAACATGGAGCATCTCAATTCCTATGAGTAGGGATTGGAAAAGAGATGTCATTTGGTTCACATCATAGGAACTTTTCTATTGAATCTAGAGATGACATGTATCTCAATTCCAATGAAGAGGGATTAGAAAAGAGATGTAATTTGGTTCATATCATAGGAACTTTTCTATTGAATATACGCTAATGTTTATTTTCCTTTGAAATTAAGGGAGTATAGGAATCCATTCATATGAACCAAGTGGCTCTAAAGCTATAGAAATGATATCATGTTTATTTCCTTTGAAATGTAGAGTATATGAATCTATTCCTATGAACCAATTGGCTCTAAAGGAAAAAAATCATATAAAAATCATATCATATAGAGTTCCTATGATATTCCTCGACACTAAAGGATGGTTGAAATTGCTGCGGGTGATACGATGGTCTTTCTTTGTAGACTCCTCACCCATCTTTATAGTTGCCTCTCGAAGATGAATGAAATGATATATATAGGGTATTCTACATGTGCAATTTGGTACACGAAAACTCGGTAAAAGTTTGCGAGGTTCGAATTTTCAATAAAGCTATATGCACTGCATTTCGGAACGGAGGGAGCATACGGCAGTTGCTAACACTCATGTGGAAGATTTGTGTGTAGGAGGAGTGGTTGTTCTGTTAAATGACATGGCAAAACTGACACTGTCGGATGCCGATCTAACGGTTCTTACGGCGTTCGTCGGGAAAAGGCTTGTGGCGAACGTTTGTCGGATAATGATTTATGGACACATGCATTGCATTGATACGTGCCCCCCTCTCTCTCACGCACACGCACCCTCACGAGTCACGACTCTACCGAGTCCTCTCGCAGGCTCACACGTCGCACCCACCGTCTATTTGCAGGTAGACGTCACGCACATATGTGCTCTTCACACCCTACCCTCAGAACTTCTAAAAAACAAAAGACGGCGCACACATTTTATTTTAGCTCACATGTCACACACTTATACTACTCCCTCCGTTCGGAATTACTCATCCAAGAAATTAATGTATCTAGATGTATTTTAGTTGTAAATACATCCATTTTTGTGACAAGTAATTCCGAATGGAGGGAGTATTACTCTTGCGGCGAACGTTCTTTGGGCATAGTATATTGTACTCCCACGAAGAGAAGCAGTGCACGCACGCACTAGTTCTCTCACACCCACTCGCGGGTACACGTAGGAGCGCATTTTTTTGAAGCTGGTACAACAAAATCACTCCACTATATATAAAAGCAGGAGCCTTAGCGCTTGCTTTACTAGGGTTCCTCTCGTTCACTCTCTCATGCTCTCCAGATCTAAGCAAGACATAGGTGGCCACACTCTCTCTCTCAGCTCATGGCTGGTCACAAATCCGGTCGGACAACCTCGACCGGGGCAGGGGTGTAGGTGCATCGTTCACGCTGTCGTTGGCGGCGAGGGAGGAGACCAAAGGCTGCCCGCGCGTCCCGATCGGTGGCCGTGCCGTTCTCTCCGAGAGAGCGCCGGCTCGGGAGGGCCTCCCACCCCTTCTTCCTCCGTGCGGTATTGTGGCCAAGATGCAGCCTCCCGACACCGTCTTTGCCACATGCCGATGACCCTCAGGTATATATTCCTTCGAAACCTGCCTTGATCTACTGCCCCAGCTCTTCCCCCTTCGTGTGGATCCTTTTCTACTTCCGCCCGCTGTTCCAAAGCCACCTAGACTTCTACTATTATTAGAAGTAAAGCTAGTTCATACAGTCGACTCAAAGCATTGGTTCAAACAGGGAAGAAAGTGGGAAAGCTGTAGCATGAATCTAGGACTTGGTTCTAAGAGGAAACGGGGGAAAGTAGTAATATCTGTCACTGTTTAAATAACCGTATTTTGTATTTGCGCAAACAAGGATGTCTGTCTCCATATCATTTTGGGATGTCTGTCTCCGTATCGTTTCTATCCGCGCAATCAAAAGCACACACCTCAGTTTTAGTACAACTGCGCAAAATGAGATGGCTATCCCTCGTTGCCGTCGTCTAATCTCCCGTCTTCAAGGTATCCCTACATTGGTAGGAACTAAGGTACAATGACCAACGCAATCTAAAAGAAGTTGATTCGTACGTTTTACTTCCTGATTGCAGTGCAGGGACGAGCGAAAACAACTGCATCCTAGTCCGGAATGCACTTTCTACCAGTTCATCCATGGACCGAGGACTAGCTGGCCCGGCTGCACGACGATTTTTTGTACAGGTGCGCGGACAAGAGGCATTGTGGTCTGCTTATTTCTGCAAATAACAATGCTTAAATTTAGTGGAATGCGCAATCATTTCAGCTGGTCAGTACACTGCATGGTTCAGTTCAGCATTCCAGCTGAGACCACAATTATAATTGGTTGGAATGAGAGAACCTAACCCTGGATGGTGGCAACAAGAAAAAACCAGAGTGAACTCCAGGAAATTTAAGCCTGTCGGGAGGCCCTTTGCTCAGAGAAGCCTTGCTTGTTTTTTCCTGATTTGTAAACCTTCTCACAACTTTGTCTTTTGCTGTGAACTAGTATATGTTTGTTATGTTCTATGAATCATTGAGATGTATAAAATTGCTTAACTTATGATTTTCAAGTTTTTTATGAAGACGAGTTTAATGTGAGTGTTCCACATGAGCGCTGGACTAGCGTGTGAATGTTTGGAATTTATTACATTGTGGCCTCAATTAACTACATGAACCACTGTAACAAGATACATAGTTGCTTATATGTTAGACAGCAGATTGTTGATTGTTAGTTGGTCGATAGCCTAGTGTCGAAGCGAGCTGAGCCAATGTGCCGTGTTTTGCACAACTGCTTACAAGTGGGGTAGCACCAACAGTGTTTACAAGTACTTATGTATACGTTAGTGCATGGTTCTCGAACGAGTGCTCTATTTCTTCAAAACACACACTGCTCGTATGATAAACCGTGACAACTTATGTCTTACCATGCCATATTCATGAAAAAAACTAGTGAGGACGCATCTGTTTCAGCAACAATTACGATGGTTCTCACATGATTCACGGGCACACAAAAGTAGCAGCAGTTCCCATAGACGGATTCAAACAGAGTACTAGCCCCAGAGGGGTCGATAACATGCAAGGTTCGGATAATTAGACACAATCCAAACTACTACTAAACACTAGCTGGGGCAACTATTTCATGCCTCGATCTAATTTGGGCTGGACACAAGACGGACCTTGCCATGAACATCATCGAGGACGTCCCGCGGCAGCTCAATCCTGTGAACCTTCATGAAGACAACATTGTGGCGTTGCCACTAATAAACTTGTTTGTGGAGGCATGCCATGTCATCTTCCCGCTTAAGCTTGACAAGAATAGTATGCCTCACAAACGAAGGAGTAGCTTTGAACTTCTTGTGCTTCAGTACACCCTGGACAACACGCCTGACAACAGTGAGGCTGGAATACAACTCTTCATTGGTATAACCGCAAATGGCTTCCAGGATCCAACAGCTTAAGAACTCTGTTTTCCCAGTGCGTATATTCAGGTTGTCCGCCTCATAGCGAGTGACATGTACAACCACACAATCCTTGTCTGCATCAGGGCTCTAATTGAAACAGAAACAAATTCTGAATTACTTTTCAGTATAAGAAACACAAGTTATTTAAACCACTATGTATAGCATGGCATCGAAGCTAATAAAATTTTGCATTATTAATCACCACATACTTCCTTTTCTAAAAAAAATCACCACATACTTAGATGAAAAACCACAATCGAGATCGGCAAAGAAGGAAATCACCTTGGGCAGCTCAGCAGGGGGGGCACATCCTCGAAGGGCGAAAACTGCTCCTACAGTGCCACGGGGGCTGTAACCTCAAATGGGGCGTTGACCATCTCAGTAGTGGCCGTGAGCGTATCTGGGGTCGGCTCGGTGGTTGCCTCCATCTTCTTGGAGCTCTCTGTCTCGTGGGGATCAGCCTCCCGCGTCTGCTCCAATATCGGCAGATCTTTGCCTGGTTCTCCTTGGTCCATCATGAAACTGACGAATACTAGGAGACCACTGAAAGGAAAACACAATCGCAATGACAATGAAACAAAAAAGAGAGTGAGGATCGGTTATTGCTTTGCAAAAGTTTTTTTTCTCTGAACGAAAATATACCAACATCACGGATCCGCTTACCTTCCCTTCGTTGGGAGAGAAGAACAGTGGCAGATGCGAGTGTTGCCTTTCTTGAAGACGGTGAGGGAGAAGGGGATTCAGCGAAGAGTGAAATGATGGTTGTTTTGTCCGTCAAACTTAGACCGCGGGGAGGTGGGGTTTTGTGATACGACGGCTCGTTACTGCCGCGCTACGACCGGGGTGACTCTCTGCCTGCATACTGCCTTCTAATTTGGTGGATGGCATTTGGGCCCGCGCGCTCCATGGCCTGCATGTCGGTGAACAAAAGTATAACGACATTCAATAGAGGGAGACATTTCAATGACCTAGGAGGAGCCAGAAGCGGTAGAGTGTCTCCACTGTACTAGTAGTAATTGTTTTTCTGGGTAGCTGTAGAGTGTCTCCACTTTACTAGTAGTAATTGTTTCTCTGGGCCCAAGACAAAACAGCCAACCCACACTAGTAAATAGTAAAATCAATTCAAAATCCCATATATTTACTGAATGACAGGCGCTACCCACACCCAGCACACCGCCCCCCCCCCCCCAAAAAAAGCGGGGTGCTCTTCTTCCTCCTCGCTCCCACCCACCTCACGTCAGCTCGCTCCACTCGTACCCCCAAATTCCTCACCTCACTCCTATAGAAAACCCCAGCCCCCCTTCTTCCTCACTCCTACAGAAAACCCCCAGCTCCCCTTCTTCTTCGCTTGCACTACAACTAGGCTCATCATTCATTACTCTGCTCAAATCCGTGAGCGCGATGCGACGCCCTCGAGGAAAATGGAGTCGGCTGACCCCAGCGCCAAGAAGATGAGGCTCCCGCCAGCAGCGACACCTATTGTAGATCCCGCACCCGGCAGCGCGGGGAGAAGCGGCGACCCCGCCCCCACCGGATCCGAGGAACCCGTAGAATCTCGGGTGGACCGCATCAGCATCTCCCGAACGCCATCCTTGGGGAGATCATCTCGCTTCTCCCCACCAAGGATTGCTGCCGCACCCAAGTCCTCTCAATTTGGTGGCGCCCTCTATGGCGCGTCGTGCCCCTTAATCTCGACTGTCGTCAGCTATCTCTCTTCAATGATTTTGAAATCCCCAGAGCCATCATCTCCTCCCACCAGGGCTCCGTTCAAAGCCTCTACATCCCGTCATGCTACCTGAGCAAGCATACCATGCCCTGCACAGTGGACGCCTGGCTGAAATCCCCTGAATTCACAGAACTACAGCTGCTTGAGTTCTACTATTCCCCTGGAAATCACATACCACATACTGAACGCCATGAACTTGTGCCCTCAGCACCGATGTCCATCTCGTGGTTTTCCTCCTCTCTCCACACCGCCACCTTTGCGCTGTGCTACCTACCAGACAATCTGGTACTAAACCTTCGACTCCCATTTCTCAAGAAACTTTCACTTGTGCGGGTTCGTATATCGGAGGCCTCATTGCACAGCATCATCCACTCTAGTTGCCCTGCGCTAGAGTGCTTGGTGCTTGTTTTCACAGTTAGAATCGGTTGTGTCCAAATGAAGTCGCCTAACCTTGTAAGAATTGGAACTTCTTTTGACGGAAGGCAGCTCATCATCCAAGATGCCCCTTTTCTTCGAAGGTTGATCCTTGATTCTAGTTATTCACCATTGCAAATAACCGTCCTCTCTGCGCCTAAACTGGAGACCTTGGGTGTAATACATGATCTCTGTGCTCATTTCAATATGGTGTTTGGCTCCACAGTTCTTCAGGTACTTTATATTATCATCTACACTTGGAGTACACATTTTGTACTAATATTATGTTCTATGCTCAATGAAGAGTTTCTCCATGGATGGCCTATCAATGGTGTTGGATTCTATCAAGATCTTATATATCCAAATGAATAGTTTTGATCTGAACAAGATTATTGGCTTGCTGCAATGCTTTCCATGTCTGGAGAAGTTGTATATAAAGGTGATAATTTCACGCACATTGGAAGCCCGCATATAGTGTACTAGAATTAACCGTTCAGTTGTTGCTCTTTCGACACTCTTCTTTTAGACCCTAACTGTTTTCAATCTTCATGTCTATTTAGGCAACAGGACGGGGTAAGAAAGTTATAACCAATTGGTGGATTTGTAAGCATCGGGATTTTCTCACTTCTCATGAGATTCGATTGAAGACAATAACGCTAGAATGATACGTAGCCAACCGTGCAAACACAAGATTTGTCACATTCTTCCTGCTGAATGCGAGGTTACTATTGTCCATCAGGCTTAAGTTTATCAGCAGCATGGTTTTGACGGATGGGTATGTCGAAGAGCAAAAAAAGGAGTTTCGGGTGGGCAAAAGAGCTTCTAAACGTGTCGGGCTTCTATTTACAAAATATTGTGGTCATAATCCAGTAAATTTTACGACCCAGGATGTTCATTCTATGGACCTGACCGATCCATTTGACTGTGACTGCCAAAAACAGTGCTGGAATTAGATGTTGTTGCCCTTTTCAATATGGTTTTTTTTTGTAAACCTGATGAACAATTAACCCTCGTGCTTTTGTACAGTTTGTAAGCTGGAGTTAGATGTTCCTGCCCTTTTCAACTCGGTTGTGACTATCATATTTTCTTTGAAACAAGGAAAATGGCTTGCCATTCGTTTAATTTAGAGTGAAATATTGTAACAAATCCCAACCAAAAAGGGAAATAACATCACTCTCGCCGGCTGCTTGAGCTCACTGTGCATTACAGAAGCCAAGTGATTAGCCCCCACCAGCACCCACAAACTTATTTCGAACTAGCACATCAAATGGGTTGTAAATTTTCATAGGAAAGGCTACATGACCGTGACAGATTTGGATTCTGACATTTGGGACCCGCGAGGAAATAGCCTATCCAAGGTCGTGTCGACTTACTAGCCAGTCAACAAACGATTCTGCCTACCAGCCGTTGGATTGACATCCAACATCTGTCGTGTATCCTCTATCTCTTGTCTTCTTCCTCCTCCAGCCGCCCAAACCAAACCACCCCGTCGGCTCCGCTGCTCCCGCCTCCTATGGCTGGCTGCGCCTCCGCCGCCCTATCGTACGTACCCTCCAACGTTGGCCAGTCCCTCCCTCTATTCCCCCACATGTCCTGCTATTCTCCGGCGACGTCAGCCCCAACACGCACCCGCGCCTGAACCAGTCAACCCTCGTACTCCCCTCCGCCTGCGACTGGACCGGCGCATCTTCAACGGCTCCTAATCGTTCCGTCCGAGGCCTCACCGTCATCCTCTGCCTTGCGGCCTTGGTTCGCTCGCCGTGCGCGGTGCGCCGCCCTCTTGCATTGTCAACATCGTCAACAACCGAGAGGAACAAGGAGATGACTGTACGTGGAGAGGATGACAGTAGGGACCCACCAGCATCATGGCAGTATGCAAGCAAGTGCCTCTATAGTACAAGCCCAAAAATATGGTTCCTCCTAATGGTTGGACATCTGGGGCTCACGCCATTGTCAACGTAGTCAATAAACGAGAGAATTACACTACGAGCGGCTGACACCAGGGACCCAGCAAGTCACGCAGTTTTTTTAGGAACAAGCAGTTGTTATTTATACTAGTTTTAGCGACGGATCAGGGTAACAACGGGGCTGTGCGGGGGCTGTGGCCCGTCTAGCCAGGGTTTTATTTATGTTTACCACATCATGAGCCCAGTTGTGTTTTTTTCTTGCTGAAAATGGATAGCCCAGTTTTATTTTTTTAAAGAAATACCCAAACAAGGCCTACTTGCTTTATCGGCCCTGCTGGGCTGCAAATCTTTCAAGACGAGGAGAGTTTCATTCGCTTTGCCCAAAAATGGGCTGTACATTTTTAAAATACATCAAACTGGGAATTAGTTTCAATTTTTTTTCATTACAAGATCTTAAATTCCATTGATTTTTATGCGTGGACTATTATTTGGATTTTATATTTATATAAATTATTTTTCAAAATAGTTTGAATGTGAATCGATATTTCTGGATTAAAAATAGTTGACCGCACTGAAATATGCAAAATTCCGTATACTTTTTAACCGTGGCCACAATATGGGGTGTAATGCTAACAAAAAGAAGATGGGCTCCAAAAAAATTCTTAAGAATTAGCAAATGGGTTGTACATTATTAGAAATAATGGCAGATGGGCTGTATGCTGTTTTCCACAGATTTGAGGCTGACTTGTGCGCCTACTACAGGTTGACGCATATGCTTTCATAAAAAAAAAGGTTGACGCACACGCAATGCCCTGTCAACTTAGTCAACACACGAGAGCAGTGACTGTTGGATGTCCATCCAATGGCTGTCGTGCTTCTTCAATCTCTGCTCTTCATGCTCCAGCCGCTCAAACAAGCGCCGGCGGGACTGCCTGCTCCCTCCTCCCGCGGCTGGCTATGCTGCCGCGTAGGCCTCACGGCCCCACCGTACTCCCATTGCTGGCCTAGCCATCCCTCTACTCACCCACACATGTTGTTATTCTCCGGTGATGGAAGACGAACCAGTAAACCCTCATACTCCTCCGCGTGGGAAACAACTGCCGAGTATTCCTGGCTTCGTGGCATTCCCTTCCTAGGCCTCACCGTCGTCCACTGCCCTGGTGCTCTCGGCGCGGCCTGGTCAACGTGGTCAATGAATGACATCCATCGGAAGTGGACTGTACGTGGAGAGGCTGATAGCTGAGTCCACGGCCGCACACAAGGAAATGCCTCCTTATTAGGCGTAAAATAATGATTCCTCCACCTGACTGCTAGGACCCACAGGAAGGGCCTCTGTATTTCGCGAAAAAAACGTTCCCCCGCTGACAGGTCGGACCCACCAGCTATATCTTTGCACGCAAGAAAGTGCCTCCTTATTATGCCCAAAAAAATGAATACCCCCCTGCTAGCTGGGATCCACCATATTGTTGGGCTGACTTGTGGGCCTACTAAGTTGACCGGGATGGAGGGCTTTGTCAACTTAGTCAATACTCCAGTGACCGTATGATGTCCATCCAACGGCCATAATGCTTCTTCAACCTCTGGTCTTCTTGCTCCAGCCACCCAAAGCAGCGCCGGTCGTGCCGCCTGCTCCTGCCTCCCGTGGCCGGCTGTGCAACCGCCTGCTCCTGCCTCCGTGGCCCAGCTCCGCGTCGTCCCCTTCCTAGGCCTTGCCGTCGTCCACCGCCGTGGTGCTCTCGGCGCGGCATGGTCAATGTGGTCAACGACCGACTTCCATCGGAAGAGTACTGTACGTGGAGAGGCTGACAGCTGGTTCCACGGCAGCCGCAAGGAAGTGCCTCCTTATTACGCGGAAAATAATTATTCCTCCACCTTATAGCGGGGACCCACCGGACGGGCCACTAGTATTTTGCGAAAAAAATCATTTCCCCCTGACTGCTGGGACCCATCGGGCGGGCCACCGTATTTCACGAAAAAATGTTCCCCCCGCTGTCAACTCGGACCCACCGGAAGTGCCTCCTTATTACGCACAAAAAAATGAATACTCCCCCGGCTAGCTGGGACACACCTTGGTGGGTGCTACCTCTTGAGCACTGCGTTGGTTTTCCCCGAAGAGGAGAGGATGATGCAGCAAAGTAGCATAAGTATTTCCCTCAGTTTTTGAGAACCGAGGTATCAATCCAGTAGGAGACCACGCACAAGTCCCTCGTACCTACACAAAACGATAGCAACTTGCAACCAATGCGCTTAGGGGTTGTCAATCCCTTGACGGTCACTTACGAAAGTGAGATCTAATAGAGATGATAAATAATATTTTTGGTATTTTTGATAGATAGATGCAAAGTAAAAAGTAAAAGGCAAAGTAAAAGCAAAGCAAGTAAATAAAGTGATAGAGATTGATATGATGAGAATAGACCCGGGGGCCATAGGTTTCACTAGTGGCTTCTCTCAAGAGCATAAGTATTCTACGGTGGGTGAACAAATTACCGTTGAGCAATTGACAGAATTGAGCATAGTTATGAGTATATCTAGGCAATGATCATGTATATAGGCATCATGTCCAAGACAAGTAGATCGAAACGATTCTACATCCACTACTATTACTCCACTCATCGACCGCTATCCAGCATGCATCTAGAGTATTAAGTAAAAACAGAGTAACACCTTAAGCAAGATGACATGATGTAGAGGGATAAATTCATGCAATATGATAAAAACCCCATCTTGTTATCCTCGATGGCAACAATACAATACGTGCCTTGCAACCCTTTCTGTCACTAGGGAAGGACACCGCAAGATTGAACCCAAAGCTAAGCACTTCTCCCATTGCAAGAACTACCAATCTAGTTGGCCAAACCAAAAAGGATAATTCAAAGAGACTTGCAAAGATAACTCAATCATACATAAAAGAATTCAGAGAAGAATCAAATATTTTCCATAGATAATACTGGATCATAAACCCACAATTCATCGGTCTCAACAAACACACCGCAAAAAGAAGATTACATCGAATAAATCTCCACAAGAGAGGGGGATAACATTGTATTGAGATCCAAAAGGAGAGAAGAAGCCATCTAGCTACTAGCTATGGACCCGAAGGTCTAAAGTAAACTACTCACACTTCATTGGAGGGGCTATGGTGTTGATGTAGAAGCCCTCCGTGGTGGATGCCCCCTCCGGCGGAGCTCCGGAACAGGCCCCAAGATGGGATCTCGTGGATACAGAAGGTTGTGGCAGTGGAATTAGGTTTTTGGCTCCTGTTCTGATCGTTTGGGGATACATAGGTATATATAGGAGGAAGGAGTACGTCGGTGGAGCTTCGAGGGGCCCACGAGGTAGGGGGCACGCCCTCCACCCTCGTGACCGCCTCTGGCACTTCTTGGAGTAGGTCCAAGTCTCCTGGATCACGTTCGGTTGGAAAATCACGTTCCCGAAGGTTTCATTCCGTTTGGACTCCGTTTGATATTCTGTTTCTTCGAAATTCTGAAAAAGGCAAAAAACAGCAATTCTGGGCTGGGCCTCCGGTTAATAGTTTAGTCCCAAAAATAATATAAAAGTGGAAAATAAAGCCCAATATAGTCCAAAACAGTAGATAAAGTAGCATGGAGCAATCAAAAATCATAGATACGTTGAAGACGTATCAGGCATCCCCAAGCTTATTTCCTGCTCGTCCTCGAGTAGGTAAATGATAAAAAACAATTTTTGATGCGGAGTGATACTTTGGCATAATTTCAATGTAAAACTTCTTAATTGTGATATGAATATTCAGATCCGAAAGATTCAAGACAAAAGTTCATATTGACACAAAAAGAATAATACTTCAAGCATACCAATCAAAGCAATCATGTCTTCTCAAAATAACATGGCAAAAGAAAGTTCATCCCTACAAAATCATATAGTTAGTCTATGCTTCATTTTCATCACACAAAGATGTTCCCAACTTCTATACCCCCGATGACAAGCCAAGCAATTGTTTCATACTTAAATAATCTCAAACTTTTTCAACCTTCACACAATACATGAGCGTGAGCCATGGATATAGCACTACGGGTGGAATAGAATATGATGATAGGGATTGTGTGGAGAAGACAAAAAAGGAGAAAGTCTCACATTGACGAGGCTAATCAACGGGCTATGGAGATGCCCAATAATTGATGTCAACATGAGGAGTAGGGATTGCCATGCAACGGATGCACTAGAGCTATGAATGCTCAACAAAAGAAAACTAGTGGGTGTGCATCCAACTTGCTTGCTCATGAAGACCTAGGGCATTTGAGGAAGCCCATCATAGGAATATACAAGCCAATTTCTATAATAAGAAATTCCCACTAGTATAAAAATACAACTTATGAGACTCACTACATGAAGAACAAGGTGCTACTCTGAAGCACAATATATGAGACTCACTACATGAAGAACAAGGTGCTACTTTGAAGCACAAGTGTGGAAAAAGAGATAGTAGCATTGCCCTTTTCTTTTTTTTTTCTTTTTTTGGCCTTTCTCTTTTTTTGGCAATGCTCTAATAATGATGATCATCACACTTCTATTGATTACAACATAAGGATTACAACTCGAAACTTAGAACAAGATATGACTCTATATGAATGCCTCCGGCGGTGTACCGGGATGGTGCAATGAATCAAGAGTGACATGTATGGAAAATAATGCATGGTGGATTTTCCACAAATACGATGTCAACTACATGATCATGCAATGGCAATATGACAAAAGTAATGTATGTCATGATGATGATGGTGGAAGTTGCATGGCAATATATCTCGGAATGGTATGGAAATGCCATAATAGGTAGGTATGGTGGCTGTTTTGAGGAGGATATAAGGAGGTTTATGTGTGATAGAGCGTATCGTATCACGGGGTTTGGATGCACCGGTGAAGTTTGCGCCAACTCTCAAGGTGAGAGAGGGCAATGCACGGTACCAAAGAGGCTAGCAAAGGCGGAAAGGTGAGAGTGCGTATAATCCATGGACTCAACATTAGTCAAAAGAACTCATATACTTATTACAAAAATTTAGAAGTCATCAAAAATCAAGTACTACGCGCATGCTCCTAGGGGGATAGATTGGTAGGAAAAGACCATCGCTCGTCCCCGACCGCCGCTCATAAGGATGCACAAGCCAGGTACACTTCATGTTTCAAATTTGTTACATAACTTTAACCATACGTGCATGCTACGGGACTTGCAAACTTCAACACAAGTATTTCTCAAATTCATAATAACCCAACTAGCACGACTTTGATATTATCACCTCCATATCTCAAAACAATTAGCAAGCATCAAACTTATCTTAGTATTCAATTCACTCAAAAGAAAGGCTCACATATCTTGAATACCAAGTATATTAACATTAAGCAAATTACCATGCTATTAACGACTCTCGAAATAATTTAAGTGAAGCATGAGAGATCAATAGTTTCTTTAAAACAAATCCACCACCATGCTCTAAAAGGTATAAGTGAAGCACTAGAGCAAAAATTATCACGCTCAAAAGATATAAGTGAAGTACTATGAGCAAAACTATCAAGCTCAAAAGATATAAGTGAAGCACATAGAGTATTCTAACAAATTCCAATTCATGTATGGATCTCTCAAAAGGTGTGTACAGCAAGGACGATTGTGGTAAACTAAAAAGCAAAGACACAAATAATACAAGATGCTCCAAGCAAAACACATATCATGTGGTGAATAAAAATATAGCTCCAAGTAAATTACCGATGGAAGTGGACGAAAGAGGGGATGCCTTCCGGGGCATCCCCAAGCTTTGACCTTTTGGTGTCCTTGGATTATCTTGGGGGTGCCATGGGCATACCCAAGCTTAGGCTCTTGCCACTCCTTGTTCCATAATCCATCAAAAGAATTCACCCAAAACTTGAAAACTTCACAACACTAAACTCAACAGAAATCTCGTGAGCTCCGTTAGAGAAAGAAAACAAAAGACTACTTCAAGGTACTGTAATGAACTCATTCTTTATTTATATTGGTGTTAAACCTACTGTATTCCAACTTCTATATGGATTATAAACTATTTTACTAGCCATAGATTCATCAAAATAAGCAAACAACACATGTAAAACAGAATCTGTCAAATATAGAACAGTCTGTAGCAATCTTTAACTAACGCAAACTTCTGGAACTCTAAAAATTCTACCAAAATAGGAAGTCCTGGAAATTTTGTTTATTGAACAGCAGCAAAAATAATCAACGCAAAAGCACATTCCTGTGGTTTAACATAACTATATTCGTGCGCGCAAAGTTTCTGTTTTTCAGCAGAATCAAATCAACTATCATCGTAGGTTATCCTATAGGCTCTACTTGGCACAAACACTAACTAAAAGATAAAACCACATCCAAACAGAAGCTAGATGGATTATTTATTCCTAAACATAAGCAAAAACACAAAACACAAAATAAAATTGGGTTGCCTCCCAACAAGCACTATCGTTTAACGCCCCTAGCTAGGCATAAAAGCGAGGATAGATCTAGGTATTGCCATCTTTGATTTTCATATTTTTAGCGGAGTCATGCTCGAATTCGGGAGGTTCTTTCGGCTTCCCTTCATACTCGGAAATTTTTAGATCTAAAGAATCCAACTGCTTATTACAAAGAGTAATCAACATATTCATGCGGTGAAGATTTCCGCTAACACTTTTGAGAGGCTCAAGAGACTTTTGTAAAAAAATTGTTACTTCGCAAATCTTCTCAAACACTTGGGTTTCTTCCTGGGTAGGATGAGATCCTCCCTTTTGGGGTAGTGTTCCCACTATTCCCTTTATAATTTCATGAGCAATACTGGGATCAATCTCAATGAAATTTCCCTTGGCAATGCAATCCAAGAGTTGTCTATGCGTCATATTTAACCCAACATAAAAATTACGAAGAAGAATTCTAAAGTTCACCTCTAGGGTGCACTTACGATAAGTTTCCATCATCCTATACCAAGCATCTTTTAAGTTTTCTCCTTGCCTTTGCTTGAAGTGAAGAACTTCAAACTCGGGAGACATAGGAGCGGAAAAGGAATTAGACATAATGACAAGCAAGCAAACTAGCACACGAGCAAACAGAAAGGCAATGGGAAAAAGGCAAACAGGAAATAGAGGAGGAGATTGGGAAAGAGAGGGCAAATAAAATGGCAAGGGTGAAGTCGAGGAGAGGAAAACGAGAGGCAAATGGCAAATAATGTAATGCGAGAGATAGGGATTGCGATGGGTACTTGGTATTGTTGACTTGCTTGCGTGAGCCTCCCCGGCAACGGCGCCAGGAATTCTTCTTGATACCTCTTGAGCACTGCGTTGGTTTTCCCCAAAGAGGAGAGGATGATGCAGCAAAGTAGCGTAAGTATTTCCCTCAGTTTTTGAGAACCAAGGTATCAATCCAGTAGGAGACCACGCACAAGTCCCTCGTACCTACACAAAACGATAGCAACTCGCAACCAACGCGCTTAGGGGTTGTCAATCCCTTCAAGGTCACTTACGAAAGTGAGATCTGATAGAGATGATAAATAATATTTTTGGTATTTTTGATAGATAGATGCAAAGTAAAAAGTAAAAGGCAAAGTAAAAGCAAAGCAAATAAATAAACTGATAGAGATTGATATGATGAGAATAGACCCGGGGGCCATAGGTTTCACTAGTGGCTTCTCTCAAGAGCATAAGTATTCTATGGTGGGTGAACAAATCACTGTTGAGCAATTGACACAATTGAGCATAGTTATGAGTATATCTAGGCAATGATCATGTATATAGGCATCATGTCCAAGACAAGTAGATCGAAACGATTCTGCATCCACTACTATTACTCCACTCATCGACCGCTATCCAGCATGCATCTAGAGTATTAAGTAAAAACAGAGTAACACCTTAAGCAAGATGACATGATGTAGAGGGATAAATTTATGCAATATGATAAAAACCCCATCTTGTTATCCTCAATGGCAACAATACAATACGTGCCTTGCAACCCTTTCTGTCACTGGGTAAGGACACCACAAGATTGAACCCAAAGCTAAGCACTTCTCCCATTGCAAGAACTACCAATCTAGTTGGCCAAACCAAAAAGGATAATTCGAAGAGACTTGCAAAGATAACTCAATCATACATAAAAGAATTCAGAGAAGAATCAAATATTTTCAATAGATAATACTGGATCATAAACCCACAATTCATCGGTCTCAACAAAAACACCGCAAAAAGAAGATTACATCGAATAGATCTCCACAAGAGAGGGGAATAACATTGTATTGAGATCCAAAAAGAGAGAAGAAGCCATCTAGCTACTAGCTATGGACCCGAAGGTCTGAAGTAAACTACTCACACTTCATCAGAGGGGCTATGGTGTTGATGTAGAAGCCCTCCGTGGTGGATTCCCCTCCGGCGGAGCTCCGGAACAGGCCCCAAGATGGGATCTCGTGGATACAGAAGGTTGCGGCGGTGGAATTAGGTTTTTGGCTCCTGTTCTGATTGTTTGGGGATACGTAGGTATATATAGGAGGAAGGAGTACGTCGGTGGAGCTTCGAGGGGCCCACGAGGTAGGGGGGCGCGCCCTCCACCCTCGTGACCGCCTCTGGCACTTCTTGGAGTAGGGTCCAAGTCTCCTGGATCACGTTCGGTTGGAAAATCACGTTCCCGAAGGTTTCATTCCGTTTGGACTTCGTTTGATATTCTGTTTCTTCGAAATACTAAAAAAGGCAAAAAACAACAATTCTGGGCTGGGCCTCCGGTTAATAGTTTAGTCCCAAAAATAATATAAAAGTGGAAAATAAAGCCCAATATAGTGCAAAACAGTAGATAAAGTAGCATGGAGCAATCAAAAATTATAGATGCGTTGAAGACATATCAGTGGGAGGCTGACTTGTGGGCCTACTAAGTTGACGGGGACGAAGGGCTTTGTCAACTTAGTCAATATGAACGATTCTAGCTCCAGTGACCGTACGATGTCCATCCAACGACCGTAGTGCTTCTTCATCCTTTGGTCTTCTTGCTCCAGCCGCCCAAAGCAGCGCCGGTCGTGCCACATGCTCCTGCCTCCCGTGGCCGGCTGTGCTGCCGCAGAGGCCTCACCGCCCCCTACTATTCCCACCGCTGGCCAGGCCCTGCGGTGACGACAGCCTCACACCGCAATCGAACCAGTGAATCCTCGTACTCCTCTCTGTGCGGGCTTCCACTGCCGCATCTTCCCCGGCTCCGCGTCGTCCCCTTCCTAGGCCTCGCCATCGTCCACCGCCGTGGTGCTCTCCGCGCGGCGTGGTCAACGTGGTCAAGGAACGACTTCCATCGGAAGAGTACTGTAGGTGGAGAGGCTGACAGCTGGGTCCACGGCCACAACCCAGATTTTTTGTCATTTGCCAAGTAAGTCTCTTTGTCAGGCCTGTTGAGCTGCAAATCTTTCAAGACGAGGAGATCTTTCATTCGGCTAGCCGAGAAAATGGCCCATCAGTAATGAGAAATGGGTTGTACATTTTTAAAACACATCAAACCGGAAATTAGTTTCAAATATCTTTTTTTTTCATTTCAAGATTTTAAATTACATTAATTTTTATGCGTGGAGAATTTGTTGGATTTTATATTGATATACATTTATTTTTAAAATCAGTTTGAATGTGAGTCAAAATTTCGGGATTAAAAACAGTTCAGACCGCACCGAAATATGCAAAATTTCGTATAATTTTTTAACCGTGGCCACAATATGGGCCGTAATGCTAACAAAAAGAATATGGGCTCCAAAAAAAACCTTAAGAATTAGCAAATGGGTTGTAAATTATTAAAAATAATGGCAGATAGGTGTATGCTGTTTTCCACAGATTTGAGGCTTTCCTAAAAAAAAGGTTGACGCACAAGCAGTGACTGTTGGATGTCCATCCAACGACCGTCGTGCTTCTTCAATCTCTGCTCTTCCTGCTCCAGCCGCTCAAACAAGCGCCAGCGGGACTTCCTACTCCCTCCTCCCCGCGGCCGGCTGTGCTGCCGCGTAGGCCTCACCGCCCCATCGTACTCCCATCGCTGGCCTAGCCATCCCTCTACTCACCCACACTTGTTGTTATTCTCCGGCTACGGCAGACGAACCAGTAAACCCTCATACAGTTGTACTCCCCTCCACGTGGGAAACAACTCCCGAGTCTTCCCTGCCTCCGTGTCGTCCCCTTCCTAGGCCTCACCGTCATCCACCGCCATGGTGCTCTCGGCGTGGTCAATGTGGTCAACGACCAACTTCCATCGGAAGAGTACTGTGCGTGGAGACGCTGACAGCTGGGTCCACGGCCACAGCAAGGAAGTGCCTCCTTATTACGCGCAAAATAATTATTCCTCCACCTGACAGCATGGACCCACCGGACGGGCCACCGTATTTCGCGAAAAAGACATTTCCCCCTGACTGCTGGGACCCACCAGCTACACCTTCGCACACAAGGAAGTGCATCTAGGCAAAAAAAAACGATTCGCCATCCTGACTGCTGGGACCCACCAGCTACATCTTCGCACGCAAGGAAGTGCGTCCGGGCAAAAAAAACTGATTCGCCCCCCTGACTGCTGAGACCCACCAGCTTCATCTTCGCAGGCAAGGAAGTGCCTGACAGTCGGGACCCACCTGGTCGAAGCGTATGTAGTGTTGTCATTCTGGTCGCGAATGTGTACGTACATACTGGTCGATGTAGAGGCGCGCACGTGTCGTAGTAGAGGCGCGCATGTAGCATGTACACGTACGTACAGCGGCGAGCGTGCAAGAAAGAAAATACGGCCACGTACGTACATACGGGCAGGGTCTCGAACGCCTACTCGCGCATACATACATGGCTGGGTCGGAACGGAGAAACAACGTCGTCGTCGTGTTCATGGGGAGCCAACCGGCTGGGTCGGAACGGAATGCATGGTCGTGTTCATCGGGAGGGCTTGGACGGAACAGGCAATGGAAACGAGGCCTGGCGTACCGCACAACGGAGGAAACGGATCTCCTACGTTCTGAAGGGGTCCTGTTGATCGGGAGGGGTGTGGCGTACCGCAAAACAGAGGAAACGGACCTCCTACGGTCGAAATGGGGGGTCCTGTTGATCGGGAGGGGTGTGGCATACCGGAAAACGGAGGAAACCGACCTCCTATAGTCGAAACAGGGGTCCTGTTGATCGGGAGGGGTGTGGCGTACCGCAAAACGGACGAAACGGACTTGTGTTGGAGCGCTACGGTCGAAACGGGGGTCCTATTCATCGGGAGGGGTGTGGCGTACCGTAAAACGGGACTCCACGGGATACTGTTCATCTCCACCGTCGACCTCCTCCAGCCTCCACGGGCTACCGTCGACCTCCTCCAGCCTCCACGGGCTCCTGTTCATCCAGCCTCCACCGCGCGCTACTCCACCGGCTACTGTTCAACCACCCCTCCACCGTCTACTGTTCATCCAGCCCTCCACCATCTACTGTTCATCCAGCCCTCCACACCACGGGGGCCTGTTCAACCACCCCTCCACGGGCACCCCTCCATTGTCTACTATTCATCCAGCCCTCGACACCACGGGGTCATGTTCATCCAGAGTCAACGCCACCGCTCACTTTTCATCCAACCCCCCCCCCCCCCCCCGCAACACTCACTGTTCATCCAATCGATCAGCTTCAGTTAGCAGCAGTAGCGAAGGAATTGCTCGATCGGGTTCAGTTAATAGCCATCGATCGATCGCTTGGATTCAGTAACGCGTAGCCTGTAGTGCAATCGCTCGGGTTCAGTTAGAGCCCAACTCCTCGCTCGGGTTCAGTTAGAGCCAACGCCTTGCACACACGCGCGTACGTGTACGAGAGAAACGCGTATCGCTCGGCCCCCGATCTCCCACCGTAACCGGCAACTCCCTGAAATTTTCCTCCCCCTCGCTTCTACCGCGGTTTTTTCCATCATTGACGGCCTAAAGAATGTCATGCAGCTGCGTCTCCGGCCCGCCCAGGACGAAAAGCCCATTTTCTGTCATGATTTTTTTCCATAGAAGTAGGAGCCCACCACATCTATGATGATACCGGGTTTTGTCAGAATTATCGTCATAGAAGTGTCATATGTATGACGAAAAAAATTTCGTTCGGCCCAAAATATCACGGATGTGTCTTTTTTTTGTAGTGAGAGCTTATTTTCTCCACACTAATAAATAATTCATACATTGTTTAGAGAGCAATTTTTTAGTGCTTGCAACATGACAACTTACTTGAAGGATCTTACTCAATCCATAGGTAGATATGGTGGACTCTCATGGCAAAACTGGGTTTAAGGATATTTGGAAGCACAAGTAGTATCTCTACTTGGTGCAAGGAATTTGGCTAGCATGAGGGGGAAAGGCAAGCTCATCATGTTTGAATGATCCATGATAATATACTTTAACTGAGATGTGAGAAAACATAACCTATTACATTGTCTTCCTTGTCCAACATCAACTCTTTAGCATGCCATACTTTAATGAGTGCTGACAATCATAAAAGATGTCTAAGATAGTGTATTTATATGTGAGAACCTCTCTTTCTTTATTACTTCCTATTAATTGCAACGATGACCAAAACTATGTTTGCCAACTCTCAACAACTTTTAATCATCATGCTTTTTATATGTGAAGTCATTACTCTCCATAAGATCAATATGATCTCTTTTATTTCTTTTTACTCTTTTATGCACTCAATATCATAGCAAGATAGCAAAGCCCTTGACTCAACACTAATCTTTATTATATATAGCTCACAGACTCGATTACATAGAGGGATCATAAGGAAAAACTCAAAACTAAATCATACCAAAACTTTATTCTACTAGATCAAGATATTACCAAAAGGATCGAACTAAGAAAAACTGTAAAGGTAGGAGTGTGATGGTGATACGATACCGGGGCAACTCCCCCAAGCTTGGCAGTTGCCAAAGGGGAGTGCCCATACCCATGTGATTAGTTCCTCGGAGGTGGTGATGATGGAGTTGTTGATAATGTAGGCTTGTCGTCCGTCTTCCAAGGCATAGGCTCACCATCATAGAAGGATGATCGAGTCTCCGGGATCCTCAAATCTGCAGCCAAACTCATCCTTTTGAATCTGTATTCATACTCACAGTTTTGGTTTTGCAGGTCGTAGATCTGGTCTTGGGGGTGCTCGATTTTCTCATGAAGCTTGAAGATGGTCTCCCCAATGTTCTTGGTGTCCAGCTTGTGGTTGTTGGTGAACTCTGCGATCATCATCTGGTTGGCGTTGAGTCTGCGCTCCACCATCCCTTGGCACTTGAAAAACTGTTGTTCCATCGTTTCGAGCTTTGTCTCCACGCTTCCGGTACTCCTTGGTCCCTCAACATCGCGGATGTGCAGCACCCCTTCACGCATCTCAATGGTTTGAGGGTGATGCAGCACCTCCGCGAGGTAGGGGTTGATGACCCTCTCGAAAAACTTGTCCTTGGGAGCGCTTGAAGACGTCATGGTGCTCTAGATCTGTCAGAAAAACAGCTCGAAACAAAGACAGAAGATATTTGCGTGATACGGTGGTCAAAACCTTCGGGAGATTATATAATGAATTTTTATCGACCGAAAGAAGTATCGTGCAAGAAAACGGAGTCCGGAGAGCACACGAGGTGCCCACGAGGCAAGGGGCGCGCCCAGGGGGTAGGGCGCGCCCTCGACCCTCGTGGACGCCTCGTGTCCTTCTCGGACTACTTCTTATAAACTGGGGTTTAAGTTTCTGTCACTCTAGCAACCCATCATCTACTTATTACTTCCCAATGCCTTCCTCTAGGCCCAAACAATGGTGAAGTGTCATGTAGTTGACGTTCACATAACACCACTAGAGGAGAGACAACATACATCTCATCAAAATATTGAACGAATACCAAATTCACATGACTACTAATAGCAAGACTTCACCCATGTCCTCAGGAACAAACGTAACTACTCACAACGCATATTCATGTTCATAATCAGAGGGGTATTAATATGCATTAAGGATCTGAACATATGATGTTCCGCCGAATAAACCAACTAGCATCGACTTCAAGGAGTAATCAACACTACTAGCAACCCACAGGTACCAATCTGAGGCTTTGGTACAAAAATTGGATACAAGAGATGAACTAGGGTTTGAGAGGAGATGGTGCTGGTGAAGATGTCGATGGAGATTGACACCCTCCCGATGAGAGGATCGTTGGTGATGATGATGGTGATGATTTCCCCCTCCTGGAGGGAAGTTTCCCCGGCAGAACAGCTCTGCCGGAGCCCTAGATTGGTTCCGCCAAGGTTCCGCCTCGTGGCGGCGGAGTTTCATCCCGTAAGCTTGCTTATGATTTTTTTTCCAGGGTAAAAGATTTCATATAGCAGAAGATGGGCACCGGAGGGCTGCCAGGTGGCCCACGAGGCAGGGGGCGCGCCCAGGGGGGTAGGGCGCGCCCCCCACCCTCGTGGATGGTGGGTGCCCCCCTCAGGTATTTCTTCCGCTCAATATTTTTTTATTAATTCCCAAAATGACTTTCGTGGAGTTTCAGGACTTTTGGAGCTGTGCAGAAGAGGTCTCTAATATCTGCTCCTTTTCCAGCCCAGAATCCCAGCTGCCGGCATTCTCCCTCTTCATGTAAACCTTGTAAAATAAGAGAGAATAGCCATAAGTATTGTGACATAACGTGTAATAACAGTCCATAATGCAATAAATATCGATATAAAAGCATGATGCAAAATGGACGTATCAACTCCCCCAAGCTTAGACCTCGCTTATCCTCAAGTGGAAGCCGATATCGAAAAATATGTCCACATGTTTAGAGATAGAGGTGTCGATAAAATAAAATACAGACATGAGGGCATCATGATCATTCTTATAACAACAACATATATATATTTACGCACCTTTCCGTTTTAAACTGGATGACACCCACTTTATCTTCGCCATAGCACCAACGGTACTTCACATAGTACTTTCCCATGAATCGTCAATGTACTTTCACATGGATCGTGAACGAGGTGTCCCTCGCCAACCACCCGGCTCTCCCTGCTGATCCCCTCCCCACTCGTGACGCCCCCTTAGCCAAGACGGCAGATCCAATGCCTCCCGGGCCATTGCCACGTTGTAACATATACAGTTGAATGTCGTGCATTACCACGAAATAACAATATGATGTCCGTTGTTGGGCAAACAACTAATACGCCACTGTGTCTGTTATTAACTCCAACCATGAGAATCCGCATAATACTTATTTTCACCAACTATGAGAATCCCCATAATACTTACTTACTTCAACTATGAGAATCCACACATCTTTCTTTGTCCTCTCCACTTTCATTCATGCATTATGCTTTCTTCCTCTGACCAACCAGCTGGCCTAGATCTGCAAAAAGGAATAAAATTGTAAAGCAATTTAGCATAGTAATGCATCACTTATATGTTATATATTGGCAAAAACATGTGATCATCTGCCCAGCAAATACCTTTCATTTATTTAGTTATTATTACACGTGCATTGTTCCATTCACTCGGCAATAAATGGATGATCTTTTCGATATAAAATGCTATATGTGAACTACAAAGTGATCGAAGATCACATTAGACAGAGATATTGCTACTAACTAAGCAGCTGGAACTACCGCGAATACTAATATTAGCTTTGACACTTGTCTATAGCTAAGTAATGGGATCAAATTTGTCTTCATTTAAAAAAACATGTAAGATCAGTTTCGTACTATTTTGAATGAATTGGCAATGTTCCTCAATTAAATTCAGCATAAGGCCTTTAATTATAGTTGGTCCTCAGTTCTTGTTTTATGCTCATTTTATTTGGACCAACACAAAAGCTTTCTGTGAGTTTAATAAAGAACTCTAAGCTAACTCAAGTTTACACATAAACTCAAAATTACAAGGAAAATTGGAAAAAATATAATGGTGCCATCTTCAAAAGGTTTCCTTTGCAAACTTAGCCGCTGCCAATGCTTATCCAACAACAAACTAAAAAGATAATATAATCATTAAATATTACTCTAGAAGGAAGCTCGTTGCATGACAATTTGTACCATAAATCATGTTTACTACACAAGCAACTTTATATATACCATGTCCCAAATAAACTCTTAGAGAATAATCAAATGGCGAGGTGAACAAGATCTCTTGTTCGTACCAAGAATTCAATGTTTTATGGGTATGTGCATCATTTGATGCACATGCTTTTACGAAAAAACGAACTCGATTTTTTCTTATTCCGCGGGAGGCCTTTGACCAACAATATTTCACCTAGAAGGATGGCATATATTCATAAAATGGTTAATACTTCAAATGTAATACGGAAAATTGAATGTCATAGCAGGATATATATGGGTCTCGATTCAGGAGGAAGAAGCAGTAATAAGCACAAAGATGGATATGCATGACAAGTAGTATTTTTCTCGAAGTATATGTAGAAATAGTACACACACATGAAAAAATAGTTCTGGCATGAGTGCCGAACGCGATTTTAAGAAAGCTATTACAGGTTTATTGCACTACCGACTACAATATATTTTCTGTCAAAGGTGCCACATACTTATTGGACTTTTGAATATTTTATATTTGAAAAGTTATAGAAGCCTCTAAAGTGTGATTAGTGAAGTATTTGAATCTCAGGCCTATAGAAATCTACTACTGCCTAAGTTGACCAACTACATCCTTATCTAATATTGGAAAAATCAGGGACCAAAGGACCATCTCTTCCTGATGCATAACCTGTAGAACTCCATTACTGCTTAAGTTGGTCAACTACATCCTTGTCTAATACTCCCTCCGTTCTAAATTACTTGTCGCAAGTATGGATGCATCTAGATGTATTTTAGTTCTAAATACATCCATTTCTGCGACGAGTAATTTGGAACGGAGGGAGTATATAACAGATAAATCATAAATCAGTGAACCATATGTTTCCGATGCTATTCCTCCTTTTGTGATGTCTTTTTGATTATTAGCATTTATTTTTATCATCATGCTAGCAGTCATGTTCTGAAATTTCCAACTACATAACTGCTCCGCCTACATCTTAATATATCATGCCTTGGCTATAAAGTTGACATAATCCTAAAATATTTCCTATACTATGTTACAAATTTAGAATACCAATTTGTACTTATGAGAGTCTCGTAAGTTTCATGAGCACATCAAACTATGTATAGTTAAGCATGTACACTGGAAATACTGTAGTAATGTTGTCCATTTGAAATTCTAGATGATGCAGTTGTCAAGGAATGCTTCTGCATGACTTGCACCAAAATAATACATGTTACATATTACCGCCAACTGATAGTAGTTCTAAGAATTCAACGAAGTGCAAAACTTTGAATATCTTAAAAATATCAACATAACATACGGATATTTATTTTGCATGTCACACCGTTCAGCTGCTAATGTTTTATGTTAAGTACTCCCTCCGCCTGAAATCACTTGCCGCTCAAACGACATCCTTGTGAGCGATAAGTAATTCCAAACAGAGGAAGTAATAATTAGTTCTCCATCTAGTTGAATTCAACAAAGCCTGTCAAAAATCTTATTTACCTTCTGATCAGTTGAGACTTGAGAGAGCCACAGGCTCCTTACCACGAAAGAGCACGATGCATGAATCTGCGCAGCAACCCCATCAACAAGATTAGTTGCTTGTCTTTGGAGCAAGCCATCTAATGTCTAAATGCATTTACTGCAGAAAAGCACAACCCACTACTTCTACATATCCACATCGTTCATCTCCCTGTATCATTAATTAGCAGGCTTTCCGTCTTTGCTAAAGACAAGGTGCAGCCTGTGCTAGTAGTGTAGTTCGACACCTGCGCAAGAACACTGAAGCGACATACCGTCAGATCACAAGGCTCAGTGTGTGAAAAGAAGGTTTCAAATACCGTGTAATCGCAAACCATTCTTCATAAAACTGAAAACACACGGTACAACCCGGTATTGAATAACACCTCCACTCTTTCGGATTGTTTTCTTCACCACCGAGGACCAGGCAGCAGTGCCAGCGAACCACCTCCACCATGAATAGAACCGCCGGTGATCCTCCTCTGCCATGAGAAACAACGACGTCGTATCAGTTTGCCGCCTCCGTGAGCTGCACCGCCGTCGTATCAATTCGCCGCCTCTGTTAGAGTAGCAGCGCTGCCAATCTCCCATCACCGTCGTCGACGTGAGCAGTGCTGCCAATCTCCCTTCACCGCCGTGAGCAGTAGCGCCGCTGTGAGCAGTTGCTGGTCTCGTTTCTCATCGCAAGTCGTCGTCCCTCAGTGGGCATCTTCTACATGGCCGGCGGAGGTGCCACTGTTTCCTCTTCCCTTGCATGAACCAAACACATAACGTATTCGCTTGTCCCTGATTTAATACACTATATTCTCATTGCAATACTGAATACTTTACCTCTGCTCAAACCAAACGCGTCGCAAGGTGCTTCAGTACCGGTACACTTCTGTGGCCGTGGAACACGAATAGGTGCGCCAGGAAGCGGAGCGCCCCAGTATCGAGCCCCAGCTTGTCAACGTCGCAGCACCCTGTGAGCAGGCTCCTCTTCGCATGACGGCCGCCGCCTGCCCGTCCTCGAGATCTATCCTCTTGATCCCGCCGTACACCGCACGTTCTGCCGCATCTGAATAAAGCCAAGAAGAAACAAAATAAGGTGCGACAAGGAGAATTACATCGCAACTACCGTGTAGTATAAGATAAGATTGTCCATGTCAAAGATGACCTATGAGACGGTGGCCCTGGACTCCGGCATCAATTGTACCTGCCTCTCACCAGTGTTCACCGATGCCATTGGCGTGTGCAAGAGAGACCCAAGGATTTTTTTCGGGAACATCCCACTTCTCCCAAGTACGGCTCCTCGATGTGACTACCCTCAGTCGACGCCTTTGATTTCTAGGGGCACGAAGCTGAGGAACCTAGGTAGAGGCCCGAAGAGGAGAGGAGTGGCGGAAGAAAATCTGAGGGAGTTGCGGGAGGGAGAAGGGGTGAAGGGACCATGGTCTTGGGAAAGGAAAGCGAGAATCGAGGAAGGATATTCTGTAGTTATTGAGAGGATCACGGCAGAGGATTTTCTTGGCCACGTACATGTATGCGGGAGGGAGCGAAGGGGGAGCGACGAACGAACGACCTACCGCCCAACCATCACGCCCACAGACTCCTCTTGTAGGAGTAGAGAAATACATTTAAATAGGGGCGTGTCTTCGACGGTTGTGTTTTTTTTCTAGTGTAGCTAAGTATGGAAGGGGATCAGTGGGAGAAATAAATCAGAGAGGGAGGAATCTGTTTGAAAGGTGATCTCATGTATATGATAATATTTCTGAATTCTTAATTACCAAATATTTACATGATTGAATTGAATCGACACCTGCCAATGCAAGCACGAATAAATGGAAGGAGTATCAAACGCGATCCGGTTTAAGTGTGAAGAAGAAAAAATTAATGTGGGAGGGGTGGTGGGAGGTGGGACGAAAAAACCAGACAAAAAAAAAGACAAAAGTAGTGGGATGAAAATAAACCGTGGATATTATTCAACCAACTCAGACATTAGGAGTAGAGATTACTGCTGCTCCTGAGAGGAAGAGGAAGATGGGTGCCTTGATCGACTAGGAGTTGAGCGTCTTTAGCAGCATGATCGAGGCCGTCAAGGAGATGTCATCTGCTACTTGTGATAGTTTTGGGATTTCCCTGAAGAGGAAGGGTGATGTAATATAGTAGCAAATATTATTTCCCTCAGTTAAGAACCAAAGTTTATCGAACCAACAGGAGAAGACACACATACAACGTCAACAGAACCTGCACACCAACAAAGCAAATGCTTGCACCCAACAAAGGCAAGGGGGCGTCACTTCCCTTGTTCTTGCCAGTTGCAAGTATGATGAAAGCAAGTTGGGCAATTGATAGAAAAGTGCGTAGTTATGATGATCGTCTATGGCATAATTAATGTGTAGGCATTACGTCTGTGACAAGTAGATCAATGTCTACTACTATTACTCCACCCCAAGACCGCTATCCAGCATGCATCTCAAAGTATTAAGTTCATGACAAACAGAGTAATGCTTGAAGCAAGATGACATAATGTAGATAGAATAATACCATTAATATGTTTAAACCACGTCGTTTTACCATTAGTAGCAACAATACAATGTGTGCCTTGCAACTCCTCCTATAACAGAGTAAGGACACCGCAAGATTGACTCTACTGCTATTCACCACTCCCTCTGGAGATCTAATTGTTAACTTGGCCAAAGAAAAGTCATACATAGCTATAAAATTACAAATAAATAAATCTCAGAAAAGACTCACAATTAATTAGATCCCAAATGCACCACAAAAATTTACATCGGATTGATCTCAGATGAGGTCATTGTATTGAAGATCAAAAGAGAGAGACATCTAGCTACTATTGTGGACCCGTAGGTCATGTGGGAACTACTCACACATCATCGCGGAGGCAGCAAGGTTGATGAATATAGCCACCTCAATGGGTTCCTCCTCCGACAAAGTGCCGGTGGAGGCCTCCAGATAGGATTGCGGAAGAACAAAGGCTTGTAGCGGTGGAAGAATTGTTTTGGGTCTCACTTTGGAGGTTTTTGGATATATGGTAATTTGTAGGACTGGAATTAGGTCAAACGGAGCCACACGGTGGCCACAAGGCACTTCTACTTATGAGCTGCGTTGGGATTTCCCTAAAGAGGAGGGGATGATGCAGTATAGTAGAGATAAGTATTTTCCTCAGTTATGAAACCAAGGTTACAAATCCAGTAGGAATCATGCAACAACTTGTTAATAACACCTCCACACAAAATAACAAATCCTTGCACCCAACGCGAACAAGGGGTTGTCAATCCCTTGACGGTTAATTGCAAGATTAAATTGTATGGTGATAGATAGATAGATCTAACAAAAATACAAAATAGAATAAATGAAGTAAAATTGCAGCAAGGTATTTTTAGGATTTTCAATATATGATAAAGGTAGACCCGGGAGCCACAGTTTTCACTAGAGGCTTCTCTCTTGAAAATAGCATACGATGGGCAAACAAATTACTGTTGGTTAATTGATAGAAAAACAAATAAACATGGCGATATCCAAAGCAATAATCATGTATATAGGCATCACGTCCGAGACAAGTAAACCGAAATGATTCTGCATCTACTACTATTACTCCACCCGTCCACTATCCAGCATGCATCTAGAGTATTAAGTTCATAAAAAACGAAGTAACGCCTTAAGCAAGATGACATGATGTAGACAAAGTAAACTCACGATGATTAAACCCCATCTTTTTATTCTTAATACCAACTAGCAAAGTGGCCCGCTCGATGCGCGGGCTAGGTTTTTTTTTGAGTTAAATTATTAGAATATTTTATTTCATTTGTCAAGAGTAAAACTGAAACCAAATTTGATGACATTTTCAAATATAAGACTTTTGCTAGCATAGTATTTTCTTTGGTATGTTTGGCTTTTATTGATATATAAATATGTGCGGTCCGCTCATCCTGTACTTGCTAATTATGCATGTCATATTAACTTTTGTTCTATGATCAGTTGCATTCTTCAAATTACATTTGTATTTTTTTCCCACATTTTGATCATGTTGCTTTTTTTTTCTGTAAACACAAAATTAATGCTTCTGATGGTTTTCGTGTAGTCATAGGTTAATTTGCTAACATTATTCAAGATTGGCATATTTCATTTAGTGATTTTGTACAGTAATTATTTTATTTTATTTTATTTACATATTGTATATAAAAAATAGAACGGTGCGCGCGCACCTAAATTAGAAATAGCCAAGTATTTTTAAAACCTTTTGGCAACATACATTATCTAAATTTTTGGACAAAATGATTTATTCCGAATTCTGAGCAAAGTATGACAGAATCAATGCTATATAAAAGCTACTATTCATGGTTTTTGTAGTTGTATTTTTTTTATTCAGAGTACGACACAACTCATTTCCTAAAAGTTTAAACATGATTATTATGCTAGATTATTTTTCGCAAAAATGTTATTATTTTTACTATTTCTTTTTACTGATCAGATGCGTTTGTAGACCCATGTTTGAGAAATCCACACTGCTATACGTATCCAAAAAAAAATGTTGGTGGGTATTTGCTTTTATACACGTACACTCAGCAGTACCAAGGGTGACTTATATTATCACGTTATATATTTTGCTCTCACAGTGTCCACTCCACACTACTGTATGTACATACACGTGGCTTAAGTTATCATGTTACAAAACGCCATTTGTTTAATGGGTCCCAGCAGTAGTAGTCTTGACTTTCTCCATCCCATAGTCTTCTTTACTTCTCCGTTCTTCTTTCCCCTAATTATTTCACACAGTGAGAATGTTCGTCTTCGCTGAGATCCCCTTTCTCCTATCCTTATTCTCTCAGCTGACCCACAAATTGCTGCTACCGGACAGATCCAATTAGTTTGCTTTCTTTACTCGCTGCATTGAGGTTGCTCGTCCTCCACCTGAATCCACTCCGCAGCTGGTTCTGCTACAGGTTTAGCATCGACGGCAGCTGGTTTGGCTGCTCGTACGCCTCATCGGTCTCTTGTAAATGGCGATGGAGGGTAGCAGGGCTCAAGGATTAGCTGCGCCAGGGAGATAGCGAGATCGACTTGGTCATGGATTTCATCTCCTGCGGGCTCGCAGTCCTCTTGGATCCAGCTTTAGTATGAGGATGCTGACGGCGTTTTCTTCCCCAAGAGCGCAAGCCAGAAGCATCGTCTATATATCGGCTCGAGGCAGCTCGGCACTTCATAGCAACATTATTCGAAGTTCAACCTGCAGGTCCCCCTTTTTCCTCTTCCCGACTCTGTCATATTTCCCCTTTTTCTTAACCTTTTCCCCTTTTTGTGCGATGCTACCAATATAATATAATTAACGAAAATGCATGTTAGTGTTAAATATTTCACCATTTTTCCTTGAAATCTTGAAAAAACATGTGATTATTTTTTAAGTGGTCTATAAGTGTTGACTGAGGTACAAAATAGATACTAATAAGTTAGAGAAAATTTTAAAATATAAATATATGTCTGAGCAGACATACCAATGCAAATTATTAGTGGCCGAAAACGCCTTATATTAGTTTACAGAGGGAGTACTATAAATATTCATTGTATCATCGTGTATAATGGCTGCTCTTTTTTTCAATTGATTGACTCAGAGCTAAGTTACTAAATGATGATAGTAAGTTTTGAATGTGAAATACTCCCTCCGTTCCTAAATATAAGTCTTTCTAGAGATTTCAGTATGAACAACATACGGATGTATATAGACGTAGTTTAGAGGATAGATTCACTCATTTTGCTCCGTATGTAGTCTTTTATTGGAATCTCTAAAAAGACTTATATTTAGGAACGGAGGAAGTACATCTTAAGGTGTAGAGTTAATTTGTTTTTGCCCCCTCCACTTTTTAACGGGCTTGGGGCCGGCATTGATAGTGTTAGTCCGCCCTACCCCTATTAATATTCAACAAATTCAAGCAACAATTAGTACATTTGTGATTGGCTATAGTTTAAATATTTCGTAGAGAAGAATTAACATATAATTATTGAATGTGAGAACAGATCTGATTGCATTGTACATATGAAATATTACAATGCCCCCATGCTCTCACTATTGGTTTGCATTAAATAATAAGCTTGTAGAATCGAATGCCACATAATATATATTGTCTATGCTTGTTTGTCATGAACTATTTTCAACTGTTGATGCATGTTTGCAATATTTTGCAATGAAAAATTAGTATATAATAATTGAATATGAAAACATGCCTGATTGCATTGTACATATGAAATATAACAATGTCTTGATGCTCTGACTATTGGTTTGTATTAAATAATAAACTTGTAGAATCAAGTATCACATAATCTACATTGTCGGTGTTTGGTAGTACTGAACTATTTCACGTGTGGATGCATGTTTGCAATACTTTGGCACGGTAGTAGACCATATTCGACCTGCCATATCATGTTAGGATAGTTAAGTCAGATTTTATTTTAAGGATATTTTGCAGTGTACTAAATTTATATGTATGCAATTCTTATGTAAGAGGCCAGTGGCATCATGCTGAAATTGTGTTATTTGTTCATATCATTAGAATATTTCTTTATAGGATATGTTTGTGACCACATCATCCTCATTGTTATGTTCATCATTTACCATTACCCATAGTCCATCCCTTTTTTGACTCTTGAGAAGGCTACATATAATTGTCCATGTGCGAAAACTTGTTCTGGTACATATAATCCTACCTTGTTTATGGATTGCCCATGGCTTTTGTTGATAGTCATAGCAAATCAAAATGATATAGGAAATTGTCTCATTTTTAGAACAAATGGCCACGCTAATTCATTTGGTGGCATTATTATTCTTGGATAGTGTACCTTTTCTCCCACACGTGTTCCCGTTATTATCTATGCTTCGATAAATCTTGTTCCAAGTTGAATAGTCGCCATCCTTGTACCATTGCATAACCCGACACTTTGGTTGATATTACGTAGGAGCGTCATAGGTATGCCAACTTTTAATTTTAGCTCGTGATTTGGGATTTCAGGAAATGTTAAACTGTTCAGGAATTCCGTTGGATATAACACTTCCGTTTCTGCATTTCAGGTAGTTGCTTTGCGTACTATCGCAACTCAGATGGAGCTGGTGGCATCAAGACATGAACCCACTATCGAATTTAAGGTTGATCAGATATGAAAACCATCTGATGCATCATACATATTTCTCTATATCGTAGCAAGCAATCCCATTTGTTTATGTTATAGTTGTAGTATGGTTCTAGTCTTCTAGAGTATGTATTATCCTAATGTGAATATGTTCGAACCAACATCCACGCATCAACCTTCTCTAGATGAGTAAAAGCATGAACCCGGACATATAGAATTGCATTACTGAATATCGAATACACATGATAGTTTTTTCCTATTTGTAGATTATCAACCTTCTGAGCTAACATGTAAAATGGTTTTAGTTGAGCACTTCTTAGAGCATAATGATGTATTATTGATCCATTAATAGGTCTGATTATCGTACATAATCAACCTTCTGAACTAACATGTCAAATCTTTTTAGATGAGCACTGCCTAGAGCATAATTGAGGTTTTATTGGTCCATTAATAGGTCTGATCTATAATGTCATGAAGATTGTACCTGGAGGTGGTTTGATTGCTCGACGGAGCCGGCTAGTGCCTGCTGGAGGAAGACAATGAAGTTGACCTCGAAGAACATGAGATTTTGGTTGTATGTGGACTTTGAAGAGATATTCTTCTATTTGGAGAGATTGAATCTCTGTACATTGTTTGTGAGATTTTGGATTTGTTTGGAGAGTTTTCATCTTTGTACAGGTTCATGTTTTTTTGTGTGGGAGAATCATGAGAGTTTGTCCATGTTATGGTTGCCGAGAGAACATAACCTGTAGGCACTATTTTTTAGAAGGTCTGGTCGCTTGTGCTATTGTCCAGCCTGTTTAGATCAGGAGATTGAGCCTAAAGGGATCTCACGGAAGAGTTCCCATCTCTGTAGCGTTATTTTTTTTGACTAGTGGCTGGGGTGCCACCTGGTGGCGCCGCCTAAGACGAAGCTGGGCGGTGCCAGGTGGGAGACGCCCCTTTCACATTGCTGGGTGTAGTTCACAATCTTATTACATGGTCGGTAATAAGAGAACAGTGGAAATGCAACACACTCATACCATGAATCAGCCTTACGAAGTTACGAGTCATAGATATTAATATTTCCTTATAGTTTACATGACCGGCGACATAAATGAAATGGTTCAAAAGCAACACATGTAACACAAAAGCGAAGGTACAATAGGAGCGTTTTCATCTATTGTTGTGAAAAGGAAGTCCTGCCTAAAGCTAGAAATGCACAAGTATCACATATTATCGACACCACTTTTGTTGCTTACAAATCAGAACATAGAGAAAGAAAATGGGGGATAAAATTGCTTCCACCAATTCCAAGCGAAGATAAACCTGAATGGACAAGCACATATATTAAGAAAGGATATAATTTAAAGTATAGAATCACTTCGTAAGCCAATTCCCATGAGGCTATGATGGGAAGGAGGTCAGGAGGACGGCGCCGCATGACGAGCCCTATCCATGCCGACCGTAGTCCTAGACCTCATGATATTCTGCCTCCGTCGCTCACTATTCAATGCCCATAGAAAAATTAGGATTATAGTAGGCATGTCTTAGATAAGATATATATGTGTAAATGTAAAGTTTTACTCCCACCGTCCCGATTTACTCGTCGTGGTTTTAGTTCAAATTTGAACTAAAACCACGACGAGTAAATCGGAACGAAGGGAGTACTAATCAAGCATGCACTAAATGAAAGTACCTATTATACATAAAAGGGAAGTAACTGAGATAGATGCTGGGTTTTTTTATATAATCAAATTTGGAATATCTCCAGGAACAATTAATTTTTGAAACTCACAGCAGTATGTAGGACACATG
Organism: Triticum timopheevii; assembly: GCA_963921465.1. Taxonomy (NCBI): domain Eukaryota; kingdom Viridiplantae; phylum Streptophyta; class Magnoliopsida; order Poales; family Poaceae; genus Triticum; species Triticum timopheevii. Next base: position 187,898,834 of record OY997266.1, on the reverse strand, counting down.
TGTTAGGTTTGATAGATATGCACAAATGTCGAGATTTAGTAATGAAGCATCCACTGAACAAAAGAAAAAATTATACATGAAAAGGAACTATGTCGGCTATGCATGTTTCAGTGTCATGTAACTTATGTTACAGAACAAAACCGAGCTAGTAGACAATCCATTGTGAAATCTTCATGTGGTAAAGAACATTTGTAGAATAACATGAAATAAATGGCTGATGAAAGAGCAAACATAAGTCAATATTTCTGATCTCCAATTCACTATTTTGAGTTTGTACAACCTAGTGTATGAACAGCGAACAAACAAATGAAAATATCTTGTACCAAAGTTCATATAGTAAGCAAGATAACAACAGCACAGGTCATATAGTAAGCTAGAAAAGATCAAGTTAAAAACTTCCAAAGTGGCAGGAGAAAAATAACAATAGCCCAGGTCTTGATCCATCTAGTATACAGTGAGAAAGGGAACAAAATTGGTATTTGTAAGACGACTAAAGTGTTGCTGTTAAGTAGTATGAACAGAACAGGATTATGTAGATTATGGACAATGGCATGAGGAATGGCACTCAACTACGCAGTCGACTTCGTGAGAAAGGGAACATCACATACTGTTGTGTTCAGTATAAGGTGCTTCCATCTTTTGTTCAAATCTTATACAGCCATCTTCTGTTTAAACCTCCCATACTGCATCAAGGATACAGAAGGGTGAGAACCAAGAAGACAAACGAAACCATTAGGGACCCAGATAAAATGCCGTTTGCTGCTAATCTCACATTCAAAATCATTATTAGCACATAACGAAAAAAACAGATCAGAATTGCCTGACGAATAAAAAGCTATAGTTCACACTCTGTTTCTCTTTCAGAAATTACAAAGTATCATGTGAACGCCCGAGACATTATACATGCTATGCTAAAAATAAAATGGCATCAAACGAGATATGAACCCATTCATGATCTGACCAACACAGGAGAAAGAAACAACAGCTACCTGAATGGTCGCCCAGACGGCGGCCGCGAGGGGCACCCAATTGGAGAATGGCATGGCCCAGCGCTTCACGAACCACGCGAAGAGGCCTAGCGGGATTAATTATCTTGGAAGATACTGACTTGTCAAAAGTCAGATGCCATGACCAGATCTTGCCATCTTCAGATACCGATGCTAGACATGTCATGGTCCCTTGATACATGTTCTGGTTCGACTCTGTATCAAAGATTATAGACTGTGAAGATCCAATCTGTGCCAAATCCTGAGATTGTTTGTCGATGTTACAAAAAATAGACTCTAACTGCCAGATCGTAGTAGCAAGAACAGGGAAAAGATAAAGAACAGAAAGAATTTACCTGCCCTCCACAAGATCAGGTCGACACTGCTCTCTCCAGACGAGTCGTTGCGGCCCGCCATTCTGCTGCACGAGCGACAGCAGCTTGTCCCGCACCGCCCGGAGCAGATCCCCCGTCCCGCTCCCACAATTTCTTTATATGGTGCTACAACTATGTCAATGAGTTCCAAGGAATCAAGAAATGCATGAATTTTTAAAAACCAGTAAATTAAAAACAACCAGAATGTGAGTATTTTTTTTCCATTTTTATTAGAAGCATAGATTAGTTCAGAACCTAGCCAGTCATGTAATGGAAATATTAATTATGCAGTCATAAAGTAAACTGAGCTGAAAGCTAGATAGTTTTAGCTGCTACCATAGCTTAGATTTGACTGAGCAAAAAAGGGTTGATATGCATAACGGTTTGTGAAACACAAAGTATAGAGCACATTAATAATTAGCATATTTTGCCAAAATTTAACTTACAACGAGGTGATGTCATCCGCAGAAAAGCAGAGTACAATCACATAATGCGATCAATATGTTCAGAACAGCATCATCTCCTAGAAGCGGAAAAAAGTTAAATGGTGTGTAGATAATAGTTTTTGGGCTAAATATGCATCTCCCAATCCTTGATATTTCTGGAAAACTGCACCTTACATGAACTAAATAATACAATAAAGCAAAAGGTCATATATGACGTAAGGAAACTATGCAAGCATCACTACTTGGTAGCAAAAAATGGTGGCATATGAGATCCAAAGAGAGCACACAACCTCTACTTAATAGCAAAAGAAAAAGGAAAATTGTGGCATCACATCAAAGAGACTACATAGCATCCTTCGTTCTTTCCCTACCCATCTCCCTTTCTGCCTCCTCTTCCTTCCTGCTCTCACCACTGGTGGAACACTATAGACAGACAGCAGCTAAGCGGCACTATGGGAAGGCACAGGGAGATGATCACCAGCGCGAGAAAGATGGCATGGCGGTCCTCAAAATAGGCGGTCCTCAAAATAAACTCATTAGTCTATACAAAATGATTGTTAGCATGTTTTATTTGAGGGCTACAGAAAATTGATTATACACTAACCAGCGAACCAAATGAATTTGTGGAACAATTCCTCTGTACTGGCCAATTACTTTTGTGAAGTCATCTAATCCTGCGATGGTCCTCGCTATAATAGTGTGCTCATTTGGATTTGGAGTATCCCATATTAAGTGCAAGCTCCCGTTGCTGAAGGACAGTTTGCCTAATTAAGAAACCACAAAATGCAAAATCAAGAGTAAAATTTTCTGGATGATTTCAACATTGAACAGACCTGCCCATTAATTGCTTTTGGTGAAATCAATCCAAAGATCAGATTTAAGGGAAACAAGCATGTGAAAGAGCATCAGTCATCTAGATTAAGAAGGGACAAGATTCTATGATACTTCAGACAAACTAAATCTAACGACCTGCGGTAGTAAAAGATGTGTCATGGCATATGTGCTAATCAGGAAATATGAAAATCGACAAAAAAGTAGCTCCACACAAAGGGCATTAGAAGTGAAATCTGAACTATAAGAGTACAATGGACAATGGCATGAGGTGATAATACCCTGCACTGACCAGAACTTCCAATTTCAAGATAATTAGTGTGATAGGTATCTGCCGCACATCCCTGATATTTGTAACCTGAGGTCCCCGACCAAAGAAACCACTAGCGGCTCTCTCAACAAAACTTGGGTCCAAATTCAGTGAACATGAGGTCCAGATCTCAGATTTCATACATCCATTTTTTTGCCAGAAAAGGCAAATGAGAACTAAACTAACTCAGAGACATGGAGGGGGGTGAGGTGGAGGCAAACCTGAACTACCTCGGCATCCTTGCTCCTACTCTTGTTGTGCCGGCAAGGAGAGCGTTAAGGCACATGAGTTGCATGGTGTCCCTCTCCCATTCGACGCCGCCTCCCTCTCCTATTTCCTCTCTCTTTCTCCCTCCTCTCCTTCCTTCTTCTCCTTCTCATCTTCTCTCTCTCCTGCAGATTGAATCAAGCGCCGCCGCCGTCGCCCTTTGCTTGTAGGTTGCTGCTGCCGCCGGGGAAACACGCCTCCGCGCCTGCACACCTCGGATCCCGGGGTAGACGAGATGCGGGAGAGGGGGGCGTGACTGGCGCGAGAGGATGGAGGAGGAGGAGGAGGCGGAGGCTAGGGTTCGTGAGGGACGAGAGGAGTCGGGGCGCGTGGGAGGAGTCCTTTTCCCCCCTCTCTCTCACCCAATCGCTGCTGCGTTTTTTTTTGTCGTACCTGTGATGACGTGTCTAGCGCGAGGGATTGCCTTTGATGCGCACCTTATTGTTTTTAATGGCCTGGTCGCTCGTGGCCTCGTGGGATTGTCCAGCCTTTGTACCCATTGTGATCTCACGGCACGGCCCATCTGGTTTACGTAGATCTAATGGCTATTCTCTGTTAATCGGAAATAGGCACACCGAATTAAAGGTCAGATGTTTCTAATTATTGTGAGATTTTTAAGCTAATTATCTTTGTTCTGGTAAGCCTGTCAAATACTTTTTATATATAATAATAGATAGATGATACAATACATGTCATGTCCCTTTAGGATTGAGTGAAGGAAATATGCACTAGAGGCAATAATAAAGTTGTTATTTTATATTTCCTTATATCATGATAAATTTTTATTATTCATGCTAGAATTGTATTAACCGAAAACTGGATACATGTGTGGATACATAGACAAAACACCGTGTCCCTAGTAAGCCTCTACTAGACTAGCTTGTTAATCAAAGATGGTCAAGTTTCCTAACCATAGACACGTGTTGTCATTTGATAAACGGGATCACACGATTGGGAGAATGATGTGATGGACAAGACCCATCCATTAGCTTATCATGTTGATCGTTAAGTTTTGTTGCTATTGCTTTCTTCATGTCAAATACATATTCCTTCGACTACGAGATTATGCCACTCCCGAATACCAGAGGAATACCTTGTGTGCTATCAAATAGCACAATATAACTGGGTGATTATAAAGATGCTCTACAGGTATCTCCAAAGGTGTTTGTTGGGTTGGCATAGATCGAGATTAGGATTTGTCACTCCGAGTATCGGAGAGGTATCTCTAGGCCCTCTCGGTAATGCACATCATGATAAGCCTTGCAAGCAATGTGATTAATGATTTAGTTGCGGGATGATGCATTACGAAACGAGTAAAGAGACTTGCCGGTAACGAGATTGAACTAGGTATGAAGATACCGACGATCGAATCTCGGGCAAGTAACATACTGATGACAAAGGAAATAACGTATGTTGTCATTACGGTACGACCGATAAAGATATTCGTAGAATATGTAGGAACCAATATGAGCATATAGGTTCCGCTATCGGTTATTGACCGGAGAGGTGTCTTGGTCATGTCTACATAGTTCTCAAACCCGTAGGGTCTGCACGCTTAACGTTCGATGACGATTTTGTATTATATGAGTTGTGTGATTTTGTGACCAAATGTTGTTCGGAGTCCCGGATGAGATCACGAATATGACGAGGAGTCTCGAAATGGTCGAGAGGTAAAGATCTATATATAGGACGATGGTATTCGGACACCGGAAGTGTTTCGGGATGCACCGGGTACTTATCAGGTCACCGGAAGGGGTTCCGGGCACCCCGACAATATGGGCTGGACAAATTGGAGAAGGAAAGGGGAAGAAGGAAAGGAAAAAGGGAATAGGATTCCCCCTTCCCCCTCTTCCCTTCCTACTCCGAATAGGAATAGGAAAGGGGGGGGGGAGCCGAATTGGGAGGACCCCAAGTAGGATTCCTCCTACTTGGGCCGCCCCCTTGGCTGCCTCTCCTCCCCTCCAACCTATATATATGTGGGGAGGGGGGCGCCTACAAGATAGAACAACAACTGTTAGCCGTGTGTGGCGCCCCCTTCCACAGTTTACACCCCCGGTCATATTGTCGCGGTGCTTAGGCGAAGCCCTGCACGGATCACTTCACCATCACCGTCACCATGCCATCATGCTGACGGAACTCATCTACTTTCTCGGCATCTTGCTGGATCAAGAGGACGAGGGACGTCATCAAGCTGAACGTGCGCAAAACTCAGAGGTGTCATACGTTCTTTACTTGATCGGTCGGAGCTAAAAGAAGTTTGACTACATCAACTTCATGTAGTGCTTAGGCGAAGCCCTGCGCGGATTACTTCACCATCACCATCACCATGCCGTCGTGCTGACGGAACTCTCCCTTGACACTTTGCTGGATCAAGAGTTCGAGGGATGTCATTGAGCTAAACGTGTGCAGAACTCGGAGGTGCCGTACATTCGGTGCTTGATCGGTCGGAACGAGAAGAAGTTCAACTACATCAACCGCATTGTCAAACGCTTCTGCTTTTGGTCTATGAGGGTACGTGACACACTCTACCCCTCTCATTGCTATGCATCTCCTAGATAGATCTTGCATGAGCGTAGGATTTTTTTTGAAATTACATGCTACGTTTCCCAACAGTGGTATCCGAGCCAGGTCTATGCGTAGATGATACGTACGAGTAGAACACAAAGAGTTGTGGGCGGTGATATTCATACTACTTACCACCAACGTCTTATTTTGTTTCGGCGGTATTGTTGGATGAAGCGGTCCGGACCAACCTTACATGACCACGTTCATGAGACCGGTTCCACTGACATACATGCAACTAGTTTTGCATAAAGGTGGCTGGCGGGTGTCTGTTTCTCCAACTTTAGTTGAATCGAATTTGACTATGGCCGGTCCTTGTTGAAGGTTAAAACAGCAAACTTGAAGAAACACCATTGTGGTTTTGTGCCGTAGGTAAGAATGGTTCTTGCTAGAATCTCGTAGCAGCCGTGTAAAACTTGCAACAACAAAGTAGAGGACGTCTAACTAGTTTTTGCAGGGCATGTTGTGATGTGATATGGTCAAGACATGATGTGATATACGTTGTTGTATGAGATGATCATTTTTTATACAAGTTATCGGCAACTGGTAGGAGCCTTATGGTTGTCGCTTTATTGTATGAAATGCAAATGCCATGTAATTGCTTTACTTTATCACTAAGCGGTAGCAAAAATTTTAGAACCAATAGTTGGCGAGACGACCACGACGCTATGATGGAGATCAAGGTGTTGAGCCGGTGACGATGGAGATCATGGCGGTGCTTTGGAGATGGTGATCAAAGGCACAAGATGATGATGGCCATATCATGTCACATATTTTGATTGCATGTGATGTTTACTTTTATGCATCTTATTTTGCTTAGTACGGCGGTAGCATTATAAGATGATCCCTTAACTAAATTTCAAGGTATAAGTGTTCTCCCTGAGTATGCACCGTTGCAACAGTTCGTCGTGCTGAGACACCATGTGATGATCGGGTGTGATAGGCTCTACGTTCACATACAACGGGTGCAAGACAGTTTTGCACATGCAGAATACTTGGGTTAAACTTGATGAGCCTAGCATGTACAGACATGGCCTCGGAACACTGGAGACTGAAAGGTCGAATGTGAATCATATAGTAGATATGATCAACATAGAGATGTTCACCATTGATGACTACTCCATCTCACGTGATGATCGGACATGGTTTAGTTGATTTGGATCACATATCACTTAGATGACTTGAGGGATGTCTATTTAAGTGGGAGTTCTGAAGTAATTTGATTAATTGAACTTAATTTATCATGAACTTAGTCCTGATAGTATTTGCAAATTATGTTGTAGATCAATAGCTCGCGTTGTAGCTCCCCTAAGTTTTTTGATATGTTCCTAGAGAAAACTAAGTTGAAAGATGATAGTAGCAATGATGCGGACTGGGTCCGTGATCTGAGGTTTATCCTCATTGTTGCACAGAAGAATTATGTCCTTGATGCACCGCTAGGTGACAGACTTATTGCAGGAGCAGATGCAGATGTTATGAACGTTTGGCAAGCTCGATATGATGACTACTTGATAGTTTAGTGCGCCATGCTTTACGGCTTAGAATCGGGGCTTCAAAGGCGTTTTGAATGCCACAGAGCATATGAGATGTTCCAAGAGCTGAAATTGGTATTTCAGACTCATGCCCGCGTCGAGAGGTATGAGACCTCTGACAAGTACTTTGCCTATAAGATGGAGGATAATAGCTCAGGTAGTGAGCATGTGCTCAGAATGTCTGGGCACTACAACTGCTTGAATCAAGTGGGAGTTAATCTTCCGGATAAGATAGTGATTGATAGAATTCTCTAGTCACTATCACCAAGCTACTTTGTGATGAACTATAATGTGCAAGGGATAACGAAAAAGATTCCCGAGCTCTTCACGATGCTGAAATCGGCAAAGGTAGAAATCAAGAAAGAGCATCAAGTGTTGATGGATAATTAGACCACTAGTTTCAAGAAAAAGGGCAAAGGAAAATAAAGGGAACTTCAAGAAGAATGCCAAGCAAGTTAGCACTCCCGTGAAGAAGCCCAAAGCTAGACCTAAACCTGGAACTGAGTGATTCTACTGCAAAGGGAATGGTCACTGGAAGTGGAACTACCCCAAATGCTTGGCGGATAAGAAGGATGGCAAAGTGAACAAAGGTATATTTGATATACATGTTATTGATGTGTACTTTACTAGTGTTCATAGTAACCCCAGGGTATTTGATACTGGTTCAGTTGCTAGGATTAGTACCTCAAAACAGGAATTGCAAAATGAACAGAGACTAGTTAAGGGCAAGGTGACGATGTGTGTTGGAAGTGATTCCAAGGTTGATAAGATCACCATCGCACACTCCCTCTACCTTTGAGATTAGTGTTGGACCAAAATAAATGTTATTTGGTGTTTGCGTTGAGTATGAATATGATTGGATCATGTTTATTGTGATACGGTTATTCATTTAAGTCAGAGAATAATTGTTGTTCTGTTTACATGAATAAAACCTTCTATGGTCATACACCCAATGTAAATGGTTTATTGAATCTCGATCTTAGTGATACACATATTCATAATATTGATGTCAAAAGATGCAAAGTTGATAATGATAGTGCAACATATTTGTGGCACTGCCGTTTAGGTCATATTTGTGTAAAGCGCATGAAGAAAACTCCATACGGATGGACTTTTGGAATCACTTGATTATGAATCATTTGATACTTGCGAACCATGCCTCATGGGCAAGATGACTAAAACTCCATTCTCCGGAATAATGGAGCAAGCCACTGACTTATTGGAAATAATACATACCGATGTATGCAGTCCGATGAGTGTTGAGGCTCGCGGCGGGTATCATTATTTTCTGACCTACACAGATGATTTGAGCAGATATGGGTATATCTACTTGATGAAACACAAGTCTGAAACATTTGAAAAGTTCAAAGAATTTCAGAGTGAAGTGGAGAATCATCATAACAAGAAAATAAAGTTTCTACGATCTGATCGTGAAGGCGAATATTTGAGTTATGAGTTTGGCCTTCATTTAAAACAATGTGGAATAGGTTCACAACTCACGCCACCTGGAACACCACAGCGTAATGGAGTGTCCGAACGTCGTAACCATACTTTATCAGATATGGTGCGATCTATGATGTCTCTTACCAATTTACCACTATCGTTTTGGGGTTATGCATTAGAGACAGATGCATTCACATTAAATAGGGCACCGTCTAAATCCGTTGAGACGACACCATATGAATTGTGGTTTAGCAATAAACCTAAGCTGTCTTTCTTAAAGTTTGGGGTTGTGACACTTATGTCAAAAGGCTTCAACCTGATAAGCTCGAACCCTAATCGGAGAAGTGCGTCTTCATAGGATACCCTAAGGAAACAATTGGGTACACCTTCTACCACAGATCCGAAGGCAAGATCTTTGTTGCAAAGAATGGGTCCATTCTAGAGAAGGAGTTTCTCTCAAAAGAAGTGAGTGGCAGGAAAGTAGAACTTGATGAGGTAATTGTACCTTATCTCAAATTGGAAAGTAGCTCATCACATAAAACCGTTCCAGTGATACCTACACCAACTAGAGAGGAAGCTAATGATGATGATTATGAAACTTCAGATCAAGTTACTACTGGACCTCGTAGGTCGAACAGAGCATGTTCCGCACCAGAGTGGTACGGTAATCCTATCCTGGAAGTCATGTTACTAGACCATGGCGAACCTACAAATTATGAAGAAGCTATGATGAACCCAGATTTCGACAGATGGCTTGAGGCCATGAAATCTGAGATAGGATCCATGTATAAGAACAAAGTGTGGACTTTGGTGGACTTGCACGATGGTCGGCAAGCCATTGATAATAAATGGATCTTCAAGAGGAAGATGGACGCTGATGATAGTGTTACTATCTACAAAGCTCGACTTGTCGCAAAAGGGTTTTCGACAAGTTCAAGGTGTTGACTACGATGAGTTTTTTCTCACTTGTAGCAATGCTTAAGTCTATCCGAATCATGTTAGCAATTGCCGCATTTTATGAAATCTGGCAAATGGATGTCAAAACTGCATTCCTTAATGGATTTCTTAAAGAAGAATTGTATATGATGCAACCAAAAGGTTTTGTCGATCCTAAAGGTGCTAACAAAGTGTGCAAACTCCAGCGATCCATCTACGGACTGGTGTAAGCATCTCGGAGTTGGAATATACGCTTTGATGAGTTGATCAAAGCATATAGTTTTATACAGACTTGCGGTGAAGCCTGTATTTACAAGAAAGTGAGTAGGAGCACTACAGCCTTTTTGATAAGTATATGTGAATGACATATCGTTGATCGAAAATGATGTAGAATTTTCGGGAAAGCATAAAGGAGAGTTTGAAAGGAGTTTTTCAAAGAAAGACCTTAGTGAAGATGCTTACATATTGGGCATTAAGATCTATAAAGATAGATCAAGACGCTTGATAAAACTTTCGATGGGTACATACCTTGATAAGATTTTGAAGGAGTTCAAAGTGGATCGGTCAAAGAAGGAGTTCTTGCCTGAGTTGTAAGGTATGAAGTTGAGTAAGACTCAAAACCCGACCACGGCAGAAGATAGAAAGAGAATGAAAGTCATTCCCTATGCCTCAGCCATAGGTTCTATAAAGCATGCTATGCTGTGTACTGGACCTATTGTGTACCTTGCCATTAGTTTGGCAAGGGGGTATGATAGTGATCCAGGAGTGGACACTGGACATCGGTCAAAGTTGTCCTTCGTTACCTAAGAGGACTAAGGAAATATTTATCGGTTATGGAGGTGATAAAGAGTTCATCGTAAAGAGTTACGTCGATGCAAGCATTGACACTGATCCGGATGACTCTGGGTCTCAATCTAGATACATATTGAAAGTGGGAGCAATTAGCTAGAGTAGCTCCGTGCAGAGCATTGTAGACATAGAAATTTGCAAAATACATACAGATCTGAATGTGGCGGACCCATTGACTAAACTTCTCTCACAAGCAAAACATGATCACACCTTAGTACTCTTGGGTGTCTACCCTCGAAAACTGTTGCGATCCCCTATACTTGTGGGTTATCAAGACTATTTTCTGGCGCCATTGCCGGGGAGCATAGCTTTATTCTTTGAGTCACTTGGGATTTATATCTGTTGATCACTATGAGGAACTCGAAAGATGAAAGAACTAATATTTTTCCCTCAACTACGAGGGGAGGTAAGGAATTGCCATCTAGCTCTGCACTTGATTCACCTTCTGTTATGAGTACATTTGCGACGCCTACACCTGCACTTGCTTTTGATTTTGATATGTCGCACGTTATTGATGATGCCACTTTTGCTATGCATGATGCTTATGATGAAACTACTTCTATGCTTGATAATACTGTGCCATTAGGTGAATTTCTAGATGAACAACTTGCTAGGGTTAGAGAGAATGAAATTATTGAAAATGATGATATTGATGAAAGTGATGATGAAGATTCTCCCCTAGATATGAATTTCCTGATGTGCCTGAGGGTTATGTTATGGATGAAGAAACTGCTAGAGACCTTCTCGCTTGCAAAGATAGATATGATCTTAAGAAACTATTAGCTAAGCTGAAAGAAAATTCTCTAAATGCTAGAATGAAATATGATCCCGCTTTTGCTACTTCACCTATATATATTACTAATAAGGATTATGATTTCTTTGTCGATCTTGAGTTAATTACTTTGGTTGAACCTGATCCTTTTTATGGCTATGAATCTAAAACTGTTGTGGCACATCTCACTAAATTGAATGATATAGCCACCCTATTCACTCATGAGGAAAAAATTCATTATGACTATATCCTTAAATTGTTTCCGTTCTCATTAAAGGGTGATGCTAAAATATGGTTTAATTCTCTTGCTCCTGGTTGTGTGCGTATTCCCCAGGATATGATTTATTACTTCTCTGCAAAATATTTTCCCGCTCATAAGAAACAAGCTGCCTTAAGGGAAATATATAATTTTGTGCAAATTGAAGAAGAGAGTCTCTCACAAGCTTGGGGGAGGCTTCTCCAATTATTTAATGCTTTGCCTGATCATCCTCTTAAGAAAAATGAAATACTTGATATCTTTTATAATGGACTAACCGATGCTTCTAGAGACCACCTGGATAGTTGTGCAGGTTGTGTTTTCAGGGAAAGAACTGTTGAGAAAGCTGAGTTACTATTAAATAATATATTGATCAATGATAATGATTGGACACTTCCCGAACCAACTCCTAAGCCAACTCCGAAGAAAAGGGGTATTCTATTTCTCAGTCCTGAAGATATGCAAGAGGCAAAGAAATCTATGAAAGAAAAAGGTATTAAAGCTGAAGATGTTAAGAATTTACCACCTATTGAAGAAATACATGGTCTTGATAACCCGACACAGGTAGTAAAGGTAAATTCTATCTATAGATTTGTTGAAGGTGATATTCCTCGTTATAAGTCTGCTAGCCAATGCCTGGATGAGTTCGATAATTTTATTGTTAAACAAGAAAACTTCAATGCTTATGTTGGTAGACAATTGAAACGTAATGCTTATATGATTGAACACTTGAGTGATTATATGTCTAGAGTTAAAGGTGACCTTAAGCTTATTAGTAAACATGCATCCATGGTTACCACTCAAGTAGAACATGTACTTAAGGCACAAGATGATTTGCTCAATGAATTAAATAATAAGAAAAATGATAATGTTGTTAGAGTTATGACTAGAGGTGGTAGAATGACCCAGGAACCTTTGTATCCTGAGGGCCATCCTAAGAGAGTTGAGCAAGATTCTCAGAGAACTAATCTTGATGCACCTAGTCCTTCTAAGAAAAATAAAAATAAAAATGATAGGACTTTGCATGCCTCTAGTGAACCTGTTATAGACACACCTGAGAATCCCAATGATATTTATATTTCTGATGCTGAAACACAATATGGTAATGAACATGAACCTAGTGATAATGTTAATGATGATGTTCATGTTGATGCTCGACCTATTAATAACAATGATGTAGAAATTGAACCTGCTGTTGATCTTGATAACCCACAATCAAAAAAATCAACATTATGATAAGAAAGATTTCATTGATAGGAAGCACGGTAAAGAAAGAGAACCATGAGTTTAGAAACCCATGCCGTTTCCTCCTAAACCATCCAAGAAAAAGGATGATAAGGATTTTGAGCGCTTTGCTGAAATGATTAGACCCATCTTTTTGCGTATGCGTTTGATTGATATGCTTAAAATGAATCCTTATGCTAAGTATATGAAAGATCTTGTTGTTACAAATAAAAGAAAGATACCAGAAGTTGAAATTTCCACCATGCTTGCTAATTATACTTTTAAAGGTGGAATACCAAAGAAACTAGGAGATCCAGGAGTACCAACTATACCATGCTCCATTAAAAGAAACTATGTTAAAACTGCTTTATGTGATCTTGGAGCCGATGTTAGTGTTATGCCTCTCTCTTTATATCGTAGACTTGATTTGAATAAGTTGACACCTACTGAAATATCTTTGCAAATGGCCTATAAATCAACTACTATACCCGTCGGTATTTGTGAGGATGTGCCTGTTGTGGTTGCAAATGTTACTATTTTAACGGACTTTGTTATTCTTCATATTCCCGAGGACGACAGCACGTCGATTATGCTTGGTAGACCCTTTTTGAATACTGCAGGCACTACAAGAAATATGTCAACTTGTGACCACCACTATTGGTCACTGAAAGGTCACAAATTTCCATTTACGACCTTTTTGTGACCAAAAACAGAAGGTCAAAAGCTGGCGGTCGTAAACTGACTATAGCGACCTTTCTTCTGGAATGGTCAAAGACGTTTACGACCAAAATATTCCTACTATGGCGTTTTGGTCACTAGCAACCTCCCCCAGGCCACGTAGGCATCCAACGTGGCAAGCTGACATGGCACAAGATTCAGCCCGGTCCAATTCGATTTTCTACATGGGCCGAGCCCAACAATTCGGCCTTTTTACTGTATTTTTTTTCTTGTTAATTTTTGCTAGCTACATGGGCTTGGGCCATTAATTCGGCCTTTTTTTTCTAAGATGCAGCCTTTTACAGTCTATTGATATTTTATTTTCGTCCTTTTTTTGCCACTGGTCCCACCAATCAGATTGGTCCCACTTGTCATGCTTATCACAAAATTGATCCCACACATCAAAAATTTCAAAATCTGTCAAACAACTATTATAACTTGGACCCCCTTGTCAGGTTCCATTTGACAGGTATTCAATACACAATCATTATTTCAAACAATCCAAATAGAAAATGAAATTCGTCCAAAACAACACGGCATTAGTCTATTACAAACATTACAGTATACTACAGCCCAGATAAGCCTAATACTGCCTACATTTACAACACATAATATGCTAGTCTTTGTTGATATGCTTCACAGCTTCGAACTTGGATTTGCACTTCACCTGTGCAAAAAAAAGAACGAACATATAAGAATAAGAATGTGTACAGAACATCAAACAGTAGCCAATGAGGGATCCAATAACTTATAAGCAAGAATTGACAGCAAATGAGATGTACATAAATAGTATGACTAACACTAACCAGTATGCGTTCATGGAGTGACTAAAATGTTCTCACTAGCTAGGATTTTTTTAGTATACAATATACTGACATGTGCAACTCTCTAAATTGATCATAGAAATGAAAACTGTAGGTGCGGAGTACACAACAACTATTAGCAGAACAGCAACTACTAGCAGAACAGCAACTAGTAGCAGAACAACAACTAGTAGCAGAACAGCAAAACTGTAGGCCAGATCATCATATTTGAGCATTAATATTTCTGTATTACTACAGAGCAACTACAGCACTAGGAGTACACAGCAACTAGTAGCAGAACTAGAAGAAAACCGTACAGGTGGGGAGTGCCAAGCGTGAGCAGCAAACTTATGTCAGAAGTCCCGAATTCCTCCATGTACACGCGCGCGAGCCAGCCTCCAGCTGAATGCCCTATCAATGATAGCTTCCCATCTGCAAGCATCAAACAGTCCAGAGTCAGGATGAATGCCCTCACTTTTCAAACATAATTCATTTTATTCCATGGTTTTCTGCAAAAAAATCTGCTTGCAGTTTCGTGGACAACTAAGCATACTGTCCATAATCTTGAACCAGTCAGAGGGCTGAAACTAGCAGCAACAGAAGGAGATTCAAATTGGAAGAAACAAAGAAATTTTAGATGGTGAATTGGAAGCAAGATTTTCTTTTTCATGGCAACTGAAACCAAGCACAAGTTGCTCAATGGCACAAGGCAGTAAAACAGCTAGCTTCAATCGCGGGGCACTGATCAGTGCTAGAAATTGCACCATGATTCGGGAGACGGACCTGGAGAGGAAAGCTCCCTGGCCTCGGACACCGCTTCCTCCACTCGTCTCAGGACACCATTCCCACAGGCAAAGCAATCACCTTAAGCCCTCTCGCCACGGATCCTCGAAGAGACCCACCAGGTAGGCCTCTGCAGCCTCCTGAAGGGCCAGCACTGCATGGCTCTGGAAGCGGAGGTCAGTCTGCACAGACAGAACAGGGTGGTGCTTTTAGTTTACTTGATTCATCATACTATAAGATTTGACATAACAGGAGCATAACAATGTAGTGCTGTACTGTGAAGTTTGAGGAGCATAACAATGTAGTACTGTACTATGAAGTTTGAGGAGCATAAAATATATGAGACAGTTTACTTGATCCAAAGTTTAAGGAGGATCTTATCTAGTAGTAGTACTGTACTGTGAGACTTTCCTAAAGCAGAGTCTGTTACCAAACAGAGTGAGAACCATCAGAAGAACAGAGATGGTATTTGAACAAGCAACTCCAGTATAAATTTGAAAAAGCAATGGTATTTGTCAATGCTGGAGATACAGTCAAATTGTAATCACAAAGAATGATTTAGTCCATGGCCAGTCTGCTTCTGGTAATGTAATGCGCTGCACATTTCATTTAAGTTTACTTCAGCATGCAATATTTAAGAAGTTCCGCTTTACTGAAAAAATCTTATAAATCAACATATTTTTAGTCATCGAGCATATGTCACAGTACTAGTCATGATCTTTCAGTAAGCATCGATTGTGGAAACAGTAGCACTAGCTACTACGGCTACAGCAACACCAAGCAATTCAACGAAGCAACGACCACCATACAGAGCTAAGCACTGGCTACTACGGCTAGTAAGTGAGTCGGTCAAATAGCCCTACGTACTTCTTGTTGATATGCAGCAGTACTTCATTGATCTAGGGATTCTGATTCCACATAGCTGCCTGAAATGCTTGTATTAGCTAAGAGAAACCTAGCTTCGTGGTAATAAATCAAGCACATATGACACTAACATACGTGTATTTGCTATTTGTGGTACAACAAAAATCTGATCAAGAGCGACAGATCAAGCAGCATATGTGTGCGGAGAAGAAGATAATCACAGACAAGCTACTATTGAATTGGATCATAAAGAGCTATGAAACCAGAACAGACTAGCTGTAATAGATAAAACATGCATAGATTCACGTCTAGATAGAATTTTTTTACATGGCACACAAGCTACTTGGGGGAATCTATGAGCAGGAACTGACGGACTAGTACATAAAACATGCATAGATTTCGACCATCCATCCTGTGCACGAGCACATCCACCCATTAATTACAAATTAGTACCCACGAAATCCTTACGAACTCGCCAAATCTTCATCGATCTAACCACAGATCGGA
Organism: Triticum timopheevii; assembly: GCA_963921465.1. Taxonomy (NCBI): domain Eukaryota; kingdom Viridiplantae; phylum Streptophyta; class Magnoliopsida; order Poales; family Poaceae; genus Triticum; species Triticum timopheevii. The sequence continues at coordinate 187,882,372 of OY997266.1, read as the reverse complement.
GCCAAATTCCACAGTACTAGACGCCCAACTATCACGGCGCACCACAGAAACGCGGATCTAGACGATACAGGGAGGAGAGGGGAAGGAATCTCCGTACCTTGAGGCAGTGGGGGAGGAGGATTCGACGAGCCCCGGGTCGATCGGAGACAAGATGGCGCGGAGCTTGGTGATGGCGTGGCTCTTGGTGGGGCGGTGGATGATGCACTGGTCGAGGGCGGTGGTGACGAAGCGCGCCTCTGGGGCTCCGGTGAGCACGTCGTCGATGGCCTTGTGCACGCGGAGGTAGTGGAAGAGGGCGTGGCCGTGGACGCCCAGCGGGCGGTCGGAGGGTAGGAAGCGGGAGAGGTAGTCGATGGCCTTGTCCCAGGAGCCCGCGTCCACCAGCTCGGCCAGGTGCTTCAGGCACAGGAACACGTCCGTCTGGGTCACCAACCTGCACGCGCGCGTGCGTTGCCCGGATCAAGAGATGCATTCGCAGAGGTAGGTTTGAAGGGGGGGGGGGGGGAGACACGACTACGTGCTTACACATCCACGGTGCGGTTGAAGTTGTGGTGCCCGAGGAAGGAGATGAGCCGCTGCTGCCGGAAGCGCCGAGGCCAGGATGTAGTCGTCCCTGTCGACGAGGATGGAGCGCTCAGGCGTGGCGGATCCGGCCCCATTCCCGTCGGCGAAGTCGGATCTCCCGGCGGCGGCCTCGACGGAGCAGGGAACCGGGGCGAGGGAGGAGGAGGGAGGTGGTGGCGGCGATCTGGAAGGGGAGGGGAGCAAGGAGCCGGTGCGAGGAGGGAGGGAGGAGGATTGGATCTGGCATCGGGAGAGGGGTTCCAGTTGAGGATGGATCGATGGATGTGGGATCTTGCCGGAGGGGAAGGAGGGAGGAGCAGAGCACGGCGATCTTGCCGGAGGGGAAGGAGGGAGGAGTAGAGCACGGCGATCTTGTCGAAGGGGAAGGAGGGAGGGGAAGGATGGATCTGCGAGGGGTGGGGTGGGTGGCAGCGAGGGGAGGGATCTGCGAGCGCTAGGGTTAGCTGAGAGAGCGGAGGGGTGGATGGACGAACGGATGGATGGATGGATGGATGGACAGATGTTTTCCATGTCACTGATCCATGCCACAGCTGGTTCCACCAATCAGAATTAAGCATTTTTTGTTTTTTCTCTTATAGTTTGTACCCTCTTATTCAGGCAAACATTTAACCTCTTATAGTTAGTTCAAATAAACCAATATTTTGTAAGTGTGTGTATTAGGCATGACAGACAATGTTTATTTGGGAGGTTTTCATTTTCTTTGCTCAAAAGAACCATTTTTCATTTTCTGAGTGACCAAAATGTGTTTTTTTTGAGAAGGACCTACCATATGTTTCTTGCAAAATTGTATCAAATCATTTTTCTAAAATACTAGGCCATATTTAATGCACATTTGACCAAATGGTTGGGTGTAAAAAGTTTTGATCCACCTCTCGTGAAAAAGACAAATTCCCGCCGATTCAGCTGGAAGCGGGTCAAATTTGAACTGTAGCTGCCTTATAGTTTGCTCTTTATTTTTTCCAAAAATCATTTCTAGGTACATAAGTATCTATTTAATCAGAGAAACACCAAAAAAATTCCAAGATTCAACCACTAGCTAGGAACGGTCATTCCCGTTGTTTTGACCGCATTTTGAAACGGGTATAAAAAATTCAAAAAAGATCAAAAAATTGGGAAACCTTCGCATTGTGTCATCATATGTGGCCAAGTTCCTAGGAAAAATAACAAACTTGTAATACGGCAATTATTTTAAAAAAGTGTTCTCAGAAACGAGCTATCATGTGTGGAGATCAATGGCTTTCAAGCCAAATGATCAATCTTATGGCCACATTCATGACATAGTTTGTTCAAATGATCTCATATTGTGCACAAGGGTGCATATTGGAATGGCAAACAATGTTGCCTAAGGAAGTTTTCATTTTCGTTGGACAAAAAAACCATTTTCCATTTTTCGAGTGCCCGAAAGGAGGTTTTTTTGTGAAGGAACTACCAAATAATTGTTGCAAAATTGGACCGAATCATTTTTATAAAATACTAGGCCATATTTAATGCACAATTGACAAAATGGTTGGGTGTAAAATTTTTTGATCCACCTCTCGTGAAAAAGACAAATTTCCGCCGATTCAGCTGGAAGCGGGTCAAATTTGAACTGCAGCTGCCTCATAGTTTGCTATTTATTTTTTCCAAAAATCATTTCTAGTTACATAAGGACCTATTTAATCAGAGAAACACCAAAAAAATTCCAAGATTCAACCACTAGCTAGGAACGGTCATTCCCGCCGTTTTGACCGCATTTTGAAACGGGCATAAAAAATTCAAAAAAAAATCAAAAAATTGGGAAACCTTCGCATTGTGTCATTATATGTGACCAAGTTTCCAGGAAAAATAATAAACTTGTAATACGGTAATTATTTAAAAAAGTGTTCTCAGAAACGAGCTAACATGTGTGGAGATCAATGGCTTTCAAGCCAAATGATCAATCTTATGGCCAAATTCATGGCATAGTTTGTTCAAATGATCTAATATTGTGCACAAGGGTGCATCTTGGAATTCCAAACAATGTTGCCTAAGGAAGTTTTCATTTTCTTTGCACGGAAAATTCATTTTTCATTTTCCGAGTGCCCGAAATGAGGTTTTTTTGTGAAGGAACTACCAAATAATTGTTGCACAAATGGACCAAATAAATTTTATAAAATACTAGGCCATATATAATGCACAATTGACAAAATGGTTGGGTGCAAAAAGTTTTGATCCACCTCTGATGAAAAAGACAAATTGTCGTCGATTCAGTTGGAAACGGGTCAAATTTGAACTACAGCTGCCTCATAGTTTGCTCTTTATTTTTTCCAAAAATCATTTCTAGGTACATAAGTATCTATTTAATCATAGAAACACCAAAAAAATTCCAAGATTCAACCACTAGCTAGGAACGGTCAAGCCCGCCGTTTTGACCGCATTTTGAAACAAGCATAAAAAATTCAAAAAAAAATCAAAAAATTGGAAAACCTTCGCATTGTGTCATTACATGTGACCAAGTTTCTAGGAAAAATAATAAACTTGTAATACGGTAATTAGTTTAAAAAAATGTTCTCAGAAATGAGCTATCAAGTGTGAAGATTCATGGTTTTCAAGCCAAATGATCAATCTTATGGCCACATTCATGGCATAGTTTGTTCAAATGATCTCATATTGTGCACAAGGGTGCATATTGGAATGGCAAACAATGTTGCCTAAGGAAGTTTTCATTTTCGTTGGACGAAAAAACCATTTTCCATTTTTCGAGTGCCCGAAAGGAGGTTTTTTTGTGAAGGAACTACCAAATAATTGTTGCAAAATTGGACCAAATCATTTTTATAAAATACTAGGCCATATTTAATGCACAATTGACAAAATGGTCTAGTGTAAAAAATTTTGATCCACCTCTCGTGAAAAAGACAAATTTCTGCCTATTCAGTTGGAAGCGGGTCAAATTTGAACTGCAGCTGCCTCATAGTTTGCTATTTATTTTTTCCAAAAATCATTTCTAGTTACATAAGGACCTATTTAATCATAAATACATGGTTTGGTGGCGATACGTCGAGGTTTGGGCAGTGGCCGAGGGCCCCAACTCTAGAGCGCGTAAACTCGCATGCCCGCCGCGTGGTCACCGCGTGACCGTGGCGTTGCCATGTGTTCTGGGCGGCCTAGGCATGTCTAGTGGGTTGGCACTCCCCAGGTTGGTGCTAGGAAGAAAATTACGACATAAGATTCTCACGAGGAGACCAATCGATGCTCAAACATGAATTAGCAGCCAAGTGTTTGATTAGCGGTACGGGAAATGTACATGGCTAATGGGCGTGAGTTTTGGCTGAGGATGATCAGTTACTAAGAAGACCGTTTTCACAAATTTTCAGCTCAAAAGGAGGAGCCTAGGTGGTACTTGCTTTGCAAACCACCACACTAGACATAAATACGAATGTTGAAGCTCGGCTCAAAATAATGAATGGATTGAGCTGGCATTTGGTGGAGGATGGTTATTTGGGCATAGGAAAGCAGTGTAGAAAATGGATACTATTTAGACATGCCAAAGTGGTACTTCCTTCACAAACTGTTACTCTGAATAGAATAGGAAAATGAATATTTTTGAATTATTTTTGAACTAGGCAAGGAAGGTTTTTACATATTTGACGAAGATATGACCTAAAGAATTTATGAGATTTTTTTCGGAATTTTGGGAATGACAGAAATATAGGTTGCTTCACAACCTAGGGCAAAAACTGCCACATGGACATGACACATAGGCAAAACTGATGAGGTGGCGCCTAGTCATAGCAACCCACCACAATTTACAAGGCTATGACCATCTACATTGGTCGTTAACAACTAGAAATAAGGCAGCGGACTAGCGCTGTTAGCTTTATGACCATTTCATGTAAGGAAATTATGACCTTTCTGACCAAAATGGTCGCAATGGTTTAGGGTTTGGAGCCCCTCGAACAGCTTTTGATCAATTGGTCTCAAATGGTCATAAATCTATGACCAATTCTTCCAGGGTCACTGACAGAAGGTCATAAGTTGACATATTTCTTGTAGTGAGGGGCTGTTATTGATTGCAACAAAGGCAATGCCACTTTTCATGTTAATGGTAATGAGCATATGGTACACTTTCCGAGGAAACAACATCAAGTTCATAGTATCAATTCTATTGGAAAAATTTCAATGATTACTATTGGAGGTTTTGAATTCCCTCTTCCTATTGTCAAGAAGAAATATGATATTCTTATTGTTGGGGACATCTATATCCCCGCTGAGGTAACCTAGTGTTATTCGAAAATTCTCCGGTTTCTTGTTATTCGAAAGAAGTTTGTTAACAAGATTTGATCAACCTTGTTAGTGGATTCCTTTTGATGAGCATGAGATGGATGAAGTTAGAAAGCACATTTCTCTGTACCCTCCTTTTACTTTCTGTTATTTAGTTTAGATAAAGCAAAAATAGTATTTTCTGCCTGTTTTGTGAATTATCCATGCAATAAAAAATACCCCGAAAATAAAAGTTCTCCAAATGTCCTTAAAATGAAGTATGATTTTTTGTAGAATATTTAAGAATTTTTGGCACTGAGAACACACCAGGGGGACCCACCATTTGGCCATGAGGGCACAGGGTGCGCCCACCTCCCTGGGGCGCGGCCCCTACCTCCTGGGCCCCACGTGCCCCCTCCACTTATTCCAGCACCCACACACTTTGTCTTCCTCCAGAAAAAATCCTCCCATAGCTTAAACCCATGTTATAGCTCGTTTTGCTGCCATTTTCGATCTCCTTGCTCAAAGCTCCATTCACAAAACTGCTTTGGGGGATTGTTCTTCGGTTTGTGACTCCTCCAATGGTCCAACTAGTTTCTGTTCTAGTGCTTTATTTATTGCAAATTTTTGCTGCTGAGGTGACCCCGTTCTTGAGCTTGCATGTCAAATTTATATGGTCTAAAGTAGTTTTAATGCATGATATAGCCTCTAGGCACTTGTGGGAGTAGTTTCTATCAATCTTGTTGAGTTTGGTTCACTTTTATTTTGAGTCACTAAAAATTTCAGAATTTTTTCAGAGAAAGAAAATGATGAATAGATTGTTGAGGGGCTCCTCGAGCCGAAGCTCGAAGGATAAGCAGAATGAGGAGAATAAAAAGCCCAAATACAATCTTCTCCCACCGCGGAGGTCCGGCCGTGTGAATGGCCTTGTGATGCATTCTTGAGGGCCACCGGAATTTACGATGACTTTTATTACTTGGGTGAGAATGTAGGCCTCACCGACTTCCTCCACGACCAGCGCAAACAGTATCTCCTACTCACTAGTATTTTCGTCCAAATTTTTTACTTCCATGCTAAGAAATCACCACCTTCAGTGGAGTTTCACTTATATGATGAGGTTAAGGAGATGTCACTCCATGATTTTTGTTTGGTGTGCAAGTTACCCTTTGTGGGCAGCATCAAGGAACCACATCCTAGCGATGTGGATGGATTTATTGATAGAATTGCTGTAGGAGAAACAACGTGTAGCGACCCGACCTCAGATGGTCAAGTCTCTGTGCTCAGGTGTCATCCCTGGATCAGTAATGCTGACACCACACAGTACTTCGAAGGATTTATAACAGAGTAGCAATCACACACTTATTACATCGTTTGTCCAAGAGAGGACTTATTACAATAATCATGGCTTAAGGCCATCTAATAACGATAACAGCGGAAGACTTGGAAGATAAGTGAGTCCATCAACTCCAACGGCATCATTGAGTATAGAACCACGACCTAAAAGCACCTTACTCATGGTCTGAAAAGTCTGCAACATGAAAGTTGCAGCCCGAAAACGGGTCAGCACATGGAATATGCTGGCAAAGTAACACATAGAGAATGATGAACAATAAGCCTATACTACATGCATATATGGCTGGTGGTAAGCTCTATGGTTACAGTTTTTGCATAAAGCCAGTTTTTCCCTACTGCAAAGGAATAAATTTGTTTAACTATCATGGTGGTTGTTAAACATTGAGAATGGTTGACAGCATCCTCAATCCCAATTAAAAAGTACTCATTAACAAACCCATCAATATTAAATTAGAGTAACATGTTGAGATACAAATGATAGTTCAAATACTAGATACTCAAGATGTCCATAACCGGGGACACGGCTAATCATGATTAGTTTGTACACTCTGCAGAGGTTCGCGCACTTTTCCCCACAAGACTCGATCGCCTCCGTTTGGTTTCTCGCACTACATGGTGTTTGAGAAACGGATGACCGAGACATAGTCTTTCAGAAGCGCTAGCACCTTACGATGGGTAGACCGGTACACCTACATCCCCTACATCTGCTAGTCCACCACTATAAGAGTTCACATGACTTAGTCAACTATGCCAGAGCCCATAATGGCTTGTGGCTGCACACGTAAGTTACTAGTATGAATTATCTTATGATCCCTTTGAGCCTGGGTGGCGGTCCATAGGAAAATCACACGGTACCCTCGGGATTTCCAAAAAAACAGGCAAGTCCTGGTAACTCCAGGTGCCTCAATCCACCCAGATGTGTATTTAAGTTGCCACCTTAGATAAACCATTAATTAACAAACTCACATCTGTCATGGATATCACTCACCCAATCCACGTCTACTAGCATAGCATGCCATAATAAGCAAACGTAGAAGTAACTCCCAAAGGTTTCATAAGTAAAATAGGTAATAGGTACTACCTCATCTACTTCCCATCCCACAATTTAATTAGATCCTAGTCATGCAATGTGTGGGGATTGATCTAATGCAATAAAACTGGGTAGTAGAAAGGTATGATCAAGTGTTACTTGCCTTGCTGATGATCCGCGAAACCTAGAGATTCGAAGTAACAAGCGGCGCACTCCGGGTGATCTATCGCAGACAAACAACAAGCATACAATAAGTACTCATCTAATGCACGGGTAAAACTCGAAGAAAAGATCTAACTAGAGAGTTCAACTTAAGAACCCTGGTTTGCAAAAAGAATCAAATCAAAATAAAGCAACAAAGTCAAACGGCGAGAGAAAACAACTCGGTTCTAGCAAGTTGAAAACTAGGTCAAATTTTACAGTAGCAAAAATTAGTTCAAGTTGATTAGTCGGAATGGCGGTTTCGAGACGAAACTCCAGGCGCTTGAATCACCTGATTCCGATAAACGAGCGAGAAGATAAACTAGAAAGAAGATCGGATCTAAAATCGCTATCAGAAAAATAGCGGAATAAATCCGATTAAAAAGAAAAACGACGAACGGTTAAACGAACGGACGTATGTTAACCGAGGCAAACCGGTGATCACGTTCGTTAAGACGAACGGTCCGGCAAACGCTCGCTAAACAACAAAACCGAAAAAACCGATCTAGGGTTTCGGAGAGAAACCGAAACGAAAAACCGATCTAGAAAACCGGAATGGTTTACGAGAAAAACCGAACCGAGGGGAAAAAGTGACGCGGCACGGGGCTAGTACCTCGAAGAGGAAAGGGGCTCCGACGGCGGCGGGGTTGGGCGGCGGCGGCGGCAATTGGCGGCGGCGGTGGCAAGCGGCTGGGGCGGCGTTGGGCGGCGCGGGTGAGGGGCGGCGGCGGCGCTGGCTACTGCTGCTGCTGCGCTGCTGCGGAGAGGAGAGGGGTTTTGGTTTCATGTGTTAGAGGGGGGGCGGGTGCTTGGGTATTTATATTGGGGAGGGGGAGGTTTTGCTTGGAGGAGGGATCAAGGAATAAGAGTAGGATTAGGAATCATAGGAACAAAAAACGGAATAACGAAACGGGTCCAAATCCTACTAGGATTTGTAAAAGAAAAAGGAAAACAGGGGCGGCGGCGGCTCCCTGGCGCGGCGGCGCTGCGCCCACGCGTGCGGCCTGGCGCGGGCGGCTGGCTCGGCCAGCTGGGCCTTTGGCCCAGTCGCGCTGCGGTTTTTTTTTAAATCGGTTTCGCGCGCGGAAAAATACAGAAAAGAAAATCTATCGGACTCCAAAAATTACAAAGTAAATTATCCCCGACTCCTAAAAATGAGTCGAACAAAATGAACTTTTACTCGGGGCCTAAAATGCAATTTTTGAAAACACGCATTTTTCCCTAAGGCAAATAAACTCCGAGAAAAATCTAAAATTTGATTTATTTATTAAATCCTCATTTTTCCTAAATTTTAGGAAAGTCATATTATTCCCTCTCTTATTTTTGATATTGGAAAAATGTATTGAAGATAAAATAAATAAATCCAATGATCCTCTTTTCATAATTTGAGGGAACTCAAATATGAAAATTTCGAAACCTCCAACTCTCTCCGAGGGTCCTTGAGTTGCGTGAAATTTCTAGGATCAAAATGCAAGAAAATATGATATGCATGATGATCTAATGTATAACATTCCAAATTGAAAATTTGGGATGTTACAAACCTACCCCCCTTAAGATGAATCTCGCCCTCGAGATTCGGGTTGGCTAGAAAATAGGTGAGGGTGGTCCTTGAGCAAATCTTCTTCTCTCTCCCAGGTGGCTTCATCCTCCGTGTGGTGGCTCCACGGAACCTTGCAAAACTTGATAACCTTGCTGCGAGTAACTCTACTGGCATATTCGAGAATCCTGACTGGTTTCTCCTCATATGTCAAATCATCCTTCAACTGAATTGTTTCAAGTGGCACTGTATCTCTTAACGGTACCTCTGCCATCTCGGCTTGACATTTCTTCAGCTGAGAAACATGGAATACGTCATGAACTCCTAACAGTCCTTCTGGTAATTCCAACATATAAGCAACTTCTCCCATGCGTTGCAAAATCTTATACGGTCCAACGAAACGTGGTGCTAACTTTCCTTTAACTCCAAAACGCTTAACTCCTCGAAGTGGGGATACTCTAAGGTAAACCTTGTCTCCAACTTCATATTCTATCGCCTTGCGTTTTGAATCCGCGTAGCTCTTTTGCCTGGACTGGGCTACCTTGAGCCTATTGCGAATCAGCTTAACTTTCTGTTCAGACTCCTTAATCAAATCTGGTCCAAACAACTGACGGTCTCCAACTTCGTCCCATGACAACGGTGTCCTGCACCTCCTTCCGTATAAAGCTTCGAAAGGTGCCATCTTCAAGCTGGTTTGGTAACTGTTGTTATAAGAAAACTCCGCATACGGCAAGTTATCGTCCCAACTAGATCCATAATCTAGTGCACAAGCTCTTAGCATATCCTCCAAAATCTGATTGACTCTCTCAGTCTGTCCATCTGTCTGTGGGTGAAAAGCTGTACTGAATTCTAGCCTGGTCCCCAATGTTTTGTGCAACTGATTCCAAAATTTTGAGGTAAATTGGGTTCCTCTATCTGATACGATACTCCTCGGAACTCCGTGCAAACACACAATTCTGGTCATGTATATCTTTGCCAACTTAGCACTGCTATAGGTAGTCTTTACTGGAATGAAATGCGCTACCTTCGTCAAGCGGTCGACTATAACCCAAATCGAGTCATAGCCTGAACGAGTCTTTGGCAATCCCGTGATTAAATCCATGCCTAGTTTATCCCACTTCCATTCGGGTATCGGCAATGGTTGCAACAATCCTGCTGGCTTCTGATGTTCTGCCTTCACTCTCTGACATGCATCACAAACTGCTACATACTCCGCAATATCCTTCTTCATTCCGGTCCACCAGAACGTTTCCTTCCAATCCAAATACATCTTGGTATTTCCTGGGTGAATCGAATAGGGTGAATCATGTGCCTCTTGCAGAATTAACTTCCTGATCTCCGGATCATTTGGCACATAAACACGGTCCTCAAACCATAGGGTATCGTGCTCATCCTCATGAAATCCCTTTGCTTTTCCTTCGCTCATTTTCTCCTTTATATCTGTAATCTCCTTGTCATTTTTCTGAGCTTCTCTGATTTTATCCATCAAGGTAGACTGAATCTCCAATGTTGCTACATAGCCTCTCAGAACTATTTCCAAACATAGCTCACGAAGATCTTCTGCTAACTCATTAGGTATTTCTCCAGTCAATAACGTATTGACATGGCTCTTGCGTCTCAATGCGTCAGCTACTACATTAGCCTTTCCCGGATGGTAATGCAATCTCATATCACAATCCTTGATGAGTTCCAACCATCTCCTTTGTCTAAGGTTTAACTCCTTCTGCGTGAAAATGTACTTCAAACTCTTGTGATCCATGTACACCTCACAATGATTTCCTATGAGGAAATGTCTCCATGTCTTCAATGCATGCACTACGGCTGCTAACTCCAAATCATGTGTGGCATAATTTAATTCGTGAGGTTTTAGTTGTCGTGAAGCATACGAAACAACTCTTCCTTCCTGCATAAGCACTGCTCCAAGTCCTCGACGTGAAGCGTCGCAATACACTTCATAATCCTTGGTCTGATCTGGCAAAATTAACACGGGTGAGGTAACCAATCTTTTCTTCAACTCCTAAAAACTTGTCTCACAATCCTCAGTCCATATGAACTTGGTATCCTTTTTCAGCAATTCTGTCATAGGCTTTGCAATCCTTGAGAAATTCTCAATGAATCTCCAGTAGTATCCTGCGAGTCCAAGAAAACTCCGGATCTCTCCAACTGTCGTGGGTGCCTCCCATTTGGTTATGGTCTCAACCTTTGTGGGGTCAACTGCTATACCTTCTCCGGATATAACATGTCCAAGAAATCCAACTTCCTTTAGCCAAAATTCACATTTGCTGAACTTGGCATATAACTGATGTTCCCTCAGCTTCTCCAATACCAATCGCAAATGTTCCTTATGTTCCTCTTCATTCTTCGAGTAAACCAAAATATCATCAATGAACACCACGATGAACTTATCCAAAAACTCCATAAACACTTTGTTCATCAGGTTCATGAAATAAGCAGGTGCGTTAGTCAGTCCAAATGACATAACGATATACTCATACAGTCCATATCTTGTGGTGAATGCTGTCTTAGGTATGTCCTGCTCTTGGATCTTCAACTGATGGTACCCTGATCGCAAATCGATCTTGGAAAACACTTTAGCTCCTTGCAAACGATCAAACAGATCATTTATCATTGGTAGTGGGTACTTGTTCTTGATTGTTACTGCATTCAATCCACGGTAATCAACAACCATCCTTAACAATCCATCCTTCTTCTCCACTAAAAGTACGGGTGATCCCCAAGGCGAAGAACTTGGGCGTATATAACCTTTATCCAATAGCTCCTTAATGTGCTTCTTGATTTCCGCAAAATCCTGTGCGGGCATCCTGTATGGTCGCTTCGATATTGGGCCTGTACCTGGCAAAAGCTCAATCAAAAACTCAATATCTCTATCCGGTGGCATTCCTGGCAATTCCTCAGGAAATACATCAGGATAATCCTTCACCACTGGTACCTCTTCCTGCACAACTCCTGATAAGCAATTTACTTGATTCCTATTTGGTCCATGTCGTGACACATACCTGATCCTTCTTCCTTCTGGTGTCGTGAGTAAAATCGTTCTACTTGCGCAATCGATGTTTTCTCCGTACATCGACAGCCAATCCATACCGAGAATCACATCCAATCCTTGGGATTCCAAAATGATCAAATCCGTCGGGAACACATGCCTTCCTATACTCAATGGTACTTGAAAACATCCTTGTCTGGCCGTGTACTCTGCTCCTGGTGAACTTACTAGCATAGGGGTCTTAAGAATCTGAGTAGGCAGACTATACTTTTCTACAAATCCCCTTGATATGTATGAATGCGATGCACCAGTATCGAAAAGAACAAGTGCAGTAAATGACTTAACCAAAAACTTACTGATTACTGCATCGGGCTGAGCTTCAACCTCCTCCACATCAATGTGGTTCACCTGTCCCCTATTGAAAGGGTTTGGCTTCTTTCCAGAGCTTCCATTTCCACCTTGGCCTTCGGGACAATCACTTGCATAATGTCCGGTCTTGGAACACTTGTAACAGGTGACATGGCTCAGGTCTTTCTTGGCTGGGGTTGATGGTGTGGTCCTGTTCTGGCCGTTGCTTCCTCCATTCCCATTACCATTCTTGTGGGCATTATGGTTGTGCGAACTACCCCCTCCATGGGTATGCTGAAACTGAACTCCCTGTTTAGGGGTATAGCGGGGCTTCTGCTGGGATCCACAGTTATACTTCCCCTGTGCATACTTCCTCTTACGATTATCAATCTGCTGCTGTTTTCCTTCAATCATGAGGGCGCGGTCTACCAACTCCTGGTAGTTATTGAATCTTGCTACCATCAACTGCATGCTTAACTCATCATTCAGTCCTTCCAGAAACTTCTCCTGTTTAGCAGCATCTGTAGCAACGTCATCTGGGGCATAACGTGCTAACTTACTAAAATCATCCACATACTGGCCAACAGTCTTTCCTCCTTGGCGTAAGTTGCGAAACTCACGCTTCTTCATGGCCATAGCTGCTGCTGAAACATAGGCAGTACGGAAAGCTTGCTGAAATTGATCCCATGTGACAGTGTCTACAGGGTAAGTGGCTGTGAAATTCTCCCACCATGCGGCTGCGGGTCCGTCAAGCTGATGTGCAGCAAACTTCACCTTCTCACCATCTGTGCATCCTACAATGGTCAACTCTCTTCCTATCTTGCGGAGCCAATCATCTGCTACAATCGGCTCGGTGCTACTGGAATACACCGGCGGATTCATCCTAAGGAAACGAGTCAAGTGGTCCGCAGGTGGTGGTGGTGGTGGGTTGTTGTTGTTATTGCCTTGGTTTTGCACCAATGTCTGAATCAAAGTATTCTGCTGCTGAATCAACTGAGTGATCTCTGGCGGGAAAACAAACTCGGGGTCGCGTCTCGGAGGCATCTGAGGTTTTCTTAGAAAAGACGAGAAATTAAGAATAGAATGAGGTCTAAGCAGAAAACACTACCCAAATGCTCATGAGACAAATGCACACAAAATCACTTCATTCATTCAAACAAAAGGGCATACAACGATCTATCTATCGCAAAAGTGCTTGTACTATAATGTTTACATGGAGGGAATACTACTAATATATGGTGGTCATCTATTAATTTGAACCGGTGGAAGACTCCATGATGTCTGCTCCAGCTTCGTCTTCAAAGTCGGGTTCACTTGGATCCGAATCGGTGTCGTCGATGATGATGTAGTTGCTCGGACAGTCGACGTACTTGTCTTCATTCTTGAGCTCCAACTTCTTCTTGAGTTCTGCAATCTCATACTTAAGATCGCTATTGTGCCTTGCTACGGCTACGATATCGTCCATGTATTCCTTGCATTTAGACTTCATCTCTCCTTCAAGTTTGATGATCCTTCCCTTCGCATTCTTCAACTCTATCATATCATTGCACATCTGGTTCTCATGATGTCGAATGTGCTGGTTTAACTCCTGGATGTAAGCTGCAATGGATCTGTCCTTCTTGGTGCTGACTATCTCCCAGTCTTCATTCCTGCGTCCGCAAATCTGGTAGATAGTGTCCTTGAGGTCTTCTTGATAAACTTCTCCAATGCGTCCCATGGTGATATGAGCTGCCATGCTCTTTCCCAGACTCCAGGTTGGTGCACTGAAAACACTATCTATGGGCTTGGTGATTGGGGCGAATGTCCTTCCCAGAACATGAGCTTGAATCTTCCAGCGCTCCTCTTCAGGCAGAGTGGCGTTGAATGTCCCGGTGAAGCTTGGTAGTCCAATGTTCAGGTACTTGGCGACTTCCTTCAAGTGGGATCCAAAAGGTGTGCCTTCATCTGGTTGAATCTTCCAGCGCTCCTCTTCAGGCAGAGTGGCGTTGAATGTCCCGGTGAAGCTTGGTAGTCCAATGTTCAGGTACTTGGCGACTTCCTTCAAGTGGGATCCAAAAGGTGTGCCTTCATCTGGTTGAGCGTACTTGATCTTTGCGTCCGTCATCCTAAAAGAGTAGAAAAGATGAGGAGTTAGAAAATGAGAATAGAATAGTGATCTATGGCTTTAACTTAGTGGTCGTGTCCTACAGTCAGCGTGTGCTCTGATACCATCTCGGTAGCGACCCGACCTCAGATGGTCAAGTCTCTGTGCTCAGGTGTCATCCCTGGATCAGTAATGTTGACACCACATAGTACTTCGAAGGATTTATAACAGAGTAGCAATCACACACTTATTACATCGTTTGTCCAAGAGAGGACTTATTACAATAATCATGGCTTAAGGCCATCTAATAACGATAACATCGGAAGACTTGGAAGATAAGTGAGTCCATCGACTCCAACGGCATCACTGAGTATAGAACCACGACCTAAAAGCACCTTACTCGTCGTCTGAAAAGTCTGCAACATGAAAGTTGCAGCCCGAAAATGGGTCAGCACATGGAATATGCTGGCAAAGTAACACATAGAGAATGATGAACAATAAGCCTATACTACATGCATATATGGCTGGTGGTAAGCTCTATGGTTACAGTTTTTGCATAAAGCCAGTTTTTCCCTACTGCAAAGGAATAAATTTGTTTAACTATCATGGTGGTTGTTAAACATTGAGAATGGTTGACAGCATCCTCAATCCCAATTAAAAAGTACTCATTAACAAACCCATCAATATTAAATTAGAGTAACATGTTGAGATACAAATGATAGTTCAAATACTAGATACTCAAGATGTCCATAACCGGGGACACGGCTAATCATGATTAGTTTGTACACTCTGCAGAGGTTTGCACACTTTTCCCCACAAGACTCGATTGCCTCCGTTTGGTTTCTCACACTACATGGTGTGTGAGAAACGGATGACCGAGACATAGTCTTTCAGAAGCGCTAGCACCTTACGATGGGTAGACCGGTACACCTACATCCCCTACATCTGCTAGTCCACCACTATAAGAGTTCGCACGACTTAGTCAACTATGCCAGAGCCCATAATGGCTTGTGGCTGCACACGTAAGTTACTAGTATGAATTATCTTATGATCCCTTTGAGCCTGGGGGCGGTCCATAGGAAAATCACACGGTACCCCCGGGATTTCCAAAAAAACAGGCAAGTCCTGGTAACTCCAGGTGCCTCAATCCACCCAGATGTGTATTTAAGTTGCCACCTTAGATAAACCATTAATTAACAAACTCACATCTTTCGTGGATATCACTCACCCAATCCACGTCTACTAGCATAGCATGGCATAATAAGCAAACGTAGAAGTAACTCCCAAAGGTTTCATAAGTAAAACAGGTAATAGGCACTACCTCATCTACTTCCCATCCCACAATTTAATTAGATCCTACTAATGCAGTGTTCGAGGATTGATCTAATGCAATAAAACTGGGTAGTAGAAAAAAGTATGATCAAGTGTTACTTGCCTTGCTGATGATCCGCGAAACCTAGAGATTCGAAGTAACAAGCGGCGAACTCCGGGTGATCTATCGCAGACAAACGACAAGCATACAATAAGTACTCATCTAATACACGGGTAAAACTCGAATAAAAGATCTAACCAGAGAGTTCAACTTAAGAACTGAAAGGATCGATATGGTTGACTAGAGGGGGGTGAATAGGCAACTAACAATTTTTAAGCTTTTCTTTACCAAATTAAACTTTGCAACAAATAGGTTGTCTAGATATGCAACTAAGTGAGCAACCTATATGATGCAATAACAACTAGCAAGCAAGCAAGCAAGAGATGAAACAATAAGTAGGCTTGCGAAAGTAAAGGCACGAAATAACCAAGAGTGGAGACGGTGAAGACGAGGATGTGTTACCGGAGTTCCTTCCTTTTAAGGGGAAGTACATCTCCGTTGAGCGGTGTGGAGGCACAATGCTCCCCAAGAAGCCACTAGGGCCACCGTATTCTCCTCACGCCCTCACACGATGCGAGATGCCGTGATTCCACTATTGGTGCCCTTGAAGGCGGCGACCGAACCTTTACAAGCAAGGTTGGGGCAATCTCCACAACAATCGGGGGCTCCCAACAACAACACCACCACGAAGCTTCACCACAATGGAGTATGGCTTCGAGGTGACCTCAACCGTCTAGGGTGCTCAACACCCAAGAGTAACAAGATCCGCAAGGGATAAGTGGGGGGAATCAAATATCCTTTGGTGGAAGTGTAGATCGGGCCCGTGTCACCCAATCCCGAGCAAATAAACAAGTTTGATTGGCTAGGGAGAGAGATCGAGCGAAAATGGAGCTTGGAGCAACAATGGAGCTTAGAGGTGGAAGAGGTAGTCAACTAGAGGTAGAAGACATCCCTTATATAGTCGTGGAAAGAATCCAACCGTTATCCACTAGTTCTGCCCGCGACCCACGGTACTACCGCTCCAAGGAAGCGGTACTACCGCGGCGCCGCGCGGTACTACCGTGGACCACCACGGTACTACCATGGCAACTGCATAGGCCGGAACAGACCTGAGGACGGAGCAGTACTACCGCCTGCGCGGTACTACCGCTCCCCCTTGCGGTACTACCGCAAGGCAGGAGAGTCACGGCCTGGGAAGGGCGCGGATGAAATAAATTTCATCCGTGCCTACTTCCGCAGAAACTAGGGTGGTGCAAAAACCCGACGCGGTACTACCGCCTGCAAGGTGCGGTACTACCGTGGTCGACGCGGATGTAAAAAAGTACATCCGCGCCTACTACCGCGACGCTGCGGTACTAGGCAAAAGGGCCACGGTACTACTACTCCAAGGGAGCGGTACTACCGTGGGCCCCCGCGGTACTACCGCACTGGACGAGCGGTACTACCGTGGGGGCGCGGATGTAAAAAATTACATCCGCCCCTACTACCGCACCGGAGTGTCACTAGGCCAGGGTGCGGTGGTACTACCGCACCAAGGGGGCGGTACTACCGTGAGGGGCGCGGATGTAAAAAATTACATCCGCCCCTACTACCGCAACGGAGCGGCACTAGGCCAGGGTGTCGCGGTACTACCGCGCCAAAAGGGCGGTACTACCGTGACACCCCGCGGTACTACCGCGTGTACCTGCGGTACTACCGCAAGTACAACAGTAGTCGTCAGTTTTTCACACAACCAAGATAATGACGGGTAGCTCCAAAGTGCAAGGAAAGGAGGGACAAGTGTACGTGTGATTCCACCCTACCTTTCTGACGCGGACCCCCTCTTAATAGTATGGCTCTCCTACGACTCAACTCCACCAAAGAGAAACGTAGAACAACGCCGGCTTCAACAGTCTCCGAGGGGCACCGAATCGTCTTGTGCCTAATGATGAAGTATCTGAGGGACTCAAGGCACACGATTAGTCCGCACGAGTATTGTCATCAATCACCAAAACACTTAGGGATAAATTTGCCCTTACAATCTCCCCCTTTTTGGTGTATTGATGACAACATGGGATTTGCACATAGATAAGATATTTTTAAGGCAGTGGCAAACCCCACTTCTCTAAAATATAGACGGGGCTCCCCCTAGATGTGTGCACTTTAGATGAATGCTTTGGACTGCATGGCACACAAACTAGGATCAACACTCCCCCTATATTTTAGAGACCAAGACATGATAATAAGCATAGCATAGCATGAAAGTAGCACAATATAACACAAGCTAGCTAGGATAGATAAAGTGCATATGTCTTACACCAAACGAGGTAAGATAACCAAGGTTCAAACGATAAAAACAGCAGAGAGTTCAACTGAAAGCAGCAAACACACAAACACAAACTCGCAAATCCCTACACTCTCTCCCCCTTTGGCATCGAGACGCCAAAAAGGCAGAGAGGACACCTAAACACACAAGAGGTTGCTCAAGCAGAGAAGTTGTCCCACGCCTCTTCGTCAGACTCCTCTGCAGCTGGAATGGACTCCTCGACCTCCTCCTCAGAATCAGTCCACTTGTATCCTTGCTTCTCCATCCACTCGGTCTCAGGAGTGATGTGCTCCTTAGATCCGCCAGACACATCCTCGCCATAGAGCTGCAAGACCTTGTTGTGCCGGCGACGACTCTCCTTGGACTCCACGTGAGCCCTGTACTGTCCCTTGGCTTGCATGCAGAAAAGAGACTTCATCTTATCCTTCAACTTCTTGGCCCAAGATGGCCTAGAGTCACTCTGAGAGGGCCTAGCAGAACGGCCCCCAACAACATCCTCAGCGCCAGCAACATCCTCATCAACAGCAGCAGCCCTAGCAGCAGACGCCTCAGCACGAGTAGCGGTGTTAGCCCAGTTGGGTTTGACCCTCAGACAAATGGGCTCATGGCGAATCCAGTCTGGAGCCAGGAACTCCTCCTCAGGGTACATCTTCTCCCAAGTCTTCGAAATCAGCAGAAACAGGTAGGGCCCATAAATAGGTACCTTGCGGTTGAATACAGCAAACCGAAGCTCACACCACATGATGTGAGAGACATCAAGTGGCTGAGTCTGAGACGAGCGAGCCTCCTCGCACATAAGCATCATGTCCACCATGAAGGCATGAACCTTGTCTTTGTCACCGATGCGTGGGAACAAAGAGTTGCGGAAAATGCGGTACATGATATCCAGGAAGGGGTTGAGAACCAAGATTGTCTTGCCAGTAGCGAGCGTCTTCTCAACCATGAACGGGGTGAGCTTGTCCTTGTCAGCAGAGTCAGCATTGCCGTGAGGGCGAACACCAACGGGAGTGTCAAGTCCATCATCAGCAACGTGAAGCAAATCCATGAACTCCTTCCAGGTAGCAGACAGCTTGCGGCCATTGGTCATCCAGGTCATCCTCCTTTCATCATTGGTGTGAAAGAACACTGAGGCAAAGAACTGACAGATGATCTCAGGGTCATAGTCCAGGTGGAAAGAGATCACATGCTCAATTCCAAACTACTCCACCAAGTCCAGAGCCTCCCCAAAGTAGTCACGATACTTGTCCTTCCTCATGTGGTGCATATCAATCCACTTCACCTCCACATAGGTATTTTGCTTGTTCTTGATGACATCCAAGTAGATCTGGGTTTGGGCCTTGTTCCAGAACAGTTCACACCCTCTGACAGTGGAGCGTGGGGTCACATAGGGGTGAAGCTGCCTGAGACGGACATACTCTTGAGTGCCTATCTCAACCATACCCCTGGCGGGCTCCTTGTGCTTGCTAGCGGTGGTCTTGACATTGCGCTTCGATGCAGATGACCCCTCGGGAACTTCTCCTGGGTTGCGCAGACGCTTGGAGCCAGTGTCACGAACGGGATTGGCCCGGCGAGAGCCACCACCTAAGACACACACGCAAAGCACCAAAACAAGGCGAAAAGAATCAATGCAAAGGCTATAAGACAGCACATGAAACCCATAGAAGATAAACGAGAAAGTTGGCATGCGATAGATGTGAGCCACGGTAGATCTGCCATGGGTT
The DNA here is from genome assembly GCA_963921465.1 of Triticum timopheevii. NCBI lineage: Eukaryota > Viridiplantae > Streptophyta > Magnoliopsida > Poales > Poaceae > Triticum > Triticum timopheevii. Next base: position 187,862,615 of record OY997266.1, on the reverse strand, counting down.
GCGGTACTAAAGGCTTAGTACAGCTCCAGACGTGGTAGTACCGTGAGGGGTCACGGTAGTACCGTGGCTGGGGCAGTAGTAAGGTTTTAGTACTGCACGGCGCGCGGTACACTACTAGGAAAAGGGCTATAGATGGAAATGACACTAATGGCGCACCAGACAAGTGGTGCGCCATTAGTATATACTAATGGCGCACGACCTTCTGATGCGCCATTCGTGTTGAAACTACTAATGGCGCACCTTGACCACGGTGCGCCATTAGTACCAAATTTTTTTTTTGAACTAGTGCGCCTGTCCAAACATACTAATGGCGCATCCCCTGGTGGTGCGCCATTACTAGTTGTAACTAGTAATGGCGCACCAGCCAGAAGGTGCGCCACTAATGTTATTTTTTTTATTATTGCTTTTATTCCTTTTTTTGCAGAAGTTCTAATGGCGCACCACCAGGGGGTGCGCCATTAGTAACCTGGATTACTAATGGCGCATTTGTTGCTGGTGCGCCATTAGTAAGTGGGCAGCAACAAGATATTTTGGACAACCTCTCCTCCCACACTCACTTTCTCCCCACTTCATTCTCTCCACCGCCTCCTCCTTGTCTCGGGTGCCTCCTCTTTTTCACCTCATTTCCACCATAGATTCATTCAAATTAAGTGGTTAAGTTACCTTGTTTTGCTAGGTAAGTAAGGGGGGAAGCTATATTTATGTTGTTCTCCCTACAACAATGTGCACATGCACTTTTTATGGCCTAGCTAGATCTATGTATGTTCGTGGTGTTGCATATGTTTGTGGTGTTGCATATGTGTTTGTGTTTGGAGGTGTACCGGTATTTGAAATGCGATAGTTGCTAATATTTTGCCGGAATGTTGATTCATTTCCGTTTCGGTGAGAATTTTGGCATTAAGCATTCTTTTTGGTCCTATTTTTAGGGAAAGTCATGCCAAATTTTTTCTTGGTTCTAAAATATCGTTTTGCTCTACCCCGCAGGCGACCATGGTCCGCACGATGACCGAAGGCATCGTGAATAGGTTTTTGAGGTCCGCGAAGGCCGAGATGCTTCAAAAGAACGAGACAGAGATAAGATGTCCGTGTCGAAGATGCAAGCTGAATAGCCTTATTGCGGACCCGGATTCCGGGCAGGTGTGGGACCACCTGCTCTTGCGTGGTTTCATGGATGGCTATCGGTGGCAAGGTGATGAAGATGACTACGAAGTCGTCCATGGGGGCCGGGCAAGAAATGAGGAAGGGCAGCAAGACAACCACCGCGGCTCGGGGGGACGAGAAGACGAAGAATCCCCAGGAGATGATCACGACGGTGATGCTGTACACAGTCATCATGTAGAAGATGCAGGACATGATGATGATGCCGGCGGAGCAGACGACGCTGGACCATCGATGGGCTGGGTGCAGGACCCTCATATTCAAGAGCTGCTTCTCAAGCAGACGGATAACGCAAGAGCTGCCGCCCGAGAGAAAGCCAAGATGGATCAACTTGAGTTAGACGCGGTTACTCCATTGTATGAAGGATGCAGGCCCGAGGATACCCGCCTGAAAGTAACGCTCATGGCTCTGGAGATGAAGGTAAAACACAAAATGACCGACGCATGCTTCGACGAGAACATGTCATTCTGGCACGAACGTCTTCCCAAGGGGAACAAGTGCCCGACCAGTTTGGAGGAGGCGAAGAAAATCGTGTGTCCTCTGGATTTACCGCACGTGAAATACCATGTGTGCATGAACAATTGCATCATTTATCGGGACGAGCACGCGGAGTCTACCATATGTCCGGTGTGCGGTGTCACTCGATACAAGAAGAGGAAGAAAGCTCCTCGAAAAGTGGTGTGGTACTTTCCGATCACTCCTCGTCTGCAGCGGTATTTCGCGGACCCTAAGGTAGCAAAGCTCTTGCGTTGGCACGCGGATAGGGAGGAGAAGAAGCGAGAAGATGACGCAAATGATCCGGAGATAGATAAAAAAGACAAGATGCTGAGTCACCCTAAGGATGCAAGCCAGTGGCAAGCGTTGAACTTCGAATACCCAGAATTTGGGAACGATCCAAGGAACATCATGCTGGGCGCGAGCACCGATGGAGTCAATCCGTTTGGCAGCCAGAGAAGCACACATAGCACCTGGCTTGTGTTCGTGTGGATGTACAACCTTCCCCCTGGTTGTGCATGAAGAGGAAGTACATTCACATGAGTATGCTAATTGAAGGGCCGAAACAACCAGGGAACGACATCAATCTGTATCTGGGGCTGCTGAAAGAGGAGATTGACACGCTGTGGAAAACGCCAGCCAATATGTGGGATGCCGCAGAGAAAGAATATTTCCCTATGAGAGCCGCACTGCTCACGACGGTGCACGAATATCTCGGTTACGGATATCTTGCGGGGCAGGTAGTCCACGGATTTTCTGGATGCGTAAGGTGCATGGATGACACAACGTATCGCCAGCTAGATAGAGATCCTGAGTCTTCGAAAACCGTGTTCATGGGACATCGAAGGTGGCTTCGCGACGATGACCCGTGGAGGAAACGCAAGGATCTGTTCGATGGTGAAACCGAACCCCGAAAACGCCCGTGTATGAGGAGCGGCGAGGAAATAGACAAGCTGTTGAAAAATTGGAAAGACTGCCCACTGCCGGGAAAGAAGGAAAAGGCGCCAGAGCTGCTGCTGAAGGTATGGAAAACGAGGTCTGTTTTCCTAGACTTGCCGAAGATCCACCGTGTGCCTCACAGCCTTGATGTCATGCATATCACGAAGAACGTGTGCGAGAGTCTGCTTGGTACCCTGCTCAACATGCCAGAGAGGACCAAAGATGGGCCGAAAGCAAGGGCAGACTTGAAATCAATGGGCATCAGGCAGGAGCTTCACGCTATATATGATGATGATGATGATGATGATGATGATGATGATGATGATGATGATGAGGCGAAGCAGGACACAGAAAGTCGTCGCAAAGGCAAAAAGGCCAAGAAGACCGGAAATGACTACCCTCCCGCGTGCTTCACTCTAAGTCAGGAGGAGATCGAGCAGTTTTTCACCTGCCTCCTAGGAGTAAAACTTCCTTACGGTTACGCGGGGAAGATAAGCAGATACCTAGACCCAGCGAAGCAGAAGTTCAGCGGGATGAAGTCTCACGACTGTCACGTGCTGATGACGCAGATACTTCCAGTTGCAATCCATGGGATCATGGACGCGCATGTCCGTGAAACGCTATTTGGCCTATGCAACTTCTTCGACGTCATCTCTCGGAAGTCGATTGGCGTGAGGCAACTCAGAAGGCTACGGGAAGAGATCGTGGTGATACTATACGAGCTTGAGATGTACTTCCCGCCCGCATTCTTCGACGTTATGGTGCATCTGCTGGTCCATATAGTGGAGGATATCATCCAACTCGGGCCGACGTTCCTGCACAGCATGATGCCGTTCGAAAGGATGAATGGTGTCATCAAAGGATACGTTCGCAACATGTCACGTCCAGAGGGAAGCATAGCCAGGGGCTTTCTGACCGAAGAGTGCATCTCCTACTGCACGAATTATCTAGGCATCGAGAACCCCGTTGGTCTGCCCGTCAACAGGCACCTCGGCAGGCTCGCTGGATGGGGTCACTGTGAGGGTCGCCGCGAAATGCATGTCGACTTCGAGGGTCGACTCGCCGACTTTGAAAGAGCAAACCTAGTCGCGCTACAACACATAGACGTGGTCGATCCTTGGGTGGTAGAGCACAAAACCTTTATTAAGAAGACGTACAATGACCGAGGCCAACAGAGGACGGACGGAGATATACTCAAAGAGCACAACTCATGTTTCACGCGTTGGTTCAAGCAGAAGCTTCTGTCGTACCCTTTACATGAGGATTCTTCCGCGGAAGAACAACTCATATTCGCCTTGTCACAGGGCGCCGAGCACAACCTGATGACCTATGAGGCGTACGATATCAACGGCTACACATTCTACACCGAGGCCAAGGACATGAAGAGCGATGGTTATCAGAACTCTGGGGTAACGATGGAATCCTACACCGGTAACGACAAGGACAGATACTACGGAAGGATCGAGGAGATCTGGGAGCTGAGCTACACTGGAGAGAAGGTCCCGATGTTCCGTGTCAGATGGGCCAAGAGCGTCCTAAAAGAAGACCGGTATTTCACCACCAGGGTTGTACCCGAAGCCAAATCCAAGACCGCGGGCGCAAACATCACCGCGAAAAATGAGCCATGGGTACTGGCTTCCCAAGTGGACCAATGCTTCTTCATTACCGACCCGTCAAAGACCAGTCGTGTTGTCATGAGGAGAGGCAAAAGGAAGATCATCGGAATGGATGGAGTAGCCAATGAGCAAGACTTTGACAAGTACGGCGAACCGAGGATCGAAGATGACGACGATGATGAAGTAGCAGCATACACCACAAGAAGAAGCAGGACCACCCTACCTAAAGGACGTCCGTTCCACAGAAGAACTCCATTTGCGAAAAAGAAGGGCAAGAAGATTGTTAAGAGATAGCTAGCTAAGATCGATTGTATTTAAATCATAGCCTTCATTTCTCGATTGTATTTCATGGGCACTTTTTGAACTATCATGAATATTTTTAAATTTCATGGACACTCGATCTCGATCCCCCTCCATCTCGATCGCTATCCCACCTCGCCAGATCCGGTCCCCCTTGCCGCCGAGCACCCCCCGGTCCACCGGCCGCCGCCGCCGACCCCCCGCACCCTCGATTCCCCTACTCAACCGCCGTCGCCGACCCCCCGCACCCCTCCCCTACTCAACCGCCGCCACCGACCCCCCGCACCCTCCCCCGCTCCACCGACATTACTGTTTGATGATATTTTTTAAAAAATTATTACTGTCTTATAAAAAAAATTACTGTTATGATTTAAACAAGTTTGAACATATTTAAACACAAATAAGTATCAAACAGCATTTTAAATGCATAAATTTTTTTTTGTGGAGCCTGGGAATCGAACCCAGGACCTCCTGGTGTGAGAATGGGCACCTGACCAGTCGAGCTAGTAGAGGGGAGTTGATGTGAATAAGGTCAGGTGGGAGATAACCTGTTGGCTCGAGCGGAAATAAAAAAAAATACTAATGGCGCACCAGGTCGAGGTGCGCCATTAGCATGTATATACTTATGGCGCACCGACGGGTGGTGCGCCATTAGTATTGTGCCGTCCCCCATCCATACTTCCTCCCGGGCCCACACCTATCCCCTCTCCCTCGCGCCCTCGATCCCCTTCCCCTCTCCTCTCCCGACGCTGCTGCCCCGCCGCCTCGATGCCGCCCCACCGCCTCGACGCCGCCCCGCCGCCTTGCCCCTGCGCCCATCGCCGGCGCCCCGTCGTCCCTGTCGCCCGTCTCCAACCACCGCCGCCTGAGGCCCCGACGTCGGCGCCGCTCTCCCCGTCGCCCCACCTCGTTGGACGCCATCGCCCCGCCGCCCTCGTCGCCGGTGGCCTGGACGCCGCCCCGTCCACACCACCATCGCCGGAGCACCACCACCACCCGGACCTCGTCGCCTCCTCCCCTGCGTCGTCGTCGTCCCCGACATCCTCCCCGCGCCCCACTGCCCCCGTGAGCTCCCCCTCCTCCTGCCCCCGTGTGCCATGGCGATTTTTGATTAGGGTTTTCTGGTTGGTTTGTTAGTTTCATTGATCTGTATAGTGTTTGTTAGTTTCATTGAAATTTTTAAATCCTACAGCAAGGACAATGGTAAACCTAGGCCGTCTACTAGTACTGGTAGCACCACAACATCAACCAAAATATCATTATACACAACCAGCATCCACTCCCTACATTTCGCTCTACTACAAAGTTAAATTCCAGCGAGATTCGGGGAAATTTGCAGTGTAAAAACAGGGCCTGAATGTTGCATGGAACAGGTAACAACACCCAGAGATGCAACTATATACAATAGGCACATATATACATGATCACAAGATAGGGAGAGAGAGATAAAATGATGTTTTGGGGGCTGTTTGGTTTCTGCCCGAGGCAACCCTGCCAAACAAGGGCACGCCAATTATTTTCGGTTTGGTTGAACCAGAAAATGCTGCTGCATATTCATTCATAGAAGAAAATGAACATCAAACAAATCCTAGTGGCCATCCTGGCATCCTCTCCTCTCTGAAGGAAGAAAGTTTCAGTTATCACAGACCTAATTAACATGGTGACACCCAGAGCAGAGCATAAGAGGGAGAGCTTCAAGTTGGTGACTTCATATGGGCTTGTGGCTTGTCCCACTCCCACACAATAATTGTGCGGCACATGACAGGTTTTGCAAAGCTAGGGGCTGCACTTGCACTAGGGACCATCACTGTACATGTGTTAAAAACAAACCAGACAAGAAAACTGGTTGGGTGGAGAAAAAATATATATGATGGCTGATGCAAAAAAAAGTTTATTCTAGGGAATAACTAATTTTCAAAATTTCTGATTTTATAGTGTTTTTCTTACCGGAGTTTCACTATAATTAGAATCCAGTGGATTTAATTTACACTGTAATTCTAAGTGGATTTACACTTTAATTTACTTACGTACTACACTCTGCTCAAGTTGATGAATTAATCCACACCACAATTAATCAATACACCACTAGTTATGTAGTTTTTAGGAAAATGCTAGTAACTTGTGCTTTCATATCCTAGTTATGTAGTGTGTGATGTGTGAGTTTTAGTCTGAACCTTCCCCCCTGTTCTCTGTACCTATCAATATCATATCCCTCGTGTAATTTGTGAGTTCTATCAGTCTATGAGAAGGGGATTGTAATTCTCAATGGTTTGTTGTTAGGGTTGGTATGCTGGTCGCCTTGGGAATTGTGATTGCATTTCTCAATGGATTTTACAGTGTAAACCTTGTAGGATTTGCAGTGTAATTCCTGTCTGGATTTAGAGTGTAATTCCTAGTAGATTTGCACTGTACTTTTCATTTTTGGGTTTGCTGTGTAATTTTTGTCTGTATCTATAGTGTAATTCCTAGTAGATTTACACTGTACTTCTCATTGTTTGGATTTGTAGTGTAATTCATGTTTTTACAGTGTAACTCTAAGTGGATTCACACTATAATTCCTACTGGATTTACAATGTTTTTCTTAGTGGAGTTCCACTGCAATTCTAAGTAGATGTACACTGTAATTTCTACTGGATTTATAGTGTTTTTCTTACCGGAGTTTCACTGTAATTAGAATCCAGTGGATTTCATTTACAGTGTAATTCTAAGTGGATTTACACTTTAATTTACTTACATACTACACTCTGCTCAAGTTGATGAATTAATCCACACCACAATTAATCAATACACCACTAGTTATGTAGTTTTTAGGAAAATGCTAGTAACTTGTGCTTTCATATCCTAGTTATGTAGTTTTTAGGCAAATGCTAGTAACTTGTGCTTCTTTCCATAATTTTTGTTACACTAAAAATAAGGCAATTAACTAGCTACTTACTTTTTTTGCCCATTGGCATTTGACTTTGTATGGAACCTGAAGCTGTATACCAACTTATCAGATTTATTGTGCTTCTTTGCCACATTTACAGCTACCATGTTGTTTTGATACAGAAACAGTTTGGTAGCTGTCCGTGAACAATGTGGTAGCTGGTACAGTTCCCAGGTCTTTTTTTAATTGAACCAAACTTGTACAATTACCAGGTCAGATGATGCTTAGACTAGGAAGATTGCTGCTAGATGTTAATTTGCTGGTACTAGCTACAATTTGGCACTGAAAAGCAAAAGCAAAAGCCCTTGAGTTTGCTGATATATATTTTTCCATGTTGTGATGGAGGCCTTTTTTGCCTTGTCCACCCGAGAGGCCCTTGAGTTTGCCGGAATGTCGATTAACTTCCGTTCCGGCAAATTCGGGTACTCCATATGTCCTATTTTCAGCAAAGGTCATGCTGAAATTTTCCGTGAATTTTAGCATGACTTTGCTAAAAATAGGACATATGGGGTACTTGTGACTAATGCATGGGCCGGGGTATCTTAGTAGTTAATTAAGTAGGATCAAGTGCCCCGGCGTACTTGTGACTAATGCATGGCTTTTAGGGTGCCTCGGTGTCGATAAAAACCGAAATGATGAAAGGTTAGGCTTTTAGGGTGCCTCGGCGTCGAAAAACCCTCAATGATAAAAGCTTAGATTTTAGGATGCCTCGGTGTCGACAAACCCTAAATGATGAGACCATGATCTTGTTCCTTGACAATAACCAACTTTTTGACCAAACTTTGTTTCTATTTAGAGAGAAACATGGCCCACAACGATGAGGCCGGGGGTTCGGGCGGCAAGGCATTCTGGGAGCTGTCCCAGGAGATGGAGGAACAACCTCACTTGTATGAGGCCGCCGCCTTCCCCACCGATCCTGAGACCACGGATGGTGCCGCCGAGGATGACCACACTGATGCCACCACTGATGGTGCCGCCGAGGATGCCACCACTGATGATGGCGGCGCACGCACAGATGGCAGCCAACCGAAGAGGCAACGGAAGGACCGGCGCCCGATCGTGCTCCGCACCATCAAGGAGGAAGTTACTGAAGTGGACTCCAACGGGAATCCAACGGCACCCGAGCGAATAGTCAAGGGGTACTCGCTTCAGCTCGGGTGCATTGTCCGGAGCACCGTCTCGATCAACACCGAGAACCTTAGGCATAAGGACCGAGGGAATTTGCGCAACCTCCTCTTCACGAAGCTGCACGAATGATACAAGTTCCCCGCTGAATTTGAAAACACAAGCCTCAAAGGGAATAAAGTGAACAATGCTGCCCTCACGAAGATGAGCACGGCCCTGTCTACATGGAAAAGCAATGTGAAGAGAATGATCGAGAAAGGTGAGAGTTATCAGAAGATCAAGGAGAAAAATCCTTCGATCACCGAAGATGACTACAATGACTTAAAGATCAATTGCTCGAGCACCGCAAGCTCCCAATCAAGTGAGTGGGGGAAACAAATGCGGGAGCTGAACATAGGGGAACACACACTCGGTCCCGGCGGTTACAGAGTGGCGGAGCCTATATGGGACAAGGAGGAGGCGGACCGTGCCGAGCAAGGCCTACCGCCCCTCTTCGATAAATACGGTGACAAGCAGACCAGGAACTTTGTCAGGGCCCGGTACAAGAAGGACCCGAAAACAAAGGAGCTTACCACGGATCCGAAGACCAGGCAGCTTGAGCTTGTTTTGGTAAGGAATACACCCCCGCGTAATTAGCTCCATATGGTTGCATTCTAATTAATGAAGCCAAATTTCTAAATGGTTCACATTCCTTCCGCAGGCGACTGAAAGCAGTAGCGCGGGGTCGACTAAGAGCAACCCTTGGGACACCACTCTAAATAGGGGGTTGAATGTAATGAAGAACAAGGATAAGCTCAGTAAGCCGACGTCAGCTGGTCGTGTGGCCGGCAAAGGCTTGTCGACAAAATGGGGGTCATACTATACCGCTGGTGTGCGGAAGGAGAAAAAGACCAGCTCGGAAAGCCAGGCGCGAGAGGTTCAAGAACTCAAGGCACAGGTGGCGCGGATTCCGGAGATTGTCCAAGAGCAAGTGGAACAACGACTCGGAGCGACGATCACCGCCCTTGTGCCTACCTTGATCTCGGGGTTGAGTGCGTGGATTGCGTGCGGCCAACAGGGGCCGCCCCCGATTCCTAGCTTCACGGCCAGCAACTCGCATAATGCGACGGCGGGGCCATTGGTGCCTCCGGCGGAGGCGACATTGGTGTCTCCGACGCCGGCACGGGAGCTTAATGCACCCGGGTGTACGCCGGCCGGCACCTCTTCAGCAAGCGGCCCCTCTGTCAACTGCACGCCCGCCGTTGGCGGTGCCTCGACATTAGCTGAGCTCGACGCCATCATCACGGTAACTAATTAAGCCTCTCTCGGCCGAGGACTTCATCTCCTTGCCTTTGACTGGGCATCCCTGACGCCCTACATGTTTTCGCAGGGCGCCGCCGACGTTCCGTGCACTCTCCTCCACTTCGTGAACAATGAGTTGGTCGATGTCGCCAAGGGCAAAATCGTTCAACCGGGCAACCCCTTGTTCCACGGTACCCAGATGCCACCCAACTTGTTTAGGGTTCAACTGGCTCGGGTGCTGCCAGGCTGCGACGACTTGTTACCTCCGATTCGACCCGTCGGGGCCGACGATGAAGACGTGATGACCCTCAGTGCCTGCCTGAGCTGGCCCCTGCTTTGGCCGAAGAGCCAGATTCGTTTGGGGGCAGGGGACACCACCCCAAAGACAACACCGCCAGTCGTGCCGGCGCCAAGTCGGCCCCATGGCAAGACCGCCGTAACGGTGCCGGACATCCCTATGCCATTGGATCCAAACATGCATATGGCACAGGATCAAAACGACGACGACTACGACGATGATACATTTGGCAACGTCGATCAGTACTTTGCCGAGCATGGGTACGATGGCGACTTCATGGGGCCTCCTTCTCAAGAACCAAACCCAACAAAAGACGTGTGCGATCTAGCTCGTACCGCGGAGAAGCCAAGTTGCAACAGGCGCCGTCTGGCGTTCAGCTCTCAGGAGACGCCTCCAGCTGCCGACTTCACCGAGCCTCAGATAGGCGAGGTGCGAAATATTATCAGCCCCAACACACTCAAGAAGGCGGTCTGTGAGCAGAACTCGGTCCCATTACAGGAGAAGAAGAAGGCACGCAAAAGAAAGACTAAGAAGGGTGCGAGCCAGCCGGCACCGAGTACGATCCGTGCTCAGGACGGGCCACCTTCACCGTAGGATATCTCGAGGAGGGTGCATGTGGCGGGTAGGGCGATGCTACCGACAAATATGCTCAATGCTGCAACCGGTGCTATGCGGAGTCTGCATGACAGTGTTCTTGCTTTGGAGAAGCGGCGTCTTAGGGAGAAGCATGTGGCATACCCGGTTTTCGCGGCCAAGGTGCCAGAGGGCAAGGGCTTTGTGGATAACTCCATCGGGCGTACGATCGTCCTGCGTTTTGATGACATCCACGCTATGTTGAACCTTCATCCGCTGCACTACACCTTCGTTCGGCTATTTTCGCTGAGTATGGAGATGCGGATCATTCGCGACAAGACCCCGGACATCGTGATAGTCGACCCCTTCTACATGCGTGCCAAGATCTTGGGCAGCGCTGGGGACCGGCAAGTCGCGAGTTCTTACCTCGAAGGCGTCATTCTGGCAAACCAAGATAAGGATAACTTCCTCGTGCCTTACTTTCCCGAGTAAGTCCTCCCCTCAACTGGCCCGTAACATATGAATTCTTACATTTCGATCATTTTTCTTTTAATTCCGTGTTTTCTGCAGTGACACACGTTGCACGCTCATCCTCCTAAGCCCCAAATATTCCATGGCCACGTATTTCGACCCGGGCCGTCAGTCGAACGTAGACTACACAAATGTCAAGAAGGTTCTTGATGATGTTCTCCCCGGCTACACCCAATCTGGAGGCACCTTCACCAGGCCTATTCGTAAGTACGGCAAGCACATGTTCTCCCACAATACGACGTTCTGCTGCGTCAAGCAGCCGCCTGGCGGTCAGAAGGGTGCCTACTATGCCATCCATCACATGCGGGCGATCGTACGGGACCATCATCAACTTCTGCTACCGAGTAAACTCAAAGATTGGGCCGCGAGCGTGTCGGCAATCCAGGACGCGGACCTCCGACAAGAATTCTTTCGCATCCAGTCGGAGTTTGCGGAAATCATCCATCAAGATGTCCTTCGTACCTCGGGGCAGTTCTACCTCAGAAATCAACCGTCCAACAGTGACATCGACACAATGCTACAAATGCAGGATGACAACGCCCGTTCTTTCATGACTCCCATGATAGACGGCGGCTTCATCCACGCTCCGGTCCCTTGAGTCGAGTTGTCTAGTTCTGAAACATCGATTGGTTCATGTTGTAATTAAACTTTAATGAACTTGTAGTATGTCTCTTTGGTTTCAAGAGTCGTTCAACTTAGATGTAATCGATGCTATTAATGTCTTGCTTTTCTCTTCCGATCGTTCTGTTGCATAATTATATATTGCTTATGTATTGTCTGTGAATTGGTACTAACGTTTCGTTTGGCTAGTGCATAGCGATGCCGACGTATGTCGTGTACAAGGGTAAGGTTCCCGGAGTCTACGATGACTGGGAGGAGTGTCGGAGACAGGTTCACCGATTCAGCGGTAACAGTTACAAAGGGTACACCACTAGGGCCGAGGCCGAATCTAGATACGCCCGCTATCTAGTGGGAGAGGGGAGGGAGCGTTGGAGGAACCGGATGAAGACGAGTTTCATCGTGATGATGCTCATCGTGATGACCGCAGCTCTCTTCTATGTGATGGTACTTTAGATGATCGATATCGACTTGTAATGTGAAGACAAACTCGCTACTCGCGGTCTCGAGACTTGTAATATAACGTTCTATATTTGTTTGGTCTTTTTAATTCGGAGACTAATATGATGAATTGTATTCGGAGACTAATATGATGAATTGTATTCAAAGACTAATCTTCTATTGTATTCGATGAATCTGTTGTTGATGTGTGCTGTCTATAGTTTGTCAAATTATACATTTTGTAACCTGTGCAAAAAACAGAAAATAAAAAAATAAAAAAAACCTAATATTCATACTAATGGCGCATCACATGACAGTGCGCCATTAGTATGACAGTGCATACTAATGGCGCATCACAGGGCAGTGCGCCATTAGTATGCCGCGGTTACTAATGGCGCATCCAGTGGTGGTGCGCCATTAGTATGCCAAAGCACCTGGGTATACATGGCCCCTGGGAGGCATACTAATGGCGCACGCTGGCCTATACTAATGGCGCACCCGCGGTGCGCCATTAGTATACCAGATACTAATGGCGCACCAGGTGGTGCGCCATTAGTAAAAATTACTAATGGGGTGCTGTTAATGGCGCACCATGGATGCGCCATTAATGGCCATATTAGGTGCGCCATTAGTAGTGGTTTTTCTAGTAGTGGTAGTACCGCGCCCTAGGGGAGGTAGTACCGTGAGAGCGGTAGTACCGCTCCATACAGGCGGTAGTACCGCGTCGCGTCGGATCCAACAGGATTTGAATCTGAAAAAGAACCGCGAAGCCATGGCGGTGCTAGTGTAAATCCTATGCAATACCACACTCCTTCATCCTACTCTTGCAGAGATCTAGTCTAGGAATCTCAAGAACATACAAGTCTCCCCCAAAACCTAGAAGAACCAAATACAATCAAAACGGAGAAGGATTTGGGGAAAAACCTTGGTCCATAGCAAGAGCACGTGGTGGGGAACGATCCCACCGGACGGAATCACGGGAGGGCAGCCGGTGGAGGAGATCCGGCGACGAACGCTGGCTCCGTTCGTGAGCACGAGAGAGGAAGAGACAACGTGGAGAGAAGAGAACGAATGGGTATGGGGAGTTAGAACTCCTCCTGCCCGATCTTATCCCCACGCGCTCGAACCGGCGCAGTAGTACCGCGGGTCCACTTGGGGACGGTAGTACCGTGCTCCCACCGGCGGTAGTACCGTGGCCGACCGCGGTAGTACCGTGAGCTCACGCCACCGAAGGTTTCGAACAAGGGAGAAAAACGCCTTTGCACCGAAAAACAGACACAACCCAAAACTGCACAAAAACAAGCACATACCAAGGAAACAACAGGGAATCCCTAAGTGACAAGACCTCTCGAGGAGAGAGAGGGCGTTGGCCGAAGCCACCTATGTTTGAGTTGGATGGTATGGCACCGCGAAGAATTATCCTTGGGCCCATGACCAAAACTCGTCTTTGAAGCACAAGTACCATCAAAAATGGCTAATGTGAAAGAGGTGATCTATTTATGCATAATGGGGGGAGGGAGAGTTCATTGAGAGAACAACACTCCCCCTATGTCCATGCCTACACCTAAACTAGACAACAAGTTGAGTGTGGTGGGGGGTGCACGGGTTCAAGTCACATTGCTCAAATCAATGATATTTAGCTCATGCCTTAACTCGCGAAATCTTGCTTCATCCAAGGGCTTCGTGAAAATATCTGCAAGGTTATCATGAGTGTTGACATACTAGAGCTCGATCTCCCCTCGCCTAATGTGATCCCGGATGAAGTGATACCGAATCTCAATGTGCTTCGTCTTGAAGTGTTGCACCGGGTTGAGAGAAATCTTGATGGCACTTTCATTATCACACGAAAGAGGCACTTTGGCACAAATGACACCGTACTCCTTTAAAGTTTGCCTCATCCATAGGAGTTGAGCACAACAACTACCGGCCGCCACATACTCCGCTTCGGTGGACGAGAGAGACACACAACTTTGCTTCTTGGAAGACCAACTTACCAAGGAGCAACCAAGAAATTGGCACCCTCCGGAAGTGGACTTCCTATCCACTTTGTCTCCCGCCCAATCGGAATCCGTGAAACCTTCAAGCTTGAAGTTTGCTCCTCTTGGGTACCATAAGCCAAAGTTTGGGGTATGAGCCAAATATCGAAAGATTCGCTTGACCGCCACAAAGTGACTTTCCTTTGGTGCGGCTTGAAAATGTGCACACATCCCCACACTCAACATGATATATGGTCTAGATGCACAAAGGTAAAGCAGGGAGCCAATCATGGAGCAATATACCTTTTGATCCACCGCTTTACCATTGGGATCGATGTCAAGTTGGCACTTGGTAGGCATTGGTGTAGTAGCCGGCTTGACATCACTTAGCTTGAATCTTTTAAGCATGTCTTGAGTGTATTTGGCTTGGTTGATGAAGGTTCCTTCTCTTCTTTGCTTGATGTCGAAACCAAGGAAGAACTTCAACTCTCCCATCGAAGACATCTTAAACTTGGAGGTCATGAGAGCGGCAAATTCTTCATTGAAAGCTTTGTTAGGGGAACCAAAGATAATATCATCAACATATAATTGGCATACAAACAACTCCCCGTTGACCTTCTTAGTAAAAAGAGTGGGGTCGATTAGCCCTACTTCAAATCCACGATCTTGTAGCAACTCGGTAAGGTGGTCATACCACGCACGTGGGGCTTGTTTAAGGCCATAGAGTGCCTTATCGAGTTGATACACATGATCCGGAAAGTAGGGATCCTCGAACCCGGGGGGTTGCTTGACATAGACCAACTCATTAATGGGACCATTAAGAAAAGCACTTTTCACATCCATTTGTTGCAACTTAAAGTTGTGATGGGAAGCATAAGCAATCAACAAGCGAATGGATTCAAGACGAGCAACGGGAGCAAAGGTTTCACCGTAGTCGATACCCTCGACTTGGGAGTAGCCTTGTGCTACCAATCTTGCCTTGTTGCGAATGATGTTCCCATGAGAATCTTGCTTGTTCTTGAAGATCCACTTGGTTCCAATGACGTTGTGGTTCCCGGATGGTCTTGGCACCAATCTCCACACCTTGTTGTACTCGAAGTTGTTGAGTTCTTCATGCATGGCATTGAGCCAATCCGAGTCTTCGAGCGCCTCATAGACCTTTTGGGGTTCGACACAAGAGACAAACGCGTGATGTTCACAATAGTTTGCCAATTGTCTACGAGTGCTTACCCCCTTTCTTAGGCTTCCAACCACATTTTCCATGAGATGGCCTTGGGTGGTGAGCTTGGAAGCAATCTTCGCGGCACGACGCTCTAATTCCTCCTCGAGTGTGGAAGGAGGAGGGTTGACTTGGTGATCTTGAGCGCCGTCTTGAGCTTGTCCTTGATCTTGAGGTTGCTCTAGATCTTGAACTCGATCGAGGGGGAGAACTTGACCTTGGGCATCATTTAGTGGTTCATCACCGTCTTGAGGTAGATCTTGCCCTTGGTCTTGTTCACGAGGTTGAGGACCTTCACTTTGTTCTTCGGAAGCGTGTGGGTCTTGATGAGGTGATGGCTCTACTTGAGTAGAGCATTGTCCTTCTCCTTCGGCCACAAGGGGTTCCTCAATGGGTAGGATTTGACCAATACCCATTCTTCTTATGGCTTGGGGAGGAATTTCATCACCTACATCACAAGTACCACTTTGCTCCACTTGGGAGCCGTTATTTTCGTCAAACTCCATGTTACACGTCTCCTCAATGAGTCTGGTGGACTTGTTGAGGACACGGTAAGCATGAGAGTTTGTAGCATAACCAACAAATATGCCCTCATCAGCTCTAGCCTCGAATTTAGACAACCGAACACCTTTCTTGAGAATGAAACACTTACAACCGAACACCCGGAAGTACTTGAGATTGGGCTTGTTGCCGGTGAGGATCTCATAAGGAGTCTTGTTCAAGCCTTTGCGAAGGTAGAGCCGATTGGATGCATGACATGCAGTGTTGATGGCTTCGGCCCAAAAGTTGTACGGAGACTTGAACTCCGCCATCATGGTCCTTGCCGCATCCATCAACGTCCGGTTCTTCCTCTCCGCAACACCATTTTGTTGAGGGGTATAAGGTGCCGCATATTGATGCTTGATCCCCTCATCACTAAGAAACTCGTCCAAGGTGTAGTTCTTGAACTCGGTGCCATTGTCGCTTCTTATTGTCAAGATCTTTGCATCATGTTGACGTTGAGCTTCATTTGCAAAGTTGATGACGGTTTGTTGGGTCTCACTCTTCCTCTTGAAGAAGTATACCCAAGTGTATCTTGAATAATCATCCACAATCACCAAGCAATACTTTCTTCCTCCAAGACTATCAAAAGATGGAGGCCCGAAGAGATCCATGTGAAGGAGCTCCAAGGGTCTCTTCGAGTAGATGATGGTTGAAGGAGGGTGAGCCTTTTCATGAAGCTTTCCTTCGATACAGGCACTGCAAGCACGATCTTTGGCAAAACTAACATTTGTTAGTCCACGAACATGGTCCCCCTTGAGAAGACTTTGCAAAGATCTCATATTGACGTGGGCTAAACGGCGATGCCAAAGCCATCCCACGTCAACTTTAGCCATTAGGCATGTCGCGGTCTTAGTGGGTTGCTCCGAAAAGTTAACCACATAGAGATCGTTCTCGACATGCCCAACGAAGGCTACTTTAAGAGTCTTGCTCCACAAGAGGGCCACGGTATCAATATCAAAGAATGTGGCAAAGCCCATGAGTGCAAGTTGACGAACGGAAAGTAAATTGAATGCAAGGGACTCAACAAGCATGACTTTCTCGATCGTTAGATCATGAGAAATGACAACCATGCCGAGACCCAATACCTTAGAATGTGATGCATCACCCCACTCGACATTGGTGGGCATAGATGGAATCTCTTGCACGTCCACCACCAAGTCCTTGCTCCCGGTCATATGATTTGTTGCTCCACTATCGAGCAACCATGATCCCCCACCAGAAGCAAACACCTACACGAGATCAATGCTTGGTTTTAGGTACCCATTTAGTAATGGGTCCTTTGATGTTAGTAACAAGGGTCTTGGGAACCCAAATAGACCATTCAATGTACTCATAACAAGAACCAACAAATTTAGCATAAACATGTCCATCACTAGCACGGCACAACACATATGAAGGGTTAAAGTCGCCGGCTTTGTTTGAGGAAACGTTCTTGCCCTTTTGGACATCAACTTCCTTCACTTTCACCTTCTTCTTCTTAGAAGCACCCTCTCCCTCTTTCACGAACGTTTGTTTGAGGGGAGGAGGACGATTGGCCTTGTTGTTCTTCTTCTTCTTGCTCTTGGACTTGGGTGCAAACCCAATTCCTTCTTTGCCCACAACTTCCTTTTGATTGCTCAAAAGGTCGTTGAGGTTTTTCTCACCTTGAATGCAAGTCACAAGACCCTTCTCAAGTTGATCCTTCAACTTGGCATTTTCCTCCACAAGATGCACATGCTCACAACAAGGGTTAGTAGCACATGCATTATCAATTAATACCATATGAGGAAAGGTGGCCTTTTCCTTGATTAGCTTAACTTGGAGTTGAGCATGAGACTCTTTGAGGCTAGCATGAGTACCCTTCAAGACCTTGTGGGCCTTGTCAAGTATCTCAAACTCCTCTTTGAGTCTAGCATGATCAACCCCAAGTTTAGCCTTCTCGGAGGTTAGCACACGAGACATGACAAGAGCATGATCAAGATCTTTATTTAACTTAGCATGGTCATCATTGTGTGACTCCTCAAGAGTCAAACGATGCACACGCTCTTCCTCAAGATCATTAGAGAGATCCGATATCTCATCGGCATAGTCACGACTATGACCTTCCATCTTGGAGATGGTTTCTTCGTGAGCCTCGATCATGTCATTGGCCTCACCAAGTTGTTCCAAGAGAGCAACAAAGTTCTTCTTGGACTTTCCCTTGAGCTTACTCATAAAGGACTCAAATTCATTCACTTCCTCATTAGACTCAACATGTCCATCAATGCAATCCTCCACGGAGGGATTAGTAATGATGGTGGTTGTGATGTTGGGGGTTACCTTGTTTGAAGCCTTAGCCATGAGGCATCTAGCAGTGATGTTTTCGTTGGGTGATTCGAAGAGAGACACATGGGGAGTAGCAATGGCAATGGATGCCATGGACATTGCTTCTTCATTCTCATCATCATTGTCATCCTCTTGGTATTCTTATTGAACCACCAACCCACGAGTGGGAGTCTTCTTGGCGAAGTTGTTCTTGTTGGGGACGGACTTGGCTTTGTCTTTCCGAATGAACTTGCCACCATTGTCTTCCCGCTTCTCGTAAGGACAATCCGCAATGAAATGGCTCACATTGCCACAGTTGAAGAAAGTTCTAACTCGTTGCTTGCCCTTGACGCCACTTGAGTTGTTCTTGTTGAAGTTGGGTCTTGAGCTCTTCTTGCTCCAAAATTGTCTTGAAGCAAGGGCCATGTGCTCATGGTAGTCAAACTTGGTGTCTTCGGGGTTGCTTTCCTCATCTTCCACTTCTTCCTCTTCTTCGACAATGACCTTGGCCTTCAAGGCAAGGTTAGGCTTCTTAGCTCTTTGAGAACGGAGCACCACATTGTCGGCGGTCTTGTCCAAGATGCTCATTGCAACGAACTCATCCAACACTTCACTTGAGGTCATGGTGTGGAAGTCCGGTCGTTGACGAATGACGGAGGACATGGCTTTGTTGTAGGGCATCATGGCCTTGAGGAACTTCTGCTTGATCCAATTGTCATCCGTGTCCTTGCTTCCATGATCTCGAAGTGCCACCGCGAGTTTGGTCACTCTTCGAAAGAGCTCACGAGGTTCTTCATCTTCTTTCATTGCAAACTTGTCGGCTTCATCTTGCACCACTTCATAGTTGGACCGTTGAATGCTAGCACTTCCACGATAGAGACCCTCGACACATTTCCATGCTTCTTTAGCCACGACATGGGGTCGAAGGTGAGGGAGATCTTCGGGAAGGATTGCATCTTGGATGATGAAGAGAGCACTCTCATTGAATTGATTGTCCACGGCTTCTCGAGGGGTGAAGTTGCTTGGGTCATGAGGATAAAAACCTTCTTCAATGACTCTCCAAAGGTTAGTGTTCACATGTTTCAAATGACGCTTAAAGCGATAGACCCAATTATCAAAATCTGCATGTTTTTCATACTTAGGAGGTGGACCGGCATGATTCAAATGAGTGGAGGGGATTGGCCCTCCATAAACCGGGGGTTCCACATGGGCAAAGATGCCGGTGCCATTTCTACCACTAGTAGAAGGACTCTTTTCATTGTTAGCTTCCCCCTTGTCAGAGAAAGCATCCGTCACCTTGTTAGTAGGATCACCCACTTTCATAGGTGCGGTAGATAGTTTAAGTCCCTCTAAGAAATCATTAAACATGCTTTTAACCTCGGCCACATTGAACTCCTCACGAGAGACCGAGGTTCCCCCTTCGGCCGAAGATGAGATGGGATTCACACCGGAGTGTTCCTCCGCACCATCGTTGGTGTCAACCATACTCTTCGGACGGCAAAGTCCTTAATAAAGAGACAAGGCTCTGATACCAATTGAAAGGATCGATATGGTTGGCTAGAGGGGGGGGGGTGAATAGGCAACTAACAATTTTTAAGCTTTTCTTTACCAAATTAAACTTTGCAACAAATAGGTTGTCTAGATATGCAACTAAGTGAGCAACCTATATGATGCAATAACAACTAGCAAGCAAGCAAGCAAGAGATGAAACAATAAGTAGGCTTGCAAAAGTAAAGGCACGAAATAACCAAGAGTGGAGACGGTGAAGACGAGGATGTGTTACCGGAGTTCCTTCCTTTTAAGGGGAAGTACGTCTCCGTTAGAGCGGTGTGGAGGCACAATGCTCCCCAAGAAGCCACTAGGGCCACCGTATTCTCCTCACGCCCTCACACGATGTGAGATGCCGTGATTCCACTATTGGTGCCCTTGAAGGCAGCGACCGAACCTTTACAAGCAAGGTTGGGGCAATCTCCACAACAATCGGAGGCTCCCAACAACAACACCACCACGAAGCTTCACCACAATGGAGTATGGCTTCGAGGTGACCTCAACCGTCTAGGGTGCTCAACACCAAAGAGTAACAAGATCCGCAAGGGATAAGTGGGGGGAATCAAATATCCTTTGGTGGAAGTGTAGATCGGGCCCTTGTCACCCAATCCCGAGCAAATCAACAAGTTTGATTGGCTAGGGAGAGAGATCGAGCGAAAATGGAGCTTGGAGCAACAATGGAGCTTAGAGGTGGAAGAGGTAGTCAACTAGAGGTAGAAGACATCCCTTATATAGTCGTGGAAAGAATCCAACCGTTATCCACTAGTTCTGCCTGCGACCCACGGTACTACGGCTCCAAGGAAGCGGTACTACCGCGGCGCCGCGCGGTACTACCGTGGACCACCACGGTACTACCGTGGCAACTGCACATGCCGGAACAGACCTGAGGACGGAGCAGTACTACCGCCTGCGCGGTACTACCGCTCCCCCTTGCGGTACTACCGCAAGGCAGGAGAGTCACGGCCTGGGAAGGGCGCGGATGAAATAAATTTCATCCGTGCCTACTTCCGCAGAAACTAGGGTGGTGCAAAAACCCTACGCGGTACTACCGCCTGCGAGGCGCGGTACTACCGTGGTCGACGCGGATGTAAAAAATTACATCCGCGCCTACTACCGCGACGCTGCGGTACTAGGCAGAAGGGCCACGGTACTACTACTCCAAGGGAGCGGTACTACCGTGGGCCCCCGCGGTACTACCGCGCTGGACGAGCGGTACTACCATGGGGGCGCGGATGTAAAAAATTACATCCGCCCCTACTACCGCACCGGAGCGGCACTAGGCCAGGGTGCGGCGGTACTACCGCACCAAGGGGGCGGTACTACCATGAGGGGCGCGGATGTAAAAAATTACATCCGCCCCTACTACCGCACCGGAGCGGCACTAGGCCAAGGTGCCGCGGTACTACCGCGCCAAAAGGGCGGTACTACCGTGAGACCCCACGGTACTACTGCGTGTACCTGCAGTACTACCGCAAGTACAGCAGTAGTTGTCAGTTTTTCACACAACAAAGATAACGACGGGTAGCTCCAAAGTGCAAGGAAAGGAGGGACAAGTGTACGTGTGATTCCACCCTACCTTTCCGACGCGGACCCCCTCTTAATAGTACGGCTCTCCTACGACTCAACTCCACCAAAGAGAAACGTAGAACAACGCCGGCTTCAATAGTCTCCGAGGGGCACCGAATCGTCTTGTGCCTAATGATGAAGTACCTGAGGGACTCAAGGCACATGATTAGTCCACACGAGTATTGTCATCAATCACCAAAACAATTAGGGATAAATATGCCCTTACAAGAACCCTGGTTTGCAAAAGAATCAAATCAAAATAAAGCAACGAAGTCAAACGGCGAGAAAAAACAACTCGGTTCTAGCAAGTTGAACACTAGGTCAAATTTTACAGTAGCAAAACTTAGTTCAAGTTGATTAGTCGGATCGGCGGTTTCGAAACGAAACTCCAGGCGCTTGAATCACCTGATTCCGATAAACGAGCGAGAAGATAAACTAGAAAGAAGATCGGATCTGAAATCGCTATCAGAAAAATAGCGGAATAAATCCGATTAAAAAGAAAAACGACGAACGGTTAAACGAACGGACGTTCGTTAACCGAGGCAAACCGATGATCACGTTCATTAAGACGAACGGTCCGGCGAACACTTGCTAAACAACAAAACCGGAAAAACCGACGAGAAAAACCGATCTAGGGTTTCGGAGAGAAACCGAAACGAAAAACCGATCTAGAAAACCGGAACGGTTTACAAGAAAAACCGAACTGAGGGGAAAAAGTGGCGCGGCGCGGGGCTAGTACCTCGAAGAGGCGAGGGGCTCCGGCGGCGGCGGGGTTGGGTGGCGGCGGCACTTGGCGGCGGTGGTGGTAAGCGGCGGCGGCGGCGCTGGCAGGCGGCGGCGTTGGGCGGCGCGGGTGAGGGGCGGCGGCGGCGCTGGCTACTGCTGC
The DNA here is from genome assembly GCA_963921465.1 of Triticum timopheevii. Taxonomy (NCBI): domain Eukaryota; kingdom Viridiplantae; phylum Streptophyta; class Magnoliopsida; order Poales; family Poaceae; genus Triticum; species Triticum timopheevii. Next base: position 187,840,293 of record OY997266.1, on the reverse strand, counting down.
TGCTGCGCTGCTGCGGAGAGGAGAGGGGTTTTGGTTTGATGTGTTAGAGGGGGGGGGTGCTTGGGTATTTATATTGGGGAGGGGGAGGTTTTGCTTGGAGGAGGGATCAAGGAATAAGAGTAGGATTAGGAATCCTAGGAACAAAAAACGGAATAACGAAACGGGTCCAAATCCTACTAGGATTTGTAAAAGAAAAAGGAAAACAGGGGCGGCGACAGCTCCCTGGCGCGGCGGCGCTGCGCGTGCGCGCGTGCGGCTGGCTCGGCCGGCTGGGCCTTTGGCCCAGTCGCGCTGCGGCTTTTTTTTTAAATCGGTTTCACGCGCGGAAAAATACAGAAAAGAAAATCTATCGGACTCCAAAAATTACAAAGTAAATTTTCCCCGACTCCTAAAAATGAGTCGAACAAAATGAACTTTTACTCGGGGCCTAAAATGCAATTTTTGAAAACACGCATTTTTCCCTAAGGCAAATAAACTCCGAGAAAAATCTAAAATTTGATTTATTTATTAAATCCTCATTTTTCCTAAATTTTGGGAAAGTCATATTATTCCCTCTCTTATTTTTGATATTGGAAAAATGTATTGAAGATAAAATAAATAAATCCAATGATCCTCTTTTCATAATTTGAGGGAACTCAAATATGAAAATTTCGAAACCTCCAACTCTCTCCGAGGGTCCTTGAGTTGCGTGAAATTTCTAGGATCAAAATGCAAGAAAATATGATATGCATGATGATCTAATGTATAACATTCCAAATTGAAAATTTGGGATGTTACACAACGAAAGTTTAGGATGCAAGAACTACTAGTATACATTTTCCTGTTCTACGTTACTTCGCGATATTTGCTAGTAGATGCTTGATTGGTCGCGGGAACAGTGGAAACCTTAGTGCTCCTGACCTTGTTATTTTGCGCCATGCTTTTTTTCGTGATACAACCTTCAATTTAGGCGCTATTGTTGCTAAACGATTAAGTTTGAACCATACAAAGGGCCCCATCTTCGGAGGCATCTTTGCTTCACGCCTTTCTAAACACTTAGAGATACCTATTAGGCATAATGAGAAAGAGGAAAAGTTGCTGCCCACTATTTTTGTAGATTATAAGAGTATGGTAGCACATGATTTATTGTTAAAAATAAGAAGAAGATGCTTAAGTATAACTTGAAACTTGATAAAACACACTGTGAGACTATTACCTTGCCTGCACCCTCTTTGTTTAACATACTTTCTGGCACAGACCTCATCTTGCCCAAGGCCATTTATGCATACTGGAATCTGACACAAGTTCCAGAGCCTAAGCCTGAGCCACCACTTGAGCCCCATCGACAGTCTGTTTATCAGTGGGATCCGGAGGATATCTCTAACCAGTGGCACCATGAGGACCCTCCTTAGTACACCGGAGAGAGTAGCTTCGATCCATGGGCATAGACCAACTTAGGCCAAAAGCCTAAGCTTAGGGAGTACGTATTTCTCACCGACATTACATTCATGTTCACACACTCATTCTAGTTGTTAGTGCTCATACTTTTTCATTGTACTATCCATGCTAGTTTATTTTCTTTTCTTGCTTTCTTCTTGTCTGTTTGAAAAACTTAAGAAAAACCAAAAAAATTAGTTGTAGCTTTTAGCTAGTTTACTTTCCATGCTTGTAATAGTAATTAAAAGAAAACCCAAAAAGATTTCCCGTTCTTCTTTTGCTTGTTGGGAGATTTCCCGTGTAAATAGTTTTATTTCTTTTCTTTTCTTTGGTGGTTGAGAGGAGAAGACCACGATGAAAATGTTGAGTGGCTCTCATATGCATTATTGTTGATCTAACCAAGAGCCCATATTACCTTGTCTTCTCCTTTGTATTAAATGCTTAAAGATTCTAGCTTAGTCCAATGCACATGCACTATTATTATTATCCACACCGTTTGGTCGTGCGAGTGAAAGGCAATAATGACGATATATGATGGACTAAGTGAGATGAGAGGAGCTGGTATGAACTTGACCTGTCTTGTTTTGGTAAACATGATTAGTTCATCGTTCCCGATTCAGCCTATTATGAATGAAACATGTTTGCAATGAAAAATATAGATTATAGTTGCTCATGCCATGCTTAATCAGCTAGGAGTTTATAATGATTTGTCTTGCGTGCCAACATGCTATTAAAATGGTTGTGATGTGGTATGATAGGGTGGTATCCTCCTTTGAATGATTCGAGTGGCTTGAATTGGCACATGTTCATGCATGTAGTTAAACAAAATCAACATAGCCTCCATGAGATTTATGTTCATGGTGGTTTATATCCTACTCATGCTTGCACTCATTTTTGATTAATCTTAATGCATGTTCATGACTGTTGTCTCTCTCTAGTTGGTCGCTTCCCAGTCTCTTTCTAGCCTTCACTTGTACTAAGCAGGAATACTGCTTGTGCATCCACTTCCATAAAACCCAAAGTTATTCCATATGAGTCCACCGTACCTTCCTATATGCGGTATTTACCTGTCGTTCCAAGTAAATTTGTATGTGCCAAACTCTAAACCTTCAAATGAAATTCTGTTTTGTATGCTCGAATAGCTCATGTATTCAACTAGGACTATCTATATCTTCCATGCTAGGTGGATTATTATTGCTCGCTAGTTGATTATGCCATTGGTATGAGTAAACGTGAGACCTAAGTGTTATTGTGAATATGGTTAGTTCATAATCTTTGCTGAAAACTTGAATGCTCGCTTTACGTATTTGCAACAACAAGATCAAACAGAATTTGTAAAAGTTTTTCTTTATCACTTTTAGTTTGTCAACTAAATGGCTTGAGGACAAGCAAAGGTATAAGCTTGGGGGAGTTGATACGTCTCTAACGTATCTACTTTTCCAAACATTGTTGCCCTTGTTTTTGACTCTAACTTGCATGATTTGAATGGAACTAACCTGGACTGACGTTGTTTTCAGCAGAACTGCCATGGTGTTATTTTTGTGCAGAAATAAAAGTTCTCGGAATGAGCTGAAAATTGACGGAGTCACGTTTTCGAATTAATAAAAAATATTGGCAAAGAATCAACATCAGGGGGCCCACACCCGTCCATGAGGGTGCAGGGCGCGCCACCCTGGGGCGCGCCCTTGCCTCGTGGCCCCCCTGGGACTCCACCGACCTCAACTCCAACTTTATATATTCACTTTCGGGGAGAAAAAAATCAGAGAGAAGGATTCATCGCGTTTTATGATACGGAGCCGTAGCCAAGCCCTAATCTTCCCCGGGAGGGCTGGTTTGGAGTACGTTCGAGGCTCTGGAGAGGGGAATCCGTCGCCATCATCATCATCAACCATCCTCCATCACCAATTTCATGATGCTCACCGCCGTGCGTGAGTAATCCCATCGTAGCTTGCTGGACGGTGATGGGTTGGATGAGATTTACCATGTAATCGAGTTATTTTTGTTAGGGTTTGATCCCTAGTATCCATTATGTTCTAAGATTGATGTTGCTATGACTTTGCCATGCTTAATGCTGGTCACTAGGTGTCGGTGTCAAAACCGGCGGATCTCGGGTAGGGGGTCCCAAACTGTGCGTCTAGGCGGATGGTAATAGGAGACAAGGGACACGATGTTTTTACCCAGGTTCGGGCCCTCTCGATGGAGGTAAAATCCTACTCCTGCTTGATTAATATTGATGATATGGGTAGTACAAGAGTAGATCTACCACGAGATCAGAGAGGCTAAACCCTAGAAGCTAGCCTATGGTATGATTGTTGTTCTGTCCTACGGACTAAAACCCTCTGGTTTATATAGGCATCGAAGAGGGTTAGGGTTACACAGAGTCGATTACAATGGTAGGAGATCTACATATCCGTATCGCAAAGCTTGCCTTCCACGCCAAGGAAAGTCCCATCCGGACACGAGACGAAGTCTTCAATCTTGTATCTTCATAGTCCAGGAGTCCGTCCGAAGGCTATAGTCCGGCCATCCGGACACCCCCTAATCCAGGACTCCCTCAGTAGCCCCTGAACCAGGCTTCAATGATGACGAGTCTGGCGCGCATAATGTCTTTGGCATTGCAAGGCGGGTTCCTCCTCCGAATACTTCATAGAAGATTTTGAACACAAGAATAGTGTCCGGCTCTGTAAAATAAGTTCCACATACCACCGTAGAGAGAATAATATTTACACAAATTCAATCTGCTGACGTATTTCGTGGCGTGACATCACACCACGGCCAAGCCTTTATTCGAATCGTTTTTACTGTCCCACCTCAGCGCGTTTAGCGAGGCGGTTTCCTTGGCACGTCTTGTCAAAGCAGAGATCGTGTCCCCTTATTCCGGGATTCTCATTAATACGGGCGTGGGTAACCCAATCGTGCCCGTTGGCACGTCTCCTCTATCGAAGGCGAGTCCTGAACGGTCACGGGGAAGGCTCTTGGTATTCAACCTCTTTATAAAGAGACCAAGGCTCCACTCCTTTCTTTCAATCTCAATCGAATCCACCCCTCACCTCGAGTTCCAACACCCAAAGCTCCAGATTCGGGCGCTTCGGACCTTCGATGATGTCTGGCTCCGACCTGCAAGGCTGGTGGATGCCTTCCTCCGTTACGGAAGAAGACGTGCTAAAGCTAAGAGATGCTAGGTATCTAACCTTCGAAATTTCGCATAGGCTGCCTGCCCAAGGGAAGGTTATTCCCACTCCCAAGCCTGGCGAAAGCGTAGTGTTCGCGTCTCACTTCCTTCGGGGGCTAGCCTTCCCGATGGACCCCTTCGTGAGGGGGCTCATGTTTTATTATGGGTTGGAATTTCACGACTTGGATCCGGAGTCCATCCTCCGCATCTCATCGTTCATTATCATATGCGAAGCCTTCCTCCGCATTACCCCTCACTTCGGATTGTGGCTCAAGACCTTCAAAGTGGAGCCGAAGATGATCAGGGGGCAGCTGGCAGAGTGCGGAGGGGCTGTTATAAGCAGGAATGCTGATGCTCCGTGGCCCAAGGGCTCTTTCCAAGAGGAGCTCGGCCTATGGAAACAAGAACGGTTTTATATCACAGCTCCCAGGGGCACCAAATGGGTGGCGCCGCCTGCCTTTCGCTCGGGTCCTCCACCGCGGGTGGCGTCATGGGTCAATAAAGGACTTGACTGGGGGCCGTCCAAGGACGTGCCCTTGTTGCAGGGCCGCATTCAAGACCTCCTAGAGAGAGAGATCACTCTGGTCGTAGTAGCGCAGGTCATGCTGATTCGTCGCATCCTGCCCTGCAAACGTCGCCCCTCCGCCTGTGGGAATTTAACCCAGAGGGAACACAAGCTCTCCAACATTTTATGGGCGCAATGCCCATGGAGATGTATAAGCTTTTCTTCGGATCACAAGCGGTGTGTCCGGACTTGACCGAGGACGCAGGTCTGAGCTGCAATCACCCGGATACTCAAGTAAGTAGCCCTATACCCGGACACGCTATCCCATATTCATCATGAATTTGCCCTCAAAAGTGCTATCCCTTGAATAGGAGTGGATAGCGAAAGCAAAGTTAATCAAGTGTCCGGCCCCCCTCCCTGAGACCACGCCGGATCCCGTGTTAACCAGGATGCTGGAGGTTGCACCTTCGGAAGAAGGTGAAGGGGGGAACAAGGAAGCTACCGCCTCCGTGAAGGAGGCTGTCAGGAAAGGAGGGATCGAGAATCCCTCCATCTAAGGGAAGAAGAGGACCGCCTCTGAAGACCCGGAGACCATGGTCTCAAAGCGGGGGAAGAAATCTTCGTTAGAGGGTCCTGCACCGAGAGATGCCTCGGCCGCATTGTGCCCCCAAGGGGATCAGCCCTCCACCGAGGCGTAAGTAAAAAGGGGAGTTAAAATAAAGGATATCCCTGCCTTATTTCTGATGAAGATAACCGAAATTTTACCTTGTAGTTCGGATCTCATCCCTTCTCAGCAGAGCTCATCTTCGAGGGATCTTCGTCCAGAGATGCTAGAGAGCGAAACGCCTCCCCCTGTCATACCGTCTTGCGAGGCGGGTGACCCTAAGGTGTCGTCGTGGAGGGTTTCTCCGAGTCTGGTGGGGCCGGAAGGCAGTCGTATGTCCCCCCAAAGCCCTCCGCGTCCGGCCTTCGAAAAAGGCCATCAGACCAGTCCAGCACCACCTGGTGTACGGTCGGAGGAGCTGAATGATCTGCTCGGGCGAGCGTCTATCTTAGAAGATCACCGTGCGTTAATGGGTACGGTGATTGAAAGGATTTCATCCGCTGAGAGCGGATTGCACGAAGCCGTCAGAAGTTTACTGACAGGTTTTGAGGTACGCAAAATGATGTACCTTCTGATAGTTCTGCATATAGAATGCACCCTGTGTAGATAGTAGCCCCTGAGACTCGTTGTGTTGTCAAAAATGACAGCACGCCAAGGATCATAATCCCAGGTATAATATGTCGCCCGTCCTATGTAGGTGGCGAAGGGTCTGGTGGCTAGCCGGACTGATGAATTTGCCGAACTAAAGCGGCAACTTGGCGTGGCGGATGCCGACATCGCGCTTGTCAATAAGCGACTTGACGAGTCACAAGGTATGCAATTTCTCCGCGGACACATGGTAAGGGATCTTGATGTCCGTGCCTTACAACATGTATGCTTGATGCAGATGGTGCCGCTGCCATGGAGAACCTTTGGGCGGAGCTCGCCCGAGCTAAGGAGCAGGCCAGAAAGAGTGATGCGGCTGCCTTGAAGGCGACCGAAGAGCTAAAAGCCGAACAGGCTGCTCACTGCCGAAGCAAGAATGAAATGGCCGAGATGGCCGTGAAGTTGAAGAATACTGCCGACCGCTGCAAGATTCTTGAAAAAGAAGATCGAGCGGTACAAGAGGACCTGAAGAAGGCCACTACCGAGGCCAAGGATGCTCGCTCTGCGATGAGAGCTATGAAGGAGGAGCTGCGTCAGGCCGGAGATATCGCGGCTGGAAAGCCCTTTCTGCTGCGGAGGAAATTCATGGATCCTAAATATGCTCAGTTAGACCGGCTGTGGAATGCGGAGGATGCTTATATGGACTTGGCGGCAAGTGCCACGGACGCGGCCGAACACTTCCGAGATCAAAAGGATCACGAAATGGAAAAGGTTTTTTGGTCGTAGTTCCATAATCCAGAGCGCCCACTTCCATTAACCGATCGCTTGGCCGAATGGGCGGAGCTGAATAGGTTATTCGAACTTGCCATGAAGGATGTCGTGAGTCCTTTGTGGCCGAAGAGGCCCGAGCAGAAGAGTTATTTTGGCTTGGTGCAGCAGTTCCTTGGTGCGGTGCCGCATATCAATGCAATGAGGAGGTCGGCATGCATAGAGGGTGCGCGGATGGCTCTTGCCCGTGTCAAGACATACTGGGCGGAGATGAAGGCCACCGATGTTGCATCGCAAGATTCAGACGAAAGCCGAGTACCTGTTGAGCACTATTTTCAGGAAGTTCTACAGGGCGCTCGTTTAATAGAGGCGCAGTGCTCGAAGGATATTATGTTCGAATAACATGTATTATTGTGAAACAATGATTTGATGAGATATAAAAGCTTTTTATACTTGTGCCTTCAAGAATTAAAATACCTCATGTGCGGCCGTTAATGTGTATGTGTATATAACCTGAAAGATGGCAGTCTTCGGCTTCAGCCCCCACGCATATAATGCGGGGTTGTTTGCAGAAGGCGCATTTTCACACTTGATCCAACATCTTGGTCCTATAAAGGAGGTGGTAGCGCGGCAAACTAGGCAACCAGACTATAATGCTTTATCACTTTCACTTAGCCATAGGAGTTTGACAGTGGGGCTACTATATAGCCCCTAGGGGCACCGCGCTCACCCGAATTCGGGGCGCGTAAGTGCCTGACCGGGAAACGGCCCTTAGTCAAGGCGGAGGAATCCTAAAGATTCCGGCGGGTCATTGAGTGGTTGACCAGTCTCACGCTATATCATGACAGTCAGTTTTCGACTTTCTCTACTGAGGTGCTCGCCTGGCCGAACCGGGGCACAATCGCAGTAGTTCTCCTAGTGCTGCCTTAGCGGATAGAGCGGAACGTAAGGCAACAAAACACAGGAGCCGGGCAAATCCAACATTTGACCAAAGACATGATTCGGAGCTGATGCATATAAGGCCTAACTCGAGACGCCGAACACTCCCTAAGGTATTTGGTCTTTATGAAAACGGGCCGAACAACGCCCTTGGTAATAAGCCCCTGGTGTCCAGGTACGCGCAAAATTCTGGTGTGGCCCATGCCAAAACGCCAGCCTCCTCCTCGGTTATAACAAGAAACCAGGGGATGTGTATCAACAAGAGACAGTAAAAAAGGTTTACGCAGGGTCTTAATCTGAAAAGAATCCTTGTCACGGATCCCTACTGCACGTCTGCGCCTGTGTCTCTGTTGTGCCGTATCCTGGACGGGTGTAGCACGGTGTTCATCTGTAAAAGAGAGGAACTTAGTTGAAAAAGATCGTGCAAGAATGTACGTTATATTAAATAAACAAAGTACAATTCAAAAAATGAATAAAATTGAGCTTTATTGTGTCTTGTTGTACATGCGCGGAGCCCCTTGTGCGGGGGTATGCGGCTAGTAAGCCCTTGTATGTTTACGCCGGACTCGTCTAACCGTGTCCGAGGTCTGAATGACCTGTTTAGGTGATTTGATTAGTGAAGCCGGTTTAGTGTGTGGCTATCAAGGCAGTCACACAATCTTCCGCTCTCGAGGAACACTCGATATTTCCCTTTAAGGAGATGATGCCTCGCGGACCGGGCATTTTAAGTGTGAGGGATGCATAATGCGGTATTGCGTTAAAGCGGGCGAAAGCTTCGCGTCCCAGTAGTGCTTGGTAGCTACTTGCAAATGGGGCGAGGTGGAAGTTTAACTTTTCGCGGTGGAAGTTGTCGGGTGAGCCGAACACAACTTCTAGCAGTAGAGAGCCCGTACAATGGGCATATGGCCCTGGCATTACCCCTTGAAAGGAAGTGTTGCTATGGCGAATTTTGGCTGTGTCTATCCCCATTTTGCGGATTGTGTCCTGATATAGCAGGTTTAGTTCACTGCCGCCATCCATCAGGACTTGTGTAAATTGGAGTCCGTCGATTATCGGATCTAATATCAAGGTAGTCCATCCTGCATTCTGGATACTTCTAGAGTAATCCTGATGGTCGAAGGTGATTGGTTTTAATAACCAGTGGCGGGACTCCTCTGGGATAGGCCGCATGGCGTGTATCTCTATGGGCGCCATTCTGTTTTTCCCTTTTGTCACGTAAAGTGAGTTTACTGTTTTGACTTCTTGTGGGAAATTCTTTTGTTTTCCGGTGCTCTGCTTGTGGGGTTCGTCATCGTCCTCGCTTGGTGTGTTGAGCCCCTTGTGTTCGGGTTGAGTTTGCCGGACTTCTTGAAGACCCAACAATCTCTATGGGTATGGTTTGCAGGCTTCCCGGGAGTACTGTGGATTTGGCATATCTTGTCCAAGATTTTGTTTAAGTTAGATTGCTCGTCCTTGTTATCCTTAAGGGGCAGTTTTTTATGATTCTACAGTGAGCTTTTGAATCCGGCGTTGACTACCGTGCTCTTCGGGATGTTTCCCTTTGTCCGGCGCTGGTCCTTGCTGCGTCGCGGTTTCCTGTTTCCATCCCTGACTTCGGATGTACTTGGGTCGCTGGTACTGCATCTTGTTCTTGGCTTGTTAATGCGGCCATCTATCCTCTCCCGCGCAAAAGCAGGTCATGAGGCTTGTTAATGCGGCCATTGTTCTTGGCTTTTCTTGGCCGAGGTGTCTGGCGAGCCATTCTTCTCGGACTTTGTGTTTGAATGCTGCTAAGGCTTGGCGTCCAGACAGTCGACTATTTGGTTGTTTTTAGTAAGGAATCTATTCTAGAATTTTCGGGCTGACTCTCCAGGTTGTTGAGTTATGTGAATTAAATCGTCTACATCCGGAGGTCGGACATAGGTCCCTTGAAAATTTGCCCGAAAAGCGTCCTCGAGCTCTTCCCAACTTCCAATGGTGTTTTCGGGGAGGCTTTTGAGCCAATGCCGGGCTGGCCCTTTGAGCTTGAGGGGTAAGTATTTTATGGCGTGGAGGTCATCTCCTCTAGCCATGTGTATGTGGAGGATGTAATCCTCGATCCAGACTCCAGGGTCTGTTGTTCCGTCGTATGCCTCTATGTTTACGGGTTTGAATCCCGCCGAAAATTCATAATCCAGAACCTCATCGGTGAAACATAGGGGGTGTGCGGCACCCCTATATTTAGGTGTACCGTAATATTCGGGTACTTGATGTGTTGCATTGCTCACTAGAGCTTGCTTTCTTTGCCCGTAGATAGATCTAACTGGGCCATCTTTTTGATGTGAATCCGTGTGCGGATCGCGTGCCGGCTTGTGTGCGGCGCCGTTTGCCGCTCTATGTTAGCCATTGGGTCGTCTATCCGACCGGGTGGTCTCCTTGTTCTTTGATTGCGGGGGCTCTACGGCCTCCTCATCAAATTCGGGCAGTAGTTTTTGCTTCGGGTAGCTCTTTGTTCGGCGACTGTCGCCGTATTTGTCTGCGGTGTTGAGTACTTTGCTCCATCTGATTCTGAGTGCATCTTCCGCTGTTTTGAGCTTCCGCTTCTGCTTTTTCAGGCTTCGTGCAGTGGCGACGAGCCTTTTGTGGAGGTTCTTCTGCTCCGGCAACTTGTCCGGCGTGAGATCGCCCGGACTGTTATCTTCGTCGGGGACGGATTGTTTATCCATATTGTCATGTTCAGATGGTTGCTCGATAGCATGTTCGCCGTCCATCGGTTCGCCCTGCTCTATGGCTGGGTCTGTATGGCTGTTGTCTTTGTCGAGGCGGGATTTTGAGCGGCGCTTACGTCACCGTTTTGTCTGCTTTTTGAGGGAATGATCCCTCATGGCATCCCGTTGTTCCTCGTTGTCGCTTCCTTTAGGTGTGTCCACCATGTATACATCAAGAGATGAGGTGGCTGTCCAGTGCCTTATAGGTGCTGGTTCATTCTTATCTCCTACATCGTCGTCCATACCGTCGATGTCTTCGGAGTCAAAATCGAGCGCGTCGTTTAAACTTTCGACAGTGGCTACGAAGTGGGTGGTGGGTGGGCTTTCAATTTCTTCGCCGTCTGCATCCCAACCTTGCTGACCATAATCCGGCCAGGGCTCTCCTGATAAAGAGAGAGACTTTAGTAAATTCAGGATGTCGCCAAAGGGCGAGTGCTGAAAGATGTCCACGGTGGTAAACTCCATGATCGGCGCCCGATCAGATTCGATCAGCAAGAGCGCGGAAGGTTCGGAGTTCGGAGGGGGGTCCGACACCTTGGAGTCACGAGCTTCGCAAAGGACAGGGATGGTGTTCGGCTCAATTGCCGTAGAGATCGCAGCCCCCGAGGTGGTGTCCAGCCACCCATCCTTGATCAGCGCAGTCGGCTCCGAGCTAAGGGTCGGAGCGGACACGGGTGCGGCCTCCAGGGCACTGTTCGGCGGCAGAGCTAGATCATGCCCATCGTGACAGTGCGGCGCGCTTGGCTGTGGCTCGAACCCGTCGAAGATCAAGTCTCCACGGACGTCAGCCGTGTAGTTCAAACTTCCAAATCTGACCTGATGGCCAGGGGTGTAGCTTTCAATCTGCTCCAGATGGCCAAGCGAATTGGCCCGCAGTGCAAAGCCGCCAAATACGAAGATCTGTCCGGGGAGAAAAGTCTCACCCTGGACCGCATCATTGTTGATGATCGGAGGAGCCATCGGGCCTAAAGATGACGACACAGAGGAACTCTCAATGAAAGCACCAATGTCGGTGTCAAAACCGGCGGATCTCGGGTAGGGGGTCCCGAACTGTGCGTCTAGGCGGATGGTAACATGAGACAAGGGACACGATGTTTTTACCCAGGTTCGGGCCCTCTTGATGGAGGTAAAACCCTACTCCTGCTTGATTAATATTGATGATATGGGTAGTACAAGAGTAGATCTACCACGAGATAAGAGAGGCTAAACCCTAGAAGCTAGCCTATGGTATGATTGTTGTTCTGTCCTACGTACTAAAACCCTCCGGTAGGTTACAATGGTAGGAGATCTACATATCCGTATCGCCAAGCTTGCCTTCCACGCCAAGGAAAGTCCCATCCGGACACGGGACGAAGTCTTCAATCTTGTATCTTCATAGTCCAGGAGTCCGGCCAAAGGCTATAATCCGGCCATCCGGACACCCCCTAATCCAGGACTCCCTCACTAGGGCCTGAGTGCCATGATTTCATATTTGAACTTATTATGTTTTCATGAATATATGTGAGTTCTTGATCCTATCTTGCATGCCAATAGTCACCTACTATGTGTTATGATCCGGCAACCCCGAAGTGACAATAATCGGGACCACTCCCGGTGATCACCGTAGTTTGAGGAGTTCATGTATTTACTAAGTGCTAATGCTTTGGTCCAGTACTCTATTAAAAGGAGGCCTTAATATCCCTAGTTTTCATTAGGACCCCATTGCCATGGGAGGGTAGGACAAAAGATTTCATGCAAGTTCTTTTCCATAAGCATGTATGACTATATTTGGAATACATGCCTACATTACATTGATGAACTGGAGCTAGTTCTGTGTCACCTTATGTTATAACTGTTGCACGAGGAATCGCATCCGACATAATTATCCATCGTTAATCCATCTCCTACGAGCTTTTCACATATTGTTCTGTGCTTAGTTACTTTTCCGTTGCCACTGTTACGATTACTACAAAACAGCTACTGTTACTTTTGCCACTGTTATCGTTACCTCCATACTACTTTGTTACTAAATACTTTGCTGCAGATATTAAGTCTTTCAGGTGTGGTTGAATTGACAACTCAGCTGCTAATACTTGAGAATATTCTTTGGCTCCCCTTGTGTCGAATCAATAAATTTGGGTTGAACACTCTACCCTCGAAAACTGTTATGATCCCCTATAGTTGTGGGTTATCAACTGAAAAGTTGATACATGTGTGGATACATAGACAAAACACCGTGTCCCTAGTAAGCCTCTACTAGACTAGCTTGTTAACCAAAGATGGTTAAGTTTCCTAACCATAACCATGTGTTGTCATTTGATGAACAGGATCACATCATTAGGAGAATGATGTGATGACAAGAATCATCCATTATCTTAGCATGTTGATCGTTAAGTTTTATTGCTATTGCTTTCTTCATATCAAATACATATTCCTTCGACTATGAGATTGTGCAACTCACGAATACCAGAGGAATACCTGCGTGCTATCAAATGTCACAACGTAACTGGGTGATTATAAAGATGCTCTACAGGTATCTCCGAAGGTGTTTGTTAGGTTGTCATAGATCGAGATTAGGATTTGTCACTCCGAGTATAGGAGAGATCTCTGGGCCCTCTCGGTAATGCACATCATGATAAGCATTGGAAGCAATGTGATTAATGAGTTAGTTGCGGGATGATGCATTACGGAATGAGTAAAGAGACTTCACTACAAAAACAACACACTTCCGTGATGATACGTGTTTGTCACAGTAGGTTGCGTTTTCTGTCATGCATGTACATCCATGAAGATTTTATGACAGAATCAAGATAGTCAGACCTGTGCTGTCGTAGAAGTGTTCCATGATATTACCAAAATTATCATCACGGAAGTGTCCATTCCCATGACGATAAATCGCGCGTCACAGAAGTACTTTCGTCAAGGGTGACCGACACATGGCATCCACCGTAACGGAACGCCGTTAAGCTATCGGGTCGGGTTTTGGATCCGATAACCCGTTAACAGCCCCGGCCAATGGGAAATTTCCACGTGTAAAATTCTTATTGGCCGGACGAAACATGTGTCAGATCATCAGTGGGTCAGATAGGCGCCTATGATATGTCGACACGTGCCACGGCCCACCACTGGCCCATTTTGCTTACAAAGCCGGCCCATTTGACTTGGTCAAAAGTTAATGGGCTGGCCCATGAAAAGCGTGTTAACGGTCTCTTCGCAAATAGCCCATTTTACGGCCCGTTAACTCACGACCCATTAGGCACTAAAGGAAATTGGCCCAACAACATCATGTGGGCCGTCGAATGTAACGCCAGCCCATTTCACGTTCGGCCCATGTATGGCCCATGACATCTTTCGGCCCATATGAGGCCTTCGTATCTTTCGGCCCTTTACAGGCCCACGGTGACTCTAGCCCATAATGAACAGTAATTTTCTTTGTACTCATTAATGGCCCGTGATTTACATGGGCCGTTTCCAGCCCGTGTTAGCTTTCGGCCTATTGACAGCCCATACGTTCTTGGGCTCCTTTTCGGCCCTTGATTACTTCTGACCCATTACTGGCATGTTCCCCTAATGAGCCAAATTCAGCCCATGGCAAGAGTCGGCCCGTTATTGGCATGCTCCCCAAATGGGCCAAATTCGGCCCATGGCAAGAGTCGTCCCGTTACTGGCCTGTTACCCTAATGGGCCAAATTCGGCACATGGCAAGACACTACAAGAAATATGTGAACTTGTGACCACCACTATTGGTCACTGAAAGGTCATGGTTTTTCATTTGCGACCTTTTTGTGACCAAAACAGAAGGTCAAAAGCTGGCGGTCGTAAACTGACTATAGCGACCTTTCTTCTGGAATGGTCGTAGACGTTTATGACCAAAATATGTCCATTGTGGCGTTTTGGTTACTAGCAACCTCCCCAGGCCACGTAGGCATCCAGCGTGGCAAGCTGATGTGGCACAAGATTCAGCCCGGTCCAATTCGGTGTTTATATGGGCCGGGCCCATTAATTCAGCCCATTTATATTTTTTTCCCTATGAATTTTTTGTCAGCTTCATGGACCAAGCCCAACATTGCAGCCTTTTTTATTTTTGGGCCATGGCCTTTTAGTCTACTGATTTTCTATTTTCAACTATTATATATTCAAGCTGGTCCCACTAGTCAGATGGGTCCAACCTGTCATGTTCATCTCTCAAATTGGTCCCACATGTCAGAAATGTACAAATTTGACAAATTATTTTCATAAGTGGCCTCACTGGACAAGTTTCCATTCCACAAGTTTTCAAATCACATACATAATCAATATTTCAAATAGAACAAAGATCGCATAAAATTCATCAAATATACCACTAAATAAATGTATTACAATCTTTACAACACAGATATGCTACAATGAGTTGGACTTCACGGCTTCACACTTGGCTTCACACTTGGCTTCACACTTGCTTCACACTTCACGACTTCACAGTTGAGCTTCTCTAAAGGAGGAACCACCACAATTTTAAGTCTACAATACAACAATTGATACTAATCAAGGATAAAAACAAAAACAAGTAATAGGTTCAAATAAGAAGGCAGCATGAAACTAGTGATACAACAACATGCAGAAAACACTACAATGTAATACTGTTGTAAGTTCATATCAGCGCAAAATCAGCACTATTATATAGAGCAAATGATATGCCCCCTTTTAATAAAACTGTAGTGTATGCTAGTGATAGGACAAGGGATTGTAGTGTATGCTAGTGACAAAACATGGGATAAGACTAATATGATGTGCCAAATTGCCAGCAATAGTGCTTACATGCAACATCTTCATATTTCAAAACGACCAATAGACTAGTTAGATGGCAAAAAACTAAAGAAGGCATAGACAGAAACGAAGGTAACATGCATCAAATCAAAAAATAGTAAGCACTGAACCTACATCATATCTATAGTAACATCACCAATCAGGTTGCATGTGTATGCTAGAAACCTAGGATCTACCTCGCCTGCTGGTGTTGGGCTCGGCTGCTGGTGTTGGGCTCTTCCTCGCCCCCGCCCAGGATCTACCTCGCCTGCTCGTACTGGGCTCTTCCTCGCCCTCGCCAAGGTGGAGGCAAGCTCGTGCATAGGCTCTGCCACAATTTTTCTCGCCCGCAGGAGTACTTGCTGCACAACTTTCAATTTTGCTCGCCTTAGATTCATCTCCTGTCCTGGTACTCGCTGTGCAGTCGCTTGAAACACTGCAAACATAAAACAATTTCATTATCATAAACTGCCAACATAAACACAATTTCATGACAAGAGAAGAGAAGAAACTGTAGTGCTCCTCTGAAAGTAAACCGTAGTTTCACAGAGATGCACTTAAAAAGAAATGCTACAGTTTCAGAGAAGAGAAGAGGATGACACAATACTACCAGTCCCAGTTCCAGTACTCCACAGATTTGACACAGTATCTGACTAAATTACTAAATGACCATCAACACAATTTCATCATAAACTTCCAACATAAACACAGGGAGTCTTGACAAAGTAATAATCAAAGTTTAGCATTACTAAATGACTGTTACTCCAAAATGACCCTAAAATGTTCATATGGCATCTCCAAAATGACCATTATCTCACTAAATAACCAAAATGAATATGTAGCAGCAATTTGTGCACACATCTGACTGAATTTATACTTATTTTGACAGCAATCTGTAGTACTCCTAATTTACTACTGAAGTTTAGTCTGAATATTTTGACAGCAATCTGTATCAGCAATCTAATTTAATGGAAACTTTCCTACACTACTCCTTCACTACTCCTACACTAAACTGCTAGCAAGCACTACTTCTTGCAAGTCCTGCAGTATATTGTAATTAAAAAAGTTACTCCAGTTCATTGTGCTGGAGTACTCCATCAGCAGCAACAATCATCAACAACAGCAAAGAATATTCAACTTAACAATCAGCAGCAACAAAGAATATTCAACTTAACAATCAGCAGCAGCTTCATTATTCCATTCACAATACTCCATTAACAATACTAGAGTAAGCTACTGAAGCTACTACTCCAAAATTAACACAAGCTACTGACAGTAACAGTACTTCAAATCTGGCAAGATTATCACCTGCCTATTGACTTTCTCATCAGTAAATGAAGCTACTGACAGTAACAATACAGAATAGAGCAACAATCTGCAGCAACGAAAAACAAATGAAGGGGGGGTTCATCGATCGTCGTCGCGTCTCACAAGGTAGCCAGCGGGCAGGGGGATGAGGCAGTTGAGGCGGTGGGGCGTGGGCGGGCTGGTGCTGGAGGCCCCGTTCCAGGCACGAGATCAGCTCTGTGTGCCTCACGTCTCATACCTACACACACAACATACCGAGTCAGCAAATCAAACCAGGCACCATTAGCACGAAGCGACGCTAGCTGGGGTATGCAGATCAGGAGGGAGGAGAACGCGAGGTCGGCGGGGACGGGTCCTCGGCCTGCGAAGCCCGGAGCCGAAGGCCGAAGGCGGCGCCATAGAAGAGGCAGAGGAGCGCGACCAGGACACACATGAAGGCCCGATGGCATCGCCGCAGATCCGCCTCAAATCTACTCCGGTGCTGCACCGCTGCTGTAGCGCCCCTCCATCGCCCAGATCCAGCTTCGCCACGAGGGGCGTAGGCTATGCGACGGATGGAGAGGTCGAGGCAGGCATTCCACTTGGCGTCCAAGTCATGGTGGGCGGGGACGACCTCGGCATCCCACGAGCAGGAGCGCGCGCCGTTGACGTCGTCGCAGCACCGGCGCCAGCGCCGTTGGGGTCAGCCTCGCGGATCCGCGGGATCCGACACGCCGATGGCGGATGTGCCGCTCCCTGCAGGCCACCGACGCAGACAGATGTATCCTGCGAGGAGATGGGAATTCAGCGCCACGTCAGCGCATGCCGTACCTTGAACACGGGGGCTTGGGGGGGGAGGAGGCATGCCCGGAAGTGGAGCAGCGCCACGTCCATCGTCACGTCGATCTGCACCAGCGCCATGGCTTCCTCCGCCGCCGCCATAGCTCGATCTTCTCGTCGAGGCCGCACACGGATTCCCCATCCTCTCCTCCGCCCACCAGGCACGAGCGTACCCATCCCTCCGCATGTCTCCGCTCCCCCGTCCGCTAGGGCCGCGAACCCTGGCACCAGATCTATCGGGAGAGGCGACCGCGAGCGGAGGGAGGAGGAGGAGGCGTGATGGGGAGGGCCGAGCGGTGACCGTGTGGGGGGAACGCTGGAGGAGTGGGGTGGGGGCGGCGACGCGTCGAGATCCAGAGGGAGGGAGTGAGGTTGGGGGCGGCGGGGGGGGGGGGGGAGAGGGAGAGGGTGAGAGCGCTAGGGTTCGCTACATAGGGAGAGAGTGGAGTGGTGTGCGGTGGGTGGGTGAGACCGTGAGAGGGTGAGGTGAGGGCCGTTGGATCCAGGAGGATCCGACGGTGGTTTATCCATGATCCGCGTGAGAGGCCTTTGGACCAATCAGAACGTAGTATACAGGTATGATATTTTGACCATTTAAATTGGTCATAATTGACTAAAAGTAAGTTGCTAAATCATGTGAGCTATTCTATTATGACCTGAAAATATGAAGAAAAAAACTTCTCATTGCGTCAGCAAATTTAACTATAGTTTTCAGGAATAATCACAAATTGAAATAAGACAAATATTTTTTTAAAGAGCTATGAGAAATGAGTTCTCTTAAATCATTTTTTCATTTTTCGAGTGTCTAAAATGAGTTTTTTTTAAGGACCTATAATATATTTGTTGCAAAATTGGACCAAATAATTTTCCTAAAATACTAGGCCATATTTAATGCACATTTGACCAAATGGTTGGGTGTAAGAAGTTTTGATCCACCTCTCGTGAAAAAGACAAATTTTCGCCGATTCATTTGGAGGCGGGTCAAATTTGAACTGTAGCAGCCTTATAGTTTGCTCTTTATTTTTTCCAAAAATCATTTCTAGGTACATAAATATCTATTTAATAAGAGAAACACCAAAAAAAATTCCAAGATTCAACCACTAGCTAGGAACGGTCATTCCCGCCGTTTTGATCGCATTTTGAAACGGGCATAAAAAATTCAAAAAAAATCAAAAAATTGGGAAACCTTCGCATTATGTCATTATATGTGGCCAAGTTCCCAGGAAAAATAATAAACTTATAATATGGCAATTATTTTTAAAAAGTGTTCTCAGAAACGAGCTATCACGTGTGGAGATCAATGGCTTTCAAGCCAAATGATCAATCTTATGGCCACATTCATGGCATAGTTTGTTCAAATGATCTCATATTATGCACAAGGGTGCATATTGGAATGGCAAACAATGTTGCCTAAGGAAGTTTTCATTTTCTTTGGACGAAAAAACCATTTTCCATTTTTCGAGTGCCCCAAATGAGGTTTTTTTATGAAGGACCTACTAAATAATTGTTGCAAAATTGGACCAAATCATTTTTCTAAAATACTAGGCCATATTTAATGCACAATTGACCAAATGGTTGGGTGTAAAAGGTTTTGATCCACCTCTGGTGAAAAAGACAAATTCTCGCCGATTCAGCTGGAAACGGGTCAAATTTGAACTGCAGCTGCCTCATAGTTTGCTATTTATTTTTTCCAAAAATCATTTCTAGGTACATAAGTATCTATTTAATCAGAGAAACATCAAAAATTTTCCAAGATTCAACCACTAGCTAGGAACGGGCATTCCCGCCGTTTTGACCGCATTTTGAAACGGGCATATAAAATTCAAAAAAATCAAAAAATTGGGAAACCTTCGCATTGTGTCATTATATCTGGCCAAGTTCACAGGAAAAATAATAAACTTGTAATATGGCAATTATTTTAAAAAAGTGTTCTCAGAAACGAGCTATCACGTGTGGAGATCAATGGCTTTCAAGCCAAATGATCAATCTTATGGCCACATTCATGACATAGTTTGTTCAAATGATCTCATATTATGCACAATGGTGCATATTGGAATGGCAAACAATGTTGCCTAAGGGAGTTTTCATTTTCTTTGGACGAAAAAACCATTTTCCATTTTTCGAGTGCCCCAAATGAGGTTTTTTTGTGAAGGACCTACCAAATAATTGTTGAAAAATTGGGCCAAATCATATTTATAAAATACTAGCCATATTTAATGAACAATTGACCAAATGGTTGGGTGTAAAAGTTTTTGATCCACCTCTGGTGAAAAAGACAAATTCTCGCCGATTCAGCTGGAAACGGGTCAAATTTGAACTGCAGTTGCCTCATAGTTTGCTATTTATTTTTTCCAAAAATCATTTCTAGGTACATAAGTATCTATTTAATCATAGAAACATCAAAAGTTTTCCAAGATTCAACCACTAGCTAGGAACGGTCAAGCCTGCCGTTTTGACCGCATTTTGAAACGGGCATAAAAAATCCAAAAAAAATTGGAAAACCTTCGCATTGTGTCATTATATGTGACCAAGTTTCCAGGAAAAATAATAAACTTGTAATACAGCATATATTTTAAAAAAGTGTTCTCAGAAATGAGCTATCATGTGTGAAGATTCATGGCTTTCAAGCCAAATGATCAATCTTATGGCCACATTCATGGCACAGTTTGTTCAAATGATCTCATATTGTGCACAAGGGTGCATCTTGGAATTCCAAACAATGTTGCCTAAGGGAGTTTTCACTTTCATTGCACAAAAGAGCCATTTTCCATTTTTCGAGTGCCCCAAATGAGGTTTTTTTGTGAAGGACCTACCAAATAATTATTGCAAAATTGGACCAAATCATATTTATAAAATACTAGGCCATATTTAATGCACAATTGACCAAATGGTTCGGTGTAAAAAGTTTTGATCCACCTCTGGTGAAAAAGACAAATTCTCACCGATTTAGCTCGAAACGGGTCAAATTTGAACTGCAGCTGCCTCATAGTTTGCTATTTATTTTTTCTAAAAATCATTTCTAGGTACATAAGTATCTATTTAATCAGAGAAACATCAAAAGTTTTCCAAGATTCATCCACTAGCTAGGAACGGTCAAGCCCGCCGTTTTGACCGCATTTTGAAACGGGCATAAAAAATTCAAAAAAATCAAAAAATTGGAAAACCTTCACATTGTGTCATTATATGTGACCAAGTTTCCAGGAAAAATAATAAACTTGTAATACAAAAATTATTTTTAAAAAGTGTTCTCAGAAATGAGCTATCATGCGTGAAGATTCATGGCTTTCAAACGAAATGATCAATCTTATGGCCACATTCATGGCATAGTTTGTTCAAATGATCGCATATTGTGCACAAGGGTGCATCTTGGAATGGCAAACAATGTTGCCTAAGGAAGTTTTCATTTTCTTTGCACAGAAAATTCATTTCCATTTTCCGAGTGCTTGAAATGTGTTTTTTTTATGAAGGACCTACCATATATTTGTTGCAAATTTGGACCAAATCAATTTTATAAAATACTACGCCATATTTAATGCACAATTGACAAAATGGTTGGGTGTCAAAAGCTTTGATCCACCTCTGGTGAAGAAGACAAATTCCCGCCGATTCAGTTGGAAGCGGGTCAAATTTGAACTGCAGCTGCCTCATAGTTTGCTATTTATTTTTTCCAAAAATCATTTCTAGTTACATAAGTACCTATTTAATCATAAATACATGGTTTGGTGGCGATACGTCGAGGTTTGGACGGTGGCCGAGGGCCCCAACTCTAGAGCGCGTAAACTCGCATGCCCGCCGCGTGGTCACCGCGTGACCGTGGCGTTGGCATGTGTTTTGGGCTGCCTAGGCATGTCTAGTGGGTTGGGCACTCCCCAGGTAGGTGCTAGGAAGAAAATCACAACATAAGATTCTCATGAGGAGACCGATCGATTCTCAAACATGAATAAGCAGGCAAGTGTTTGATTAGTGGTACGGGAAATGCACATGGCTAATGCGTGTGAGTTTTGGCTGAGGATGATCAATTACTAAGAAGACCGTCTTCACAAATTTTCAGCTCAAAAGGAGGAGCCTAGGTGGTACTTGCTTTGCAAAGTACCACACTGGACATAAATACGAATGTTGAAGCTGGGCTCAAAATAATGAATGGATTGAGCTGGCACTTGGTGGAGGATGGTTATTTGGGTAGAGGAAAGCACTGCAGAAAATGGATACCATTTGGACATGCCAAAGTGGTACTTCGTTCACAAAGTGTTTTTCTGAACAGAATAGAAAAATGAATATTTTTGAATTATTTTTGAACTACGCAAGGAAGGTTTTTTTACATATTTGACGAAGATATGACCCAAAGAATTTATAAGATTTTTTTGGGAATTTTGGGAATGACAGAAATATAGGTTGCTTCACAACCTAGGGCAAAAACTGCCACATGGACAAGACACATAGGCAAAACTGATGAGGTGGCGCCTAGTCATAGCAACCCACCACAATTTACAAGGTTATGACCATCTATATTGGTCATGATCAGCTATAAATAAGACAGCGGAGCAGTGCTATCTGCTTTATGACCATTTCGTGTAAGGAAATTACGACCTTTCTCACCAAAATGGTCGTTATTGTTTAGGGTTTGGAGCCCCCCGAATAGCTGTTGACCAATTGGTCTGAAATGGTCATAGATCTATGACCAATTCTTCCAGGGTCACTGACAGAAGGTCACTAGTTGACATATTTCTTGTAGTGAGAGTCGGCCTGTTTCTGGCCAGCCCGTCCTATATTTTAGCCCATTCACGACCCGTTATGCCTGTGACAAAATTAAGCTTTTGCAGTCCTATGGCCTGTTAACGGCCCGTTACCATGCTGGGCCGAGACCAATTACGCCCGATTACGGCCCATGTAGACCCATTTATCCGACGGCCCGAGGCCCACCGATTACAGGCCCATTTATCGACGGTTCGAGGCCCACCGATTACAGGCCCATTTATCGACGGCCCGAGGCCCACCGATTACAGGACCATTTATCGATGGCCCATAGGAGACCCATGGATCCTATGGCCCGTATATGGCCCATGGTAGTTGCGGCCACTAGCAAACCAGGGAAAAAGAAGACTAGGAAATAAATAAGGCCGAAACTAACGCTAGGCTATTAAGGCGATTGCACAGATCACATCCACTCGGCATCAAAGATCTCCACCAAATGGCTTGCTGTTTTCTTCAACCGGTGGCTGCACGTTAAGAAAAAAATTTGTATCGCACCAAAACAAATTACAACTATATAACAAAAGGAAGGTTGGCATAAAACTTAACAGTCTAGCAGATAAATGCACCACCAGAAGTTCAGAAGCTCGGTTCATTTGACCTGACTATTACGTTTTCATGCTGTATTGTCCGATGGAGCACCATAACCCTCGCCTTCATTTCCCCTAGGCTCCTGAACAACATAGCAAATGTCTGATAGTCTGGTTTCAAAACCATGCATATCTTGACGACATTGAGCAATGTTTCTCCTTGTTCCACAAAGGGCCTATGTTAGGGAATGGACTTGTGTCTGGAGCACAGACAACATTGCTTTGAGCTTGCATATCTTGATCATGAGGCAGTTTGGACAATATTGCCTTAACAACCAACCCAGTATTACGCAAGAACGTGCTTTTGGCACTGTTAGTGGACAGGTACTGACCCACTGCAGCAAGAGCTGACATTGCGGTTATAGTTGCCTCGCCACCTTCAGAAGGTGGCGTTTCCACCATTTTTTCCATAGCTCGCTGAAAAGTTGAGGTTTTACATTAGTAGTACCAGAACAGATATTAAGGAGGCAACAAAACCAAACAAAATAGCTTTGGTCTATATACAGAACTTATTCTGGTGAACCCATGTAAAATATTAGTTGTATTTTATTGCAAAGTACATAATAAAACCAGGTTCCAAACATATGACCATGTACCATCGCTAATGTATTCTCTATTTCTTCACATTGTATTGAGGGCTAAGGATAAAGAGACGAAGTTTATAATACGGTAAGCATAGTATGACATCATTCATATCACAAAACAACTGAGAACAGACAAACAGGCAATTGTAACATTGTGTGGGCAAGTCCAGCACGGAACTAGATTACGGGTCAAGATCAAAGGAACATCATTCCTCTCTTTTAAACCTTGTAAGGTGCAATGATACACTAAGACAATTGTGTATAAAATTGAAAAGAGTAATAGACATTGGCTACAAACCATGCAGTTCAAGGCACAAGTCAGAGTAAGTAGTAGTTAAAAGGCATGAGGATTAAGGACTTACAACAGCGGCTTTGACTGGTGTAGTCATGCCCTTCTTCTTGCTGGTGTGATAGTCCTTGAAGATTTCCACAACATTTGGTTCAGGTACTTTTTGGTCCTTGCGGGCTTTCCTCTGCATTTCGAACAAGTCAATATAGATCTGATAATATGGTACAACGAAAAGAGTGAAACAACAGCTAATTACAAGAGCCTTGCAGTGTGCAATATAGCTACGAGATCCTGTCGTCTGTTGGAATTTCACTTTCGTACGGTTGGCCTTGTTCTTTGAACAGTTCACCTACAAGAAGACGGATTTGTGTGGCACATGCATAAATAGGACTTCAACATGTGATCTGATCACATATATATAATGTACCTGATACTTCAGATCATACCAGTGTTTAACAAGGCCCCTCCAGTCTTCATCCGATATATTTTCCACTGGAGATGTTTGGGAAAGTTCACTATTAGCCTTGCCTTCAAAGTGAGTTTTCCTCAAGTTATACTGATACTGTCATAGAGCAGACTTGAAAACATGGGTGCAAGCTTGTCTGGTTGCATCATCTTGGCTATCCAACTTGAACCTCATCTGTTGAAAATTATGGGAGTCTCATTATCAGCAACCTAGAAAGTATGGGACAGAGCAAGACGATATTACTAGTTTCCATGCATAACCATACTTACAGATAAATGGTCGAGGAAGGTGTTGAACTGGGTTTCGTCATTGTCACTCCTGTACTGAATCCATGTTGGGAGGATACATACATGACACCTAACGGGAACCGCTGCCTCTGATACTAACTTGGCTGACTCTGTAGCATCACGTGGCCTTTTTAAACCTGCCTCAAAACGGATCTCCATTCTTCCTCCTCTAGATTTAGTTAACCTATCGAGCATTATCCCTAATGTTTGTTTCCTCTTGCGCCTAGGTGCTAGTCCAACAATGAACATAGGAAGTGTTAGTGTACATCAAACTGTGAGACTACATATAAAGAAGCATGCAACTGTAACTTGACTCCAGCAACTACCTTCTTGATGTTGAAGCTCATAAGGTTCATCTGATATTGCCAACTCGTCTTGTGTCAAGAGTGATTGGGAAATAGTGTCAGGTGGCAAGGGAGCTTGGGAACGTGCTGCTAGCTCAGTTGACGCACGAGTAAGTCGTGCAGCTGGTAGTACTGTGGTAGGTGTTGCAAGAACTAGGGCTATCTCTGCTTGTTTGGTGGCAGCTATTTGTTTCTGTTTGGCTTTTTTTGCAGCTCGTGTAGCATGGGATGCCGTGTTTGTAGAATTTTCCGCTGGACTTTCGCCTTCTATTGCACCATCAGTACCAGCAGAATCTGCAGGATTCATCCGCTTCTCATTCCCTGCCATTCTGTGTTTCTTCCTCTTTCTCTGTGCCATGTTAAGTCAAGCCGACAAGAAAAACGAATAACAATTTAGTTCTTCAGAACAAATTGATGTGTGATGCAGACGAACTAAACTTTGATGTTAGACAACCACATGATAGGAGGATGTAATATGTATGAAAAACAGGACGGAAGAGATAACCAGAACTATGATGTGTAAACTAAGAAGAAGACATTTCACCAAATTAGAAGCAATGCAATGGAAGGTAGACACCATATGAAAGATGCTACAAATATCGCTCTGCCAAGTTAACAGTGTCTCAGCATAAATGGCATTTAAACAAATGTGAAGCAGTACAAGAAATAAATCATATGCAAGATGCAAACAACATCACACTACCATGTTAGAGATCTCTCGTCATTAGTTCCATTGCATACTCACAGCATTGCATATTCAAAGCTTATGATGTGTAAACTAAGGAGAAGGCATTTCAACAAATTAGAAGCAAAGAAAGCTAGACACCATATGAAAGATGCAACGAATATCACCCTACCAAGTTAAAACTACCTCGTCATAAGTGCCATTCAACAAATTAGTAGTACAAGCTAGAAAAGAATGTGAGATGTAACCTATATCACACTCCGAAGTCAAACGTGTCTTATGGTAAGTGATTGTTGCAGGTTACACAACAGTAGTAATTTGATGTAAGAACATGGTGTGATAGACAGATATTGTATGTTCTAGAAACAGGAACACGTGTCTTATTCAAGTATAATGTGTAAAGTAAGCAGATGGAATTCAACAAAATTAGAAGCAATACAAGCTAGACATCACACATAACATGCAACCACATATAACAGTGCCAAGTTAGAGGGAGCACCAGTGATGCTGCACTAGGGGAGACGTGCTCATCATAAACACAGCTTTGTTGAGTGTCTATGCATGTGTTGTCTTGGAAATCATCTTGGGGGTGTGGAGGAGTAGAAACTGTAGAGGCCCTCCGTTCAGAAGGAGCACCTTTATCCGCTGCCTTGCTAACTTCCTTCCGCTTTATTGATTTTGAATTGTCAAGTAAAACCGACAAGAAAAAGCAATAAAATTCTCTCTTCAGAACTCATTCATGCATGATACTGACAATCACTACTTTGATCTAAGGCAAACACATGATACCAGGATGGAATATGTACGAAAAACAGGACGACATGGCATGTTCACAACTGTTTGTGTAAACTAAGCAAAAACCATTCCAGCAAATAAGAAGTAATGCAAGCTAGACACCACATGAAAGATGCAACCAATATGACTCTGCCAAGTTAAAAGCGTCCCATCATAAATGGAATTTCAACAAATTAGAAGTAGTGCATGCTATAAATCATATGAAAGATGCAACTAATATCGCACTGCATATACTAAAGGTGTCTCGTCATATTGATTGACGTGGGATACAAAAAAACAATAGTTTTATGTAAGGACATGCTTAATAGACAGATGTACTATGTACTAAATACAGGAAGGCATGTCACATTAACATGTATAATGTCACATTTACAGGAGTATAAGCTAAGCAGACTAGCACATGCAGTTTAACCAGATTGGAAGAATTACAATCTAGACACCATATGCAACATGCAACCACATATCACGCTGCTAAGTTAGAGCAAGCACCTGCGATGCTAGTGTAGGGGAAATGCTGTAATCAACTACAGAGCTATGTTCACTATCTTCATCTAGCATTTCTGTTTCTTGAGAATCATGTCGGGAGGCTGACGCTGCATTCTTTAAATGAGGAGTAGTCCCCTTGCCTGCCTGCCTCATCATAAGTGATTGATGAGGGATACACAAGAACATTAGTTTGATGTAAGAACATGGTTAATACACAGATGTACTAGTATGTACCAAAAACAGAAAGGCATGTCATATTCAAAGGTATAATGTGTAAGCTAAGTAGATGCAGTTTAACCAAATTGGAAGCAATACAAGCTAGACATCCGGCTGGAGTGGTGAACATGATCATCTAGGACCTGAGAGCCTGGTGGGAGGCGGGCTGCTTCGCCACCACCGCGGCTTTTTAGTTGGCTTCCAGGTGATGCCTGTCTTTGCTGGGCTTGTCACTGGCTCGGCCAGTGCCCTGACTAGCTATTTGTCTTCTGGTGCTCACGGGATGGTGGTTCATGTAAAAATATCTTTCCTTATCTTAATAAAGACCGACTTCGGCCTTTTAAATACAAGCTAGACACCATATGGAACATGCAACCACATATGACACCGCGAAGTTAAAGCAAGCACCTGGGATGGTGGTTCATTGCGAGCGAGGTCATCAACTCAAGAGCAACGTTTACCGTCTCCATCTGCTGACACTGCACCCTTTAAAGCGCTGTAACGTGTCGCGCCTAGCCGCGTAGAAAGCTGGCACGACTTGTCTGTTTTCTTTTTTGCTTCGCTTTCGGCAGACTCTGAAATACCCTTGCATAAAAACACAATAGTGAGAGTATGGGTGAAGTGTGTGTAGAACTAGTGCACTGTAAAAGTAGCAGATAGCAGGTGGCTGAAAAATAAATGACAGGAGACATATGATAGCTCTACAACATTGCATGGCAAACAAAATTAGATTCTACTCCGTATGATTTTGTAATATATGAGCATAGGAAATGCAGGTACTCCTTCAGCACACCACCACATGTGGTCATATATAAGATAACAGTCGACTGAAAATAAATAGGTCAGTCGATTTTTTTAATGAACCATCCAATCTATAAGGAACGGGCAGATGGCCTTCGTCTACCTCCCGCCAGTCACTATTGACGATCTTTCTCGAACCGCCAGCGACCAGCGACCCAGACCCGTGCCTCCGCCGCCCCGCCCTCCCATCGACCTCACACCACCGCCATGCTTGGCAGCGCCCCCAAGCCACCCCTTTAATCCCGGCCGACCTCCAGATCGGGCGCCAGTAGTTCTAGGCCGCACACGCCCCTAAGATAAACACCAAGGCGCTGCTTCCCCGGCGTAATAGTCGTACTAGCGCCTGTTATGCCGGGGAATGCTTCCGTTAATTTGGAATCAACTGGCCAGAAATTGAAATTCAGGGGGCGACGGACCTCTAGCTAAGGTGAAATAGTATATGAGGAGAAACCTTGTGCATCGCGAGTTACTAGGAACATCTAGTATCAAGAAGAAGCGGTCAACTAGTGTCTTCTGTGGGATGAATACCATGCAAGCAGAGACGTAAGATTTGCACGAATAAGGGAAGAGGAGTACCTTCTTCGGTTGCCGGTGTGGTCACCTCCACATGTCGTGCCGATCTTCTTCTTTTTACCGGGGAAACCGATGTTCTGGAGGGTGTAGGCTTGGACGAACCCATGGCCAAATTGTTGACTGTGTTGCCGTAGCCGTATGTCGGCGGAGGGGAAGCAGATCCGAGGCGGCGAAGGACGGCGTAGCAGGAACAGCTCCGGTGCGATGGAGGGTGCCAAAGTTGGAGCGGCAGCGATGAGGCGCAGGACGACGTGGTTGAACTGGCTCGGGTACGGATGACTTGGCCTCGGCTTCAACTACTAGCCGTGGAGGGCATTGCGGTTGAGGTTGCGGAGGACCACGACGTCGGGGTATCGGCTCCGGCGTGATGGAGGAGGGCGGCGGTTGATGGGTGGGATGGGGTGGCGGACGAAGGACGCCGGGGTTTCGCGGCTGATGGAGAGGTAGTTTTGGCGCCCACGGAGTATGAATGGGGAATCGGACGGGTGGGGGGAACCATGTTTCGGTCCGGGACGCGCTTGTTTTTGGCTTTTTTGAACAGAAGATGGGACGCGCTTGTTTGAAATTTGGGGAAAGTACAAACTTTGCCCCCCTCTTAAATTTCGGACCTACTGCGGGTCAGGGGTAGGATGGTAATCCCAGGTGTCCCAAATAGTGGGCGGGAGCGATTTCGGCCGCGCTCATGTGTGCTTAGGCGGCCATTGTGTATGAATGTTTTTCGGAGGCGGTTGCGTGGCGTCAAGATGAAGCTACAACCCTACCCCGGTTTAGACCATTGGACGTCGGGCCGGTAGGTTTCACTGGTCGGAGTTATTAGAAAAGTAATTTCCTTGTACTACCGAACATTGGTCTCACACGGTTTCGGGCGAGTAGAGGCTCTTTTGGCACTTCGTTCGAAATTTTGAAACACAAGCATTCACGTTTAGAGTACTCTTGAACTGTGAGGATTGAACTAAATATACAACGTTATATTTTACCTTGTATGTTTGAAAACCTCATTAAATTATCCGCTTCTTTTTGAAATTTTGACACTTGAAAATCATATAACTACGATTATTTTGGAATGGAGGAGCTAAATTTGAATCTATTTTGTACACGACTACATATGCTATTATGTACAAAATCAGAGCAAAGATTGGTGCCCCCATAATTTAGGTATGGTTTACAAATGCCATGATATCAAATTCAAATAATTGAATGGACTTCATGTTGAATTTGATTTTTTAAAACCACCTTAAGTTGAATTCAAATGTATGCTAGTTCATAGGTAGCTATTTATAAATGTCCATTGTGTAACTTTCGTATGTATAATGTGCTTTACACACACAACATGAACTATACTCACATTTATATTCGATTGCTAAAGCGATGCATTGTCTGGAGTTCAAAATACTAACTATGTGGATCAATTGTGTCGAATAATAACATAGACATGCTCAAATTCGATAGAATCTAGATGTCTGATGGATCAATGACCGCTCCTTACGCGAATTGCAAATATCATGATCCCATCCTAATATTTGGATACAATTTATATCTTTAATCAATGTGTAGAGCAGTCTTTTACGTGTAGTTTAACTCTCCATCAGTGGTCTCTCACACATGCTCACACACTCTCTCCCGAGGTGTCTTTCTCACACACATGCTCTAGATATAACCCTCCCTCCCTCTCGTAACCATTTACAACTGTTTTCACTAACCTTTATCACAAGCACTCTTCCTCTCGCAAACATACACACGCACAATCCTCATCAACCCTTTCTATATACATGGACCTGCCTACGTGTCTCATGTACGCACATTATATTTACGCCTGTCTCTCACGCATTATCTCACACCTCTCTTCCTAATCGACGAGTATGATTCTAGCAGAGCATTCTGTAGGATGCCCCTTAAAGTTAGGTTGGATGAATAGTAATATCAGAGATAAATGGGTTACCTTAGTCCGAGAACCTAGGGTTACAAATCCTAGCCGGCTTTGTCAGTGGACGCAGAGTCCTTCACAATTCTGCTATCTTTGTCTTGTACGACTAGTCATCCATAGGTCTTCCTAAATGTGTCATGGGCCGACCAATGTGGCGCAGGATGGAACCGAACGAAGGGCCTCACCTCGACCCACCGTACCTCACGCGGTGACACACCCTCTGCCCCCACATCTCATTATCTTCTCACACCCACACATACCGACACAGACACCACACACACAGAAAATTTCTCCTGGTGCCACTATCCCCCCCTTGCATATACACACTCAAGGGAATGGAATCTCTTGTCGTGATGTCATATTCGTCTCTCTCTCTAGACCACTCTCATTTCTCGTGCTATCTCTCCCACGCCCCCCCCCGTCGGCCCCTCTATCCATGCCTCTCTTGAATACGTAATACACACACATACCTCTCTAGGCCCCGCCAAATGCATCAACTACACATTCACACATGTTACATCACGTACCCCATTGATCTAAAAAGCCCTCTCTTCACGTTTATTTCGCATACAACATTCCTTTTGAATAAAGTGTGGCCAAAAAATTATTTTTGAGTTTCTACATATATACAACATTACAAAGTTATATGGAGGAGTACGAACGCTAATTTGCATTGCATGGTGCCCACAATGATATTCATTCCGCACTTTGAAGTTGTATATTTTTATACTATATACAAAGTTAGTCATCATAAAGAGAAACGAAAAGCATCTCTCTCTCCATCGCATACCCCCATGTACGCCCTTTCACGTATGCATACAAAACTATCTCCAGGTCCTCTAAAAGTAAGCCCCCAGAAAATTCACGCGTGTTTCATCTTTCTCTTGCGATATATGCAATGACGATCATTGTATTTGAAGCGAAAGCATGATACATACATTGGACTTCATAATCCACTCATTACGGTCACTGTTTACATTTAGTGGTTATTATACAGTCACGGGCTCACCGTACAACTTTGTATTTGCTCATGACATGACTAGTTGACCAGTTAAACGCTCCACGTGGCACCTCTAGTGTTGCATCACGTTATCTCACTACCGTCGTTCCCACCTGTCGACTTGTATCTACTCTACATCTACACTATTTATAAATACATAAAATACACTCTTATAAAAAACAGAGTTGGTGATGATGGTGTGCCTGCCATCCTGCAATATAGGCCGTTCGATTTATATCTGACGGATAGGAAAGAAACTATGGCAATTTTGCAAAAAGGTACCCACACACCTCTCCACATTTACAAATAAGGCCTTCCCTCGTTCATCCTTTTCTCTCACTAGATAAATAAGTCATACAAATGCATCTTGATGTTACGTGCAACGCACGGGCATCTTGCTAGTAAGAATGAAAACAAACGACAAAAAAATATTTTGACGGTGGTTCGAAGTCATGACCGCGGGCACAGCAGACAAGGTGGCCTTGTATTGGTATGCTGAGCCGTCTGTTTTAACACACAGGAGCTGGTGTGGTGATTATACACACACGCACGCATGCACACGAACTGCATCCATGCAACACTCACACAAACACATGCACCCACGCACGCAACCAACACTCACACGTACACACGCAGCCACGCACACACACAACACTCACACGCATACATGCATGCACACACCAGTACACCACACGACCAACACACACTCTCATGCTCAAGTGCTCAACCTACACGTGCATGTGCACACATCAGGCCCTGACAGACACCTACACAACCAGGTGATTCCTGCGCATGGGTTGGAGCCTTGTCGCGCCTACGTAAATTTGTGTTTATCTGACCTTTTCCCTATGCGAACTAACAGGTGGGACCCACAAGGAATGTGGTCAATTTAACTAGTCAACATGGTGCCACGCAGACTATTTGGCCGGTCAACAGAGTGCAATCCGATGCTGAACTGTGAGCAAGTGACCGGATAATCACCGCAAAACGTATATAGTGACTGTAATCAGCTTATTTTGAAGTTCGGTGACCGTATTATGCTTTTCTCTCTGTAGGCCCTCCAAAACTACATCTCTACACGTTCTCACATGTTACATCTAACAACTATGCAATACAGCACTACTACTACACTCTAACACAATAAATCATATGTGTTTTTAGTTTTACTAGATATCATATTGTTACTTATAATTATTCAGTTTGCATACATTAAAATTGCCTTGGAAATGTATGGCCGGTATCATCTACCGCGCGGGGAAAATCCCGCCCTTTCCTGTTTAATCGGGTTTGTATCGATGGATCGTGCGAAACAACAAAACTATAGTACTATACAGTACAAGTGACAAACCACTAGGCCGTCGTGTCGTCTACTCCTCCGTCGTAAGAGTGGAGCACTCGCTTTCATAAATCTTCTAGTCCCTTTCACCGACATGTGGGACATCAAGCTACCGGGTCCACGTGCCATACCGGAATACAGTGCAAAGCAGCCGGGGTGAAGCACCCCAGTCATGGCGCCGGCGTAGTAATGAGCAATGAGGCGTCAAATCACAAAGACGCACCTTTCCTGCAGTTAAGTTGGAGGGACGAAGTAATAATGCTAAAAAAGAAGTTGGAGGGACGAAGCAACCATCATTTCACTCGTTGCTGAATCCGCTTCTCCCTCATCTTCTTCAACTTAACCACGTGTTGCTTCTACCGTTGTTCTGCCTCATGTGGGACGCGGATCAGCTTGGTAAAGCACTGACACATGGGACCGCATGTTAGCAAACCGCCAGGACAACGTCCTCCAAAAATAAGAAACCTCCCCCGCCATCCGCGCGGCAAAATCACCTCCTTTTTACTAATCTTTGGTTCTATAATTTTTTAGATCAATATAATTGAGATTTGTATAGATAGCACACATGAGCAAAACCAAGTGGTATGGTTAAGGGCATCCACAATGTGTAGCCAAATGTGAAAATAGCTTTTGGCATCGTGGGAACCATTGTGGACGGTGTTGCCAAAGCCAAAAAGATGGAACCGAAGCTCCCTGATTGATTGATTGAAGGAAAAGAAAAATGCAACGTCTCTCCTCTTTCTCCCATGCTTGGACGCATGTAGTACAGTATAGAGCACAGAGTCTACTCCCCTGTCCCTTCTATCACAAATCACAAAGCAGTGAGGCGTCAAATCACAAAGCACGGACGAAGCAACCATCATTTCACTCTTCGCTGACTCCGCTTCTCCATCATCTTCTTCGAGAAACCATCTCACCGCACTAGTACTCCTAGTAGTAGTACTAGTAAAGGACTTCCTGGATGCAAATAAGGCAGTTGTCTCGGCTTGCAGGCAGCACTTGCGAACGACTTACTGTGGTCTCCCTCAATGGTGTTCTCCGTCGAACGCACTTCGCCAAACCACAAAAAAAAATCGTCAACGTCACCGCAATGGGCAAGGAATTCAAATAAAGTTACTACCTCCATTTTTTTATACACAAGGCCAGTATATCAAAACTACAATTTGCAAAGGACCACTAACACTAATCGAGGCAAAATTGATGGGGTTAGCAACCAAGGACATTAATATCCCCTGCATGCATGCGGAAGTGAGAAGGTTCGTTTGCATGACACTGCATTAATCAAGCGATGAGGAGTGAGATGGTTAGCTCTTTGGTCTTTCGAGAAAAAATACGCATTAATTGACACGTGAAACGAGGATTTGTATCGATTAAATCCCGCGAAGGAAAACCCCGCCTTCCTTTTTTAACACTAGTACTCCTAGTACGTACGTACTTATCCTGCTTGGGTCTAGGCCTTGCATTGCCAAACTTCGCTACACATTTTTGCCAAGCTTGACTAAAGTTTTCAAAATGAGAAGGAGGTACACTTGCGCACGGCTGTCGCAGTCGGACCACACCCTCACACGGTCGCTCCTGCATGCCGCGGTCGCACCGCACCCTCACACAGTCGCTCCTGCACGCTGCAAACCCAACCAAGGGAATGCACCCTCACTGACACGTGCTATCGCATGTGAACAAACCAAACTTAGCCATCCTATCGCTGACACATAATTTTCGTTCAAAGAGTATGTTTATCCAACCGCATGTTGGGGAGTATCCGTACGTCCCGTGCGGTGGTCTGTTGGGGAAGAAGAAGAGGTGAGGAAGAAGGAAAGAAGGGTTAGGAGACGTAAGATATTCATCCAACCGCCTGAAATGGTAGACTGACCCAAGTCAGGCGACTTGCATAACAAATAGTATGTTTTTACATAGCAAAAGATCCATAAAAACAACAACATAAAGAAAAACTATCACTGCTCACGGAAAGAGACGGCCTCGTCTTCTTTGGTTGCTGGCGCGAACCAGCCGTCGCTGCCGAGGTGTGTCTCCTCACCGTGGTTGTCCTCGGCCTCCAGCTACTCATTCAAGCGGAGCATGCGGGCGCTTTGCACAGACGAGAGCACAGCCCGGTTCAAGTCGAGGACGTCCGGTTCCACCTGCAGGAGGGCCTCGATGGCAGCGACATCCACGCGCTCTGCGTCGAGTCGAGCCTCCACCGCCCGGTTCAAGTCCAGGACTTCCGGTTCCGCCTACAGGAGGGCGTCGATGAGAGCGGCATCCGCGCGCTCTGCATCGAGTCGAGCCTCTGCCGCCCAGTTCATGTCCAGGACGTCCGGTTCCGCCTGCAGGAGGGCCTCGATGGCAGCGGCATCCACGCGCTCCGCCTCAAGTTGAGCCTCCGCCGCCCGATTCACATCAACGACATCTGGTTCCGCTAGCAGGAGAGCCTCGATGGCAGAGGCATGCGCACGCTCCGCGTCGAGTTGAGCCTCTGCATCCCGGTCCTCCTTTAGTATCGCCATGTTGAACCGCTGGTCCGCCTGCACCATGGGGGACTTGGGCGCCGGCACGAAGTCGACGTCCATCATCTCATACCCATCGGGGGCCTTCTGCGCCGCGACCTCCGCAGTGAACATTGGATCGGCTTCCTCCTCCTCATAGCTTGGCTCCAGAGTACTCGGGGATTGGCCCACCGCAAAGCGAGCTTGGGAACGGAGGTCTGTGGCACCGACCGCCACCGTGATTTCTGTGCGGCGCTCGGGCGTCAGCATCTTATAGTAAGTGATCTTGCGGCGCACCATGGCTTTCCGGCGAACTAGGGGACGCTTAATGCGGGCTAGGGGATCGAAAGGTGGGGGAATGGGCTGGAGATTTGGTGTGGTTTTAGGCAGTGGCTGGCGTAGGCCGAGCAGCGAAGGTTCTGGTGTGAATAGTGGTTCCGGTGACGACCGGTCAATCGGTTTTGACTGTACATCACCCTTGTCGCGCTCGCGTTGCAGCCCGGCACGCTGGACCCTCCACGTCGCTCACCGAATGGAACACGCTTCGTCTTGTGTTTTCGCTCGCTTGTGGGACCGCAGTTGAGAGCAAACATACGTCCCTCCCCTTCCCCCGCCCGCGTCATTTATTATACCACCACTCCCTCCGCTTTATGCGGAGTAAATAAAAACAGAGGGAGTATACTACGGATGAGGATCCCTTGACGTGGCCGAACCCATTGAGTAACTGACATGCGGGGCCTAGCAAGCATGGGGTCCGCCAGTAAGTGACCGAAAGGGAGGGTAAGGTAGGGATACCTACATCAGAGGATCCAATTCCACTATACTACTTTGACCAAATGTTAGAGTACTAATATATGACATGCAACTTACACAAATGTTAGAGTAATAATATATGACATGCAACTTGCACAAAGCATACAGGGTCTAATGCGTTTTTCGAGGCTAACTTTGACCAAATGTTAGAGTAATAATATATGACATGCCACTTACACAAAGCATACGGTCACTTTCGTACGTGAAAGGAGTTTCCAATGATATAATTTTCACATTATACATCTCATGTAGTACTGTTAATCTTGTCAACAGTCAAATTGGAAACCATCTCGAGTACAAATCTAGGAGTATGTACGAATCTAATAATATTGATTGGGCGTTGTTGAATGTTGATACCTTTTTTATCATAGTAGAGATACTTTGACTACACATAAAACTTATATGTAAAGTAGAAAGGATAGGAGGGAGTATATTGTACGTTCAAAAACGAAACAAACATTGAATACCCTTTATATATGATTTGCGGATGCTATGATCACCGGTTCAAAATTTTGAATCTGCCTTAGGTATCACGTGCCCCCACTCATTCCCTCTCTATTTCATCTCGGGGTCCGGAGATCTATTGAAAGAGGACTAGGTGGGTACATGCGAATGATACTCGGCGGAATGTTCAAATGAGGCATGCGGGAGGATGGACTCGACTGGAGGGCGACATGATCGATGGAGAAGAGGGTTGGAGAGGAATGAGAAATAAGCAAACGCCACATGATTACACTTGAACGGCTCAAATAAACAATAAGTTGTCTCGCTTGGCCTACATAGTGAAAGGCCTAATGCACAACGCGGAGCACTGATGCTCGAATATGGCCGGGAAAATAGGGAAACCGACATAGCGCAGACTAGTCCAATGGAGGAGCTGGCCCACGACCTCCTCGCCACCGACAACTGTTCATGTGTGTCGTTGGGGCCAACGGGGTTCAGCTCCAGCACCAACTCTGGACACGGTGTCGGTGGAAACGAACACCTATGGGGCAGGGCCCCTTCTCGGTCCGGCAGGGAGCAGAGGGTGCACGAAGAGCAGATCGAGGCGAAGCACGCAAGGGATTTTACCCAGCTTCGGAGCTCTCCGGAGAGATAAAACTCCTACTGCTGCTTTGTGTTTCTATTCTGTTCTTTCTCGAGAGCGTGGGTGTGTTGTAGTTTCGAATGAGTCGAACCCCTTATACGTTGCGCATGGGCCTCCTTTTATAGGTCAAAGGGGTCACCGACAGGTGGCAATGCAGAGAGGGGTAAAAAAATAAAAAGAAGGGTTGGTACAACCGCTATCTACAGTGCCCCCTACCTAACTCTGACGGAAGGGGACAAGGGCATTTAATGCCCGTCCGGTCGCCCAAACAGTGCAGGAAATGACCGTTAGGGGCGCCACCGATCGCCACGATGGCCTTCTCGTCATCTCCACTTGCCACCTCGCACCGCTTGGCTGCACAGCTATCCGCCACGTGCGCCAGGAACGATCCTGTGGCGACACGTCATTGGATGCGCTGGAGCATGGGCGCAGAGTGGTGGCTTCGCCGCGGCAAGCGCCTTGCCGCGGTCGTTGTCTTGTTGCACCCGAAAGCTTGTCGCTCGCCGGGTCTTGCCGGGACGCGCGGCGCGTCGCGGCAAGTTTCTTGGTTGGCCCTCCCGGCAAGCTCCTCTTGCCGGGGCCTTGTTCTTCCTGGCAAGATCCTCTTGCCGGGGCCTTGTCTCCTTAGTTAAAACACTTTGTTCTTGAATGGCATCAATAGGAATAGTGGAGGATCTTGGCGGACACCCGGCAAGCCTTGCCGCGGGACGCTGCGACTGCCCGTGCACAAGTTCGGGATACTAAGGTACCCCTACTTTAGTACACCGACAGGAGCCCCCGGGCCTGGGCCACACACGGTGCCGAGCGCTGTTGGGCCAGGCCCAAAACAGGGCACGAGCACACGCGGCCTGAGTCCACACCAAATCTAACTCCGTATCCACCGCGCCCTCCCGTAACGGCACGCGTCAAACGCGGCGTCGTGGGAGAGATCATGCACTATTCTTTAATAGAGAAAGGCGTAACATTCGCCTCTCCTCTTTATAAGCAGAGGAAACAGGGGCCGTTCCCCCACCTTCGCCATTTGCGGTTTCTTCCTCAGAAAGCTCCGCCGCTCCCCTCCGCTTCCCAAGCCGAAAGAGAGCAGGGCTCCGCCGCCCATCGCCGCCGTCGCCACCAACGCCTCCGTGCTCCCCCGCCGCCTCCGCCATGGCCCCAAAGACCGGAAAGAGTGCGAAGTCGACCGAGGCGCTGCGGCTCGAGGCGCTGCGCAAGGAGCGAGCACTTCTCCCCCGCCCCCCCGAGCTCACCCTGAAGGCGCTGCGGGAGGAGTTCTATCTCTTCTGGTCGACGGAGACGCGGGCGCATCCGCGCACGCCGGTGCTCTCCGCCGAAGCTTCTACTTCGAAGCGGTGCCCAAAAGGGTATCATTTCTTCCTAGTGTTCTTCTACTGCGGGCTCTGCCCGCCCTTTTCTGATTTCTTCTGCGACGTCATGAATACATATGGGCTCCATCTCCTTAACTTCACCCCCAACGCCGTTCTGACAATGGCGGTTTTCGCGCATCTTTGCGAGAACTTCGTCGGAATCCACCCCAACGTTGCCCTTTTCTGCCACTATTTCATTCCCCAGGTCGAGAAAGGAGAGCCCTTGTCTGGCGGGGTCTCCTGGATCTCGAGGGTCGGCAAGAAGGAGGTGTATCTGGAGGGGGAGCTCCGCTGCAAATGGGACGAGTGGAGGGCTGAATGGTGTTGGATTGTTGACACAGATCCGCAGCCATTCACCAATTTGCGCCAAACTTGAGTGGTGCGCGGCTGCGACTGGAGCGCCCTGGCGGCGGACGACGCTAAGCTGAAGATCGCCACCACCCGGATTCTGCGACTCAGGCTTGCCAGGCTCACAGTCGGGGCCGTTGGCACGGACTTTCTTCGTCGCCGCATCGCCCCTCTGCAGGAGAGGGGGAGGCCCGCCTGGCTATTTGGGGGCCCGACAGATATCATGAGGCTGCACCCAGGCCTCAATTTCAACTTCACTGTTCTGGAGTTGGATGGGATGCTCAAGGAGCTGTTCAAGCACGACGCCAACCATCCGGAGTGGTTCAGGCTGCCGCAGGGCGTCATCCCACTGTGCAACAACTCCCAGCTTGATCGCATCCGTGCAATGATGCCGGAGTGCGACTCGCATGGGATCATCCCAACTTGGCGGGAGCCCGCCGACGACATCGTGCGGCAATTCTTTGACGGCTTGGTGGAGGTAGCAGTCCATGCCGACGAGCAGAGGCTCCTCACCTGTGACACCACCGACGACGAGATGCGGTACATCGCCACCAGGGCCGAAGAGGCGGCGGTAGCCGCCGCCGCGGGCGAGTTTGGTTTCACGTTGGAGGAGGCAGAGGCGGCCGAGGCGGCAAGCCTTGCCGACCGAGAGGACCTTGCCGGGGAGGTCGTTGGTGAAGGAGAGCCCGAAGCCGAAGCGAGTGAGCCCGCCGAGGGCGCAAGCGGCCAGCCGTCTTCGAGCAGCTTGCCGCAGGCGGAGCCCCCAGCGCAGCCTCCAGCTCAACCAAGAAGGCACCTCCGTAGGACTGGTGACACAGCATGGCGGCAGGCAGGCCAACAGCCGCAGCGCCGCGGGACACGCTCCACCGCGGCAAGTACCGTTGCCACGGGAGCGTCTCATGCTACGCCGGCAACTGGGGCGGGGTCTTCTCGAGCCGCCACGCTTGATCCTGCCGCAGCTCCCGGCAAGCGTCCAAGGGAGCCTACTCCTCCGTCTCACCGTGCAGAAAGGGTACCAGACTTCGACCTTTCCGCGCTCAGCTCCGACGAGGAGGAAGAAGAGGAGGAGGAGTAAGACTTTCTTCCTGTTGTGCTTATATTTCTTTGATTCTTGCTGTTTCTTGTCTTGGATCTGATCTGCTTCCCTCTGAACCTCGTTCCATTTCAGGACTCTGGCCGAGAGAGCGGCGAAGAGGGCCAAGGTCCCCGTGGTCGTCATCGAGGACGATGCTGCTGTGATGGCAGAGGACACGTCCGAGACCACCTTGACGGACCCGACACCCTCTCCTCGAAGCAGCCCCCAGCACAGCCCCCAGCGTAAGTATTTTTTCACTTCCTGTTGTGGGGCGTGCATAGGTGCTCTTTCTTTGCTAATATCTTGATTGTTGACTTGCTTGTGTAGGAGCAGAGCAGGCCCATCAGGAGCAACCAGAAGCCGCTCCAGAGGTGCTGTCTGCTTCGACTACGCCGCCAAGGGGCGATTCTCCGACAAGGGAGTGCTCCCCGGCAAGGGAGAGGTCCCCGGAAAGGGGTAGTTCCCCGACAAGGGGCGGGACCAGCGAGCCTTCGATGGTGGAGCCCATGGTCACAGAGCCCAGCACAGGTAACCCTTCCTTGTCGGAAATTTTCCCTTGGGTTCTTCTTCTTCTGGTTTTCTTTTTGGATATTTGTTTGACTTTTCCTTCCTCTTCCTGTCTTCAGATCCCCCTCCCACAGACCCGATGGAGACTGAGGCCACCGGCGAGGAGGATGCGCGCGGCAACACCGAAGATGTCGCCGCCGCCGAGGAAGAGGCCGACGCTGACGATCCCGCCGGCGAAGAGGCCGCCAAGGCTGCTGGTGCAGGAGCTGGCGAGGGGTCCGGCGATCGCACTGACGACCCTGAGGGCGCAGGAGCACAAGGCGCTACACCGTCCGCCGACCCCTCTGCCGCTGACGTAGCACCGGGCCCCGAGGAGCCCCAGCCCGGCGCCTACTTAAAGGCCGGCGAGGGTGTCTTCATCCATCTTCCCTGGGCGTCGAGCTCCAGGGCACCGATCGAGGGAGAGTCTTTTGAGGGAGAGGTGCTCGCCTCCGCCGGGCTGTCAGTGGTTGATGCACCAAGCAGCAGCAGCGGCGAGTCCGAGGAGGAGCAGCTGCTCCGGAAGTTGGTGTCACTCTACCGCGCCCGCCAAGCGAAGCTGGAGTCCCGGGAAGCGCTTGTCGCGTAGGTGGGAGTCGACATAGAGAAGCATGCGGAGGAGCTCCAGAGCCGCAACCAAGAGGCCCTCCGGTCCATTGCGGAGGAGAGGGCGCAGCTTGTCGAAGCGCGGAAGGCCTTCATCCTTGAGAAGGCAGAAGCTGAGGAGCAACAGAGGCTTGCCGCTGAGGAGGTGTCCACCCGAGAAGGTGAACTGACGCAGCGGAAAGTCAATCTGGACAGCTACGAGGAGGAGCTCGCCGCACGCGAGCAATCACTTGGCGGGGCGCTCAAGGAGGCGAAGGACGCTGCCGCAGCTGCCGAGGCCGCCAAGAAGGAATTGGAAGTGAAGGTGACGCAGCTGGAGGCTGATCTGAAAGGGAAGAATGAGGAGCTTGCCGCGCTCTAGCGCGAACGCGAGAAGGATGCCCTCGCTCATGGTGATCTGCAAGTCCAACTCGCCGACAAGGGCAAGGAACTGAATGCCGCCAAGGACTCAAATGCTGATCTGGAGCTGAAGCTGGCCACAATGATGGAGACGCTGGACGGCGCCAAGAGGCGAGAAGATGATTTGAAGAAAGAGATCAAGGGCAACGAGGAACTGCTAACGAGGGCCGCCGAGACTCAGAACACCTTCAGGGCTACGGTGGAGCTCTGGACGGAGGGCCTCGTCAACATCGCTGCAACCATCGACGAGGAGCTGGTACAACTGGACTTGGCGGGCTTCGGGTACTCCACCGACGAGAACCTCCAGCCCAGCGCCAAGCTTACTCTATTCTTCAAGGGCGTGGTGACGGCTCTCCAGCAACTCCGGGAAAGGATCCCAAAGCAGCTGGCTGACGAGTCGCGCGCCATCTGTGCCAGAGTCTTGGAGAAGGTGTTGGTGAAGGTGCTTTTCCGCAATCCGACCCTCAACCTCACTAACGTTCTCAAGAAGCTGCCGGCGGGTGCTGATCTTGCGGAGCTCAAAGCCCTTGTCGCACCCATTGTGGACAAGGTGAATGAAGTCAGAAGGGTCGACGGCGATCATGTAGACTAGGCCACCCTTTTCCTCCTTTTTCTTGCCGCTGCTAGACATGTCACAGGAACAATCCATTAGAGCGCGGCAAGTTATTTATTGTAATATAACTTTATTCTGGGTAGTATTTGCTCTGTTATTTCCTTTACTTGATTCCATCCCTTGTATGTTTTTACCCTACGCTTTTAGGGAACTTGCCGGCGCAGGCACCCTTGCCGCGAGCGCTGAGTGCGGAACATCAGCAGCCTGCTGGTGGTGTTGCTTCCGGCAAGAAACCTTGTCGGAACTAGTCGTAGCACACTTACGTTGTTGAGCGGACTCGAAACAAAGTAAGGGCGCAACTAGCCACGAGTTGGTTCCTACGCACACAGGTTTTCCATACAAAGCACGGTCGTTCAAGGAAGATAACTTTAAAAATTTAAAACTGATTGTGCTCAAACTTTGGCAACTTAGCTTTTTCTGTTGTCTGCGTCCCGGCAAGGCTATACTTCTTTAAACGACGCCTGGTCCACACCTTTATCCTCTCCTTCCCCCCCCCCCATGAACTTGTGGGCGAAGGAACCTTCTTTTTGAGAAAAAGAAAGAAGAGAAAATAAAGATATGGAGCCTTAAGGCTCGTTATTGCTTACCGGGGGCAAGTGCTACACAAAGTGTCAGATAATGCATGCAAAAAGAAAAAAAGCATGAAATTTGACAACATATGCATAGCATATGATCTTTATTTATGCACGGGATCTGCGCCCGGCTTTGTACAAAGGGTTACATGCAACAGCGGCAAGGCTTGTACAAAAGGTGGTTGCCGGAACAGCTGGTTCCGACAACTACGCCTCATGGGTAAAACTTACGAAGATGCTCTATGTTCCAGGAGTTGCTCACCGGAAAGCCATCTTTGGGCTCAAGGCGGACATCACCGGGCCTAGTGACTCGCTTTACCCGATAAGGGCCTTCCCACTTCGGCGTCAACTTGTTGGAATTCTTGGCGGATTGAACACGCCAAAGAACAAGGTCGCCTTCCTCGAAACTTCTGGCATTAACTTTGCGGCTATGGTAGCGACGCAAAGCTTGCTGGTAGCGAGCAGCTCGTACAACAGCCTGAAGACGATCTTCCTCAAGGAGCAGTGCGTCATCTTGCCGCAGCTGCTCTTGCTCAAGCTCATCATAAGAGAGCACTCGAGGCGATCCGTACACGAGTTCCGTGGGGAGAACTGCCTCTGCTCCATAGACTAGAGCAAAAGGTGTCTGGCCAGTGGCTCGATTTGGCGTCGTCCTGATCGACCAAAGAACCACTGGCAGCTCCTCAATCCAG
The DNA here is from genome assembly GCA_963921465.1 of Triticum timopheevii. Lineage (NCBI taxonomy): Eukaryota > Viridiplantae > Streptophyta > Magnoliopsida > Poales > Poaceae > Triticum > Triticum timopheevii. Next base: position 187,796,964 of record OY997266.1, on the reverse strand, counting down.
TTTCTTCCGCATTTGTGCAACCTGTCAAAAGTTCTGGTCTTGAGCCCACGCAGCACTTCTGCGTTTGCCCTCTCCGCTTGACCGTTGCTTCTCGGGTGAGCAACAGAAGCGAAGCAGATCTTGGCGCCAAGATCTTGGACGTACTGCATGAAGGTGCGGCTCGTGAATTGTGTGCCATTGTCGGTGATGATCCTGTTAGGGACTCCGAAACGGCAAACAATTGACCTGAAGAACTTGACTGCTGACTGTGCTGTCACCTTCCTCACTGCTTCCACCTCCGGCCACTTTTTGAACTTGTCGATTGCCACGTACAAGTACTCAAAGCCCCCGACAGCTCGGGGAAAGGGGCCGAGAATGTTGAGCTCCCAGACCGAAAATGGCCAGGATAAAGGGATCGTCTAGAGAGCTTGAGCTGGTTGATGTATCTGCTTGGAGTGGAACTGGCACGCTTCACACTTGGTTACTTGTGCAGTTGCATCCTGGAGGGCTGTCGGCCAAAAGAAACCTTGCCGGAAGGCTTTGCCGGCAAGTGCTCTTGCGCCAATGTGGTGACCACATATGCCTCCATGTATCTCCGCCAACAGCTCCTGTCCTTCTTCCCGAGAAATACACTTCAATTTCACTCCGTTGAATCTTCTTCTGTACAGTATGTCGTCGACAAACTGGTACATACTCGATTGTCGGGCTACTCTCTCCGCTTCTTCTTGCTCTTCGGGAAGTTCTCCTGTTTGAAGGAAACGGACGATCTGCTGTGCCCATGCCGGAGCTTGTGGCTCGACGACAAGGACTAAAGGCGCAAATGCTGCTGCGGGAACATCTGCTTCCACGGCAAGAATCCGCGGCTCAGCCGGAGCGTGATGTTCCCCGGCAAGACTGCCGGAGCAAAACTTGTCGGGGGCGTCTACTTCAACGAAACAAACCCTAGGGCTTGTCGGAGCAGACTGCCCCTCAGCACACTTTGTGTTGATCTTGGGGACCTTCTTGGCGGCGGCTTCGGGGAGCTCTGCCGGAAAGTAGTCACCGGAAACAAACTTCCTTTTCTTGCTCTGTCCAGTTGATGGTGTTACAGATGGTTGAGTCAGCTTGAGCACAAAGATCCTTGGTTCCACAGGCAACTTGAGTGCGGCGCATTTTGACAGGCCATCTGCAATGTCGTTCTGAGCTCTCGGAACATGTTCCATCTGCAGGCCGTTAAAATGCTCTTCCAACTTCCTCACTTCATCAATGTAGGCTTCCATCAACGGACTCTGATAATCTTTATTCACTTGGCGGACGACAAGCTGCGAGTCACCCTTGACAATAAGCTTCTTGATCCCAAGGTCCGCCGCGATCCTAAGTCCGGCAAGCAAGCCTTCATATTCTGCAGTATTGTTTGTCACTTGCTCCTTGGGAAAGTGCATCTGGACCACGTACTTGAGGTGCTCTCCGGTGGGTGCGACAAGTAACACACCCGCACCGGCGCCTTGCAGCGAGAAGGCACCATCAAAGTACATGATCCATTCTTTGCTTGCCTCCTTGACGGGGATGCTCGTCTCTGGAGTTTCTTCATCAGGTGTCGGCGTCCATTCTGCTATAAATTCTGCCAATGCTTGGCTCTGGATAGTTGAAGTACTCTCAAACTTGAGGCCAAAGCTTGACAATTCCAGTGCCCACTCGACGATCCTGCCTGTTGCTTCCGGATTCTGCAATATCCTCTTCAACAGAAAGCGAGTGACACTATGATCTCATGTGCTTGAAAGTAATGGCGCAGCTTCCTCGAGGCCATAAGAAGGCTGAAAAGCAACTTCTGCACACCATAGTACCTTGACCTAGCCCCCTGTAGAAGGGAGCTGACAAAATAAACTGGGCGCTGCACCATCTTCTTCTGTTTCTCTTCCTGTGGCTGCATAGATCCATCCTTGTCGGGACCAGAGCTTGTCGGGGAAGCCCCCTGCTTGTCACTGGACTCGCTTGCCGTGGTCGCTCGCTCATCACCCGCCTCCCTTTCCGCTACCAACGCAGCACTAACCACTTGATTTGTTGCCGCTAGATACCGCAGCAACTTCTCTTGTGACTTAGGTGCGACAAGTATTGGAGTGGAGGACAGGTATCTCTTCAAGTCTTGCAGCGCAGCCTCCGCTTCCGGAGTCCATTTCATTGGACCTGCCTTTTTCAAATTTTTGAAAAATGGCAGGGCGCGTTCAGCAGACTTAGAGATGAACCTACTGAGAGTAGCAACACAGCCGGCAAGCCTTCGCACATCCTTGACGCGCTTCGGTGCTTCAATCTGCTCAATGGCCTTGATCTTGTCGGGATTGGCTTCAATCCCCCTCTGGGATACAAAGGACCCGAGAAGCTTGCCAGAAGGAACTCCAAACACGCACTTCTCGGGGTTCAACTTGAGATTGATCTTGTGGAGATTTGTGAAGGTTTCGTCCAAATCCTGGATCAAAGTTGCTTTGTCCTTGCTCTTGACCACTATGTCATCCATGTAAGCTTCTACATTTCTGTGCAACTGTGGCTCAAAAGCATGACTAACTACCCTTGCAAATGTTGAACCAACATTCTTTAGTCCGAAAGGCATTCGTACAAAGCAGTACGTGCCACATGGAGTAATGAATGCGGTTTTCTCTTCATCCTCTTCTGCCATGAAGATCTGATGATATCCTGAGTATGCATCAAGAAATGAAAGCAGATCACATCCTGCCGTGGAGTCGACGATCTGGTCAATGCGCGGCAAGGGAAATGGATCTTTGGGACAAGATTTATTAACATCAGTGAAGTCAATACAAAGCCTCCATTTCCCGTTCGCCTTGCGCACGACTACTGGATTGGCTAACCACGTTGGATGGAGTACTCCTCGGACAAGGCCTGCTGCTTCCAACTTCTTGATCTCCTCTGCAATGAACTCTTGTCGCTCCACTGCTTGTTTCCTTACTCTCTGCTTGACGGGCCGCGCGTGAGGACAGACGGCAAGGTGGTGCTCAATTACTTTCTTGGGAACACCGGGGATGTCAGATGGTTGCCATGCAAACACATCGACATTCGACCGCAGGAATGCAACGAGCGCACTTTCCTATTTAGGGTCAAGCGTGGCACTGATGGTGAAGGTACCACCAGTGCCGTCCTCCTTGGCGGCCACTTTCTTGGTCTCTGGTGAAGCTGTCTTTGCCTTCTTGCACTTGCCGGTGGAGCTCGATGGTGCGTCCTCGACGGTAGCGCAGCACTCCGAAGAGGTGCGCTTGCCGGAGTAGGCATCAGAGCTGTTCTTGCCGGACTTGGTCTTCTTCTTCCCCCCGGGAGCTTCAGCGGCAAGTGTCTTGCGATCTGCTATGGCTGCTGCTTCCCGGTAGATCTTGTCGGTACAGATAAGGGCATCCTTCTTGTCGCCAGGGACAGAAATGACACTTATCGGGCCGGGCATCTTGAGCACGTTGTAGGCGTAGTGAGAGGCTGCCATGAACTTGGCGAGCGCTGGACGGCCAAATATCCCATTGTAGGGTAATGGGAAATCAGCGACGTCAAAGGTGACCTTCTCTGTCCTGAAGTTCAGCTCGTTGCCAAATGTCACTGGCAGTGTGATCTTCCCCTTCGGCTTGCTCCTTCCCGGGTCGATTCCTTGAAAGGTACCAGTTTCTTCGAGCTCGCTGTCGGGGATCTGGAGCTTCTTGAGCACCGCGGAAGAGACCAGATTCAAGCCGGCCCCGCCGTCAACCAGCATCTTTGTGACCTTGAGGTTGCGGATGGTTGGCTAAACCAACATCGGCAAGCACCCAACCGCAGTTATGCGATCAGGGTGATCCTCAACATCAAAGATGATGGGCGTGCTGGACCACTTCAGGGGCTTGCGCGACTCAACTGACGGCTCTGCTGCATTAACTTCCCGCACCCATTGTTTGAGCTGACGGTGCGAAGTATGCAGAGAAGCACCGCTGTCGACGCACAAAACCTCCGTTGCCTTCTGAAACTCCTGCTCGTCGGTCTCATCCTCATCCATCTCTTCATATTCATCTTCGTCTTCATCCTTGTCGCGGCCGCGGGGAGGTCTGTCTCCTTGCCGCTGCTTGGCCTTGCCGCGGCGCCCTCCCCGGGCGGGACGCTTCTTGCCGGATCCTCCACCACCTTCTTGGGCCTTCTCCTTGTCGCGGCGCTCGTATTCAGCTTTCTGCAGTTCTACGAGCTGCTCAACCTTCTTGCAAGTCTGGAGATCATGGCCCTTGGTGCGGTGGATCTTGCAGTATTGCTTGCCGGAGCCGTCCTGCTTGTCAGCGGCCACCACAGCCTCGCTGGAGTCACCAGCTTTGGCCTTCTCGGCGCCACCTCCGTTGCCGGACTGCTCAACAACTAGCACATCCTTAGCTTTCCTCTTTCTATGATTCCGCCTCCGGTTCTTCTTTGCCGGAGCGGCTTCCTCGCTGTCAGATCCTTCTGCTCCTGTGTTCTCTCCGGGGAGTTTCCTCCCCTCCTCAGCACGTGCACACTTGTCGGCCAGGGCATATAGCTCACTGACGTCTCTAATCTTGCACATCGCCGTCTCCTCCCTCATCCTGCGGTTACGCACGTTCTGATGAAACGCGCTGATAACCGCGGTAGGGTGGACGTCTGGGATGTTGCGTTGCACCTGGCTGAATCTTTGAATGTACTTGCGCAGGGGTTCTCCTTCTTTCTGGCGAGCAGATGAACATCGCTTTCCTGGCCATGGGGCTTGTGGCCGCCTGTGAAGGCGCCGACAAACTGATGGCACAGGTCCGCCCACGAAGAGATGGAGTTGTCCGGCAAGTGCATGAGCCAAGATCTGACGTTGGGCTTAAGCACCAGCGGGAAGTAGTTGGCGAGGATCTTCTCGTCGCGCCCCCCGGCAGCCTGCACCGTGATGCTGTAGACGCTGAGGAACTCCGATGGATGTATCCTGCCATCGTACTTCTCGGGTGCGTCTGGCTTGAAGTTCTTGGTACTGGGCCACTGGACCTGCCGCAGCTCACGGGTGAACGCAGGGCAACCTACCGCGTACGGCAAGTCGCCTGGTTCCGCTGGCGCATGCATATCAACAGTGGGCCCAGCGCGCTGGTCTGACTGACGCCGCGCTTCTCTTCGACGCTCGATGCGAGTACGAGCGTCTTCTTGTCGTCGTTCTTGGAGAACTTGGCGCTGATCGCGACGAGCTCGCGGGTCCGACGACGCGGTGGAGTCGGTGTCGAGGTTAGCCCGGCGAGTCGGCGACCTTGGCCTTCGGGGCGGGGAGTGCACGGTGGTGGCACCCCCACCAGTCTTGTTGCCACCGGCTTCCACCTGGGCGTCTTGCCGCGGCTTCGACGTGCTCGGTTGCCGGGGCTTGTCGCCATTGGCGAAGCCGATGAGGCTCTGGATTGTGATCCTCTAGTCGTCGATCTTGTCCGGCGCTGGAGGGTAGTCTAGTAGCAGTTGGGCTCGAGCCAACGCTTCTTCTCGAGTTTTCGGTGGCGGGGGCGAATGGCGCGAGGAGCGAGATATGCTCAAACTTCTAACAGTGTTAGAAGGAGCAACATCTCGTCCAGGCGACCGTGCCGCGCTCGCGCCAACATGTTGGCGTGCATGTTGGCCTGGAGCGTCCCGCGATCCACCGGCTTGGCCTTGTTCTAACGTGAGCACGGTGCTAGGAGCACCATGGCATTGTCGATCCCGCGTCTCCTGGGAGGGGCGCGGCGCATGTACGGACGCCAAAGTTTGCGGGGCCTTGTCCTTGGATCTGGTGACGATGTGAGTCCCCCCGTCGGCGCCCGTTCCTCCGCCGGCATCTACTCCACCGCCCGTTTGCTCCGGTGGCGGTGGGATCGACGCAGACGGGCCAACCACCTCCGAAGTCTTCTTCTTCGGCGGCATGTCGATGAAGATGTTGATGTAGCGCGCGTGAACACCGGATCAGGTTCGCACAACCTCGACGCCCCCTACCTGGCGTGCCAAAGATGTCGTGGGAAACGAACACCTATGGGGCAGGGGCCCTTCTCGGTCCGGCAGGGAGCGGAGGGCGCACGAAGAGCAGATCGAGGCGAAGCACGCAAGGGATTTTACCCAGCTTCGGAGCTCTCCGGAGAGATAAAACTCCTACTGTTGCTTTGTGTTTCTATTCTGTTCTTGCTCGAGAGCGTGGGTGTGTTGTAGTTTCGAATGAGTTGAACCCCTTATACGTTGCGCATGGGCCTCCTTTTATAGGTCAAAGGGGTCACCGACAGGTGGCAATGCAGAGAGGGGTAAAAAAATAAAAAGAATGGTTGGTACAACCGCTATCTACAGTGCCCCCTACCTAACTCTGATGGCAGGGGACAAGGGCATTTAATGCCCGTCCGGTCGCCCAAACAGTGCAGGAAACGACCGTTAGGGGCGCCACCGATCGCCACGATGGCCTTCTCGTCATCTCCACTTGCCACCTCGCACCGCTTGGCTGCACAGCTACCCGCCACGTGCGCCAGGAACGATCCTGTGGCGACACGTCGTTGGATGCGCTGGAGCATAGGCGCAGAGTGGTGGCTTCGCCGCGGCAAGCGCCTTGCCGCGGTCGTTGTCTTGTTGCACCCGAAAGCTTGTCGCTCGCCGGGTCTTGCCGGGACGCGCGGCGCGTCGCGGCAAGTTTCTTGGCTGGCCCTCCCGGCAAGCTCCTCTTGCCGGGGCCTTGTTCTTCCCGGCAAGATCCTCTTGCCGGGGCCTTGTCTCCTTAGTTAAAACACTTTGTTCTTGAATGGCATCAATAGGAATAGTGGAGGATCTTGGCGGACACCCGGCAAGCCTTGCCGCGGGACGCTGCGACTGCCCGTGCACAAGTTTGGGATACTAAGGTACCCCTACTTTAGTACACCGACACACGGCGACCATGGTGAGCGACACGCTCATATCGTCGATAGACACGGTCAGTTTCAGTGTGCCAAGGGTGGCGTTAGTGCTGTGGAACGACCAACGGTATGTTTGGTTTGTGCCCAAGGTTGCCCCATCAAAGCATTGGGCAGCCAAAATTTTGGTTGAGGTATTGGTTGCCCATGATTTGGCCGACATTGGCAAGAAAAATGAACTAGAGTTGGCTAGAGTTCATTGGCATGCCAAAGAAATCGCAACCATCCAAACAAAGACCAATCTTTGGTTCATGACCAAAATTTTGGTGAGGTATTGGTTGCCCATGATTTGGCCGACATTGGCAAGAAAAATGAACTAGAGTTGGCTAGAGTTCATTGGCATGCCAAAAATGGCAACCATCCAAACAAAGACCAATCTTTGGGTCATGACCAAATTTTTGGTAAGGTGCACTTTGGCCACAATCCAAACACACCCCAACACCCGGGTCATCGAGGATGCACGGGGCGCCGCGACGCATCCGCGGAGTGGTGTAGCGCAGCCAACTACATCCTCTGGACCTGAGACCATGCCGGGTCGTCTTGCTTTTTCAATGACATGCGCGGATCGCATTTGAGACAAGGGCATCTCCAACGTTGCCACGACCACAACTGACTACCCTGGCACACCAAAGCCCTCGTCCCTCGCGCCGTCGCCCGGTGCGTTCCCAGCCAGCGCCAGCTGCGCACATTCATGTCGTCTGTCCGTATGTCATCGTTAAGAGGCTCGGTGCCCGAGGAACCAACTCCGGCGACTTAATGACGCACCCGGATGCTTGGCCTCACCGGAATGCGCTACTTAAAGCGGCAATGCCCAGCTAACCTCCACACCATAGCGCATCGTCCTCCTACCTGGCACCACATCCGCCATGACCGCAAGTGCGAATGCTCTACGGGAGAGCTTGTCTTCGGGGATGAAGCTCGAGGTCGCCGCTCTCGCTCAAGTCGCCACTCGCGACGCAATAGCGGCATAGCCGGACGCGGACGTGACCGCACAAGCGGTGGCCACGCTGGCGGCCGACGACGGGAGCACTGTCAGCCACGCGTCCTACTTGCTGCCATCCAACGTCCGGCACCGCCGAGGTCGGGGACTCCTCCGAGGATGAGTAGGGCATGGGAGGCGGCAGGGCATGGTGTGCCAACTGGCCGGTCCGTATTCCGTGTTCTACTCTTCCTCGCCGGAGACTGCACCTTCACTTCACAGGTCTTGAACCCTGCCCCCATACATAGAGATCGCAGATGGAGGACGTAGGTCGCCGTCGTAGAATAGGTTTAGGGTCGGGTTTCTTTTATTTTTCTGTCCTATAAAAGTTTGAAATGTAATGAAAATCTGCCATGTTTGCATTAATGTCGGCCAATGTATATGAACTTTCACAATAATATACATATTGTAGGAGTACTAGCAAGATGCCTGTGCATTGCACGGAAGATCAAGATCTTGTGGGAGAAAAGGATGAACGAGGGAAAGCCTTATCTGCAAATGTGGAGAGGAGTGCGGGTAAATTGTCATAGTTTCCTTCCTATCCGTTAGATATAGATCGGACGGCCTATATTGCAGGATGACAGGCACACCATCGTCACCAACTCTGCTTTTTATTGAACGGAGACAAATCTAAAAAACCCAACTAAGCCAACCTCCCAGCATATCACGCGGGAAAAGACCCGGCCGCGCCGTTTTAGTCGGGATTACCGGATTACTAGTAGTAGTATCGATGGATCGCGCGAAGCAACATTTTTTTTGAGGGGGCGAAGCACCTAGTTTAAAAGGAAAAAAGGCAGTACAATCACAGCACTCCTATCGCGGTCGCATTGCACCCCACACACGTTCGGTCCTGCACACGGCTCACGCAAATGGAACGCGCTTCGGCTTGCCTCTTCACTGACACGTGGGACTGCACTTGGAGAAACCGACCATGCGCCAAACTCCCCCCGCCCACCACGCAAAAATCCTCCCCCCCCCCCCCACAAAAAATCCCCCCAAATCCGATTCAACCGCCCTTCGGCCAAATATTCCCCAAACCCCCTCCCCCCGTCCCCCCCTCCACTCCATTCGCTCTGCCAAAGCCGCCCTCCCCGCCGCGCCGATACGTCGGCGCCGCGGTTCGTCGAGGGGACGCACGGCGATCCTCTCGCTCCCACGGTACGCTCTCGTAGACTGCCGTCCTCTAGCCGCGCCGCCACCACTGGCTATGTTCTTGTGGAGGCGCACGGCGGTCAGCGCCGCCACTGCTGGCGACGTTTGTGTGGAGACACACGGCGGTCAGCTTCTCCCACGGTACGCGCATTCTAGACTGAGGCCCCGTTCATGTTGGTGTAGCGCTAAATGTTAGCTAATAGAGGTTATTAATCTCACTGTTTGCCAAAGTAGTTTACTATCAATATTCTCTGCTTAAGAAGCTTCCTTGCCATGTTCTGCACTCAATCTGCTTAGCTGAGATGGCATGCCAAGGCCGATTAGTTGCTAAAATATCCTGCCATATATTTATTGTGACATAGATTGCCATGGTCTAGTAGCCAATCTGTTAGGTGAAATAGCTCTACACCATTTTATACTCGATCTTTGTTGCTGCGATGGCCTTCGATAGTTCGATGGCTGTGTGCTCGGCCTCATTGACTGCTGAAACAACCTGCCATAATTTAGCACTCAAATCTGTTTGCTGAATTAGCTTTACATATATTTCGTTACATAGATCTGCTCGCCCAAATATCTTGCCATAGCTTTAGACATCGACCTAGGTATTTTTTTCTGGATTTCATAAAAAAGCATATATGTTTTTCCTGTAATATCTAGTAGAAGAACTAATTTATATGTCTAACAGATGGACAGGACTTGGATAACTTCTGCTCGAAGATTCTCCGCTGCATATGTCGGGGGTTGAAAACTTCATGAACTTTATTAGAGCTTAGTACGGTGGTCCGAAATCAGATGTGCTCTACCCATGTAGCAGTTGTATGAATTCAGTTACAAGACCCCAGTCAACTATGCAAAATCATCTACACTTGTATGGGATGTCGGTCACATATACTAGGTGGGTTCATCATGGTGAAGCTGTGAACATCAATGTTATTGACTACGTGGAAGCAGCAGATCACCATCTTGATCTGCCTGATGCTCAGGTGGAAGAGGAGGAGGAGGTGGTGGTGGCGGATCCAGTGAGTTTGACCAACATTGAAACAATGCTACGAAATGCTCATGCATTCCGTGAACTTTCACCTGTAGAAGAAAAACGGTGGGCCCGCATGTTGGAACAATGCAACGTTGCTGTCACCCCAGGAAATAAGCTGTCACTATTCTCAGCTATGGTCACCTTTCTTCAGGTGAAGACATCTGAGCGGATGACCAACAAATCATTCGATGCGATGTTGGCTGCTTTCCACAAATCTTTCCCAGATGCGTCTGAGCTGCCACACACCTACAGTAAAATGAAGAATTTCCTTTGTGCAGTTGGAATTGGATATGATATGATCCATGTTTGTAAGAATAATTGTGTTCTGTTCCAGAAGGATTATGCCAACTTAAGTGAATGCCCGAAATGCAAATCATCAAGATGGAAAGATGGTGATGCTGTGAAGAGGGTTCCTCATAATGTTCTGAGACATTTTCCAATTACACCAAGATTGCAGAGGTTGTTTCATGATGCTGAAACAAGAGAGGATGTACTGTGGCATTCTAGGAACCAGGAGTACAGAGATCAGAATGTAATGAGCCATCCATCTCATGGTAGTGAGTGGAAAAGCTTTAATGATAAACACAAAGAGTTTGCTGCTGACCCGAGAAACATTAGACTTGGCTTAGCTTCAGATGGATTTAACCCATTTGGCCACCAGAGCGCCACATATAGCATGTGGCCAGTGCTTGTTATCCCTTACAACATGCCTCCAAATGTATGCACCAAAGAATCAAACTACATGATGGCCTTGCTCATCCCAGGTCCAAAAAGTCCTGGAAAGGATTTTGATTTGTTCATGGAGCCTCTTGTGGAGGAACTTCAACAGCTATGTAAGGGTGTTCTCACTCGAGACCTATATAGCAGCCCACCAACTGATTTCTTTCTGCGTGCTGTTGTAATTTGGTGCATCCATGATTATCCGGCTTTGGGCACTATGTCAGGGCAAACGACACATGGTTACAATGCATGTGTTCGCTGTGATAGGAATCCGCTGTCATATGCAATACTTAGCAAGATCTGTTACATTGGACAACGCCGTTTCCTTGCCAAGGACAAGCCGCATCCTAGAAAATACCGAAGACATGTGTTCAATGCAAAGCATGAAAACCGTGATGCGCCAAAGAGGCTCACCGCCGATGAGTTGCAAGTGGAATTAGAGAAGGTCAGGCATATTACACCAGGAAACCATCCTGGTAATGGTAGCGGGAAAAGGAAGCGTGGCACGGTAGAAGAGATATTATTGTTTACCCGTAGGTCCACTTTGTGGGACTTGGAGTATTGGAAAGATTTGGATCTGCGGCATAATCTTGATGTGATGCACATCGAGAAAAATATATGTGACAGCATTATCGGCACACTTCTTAACATTGAAGGCAAGACGAAAGATACCATAAATCTAGGATTGATTTGACACACCTGGGTATCAGAAAGGATTTGCAGGTGCAAGATGAAGGTAAACCACGGGATATGGCACCAGCTGTGTTCGTCTTGGACAAGGTAAAAAGAAAAGAATTCTACGAGGTCCTGTCACGTGTGAGATTCCCACATGGATTTGCTTCCAACCCTGAAAGGAGAGTCAGTGCAGATGGAAACAAGGTACAAGGGCTAAAAACTCATGACTGCCACGTCCTACTTCAAAGGGTTTTTACCTGTTATCCTTAGAGGATTGGGCCGCCCTAACTTATACAGAGCAGTTGCAGAGTTGGACAATTCTTCAGGGAACTCTGCAGTAGAAATATCAGGATAGATACTTTGGAGCGTCTTAGAGACAAGATACCAACTATCATATGCAACCTTGAGAAGATATATCCTCCAGCCTTGTTTGATGTGATGGTGCATTTGGCTGTTCATCTACCTGATGAGGCACTACTTAGAGGTCCAGTACAGTATGGCTGGATGTACCCTATTGAAAGGCGGTCAGGCACTTTCAAGGGCTATGTTAGGAACAGAGCTAGACCCGAGGGTTCCATTGCAGAGGCCTACATTGCTACAGAAGCGTTGACATTCTGCTCAAAATACATTGAAACAGCTGATCAACTTAGCAAAGAGGTGGGTTAAGACAATCCCGGGCTCAATGTTTTCGATAATTCTGTTCGAGTTATAGGGAAGAGTCGACAAGAGGACAAACCTAAAGATTTGGACAAAATGGTTTGGTATGTGTTGAATAACTGTCCTGAGATACTACCTTATATCAAGTAAGTGTAGTACTGCAGCTTATATATCGTAATCTACTAAACTTGCAGCACATTCTTATATATTTAGATGTTTGACGCGATCACTATGTTGTGCAGCATCTACAAAGAGGAGTTACTGCCACAAAATCCAAGAAACATTGACAAACTGGTTATGGCAGGCTTTGCGAAATGGTTCAAGAACCATGTAAGCTTTTGAAGTGCACTGTCAGTTTTTTTAATATATTGAGTACATAAGATGATCTGCTTGTCTATTTTCTAACCATAGGTTAAGAAGATGCAGGAGGATGGGCAGGCAATTGATGATGCCCTTTACTCACTAGCAATGGGTCCTGATACTCGGGTAAGACATTATGAATCTTGCATTGTTGGAGATGTGCGCTACAGCACCCTTGCACGAGATGAAGGCAGGAAGACTCAAAACAGTGCCATCATGAGCACGGATACGTATGACAAAGAGACAACTGAAATGTATGCTAACATAACAGACATTGTTCAGTTGCAGTATATCTCCAGTTTTGAGGAACATCGGTGTGTGGTTCTATTGTGCTGTCGTTGGTATAACCTGTTTTCCAGGATCACAAAACCAAGAGCTGATGATTATTTCAAATCCATCAATGTTAAGGCGGCGTACCAGACCAACGAGCCTTTTATTTTGGCAAATCAAGCAACACAGATATTTTTCTTGGAAGACACATTTGCACGTAGCGATGACTGGAGAGTATTGCAAAGGTTTGAGCAGAGGAATTCGTTTAATGAAGTTGCACAACAAGATGATGCTTACACTGCTCCTGATGTACAAGATAACACAGATGTTCCTAATATCTTTGAGAACCATCACGTCAATGACACCGGCGAAAAGATTGCCTGTCGTGTTGTGGACATACAAGAGTTAATCAAGAAGAAGCCAACGTTCGAGGACGTTGAGGACGAAGAAGAAGATGACACCGTGGGGAATTACGATTCAGACTAATACACATGGCGAAGATGTTGGCGCTGCTGCTGCGGATGATGATTACATTGCTTTTGTTGTATTTGCCTGTCAGAAGACGTTTTTTTATCTACTATGTGAAATTGTGTTTGCTATGACAACTGAAACCTGATGAACATGTTGTTTAGTATTTTGCTGTGAGAACATCACTTGTTATGTATGCTAATTTGTGTTTGGTGATTGTATGACAACTAAAACATGATGACATTGTTGTTTAGTTGTACTCATATTTGGCTGTGAAACTTGAATTTGATGACATAGTTTGCTGTTGGACTACAATTTGCTCGACGTCTTTGAATGAGAACAAAGCTGACCCGATAGGGCCTCTGCTATTTATTTATTTATATGAGCAAAAGGGGATACCCCATGATTTCCGTTAATAGAAATCATTAGATGTTCACAACACTACGCCCAGTCTGCTACATAGGTTTCATTCATTACTAGTTTCAGCAAAGTGCTCATGTCGTAGCCACTGAATACATCACGAGTGCTACATACACTGCAAATAAAGAGACAATCATCCTACAGAGCACATCGATTTTGCCCATTATCTTCACAAGCTCTTTCATCTCCTCATTGCTGTCAAGGTCGTTCAGCAGCTGTTGCTTGGCCATGATCAGAGGAACTGCATCTTTAACCTTCTGCCCTGCATCTTCCTCTTCTGCCGTTCCTTCAGTTACTTATCCAACACCCCAACCTGCTGGTATTGGGATTCCTCGGCTAACCAAATAATCAAAGTAGTTGCATTCCCCCACATCAGCAACTTCCCAGAAATACAAATCACACGAATCTTCCATTTTCTGCACGAATCAAATTGGAAGATCATCAACCAAACTATTAAAAAAATCAGCAACTGAAAGCAGCAGAACAACACTTAAACATATTATTACCCCATGATTCGGGCATTTGTAGAAGACTCATCCAGGGTTGCAGATTGTGGTTGAGACGCGATGGATGACTCTGCGTGATTTGCAGAAGTGGCACCACACCAACGGCGGCGGGTTGCGATGAGCAATCGGTTGCTGTGCGCGTGCCGGCGGGGGTGTGATGAGACCCACTGGCGATGGTACAGGTGGCGACTTGGTGCATATCTGGTTGTTGCCTGCGAAAGAGCAGGTGGACGAGCAGCCATCGGACATGGTTGTTGTGGCTAGAGCTTCTGATGCTAGGCAGAGTAAGTAGAGAAGAGGATTGGATATGTCAGTTTCATTACTTGCAGAGTAGCATAGAACCATATATAGTCATAGTCTAGGTTTGGATTCAAACCAGCTATAGGAGCACGTCTTTCTTTTTTCTCAAACTCGGCAACGTCTCTTTACTGGTACACTAGCTTGTTCTGTACGCCTTCCCAAGTCTTTGATTTTCTTTCACTTTTTTTGCGAGGAAGGAAGGAGGACAAAATTGAGAGTTCCTCGGACTCGAACCCAAGACCTCTCGGTTGAAAACCAAGGGTGCTAGTCACTTATGTGGCGAACGTTCCTTGTGAGGAGGAAGGCAGACGAACGCATTTTCCTCGCAGTTTTCTTCCTATATATAAAAAAGTATGCTACTTGGTGTCCGCTTAATCAAAAAACGATTGTACCAACCTTGACCGTTGGATTGACATTCAACGTCTGTCGCGTTTCTTCAGTATCTTCTTCCTCGAGCCGCCAAAGCCAAACCAGCGCCGGCGGGACCGCCTGCTCCCGCCTCCCACGGCTGGTTGTGATCTTCCCCGGCACCTGTTTGTTCCCATCCGAGGCCTCACCATCGTCCTCCGCCTTGGTTCGCTCGCCGCGGCGCCGCCCTCCGATGTTGTCAACATGGTCAACAACCGAGAGGAATAAGGAGATGACTGTACATGGTGAGGATGACAGTAGGGACCCAGCAGCGCGCGCAGTAATTTTGTTTTTTCGGGACGAAGAAGGGTATCAACTGGGTTGTGCGAGACCTGTGGCCTGTCTAGCCCAGGCTTTTATTTCATATGTTTAGCACATGACCAGCCCAATTTGTTTTTTTCCTTTCTGAAAAATGGCTAGCCAGCTATTTTGTTTTTTGCAGAATAACCAACATAGGCCTACTTGCTTTTCTACGCCCTGCTGGGCCGGAAATCTTTCAAGACGAGGAGGGATGCATTTTGCCCAGAAAATGGGCTATAAGTAATAAGAAATGGGCTATAAGTAGTAAGAAATGGGCTGTAAAATGAAAAAAATACAGCAAACATGCAATTAGTTCCCAAATACTATTTTCTTTCGGATTTTGATATTTTAAATTTCATTGTTTTTGTGCGGGTAAAATTTCATTGAATTTAAATTAAGGTATATTTAGATTTAAAATTAATTTGAATATGGCTAGAAATTTCGGGCTGTATGCTGTTTGGGACAGATTTGGAGGTTGACTTGTGGGTCTACTAGGTTGACGTGTACTTTGGCTTTGTCAAATTAGTCCACAAATGATTCTAGCAGCAATGACCATTGGATGTTAATCCAACGGCCGTGCTGCTTCTCCAATATCTGATCTTCTTGCTCTAGCTGCCCAAACCAGCTCCGGTGGGACTACCTGCTCCCGCCTCCCGTGGCCGGCTGTGCTGCCGCACAGGCCGCACCGCCCCACCCTACTTCATTGCTGGCCAGGCCATTCCTCTACTCACCCACACCTCCTGTTATTTTTCGGCGACGGCAGCCGGACCAGTAAACCCTTGTGCTCCCCACCACGTGGGCAACCATTGCCGAGTCTTCCCCGGCTCCGTGTCATTCCCTTCCTAGGCCTCGTCGTCGTCCACCGCCATGGTGCTCTCGGCACAGCCTAGTCAACATGGTCAATGAACGACATCCATCGGTCGTGGACTGTATGCGCAAAATAATGATTCCTCCACCTGACAGCTGGGACCCACCGGAAGGGCCTCTGTATTTCGCGAAAAAAACGTCCCCCCCCCCCCCCCGCTGACATGTGGGACCCACCAGCTATATCTTCGCATGCAAGGAAGTGCCTCCTTATTACGCACAAAAAAAATGAATACCTACCCTGCTAGATGGGACCCACCATAGTGGGAGGATGACTTGTGGGCCAACTAAGTTGACGGGGACGAAGGGCTTTGTCAACTTAGTCAATATGAATGATTCTAGCTCCAGTGACCGTACGATGTCCATCCAACGGCCATAGTCTTCTACAACCTCTGGTCTTCTTGCTCCAGCCGCCCAAAGCAGCGCCGGTCGTGTCGCGTGCTCGTGCCTCTCGTGGTCAGCTCTGATGCCGCGGAGGCCTCACCGCCCCCTACTACTCCCACTGCCGGCCCAGGGTATCCCTCTACTCACCCACACCCCGTGTTATTCTGTGGCGACGGCAGGCTCATGCTGCAGCCGAACCAGTGAACCCTCGTACTCCTCTCCGCGCGGGCTACCACTGCTGCATCTTCCCCGGCTCCGCGTCGTCCCCTTCCTAGGCCTCGCCATCGTCCAGACCACCGCCCTGGTGCTCTCGGCGCGGCGTGGTCAACATGGTCAACGACCAACTTCCATCGAAAGAGTACTGTACGTGGAGAGGCTGATAGTTGGGTCCAGGCGGCCGCAAGGAAGTGCCTCCTTATTACGCGCAAAATAATTATTCCTCCAACTGACAGCAGGGGCCCACTAGACGGGCCACCTTATTTCACGAAAAAAACGTTTCCCCCTTGAGTGCTGGGACCCACCGGACGGGCCAGCCTATTTCGCGAAAAAAACGTTCCCCGCGCTGTCAGCTCGGACCCACCGGAAGTGCCTCCTTATTACGCACAAAAAAATGAATACTCCCCCTGCTAGCTGGGACCCACCATGGTGGGAGGCTGACTTGTGGGCCTACTAAGTTGACTGGGATGGGGGCCTTTGTCAACTTTAGTCAATATGAACGATTCTAGCTCCAGTGACAGTACGATGTCCATCCAACGGTCGTAGGGCTTCTTCAACCTCTGGTCTTCTTGCTCCAGCCGCCCAAAGCAGCGCCGGTCGTGCCGCATGCTCCTGCCTCTTGTGGTCGGTTGTGCTACCGCAGAGGCCTCACCGCCCCCTACTATTCCCACTGCTGGCCAGGCCCTGCGGCGACGGCAGCCTCACACTGCAGCTGAACCAATGAACCCTCGTACTCCTCTCCGCACGGGCTTCCATTGCCGCGTCTTCCGCGGCTCCTCGTCATCCCCTTCCTAGGCCTCGCCGTCGTCCACTGCCCTGGTGCTCTCGGCGCGGCGTGGTCAACGTGGTCAAGGAACAACTTCCATCGGACGTGGACTGTACGTGGAGAGGCTGACAGCTGGGTCCACGGCCGTAGCAAGGAAGTGCCTCCTTATTACGCAGAAAATAATGATTCCTCCACCTGACAGCTGGGACCCACTGAACGGGCCACAGTATTTCGCGAAAAAAATGTTTCCCCCTGACTGTTGGGACCCACCATCTACATCTTCGCACGCAAGGAAGTGCGTCCAAAAAAAAACAAAACGATTCGCCCCCCTGACCGCTGGGACCCACCAGCGACACCTTCGCACGCAAGGAAGTGCGTCCGGGCAAAAAAAAAAACGATTCTCCCCCTGACTGCTGGGACCCACCAGCTACATCTTCGCACGCAAGGAAGTGCGTCTGGGCAAAAAAACGATTCGCCGCCTTGACTGCTGGGACCCACCAGCTACATCTTCGCAGGCAAGGAAGTGCCTGACAGTCGGGACCCATCTAGTCGAAGCGTACGTAGCGTTGTCATTCTGGTCGCGAACGTGTACATACATACTGGTCGTTGTAGAGGCGCGCACGTGTCGTAGTAGAGGCACGCACGTAGCATGTATACGTACGTACAGCGGCGAGGGTGCAAGAAAGAAAATACGGCCACGTACGTACATACGGGCAGGGTCTCGAACGCCTACGCGCGCATACGTACGGCTAGGGCTCGTGTACATGGCTGGGTCAGAACGGAGAAACAGCATCATCGTCGTGTTCATGGGGAGGCAACGGAATGCGTCGTGTTCATGGGGAGGCAACGGAATGCGTCGTGATCATCGGGAGGAAACGGAACGCGTGGGAGCCAACCAGCTTGGACGGAACAGGCGATGGAAACGAGGCCTGGCGTACCGCACAACGGAGGAAACGAACCTCCTACATTCGGAACGGGGTCCTGTTGATCGGGAGGGGTGTGGCGTACCGCAAAACAGAGGAAACGGACCTCCTACGGTCGAAACCGGGGTCCTATTGATCGGGAGGGGTGTGGCGTACCACAAAACGGAGGAAACAGACCTCCTATGGTCGAAACGGGGGTCCTGTTGATCCGGAGGGGTGTGGCGTACCGCAAAACGGACGAAACGGACTTGTGTTGGAGCGCTACGGTCGAAATGGGGGTCCTGTTCATTGGGAGGGGTGTGGCGTACCGCAAAACGGGACTCCACGGGATACTGTTCATCAACACCGTCGACCTCCTCCAGCCTCCACGGGCTACCGTCGACCTCCTCCAGGCTCCATGGGCTCCTGTTCATCCAGCCTCCACCGCGCGCTACTCCACCGGCTACTGTTCAACCACCCCTGCACGGGCACCCCTCCATCGTCTACTGTTCATCCAGCCCTCCACACCATGGGGTCCTGTTCAACCACCCCTCCACGGGCACCCCTCCACCGTCTACTGTTCATCCAGCCCTCCACACCACGGGGTCCTGTTCAACCACCACTCCACGGCCACCACTCCACCGTCTACTATTCATCTAGCCCTGCACACCACGAGGTCCTGTTCATCCAGAGGCAACGCCACCTCTCACTGTTCATCCACCCCCCCCCCTGCGCAACGCTCACTATTCATCCAATCGATCGGCTTCAGTTAGCAGCAGTAGCGAAGGAATCGCTCCATCGGGTTCAGTTAACAGCCATCGATCGATCGCTCAGGTTCAGTAACGCGTAGCCTGCAGTGCAATCACTCGGGTTCAGTTAGAGCCAATGCCTCGCATGTGTATGAGAGAAACGCGCATCGCTTGGCCCCCGACCTCCCACCGTAACCGGCAACTCCCCGAAATTTTCCTCCCCCTCGCTTCTACCACGGTTTTTCCGTCATGGACGGCCCAAAGAATGTCATGCAGCTGCGTCTCCGGCCCGCCCAGGATGAAAAGCCCATTTTCTGTCATGATTTTTTGTCATAAAAGTAGGAGCCCACCACATCTATGATGATACCGGGTTTTGTCACAATTATCGTCATAGAAGTGTCATATGTATGACAGGAAAAAAATTCGTTCGGCCCAAAATGTCACGGATGTGTGTCTTTTTTGTAGTGCTTGCCGGTAATGAGATTGAACTAGGTTTGAAGATAGACGATTGAATCCCTGGCAAATGACATACCGATGACAAAGGGAATAACTTATGTTGTCATTACGGTACAACCGATAAATATCTTCGTAGAATATGTAGGAACCAATATGAGCATCCAGGTTCCGCTGTTGGTTATTGATCGGAGAGGTGTCTCGGTCATCTCTACATACTTCTCGAACCCGTAGGGTCATGTCTACATAGTTATCAAAATGGTCGATAGGTAAAGATTGATATATAGGACGATGGTATTTGGACACCGGAAGTGTTTCGGGATGCACCGGGTACTTATCGGGTCACCGGAAGGGGTTACGGGCACCCCCGGCAAAAGATATGGGCCTTATGGGCCAAGAGGGGAAACACACCAGCCACAAAGAGGCTGGTGCGCCCGCCCCCATATGGGCTGGCCAAACCTGAGAAGGAAAGGCGAAGAAGGAAAGGAAAAAGGGAATAGGATTCCCCCTTCCCCCTCTTCCCTTCCTACTCTGAATAGGAAGAGGAAAGGGGGGAGGCCGAATTGGGAGGACCCCAAGTAGGATTCCTCCTACTTGGGGTGCCCCCTTGGCTGCCTCTCCTCCCCTCCAACCTATATATATGTGGGGGCATCGCTAGAACACACACCAACAATTGTTAGCCGTGTGCGGCGCCCCCTCCACAGTTTACGCGTCCGGTCATATTCATATAGTGCTTAGGTGAAGCCCTGCGCAGATTACTTCACCATCACCGTCACCACGCCATCGTGCAAACGGAACTCTCCCTCGACACTTTGCTGGATCAAGAGTTCGAGGGACGTCATCGAGCTAAACGTCGCAGAACTCGGAGGTGTCGTACATTCGGTGCTTTATCGGTCGGAACGAGAAGAAGTTTGACTACATCAACCGCATTGTCAAACGCTTCCGCTTTCGGTCTACGAGGGTACGTGGACACACTGTCCCCCTCTCATTGCTATGCATCTCCTAGATAGTCTTGCATGAGTGTAGGAATTTTTTTGAAATTGCATGCTACGTTTGAAGGAAATATGTCCTAGAGGCAATAATAAAGTTGTTATTTTATATTTCCTTATTAATGATAAATGATTATTATTCATGCTAGAATTGTATTAACCAGAAACTTGATACATGTGTGAATAAATAGACAAAACACTGTGTCCCTTGTATGCCTCTACTAGACTAGCTCGCTGATCAAAGATGGTGAAGTTTCCTAGCCATGGACATGAGTTGTCATTTGATAAATGGGATCACATCATTAGTGGAATGATGTGATGGACAAGACCCATCCGTTAGCTTAGCATAATGATTGTTTAGTTTTATTGCTACGGCTTTGTTCATGTCAAATATATATTCCTCCGACTATGAGATTATGCAACTCACGGACACTATAGGAATGCCTTATGTGCTATCAAACATCACAACGTAACCGGATGATTATAAAGATGCTCTACAGGTATCTCTGAAGGTGTTTGTTGGGCTGGCATAGATCGAGATTAGGATTTGTCACTCTGAGTATGGAGAGGTATCTCTAGGCCCTCTTGGTAATGCACATCATATGAAGCCTTGAAAGCAATGTGACTAATGAGTTAGTTATAGGATGATGCACTATGAAACGAGTAAAGAGACTTGCCGGTAACAAGATTGAACTAGGTATGAAGATACCGACGATCGAATCCCGAGCAAGTAAAATACCGATGACAAAGGGAATAACGTATGTTGACATTGCGGTTCGACCGATAAAGATCTTCGTAGTATATGTGGGAACCAATATGAGCATCCAGGTTCCGTTATTGGTTATTGACCAGAGAGGTGTCTCGGTCATGTCTACATAGTTCTTGAACCCGTAGGGTCCGCATGCTTAACATTCGATGACGATATGTATTATATGAGTTATGTTTTCTGGTGACCGAAGGTTGTTTGGAGTCCCGGCTGAGTTCACGGACATGATGAGGAGTCTTGAAATGGTCGAGAGGTAAAGATTGATATATTGGAAGGTTATATTCGGACACCGGAATGATTCCAGAGAGGTTCGGATATTTTTGGAGTACCGAGGGGTTAAGCGGAACCCCTCGGGGAAGTATTGGGCCTTATTGGGCCATAGTGGAGAGGAGGAGGCAGGCCGCAAGAGGTGCCCCCCTCCCAAGGGAGTCCTAATTGGCCAAAGGGGAGGGGGCGCGCCCCCCTTTCCTTCTCCCGCTCCTTCTCTTTCCCTCTTCCCCCTCCGTTGGAAAGGAAAGGGGGTGACTAGGATTGGGAATCCTAGTTGGACTCCCCCCACTTGGCGCGCCCCCTAGGGCCGGCGGCCTCCCCTCTCCTCCTTTATATACAGGGGAAGGGGGCACCCCAAAACACAACAGTTGTCTCTTAGCCGTGTGCGGTGCCCCCCTCCACCGTTTACTCCTCCGATCATATTATCGTAGTGCTTAGGTGAAGCCCTGCGCAGATTACTTCACCAACACCGTCACCACATCATTGTGCTGACGGAACTCATCTACTCCTTCCTACCTCTACTGGATCAAGAGTTCAAGGGACGGCATTGAGCTAAACGTGTGCAGAACTCGGAGGTGCCGTACGTTCGGTACTTGATCGGTTGATTCGAGAAGATGTTCCACTACATCAACCGCGTTAAGTTAACGCTTCCGCTTTTGGTCTATGAGGGTACGTGGACACACTCTCCCCCTCTCGTTGCTATGCATCTCCTAGATAGATCTTGCATGAGCGTAGGATTTTTTTTGAATTGCATGTGATGTTTCCCAACAACGTTTCCCAACATTGATCACCACAAGAACGAACCCATTACAAAGGACCTCTCCCACTGCAAGATAAATCAATCCAGTTGGTCAAACCAAATCAATAGATCAGAGGGAAGTACAAAGCTATAATAATAATGCATAAAAGAGTTCAGAGAAAACTCAAATATATTCATAGATATTCTGATCATAAACTCACAATTCATCGAATCCCAACAAACACACCGCAAAAAGTGATTACATCGGATAGAACTCCAAAAACATCGAGGAGAACATTGTATTGAAGATCAAATAGAGAGAAGAAGCCATCTAGCCACTAACTATCGACCCGTAGGTCTGTGGTAAACTACTCACGCATCATCGGAAGGGCATCAAGGTTGATGTAGAGCCCCTCCGTGATCGGATCCCCCGCCGGTAGAGTGCTAGAAAAGGCCTCCAGATGGGATCTCTCGAGAACAGGAACTTGCGGCAGCAGAAAAAGTATTTCGTGGACTCCTCTGTTGGTTTCACGATTTTAGAGAATTTATAGAGGCGGAGTTAAGTCAAACGGGGCTACATGGGACCCACGAGCCACCAAGGCGCGTCCTACCCCCTAGGCATGCCCTGGTGCCTCATGGACCACTGCTCCGTCTTCTTGTCCCCTCCCGAAGCTTCCAGGGTCTCTTATGTCCAGAAAAATCTCCAAAAAGTTTTTTGGCATTTGGACTTTGTTTGGTACTGATATTCTGAAAAACTAAAAACAGGCAAAACAACAACTGGCACTGGGCACTAAGTTAATATGCTAGTCACAAAAAATGATATATAATTGGTTTTAAGTGTATATAAAACATCCAAGATTGATACTATAATAGCATGGAACAATAAAAAAGTATAGATACGTTGGAGATGTATCAGGCACCTAGGAACGCCCCCTGCCTTGTCACTCCCTCGTGCAGCATCTGGTCTCCTCCTGTAGCTTCCAGGGACTCTTTTAATCCAGAAAAATCATCCAAAATTTTCATCGTGTTTGGACTTTGTTTGGTATTGATTTCCTGGAAAACTGAAAACATGTAGAAAACTACAACTGGCACTAGGCACTGAGTTAATAGGTTAGTCCATAAAAAAAATATAAAATTGCATATAAAGTATACAAAATGATAATATAATAGCATGAAACAATAAAAAATTATAGGATGGATCAGCATCCACCATTAGGGTAGAGCAAGCATGTAGGCGTGCGCCCTGACCTCTACAACACATTCATGGACAACATTACGTTTAGTGAGCGGGCTGTGATGACCACTCTCATCCACCT
This sequence comes from Triticum timopheevii, assembly GCA_963921465.1. Classification (NCBI taxonomy): domain Eukaryota; kingdom Viridiplantae; phylum Streptophyta; class Magnoliopsida; order Poales; family Poaceae; genus Triticum; species Triticum timopheevii. Next base: position 187,773,463 of record OY997266.1, on the reverse strand, counting down.
CCTATAAAAATGATACGTCTCCGTCGTATCTATAATTTTTTTATTGTTTCATGCCAATACTCTACAACTTTCATATAATTTTGGCAACTTTTTATATTATTTTTAGTACTAACATATTGATCGAGTGCGCAGTGTCAGTTTCTGTTTGTTGCATGTTTTTTCGAAGAATATCCATACCAAACAAAGTCCAAACGCGATAAAAACTTACGGAGATTTTTTAGAATATATGTGATTTTTGGGAATTGGAATCAATTCGAGACGATGCCCGAGGGGCCCACAAGCCCTAGGGGCGCGTCCCCCTACCCTGGGCGCGCCTGGGAGGCTTGTGGCCACCCTGTAAGGCGGTTGGTGCCCTTCTTTCGCCGCAAGAAAGATAATATCCAGATAAAATTTCAGCCCAATTGTAGTTACGAATCTTCGGGAATTTAAGAAACAGTGAAAGGCCAGAATCTAGGAACGTCGAAACAGAAGGAAACTAAGAGAGAGAAAAATCTCAGACGGGGTCCCACCCCTCCGCCGCCATGGAAGCCAAGGCCTAGAGGGAAACCATCCTCCCATCTAGGGAAGTTCAAGGAATAATAAGGAGGGGGCTCTCTCCCCCTATCTCCCGGTGGCGTCGGAACACCGTCGAGGCCATCATCGTGACGGCGATCTACACCAACAACTTTGCTGCCATCATCACCAACTCTCTCCCCCTCTATGCAGCGGTGTAACCTCTCTTTTACCCACTATAATCTCTACTTAAACATGGTGCTCAATGGTATACATTATTTCCCAATGATGTATGGCTATCCTATGATGTTTGAGTAGATCCGTTTTGTCCTATGGGTTGATTGATGATCATGATTGGTTTGAGTTTTATGTTTTATTATTGGTGTTGTCCTATGGTTCTCTCCGTGTTGCGCAAGAGTGAGGGATCCATGTTGTAGGATTTGCAATATGTTCATGGTTCGTGTAACAGCCTGATTTTTTGCCCTTTCTTTTTCTTTTGATTTTCTGAGGTTTTTGCCTGAGTTTTCTTTTTCTGTGGCTATGTGGTCTAGAAACTGAAGAAGATGACCTCTTCTTTCTTTCGAGAGTGGCTTGTCATCACCCAAATCCTTCCCTAGACCTTTCCATTTCCACCTTGGACCAAATCCCAATATTCTTTTTATTGGGAATATTCCTTTTCTATTAAAGGAATAACTCAGTTTGCCCTAGATTGTGAAGCAACCCATATTTCCCTCACTCCTAAAATTCCCAAATAATTCTCATAAACTGTTTGGGTCATATATTGCTCAAATATGGAAAAACTGTTCACTGCCATGTTAAAAAATAATTCTCCAATAATTCTTTTTCTATTCCGCCCTAAATGGCACTTTGTGAAGCAAGTGCTATTTATCTTTGCCCAATTGACTCCCAACTTCTTGGACACCTTTTCCTATCCATATCATTGCCCTGTGCCAAAGTTCAACCTCATTTTTCAATTAATTCTTTTTCTATGATTTTACAAATTTTCTGCTCAGAATGAAACTTTTTGAAGGAAGTATATTCTAGGCATGTCCAAATGAGATGAACTTTTGCCACACCCTTCATTTGGTCAAATCATCACTCTCCACCCAATATGAGCTCATGTAACTTTTACATGTGAGCACAACTCCAAATCTTAGTTTCTGGTCTGATTTTTAGTTTGTGAAGCAACTATATTTTATATTGCTTCATTTAAGCTGCCAACTTACCAGGACATTCTATTACCCATATAAACTCCCTCCACCAAGTTGTGGCTCAATCCATTTGGCCATTTGCCCTGTGGAATTTATCCAAGTTTCTGTCTAGAGAGAAGCTATGTGAAGCAAGTGCTATTTTGGTTCATCCCAATGGCATGAAACTCCTTGGGCATCTTAATATCTTCAAATCATTGGGCCATAACCATTTCCAGCTCATTTGATGCAACTATGTGAGTGCATCATTCAAATCTCCATTTCTGGCCATTGTGGCATTTTCTACAGCAACCCCCTTCTAGACTCCTCCATTTGGGCTGATACTTGGCCATCACGGTGTTCTTTGAGTGTGATCAAGCCATGCCAAAGCTCAGCCCCTGACTCCTTCTGTGTTTGTCTCCCCTCAGCACAAACACCTTGTTGTTCATGTCCCTTGGATCCTCCTGCCAATCACTTCTTTGCCCCTGGACCGATTTCTTTTCTCATTTTGACTAAGGGCAGCAGGGTCTATCTCCCAGACATGATTTGGCCACTTGGAGTGCATCGTGTGTGCCAGCTCACGCGGTGACCACGCGGCAGACATGCCAAATCTCGCGCTCTGGCACGACCTTAGAGGGAGTCCTGGATTAAGGGATCCTCGGGCGTCCGAACTATTTACATGGGCCGGACTGTTGGGAAATGAAGATATAAGATAGAAGACTTCTTCCCATGTCCCGATGGGATTCTCCTTGGCGTTCGGATGTGAAGATTCCTTTTTCTGTAACCGACTTTGTACAACCCTAGCCCCCTCTGGTGTCTATATAAACCGAAGGGTTTAGTCTGTAGAGGCAATCATAATCACATAGGCTAGACTTCTAGGGTTTAGCCATTACGGTCTCGTGGTAGATCAACTCTTGTAATACTCATATTTATCAAGATCAATCAAGCAGGAAGTAGGGCATTACCTCCATAGAGAGGGCCTGAACCTGGGTAAACATCATGTCCCCTGCCTCCTGTTACCATCAGCCTTAGAAGCACAGTTCGGGACCCCCTACTCGTGATCCGCCGGTTTTGACACCGACATCGGTGCTTTCATTGAGAGTTCCGCTGCGTCATTGCCAAAGGTTTGATGGAGCCATCAATCATCTACAACAATACGATCCAGGGGGAGATTTTCCTCCCCGGAAAGATCTTCGTGTTCGGCCGCTTCGCACTGCGGGCCAACTCGCTTGGCCATCTAGAGCAGATCGACAGCTACGCCCCAGGCCATCAGGTCATATTTGGAAGCTTGAATTATGTTGCCAATATCCGCGGAGACTTGATCTTCGTAGGATTCGAGCCCACGACAGCCACTCCCTGCCACCACGATGAACATGACCTAAATCTGTCATCGGACCGTGCCCGGGAAATAGCGCCTGTAACTGCTCTGTCCCTAGCTCTAGAGCAGATTGCACTGTTCGAGGACGGGAGGCTCAACCCCATCGTGGAAGCCACAGACTCAGCGATGTTAGAGTCGCACACAGGTCCAACCTCGAGCGGGGCCTGTGCCAACGGAACCTCGGATTTGTCTCTGGCCACAGGTTCCGAAATGCGTGCATCTGTGCCCATCAAACTTGATCAGACATCTTCCAGCACTCACCTTTAGGCGATGTGCTAAATTCGTTAAAAGCCCTCACCTTGTCAGGTGACTCACAGCCGAACTATATCCGGCTTGAATTGGAAGCCGATGACGGAGAATTTCGCTTCCCACCCACCACCCACTTAATAGCCACAGTCGAAGACTTAACTGACACGGTCGATTATGGCTCCGAATACATCGACAACATGGACGACAATGTCGGAGAGGAGCAGGCACAAAAACTACCGCTCACGGGGCGGTGGACGGCTACATCCTCATATGATGTATATATGGTGGACACACTTAAAGAGAAGGAGGCCAAAGGCAATAATGATAAGCCTGTTGATGAACCTCCCAAGCGCCGGCGTCAGAAGCGCCAAGTTCGATCCAGCAAAAGGAAAGGCAGCAACATTGTCACTGATGGCGGTGATAATCCGGACCAAGCTGAGGACCCCACATATCCGGCGATGGAGCAGGACGAGCGAGAGGATGGCGAACACAGTCCGGGGCCGTTGTCTGACCACACCGATGCCGAAGATAGCAGTTACCAACCCGTCTCCGAAGAGGAGATAAGCCTGGGCAACAACGTATTCGTCGTCCCAGAAGAACCATTAGAACAAGAGCGCCTCCATCGAAGGCTTATCGCCACCGCAAGGAGTCTAAGAAATAGAAGCGGCGGCTTAAAGCCGCACAGGATACGCTCAATGATAGATGGAATGAAGTGCTAGACGCTGAGGAAAAATATGGTTGTAATCGCCAAACAAAGGGCTATCCTAAGCATAAACTGCTTCTCGAATTCGACGACGAGGCTATTGCACCCATACCACCGAAAAACAATACTGCCGACAAGCTGGACCGACCACCTCATGGACGAGACAGAGTGGCTAGCAATGGCGTACACATGCCCGCACCCCCTCCCCATAAAGGAAGGGAGGCCACGGTTCAGGATCAAAAACACGATCTACGTGAGGACCTGGACAAAAAGGCTGGCAAGGCCAGATCCATCAATGGATCTAGGGACTGTGCCCCCACACGGGACTACGGTTATCAAGCCAAATATGCCGGCCACATACCAGTTCGGGGCCAATACCGAACATTACAACCGTCGAACCCATGCCACGACACAACCAAATAAAGGGGTGCTGCACACCCCCTGTGCTTCACCGATGAGGTGCTGGATCATGAATTTCTAGAATGGTTTAAACCCGTAAATATTGAGGCATATGATGGAACGATGGATCCTGCGGTCTGGATAGAAGACTTTATTCTTCACATCCACATGGCTCGCGGAGATGATCTCCATGCCATCAAATACTTACCCCTCAAGCTGAAAGGACCAGCTCGGCACTAGCTGAAAAGCCTCCTAGAAAATTCCATTGGAAGTTGGGAAGAGCTTGAGGATGCTTTTCAGGCCAATTTACAAGGGACCTATGTCCGGCCCCCGGATGCTGACAATCTAAGTCACATAATCCAACAACCTGGGGAATCAGCCCGTAAGCTTTGGAATCGGTTTCTCACTAAGAAGAACCAAATCGTTGATTGCCCGGACGCCAAAGCATTAGAGGCCTTCAAACACAGTGTTCGGGACGAATGGCTAGCTAGACACCTCGGCCAGGAAAAACTAAGGACGATGGCAGCCCTAACTACACTCATGACCCGTTTTTGCGTGGGCGAGGACAGCTGGTTAGCCCATAGCAGCACCAGCAAGCCTGGCACATCCGAAGTCAAGGATGGCAATGGAAAGCCATGACGTAACAAAAACAAATGTCGAAACAATGATGGAAGCCTAGATGATACAACGGTCAACACTGGATTCAGTGGCCCCAGATTCGGTCAACGGAAGAAGCCATTTAAAGGCAATACAGTTGGTCCATCTAGCCTGGACAAAATATTAGACAGGCCCTGCCAGATCCACCCCTGCTAAACCTGCGAACCATACCAACCGCAGTTGTTGGGTCTTCAAGCAGGCCGGCGAGCTCACCACCGAACACAAGGGGAAGGGACCTCAGAGCGAAGACGAGGATGAATCTCGCCAGCCGAACACAGGCGGACAGAAGAAATTTCCACTAGAGATCAAAACAGTGAACATGATCTATGTCACTCATATCCCAAAGAGGGAGCGCAAATGCGCACTCCATGATGTCTATTCCGTTGAGCCTTCTACCCCCAAATTCAACCCATGGTCGGGCTGTCTGATCACCTTTTATCGCAGGGATCATCCGACCAGTATCCTTCATGGGGGTTCGGCCGCCCTAGTGCTCGACCCGATAATCGACGGATACCATCTCACTCGAGTCCTTATGGACGGCGGCAGCAGTCTCAGTCTGATATATCAGGACACTGTCCACAAGATGAGGATAGACCCGTCAAGAATCAAGCCAAGCAGCACGACCTTCAAAGGAGTTATACCGGGCGTAGAAGCCCGCTGCACGGGCTCTTTAACATTGGAGGTCGTATTCGGCTCCCCCGATAACTTTCGAAGCAAAGAGCTAATCTTCGACATAGCTCCGTTTTGAAGCGGCTATCATGCACTACTCGGAAGAATGGCCTTCGCCCACTTTAATGCAGTCCCACATTATGCTTATTTAAAGCTCAAAATGCCTGGACCACTAGGTATCATTACGGTCAATGGAAATATGGAGCACTCTCTTTGTACAGAGAAAGACACTGCGACCCTAGAAGCCGAAGTCCAAAACGGCCTATTCAAGCCGAACATCTCATCGGTTGTTAAGACCGTGGACACAGCCAAATGTCTCCAGCGTACGCCTCAGTGCAGTATCTCAGATAAACCTGAGCTCGTTTAGCAGTTACGCCCCCATCGACTGCCCCATAAGGTGATAGCATACGTGCCTCATATACACAAGTATACCCTTAAAATTCCTTGGGCGGCGCTGGGGGCACACTGCACACAAATAGTCCATAAGTTCGTCTCGACCCTATTCAGACTCTATAGTTATCTTTCAAGGTTCATTAAACGAACCAGCTTTGTTTACAGCCACACCAGATTTCTTGTTCCAGGTTTTTTCTTCTTTTTTTCTTCTTTTTACAGATGGCCATCACACTCCCCCGTTCAAGGACACACCACAAAGGAGAAAACGGCGCAGACGTGCAGCAGGGCCCCACACTAAGGTTTCTTTTTAGATTAAGACCCTGTGTAAACCTTTTATCTCCTTTTGTTTTATACTTTTTTGGCGTGTAAAATGTCCAAGGAAGCTATCGGAATTATCTGTAAGTACACAGTTCACCGTATTCACAAGGGATATAATAGAAGTAGCTTGGTTCATATTGTGTTTGGAGTTTTATTCTCTCACCAGCTGCGTTCTCTCCCCATGTCAGATCATCATATGTGCCTTGACACAAGGGTCCATTACCAGGGGCTGTATTCAGCCCGCTATGCGTTGAAAAGTCCAAACACCTATAGGGAGTGTTCGGCGTCATGAGTTTGGCCTTATATGCATCAGCTCCGAATCATGTCTTTGGTCAATAGCTGGGTTGCCCAGCTCCTGTGCTTACTACCTTACGTTCCGCTCTATCGGCTAGGGTAGTAAAGGGAGAACTACTGCGATTGTGTCCCGGTTCGTCCGGATGAGCACCTCAGTAGAGAAAGCCTAAAACTGACTGTCATGATGCGGCGAGAGCTGGTCAACCACTCGATGACTCACCAGAATCTTCGCGATTCCTTCCGTATTAAATGAAGGACCATTCTTCTGGTCACATATGTCTATGCACCGTATTCGGATAACCACGTACATACCAGGGGCTATATCATAGACCCACTGTCAAACTCCCGTGGCTAAGTGAAAGTGTTAAAGCCCTATAGTCCAATTGCCTGGTTCACCGCATTGACACCTCATTAATGGACCAAGACATTGGGTCAAGAGTGATCAAGTGCTTTTCCGAACACCCCCACATTATATGCGAGGGGGCAGAAGCCGACGACTGGCAAACTTTCAGATTATACAAAACACGGCCGCACCAAAAACTTTTTAGGCAAAAGTATAAAAACATAGCCTTAAATATATCATAATATTGTTTTTACAATTTCGAACCACCTCACTCGAACATTATATCTTTCGAGCACTGACCCTCTATTAAGCGGGCACCCACTAGGACATCCTCAAAATAATGCTCTGGCGAGTGCTGGTCCTTGTCCTTGGGTGGACTTTTCGCTGCAATATCGGTGGCCTTCATCTTTGTCCAGTACGTCTTGACGCGGGCAAAGGCCATCCGTGCACCTTCTATGCACGTTGACCACTTCATAGCACCGATACGCGGTACAGCATCAATAAGTCACCGCACCAAACCGAAATAACTATTCGGAATCGACTCAGTCGGCCACAGCCGGACTATGACGTCCTTCATGGTAGATCCAGATAGCTTATGGAGCTTGGCCCACAGGGCCATTTGTTTGTTCAGCAACAATGGACGCTTTGGCATGCTAAATTGTGACCGGAAAAGCTCTTCCATCGCATGTCCTTCTTGCGCTTGGAAAAACTGCGTCGCGTCGGAGACACTCTTCAGCAAGTCCAATAATGCATCTGGAGAACTCCACATCTGATTAAGCGGGGCATACTTCGAATCGCCAAATTTAGTTTGCAATAAGAAGGGCTAACCAGCCGCGATCTCCCCAGCTTGTCGGATCTCCTCCTGAGCCGCTTTAGACTCGGCCATGCTTCCCGCGCCTCTTGTAAGGCCCTGTCAAGATCAGCCATTTTGGTTTTGTTATCTCTCTCGAGAAAGTCACATCGGCTAGCGGCATCCTTTAGCTCAAGCGCCATAGTAGATATTCTCTCCTCGTACTGGCGCCGAGCAGCCTGTTCGGACTTTAATTCAGTACATGCCTTTTCGGCAGCCGCATTGCTCATCCTAGCCTGCTCTTTGGCCCAGGCAAGCTCGGGCCAAAGGGTCTCAACTGCGGCGACACGATCTGCAGTTATGCATATCTCAGTATACAATTTCTCAGCGTCATGGTCATATCATAATACCTGCATATACTGAGTGCCCCAAAGACATACCTTGCGCGTCGTCGAGCCGTGTGTTCATAAGCTGATGTCGTCATCCACTACATCAACTTTCTGCTTCAGATGTGCAATCTCCATAGCTTGGGCAGTCGCCACGGATGTAACAACATGTGCTTCAATTAGTCAGATCATTTCCTGGGCATATATTTCTTGATCCTCTGATCGCTTCTCTTTGGACGCCAACCAGAGTCTCAGGGGCTACTATCTATACACAGGCACATTTCTTATAACACAATTAAAAATATTACATTACGTACCTCGAAGCCTCTTAGCAGGCTCGTAAAGGCTTCATCTTTTCGTGGACCGAATCCTCTCAACTACCGTACCCATCAAGGTATGATGTTCCTCTAAAACGGACATATGTCGCAATGTGTCCATCAATGTATCTGGCGCCTCCGGATCCGGAGAAGATCGTGCTGTCCCATGGAAATTGGATAGTCTGGGGACTTTATTGTTGGTCCCCGTAGGGGCCGCACGCTCTGGATCCTAGACGACCGAAGTGTCGCCGCCGGGCCTGGTCTTTACTGTCCCTCCCACCGCTTGCTGATTGGGAGAGATCCTCCAAGACGACACCTCGGCGTCGTCTCCCTTATCGGGCGGGGAGATCTGCGGAGGTGTCTTGCAGTCCATCATCTCCGGAAGAAGATCTCCCGAGGAGGAGGATTGTTGAGGAAGGCTGCATGTCGTACTGCAAACATATATTTTAAATATTACCTTACAACCAGGAAAGAACAGGATATGTTTAAAACACCCTTGTTCACTTATGATTCAGCTAAGGGCCTATCTTTACGGAGCGACTATGTGTCAACATCACCTCCCGAACCAGGCCCCCCTCACAGGGATATCTTCCCCCGCTTAGAAGCCTTTATGTTCAAGTCTTTGGAGGCGGTCCTCTTCTTCCCATGAGGAGAAGGGATGTCAGTTTTTCCTTCCCTTCCATCTTCGGAAGAGGGAGTTTGAATCTCCCCGGACAAGGTGCCTGGTTTGCCTCTAGAATGAGGGCCACCTTGGGCCGTCTTGCTCTCCTCCTAGTCTTCCCTCTCGGTACTTGATATGGTGCCGGAGCAAGCATTATTGTTAACACCGGATCAGCTGAGTCTTCGGGAAGAGGTGAGGGAGTCCTCTATTAAGGGGTCCTCGGACAGCCAGACTATATACTTTGGATGGACTGATGGACTATGAAGATACAAGATTGAAGACTTCGTCCCGTGTCTGAATGGGACTCTCCTTGGCGTGGAAGGCAAGCTTGGCAATTCGGATATGTAGATCTCCTTCTCTGTAACCGACTCTGTGTACCCCTAGTCCCCTCTGGTGTCTATATAAACCGGAGGGTTTAGTCCGTAGGACAAGAACAATCATAATCATAGGCTAGCTTCTAGGGCTTAGCCTCTCCGATCTCGTGGTAGATCAACTCTTGTAATACTCATATCATCAAGATCAGTCAAGTTGGAAGTAGGGTATTACCTCCATCGAGAGGGCCCGAACCTGGGTAAAACATCGTGTCCCCTGCCTCCTGTTACCATTAGCCTTAGACGCACAATTCGGGACCCCCTACCCGAGATCCGCCGGTTTTGACACCGACATTGGTGCTTTCATTGAGAGTTCCACTGTGCCGTCACGATAAAAGCTTAATGGCTCCTTCAATCATCTTCAACGACGCAGTCCAGGGGGAGGTTTTCCTTCCCGGACAGATCTTCGTATTCGGCGGCTTCGTACTCAGGGCCAACTCACTTGGCCACCTGGAGCAGATCGATAGCTACGCCCCTGGCCATCAGGTCAGGTTTGGAAGCTTGAACAATACTGCCGACGTCCACAGAGACTTGATCTTCGACGGATTCGAGCCCATGTCAGGCGCGCCGAATGGTCACAACGGGCATGACTTTGATCTGCCATCGAACGGTGTTCGGGAGATCGCGCCTGCGGCGGCACCGGGAATTAATCTGGAGCAGATCGTGCCTTCCGAGGGCGGGTGGATGGACCCCGCCACGGAGGCCGCGCACACATTGGCGTTGGAGCCGAACACTGATCCCACCTCCCATGAGGGTGGTGTCATTGGACCCTCAGACTCGCCTCGGGTTACAGGATCCGAACCGCGTACGTTCGTGCCTATCGAATCTGATTGGGCACCGGTCATGGAGTTCATCGCCGCGGATATTTTTCAGCACTCGCCCTTGGGTGATGTGCTAAACTCATTAAGGTCTCTTTCCTTGTTAGGAGATCCTTGGCCGAACTATGTCCGGCTCGAGTGGGAAGTGGACGACAAAGAACTTCGTTCCCCACCCACCACCCACTTAATAGCCACTGTCGATGACTTAACTGACGTGCTTGACTTCAACTCCGAAGACATCGATGGTATGGACGACGATGCAGGAGAAGAACAGGAACCACCGCCCATAGGGCGCTGGACATCCACCTCATCATATGATACATATATGGTGGACACCCCCAAAGAAAGCAATGGCGATGAGGCAATGGAAGATAACCCCTTGGAGAAGCAATCTAGGCACCGGCGCCATAGGCGCCGCTCCAGGCCCCGCCATAGCAAAAATAGTGATACCGGCACAAACAACAATCTGGATGGTGCCGAAAACGAAAACAATCATGCCCAGGCAGGCTTCGAGCAGGCCGAGCAAGAGGATGGGCAAGGTAGCCCTAAGGAACATGCGATAGATGGAGAATCAAAGGACGATAATTACATGCCTCTCTCCGAAGACGAAGTGAGCCTTGGCGACGAAGAATTCATCGTGCCTGAGGATCCCGTCAAGCAGGAGCGCTTCAAGCGCCGGCTTATAGCCACTGCGAAAAGCCTGAAGAAAAAGTAGTAACAACTTCAAGCTGATCAAGATCTGCTAACCAATAGATGGACCGAGGTCCTGGCTGCCGAGGAATACGGACTCGAGCGCCCTAGCAAAAGCTACCCAAAGCGAAGGTTGCTACCTCAACTCGAGGAGGAGGCTTTAAAGCCCACGCTACCAGCGCATGATGCGGCTGAGCGGCTACCCCATGGCCGCGACAAAGCGGCGTACCAGCCCGAAGTCCAGACCGCACCCCGTCACCAATCAAACAATAATACTAAGGCCCGGGGCTACATGAAGGACCTGCGAGATGTATTGGAAACAAAGCAGGACAGTCAAGATCGATCTACGGATCACGGGGGCGCGCCACAAGACGTGACGATGACCGTCACGCCGGATACAATAAACCAAAGTCCGGCCGGGCCGAATACAACAGACAAGATTCATTTGAACTACGTCGGGATGTAGCCCGGCATAGAGGCGCCGCACACCCCCTATGCTTCACTGATGAAGTTATGGACCATGAATTCCCAGAAGGGTTTAAACCCATAAACATTGAATCATATGATGGCACAACAGACCCCGCAGCATGGATCGAAGATTTTCTCCTCCACATTCACATGGCCCGCGGCGATGACTTACATGCCATAAAATACCTACCACTTAAGCTCAAAGGACCGGCTAGGCATTGGCTGAATAGCCTGCCAGCAAGCTCCATTGGCAGTTCGGAGGACATGGAAGACACGTTCCTAGACAACTTCCAGGGCACCTATGTGCGACCACCGGATGCTGATGACTTAAGTCACATAACCCAACAACCCAGAGAGTCAGCTAGGAAATTCTGGACTCGGTTTCTAACTAAAAAGAACCAAATTGTCGATTGTACGGATGCCAAAGCCTTAGCAGCCTTCAAGCCTAACATCCATGATGAATGGCTCGCCCAACACCTCGGCCAAGAGAAGCCAAAGTCCATGGCAGCCCTCACGACACTCATGACCCACTTTTGCGCGGGCGAGGACAGCTGGCTAGCTCGTAGCAACATCACCCCAAAAAACTCAGGCGATTCAGACGCGAGGATAGCAACGGCAAGCCATGACGAAATAGACACAAGCATCGCAACAATGGTGACAACGCCGAAGACACGACAGTCAATGCCGGATTCAGAGGCTCTAAATCCGGACAGCGGAAAAAGCCATTCAGAAGAAACAATCCGGGCTCGTCCAGTTTGGACCGCATACTTGATCGCTCATGTCAAATTCACGGCACCCCCGATAAACCAGCGAACCACACCAACAGAGAATGTTGGGTGTTTAAACAGGCCGGAAAATTGAATGCCGAAAATAAGGAAAAGGGGCTGCATAGCGATGACGACAAGGAGCCCCGGTCGCCGAACACAGGAGGACAGAAGAAATTCCCTCCCTAGGTGAAAACAGTGAATATGATATACGCAATACATATTCTCAAGCGGGAACGGAAGCGTGCACTAAGGGACGTCTATGCGGTGGAGCCAGTCGCCCCAAAGTTTAACCCATGGTCCTCTTGTCCGATCACCTTCGATCACAGGGACCATCCTACCAGTATCCGTCATGGCGGTTCGGCCGCATTGGTCCTCGACCCCATCATCGACGGATTCCATCTCACATGAGTCCTCATGGACGGTGGCAGCAGCCTGAACCTGCTCTATCAGGATAAAGTGCGTAAAATGGGAATCGACCCCTCAAGGATCAAGCCCACAAAAACCACCTTGGAGGGTGTCATACCTGGAGTGGAGGCCTGTTGTACAGGCTCAATCACACTGGAAGTGGTCTTCGGATCTCCGGACAGTTTCTGAAGCGAGGAGTTAATCTTCGACATCGTCCCCTTCCGCAGTGGCTATCATGCACTGCTCGGACAAACCGCATTCGCCAAATTCAATGCGGTACCGCATTATGCATGCCTCAAGCTCAAAATGCCAGGACCTCGCGGGGTTATTACAGTTAATGGAAACACAGAGCGCTCGCTCCGCACGGAGGAGCACACTGCGGCCCTCACGGCGGAAGTACAAAACAACCTTCTTAGGAAAATAGCCAATTCGGCGATAAAAAACCCGGACACCGTCAAGTGAGTCCGGAGTACTCCACAACAGGATCATCCGGCACGTCCAGAGCTCGACTAGCAATCCGGCCTCCGTCCTAGTCCCAGTCAAGCGGCGAAATTTGTGCCCCGCGTAGACAACTACGCACTTAAAATACCCTGGGCACAGGCGGAGGCACGACCATGACACAGTCCACAATGCGGTTCGACCACCCCGGAACCCATGCATCTTTGCACCTTTTTTCTTTCAAGTCCCTATCTTCAGGAGGCTCTTCCGAAAGACCGGTTATCGGACACATAGCGGGACGGACACACCAGGAGGATAAGAAGCTTTGCGTACAAGGGAATCCTCACGTGGTCTCTGATAACGATCGTTATACCTATTTTACGTACCCGCATACAGCCCACTCCTGGTCATGATGTGTCAGACAGTCCCATTTTGCTTATCGCACTACTTGTATATGTACGCTTTGACGTATCATTTGAATAACAAGGGAAAATAGTCTACAGCGTCAGCTTACTATTATGTTTATTTACCCCCTTCCTTTACTGCTTATTTATTATACCCATGCACTTTGGCACGACCAGTTTGCCAGGGGCTTTAGTGTACCCCATAACCTGGCAAGAAAAGTCCGAACAATTTTGACAGTGCGGCACCCTGAACTTATAGCACTATATGCATCAGCTCCAAATCATGTCTTGGGGGTCAATAGTTGGGTTTGCCCGGCTCCTATGTTTTGGTACCTTACGTTCCGCTATATCGGCTAAGGTAGTGCAGGGAGAACTACTGCGATTGTGTCCCGGTTCTTCCGGACGAGCACCCCAGTAGAGAAAGCCGAAAACTGACTGTCATGATAAGGCGAGAGCTGGTCGCTGTTCGAGAGGTCTCAAATCCTTAAAGATTTTTTCCTCTTCACGCGAGGAATCGGCCTCGTCTGATTTAGGCATGTATAGCGCCCCGAGTCCAACCTTCCGGATACTAGGGGCTTCGCCAAAATTTAAAATTATAGACTTCTATGGTTGTGTGAGAAATAAAGCCGTATAGTCCGATTGCCACGTTCGCGGTGCTAAACACCTCCTTAAAAGGACCAAAAACTTGGATAAAGAGTGTTTATATTTATCCTGAACACCCCAGTACTAGTTACATGGGGGCAGAAGCCGACAACTGGCCAACTCTCAAGATTTTATAATTGGCCGCACAGAAGGTAATATTTTAAATTAGCAAGCGCCATATAGCGCACATGAACTGGTTTTCATATTACAGGATGACACGAGTACATTTATTCGCATATTACATCCTAAGTACATTCATCCGCCACAAGGTGGGCACCCTTAATAACATTGTCATAGTACTGTTCGGGGTGGCGATGCTCCTTGTGTTGGGGAACATAGCAATAAATTCAAAATTTTCTACGCATCACCAAGATCAATCTATGGAGATTCTAGCAACAAGAGAGGGAGAGGATGAGTGTATCTTCATACCCTTGAAGATCGCAATGCGGAAGCGTTACAAGAACGCGGTTGGTGGAGTCGTACACGCATCGATTTAGATCGCAGTCGATTCCGATCTAAGCACCGAACGGACGGCACCTCCGCGTTCAACACATGTACAGCCCGGGGACGTCTCCTCCTTCTTGATCCAGCAAGGGGAGAGGAGAAGTTGAGGGAAAACTCCAGCAGCACGACGGCGTGGTGGCAATGGAGCTCGTGGTTCTCCGGCAGTGCTTCGCCAAGCACTACAAAGGAGGAGGAGGTGTTGGAGGAGGGAGGGGCTGCATCAGGGGAAGGGTGTGGCTGCCCTCTCTCTCCCTCACTATATATAGGGTGAAGGGGGGTGGAGGAGGCGCCCTAGGGTTCCCTAGGGGAGGGGTGGCGGCCACAGGGGGAACCCTAGATGGGTTTGGGCGCCCCCACCCCTAGGAAACTTGCCCCCCAAGCCGGGAGGGGCGGCTGCCCTAGGGGAGGCGCCCCCACCTATCCAGGTTACTTGAGAAGGGTTGGGAGGGGCGCACAGCCCCTTAGTGGGCTGGTGTGCCCCCTCCCCTTGGCCCATAAGGCCCCCCAACGCTTGTCGGGGCCTCCGAAACACCTTTCGGTCACGCAGGTCGTCACCCGGTACTCCCAAAACAATTCCGGACTCCAATACCCTTCGTCCAATATATCAATTTTCACCTCTGGACCATTCCAGAGTTCCTCGTCACGTCCGGGATCTCATCCAAGACTCCGAACAACCTTCGGTAACCACATACTATTTCCATAACAACTCTAGCGTCACTGAACCTTAAGTGTGTAGACCCTACGGGTTCGGGAACCATGCAGACATGACCGAGACATTCTCCGGCCAGTAAACAACAGCGGGATATGGATACCCATGTTGGCTCCCACATGTTCCACGATGATCTCATCGGATGAACCACGATGTCAGGGATTCAATCAATCCCGTATACAATTCCCTTTGTCAATCGGCATGTTACTTGCCCAAGATTCGATCGTCGGTATCCCAATACCTCGTTCAATCTCGTTACCGGCAAGTCACTTTACTCGTTCTGTAATGCATGATCCCGTGAATAACTACTTAGTCACATTGAGCTCATTATGATGATGCATTACCGAGTGGGCCCAGAGATACCTCTCTGTCATACGGAGTGACAAATCCCAGTCTCGATTCGTGCCAACCCAACAGACACTTTCGAAGATACATGTAGTGCACCTTTATAGCCACCCAGTTACGTTGTGACGTTTGGTACACCCAAATCATTCCTACGGTATCCGGGAGTTGCACAATCTCATGGTCTAAGGAAATGATACTTGACATTAGAAAAGCTCTTAGCAAACGAACTACATGATCTTGTGCTATGCTTAGGATTGGGTCTTGTCCATCACATCATTCTCCTAATGATGTGATCCCATTATCAATGACATCCAATGTCCATGGTCAGGAAACCATAACCATCTATTGATCAACGAGCTAGTCAACTAGAGGCTCACTAGGGACATGTTGTGGTCTATGTGTTCACACATGTATTATGGTTCCCAGTTAATACAGTTATAGCATGAACAATAGACAATTATCATGAACAAGGAAATATAATAATAACCATTTTATTATTGCCTCTAGGGCATATTTCCAACAGTCTCCCACTTGCACTAGAGTCAATAATCTAGTTCACATTACTATGTGATTGTAATGAATCCAACACCCATGGTGT
This sequence comes from Triticum timopheevii, assembly GCA_963921465.1. Classification (NCBI taxonomy): domain Eukaryota; kingdom Viridiplantae; phylum Streptophyta; class Magnoliopsida; order Poales; family Poaceae; genus Triticum; species Triticum timopheevii. The sequence goes on along the minus strand of OY997266.1, from coordinate 187,757,068 downwards.
TTGATCATATCTCGCTTGTGAGAGAGGTTATTAGTCAATGGGTTTGAACCTTTCAGATCCGTGTGTGCTTTACAAATCTCTATGTCATCTTGTAGATGCAGCTACCACGCACTACTTGAAGCTATTCCAAATAATTGCTCTACTATACGAATCCGGTTTACTACTCAGAGTCATCCGGATTAATGTCAAAGTTTGCATCGTCGTAATCCTTTACGACGAACTCTTTTACCACCTCCATAATCGAGAAAATTCCTTAGTCCACTAGTTACTAAGGATAAGTTTGACCACTGTCATGTGATCCATCCCGGGATCACTCTTGTACCCCTTGACTGACTCATGGCAAGGCACACTCCAGGTGCAGTACATAGCATAGCATACTGTAGAGTCTACGTCTAAAGCATAGGGGACGACCTTCGTCATTTCTCTCTCTTCTGCCGTGGTCAGGTCTTGAGTCTTACTCAATACTCATACCTTATAACACAGCCAAGAACTCCTTCTTTGCCGATCTATTTTGAACTCCTTCAAAATCTTGTATGTATTCACTTGAAAGTACTATCAAGCGATTTTGATCTATCCTTATAGATCTTGATGCTCAATGTTCAAGTAGCTTAATCTAGGTTTTCATTTAAAAACACCTTTCAAACAACCCTATATGCTTTCTGGAAATTCTACATCATTTCTGATCAACAATATGTCAACAACATATACCCATCAGAAATTCTTTAGTGCTCCTACTAACTTCTCTGGAAATACAAGTTTCTCATAAACTTTGTATGAACCCAAAATCTTTGATCATCTCATCAAAGTGTATGTTCGAACTCCGAGATGCTTACTCCAGTTGTCGGTGTCAAAACCGGCGGATCTCAGGTAGGGGGTCCCGAACTGTGCGTCTAGGCGGATGGTAACAGGAGACAAGGGACATGATGTTTTTACCCAGGTTCAGGACCTCTCGATGGAGGTAAAACCCTACTCCTGCTTGATTGATATTGATGATATGGGTAGTACAAGAGTGGATCTACCACGAGATCAGGGAGGCTAAACCCTAGAAGCTAGCCTATGGCATGATTGTTGTAATGGTTGTTCGTCCTACGGACTAAAACCCTTCGGTTTATATAGACACCGGGGAGGGCTAGGGTTACACAGAGTCGGTTACAAAGGTAGGAGATCTACATATCCGTATTGCCAAGCTTGCCTTCCACGCCAAGGAAAGTCCCATCCGGACATGGGACGAAGTCTTCAATCTTGTATCTTCGTAGTCTTGGAGTCCGGCTCCCGATGATAGTCCGGATATCCGGACACCCCCTAGTTCAGGACTCCCTCAGTAGCCCCCGAACCAGGCTTCAATGACGATAAGTCCAGCGCGTTTATAGTCTTCGCCGTTGCAAGGAGGGTTCTCCCTTAAGTTCCATGTACCTGCCGAACAGTGTCCGGCTTCCTTGTCAATGTTGCGCTTCTTGGCTTCCACGCCCAATAATGGCCATCTTCCACGTGTCGCACGAATGCGAAAAGCCAGGGTATCTTTTATGTTTTACCCCCTAGCTGTGCAAATAATCTGCCTATAAGAGAGGCAAGAATCCAGATCCAAATCACACCATCTTCCTTCCGCGAGTACTCATCAGAGCGCTTCCGACCAAAAATCCATTCCATCATGGATCGTCGACGCAGCTCCTCCTCTCGCTCTCCCAGCCCTCTGCCAGGAGACTGGCGGAGATGTTCTGTCCCGCACAGCAAGCTGGTGACGCTCCAAGCGGAGGGATATCTCCCTCCGGCCTTCATGGTCCCGGTTCGAGCCGGGCTGGCCACCTACCAAGGTGGGAAGCAAGCGGAGGCTACCCCAAATCCCAACAAAGGGGAGCGGGTATGCTTCGTCCCCTATCTGATAAGGGGGTTCGGGTTTCCTATACATCCGTTCCTCCGCGGGCTCCTGGAGTTCTACGGACTCCAGCTCCATCACCTCACGCCCGCCTCTATCTTGCATATCGCGGGTTACGTAGCTCTTTGCGAGCTATTTCTGGGCGTCGAGCCCCATTTTGCGCTGTGGAAGAGGTTGTTCTGCCTTGCACCCCGCTCTCACGAGGGGTCCATATATCAAGTGGGCGGTGCCGAAATATGGCGCATCGCCGGGACCGGATATCCATTCGGAACCCCTAAGAAGGCGTCCAAAGATTGGCCTTTAGAATGGTTTTACATAGAAGACGCTCCGCTGCCGGACCCTGCTCGGATCGGCCTCCCGGAGTTCAGTAATGCTCCTTTGAAGAAACGCCTTAGCTGGCGCCCACGGAGCCCCCAACTAGAGGAAGACAAGAGCGTCCATTATTTGATGGGCCGGATAAGGTTACTGGCCCATTCCGGGTTGACCATGATTGGAGTCAAGGCAACATGCATTATGCGGGGGGTGCAGCCGCTGCAATACAGGGGCCACCCTATGTGGGATTTCAACGGGGAGGACGATGCCACCCGTCATGGCCGCAAAGGGCCGGGTTCGGCCGAAGACCTGGCGAAGATCCTGTCTGGCCTGTACAAGGGGGAGAAGGAGGATTTCCTCCAGACGAACCCGTTGAATGGTTTCTCCATGAATAATCCCCGGCGTTGGGTAAGCAAACATTCAGTGTGCCCGACCCATGCTTTCGAAGTTTAAGTTTCTTATATTATGCTTTCGACGTAGGAGCTGCGTCGGGTTGTGGAGGGCATGCTTAGTCCGGCTCCGCAACCCGAGGATCCAGAGAGATCCCAGGATCCGGCCTCCGAAGAGGATCCGGACATAAAGGTGGAGCTAGTCGACGGGGTGTTCCACCAGCTCAGCATGGATAATGCTTTATTCGCCATTACGGCTGACAACCCCGGACTATATCCGGCTTCCCAGGTGATTGTGACCGAAGTCCTGACACCATTATTCCTTCCTTGCTCATTTCTGACCACCGTATACGATGGCGCTTTGCAGGAGGTCCCTCCAAGGTGGGGAGTCGAGCCCACAGCGACTGACCAACAGGGGTCAGTCCGGCCCAGTAGGCGGAAGAGGAGCGCGGCGCGGATTGAAACGTCGCCACAAAGGTATAGCTCACAGTTCGTTATTTAGAGCAACGTTCCGAGGAAGCATTTGAATGCTCATGACTTTTGTAGGAGAAAAAGCGCCCGCCGGACTGCGGGCGTAGAGGTTGCTAATCCAACCTCTACCAGCCAGGCTCCAGCACCTGGTCTGGAGGGGGAGGCGAGCGCAAGGCGCGAGCCGGATACTCCTCCAACGGAGGATGCCGACAGACTGTCCGCCACAAAGTCTGAGGTGGAGAGCGCCATGAACCACAGGCGCCGTCGGACAGTTTTTCGTGACGCGTGCTTCTCCCCTGAGGCATTGAATGCCTTTAACGCGGGGGACGCGCACCTCCGTGCTGCTCAAGATGGTTTGACCAGAGCCACGGAGCAGTATGTAAAAGACATACGGGTAAGAGATTTTAATAGTTGTATATGCCAGTAGCCCCCGAGACTTAAAGTAGTTATATTAACTGATTTAAGGATCATTTGAAACGCAGGATCTTACAGAGAAGAATACCCAACTGTTTCAGGAGCTGCAAGAGTGCAAGGCCCAACTCGAGGCCGCACTTGCTGCCGCAGGAGGAAACACAGAGACCCCTCCTGGTAACACATTATTTTAAAAAGATAAGCGGCGTGCGGCGTGCGCGCAAGTCTAATAACGACATTCCAGGTGCTGCCGGACAAGATCCGGACTGGCAAGAACTACTGCGCCAGCTGAAGGCCGGCGAGAGGGTGCTGAATAGGGTGCAGCAGGAAAGGAACAAGCTCCAGGATGCCCACGCCCAGCTCGGAGAAGAGCTGAAAGGTGTTCGGGCCGAGCTGTCTGGCTCCATTAAGGAGAATCAGCGGCTTCGTCGCGGCATCTATAGTAAGTGCTTGAGCGAACTCCTTTGAAAAGAAGAGTTCGGCGAGGAAGTCAGTTGACAAAATATGTCTGTAGGTGTACTCACAGGTCGCCCTGCGGAGGAGATGCCCGTATCAGCGGGTGATCAACTTCCCGAGCTGTTGCAGCTGCTCGAACGAGTTCGGCAGGCAATGAGCGGTGTCGTCCAGGCTTTATGGCCAGCCCTCTCCCTACCCGAGGGCCTTGGGGAGCTTGCGGAGAAGCTTCAGGGAGTGCGGCAGCGCTTCCGTTTATGGAAGATTTCGGCCTGCCGCCAAGGTGCTAGGGAGGCCTGGGCCATGGTGAAGACGCGGTACAAGAAGGCGGATCCCAACCACATGGCCGTGGTCGGACCTGTGGGGCCTGATGGGAAGGAGATCCCTGTGAGTTTAGTATACGGCCAAGTAGAGTTGGCCGCTAAGTTTTCCCAACGGGACTGTAAATTAGACAGCCTGTTAGACGGGATTGAGGAGGAATACAGTCAGTCGATTTGACAATGTATTTTAAAATGACATGTAAAATGCCTTCTAGCCGGATTGTAGATCGTTTGTCTTTCCCGACCTTTTCGCTTCAACCTCGGGACCCTAGGGTCCGGAGTGTGTCCGAATACCTTCTCGGTTAAGAAACAACCGGGGCATGCATGGAGACCAGGCGTAGGGGTCATTAATGCTTTATCAGACAAGTGCCCAACTAGTTATGTTATATTACATGGTTAGTAAGAAACATCTTCCAGGGAGAATAGTTCCATTAAGGGTTCCTTTCCCTGGGAGGCATGCCCTAAAGTGCATGTCCGGTCTACGAAAAGAGCAGAAAAACATCTGGGGGCAGATAAATAAGTAGGTAAAAAATCATCTTTCAAGTCACCGACCGAATATTCCCTTAAGAACGCTAGCTTTCGGCTTCACCCAGTCTGAGGTACACATCCGGCTGACCCGGCAGTAACAATCGCAGAGGTGCTCCCTTTACCTCCTAGCCGAACAATCGGGAACATAGGGGTAAGCACAGGAGCCAGGCAACCCAGCTTGGCCAAAACTTAAGTCATATCGATGCATATAATGGTGAATAAAAGGTACATGTGGAAGCTTGACACATGTGTTGGGCATGAAGCCCTTATAATTAAGCTTCTGGTAAAGAAGCCCCCAGGTATAACGAGTGCGGATGGCACATCAAGTGTGTGCGAACAATGCGCAAGTAGGCCTTTAAGGGCTTTTTAGGAAAAGGGTTGAGAGAAGAAAGAGAAACAAAAGACAGCTGAAGTGTAAAAATTTGGACAGGGGAAGGGGGCGAACTCTTAGTCCGGCGCTAGGCATAGAATCTTCGGAGGCGGGCTGCGTTCCATGGGTTCGGCTTGAGTCGGTTGACCGACGCATTTCGTAGACGGTACGCTCCGTCGATCAGGACTTGATCGATAATGAAGGGGCCCTCCCATTTGGGCTTGAGCTTGTCCCTTTTCTTGTCCGGCAGGCGTAGAACTAGTTCGCCAACGTTGTAAGTCTTGGCCCGTACTTCTCTGCTTTGATATCTTCGAGCTTGCTGCTGATAGAATGCGGAACGAGCCTTGGCGACATCGCGTTTCTTCCTCCAATACGTCCAAGCTGTCCTGCCGATCCAGCTCGGCTTCTCTTTCTTCGTACATGCGCACTCGAGGTGAGTCATGAATGATGTCGCAGGGCAGAACTGCCTCTGCGCCGTATACCATAAAAAATGGTGTGAATCCGGTAGTACGGTTGGGTGTTGTCCGCAGCCCCCAGAGTACGGAGTCGAGCTCCTCTACCCAGTGCGTGTCAGATTTCGTAAGTGACCGCACTAGCCTGGGTTTGATGCCGCACATTATTAGACCATTTGTTCGTTCCACTTGAACGTTGGTTTGAGGATGATAGACTGAAGCGTAATCGAGCTTAATGCCCATATTTTTGCACCATGATTTAACCTCGTCGGCCGTGAAGTTCGTGTCGTTATTGGTGATGATGCTGTGGGGGACACCATAACGGTGTACTACCCCGGATATAAAGTCTATCACTGGTCCGGACTCTGCCATTTTAACTGGCTTGGCCTCTATCCATTTGGTGAATTTGTCCACCATGACCAATAGGTACCTTTGCTTGTGGGTTCCCCCTTTAAGGGGTCCAACCATGTCAAGCCCCTAGACCGCGAACGGCCAGGTAATGGGTATAGTTTTGAGGGAGGTGGGTGGCATATGGCTCTGATTAGCAAAGAGCTGACAACCGACGCATCTTTGGACTAAGTCCTGAGCATCTGCCCGGGCCGTCGGCCAATAAAATCCTGTACGGAATGCCTTTCCTACAAGGGCCCGAGCTGCGGCGTGGTGTCCGCCTAGTCCGGCATGAATTTCAGCCAGAAGGTTTCGCCCTTCCTCTTTGGAGATACACCTTTGAAGGACTCCGGTTGTGCTTTTCTTATAGAGTTCTCCCTCATGGACCTTGTAGGCTTTGGATCGCCGAACTATGCAGCGGGCCTCATTTTGGTCTTCGGGAAGTTCCTGCCTAAGCAAGTAGGCTAGGAATGGCTCTGTCCACGGGGCAATTACTGCCATTATGTCGTGGGCTGAAGGTGTAATGTCATCGGCTGAATCGCCGATTGTGTCAGATTGCTCTGTGTCAATTGGTGCGGCTGCTTCCGGTTTGTTATTTCCGGACTCCTCTTCCCATAGCACGGATGGCTTAAAGAGCCGTTCTAGGAAGATGTTAGGAGGGACAGCGTCACATTTTCCGCCGATGTGTGCCAGTACATTGGCTGCTTGGTTATTATCCCGGGCTACATGGTGGAATTCGAGTCCTTCGAACCGAGCTGACATTTTGAGGACAGCGTTACGATAGGCTGCCATTTTCGGATCCTTGGCGTCAAAGTCTCCATTTACTTGAGATATTGCGAGGTTTGAGTCCCCACGTACCTCTAGGCGTTGAATGCCCATGGAGATTGCCATCTGGAGGCCATGTAAAAGGGCCTCGTATTCGGCTGCGTTGTTGGAGTCCGTGTACATTATCTGAAGTACATATTGGACTGTGTCCCCGGTTGGGGACGTCAATACGACGCCAGCCCCCAATCTGGCCAACATTTTCGAGCTGTCGAAGTGCATAATCCAATTGGAGTATGCGCCGTACTCTTTAGGGAGTTCGGCTTCCGTCCACTCAGTGACAAAGTCAGCCAAAACTTGCGACTTTATAGCTCGCCAAGGTTTGTAGGTTATATCGAATGGTAAGAGCTCAATGGCCCATTTTGCAATCCTGCCCATTGCGTCGCGGTTGTTTATAATGTCGTTGAGGGGTACTTCGGAAGCCACTGTTATCGAACACTCTTGAAAGTAGTGTCGGAGCTTCCGGGATACCATGAACACCGCGTACGCTATCTTTTGATAGTGCGGTTAACGGGACTTGCAGGGGGTTAACACAGTGGATACGTAGTACACTGGTTTTTGAAGACGGAATTTATGCCCTTCTGTCTCTCGTTCTACGATGAGTACCACGCATACAACTTGATGTGTTGCCGCGATGTATAACAACATTGGTTCACCCAGGTTAGGCGCGGCCAGGACCGGATTTTTTGCCAATATGGCTTTTATTTCTTCGAGTCCGGCGGTGGCAGCATCCGTCCACTCGAAGTGTTCGGTGCGCCTGAGGAGGCGATAGAGGGGCAATGCCTTTTCTCCCAAACGGGAGATAAAGTGGCTTAGAGCCGCCACGCATCCAGTCAATTTTTGTATTTGTTTGAGGTCTTTTGGAATATCTAGCTGTGACAGAGCTCGTATCTTGGCTGGATTTGCTTCAATTCCTCTACCGGATACAATGAAGCCCAGGAGCTTTCCGGCTGGTACGCTAAAAATGCATTTTTCCGGATTCAGCTTGATGTCATATGCTCGGAGGTTATCGAATGTGAGCCTCAAATCGTCTACTAGGGTTTCGACGTGTTTGGTTTTGACGACTACGTCGTCTACGTATGCCTCTACTGTTTTGCCGATCTGTGTAGCCAGACATGTCTGAATCATGTGCTGATATGTTGCGCCGGCGTTTTTAAGTCCGAAGGGCATCGTGTTGAAGCAGAATGGTCCATATGGAGTAATGAATGCCGTTGCGGCTTGGTCCGCTTCCTCCATCTTGATTTGATGGTAGCCGGAGTATGCGTCCAGGAAGCACAATGAATCGTGCCCTGCGGTAGCATCGATTATTTGGTAGATGTGGGGGAGGGGGAAGGGATCCTTTGGGCAAGCCTTGTTGAGGTCTTTAAAATCGACACATAGGCGCCAGGATTTGTCCTTCTTTGGTACCATTACCAGGTTTGCTAGCCAATCCGGATGTTTGATGTCTCTGATGAATCCGGCTTCCAATAGTTTGGCTAGCTCTTCTCCCATTGCCTGTCTTTTGGGTTCGGAAAATCGTCGAAGATCCTGTTTGACTGGCTTGAATCCTTTTAGGATGTTTAGGCTGTGTTCTGACAATCTACGTGGGATTCCGGGCATATCCAAAGGGTGCCAGGCAAAAATGTCCCAATTTTCTCGAAGGAATTCTCGCAGTGCGGCGTCTACATCAGGGTTCAACTGTGCCCCGATGGAAGCCATCTTTGTCGGGTCCGTTGGATGAACCTGGAATTTTACTATTTCGTCTGCTGGTTTAAAGGAGGTGGACTTGGATCTCTTATCGAGTATCACATCGTCCCTATTCACCGTAGAGCGCAGCGCGGTGAGTTCTTCTGCCGCTAGGGCTTCGGATAGTGCCTCCCGGGCTAATGCGGCTGTCTTGTTTTCGGTGCGGAGTGCTATGTCCGGATCACTAACGAGAGTGATTATTCCACCGGGCCCAGGCATTTTGAGCTTCATGTACCCGTAATGGGGTACGGCTTGAAAAATTGTGAATGCCTCTCGTCCTAATATAGCGTGATATCCGCTGTTGAACGGGGCCACTTGGAACGTGATTTCTTCCGACCTGTAATTGTCCGGCGAGCCGAACACCACATCGAGTGTGATTTTTCCGGTGCAGCGCGCTTCCCGGCTAGGGATTATTCCTCTCAAGGTTGTGCTGCTTCGCTCAATGCGGCTCCAGTCTATTTCCATTTTTTGAAGAGTTTCCTTGTAGATGAGGTTTAATCCGCTGCCGCCGTCCATGAGTACCTTGGTAAGTCGAAAGCCGTCCACTATTGGACTAAGGACCAATGCGGCTGGTGCTCGGGCTGTGCGGAATTTAGGTTCGTCGCTGGCGTTGAAGGTGATGGCTGTGTTGCTCCATGGATTTGTTGTTGCTACTTGGTAGACTTCGGCGAGGCTGCGGATTGTTCGTTTCCGCATATTATTTGATGCGAAAGTCTCAAAGATTGTTGATACTGTACCGGTATTGTTGGAGTGGTTTTCCGGGGCTAGAAGCTCCTCGCCACTTTTGGCCACCTGCCGTAATATCCAACATGCTCGAAGGCTATGTGTTGGGATGGCGCTCTCTGTACTGTGAATTTTACAGGGTCCGCTAAGCCATCCCTCCAGTACGGTTCCGTGCCCTTTGCGGGGTTTTTGCTTTTTGGTTTTTGTGCCTGGTGTCTGAGTGTAATGCACCCTTTTGTTGCGGACTAGGGTTGTATTCGGGGCCGGATTGTCCCAAAACTTATTTTCGGTTTTCCGGAAACTCTCCGTCGCACAGTACTTTCGTACTATGGATGCCAGGTCGGCGAAGCATGTAATTTCACGACGGCTGACAGCGTTCAAGATTCCCTCGTCCGTGCAATTATTCCAAAAAATTGAGATTGCGTTTTCCTCTCGGCAGTCCTTTATCCTGTCCATAACCAAGAGGAATGTGGCCCAGTAGTGATGTACTGTTTCAGCAGGCTCTTGCCGAATTAGAGATAGATGGCATGTGTCTGGGCGGGTGGGTGGAATTAAGTCCGGAACCCTACCCATCTCGAGGCTCAAGGGCCGAGAAGTTTCCAAATTTGGAAGCTTAGATTGCTGGATGTTGTCCAACGAGTCCGGTCCGATGCCTGACTTTAGGTTCAGTGCTTGATCGAAGTCCGTCCCTCCGCGGGAATCCGGCATGGAGGGTTCGGGATCCCGGACATGACTAGTTTTCAATACAGGAGAAGAGTCGCCGCGTTGTTCCTCTACCACTGCAACATGGTGGGTGACCTGGGGAGAGTTAATCTCTCTCAGATCGGTTTTAAGCCCAATTTGATTGTAGTCTGTAGCGACTCCCAGGGTGGCGATGCGATAGAGCTTGTTTACGGACAAGAGCTCTACTGGATCCAGCCGCTCGGCGAATTCCGAGCTGGCGTGAAGATTGCTTTTGACGACCTGAGAGGTCATTGTCAAAGCGGTGGCCGAACATGCGGTCATGAGAAAACCACCTAGCCGGATAGTTTGGCCGGCGGCCAAGGCTCCTTTGACGAAGATACCGTCCTTGAAGACGGGAAGAGGCATCCTTCCTATCGGCGACGACACAGAGGAACTCTCAATGAAAGCACCAATGTCAGTGTCAAAACCGGCGGATCTCGGGTACGGGGTCCCGAACTGTACGTCTAGGCGGATGGTAACAGGAGACAAGGGACACGATGTTTTTACCCAGGTTCGGGCCCTCTCGATGGAGGTAAAACCCTACTGTCGGTGTCAAAACCGGCGGCTCTCTGGTAGGGGGTCCCGAACTGTGCGTCTAGGCGGATGGTAACAGGAGACAAGGGACATGATGTTTTACCCAGGTTCGGGCCCGCTTGATGGAGGTAAAACCCTACGTCCTGCTTGATTAATATTGATGATATGGGTAGTACAAGAGTGGATCTACCACGAGATCAAGGAGGCTAAACCCTAGAAGCTAGCCTATGGTATGATTGTCGTAATGGAGGTTATGTCCTACGGACTAAAGCCCCCGGTTTATATAGACACCGGAGAGGGCTAGGGTTACACAGAGTCGGTTACAATGGTAGGAGATCTACATATCCGTATCGCCAAGCTTGCCTTCCACGCCAAGGAAAGTCCCATCCAGACACGGGACGGAGTCTTCAATCTTGTATCTTCGTAGTCTTGGAGTGCGGCGGACGATGATAGTCCGGCTGTCCGGACACCCCCTGGTCCAGGACACCCTTAGTAGCCCCTGAACCTAGCTTCAATGACGATGAGTCCGGCGCGCATAATGTTCGGCATTGCAAGGCGGGTTCCTCCTCCAAATAATCCATATAAGATTGTGAACACCAGGATAGTGTCCGGCTCTGCAAAATAAATTCCACATTCCACCGTAGAGAGAATAAAATATACACAAGTTCAATCTGCTGACATATATTGCGGCATGACATCACACCACTACCAAGCCTTTACTTGAATCATTTTTTATTATACCGCCTCAGCGCATTTAGCGAAGCGGTTTCCTTGGCACGTCTTGTCGAAGCAGAGATCGTGTTCCCCTTATTCCGGGATTCTCATCAATACGGGCGTGGGTAACCCAACTGCGCCCGTCGCCACGCCTCCTCTATCGAAGGCGAATCCCGAACGGTCATGGAGACGGCTCTTGGTATTCTCCCTCTTTATAATAGGACCAAGGCTCGTTTCTTCTCTTCAATCTTCCATCGAATCCTCTCCTTGCTCCAAGTTCCAAACACTCAGAGCCCAAGATTCGAGCGCTTCGGACCTTCAACAATGTCTGGCTCCGACCTTCAGGGCCGGTGGATGCCCTCTTCCGTCACGGAGGAGGACGTGCTAAAGCTGCGTGAGGCCAAGTACCTGTCGTACGAGGTTTCGCACAGGCTGCCCGCCCAAGGGCAGGCCATCCCCACCCCCGAGCCCGGCGAGTATGTCGTCTTTGTATCCCACCTCCGTCGGGGTTTAGGCTTCCCAACGGATCCTTTTGTGAGAGGGCTCATGTTCTACTATGGGCTGGATTTCCATGACTTGGCCCCGGAGTCCATCCTCCATATTTCTGCGTTTATTGTCGTCTGCGAAGCCTTCCTTCGCATCACCCCCCACTTCGGCCTGTGGCTGAAGACCTTCAATGTGGAGCCGAAGATGATCGGGGGTCGTCAAGAAGAGTGCAGCAGGGCGGCCGTAAGCAGGAGGGCCGATGCCCCGTGGCCCGAGGGCTCCTTCCAAGAGGAGCTCGGCTTGTGGCAGCGGGAGTGGTTCTATATCACCGCTCCGAAGGGCAGCAGGCAAAAGCCGCCGCCCCCATTCCGCTCAGGACCTCCACGACGGTTGATGTCGTAGGTCAACCAAGGGCTCGATTGGGGGCCATCAAAAGACGTGCCCCTATTGGGATTCGAGACCTCCAGGCGAGGGAGATCGATCTGGTCGTGGTGATGCAGGTTATGCTAATTAGGTGTCTCCTGCCCTGCAAATGCCGTCCTCTCCGGTTATGGGAGTTCAATCCAGAGGGACCAAGGATTCTCCAACACTTCATGGGTACGACACACCAAGCTCATGGCCAGGCGCTACACATCATCTCCCAGAAGGAAGGGGAAAACTTGTGCAAGTACATCCAAAGGTTCAGCCGGGTGCAGTACAACATCCCCGATGTTCATCCCGCCGCCGTGATCAGTGCGTCCCATTAGAACATGCGCAATCGCAAGATGCGTGAAGAGTTGGCAATGAACAAGGTTAAGGATGTGACCGAGCTCTATGTTCTGGCCGATCGATGCGCTCGTGCTAAAGAGGGAAGGAAGTACCCCAGCGAAGATGCCGGTGCGGAAACCGACTCCACTAGCGACACCGCCACCCCAGCGAAGAAGGGCCGACGCCATAACAGGAAGTGCAAGGGCAAGGCTGTTCTTGCTGTCGAGGGATCTGACGACACCGGCGCCACCAAGAAGACTAGGGCAAGCGACCCCGGCTAGGAGGTTGCTGGGTGCGACGCTTGCCGGGCCTTGGCGGCTGCCGACAAGCCAGGAGGCTCCGACAAGCAGTACTGCAAGATCCACCGCACCAAGGGCCATGATCTCCAGAACTGCCGACTGGTAGAGCTGCTCGCCAAGAAGCAGAAAGCTGAGTATGAGCAGCGGGACAAGGAGAAGGGCCTAGATGGTGTCGAGGGATCCGGCAAGAAACGTGGCAGCCAAGGAGGCCGCCGCGGCAAGGATAATTAGCAAGAGAGGCCCGCCCGGGGCCGCGACAAAGAAGCAGGAGGACGATGATCATGACGAGGACAACGAGTCCTACGACCACGAGTTTCAGAAAGCCACAGAGGCCATGTGTGTCGATGGTGGCGCCTCACTGCATACATCCCACCGCAACCTCAAGCAGTGGGTGCATGAGACCACAGCGGCAGAGCCATCATTCGATGCACGGAAGCCGCTGAAATGGTCCAGCACGCCCATCATCTTCGACACCGAGGACCACCCTGACCGCACTACCACGCTTGGGTGCTTGCCATTGGTGGTTTCACCAACAATCCGCAACCTCAAGGTGACAAAGATGTTGGTTGACGGCGGGGCCGGCCTGAACTTGATCTCGCCTGTTGTCATCAAAAGGCTGCAGATCCCCGATGGAGACCTCGAGGAGACGGGCACGTTCCGAGTGGTCAACCCGGGGAGGAGCCAGCCAAAGGGAAAGATCACGCTGCCCGTCACATTCGGGGGCGAGCTGAACCACAGGACGGAGAGGATTGTTTTTGATGTAGCCGAGATCCCCCTGCCTTACAACGGGATCCTTGGCCGCCCGGCACTAGCCAAGTTCATGGCGGCTTCACACTACGCCTACAACATGCTGAAGATGCCCGGGCCGATGAACATCATCACCGTCCCCTCCGACAAGAAAGATGCGCTGATCTGCACCGACCAACTCTACCAGGAAGCAGTTGCAGCAGCTGCCGCTAAGGCTCCTGCCGACGGAGCCCCGGGGGGAAGAAGACCGGCGAGACCCCTCGCACCCACTCCGGCAAGCGCACCTCTTTTGGGTGTTGCACTTCTGTTGAGAACGTGCCAGAGAGCTCCGCCGGCAAGAGCAAGAAGTCCAGAGCTACACCACCAGAGACCAAGAAGGTGCCAGTCAAGGAGGAAGGCACGGGGGAGCTTTTACCATAAGCTCCACCCTCGACAACAAATAGGAAAGCGAACTCATCACCTTCCTGCGGGCGAATGTCAATGTGTTTGCATGGCAAGCCTCCGACATCCCCGGCGTTCCCAGGGAGGTGATTGAGCACCACCTTGCTGTCTGTCCTCATGCGTGGCCCATCAAGCAGAAGGTCAGGAAGCAAGCTCTGGAGAGGCAGGAGTTCATCACGGAGGAAATCAGAAAGCTAGAGGCGGTAGGCTTGGTGAGAGGAGTACTCCATCCGACGTGGTTGGCCAATCTGGTAGTGGTGCGCAAGGCAAATGGGAAGTGGAGGCTGTGTATTGACTACACAGGCATCAATAAGGCCTGTCAAAAGGATCCCTTCCCATTACCGTGCATCGACCAGATTGTTGACTCCACGGCTGGGTGTGACCTGTTATCAATCCTTGACGCCTACTCGGGATACCACCAGATCTTCATGACAAAAGAAGACAAGGAAAAGACAACATTCATCACCCCATGTGGTACGTATTGCTTTTTACGGATGCCTTTTGGGTTGAAGAGTGCTGGCTCAACCTTTGCAAGAGCAGTCCAAATTGGTTTTGAGCCCCAGCTACATAGAAATATGGAAGCTTATATGGATGACATAGTGGTCAAAACCAAGGACAAAGCAACCCTTGTGCAAGATCTGGGGGAAACATTCAGGAACCTGCGCAAGATTAACCTCAAATTGAACCCTGAGAAGTGTGTCTTCGGCGTCCCGTCCGACAAGCTTCTCGGGTTCTTTGTGTCCCAGCGTGGGATTGAAGCAAACCCAGATAAGATCAAGGCCATCGAGCAGATTGAGGCACCCAAACGGATCAAGGACGTGCGTCGGCTCACTGGTTACGTTGCCGCCATGAGCCGATTCATCTCCAAGTCCGCGGAGCGTGCCCTTCCTTTTTTCAAGATCTTGAAGAAGGCTGGGCCAGTGGAGTGGACCCTAGAGGCCGAGGCAGCGCTGCAAGATTTGAAGAAATACCTCTCGTCTACCCCAGTGCTGGTTGCGCCCAAACCACAAGAACCGTTGATGCTTTATCTGGTGGCAAAAAATCAGGAGGTTAGCGCCGCACTAGTGGCGCAGAGAGAGGTTGATGAGGAGACAGCAGCAGCGGCAGAGTCAACAGTTGGCGGGCCGGAACCCTCCCCGGCAGGGCTTAGTCCCGGCAAGACTGAGTCCCCGGCAAGGCTCAGTCCCGTCAAGACTGGCGCCAGCGCGACAAGACTCACGTGACCGGGTGAAGAGGCGCAGAAGAATAAAATGGTACACCACCCAGTTTACTTCGTCAGCTCCCTCTTGCAGGGGGCTAGGTCGAGGTACTCAGGTGTGCAAAAGCTGCTCTTCGGCCTCCTTATGGCTTCGAGGAAGATGCGCCATTACTTCCAAGCGCACGAGATCATGGTGGTCACCCGCCTCCCATTGCAACGGATACTGCATAACCCAGATGCAACAGGGAGAATCATGGAATGGGCCCTGGAGCTGTCAAGTTTCGGTTTGAAGTTCGAAAGTACCTCGACGATTCAGAGCAGAGTCTTGGCGGAGTTTGTTGCAGAATGGACCTCGACGCCCGACAAAGAGGTACAGGAGACCACTCTCCCCGGCAAGGAAATGAGCCACAACTGGATCATGTACTTTGATGGTGCCTTCTCGCTGCAAGGCGTCGGCGCTGGTGTGCTGCTTGTCGCACCCACCGGGGAGCACCTCAAGTATGTCATCCAGATGCACTTCCCCCAGGAGATGTCAACCAACAACACCACCGAGTACGAGGGTTTGCTTGCCGGTCTCAGGATCGCGGTAGACCTCGGAGTTAAAAAGCTCATCGTCAGGGGCGACTCACAGCTCGTCGTCAGGCAGATCAACAAAGATTATCAAAGCCCGTTGATGGAAGCTTACGTAGAAGAGGTGAGGAAACTGGAGGAGCACTTTGACAGTATACAAGTGGAGCATGTCCCTTGGGCGGAGAACGACATTGCCGACTACCTGTCAAAGCGCGCTGCCCTCAAGCTACCTGTGGAACCAGGTACTTTTGTGCTTCAGTTAACCCAACCATCCGTTGAGCCGTCGACCGGGCAGAACAAGTGGAGGAAGCTAGGCCCCATCAAGTACTTCCCCACCGAGCTCCCCGGAGCCACTGGCGAAGATGTTGCCGTGGATGCCGATTCCGCCGCGGGGCAATCGACTCCGGCAGGACCTCAGGTCATGGACGTGGAGGCGGCCGCTCCCGTGGCAGAAGAGATGCCTTTCGTCCTTGTTGTCGAGCCACAGGCTCCGGCATGGGCGCATCACATCGTCCGATTCCTTCAAAAAGGAGAGCTTCCTGAGGAGCGGGAAGAGGCAGAAGGAGTAGCCCGCCGGTCTGCTCTGTACTAATTCGTTGATAATGTATTGTACAGAAGAAGACCGAATGGGGTGAAATTGATGTGCATCTCCCGGGAGGAAGGACTAAAGCTGTTGGCAGAGATACATGGAGGTATATGTGGCTCCCACATAAGGTCGAGAGCCCTTGCCGGCAAGGCTTTCCGGCAAGGTTTCTTCTAGCCCACCGCCCTCCAGGATGCGACGGCACTAGTAACCAAGTGTGAAGCGTGCCAGTTCCATTCAAAGAAGCTCCATCAACCAGCTCAAGCCGTTCAAACTATCCCTCTCTCCTGGCCCTTCTCGGTCTGGGGGCTCGACATATTGGGCCCTTTCCCCCGTGCTGTCGGGGGCTTTGAGTACTTGTACGTCACAATAGACAAGTTCACAAAGTGGCTAGAGGTGGAAGCAGTGAGGAAGGTGATAGCGCAGTCGGCCATCAAGTTCTTCAAGGGACTAGTGTGTCGTTTCGGGGTGCCCAACAGGATCATCACCGACAACGGCACACAGTTCACAAGCCATGCCTTCATGCAATACATTGAAGATCTCAGCAGCAGGGTCTGTTTTGCTTCCGTGGCACATCCATGGAGCAACGGCCAAGCAGAGAGAGCAAATGCTGAAGTCTTGCGAGGCTTAAGAACGAAGACTTTTGACAGGCTGCGCAAGAGCGGAAGGCGCTGGATTGATGAGTTGCCGGCAGTTCTTTGGTCGATCAGAACAACGCCAAATTGAGCCACTTGCCAGACACCCTTTGCCCTGGTTTACGGGGCAGAAGCAGTTCTCCCCACAGAACTCATATACGGGTCACCTTGAGTGCTCGCTTATGATGAGCTTGAGTAAGAGCAATTGCGGCAAGATGACGCGATGCTCCTTGAGGAAGATCGTCTCCGGGCGGCTGTGAGAGTAGCACACTACCAGCAAGCCTTGCGTCGCTACCATAGCCGCAAGGTTCATGCCCAGAGCTTTGAGGAAGGCGACCTTGTTCTTCGGCACGTTCAGTCGGCCAAGAATTCCAACAAGTTAACGCCGAAGTGGGAAGGCCCTTATCGGGTAACACGAGTCACCAGGCCCGGCGCAGTCCGGCTGGAGACCGAAGATGCCGTTCCAGTGAGCAACTCCTGGAACATCGAGCATCTCCGCAAGTTTTACCCATAAGGCGTGGCTGCCGGGCCTCCCGGCAAGCCACCCTTTTGTACAAGCCTTGTCGGAAAGGCATGTAACCCTTTGTACAAAGCCAGGCGCAGACCCTGAGCATAAATAAACGAAGCGCTGGCGCCCTAAGTTATAGCATGCATGCTAGGTTGAGTCTCTTCCTTGGTTAGGGTTGATAGTGCTTAGCGGCGGCTAACCCCTAGCCTAGAGGTCGAGTGCGCATCTCTCTGTTCTTCTTTGTCTTCTTTGGTTCGCAGGGCACATAAATATCCTTGCCGAGCTATCTTGGAAGAAAAGGGGACGGACCGGTGTCCGAGCCCCGACAAACCAAAGTTGTCGGGGGCTACAAGAGCAAAGATCCATCCGCGGCAAGTCAAGGTTGCCGGGGGCTGCAAATCCAGATAAGTTCCCTATCCCCTATCATGCGTTTTGTTATGGACTGAGGTATGTGAAACCTCGTTTTATACTTAGGCTACCGTGCTCCCCTCATTCCGGACCCTAGGACTCATCTCCTGGGACCAAGTTTGGTCGTAGTCGCGGCAGCTAGGAAATGAAACGAGGAGCCTAATCCCACCTCATCCCAGCCTCCGCCAAAGGCGTGAGAAAGGTCGAGCGAAGTGGGGGGACGGCAAGGCCTATTGCCGGGCGAAAAAACGTTTATCTTAAAGGTAACGAGGATTCACTCCTTGTCGTGGGTCCTACCTGCGAACGAAAAACCCGGCAAACATCCCGTTTTCATTAAAAAACATCCCGTACAGGTACAGTTCATACAAAATGAAAAATATGAGCAAGGGGATTACAAATTCTAAAGTTAACAAAGGCCCAAAGGCTTACAAGACTAAAAACAGATAAGATGCCCGTAATCCCTTTCTTGTCCCTCTCCTCAGGAAATGGAACAAGAAAGCAGAAGGGCAAAAGGGGCGCCTAGGGGAGCTAAGAGTGGCCGAAGACACCAAGGGAACATCTCGGTGGCCGTCCAAGGGCTGGATGGTGATGGCGGCGCCGGAGGCAGAGCTCGAAGACGAGGCGGCAGGACGTCAATACGCGACGAAGGCGTCGGTGCCCGCGTACTCCGACTTGACGGCCTCACCGCCCGCCCTCTTCCTCTTCTGCAGCCTCCCAACGCCAGCCACCCAAGGAGACGACCCCGAGAAGTTCAAGGAGCCGGCGACACGGATGATGGGGTCGCCGGTGCCGCCCGGAGCGGCGCCCGATGCCTAGTCGGACCCGTCATCCTGCCGCCCGCTGGCATCGTCGTCACTGCCGTTGTCTTCCTCGCCACTCTCGCTCGAGGAGGAATCTTCATCGTAAGAAGAGCTCTCCACGCAGCACCTTTCGCGAGTCCCGAAGTGCCCGAAGATCTTGACGGAGAGGAGGCCACCCTCCATTAGTTTGAAATGGAGAGTGAGCCCATCCATCAAGCTGTGGAGGCGAGCGAAGGTCTTCCACCCTCGGTGAAGATACATGACGTGAGGGGCGGGGAACTCGACGTCGGCCCATGTGTCGCTGTTCCCGCAACCCCTCATATGCAGCCACAACGCCTGCGGCGGATCCAGATCCATCTCCCGTGCGAATGGAGTCGGAAGGCGAAGGCGACGGCGCGGTGGCTAGCGCAGCCTGACGAAGAATTCGCAAGGGTTGTCCCCGGCGTGGCCCTCCATCGAAGGAGGAGCTGCTGGCGGAGGCGAGGTTGATCTGCCGCCCCATCCTCCTCTCCCTCGAGCACCACAACGGCCTCGACCTCGCCACCTCCCCCTTCCTCTAGCGGCCGGCTCCGCCACTATGAGCTCTTGGGGAGGAGCGATGTGCTGTCTGGCCGAAACCCTCGCCGCCACCAATGAAGCATCGCCACGCCCCCTCGCCATGGTAGAAGAAGAAAGGAAGCAGGAACGGGGAGAGGCGGATGGCGAAGGGTTGAGAGGCCCAGTTCCTCCCGCTCCCCTCTTTATAAAGGGACGGGGGCGAGGCTCGGCCGCCCCCTCTCGGCCAATCTGGCTTCTTGAAGTGACAGCAAGCGGGGCCGTCGACCGCCCTCCCCGCTCCATTGAAGGCGCGTGGGAATCGACCCGCGCGCGCGCGAGTTCCCACATACCGCGCGCCTGTCATTCGCTCTGCATTATGCATGCAACAAATGTGGCACAAGAGGCGGGCGTAGTGGGACGCGTGGATCGACGGTTCCCAAGCGAAGACAGTAAATGGGAGGCGGCCCTGCGGTCTCAAAGAGACACGCAAGCCGCCTCTTTACTGTCCAACACAAGGTGACGCCAGCATGCTTCCGTCATGCGCGTGCACACGACCCCCATGTCGCGCGTTTAACGCGAGTCGTGGGAAGCCAAGCAGACGGAGCAGTGGCCGCGGTAAAATCCGCCCCAACTGTCGGCACACCGTTCTGGGCCTGGCCCAACAACGTGCTGCGCTTATGTATGGCCCAGGCCCGGGGCTCCAGTCGGTGTATAAAAGTAGGGGCTCTGCTTTTGACCCCTTTACTTGTGCACGGGCAGTCAGAGCCTCCCGCCATGGCCATGCATAATAGGGCAGGAAAGGGAAGCCGGAGAGAAGCCGAAGCCACAAGACAAACGAAGCAACGACAAGGTCCAAGGCCACCAAGATCAGATGGACGAAGCAGGTTTCCCCGACAAGGACCCTTGCCGGGGCGGCCTCAGCGGCCCCGGCAAGACCCTTGCCGGGGTAGCTCGCCCCCGCCAGCCGAGCGAGCCACCTTTGAGCCCACCAACGCTAAACAAACGCGTTGGGACAGGGCTCGGGAGGTGTCGGTTCAATATCCGGCGTATCTTGTAGTAGGGGTCCTAAGCTAGGCGTCTTGGAGCGATGGTAACATGGACACAGGATTTTACCCAGGTTCGGGCCCTCTTGATGGAGGTAAAACCCTATGTCCTGCTTTTGATTGTATTCATATGGGGTATAGTACAAAGTACATGTATCTACCACGAGATGATAGTAATGAATATGAGATTGTCTATTGACTAGCCTGGCCTCGGTTTATATAAGACACCGAAGGCCTAGGGTTTAGGAGACTCCTTGTCTTGGGCGCCAAGTCTTGTGGAGTCTTCCTTGTATGCGGCAGGGGTTGTCCGAACTAGCCCATGAGTATACGACCATGGGGGTCCTCGGCCCAATCCAACCAATCGGGAGACGACATGGTGAGTACCCCCTAGTCCATGACACCGTCAGGAGGCACCTCCGTGGTGGCATGCAGATCTTTGTGAAGACAAAGAATAGTCAAGATCAGATGAGGATAGGAAGGCAACCATCCTCACCGAAGAAACCCACAAGAACCCTGGCAAGACGCCAGCGCGCCACAGCAAGACCCTTGCCCAGCCACCCGGCAAGGCCCTCGCCAAGCGTGCCAGCAGGGCCACTGCCAGGCCCGCACCAGCCAAGTCTCCTCCGCCATTCGCATGCAGCTGCCGACCCAACCAGCTGGGCAGGCACCTGCGTGGCAACATGCAGCCCTTCCTGGAGGCTCCACCACCGCGCCACCTCAGCTGCCTGCCTGCCTACATGGCACCGCATGCACCGCTGGCCAAGGCGCGTGTCGAAGCAAGGATGAGCGGCGACGTACGGGGCGGGCCTCACTCCCGTCCCCGATAAAGTGAAGGGACACCTAAGCATCGCATTAAATGCGCTTTGTCCTGTAATACCAGCGATAAGCTCGCGACACTGTAGCACTTTCCACCTCATGTGTGCCACTGTGGCAGCCCCTTTCGCCTATAAAAGGAGGCCCATGGCACACAGGAGAAGGATTCGGCTCTTTCGAACCTCACAGCACCTAGAGCTAGTTCAAGAGCTCAAGAACACTAAATACATCCACCAAAGCAGGATCGTAGGGTTTTACGCATCTTTGTGGCCCGAACATGGGTAAATCCCTTTGTGTTGTCTACTAGTCCCGCTCTTCTCACGATCCCCGCGCCCCGCAACCGTAGAAGGGTTTCTAGTGATCTCATAGGTGTCGTTTCCCACTGACATATAACTCATTAGAACAGTTTCAAACATGCATGGCAAAAGTGCAAAAGATATCAGCTTCACAGACTTGGTGAAAACACTATCAGGTAGCAATGTTTAGAGCTAGCAAACAACATGCTACAGGAACATAACATAGCAAAAAAAGGCATGGCATGCTTCTACTAAATGCACTTAACAAAACTCCCTTACTGAACATGAGCCAAAAGGACACAGAAAATATTGTTACACCCATGCAAACATAGCAAGATTTATAAACAGGTTAAGACTTGGTGAAATTTAATGGCATGGCAGAAACAGATTCGTGTTGGCATGTTAACAAGCTTGATTAACTCCCTACATAGCATATCATGGCATGAAATAACTCTAGCATGGAGTAGGCATGAAAATGAAGCTAACCATGTGCAAAACCACCACATAGCATATTTGCAGGAATATACACATAAAAGACAAAACAACAACATGATGTAAAATGGCATGTTCATGAACTTGCTCAAATGCAGAAACTAATGCCACCACTGGATTGGTCGAATTTTTCTACTGCAAAAACATATATAATATGTTGGGGTTGCTGTAGAAAAATCATCACAAGTGCAATAAGTTAAAACCCACCCTAAATGGAATATGACAGAAATGGCGTTTTCCTTATTTGGAAACATCCAGAAATGGACTTGCCCGAAATGGATAGATTTCATATGCTAGAAATGGAATATTCGCTGGGAAAAATAAACATAAAAGAAAAAGGACAAAGAGGAGGGGGATGACAGGTGGACCTAGGTGCGTGTGAGATTGGTCAAAGGGGGCTACGTGTCAGCACCATGAAAGAAAAATAAAAGAGAACGCGCGCCCCTGGGACTCGAACCTGAGACCTCCTGCTTTAGAGCGCGCTGGAGCAACCAGTCAGGCTATGCATGCGTACGTGACCAGGAAGGGGCTCGGCCAATTTTGAACCACTGGAAGGTCGAGCCTTCTTCTCCATCGCACGAGGAAGATGGTGACGGCGCCGGCGGGCAACGACGGCGACCACCAGAGCAGTGGAGCACCGGCGGGGGTGCAGGATTGGTAGGCAGCGCTGCTACAGGTCGTGCGTGTGCATGCACGCATGTGTGGGTGTGCGCACCCATGAACTTGCATCCATGGCGGCTAGGTGCAGCGAGGCGAAGCGAAGGCGAGCTGCGGCACGAGCACAGGCTGCGAGACGCTTCTCTGCTACGAGGGTGCGTGCAGGTCATGGTGCGCGAGGGTATCCAGAGATGGTAACACTCAGGCACGCTACGGTAGAACAACAACTACATCGAAACTCGGGCTTCTCCGGAACATCGAGATCATGGCGAAGGCGCGATCCTAGCATCTCCTACGGGGATCATCCAGCGTTGAGAAGGAGGATTGAGGAAGCAGGGTATACCTCCTTACCCTAGGGCAAGAAGACGATGATGGAGACGAGCCTACAGTGACGCGGTCGACCTCTGAATTTGGTGGGGCTGCTGTTCGCGAAACAGAGGAAGAAGACGGCCGAGGGAGTTGATTTGGAGGCCTTGTGGTCGCGTGTGTCATGGAAGGAGATGGAGAGGTACTTGACGGTCCTCTCCACGGCAACAGGAGGGTCGGAGGCGCGATGTGGACGGCTACCCCGAGCTCGAGCTCTTGCTCGCTTGGGTCATGGTGGGCAGGGCGACGGCGAGGCGCGTGGAGACCTACCTGGCGGCGGCGAGGGCAAGAGAGGGACAGAAGTGGACGAGGGGAACTAGGGCTAGGTCTAGGACACCATATATATGGGCTAGGGGCACTGGACGGCCGTCATATCAATGAGCTCGTCGACGTGGCGCGTCTGGATGAGCTGCCGTACAGGGGAGACGACGCTCATGCCGCTAGGGGGCTGGATGGGCTGCTACTGCTGCTTGAGTTGGGCTGCAGGCGCTGGTGCACTGGGAGGCCGGCCCAGGGGGGTGCTGCTGCTATTCTCTTTTCTTTTCCTATTTTCCTCAAACAGAAGAAAAACAAGAAAAGGCCAGAGTGATTTGGGAAAGCTATGGAAGATATAAAAATATCTTCGGAGCCCTAGTATTATGCACATAATAGTAAAAATGGTTTGGGCATTTTTAGAGGAAGAAAAATATTCCAGGTTTGAATTAGGTTCAAACTTGAAGCATTTTTGACCCCAACCAAACCAACTCCAATTTAGATGAAACTTGGCAGAGAGGTGAGTGGCATGATGCTTGAAATGTGAGGAAGAGATGAACATTAAAGGAGGAGTGAAAAATGGCACTTACCAAATAAAAGAAAGAGGAGGAGGGGAGGTGGTGATGAGTGAAGGGGGATGATGATGCTTGGATCCACATAGAACATGCCACAATAGAATGAGCTACACCATGAAGATGCACATGATGACATGAGAATGAAATGCATGACATGAACAAAATGCAAAACGAAGACAAAACCCACCACGAAGGGAATCTCATAACTTAAAGCCAAAAATGGCAAGAGTTGGAGTTACAAATATGGAAAGTTACATCCTGGTGTTACAACGCTCCACCACTACAAGAGGATCTCGTCTCGAGATCTAGGACTGAAAGAACTCCGGATATTCGGAACGGAGGTGATCCTCGCGCTCCCAGGTGGCTTCTCGGTCGGAATGGTGTGACCACTTCACTTTCAGGAATTTGATTGACTTGTTGCGAGTCTTGTGCTCGGTTTCTTCAAGAATAGCAACAGGGTGCTCATGATAAGATAGATCTTCTTGGAGGTCAATCTCTTCGAAGTTGATAGTACGCTCAGGCGTCTTGAAGCACTTGCGAAGCTGTGACACGTGAAACACATCGTGCACGCTTGCAAAGTTGGATGGAAGCTCAAGTTGATAGGCGAGATCGCCTCTTTTGCCAATGATCTTGAAAGGACCCACGTATCTATGGGCAAGCTTCCCTTTGATACCGAAGCGACGAGTACCTTTCATTGGAGAGACGCGGAGGTAAACATGGTCTCCGATCTCGAAAGCCAAGTCATGGTGCTTGCTATCATAGTAACTCTTCTGGCGTGATTGCGCGGCTTTGAGATTTTCACGGATGACTTTACACATTTCTTCAGCTTTTGTGATCAAGTCATTGCCAAGAAGTTGGCGTTCACCAGTCTCGGACCAATTGAGAGGAGTACGTCACTTTCTGCCATATAGAATTTCGAATGGGGCCTTGCCCGAACTCGCTTGGAAGCTGTTATTGTAGGAGAACTCGGCATATGGAAGACAATCTTCCCACTTCATAGCGAAGGAAATGACACAAGCCCTGAGCATATCTTCAAGGATTTGATTGACTCGCTCGACTTGGCCACTAGTTTGAGGATGGAAAGCTGTGCTGAAGCGAATGTTGGTGCCCATGGCCTTCTGAAAGGAGTCCCAGAACTTAGAAGTGAAAATGCTTCCGCGGTCTGAAGAGATCAATTGCGGAATACCGTGCAAGGAGACAATTCTGGAGGTGTATAGCTCTGCCAACTGAGCTGCTGTGATAGATTCTTTGATTGGAAGGAAATGAGCCACTTTTGTAAGCTTGTCGATGACAACAAAAATAGCATCATTCCCATGCTTGGACTTAGGAAATCCAGTCACGAAGTCCATTTCAATATGATCGAACTTCCATTCTGGAATAGCAAGAGGTTGGAGGATACCAGCTGTTCGTTGATGTTCTGCTTTCACCCTTCTGCAGACGTCACATTCATTCACGAATCGAGCAATTTCTTGCTTCATTCGAGTCCACCAATACGACTACTTGAGGTCATGGTACATCTTCGTACTTCCCGGATGAATGGATAGAAGGGAATTGTGCGCTTCGTTCATAATGACTTTCCTTAGATCACCTTTAGGAACCACAATTCGATCCTCGAAGAATAGAGTATCTTTGTCATCCAAGCGATAGCACTTGTATTTGGAGAGGCCCTTGGCAATATCACATTTCACCTTCTTCACCATGGTATCTAAGAGTTGTGCCTCACGAATCTGATCTTCCAAAGTAGGAGCGACTAGGAGGTGGGCAAGAAAGCCTTGAGGAACAACTTGGAGATTGAGTTTGCGGAAAGCTTCACAAAGATCAGGTTGAAATGGCTTGAGAATTAAGCTATTGTAATAAGCCTTTCTTTCTCAGAGCATCTGCAATCACATTCGCCTTGCCAGGAGTATATTCAATACTTGGATTGTACTCTTGAATCATTTTGACCCAACGAGTTTACCTGAGGTTGAGGTTGGGTTGAGTGAAGATATACTTGAGACTCTTGTGATCGGTGAATATGTCCACTTGCCTCCCAACAAGAGATGTCTCCATGTTATTAATGCATGGACAACTGCCGCCAACTGAAGATCGTGAGTGGGGTAGTTCCTTTCATTGGGATTCAAATGACGAGAGGTATAGGCCACAACTTTCTTCTCTTGCATTAACACAACACCGAGACCTTGAAGAGAAGCATCACAAAAAACTTTGAATGGCTTGGATTCATCAGGAGGAGTTAAGACAGGAGCTGAGACAAGCTTCTCTTTGAGGGTGTTGAAAGCAACGTCACAATCAGGAGTCCAAACATACTTGACATGCTTCCGGAGGAGGTTGGAAAGAGGCTTTGCAATCTTTGAGAAATTCTCAACGAATCTTCGGCAATAGCTTGCAAGACCAAGAAAACTGTGGAGCTGCTTGACATTCTGAGGAGGTTCAAAGTTCACAATTGCGGACACCTTATTGGGATTAACAGCAATGCCTTTGGCGGAGATGATATGACCAAGGTAAAGAACTTCATCAAGCCAGAACTCACATTTGGAAAATTTCGCATAGAATTGATACTCTCTGAGCTTGTCGAGCACCAATCGCAAATGTTTGGCATGATCCTTCTTATTCTTGGAGAAGACCAAGATATCATCGAGATACACCAAGACGAATTCATTGGTGTAGGGGTTGAAGATGAAGTTCATCATTCGAGAGAATGTTGGAGGAGCATTGACAAGGCCAAAAGACATGACAGTATATTCATAAGAACCAAAGCTTGTTCTGAATGCTGTCTTGGGAATATCTTGTTCACGAATGCGAATCTGATGATAACCCATACGAAGGTCAAGCTTGGAGAATACTTTAGCACCTTTGAGTTGCTCGAAAAGCTCATTGATGTTGGGAAGTGGATACTTGTTCTTGATTGTCTTCTTGTTCAATGGACGGTAATCGACGCACAGTCGGTCCGTGCCATCCTTCTTCTGGACAAAAAGAACTCCACAACCCCATGGAGATTAACTCGGTCTGATCAAACCCAGATGCTTTTGTTCATCGAGTTGTTTCTTCAATTCCTTCATCTCTTTAGGTCCAAGCTTGTATGGCCTCTTGCAAATGGGTTCAGTGCCAGGATCAAGATAGATAACGAACTCGAATGGCCGGTGTGGAGGCATACCCGGAAGCTCTTCTGGAAAGACATCTTGGTACTCACAAACGACTGGAATCGGAGAGATTGCATCTAACTCGCCCTTCTCATTGAGAGAGAATAACCGAATGGTCTCGTCACGAGCAGCATAGATGATCACATCCTCAGAAGAGTGTGTCAATTGAATCTCCTTGGCAGCACAATCAAGTTGAGCCTTGTGCTTAGAAAGCCAGTCCATCCCGAGAATTAGATCAATATCCAAGTCACCAAGAACAATTGGAGAAGACAGAAATTTATAGTTTCCCATCTTGATGGAAACATCTGGAACTACTAAACTGGAGCTCAACCGTTTACCCGGGGAAATGACAACCATGGGTTTACCCAAATGTGAAGAACTGGAATCATGCTTGGTAAAAACGGTCTTGACATGAAACAATGCGATGCACCAGTATCAAATAAGAATTTTGCAGGAATAGAGTTAACTGGAAGGTTACCCATGATCACATCTGATGAATCCTCTGCCTGAGCTGCATTCATCATGTTCACCTTTGAAAGCTTTGGATTATGCTTGACCACTGCATTTCTTGAAGATCTCACAGGAGGAGGAGGCGGAAGGCGCCTTTGGTTGAAGCACTTGTTTGCGTAGTGACCTTTCTGCTGGCACTTGTTGTAAGTCACCTCTGAGAGCGGACGATGATAAGGAGCATTTGACCTTGGAGCTTGAGAATTTGACTTGTTCTGATAGCCTGGGTTGGGTGGGTGGGAAGATCCACGACCACCTGAGTTCTTCTGCTGGTAAGGCTGACAAAACGGAGGAGGAGGAAGGTAGAACTTCTGCTGCTTAGCTGCCACTTGTGAGGAAGAAGAAGACTGAACTGCATCCCTGATTCTCTTCTTAGAAGCCTCACACTTGAGCTGAGCACCTTCTTTCTTGAAGGCCATGTTGTAGAATTGATCGAACTGAGTAGGCTCAACAAGAACGAGAGCTAACTGCAGATCCTCTCTAAGGCCACCTCTGAATTGATAAATCATACTCTTTTCATCAGGAACGTCTTGTTTAGCGAAGCGAGCAAGTTTCTGAAACTGTTTGTTGTATTCGTACATGGACATGCTGCCTTGCTTGAGATTGCGGAATTCCTCACGCTTGCTCTCAACAACACTTGTAGGAATGTGGTGAGCTTTAAAGTCCCGACAGAAGTCAGTCCAAGTAATCACTCGACCTCCTCTGGAATCTTTGTATTGCTGATACCAATCAGCTGCTTGATCCTTGAGCTGAAAAGAAGCGACCTTGACATAGTCCTCAGGCCTGACATTGCTGCATTAAAAATGCTTGTTTATGTCCACGAGCCAATCATCAGCGTCTATGGCCTCGGCACAGTAGCTGAAAGACTTCGTCTGATTTGCAAGGAACTGGTTGAGGGTAGGAAACTGAGGCTGATGGTTGAACTGCCCTTGACCTTGATTCCCTTGGTTGCCTTGGCCTTGGTTGCGTTCTTGCAAGATTTGCAAAAACATCTGGGTGCTGGCGTTGGTGGACGCCACGACAGCTTGCCATGCCTTCGGAGGCGGAGGTGGTGGGTTCGATCGATCTTCTTCACCCCGATCTGGGTTGTTGCGAGTTGGCGGAGCCATCCTGAGGAAGATGACATCCGTTAGAACCACCATTGACATGATAGATAAGTAGAATCAAAGACTAGAAATTGCAATATATAGTCTTGACAATAAACATGCGAACAAGGATTGAACGAATGAATTCCAAAGTTAACATCACCCATCCATTAAGGTGAGAAGCCACTTAGATAAAGGTTGATGAATAAAACGACGAGGTATGGCTGGAACAAATAAATGGTAAGGATTACCCAATCACAAAACAAATATCTCCGGGAAGAAATTCTAGAGCTACTTGAATCCCACCTATAAACTCCCGAAACTTTCTGGTTATGCAATCAGGTGTTGGGGATACAGGGGAAGCAATATATCTTACCCAAACTAACAATCCCTACATCCAGGTGTATTCATCCGTCAACACATAACCAAGAAACCTTCGGAAATCGTGTACCTCAACCTTCGAAAAGCATCCGTTATACGAGTTATGGCAATACACCCGAACTCCCCAGTGCTGGGTGGCGTCGAGGTTATCTCACGAACAACTGCATAGAAGAGATTTTCGATGTCAGCGAAACTTAGGTATTCAAGAACTGCAACGATAAAATTGTGACGACAACACCTCGGAGCTCAACTCCCCGGGACACTGCCACAACCCCTAAATGTTAGGAGGCACCAAGAACAATGTTCTCGTCACAAGACTATCAGAACGATCCCAAGATTTTTTTTAGTGAATTTTTTTAGTGAAATTTGAGGAGAGGAAAGTCAAAACATCTACGTCAGGAGACCTCACCAGAGCGACAAAGGGACTGAGGAGTAAAAATAATCCTACTCTCCGATATATATAATCCTAAGACTCAAAACATTTTTGTTCTAGACTCAACAACGCCAGCGATTCGATCAAGCAGGGGGGGCTCCTAAGTCGGGGATGGCTCTTTACCAACTTGTAAAACCTACAATGCGGTTATGCCTGTAAGTCGTGCCTCGACACGTGAGAGATATAGCCGCATCATGGGCGTTACAGGTATTGAATAGCATTAAGGATCTGAACATATGATCTTCCACCGAATAAACCAACTAGCATCAACTACAAGGAGTAATCAACACTACTAGCAACCCAGAGGTACCAATCTGAGGTTTTGAGACAAAGATCGGATACAAGAGATGAACTAGGGTTTGAGAGGAGATGGTGCTGGTGAAGATGTTGATGGAGATTAACCCCAACTCTATGAGAGGATCGATGGTGATGATCATGGCGATGATTTCCCCCTCCCGGAGGGATGTCTCCCCGGCAGAACTACTCTGCCGGAGCCCTAGATTGGTCCTGCCCAGGTTCCGCCTCGAGACGGCGGTACTTCTCCCGAAAGCTTCCTTCTGATTTTTTTCCAGGGCAAAAGACACCATATAGCAGAAGATGGACGTCGGCGGCCTGCCAAGTGGCCCATGAGGCAGGGGGCGCGCCCACTGGGGTAGGGCGCACCCTCCACCCTCGTGGCTGGTGGGTGGCCCCCCTTTGGTGCTTTCTTCGCCAAATATTTTGAATATATTCCAAAACTGATTTCCGTGGAGTTTCAGGACTTTTGGAGTTGTGCAGAATAGGTATATAATATTTGCTCCTTTTCCAGCCCAGAATTCCAGCTGTCGGCATTCTCCCTCTTCATGTAAACCTTATAAAATAAGAGCGAAAAGACATAAGTATTGTGACCTAAAGTGTAGTAACAGCCCATAATGCAATAAATATTGATATAAAAGCATGATGCAAAATGGACGTATCAATTATTGTTGAGCAATTGATAGAAAAGCGCATAATTATGACAATATCTAAGGCAATGCTAATTAATATAGGCATCACATTCGTGACAAGTAGACTGACTCCTGCCTGCATCTACTATTATGACTCCACGCATCGACTGCTATCTAGCATGCATCTAGAGTATTATGTTCATAAGAATGGAGTAATGCCTTAAGCAAGATGACATGATGTAGAGGGATAAACTGAAGCAATATGATATAAACCCCATCTTTTTATCCTTGATGGCACCAATAAAGTATGTTCCTCACTACCCACCTGTCACTGGATAAGGACACCGCAAGATTGAACCCAAAACTAAGCACCTCTCCCATTGCAAGAAAAACCAATCTAGTTGGCCAAACAAACCGAGTCGAAGAGAAATACTAAGATATCTTAATCATGCATAAAAGAGTACAGAGAAGACTCAAATAATATTCATAGATAATCTGATCATAAATCCACAATTCCTCGGATCTCAACAAACGCACTGCAAAAGAAGATTATAACGGATAGAACTCCAAGAACATCGAGGAGAACATTGTATTGAAGATCAAAGAGAGAGAAGAAGCCATCTAGATACTAGCTATGGACCCTTAGGTCTGTGGTAAACTACTCACGCTTCATCGGAAGGGCAGTAAGGTTGATGTAGAGGCCCTCCTTGATCGAATCCCCCTCCGGCAGAGTGCCGGAAAAGGCCCCAAGATGGGATCTCATGGGAATAGAGGCTTGCGGCGGCGGAAAAGTATTTTGGTGGACGCTTTTGATGTTTGGGGAATATTCAAGAATATATAGAGATGGAATTAGGGTTAGGGGACTCCCGAGGGGCCCACAAGGCAGGGGCGCCTCCCTGGGGCGCGCCTTGAGGGCTTGTGGCCTCCACAAGACTCTTCCGGCTCTCTCTCCGAGTCTCCTGGGTGTCTTCTGGTCCAAGAAAATCATCGTCAAGTTTCATTCCGTTTGGACTCCGTTTGATATTCCTTTTCTGTAGAAGTCAAAAACAAGGAATAAATAGAAACTGACACTCGGCTCTAGGTTAATAGGTTAGTCCCAAAAATAATATAAAATAGCATATTAATGCATATAAAACATCCAAAACATATAATATAATAGCATGGAACAATCAACAATTATAGATATGTAGGAGACGTATGAGTCGCGCCGCCTGGGCTTGTGGGTCCCCTGGTTACCTCCTTGATCTAATTCCACCACCATAAATTCCTATAAATAGGGAAACCATCTGTCGTACCTCCAAAAGAATTTTTTCAGCACCGCAAGTCTCTATTCTGAAGTGATCCCATCCGGAGCCCTGTTCCGGAGTTTGGCTGAAGGGGAAAGCCATTGTCGGAGGCCTCTTCATCAACCTTCTTGCCTCCATGATGATGTGTGAGTAATTCCTTTAGTACCTACAGGTGCATAGTAGTCTTTATCTCTTTTAGATCTTCAGTACAATGTCCCCCTTCTTCTTTGGATGATCGGGATCAATATTATGTAATTCTTGTGTAGTGTTTGTTGGGATCCGATGAATTGTGGATCTATGGTCAGATTGTTCATTGAATATATTCGTTTCTTTGTTGTATAGTTGAGTAGCTATGTATGCTTTCTGATATATTTGTCTTCTCTGGCCAAGATAGATGGGTAATTCTTCAGAGGAAGTGGTGCATAGTAGTGGGTTCAATCTTGCGGTGTTCTATATCCCAGTGACAGAATGGGGACAAGACATATATTTGTATTGTTGCTACTAAGGATAAAATGACCGAGATTTATCTTATTGATAGATTTTTTCTAGTGTACATTATGTTATCTTGCTTATATGTTGCTATGTTTCTAGTAAACTTAATACCTTGAGATGCATGTTGGATAGCGGCTCCAAGGTGGATAATGATAATAGATCTAGTTGGATAACAGTCTACTTATCACGGATGTAATGCCTCTACAAGATTATGCCATGAATGATCAAAGTTATAAATGTTGTTTCTCTGTCAATTGCCCAGCAATAATTTATCTACCATGACATTGACTGCTTTTGAGAGGGATACCACCAGTGAACCTACTCAGCCAACTCAAGGGGTTTTAAACATGTTGTACTTGTGGCCTTGGCAACAGGGTTGTCAAGGGGTTTAAACCTGCTATGAGCTGGCCCAGTCGTCGGCCCTACGGTTTTGTCCTAATATTGCTTCTTGCAGTTGCTTATGGAAGATCAGGCCATGGAGGTCGGCTTTGCAGAAAATGATTCTGTGGAGGCCAAACGTCTACTTCAGCAACTCAAGACCAGAGGTTGACTAGCACATGTCAAGAGAAGCCTGCCTCAGGATCCTCTATTGGCCCTAGAATCCAACAAACCATGCTACACATTCCCACAAGGGCAAGTAGACGTGGAACCCATATTTTAGGGAGCTTCATGAACTGGCCAAGACTTTGAAATACTACTTGAAGATAACACCTTCAGCTTTGCATCAACGTGGGAGCGATGAAATCCATTAACCCGTTTAGGAGCTACTGACATTGTTACGTCGTAGGGTGCCTCAATCCACCAGAAGAGACCCATTAGGCCAGATCGAGGCCTCTTAGGTTGCTACATGGCTCCGGCCATCAACCTAGCATGTGACCCCCTCCCCTACAGGGAGGAGTGACCATCTTGATATACAAGGCTATAAGACCAAACTATTACGAGGACTCTCCAACCTCCCTAGCCGACTAGGATTTTAGAGATTGTCGTTGTACACCATATCAAATCAATAAAATACGGCCATGAGTAGGGTTTTACGTCTAGAGAGAGGGCCCAAACCTGGGTAAATTGTCTCATTTTACCTCTGGGATTTCCGACTTGTTGCGACACCTACTGAGGGGTCTATCGGAATCTACACTGACAAGTATACTACCTCAACAAAATATATAGGCTATCAAGAGTTTTCATGCCCTAGCTACCATAGAATCTAAATCATCATCATGCATGCCACATTCACCAGAGACCATTGCACTACATGTAGTAGTGCTTGATTAGCCATGTCCCACTATAGGAATCAGGAACTTTGCCTTCCGCCATGCCTGACGGCAATGGCATGCCTGGCAGACGGCAAAGGCCTTTGCCGTCAGCTAGCAGACGGCAAAACGTCCGGCTGAACAGGCTACAACAAAGGCCTCTTTGCCGTCTGCTAGAGGACGGCAAAGATGCAAAGGTCTTTGCCGTCCGCCAGCAGACGGCAAAGAGCCTGGACGGCACACGTGTCATCTTAGGTCCGTTAAGGGGTTAACAACGTGCTTTGCCATCCGCCAGCCGATGGCAAAGACCTTTGCATATTTGCCGTCTACCAGTGGACGGCAAAGACCTTTGCATATTTTCCATCTGCCACCAGACGGCATAGGATGCCACGTGATAGCACCTGGGAGCATTGTTGAGGAAATCGTTAACTGGTAGCTGCTCGGTTGGCTTGCGAGTAGGGGATTAATAGGCTAATCGGCAAGTTAATCGGCCATTTAATCAATTAATCAGACGATTTATTGGTTTATCGCCTACTCGGTGACCCTACGAGTAGGGGTTAATCGGCAAGTTAACTGGTTAATAGGACGAATTCTTGAACAGAGCTTGGGGGGCTGGCCTATTTGGTTGCTTTGTCATCTGCTGGCAAACGACAAAGATGCAAAGGTCTTTGCCGTTTGCCAGCAGCCGGCAAAGCATCCAAATAGCCAGCCTATTGCCCCAGGTTGCACAGATAGTTGACACGTGGCATATTTGACGTCTGCTGGCTGATGGCAAACCTCTTTGCCGTCTGCCACCAGACGGCAAAGAGCCTGTATAGCCCCTGTTTTTTCTATTTTTTCTTAAATTCATTCAATTTCACAGAATTTCACAAAGATATATATATATATACACATATGAAAATACTTTCGACAAGCATACCAACACATATACATACCAAATCATATCCCTGCCATATGGATATGATCATCCAACACATATACATAGCAAATCAAAAGTCCATATATAACATATAAAGCTAGCCAACATATCCAACAACAAGCATACAATGGTTTCATCCATACATACATATATAGGTAGCAAGTTTCACATTGTTCATCCTACAAAATGAAAACAAGAAGGAAGCATAAAGAGAAGAGTAGACTCCATCAATGCAAGCTTCCTCATCTAAAGCAAATCTGCAAATTGGGAAAGAAGAAAGTTAGAAGAAGAAGAAGAAGACGACGAAGAAGAAGAAGAAGAAGAAGAAGAAGAAGAAGAAGAAGAAGAAGAAGAAGAAGAAGAAGAAGACTAGCTAGAAGAAGAAGAAGAAGAAGAAGAAGAAGAAGAAGAAGAAGAAGAAGAAGCATAAGAAGAAGAAGAAGAAGAAGAAGAAGAAGAAAAAGAAACAGAAACAGAAGAAGACGATTTTTTTTCTTCTCTTTATTTTTCTCCTCTCCTCTTCTTTATCTTCTTCTTCTTCTAACTAAGGTAGGTAAAAATGCCATTTTATTTCTAAGCTAGGTAAAAATGCTAAGTGCAGGTCATTTTAGAGCTAAGCTAGGAAAATAGGTCATTTTGGAGCTTACTAAGGTTATTATGTCATTTTTGAGGAAAATAAGCTAAGTCCATATCATTTCGGAGGTAACAAAGATTATCATGCCATTTTTACCTAAGTATGCTAAGTATGTCATAAATGAACTGAAGAAGCTAAGTATAGCTCATTTTTTGTCTAACTTAGGTAATTATGCAATTTAGGAGGAAAGTAAGCTAAGTATACATTTGTTAAGAAAAACACTAGACAAAACTTACCCTCATCACAACAAATGCGATGAAGATCGCAACTAAGGTAACAATTGATCCAACGGCATAATGATACCAAGCCTCATTATCAATGGCATATTTTCTAATCTTCTTAATCTTTAAGCGCATTGCATCCATCTTCAAGCGCATTGCATTCATCTTCCTCTTGTGATCATCGATGACATCGGCAACATACACTCCAATTTCATCTTCTCTTCTTCAATTCTTTTAATTTTTCTTTCAAATACTCATTTTCCTTTTCAACTAAATTTAACTTCTCGACAAGAGGGTCGGTTGCAAATTCCGGGTCACATACCTCCTAGATTAAAATATCTCTATGTCAACTTGATGGCCATAATTGTCATAAATGCGAAATGCAACAAATAGTTATAAAAGAGGATTTACCACATCCGAATCATAAAGCGGGAGAGGGCCAACGGGGGCAGATATCAATACCATGGCACTGTGTATAACAAACAATCATACTAAGTAAGAAAATTATACAAGTAACTATATAAATCATACAATCATACAAGTAACTATATAAATCAAGTACGATATAAAAAATTGAATACCTAATAATAATCTGGATTGTCTGGTTCAATAAATGCTTCGGGATCAATAAATGCATCATCATCATCACTATCAGTAATGACATGCTCATCATAATCATTAATAAATGCATCGTCATGTGGAAGGCCACCTCTACGTAATCGGTCAAGCATTGACAGGTCATCCACAGCAGTAACCTCTTCTAGTTCAGGCTCTTCTTGTTCCGACTGAGGGGTGAAGTCAAGTTCATTGTCGCTGTCTACTTCAATGTTCTGGGGTTAAGTAGAGTGATTCTTGAAACATTTTTTGGGAAGACGTGTTTCTTGGAAGAATTCTCCTTCATATGTGTCTGGGTTAATGTGAGGTTCATAATCCTCTTCATTAGGGGAGGTGGTCTAACACGTGGCGGCACTTTATATTGGACGAAGGGTATTGGAGTCCAGAATTGTTCTGGGAGTACCGGGTGACGACCAGCGTGACCGAAAGGTGTTTCGGAGGCCCCGGCATGCGTTGGGGCCAAGGGGAGGGGGCACACCAGCCCACTAAGGGGCTGTGCGCCCCTCCCAACCCCTCTCACGTAACCTGGACCGGTGGGGGCGCCTCCCCTAGGGCAGCCGCCCCTCCCGTCTTGGGGGGCAAGTTTCCTAGGGGTGGGGGCGCCCAAACCCATCTAGGGTTTCCCCTGTGGCCGCCACCCCTCCCCTAGGGAACCCTAGGGCGCCTCCTCCACCCCCTTCACCCTATATATAGTGAGGGAGAGAGAGGGCAGCCACACCCTTCCCCTGGCGCAGCCCCTCCCTCCTCCAACACCTCCTCCTCCTCCGTAGTGCTTGGCGAAGCCCTGCCGAAGAACCACGAGCTCCATTGCCACCACGCCGTCGTGCTGCCGGAGTTTTCCCTCAACTTCTCCTCTCCCCTTGCTGGATCAAGAAGGAGGAGATGTCCCCGGGTTGTACGTGTGTTGAACGCGCAGGCGCCGTCCGTTCGGCGCTTAGAACGGAATCGACCGCGATCTGAATCGCTGCGTGTACGACTCCACCAACCGCGTTCTTGTAACGCTTCCGCAAGGCGATCTTCAAGGGTATGAAGATACACTCATCCTATCCCTCTCTTGTTGCTAGAATCTCCATAGATTGATCTTGGTGATTGCTACCTCTTGAGCACTACGTTGGATTAGGGTCCAAGTCTCCTGGATCACGTTCGGTTGGAAAATCACGATCCCGAAGGTTTCATTCTGTTTGGACTCCGTTTGATATTCTGTTTCTTCGAAATACTGAAAAAGGCAAAAAACAACAATTCTGGGCTGGGCCTCCGGTTAGTAGGTTAGTCCCAAAAGTAATATAAAAGTGGAAAATAAAGCCCAATATAGTCCAAAACAGTAGATAAAGTAGCATGGAGCAATCAAAAATTATAGATACGTTGGAGACATATCAGGCATCCCGAAGCTTAATTCTTGCTCGTCCTCGAGTAGGTAAATGATAAAAAAGAATTTTTGATGTGGAGTGATACTTTGGCATAATTTCAATGTAAATGTTTCCTAATTGTGATATGAATATTCAGATCCGAAAGATTCAAGACAAAAGTTCATATTGACACAAAAATAATAATACTTCAAGCATACTAATCAAAGCAATTATGTCTTCTCAAAATAACATGGCAAAAGAAAGTTCATCCCTACAAAATCATATAGTTAGGCTATGCTTCATTTTCGTCACACAAAGATGTTCCCAACTTCTATACCCCCGATGACAAGCCAAGCAATTGTTTCATACTTAAATAATCTCAAACCTTTTCAACCTTCATGCAATACATGAGCGTGAGCCATGGATATAGCACTATGGGTGGAATAGAATATGATGATGGGGATTGTGTGGAGAAGACAAAAAAGGAGAAATTCTCACATTGACAAGGCTAATCAACGGGCTATGGAGATGCCCATCAATTGATGTCATGAGGAGTAGGGATTGCCATGCAACGGTTGCACTAGAGCTATGAATGCTCAACAAAAGAAAACTAGTGGGTGTGCATCCAACTCGCTTGCTCACGAAGACCTAGGGCATTTGAGGAAGCCCATCGTAGGAATATACAAGCCAAGTTCTATAATGAAAAATTCCCACTACTATAAAAAGACAACTTATGGGACTCACTACATGAGGAACAAGGTGCTACTTTGAAGCACAATATATGAGACCCACTACATGAAGAACAAGGTGCTACTTTGAAGCACAAGTGTGGAAAAAGAGATAGTAGCATTGCCCTTTTTTATTTTTTTTTATTTTTTTGGGCCTTTTTTTTGGACTTTTTTTTGGGCAATGCTCTAATAATGATGATCATCACACTTCTATTGATTACAACACAAGGATTACAACTCGAAACTTAGAACAAGATATGACTCTATATGAATGCCTCCGGCGGTGTACCAGGATGGTGCAATGAATCAAGAGTGACATGTATGGGAAATAATGCATGGTGGCTTTGCCACAAATACGATGTCAACTACAAGATCATGCAATGACAATATGACAAAAGTAATGTATGTCATGATGATGACGGTGGAAGTTGCATGGCAATATATCTCGGAATGGCTATGGAAATGCCATGATAGGTAGGGATGGCAATTTTATCCATGGATCTGGATACCCATGGATACCCGACCCGGTTGGGCAAGGGTATGGAGCGCATTTCTGCCCATGGGTCCGTGGACATGGATACCCACGAATAGTCGGGTTGGGAACGGTTATAATTTGTGCTCCGTGGATATCCAATGGATACCCGCATGACATGTGGGGCCATATGCCAGTGACAGTAGAAAGAGCGAATCAATGGGAAATGGTAGGCAATATGCAACTGGTGCCATAAGCTATATGCTGCAGAATCAACCTCTGGTATGTCACACTTAAGGACTCATCGTATTACTTGTTGCCTACTTATGCATGTACCTTATGTTGTCATTTGTGAGTGAATGATGATGATATAATTTGATCTTTGGGAAGGCTTCATGCTGACTTTTCTATGCCCATGGAGCTCCATGGGTATTTGGGTATCCAGCGGGTTTGGGCATGGGCACAAATTGTGGCCATGGATAATTTGGTGGATGGGCAGAGAGTAGGAAGATGGGTCATGGGTTGGATTTGGACCAGCTCCACCCGCCCCAAACCCGACCCATTGCCATCCCTAATGATAGGTAGGTATGGTGGCTGTTTTGAGGAAGATATAAGGAGGTTTATGTGTGATAGAGTATATCGTATCACGGGGTTTGGATGTACCGGCGAAGTTTGCGCCAACTCTCAAGGTGAGAAAGGGCAATGCACGGTACCGAAGAGGCTAGCAAAGGTGGAAAGGTGAGAGTGCATATAATCCATGGACTCAACATTAGTCAAAAGAACTCATATACTTATTGCAAAGATTTAGAAGTCATCAAAAATTCAAGTACTATGTGCATGCTCCTAGGGGGATAGATTGGTACGAAAAGACCATCGCTCGTCCCCGACCGCCACTCATAAGGATGCACAAGCCAGGTACACTTCATGTTTCAAATTTGTTACACAACTTTAACCATACGTGCATGCTACAGGACTTGCAAACTTCAACACAAGTATTTCTCAAATTCATAATCACCCAACTAGAACAACTTTGATATTATCACCTCCATATCTCAAAACAATTATCAAGCATCAAACTTATCTTAGTATTCAATTCACTCAAAAGAAAGTTTCACATATCTTGAACACCAAGTATATTAACATTAAGCAAATTACCATGCTATTAAAGTCTCTCAAAATAATCTAAGTGAAGCATGAGAGATCAATAGTTTCTTTAAAACAAATCCACCACCGTGCTCTAAAAGATCTAAGTGAAGTACTAGAGCAAAAATTATC
Source organism: Triticum timopheevii (assembly GCA_963921465.1). Classification (NCBI taxonomy): domain Eukaryota; kingdom Viridiplantae; phylum Streptophyta; class Magnoliopsida; order Poales; family Poaceae; genus Triticum; species Triticum timopheevii. The sequence continues at coordinate 187,717,701 of OY997266.1, read as the reverse complement.
ACGCTCAAAAGATATAAGTGAAGCACTATGAGCAAAACTATCAAGCTCAAAAGATATAAGTGAAGCACATAGAGTATTCTAACAAATTCCAATTCATGTATGGCTCTCCCGAAATATGTGTACAGAAAGGATGATTGTGGTAGACTAACAATCAAAGACACAAATAGTACAAGACGCTCCAAGCAAAACACATATCATGTTGAATAAAAATATAGATCCAAGTAAATTACCGATGGAAGTGGACGAAAGAGGGGATGCCTTCCGGGGCATCCCCAAGCTTTGAATTTTTGGTGTCCTTGGATTATCTTGGGGGTGACATGGGCATCCCCAAGCTTAGGCTCTTGCCACTCCTTGTTTCATAATCCATCAAAAGAATTCACCCAAAACTTGAAAACTTCACAACACAAAACTCAACAGAAATCTCGTGAGCTCCGTTAGAGAAAGAAAACAAAAGACTACTTCAAGGTACTATAATGAACTCATTATTTTTTTATATTGGTTTTAAACCTACTGTATTCCAACTTCTCTATGGTTTATAAACTAATTTACTAGCCATAGATTCATCAAAATAAGCAAACAACACATGAAAAACAGAATCTGTCAAAAACAGAACAGTCTGTAGAAATCTGTAACTAACGAAAACTTATGGAACTCTAAAAATTCTACCAAACTAGGAAATCCTGGACAATTTGTTTATTGATCATCAGCAAAAAGAATCAACGCAAAAGCACATTCCTGTGATTTATCATAACTAAATTCGTGCGTGTAAAGTTTCTGTTTTTCAGCAGAATCAAATCGACTATCATCGTAGGTTATCCTATAGGTTCTACTTGGCACAAACACTAACTAAAACATAAAACCACATCAAAACATAAGGTAGATGTATTATTTATTCTTATACAGAAGCAAAAACAAAAAAAACAAAATAAAATTGGGTTGCCTCCCAACAAGCGCTATCGTTTAACGCCCCTAGCTAGGCATAAAAGCAAGAATAGATCTAGGTATTGCCATCTTTGGTAGGCAATCCATAAGTGGCTCTCATGATAGATTCATATGGTAATTTTATTTTCTTTCTAGGGAAGTGTTCCATACCCTTCTTTAAGGGAAATTGGAATCCAATATTCCCTTCCTTCATATCAATAATCGCACCAATCGTTCTAAGGAAAGGTTTACCAAGAATAATAGGGCATGAAGGATTGCAATCTATATCAAGAACGATAAAATCTACGGGCACATAATTCCTATTTGCAACAATAAGAACATCATTAATTCTTCCCATAGGTTTTTTAATAGTGGAATCCGCAAGATGCAAGTTTAGAGAGCAATCATCAAAATCACGGAAATCTAGCAAATCACATAAAGTTTTGGGAATAGTAGAGACACTAGCACCCAAATCACACAAAGCATGAAACTCAAAATCTTTAATTTTAATTTTAATAGTAGGTTCCCACTCATCATAGAGTTTTCTAGGGATGGAAACTTTCAACTCAAGTTTTTCTTCATAAGATTGCATCAAAGCATCAACAATATGTTCGGTAAAGGCCTTATTTTGACTATAAGCATGAGGAGAATCTAGCACGGATTGTAACAAGGAAATACAACCAATCAAAGAGCAATTTTCATAATTAAATTCCTTGAGATCCAAAATAGTGGGTTTAGCAACATCACGGTTTTTATTTATTTCAATCCCACTTTCATCAGTTCCATCATCAAGATCTAGAAACTCCGAATTCTTAAAACGCCTTCTAGGTAAAGGAAGATCATATTCAGATTCATCAAGATTCATATTGCAAAACAAAGATTTAATGGGGGCCACGTCAATAACTTTTAGATCTTCATCTTGATTTTCATAGGGATTGGAAGAACACACTTTAATAAAGGCATCTTTGGAAGCACGCATCCTTGCGGTTCTTTCCTTGCACTCATCAATGGAAATTCTCATGGCTTTGAGAGACTCATTGATATCATGCTTAGGAGGAATATATCTAAGCTTTAAAGAATCAATTTCAAGAGAAACTCTATCAACGTTCCTAGCCAAATCATCATCTGTAAGCAATTTCTCTTCAAGCAAAGCATTAAAATTCTTTTGTGAATTCATAAACTCTTTAACACTACTCTCAAATTCAGAGGGCATCTTATTAAAATTTCCATAAGAGTTATTGTAGGAATTTCCATAATTATTAGAAGGATTACTAGGATAAGGCCTAGGATTAAAGTTCCCTCTATAAGCGTTGTTTCCAAAACTATTCCTACCAACAAAATTCACATCCATAGATTCATTATTATTCTCAAGCAAAGTAGATAAAGGCATATCATTGGGATCAAGAGGAGTATTTTTAGGAGCAAACATCTTCATAAGTTCATCCATCTTTTCACTCAAAACATTGATTTCTTCTATAGCATGCACTTTCTTACTAGAAGATCTTTCGGTGTGCCATTGAGAATAATTAGCCATAATATTATCAAGCAATTTGGTAGCATCCCCTAACGTAATTTCCATAAAAGTGCCTCCCTCGGCCGAATCTAAAAGATTTCTAGAAGCAAAATTCAATCCGGCATAAATTTTTTGTATGATCATCCATAAATTCAAACCGTGAGTAGGGCAATTGTGAAGCATTAATTTCATTCTTTCCCAAGATTGGGCAACATGCTCATGATCAAGTTGTTTAAAATTCATAATATCGTTCCTAAGAGTGATAATCTTAGCGGGAGGAAAATACTTAGAGATAAAAGCATCTTTGCAGTTGTTCCAAGAATCAATACTATTTTTAGGCAAAGATGAAAACAAAACTTTAGCACGATCTCTAAGTGAAAACGGAAATAACTTCAATTTGACAATATTGTTATCCGTATCTTTCTTCTTTTTCATATCACACAAATCAACAAAATTGTTTAGATGAGTAGTGGCATCTTCACTAGGAAGGCCGGTGAATTGATCTTTCATAACAAGATTCAGCAAAGCGGTGTTGATTTCAAAAGACTCATCATTATTAAGAGGAGCAATCAGAGTACTAAGGAAATCATTATTATTAGTATTTGAGAAATCACACAATTTGGTATTATCTTGCGCCGGCAACAAGTAATCCAACACACAAGCAAACAGAAAAGCAAAGGAAAAAGGCAAACGGGAAAGAGAGGAGGAGATTGGGAAAGAGAGGGCAAATAAAACGGCAAGGGTGAAGTGGGGGAGAGGAAAATGAGAGGCAAATGACAAATAATGTAATGCAAGAGATAGGGATTGCGATGGGTACTTGGTATGGTTGACTTGCTTGCGTGAGCCTCCCCGACAATGGCGCCAGAAATTCTTCTTACTACCTCTTGAGCTCTACGTTGGATTAGGGTCCAAGTCTCCTGGATCACGTTCGGTTGGAAAATCACGATCCCGAAGGTTTCATTCCGTTTGGACTCCATTTAATATTCTGTTTCTTTGAAATACTGAAAAAGGCAAAAAACAGCAATTCTGGGCTGGGCCTCCGGTTAGTAGGTTAGTCCCAAAAGTAATATAAAAGTGGAAAATAAAACCCAATATAGTCCAAAACAGTAGATAAAGTAGCATGGAGCAATCAAAAATTATAGATACGTTGGAGACGTATCAGTGATACGTAGAAAATTTTGAATTATTGCTACGTTCCCCAACAGTGGCATCATGAGCTAGGTCTATTGCGTATATTCTATGCACGAGTAGAACACAAGTAGTTGTGGGTGTTGGTTTGTTCAATATTCTCACCGTTAGTAGTCTTATCTTGATTTGGCGGCATCGTGGGATGAAGCAGCCCGGACCGACCTTACACGTACGCTTACGTGAGACAGGTTCCACCGGCTGACATGCACTTGTTGCATAAGGTGGCTAGCGGGTGCCAGTCTCTCCCACTTTAGTCGGATCGGATTCAATGAAAAGGGTCCTTATGAAGGGTAAATAGCAATTGGCATATCACCATTGTGGCTTTTGCGTAGGTAAGAAACATTCTTGCTAGAAACCCATAGCAGCCACGTAAAACATGCAACAACAATTAGAGGACGTCTAACTTGTTTTTGCAGGGTATGCTATGTGATGTGATATGGCCAAAAGAATGTGATGAATGATATATGTGATGTATGATATTGATCATGTTCTTGTAATAGGAATCACGACTTGCATGTCGATGAGTATGACAACCGGCAGGAGCCATAGGAGTTGTCTTTATTTATTGTATGACCTGCGTGTCATTGAAAACGCCATGTAATTACTTTACTTTATTGCTAACCATTAGCCATAGTAGTAGAAGTAATAGTTGGCGAGACAACTTCATGAAGACACAATGATGGAGATCATGGTGTCATGCCGGTGACGAAGGTGATCATGTCGCGCCTCAAAGATGAAGATCAAAGGCGCGAGATGATATTGGCCATATCATGTCACTCTATGATTTGCATGTGATGTTTGTCATGTTTACATCTTATTTGCTTAGAACGACGGTAGCATAAATAAGATGATCCCTCAAAAAAGTTCAAGAAAGTGTTCCCCCTAACTGTGCACCGTTGCGAAAGTTCGTTGTTTCGAAGCACCACGTGATGATCAGGTGTGATAGATTCTAACATTCACATACAACGGGTGTAAGCCAGATTTACACATGGAAAACACTTAGGTTGACTTGACGAGCCTAGCATGTACAGACATGGCCTCGGAACACAAGAGACCGAAAGGTCGAACATGAGTCGTATAGTGGATACGATCAACATGAAGATGTTCACCGATGATGACTAGTCCGTCTCACGTGATGATCGGACACGGCCTAGGTGACTCGGATCATGTATCACTTAGATGACTAGAAGGATGTCTATCTGAGTGGGAGTTCATTAAATAATTTGATTAGATGAACTTAATTATCATGAACATAGTCAAAAGATCTTTGCAAATTATGTTGTAGCTTACGCTTTAGTTCTACTGTTTAAGATATGTTCCTAGAGAAAATTTAGTTGAAAGTTGACAGTAGCAATTATGCGGACTGGGTCCGTATACTGAGGATTGTCCTCATTGCTGCACAGAAGGCTTATGTCCTTAATGCACCGCTCGGTGTGCTGAACCTCGAGCATCGTTTGTGGATGTTGCGAATATCTGACATACATGTTTTGATGACTACGTGATAGTTCATTGTGTAATGTTAAACGGTTTAGAATTGAGGCACCGAAGACATTTTTGAAACGTCGCAGAACATATGAGATGTTCCAAGAGCTGAAATTGGGATTTCAGGCTCGTGCCCACGTCAAGAGGTGTAAGACCTCCGACAAGTTTCTTAGCCTGCAAACTAAGGGAGAAAATCTCAATCATTGAGCATGTGCTCAGATTGTCTAAGTACTACAATCACTTGAATCGAGTGGGAGTTAATCTTCCAGATGAGATAGTGATGGTTCTTCAAAGGCACTGCCACCAAGCAATTAGAGCTTCGTGATGAACTATAACATATCAGGGATAGATATGATGATCCTTGAACTATTCGCGACATTTGACACCACGAAAGTAGAAATCAAGTAGGAGCATCAATTGTTGATGGTTAGTAAAACCACTAGTTCCAAGAAGGGCAAAGGCAAGAAGGGATACTTCATGAAACGGCAAATAAGTTGCTACTCTAGTGAAGAAACCCAAGGTTGAACCCAAAACCCGAGACTAAGTGCTTCTGTAATGAGGGGAACGGTCACTGAAGCAGAACTACCCTAGATACTTGATAGATGAGAAGGCTGGCAAGGTCGACAGAAGTATATTGGATATACATTATATTAATGTGTACTTTACTAGTACTCCTATTAGCACCAGGGTATTATATACCGGTTCGGTTGCTAAGTGTTAGTAACTCGAAATAAAAAGCTATGGAATAAATAGAGACTAGCTAAAGGTGAGATGACGATATATGTTGGAAGTGTTTCCAAGGTTGATGTGATCAAGCATCGCATGCTCCTTCTACCATCGAGATTGGTGTTAAACCTAAATAATTGTTATTTGGTGTTTGCGTTGAGCATAGACATGATTGGATTATGTTTATCGCAATACAGTTATTCATTTAGGGAGAATAATGGTTACTCTGTTTATTTGAATAATACTTTCAACGGTCTTGAACCTAAAATGAATGGTTTATTGAATCTCGATCGTAGTGATACACATGTTCATGCCAAAAGATATAAGATAGTAATGATAGTACCACATACTTGTGGCACTGTCATTTGAGTCATACTGGTATAAAACGCATGAAGAAGCTCCATGTTGATGGATCTTTGGACTCACTCGTTTTTGAAAAGATTGAGACATGCGAACCATGTCTATTGGTATATATGCATGAAGAAACTCTATACAGATGGATCGTTTGGACTCACTTGATTTTGAATCACTAGAGACATGAAAATCATACCACATGGGCAAGATGACTGAAAGGCCTCGTCTTTCAGTGAGATGAAACAAGAGAGCAACTTGTTGGAAGTAATACATTTGATGTCTGCAATCCAATGAGTGCTGAGGCACGCAGTGAATATCGTTATGCTCTTACTTCACAGATGATTTGAGTAGATTCTAAGTATATTTACTTGATGAAACACAAGTCTGAATTATTGAAAGGTTCAAGCAATTTCAGAGTGAAGTTGAAGATCATCGTGGCAAGAGGATAAAATGTCTATGATATGATCATAGAGATGAATATCTGAGTTACGAGTTTGGTACACAATTAAGACCTTGTGGAAATTGTGTCATAACTAATACCGCCTGGAACACCATAGTGTGATGGTGTGTCCGAACATCATAAATGCACCCTATTAGATATGGTGCATACCATGATGTCTCTTATCGAATTACCACTATCGTTTATGGGTTAGGCATTAGAGACAACCGCTGTAACGCCCCGGATACAACTTTCCATATTCGTAACTCCAACTCTTGCCTTTTCCGGAGATGCGATATTTTATTTTCTCCGTGCTTGGGTTTTTATCTTTTGTTTTGCATTTTGTTCTTGTCATGCATCTCATCTCATAGCATCATGCACATTGCATCTGCATGTTTTCATAAAACTTGCACCGGTTCGTAGTTGCCGCGTCCCCCCTTGCCTTCGTTGACCATTCCGAGACCAATCGGGTTTTGCTTCCCTCTTGACCCTGACCACCTAACCTCTCTTGCCAGCTCGCCCCCATCTTGGCGTGTCCGAAAACCGCTCCGAACCCGAACCGAGCTGTCGTTACCGTTGGATCCGGATCATCTCCAAACATCTACAAAACATCTCTGTTTTCTCTTTTGGACTCCCTAAACCCTTTATTCCGAACCATCCGATTTCGATCGGATGATCCAAACTCTTCTCCCCTTTCCTATATATAAACCTCCTTGTCCATTCTTAGACCAAACCCTAAATCCTAGGACATTTGTCCCCCTAGCCGCCACCACCCACTCGCCAAATCCCCCTCGGGATCCATCCCTCCCCAACCATCGGTCGCCACCTACAGCCTCCAGATCCCCTCGCCCTCCACCTCGTTCGATCCCCAGCCTCCCCTTCCTCCTGCTTACCTCGTCACTGGTGAGCGTCGTCGTTGGACCAAGCCGGCCAGGCCAGTACCCCATCGTCCCTGCCTCTCCTCTCTTTTCCTTCTTCCCCTGGTTCTGCTCTCTCCCTCACCCCGCGGCCTCTCTCTCTCTTTCTTCAGGGAGAACAGGAGCATGCCCCCGCCATGGCCGCCTCGTCCCAGAGCAAGCTCGTCGGCGTCCTTCATCGTCCTGCGCCTAGCGCCGCCCCGAATCCGGTGGATGCCCTCCGCCTCGCCAAGTCCCGCGCCAAGCCCCGAACGCCATGGCCTCTTTGATCTAGGCCAAGCCGACGCCTCACATGGAGTTCCTGGCAGCCTTCCGTCCGCGTCGTCTCGTACCAGACCTCGCCTGCAGGACCACCACTTCCACCAAGTTCAGCCACAAACGCCGGGAATGGCTCCGTCACGACCTCCTCCGGCCTTGCCTGCGCCTCCCCGTCGGTTCCCTCATCTCCTCCCGCATGCCCGCCGTATCTCTCTGTTTTCCTCCCTGTGTTCCTCTCTGAATCCTCTTCTGTATTTTCTTTCTTCAGGCACCAGCATCGGTCGCCGCCGCCCCATGGAACCTTCTCCACCTGGAGCTTCTTCACCTGCATCCGCGCCCCAAATCTGGCCCCTCCGTCCCGATCCGCCGTCTCCGCCTCCCTGCCATCGTCTCCGACGAGCAGTCGTGCCGCCGCGGCTGTGCTTCCTGTCGAGCAGAGGACGCCCGCTCGTCCCTGTCGCTTTGACCGCGCCAATCGCCAAGGCCCGAGCGCCCGCTTTCGTTGACCGCGCCTCTGCCTCCAGATCCCCCCGGCCCAGCGCGCCTCCTCACCCAGCCCGCACTGCCTCAGCCGCCTCCACCGAACGGGCTGAAGCCCATGGGTGAGCTGCCCCCGTTCCTAGTTGGCCTGTGTTCAGATTCGGCCCGATGCATTTTTTCCCTCTGGAAGATTTTAGCAATTATTCAGTGTTTAGCTGTTTTACAGAAAACCCCTCATGTTCATGCATGTAATAACTAATTAACCGTGCATTGGGTTAAAATGTTTTAGATATGTAAAATGCTTAGAATTCTGTGTAGATTAATAATTTGTCACTTTCATCCATGTTTAAAATGTTGTTTGTATTTATTTGCATAAATGCCATGTTAAAATGATTTATTTCATAATTAAATAACCGTAGCTCCAAATTTAATAAACTTTATATGTAAATGGGGTGGAAAAATGCCTAGTGTAACATGGTCCACTTTATTTTCCTGTTTAACAACATTAAAATATGTTTTAGGGCAGAACAGTAGCAAATTCATAAATTGCACATGGGGATTTTCCGGAATTGTTGTTTGTTGTTCCGGCCTCATTTAAACTTGCCTAAATAGATAGTTTTATTATGCTTTCACCTCTTGCCATGATTAACCACAGTTAATTTTGTTGGGTACATAAACGGGAGAGAACTAAATAATTGATGTGGTGTTTTGTCAATATGCAACTCGTTGCATATTGAGCTCCACTTAATTTGTAGTATTGTTTGTTGCATTCTGTCATGCCATGCCTCATTTAAACCGGACATGCATCATACTTGATTGTGCATCATGCCATGTTTATGATGGTGCGTTTACCATGTTGTTTGTTTCTTTCCGGTGTTGCTTCTTAGTTCCGGTAATGTTGCGATTGTGAGGATTCGTTCGACTACTCCCGTTCGTCTTCTTCATGGACTCGTTCTCCTTCCTAGCGGGATTTCAGGCAAGATGACCGCTACCCTGGATCTCACTACTATCATTGCTATGCTAGTTGCTTCGTTCTATCGCATTGCTGCGCTACCTATCACTTGCTCTTCAAGCCTCCCAATTTGCCATGAACCTCTAACCTTTGTCACCCTTCCTAGCAAACCGTTGCTTGGCTATGTTACCACTTTGCTCAGCCCCTCTTATAGCGTTGCTAGTTGCAGGTGAAGTTGAAGATTGCTCCATGGTGGACAAGATTATGTTGGGATATCACAATATCTCTTATTTTATTAATGCATCTATATATTTGGTAAAGGGTGGAAGGCTCGGCCTTATGCCCGGTGTTTTGTTCCACTCTTGCCGCCCTAGCTTCCGTCATACCGTTGTTATGTTCCCGGATTTTGCGTTCCTAACGCGGTCGGGTGATTTATGGGACCCCCTTGACAGTTCGCTTTGAATAAAACTTGTCCAGCAAGGCCCAACCTTGGTTTTACCATTTGCCTCACCACCACCTATACCCTTCCCTTGGGTCAGCCAACCCAAGGGTCATCTTTATTTTAGCCCCCCCGGGCCAGTGCTTGTCTAAGTGCTGGTCCGAACCGAGTAGACTGCGGGGCCCCCTCGGGGAAACTCGAGGTCTGGTTTTACTTGTAGGATGTCTCATCCGGTGTTGCCCTGAGAACGAGATATGTGCAGCTCCTATCGGGATTGTCGGTGCATCGGGCGGCTTTGCTGGTCTTGTTTTACCATTGTCGAAATGTCTTGTAAACCGGGATTCTGAGACTGACCGGGTCTTCCTGGGAGAAGGAATATCCTTCGTTTATCGCGAGAGCTTATCATGGGCTAAGTTGGGACACCCCTGCAGGGTATTATCTTTCGAAAGCCATGCCCGCGGTTATGTGGCAGATGGGAATTTGTTAATGTCCGGTTGTAGATAACTTGACACCAGATCCGAATTAAAACGCATCAGCCGCGTGTGTAGCCGTGATGGTCTCTTCTCGGCGGAGTCCGGGAAGTGAACACGGTTTCTTGGGTTATGTTTGACATAAGTAGGTGTTCAGGATCACCTCTTGATCATTGCTAGCTTCACGACCGTTCCGCTTGTTCTCTTCTCGCTCTTATTTGCGTATGTTAGCCACCATATATGCTTAGTCACTGCTGCAACCTCACCACTTTACCCCTTCCTTTCCCATTAAGCTTTGCTAGTCTTGATACCCATGGTAATGGGATTGCTGAGTCCTCGTGGCTCATAGATTACTACAACAACAGTTGCAGGTACAGGTTTGCGATGGTCATGACGCGAGAGCGATGTTTGCTTGTTTTGGAGTTCTTCTTCTGCTTCTTCTTTGATCAGGGGATAGGTTCCAGGTCGGCAGCCTGGGCTAGCAGGGAGGATATTGTTTGAGTTTCTGTTTATGATTCATCCGTAGTCGAATGTTGTTCTTGTATGTTGTATTGTTGTATTCATGTGACATTGTATGTATCGGATGTATCCCCACTATTATGTAATGTTGATGTAATGATATCCACCTTGCAAAAGCGTCTTCAAGATGCGCTTCTATCCTTGGTGGGACCTTCGAGTTCCTTTAGGATAGGGTCGCATCTTGGGCGTGACAAGTTGGTATCAGAGCCTCGACCGACCATAGGAGCCCCCTTGATTGTTGGCTGTTGTTGAGTCTAGAAAAAAACTATTTTGAGTCTTAGGATTATATATATCGGAGAGTAGGATTCTTTTTACTCCTCAGCCCCCTTCGTCGCTCTGGTGAGGACTCCTGACGTAGATGTTTTGTCTTTCCTCTCCTCAAATTTCACTAAATTCTTATGACGAGAACATTGTTCTTGGTGCTTCCTGTCATTTAGGGGTTGTGGCAGTGTTCCGGGGAGTTGAGCTCCGAGGTGTTGTCGTCATAATTTTATCGTTGCAGTTCTGGAATACCTGAGTTTTGCCGACATCAAAAATCTCTTTTATGCAGTTGTTGGTGAGATAACCTCGACGCCACCCAGTACTGGGGAGTTCGGGAGTATTGCCATAACTCGTATAACGGATGCTTTTCGAAGGTTGAGGTACACGCTTCCCGGAGTTTTCTTAGTTATGTGTTGACGGATGGATACAGCTGGATGTAGGGATTGTTAGTTTGGGTGAGATATATTGCTTCCCCTGTATCCCCAACACCAGATTGCATAACTAGAAAGTTTCGGGAGTTGATAGGTGGGAATTCAAGTAGCTCCTAGAATATCTTTCCAACAGATGCATGATATGGGATTGGGTAAATCTGTATCATATGTATTTGTTCCGGCTTATTCTGCAAGCCAAATCCTTTGTTTTGTTTTATTTGTGGTATTCGAGTTGCTTCGAAGTCAAATGTTGAATCCATACCTTTCCTAAACGGTGTTCTCATATTGCTATGTGAATACTAATCCTTTTTGATCATTGAGGTTGTCATGTTAATTCTTTTCCAACCGGTGCGCTTCTCTTCGAGATGATCCCATCATTCTCCCCATCTGCAAGATCAATTCTAAGTTTTCTCAACGGTGTTTGTTTCGTTCATCCCAAGTTGTCTTTGTTTTTCCCCACCCTCCCACCCTTTTCTTCAAGGACTCATTTATTTTAATCAAGTATCCATTTATTCATGTGAAGTCACTTCACTCTTTTCAATCAATGTTCTGATCTGGTGATCCCTCGTGAAGATGCTCACGAGCTTCAAGTTCATCATCCTTCGTTCTTTTTTCTTCTCCGGTGGATCCAATTTAAGCTTTCGGTGTTGATCATATCTCTTCCTTTTGTTTCACATGTCTTCCCATGTGAATTTCTTATCCAAGGCTCTCTTATTTATTCACCTCTCCCAATACATATCCGGAGTGTTGAAGATATCTCACAAGACTTGTGTTTCCATTCTCTATCCGTTCAAGCTATTTGGAGATTGTTATCTCATTCAGGCCATTTAATTCAACCGGTGCAATCTCTCTTTAAAATCATTTTCAACGGTGTTTTCTTTTGAGTGGGCCCTAACCCACAGGTCTTTTCCCAGGATCTTACTTGACTCTTCGAATTATCAGGAGCGATTCTCAAATTCATTTCCAGGTTTGATGTAAGAATGAACCTTCATCAGTCACATGCCTTCTCCAAGGTCGCTTTCAAATTATTTTCATCTTTGGCTCAACCTTTTCTCTTTTAATCCTTCCAGAGTTTCTCAACAATTCATGGTGGTTCTCACCATCATTCTCAACATTTGAAGACCGAAGACGGATTTCTCTTAAATCTTAGTCCATTCTCTTGAATATTCATGGTTCTAGCTTCATGCTATCCTCATAATTGTTTTGATTGTGACAATTCTTTTCTTCCCATCCGGAGCATGTCAGGAGTTGTTTTTCCATTTCTTTCACCGGAGGCCATCATTCCAGTTATAATTCTCTATTTATCTCGGTGCTTCGTTCAAGTGTTATTTAATCACCTCATGATATCTTTGTTCTTTTGCTTCTAAATCCCCTCTAGCATATTTGTTCTCCTAATTTTTCCCGGTGATGCTTTCTCTTTCATCAGTCATTTCCGAATTCTGACGGTGGATCATTCAAGATTCTTTTTCCTTGATTATCATTTTAATCCACTCGTTCTTTTCAATCCCGCTGGTGGTTCCATCAATACCTTCTCAAGTTTGCGCTATCTCTATCCTTAATCCCTCAAGAAGAATAAGTAGTGTGCCAAATCCGTTGCTTGTCATCAATTAAATTGGTGAAGGATACGCATAACATAATTCGTATTCTTGTTTCATCCAAGTTGATTAATCTCTTCTTTTCGGTGTTTGTTCATCATATCACATTGTCGGTTCTAAGATGTTCATCTTTTCTTTCCGGAGTTCCAAGTTCTCTCGGTTATATAATCGCGAAGCTCCATCTAAATCACTGCAAGGCTTCACCTTGTGTTTTCAACTTCTTTTTCTTTTCATCATCCTTCTATTACCGGAGTTCTTCATGGAGGCTCTACATGGTGGTTCATCAAGGATTCTTTTCATTCTTCAATTGTTCTTCAAGATTTCTCTTGAAGTTATGATCCGTCAAGCTATTCTCAAAAATAAACATGGTGCCCAACACATGTTTTTTCTGAGGAGTTCAAGTATTCTTCTTCTTGCATTCCAAAGTGCAATTCTTTCTACCTTATCTTTTGAGGTGGTGTTATGTCACTCTTGACAATTTCCATTCATGTTTCGTGATTCACAAGTTGTCAAGAATGAGGTATTTTAAATCCATCAATCTCTTCTTTGGAGTTATCTTGGTATAGATTTCACCTAAAGTCTTCCCTAAGGAATGTTGCTATTTGTGGTGCTTATCAATGATCCGAGTTTTCTCCTATCCTCTCGGCGTAAGTAGTTTTCATCTCTTCTTTGATCCCAAACAAGCAATTGTTTTTTTTGTTAGTGGCAGAATTTCACCTCAAGCGTTGAGATGTTTCCATAAGCCCACTACAAGCTTATCCTTTTCGTTGTGGGTTTTAAAACAACCCCGTTGTAACCTTCTTGGAAGGGTGCTTTCCAAGCTCATTTGTGGCAGAAGTTGGCATTTTCTCCTACAATCTGTTATTCCAATGATCTATCTTCTATTCTTTCTTCCGGAGGCATTGTGATGTTGCTCTCTTCACTCATCATCTCGAATTGTGAGGATCGTGTTCTTTTCATGCTTATCCATTTAACCGGAGTGGTTTCAATATCTATCTTATCACTAAACCTCTTGGTTCTCATCGTATCCCTTGTGCCTCTTTTCTAACACAGTGTTTTCAACTTTGTTCATCTTCGTGGTTTTCTTTCTTTCATTTTGCTCAACCTCTCAAGGTTCATGGTTTCACTCGTTTGTTGAAGAAGCAACTTAGTTTACCTCTTATCTTCCTCTTCCTTTTCTCTCCGGTGCCATCCTAGATCTCGGGACGAGATCCTCTCGTAGTGGTGGAGTGTTGTAACGCCCCGGATACAACTTTCCATATTCGTAACTCCAACTCTTGCCTTTTCCGGAGATGTGATATGTTATTTTCTCCGTGCTTGGGTTTTTATCTTTTGTTTTGCATTTTGTTCTTGTCATGCATCTCATCTCATAGCATCATGCGCATTGCATCTGCATGTTTTCATAAAACTTGCACCCGTTCGTAGTTGCCGCGTCCCCCCTTGCCTTCGTTGACCATTCCGAGACCAATCGGGTTTTGCTTCCCTCTTGACCCTGACCACCTAACCTCTCTTGCCAGCTCGCCCCCATCTTGGCGTGTCCGAAAACCGCTCCGAACCCGAACCGAGCTGTCGTTACCGTTGGATCCGGATCATCTCCAAACATCTACAAAACATCTCTGTTTTCTCTTTTGGACTCCCTAAACCCTTTATTCCGAACCATCCGATTTCGATCGGATGATCCAAACTCTTCTCCCCTTTCCTATATATAAACCTCCTTGTCCATTCTTAGACCAAACCCTAAATCCTAGGACATTTGTCCCCCTAGCCGCCGCCACCCACTCACCAAATCCCCCTCGGGATCCATCCCTCCCCAACCATCGGTCGCCACCTACAGCCTCCAGATCCCCTCGCCCTCCACCTCGTTCGATCCCCAGCCTCCCCGTCCTCCTGCTTACCTCGTCGCTGGTGAGCGTCGTCGTTGGACCAAGCCGGCCAGGCCAGTACCCCATCGTCCCTGCCTCTCTTCTCTTTTCCTTCTTCCCCTGGTTCTGCTCTCTCCCTCACCCCGCGGCCTCTCTCTCTCTTTCTTCAGGGAGAACAGGAGCATGCCCCCGCCATGGCCGCCTCGTCCCGGAGCAAGCTCGTCGGCGTCCTTCGTCGTCCTGCGGCTAGCGCCGCCCCGAATCCGGTGGACGCCCTCCGCCTCGCCAAGTCCCGCGCCAAGCCCCGAACGCCATGGCCTCTTTGATCTAGGCCAAGCCGACGCCTCACATGGAGTTCCTGGCAGCCTTCCGTCCGCGTCGTCTCGTACCGGACCTCGCCTGCAGGACCACCACTGCCGCCAAGTTCAGCCACAAACGCCGGGAACAGCTCCGTCACGACCTCCTCCGGCCTTGCCTGCGCCTCCCCGTCGGTTCCCTCATCTCCTCCCGCATGCCCGCCGTATCTCTCTGTTTTCCTCCCCGTGTTCCTCTCTGAATCCTCTTCTGTATTTTCTTTCTTCAGGCAGAAGCATCGGTCGCTGCTGCCCCATGGAACCTTCTCCGCCTGGAGCTTCTTCACCTGCATCCGCGCCCCAAATCTGGCCCCTCCGTCCAGATCCGCCGTCTCCGCCTCCCTGCCATCGTCTCCGACGAGCAGCCGTGCCGCCGCGGCTGTGCTTCCTGTCGAGCAGAGGACGCCCGCTCGTCCCTGTCACTTTGACCGCGCCAATCGCCAAGGCTATGTTACTGCTTTGCTCAGCCCCTCTTATAGCGTTGCTAGTTGCAGGTGAAGTTGAAGATTGCTCGATGGTGTACATGATTATGTTGGGATATCACAATATCTCTTATTTTATTAATGCATCTATATATTTGGTAAAGGGTGGAAGGCTCGGCCTTATGCCTGGTGTTTTGTTCCACTCTTGCCGCCCTAGTTTCCGTCTTACCGGTGTTATGTTCCCGGATTTTGCATTCCTAACGCGGTCGGGTGATTTATGGGACCCCCTTAACAGTTCGCTTTGAATAAAACTTGTCCAGCAGGGCCCAACCTTGGTTTTACCATTTGCCTCACCACCACCTATACCCTTCCCTTGGGTCAGCCAACCCAAGGGTCATATTTATTTTAGCCCCCCCGGGCCAGTGCTTGTCTAAGTGCTGGTCCGAACCGAGTAGACTGCGGGGCCCCCTCGGGGAAACTCGAGGTCTGGTTTACTAGTAGGATGTCTTATCCGGTGTTGCCCTGAGAACGAGATATGTGCAGCTCCTATCGGGATTGTCGGCGCATCGGGCGGCTTTGCTGGTCTTGTTTTACCATTGTCGAAATTTCTTGTAAACCGGGATTCCGAGACTGATCGGGTCTTCCTGGGAGAAGGAATATCCTTCATTTATCGTGAGAGCTTATCATGGGCTAAGTTGGGACACCCCTGCAGGGTATTATCTTTCGAAAGCCGTTCCCGCGGTTATGTGGCAGATGGGAATTTGTTAATGTCCGGTTGTAGATAACTTGACACCAGATCTGAATTAAAACGCATCAACCGCGTGTGTAGCCGTGATGGTCTCTTCTCGGCGGAGTCCGGGAAGTGAACACGGTTTCTTGGGTTATGTTTGACGTAAGTAGGTGTTCAAGATCACCTCTTGATCATTGCTAGCTTCACGACCGTTCCACTTGTTCTCTTCTCGCTCTTATTTGCGTATGTTAGCCACCATATATGCTTAGTCGCTGCTGCAACCTTACCACTTTACCCCTTCCTTTCCCATTAAGCTTTGCTAGTCTTTATACCCATGGTAATGGGATTGCTGAGTCCTCGTGGCTCATAGATTACTACAACAACAGTTGCAGGTACAGGTTTGCGATGGTCATGACGCGAGAGCGATGTTTGCTTGTTTTGGAGTTCTTCTTCTGCTTCTTCTTTGATCAGGGGATAGGTTCCAGGTCGGCAGCCTGGGCTAGCAGGGTGGATATTGTTTGAGTTTCTGTTTATGATTCATCCGTAGTCGAATGTTGTTCTTGTATGTTGTATTGTTGTATTCATGTGACATTGTATGTATCGGATGTATCCCCACTATTATGTAATGTTGATGTAATGATATCCACCTTGCAAAAGCGTCTTCAAGATGCGCTTCTATCCTTGGTGGGACCTTCGAGTTCCTTTAGGATAGGGTCGCATCTTGGGCATGACAACCGCATTCACTTCAAATAGGGCACCACGTAATTCTGTTGAGATGACAGTGTATGAACTATGATTTAGAGAAACCTAAGCTGTCATTTCTTAAAAGTTTGGGGCTGCAAAGCTTATGTGGAAAAGTTTTAGCCTGATAAGCTCAAACCCAAAGCGGATAAATCCATCTTCATAGGACACCCAAAACAGTTGGGTATACCTCCTATTTCAGATCTGGAAGAAAAAGTGATTGTTTCTAGAAATGGGTCCTTTCTCGAGGAAAAGTTTCTCTTGAAAGAATTGAGTGGGAGGATGGTGGAGACTTGATCAGCTTATTGAACCATGACTTCAACCAATCTGTAGCAGGGCACAGGTAGTTGTTCCTGTGGCGCCTACACCAGTTGAAGTGGAAGCTGATGATAGTGATCATGAAACTTCGGATCAAGTCACTACCAAACCTCGTAGGTCGACAAGGACGCGTACTGCTTCGGAGTGGTACGATAATCCTGTCTTGGAGGTCATGTTGCTAGACAACAATGAACCTATGAGCTGTGGAGAAGCGATGGTGGGCCCGGATTCCAACAAATGGCTTGAGGCCATAAAATCCGAGAGAGGATCCATGTATAAAACAAAGTGTAGACTTTGGAAGAACTACTTGATGGTCGTAAGGCTGTTGAGTACAGATGGATTTTAAAAGGAAGACGGACAATGATGGTAAGTGTCACCATTAAGAAAGCTTGACTTGTCGCTAAGATGTTTTCCGACAAGTTCAAGGAGTTGACTACGATGAGACTTTCTCACTCGTAGCGATGCTAAGAGTCTGTTGGAATTATATTAGCAGTTACTGCATTATTTATGAAATCTTGCAGATAGGATGTCAAAACATTGTTTCCTTGACGATTTTCATGAGGAAAGGTTGTATATGATACAACCGGAAGGTTTTGTCAATCCTATAAGATGCTAACAAGTATGCAAAGCTCCAGCAATCCTTCTAAGGACTGGTGAGGGAGTCCTGGACTAGGGGGTGTCCGGATACCCGGACTATCATTGGGAGCCGGACTCCAAGACTATGAAGATACAAGATTGAAGACTTCGTCCTGTGTCCATATGGGACTTTCCTTGGCGTGGAAGGAAAGCTTGGCAATACGGATATGTAGATCTCCTACCTTTGTAACCGACTCTGTGTAACCCTAGCCCTCCCTGGTGTCTATATAAACCGGAGGGTTTTAGTCCGTAGGACGAACAACCATTACAACAATCATGCCATAGGCTAGCTTCTAGGGTTTAGCCTCCTTGATCTCGTGGTAGATCCACTCTTGTACTACCCATATCGTCAATATCAATCAAGCAGGAGTAGGTGAGGGAGTCCTGGACTAGGGGGTGTCCGGACAGCCGGACTATCATCGTCCGCCGGACTCCAAGACTACGAAGATACAAGATTGAAGACTCCGTCCCATGGCCGGATGGGACTTTCCTTGGCGTGGAAGGCAAGCTTGGCGATATGGATATGTAGATCTCCTACCATTGTAACCGACTCTGTGTAACCCTAGCCCTCTCCGGTGTCTATATAAACCGGGGGGCTTTAGTCCGTAGGACATAACCTCCATTACGACAATCATACCATAGGCTAGCTTCTAGGGTTTAGCCTCCTTGATCTCGTGGTAGATCCACTCTTGTACTACCCATATCATCAATATTAATCAAGCAGGACGTAGGGTTTTACCTCCATCAAGAGGGCCCGAACCTGGGTAAAACATCGTGTCCCTTGTCTGCTGTTACCATCCGCCTAGACGCACAGTTCGGGACCCCCTACCTGAGATCCGCCGGTTTTGACACCGACATTGGTGCTTTCATTGAGAGTTCCTCTGTGTCGTCACCGATAGGCTCGATGGCTTCTTCAATCAACAACAACGCCGTCCAGGTTGAGACTTTTCTCCCGGACAGATCTTCATATTCGGCGGCTTCGCACTGCGGGCCAATTCACTTGGCCATCTGGAGCAGATCGAAAGCTACGCCCCTGGCCGTCAGGTCAGATTTGGAAGCCTAAACTTCACGGCCGACACCCGCGGGGACTTGATCTTCGACGGACTCGAGCCACAGCCGAGCGTGCCGCGCTGTCACGATGGGCATGATTTAACTCTACCGCCGGACAGTGCCTTGGTGGCCGCACACGAATCCGCTCCGGCCCTTGGTCTGGAGCCGATCGCGCAGATCGAGGACCGGTGGCTGGACACCGCCTCGGGGGCTGCAACTTCCACGGCGATGGAGCCGAACACTAACCTTGTCCCCTGCAAAGCTCGTAACTCCGAGGTGCTGGACTCCCTGCCGGACTCCGAACCTCCCGCGCCCCTGCCAATCGAGTCTGATTGGGCGCCGGTCATGGAGTTCACCGCCGCGGACATCTTCCAACACTCGCCCTTTGGCGACATCCTAAATTCGCTAAAATATCTCTCGCTATACGGAGAGACCTGGCCGGACTATGGCCAGGATGGTTGGGATGCGGACGACGAAGAAATTCAAAGCCCGCCCACCACCCACTTTGTAGCCACTGTCGACGATCTAACCGACATGCTAGACTATGACTCCGATGACATCGACGGTATGGACGACGATGCCGGAGACGATCAAGAACCAGCGCCTACAGGACACTGGAAGACCACCCCAACATACGACGTATTTATGGTGGATACCCCAAAAGGAAGCGATAACGAGGACCAACGGGGCGCGACAAAGGATAATCCCGTCGATAAACAACCAAAACGGCGACGCAGACGCCGCCCTAAGTCCCGCCTCGACAACAACAGCGCTCCTAATGACCCGGCAATAGAGAAGGGCAAACCAGTGGACGACGAACATACAACCAAGCAACCGTCCGAACAGGACGAATCGGATAATCAATCCAATCCCGGCGAAACCAACAGTCTGGACAACCTCACACCGGACACACTACCGGAGCATAAGAACCTTCACGGAAGACTCGTCGCCACTGCAAGAAGCTTGAAGAAGGAAAAACGGAAGCTCAAAACAGCGGAAGACATACTCAGAATGAGGTGGAGCAAAGTGCTCAAAACCGCAGACAAATACGGCAATGGCCATCAATCAAAGAGCTACCCGAAGTGCAAGCTGCTGCCAGAATTTGACGAGGAAGCCATAGAGCCCCCGCAGTCAAAAAATAAAGATGCCGCCGGGCCGGATAGACGGCCAGATTATAGGCCAAAATCTGCAAGCGGCGCCGCACACAAGTCGACTCATAACCCTGGGAAAACAGATGGCCCAGCCAGGTCCATTTACGGGCCAAAAAAGAGGGCCCCAGGAAGCAACACAACACGCCAAGTGTTCGAAGACAGCGGTACACCCAAATACAGGGGCGCCGCACACCCACTATGTTTCACCAATGAGGTGCTGGAATCATGAATTCCCAGCAGGGTTTAAACCCATAAACATAGAGGCTTACGATGGAACAACAGACCCTAGAGTCTGGATAGAGGATTATATACTACACATACACATGGCTAGAGGAGATGACCTCCACGCCATAAAATACCTACCCCTCAAGCTCAAAGGGCCAGCTCGGCATTGGCTCAAAAGCCTCCCAGAAAACACTGTTGGAAGTTGGGAAGAGCTTGAGGACGCGTTTAGAGCAAAATTTCAAGGGACTTATGTCCGCCCTCCAGATGCAGACGATCTAAGTCATATAACTCAACAGCTCGGAGAGTCAGCGCGCAAATTCTGGAACAGGTTCCTCACTAAAAAGAACCAAATAGTCGACTGTCCGGACGCCGAAGCCTTAGCAGCATTTAAACACAACGTCCGAGACGAATGGCTTGCCAGACACCTCGGCCAAGAGAAGCCGAGGACAATGTCCGCGCTAACAAGCCTCATGGCCCACTTTTGCGCGGGGGAAGATAGCTGGCTAGCAAGATGCAGCACCAGCGACCCGAGTACATCCGAGGTTAGAGATGGAAACGGAAAATCATGGCGTAGAAAGGATCAGCGCCGGAATAAAGAAAAAAGCCCAAAGAATACGGCGGTCAACGCCGGATTCAAAAGCTCGCGGCCAAACAACAAAACACTGCCTATTAAGGATAACAATGATGAGCTATCCAACTTAAACAAAATTTTGGATCGGATATGTCAAATCCATAGTACCCCCGGAAGGCCTGCAAACCACACTCACCGAGATTGTTGGGTTTTCAAACAGTCCGGCCGACTCAACGCCGAACACAAGGGGCTCGACGCATCAAGCGAGGACGATGATAAACCTCACCAGCAGAGCACCGGAAAACAAAAGACTTTCCCACAAGAAGTCAAAGCAGTAAACTCACTTCATGTGATAATACGGAAAAACAATGCGGCACCCGCTAAAATGGGTCTCGCACGGTCCAACCCAGCGGAACATCGAGATTGGATATCAAAACCAATCACTTTCGACCACCTGGATTATTCCAGAAGCGTTCGAAATGCAGGATGGACTACCCTGATATTGGATCCTATAATCGCCGGACTACAATTTACACAAGTCCTGATGGATGGAGGCAGCGATTTAAACCTGCTATATCCAAACACAATCCGCAAGTTGGGGATAGACCGTACTAAAATTCGACATAGCCGCACTTCCTTTAAAGGAGTGACGCCAGGCCCTTACGCCAAGTGCACAGGCTCCTTATTACTAGAAGTTGTGTTCGGGTCACCGAACAACTTCCGACGCGAAAAACTAATCTTTCATGTCGCCCCGTTCAAAAGTAGCTATGAAGCACTATTGGGACGTGAAGCTTTTGTCCGCTTCAACGCCATACCACATTACGCGTCTCTTACACTTAAAATGCCCGGTCCACGTGGCATCATTTCATTATGAGGGTCATTTAAAGACCCCGGACACGGCTAGACGAGTCCGGCATAAATAAGCTAGGGGCTCCCTAGCTGCACACCCCTTCACAAGGGGCTGTGCGTATAAGCAACAACGAGCTAATATAGACTCCGCTTTACTTATTAGTATTTTTCATATACTTTTTTTCGCATGATTTCCTTTCAAACTAAGTTCCTATCTTTTTACAGATGAACAACGTGCACACCCGTCCAGGATAACGGCACAACGGAGACACAGGCGCAGACGTGCAGTAGGGACCCGTCACAAGGATTCTTTTCAGATTAAGACCCTGCGTAAACCTTTTTTACTGTCTCTTGTTGCTATAATCCCCTGGTTTCTCATTATAACCAGAGTGGAGCCTAACGTTTTGGCATCGGCCGCGTTAGAGGACCTTGCCCGTACCTGGACACTAGGGGCTTAGGGCATTGTTCTGCCCATTATTATAAAGACCGAACACCTTAGGGAGTGTTCGGCGTCTCGAGTTAGGCCTTATATGCATCAGCTCCGAATCATGTCTTTGGTCAAATGTTGGGTTTGCCCGGCTCCTGTGTTTTGCTGCCTTACGTTCCGTATCATCGGCTAACGCGGCACCAGGAGAACTACTGCGATTGTGCCCCAGTTCGGCTGGGCGAGCACCTCAGTAGAGAAAGCCGAAAACTGACTGTCATGATACAGCGAGAGACTGGTCAACCACTCGATCGACCGCCGGAATGTTTAGAATTCCTCCGCTTTGACAAAGGACCGTTTCCCGGTCAGACACACACGCGCCCCGAATTCGGAAAGCGCGGTGCCCCCAGGGGCTATATCGTAGCCCCACCCTCGAACTCCAATGGCTAAGTGAAAGTGATAAAGCATCATAGTCCGGTTGCCTCGTTTGCTACGCTACCACCTCCTCAACAGGACCGAGACGTCGGATTAAGTGTGAAAATGTGCTATTTTTTGCGAACACCCCCGCACCTTGTGCGTAGGGGCTGAAGCCGAAGACTACCATCTTTCAGGTTATACACACGTATACATAAACGGCCGCATAGGAGATATTTCAATACTTGGAACGCACAAGTATAAAAAGCGATTACATCATAACCATTGTTTTACAAAATACAACGTTCATTTGAACGTGACATTTTTCGAGCACTGCGACTCTATTACACGAGCACCACGCATAACCTCCCCAAAATAGTGCTCGGCGGGTAACCGGCTTTCATCTGAACCCTGGGTCGCAACAGCGGTGGCATCCATCGATGTCCAATGTGTCTTCACACGGGCAAGGGCCATCTGCGCACCTTCTATGCAGGCCGACCGCTTCATCTCCTTGATATGCGGCACCGCCCCAAGAAATTGCTGCAATAAGCCAAAATAGCTCGTCGCCTTGGGCCTCTCTAGCCAGACATGAGTCACGATATCCGTCATGGCAAGTCCGGACAACCTGTTCAGCTCAGCCCATTCGGCCAACCGATCGGTCAGCGGAAGTGAACGATCCGGACTATGGAATTGAGACCAAAACAGCTCTTCTATCTTGTGATCCTTCTGACTCCGGAAGTGCACAACGGCATCTGCCGCACTTGCCGCTAAGTCCATATATGGATCCTCCGGACCCCACAGCTGGCCAAGCTGGGCATAATTCGGATCCGTAAACCGGCGACGCAGCAGAAAAGGCTTGCCAGCCACAATGTCTCCGGCTTGACGCAACTTCTCCTTCATAGCCCGCACTGCAGAACGAGCATCCTTGGCCTCGGCGGTGGCCTTCCCCAGGTCCTCTCACTCTGATAGGCGCTCCTTTTCAAGAGCCTCATTGCGGTCGGTAGCATCCTTTAATTTAACGGCCAATTCGGCCATCTCTTCCCTGCTTCGGCAGTGTGCAGCCCTTTCGGCTTCTAACTCTTCGGCTGCCCTCGAGGCAGGCGCATCACTCCTTCTGGCTTGCTCCTTGGCTTGAGCAAGTTCTGCCCGAAGGCTCTCCACAGCAGCAGCACCATCTGCGTCAAGCATAAGTATTGTAAGAGGTGGGCTTTGACTCACTTAAATAGGTAATTGCGGAGAGACAACATACCTTGCAACTCGTCAAGTCGCTTGTTGACTAGCGCGATGTCTGCATCCGCAGCATCGAGTTGCCGCATTAATTCAGCAACTCCATCAGTCCGGCTAGCCCCCGGACTATCCGCCACCTGCATAGGAAAGGCGACACTCAATACCTGCGATTTTGATCCTTGGCACACTGTCGCTTTCGACAACCTACCGAGCCTCAGGGGCTACTATCTATACAGGGCGCACTTTCATGTGCAAAACTGTCAAAAAGGTGCGTCGTTTTTACGTACCTCAAACCCCGCCAGCAAACTCCTAACGGCATTATGCAATCCGCTTTCGGCGGACGAAATCCTTCCAATCACCATGCTCATCAATGCACGGTGATCTTCTGAGATGGACGCCCTCTCAAGCAGATCCTTCAGCTCCCCCGGCCGAACACTAGTCGGCGCCGAACTCTTCGGCTCTGCCGGGCTCGGGGATACCCTCCGTGAGGACACTTCAAGCTCGTCCGCCCTATCCAACGGCGCAGCAGACGGAGGCGTCTCGCTCTCCATCATCTCCGAACGAAGATCCCCCGAAGACGAGCTCATCTGAGAAGGTCACAGATCCGAACTAGAAGGTAAAAATTTCGGTTATCCTCAGAAGCACAAATAGGGATATTTTCTTATTAATGAACTCCCCTTTTCCTACTCACGGCTCGCTGGAGGGCTGATTCTTTAGAGAAGATTGTACGGCCGGGGTCTCCCCGGACGCAGCACCCTCTGGTGAAGATTTCTTCCCTCGCTTAGAGGCTTTGGCCTCCGGGTCTTCGGAGGCAGTCCTCTTCTCCCCATGGAGGGAGGGATTCTCGATCCCCCCTTCTTCAAGTGCCCCCTTGGGCGAGGTGGTAGCTCCTCTATTTTCCCCTTTGCCTCCTTCTGAAGGCGCAACCTCCAACATTCTGACCAGCACGGGCTCCGGTGCGGTCTCTGGGAGGGGAGCCGGACACCTTATCAGCTTTGCTTGCGCTATCCACTCCTGATGAAGGATAACGGGTTAAAAAGCGAATTATAAAAAGCAAACAAATGGTACGTCCGAACACTGAGCTACTTACTCGAGTATCCGGGCGATTGCAGCTTAGGCCGGCATCCTCGGTCAATTCCGGACACACCGCCTGTGATCCGAAGAACAACCTCCGGTAAAGGTGCCAACAAACTCATGGCACAGATCCGCCCAAGAAGAGATGGAATCCACCGGTGACATAACATTAGGCTTGAGTGCCAGTGGGAAGTAGTTAGCAAGGACTTTATCATCGCGGGCCCCAGGAGCTTGCATCGTGATGGTGTAAATGTTGAGGAACTCTAATGGGTGAGTCTTGTTGTTGTACTTCTCGCCAACGTCGGGCTTGAACATACGATGGGAGGGCCACTGGAACTGCCGCAACTCATGGGTGAATGCCGGACAACCCACCTCGTAAGGTAGGCCACCGTAGCCTCCCGGCACTGGGTGGTCCATAGCGGGCCCCGCCCGCCTATCCGACTGGTGGCGCGTGTCACGTGGCGCTCAATCGTAGTTCGAGCGTCCTCATGAGCCCGCTCCCGAAGGACTTGACGCTGATCGCAGTTGGTTCACGGGTCGGACGATGCGATGGAGATATCATCACGAGCGTCGTCGCCGACGGACCGACGCCCGGGGTGGCCGGGATGGAGGCGAGGAGTACACCGTGCCGCATCGCCTTCGGCACAGCCCCCACTGGGATACAGTGGCCCGGTGGAGCGACGGCCTACGGGTCCTGCCGACCGCAGCTCATCGTTGTTGGCGATGCCGACGAGGCTCCGGACGGTAGCCCTCCATTTGTCGAGCTTCTCCACGGCGGGAGGAAAGTCGAGGAGCAGCTGTGCGCGTGCTAGGGCTTCCGCTGGCGTGGGCGGCGGCGAAAACTAGGTGGACCGCGATGCACCTCGACTTCTAACCACGTTAGAAGGAGCTACGTCACGGCCCTGCAGCCGTTCGCCACCTCCATCAGCACCTCGGCGCGCATGCTGGCCCTGCTCATCATGTGATGGGCGCACGAGACTCTTCCCAGGGCAGCGCGCAGGGTCACCGGCAGGGTGACGCTGCTCATCACGCACAACCTGGGAAGAGTGCGACGTGGGTGCCGGTGTTGGCGTCTTGGAGGCCGCCGTGCCGCCGCCTGGCGGGATGGCGGCGCCCCTGGAGGGCCCCGTGCCGCCTGCGGGGGCCCCAACTCCGTCTCTGGAGCCCGCGACTAGTGGCTCGCCGCCTGGCGCGCGAACGATGCCACTCGCCAGGCCTGAACCGCCAGGGTGATGTGGGTGTTCGCGGGCCGCGCCACGGGTTCTCTCCGCGACTGGTCCGCTGACGGTCCGCACCGGTACCAGCCCAGTCCCGGACGAACCGATCGCCGTGGTCGTCTTCTTCTTAGGAGCCATGGCAATGAAGAACAGCTAGGTCAACTGCTAGACCAGATTCTCACAATTGCGTCCCCCTACCTGGCGCGCCAAAGATGTCGGTGGGAAACGACACCTATGGGATCACTGGAATCCCTTCTACGGTTGCGGGGCGCGGGGATCGTGAGAAGAGCAGGACTAGTAGACAACACAAAGGGATTTACCCAGGTTCGGGCCGCAAAGATGCGTAAAACCCTACGATCCTGCTTTGGTGGATGTATTTAGTGTTCTTGAGCTCTTGAACTAGCTCTAGGTGTTGTGAGGTTCGAAAGAGCCGAATCCTTCTCCCGTGTGCCATGGGCCTCCTTTTATAGGCGAAAGGGGCTGCCACAGTGGCACACAGGAGGTGGAAAGTGCTACAGTGTCGCGAGCTTATCGCTGGTATTACAGGACAAAGCGCATTTAATGCGATGCTTAGGTGTCCCTTCACTTTATCGGGGACGGGAGTGAGGCCCGCCCCGTACGTTGCCGCTCATCCTTGCTTCGACACGCGCCTTGGCCAGTGGTGCATGCGGTGCCATGTAGGCAGGCAGGCAGCTGAGGTGGCGCGAAGGTGGAGCCTCCAGGAAGGGCTGCATGTTGCCACGCAGGTGCCTGCCCAGCTGGTTGGGTCGGCAGCTGCATGCGAATGGTGGCGGAGACTTGGCCGGTGCTGGCCTGGCAGTGGCCCTGCTGGCGCGCTTGGTGAGGGCCTTGCCGGGTGGCCCAGCAAGGGTCTTGCCATGGCGCGCAGGCGTCCCCGGCAAGGATCTTGCCGGGGGTCTTGTGGGTTTCTTCGGTGAGGATGGTTGCCTTCCTATCCTCATCTGATCTTGACTATTCTTTATCTTCGCCACCACAAAGGTGCCTCCCGAGCCTTGTCCCAACATGTTTGTTTAGTGTTGGTGGGCTCAAAGGTGGCTCGCTCGGCTGGCGGGGGCGAGCTTCCCTGGCAAGGGTCTTGCCGGGGCCGCTGAGGCCGCCCCGGCAAGGGACCTTGCCGGGGAAACCTGCTTCGTCCATTTGATCTTTGTGGCCTTGGACCTTGTCATTGCTTCGTTTGTCTTGTGGCTTCGGCTTCTCTCTGGCTTCCCTTTCCTGCCCTGTTATGCGTGGCCATGGCAGGAGGCTCTGACTGCCCGTGCACAAGTAAAGGGGTGAAAAGCAGAGCCCCTACTTTTGTACACCGACATTATAGCAGTAGCTCAGTGTTAATGTTTTGCAGAGCTTCACATGTACTTCACTGCCATGTATTTACTCTTCATGTTTGGGTGTTGTAGCATAGTTAAACCTTGCACACAAGTTGTTATGTTGTTGTTTTAAGCAGTTTGCATCATATCTTGTTTTGCTTGTCATTTGCAAACCGTGCATCCGTTTCCGGTGATCCTTATATCAATTTCAACCGAAATCGCCTCATCTTTCATGCGGCATACTTGGTTTGCCAAGCTGATGCCTTGATCATTCTTTCCCTTCTGAAGCATGCTTATGCATTGCACATCATACCTTGCATCCCAGGCCTTGTATTGCATCATGTTGCTTGCACATTGCATCGTGATTGATTGTTGTTCCATTGCTTGTGTTCTTGCTTTGGGTAGAGCCGGGAGACGAGTACATGAACGAGGAACCTGTTGAGTATGCTAACGAGGATCCAGCTTTCGACAACTCCGAGAACTTTGCAGGCAAGATGACCATACCCTCGATATCACTTCTATCTTTGCTTTGCTAGTTGTTCGCTCTATCACTATGTTTGCGCTACCAATCACTTGTTTATCCTGCCTCCCATATTGCCATGTCAAGCCTCTAACCATCCTTTCCTAGCAAACCATTGTTTGGCTATGTCACCGCTTTTGCTCAGCCTCTCTTATAGCGTTGCTAGTTGCAGGTGAAGTTGAAGTTTTTTCCTTGTTGGAACATGGATAATTTGTGATATCACAATATCTCTTATTTAATTAATGCATCTATATACTTGGTAAAGGGTGGAAGGCTCAGCCTTATGCCTGGTGTTTTGTTCCACTCTTGCCGCCCTAGTTTCCGTCATACCGGTGTTATGTTCCTTGATTTTGCGTTCCTTACGCGGTTGGGTGAATTATGGGACCCCCTTGACAGTTCGCTTTGAATAAAACTCCTCCAGCAAGGCTGTAGCGACCCGACCCAAATGGATCAAGTCTCTGTGCTTAAGTGTCATCCCTGGATCGGTATGCTGACACACACAGTACTCGAGGATTTATAACAGAGGTAAATCACATGTATAAAATAACGTAAATACTATTACCTCAATCCAAAATAGCGGAAGCACAAGGTTGTGGATTCCCATCAACACCAACGGCAAAGTTGAGTATAGGAAATCGTAACCCTAACGTATCACTTACTCGTCGTAAGATCCTGCAACATGAGACGTTGCAGCCACAAAGGATCAGTACATTGAATGTACTGGCAAATTCACACCATAGAGCAATGATGAATAAAGGCTATCACTACATGCATATTTGGCTAGTGGAGGCTCTATGGTTATAATGTTTTTGTGAAAAGCCAATTTTTCCCTACTGCAAAGGAATAAATTTATTTAACTATCATGGTGGTTGTTAAACATTGAGAATGGTTGACAGCATTCTCAATCCCAATTAAAAGTACTCATTAACAACCCAACAATATTAATTAAAGTAACATGATGAGATTCACAGGAAAATCAAGTACTAGATACTCAGGATGTCCATAACCGGGGACATGGCTAATCATGATTAGTTTGTACACTCTGCAGAGGTTTGCGCACTTTTCCCACAAGACTCGATCGCCTCCGTTTGATTTCTCGCACTACATGATGTTTGAGAAACGGATGACCGAGACATAGTCCTTCAGAAGCGCTAGCACCTTACATGTGGGTAGACCGGTACACCTACTTTCCCCTACATCTTCTAGTCTACCCGTAAGAGTTCGCACAACTTAATCAATTATGCCAGAGCCCATAATGGCTTGTGGCTGCACACGGAAGTTTCTAGTTTGAATAATCTCATGATCCCTTTGAGCCTGGGTGGCGGTCCGAAGAAAAACAGGCAAGTCCTGGAAACCCAGGTGCCTAGACAGGCAAGTCCTAGAGTAAGCAGGTGCCTCAATCCACCCAGATGTGTGTTTAAGTTGCCACCTTAAATAAACCATTAATTAACAATCTCACATCTATCATGGAAATTCACTCACCCAATCCACGTCTACTAGCATAGCATGGCATAATAAGCAAACGTAGAAGTAACTCTCAAGGGTTTGAAAATAAAACAGGTAATAGGTGCTACCTCAATCTACTTCCCAAAACCCACAATTTAATTCAGATCCTAATCATGCAATTGTTTGGAGGATTGAACTAATGCAATAAAACTGGGTAGTAAAGAGGTATGATCAAAGTGTGAACTTGCCTGCAATGTTGATGAAGATGATTCGCACTCAAAACTCTTGATAGTTCTACTCGTCACACTCCGGTCAATCTATCGTGAGCAAGCAATGGTAACCACACATAAGCAATCACTCAAAAGATCGGAAAGAACGAAGAGTACGATTTGGAAAATGTCAAAACCAAGCGAATAACTCTTGCAACATAAAACAATTCCTAAAAGTACCAAAATTATGCGAATTTGGCCTTATCAGAAAGTTTAGGTCAAGGGCTTCGAGATGCAAAAAGAATCACTCAAAACGGAGTTATAAAACTCAAGTTACGATCAAATGAAGTTCAAATACTAAACTCTTTTAATTCAAATTTTAAAATTTCAAAAACATGTTTGAGTTGGATTACTGGATAGAGGGATCATAACGAAGAAGTGGGTGTTGATTTTGTTGGATTTGGATAAATGGTTGAAAAGTAGTGGTTGTTTGAAAAACAGGGGCCAATCTGTAAATAAAAATATTCACGGACGGGTCCCTGGCCAAAATCTATTAATAAAAAGAAAACTCTACCGAGCAAACGCTGGCTAAACCTAACTAATGAACGTTCGCAAAATAACAAAACCTAATTTAATAAACCGAAAAAAACAAACCGAAGGAAAACCGGGGTGGTTAAATCGGTTTATACCGGTTGAGGCGAATAAATAGGCGGCGGCGGTGGTTCCCGGCGAAGTGCGGCGGCGAGGCAGAGCGACGCGGCGGCGGCGGCTCGGATCCGGCTAGGGCGGCGGCTCCGGTCGTCCAGGAGGGCGGCGAAGGGGTCGGGGAGGGGCGGCGCTGGGCGACGGGTGCGGTGATGGCGACGGCGGTGGTCATTGGTGGTGAGGGTGGCGGCTTCGGGCGGCGGGGCTCGGCGGATCTCGCCGGCGGCGGCGAGGCGTGGGATGCGAGGCGAGGCGAGGAGGAAAAGAGGTGTGGCGGCGTCGGGGCTGGCCTTTTAAAGGGGCAGGGGAGGGCGGTGGCGTGGGGAAGGGGGCAGGAGGAGGCCGGGCGGCGTACGGCGTCCATGGCAGCGCGGCGGCGTGCCCGTGCCGGACTCCCGCTCGGGAAGGAGAGGGGCAGCGCTGCTGGGCTGGGCCGTGACCTGTCCTGGGAGCTGGGCCGGCCCAGTCGAAGGAGGGAGTTATTTTTTAAACATTTTCTCAGTCAAACAAAATAAATAAAAATATTATATAGGCATATAATATATCATAATTTTCAGAAAAACATTTTCTACAACGTGGGCATTTTTTCTAGTATGAAATAAAATCCACACAAATTCAAATAAATCAAACAGTGCTCCAGCTCTACTAAAATCCAACAAAAATCATTTTAAAAATGCCAAAATGAATACAAATTTATTTCTCTCCAATTTTCTGATGTAGGGAATCATGTTACCCTAATATCTGTATATTTTGTTTTTGGAGAAAAATAATTTGAATAAAACTCAAATAACTCCAAATTGAAAACAAATTCAAAAGAACTTTGAATTTAATTCTTTGAAACTCCCAACTCATATTTCATATGTTTTGAAGAAGTCATTTTATCTTTGCTCGTGAAAATCATTGAGTTGCATAAAGTTCCTGGGTTGGAAATATTTTCCAAATGAAATTCAAATATTTTCAACACCCCTTGTCATTTAAATAAATGGAAGAAGTCATGTCATCTTCTCTCCAGGGTTTTGTGGTGAAAAGAATTTGAACTCATGAAAATCAGAAAAGAAAATGAAATTTTGGGAAAGTCCTTTTATTCCCTCTCATTTAACTTTCAAAAAGTTTCAAATTCACTCACTTTCAGTCAATCAATCAAACAATCAATCAAATCTATCTATTTAATATAACATTCCAAAATTTAGAATTTTCGAATGTTACAATGGCCCAACCTTGGTTTTACCATTTGTCACCTAAGCCTTTTTCCCTTGGGTTTTCGCGAGTCCGAGGGTCATCTTTATTTAACCCCCCCCCCCCCCCGGGGCCAGTTCTCCTTCGAGTGTTGGTCCAAACCGAGCAACCTGCGGGGCTACCTTGGGGAAACTTGAGGACTGGTTTTACTCGTATCTTGACTTATCCGGTGTGCCCTAAGAACGAGATATGTGCAGCTCCTATCAGGATTTGTCGGCACAGTCCGGTGGCTTTGCTGGTCTTATTTTACCATTATTGAAATGTCTTGTAAACCGGGATTCTGAGACTGATCGGGTCTTCTTGGGAGAAGGAATATCCTTCGTTGACCATGAGAGCTTGTGATGGGCTAAGTTGGGACACCCCTGCAGGGTATAAACTTTCAAGAGCCGTGCCCGCGGTTATGTGGCAGATGGGAATTTGTTAATGTCCGGTTGTAGAGAACTTGGCACTTGACTTAATTAAAATGCATCAACCGCGTGTGTAGCCGTGATGGTCTCTTTGCGGCGGAGTCCGGGAAGTGAACACGGTTTGGGTTATGAATGAACGTAAGTAGTTTCAGGATCACTTCTTGATCACTTCTTGCTTCTCGACCAATGCGTTGCTTCTCTTCCCGCTCTTACTTGCGTATGTTAGCCACCATATATGCTTAGTGCTTGTTGCAGCTCCACCACCTTACCCCTTTCCTACCCATGAGCTTAAATAGTCTTGATCTCGCGGGTGTGAGATTGCTGAGTCCTAGTGACTTACAGATTCTACCAAAACAGTTGCAGGTGCCGAGGATACAAGTGCAAGTGACGCAATCGAGCTCAAGTGGGAGTTTGACGAGGACCTTGGTCGTTACTATGTTTCGTTTCCGGATGATCAGTAGTGGAGCCCAGTTGGGACGATCGGGAATCTAGCATTTGGGGTTATCTTCTTTTCATTTGGATTTGACCGTAGCCGGTCTATGAGTGTATTTTGGATGATGTATGAATTTATTTATGTATTGTGTGAAGTGGCAATTGTAAGCCAACTCTCTTTATCCCATTCTTGTTCATTACATGGGATTGTGTGAAGATGACCCTTCTTGCGACAAAACCTACAATGCGGTTATGCCTCTAAGTCATGCCTCGACATGTGAGAGATATACTAGCATCATGGGTGTTACAATACCCCTCTGATTATGAACATGAATATGATTTGTGAGTAGTTACGTTTGTTCTTGAGGACATGGGAGAAGTCTTGTTATAAGTAATCATGTGAATTTGGTATTCGTTCGATATTTTCAGGAGATGTATGTTGTCTCTCCTCTAGTGGTGTTATGTGAACGTTGACTACCTGACACTTCACCATGATTTGGGCCTAGGGGAAGGCATTGGGAATTAATAAGTAGATGATGGGTTGCTAGAGTGACAGAAGCTTAAACCCTAGTTTATGCGTTGCTTTCAAAGGGGCTGATTTGGATCCATATGTTTCATGCTATGGTTAGGTTTACCTTAATTATTCTTTTGTAGTTGTGAATGCTTGCGAGAGGGGTTAATCATAAGTGGAATGCTTGTCCAAGGAAGGAAAGTACCCAAGCACCGGTCCACCCACATATCAAATTATCAAAGTAATGAACGCGAATCATATGAGCATGATGAAAACTAGCTTGACAGTAATTCCCATGTGTCCTTGGGAGCGCTTTACTTTATATAAGAGTTTTTCCAGGCTTGTCCTTTGCTACAAAAAGGATTGGTCCACCTTGCTGCACCTTGTTTACTTTTATTATTTGTTACCCATTACGAATTACCTAATCACAAAACTATCTGTTACCGATAATTTCAGTGCTTGCAGAGAATACCTTACTGAAAACCGCTTGTCATTTCCTTCTGATCCTCGTTGGGTTCGACACTCTTATTTATCGAAAGGACTACGATAGATCCCCTATACTTGTGGTTCATCAAGACTCTTTTCTGGCGTCGTTGCCGGGGAGTGAAGCGCCTTTGGTAGGTTGAATTTGGTAAGGAAACATTTATATAGTGTGCTGAAATTTACTGTCACTTGTTACTATGGAAAATAATCCTTTGAGGGGCTTGTTCGGGGTATCTTCACCCCGACCAGAAGTGCAAAGAGTTGCACCTCAACCTACTGAACCTACTGAAAATGTTTACTTTGAAATTCCTTCGGGTATGATAGAGAAACTGCTAGCTAATCCCTATACAAGAGATGGAACATTACATCCCGATATGCACCTAATCTATCTGGATGAAGTTTGCGGGTTATTTAAGCTTGCAGGTACGCCCGAGGATGTTGTCAAGAAGAAGGTATTCCCTTTATCTTTGAAGGGAAAGGCATTGACATGGTTTAGGCTATGTGATGATATTGGGTCATGGAACTACAACCGATTGAAATTGGAATTTCATCAGAAGTTTTATCCTATGCATCTGGTTCATCGTGATCGGAATTATATATAATTTTAGGCCTCGTGAAGGAGAAAGCATCGCTCAAGCTTGGGGAGGCTTAAGTCAATGTTATATTCATGCCCCAATCATGAGCTCTCAAGAGAAATTATTATTCAAAAAAAATTATGCTCGGCTTTCTCATAATGATTGCTCCATGCTCGATACTTCTTGTGTTGGTTCTTTTATGATGAAGACTATTGAATTCAAATGGAATTTATTGAAAATAATTAAACTCAACTCTGAAGATTGGGAACTCGACGAAGGTAAGGAGTCAGGTGTAACCCCTAAGTTTGATTGTGTCAAATCTTTTATGGATACCGATGCTTTTCGTGAATTTAGCACTAAATATGGACTTGACTATGAGATAGTAGCTTCTTTCTGTGAATCATATGCCACTCTTGTTGATCTCCCTAAGGAGAAGTGGTTTAAATATCATCCTCCCATTGAAGTAAAGGTAGTAGAACCTATTAAAGTTGAAGAAAAAACTATTACTTATAATGTTTATCCTATTGTTCCTACCGCTTATATTGAGAAACCATCTTTCCCTGTTAGAATAAAGGATCATGCTAAAGCTTCAACTGTGGTTCATAAGAGTAATGCTAGAACACCTACACCCCCTGAGAAAATTAAAGTTGAACCCAGTATTGCGATGGTTAAAGATCTCTTGGTCGATAATATTGATGGGCATGTTATTTATTTCTGTGATGAAGCTGCTAGAATTGCTAGACCCGATACTAAAAATAAACATAGGCATGTTGTTGGCATGCATGTTGCTTCTGTTAAAATATGAGATCATTGTTATCATGGTTTATGTGATATGGGTGCTAGTGTTAGTGCAATACCTCATTCCTTATGCAAATAAATTATGCATGATATTGCACCTGCTAAGATAGAAGGTATTGATGTTACAATTAAGCTTGCCAATAGAGACACTATTACACCAATTGAGATTGTTAGAGATGTTGAAGTCTTGCGTGGGGAAATTAAATACCCTACTGATTTTCTTGTTCTTGGTTCCCCACAAGATGACTTTTGTCCCATTATATTTGGTAGACCCTTCTTGAATACTGTTAATGCTAAGATAGACTGTGAAAAGGATACTGTTACTGTTGGTTTAGGGGATATGTCTCATGACTTTAATTTTGCTAACTTTCGTAGACAACCCCATGATAAAGAATTGCCTAGTAAAGATGAAATTATTGGTCTTGGTTCTATTGTTGTGCCTCCTAATGATCCTTTAGAACAATATTTGCTAGACCATGAAAATGATATGTTTATGAATGAAAGAAGGGAAATAGATGAAGTATTCTTTAAGCAAGGACCTATTTTGAAACACAACTTGCTTGTCGAAATCCTAGGGGATCCTCCTACACCCAAGGGTGATCCCATGTTTGAGCTTAAACCATTACCAGATACTCTTAAATATGCTTATCTTGATGAAAAGAAGATATATCTTGTTATTATTAGTGCAAACCTTTCAGAGCATGAAGAAGAGAAATTATTGAAAACTCTGAAGAAGCACCGTGCCGCTATTAGATATACTCTTGATGATCTTAAGGGCATTAGTCCCACTCTATGCCAGCACAAAATAAAACTGGAGAAAGATGCTAAACCAGTTGTTGATCATCAACGGCGGTTAAATCCTAAGATGAAAGAAGTGGTAAGAAATGAAATACTAAAGCTTCTGGAGGCAGGTATAATTTATCCTATTGCTGATAGTCAGTGGGTAAGTCCGTCCATTGTGTCCCTAAGAAGGGAGGTATTACAATTGTTCCTAATGATAAGAATGAATTAATCCCACAAAGAATTGCTACAGGTTATAGAATGGTAATTGATTTCCGCAAATTAAATAAAGCTACTAGAAAGGATCATTACCCTCTACCTTTTATTGATCAAATGCTAGAAATATTATCCAAACATACACATTTTTGCTTTCTAGATGGTTATTCTGGTTTCTCTCAAATACCTGTGTCACAAGAATATCAGGAGAAGACCACTTTTACTTGCCCTTTCAGTACTTTTGCTTATAGACGTATGCCTTTTGGTTTATGTAATGCACCTACTACCTTTCAAAGATGTACGACTGCCATATTCTCTGACTTTTGTGAAAAGATTGTTGAGGTTTTCATGGATGATTTCTCCGTTTACGAAACTTCTTTTGATGATTGCTTAAGCAACCTTGATCGAGTTTTGCAGAGACGCGAAGAAACTAATCTTGTCTTGAACTGGGAGATGTGCCACTCTATGGTTAATGAAGGTATTGTCTTGGGGCATAAAATTTCTAAAAGAGGTATTGAAGTTGATAAAGCTAAAGTTGATGCTATTGAAAAGATGTCGTGCCCAAAAGATATCAAAGGTATAAGAAGTTTCCTTGGTCATGCTGGTTTTTGTAGGAGGTTTATTAAAGACTTCTCTAAAATATCTAGGCCTCTGACTAATCTCTTGCAAAAATATGTTCCTTTTGTCTTTGATGATGGTTGTGTAGAAGCATTTGAAATACTTAAGAAAGCCTTGATTTCTGCACCTATTGTTCATCCACCTGATTGGAATTTACCCTCTGAAATTATGTGTGATGCTAGTGATTATGCTGTAGGTGTTGTTCTAGGACAAAGAGTTGATAAGAAACTAAATGTTATCCAATATGCTAGTAAAACTCTAGACAGTGCCCAGAGAGATTGTGCTACTACTGAAAAGGAATTTTTAGCAGTTGTATTTGCTTGTGATAAGTTCAGACCTTATATTGTTGATTCCAAAGTAATTGTTCACACTGGTCATGCTGCTATTAAATATCTTATGGAAAAGAAAGATGCTAAACCTAGACTTATTAGATGGGTCCTCTTGCTACAAGAATTTGATTTGCATATTATTGATAGAAAGGGAGTTGAGAACCCCGTTGCAGACAACTTGTGTAGGTTAGAAAATGTTCTTGATGACCCACTACCTATTGATGATAGCTTTCCCGACGAACAATTAGCTGTCATAAATGCTTCTCGTTTACTCCATGGTATGCTGATTATGCTAATTACATTGTTGCTAAATTTATACCACCTAGTTTCACATACCAGCAAAATAAAAAGGTTTTCCATGATTTAAGACATTACTTTTGGGATGACCCACACCTTTATAAAGAAGGAGTAGATGGTGTTATTAGACGTTGTGTACCTGAGCATCAACAGGAACAGATCCTATGCAAGTGTCACTCCGAGGCTTACGGAGGACACCACACTGGAGATAGAACTGCACATAATGTATTGCAATCTGGATTTTAATGGCCCACTCTTTTCAAAGATGCCTGTAAGTTTGTCTTGTCTTGTGATGAATGTCAAAGAATTGGTAATATTAGTAGATGTCAATAAATGCCTATGAACTATTCACTTGTTATTGAACCATTTGATGTTTGGGGCTTTGATTATATGGGACCTTTTTCTTCCTCTAATGGGTATATACATATTTTAGTTGTTGTTGATTATGTTACTAAGTGGGTAGAAGCTATTCCAACTAGTAGTGCTAATCATAACACCTCTATTAAGATGCTTAAAGAAGTTTTTTTTTAGGCTTGGAGTCCCTAGATATTTAATGACTGATGGTGGTTCAGATTTTATTCATGGTGCTTTTTGTAAAATGCTTGCTAAATATGATGTTAATCATAGAATTGCATCTCCATACCATCCTCGGTCTAGTGGTAAAGTAGAATCGAGTAATAGAGAGATTAAATTGATCTTGCAAAAGACTATTAATAGATCTAGAAAGAATTGGTCCAAGAAACTTGATGATGCATTATGGGCCTATAGAACTGCTTATAAAAATCCTATGTGTATGTCTCCATATAAAATGGTTTATGGTAAAGCTTGTCACTTACCTCTCGAACTAGAACATAAGGCATATTGGGCTATTAAAGAGCTCAATTAGTGAGAAGAGGCTGTTTGACATTAGCTCACTTGATGAATGGAGAACCCAGGCCTATGAGAACGCCAAATTGTTTAAAGAAAAAGTTAATGGCATGACAAAAGGATACAAACGTGTGAGTTTACTGTAGGTGATTATGTTTTGCTATACAACTCTCGTTTAAGATTCTTTGCGGGAAAACTTCAATCTAAATGGGAAGGTCCTTACATTATCGAGGAGGTCTATCGTTCCGGTGCCATAAAAATCAACAACGCCGAACGCACAAATCCGAAGGTGGTAAACGGTCAAAGAATCAAACATTATATCTCAGTTAATCCCATAAATGTAACAAATGTTATTAACACAGTAACCCCGGAGGAGTACATAAGGGACACTTTCCAGAATGTTTCAGACTCCGAAAAGGAATATGTATGTGTACAGTAAGTAAACCGACTCCAAAACTGTTCAAATGGGAATTTCTCTCCGTTTTGGAATATTTAAAATTAGGAAAATTAAAAGTAGTCTGAAAGAGACACGAGGCGTCCACGAGGGTGGAGGGCGCGTCCTACCCCCCTAGGCACGCCCCCTGCCTCGTGGCCACCTCGTGTGCCCTCCGGACTCCGTTTGCTTGCACGATACTTCTTTTGGTCGGTAAAAATTCATTATATAATCTCCCAAAGGTTTTGACCACCGTACCACAACGAAATCCTATGTTTTTGTTTCGAGCTGTTTTCGCAGCAGATTTAGAGCAAGATGTCTTCTCAAGGGTCGGTCGGGGAGAGTCGGGTATCTCATCCGACACCGGGGCCAAGAGCGAACAGCGATGCTGATCACTTTGGGCCATCAACGGAGGAAGAGATGGAGGCCGACTTGAAAAGGGTAGATGCCATGGAGGAGGATCAAGAAGTTACCTCTCGTCTCCAAGCCAGATTCATGATGGAGGAACTTCAAAGCTCAGCAATTCCTAATTCGGTCATCCCTCCCAATGCTAGTTTCTTGCTTATGAAAATATGAAAAAGAGTGTTGCCTTTTCTCCCGCAGCTATGAAGCATCCATGGGTGAATGGAGATTTAATCGTCACGAGTAAACTCCGTAAGGAAATAATGGATCTTAAGCAGCAAGTTAATAAGCTCGAGGACGAGAATCATATCCTGAAGGGCATCATCGCCAAGAATATTGCATCACCACCTCCGAAGAAAGAGACATAAATACATGGGTATGGGCACTCCCCTTGGAAAATTCCAAGCTTGGGGGAGGTGCCTCGGCATCGTATCAACATCACACTTCTATCTTTATCATTTTTTTAGTTCAATCCTTTTGGTTATATCTTGATCTAGTGGACTAAAGTTTAGTATGATCTAGCTTTCACTTTTGTTTTGATCTCTATCTATGTAATCGAGTCCGTGAGTTACATATAATAAAGATTAGTTTTGAGTTGAGGGCTTTGCTATCTTGCTATGATCTTGAGGGAATAAAAGAAAGAATAAAAATATCATATTGATCTTATGGAGAGTAATGACTTCACATATAAAGAGTAGGATGAATAAAAGTTGTTGAGAGTTGACAAACATAGTTTTGGTCATGGTTGCAACTAATAGGAAGTAATAAAGAAAGAGAGGTTTTCACATATAAATATACTATCTTGGACATCTTTTATGATTGTGAGCACTCATTAAAATATGACATGCTAAAAACTTGATGTTGGACAAGGAAGACAACGTAATGGGTTATGTTTTCTTATATCCGAACAAATTATATTGTCATGAATCATCCAACATGTTGAGCTTGCCTTTCCCCCTCATGCTAGCCAAATTCTTTGCACCAAGTAGAGATACTACTTGTGCTTCCAAACATCCCTAAACCCATTTTTCCATGAAAGTCCACCATACCTACCTATGGATTGTGTAAGATCCTTCAAGTAAGTTGTCATCAGTGCAAGCAATAAAAATTGCACTCTAAATATGTATGATCTATTAGTGTGAAGGAAATAAGCTTTATACGAGCTTGTGATATGGAAGAAATAAAAGCAACGGACTGCATAATAAAGGTCCCTATCACAAGTGGAAATATAAAGTGATATTCTTTTGCCTTAAGATTTTGTGCATCCAACCATAAAAGCGCATGACAACCTCTGCTTCCCTCTACGAAGGGCCTATGTTTTATTTTTACCTTCTACCTTCATACAAGAGTCATGGTGCTTCACCTTTCCTTTTTAAACTTTATACTTTGGTAAACACTATGTGTTGGAAAGATGCTGATATATATATATATCCACTTGGATGTAGGTTTTCATAAAGTATTATTGTTGACATTACCCTTGAGGTAAAAGGTTGGGAGGCAAAACTATAAGCCCCTATCTTTCTCTGTGTCCGATTGAAACTTTGTACCCATAAGTATCGCGTGAGTGTTAGCAATTATGAAAGACTAAACGATAGTTGAGTATGTGGACTTGCTGAAAAGCTCTTATATTGACTCTTTCCGATGTTATGACAAATTGCAATTGCTTCAGTGACTGAGATTATAGTTTGTTAGTTTTCAATGAAGTTTCTGATTCATACTTTACATTGTGAATGGATTGTTACTTTAGCATAAGAAATCATATGACAATATATGTTGTTGTTCTAAAGATAATCATGATGCCCTCATGTCCGTATTTTATTTTACGACACCTCTATCTCTAAACATGTGGACATATTTTTCGATATTGGCTTTCGCTTGAGGACAAGCGAGGTCTAAGCTTGGGGGAGTTGATACGTCCATTTTGCATCATGCTTTTATATCAATATTTATTGCATTATGGGTTGTTACTATACATTATGTCACAATACTTATGCCTTTTCTCTCTTATTTATAAGGTTTACATGAAGAGGGAGAATGCCGGCAGTTGGAATTCTGGGCTGGAAAAGGAGCAAATATTAGAGACCTATTCTGCACAACTCCAAAAGTCCTGAAACTCTATGGAAATCAGTTTTGGAATATATTAAAAATATTGGGCGAAGAAAGCACCAGAGGGGGGCCACCCACCAGCCACGAGGGTGGAGGGAGCGCCCCATGCCTCATGGGCCACGTGGCAGGCCCCCGACGTCCATCTTTGTCTATATGGTGTCTTTTTCCCTAGAAAAAATCAAAAGGAAGCTATCGGGACGAAGCCCGCCATCTCGAGGCAGAACCTAGGCAGGACCAATCTAAGGCTCCGACAGAGCTGTTCTACAGGGGAAACATCCCTACAGGAGGGGGAAATTATTGCCATCATCATCACCATCGATCATCTCATAGATAGGGGGTCAATTTCCATCAACATCTTCACCAGCACCATCTCCTCTCAAACTCTAGTTCATCTCTTGTATCCGATCTTTGTCTCAAAACCTCAGATTGGTACCTCTGGGTTGCTAGTAGTGTCGATTACTCCTTGTAGTTGATGCTAGTTGGTTTATTCGGTGGAAGATCATATGTTCAGATCCTTAATGCTATTCAATACCCCTATGATTATGAACATCAATATGATTTGTGAGTTGTTACGTTTGTTCCTAAGGACATGGGAGAAGTCTTGTTATAAGTAATCATGTGAATTTGGTATTCGTTCGATATTCTGATGAGATGTATGTTGTCTCTCCTCTAGTGGTGTTATGTGAACGTCGACTACATGAAAATTCACCATGATTTGGGCCTAGGGGAAGGCATTGGGAAGTAACAAGTAGATGATGTGTTGCTAGAGTGACAAAAGCTTAAACCCTAGTTTATGCGTTGCTTCGTAAGGGGCTGATTTGGATCCATATGTTTCATGCTATGGTTAGGTTTACCTTAATACTTCTTTCATAGTTTTGGATGCTTGCGAGGAGGATTAATCATAAGTGGGATGCTTGTCCAAGGAAGGGCAGTACCCAAGCACCGGTCCACCCACATATCAAATTATCAAAGTAACGAACGCGAATCATATGAGCATGATGAAAACTAGCTTGATAGTAATTCCCATGTGTCCTCGAGAGCGCTTGTCTTTATATAAAGAGTTTGTCCAGGCTTGTCCTTTGCTACAAAAAGGATTGGGCCACCTTGCTGCACCTTGTTTACTTTGTTACTTGTTACCCGTTATGAATTACCTTATCACAAAACTATCTGTTACAGATAATTTAAGTGTTTGGAGAGAATACCTTACTAAAAACTGCTTGTCATGTCCTTCTGCTCCTCGTTGGGTTCGACACTCTTATTTATCGAAAGAACTACGATAGACCCCCTATACTTGTGGGTCATCAGTAATTTGTTTACCCACCGTATGTTTTTGTTCAAGAGAGAAGCCTCTAGTGAAACCTATGGCCCCCGGGTCTATTTTCCATCATATATTTTCAGATCTATAAACCAAAAAACCTAAAAATACCTTGCTGCAATTTATTTATATTTACTTTAGTTTGCTCCTTTATTTATCTTTTATACTTATCTCTATTAGATCTCACTCTTATTCATGACCGTGAAGGGATTGACAACCCCTTTTTCGCGTTGTGTGCAAGTGTTTGTTAGTTTGTGCAGGTGCATATATTAGGGACTTACTTGTGCCTCCTACTGGATTGATACCTTGATTCTTAACTGAGGGAAATACTTATCTCTACTTTGTTGCATCACCCTTTCCTCTTCAAGGGAAAAATCAATGCAAGCTCAAGAAGTAGCAGGAAGAATTTCTGGCGCCGTTCCCGCGGAGGTTCTACATCAAGCCTATCCCATCATAAACTCTCATCTCTTGCACTTACATTATTTGCCATTTTCCTCTCATTTTCCTCTCCCCCACTTCTAAAACATTTTCAGAAAAACACAAAAATATTTGCCCTTCTTCCATTTGTCTTTTCATTCGCTTTTTGTTTGCTTGCGTGCTAGATTGGTTTCTTGCCATCATGTCTGAATCTGGGGAGGTTATCACTGAAAAAGATAGTAATAATCTTGAGGGAAGTTTTAATGATTTTGCTAATAATGAACCCCATGAAGATGAACCTACTATTATGCACACCAAAAAATTCCGTGTGGGTAGCGGAAATATTATTGGAAAAGGGGCGATTCAAGATTTCTTTACTTGTGTCGGTACATTACCTATGCTAGGAGGGTCAATTCTCAATAAAACAATTAGCCTTGCGGATGCAATATCTTTGCTCGTACTTGAATTTGAAAGACAATTTGTTCACATGCATCCATGCATACAAAGGCTTTTACTAGAATTTTCCAATATTCATGATCCTTCCGTTAAGCGTGTCACCACTATATTTTTAGCTCACAAGTTTAGGTTCGTCATGAAAGAAGCTGGTGAAATATTTTCTCATTATAATATTAATGGTGGTTGTCCTCCTATAGAAGAGATCCTTTTTAATCAAGAAGAAAGTAGGAGATTACAATCTCTGGATTATGCCGCTTATAATGAAAACGTAAGAAAGAAGGTCCCTACCGATTTTTTGATTGATAAAATTTCTGAACTTAATGATAATTTTGCTATACAAAATAACGGATTAGGGTTTGTGCTTAGAGATAAACTTAGGGAGTTTAATCAAAGGAATGTCTACAATGAAGAGATAGTTATTAATTACACATGGCAAAAAGAAAAACCTATTCCTCCCAAACTTGATCTTATAGATCCTTACCCTATTAAATTTAGCCCCTTTGATTATTTTTGCTTACCAAAAAGGAAGCTTGCTTCTGAGAGGAGGGAGTATGAGATGAGCATGGATGAAATCCCTCACTTCTATTACAATACCTAGATCTATGTTTTATGCCTAGCAAGGGGCGTTAAACAATAGCACATGTTGGGAGGCAACCCAATTTTTATTTTGTGTTTTTTTGTTTTTGATATTTTTATTGAATAAATACACATTATTACTTCTATAGTAATTGTGTTTTGGTGTTTCAATTAGTGTTTGAGCCAAGTAAGACCTTTGGGATGGTCTGTGGTGATAGTTGATTTGATCTTGCTCAAAAATAGAAATTTTTGTGTCTAGTAGAAGAATTGTTTAAATTCACAGAAGCGTGATAAAATTCTGAATTTTTTACAAACGATTTATATACAAATTTCCTAGGTTTTCCTAATTTTTCAGAATTTTTGGAGTTACAAAAGTATACGAAGTTTCCAAATTACTATATAATGTTCTGTTTTTGACGGAACTCTATTTTCTATGTGTTGTTTGCTTATTTTGATGAATCTATGGGTAGTATCGGGGGGTATGAACCATGGATAAGTTGGAATACAATAGATGTAACACCAATATAAATTTAGAATGAATTCACAACATTACCTAAAGTGGTGATTTTTATTTTATTATACTAACGGATCTTACGAGTTTTCTGTTGGGTTTTCTGTTGAAGTTCTCAAGTTTTGGGTAAAGATTTGATGGACTATGGAATAAGGAGTGGCAAGAGCCTAAGCTTGGGGATGCCCAAGACATCCCAAGATAATATTCAAGGACAACCAAACATCTAAGCTTGGGGATGCCCTGGTTGGGGCTATATTTTT
Source organism: Triticum timopheevii (assembly GCA_963921465.1). Taxonomy (NCBI): domain Eukaryota; kingdom Viridiplantae; phylum Streptophyta; class Magnoliopsida; order Poales; family Poaceae; genus Triticum; species Triticum timopheevii. Next base: position 187,673,262 of record OY997266.1, on the reverse strand, counting down.
ATTCACCACATGATATGTGTTTTGCTTGGAGCGTCTTGTATGATATGAGTATTTTCTTTTTATTTTGCCACAATCATCCTTGATGTACACACCTTTTGAGAGGGACACGCTTTAATCGTCAATTTATTAGAATACTCTATGTGCTTCACTTATATCTTTTAAGCTAGGTAGTTTGCTCTAGTGCTTCACTTATATCTTTTTTCAGGACGGCGGTGGTTTTATTTTATATAAATTGTTGAACTCTCATGCTTCACTTATATTATTTTGAGAGTCTTTAAACATCATGGTTATTTGCTTAGGTTATGAATTTAGTCCTGATATGATGGGCATCCAAGAGAGATATAATAAAAACTTTCATTTAAGAGCATTGAATATATGAGAAGTTTGATTCTTTGCATTTGTTTTGAGATATAAAGATGGTGATATTAGAGTCATGCTAGTGCGTAATTGTGGATTGGTAGACATACTTGTGTTATAGTTTGTGATTCCCATAGCATGCACGTATGGTGAACCGTTTTGTGATGAAGTCGGAGCATGATTTGTTCTTTGATTGTCATCCTTTGTGTGGAGGTCGGAGCGCACGATGGTTAACTCCTACCAACCTCTCCCCTAGGAGCATGCATATTAGTACTTTGTTTCGATGGCTAATAAACTTTTGCGATAAGTATGTGAGTTCTTTATGACTAATGTTGAGTCCATGGATTATACGAACTCTCACCCTTCCACCATTTCTAGCCTATCTAGTACCGCGCAACTTTCGCCGGTGCATTAAACCCACCATATACCTTCCCCAAAACAGCCACCATACCTACCTATTATGGCATTTCCATAGCCATTCCAAGATATAGTGCCATGCAACTTCCACCTTCCGTTTTATTATGACACATACCATCATTGTCATATTGCTTTGCATGATCATGTAGTTGGCATAGTATTTGTGGCTTGGCCACCTTTCATATTTTCTATACATGTCACTCTTGATCATTGCACATCCTAGTATACCGCCAAAGGCATGCATATAGCACTACTGCAGGATGCTACTAACGTGACACTACTATCAGAGACCCTTTCACGAAACTATGTGCGATGCATTAATCGCAGACGGTGGTGTAAAAGAACCATCAAAAAAGGTGAAAAATGTTTGTGATGACGGATGCATCAAACACGGTTCAGATTTTTGTTGCGTGTGCGATTCAGGGCATATGGTTTAGTTCAATTAACTGTTTGTGATGAGGGTGAACAAAAGAAACGGGCTGCCAGACGAAGGCATGTGCGATGTATAGCATACGATTCACTCGGATGAACTGTTTGCGATTGATGAATTCATCGCTGACGGGTTACCTAGTGCGGTCCGTGTGTGTTGTGATATGCTCTGTCTACAGAACATTTATGCTCTGTGTATAGAAGAACAACATATATAAACTTGTAACATGACATGATTGCAATACCAAATTAAACATCCAGTTACATTATATAACAAATACCATAAATATTGCAAGGTTCAAATTCAAAGATTACAACGCCAAATTCAAACATTAGAAACATCGACATATCTGCAAAGGAATCTGCCGCTGACAAGTCATGTATGGGTTTTACACAATGACTTCCAATTGCTCTGTCATATGCTCTTCCAAAATGAAGTTTATCTTTTTTGGAGCCTCTTCCATTTTGCAGTACCTACCGGCTCTGATCAACATACCATTCATCTTTCCTAATTAAATGTATGTTCAACCTTAGTACCCTCAGCACCTTTGCTCTAGAAAGAAAGAACCTGGCGAGTGTAATCTCTAGTAAGGTCCCTCAGTAGGAGTTCAAAGTAATATTTCAGAGATGCAGATCCAGGCATTCGATGTGATTGTCGGTTATCCACCTTTGGGCCTATTATTATCTGCAAAAGAAGAGAACGTGTTAGTGCCTACATGCAGTTTTGAACACTACCACACGCCTATTTGGTTTGCAGGATTTGTAAAATGCACCAATGTGCCATCTTCGATCTGACATGATTAACATGGGCATTTGATTACAATCTAGAAACATGTAGCCTTCTTCACAAGAGGTTGGATTGGATGAACAATTCCCTAAGAAAACTAGTACAGATGAATCCAAAGGAGTAATGCTTATGGATTGTAACCATATGAATCAAGCAACCAATATGTGGTGGGGGTGTATGTCATGAAATCCTCCAAATTTCCTTTATAAATCATAGTACATTGTCATTGTAAACTTGGGAAAAGGTGCAAAAAATTGAACTCCGTTATGGTTAACATTTAACAGGAAAGGAACACCACCTCGATATACATCTCCTTCAGGCACGGAAAGCATCTCAGGCAACTGACAACTTGGTCCAGGTTGGGGCCGACAGATTCTAGTGCCAAGACCTTCACTGTGCCCAGAATCTGGGTGAAGCTTTGCTGGATGACAGATGAACATACATCTTCAAAACTAGAAATAATGTTGATATCAAGAAAGAGATGTATAAGGCGACTGTTGTACCTGAAATTAGTAGTATTTGATAGACGAGTAGCCCACCACTGCCAATTTCGGCACAGAAATGACATTGATTCTTGTTGGACCTTGTTCATCAACTACAAGTAATCTCTCAAGTGAAGGTGTGTCCTCAATGACCATATTGTGGTCCACCTTTTGTGATCTTTCGTTGCAACACCAGCAACACACATAAATAGTTCGAAGAGTCCTGGAGGTGATGTGGAAGGTACTCGATCAATTCATCGCCTGAAGACGAAGGAACTCGAGTGCAGTATAGCCGCGGAGCAGGCGCTCCATGTCATCCTTTGGGATGCGGAAGGTGACGAGCTCGAGGTGCTTCAGTCGTGGTAGAAAAAGAGCGGGCGCATCATTAAGGGGGGATGGCAGTTCATGAACTTGGCGAGGCGCAGCATGGGCGCGAAGTGAAGCGCGGACGTCGGCAGCGAGCGCATATGCCCATCATTAAAACTGAGCTTCTCGAGCTGATCTATGGCGGGGGATCAGAACCACTCGTCAAGCTTGGCTCGGTCCTTGCCATTGGAACTGAACTTGCCCGTGATAAGCCCTCTAATTGGGCCATGGTGACTGCCGAGGATCTAGGAGAACGCATCCAAGCTTTTGCGATAGCCATGGCAGAGCTCGTGGGCGTCGAGGAGGTCGACAGGGGTGAGGAGCCATAGGGGGGCGCCACCGCCGGGAAAGGGCGGCTGTCCTCGCCCCATATTTGATAGGGAGGAGGGATATGATGACTCTCAACATATCATCGGGGAGGTTGCTGATGAAGTCTAGGCCTGCTAGAGTCGCTTGTGGTTCTTTCTCGACCCGCCTCCGCTTGTTGGCAGCCTCGTTCTCCACTTCATCAGCAGCGATGGAAACCTCTGTCTCCATATTCACGCCATGCTCCGGTGCACTTTGAGGACTGAGAGCGGCATCTAGGATGCGGGCAGAGAGAGAGGATTGTGTGTGTGGCGAGGATGGGGGGTGTGGCCGCTCGGGCGCGCCATTAATATAGACTAGTGGGAGCGAGGCAGGTGGCGGTCAAAGGCTGTCTTGCTTCCCGGTGAGCCTACGCGGCGGACTTTTGGCATTCCTATGCCATCATTTCACGGAGTGAGGCAGACGCGCCATTAATATGGAGGAGTGGGAGCAAGGTGGGCGGTGGTCAAAGGGCTGGCTCGCCTCCCGGTGAGCCTGCGCGGCGGACTGCTCGCACGCCTACCATCATTTCACACAGCTACTAGCACACCCCGTACGGTGAGTGCGTACAAACACGCGCATGAATTAGATAGTGGTAGTGATTTTAGTTGCAAAAATTAGATAGTGCTAGTGATTCTTAGCTACATATTTTGACAAATCGCAGTGTTTCTTGGCTTAGCGCCGAAGTCTAGCTTTAATTTGCATATTGTATTCAATCTGAACCGTTCGCATTGAAGAGATGCACAAATCCTGCGTTGAACAGCTCGCATGCTTCCCGGTGAGCCTCTCGGTCAGCCTGCGCACTAGACTGCGCTCACACACCTCCCATTCAGTCAAGCAGCTGTCCGCATGGCACCTCCTATAGCCATTCAAACCAAGACACGTGGCATCACGTAAATGGTTGACAGAACGCACATGATTTGAATTATACAAACGTCTGTGATATTAAAGTGGCAGCTATTTGTCTCAAAATACCTTTGTTGGTTGTTATTCGATTGCGCCTTCTCTCAAAATGGACACTAAAAACACCACAGCATGTCGGGTGCCATTCCATGATAGCATGCCAAGTTTCACAAATTTTAGACGAGTTTTGAATTTACTAGAATTTAAAAACAAAGTATCTCAATGTTTTGCCGGTAATCAACGGTGCCCTGGTGTTTGAAATTGTCGATGTACAAAAGTATGGGTACTTCTGTACCCCTTACTAGTGCACGGGTAGTCACAGCCACACCTGCGGCATGGCTTGGCGAGGCAGAGGAAAGCAGAGTATGAAGACTACCAAGACAGATACCCGAAGCACAAGGAGTAGAGGGCGAGCTGGACCACCCCCAACAAGGGCCTTGCCGAGGCATCCTACACAGCACCAGCAAGTCCATCACCCTTGGGGCTGAGAGCTCTGGCACCATCGACAACGTTAAGACCAAGATCTGGAGAGCGCATGCTCGATAGCATGCAGATCCTCATGAAGATTGATAGTCCACAAATCCACGTCGGACCAGAAGACGAAGACCCCCGGCAAGACCCTTGATGGGGATGACTCCAAGACCCCCGGCAAGCCTTGCCGGGAACGATTGCTGGGCCACAGCCAGGCCCGCGCCCGACAAGGTTTCACCACCACTCTAGTGCAATGATCGGCATGCCAACTAAGCAGACGCCTATGTGGCGGCATGCAGATCTTCGTGGAAGCTTACCATTGTGCCAACACAGCAGCTAGCTGGCCAGCGTGGCACTGCATGCCTCGTCGACCCGGACACCTGTCAAAGTGAGGAGGAGCGGCAAAGGACGGGACAGCTTCTGTTGCCATCCCCAATAAAGCAAGAGGACACGTAGGCGACGCATTAAATGCGTTTGTCCTACGTTGCCGAGAAATAAGCTCGTGCACTGTAGTTTGCCACCTCCTGTGTGCCACTATGGCAACCCCTTTTCGTATAAAAGGAGGCCCAAGGCACACGGAGAGAAGATTCGGACTTTTGGACACAGCATGCGCCGTAGCTAGTTCAAAAGCTCAAGAACACACATATAAACAGACAAGCAGGATTAGGGTATTACGCATATTTGCGGCCCAAACCTGGATAAAATTCCCTTATGTGCTAACGACTCGACCTGCTCTTCGTGCAGCTAATCCCCTGCCGAACATAGAAGGGATCCTCGTGACCCCATAGGTGTTCAGTTTCCCCGACATCTTTGGCGTGCCAGGTAGGGGGCATTAGTTGTGAGAATGTGGTCCATTAGTTAGTACAGTAGTTTCTTTGTCGCCATGGCTCCGAAGAAGAAGACGATCGTGGCGATCAGCCCGATCAAGGTCATCCGTGCTGCTCTGGTGCGAGGGGCCGAGCAGGCAGCATCGTCTACAGTCGCGACGATGATTCACACAGAAACGAAAAGCTAAGTCAACTAAACCTTGAGTAATCCTTCCTTTTATAAGTTTATCTCCCTCGATGGTTTCGGTCCATGTATGGAGAACCTGCATGCAAAAGGAACCCTGCCGCGATTGGCAACGCCCCTGTCCTATTTCGAGTTTTCTCAACAGTTCGGGTGCTGTGCTCTGCTAAGGACGGCGGGGTACCTTGCCGTAATCAACAACGCCCCTGCTCTGTTTCGAGTCTGCTCGACAGCTCAGGTGACTGCGCCGAGAGCGGCAAGGTAACTTGTTAGCGCCGACGCCCTCCAAAGGCTGCTAAGGATCCGTCCTTCTAGCGCCTACGGCAAGGGGTGCGCGCGCCCACAGGCTTATCCAATCAAGCGTAGGGTGCAGAAAATACAAGGATTAACTAACCAGGGGGATAACATGTAGCCAGTTTACAGTACAACAAAAGTTATATTACATCAAAAGTCACCGCGATTCTAACTTAAGATGAATTGTCTAGGGTGCGAACTCGTAGCGGCAACAAGGAATGAAGAGGATAATCCCGGCGCTGGCCCTCCATCCTCACGACTCCGCTGACGCAGCTAATGATGGGATCGATGTGCTCCTCGAGCGCCTGACGGTCGACGCCCTCCGGCAAGCTATCAAGTGCCTGAGCGAAGTCAACACTGGGGTTCCAGTGCGCCACCTTGGTGAGCACCTTGGTTAAGGCGCCCCGGCAAAGCTGCCGAGACTCCTCGGCCAGGTATGCCGCCCTAGTGGATTGGTGCAGCTTCAGGGTGTCAAGGACACGCTCGAAGAACAGGGACAGCCTGGCGCTGTCAGCCACGTTTGCCTCGCAGGAGAACCTGAAGCTTCGCATACCCATGGCAATCAGTTGTGCAGTGAGCTTCTTGACGACGTCCACAAGGTGGCTGGTCCAAAGCTTGGTCCTCTCCACGAGCTCGTTGTGGGAAGTAACGGCAGTCCGCAGCAGCTGCTGCTCGTCCGTGAGATCCTTGGTCAGGATCTGCTCACGAGCCTGGGACTCCGAGAGCATCTTCTCCTGGCTGTCCAGCTTCAACTTCAGATCATCAATGGACTCGTTGGCCTTGGAGAGCAACTTGGTTCTATTAGATATGGTGGTTTGCATCTCTGCCAGGTCGTAGAGAGCTTTCTCTCTGTCGTCCTTGAGCATGGAGATCTCCTTGGTGAGCCTTGCCAAGTCCACCTCCAGCTTTTCCACCTTGCCGGCCAGCTCGATCCTGGTCGCCTCTGCCACCTCAGCACGGTCGATGGCCTCCTTCAGCTTGTCGGCGTGCTCGAGGACCAGAGCATCCAGTGCCTCTTGGTGCCTCTGCATCAGGTCTTGGGTCCGTTGCGCGACGAGGTTTTCAATCTCCTCGTCCTTGGCACGAAGCGTGGCGGCAAGCGCCGCTTTGCGAGCGACCAAGTCATCCTCCTAGGCACCGAGCAAGATGCGGCGTTGCGTCTGGTCGGACTCATCCTTGGAGGACTTCTCCTTTGCCACCTCCTGTGCCTTGTCGAAATCGGCCTGCTTTAGAAGGAGCTCCTGGTGGCGCTCGCTCAGTTGGATTTTGGAGGCCTTCAGATCTTCCTGAGCCTCGTCAAACCAGGTTTTCATCTGGGCGACGTACTCCTGGAAGCCTGCCTCGGCCTTGTCCATAGCCGCCATCCTGGAGTCCACCTTCTCCTTGCGATCCCTATGGAGAGCTTGGAGCTTGTGGAAGTTAGTGCTTATGGCCTGAAGGAGTTAGTCCTCTTTGGAGCCACCACTGCTGACGCTCGGTTCGTCAACAACCTGGAGCCCGGTAGCGGTGAGGATCTCTTCATCGAAGACCTCCCCCTCGATTGGCGCTCTGGTACCTGCCGCTCCTAGGATGTTGACAAAAAGGTCATCACCAACCTTCAACTACCTGCTTGGGGCAGAGGCTGAGGAGGAGGAAGGTTGGTCATTAACCACCTCCTCCCCGGCAGGATCCTTGGCGGCCTCTCTAGTGGTGGCCTCGCCGGCCTCCCCGGTAGGCCCCGTGGAAGCATCCTCGGCGGCAGCCTTGCCGGCCTCTCCAGCAGGCTCCTTGGCCACCTCCTCCCCAGAAGGGTCCTTGCCGGCCTCCCCAGCAGGCCCCGTGACAGCCTCCTCAGCGGATCCCTTGATGGCCTCCTCGGCAGCAATATTGGTGGCCTCGTCCTTGGCGTCCTTGGCAGTCTCCATGATCATGGCGTCGACATCCGCCTAGTTTGCCAAGGGAGGATCTGAAGCCAAGGAGGGGAGAAAGGCAAAGCCAAAAGCCGAAAAGTTCAAGACAGGGAAAAGGAAAGAAATCAAGGCAACGATGGCAAGGAGTAGGAGCAAGTAACTTATCCGCAGTAAGTAGGGAGGACGCATCCCCCTCCCCCGCGACGTCTGTTGCCGGGACGGGGTCACCAGCGCCTGTGTCTGCAGCCTCCTCCTCCGAGCGCATGGGCTCGTCGGTGGACGCCCTTGTCGGGGACGCCCCTCTGGTCGGGGTAGTCGATGGGAGCGATGTGTCAGGGGTGGCCCCTAATGGCTCCTCCTATTGTTTCTCTCCTCCTACAGACCCGACAAGATCACCAATAATGAGACGCGCTCCAATGCCCATCGACAAGAAATAAGTGATAAACTCACGCTAGGGGCTGGAGTGGGGGCTGCGCTAGGGGCTGGACTCCGGGTTGATGAAGATCATCCCCGACGCACGAGGAGTGCTTGGCGGGGGCTCAGCACTCGTCGATGCCCTGGCTCTTTTCACCACTCTTTGAGCCAGCGTCTCCGTGTCCCTGCAACAATGAGATCAAGTCCAGACGAAGCGATTCAAGCAAGGAATCAGAGAATAGATAGGGGAAGCAGAGTACATACTTGTCCTCTTCCTCTGCCCTCCTCTTCCTCCTCGGGCTGAATGACCCAAGGTCGTAATTGTCCACTAGGACAGGTCCTGCCGGGGAAGGAGATGAGGTCCTTACGTGCTTGGCCGAGGAAGAAGCGGCAGCACGTCTGGTCGAGGAGGAAGCAGCGGCTACGGCTCTCTTTGCTGCTGCGGCCTCCTCCAGCGCCTCCACGCCCGCGCGCCAAATCTGACGCATGGGCTGCGCCTAAGCCCCTTGCTGCTACGTGGCCCTGTCGAGGCGAACTGGCTCGCCAGAGTCAGTCTGCTGCAGAACGCACCTCTTCTTCGGGACCAAGGGCGCGTCCACCTCGGACGCCTCCTCGGCCAGCTCTTTGGCCGCCTCCACGGCAGGGGAACCCCGACACTGGCACCGCAGGTCTCCCCGGCATGCCCCACCCACTTAAGGAATCTCTGCTCCTCTTCAGCCTCTTCAGCCTTGTCCTCCATGGTGCCGCAGCTGCCGGCCTCCTCGGCAAGTGCTGCCTCCTCTGCACTAGCGGTAATGTGCGCCACCTCTTCATTGGTGGTGGGGCGGATGAGCTTGGGCTCGGCGTGGATGGTGCCCTCCGACAAGTTGTCGAAGAACTGCTACACCAACTCCACCTCTGGCTCGACCCAGGTTAGATCTAGGCCATGGGCATTGAAGGCTGGCATCGTAGCAATGTTCTCGGTCAGGCGGGAGTTGTTGCTCAATGGATGCACCCCTGTCGGCAACCGAATGGGTGGCTGGTCTTGCTGGCCTTTGCGGCCTTGCCGGTCCTCTCAGCATTGTTGTCCTTGTCAATCTTGAGCTGGAAGAGCCTCTGGCAGACGGACGCATGTTGCATCACCGTGAAGTTATGCTTCAAGCCAGGGCGGAGCCTCATGATATCCGCCGTGTTCTTGAAATCCCAGGCTGGCCTCCCCTTCTTGTGCAAAGGAGCAATGCGGCGACGGATGAAGTCAGCCCCAGTCATCTCCAGGGTGAGGCCGGCAGAGACGAGGCGGAGGATTCTAGTGGGGGTGACCGTGAGCTTCCCATCGTTGGGATTGAAATTGCTCCAGTCATCGCCACGGACCGGCAGACTTCGATGGACCTCACAAAATGGTCGTGGCTCTTTCTCTACAATCCAGCACCGCCGGCCTCGCCATTCCTCCCACCGCTCCTTCTGGAAACTCTCCGGGTATGCACCCTTGCACAAAGGTCTTGGGATCCAAGCAACAGAGCCAGTAATGGCATCCCCTTGCTAGATACGAGGGACGAAATAATGGCGAAAGAGCGCCGTAATAGGGTGGAATCCGGTGAAGCCCTCGCAGAGGTGGGCAAAGAGGGCCATGCATGCCACAGTATTTGGCGTGAAATCCAGGATATGGAAGCCGTATGTGTGCATGATGTCATTGAAGAAATCTGAGAAGGGGGGGTAGAGCCCGCAGGAGAAGTAGTCGATAAAGAAAGGATAAGTATCCGGGCCAGGCTTGGCGAAGGGAGCAGGGATGACCTGCATGGCGGGATGCCCCGTCGTCTCTCTCCCCCACAAGCACTAGAACTGGTCCCTGAGCATGAGCACGTGATCGCCGGAGTGAAGAGGGCACACTTCTTCTGTAGCTTCGCCAGCTCACTCTCCGGTACCTCTTTTCCTTCGGTAGCCTTGGCCTTGCCGCTACTCGTCTTGGGCGCCATGGTGGCTAAAGAAAGAGGGGGAGAACGGAAAGTAGTGGAAGCGCGGCGGCAGCAAATGGGGGGCACAAGCTCTGGTTTTCGCTCAAGGAAGGAGAAGATGGGAACGGCGGTTCCGAGATTGGGAAAAGCAGAGATGGTAAATGAGTAGTGCCTCCATGGATTTCCCCTTTTTATGAGGAAGGCGCGGGCCAGCTCTTTACCATTTACTGCATGGTGATGCATGCGTGCCACGCCCATCCCACGCGCAACCCCCACGTCACGCACTCGACGTGGGTCGTGGGGAAGCGCAACTAACAGAAAGATCATGGCGATCCATCTCTACCACGCCCGCCCGCGCACTGCTTTGGGCCTGGCTCAACTATGCCTTCCACTTATGTGTGGCTCAAGCCCGGGGGCTCCTGTCGGTGTACAAAAGTATGGGTACTTCTGTGCCCCTTACTAGTGCACGGGCAGTCGCAGCCACACCTGCGGCAGGGCTTGGCGAGGCAGAGGAAAGCAGAGTACAAAGACTACCAAGATAGATACCGAAGCGCAAGGAGTAGAGGGCAAGCTGGACCACCCCCGGCAAGGGCCTTGCCGGGGCGTCCTACACAGCACCAGCAAGTCCATCACCCTTGGGGCTGAGAGCTCTGACACCATCGACAAAGTTAAGACCAAGATCTGGAGAGCGCGTGCTCGATAGCATGCAGATCCTCATGAAGATTGATAGTCCACAAATCCACGTGGGACCAGAAGATGAAGACCCCCGGCAAGACCCTTGCCGGGGATGACTTTCCGGGGACGATCGCTGGGCCACAGCCAGGCCCGCGCCCGGCAAGGTTTCACCACCACTCCAGTGCAATGATCAGCGTGCCAACTAAGCAAACGCCTCCGTGGCGGCATGCAGATCTTCATGGAAGCTTACCATTGTGCCAACACAGCAGCTAGCGGGCCTGCGTGGCACTGCATGCCTCGTTGACCCGGACACGTGTCAAAGCAAGGAGGAGCGGCGAAGGACGGGATGACTTCTGTTGCCATCCCCAATAAAGCAAGGGGACACGTAGGCGACACATCAAATGCGTTTGTCCTATGTTGCCGAGCGATAAGCTCGTGCACTGTAGTTTGCCACCTCATGTGTGCCACTGTGGCAACCACTTTTCGTATAAACGGAGGCCCAATGCACACGGAGAGAGGATTTGGACTTTTGGACAAAGCACGCACCATAGCTAGTTCAAAAGCTCAAGAGCACACATATAACCAGACAAGCAGGATTAGGGTATTACGCATCTTTGCGGCCCGAACCTAGATAAAAATCTCCTGTGTGCTAATGGCTCGACCTGCTCTTCGTGCAGCTAATCCCCCGCCGAACGTAGAAGGGATCCTCGTGACCCCATAGGTGTTCGGTTTCCCCGATAGAAATTCATTCCCATTTCTTGCATGGGACCTAAGCATGCACTCAAGGACACAGATTTGATTTTCCAACCAATTTATATGCACGGGAGCATGTGCATGTAGTTCAAATTTGAATTATGCACATAAAATGCATCAAAAACTCAATTAATGCATAAAAATGTCCAAACGAACCCTGAAAAATCCCAAAAATTGACACAACACTCATGTTGTTCTCTGTTGGCACTAGAAATTTTTTGAAAGCAATAAGAGGCAGCGGATATCGTTTCGTCCCCAAAGGTGGGAGGTTCCCTACCAAAACCATCAGGCTTGTTCTGAGAAGCTCTGGTTTGTGAAAAGCATATTGCCAAACCTGGCACAAATGGGACAAAAAATTTACCACGGCATGTTGACGGTGATCATTTATAGCTTGCCAAGTTTCATGAATTTCAGACGAGTTTCGGATTTACTAGAAGTTAAAAACAAGGAATCTCAATGTCTGCGGCCGAGTGACGGTGGCAGGGTGTTTGACATTCGTTCCCATTTCCTGCATAGGATCTAAGCATGCAACCAAGGACACTGATTTGAATTTTCAACCAATTTATATGCATTAGAGCATGTGCATGTAGTTCAAATTTGAATTATGCACATGAATGCATAGAAAACTCAGTTAATGCATAAAAATGTCCAAACAAACCCCGAAAATACCAAAAATTGACACAACACTCATGTTGTTCTATGTTGACACTAGAAATTTTTTGAAAGCAATAAGAGGCAGCGGATATCCTTTCATCCCCAAAGTTGGGACGTTCCCTACCAAAACCATCAGGCTTGTTGTGAGAAGCTCTGGTTTGTGAGAAGCATATCCCCAAACCTACCCCAAATGGGACAAAAAAATTACCATGGCATGTTAATGCCGCTCCACGATAGCATGCCAAGTTTCATGAATTTCAGACGAGTTTTGCATTTACTAGAATTTAAAAACCAGGTATCTCAATGTTTGCGGCCGTGTGACGGTGGCAGGGTGTTTGATATTCATTCCCATTTCTTGCATGGGACCTAATTAAGCATGCAACCAAGGACACAAATTTGAATTTTCAACCAATTTATATTCATTACAGCATGTGCCTGTAGTTCACATTTGAATTATGCACATGAATGCATAGAAACTCATTTAATGTATAAAAATGTCCAAGCGAACCCCCAAAAATCCCAAAAATACTCTTGTTGTTCTATGTTGACACTAGGAAAAAATTGAAAATGAGAAGAGGCAATGGATATCGTTTCGTTCAGAAAGGTGGAACGTTCCCTACCGAAACCATCGGGCTTGTTGTGAGAAGCTCTGGTTTGCGAGAAGCATATCTCCAAACCTGCCCCAAATGGGACAAAAAAATTACCACGGCATGATGCCACTCCATGACAGCATGCCAAGTTTCATGAATTTCAGACGAGCTTTGGATTTACTAGAATTTAAAAACCAGGTGTCTCAATGATTGCGACTGAGTGACGGTGGCAGGGTGTTTGACATTTGTTCCCATTTCTTGCATGGGACCTAATAAGCATGAAACTGATGACCCACAAGTGTAGGGGATCTATCGTAGTCCTTTCGATAAGTAAGAGTGTCAAACCCAACAAGGAGTAGAAGGAAATGATAAGCGGTTTTCAGTAAGGTTTTCTCTGCAAGCACTGAAATTGTATGTGATAGATAGTTTTGTGATAAGATAAATAGTAACGAGTAACAAGTAAATAAAGTAAACAAAGTGCAGCAAGGTGGCCCAATCCTTTATGTAGCAAAGTATAAGCCTGAACAATTTCTAATAATGATAAAGGAGCTCCCGAGGACACATTGGGAATTATTGTCAAGCTAGTTTTCATCACGTTCATATGATTCGCGTTCGGTACTTCGATAATTTGATATGTGGGTGGACCGGTACTTGGGTACTGTCCTAACTTGGACAAGCATCCCACTTATGATTAACCCCTATTGCAAGAATCCGCAACTACAAAAGAAGTATTAAGGTAAACCTAACCACAACATTAAACATATGGATCCATATCAGCCCCTAACGAAGCAACGCATAAACTAGGGTTTAAGCTTCTGTCACTCTAGCAACCCATCATCTACTTATTACTTCCCCATGCCTTCCTCTAGGCCCAAATAATGGTGAAGTGTCATGTAGTCGACGTTCACATAACACCACTAGCGGAAAAGACAACATACATCTCATCAAAATATCGAACGAATACCAAATTCACATGACTACTAATAGCAAGACATCACCCATGTCCTCAGGAACAAACATAACTACTCACAAAGCATATTCATGTTCATAATCAGAGGAGTAATAATATGCATAAAGGATCTGAACATATGATCTTCCACCAAGTAAATCAATTAGCATCAACTACAAGGAGTAATCAACACTACTAGCAACCCGCAGGTACCAATTTGTGGTTTTGATACAAGATTGGATACAAGATATGAACTAGGGTTTTGAGAGGAGATGGTGCTGGTGAAGATGTTGATGGAGATTGACCCCCTCCCGATGAGAGGATCGTTGGTGATGACGTTGGTGATGATTTCCCCCTCCCGGAGGGAAGTATCCCCGGCAGAACAGCTCTGCCAGAGCCCTAGATTGATTCCGCCAAGGTTCCGCCTCATGGCGGCGGAGTTTCGTCCCGTAAGCTTGCCCACGATTTTTTTCCATGGTAAAAGTGATGATTAGGGATGGCAATTTTATCCATGGATCTGGATACCCATGGATACCCGACCCGGTTGGGCAAGGGTATGGAGCGCATTTCTGCCCATGGGTCCGTGGACATGGATACCCACGAACAGTCGGGTTGGGAACGGTTATAATTTGTGCTCCGTGGATATCCAATGGATACCCGCATGACATGTGGGGCCATATGCCAGTGACAGTAGAAAGAGCGAATCAATGGGAAATGGTAGGCAATATGCAACTGGTGCCATAAGCTATATGCTGCAGAATCAACCTCTGGTATGTCACACTTAAGGACTCATCGTATTACTTGTTGCCTACTTATGCATGTACCTTATGTTGTCATTTGTGAGTGAATGATGATGATATAATTTGATCTTTGGGAAGGCTTCATGCTGACTTTTCTATGCCCATGGAGCTCCATGGGTATTTGGGTATCCAGCGGGTTTGGGCATGGGCACAAATTGTGCCCATGGATAATTTGGTGGATGGGCAGAGAGTAGGAAGATGGGTCATGGGTTGGATTTGGACCAGCTCCACCCGCCCCAAACCCGACCCATTGCCATCCCTAGTGATGATATAGTAGAAGATGGACGTCGGAGGCCCACCAAGGGGCCTAGGAGATAGGGGCGCGCCCTATAGGGGGTGCGCGCCCCCTGTCTCCTGGACAGGGTGTGGGCCCCCTGGCCTATTTCTTTCGCTTAGAAATTCTTATTAAATCAAAAAAAAGTTGTTTCATGGAGTTTCAGGACTTTTGGAGCTGTGCAGAATAGGTTTCCAACATTTGCTCCTTTTCCAGCCAGAATTCCAGCTGCCGGCATTCCCCCTCTTCATGGTAAACCTTGTAAGATAAGAGAGAATAGCCATAAGTATTGAGATATAATGTGTAATAACAGCCCATAATGCAATAAATGTTGATATAAAAGCATGATGCAAAATGGACGTATCAACTCCCCCAAGCTTAGACCTTGCTTGTCCTCAAGCGGAAGCCGAAATCAAAAAATATGTCCACATGTTTAGAGATAGAGGTGTCGATAAAAATAAAATACGGACACGAGGGCATCATGATCATTCTAATAACAGCAACATATACAGATTTTTGTCATATGATTTCCCAAGCTCAAGTGACAAGCAATTCACAATGTCAAGTATGGTTCAAAAACTTCATTGGGAACTAACAAACTATAGTCTCAGTCATTGAAACAATTGCAATTTATCGTAACATCAGAAAGAGTCAATAATAGAGCTTTTCAGCAAGCTAACATACTCAACTATCTCGTAGTCTCCTACAATTGCTAACACTCACGCAGTACTTGTGGTTATCGAGTTTCAGCCGGACACTGAGAAAGATAGGGGCTTATTGTGTTGCCTCCCAACGTATTCACCTTTAGGAGATGTCAACAATAATAGCCTATGCTAACTTACATCCAATTGGATATATATATATATATATATATATATATATATATATATATATATATCATGATCTTTCAAACATGAGAAGCTTGCCAAAGGATAAAATAAAAAAAAAGGGAAAGGTGAGGATCACCTTGACTCAAGCATAAAGTAAAAACATAAATTAAAAGATAGGCCCTTCGCAGAGGGAAGCAGAGGTTGTCATGCGCGTTTAGGGTTGATGCACGAAATCTTAATGCAAAAGAACGTCACTTTATATTGCCCCTTGTATATGGACCTTTATTATGCAGTCCGTCGCTTTTATTACTTCCACAACAAGTTCGTACAAAGCTTATTTTCTCTGCACTAATAAGTCATACATATTTAGAGAGCAATTTTTATTGCTTGCACCGATGACAACTTACTTGAAGGATCTTACTCAATCCATAGGTAGGTATGGTGGACTCTCATGGCAAAATTGGGTTCAAGGGTATTTGGAAGCACAAGTAGTATCTCTACTTAGTGCGAGGAATTTGGCTAGCATGAGGGGGAAAGGCAAGCTCAACATGTTTGGAAGGTCAATGACAATATACTTTAACTGAAATGTCGGAAAACATAAATCATTACGTTGTCTTCCTTGCCCAATGTCAACTCTTTTAGCATGTCATACTTAATGAGTGCTTCACAATCATAAAAGATGTCCAAGATAATATATTTATATGTGAACCCCTCTTTCCTTATCACTTCCTATTAATTGCAACGATGACCAAGGCTACGTTCATCAACTCTTGATAATTTTATGCCTCATACTTTCTATGTGTTAAGTTCTCACTATACATAAGATCAATATGAACTCTTTTATTCTTTCTACTTTCTCAAGATCATAGCAACATAGCAAGGCCCTTGACTCAACACTGATCTTTATTATAGGTAACTCACGGACTCGATTACAAAAAGAGATCACAAAGCAAAACTCGAAACTACTTGATATCCAAATTTCAATCTACTAGATCAAGATACTACTAAAAGGATCGAACAAAATAAAGCGGTAAAGATAGGAGTGTGATGGTGATACGATACCGGGGCACCTCCCCCAAGCTTGGCAGTTGCCAAGGGGAGTGCCCATACCCATGTGATTATGTCCTCGGAGGTGGTGAAGTAGGAGTTGTTGATGATGTAGGCTTGTCGTCCATCTTCCAAGGCATATGCTCTCCATCATAAAAGTATGATCGAGTCTCCGGGATCCTTAAATATGCAGCCAAACTCATTCGCTTGAATCTATATTCATACTCACAGTTCTGGTTTTGTAGATCATAGATCTGGGCTTGGAGGTGCTCGATTTTCTCTTGAAGCTTGAAGATGGTCTCCCCAATGACTTTAGCATCTAGCTTGTGGTTGTTGGTGAACTCCATGAATCATCATCTGGTTGGCGTTGAGTCCACACTCCACCATCCCTTGGCACTTGAAAACTTCCTGTTCCACGGCTTTGAGATTTGTCTCCACGCTCCCGGTACGCCTTGGTCCCTCCACATCGTGGATGTGCAGCACCCCCTCACGCACCTCAATGGTTTGAGGATGATGCAGCACCTCCGCGAGATAGGGGTTGATAACCCTCTCAAAAAACTTGTCCTTGGGAGCGCTTGGAGACGCCATGATGCTCTAGATCTGAAACAGAAACAGCTCGAAACGAAAACAGAGGATATTTGCGTGATACGGTGGTCAAAACCTTCGGGAGTATATATAATGAATTTTTACCGACCAAAATACGTAACGTGCAAGAAAACGGAGTCCGGGAGGCACACGAGGTGCCCACGAGATAGGGGGCGCGCCCTACAGGGGGGTGAGGGAGTCCTGGACTAGGGGGTGTCCGGATAGCCGAACTATCATTATTGGCCGGACTCCAAAACTATGAAGATACAAGATTGAAGACTTCGTCCCGTGTCCGGATGGGACTTTCCTTGGCGTGGAAGGCAAGCTTGGCGATACGGATATGTAGATCTCCTACCATTATAACCGACTCTGTGTAACCCTAGCCCTCTCTGGTGTCTATATAAACCGGAGGGTTTTAGTCCGTAGGACACAACAATCATACCATAGGCTAGCTTCTAGGGTTTAGCCTCCTTGATCTTGTGGTAGATCTACTCTTGTACTACCCATATCATCAATATTAATCAAGTAGGAGTAGGGTTTTACCTCCATCGAGAGGGCCCGAACCTGGGTAAAAACATTGTGTCCCTTGTCTCCTGTTACCATCCGCCTAGACGCACAGTTCGGGACCCCCTACCCGAGATCCGCCGGTTTTGACACCGACATTGGTGCTTTCATTGAGAGTTCCTCTGTGCCATCACCTATAGGCCTGATGGCTCCTTCGATCATCAACAACAACGCGGTCCAGGGTGAAACTTTTCTCCCCGGACAGATCTTCGTATTCGACGGCTTCGCACTGCGGGCCAATTCACTTGGCCATCTGGAGCAGATCAAAAGCTACGCCCCTGGCCATCAGGTCAGATTCAGAATTTTGAACTATACGGCCGACATCCGCGAAGACTTGATCTTCAACGGATTTGAGCCACAGCCAGGCATGCCGCACTATCACGATGGGCATGATTTAGCTCTGCTGCCGGACAGTGCCCTGGAGGCCGCACAAGAGTCCGCTCCGACCCTTAGTTTGGAGCCGACAGTGCCAATCGAGGATGGGTGGTTGGACGCCGCCTCGGGGGCTGCTACTTCTATGGCGATACAGCCGAATACCGACCCTGTCCCTCATGAAGCTCGTGACTCCAAGGTGCCGGACTCCTCTCCGGACCCCGAACCTTCCGCGCCCCTGCCATTCGAATCCGATTGGGCGTCGATCATGGAGTTCACCGCTGCGGACATCTTTCAGCACTCGCCTTTCGCCGACATCCTGAATTCGCTAAAATGCCTCTCTTTATCAGGAGAGCCTTGGCCGGATTATGGCCAGGACGGTTGGGATGCGGACGATGAAGAAATTCAAAGCCCACCCACCAGCCACTTCGTAGCCACTGTCGATGACTTAACCGACATGCTAGATTTCGACTCCGAATACATCGACGGCATGGATGACGATGCCAGAGATGACCAAGAACCAGCGCCTACTGGGCACTGGAAAGCCACCTCGTGATACGACATATACATGGTGGACATCCCAAAGGATGGGAATGGCGATGGAACAGCGGAGGATGACCCCTCCAAAAAGCAGCCTAAGCGCCGGCGTCAGCGGTGCCGCTCCAAATCCCGCCACAGCAAGAATGGAGATTCTGGCACCGGAGATAATAACACCCCGGATAGCGCCGAAGACAACCCCCCTCCAGCAAGATTCAGCACAGGAGGAAGGAGAAGCCAGCCCTTGCGAGAGAGCGGCAGACGAAGAGGTAGAGGACGATAATTACATGCCTCCCTCCAGAGACGAGGCAAGCCTCGACGACGACGAATTTGTCGTGCCTGAGGATCCCGTCGAACAGGAGCGTTTCAAACACAGGCTTATGGCCACGGCAAGCAGCCTCAAGAAAAAGCAGCAACAGCTTAGAGCTGACCAAGACTTGCTAGCCGACAGATGGACTGAAGACCTTGCGGCGGAAGAGTATGAAGTCGAACGCCCCTCCAAAAGTTACCCCAAACGCAAGCTGCTGCCCCGATTAGAGGAGGAAGCACATAAACCTACATCGCCAGTGCACAATACGGCCGACCAGCCACCTCGTGGCCGCGACAGAGAGGCCTCTAGGCCCCCCACTAAAGCCGCACCCCGGCGTCGCTCGAAAAGTACAAAGCCACGGGGGAACATGCCGGACTTGCGAGACATATTGGAGGGTAAGGTGAGGCAAACAAGATCGATCTATGGATCGCGTGGGCGCCCTACAATACGCGACGACAACCGTCACGCCGGATACAGCAACCCCGGCCGGGCCGAACACAGTAGACAAAGCTCGTTCGAGCTGCATCGTGACATAGCCCAATATAGAGGCGCCGCACACCCACTATGCTTCACAGATGAAGTAATGGATCATCAAATCCCCGAAGGGTTCAAACCCGTGAACATTGAATCCTACGATGGCACAACAGATCCTGCAGTTTGGATCGAAGACTATCTCCTTCATAGCCACATGGCCCGCGGTGATGATCTTCACGCCATCAAATACCTCCCACTCAAGCTTAAAGGGCTAGCTCGGCATTGGCTCAACAGCCTGCCAGCAGAATCAATTGGGTGTTAGGAGGACATGGAAGCCGCATTCCTCGTTAACTTCTAGGGCACATATGTGCGACCACCAGACGCTGATGACCTAAGCAACATAATTCAGCAGCCAGACGAATCGGCCAGACAATTCTAGACACGGTTCTTAACTAAGAAAAATCAAATCATCGACTGTCTGGATGCAGAGGCCCTTGCAGCCTTCAAACACAACATCTGCGATGAATGGCTGGCCCAGCACCTAGGACAGGAAAAGCCGAAATCAATGGCAGCCCTCACATCACTCATGACCCGCTTCTGTGCGGGAGAAGACAGCTGGCTAGCTTGCAGTAACAACCTAACCAAAAACTCTGGTAGTTCGGATACCAAAGACAGCAATGGCAGGTCGCGTCGCAATAAGCACAAACGCCGCATTAACGGCGATAATACTGAAAATACGGTAGTCAACGCCGGATTAAGAGGCTCTAAACCCGGTCAACGAAAAAAGCCATTCAAAAGAACTACTCCAGGCCCGTCCAATTTGGACCGGATACTCGATCGCTCGTGCCAGATACACGGCACCCCCGAAAAGCCAGCTAATCACACCAACAGAGATTGTTGGGTGTTCAAACAGGCAGGCAAGTTAATTGCTGAAGGCAACGACAAGGGGCTGCAGAGCGATGAGAGGAGGAGACACGGCCGCTGAACAATAGAGGACAGAAGGGATTCCCCCCACAAGTGCGGACGGTGAACATGATATACGCAACCCACATACCCAAAAGGGAGCGGAAGCATGCGCTCAGGGACGTATACGCGATGGAGCCAGTCGCCCCAAAGTTCAATCCGTGGTCCTCCTGCCCGATCGAAGGGACCACCCCACCAGTATCCGCCACGGCGGATTCGCCGCATTGGTTTTAGACCCAATCGTCAATGGATTTCACCTCACTAGAGTCCTGATGGACGGCGGCAGCAGCCTGAACCTGCTTTATCAGGATACAGTGCGCAAGATGGGCATAGATCCCTCAGGGATCAAACCCACAAAGACGACCTTCAAAGGCGTCATACCAGGTGTAGAGGCCAATTGTACAGGCTCGGTTACACTTGAAGTGGTCTTTGGATCCCCGGATAACTTCCGAAGCGAGGAGTTAATCTTTGACATAGTCCCATTCCGCAGTGGCTATCATGCACTGCTCGGACGAACCGCATTTGCAAAGTTCAACGCGATGCCGCACTACTCAAACCTCAAGCTCAAGATGCCAGGCCCACGAGGAGTCATCACGGTCAACGGAAACACTGAACACTCTCTCCGAACGGAGGAGCATACAGCGGCTCTCGCAGCGGAAGTGTAGAGTAGCCTCTTAAGGCAATTCTCGAGTCCGGCCGTTACTCGACCGGACACCGTTAAGGGCGCCCGGAGTAACCTACAACATGACCACTTGGCACGTTCCGAGCACGCGTAGCAATGCGGGCCCAACCCCAGCCCTCGCAACATCGCGAGACTAGTGCCATGCGTACATCATTACGCTCTGGAGATACCATGGGCATAGGGAGAGGGGCACGACCACGGCAGGCCCAGAGTGCGGATCAACCACACTAGGGGCTCCCGAATTTATCATTCTACCTTTTTCTTTCTTTTTTTTCTTATCATTAGCAATCCGTTTTCCAGAAGCCCTGTACAGCAATAGACCTGCCGAACTCACGATGCAATAGCCAGGGAAGCCGAAAGGCTACGACGAGTATCCAGGTGGTCTACATTATGAGCATTATACCTGTTTTACATACCATTCCGCAGCCTACCCCTGGAGGGGGACATGTTAAATAGTCCCACCCCTTGCTTATCGCACTATTTGTATCATTCTGCCTTTATTGCAGTATCTTTTGAATAAACAATGCATCGCTTTTTGCCTATAATTGCATTCCTTTCTATATATGTTCACTTATGACATGTTGCACCCGTACACCTTGGTACGGCCAAATACACCAGGGGCTTAAGTTCCCCAAAGTATGGTGTGATAACTCCGAACACTTTCACAAGTGCGGCACCCCGAACTTATAGCATTATATGCATCGGCTTCGAATCATGTCTTGGGTCAATAGTTGGGTTTGCCCGGCTCCCATGTTTTGGTACCTTACATTCCGTTATATCGGCTAAGGTAGCGCTGGGAGAGCCACTGCGATTGTGCCCCAGTTGAGCTGGGTTGAGCACCTCAGTGGAGAAAGCTAAAACTGACCGTCATGATAAGGCGAGAGCCAGTCGCTGTTCGAGAGGTCTTTTCGAGTCCCTAAATATTTATGCCGCTTAGAGCGAGGAGCCGGCTTTGTCTGGCCACAGGCGTGGATAGCGCCCCGAATTTGGCCTTCCGAATACCAAGGGCTTCACCGAAATTTAAAATTATAGAATTCTATGGCTAAGTGAGAGTGTTCAAGCATTATAAGTCCGGTTGCCTCGTTCGTTGTGTTGAGCGCCTCCCTAGAAGGACCCAAAAATGGGAACAAGAGTGATCAAGTTTATCCCGAACACCCCAGCACTCGTGGTATGGGGGCCGAAGCCAACGACTTGCCATCACTCAGATTTGATAAACGGCCGCACAGAAGGTAATATTTTAAATTAACAAGCGTTGCTTAGCACATATAAACAAAGTTTTCAGCGCACAGGATAACAAAACGCGAGTCTACTCAAAAATTACATCTTTGGAGCACTCACCCGCAATAATGCGGGCTCCCTTCAGGACACCCTTATAATACATCTCGGGCGTGCGATACTCCTTGCCCGGCGGTGGCGCGTCCGTCACAAGCTTCTCAGCGTCCATCTTGCCCAGTGCACCTTAGCGCGGGCAAGGGCCCGACGGGCACCTTCAATACAGGCGGAGTGCTTGATGACGTCAACCCATGGACAGGCATCCACCAGCTGCCGCACCAGACCGAAGTAGCTCCCAGGCATGGCTTCTTTGGGCCACAGCCGAACTATGAGGCCCTTCATGGCCTGTTCGGCCACCTTGTGGAGCTCGACTAGCTGCTTTAGTTGGTCGCTCAGGGGCACCGGATGTCCGGCCTCAGCATACTGAGACCAGAACACCTTCTCTGTCAAGCTCCCCTCCTGGATCTGTAGAACGCGGTAGCATCGGACACGCTGCGGGGCAGATCTACAAACGCTCCTGGAGAGCTCCAAATTCGGGTAAGCAAGAGGTAATTCACTTTTACATGCTTGCTCTGCATGAAGAATGCCTTACCCGCCTCTATCTTCTTCACCGCCTCGATTTCCTGGAGGGCCTTTTGGGCTTCGGCCTTAGCAGCTTTGGCACTCTCAAGAGCGGACGCAAGCTCGGACTCTCGAGTCTTCGAGTCGTGCTCCAAACTCTCATGTTTTTTCACGAGAGCTTGGAGCTCTTGCCGCACCTCCGCCACCCGCGCCTCCTGCTTCTCTCGCTCGGCGCGCTCCATTGCCGCATTGCGTTCGGCCACGGACACCGCCTCCTTCAGGGTCGCCACCTCGTTTGTAGCCCCTGCAATACCCACGTTATTCCTGTCATTTTTTGCAACCAAATCCTTTTTCTATAAGGTACAACTTTAATAAGGTGTTACTTACCTTCCTTGTCCTCGAGCTGCTTCTTGGCACGGCCGAGCTCGCTCTCGGACCGCTCGAGGCTCTCCTTCAAGGCATTGACCTCCGCAGTCAGTGCGGCAGAGGTCAGCAGCACAGCCTGCATTCCCATATTGACATATTTGTGTTAGACTCCTGCGTATATCTTTTTAGATCCTTAGCTCGGCTTTTCTTTCCGAACACCAAACTGAGCATCAGGGGCTACTGTCTATGCGGTACTATTTTACATATCTTAAAAACCTTACCTCAAAGCCTGTTAGAAGGCTGCTGCAGGCTTCGGTCAGCCCGCTCTTGGCGGACTGAACTTTCTGAATCACCGCACTCATAACAGTGCGGTGCTCCTCATCGATGGAAGCGCCGTTAAGCGCCTCCAGCAAATTATCCGGCGCCTCTGATTGGACGGAGGTCACCGGCGTCGCTGTCTCGCCCTTCTTACGAAGGGGCCGCCCGCCGGACTCCGGAACCACCAAAGGTTCTGGTGCGGAGTCCGGCCCAAAGTCCGGGAGGTTGCCCTGCGGCACCTCCGGGGCCTTCTCCTCCTGGCCGGTCCCCTTCTGGGACCCCGCCTCGGTGTCATCGGCATCGCGAGGGGAGGAGGCGGTCGGAAGTGAAGTGCTATTCACATCCGACGAACCCAGGGACCCGCTCGACGAAGCGGGGAGATCATCCTTGGGCGGGCTGTATGGTGGTGTTCGGCGTTAGAAGACACTATGCGACAAAAGGAAAAATCATAAGCTATTCTGGAATCCGGACACTTACGATCTCGCCAGGGGCTTGGCCCTTGAGGGCCACTCCTCGTCGCCGTCGGCGGCGTTGGTGGAACAGTCCGGAGGAAGGGTCCTTCCCTTCTTGGACCCTTCGGCCTCCCCCATTGGGGAGGCCTTCCTCTTCTTCTCTCCCCCCGCTGGGGGAGAGGCCTCTTTCTTCTCCTCCTCGTCTTCGTGGGAGGAATCCGCCTCGGAGTCATCGGATGATGAGTCCGATAACATCTGGCGTCGAGAACTCCGCCGAGTTCCCGTGGCCTTCTTCTTGGCCTTCTTCTCCGGCACCACGTAAGGCGCCGGGGCTAGCAGTCCCGATAATTGGGCATCCGCTGGGTCTTCTGGAAGGGGCGCCGGACAGTTAACCTGTCCGGACGTCTTCTGCCAAGCCTGTCAAAGGTAAGGGGAGTTTTAGATCCCACATAGAGTCAAACTATGGAAAGCAAGTGTCCCGTAAAGGATAATATAGCTTACCTCGCCAGCCGGACGCTGCGAGCTGAATCCGCGATCTTCGGTAGCGGATGCAGGAGCCTCGGCGCCCTTGAACAGCACCCTCCAAGCCTCTTCGTACATAGTGTCGAAGAGCCTGCTCAAGGTCTGGTGCTGTGCCGGATCAAACTCCCACAAATTGAAGTCCCGCTGTTGGCACGGGAGAATCCGGCGGATGAGCATGACCTGAACTACGTTGACAAGCTTTAGCTTCTTGTTCACCCGGGTTTGGAGACAGGATTGGAGTCCGGTTAGCTCCTCTGAATCACCCCACGATAGGCCCTTCTCTTTCCAGGAGGTGAGCCATGTGGGGATGCCAGATCTGAATTCGGGGGCCGCTGCCCATTCAGGGTCACGCTCTCGGTGACATAAAACCACCCCGATTGTCACCCTTTGATGGTTTCCACGAAGGCGCCCTCGAGCCAGGTGACGTTGGGCATCTTGCCCACCATGGCGCCTCCGCACTCCGCTTGGCTGCCGCCCACTACCTTCGGCTTGACATTAAAAGTCTTTAGCCATAAGCCGAAGTTGGGCTGGATGCAGAGGAAGGCCTCGCACACGACGATAAACGTCGAGATGTTGAGGATGAAATTCGGGGCCAGATCATGGAAATCCAGGCCGTAGTAGAACATCAGCCCCCGGACAAATGGGTGGAGTGGGAAGCCCAGTCCGTGAAGGAAATGGGGAAGGAACACCACCCTCTCATGGGGCCTGGGGGTGGGAATGACCTGCCCCTCGTCGGGGAGCCGGTGCGCGATATCGCTGGATAGATATTCGGCCTTGCGCAACTTCTTGATGTGCCCCTCCGTGACGGAGGAGGCCATCCACTTGCCTCCCGCTCCGGACATGGTTGGAGAAGGTTGAGGTGAGATGTGCGGACTTGGGCGCTGGAGCTCGATTGCGCAGAGATGGATAAGCAAAGGAGGAAGAAGGCGTAGGTGAAAAGGTGGATCCTTATCCCTTTATATATGGGCGGACGAAACTATGCGTCCCC
Source organism: Triticum timopheevii (assembly GCA_963921465.1). Taxonomy (NCBI): domain Eukaryota; kingdom Viridiplantae; phylum Streptophyta; class Magnoliopsida; order Poales; family Poaceae; genus Triticum; species Triticum timopheevii. The sequence goes on along the minus strand of OY997266.1, from coordinate 187,647,631 downwards.
ACCGGCCCAGTAAAACTCGCTTACCTCCCAAGCACCGCAACCAATGGTGCGGTTGGGTTACCCACGTCTCTATTGATGAGAATCCCGGAATAAGGGGACACGATCTCTGCTTTGACAAGACGTGCCAAGGAAACCGCTTCGCTAAACGCGCTGAGGTGGAACAATAAAAATAATTCGAATAAAGGCTTGGCCGTGGCGTGACGTCATGCCACGAAATATGTCAGCAGGTTGAACTTGTGTAGATATTATTCTCTCTACGGTGGTATGTGGAATTTATTTTGCAGAGCCGTACACTATCCTGGTGTTCAAAATCTTCTATGAATTATTCGGAGGAGGAACCCGCCTTGCAATGCCGAAGACAATATGCGCGCCGGACTCGTCGTCATTGAAGCCTGGTTCAGGGGCTATTGAGGGAGTCTTGGACTAGGGGGTGTCCGGATAGCCGAACTATCATCATTGGCCAGACTCCAAAACTATGAAGATACAAGATTGAAGACTTCGTCCCGTGTCCGGATGGGACTTTCCTTGGCGTGGAAGGCAAGCTTGGCGATATGGATATGTAGATCTCCTACCATTGTAACCGACTCTGTGTAACCCTAGCCCTCTCCGGTGTCTATATAAACCGGAGGGTTTTAGTCCGTAGAACACAACAATCATACCATAGGCTAGCTTCTAGGGTTTAGCCTCATTGATCTCGTGGTAGATCTACTCTTGTACTACCCATATCATCAATATTAATCAAGCAGGAGTAGGGTTTTACCTCCATCGAGAGGGCCCAAACCTGGGTAAAAACATCATGTCCCTTGTCTCCTATTACCATCCGCCTAGACGCACAGTTCGGGACCCCCTACCCGAGATCTGCCGGTTTTGACACCGACAGGGGGCCCCCTCCACTCTCGTGGGGGCCTCGTGTCCCTTTCAGACTACTTCTTTCTTCCTTAAATTCTTAAATATTCCAAAACTGATAAAAATTGCCATTGGAGTTGTTTTGGAGTCGGTTTACTTACCGTACCACATACCTATACCTTTTCGGAGTCTGGAACGTTCTGGAAAGTGTCCCTTATGTATTCCTCAGGGGTTAAGGTTTCAATAATATTAGTTTCAACATCGATAGGATTACCTGAAATATAATGTTTAATTCTTTGACCGTTTACCACCCTCGGATTTGTGCCTTCGAAGTTGTTGATTTTTATAGCACCAGAACGATAGACCTCCTCGATAACGTAGGGACCTTCCCATTTTGAGAGAAGTTTTCCTGCAAAAAATCTTAAACGAGAGTTGAATAATAACACATAATCTCCTACGTTAAACTCACACTTTTGTATCCTCTTATCATGCCAGCGTTTGACTTTTTCTTTGAAAAGCTTGGCATTCTCATATGCTTGGGTTATCCATTCATCAAGTGAGCTAATATAAAATAACCTCTTCTCACCGGCAAGTTTGAAATCATAGTTGAGCTCTTTAATAGCCCAATATGCCTTATGTTCAAGTTCAAGAGGTAAATGACACGCTTTTCCATAAACCATCTTATATGGAGACATACCCATAGGATTTTTGTATGCAGTTCTATAGGCCCATAATGCATCATCAAGTTTTTCGGACCAATTCTTTCTAGATCTATTCACAGTCTTTTGCAAAATTAATTTGAGCTCTCTATTGCTCAACTCTACTTGACCACTAGACTGCGGATGATAAGGAGATGCTATTCTATGATTGACATCATACTTAGCGAGCATCTTACGGAAAGCACCATGAATAAAATGTGAACCACCATCAGTCATAAGATATCTAGGGACTCCAAACCTCAGAAAAATATCTTCTCTAAACATTTTAATAGAAGTGTTATGATCAGCACTACTAGTTGGAAGAGCTTCTACCTGCTTAGTAATGTAATCAACAGCTACTAAAATATGTGTATAACCATTAGAGGCAGGAAAAGGTCCCATATAATCAAAGCCCCAAACATCAAACGGTTCAATAACAAGAGAATAATTCATAGGCATTTCTTGACGTCTACTAATGTTACCTATTCTTTGACATTCATCACAGGATAAGACAAACTTACGAGCATCTTTGAAGAGAGTAGGCCAATAAAAACCAGATTGTAGTACCTTGTGTGCAGTTCTATCTCCAGCATGGTGTCCTCCATAAGATTCAGAGTGACACTTATGTAGAATATGTTCATGTTCATGCTCAGGCACACAACGTCTAGTAACACCATCTACTCCTTTATAAAGGTGTGGATCATCCCAGAAGTAATGTCTTAAATCATAAAAGAACTTTTCCTTTTGCTGGTCTGTGAAACTAGGCGGTAAATATTTAGCAACAATGTGATTAGCATAATCAGCATACCAAGGAGCAGCACGAGAAGCATTGACGACCGCTAATTATTCATCAGGAAAGCTATCATTAATAGGCAGTGGGTCATCAAGAACATTCTCTAACCTAGACAAGTTATCTGCAACGGGGTTCTCAGCTCCCTTTCTATCAATAATATGCAAGTCAAATTCTTGGAGCAAGAGAACCCATCTAATGAGTCTAGGCTTAGCATCTTTCTTTTCCATAAGATATTTAATAGCAGCATGATCAGTGTGAATAGTAACTTTGGAATCAACAATATAGGGTCTAAACTTATCACATGCAAACACAACTGCTAAGAACTCTTTTTCAGTAGTAGCATAATTTCTCTGGGCAGTATCAAGAGTCTTACTAGCATATTGGATAACATTCAATTTCTTATCGACTCTTTGCCCTAAAACAGCACCTACAGCATAATCACTAGCATCGCACATTATTTCAAAAGGTAAATTCCAATCAGGCGGCTAACAATAGGTGAAGTGATCAAAGTTTTCTTAAGTACTTCAAATGCTTCTACACAATCATCATCAAAGACAAAAGGAATATCTTTTTGCAATAAATTAGTCAGAGGCCTAGAGATTTTAGAAAAGTCCTTAATGAACCTCCTATAAAAACCGGCGTGACCAAGGAAACTTCTTATACCTTTTATGTCCTTGGGACATGGCATCTTTTCAATAGCATCAACTTTGGCTTTATCAACTTCAGTACCTCTCTCGGAGATCTTGTGCCCCAAGACAACGCCTTCATTAACCATAAAGTGACACTTTTCCCAATTCAAGACGAGACTAGTGTCTTTGCATCTCTACATAACTCGATCAAGGTTGCTCAAACAATCATCAAAAGAGGATCCATAAACGGAGAAGTCATCCATGAATACCTCACAAATCTTTTCACAAAAATCAGAGAATATAGCCATCATGCATCTTTGAAAGGTAGCAGGTGCATTACATAAACCAAAAGGCATACGTCTATAAGCAAAAGTACCAAAAGGGCAAGTAAAAGTAGTTTTAGATTGATCCTTCGCTGACACAGGTATCTGAGAGAAACCAGAATAACCATCTAGAAAGCAAAAATGTGTGTGTTTGGATAGCCTTTCTAGCATTTGATAAATAAAAGGTAAAGGGTAATGATCTTTCTTAGTAGCTTTATTTAACTTACAGAAATCAATTACCATCCTATAACCTGTAATAATTCTTTGCGGGATCAATTCATCTTTATCATTAGGAACAACAGTAATACCTCCCTTTTTAGGAACACAATGGACAGGGCTTACCCATTCACTATCAGCAACGGGATAAATAATACCTGCCTCAAGGAGCTTTAGTATCTTCTTTCTTACCACTTCCTTCATCTTGGAATTTAATCGTCTTTGAGGATCTCTAACTGGTTTGGCATCATCCTCCAATGAAATTTTGTGTTGACATAATGTGGGACTAACGCCCTTAAGATCATCCAGAGTATATCCAATAGCTGCTCGGTGCTTCTTCAGAGTTTTCAATAATCTTTCTTCTTCTTTCTCTGAAAGGTTAGCACTAATAATAACGGGATATATTTCTTTTTCATCAAGATAAGCATACTTAAGATTATCAGGTAATGGTTTGAGTTCAAACACGGGATCACCCTTGGGTGGAGGGGGATCCCCAAGAATTTCAACGGGAAGGTTATGTTCCAGCATAGGTTCCTGCTTAAGGAACACTTCATCTATTTCCTCCCTTTCCTTCATAAACATATCATTTTCATGGTCTAGCAAATATTGTTCTAACGGATTAGTTGGAGGAACAGCAATGGAAGCAAGACCAATAATTTCATCCTTACTAGGTAGTTCCCTTTCACGAGGTTGTCTACTAAACTTAGCAAAATTAAACTCATGAGACATACCATCTATGCCAACAGTGACAATATTCTTTTCACAATTAATCTTAGCACTAGCAGTATTCAAGAAGGGTCTACCAAAAATAATGGGACAAAAATCATCTTGTGGGGAACCAAGAACAAGAAAATCATCAGGGTATTTAACCTTCCCACACAAAACTTCAACATCTCTAACAATCCCAATAGGTCTAATGGTATTCCTATTAGCAAGCTTAATAGTAACATCAATGTCTTCTAATTCAACAGGTGCAATGCCGTGCATAATTTCTTTATAAAGATCATAAGGTATCGCACCAGCACTAGCACCCATATCACATAAGCCATGATAACAATGATCTCCTATTTTAACAGAAATAACAGGCATGCCTACGACAGGTCTACGTGTCTTAGTATCAGGTCTAGCAATATTAGCAGTCTCACCCAAGAAAGAAATAACATGCCCATCTAAGTCCTCATCCAAGAGATCTTTAACCATAGCAATACTAGGTTCAACATTAATTTGCTCAGGAGGTGTATAAGTCCTAGTATTACTCTTACGAACAACAGTTGAAGCTTTAGCATGATCCTTTATTCTAACAGGAAAAGGAGGTTTTTCAACATAAGCGGTAGGAACAATAGGATCACTATAGGTAATAGTCTTTTCTTCGACTGCAATAGGAGCAACTACTTTCACTTCAACATGAGGATTATATTTAAACCACTTCTCTTTAGGGAGATCAACGTGAGTAGCAAAAGATTCACAGAAAGTAGCTACTATCTCAGAGTTAAGTCCATACTTAGCTAAATCCACGGAAAGCATCGGTATCCATAAAAGATTTAACACAATCGAACTTAGGTGTCATACCTGACTCCTTACCATCGTCAGAACCCCAATCTTCAGAGTCGCGTTTAATTCTTTCCAATAAGTCCCATTTGAAATCAATAGTCTTCAGCATATAACAACCAGCACATGAAGTATCGAGCAGGTTGCGATTATCAAGAGAAAGCCGAGCATAAAAATTCTAAATAATCATTTCCCGAGAGAGCTCATGATTGGGGCAAGAATATAACATTGACTTAAGCCTCCCCCAAGCTTGAGCAATGCTTTATCCTTCGCGAGGCCAGAAATTATATATGTAATTACGATCACGATGAACAAGATGCATAGGATAGAACTTCTGGTGAAATTCCAACTTCAATCACTTATAATTCCAAGATCTCGTATCATCACATAGCCTATACCATGTCAATGCATCTCCCTTCAAAGATAAAGGGGAGACCTTCCTTTTGACAACATCATCGGGAATACCTGCAAGCTTAAATAATCCACAAACTTCATCCACAAAGATAAGGTGTAAATCGGGATGCAATGTTCCATCTCCTGCAAATGAATTAACTAGCAGTTTCTCTATCATACCCGAAGGAATCTCAAAGTAAATATTTTTCATAAAGTTCAGTAGGTTTAGGAGCAACTCATTGCTCTTCTGGTTGGGGTGAAGATACCCCAAACAAGCCCCTCAAAGGATTAGTTTCCATAGTGACAAGTAACAGAAAATTTCAGCACACTATATAAATGTTTCCTTACCAAGTTCCACTCACCAAAAGCGCTACACTCCCCGGCAATGGCGCCAGAAAAGATTCTTGATGACCCACAAGTGTAGGGGATCTATCGTAGTCCTTTCGATAAGAGTGTCGAATCCAATGAGGAGCAGAAGGAAATGATAAGCGGTTTTCAGTAAGGTTTTCTCTGCAAGCACTGAAATTGTATGTGATAGATAGTTTTGTGATAAGATAAATAGTAACAAGTAACAAGTAAATAAAGTAAACAAAGTGCAGCAAGGTGGACCAATCCTTTATGTAGCAAAGGATAAGCCTGGACAATTTCTAATAATGATAAAGGAGCTCCCGAGGACACAATGGGAATTATCGTCAAGCTAGTTTTCATCACGTCCATATGATTCGCGTTCGGTACTTTGATAATTTGATATGTGGGTGGACCGGTACTTGGGTACTGCCCTAACTTGGACAAGCATCCCACTTATGATTAACCCCTATTGCAAGCATCCACAACTACAAAAGAAGTATTAAGGTAAACCTAACCACAGCATTAAACATATGGATCCATTTCAGCCCCTAACGAAGCAAGGCATAAACTAGGGTTTAAGCTTCTGTCACTCTAGCAACCCATCATCTACTTATTCCTTCCCCATGCCTTACTCTAGGCCCAAATAATGGTGAAGTGTCATGTAGTCGACGTTAACATAACACCACTAGAGGAAAAGACAACATACATCTCATCAAAATATCAAACGAATACCAAATTCACATGACTACTAATAGCAAGACTTCACCCATGTACCCAGGAACAAACGTAACTACTCACAAAGCATATTCATGTTCACAATCAGAGGAGTAATAATATGCATAAAGGATCTGAACATATGATCTTCCACCAAGTAAACCAATTAGCATCAACTACAAGGAGTAATCAACACTACTAGCAACCCACAGGTACCAATTTGTGCTTTTGATACAAGATTGGATACAAGAGGTGAACTAGGGTTTTGAGAGGAGATGATGCTGGTGAAGATGTTGATGGAGATTGACCCCCTCCCGATGAGAGGATCAATGGTGATGACATTGGTGATGATTTCCCCCTCCCGGAGGGAAGTGTCCCCGGCAGAACAGCTCTGCCAGAGCCGTAGACTGATTCCGCCAAGGTTCCGCCTCGTGGCGGCAGAGTTTCATCCCGTAAGCTTGCCCACGATTTTTTCCAGGGTAAAAGTGATGATATAGCAGAAGATGGACGTCGGAGGCCCACCAGGGGGCCCAGGAGATAGGGGCGCGCCATATAGGGGGGGCGCCCCCTGTCTCCTGGACAGGGTGTGGGCCCCCTGGCCAATTTCTTTCGCTCAGAAATTCTTATTGAATCCAAAAAGTTGTTTCGTGGAGTTTCAGGACTTTTGGAGCTGTGCAGAATAGGTTTCCAACGTTTGCTCCTTTTCCAGCCAGAATTCCAGCTGCCGGCATTCCCCCTCTTCATGGTAAACCTTGTAAGATAAGATAGAATAGCCATAAGTATTGAGATATAATGTGTAATAACAGCCCATAATGCAATAAATAATGATATAAAAGCATGATGCAAAATGGACATATCAGCAACCAAGGACACAAATTTGAATTTTCAACTAATTTATATGCATTAGAGCATGTGCATGTAGTTCAAATTTGAATTATGCATGTGAATGCAAGCGAACCCCAAAAAATCCCAAAAATTAACACAACACTCATGTTGTTCTATGTTGACACTAGGAAAAAAATTGAAATGGAGAAGAGGCAACGGATATCGTTTCGTCTAGAAAGGTGAAACGTTCCCTACCAAAACCATCATGCTTGTTGTGAGAGAAGCCCTGGTTTGCGATAAGCTTATACCATAACCTGGCCCAAATGGGACAATATTTTTTTATGACAGCATCTTGATGCCGTTCCATGATAGCATGCCAAGGTTCATGAATTTCAGATGAGTTTTGTATTTACTAGAATTACAAAAGCAAGCACCTCAACGTTTGCCGGAGAGCCACGGTGACATGGTGTTTGAAATTCATCCCCATTTCTTGATGGGACTTAAGCATCAACCCATGGACACATATATCATTTTACAACCCATTTTGGTGCACCAGAGCATGTGCATGTAGTTTAATTTTGAATTGTGCACCTGAAATGCCTAGAAAACCAAGTTACCGTATAAAAATGTCCAAACGACCCTGAATAATTCCAAAAATTTTTGAGGACACACCTATAGTTGCATGTTCACTACAGATAGAAGTTCTAGCAATTCGAACACCATCCTTTGCAGCTGTGACCCCATTATGTAATTCAAATCAAGATGAAAAATCAAGTAGATCCCACACAATTTATTATCACCAACCGTGTGAGATGCAGTACAGAATATCCTAGAGCACCGTTGGTGTATAGTATGCCTATGGCTTACGTGAGAAGGTGCGTCGGCTACAGGGAAATTGGAACCAAATTTTTTGACATTCAAACTCTTCACACACGGGTTAATCTATCTGAATCATTTGTGATGTTCACATATCGTACACAGTTCTGAATAAGGGACCATCTCTGATGACACTTTGCGCGCCAGTTTTTTCGCTGAAGCGATTCCAAATTTTCGGCTTCCGCAGAAATATCTACCTCCCCGCCCCCTCCCCCTTACCAAAAGCCACATTTTCCCTGTTTCCGCCTTCCTGTCCAAGTTGAAACCTTCACTCCTTGCTTGCAGCACCGCCCTCCTCGTCGGCGACCCTCCTTCACGCTGCTCGGCCTCGCCTATCCAGGCAGGTACTCCGCACCCGACCCCCATCCTCCTCATCCTTCCACATCCCACATGCCTCGACCGCCGGCGCGAGCGCAACACCTTCCACCCAAATCACTGACCCCTCCACCAAATCAGTGCCGCCCTAAGCTATGGTGCATGCAGTATAGCCAGGATCTCAAGGAGCATTTGGCAGCGGAGAAGCAAATCGCGGCTGCACGCGCGGATGAGGTCGGGATGGCTGCCATTCCTGCCGACCCCTAGATCTTGGAGGAGTATAACCCACAAGTATAGGGGATCGCAACAGCTTTCGAGGGTAGAGTATTCAACCCAAATTTATTGATTTGACACAAGGGGAGCCAAAGAATATTCTTGAGTATTAGCAGTTGAGTTGTCAATTCAACCACACCTGGATAACTTAGTATCTGCAACAAAGTATTTAGTAGCAAGAGTGGTATGATAATAAAGGTAATGGTAGCAAAAGTAAAGATAATTGTTTTGGGGGTTTTGTAGTAGTTGTAATAGTAGCAACGGAAAAGTAAATAAGCGGAGAACAATATATGAAAAGCTCATAGGCAATGGATCAGTGATGGATAATTATGTCGGATGTGATTCCTCATGTAATAGCTATAACATAGGGTGACACAGAACTAGCTCCAGTTCATCAATGTAATGTAGGCATGTATTCCGTAAATAGTCATACGTGCTTATGGAAAAGAACTTGCAAGACATCTTTTGTCCTACCCTACCGTGGCAGCGGGGTCCTAGTGGAAACTAAGGGATATTAAGGCCTCCTTTTAATAGAGAACCGGAACAAAGCATTAGCACATAGTGAATAAATGAACTCCTCAAACTATGGTCATCACCGAGAAGTATCCCGATTATTGTCACTTCGGGGTTGTCGGATCATAACACATAATAGGTGACTATAGACTTGCAAGATAGGATCAAGAACACACATATATTCATGAAAACATAATAGGTTCAGATCTGAAATCATGGCACTCGGGCCCTAGTGACAAGCATTAAGCATAGCAAAGTCATAGCAACATCAATCTCAGAACATAGTGGATACTAGGGATCAAACCCTAACAAAACTAACTTGATTACATGGTAAATCTCATCCAACCCATCACCGTCCAGCAAGCCTACAATGAAATTACTCACGCACGGCGGTGAGCATCATGAAATTGGTGATGGAGGATGGTTGATGATGACGATGGCGACGAATCCCCCTCTCCGGAGCCCCGAACGGACTCCAGATCAGCCCTCCTGAGAGAGATTAGGGCTTGGCGGCGGCTCCATGTCGTAAAATGCGATGAAACTTTCTCTCTGATTTTTTTTCTCCCCGAACGTGAATATATGGAGTTGGAGTTGAGGTCGGTGGAGGTCCAGGGGGCCCACAAGATAGGGGGGCGCGCCCTACAGGGGGGCACCCCCCTGTCTCGTGGACAGGCCCTGGGCCCCCTGGTATATTTCTTTCGCCTAGAAATTCTTATAAATTCCAAAAAATGCCTCCGTGGATTTTCAGGACATTCCGAGAACTTCTCTTTTCTACACATAAAACAACATCATGGCAGTTCTGCTGAAAACAACGTTAGTCCGGGTTAGTTTCATTCAAATCATGCAAGTTAGAGTCCAAAACAAGGGCAAAAGTGTTTGGAAAAGTAGATACGTTGGAGACGTATCAACTCCCCCAAGCTTAAACCTTTGATTGTCCTCAAGCAATTCAGTTGATAAACTGAGAGTGATAAAGAAAAACTTTTACAAACTCTGTTTGCTCTTGTTGTTGTAATATGAAAAGCCAGCATTCAATTTTCAGCAAATATTATGATCTAACCATACTCACAATAACACTTAGGTCTCACAATTACTCATGTCAATAGCATAATCAGCTAGCGAGCCATAATAATAAAACTCGGATGACAACACTTTCTAAAAATAATCATAACATGATATAAAAAATAGTATCCCGCTAGCCCTTTCTGAGACCGCAAAACATAAATGCAGAGCACCTTTAAAGATCAAGGACTGACTAAACATTATAATTCATGGTAAAAGTGTTGGGGAACGTAGTAATTTCAAAAATTTCCTACGCACACGCAAGATCATGGTGATGCATAGCAACGAGAGGGGAGAGTGTCGTCCATGTACCCTCATAGACCGTAAGCGGAAGCGTTATGACAATGCGGTTGATGTAGTCATACGTCTTCACGATCCGACCGATCCAAGTACCGAACGTACGGCACCTCCGAGTTCAGCACACGTTCAGCTCGATGGCGATCCCCGGACTCCGATCCAGCAGGGTGTCGGGGATGAGTTCCGTCAGCACGACGGCGCGGTGACGATGATGATGTTCTACCAACGCAGGGCTTCGCCTAAGCACCGCAACAATATGACCGAGGTGGAATATGGTGGAGGGGGGCACCGCACACGGCTAAGGAACGATCACGAAGATCAACTTTGTGTGTCATGGGGTGCCCCCCTGCCCCCGTATATAAAGGAGCAAGGGGGAGGGGGCGGGCGGCCAAGGGAGGGCGCGCCAGGGAGGAGTCCTACTCCCACCGGAAGTAGGACTCCCTCCTTTCCTAGTCCAACTAGGAGAGAGGAAGGAAGGGAAGGAGAAGGAGAAGGAAGGAGAGGGAGGAAAAGGAGGAAAGGGGGGCCGGCCCCCTAGTCCAATTCGGTTTGGGCTAGGGGGACCGCGCGCCCTGCCTCCTCTCTTCCACCACTTGGCCCATGAGGCCCATTGCTTCTTCCTCGTATTCCCGTAACTCCCCGGTATCCCCGAAAATACCCGAATCACTCGGAACCTTTCCGAAGTCCGAATATAGTCGTCCAATATATCGATCTTTACATCTCGACCATTTTGAGACTCCTCGCCATGTCCCCGATCTCATCCGGGACTCCGAACTCCTTCGGTACATCAAAACTCATAAACTCATAATATAACTATCATCGTAACGTTAAGCGTGCAGACCCTACGGGTTCGAGAACTATGTAGACATGACCTAGAACTGTTTCCGGTCAATAACCAATAGCGGAACCTGGATGCTCATATTGGCTCCTACATATTCTACGAAGATCTTTATCGGTCAAACCGCATAACAACATACGTTGTTCCCTTTGTCATGGGTATGTTACTTGCCCGAGATTCGATCGTCGGTATCTCAATACCTAGTTCAATCTCGTTACCGGCAAGTCTCTTTACTCGTTACGTAATGCATCATTCCGTAACTAACTCATTAGCTACATTGCTTGCAAGGCTTATAGTGATGTGCATTACCGAGAGGGCCCAAAGATATTTTTCCAACAATCGGAGTGACAAATCCTAATCTCGAAATACGCCAACCCAACATGTACCTTTGGACACACCTATAGAGCTCCTTTATAATCACCCAGTTACGTTGTGACGTTTGGTAGCACAAAAAGTGTTCCTCCGGTAAACGGGAGTTGCATAATCTCATAGTCATAGGAACATGTATAAGTCATGAAGAAAGCAATAGCAATATACTAAACGATCAAGTGCTAAGCTAACGTAATGGGTCAAGTCAATCAGATCAATCTCCTAATGATGTGATCCCGTTAATCAAATGACAACTCTTTTGTCCATGGCTAGGAAACATAACCATCTTTGATAAACGAGCTAGTCAAGTAGAGGCATACTAGTGACACTATGTTTGTCTATGTATTCACACATGTATTATGTTTCCGGTTAATACAATTCTAGCATGAATAATAAACATTTATCATGAAATAAGGAAATAAATAATAACTTTATTATTGCCTCTAGGGCATATTTCCTTCAAAAAGAGATCCAGTCAAGTCATACCCAGTATAAACCAATAGTAATGAATGCAAATGACAGTGTGCTCTCCAGCGGGTGCTTTTTATAATAAGGGTGATGACTAAAAAAGGTAAATAGATAGGCCCTTCGCAGAGCGAAGCAGGGATTTGTAGAGGTGCCAGAGCTCGATTTTAAAATAGAGATTTAATAATATTTTGAGCGGCATACTTTCGCTGTCAACGCAACAACTATGAGATGGTTGTATCTTCCATACTACATGCATTATAGGCAGTTCCCAAACAGAACGGTAAAGGTTTATACTCCCCCAACCACCAAAAAGCATCAATCCATGGCTTGCTCGAAACAACGAGTACCTCCAACTAACAACAGCCCTGGGGGAGTTTTGTTTAATTATTTTGATTTGCTTTGATCTTTTTGGATCATGGGACTGGGCATCCCGGTTACCGGCCCTTTCTCGTGAATGAGGAGCGGAGTCCACTCCTCTTGAGGATAACCCACCTAGCATGAAAGATATAGGCAGCCCTAGTTGTAACATGAGCTTCTCGAGCATACAAAACAGAGTTTCATTTGAAGGTTTGGAGTTTGGCACATACAAATTTACTTGGAATGGCAGGTAAATACCGCATATAGGAAGGTATAGTGGACTCATATGGAACAACTTTGGGGTTTATGGAGTTTGGATGCACAAGCAGTATTCCCACTTAGTACAGGTGAAGGCTAGCAAAAGACTGGGAAGCAACCAACTGAGAGAGCGACAACAATCATAAACATGCATTAAAATTAATTCACACCGAGTACAAGCATGAGTAGGATATAATCCACCATGAACATAAATATCATGAAGGCTATGTTGATTTGATTCAACTACATGCGTGAACATGTGCCAAGTCGAGTCACTCAATTCATTCAAAGGAGGATACCATCCCATCATATCACATCATAATCATTCTAATAGCATGTTGGCACGCAAGGTAAACCATTATAACTCATAGCTAATCAAGCATGGCACAAGCAACTATAATCTCTAAATGTCATTGCAAATATGTTTACTTCATAATAAGCTGACTCAGAAATGATGAACTCATCATATTTACAAAAACAAGAGAGGCCGAGTTCATACCAGCTTTTCTCATCTCAATAAGTCCGTCATATATCGTCATTATTGCCTTTCACTTGCACGACCGAACGATGTGTATAATATTAAGAGCGCACGTGCATTGGACTAAGTTGGAATCTGCAAGCATTCAACTCAAGAGAGAAGGCAAGTAATATGGGCTCTAAGTTAAATAAACAATCATGCATATGAGAGCCACTAAGCATTTTCAATATGGTCTTCTCGACCCCCAAAGGAAAGAAAAGAAAATAAAACTATTTACACCAGAAATCTCCCAACAAGTAAGAAGAAGAACTAGAAATCTTTTTGGGTTTTCATTTCAATTCTACTACAAGCATGGAAATTAAACTAACTAATTTTTTTGGTTTTTCTTAAGGTTTATCAAACACACAAGAAGAAAACTAGAAAAAGAAATTTAAACTAGCATGGATAATACAATGAAAGAGTATGAGCACCGACGACTAGTGTGTGAACATGAATGTAAAGTCAGTGAGAAATACGTACTCCCCCAAGCTTAGGCTTTGCCTAAGTTGGTCTAGTACCAAGGACCGCCTGGCTGATATCCATAAGTGAAATTGGGGTCGTACTGAGATGCAACGGCAACCGCCTCCTGAGCTGCAACGTGTTGGCGAGCTACCTACGCTCTCCTATCGTGTGCAACTGCTTCCTCCCTGGTGACAACATATCTTCCTTTTGCCTGATAATCAAAAAGGTAGGGAGCAGGAAGAGTAACATGGACGACGTTGCGTCTGTCATAGATTAGTCGATAATGGAGGAATTGTTCATTCCACGCAAGAAATTGATGATTGAACATAGCTTCTTTATCCAAATAAACGGGAGGTAAAATCATATCCCCTTCTCGTGGAGCTATATTAAGATAATTAGCCACACGGGTTGCATAAATTCCTCCAAATAAATTCCCCTTTCTACTATTATTTTGCAACCTACGTGCAACTATTGCCCCCAAGTTATAACCTAACACAGCACTCTTGAGGACACACATATCAGGGACACACATGTGACATGCTTCATCCTTACCGTTAATGCATCTACCAATAAAGAGAGCAAAATAATGCATAGCAGGAAAATGAATGCTCCCTATGGTAGCTTGTGCTATGTCCCTAGATTCTCCCACAGTAATACTAGCAAGAAAATCTCTAAATTCAGATTTGTGAGGATCATTAATATTACCCCACTGTGGGAGTTTGCAAGCAGTTGTGAAATCCTCTAAATCCATGGTATAAGACGTATCATAAATATCAAATACGACACTAGGAGAATTACGCGCACAATTATATTTGAACCTCCGCACAAGAATCAGTCAATTGATAGTACTGTGGAAACTTATCTTGTAAGAAGTCCTCCAGCTCGGCATTACGCACATACGCGTCAAATTCCTCCTTGAAGCATGTTTCGACCATAAAATCATCGGATGGCCACTCACAAGCTCGTACATCCGCGTCCCTCGGCAATTCAACATCTTGCTCACGTATAGCAATCCTTGGCCCTTTCTTTTCCGAGGAACCACCTTGGTACATTCTTCTAAGCATAATTCTTTTTCTGAAATAATTCTGAAATTTTAGTAACTTCAAAATAAAATTAAGTAAAACTAAACAAGATTGGTAGCAACTACTCCTGCAAGTGCCTAGAGCCTATATCATGCATTAGAATTTCTTGAGACCTCATAAATTTAACATGCAAGCTCAAGAACATGGTCACCTATGCAGAAAAAATTTGCAATGAATAAAGCACTAGAACAAAAACTAATTGGACCAATGGAGGAGTCACATACCAAGCAACAATCTCCCAAAGCAGTTTTGTGAATGGAGCTTTGAGCAAGGAGATCGAAAATCGCAGCAAAACGAGCTAGAACTCGCGCTTGAGCTGGATGGGGATTTTTTTGGGTAGAAGATGAAGTGTGTGGGTGCTGGCATAAGTGGAGGGGGGCCACCAGGGGCCCACGAGATAGGGGCACGCCCTATAGGGGGGCGCCCTCCACTCTCGCGGCCTGGTGCTTGCCACTCCTGTAGTGTTTCAGTGCCTAAAATCCTCAAATATTCCATAAAAAATCATACTAAATTTGCAGGGCATTTGGAGCACTTTAATTTTTGGACTATTTTTTATTGCACGGATAATTCAGAAAGCAGACAGATAATACTATTTTTGCTTTATTAATTCTAAATAACAGAAGGTAAAAAGAGGGTACAGAAGGTTGTGCCTTCTAGTTTCATCCATCTCATGATCATCAAAATGAATCCACTAACAAGGTTGATCAAGTCTTGTTAACAAACTCATTCTGAATAACAAGGAACCGGAGAAATTTCGAATAACACTAAGTTACCTCAACGGGGATATGAAAATCCCCAACAATAAGAATATCATACTTTTTCTTGACAGTAGGAAGAGGAAATTCAAAATCTCCAATAATAATAGTTGGAACATTTCCAATAGAATTGATGCTATGAACTTGAAATTGTTTCCTCGGAAAGTGTACCGTATGATCATTGCCATTAACATGAAAGTATTATTCTTTAACTCTCTACCAACATAAGCATTAAAACTTTCTTGTCTAGCCATAAAGTCATCAAATTCATCTAAGCATGGGCTATGAAATTTAGTAGAGGGGATTTCAACTTTATCATATCTATAGAGAGAGTTTACCTTTACTAC
The DNA here is from genome assembly GCA_963921465.1 of Triticum timopheevii. Classification (NCBI taxonomy): domain Eukaryota; kingdom Viridiplantae; phylum Streptophyta; class Magnoliopsida; order Poales; family Poaceae; genus Triticum; species Triticum timopheevii. The sequence goes on along the minus strand of OY997266.1, from coordinate 187,631,512 downwards.
CTGTGTCGGGTTATCAAGACAATGTAGTTCTTCAATAGGCGGTATATTAAGACCATGTGTTTCTTCAATAGGAGGTAAATTCTTAACATCTTCAGCTTTAATACCTTTTTCATTCATTGATTTCTTTGCCTCTTGCATATCTTCATGACTGACAAATAAAACACCTCTATTCTTCGGAGTGGGTTTAGGACTAGGCTCAGGAGTTGGCTCAATAGGTTCAGGAATTGCCTCGGGAATTGGCTCAGGAAGAGTCCAATTATTTTCATTAGTCAACATATTATTCAATAGTATTTCAGCTTCGTCGACTATTCTTTCCCTGAAAACACAACCAGCACAACTATCCAAGTAGTCCTTGGAGGCATCAGTTAGTCCATTATAAAAGATATCAAGTATTTCATTTTTCTTAAGAGGATGATCAGGCAAAGCATTAAGTAACCGGAGAAGCCTCCCCCAAGCTTGTGGGAGACTCTCTTCTTTGATTTGCACAAAATTATATACTTCCCGCAAGGCAGCTTGTTTCTTATGAGCAGGGAAATATTTAGCAGAGAAGTAATAAATCATATCCTGGGGACTACGCACACAACCAGGAGCAAGAGAATTATACCAAGTCTTAGCATCACCCTTTAATGAGAACGGAAATATCTTAAGGATATAAAAATAGCGAGACTTCTCATCCTGAGTAAACAGGGTAGCTATATCATTCAACTTGGTAAGATGTGCCACAACAGTTTCGGATTCAAGGCCATAAAAAGGATCAGATTCAACTAAAGTAATAATTTCAGGATCAACAGAGAATTCATAATCCTTATCAGTAACACAGATAGGTGAAGTAGCAAAAGCAAGGTCAGGTTTCTTTCTAGCATTAAGAGACTGCTGCTTCCATTTAGCTAATAATTTCTTAAGATCATATCTATCATTGCAAGCAAAGATTTCCCTAGCAGCTTCTTCATTCATAACATAACCCTTAGGAACAACAGGTAATACATAATCATTGGGAGAACCTTCATCATCACTATCATCAATAATAGCATCTTCAATATTTTCATTCCCCCTAACTCTAGCAAGTTGTTCATCAAGAAATTCACCTAATGGCAAAGTAGTATCACGCACAGAAGTAGTTTCATCATGCATAGCAGAAGTGGCATCATCAATAACATGTGACATATCAGAATTCATAGCAGTAGCAGGTTTAGGTGTCGCAAGCTTACTAATAACGGAAGGAGAATCTAGTGCAGAGCTAGATGGCAGTTCCTTACCTCCCCTCGTAGTTGAGGGCAAAATAGTAGTTCGGTCGTCTTTCAAGTTCTTCATAGTGATCAACAGATATAAATCCCAGGTGACTCAAAGAATAGAGCTATGCTCCCTGGCAACGGCGCCAGAAATTGGTCTTGATAACCCACAAGTATAGTGGATCGCAACAGCTTTCGAGGGTAGAGTATTCAACCCAAATTTATTGATTCAACACAAGGGGGGCCAAAGAATATTCTTGAGTATTAATAGTTGAGTTGTCAATTCAACCACACCTGGATAACTTAGTATCTGCAGCAAAGTATTTAGTAGCAAGAGTGGTATGATAATAAAGGTAACGGTAGCAAAAGTAAAGATAATTGTTTTGGGGTTTTTGTAGTAGTTGTAACAGTAGCAACGGAGAAGTAAATAAGCGGAGAACAATATATGAAAAGCTCGTAGGCAATGGATCAGTGATGGATAATTATGCCTGATGCGATTCCTCATGTAATAGCTATAACATAGGGTGACACAGAACTAGCTCCAGTTCATCAATGGAATGTAGGCATGTATTCCGTAAATAGTCATACGTGCTTATGGAAAAGAACTTGCATGACATCTTTTGTCCTACCCTCCCGTGGCATCGGGGTCCTAGTGGAAACTAAGGGATATTAAGGCCTCCTTTTAGTAGAGAACCGGAACAAAGCATTAGCACATAGTGAATACATGAACTCCTCAAACTACGGTCATCACCGAGAAATATCCCGATTATTGTCACTTCGGGGTTGTCGGATCATAACACATAATAGGTGACATAGACTTGCAAGCTAGGATCAAGAACACACATATATTCATGAAAACATAATAGGTCTAGATCTGAAATCATGGCACTCGGGCCCTAGTGACAAACATTAAGCATAGCAAAGTCATAGCAACATCAATCTCAGAACATAGTGGATACTAGGGATCAAACCCTAACAAAACTAACTTGATTACATGGTAAATCTGATCCAACCCATCACCGTCCAGCAAGCCTACGATGGAATTACTCACGCACGGCGGTGAGCATCATGAAATTGGTGATGGAGGATGGTTGATGATGACGACGGCGACGAATCCCCATCTCCGGAGCCCCGAACGGACTCCAGATCAGCCCTCCCGAGAGAGATTAGGGCTTGGCGGCGGCTCCGTGTCGTAAAACGCAATGAAACTTTCTCTCTGATTTTTTTTCTCCCCGAACGTGAATATATGGAGTTGGAGTTGAGGTCGGTGGAGGTCCAGGGGGCCCACGAGATAGGAGGGCGCGCCCTACGGGGGGGTTCCCCCTTGTCTCGTGGACAGGCCCTGGGCCCCCTGGTATATTTCTTTCGCCCAGAAATTCTTATTAATCCCAAAAAGTGCCTCCGTGGATTTTCAGGACATTTCGAGAACTTTTCTTTTGTACACATAAAACAACATCATGGCAGTTCTGCTGAAAACAGCGTCAGTCCGGGTTAGTTTCATTCAAATCATGCAAGTTAGAGTCGAAAACAAGGGCAAAAGTGTTTGGAAAAGTAGATACATTGGAGACGTATCAAGGAGCACCTCGCCGTCGAGGCCACCATTGACGCCTCGCGCACCGACGCCGCGGTGCAGTTGGCTACTTTCAACGACAGTTCATGGTGTTTTCTCGAGGCCACCGTTAGTGCCTTCGACAAAGACTACGAGGTGTTTTCTCAGTGTGCACGTCCTTACCTCATGTCGAGAGTGAGCAAGTTTGTGCCCGTAGTGGCTCAGGCAACTCACCACTACGACGAGGGCACCCACGATGCGGAGGCCTCGGCCTCTTCCATGTCCAAGGAGCCAATCGTCATTGATATCTCCGACAATGAGTAGCTTGTCTTATTAGCTTACTATAAGGACCCATATTCAGTTTGTTAGCGAGTGCCTTTCCTTAACAAATTCTAGTGAATTGTGCTATCTACTTTTACCATGCAATCTTCTGCTGTAGTGTATATGTTCTATATGTCGTGGAATGTGGTGTTCAGTTAATTGTTTGGTTCAATTCTGCAAATGTGATGTTCAATTCTTTAGGGTGCAATTTTCCAAGTTTTCAAGCATGCTTGGTTTCGTTATACATTGTGCAATGTGGTTCTTAGTTAACGTTTGGTTCATTTGTTGTGGTGTTTAGTTAACTGTTTGGTTTAGTTCTACAATGTGATGTTCAATTGTTGTGTGTGCATTCTATTATTGTATACCATGTGAGAAATAAATTGAATTTGGTTGTACTAAATACATGAGAAACAAATACAATTTTTATATTTCCAAGTTGTTAAGCATGCTTGGTTTGGTTAACTGCCTGATCATCTATTAGGAGTATGTTATATTGTGCAATGTGGTGCTCAGTTAACGTTTGGTTCATTTGTTGTGGTGTTTAGTTAACTACTTGGTTCAATTCTGCAATGCGATGTTCAATTGTTGTGGCTGCATTCTGTTTTTGTATACCATGTCAGGAATAAATCGAATTTGACTGCACTTAATACATGAGAAACATATACAAGTGCTATATTTCCTAGTTCTTAATCATGCTTGGTTTGGATAAATGGGTTTTCCATGTGGCTTCAATTAATCTGATGTATCTGCAATGTGCTTATTTTTCATCAACATATTTTCTATACCACCATATAGTGTGCCAATAGCTTCAAATATTAGTCGTTAGATATGCCCATCCAACGGTCAAGAGATGGCAAATCCGAGCATTATAATCCGTTGGATATAGTTTTGAACTCATAGGATACTGCCACGTGGCCTTCTAATTGAAAATCCAACTCTACCATCTCATGTGTTCTAAAAGTATCTATCCAGATGCTTATCCGATACTCTAATAAAAAGAGGCTAGAACAATCTGGATTCTAGAGAGGTAAGAACCAAATTGTATCTTGTCCAGTAACGATTCTAGAAAAAGAAATACATATTCAAATGTATTTTTCCATGCTTTTTATATATATTTAAATGACGTGCAAAGCACGTACAATTTACTAGTACCGATAGCATGCGAACCCTTACTTAACTTGATGACTAACTACCTTATATGTGTTGCAGGGAAACAATGGGAAGCGTTGAGGTTTACAAGATGGTACTAACTATTATACCTTGCCTTTTTTTATTCCTTTGCCCCATTTCCAATAGAGAAGATATTTATGCACATCCTTGTCTTCAGGCCTTTCCAAAGCAGTTCACTGATGATTACCTCTCAAACCACCTCTATGGTCAGGAGGCGAGGAAAGTTTTCATACAACACCCACGGTTCAATATTGAAGTGTTTCTAAAGAGGACAAACGATGGACGGTCAATCATCCACAGGCACTGGCCTAAAGTTGCAAAGACCTTCAACATGAATGAAGGCTCAATATTCACCTTCCGCTTCAGCAGTTTTCTAGATGAGATGCATCTATCTATGTACCATCTATGAAGCTAATTTCGAAAAGTTCTAGATGTTGCATGTGAAACTTGGTGTTGGTGTAGTTGTGTAATGGGGTAGCTGAGTGCTGAAGCTATATCATGTTGTACTTTGATGTATTTCAATTATGAAATCCTTCTTCCTTAATATGGGAATGAAATATATTATGTGTTTAATATGAATGTCAATTAGATTAATAAATAGAGTATTAATGATAGGGCAATTAGCCTGCTAATTGGTTTTTGCTATTGGAAACGGTTATTGAGAAAATACCATGGGCGATGACCCAAGGCAACGCACATAGTTTCTAGGAATAAACCGTGTTGGATCAATGAACAATCACACACGACATTCTCTTCCAAACTGTTTGCGTTAGGCCACCTTCCGCAAACGTTTAGCGCATAAAAACTGTGTGTGATGGACAGTCTTTGCCACACAGTTTCTTCTACGCATCGTGTGTGATGCATTCAATAACACAAACGATAAAATTGTTAATATTGTGTGTGATGTCAACGCTATCATAAACGATTTAACTGGGAAAATTGTGTGTGATGTACCTGCGAACGAAAATGTTTTCCTTGGAGGGACTGTGTGGGATGTATATACGAACAGAAACGTTTAGTGGGGACTGACTGTGTGGGATGTACTTACATACGGAAATGATTTTGCCTGTATAATTGTATTTTTTGAGCACTATTGTACGTATAACCATATTTGCTCGCTCGCCGGTCGCACACGGCCTCATTTTGCTGAGCGTATGTGCCAGGAGGGCATATCCCCGACGGTTTCTGGGTCGTGTGGGAAGAACCCCCCTATTGCCCACACTCACTTGGCGACGGTTCCAAGTGCCATCGCGGAAAGGGGTTAAAAACCATTTGTATAGCACCGACGCATACTAGTGTAGAGTCATATTTTGTTCTAGTATCGAGGTATAATTCTTGAGTTGTAAGTAAATAAAAGTGTGATGATCATCATTATTAGAGCATTGTCTCATGTGAGGAAAGGACGATGGAAGCTATGATTTCCTCACAAGTTGGGATGAGTCTCCAGACTTTAAAGATAATAAAAGAGAACAAAGAAGCCCAAATAAAAAAGAGAGGCCAAAGAAGCCCAAACAAAAAAGCAAAAAAAAGAGGGGAAAAGGGAGAAGGGACAATGTTACTATATTTTTTCCACACTTGTGCTTTGAAATAGCACCATGTTCCTCATGATAGAGGGTCTCCTATTTTTTCACTTTCATATACTAGTGGGAATTTTTCATTATAGAACTTGGCTTGTACATTCCAATGATGGGCTTCCTCAAATTACCCTAGGTCTTCATGAGCAAGCAAGTTGGATGCACACCCACTTAGTTTCTTTTTGAGCTTTCATACACTTATAGCTCTAGTGCATCCGTTGCACGGCAATTCCTACTCACTTGCATTGATATCAATTGATGGGCATCTCCATATCCCATTAATTTACCTAGTTGATGTGAGACTTTCTCCTTCCTTTTTGTCTTCTCCACAACCACCACATTCTATTCCACCTATAGTGCTATATCCATGGCTCATGCTCATGTATTGCGTGAAAGTTGAAAAAGTTTGAGAACATCAAAAGTATTAAACAATTGCTTAACTAACATAGGGGTTGTACATGATAAAATACTTTGTGTGATGAAGATGGATCATAGCCAGACTATATGATTTTGTAGGGATAAATTTCTTTGGCCATGTTATTTTGAGAAGACATGATTGATTTATTAGTATGCTTGAAGTATTATTGTTTTTATGTCAATATTAAACTTTTGTTTTGAGTCTTATGGATATGAATATTCTTGCCACAATAAAGAAGATTGCATTGATAGATATGTTAGGTAGCATTTCACATCAAAAATTCTGTTTTTATCATTTTCCTACTCGAGGACGAGCAGGAATTAAGCTTGGGGATGCTTGATACGTCTCCAATGTATCTATAATTTTTGAGTGTCCCATGCTATTATATTATCTATTTTGGATGTTTTACATGCATTAAGCTTGGGGACGTTCAGTAAAACATGCTAGGAATCCCTATGTATGATTTGGGGGAATGGTGACAATAGACTACACATACTTCACTCAGCAAAAAGGAGATGGGGACGGCCTGCATTCATGGAAATCTTCTCCTTAGCTGATTTTGTAAAAAGCTTTGTTGATTCCATTGTGTAACCCCCCCCCCTTAAATACCCCTGATCTCTACGCTATATTTTCTTAGTCCTAGGGGGCACCAACTCCACTCCCCACCATGCTAGCACATCCTCTCCCCACGATGGGTGAGGTGTCTGGACAGGTATGTGGAGGGAGGGTGGTGAATTGGACATGTAACACTATGTAAGATTGTAAAAAGTGAATGGAAAATGTCAGTAGGAGCCTCTCCTACTATCTTGACTTGTCAAAAAAATAATATATTTTATATTATTTTTGGGACTAACCTATTAACCTAGAGCCCAGTGCGAGTTTCTGTTTTTTCCTTGTTTTGGACTTTTACAGAAAATGAATATCAAATGAAGTCCAAACGGAATAAAACTTTACGATGATTTTTCTTGGACCAGAAGACACCCAGGAGACTTGGAGAGAGGGCTAGAAGAGTCCCGAGGAGGCCACAAGCCCTCAGGACGCGCCCCTGGCTTGTGGGCTCCTCGGGAGTCCCCTAACCCTAATTCCAGCTCTATATATTCTCAAATATTCCCCAAACATCAGAAGCGTCCACCAAAATACTTTTCCACTGTCGCAAGCCTCTGTTTCCATGAGATCCCATCTTGGGGCATTTTCCAGCACTCCGCCGAAGGGGGATTCGATCACGGAGGGCCTCTACGTCAACCTTGCTTCCCTTACGATGAAGCGTGAGTAGTTTACCACAGACCTAAGGGTCCATAGCTAGTAGCTAGATGGCTTCTTCTCTCTCTTTGATCTTCAATACAATGTTCTCCTCGATGTTCTTGGAGTTCTCCGATGTAATCTTCTTTTGTGGTGCATTTGTTGAGATCCGATGAATTGTGGATTTATGATCAGATTATCTATGAATATTATTTGAGTCTTCTCTGAACTCTTTTATGCATGGTTAAGATATCTTTGTATTTCTCTTCGAACTATCGGCTTGGTTTGGCCAACTAGATTGGTTTTTCTTGCAATGGGAGAGGTGCTTAGTTTTGGGTTCAATCTTGCGGTGTCCTCACCCAGTGACAGAAGGGGTAGCGAGGCACATATTGTATTGTTGCCATCAAGGATAAAAAGATGGGGTTTATATCATATTGCTTCAATTTATCCATCTACATCATGTCATCTTGCTTAAGGTGTTACTCCGTTCTTATGAACGTAATACTCTAGATGCATGCTGGATAGCGGTCGATGCATGGAGTAATAGTAGTAGATGCAGGCATGAGTCAGTCTACTTGTCACGGCCGTGATGCCTATATTCATGATCATTGCCTTAGATATCGTTAAGCTATGCGCTTTTCTATCAATTGCTCAACAGTAATTTGTTTCCCCACCGTATATTTTCTTTCAAGAGAGAAGCCTCTAGTGAAACCTATGGCCCCCGGGACTATTTTCCATCATATATTTTCATATCTATAAACCAAAAAACCTAAAAATACCTTGTTGCAATTTATTTATATTTTGCTCTTTTATTTATCTTTTATACCTATCTTTATTAGATATCACTCTTGTTCGTGACCGTGAAGGGATTGACAACCCCTTTTTTGTGTTGTGTGCAAGTGTATGTTAGTTTGTGCAGGTGCATATATTGGGGGCTTGCTTGTGCCTCCTACTGGATTGATACCTTGGTTCTTAACTGAGGGAGATACTTATCTCTACTTTGCTGCATCACCCTTTCCTCTTCAAGGGAAAAATCAACGCAAGCACAAGAAGTAACAGCAACACACCCTGGTGCCCACCTATCCTTGTGGTTGGCTGTTGGGTCCACTTGATGACTCCTGAAGCTTCCAGTGTTTCTTGTTTCCCAAAAAAACTGTGTTAAATCGGCAATGTATTTTGGCCTCCGTACATATTGATTTTCTGCGGAACCAAAAACAAGCAGAAAACTGGAACTTGCACTAGGCACTAAATTAATAGGTTAGTCCATAAAATGATAATAATATATCTATAAATGATAATATATCGACATGAAACAATAAAAATTATAGATAGGCCTGAGACGTATCAAGTATCGAGTTCCTTCATACTTGCTTCATGAACTTTGGGGCTTGTTAAACGCCATTTGTAACACGGTGGCTATTACGCCAGCTTATGGGTTCACGAAAAAGTATGACAAGGAACTAGATAGCTCAAGATTGGGATTTTCTCCTCCGACAATGCAGAGATATTCTTGGGGCGCTCTTGGTGTTACAGTATCCATCATTGTCTGGCCAGACACATTGTGATTTTATCATAGGGATGATGTAACACTGGAACGAGAAAGAGAACAAAACCTATAACGAGAAAACTAGCATAGTGAACAAGTTGTTAATTCACGAGGATGACAATAAATCTCACCTCAGGTTTTTGTAACATATCACGAACCAAATGGAATAGCTCACAATAACTAAAGGTTCAATCGAATATCCATTCGTGTGGGTATAGGGGTCAATATGGATGTCCACGGTTCTGCTATTGATCATTGATTGGAAAGAGTTCTGGTCAGGTCTATATTTGACCGAACCTATAGGTTCACATGTTTAAGGGTCATCTATCTACTGAGTACTAGGAAAGGAGTCCAAGATAAAGTCACCGAAAAAGTTTTGGAGACACTGAAAGTGTTTCGAAGAGAAAACCGGAAGTGTTTGGAGAAACTGAAATTGTTTCGAAGTAAACAATCAAGCCAAAAAAAGGTTTGGAGCGCGCCCAGAATTTTTTGGAGGGTACCAAAAATGTTGTGGGACCTTCCAAAATATTTTTGGGGGGGAACACGAAAAGCATAGAGTCTCCACCTAGGGGGCAAGACCCCTTGATTCATGGGGGCTATTTTCAGGGCGCCCCCTTTTGGGGGGCAACCTTGGGGGCAACCCACAAATGGTGGAAAGCGTGTTGGGGGGCCCATGGTGGGGGGAAGCCTCCACATTTGGTGGAAAATATTGGGAGGGGGACCCTTGGGCGCAGCCCTCGCCACGGGGTGCCATGGACAGAGGGTCCTCCTTATGGAAACCTCTCCCTTTTGTGGGGCAACGTTGGTGAGGGCCCCCCTTTTGAGTAGCCATCTCCTTACCTCCTCTACCCATTCTTCCACTATAAATAGAAGGGGAGAGGTGCTCTCCAAAGATAACTCAATTTGAGCCTTTGAGCTCTCACTAATGCATGCAACGATCTGCCTTTCTCTCTCGCCCTCCACGGACTAGTTTCGTTGTGCTGCAAGGCTACCTATTCTCTGGTAGCGATTAGGTCTAGAAGGCGAAGTGGCACTGGATAGGTGATACGTCTCCGCCATATCTATATTTTTTGATTGTTCATGCCAATATTCTACAACATTCATATACTTTTGGCAACATTTTATATTATTTTTGGGACTAACATATTGATCTAATGCCCAGTGCCAGTTCCGGTTTGTTGCATGTTTTTTGTTTTGCGGAATATCCATATCAAACAAAGTCGAAACGTGATAAAAATTGCGGAGACTTTTATTGGAACATATGTGATTTTTGGGAGGAAGAATCAGGTGAGAGTTGGTCCACAGGCCCCACAAGCTCACAGGGTGCACCCTGGGGGGTAGGCGCGCCCCTAGGTCTTGTGGCCACCTCGTATGTCGGTTGGGGATATCCTTTGGCCGCAAGAAATAGAATATCCAGAAGAAAATCCCCTCAAAATATCAGCCCAATCGAAGTTACGGATCTCCGGGAATTTAAGAAATGGTTTTCGGCCAGAAAACGGGGTCGTGAAACAGAAGAGAAACAGAGAAAGAGAGAGAGGGATCCAATCTCGGAGGGGCTCTCGCCCCTCCGCCGCCATGGAGGCCATCGACCAGAGGGGATCCTCGCTATAGTGTGTTGCAATACGTTCATAATTCACTTATAGTGGGTGGCGAGAGTGACAGAAGCTTATACCCGAGTAAGGGGGTTGTTGCTTATGGGAGTAAAGAGGACTTGATACTCAATGTTATGGTTGGGTTTTACCTTAATGATCTTTAATAGTTGCGGATGCTTGCTAGAGTTCCAATCATAAGTGCATATGATCCAAGTTGAGAAAGTATGCTAGCTCATGCCTCTCCCTCATATAAAATTGCAATAATTATTACCTGTCAAGTTATCGATTGCCTATGGACAAATAACTTTCTTGTGTTACAAAACATTTCTACTAAACAACTAACTTTTATTATCTTGCAAATAACTCATAGTTTTATTCTCGCTAAGTACCTCTAGTTTTATCCTTGCAAACTTATTCATATCACATGTACAAAATAGTTTCATACTTGTTCTAGGTAAAGCGAATGTTAAGTGCGCGTAGAGTTGTATCGGTGGTCGATAGAACTTGAAGGAATATAAATTCTACCTTTAGCTCCTCGTTGGGTTCAACACTCTTACTTATCAAGAAAGGCTACAATTGATACCCTATACGTGTGGGGTTATCAATAGGTGACACCATATGTGTGCAACCTGGTAGAGAGATCGTACATTCGAGCATTTGTTCAAGGGAGAAAATTATCCCGGTTGGGAAGTTGTAAATCCTAACTGTGAGGATTTTCCCCAACGATCTTCACCAATTCTCCTTCTACTGCACTACGAGTTGTTAACGATCAGATCAACCCTTGTATGCATCTTCATAGTAGTCTTAGGCTTGTGCGCAGAATGGAACTTTTTTGCTTTCTGTTGTATTACCCTACAAAAGGCGTCACCGCTCGCATGCTCGGATAATACTTCTCCAACGTATTTATAATTTTTGATTGTTTCATGCTACCAATCTTGGATACTTTTTATTAAATTTTATATCATTTTGGGGGACTAACCTATTAATCGAGTGCCCAATGCTAGTTGATGTTTCCTAATTGTTTTTAGTTTTCCAGGAAATCTGTACCAAATGGAGTCCAAACACTACAAAATTTTTAGGCGTTTTTTCTGGACTAAAGAGACCCTAGAAGCTTCGGGAGGAGACCAGACAAGAAGCAAGGAGGCGACAAGGCAACAGGCGTGCCCATGGGGTAGGGTGCGTCCTGATACCTTGTGGGCCCCACATGGCTCCGTCTGACCTAACTCCACTTCTATAAATTCTCAAATATTTGGAAACCCCCAGAAAGCCACTTGAATCAAATTTTTCACCGCCGCAAGCTTCTGTTTTTCCGTGATCCCATCTGGAGGCCTTTTCCAGTACTCTGTCGGAGGGGAAATCGATCATGGAGGGCTTATACATTAACCTTGATGCCCTTCCGGTGATGTGTGAGTAGTTCACCACAGACCTACGGGTCCATAGCTAGTAGCTAGATGACTTCTTCTCTCTCTTTGATCTTCAGTACAATGTTCTCCATGATCTTCATGAAGATCGATTCGATGTAATCTTCTTTTGCGGTGTTTTTGTTGGGATCCGATGAAGGGTTTATGATCAGATTATTCATTGATAGTAACTGAGTCTTTTTTGAACTTTATTATGCATGACTGTCATAGCTTTGTATTTCTCTCTGATCTATCCATTTGGTTTAGCCAACTGGATTGATTTACTTACAGTGGGAGAGGTGCTTTGTAATGGGTTCAATCTTGTAGTGTCCTCACCTAGTGATAGTAGGGGTAGCGAGGCATGCATTTGTATTGTTGCTATTAAGGGTAAAACGACGGGGTTTAATCATATTGCTTGGTTTTATCTATCTACATCATGCCATCTTTCTTAAAGCGTTACTCTATTTGTCATGAACATAATACCATAGATGCAGGCAGGAGTCGGTCGATTGGTGGAGTAATAGTAGTAGATGCAGGCAGGAGTCGGTCTACTTGTCACAGACATAATTCCTATCTACATGATCATTGGCATGAATAACATTTTAAATATGCGCTTTTCGATCAATTGCCCAACAGTAACTTGTCTACCTACCGTATGCTATTTTGAGAGAGGAACCTCTAGTGAAAACTATGGCCCACGGGTCTACTTCAATCATATTACTGAAACGAAATATACCTTGCTGTAATTTATTTACTTTTCTTTTACTTTTCAATTTCTATAGGGGATTGACAACCCTCTTGCCCGTGTTGGGTGCAAGTATTTGCTCTTGTGGTGCAGGTACTGCTTACTAGGATTTGCTTGGTTCTCCTATTGGTTCGATAACCTTGGTTCTCATTGAGGTAAATACTTATCCGCTACTATATTGCCTTATCCTTCCTCTTCGAGGAAAATCCCAACACAGCTTACAAGTAGCATCAACCTCCAACTACGCCTCCATCTCCACGGCTTGCTGAGGTGGAATTGCTCCTCTGCCTCCTCCATCCCAAATCCACCGGGCTCAAGCTCCGTGCCCGCCTCCGCCTCCTCCTCCGGCACCTACTTTGCAAGGCGAGTGGCGCAACGTTCCTCAGCGGAGCGCATCTCTCATGTGATATCCGTCCAACCCTCGAGCGTGAACATTTTGTAATAGCTGATCTTTTGTTTGACCATGGAAAACGATGAGGTAGAAGCTGAAGGCGAAGCGGGAGTGAGGAAGTGGTGGCGGCTGGGATGGGAGGGAAAGGAGGAACTTGGGGCCGAGTAGATTTTACCCTCGCCATCCGACTTAAATAGCCAGATTCCCCCCTCGAGTGGCACATCGTTGTGATGACATGCGTCATCACCAAGCATGTGGTCTCCCCAGCAAATTGATGGTTTTTCATGTGGGTCCCCTGTAAGTCATACGTGGCATGTCTGGGCCGCCTCATGTCCTCCCCACATATGGGTTGCATATGAGGGCTTTGGGGGGGATCTGGAGTGCTAGGCTGCTAGCTCCCTATGTTCTTTTGAAACTATAGCTCTGTATATATTGATCTTGTGTGTATCTTAGTTTTGCCTTTCACTGGCAGCCTACTAGGAGTACATTACTTCAGAATCTTTATCGGTGGCAAAAGGAAAAATAATGCACAAGTTAAAGCAGCAAATCCCGCATGGGGTCAAAGAAGCTAGTCAAAAAAAATATTCCTCCCCAAGAAAGACGGCTCTTAGATGACAAGGGCTTTCTGTCTCCCGTCGGCACCACCGTCGGCCTGCCTCATTTTATGTGGCCTTAGGGCCACGAAGGTGCGGTAGACCATGACCCTTGCCGGTAGGAGGATTTCTATTCCATTGCTAGGTGTTCTTTAGGTTAATTAGGCTTTGTATCGTGCTGGGGAAGGCGAGGCGGCAGGGCTCCCTTAAAATGGAATAAGTACCTCCAAGCCTAGCCCCCGTCCCAAAGATACATCTAGCATCGTCAGGGAGCATGTGGATTGATAACCCACAAGTATAGGGGATCGCAACAGCTTTCGAGGGTAGAGTATTCAACCCAAATTTATGGATTCGACACAAGGGGAGCCAAAGAATATTCTTAAGTATTAGCAGTTGAGTTGTCAATTCAACCACACCTGGATAACTTAGTATCTGCAGCAAAGTATTTAGTAGCAAAGTAGTATGATAGTAATGGTAACAGTGGCAAAAGTAAAGGTAGCACTTTTGTAGTAATTGTAACAGTAGCAACGGAAAAGTAAATAAGCGAAGCACAATACGTGAAAAGCTCGTAGGCATTGGATCAGTGATGGATAATTATGTCGGATGCGATTCCTCATGTAATAGCTATAACATAGGGTGACACGGAACTAGCTCCAATTCATCAATGTAATGTAGGCATGTATTCCGAATATAGTCATACGTGCTTATGGAAAAGAACTTGCATGACATCTTTTGTCCAACCCTCCCGTGGCAGCGGGGTCCTAGTGGAAACTAAGGGATATTAAGGCCTCCTTTTAATAGAGTACCAGACCAAAGCATTAACACATAGTGAATACATGAACTCCTCAAACTATGTCATCACCGAGAAGTATCCCGATTGTTGTCACTTCGGGGTTGTCAGATCATAACACATAATAGGTGACTATAGACTTGCAAGATAGGATCAAGAACTCACATATATTCATGAAAACATAATAGGTTCAGATCTGAAATCATGGCACTCGGGCCCTAGTGACAAGCATTAAGCATAGCAAAGTCATAGCAACATCAATCTCAGAACATAGTGGATACTAGGGATCAAACCCTAACAAAACTAACTTGATTACATGGTAAATCTCATCCAACCCATCACCGTCCAGCAAGCCTACGATGGAATTACTCAAGCACGGCGGTGAGCATCATGAAATTGGTGATGGAGGATGGTTGATGATGATGACGGCGACGAATCCCCCTCTCCGGAGCCCCGAACGGACTCCAAATCAGCCCTCCCGAGAGAGAATAGGGCTTGGCGGCGGCTCCATATCGTAAAACGCGATGAAACTTTCTCTCTGATTTTTTCTCCGTGAAATGGAATATATGGAGTTGGAGTTGAGGTCGGTGGAGCATCAGGGGGCCCACGAGACAGGGTGTGGGCCCCCTGGCCTTGATTCTTTCGCTGGTATTTTTTATATTTTCCAAAAGTTATCTCCCTGGATTTTCAGGTCATTCCGAGAACTTTTGTTTTCTGCACAATAAACAATACCATGGTAGTTCTGCTGAAAACAGCGTCAGTCTGGGTTAGTTTCATTCAAATCATGCAAGTTAGAGTCCAAAACAAGGGCAAAAGTGTTTGGAAAAGTAGATACGTTGGAGGCGTATCAACTCCCCCAAGCTTAAACCTTTGCTTGTCCTCAAGCAATTCAGTTGATAAACTGAAAGTGATAAAGAAAAACTTTTACAAACTCTATTTGCTCTTGTTGTTGTAAATATGTAAAGCCAACATTCAAGTTTTCAGCAAAGATTATGAACTAACCATATTCATAATAACACTTAAGTCTCATATTTACTCATATCAATGGCATAATCAACTAGCGAGCGATAATAATAAAACTCGGATGACATAAATGCTTGATGACAACACTTTCTCAAAACAATCATAATATGATATAACAAGATGGTATCTCGCTAGCCCTTTCTGAGACCGCAAAACATAAATGCAAAGCACCTTTAAAGATCAAGGACTGACTAAACATTGTAATTCATGGTAAAAGAGATCCAGTCAAGTCATACCCAATATAAACTAATAGTAATACATGCAAATGACAGTGTGCTCTCCAGCGGGTGCTTTTTAATAAGAGGGTGATGACTCAACATAAAAGTAAATAGATAGGCCCTTCGCAGAGGGAAGCAGGGATTTGTAGAGGTGCCAGAGCTCGATTTTAAAATAGAGATGAATAACATTTTGAGTAGCATACTTTCACTATCAACGCAACAACTATGAGATGGCAGTATATTCCATGCTACATACATTATAGGCGGTTCCCAAACAAAATGGTAAAAGTTATACTCCCCCACCACCAACAAGCATCAATCCATGGCTTGCTCGAAACAACGAGTGCCTCCAACTAACAACAGCCCTGGGGGAGTTTTGTTTAATTATTTTGATTTGCTTTGATCTTTTTGATCATGGGACTGGGCATCCCGGTTACCAGCCATTTTCTCGTGAATGAGGAGCGGAGTCCACACCTCTTGAGAATAACCCACCTAGCATGGAAGATACAGACAGCCCTAGTTGAAACATGAGCTGCTCGAGCATACAAAACAGAATTTCATTTGAAGGTTTGGAGTTTGGCACATACAAATTTACTTGGAACGGCAGGTAGATACCGCATATAGGAAGGTATGGTGGACTCATATGGAACAACTTTGGGGTTCATGGAGTTTGGATGCACAAGCAGTATTCCCGCTTAGTACAGTTGAAGGCTAGCAAAAGACTGGGAAGCGACCAACTGAGAGAGCGACAACAGTCATGAACATGCATTAAATTAATTTACACTAAGTACAAGCATGAGTGGGATATAATCCACCATGAACATAAATATCGTGAAGGCTATGTTGATTTGTTTCAACTACATGCGTGAACATGTGCCAAGTCGAGTCACTCAATTCATTCAAAGGAGGATACCATCCCATCATACCACATCATAATCATTTTAATAGCATGTTGGCACGCAAGGTAAACCATTATAACTCATAGCTAATTAAGCATGGCACAAGCAACTATGATCTCTAAATGTCATTGCCAATATGTTTACTTCATAATAGGTTGAATCAGGAACAATGAACTCATCATATTTACAAAAACAAAAGAGATCAAGTTCATACCAGCTTTTCTCATCTCAATCAGTCCATCATATATTGTCATTATTGCCTTTCACTTGCACGACCGAACGGTGTGTATAATAATAATAGTGCACGTGCATTGGACTAAGCTGGAATCTACAAGCATTCAATTCAAGAGAGAAGACAAAGTAATATGGGCTCTAAGTTAAATCAACAATCATGCATATGAGAGTCACTAAACATTTTCAATATGGTCTTCTACTCTCGACCCCCAAAGAAAAGAAAATAAAACTATTTACACGGGAAAGATCCCAACAAGCAAAAAGCAGAACGAGAAATCTTTTTGGGATTTCATTTAATTACTACTACAAGCATGGAAATTAAACTAACTATTTTTTGGTTTTTCTTATCAAACACACAAGAAGAAAGCTAGAAAAAGAAATTAAACTAGCATCGATAATACAATGAAAGAGTATGAGCACCGACAACTAAAATAAGTGTGTGTGGACATGAATGTAAAGTCGGTGAGAAATACGTACTCCCCCAAGCTTAGGCTTTTGGCCTAAGTTGGTCTAATGCCAAGGATCGCGGCTACTCTCCCCAGTGTACTGAGGAGTGTCATCAGGATACCACTGACTAGCGATCTCCTCCGGATCCCACTGATAAGATGATGGACGATAAGGGTCTAGTGGAGATTCCGGCTCAGGCTCTGGAGCGGATGCTTGGCCTCGATGAGCGTACACTGCTTCTGGCGAGACAAGATAATTAACTGCAGTCAAATCAAACAATAGAGGCGCAGGCAGGATAATAATCTCATTGTGTTTGTTATTAAATCTCAGGTTATACAGGAGCATCTTATCATCATTGTGAACAATAAACTCATGTGCTACCATGCTACTGTAATCTAAAAGGGAAAGAGGAAACTTTGTCTCCTCTTTCTCATGGTGCCTAATAGGTATCTCAAAATGGTTAGCAAGGCGTGCAGCATAGATACCTCCAAAGATGGGCCCCTTTGTACGGTTCAGGCTTAGCCGTTTAACAATAACGGCACCCATACTAAAACTATTATCACCAAACAAGGCATGGAACAGAATAATAATATCAGGAACACTGAAGTTTCCACTATTTCCACGACCAATTAAGCATCGACTAGCAAATATGGCAAAGTAGCGTAAAACAGGAAAGTGTATGCTAGTGATTCTCGCATCGGAACCCATCTTCGGATCCCCTACAGTAATGGTGCTAACAAAACCATCCACATCTTTACGATGTGGTTCATCTAATCTGCCCTCAAAGGGTATTCTACATACCGCGCAAAAATTACGTAAAGACATTTCTTTGAATTCATCATATAAATGAAATGATACTGATGGAGGTGAATTCTTGGGATGATAATAAAAGTTTTGCACGAAGGTATTGGTGAGTAAGATATACTGATTGATCTGGTCGTGGAGGAAGTTGGTGAGGCCTGCATTTTCAATGAAAGAATAAAAGTCTTCATAAATCCTGGCTTCTCTCAAGAAATTATCACAGGGCCATTCACGCCGTACTTCCGCTACGCGAGGCAAATTATACTTGGCCTTTTCCTTCTCTTTAGCTTGTTTATCCTGGGAGCCTTGGCTAGAAGAGCCCCTCAAAAATCTCCTTCATTTTCTGAAAATTTCTGAAATTTTTAGTAACTTCAAAATAAAAGTGAATCAAACTAAACAAGATTGGTAGCAACTACTCCTACAAGTGCCTAGAGCCTATATCATGCACTAGAATTACTTGGGACCTCATAAATTTGACATGCAAGCTCAAGAACAGGGTCATCTATACAGCAAAGATTTGCAATGAATAAAGCACTAGAACAAAAACTAATTGGATCAATGGAGGAGTCACATATCAAGCAACAATCTCCCAAAGCAGTTTTGTGAACTGAGCTTTGAGCAAGGAGATCGAAAATCACAGCAAAATGAGCTAGATCTCGTGCTTGAGCTGGATGGGGATTTTTTTGGGGAGGAAGATGGAGTGTGTGGGTGCAGGAATAAGTGGAGGGGGGCCACTGTGGGCCCACGAGACAGGGGGGCGCGCCCAGGGGGTGTGGGTGCGCCCTCCACCCTCGTGGCCAGGTGCTTGCCCCCCTCAGTGTTTTCAGTGCTTAAAATCCTCAAATATTCCATAAAAAATCATACTAAATTTGTAGGGCATTTGGAGCACTTTTATTTTCGGGATATTTTTTATTGCACGGATAATTCAGAAAACAGACAGATAATACTACGTTGCTTTATTTATTCTAAATAACAGAAAGTAAAAAGAGGGTACAGAAGGATGTGCCTTCTAGTTTCATCCATCTCATGATCATCAAAATGAATCCACTAACAAGGTTGATCAAGTCTTGTTAACAAACTCATTCCGAATAACATGGAACTAGAGAAATTTCGAATAACACTAGGTTACCTCAATGGGGATATGAACATCCCCTATAATAAGAATATCATATTTTTTCTTGACAGTAGGAAGAGGAAATTCAAAACCTCCAATAATGATAGTTGGAATTTTTCTAATAAAATTGATGCTATGAACTTGAGGTTGTTTCCTCGAAAAGTGTACTGTATGCTCATTACCATTAACATGAAAAGTGACATTGCCTTTGTTGCAATCAATAACAGCCTCTGCAGTATTCAAAAAGGGTCTACCAAGGATAATCGACATATTATCGTCCTCGGGAATATCAAGAATAACAAAATCCGTTAAGATAGTGGCATTTGCAACCACAACAGGCACATCCTCACAAATACCGACAGGTATAGCAGTTGATTTATCAGCCATTTGCAAAGATATTTCAGTAGGTATCAACTTATTCAATTCAAGTCTACGATATAAAGAGAGAGGCATAACACTAACACCGGCTCCAAGATCACATAAAGCAGTTTTAACATAGTTTATTTTAATGGAGCATGGTATAGTTGGTACCCCTGGATCTCCAAGTTTCTTTGGTATTCCACCTTTAAAAGTATAATTAGCAAGCATGGTGGAAATTTCAGCCTCTGGTATCTTTATTTTATTTGTAATGATATCTTTCATGTACTTAGCATAAAGATTTAATTTAAGCATACCAGTTAAGCGCATACGTAAGAAGATAGGTCTAATCATTTCAGCAAAGCGCTCAAAATCCTCATCATCCTTTGTCTTGGATGGTTTAGGAGGAAAGGGCATGGGTTTCTGAACCCGTGATTCTCTTTCTCTACTGTGCTTCCTAGCAACAAAGTCTCTTTTATCATAACGTTGATTCTTTAATTGTGGGTTATCAAGATCAACAGCAGGTTCAACCTCTACATCATTATTCTTACTAGATGGAGCCTCAACATGAACATTATCATTAACATTATCACTAGGTTCATGTTCATCACTGATTGTGTTTCAGCATCAGAAATAGAAATATCATTGGAATTCTCAGGTGTGTCTACAGCAAGTTCACTAGAAGCATGCAAAGTCCTATCATTTTTCTTTTCCTTCTTTTTAGAAGAACTAAGTGCCTCTAAATTATTTTTCCCACGCACCCACACACCCACACACACACACACACCTAGCGAAGTGCATTTTGGGCTTATTGTAAAGTTCCAGCCTTCTTAATACTGGACATGAATGTTGAGCTTGAGATCATTGTTTTGCATGTCATTGCCTTATTTGAGCTATCTTGTGATGTGTTGCCGTAAGTCTATTCCTCTCGATTGCTACGTTCAAAGATCTTGTGGAGTTGTAGTAAGACACTGCAGCAGTTTTACACGGGCGAGAAGGCCCGGTGGAGTTTCTGAGAAGGTGTTCCCTGTAAAGTTCCGGTTGTGATCGTCAATGAGTAAGGCGTTCCTGACTGTTTTTGCTGCCATCCCTGATGGTTTCTAGCCGTCAGGGAGATAATTTATTCCATACCAATTTTCTTTGGAACCTGGTCCAGCAATAACATAGTGAATAATACCTCCTTGTCTTGCGGTGTTGCTGCCACTAGAGCACAGCCAAATATGTTTGGACTCCTTAGTGGGTTACACAATTGACACGTACTGTGACACAAAGATTTAAGTTCAAATTTGATTCATGCATTTGTATGATAAAAAGAAGAATTTCTGAGATTAGCATAATTTCTATGCTTATTTGTTGTAATAATTCCCTGTCCAATAATACACTTCATGATCATGTAGGATATTCATATATAGCAAGCAATGTACTTATATCTTTCATGAGTGCACAGTTTATTTGTGCGCTACATGGCTACAAGTATCAAAGTTCATTTATTTGTCTCAAAGTAACGATAGGCACCGCGGGAACGAGTTGTTGTAACAAGGAAACGGTGGCAAAGGTATTTTTAAAATAACTAAGCTCTCCTCTCTTGTTCATTCATCTGTGTAAAACCCAGGATAATTGAAATCCATTGACATGCTTTTGCATCACTTTAAGACTGCAAAAAAATTTAAAAAAAAATACAGAAGGAGGTGTCAGGTGAGACATTATACAATCTATACCAAAGTTATCAAGCACAAAAAAATAAGGCATCTAGACATAAAAGAAAATTAACCAACAGAATATCTACAATTACATTGTTTCATCGAGCACAATCATTCCGCTTTGTTCTGGTCGAAGAGCTAACAATACTACATGGTTTCTAGCATGATAAGTTACAGGAATTTATCCCCCACACAAGTTATGGAAAGCACCTAGTGAGAAATATAAATACTTTTGACAACAATAGCACATGTTCCAAATAACACCCAGAGAAAGAAAGCTTTCACATGATTACAACTCAAATTGTGATATAGTAGTATCTTGGTCAAATTGCATACAAAGACATAAATGTACCAACATAGAAGGGGATACACGAATACTTAGTTGCATGAGACAATATGAAGAAACCGGGCATCCTAATTCAATGGTTACCAAATATATCTGGAAAGGCAACTATAATAAGTACCACAAGAACAATCTCATCAAGCTGCTACTGAATTGGGTGATTATGACTATTGAATTTTGTCAGACGGGAGTAGATCAAGGACACTATAGAGTAGAATGGGGATTAATTGTGAGAAAACTGTACCCAATGGCGAAACTTTCTCTTAACCTTCCAGGTGAGCCATCCAGGCTTATACGCTTCCGCTTCAGAATATATCAACCCTTTGTTCCTATAAGGACAAAATGAGAACATATTAGCGTGGCTTCTAAACAAGATGATACGATGAACAATTATGATAAGTTGATAACAAGAGAATAATGCGAGATAAAAAGAAATTACGTACCAAGCACGACAAATGCAACAAGTAATGATATGTTGGATGAGGCTATGAGGACCGGGGCTATATCCATAGATGCCACATTCGTCAACTGGTTCAGACCAATTGCCAGTACCGAGGTGGTATTGCACAAAGCGATGCTCCCTTGGTTCTTTGTAGACGACAGTTTCAGCCATGATAGTAGGCAATGCCTTAGAGGAGACACTCAGACTCCTTTCTCCGAGGAAGAGGGCATGCTTTCCAATGCTTCTTACCGGGGTAAACCTTCCCACAGTAATATTCTCAAGGTTGTAAATCAAAATGGGTGATCGAGAATCATCGGTATGGCAAACAAGAAGGATGTTCGAGTCACATTCTACCAGATGATAACCATAGACAAGTTTATTTGTTGGGCATGTGGCAATTAACTTTGGCCATGGTGGCGGCGAACCAACCTGCAAGGGTGGGTCAATCTGAAGAACCTGTGAACCATGAGATGCAGGATACTGCACCAAGTATAACTTGCCTTGACATGACAAAGCTTTCATGTTTAACGGAAGATCCCAGCTCGCCATGATCCATTGCTTGTCTTGGGAGGTAGCATAGGCCAACTGTGATAAATGATGCAAGATAATCATGACGGTGGTGGTACCGTCATTGTTGCAGAAGACAGCAGTAGACATGCCATGTTTGAGGAGATAGCAGTAGCATAGGCCAACTGTGACCTCAGACTGTTTCACCACTTGCGTGAGGAGGGTGGAGAGTGGTGGGAGCTCAGTGATGTCACTAGTGAAAGGGTTGAGGAGGAGAATGGCAGAGTCCTCGTCCCTCTGGAGGAGGAGGAGGCCGTTGACTGAGTCAAGAATGCAGTGGTTCTTGAACAATGGGAGCTTGACACGGACCAAGGTCCCCGTGTCAAGGTTGAGAAAGCGAACAAACCCCCCGAGCTTGTAGTGGCCAGGGTGGAGACCGTGACCCTCGGGCAACATCATCCAACGGCGCGGGTGGAAACGAGAATCGCTGATGCCACGACCGCGTGGGCAAATAGTGGCGTACCGCCAATTTTTGCACACAGCTCGAAGGCGAACATAGTCCATCAAGTCACCATCCAGAAGGCGCCAAGCTACCAGCAGAAGCAAATCCGCATGCAGTGATGACGCCCATGGAGAGTTGTAGGGTACCACCATGACATGATCTGACGTAACCACCATAGAGTGGCGGCGTTTCCTTGGGCACGCAGCCATGGCAGAAGGCATCACTATGTTCTGGAGTTGTTGTTCGGTTCACTAAGTACTGATGCTCATGAAATTCACATGAACCCTGTCACGATGGAGAAGCAATCAACATAAAATTAACATTCAAAATTATAACAATCAAATATAAATATATTTTTGTAAAATAATCATTGTCTAATTGGAGAAGCATTCCACATAACCCAAACCTACAAACTGACTATGCATCCAAGCAAATTATGTTTCCTACCCATTATACTACTCACTAATGCTAAATACAATGAAAAATATTATATTTAAAACAAAACGCTAGAGCTAGGGTTTCCATGTATCTAATTCCACCAAATTTAAGATTCCAGCTAGAAAATAATTTGGGAGATAAGACAAAATACCTCTGGGAATATAAAGGAGTAGAAATTCACAAATAACAAATAACTTGATCGGTCCTGAGAGAGGTCTGAGAGGGTGGGAGGGAAGGGGAGAGCGGAGGGCAATTGCTCTCACTCTTTGGGGTGCGGGTTGGAAGGAAAGGATGCAATTGCCTCGGGGTTTGTGCGAGTAGCATGCCACTCGTGCCCGAGTGGGATACTATCCCTTTGTTATGTTATTAATGTAATTAGCTTTAATGAAATCAGTAACTAAAAGTGTGTAAATCTTCATTGATGATGTATCCATTTCTATGAGTACCAGAGACGCCAACAAAAGGGGTGTATTCAAAGAGTAAAGGCGGAAGTTCGAAGAGTAAAGGGTATGTCCAAAGAGGGGTGCAAGAACCAACATCGATTGCTAATTAGAAATCATCATTAGCCTTAAAATGTATTAATTGGGGCCTAATTAAACCCAACATTCCCCTAATCAAACACTGGTGCTAATCGGGTCAAACAACACTCCTCATCGCACAAGGGTAAAATCCAAGTGATTCTTGTCCAAATGGATAAGCGGTTGACATAACATTAAATCTGGAAAGAAAGACATTCAATAATAAATAATTTTTGTCTAAAATAATTCATGTCTAAATGGAGAAACATTCAACATAAGCTAACCCATAAAAGCACACAAGTGTTTCCTTTCAAATATACTACACACTAATGCACATACGTCAAATTCCACCAAATAGATTTTAAGGTAGGCCTAGGGTTTCCACGAATGAAATTCCACCAAATTAGAAGATTTCATCTAAAGAAATCGACGAGAGATAGGGCAAAATACCTCTAGGGATACACAGGAGTAGAAATCCACAAACAAAACAACTAACTTGCTCGGATTTGAGAGGGATCTGATGAAGGGAGGGAGGGCAAAGAGAGAGGAGGGCGAAAACTCACTCTTTGTGGGGGTAGGGGTGGGGAAGAGAATGTGGTTGCATTTGGCGTTGTGTGTGTGTGTGGGGGGGGGGGGGGGGGCATGGTCGCATAGGATACTTATCCGTTGGTTCTGGCATTAATGTAATTAATGTTGACAAAGAAACGACACATCAACCTGGCTGTAAAGATGTGCACGACAGCTTTCTAAGGAAGCATCATCCGACCCACTTTAGGAAGGCCTGGGTAAGGTGGGAGATGCCTTTCCTAGCCCTAGCTTAGCCCATGAGGCGTACCTGGCCTAGCAGTGGACCGGGCCGCCAAGGGACAGGAAAACACTTTGAAAGAGCTTGGATTCTAACCTTGTGTCAGACCCGCGGACCAAGGGACAGACTTAGGTAGAGAGTTTCTATGGAGCAAGGCCTCCCATAAGGTAATGGAGGCATGCAATGGTCAAATAGGTCTAATGGATAAGCTACATAATTGTTCCATTGGCTGTCTTCCCCAGCAACATGCTCGATGTGATAGCATCGTCCTTTGTAACGATCAAGACTGGTAAGTCCATCAGTCCAAACAGTTGTCCATGTACGAGTAGAAGATTCGACAGCTACTGAAGCCCCTGCTTCTCCAGGCAGAACCCCTGGTTGAGGACTTGCTCAAAATGATGCAAAGAAATTAGTATCCATAGTTTTTCACTTTTGCCGATCGGTGCCAATCTTTCCTGTTATGAATTTCCAAGGCCGGGGAGAGATAATTTCGATGGATGTAATAAGTCTTGATTGGGATGTTTAATGCTAGTGTGTGTGTGTATAGACACACACACACACACACACTAGATCACTGATGGCGCGCGATGCCGCGCCCGTCTATTTTACAATAGA
The DNA here is from genome assembly GCA_963921465.1 of Triticum timopheevii. Classification (NCBI taxonomy): domain Eukaryota; kingdom Viridiplantae; phylum Streptophyta; class Magnoliopsida; order Poales; family Poaceae; genus Triticum; species Triticum timopheevii. The sequence goes on along the minus strand of OY997266.1, from coordinate 187,605,992 downwards.
ATAATTGAAACTTTCAGAATTATTAAGCATAAATGAGGTGTCAAAAGATGGTTATAATTTTTCATTTTTGCCGATCGACGCCAGTCTTTCCTGTTGTGAATTTCCAAGACCGGGGAGAGAGAATTTCGATGGATATAATAGGTCTCGCTCGGGATGTTTAATGCTAGTGTGTGTGTATATATATATTGTTGACCTAATGAACTCAAGGGGTTGTACGGATGTTGCCATTTCGTTGAACTGATCGTTTTTATTAAAAGAGTAAATAAGAGCCCTCCTGCTCTCTCTCTCCCCGTCGACCGAGCTGCTCGCGGCGGATCCCTCCACCCGCGCGCCTCCCTCCAGGCAACTCAGGCCCCACCCTAGGCGCGGCGATGGGCGCCGGGGCGCGAGGGCGGTCGTCGGCGGTGACATCTTCCACTAGGACGACAACGCGCCCAAGATCCCCTGCTGCTCCAACGCCTTCATGCTCGTACGGCCCCTCCCCCTCCCCCTCCCCGCCGGGTGGCCGGCGGAGCTCCGTTCTGGCCGGGCGTGCGACCCCGGAGCCTGAGGAGCCGTTGCCGTCCATGCATTCCAGCCGCAGTAGCCTGCCCGGCGGAGAAGCCGGCCGTCGTCCCGAGCGGCGCGCTGTTCTCCATGTCGTCAGGCGACTTGCTGGAGCTCGACGGCGAGCAGTGGTTTGGCGGCATGGTTGTCGATCGTACTACGAGAGCTTGGCGCAGGGGATGCTCGTCGAGCCGCCGGACGCTGGAGCGTGGCGAGAGGACAACGAGCACAGCGGCATGGCGGAGACGCAGACGCCGTGCACAGCTAATCGTTCAGCTAAGCACATCGCAGTTGTACTGTACATAGTACTAGTTGTGTTGTGTTCTTCCCAATTTGGGAAGAAACAGAGTAGGCAGTTTGTTCCTTAATTGTGTATATAGCAAGTTTCCGGTTTCTATTTTTGAGAGAAAGGGCTAGATTGCTTATTTGCATCCATCAATTAGTTGTCCACGAATCCAAATCCATTTACTGTTTTTTTAGTTAATCCATTTATACTGTTTGAAAGGGCCAGATTGCTTATTTGCTTATCCACGAAATCTCACAAAGAATTATCAAATGTGAAACTTTCAAAGAGGCCAAAGATTTCAGTTCAACGTCTACGCAAAGCTATTGAAAATGTGAAACTTAGCCCTGTTGAATGTTTTCCCAAATTCTTTTTTGCAACGATGTTTTGGACTTCTCGCGTTTTGCGACTTGAACTTTTACCATTTGAATTTCCATGGGCTTTTCTTTTGTTTGAGCTTTTTCCCAAACTTATCAGAGACATCATGTTTGAACATACAACTTTTCTAATTGTGAACTTGTGTTTTTTTTTCATTTATTAAGTTGCTTTTTTTCCTCCGAACTTTTACTGGTACAATTTTTTTTTGCAAATTTATTGTCTCTTGAGTCAGAACTGATGCAATTTTTTTATTTTAAATTTATGGTACTTATGGTACTAGAGTTTGTACTTCTCAAAAAAAAATCACTTGATGTTCTTTTAGTTTTAGTTTTTAATTTTCTTTTTCATCCTTATCCTTACTGACGGTGACATCACCATCGCACCTTTATGGTTTATATAGTTGAACGGACTAACATTTTTACCATTCCCTTCTTTTAAAAACTTATGTTTTCTTCTCCAAACTTCCTACCTGACGAGAATCGGAACTTATTACGGCAATTATACGTCAACATTGTCGTAATCTTCTTGTTTTGCTCCAAGTCTGCATTTTCAGGAAAATAAATTGCTAATAGAATAGAGGAAGGATAAGTTTTCACATAATGGAGTCTACAAATAATTGACTGTTTGAAGTTTATTATTCATCATGGTAAGGATATTTCAAAACTACAGATTGCAAGGTTGTCGAGTCTGAAAGTGCGGAAACTGTAGCAGCATCAGAAGCTAGAAAATGCCTTATTATTGCACATGAAGATCTATGAATGCATAACGAAACTTGCATATAAAAAAAATGCTAATTTTCCTGCTGGCAACGACAAAGATTTTTTTTGGTCTAGGGCAAAGGCTGAACTAAAACATGGCCCACATGTTGATTAAGTGGGGTAAGCAGGATGTGCACATGTGGAATGTCAAGAAAGTAATTGGTTTGAATTAATATTTTGATAAGCATGGAAAAGTGCCCAAAGAACTTGCTATCCAAACACATGGTCATTTCCCATTGATCTCTTACCCGAACAGCTATGAGAAACACCAGAATGAAAAAATATGAGGGTAGCATTTGAAAACATGTTACCTCTCAAATAGCTAGAATCCACTACACTGAATGGAAGTGAAGCATGGTGAGAAAAATTAAACTAAGGTGATTCTCCACAATTGTGCTGCAGGATAGTGAGGCATGGCTATAGCGGCAGTTCTTATTCTTGCCCCGAACGTCCATGCAGAACTGCAGATTTAGCACAGAGTTGGAGTTATATGGTCTCTCAGCAGCAACTATGTCGCCTACCTTGATGCCCCTCCTCCCTGCAGTTCAACCAAGGTTACATCCAACACTAAACACTTCATAAAATAAGTAAATATCACTCATAAACTTAATTTGAAGGTTGTGATTTATAACAACTATTGCACGCATATGTGTAAAAAACTAACAAAAATGATTTTGGTTGCAGCAGATGAATAATAGGAGCCAGGCTTAAGAAATGTCAAGCAGAAAAATTGTGTCAAAAGTGAAACCTTGTGATTTCACTGTAGATGCTGAACCGTATCCATATGAATTGAGCAGTTGACCTTGTAATCCCCCAGAACTATTTGCCTACATTACACTTTTCCAAGATAAGGAAATCCCCATCGGCATAAAGCAGAACATAAATATATACCTGGAAGATAAGGCAGAGAAAAAAGGTTCAGTTGTGCAAAATCGACCTGGCCACTCTAAAATCCATCAGTGGGAGAGATAGACGAACTGCTGATCAAGAAAGAAAATCGTGTAGACCAAGACACGAGTAGAAAGATTAATCGTCCCAGCAGGCAGTAGTTGCTAAGCTGGCGTAGGAGTTCATTCAGATGTAGTGGGCGATAGGAACGACCATGTGCGGCGGCAGAGATCCTCACGGGTAGAGTACTGTGATATTGACTATTGAGAATAACCTTTGGCGCCGGCCGGTGGGCTGCAGCTTCGATCCTGAATGGCGGCAGATAGATGACATCGCGGGGATTATGCGTTGATCCCAGTAAACGATGGATGGTGTGGACAACCACCAAAAAGGGCGAGCCGCAGAAATCGTCGGAGCTTCTGGTAAAGGAGATCAAGCGAGGGGAGAGAGAATAGGAACAGATAAACGTATGGAGGCGGATAGTCAAGGAGAGCACGGTCGGTTGATCTTCCAGCGAAAAATAATTATTTCCATGGGCCCGCAGGTGGTGCGATGGGCCATTGGGAAAAAACTAAAGGACGCTATTATTATGGAGAATAAAGGAAGCGGCCCGATGAGAAACTGAAGGAACATATCCAGCCAAACGATGTGATGCCCATGTACGGGAAGGCAGGCAGGCACACACGATCGATGGTTGAGTGTGCAGGCGTGCAGGGTAAAAAAGATGACGTGCATGCATGCATGGCTGATAGTAGACCAACTTCTTAGGTATACTAGACCATTGATGGCGCGCGTTGCTGCGCCCCTCCATTCTTGCAATGTAATATTAGTTATAGATGTCCCCACAAAAAAGTTGGAAATAGATGCAAATTTGTGAAGGGGTTTTATTTTGTTTTTAAATTGGCATTACGTACTATATATTTTATAACAACAAATTCCACAAATTTAGTTTCCAATATTAAATTCTATGATCGATCAAATAGTTTTCTACAACTTATTTTCTGCTCAGTGCAATGATGCACACAGGTTCAGAATTAAGATAGTGCACCAGTAAACTCCTACAGAACATAAAAAATTGATGATATTAAACTATAAAGTGTTATTCTTCGAGCCTTCGACAGACCACTGAATTCAGAGTATGCAATGAAATAAATAGTTTCAAACTCACGGGGAATTTTCTGCAGGCTTGAGACCATACTCATCACCATCAGCAGACTGAATTGAAAATCCAGGGGATACTGATCTGAAAACATAGCACAAAATTAATTGTCTTCTTCAGTTTGAGAGAAATGCAAGATTAGTCGTCATCTATGAATTACAGCATGGGGAACAAGCCAATGCAATGCTCAGTCCAACTATGAGAACCCACGAGACAAATATGCATGAAGCAAAACTAACAATTACTATCCCCGGTCAAAAAGAAGTGCTATGGTTTTACTTGAATTTCTGCAAATTTGACCAGTCATTTTATTAAATCTACAAAACCTACTAAATTATACCATTATGAGCGTACTTTTGTAAAAATTATATTAATATAACTCCCACGGCACAAATCTATACTCCCTTCGTCCCAAATTAACTGAACTTCTAACTTTGTAAGGCTAGAGAAAAATATATCAACATCTCGAACACCAAATTAGTATCATTAGATTCATCATGAAATATTAGGTATTAATAATATTTCTATCGAAGTACTAAGGATCAATGTTACATAAAACAGGAGGAACAATTGAAAAAGTAGTATGTGTACGTTTTTCAAACATCTCTTCAATCTATGGGAATAAGACTGCTAGGTGTAGTGCCTCCTTTACAATGGACCTGTTTCAAGTTACCATATATTTATTTCAAGGAAGTATATATTTGTAAAGCTAAGAATGGACATCGGCTATTGTGAAAATGTCAGAATTATTGCTTTGTGATGTCTATGATTCTAAAAGGCAAGTGGTTGTGTTATGTTATAACTGCAGACAAAAAATACTTACCATTTCAGGTCTAGTGGACACCTCAAGAACGATTATATTGTGAATCTTCTGTCCTTGAATTTTACTTTACTTTTTGGAAAAGATATATACTCCCCACACAGTTCAATGTGTATTCTCCCAAGATATAACCAAAAAAAGAGTACCAGAACATGAAGTCATTCTTGGATAGTGATATGTAGATTCCCCTGGTAAACAATAAAAAACAACACTTTTAATATATGTTGCTGCTGCAGAAATTCTCTGTTTCAGCCAGTAGTTCTCTAAGTAGAAAGTGCTTTAGGTTTCAAGGTTGACATTCTTTGTGTGCTAGTTGCAAACTAACAAACACATCTTTGCTCTTTGGGGGATTCTTTGCTCACTGTCTTTGTTCAGAAGTTCATGAGCTGCCTCTACTTGGACTTGAGCTCCTCTGATGGATTGAGGGATTCAGAAAGAAAGAAAATGAGAGGAGCAAGATCATTGTCAATGTGCCGATGCCATGGTGGCCTTTGATCCATCTTTTTGCACAGTTTGACTCGCAAGTGCAATAATAATTTGATGGCTAAAAGTTTCTGCAGAGAACAAAAAAACATGATCGATTAAGAAAATTCTCTTGTGTAAACAAACGTGATAATAGAATTGCAATCAATTTCATGATTGGTTGAAAAGATAAATAGTTACTCTGATATACAGTACATCACTTTGGCAGCTCGCATATTACATATGGAGTTGCAACAACTCAATCGTAAACAAAGAGCATGGCTTAATATATTCATATTCACTGCTATGCTTAATACAAGGATAAAAAAATAGTAATCACACCAGAAATAAGTAAATCTATTTTTTGCTTTCAGCACCGTAGAGCAAAGTGGACAGGAGAATATGGTTCTTCAATGTTCCCTCTTTTCCCTGTATGCATTAGCTGGCGTGGATTCATGAAAAAAAAACTTGCATGCTAGACAACACGATTTTTGCGATCTAACTGAAACGTATATTATCAAGATGAGCGAACATGAACGAACCTGTCTAACAGCCAATCGAGCCCCTTGAAGGGTACATGCCCTGAGCCCCTCCCAACCGAAACTCCCCAACTGAAACTGCCCCGACGTCCGCGCGTACCTCCGGACAGGTCTGGAGCGTGGCGGATCTGGCTGCGGTGCGCCCAGGGACTCCAGAAAAGGAAATCGGATACATGCTTCTGGGTGTAGTGCGCCACCGATCTGGGGACGGAGCTCGTGGCCGCCCGTGAAAGAGATGATCCCTGTTGCGCCTTTGCGACGGAAGATACGAGAAGGAGGTTATCGGTGGCTACATGGAGACGGAGGCGGCGTTCCGACGGGGCGGCCGAGGACTGCGTCGTGAGGAGGTGCGTGCCGAACGAAACAACGACGGCGGCGGCGCAACATGTGTTGTGGGCGAGAGAGGACAGATCAGGGATGGGATTAGACATGAGAAATCGGGTGGAATAAGAGGAAACGTTACTTGACCGTCCATCCGAGATCGGACGTTTCTTAGTATAGGCAAACGTGTGGGCCTCGAATTGGTTTCAGGAGCAGCTGCCCATAGTAGTCAGCCCAGGAGCAGCCCACGCACGAGAGGACGTGTATCGGACGGCCATCAACGATCTAAGCCACGATCAAGCCGCGAAATCCGACGGAAGGAGTGTGGATGTGTGAGAGAGCGGGGATTAGGTGCGGTTATACTGTCCTTAATAGGAGGGCGCTTATAGGCGCCGGCGCGCCGGCCGAAAGGTTCGGCCGGTCCAGCCCAGGCCATTGGATGTGAGACACGCTGCCGTTGGATCTAGACCAAAAAAAAAACAAATCGCCCCCAGATTCGTCTTCTTCCTCCTCCTACGCATCTAGCCGCCGTGGATGGGCGAGGCCCCCGGCCTTGAAGCACCACCGAGCTTCGCCGCCCTCGACGCCGGTCACCGCCCTCACCGCCCTCGCCGCCGGGCACCGCCTCCGCCGCTGATTGCCTCCCTCGCCTGCGTTTCACGCCGGCTGGACGCATGCAGCAGCGTGTGCCCCCCGGTTGCAGCTCCCCCCGGCGACGGCCACAACTCCGTTGCGACGGTCGGAGCTCCGGTGGCGACGATCACCGGTCGTGCACCCTGGATGACGAGCTCACGACTGAACCGAAGCAAGGCTTGAACCGTCGCACATGCCCTGTGTTGCAAACGCTGGAAAAAAAGCTTCAAGCCTTGGATGGAAAAGCTTCAACCCATAGATAGAAAAAGCTTCAACCAGCACTGCGAATCAGGGAGGATTAGCAACTGCTGATGCAAAAATGCTTCAACCTTAGATGAAAAAAGTTTCAACCATATGACAGGAGAGAGCTTTAATCAAAGCGCTGCTAAAAAACGAAATAAGTTTCAAACGTTTACAAAAAAGCTTCGAGCATGGATGGAAAAAGCTTCAACCGTGTATGAAAACAGCTTCAACCATTGTACAAAAAAGCTCCAACCAGACACTGCAACCAGAGAAAAAGTTGCAAACGTCGATAGAGAAAGCTTCAACCATATATCGAAAAAGCTTCAAACGGCTATCGGCGAAAGAAAAGTTGTGGTTGCAGCCTGCGGTCACCTCGGTCATCGTTGTCACGCACCCCGGCCGCGCGCGGGGTTGCAAGCACATGGACATCCCCGTGGTAGCACCCCGTCGCCCCCGGTTGCAGCATCTCCCCGTGGTCAACCCAGTCACCGGCGAGATGGGATGGTCACCGCGCAGAGCCATGACGAGCTTCGAGGCAGGAGGGGAGGCGTGGTGCATGCTACAACCAGCATTGAAAATTGCTACCACCAGCATGCCATACAGCTACAACCGCAATCGCGTTTTGCTGCATCGCACAATGATGCATTTTCTTGCTGGAACCGACGCAGCTCCACACACAACGATTGCAGCTCCGCTGGACTGCGGTTGCAGCTCTTGTGGCCACGGTTGCAGCTCCCCGTGCCTGGTTGCAGCACGCCACGCCGGCGGCCATGTCTCCCCTTGCCATGGTTGTTGGTTCCAGCTCGTCAAGAGAAAATTATTCATGGCCTCCCCTGAGTAAAATAGCTCGCAGCCATGGCCGTGCGATGCAGTGCGCAACCACACGAGTTCCAACGGTGAGCACATCGGTTGCAACATTTGGGGGGTGGGGGTGAAGGAGGAGGTGGCCATGGCGACGAGCTTTGAGGGAGAGGAGGAGGGAGACTGGGGGCGGGGTAGGGTGGGGGGAGGGGGGCGAGGGGTTGAGGAGGAGGAGGAGGAGGAGGCCATGGCGGCGAGCATGGGGAAAAGGAAGAGGAGATTGTCCGGCAATGGAGACGGGCATCGGAGCGAGAGTAGGAGCGCGGCCATGGCTGCCCGCATCGGGAGAGAGAGAGAGAGAGAGAGTTCCTGAGAGGAAGAAGAAGATAGGAAAAAGGCGAAGCGGCTATGTGTGGGCCTGCAAGGATGTGTGGCTCCCTGGTATTGGTGGGTGTGCTACACGCTCGGGAGCTAGCGACACGACCGGCCGAAGCTTAGGCCGGTCTGCCGATGGGAAACGTTTCCCTTAATAGGATGACGTGGCACATCCTTGATGTGAACAGTGTGCACGATGAGCGAATAGTGAGTAGTGGGGAGCAACTTCTTAAGAATGGTAGGTTTGTACTTTCAAGTGTCTTTAATGACATTTTTCACTTTTTACTTTGCTTTACCTCATCAAAGGCGCACAACACATTTGAAGAAACAAAATACGAATCTTTGGAGCACTAGGGGATAAGCATTTGCACAGGACTTCATGTGTGCCTTCATCATAGAAAAATATACTGAATGTCGCCAAGTTCTAAGGTTGAACAAATGAATCATACAGAATATTGTCAAAACCCCGCATTTTTCTCACTAAAAAAACTTCTGTACTTGCATACAGCCCTCTTTGAACTTGGACGGCACCTAGTGCTCAACTTGGACGATGACCAGTGCTCAACTCGAACGAAGGAGGTTGTCGTTGTTTTTTAACCATGAATGCTTCTAAAGACACTGGAAATTGCTTCAAAACTGCTTTATACTTTTTAACATGAGGGTTCTCTCACTTGGGCCAAGAAGCAATGCATACATCATACTTTTAGGAATCCAATAACTCCCGAACGTTCGGATTTTGAGCATTTCGTCCCGAACGTTTTTACATGGCAACTTTAGTTCATAGGGGATGGCAACTTTAGTTCATAGGGGATGGCAACTTCGTCCGTTTTTGTTTTTTTTTGTCAGGAAATTGCCATGTTTCCCTAATCTCGCGCAAACTAAACTTGCCATCTAAACCCGTTCGGATTGCCATGCTTAACTCCCGAACGTCGGGAGTTATCATTACCGTATTTTTATTCTACAAGAACGAAATACTCCAATAATTAACAACTAATCTATCAGTACATGCAGAACAATTTTAGTTTTGAGAACAAACTTCCATTTGATGTGTTAAACTCTGAATCTGTATAGAGGACAGGATGGGTCTCAGGCTACTTAGAAAATATTGACACACTTTTACCATGAGGCACCTTCTCCCTAATGTTGAATAGAAGAATGTAGATAAAGAATCAATTCAATTTTTTTTTCTAAAATAAGAACTGAACAGAACAAAAAATAGTTGTTGAACTAAACTAAAATAACAGGTCAAACCCTCCTTATGCTTTGAGTGCACTAGAACTGAAAACAAACCGATGCTCTATCGAAAGTTCAACTAGGCGAAAATTCGAAACTGGCCAAACCAGTAGTTGACAGGCAACACTACATTGTTCTCTAACACTCATAGAATACACATAGAACACACACACTTAAGTTCAGAGAACGATCTTGTTTATGTTCAGAGAATAAATGCATTTAAGCTCAACAAATGTGTTTAGGTTCAGAGAACAAAACAATCTTTAGTGTGATTTTCTACATCTGGATAATCGCAGAAGCAACATAGTGGGACTGAAGCTCTAAAAATTTTGGAAACTGGAAAGGTGAGCATCAAGTGGTAATTAAGGAAGGCTAACAAAAAAGGAAAGTGGCATTTTTTATATGACGGGTAGTGGTAGGTATTGGTTCATTGTTTTTGCCATCCAGTATGGTGTCAACAAGGATGCGGTAGCTCTGGTCCTCGACGGGCGCCCAGTCATCGTCGAAGAGCTTGAGGAGGCGCTTCAGGACTGGCCAAACATGCTAGTTGGAGAAGCCAAGAGGCTTCATCACCTCGGGCTCCTTTCTAGTAGCATTAGCATTGTTGGAAACCATGGCCTTTAACGAAATGGTTCAGGGATCACTCCCAGTCAGTCCCATTCGCTACTTGTGCTGTAGAGAACATGAATATAAAGCAGATGGTGACTCATCAATTTTTCTTTACGATATACCTAAAATTACAGAATTTTGGAACTTGCACTGCCGATATTTAGGTGATATATCTAAACTTTACAGAATTTTGAAGAAACTCGTTGCAAATCATTACTTATTTAGGTGATATATCTAAAGTTACAGAATTTTGAAACTTGCACTGAAGATATTTCTGCACACACACCAACTATTCTGTGATTTTTCATGGACTGAAGATAGAATACGCACCGAACTAATATTAAGTCTGGTACAAAAACTCTCTATTCATGAACCGACAGTATTTCTTCTATGTGGAATACACAAGATCTCCTCAATGGGACATGATGCAGGCATGGCCGCAAGAAATACTTGGCGCACCGGAGAACCTGTACTGTTGGATTTGTCGAGAAAGGACTGAGGGAACACGCCGACGTTGGGGTGGCGGATGCAAGTATTGGAGTTCAGCCTAAAATCACAAGAGAATGGATCAAAATGAATTCAGATTGACTTCTAATCATTTATCAAGCTATAAAAGTTAGAACTGATGTTACACAAACCAAGGCATTTTTTTATATGAACAGCTCACGTAATATGTATTGTACCACTGTTTTTTTTCATTCTCATGAACAAATAACCATAGACTAATGAGAGAATGTATTACTGGACAGTAGGCATTTTCTTCTCAGAGCCACTTTGGTTTTCTTTTTCTTTTTCTTCACTTTTGCTCTCTATGTCTATGGATATCCTTGTTTGTTCCTTGTGGGACTAACCCATGTAGGTATTGAAAATGCAACTCACTCCAATGGATTGCTTCAAATGATCTACATCAACAATGAGCATCCACATCTTCAACATCTACATGAAGTCATCATCGACAAAACCCAAGGTTAGTTCATCCCTCTTAGGGGGGATATCACATCTAGGGGGAGCTTTACTCTAAGAATTGAGCTAAAGCAACTCTAATGGTGTGAACACAACAATACTTTATGTAAAAGTGGTAACCCCACTTGTGCTTAAACGATGAGTATGACCTATGATCAAATGCTCTCATTTGACTCCTAAGTCAATATACTCATATATAGATGACCTAGTCATCGCCAATTGCTTGATAGATGCTAGAGTGATTGTGCATGCTTTGCCACATATTACATTTGCCATTTTATTGTGTGAGAATGTTGAATGCATACTTTTCTCATTCGAGGACATCCATTTGTTGCTTTGATTGTTTGGTTTATCTTCTTTTGCCAAATGGATGGACAAGATTGCCTAAGAACTTTATCTAGCCATCTATGCTTTTCTCGTCTCAAACTCTATTCATGCTACATCACAAAGTTTGAACAAGTCAAATTCGAACCCTCTGGGTGAGGAGCACTCGGAGCCCCGATTTGTCATAGACTTAAACTTCCAAAACCTCTCTATGCATTTTGGTCTGACTAATTCATCCATTTCGGTCACACCGAGCTCACTGAGTTGATCTAGTTTTCAATCTCGATGCAACCGATTAGAACTTTTCGGTCTCACCGAGTTGCGGTAACCGCTTGCGATTCTGCATCTCGGTGCCACCGAGTTGTTCCACTCGGTCACACCGACAGTGCCAGGATATATATACCGACGGGTCAAATTTTGGAAATTCCTCCAAAACCTCTTCACCCGCGTGTGTCCTGCTCTGCCGCCTCGGGTCTCCGGACGTCCTCTTGTTGCCAGCGACCTCCCGCCACTGGTCTCCGCCGCCGTCAACGAAAATCTTCACCTCCGTTGCCGCCGTAGCGAGCTCATCGCCAAGTTAGGGTATGAGTTCGACACTTTGTCCATTCTTTTAACTCTGATTCTTAGCACAATGGCAATGCCATGTTTCTTTCCAAGTATGAGATCGATCTATCCATAGAAAACATCATTTAGATTAGTTTTGATTTGAAAATTTAGGGTTAGGTTTCCGCCGGACTCATCTCGGACCGACCGAATTGTAGAAATTGGTCTCACCGATTTGGCTTAGGCCATTGCACATCTGATTTTCGATCTGACCGAAAATTGCAAATCGGTGTGACCAAGTTCGGGACTATGTGAAACCCTAGCAAACTCGGAGTCACCGAACTGTGTCTCAGTCTGACCGATTCCACTAGTTTAGACTCCAAAGTTGCTTTGGTGTCACCGAGTTTTACAAATCGGTAGCTCCGAAGTGCTTCCTATAGAAAACTAAAAAAGTTTTTGACTCATTCTTTTTGCAAAAACTCTGCAGTTTGTGATGCTCATCTACAACTATTCACAGGGTCAGCTCTCAGTTTGCAGTGCAGTATGTCTGATCAGAGTGACAACCAGAACAAGTCATAGGAGCAGATGGACTTGAGTGAGGGCACTAGTCCCTCTGGCAGCTATGATGAGGGTAGCAGGAGCACACCAAGCAACCTGCCTAAGGCACAAACTAGGCAGAGAAAGAAGAAAACTTCAGACTCTGAGGATGAGGACTTTGAGATTGAAGAAGTCAGCTCAAAGAAGAAGGTTCTCAAGAAAGAGTAGGTTGCTGCTGCTTCTACCAAGCCAGGTCAGCACAAGAAAGCACCTGCCAAAAGAGTGCCTATGTCAAAGGCTAGGGTATCAACTCAAGAGATAATGGAATTCACTCTAGAAGACAGAGAAGATGGAGATGGCAAGAAGAGAAAAGAAAGGGTCAGGAAAACAGTTGCAAGAGTGCTTGGAAATCCATCTATGATGAGAGATTCTGCAAGTGAGGAGGAAGAAGAGGATTTTGCACCTCCTCCCATGTCACAAAAGCTGATGGGGGATGCCATCAAGTCTGGGGCTGCTCCTTCAAAGCCCAAGACAGCCCCCAAAGCTCCAGCTCAAGCATCCAAGACTGCACCCAAAAGAAGCACCAGGAACATTCCTGTTGCAGAGAAGAACAAGGCCCCAGTGCCTGAGGTTGAAGAAGAAGATGATGGAGCCCAAGTGCTCAAGAAACTCAAGCCAAAGATTCCAGACCATGATGGCAGTCATCCAGTGGCTGAGAACATGAAAGAGAGTAAGGATGCAGGTCACAGACTGTGGAGACAAGCTGATCCATATGCTATGAGGAGAAGGACTGTTGTGGACTATAGATTTCACACCAAAGACAATGTTGCTTGACAAGAAGCCCATTGTCTGTGATATGAAGTGGATTGATCGGGAGTATATTGATGAGAATGAAGATCATTTTCCAGGAGTACATGAGAGCTTCAAACTCAATGGTGTTAACAAGTTTGTGGGTCGGAAATTGACCAAATGGACTGATGAGCTCATTATGTAGTTTTACTCTACAGCTCATTTCTATCCTGATGGGAAGATTGTGTGGATGGCTGAAGGTACAAGGTACCAATCTACTGTTGATGAGTGGGCCAAGATCATAAAAACCCCCAAAGAAGCTGAGAAAGACATTGATGTCTATGCTGAGAAGAAGAAGGATCACAACTCCATGGCCAATATGTACAAGGAGATACCTGACAAGGCCTTGGAGACTCACAAGCTAGGTTCAGTGTATTTCTTGATGCCTGGATTGGCCACAATGAACACTATATTGAGGCACACCTTGTTGCCCAAATTAGGAGATCACAGGATGATCAGATGCCATTCCATTAATCTGCTCCAGCTTTTTGATTTGCCCCGGAGATTCAAAGTCATGAGTTTGATTGTTGAAACAATCACTACAAAAAAAAAGACACATCCGTGACATTTTGGGCCGAACGAAAAAAAATTATGTCATACTTATGACACTTCCATGATGATAATTGTGACAAAACCCGGTATCATCATAGATGTGGTGGGCTCCTACTTCTATGACAAAAAATCATGACAGAAAATGGGCTTTTCGTCCTGGACAGGCTGGAGACGCAGCTGCGTGACATTCTTTAGGCCATCCATGACAGAAAAAATTGTGGTAGAAGCGAGGGCGAGGAAAATTTCGGGAGTTCCCGGTTACGGTGGGTGGTCAGGGGCCGAGCAATGCGCGTTTCTCTCGTACATGTACGCACGTGTGTGTGCGAGGCGTTGGGCTCTAACTGAACCCGAGCGATTGCACTAGCTACGTTACTGAACCCGAGTGATTCCTTTGCTACTGCTGCTAACTGAAGCTGATCGAACCCTGCTGCCTCCTTCCCTTGATGAACAGTGAGCGTTGTTTGGGGGGTGGATGAACAGTTCCCGGTGGGGGTGGATGAACAGGACCCCGTGGTGTTGCCTCTGGATGCATAGGACCCTGATCGAGCTGGTTGGGGCTGGATGAATAGGACCCCCTGGAGGGCTGGTTGAATAGTAGCCGGTGAAGGGCTGGATGAACAGTAGCCCGTGGAGGGGTGGTTGAACAGGACCCCGTGGAGAGGGCTGGTTGAACAGTAGCCGGTGGAGTAGCGCGCGGTGGAGGCTGGATGAACAGTCGTGGACACACGTGCTTCCCCAGTCGACCCTGCCGGCTTGAACCCCGCCGAATCAGATGCCTGCTCGTCCCGCGCCCAACGCCCGGGCTCCAGCCTCGACCTCCTCCTCGCCGGAGTCCCGCACAAGCCGCCGCTGCGGGTCGTCCTCAACGCCTTCCCCACCTCCGGTCGCTCAGTGCCGGCGAGCCCAGTCGCCGGTGAAGCCCCGCAGGTCGCCATGTGCCCCTGCTCCTCCTTCTCCTTTCCCCTCTTCCTCCCTGACCCTTTCTCGCGCCCGTGTCCAACAGGAGCGCGTCGTGCAGCCGTCGCAGGAGCTCCCTTGCAGCCGCCTAGATCTGGTGTCTCGCCGGAGAACGTCGTCCTTGCCCGGATCCCGTCGTCCTTGGCGCCCCTGCTCTTCCGCGCCAAGCTAAGCCGCCACCGCCAGCGATGCCTCTGCTTCCCGCCTCTGCGTCGAGCAGTGCTCGATCCGGTCGCGCCCGTTGACCACGCGCGTGCGCCCGTCCGCGTCAAAACCAGCAGCAGCCAGCCCAGCAGCGCCCTTCGTCCGCTCCAAGGCCCAGCCCCAAGCCCAGCCGGCCTCTTCTGCTTCCAAGCGGGCCGAAGCCCATGGGTGAGGCCACACCCCAGCGCCCCCTCCTCTGTTTTTCCTACTGTTGGGCCAGTCAGTTTCGGCCCGTAGTGTTTTTTTCCTGCTGCTGCGATTTTTTGCTAATTATCCAGAGAATATCAGTTTTACAGAAAAACCCTCCATGTTCATGCATATAATATCTCATGAACCGTGCATCATATTAAAATGTTTTATATATGTAAAATGCTTAGAATTTCATCTAGTTTCATAATATGCCACTTTCATCCATGTTAAACATGTTTAACTTGTTGTTTGATTTAATTTGCTAAAATGCCATGTTTAAATTATTTAATTCATAACTAAATAACCGTAGCTCGGTTTTAAATAAACGTTATATGTAAATGGGGTGGAAAAATGCCTAGTTTAACATGGTCCACTTTATTTTCCTGTTTAACAACTTTAAAATATGGTTTAGGGCAGAACAGTAGCAAATTCATAAATTGCATATGAGGATTTTCCGGAATTGTTGTTTGTTGTTCCGACCTCATTTAAACTTGCCTAAATAGGTAGTTTTATTATGCTTCACCTCTTGCCATGTTTAAAAACATTTAATATTGTTTGATAGCTTAAACGAGATTAAACTAAATATTTGATGTGGTGTTTTGTCAATATACAACTCGTTGCATATTGAACTCCACTTAACTTGTAGTATTGCTTGTTGCACTTTGCCATGCCATGCCTCTTTAAACCGGACATGCATCATACTTGATTGTGCATCATGCCATGTTTATGCTTGTGTATTTAACATGTTGTTTGTTTCTTTCCGGTGTTGCTTCTTAGTTCCGGTAATGTTGCGTTTGTGAGGATTCATTCGACTACTCCCGTTCGTCTTCTTCATGGACTCGGTCTTCTTCCTAGCGGGATTTCAGGCAAGATGACCGTCACCTTGGATCTCACTACTATCATTGCTATGCTAGTTGCTTCGATCTATCGCTATGCTGCGTTGCCTATCATTTGCTGTTCAAGCCTCCCAAATTGCCATGAACCTCTAACCTTTGACACCTTCCTAGCGAACCATTGATTGGCTATGTTACCGCTTTGCTCAGCCCCTCTTATAGCGTTGCTAGTTGCAGGTGAAGTTGAAGATTGCTCCATGGTGGACAGGGTTATGTTGGGATATCACAATATCTCTTATATTATTAATGCATCTATATATTTGGTAAAGGGTGGAAGGCTCGGCCTTATGCCTGGTGTTTTGTTCCACTCTTGCCGCCCTAGTTTCCGTCATACCGGTGTTATGTTCCCGGATTTTTGCGTTCCTAACGCGGTCGGGTGATTTATGGGACCCCCTTGATAGTTCGCTTTGAATAAAACTCCTCCAGCAAGGCCCAACCTTGGTTTTACCATTTGCCTCACCACCACCTATACCCTTACCTTGGGTCCGCCAACCCGAGGGTCATCTTTATTTTAGCCCCCCCGGGCCAGTGCTTCTCTAAGTGTTGGTCCGAACCAGGTAGACTGCGGGGCCCCCTCGGGGAAACTCGAGGTCTGGTTTTACTCGTAGGCTAACCTATCCGGTGTTGCCCTGAGAACGAGATATGTGCAGCTCCTATCGGGATTGTCGGCGCATCGGGCGGCTTTGCTGGTCTTGTTTTACCATTGTCGAAATGTCTTGTAAACCGGGATTCCGAGACTGATCGGGTCTTCTTGGGAGAAGGTCTATTCCTTCGTTGATCGCGAGAGCTTGTCATGGGCTAAGTTGGGACACCCCTGCAGGGTATTATCTTTCGAAAGCCGTGCCCGCGGTTATGTGGCAGATGGGAATTTGTTAATGTCCGGTTGTAGATAACTTGACACCAGATCCGAATTAAAACGCATCAACCGCGTGTGTAGCCGTGATGGTCTCTTTTCGGCGGAGTCCGGGAAGTGAACACGGTTTCTGGGTTATGTTTGACGTAACTAGGAGTTCAGGATCACCTCTTGATCATTGCTAGCTTCACGACCGTTCCTTTGCTTCTCTTCTCAC
Organism: Triticum timopheevii; assembly: GCA_963921465.1. Classification (NCBI taxonomy): domain Eukaryota; kingdom Viridiplantae; phylum Streptophyta; class Magnoliopsida; order Poales; family Poaceae; genus Triticum; species Triticum timopheevii. The sequence continues at coordinate 187,588,863 of OY997266.1, read as the reverse complement.
TCTCATTTGTGTATGTTAGCCACCATACTTGCTTAGTCGCTGCTGCAACCTCACCACTTTACCCCTTCCTTTCCCTTTAAGCTTTGCTAGTCTTGATACCCATGGTAATGGGATTGCTGAGTCCTCGTGGCTCACAGATTACTACAACAACAGTTGCAGGTACAGGTTATGCGATGATCATGACGCGAGAGCGATGCTTGCTTGTGTTGAGTTCTTCTTTTGCTTCTTCTTCGATCAGGGGATAGATTCCAGGTCGGCAGCCTGGGTTAGCAGGGTGGATATTGTTTGAGTTTCTGTTTATGATTCATCCGTAGTCGGATGTTGTTCTTGTATGTTGTATTGTTGTATTCATGTGACATTGTATGTATTGGATGTATCCCCACTATTATGTAATGTTGATGTAATGATATCCACCCTGCAAAAGCGTTCCAATATGCGGGTCTATCCTTGGTGGGACCTTTGAGTTCCTTTTGGATAGGGTCGCATATTGGGCGTGACAATAGCTCTCCAACACAAGTCTGTTTCCTCCGTTTTGCGATACGCCACACCCCTCCCGATCAACAGGACCCCGTTTCGACCACAGGAGATCCCACAGAAGTCCATTTCCTCCATTTTGTGGTACGCCAGACCCCTCCCGATGAACAAGATCCCGTTTCGAATGTGGTCAGTCGAACACAAGGCCGTTTCCTCCGTTCTACGGTATGCCAGGCCTCGTTTCCATCGGCTGTTCCGTTCGAGCCCTCCAGATGAACACGACGTCGCATTTCATTCCGACCCAGCCGGTTGGCTCCCCATGAACACGGCGACGACGCAGTTTCTCCGTTCCGACCCAGCCATGTACAGGAGCCCTGGCCGTACGTATGCACGAGTAGGTGTTTGAGACCCCACCCGTATGTACGTACGTGGCCGTATTTACTTTCTTGCACCCTGGCCGTTGTATGTACGTCTATATGCTACGTGTGCGCCTCTACTACGACACGTGTGTGCCTCTACATCGACCAGTATCTACGTACACGTTCGCGACCAGAATGACAACGCTACGTACGCTTCGACCAGGTGGATCCCGATTATCAGGCACTTCCTTGCGTGCGAAGATGTAGTTGGTGGGTCCCAGCAGTTAGGGGCCGAATCATTTTTTTTGCCCGTAATATGGACGCACTTCCTTGCGTGCAAAGGTGTAGTTGGTGGGTCCCAATAGTCAGGGGGATGGCCTGTCCGGTGGGTCCCTGCTATCAAGTGGAGGAATCATTATTTTCCGTGTAATAAGGAGGCACTTCCTTGCTGCGGCCGTGGACCCAGCTGTCAGCCTCTCCACGTACAGTGCTCTTTCGATGGAAGTTGTTCCTTGACCATGTTGACCACGCCACACCAAGAGCACCAGGGCGGTGGATGACGGCGAGGCCTAGGAAGGGGACGACGTGGAGCCGGGGAAGACACGTCAGTGGATGCCCGCACGGAGAGGAGTATGAGGGTTCACTGGTTCGACTTCGGTGTGAGGCTGCCGTCACCGTAGAAATAATCAGAATAACAGGGGGTGTGGGTGAGTGGAGGGATGGCCTGGCCAGCGGTGGGAGTAGTAGGGGGCGGTGAGGCCTCCACGGCAGCACAGCCGACCACGTGAGGCAGGAGCAGGCGACATGACCGGCGCTGCTTTGGGCGGCTGGAGCAAGAAGACCAGAGGTTGAAGAAGCACGACGGCCGTTGGATGGATATCATACGGTCACTGGAGCTAGAATCGTTCATATTGACTAAGTTGACAAAGCCCTCTGTCGGTGTCAAAATCGGCGGATCTCGGGTAGGGGGTCCCGAAATATGCGTCTAGGCGGATGGTAACAAGAGACGAGGGACACGATGTTTTTACCCAGGTTCGGGCCCTGTCGATGGAGGTAAAACCCTAGAAGCTAGCCTATGGTATGATTGTTGTAATGTATCTTGTCCTACGGACTAAAGCCCTCCGGTTTATATAGACACCGGAGGAGGCTAGGGTTACACAGAGTCGGTTACAATGGTAGGAGATCTACATATCCGTATTGCCAAGCTTGCCTTCCACGCCAAGGAAAGTCCCATCCGGACACGGGACGGAGTCTTCAATCTTGTATCTTCGTAGTCTTGGAGTCCGGCGGACAATGATAGTCCGGCTGTCCGGACACCCCCTAGTCCAGGACTCCCTCAGTAGCCCCTGAACCAGGCTTCAATGACGATTAGTCCGGCGCGCATAATGTTCGGCATTGCAAGGCGGGTTCCTCCCTTGAATAATCCAGAGAAGATCATGAACACCAGGATAGTGTCCGGCTCTGCAAAATAAATTCCACACTCCACCGTAGAGAGAATAAAATGTACACTTAGTTCAATCTGCTGACGTATTATGCGGCGGGACATCACACCGCTACCAAGCCTTTGTTTGAATCGTTTTTTACCATACCACCTCAGCACGTTTAGCGAAGCGGTTCCCTTGGCACATCTTGTCGAAGCAGAGATCGTGTTCCCCTTATTCCGGGATTCTCATCAATACGTGCGTGGGTAACCCAACCGCGCCATCGATGGTGGCGCTTGGGAGATAAGCGAGTTTACCAGGACGGTGGGGGACGCATAGTTTTGTCCGCCTATATATAAGGGATAAGGATTCACCTTCTCACCTACGCCTTCTTCCTCCTTTGCTTATCCATCTCCGCGAACTCAAGCTCCAACGCCCAAGCTCGCGCATCTCGCCTCGACCTTCTCCGAATATGTCCGGAGCGGGAGGCAAATGGTTGGCCTCCACTGTTAAGGAGGAGGACATCACCAAGCTGCGCAGCGCCTGATACCTTTCCGGTGATATCGCGCATCGGCTGCCCGACGAGGGGCAGCTCATCCCTACCCCCGGGCCTCATGAGAGGGTCATCTTCCTCCCCCACTTCCTCCGCGGACTGGGCTTTCTGCTCCATCCATTTGTCCGGGGGCTCATGTTTTACTACGGCCTGGATTTCCACGATCTGGCGCCGAACTTCATCCTCAACATCTCGGCGTTTATCGTCGTGTGCGAGGCCTTCCTCTGCATCCGGCCCCACTTCGGCCTGTGGCTCAAGACCTTCAACGTCAAGCCGAAGGTTGTGAAGGGCACGCAAGCGGAATGCGGAGGCGCCATGTTGGGCAAATTTCCCAACGTCCCTTGGCTCGAAGGGACCTTTGTGGACTCCATCAAGGGGTGGCAATCGGGGTGGTTCTACATCACCGAGCCGCGCAAACCCACATGGGCGGCGGCCCCCGAGTTTAGATCTGGCATCCCCACGCAGCTCACCTCCTAGAAAGAGAAGGGCTTGCAGTGGGGCAATCCGGTGGAGGTGACGGGACTCCGAGCATGCATCAAGAAGATGGTGAGCAATAGGCTCAGGCTCGTCGACGTGGTCCAAGTCATGCTCATCCGGCGGATCCTCCCATGCCAAGAACGGGCATTCAATTTGTGGGAGTTCAATCCGGAACAGCACCAGGCGCTAAGCGGGCTCTTCGATACAACATACGAAGGCGCCTGGAGGGTGCTGTTCAAGGGCGCCGAAGCCCCTGCGTCCGCGACCAAAGATCGCGGATTCAGCTCGCAGTATCCAACTGACGAGGTAAGTGATTCAACCCCATTACGGGACACTTGTGATAATTAAATTGACTCTAGTGAGGTTTCATTCTGCCTCTTCCTTTGACAGGAATGGATGGAGAAGGCCAAGCTGCTTATCAGCCCGGCTCCCATGCCAGAGGACCCAGTGGACGCCCGCTTAGCAGGGCTGCTGGTTCCGGCACCGCACGTGGTGCCAGAGAAGAAGGCCAAGAAGGTGGCCGCGGGGACTCAAAAGAGTTCCCGCAATCAGGCGTCTGACGACGACGAGGACTCCTCCCCTGAAGACGAGGAGGAGGAGTATTCCCTCCCGAAGGAGGGAGAGAAGAAGAGGAAGGCTTCCCCAATCGGGGAGGTAGAAGGGTCCAAGAGGGGGAGAACTATCCCCCCGGACAGTTTCGCCAACACCAGCGTTGGCGAGGATGAGTGGCCTCCAAGGGCCAGGCGTCCGGCGAGATCGTAAGTATGCGGATCCTTGATATGCAATATCTTTTATGTCACGTAGTGTCCTTCTAATGCCGTATTCTGTCCGTAGTCCGGCCGATGACGATCTCCCCGCTTCATCAAGCGGGTCATTGGCCCCGTCGGATGTGGACTCACTTCCAACCGCCACTACCCCCCGAGGCAAAGACGCCGAGGTGGGATCCCAAAGAGGGACCCATCAGGAGGAGGTTCCGGAGGCGCCGTCAGGCAGCCTCCTGGACTTTGCGCCGGACTCTACATTGGAACCCGCAGTGGTTCCAGAGTCCGGCAAACGGCCCCTTCGAAAGAAGGGCAAGACCGTGACGCCGGCGGCCTCCGTCCAACCGAAGGCGCCGGATAACTTGCTGGAGGCGCTTAAAGGCGCTTCCATCGAGGAAGAACACCGCACTATCATGAGTGTGGTGATTCAAAAGGTTCAGCTCGCCAAAAGCGGGCTGACCGAAGCCTGCAGTAGCCTTTTAACAGGCTTTGAGGTAAGAAGTTAAAATTATGTAATGTAATACCGCATAGACAGTAGCCCCTGATGCTCAGTTCGGTGTTCGGAAAGAAAAGCCGGACTGAGGATCTAACAAGATATGCGCAGGGTTGCTAAAAATATGACAATATGGGTGTGCAGGCTGCGCTGCTGGCCTCTGCCGCATTAACGGCGGAGGTCGATAAGTTAAAGCAGGATCTCGAGCGGTCCGAGCAAGATCTCGGCCATGCGAAGAAGCAGCTCGAGGAAAAAGAAGGTGAGTAACACCACTCTGAATAGGTACCTTACAGAAAAGGATTTCGGTTGCAATAAAATTAACAAGGATAATATGTGTATTGCAGGGGCCACTAATGAGGTGGCAGCACTGAAGGATGCTGTGTCCGCGGCCGAACACAGTGCGACCGCGAAACGGGCTGAGCGAGAAAAGCAAGAGGCACGGGTGGCGGAAGTTCAGCAAGAGCTCCAGGCTCTCATGGAAAAACATGAGAGTTTGGAGCGTGACTCCAAGATTCGAGAGTCCGAGCTTGCCTCGGCTCTCGAAAGTGCCAAGTCCGCCAAGGCTGAGGCCCGTAAGGCCCTTCAGGAGGTTGAGGACATAAAGAAGATAGCGGCGGGTAAGGCGTTTTTCATGCAAAGCAGGCATGTTAATGTGAACTACCTGACACTTACCCGCATTCGGAGCTCTCCAGGGGCATTTGTAGATCTGCCGCGTAGTGCATCTGATGCCACCGCATTCTATCGTGGCGAGGGGGGAGCTCGACAGAGAAGGTCTTCTGGTCTCAGTATGCTGAGGCCGGCCATCCGGTGCCCCCAAGCGACCAGCTGAAGCAGCTGGTCGAACTCCACAAGGTAGCTGAGGAGGCCATGAAGGGCTTCATAGTCCGGCTGTGGCCTGGACAGGCCATGCCTGGGAGCTACTTTGGCCTTGTGCGGCGGCTTGTGGATGCATGCCCCTGGGTGGAGGTCATCAAGCGCTCCGCCTGTATTGAAGGCGCTCGTCGGGCCCTTGCCCGCACAAAGGTGCACTGGGGCAAGTTGGATGCGGAGAAGCTTCTCACGGATCCACCGCCACCGGGCAGGGAGTATCGTACGCCGGAGAAGTATTATAAAATTGTCCTGAAGGGAGCCTGCGATATTGCAGATGAGTGCTCTCGAAATGTAATCTTTGAGTGAACTCGCTATGTATTTATCCTGTGCGCTGAAAACTTCGTTTATATGCGCCATGAGCAACACTTGTTTAATTTAAAATATTACCTTCTGTGCGGCCGTTTATAAAATCTGAGAGATGGCAAGTCATTGGCTTCAGCCCCCAAGCCACGAGTGCTGGGGTGTTCGGGATAAACATGAGCACTCTTGTTCCCATTGTTGGGTCCATCGAGGGAGGCGCTCAACACAACGAACAAGGCAACCGGACTTATAATGCTTGAACACTCTCACTTAGCCATAGAATTCTATAATTTTAAATTTCGGCGAAGCCCCTGGTATTCGGAAGACCGAATCCGGGGCGCTATCCACGCCTTCTTCGGACATTGTCCGGAACTTCGCTCGAAGCGGCGTGAGTCTTTAAGAACCCGAAAAAACCTTGCGAACAGTGACCAGTCTCTCGCCTTATCATGCCAGTCAGTTTTAGCTTTCTCCACTGAGGCGCTCGCCCGGCTCAACCGGGGCGCAATCGCAGTGGTTCTCCCAGTGCCACCTTAGCCGACGGAACGGAACGTAAGGCACCAAAACATGGGAGCCGAGCAAACCCAACTATTGACCCAAGACATGATTCGGAGCCGATTCATATAATGCTATAAGTTCGGGGTGCCGCACTTGTGAAAGTGTTCGGACTTATCACACCATAGAGTGGGGAACATAAGCCCCCGGTGTATTATGCCGTACCAAAATATACGGGTGCCAAATGTCATATAATGAGCATATATATATAAAAGGTAATGCAATTGCGATCATAAAGGTGCTGCATTATTTATGAAAGAAAAGTCTGCTAGTAGAGCGGACTGATACAAATAGTGCGGTAAGCAAGGGATATGGACTAAATAAACATGTCCCCCTCCAGGGATGAGCTGCGGATTTGGTGTATATAATCAAATTTAATGCTCGTAACTGAGACCACCTGAGTGTTCGTCGCTGCCTTCTTTAGTCCCTGACTGTTGCATCATGAGTTCGGCAGGTTCGCCGCCAGACAGGGCTTCTGGTTAACAGAGTCCTGTGTACAAAAAAGAAGAAAACTAATAAAAAAAAGAGAGGCACATTTGCGAGCCCCCGGTGTGGTCGAACCGCACTCTGGGTCCGTTGCGATCGTGCCCCCTCCCCTGTGCCCATGGTATCTCCAAAGCGTAATGATGTACGCAGAGTGTTATTCTTGCGATCATACGCGGGCGAGGGTTGGGGCCGCATTGCTACGCGTGCTCTGATCGCGCCAGGTGGTCTTGGTTGGCATTGCTCTGGGCGCGCTTTGCTGTATTCGGCCATTTAACGGCCGGACTCGAGAATTGCCTTAGAAGGCTGCTCTGTACTTCTGCCGCGAGAGCCGCTGTATGTTCCTCCGTTCGGAGGGAGCGTTCCGTATTCCCATTGACCGTGATGACTCCACGAGGGCCTGGCATCTTGAGCTTTAGGTATGCATAGTGCGGCACCGCGTTGAATTTGGCAAATGCAGTTCGTCCGAGCAGAGCGTGATAGCCGCTGCGAAACGGGACTATGTCGAAGATTAACTCTTCGCTCCGGAAATTATCCGGGGATCCGAAGACCACTTCCAGTGTGACTGAGCCTGTACAGTTGGCTTCCACTCCTGGTATGACACCTTTAAAGGTTGTCTTTGTAGGTTTAATCCTTGATGGGTCTATGCCCATTTTGCACACTCTATCCTGATAAAGCAGGTTCAGGCTGCTACCGCCGTCCATCAGGACTCTCGTGAGGTGGAACCCATCGACGATTGGGTCTAAAACCAATGCGGCGAATCCGCCATGGCGTATGCTGGTCGGATGGTCTCTTCGATCAAAAGTGATCGGACAAGAGGACCATGGGTTAAACTTTGGGGCGACTGGCTCCATCGCATAGACGTCCCGTAGTGCGCGTTTCCTCTCCCTCTTGGGTATGTGGGTCGCGTATATCATATTCACCGTCCGCACTTGCGGGGGAAAACCCTTCTGTCCTCTGTTGTTCGGCGGTCGGGTCTCTTCCTCGTCGTCGCTATTTAGCCCCTTGTCATTGTTTTCGGCAATTAACTTGCCGGCCTGTTTGAACACCCAGCAATCTCTATTGGTGTGGTTAGCTGGCTTTTCAGAGGTGCCATGTATCTGGCATAAGCGGTCGAGTATTCGGTCCAGATTGGACGGACCCGGAGTGGTTCTTTTAAATGGCTTCTTCCGCTGACCGGGTTTAGAGCCTCGGAATCCAGCATTGACTGCCGTATCCTCCTTATCGTCGCCATTAATGCGGCGCTTGTTTTTGTTTCGACGTGACCTGCCGTTGTTGTCCTTAGTGTCCGGACTGCCAGAATTTTTACGGAGATTGTTGCTGCGGGCTAGCCAGCTGTCCTCTCCCGCACAAAAGCGGGTCATTAACGATGTGAGGGCTGCCATGGATTTCGGCTTTTCCTGCCCCAGGTGCCGGGCTAGCCATTCGTCCCGGATGTTATGTTTGAAGGCTGCAAGGGCCTCTGCATCCGGACAATCAACGATTTGATTTTTCTTTGTCAAGAACCGTGTCCAGAATTGTCTGGCCGATTCGTCTAGCTGCTGAATGATGTGGCTTAGGTCATCGGCGTCTGATGGTCGCACATATGTGCCTTGGAAGTTATCAAGGAATGCGGCCTCCAGGTCTTCCCAGCACCCAATTGACTCTGCGGGCAGGCTGTTAAGCCAATGCCGAGCTGGTCCTTTAAGCTTGAGTGGGAGGTACTTGATGGCGTGGAGATCGTCGCTGCAGGACATATGGATGTGGAGAAGATAGTCTTCGATCCAGACCGCGGGGTCTGTTGTGCCATCGTAAGATTCGATGTTTACGGGTTTGAACCCTTCGTGGATCTGATGATCCATTACTTCGTCAGTGAAGCATAGCGGGTGTGCGGCGCCCCTGTATTGAGCGATATCGCGACGCAGCTCGAGAGAGCGCTGTCTGCTGTGTTCGGCCCGGCCGGGGTTATTGTATCCGGCACGACGGTATTCGTCGTGGGTCGTAGGGCGCCCACGTGATCCATAGATGGATCTGGATTGCCTTGCTTTGTCCTCCAATATATCTCGCAAGTCCGGCGCGTTCCCTCTTGGCTTCGTACTTTTGGAGCGATGCCGGGGTATGGACTTGGCTGGGGGCCTGGATGCCTCTCTGTCACGACCACGGGGTGGTCGGTCAGCCATATCATGCGCTGGTGATGGAGGTACGTATGCTTCCTCCTCTAATCGGGGGAGCAGCTTGCGTCTTGGGTAACTTTTGGAGGGACGTTCGAGTTTATACTCTTCGGCCGCGAGGACCTCGGTCCATCGATCGGCCAGCAGGTCCTGATCAGCTTGAAGCTGCTGCTGCTTTTTCTTTAGGCTGTTTGCTGTGGCGATAAGCCTGCGCTTGAAGCGCTCTTGTTCGACGGGATCCTCGGGTACGACGAATTCGTCATCGTTGAGGCTTGCTTCGTCTTCGGAGGGAGGCATATAGTTATGATCCTCAACCTCTTCGTCTGCCGCCCCCTCATGCGGGCTTGCTTCTGCATCCTCCTGCGCTGAGTCTTGCTGGAGGGGATTGTCTTCGGCGCTCTCTGGAGTGTTATTATCTCCTGTGCCGGAATCTCCATTCTTGCTGTGGTGAGATTTAGAGCGGCGCCGCAGACGCCGGCGTTTGGGCTGCTTCTTTAGAGAGTCTGCCTCCGCTATTTCTTTGCCGTCCCCGTCTTTGGGGGTGTCCACCATGTATATGTCGTATGACGAGGTGGTCTTCCAGTGCCCTGTAGGCGCTGGTTCCTGTTCGTCTCCGGCATCATCGTCCATGGCGTCGATGTCTTCGGAGTCGTAGTCTAGCATGTTGGTTAGATCGTCGACAGTGGCTACAAAGTGGGTGGTGGGTGGTCTCTGAATTTCTTCGTCGTCCGTACCCCAACCATCCTGGCCACAGTCCGGCCAGGACTCTCCCGATAACAAGAGGTGCCTTAATGAATTCAGGATATCGCCAAAAGGCGAGTATTGGAAGATGTCCACGGCGGTGAATTCCATAACCGGCGCCCAATCCGGATCGATTGGTAGGGGCGCGGGAGGTTCGGAGTCCGGCGAGGAGTCCGACGCCTCGGAATCACGAGTTTCGCAGGGGACAAAATTAGTGTTCGGCTCCATCGCCGTGGATGTTGAAGCCCCCAGGGCGGCGTCTATCCACCGGCCCTCGATCTGGGCGATCGGCTTCGGGCTAATGGCCGAAGCGGACCCGTGTGCGGCCACCAAGGCACTGTTCGGTGGCAGAGCTAGATCATGCCCGTCGTCACAGTGCGGCGCGCTCGGCTGTGGCTCGAGTCCGTCGAAGATCAAGTCTCCGCGGACATCAGCCGTGAAGTTTAAGCTTCCAAATCTGACCTGACGGCCAGGGGCGTAGCTTTCGATCTGCTCCAGATGGCCAAGTGAATTGGCCCGCAGGGCGAAGCCGCCGAATACGAAGATCTGTCCGGGGAGAAAAGTCTCACCCTGGACAGCGTTGCTGGTTGAAGATGCCATCAAGCCTATCGGTGACGACACAGAGGAACTCTCAATGAAAGCACCAATGTCGGTGTCAAAACCGGCGGATCTCGGGTAGGGGGTCCCGAACTGTGCGTCTAGGCGGATGGTAACAAGAGACGAGGGACACGATGTTTTTACCCAGGTTCGGGCCCTCTCGATGGAGGTAAAACCCTAGAAGCTAGCCTATGGTATGATTGTTGTAATGTATCTTGTCCTACGGACTAAAGCCCTCCAGTTTATATAGACACCGGAGGAGGCTAGGGTTACACAGAGTCGGTTACAATGGTAGGAGATCTACATATCCGTATTGCCAAGCTTGCCTTCCACGCCAAGGAAAGTCCCATCCGGACACGGGACGGAGTCTTCAATCTTGTATCTTCGTAGTCTTGGAGTCCGGCGGACAATGATAGTCCGGCTGTCCGGACACCCCCTAGTCCACGACTCCCTCACCCTCCATCCCCGTCAACTTAGTAGGCCCACAAGTCAGCCTCCCACTATGTTGGGTTGCAGCTAGCAGGGGGAGTATTCATTTTTTGTGCGTAATAAGGAGGCACTTCCTTGCGTGCGAAGATATAGCTGGTGGGTCTGACCTGTCAGCGGGGGAATGTTTTTTCATGAAATACAGAGGCCCTTCCGGTGGGTCCCAGATGTTAGTTGGAGGAATAATTATTTTGAGCGTAATAAGGAGGCATTTCCTTGCTACGGCCGTGGACCCAGCTGTCAGCCTCTCCACGTACAGTCCACGTCCGATAGAAGTCGTTCATTGACCATGTTGACCACGCCACGTCGAGAGGACCAGGGCGGTGGACGATGGCGAGGCCTAGGAAGGGGACGACGTGGAGCCAGGGAAGACGCGACAGTGTATGCCGACGCAGAGAGGAGTACGAGGGTTCACTGGTTCGGCTTCGGTGTGAGCCTGCCGTCGCCGCAGAATAACAGGGGGTGTGGGTGAGTGGAGGGATGGCCTGGCCAGCGGTGGGAGTACACTACAAGAAATATGTTAACTAGTGACCTTCTGTCGGTGACCCTGGAGGAATTGGTCATAGATCTATGACCATTTGAGACCAATTGGTCAAAAGCTGTTCGGGGGCTCCAAACCCTAAACTAACTATAATGACCATTTTGGTCAGAAAGGTCGTAATTTCCTTACACGAAATGGTCATAAAGCAGAAAGCACTGGTCCGCTGCCTTATTTCTAGCTGATCATGACCAATATAGATGGTCATAACCTTGTAACTGTGGTTGGTTGCTATGACTAGGCGCCACCTCATCAGATGCCTATGTATCATGTCCATGTGTCAGTTTTTGCCCTAGGTTGTGAAGCAACCTATATTTCTGTCATTCCAAAAATTCCCAAAAAATCTCATAAATTCATAAATTCTTTGGGTCATATCTTCGTCAAATATGTAAAAAACCTTCCTTGCCTAGTTCAAAAATAATTCAAAAATATTCATTTTCCTATTTTGTTCAGAAAAACACTTTGTGAAGGAAGTGCTATTTATATATTCTTGATTGCCCTCAAAACTTTTGGGCACTATTTCCTATCCAAATCATTGCTTCATGACAAAATTCAGCTCCATTTGCCCAGTAAATCTTCCTCGGCAAATTTCCAAGTTTTTGTCCACCTAGAACCTTTGTGAAAGAAGTACTAGCTATGCATATCCTAATGAGTTGAATTTTTGCCACATATTCTATATGCCTATGTAACTTACCTACACCAAATTTGAGCTCAGTTCATTTAGCCAATTTCTCTCATTAATTTTCTGAAGTTTCTGTCCAGAGAAGAGCATTGTGAAGGAAGTGCTATTTTTATATTCTTGGTTGCCCTCAAAAATTTTGGGCACTCTTTCCTATCCAAATCATCGCCTCATGACAAAATTCAGCTCCATTTGCCCAGTAAAACTTCCTCGGCAAATTTCCAAAGTTTTTGTCCACCTAGAATCTTTGTGAAAGAAGTACTAGCTATGCATATCCTAATGAGTTGAATTTTTTCCACATATTCTATATGCATATGTAACTTACCTACACCAAATTTGAGCTCATTTCATTTAGCCAATTTCTCTCACTAATTTTCCGAAGTTTCTGTACAGAGAAGAGCCTTGTGAAGGAAGTACCACCTTGGCATGTCCAAATGGTATCTATTTTTTACAATGCTTTCCTATGCCCAAATAACCATGCTCCACCAAATTTCAGCTCAATCCATTTATTATTTTGAGCCCAGCTTCAACATTCGTATTTATGTCGAGTGTGGTACTTTGCAAAGCAAGTACCACCTAGGATCCTCCTTTTGAGCTGAAAATTTGTGAAGACATTCTTCTTATTATATGATCATCCTCAGCCAAAACTCACGCCCATTGGCCATGTGCATTTCCTGTACCGCTAATCGAACACTTGGCTGCTAATTCATCTTTGAGCATAGTTCGGTCTCCTCATGAGAATATTATGTTGTAATTTTCTTCCTATCACCTACCTGGGGAGTGCCCAACACACTAGACATTCCTAGGCCGCCCAGAACGTATGGCGACGCCACGGTCACGCGGTGACCACGCGGCGGGTGATGGAGCCATGTACCTAGGGTAGGGTCATGGACCTGTCCAAGATACCCTCCCCAAGGACATCTCTAGAAGAAACTACCTTTCAGTCGACCTGGAAGGATTCCACTCGACGGACTCGAAGACACTTGACCATGAAGCCTCACTCGACCACCAGGAGATCAAGAGTCACTCTACACCTAAATGGTCTGTTATTAAGTAGTCTTTATGGTCATGATAGCACTTTATGTAGAGCGTTACCAGTAACGCCAGGCCTTAATGTACTTTAAACCCCGCATAACTGAGGGCCGGAGGGGTCTGGCAGACTCTATATAAGCCACCCCCTCCTCAGTGTAAAGGGTTCGCACCTCTGTAACTCATACGCATATAATCCAGTGGACCGCCTCCGGGCTCCGAGACGTAGGGCTGTTACTTCCTCCGAGAAGGGCCTGAACTCGTAAATCCTTTGCGTATACAACTACTCCATAGCTAGGATCTTGCCTCTCCATTCCTACCCCCCTATTCTACTATCAGGCTTAGAACCATGACAGTTGGCGCCCACCTTGGGGCGGGTGTCTTAGCGACTTATTGGAGAAGTTGCAATTGTTCCGATCACCTTCACCATGGTTTCTGGCGGAGTTTTAGTTGAGGGCCGCGAGATCCGTCTCGGCGCACTCACGTTCATCGCCGACGACTCTGCTTGGCTCCAGGAGGCTCCACTCGACATCGATGCGCTTCCAGTCCATGGGGCGACACACTTTCGCGCATGTGTCCCCGTATCGGTCGACCCCTGCGTTGTCCTCCCTCCCTGTCTCCCGCTAGAGCAAGCGCTCTGGTCGGTCGAGGCTTCAGCGGTGGGTGAGGCACGCAGCAGCCCGCCAGTCGGCCACCCCCCAAGTCGCGGCGATCGAGCCCGACGAATCTCTCTACGGCCTGTTCGATCTGTCGACTGGCTCCGTAGAGACTACATCCGAGTGTGACAGCAGTGATCCAGCGACGGAGGTCCTGATGGTCAATGGACCGCGTAGTCCTCCCGGCTTCCCCCGCACTGACGGAGGGGACGGCGGAGGCGACCCAGCGCAGGTCCACGAGGAGTATCAACCTGAGCCACTCACTTCGCTGCAAAGAGAAGATCTTCGCCACCGGAACATGGATGCTCTGCATACTCCTATCGTAGGAGAAACCCCCGAGGCTCGTGCCTTGGAGGACACGCGTTTGGCCAACTTGGCTGAGCGCACTCGACTGGAGAACCTCCAGCGAGCACTCGACGAGCGCGCACGACAACGAGTTCCAGACTCCAATCGACGTCAACTCTTTCCACCACCAACTCAGGTATATCGAACTCCGATTCAGAATTTAGCGGCTGCAGCCCGAATAGCAGAGTCGATTCAGCCCTCCTAGTCAGAGGCTGGCAGAGGCTTGATGCAGATCAGAGATTTGCTCTGGGCAGCAGGAGATCAGAATTCAGCTGTATCGCAGTCGCGAAACCGGATTCACAGCAGATCTGTCACTGCGAATACAGTCCAGTCGGCCCATAGCCCAAGATCGCCCCCGCGGCATGAGGGACGTGGAGGTCAGCGTGATCAGTATGATGACCGATTCGATCGCGATGATCGGTGTCGAGTGCCCACTCCTCCCCTAAGGGGTGGGTCGTACGCCCCTCGATAGCAAGATGACAGACGCCAGCACAGTGTTGGGCGAAGGGTTCTAGTCGACCCAGAGAACCAGGCTTTGACGCGCGATCCATTATCGTGCAAGGACTGGTTGACCGGAACAGAGCTCACCGAGAAGGCCATGACAGAGATGTGCCCACCAGCAGCCGAGTTCATGTCTCAGGACCAGAGTCTTTTAGCAGAGCCATCAGGGCCGCGGTGATTCCTCCCAACTTTAGGGCGACTGGAGTTAGTAAGTTCACTGGTGAGTCCAAGCCCGACACTTGGCTTGAGGACTACCGAGTGGCTGTTCAGATTGGTGGCGGCAATGATGAGGTGGCCATGAAACACCTACCCCTAATGTTGGAGGGCTCGGCCAGGGCATGGTTGAATCAGTTGGCACCTAGCAGCATTTACACTTGGGAAGATCTTGCCCGAGTGTTTGTCAGGACATTTGAAGGAACTTGCAAGCGACCAGCAAGGTTGACGGAGCTGCAGGTTTGTGTGCAAAAGTCGAATGAGACCCTGAGGGATTACATCCAGAGGTGGATCACATTGCATCACACGGTGGAGAATGTATCTGATCACCAAGCAGTCTGTGCCTTCAAGGAAGGCGTTAAAAACAGGGAGTTAAGTTTGAAGTTCGGTCGGACCGGAGACATGACTCTGAGTCGAATGATGGAGATTGCCACCAAATATGCCAATGGTGAAGAAGAGGATCGGCTCCGGAGTGGCAAGTACAAGCCGACTGCTCATGAAACCGGAGGAGGGAACTCCAGTTGGAAGCAGAAGCGGAAAGCCGAGCCAGCTGCTCCTGGAGAAGCCTTGGTCGTGAATCAAGGCAAGTTTAAAGGGAAGCCCAAAGGATCTTGGAACCCCAAGAAGGTGAAGGACAAGGAAGGAAACGATGTGATGGATTTGCCATGCCACATCCACACGAAGAAAGACGAGGAGGGTAACTTCATTTACCCAAAACAAACCACTCGCCAGTGCCGGCTCTTAATCCAGCAGTTTCAAGGGAAACAGCCGAAGGATAAAGAAAAGGAGTCGGACAAGGTTGAGGACAAAGAGGACAGTGATGGAGGATACCCCCATGTCAATTCCACTCTGATGATTTTTGCTGATGTTGAGAGCAAAAGTCGATTGAAAGTTATCAACCGTGAGGTGAATATGGTTGCTCCGGCGACACCCAGTCATCTGAAATGGTCTCAGACCGCCATCACGTTCGACCAGTCTGATCATCCGACACACATAGCCACCCCTGGGAGGCAAGCTTTGGTGGTCGACCCAGTCATCGAAGGCACTCAACTGACTAAGGTTCTGATGGACGGTGGCAGCGGCCTGAATATATTGTATGCGGAGACGCTGAAGGGAATGGGCATTCCGATGTCGAGACTCAGTTCCAGCAACATGAGTTTCCATGGAGTCATTCCTGGGAAGAAGGCTGAGTCACTCGGCCAAATTGCTCTTGTTGTGGTTTTCGACGATTCAAAGCATTTCCGCAAAGAAAAGTTAACATTTGAAGTTGTGGATTTCCAGAGTGCTTATCACGCCATTTTAGGCAGGCCAGCTTATGCACGATTCATGGCTCGACCGTGTTACGTGTACCTCAAATTGAAGATGCCTGGTCCCAAGGGTGTGATCACCATCACTGGCAATCGGAAAAAGGCAGAAGAGTGCTTTCAGAAGGGCTCAAAGATTGCCGATGCTCAGATAACAATGGTGGAGCTGCAGGAATACCAAAAAAATGCAGATCCGAGTGATTTATTGCGGGCCAAGAAGCCTGCCACAGAGTCAGTGTTCCAGTCGTCTGGTGAGACGAAGCCCGTTCACATTCACCCGACCGACCCCAGTGCTGCTCCGACTCATATCTCCACAACACTCGACTCTAAATAGGAAGAAGCGCTCATCCAGTTCCTCCGTGAGAACTGGGACATCTTCGCATGGAAGCCTACTGACATGACGGGTGTTCCCAGGGGGCTGACTGAGCATCGTCTACGAGTCGACTCAAAGGTGAAACCTGTCAAAGAACATCTTCGACGGTCCGCCGTCCAGAAGAGAAAGGCCATTGGCGAGGAGGTGGCTCGGCTCCTGGCAGCAGAGTTTATCCGAGAAATTTACCACTCCGAGTGGCTCGCCAATGTCGTCATGGTCCCCAAGAAGGACAAGTCACTTCGCATGTGCATTGATTTCAAACATATCAATCGGGCCTGCCCAAAAGATCATTTTCCTCTTCCCCGCATCGACCAAATAGTCGACTGTCACCATGCCATTCGGCCTCAAGAATGCCGGAGCCACGTTCATGAGGATGATTCAGAAGTGTGTACTCACTCAAATCAGTCGGAATGTGGAAGCATACATGGATGATATTGTGGTCAAATCACGGAAGGGTTCCGACCTGTTGACTGACCTCGCTGAAACATTTGCCAATCTTAGGAGGTATGATATCAAGCTTAATCCATCAAAGTGCACATTCGGAGTTCCTGGCGGAAATTTACTCGGTTTTCTCATTTCCGAACGAGGAATCGACGCCAACCCAGAAAAAGTTGGCACTATACTCCGAATGAAACGCCCCGTGCGTGTGCACGATGTCCAGAAGCTTACTGGATGCTTGGCCGCGTTAAGTCGATTCATCTCTCGCCTCGGTGAAAAGGCATTTCCTCTTTTACCGACTGATGAAGAAGTCAGACAAGTTCGAGTGGACTCCAGAAGCTGATGCAGCGTTTGCAGAGCTAAAAGCTCTGCTCTCCACCCAGCCGGTGCTTGCTGCTCCAATCAGCAAAGAGCCTTTGTTGCTTTACATTGCAGCCACAGGACAAGTCGTTAGTACAGTACTTACAGTCGAGCGGGAAGAAGAAGGGAAATCCTTCAAAGTTCAGCGCCCAGTATATTATCTTTCCAAAGTGTTGACCCCGTCAAAGCAAAGATACCCTCATTATCAGAAGCTTGTATATGGGATTTACATGACCATGAAGAAGGTTTCTCATTATTTCTCTGATCATTCCATTACAGTCGTCAGCGACGCCCCATTATCAGAGATTCTGCACAACAGAGATGCAACTGGTCGAGTGGCAAAATGGGCGATTGAACTCCTTCCCCTTGATATCAAGTTTGAGGCAAAGAAAGCCATTAAGTCCCAAGCAGTAGCAGATTTCATCACCGAGTGGATTAAACAGCAACTACCGACTCAAGTTCACTCGGAGCACTGGACCATGTTTTTTGACGGTTCTAAGATGTTGAATGGTTCCGGTGCTGGGGTAGTTTTGGTTTCCCCCCGAGGAGATAAGCTCAGATATGTGCTCCAGATCCACTTTGATTCCTCCAACAATGAAGCAGAATACGAAGCACTTTTGTATGGGTTACGCATGGCCATTTCACTCGGCGTCCGTCGCCTTATGGTTTATGGCGACTCAGATTTGGTGGTCAATCAGGTGATGAAGGAGTGGGACGTTAGAAGCCCAGCCATGACTGGTTACTGCAATGCAGTAAGAAAGCTTGAGAAGAAATTTGAAGGGTTAGAGCTCCATCATATACCCCGACTGAAGAATCAAGCAGCTGATGATTTGGCAAAGATAGGTTCCAAGAGAGAAGTCATTCCTAGTAATGTGTTCTTGGAACATATCCATACTCCATCAGTTCAGGAAGATCCTTTTACCGAAGAAGCTCCGCAGCCAAAAAGTGTCACAGATCCGACTGAAGTTGAAGTTCTAGCAGTGGTCGACCTGATCATGGAAGCGTTGGTCATCACTCCCGATTGGACAGTGCCGTACATCGCGTATATCTTAAGGAAAGAGCTCCCAGAGGATGAAGAAGATGCTCGACAGATCGTCCGCCGATCCAAAGCCTTTACCATGATAAAGGGATAGTTGTACAGAGAAAGCGCGACTGGAGTCGGTCAGAAATGTATAACGCCAGAAGAAGGTCGGATAATCCTTGACGATATCCACTCGGGGACCTGTGGCCATCATGCATCCTCTCGGACCATTGTGGCTAAAGCATACCGAGCGGGATTTTACTGGCCAAGAGTAAATGAAATGGCAAAGGAGATAGTCGACAAGTGTGAAGGATGTCAATTTTACTCCAATATGTCACACAAGCCCGCCTCAGCCTTGAAGACCATCCCACTAGTCTGGCCTTTCGCGGTATGGGGATTGGATATGGTTGGACCACTGAGAACAGGCAGAAGCGGCTTCACCCATGTGCTGGTAGCAGTCGACAAGTTCACTAAGTGGATTGAAGCTAAACCATCAAGAATCTCGATGCCGGCACTGCTGTCAGCTTCATCAGGGAGTTGATATTCAGATATGGAGTTCCACATAGAATCATCATCGATAACGGGTCGAACTTCGATTCCGAGGAATTCAGAGCCTTTTGCACATCTCAAGGCACACGAGTCGACTATGCTTCAGTCGCTCACCCCCAGTCGAATGGACAGGCAGAACGAGCAAATGGTTTAATTCTCAAAGGGCTGAAACCCCGACTGATGCGCGATCTCAAGCACGCGGCTGGTGCATGGGTCGACGAACTTCCGTCAGTACTTTGGGGATTAAGGACCACACCTAATCGGTCGACTGGGAGAACTCCGTTCTTCTTGGTCTACGGAGCTGAAGCAGTCTTGCCGAGTGACCTGCTTCACAACGCACCCCGAGTCGAACTCTACACTGAAGATGAAGTAGAGCAAGCCCGACAGGACGCAGTCGACCTTCTAGAAGAAGAAAGAGAGATGGCCATGATCCGATCGACCATTTATCAGCAGGACTTGCGTCGCTTCCATGCCAAAAACATGAAGAGTCGAGCCTTCCAAGAAGGAGATTTGGTTCTCCGAGTGGATCAGCAGAAGCCACACAAGCTTGCTCCTACTTGGGAAGGTCCCTTCATCGTCACCAAAGTTCTCCACAACAGGGCGTACCGCCTTTACAATGTCGGTCACCAGATTGACGAGCCCCGAGCTTGGAACGCGGAGCTGCTCCGCCCCTTTTATACTTAAGTATTCACTCAGATGATATGTAATAAAAGTACTTCTGTAGTTTATTTATCAAAGACAAGAGTGTTATAATTTTCCTAGTGATTGTTGTTACTTTTGTTCACATGAGCAGTCCCCTAGTGGGTGGCTTAGCTGCGAATCCGTTTCGCCTAAGTTTGTAAAAAAAATCCTTGCCGAGTGGTGAGCCAGCCTCCCACTCGGGGGCTTAGCTGCGAATCCATTTCGCCTAAGTACTTTCAAATCCTACCGAGTGGTGAGCCAGCCTCCCACTCAGGGGCTTAGCTGCAGTCCAAGTACTCGCCTAAGTTTAACAAAATCCTGCCGAGTGGTGAGCCAGCCTCCCACTCGGAGGCTTAGCTGCAGTTCAAGTACTCGCCTAAGTTTAACAAAATCCTGCCGAGTGGTGAGCCAGCCTCCCACTCGGGGGCTTAGCTGTAGCCCAGCGCTCGCCTAAGTACAAATACAATATGCGCTCCGCAAGGAGGACGAAGTGCAGGTCGACTGCTACCTTCTCCTTCCGAGCTTCGCCACAAATACAATGTGCGCTCCGCGAGGAGGACGAGGCGCAGGTCGACTGCTACCTTCTCCTTCCGAGCTACGCCACAAATATAATGTGCGCACCACGAGGAGGACGAGGCGCAGGTCGACTGCTACCTTCTCCTTTCGAGCTACGCCACAAATACAATGTGCGCTCCGCAAGGAGGACGAGGCGCAAGTCGACTGCTACCTTCTCCTTCCGAGCTACACCACAAATACAACCTGTGACCCGCAAGGAGGACGAAGTGCAGGTCGACTGTTACCTTCTCCTTCAGAGGTACGTCACAAAAAAATCCTACCGAGTGGAGAGCAAACCTCCCACTCGGGGGCTTATCTGCAGCTCAGTGCTCGCCTAAGTTTTTGAAAATCCTACCGGGTGGAGAGAAAACCTCCCACTCGGGGGCTTAGCTGCGGCTCAGTGCTCGCCTAAGTTTTTGAAAATCCTACCGAGTGGAGAGCAAACCTCTCACTCGGGGGCTTAGCTGCAGCCCAGTGCTCGCCTAAGTTTTTGAAAATCCTACCAAGTGGAGAGCAAACCTCCCACTCGGGGGCTTAGCTGCAGCCCAGTGCTCGCCTAAGTTTTTGAAAATCCTACCGAGTGGAGAGCAAACCTATCACTCAGAGGCTTAGCTGCAACCCAGTGCTAGCCTAAGTATGAGATTCATTCCGCTTTGCAAGGATGACGAGGTGCAAGTCGACTGCTACCTTCCCCTTCAGAGCTCCGCCACAAATACAATGTGCACTCCATCCCGATCTGCAAGGACGCAAGTCGACTGCAATCTGTGCTTCATTCCTACCTACAAGAGTGCATCAAAAAGCACTGGCATATATTCCGAGTGAAGAACAATGTTCGTTCGAAGACAAATGCAAACATATTCAACGGCAAACCCAAGTTCAGATAGCATCCTATGGATCCAGAAGTGCTTAGGCACCAAGCCTGTTAAAGTTTACCAGTTACAAAAACCACTTGGCATTCCGAGGCAAGGCATCAAGCATAGAAGTTTTTTACTCCTCCTGTGGAGGACTGGAAGGCGCGACAAACTCATCCAGGTCGATTCCATCTGCAATCCGAGTGGCAGCAGCAATGAAGGTCTCCATGAAAGATAGGAATTCATGCTTCTTGGTATTGGCCACCTTGAGAGACGCCAGCTTGTCCTCTCGCGCGTCCTTGCAGTGAACACGGACCAGAGACAGAGCAACATCAGCACCACACCTGGCATAAGACTTCTTCCATTCTTGCACATCAGCACCACATCAGAGACTCAAGGTCATTCTGAAGTATTTCCCCCAGCCAGAGTGTTGTGTCGATGCGCGACGTTGCAACCTTCAGTCTAGCAAGATAGTCGACCACAACAGCAACACGAGACTCCAGTCGGAGCACGTTCATGGCGGCTTCATCCTTCACAGGAGAGTTGGTGGGATCCAGGCTTGTCTCCACTCGACCAGTCTCTTCCTCAAAGTTTTGGCAGAACTCTGTAGACACAACCCAAAGATAAGCCAGCAGTTTTGTGGTAAGTCCATAATTACAAGCCAGTCGGATACAAGAGATTACCTTCAAGCATGAGGAATAACTTCTTGGCGAGCCCTCCCAGATAAACCTCTAGATCATTCTTCTTTCCCACCAGTTTGCTAGCCCTGTCGCTCAGAGCTATCTTGTCATTCTTCAGTCGACTGACCTCCTTGTTGGCCACGTCGAGAGCAGCTTTCAGATTGGTATTCTCCTCTTCAAGTTTGTTGATTGAAGCTAGCTTTTCTTCTGCGAGTTTCGTCTTGTCCGAAGCCGCTTTCTGCGCCTCGGCGAGGTCAAGGTCCTTCTTCTTCAGAGCATCCCTCTGTTTATCTGCAAAATGACAGTGAGATCAGACTCATGAATGGACAAGAAATAAGGGCAGTCGTCAAGGTTCTCACCAAACATACCTTTTGCCTCCTCCTTCGCCTTCGTGAAGTTCTCTTGGACAAGCTTCAGATCAAGTTCGAGCTGGATATGCTTGTTCTCCAACTCATTATAACGAGCCACAAGCTTGCAAGATTTCTGCGAAAGATCAGTCAACAGACATCAAAGATAGGTCACTTCCGAGTGACTAAGAGAAAAAACGTAGTATTTCTAAGACTACAGCCGAATCAAAATATTCAATTGTAGTCTCGGGGACTACACCCAGTGGGTGCACTCAGCGTGCCCCCACTGGTTCTATTGGCTCGGGTCAATCAGTCGACCAAAAGAGACAAAAAGGCTCGGGCCAGCAGTTAACCACAGTTTTAAAAAAAAGTTCTTCAGACCATAGTCGATTGCCAGCAGTCGACCACGGTCTCGGGGACTACACCCAGTGGGTGCACTTAGCGTGCCCCCACTGGTTCCATGATTCCATTCGACCAAATCGAGTGGAGAAAGTAAAGAGAGAAAGTTCAAGGTATAAAGACTATTGTCGACTGCCAGCAGTCCACCATAGTCTCGGGGACTACACCCAGTGGGTGCACTCAGCGTGCCCCCACCAATCCAAATATTCAATCGACACACCCAGTGGGTGTACAGTTACTAAGATCTTCAGAAAGAAAAGTTTTCAGGTACCATATCCTAACAGAACAGGCGGTGATCAACTAACCTGGACATTGCTCTGAAGGGCTGAACTTGCATCATGAGCTGCTTGGCTGGCATCTCGGATCGCCTTCACCTGCTCCATCATGACCCCCGCCTGGCGTATAGCTTGTTTAGTAGCGCCTGCTTGGTCCTCTGGGACGTGGTGGGTGGAGAAAAGGGAAGGTGGATCAGCACTCGACGACGAAGGGCGAGCACTCGTCAGCGGCACAGCAAAGGATACGGTAGCCCGAGTGACGTTACCCCCTTCCGGAACCAGCGTCTTAGGTGCTGATACAACCTGAGCAGTCTTGCCAGCTGATGTCTTCCTGTTCCTCCTCTACCTCAGTGGCTCCTCATCGTCATCATCAGGGAGATCAATGATGATATTAGGTGGAGCTGCAGAAAAGATTCAAAGTTAAAAATGAAGATCCTATCGACCGAAAGCGAAACTACCGAGATCATACCAGGGTTGGAAGTGACAGCATCCTCCATTTCTTGATCTTCATGTCTGATCGAGGTCTCAGAAGTAGCAGCATTGTGATCTCAGAAGTCAGTTGGTCAGTGAACGAGTCGACCAAGAGTGTATCCATGTTAAACAAGAAAACACAAGTTAGGCCATTACCCGGAAATGTTGGGAATCACCATCTTCATCTTCGGCAGGGCCTTCATCGGTTTTGATGACGCCGCTCGGGGTTGCTTCGGAGCTTTCTCAGTCGGCGCTGGAGAGGTCATCCGAGGACATTTGGTTGACTGACCAACAGGCACGGCCGCCTTGCCGCGCTCGACTGCAGGGTCATGGACGAGCTTGGATCTCCTTTCAGTACGGGGAGGTTCGACTTCCTCCTCCTCTTCCTCCTCCTCGTCCTCATCAGAGCCAGCATATTCTTCACCCTCCTCGCCATCCGATTCCCACTCCTCCTGACTTTCACCCCCGCTCCCTTCCTCTTCTTCGGTCTATTCTTGCACCCCGTTGGGCATCGAATACATCTCGGTAGTGATCTGGAAGACAACGAACAAGACAAAAGTCAGTCGACCGAATTGTAGCAAAACAAAATGAATGAAATAGGATCACAGTCGGAGATACGTGATCAGACCTTGTCTGGTTCATAAGACTGGTCGAGTGGTGGGATCCTCCTAGCTCCACGGGGATTATCTTTGTTCCCTGTGATGGCAGTCATCCACCTCTCCAGTGTGGCGTCTTCGACCTCCTCTAGGTGGACCCGAGTGGTGTCTTCGGTACTAGAGTACAACCACATCGGGTGACCCCAGTATTGAAGTGGCTGAATGCACCGTCGAAGGAAAACCTCTAGAAGATCCATGCCAGTCACCCCATCGCGGATGAGCTGGACTACACGCTCTACCAACACCTTAACCTGAGCTTTCTCCTCCGGGACCACCTTCAGAGAGGACGGCTTGTTCACTCGGTCCATGGAGAAAGGAGGGAGCCCAGTCGACTGCCCTGGCGTCGGCTGGTCTTGGCAGTAGAACCAGGTCGACTGCCACCCTCGAGCTGATTCGGGAAGGGTCATGACGGGAAAGGCACTTTTACTCCTCATCTGAACCCCAAGACCCCCACACATTTGGATTACTTGGGTTTTCTCATCACTCGGACTAGCCTTTTTCACCGTCTGAGAGCGACAGGTGAAAATGTGTTTGAAAAGGCCCCAGTGCGGCCGACAACCCAAGAAGTTCTCACACAAGGACACGAAAGCGGCGAGATAGACAATAGAATTGGGTGTGAAGTGGTGGAGTTGCGCTCCAAAGAAGTTCAGAAATCCCCGAAAGAAAGGACTCGGCGGTAAAGAAAACCCGCGGTCAACGTGGGTGGCTAAGAGGACGCACTCACCCTCCTGAGGCTGCGGCTGCCACTCCTTCCCCGGAAGCCTCGCTGACCCATGGGGGATCAGTCCTTCGTTGGCCAGGTCGTCGAGGTCCTTCTGGCTGATGGTCGAGCAGATCCAGTCTCCCTGGATCCAGCCTTGCGGCAGGCCGGCCCGCGACGAGGATCCAGCCCGACTGGTTGCCCTCCCCTTCGCCTTCGCCGTCGCCTTCTTCGCCCGCTCCAAAGCCGCCGTCTTCTCCTTCACCATCGTCGCTGGCGAAGCAGGCACAGAGCGGCAGCACTGAGAAGGTGGCGAGGGGAAATGAGGGCGCACTGTACAAAAAACCCCGGTCCGGCTCCTTATATGAAGTCGCTTCCGAGTGGCTGACTGGTAGGCCCGGACGATCCTGTCAAATCCCGCGACAGTCGCGCGCGCGATACATGGCGAAAAAGATGGCACGAAGATAGAGGCGTCCTTGCCTTATCCCATCCAAGTACCGTGGCCTCCTCTGCCGCACGCGCTTCCCAAAATTTGGATCCCGCTAAATCCGCGAATAGCAGAGCAACCTGTCAGACCGGAGATTTCTTCCGATCCGTCATTCGAAAGTCTCCAAGCACAGCAAAGTCACTCGACAGATACAAAGAATAGATCAAGGCGACTGAAAAAGAAGTTGATGCCGCCACTTGAAGTCGTTATTCCGGAACAAGACATACTCATAGCATGAAAAGCAGGTCAGAAGAATTTTCAACTCCTTCCTCACTCAAACCTCGATACATTCGGGGGCTAATGATGGAGCCATGTACCTAGGGTAGGGTCATGGACCTGTCCAAGATACCCTCCCCAAGGACATCTCTAGAAGAAACTACCTTTAAGTCGACCTGGAAGGATTCCACTCGACGGACTCGAAGACACTCGACCATGAAGCCTCACTTGACCACCAGGAGATCAAGAGTCACTCTACACCTAAACGGTTTGTTATTAAGTAGTCTTTGTGGTCATGATAGCACTTTATGTAGAGCATTACCAGTAACACCAGGCCTTAATGTACTTTAAACCCCGCATAACTGAGGGCCGGAGGGGTCTGGCAGACTCTATATAAGCCACCCCCCTCCTCAGTGTAAAGGGTTCGTACCCCTGTAACTCATACTCATATAATCCAGTCGACCGCCTCCGGGCTCCGAGACATAGGGCTATTACTTCCTCCGAGAAGGGCCTGAACTCGTAAATCCTTTGCGTATACAACTACTCCATAGCTAGGATCTTGCCTCTCCATTCCTACCCCCCTATTCTACTGTCAGGCTTAGAACCATGACAGCGGGCATGCGAGCTTATGCGCTCTAGAGTTGGGGCCCTCAGCCACCGTCCAAACCTCGATGTATCGCCACCAAACCATGTATTTATGCTTAAATAGATACTTGTGCACCTAGAAATGATTTTTGGAAAAAATAAAGAGCAAACTATGAAGCAGCTGCGGTTCAAATTTGACCCGCTTCCTACTGAATCGGCGGGAATTTGTATTTTTCACCAGAGGTGGATCAAAACTTTTGACACCCAACCATTTTTTCAATTGTGCATTAAATATGGCCTAGTATTTTATAAAATTGATTTGGTCCAATTTTGCAACATATATATGGTAGGTCCTTTACAAAAAAACTCATTTCAGGCACTCGAAAAATGGAAAATGAATTTTCTGTGCAAAGAAAATGAAAACTCCCTTAGGCAACATTGTTTGGAATTCCAAGATGCACCATTGTGCACAATATGAGATCATTTGAACAAACTATGCCATGAATGTGGACATAAGATTTATCATTTGGCTTGAAAGCCATAAATCTTCATGCATGATAGCTCATTTATGAGAACACTTTTTTAAAATAATTTCTGTATTACAAGTTTATTATTTTTACTGGAAACTTGGTCACATATAATGACACAATGCGAAGGTTTGCCAA
This sequence comes from Triticum timopheevii, assembly GCA_963921465.1. Classification (NCBI taxonomy): domain Eukaryota; kingdom Viridiplantae; phylum Streptophyta; class Magnoliopsida; order Poales; family Poaceae; genus Triticum; species Triticum timopheevii. The sequence goes on along the minus strand of OY997266.1, from coordinate 187,562,572 downwards.
TTTTTTGATTTTTTTGAATTTTTTATGCCCGTTTCAAAATGCGGTCAAAACGGCGGGCTTGACCGTTCCTAGCTAGTGGTTGAATCTTGGATCAATTTTGATGTTTCTATGATTAAATAGACATTTGTGTACCTAGAAATGATTTTTGGAAAAAAATAAAATGCAAACTATGAGGCAGCTGCAGTTCAAATTTGACCCGCTTCCTACTAAATCGGCGGGAATTTGTCTTTTTCACCAGAGGTGGATCAAAATTTTTGACACCCAACCATTTTTTCAATTGTGCATTAAATATGGCCCAGTATTTTAGAATATTGATTTGGTCCAATTTTGCAAAAAATATATGGTAGGTCCTTCACAAAAAACCTCATTTCAGGCACTCAGAAAGTGGAAAATGAATTTTTTGTGCAAAGAAAATTAAAAAGCCCTTAGACAGCATTGTTTGGAATTCCAAGATGCACCTTTGTGCACCATATGAGATCATTTGAACAAACTATTCCATGAATGTGGCTATAAGATTGATCATTTGGCTTGAAAGCCATGAATCTTCACGCATGATAGCTCATTTCTGAGAACACTTTTTTAAAATAATTTCCGTATTAAAATTTTATTATTTTTCCTGGAAACTTGGTCACATATAATGACACAATGCGAAGGTTTTCCAATTTTTTGATTTTTTTGATTTTTTTATGCCCGTTTCAAAATGCGGTCAAAACGGCGGGCTTGACCGTTCCTAGCTAGTGCTTGAATATTGGAAAACTTTTGATGTTTCTCTGATTAAATAGATACTTATGTACCTAGAAATGATTTTTGGAAAAAATAAAGAGCAAACTATGAGGCAGCTGCAGTTAAATTTGACCCGCTTCCAACTAAATCGGCGGAAATTTGTCTTTTTCACCAGAGGTGGATCAAAACTTTTTACACCCGACCATTTGGTCAATTGTGAATTAAATATGGCCTAGTATTTCAGAAAAATGATCTGGTCCAATTGTGCACCAATTATTTGGTAGGTTCTTCACAAAAAACCTCATTTGAGGCACTCAAAAAATGGAAAATGATATTTTCGTCCAAAGAAAATGAAAATTTCCTTAGGCAACATTGTTTTCCATTCCAATATGCACCCTTGTGCACAATATGAGATCATTTGAACAAACTATGCTATGAATGTGGCCATAAGATTGATCATTTGGCTTGAAAGCCATTGATCTCCACACATGATAGCTCGTTTCTGAGAATACTTTTTTAAAAGAATTGCCGTATTACAAGTTTATTATTTTTCATGGTAACTTGGTCACATATAATGACACAATGCGAAGGTTTTTGATTTTTTTTGTTTTTTTGAATATTTTATGCCTGTTTCAAAATGGGGTCAAAACGGCGGGCATGACCGTTCCTAGATAGTGGTTGAAGCTTGGAATTTTTGTGTGTTTCTATGATTAAATAGATACTTATGTACCTACAAATGATTTTTGGAAAAAATAAAGAGCAAACTATGAGGCAGCTGCAGTACAAATTTACCCGCTTTCTACTAAATCGGCGGAAATTTGTCTTTTTCATGAGAGGTGCATCGAAACTTTTGACACCTAACCATTTGGTCAATTGTGCATTATATATAGCCTAGTATTTTAGAAAATTGATTTGGAACAATTTCGGAACAAATATATGGTAATTCCTTCACAAAAAAACTTATTTTGGGCACTCAAAAAATGAAAAATTGTTTTTTCATGCAAAAGAAATAAAAACTCTCTTTGTCAATGTTGTTTGCCAATCTAAGATGTAAACTTGTGCAAAATATGACATCATTTGAACAAATATTTGATAGGTCTTTCACAAAAAAACTCATTTTGAGCATTGAAAAATGAAATGAAAAATTTGTATGTAATCAATCATGACCAATTTATATGGTCAAAAAATCTTCAAATTGTTTGGTGCGCTCTGATTGGTCCATAGGCATATCACGCGGATCATGCCTCAACCACCGTTGGATTCTTCTGGATCCAACAGCATCCCTCACCCCCTCACCCTCTCACCCAAACTCTAACTTCCCTGATCCACTCCTCTCCCCCGATCCACTCTCCCCCCTCTCGTCCCACAGCCGCCACCGCCAACCCTCTCGCTCCTCCTCCGTCTCCAATCCCTCGATCCCCAACCACCCAGCCACCGCCGCCGCGGTCCTCCGTCCTCTCCCCCAACCCCGGTCACCAACAACCCCTCCCCTTCCCTTCTCGCCCACGGCCGTGGTCAGATCCATGCTTGTCCCTTCCAGATCGCAGCCGCCACCTCCTTCCTTCCAGATCGCGGCCGCCACCTCCCTCCGGCGGAGCTCCCCGCCGTCCATGGCCTCCCCCACGCGCTCCCTAGACCCATCTCGATCCGCCTCCACCCACCTCCTGCCTCCTCCCTCTCACTCCTCCGTTCGCCCGCACGTGCCCGACCGTCCTCTCCCCCACGACGAGCGCCGCGCCAAGGAGCGGGGAGGGCAGCCAGGCAGCCGGAATGCCCGTGCAGAAGCGCCCACACCCGTCGCTCGACGCGCACGACGGCCACGTCCAGGAGGAGGAGGCTGTCGCTGTCGCCAAAACCCTACCCACCTCCACCCCGCCAGCCATGGCACCGCCCCCACCAATGGTAAGCACCCCTCCCCCCGACCCAGCCTCCTACCCTGCACTGGCCCTAACCCTGTCCCCTTTCCTCCTCCCTGCAGCTGCAGGCCAGCAGCAGTGCCGGCTCCTCAAGCCGGCGGCCGATGACGACCTCGACCGCTTCAAGAGTACGCCCGCTCTCCCCGTGCTGGTTTTTCCGCTTGGGTGTTTGTTTGTGCTCGATCCTGATTTGGGCATGATTTTTTTTCCGTCAGGCATCGTGAGCGCGCTGGACGGCGGGAATGGCCACGTCAGGGAGGCAGTGGAGGCCGCCAGGGACGCCGGATCCGGGGCGCTGCACGCCGCCGCCGGTCACAGGAGGATGCCGATGTGCGTCTACCTGGTCGAGAAGCTTCGCGTGAATGTCAATGCCGGAGACAACAAAGGTGCTCTGTTTAGCCTCCTCCTCTGATTTTGCAAACTGCAGAACACCAGCGTGCCTACAGATTGAAATCGATGCCTCACAAGCGGCACAATCAGTAGGATGAAACAGACTGCGCGGATGCTTTATTTTTGCTGCATCAATCATAGCGCCACATGTGTGCTCTCTTCATTTTAGGGGAAATCGGTAACAATTCCACCTGCAGGGGTTTCTGAATATCCACATGACAGCTTAATCCTTACGTTCAGATACCAGCTAGTGTTAATGTGGTTTCATATAGAGGAGCCTCTGGCTTGGTTTGGCCCTTTACCGCTAACGTGCTGCTTGCGTGAACATCCATCGAGAATCCAAATGTGGATTGTTATGTAGATCCTTCGGATGTATAGTGTGAGACAGACATGTTTAATCATAAAAACAAATAATCTAGTTTGCATTTTCTTATTTTGGCCAGAACATATCATTTCTTGAACTTATTCTGATGATTTTGATTGGTGATACACCTGTGGCATATAGCAGGAGCTCCGAGCACAGGTGGACGGCCTGCAGGCCGGCCTTGTCCGGAAGCATGCTCTTGCCGTTGCCGATCAGGTAAGTGATGGAGGAGGTCTTGCTCTGTGCTTTTAGTTCTTTGTTGGTGCTTGGTTTGCCCGTGTGAACCCCAGTTGTGCCCGTCTGATGATTAATCGTGTGTCCTAGGAGTAGGAAGCGATGCCCCTTGCTTGTTTAGAAGCATCTGATGTCTATCACCAACTTGATCTAGTTTTATTAGTATGTAGTTTGAACTAGCTTGTGTCAAGTTTTATTAGTATGTACTGGAGTAGTAGTTTGAACCATCTTCATTGGAGATGGCACCTACATACGTATAAACTAGAAACCAGGAATGACCTATTCCAAAAAATACCGGAAAATGGGCTTGTGTTTCGGTCTTTATGCCCAACTCCAGCCTGTGTTTCAGTAATCCACAACACTATTTACTATGACCAAGTTGCAGAGCATCTGCATTACAAAATCGCGATTTAAGATTAAGGCAAATGGAATGCACTAGATAAACACAGATCGAATAGGTTTTCTACACTCAGGCACATGTCCGCTAGCTGCATGCATGTACATGCATCTTCTGAAATAGAGTGATTGGTTTGAATTCAAGTGCAGAATATATGCAAATGGGTGCTAGCTGTACATATTAATTGACTCTGTCCAGTGCCGATTTCTTTAGTGTACTACTGCTAGTGTCGATCTGAAAATGGATTCATTCCTTCTTACGCACTGCACTGTACTGTAGTATAGGTCATCTTCGAATTAATACTCCAGTATTGGAGGATTGATTGTTTCCAAATCAATACTCCTGGGCATCATTCATGGCTGTCTAGTAGTCGACATGCTTCTGGTTCCATTTAGTGTATGCAGGTAGCAGCAGCTTAAGTGTAATGGAGTTGTTTTGTTACTCTATGCCTACTTCATTAGAGTTAGCATCATCTCCTTGTCATTTATAGCATAAATGCCTTCACTATTCTTGCTCTGAACCTCTAATCCTGATACTGATTGTATTTGTCTTGATGGAATTATAGGCAACATGGTGACTCTAGTGCATGCAGCGTTGGCCATCCTCTTCGAGGCTATGTTTAGGTGATTCCTCGGGTAGCCATGACACTACTCTGGCTGATTAGTACCCAGTGGCATATTTGTAATATTTATAGGCATTTTACTTGTAGAAATAATGCTCATGGTATATTTATATGTCCTGCAACGCATGCTCTTTTTCGGTCTGTACGGAATCTTTATATGGTGTTTTGGTAGCTGTGATATTAGATTGCACTTCTTTATGTGATTTACTCATGTTGGTACTACTTGTTAAGTGATTATCTTTATGCCCTTGCTACCAATAGAATGGTCTATGCATGATTGCTCTGTAACTTGTCTTTTCCGGAATAGTTTGCTTGGTCTTTCATATCTGACTATGTAATGTAGAAGCTCTACTTTATCCTAACAGTTGCATGTAGCATTGTGCTACTATCTGTGTGATGCTAAACAATTTGCTCTTAATCTGTTGATATATTGACAAGTGTTGTTTACCATTTACACTGTTTTACATTTGCTATATTCACAAATAGTAGTAGTGTCTGGTCTAGATAAGCAAACAAGGTATGATCTATGCAGTTGTTCATCTGAATTGTTTGTTTCTGGGCGGTGTAGGACGAGCTGCATCAGGACAACCTGGAGCGAAAGAACTTTGAGGGCAAGATCAAGGAGAACAAGGAGACGATCACCGGTTACCTCATCCTCATCGGCATGCTTGGCTCCTTTGGCAGACCCCTCTTTGGCTCCTAGCAACTTACTTTTGTCGCTGGCTAGCACCATTTCCAGGTAGAGTTTTGTCCTGCTCTCTTGCCCTCCATTTAGTTTTTGTTGGAGTGTGCATGGTGGCATCCTGAGCTCGCACTGTAAAATATGCTTTTCCTTCTTCCCGAGCTGGCACTGTAAATTTTGTTGTCTTGTTGATAATTCCATATGTCCTAAGCAATCAGATTACATTTTTGTTTGTATGGTAATATAAAAAATATTGATGCTATTGTAATTTTCATTGTGTGTCCCTTTCATTTCTTTATTTTTATTGTTTCCCTTGTATTCTATATGCTTCTAATGGTCGATCCTTTCAATGCCAGGTGTTGTGTTCTGGAAGATGGAAGAGGAAGAAAATTTATTTTTGTTGAACTAAATTTTTTGTATTCTGTGTTGTTGTACATATGATTTGATAGCATTGTATAGGAACATGTGATACTATTTTGTAGGGCTTTATGGCCTGTGATGTAAACATATTTAGTGATGAATTATGAAATTATTTGTAAAATTTATTGAAAAGGAGAATCATTTGTATGAATATGGGCCGCATATATGTGAATGGGCTGAAAAGTGTACTGGACCAACTCCAAGATTGAATTATTATTTGACTGTATAAAAAGGCTGAATGTAAACCAGAAAATGGGCTGCACAAAATAGTACCTATATTCTTGAAAGGCCAAACATGCATAGAAGTTGATGGGCTGAACAGTAGGGCTTGGCCCATGTAGGTGACAAAAATTACCAGAAATAAATATACTAAATGGGCTGAATTGTTGGGCTCGGCCCATATAAAACACCTAATCGGACCGGCCTGAATCTTGTCAGTGACCTTTTCAATTGGTCGCAACTTTGCCACGTCAGATTGCCACGTCGGATCCGACGTGGCTTGGGCAGACAGCCAGTGACCAAAACAAAAGGTCATGGGTTCAATGACCTTTTGTTTTGGTCGTAAACGTCTACGACCTTCTCACAGAGAAGGTCGTTAATTTCAGTTTTACGACCGCCGGCTTTTGACCTTTTGTTTTTGGTCACAAAAAGGTCGCAAATGAAAAACAATGACCTTTTAGTGACCAATAGTCAAGGTCACAAGTTGACATATTTCTTGTAGTGGTAGTAGGGGGCGGTGAGGCCTCCGTGGCAGCACAACCGACCACTGGAGGCAGGAGCAGGCGGCACGATCGGCGCTGCTTTGGGCGGCTGGAGCAAGAAGACCAGAGGTTGAAGAAGCACGACGGCCGTTGGATGTATATCATACGATCACTGTAGCTAGAATCGTTTATATTGACTAAGTTGACAAAGCCCTTGGTACGCGTCAACTTAGTAGGCCCATAGGTCAGCCTCCGAAACGGTGCACCCCAGATGTCAGGGAAAGAATCATTTTTTGGGCGGCTGAAGCTAGAATATCCGAGATTGAAGAAGAAGCACGACATCCGTTGGATGGACATCCAACGTCCACTGCTGCTAGATCCGTGTGTTGACTATAAGTTGACAAAGCCTTGCAGACGCGTCAACTTCTTTTTTTAGGGGACGCATCAACTTAGTAGGCCCACAAGTGTGTGGCAGAGAACTTATAGCCCATTTGCGATTTGTAAGAATGTACAACCCATTTTTGAATTCTAATGGAATTTAATACATCCCATTTACAGTTTGTTAAAAGTACAACCCATTTTCTATCTAGGACAATGATTAAAATTTCAACCAACCATTCAAAACAGAATTCAATAAAATTTCCCACATTTTAATGGGATCCGAAATATTTTTATACTGAAATTTCTAGTCAGATTGAATATAAATTTGTATTACGTAAAAATTCAACAAAACATTGCGCGCACAACAATTAAAAATTAAAATTTTCAAAATTCAAAAAATATATTTTATAAACTAATTACGTGTTTGGTGCATTTTTTATAGTTATTGCCCAGTTTCTATAATTACATCCCATTTATTATTTCTTAAAGCCCATTTTCCTGTTAAGCCTAATGCATCCCTCATAGGAAAGATTTGCAGCCCAGCGGGGTGGAGAATAACAAGTTGACCTTGCCTGAGTATTCCTCAAAAAAAAGTATAGCTGGGCTAGCCATTTTCATCTTGAAAAATTAATATCTGGGACGGATATCTGGCCTGGGCTAGACAGGCCATATCCCACCCAGTTAATACCCTGCTCTCCTCTGAACAACAACGAAAACATCGCTGAAGAAAAACTCTGCAGTGCTCACGCCTCAAAAACACAAATACTACTCGAGTTGCTTGGTCCCAGTTGTCAGCCGCTCCTTGTGCAATTCTCTTGTTTATATTGAATACATAGGTTGACAATGGTGTTGGAACGTGATGTTAGGAAACCAGGAGGAAGCAAAAAAATATAGTTATACATAATAAGGAGGCACTTGCGTACGTACGGCTATGGCCCAAGTGGGTCCCTACAGTCATCCAGTCAAAATAAAGTCATCTCCTGAATCCTCATGTTCGTTGACCATGTTGACAATGCTCGGTGCCACGGCGAGCGCAACAACTCGAAGGACAACGGAGAGGGCCTCGCAGGCCCTACGGATGGTCTGATACAACGCCCGCTGCTCATTCAGGAAGCCAGGATCATCGGACACCTATGAGCACCATCGAGAGACTGAGACGGCATGAAACGGTAATGCCGCGCTTGGGAGCTCTGGTTTATTAAGATATAAGTGTAATTTACTCGTCATTGGAAACAACGCGTAAAATACAGGCGTAATGAAACCGAGGGCCCGAGGTCTTTAAGTAAAACCGACGGGTTACGCGTGTTATTTGAGAGACCCGTGTATATTTTACTAGTCGAAATCGACCAACCAAGTGCTTCGCCCGAGACCATCTGCTTTTATTTACAAGCGTCAGCTTTACAAGCGGTTTTGTTTGGAAAATGACGATCCAATCACGGCCTAAGATGATGATTGGTCGAAAGATCATATGGTTCTACGTCTAACGTACCCGACTTGTTGTATAGGCTATGAATGAAACATAAGACGATGAACTTCTTAAGCACGGAAACAACAAAAGAGGATGATCTTCTTAACAAGCAAATCACTGGCATTAGATCAACATGCAAAACAATAGGAAGCCTTATTCTCAGGAGGCACGGTGAGCAACTCGTGATGCCGCATGCCACAACATTCCAAGCTCAACTTTGCAATCAAACACAAGGCCTGGCATTACATAGACAATATTCAGAACAAACTCTTAAAATACCTTAGATAAGTCAACATTCATGTGACTATGCATCTCAGCAGAGTAACTATTTACTTCTAAACTGAACACAGGAATAGGAAAAAATGATCGACGCTGCTCACAGCAAAGGGCGTCCCACTCAAAAATATCGAATGCATGTCTTCTGGCTAACATCAATGAGCAAAATTTGACAAGGTTTTCCAATTCCAATATATTAAACTAATGTCTTCTTGCTAACATCAATGATTAAAATTTGACAAGCTTTTCCCATTCAAAATATGTCATGCCTATGATCATGGAACAGGCAGGGTTTTTCATCAGTTTGTCAGCTGATAGTCTGGTGGCTCAAGGTGACAACGAATGATTAGAGAACCATTCGATGTATTGTGCATGATGAAGTATTATGGAGGACACAAACCATCTTAACAGTTTGTGCAGTTCCACTAAAATCAAGCCGAGCATCCCTGTGGATTTCGTATTTATATGCTGCAAAAAACAAAGCCACATCAGCACACACATGAATATTGGCCCCAGTGTGATGCGGAGCATCCTTCCATCATCCCCATGGACTCTACATCGACACATCCAACCCCAAGAGGACCCATGACAAAAGCTAGAGCACGTGCTTTGGAAATTGAGGTGTACTCCTTCCTACTAGACTTGCATATGGATACAAATGGAACATGTCTACTACCTCACCATACATGCTATGCCTCCTTAGGTATGAAGAGGAACATCACCAAGAAGCTCAGGAGCATCACCAAGGAGAAGGAGAACCACCCCAAGGCCACGTGGACCAAGAACAAGGAGAACAGCAGCTGCACAGGAGGCTCCACGCGAACCCATGCGCACGGGCCCCCGAGACCCCGTGCCCACGGGCTACATAGGAAACTGACGCTGGAGCACCCCGTGCGCACGGGCCTGTATCGTGCCCACGGGACCCCCGTGCGCACGGGCCCAACTTACCCCGTGCGCACGGGCCTCCCAGGATGGCCAGCTGAGATTGCATCTTCGGCTCCCCTTCTTCTCCTTTGACCCCAAGGCTATATATTCCGTACCTAGGACCATGTTTAGGGTTAGCAAAGTTGTAGATGAGATCTTTGTGAGCTTTGCTCCTTTAACTTCCCTCTTTGAGGATCAAGACCCCCTAGGGAAGAATCCTTGAGGATTTCAAGACCTCCATTGGGAGAAGACTACCTTCAAGACCCCTCTTCCTTTGGATTTGGGATGAACTTTGCCATTGTATCTTTCCTTTGATTGTGTTTATGACTTGTGGATCTTGTGTTGTTACTCTAGTGGATGTGTAATCGGGAATTGTTGGAGTGATTGCTTCTTTGTGTTCTTGTTGTTCTTGCTGTTTCTCTCCTTTTCCCCCTCCAAGTATGAAAAGGTCCCTCCTAGGGTTCTACCCTACATCATCTTGGTATCAAGAGCCACGTTGATTCACATCTTGGAGTCCCTACCTTCCACTTTCTAGCTTGATTTTGTTGTTTTTCGTCCTAATCTGAAAATCCCCACCAAAAATAGCCCCAAAAATTTCTCTTGCAATTTGTTGATCTTGTGAGATTTGGTTGATTTGATCCACGAATTTGGTGCTTGGCAAGTGGATCTACCCCTCCACCATCATCCCCACCCTCCCACCGTTTGATTTTGGCCAAAAACTTGGGAATCACCACGAAATCAGATCAGTTCATCCGCTCACGGGAGACCTCGTGCACACGGGCCATCGGGACCCCATGCACATGGGACCCCATGCACACGTGCCTCACTTACCCCGTGCGCACGGGCTATCCAGGAAGTTTCGGCCATTTTTCTGTTTTCTCATTTTGTTCCACCACCACCTCTCGTGTTCTTCCGCACCAGTCCACGTGTTTGTTTGAGTGTTCGGTTGCGATTTCTCTTGTGTCCTAAGGTGTTTCGGCTACTTAGGCGCTAGTTGATCATCATCGCCACCAATCATCGACTCGGACAACACATTGGCTTTGACAAGATCATCTTCAATCGTAAGCAAGGACGGTAACCTCGACGACACCTTGTACTCCCTTGCCATTAACTTGATAGCTTCGAGCCCTTTTGCGTAGCTTACCCATCGAGACTAGCTTGTTGAGTATTGCCGGGCCACGCCTTAGTGCACCATTTAGTGTTCCGTCCATCCCGTGCATTTACTACTTATTACCTCGTTCTGTGGCTCGTATATCAAGCATTGGGCATAGTTGAAAAAAAAGCTTTTAAGCGAAAGAGAAGAGAAGCAAAGAGCTTATAAGCAATAGCATCGAGCCTTAGCATACGTGAATCATCTTGGTCATCACATACATAAGCATACTTGGGATAGTGAGACGAGTGGATTCTCTATTAGGTTGGTGCACTAGCGTATCTAGCCCATTAGTGCAATCAAGCTAGCGTCTCTCTAGTATCCGTACGACAAGAGCTTTTCCCGTGATTTGACATCTTCGAGCTCACCCCTTGGTTGTGCGGATCCCATTTATCTTCCTTGTGTGTGTTCCTCGTGTTATCTTCGGAGGTTGATCTATTTGTCTCATTTGCCATTTGTGAATCTTCTCAACTTTATCAACATCTTGACTAACATTTGCTTGAATTATTTGTGCCTTTCCTAACCAAGCTCCTCCATAGACCATTTACTTGTAGGTGTGAGAAACAATTCCCGGTACCAATTACCCTATTTTAACATCACGTGGGATCGTAATTGTTACATCCACAATCTTCGGAAAAGGTAACTTTGGTTTTGTTCTCTCATTTTCCTACTCACCACAACTTTCTTATGATGGATAGGCCAAGTTCCTCTACCAACCCACTCTTCATCGAGCAAGACGACGACATGTCATCATTCGTCACCAAGAGCCACCTCTTTGGTGCACCATGAGCACTACATCAAGAGCAACAAGCAATGAACGACCGCATCGACAAACTCACCACCGACTTGCGACTCTCCGAGCAACGTACACGAGACTACTTCGATAACAAGCTCGACACACACAAGCAAGAGAACGACGCAAGAATGGACAAGATCCGAGCTTTGTTGGTCAACCACTACTAGAATCAGCTACTTTGCCATCTGCCAGCTCTTTGCCGTCAGCTAGCGGACGACAAAGAAGCTCTTTACCATCAGCTACCTGAAAGCAGATGGCAAAGAACTGGCTGATGGCAAAGAAAGCCTTTGCCATCAGCCTGTTCTTTGCCGTCCGCTAGCGGACGGCAAAGAGGGAGGGGGGCTCCACTAAGGAGCTGGTTAAAAAAAAACTTAACGGCCCCCCTCTTTGCCGTCCGCTAGCGGACGGCAAAGCACACATTAGCGGACGACAAAGGTGGCGGACGACAAAGATTAAACATATCTAACGGCCGGCGTGCCCCACCCCCCCTCTCTCTCTGTTTCCCTCCCACACACGCGCGCCGCCGCCCCCACCACTCGCCGCCGCCCGGTCGCACCACCGCCCCGCCGCCCCACCGGCCCCCCGCCCCGTTGCCCCACCGCCCCGTCGCCCCGCCCCCCCCGCCCCGTCTCGGCGCCGCCGCGCCCAGGCCCCCCGGCGACCCGGCCCCCCCGCGCCCCACTGCCCCAGGCCCGACGCCGACGCCCCTCCCCCCTCCTCCACCGCCCCCGCCTCGTCACCACTGCCGCCATGTGCCGTCGCTCCACCGGCCACCCGCCCCGTCGCCCCCGCCGCCCTGCCGTGTCGGCGCCGCCGCGCCCCGGCCCCCCGGCGCCCCGGCCCCCCCGCGCCCCACCGCCCCAGGCCGCCCCGCCCCCTCCTCCACCGGCCACCTCCTCCACCGGCCCAGGTGAGCTCTACCTCTCCTCTGTTTTTCCTTTTTTTCTGTTTTTTTAGTTTTAGGTTTATGTTTAGTCTAGATTTAGTTTTATTTTTAGTTTTAGGTTTAGTTTTAGGTTTAGGTTTAGTTTTAGTTTAGTTTTAGGTTTAGATTTAGTTTTTTCCTTTTTTTCTATTTTTTTAGTTTTAGGTTTATGTTTAGATTAGATTTAGGTTTAGTTTTAGGTTTAGTTCAGTTTTAGGAAAGAAAGAGAAGAAGAAGAAAAAAAGAGGAGAGGAGGAGAAGAAGAAGAGGAAAAAGGAAAGGAAGAAGAAGAAGAGGAGGAGGAGAAGAAAAAAGAAGAAGAGGAAGAAGAAGAAGAAAAAAAAGGAGAGGAGGAGAAGAAGAAGAGGAAAAAGGAAAGGAAGAAGAAGAAGAGGAGGAGGAGAAGAAAAAAGAAGAAGAGGAAGAAGAAGAAGAAAAAAACAGTAGAGGAGGAGAAGAAGAAGAGGAAAAAGGAAAGGAAGAAGAAGAAGAGGAGGAGGAGAAGAAAAAAGAAGAAGAGGAAGAAGAAGAAGAAAAAAAACAGGAGAGGAGGAGAAGAAGAAGAGGAAAAATGAAAGGAGGAAGAAGAAGAAGAAGAAGAAGGAAAAAAAGGAAGAAGAGGAAGAAGAAGAAAAGAAAAAAAGACCCCGACCCGGCACCCCGACACGACACCCCGACCCAGAGACCCCGACCCCGACACCGACACCCCGACCCCGAGCCTGACCCGACACCCCGACCCCGACCCCAACACCGACACGGCACCCCGACCCCGACCCGGCACCCCGACCCGACACCCCGACCCCAAGACCCCGACCCCGACCCCGACCCCGACACCCCGACCCCGACCCCGACCCCGACACCCCGACCCCGAGCCTGACCCGACACCCCGACCCCGACACTGACATGGCACCCCGACCCCGACCCGGCACCCCGACCCCGAGCTTGACCCGACACCCCGACCCCGACACTGACACGGCACCCCGACCCCGACCCCGACACCCCGACCCCGACACTGACACGACACCCCGACCTCGACCCCGACCCCGACACCGACACCCCGACCCCGAGCCTGACCCGACACCCCGACCCCGACACCGACACGGCACCCCGACCCGACACCCCGACCCCGAGACCCCGACCCCGACCCCGACACGGCACCCCGACACTGACAGGACACCCCGACCCCCGACACCTTCCGAAAAGGTGTTCTTTGGCCTTCCAGAGGCCGACGGGGTCAGATATTTGTGAATTATTAGTTAGGTCATATATTTTTCGATTTTGTTATGAAAAACATCATATATAATTGTGTTGATCGGGTAGTTTTAAATGTGCAGTTGTTTATGTTGTACTTGATGATGATACACTTCAGTGATATACATATTATTATTCATGTCGGTACTTTTTTTCATGTTGTACTAATTTCGTTTATTCTTTGTCATGGCAGGTGTTGACAGATGGTGGGCGCTGGTCGGGAGCGCGCCGAGGCCCCTTCTTCGTCGGCGCATAGTGTGAGGTCTTCCATTCCACACGCACCTCTCCGCCGAGCGTTGCTGGACAGTATGGCGACACCGCCGGGCCCTTCTTCGTCGACCGCGGTGCCCAGCAGGGGACGAGGTAAGAAGAAGGGCCGAGGTGGAGCACGTGGTCGCGGGAGAGGAGGTAGGGTGGCTCTTACGGCGCCTTCCTCGCCGCCGCCCCCAGCTGTTTCACCCGAGCACGTGACTGCTAGGGTGGACTCGTCTGAGGAGGAGGCTACACGGACTTCGGTCCACGAGCCTCTGGTCCACGGGTCTTCGGCCCACGAGCCTCGGGTCGACGGGCCTTCGGCCCACGAGACTTGGGCCCACGAGACCCCGGAGGAGCACACGTCTGGATGGGGTACTTGGTCGGGTCAGCCTGAGGAGCTGAGTGGCCATGTTGATGATGGCGGGGAGCCGAGTGGCCATGCTGATGATGGCGGGGAGCCGACTGGTTTTGAGGAGGAGGGGGAGGAGGGGGGCAACGTCTACCAGCGTGGTGCTACACGGCTCCCGTCCGTGCCGGCGACCCGCGAGCAGAGGTGGTTGATTTTCCCTGATGGGGAGAGGTAAGTGCATTTAATCTTTTTGTACCTTCTGCATTCACGTTTCTTCAAATAACTAATGCGTTGGCCTTGTCATGCTGCAGGGGTCGGGACCACCATGAAAGTGTCCGCCGGCCCAACTCCGTCCTTGGAGTTTTGATTCGGCAAAACTTTCCGGGGTTTGTCACGTTGCCTGGTGAGGGTCGGCTTCCAGAGGTTGGATTGAGTTGGGAGCACTACTTGGCTGCCCCGGCCCCGCCGGGTGAGATTATCGACGGTGTCTTGTGCAAGACGAGGGCAGACATGGTGATCAGAAAGTTCTGGGTAATTTCTCCTTTACACAATTAAAAATCTTCAACTAGCTAGTTATTAATTGTACTAATCAATATTGTCTCATTTGATTGCAGACATTCTACAGGTGTGAGGAGGGATACGAGGAGGAGGCGGCAGATGTTATCCACAAGGAGTGCAAGCGCCTACTTCAGAACTTACGGCATGAGGCTCGGGTGCAGTCTGTTCGAGACTACTACGCCGACCGTGGTATCAAGAAGTCCAAGCAGGAGTGCCGCGATAAGTTCTTGAGTAAGGAGCAGTACATGAAGGTAATTCTTAAGGCCTTGTACTTAATTCCTTTATTTAGTAATTCATAGCCGTAGCGCTGAAGTTTCTATTTGCTAACTTAGGCCCCTCAGAGATGGTGTGCAGATCGGATGGATTGTTGGGAGGTGTTGGTGTTGGTCGATGGGTGGTGCTAAAAAGAATGGCTGGCCACCCACAACGAGGCCAAGGACAAACGTGCCCAAATGGAAGGTGTGCCACACCACCAAGGCAGCTCCAACTTATTTCAGTACGGGAGGAACTGGGTATGTGGTTTGCTTCATGATTCATGCAATTCATTCATCATGCTACCTTTAGCCCTTTAATTACTAATTTACTTTGTTTCTCTCTTTCAGGCACGCTACAATAAGGCAGATAAGGTGCCAGAGGTGTACGACCTGTATGCCATGGCCCACACTGGCTCTTACAAGAAAGTCAAGGCATTCTCTGCGTCTGACCTCGATGATCCAAAGAACTTCACCAACATCTCCGCCCATGAAAAGCTCGTCCAATATAGAGATCAGGGGAAGGCAAGGAAAGGGGAGGACTTTAACCCGAGCCAGGGTCCCATTGATACAGAGTTGCTGATGATATCTGGTGGCGGGAGGTCCCATGGCTCCATAGCCATGGGAGATGGACTTATCCGTTGTCCTAGCACTCTCCCGGAGATCAAGGCGCACCAGTCGAGATCTGCTCCTGAGATAAGGCCTCGTGAACGGCCAGTCCAACTCGCCATCAAGGTTAGTTATACGTACTCAGCTATCTTTCTCCATTACATTGTGTGCGCTTCCATCAATGATTACAAATGGTCATGTGAGTGGTGTTGCAGGCTGCTATACAGAGTGAGAGAGATAGAACGGAGAAACTTCTGGCGGAGGCTGCGGAGAGGCAGCGGGAGTTGGAGGAGAGGACGGCAAAGATGTTGGAGGAGGAGAGGGTACGGAATGACATGCAGGCAAGGGCCATGTATGAGCTCCTTGTGGTAAGTTTCTTCTGCAGATTACTTGCTAGTCTTAACATTTGAGTCTCATTACTAACTAGTATGACTCTGTTGTGAAAACCAAATGTGCAGTTTGTGTGCGAGAAGTCCGGTCAGACCACTCCGCCGATGCCAGTGATTGCTCCTGGGAGCACGGTGAGTTTAATTTGAATGGACATTACTTGCTAGTCTTAACATTTGAGTGTCATAATGCTAACGGGACATTGGAAATGATCTTTGGTGCAGCTTAACTCTAGAAACGCATCGCACGATCCTTCTCTAGCTACCGGCACGAGCCAACCCGCTCCTACACCTCCCTGATCACGGTAAGTTTCTCTAGACTTAGACTTAGCTTTATTTCCTCCAATATGCTTACCATAATGACCTAGAGTTAGCTTCCTTTCCTTCAAAATGACTTAATAAGCTTACTTATGTCAAAAATTGCATAATTAACTTAGTTAGCTCATAAACGATCCATTTTACCTAAGTTAGCTCTAATATGACTCATTTTACCTTAGTTAGCTTACAAGTGATCCAATTTATCCAAGTTAGCTCTAAAATGACCCATTTTAGTAGATTAGCTCGTAAATGATCCATTTTACCTACGTTAGCTTTCAAATGACCCATTTCACCTAGGTTAGCTCCAAAATGACCCATTTCACCTAGGTTAGCTCCAAAATGACCCATTTCACCTAGATTTGCTCCTAAATGATCAATTTCACCTAAGTTAGCTAAAAACGATCCATTTCACCTAAACTAGCTCTTAAATGATCCATTTCACCTAAGTTAGGTCATAAACGACCCATTTCAACTAAGTTAGCTCATAAAAGCTCATAAATGATCCATTTCACCTAAGTTAGCTAAAAAACGATCCACTTCAGCTTACTTAGCTCAAAAACGATGCCCTTCACCTTAGTTAGCTCATAAATGACCCATTTCAACTAAGTTAGCTCATAAATGATCCATTTCACCAAAGTTAGCTCATGAACAAACAATTTCAACTTAGTTAGCTCATATATGATCCATTTCACCTAAGTTAGCTCATAAATGACATATACTTCTTGTTCTAGTCTTCTTCTTGTTCTATTCACCTATTTCTAACTTTCTTATTTACCATTTTGCAGATTTCACTCACTTCATGGAAGCTAGCTTGCTATGATGGAGTGCTTGCTTTTTCTTTGCTAAAAGTTTGCATTGTATCTAGCTTGCTATGATAGAACTTGCTATGTTGATGAAACTTTGCTATGTAATATGTATATGGAACAATGTGTATGGATGGAACTTGATGGAACTTGCTATGTTGATGAAACTTTGCTATGTAATATGTATATGGAATTATGTGCTGGATATGTGATATGTTTGCTGTTAAATATATCTATATATGTCATATATATTTGCTGTGAAAATTGTTGGATTAAAAAAAATAGAAAAAAGAGACAATATACAGGCTCTTTGCCGTCTGCCACCGACGACAAAGGGCTCTTTGCCATCAGCAGCGGACGGCAAAGAGGCCACGTGGCAGGCAACTGTGCTTCCTGGGAGGCTGACCAATTTGGTCAGTTTGCCTATAGTGGCTGACGGCAAAGGCTTTGCCGTTCGCAGCGGACGACAAAGGCCTGCCGTTAACCACCTAACGGAGTAACAACGCATTTATTGCCGTCCATCTTCTTTGCCGTCTGCTGCTGATGGCAAAGGACCCTTTGCCGTCAGCTGCCCGAAGCAGACGGCAACGCAGCTCTTAGCCATCCCCTACTTTGCCGTCACCTTTTGCCGTCCGCTGCTGACGACAAAGGTCTTTGCCGTCCGCCATCCATGCCTTTGCCGTCCGCCGTGGCAGATGGCAAAGTAGCAGATTCCTGTAGTGAACCGGCCTCCTTTAACTTCTTCCTACTCAAGATGGAGCCACTCAAGTCGACACTCCTACGACACCTTCTCCGGCTCAAGTACACCGTCATCGACCATCCTTCGACGAGCCGCGCGTCAAGACCATCATGCATCTCGCAACCCGCTCCACATCAAGCATTCACAAGAGCAAGTCGATGAGCAAGTTCCTCGTCCTCAAGCAAACCAAGTCGCTTTTGCTCAAGCTCAAGAACGACAACGTCTTCATCGTCAAGAAGAAGAAGAACGAGCGCGTTAACACCAAGAGGAACAAGACGCCAAGGCTAAACATCTTCAACAACAACAACGAGAAGCACAAGCTCTTGAGGCGGAACGTGCACTTCAAGAATCAAGTCAAGCCATCGCCAACCACAATCGTGAACGGCGCAATCAAGAGGAAGCCCTTCAAGAAGAAATTCAAGAGAGGAACTACCAACAACGTGTGCACCGTCAAGCTCCTCAAGCCCCTCCACAAGCTTGTCAAGCTCCACCTCAACCTCAAGTTCAACAAGAGCGACACCAAGTGGAACAAGTGCTTCACGACCCTCCTCCATGCCACGAGCGACATCATGAGGAACGAGCATTCGAAGACTTTCCAAGGCAAGAGCAATATCGCAACCGCTATCAAGATGAAGACCAACGCTATGGAAATCTCCAATTCACAATGCCCAAGTTCAGTGGAAGCAATGATCCGGAAGAATACCTCTCATGGGCACTGAAGGTCGACAAAATCTTCCGTTTGCACAACTATGAGGAATAGAAGAAGATCGCAATGGCATCACTTGAGTTCCAAGACTATGTGCTCATATGGTGGGAACAAGTCCTTGAGCGCCGAGAAGCAAGAGGTGACCCTCCAATCACCACTTGGGCTCAAATGAAGGATGTCATGCGAGCACGATTTGTGCCCACCTACTACAACCGCGATCTCTTCAAGAAGCTACAACTCCTCAAGCAAGGTACAAAGAGTGTTGAAGAATACTACAAGGAAATGGAGATAGCCATGATTCGAGCCAATGTCAAGGAAGATGATGAGCAAACAATGGCAAGATTCTTGAACGGACTCAATCATCCCATCAAGAAGATTGCCGGCTTCCAACCCTACTCCAACCTCATCGAGCTCGTGCATCAAGCGACCAAGGCAGAACGTCAAGTGCAAGATGACTTCAAGTACGCCAAGTACTCATCAAAGACATACGACTTCTCCAACAATCAAGCTTCAACAACTCCTCCAACATCTACATCAACCAAGCCTTCTCCAAGCAACGACGACAAGCCAAGCTACAAGAAACCTTCGTCAAGTTCAAGTCGTCTTCCTCCTACTACAAGCAACTTCAAGCCGCGTGCTTCTTCATCTACTCCGACCGATGAGACCGTCAAGACAAGCTCCTTCAAGTGTTTCACTTGCGGCGGCCGAGGCCACAAGTCCTATGAATGCACAAACAAGCGCACCATGATCCTCAATGACGATGGCACCTACGACTCAATGAGTGAAGATGAAATGGAAGCTATTGAGCAAGTGGCCATGCACCGGCGCGTGAATGAGGATGAAGATGATAGAGTCTTTTGTGATGAGGATTCGAGCCCCGCCCTTGTTGTCTCCAAGGTCTTGACACTTCAACATCAACAAGAAGAAGACCAACGATGCCATATCTTCCACACCAAGGCCGGCATCAATGGAAGGTCAGTCAAGGTGATCATCGATGGAGGTAGTTGCCACAACTTGGCAAGTGAAGAACTATGCTCCAAGCTCCAATTGGTCAATTGGAAGCACCCGCACCCCTACAAGGTTCAATGGCTAAGCGACTCCGGCACTATACGAGTTGAGCATACGGTCCAAGTCTCCTTCAAAATTGGTGCATATGAGGACACTTTGGAGTGTGATGTGGTCCCAATGACCGTTTGCCACCTCCTTCTTGGTCGACCATGGCAATTCGACCGTGGTGTTATCCAAAATGGGCGTACCAATCACTATAGCTTCAAGATGAAAGGGAAGGAGTATGTGCTGCGACCTATGTCTCCTAGTCAAGTGATAGCCGACAAGCAAGCCACCCACCATAGAGAGAAGAGTGAGAAAGTGAGCCACCCACACATGAGTGAGAGCAACAAGCCAAACTTGAGCGCCTCTTCACCTAGAGAGAAAAACCTCATACTCTTTGCCACAAAAAGTGAGATGAGAGAAGTGTGTGAGAACCCATCGAGTGTGATACACTTTGTCCTTGTGTGCAAGGATGGAGAACTAAAAACTAACACCGCTCACGAGCTACCTTTGGTGTTTCAATCTCTTTTGCAGGAATTTCAAGATGTTTTCCCCGATGAGCTACCTCCGGGTCTACCTCCTCTACGAGGCATTGAGCATCGAATCGACCTCATCCCCGGAGCGCCACTTCCAAACAAGGCTCCATACCGTGTCAATCCCAAAGAAACCAAGGAGATTCAATGGCAAGTACAACAACTAATCGACAATGGTCATGTATGTGAAAGCTTAAGCCCTTGTGCCGTTCCAGTTATACTTGTGCCTAAGCCCGATGGAACTTTCCGCTTGTGTTTCAATTGTAGACCTATAAATGCTATCACCGTTCGCTATAGGCATCCCATTCCTTGCTTAGATGATATGCTTGATGAACTTAGTGGAGCCAACTTTTTCTCAAAAATTGATCTTAAAAGTGGCTATTATCAAATCCGCATACAAGAGGGTTATGAATGGAAAACCGCTTTCAAAACAAAATTTGGCTTATATGAGTGGTTAGTTATGCCTATGGGTTTATCGGAGGCTCCCGGTACTTTTGTGCATCTCATGCATCATGTACTTCGACCTTATATTGGAGTCTTTGTTGTGGTTTACTTCGATGATATTCTTGTGTTCAGCAAAACCATGAAAGAGCATCTTGATCATGTTAGGGTTGTTTTGCAAACACTTCGCAAGGAAAGTCTTTATGCCAACATGAAAAAGTGCACATTTGGTGTTGACAAAGTGGTTTTCTTGGGTTTTGTTGTATCTTCCAAGGGTGTCCATGTTGATGAAACTAAAATTGAAGCAATTAAAACTTGGACCCAACCCACCAATTTGCAACAAGTGCATAGTTTTCTTGGTCTAGAAGGGTTTTATCGTTGCTTTGTGAAAGATTTTAGCACTATCGCCGCTCCTTTGAACGTTGTGAGTAAGAAGAATGCTCCTTTTGTTTGGGGATCTTTGCAATCCACCGCTTTTGATGAGCTCAAATGTTTGCTTACTCATGCTCCGATTCTTGCTTTGCCGAATTTTGACAAAACTTTTGAGGTTCATTGTGATGCGAGTGGTATTGGAATTGGCGGAGTTTTGATGCAAGAAAAATGAGTATTGCATATTTTATTGAAAAACTCTCCGGTGCTCAACTTAACTATCCCATCTATGACAAAGAACTGTATGCTTTAGTGCGTGTGCTACATGTTTGGGAACATTATCTTACACCTCATGAGTTTGTCATCCATATCGATCATGAAACACTTAAATACTTAAAAGGTCAAACTAAGTTGAACAAGCGTCATGCCAAAGGGAGTGAATTTATTGAATCTTTCCCATATGTGATCAAGTACATTAAGGGTAAGGAAAATGTAGTTGCGGATGCACTTTCACACATATGCACGCTTGTCGCTAAACTCGAGTATGTTATTGGCTTTGAGCACATAAAAGACTTGTATGCTAATGATCCATCTTTTGCACCTCATTATGCTAAATGTTTGACGCATACATCTTGGGAACAATATTACATCAAGGATGGTTACCTTATGAGAGCTAACAAACTATGCATTCCCGAGTCTTCTCTTCATTTGCTACTTTTGCAAGAGGCTCATGGAGGCGGACTCATGGGACACTTTGGACGCGACAAGACTTTCGCCACGCTCTCCAAGAACTACTTTTGGCCCAAGATGTTCCGCGACGTCTCACGCTTCACCACCCGATGTTCAACATGTCGCAAAGCTAAGTCTAAAGCTCAATCTCATGGTCTTTACATGCCTCTTCCTATTCACGCCCAAGATGCGACCCTATCCTAAAGGAACTCGAAGGTCCCACCAAGGATAGAAGCGCATCTTGAAGACGCTTTTCCAAGGTGGATATCATTACATCAACATTACAAAATAGATGGGGATACAAACATAAGGCATACAATGCCACACGAATACAACATCATCTTACATAAGAGCACCATCCGACTACGGATGAAACACAAACAGAAACTCAAACGACATCCACCCTGCTAGCCCAGGCTGTCGACCGAGAACCTATCCCCTAATCAAAGAAGAAGCAGAAGTAGAATTCCAAAACAAGGAACATCGCTCTCGTGTCATGATCATCACATAACCTGTACCTGCAACTGTTGTTGTAGTAATCTGTGAGCCACAAGGACTCAGCAATCCCATTACCATGGGTATCAAGACTAGTAAAGCTTAATGGGAAAGGAAGGGAAAAAGTTGTGAGGTTGCAGCAGCGCTAAGCATGATATGGTGGCTAACATACGCAAATAAGAGCGAGAAGAGAGCAAGCGGAATGGTCATGAAGCTAGCAATGATCAAGAGGTGATCCCGAACTCCTACTTACGTCAAACATAACCCAAAAACCGTGCTCACTTCCCAGACTCCACCGAAAAGAGACCATCACGGCTACACACACGGTTGATGCATTTTAATTCGGATCTGGTGTCAAGTTATCTACAACCGGACATTAACAAATTCCCATCTGCCACATAACCGCGGGCACGTCTTTCTAAAGATAATACCCTGCAGGGGTGTCCCAACTTAGCCCATGATAAGCTCTCGCGATTAACGAAGGATATACCTTCTCCCAGGAAGACCCGATCAGTCTCGGAATCCCGTTTTACAAGACATTTTGACAATGGTAAAACAAGACCAGCAAAGCCGCCCGATGTGCCGACAAATCCCGATAGGAGCTGCACATATCTCGTTCTCAGGGCACACCGGATGAGCCAGACATCGGGTTGGCATAGACCCTGGTTGCCAAGGGGGCGCCGGACATCGCTCAGGTTGGACCAACACTCGAAGGAGCACTGGCCTGGGGGGGTAAATAAAGATGACCCTCGGGCTCCGGAAACCCAAGGGAAAAAGGGCTAGGTGAGGCAAATGGTAAAACCAAGGTTGGGCCTTGCTGGAGGAGTTTTATTCAAAGCAAACTATCGAGGGGGTCCCATAAATCACCCAACCGCGTAAGGAACGCAAAATCCGAGAACATAATACCGGTATGACGGAAACTAGGGCGGCAAGAGTGGAACAAAACACCAGGCATAAGGCCGAGTCTTCCACCCTTTACCAAGTATATAGATGCATTAATTAAATAAGAGATATTGTGATATCCCAACATAATCCTGTCCACCATGGAGCAAATCTTCAACTTCACCTGCAACTAACAATGCTATAAGAGGGGCTGAGCAAAGCGGTAACATAGCAAGGCAATGGTTTGCTAGGAAGGGTGAAAAGGTTAGAGGCTGACATGGCAAATTGGGAGGCTTGAAGAACAAGTGATGGGTAGCGCATCAAAGCGATAGAACGAAGCAACTAGCATAGCAATGATAGTAGTGAGATCCAGGGTAGCGGTCATCTTGCCTAAAATCCTGCTTGGAAGAAGAACGAGTCCATGAAGAAGATGAAGCCACGAAGACGAACCAATCGTACACGAACGAATCCTCACGATCGCAACGAAACGGGAAATATCGAGAAGAAACACACAACATAGTAAACACACCACACATAGACAAGACATGATGCACAACCAAGCATGATGCATGACAAAGTTAGATGAAGCTACTCATGGCAAGAGATGATGCATACAAGAGCAACACATCCAAGCAAGTTTAAATGAGGCCGGAAACAACATATAACAATTCCGGTAAGTCCTCATATGCAGATTTCGAAATTGGTCCAGATCTGAATAAACCTTATGTTCAAGTTGTTAAACAGCAAGTTAAGATGCACCAAGATGATCTACACGAGATTCTAGTCAAGTAACATATAAAGTTCATTTAATTCGGAGCTACTGTCTAGAAGATATGAGCAAAACAAGTTAACCATGACATTGATGCAAAAGGCACTCAAACATCAAACAAACACCTCAAAACAAGGATGCAACATGATAATATGAAACTACATGCAAAATCAAGCAAGTTTTGTATAGAGCACACTTAAAACGGAGCAACGGTTCAACACATACACTCTATACAAGTTTAAAGGACAAGCTGTCCAAAACAGCAACTAGGCAACTTACAAGCATCAAACCAATAGGCTACAGAACCTCAACATAAGAACAAAAGGCATGGGCATGAAGTATAGGTAATGCATGACAAAACATGAACACTGAGCTATCTCCAGAAAACACTATAACATGCTCAAAAAGACATGGCAAGATTGCAAATAATAACAGTTTCAGACTTAACAGGAATAACATCAGGTTGCAATGTTTAGAGCTATCAAACCACATTCCACAGGAACTTAACATGGCAAACAAAGGCATGGCATGAATCTACTAATTGCATAGAACAAAAGTACCTTACTGACTATGAGCCAAAAGGGCACAGAAAATATGATGGCACCCATGTAAACATGGCAAAAGATATGACAGATTCATACATGGCAGGAACAACAATAAGTGGGCATGTTGGTGAGCTTGTACCACTCACCACAGAGCAATACATGGCATGGCAAGGTGACAAACAGTGAGAAGACATGTTTATAAAGCAAAGCATGGCAAGAGCAAGTTCATAGGGTGCATGGATCACTAGCAAAACACATGGCAAAACTGGACTTCAAGTTAATCAGGCTGACAACAACATTATTTAGCAAGTTGAGAGCAAGATTACAACAGGTTACAGCAGGCTATAAATGCAACCAGGGGCATGAATGGATAGAGCATGACATGTATAACAAATGATCCTTAGTGAACATCTCCATATTATGCATAGAATGACTTGTAGTAGCAGGTTTACATAGCATCATGATATAGCAGATTCTGTGTAGCAAAACAACAACAACAAGTACCCTACTTCACGAGCTCGGTGCACTCAGTACAAGATTCACAAAAATACATGGATTACACCTCTGTAAATATGATATGACATAGTTCAAAACACATGTAGGGCTCATGCCCATAGGATGCACACACAAAATGCAACGAAAAAGACAAATCACCAAGTTATGACAGTTTCAGCAGGTTAACATCATATAGCACTCTTGCAACGATGATTAGGGCATCTAGATGAACTCAAACGAGCATGATGCAATGGAATGAAATGAAGTACTCGTCGAGGCAAACAATTTGACATATTACACGCACAAAACGGAGCAGTATGAAGCAAGTTATGATGCGTTGAACAGGGCATGAAAATGCAAATAAACAGGGACTTAGAGATATTTCGGGGTCAACCTCGGGTTCGCACGGAAATCAATGCCGGGCCGAAGTTCGCCGGAGATGTGGCCGGAGAGGAGGGAGATGGCGGTCGGCGTGGTCGGGGAGGACGCCGGCGGGGTCGAGGGAGCTCGGGGGGCCGGATCTGGCCGACCGGTGAGGTCCTCCGGCCTGGATCCGGCGGATCCAGGCGTGGCGGCGCGGTCGGAGCAGCGGCGCCGGGCGGAGGAAAAGGCGGCGGGCGGCGGCCGGAGTGGAGGCAGAGGGGCGGCACGGCGGACGGTGGAGGGCGTGGGCGGCGCCGGAGAGGCGCAGGGCACGGGGCGGCGCCCGCGGCGGAAGGCGGCGGATCCGGCGACGGGGTCGGCACCTTGGCAACGGCGGAGCTTGAGCAGGGGAGGCGGTGGGGCGCCGGCGAGGTGGCGGTCGACGGCGGCGATGGCGACGGAGCACGGCGACGGCGACGGAGCGCGCGATGGTGTGGGGCGGCGTGCGCGGGCCCGGGCGGGCCTGCCCTAGGCCCCGCGGGCCGGCGACGACGGCTGGAGGCGGGGGCCACACGGTGCCCTCTGATTGGCTGGGCGCGGCGGTGCGGACGTGTCCGGCCGGGGCGGACGTGTCCGGGCACGGAGGAAGAAGGAGGCTAGGGTTTCGGGGGGAATTCATCCGCGAATTTCGGGGGAGAGGGCATATTTATAGATTCTGGGAGCTAGGAGAGACCAAATGAGGAGCGGTTTTCGCCCACACGATCATGATCGAACGACCGAGAGCATGGAAGGGGTTTAGATGGGTTTTGGGCCACTTTGGAGGGGTGTTGGGCTGCAAGACAAAAGAGGCCTTTGCGGCTACCTGGTTAACCGTTGGAGTACCAAACGACCTCCAAATGGCACGAAACTTGACAGACGGCCTACCGGTGGTATACGAAGGCCGCTTGGCAAACCTTGGTCCATTCCGAGAACGTTTAACACCCGTACACAAAAGAGAGGCAAAAGGGGGACGCCGGAGGACATAGGAGTGCCGGATTGCAAAACGGACAACGGGGAAAATGCTCGGATGAATGAGACGAACACGTATGCAAAATGAAATGCACATGATGACATGGCAAAATGCAACATGCAAGCAAATGACATGGCAATGACGGCGAATAACTGGCAGACACCTGGCGCATCGGATCCGGGGCGTTACAACACTCCTCCACTAACAAGAGATCTCGTCCCGAGATCTTAGGACCGATACGGAAGGGGAAAATGGATGAGATGAAACAAAAAAGCAAGAGGGAAAATGAACAAAGACGAGAGCACTCGGGTAGAAAGAGAAAAGGCGAATATGACGAGAATCAAAAGCTAAAGGAACAAGGTAGACTCTGAAACCACTCCGGTTAGACAAGGCAGAAAAGAATAAGCACGAAAGAATTTGGACAGCACTCCGGCTGAAAATGGAAGGAAAAGAACACGATCTTGAGAGGGTGGAATGATACTTGATGAAGACATGACACAAAACCTCCTAAAAGAATTGAAAGAGTTGGATGAAAAAGAACGGAGAAGAAATGACAACTTGTGCCACGAATGAAATAGAAAGCATCCGTAGAAGGAAGGATTGAACGGAGTTGTTGAGAAAATCAACAACGAAAAGAATAAGCTTGTTGTGGTCTTATAGGTAACATCTCAAGATCATAAGGTGATAACCGGCCACAAACGGAAATGGTTGAATAGCTTAGAAGAACAAAGAAATGCAAAACTCCACTTCAATAGAATACGGAGAATTAATTGCACTTCGAGATGCGAGAAGGAAAGATTCTTGAGCTCCTCCAAAAGAATCTTGATGAACACTTGAAGAATGAATTAAATCATGAAGAACCACCATGAAGAACTCCGGTAACAAAAGATGATGAGATAGGAATGAAGGATGGAAGAATAAGATGAGCCTTGCAATGATTTAGATGGGGGTTCCGACGAAATGACCGAGAAAATTTGAACTCCGGAAAAGAAAAAATGAAAACGCTTGGAACTAGAATTTATTCATCAAGAACAAACTCCGAAAGAAGGGATTAATCACTTGGATGAAATAAGAATAAGATTTATTGTATGCTTAACCTTCGTCAAATTAAATTGATGACAAGATTGCATATTACTTATTCTTCTTGAAAAGGATTAAGGGGAATATAGCACAAAACTTGAGAAAGTCTTCATGAGCCACCGGTAGGATTCAAAAGAATGAATGGATTAAAATGATAAACAAGGAAAAAGAATCTTGAACGAACCACCGTTAGAATTCAGAAATGACTAATGAAGAGACTGAATCACCGGGAAGAATTAGAAGAACCAATATGCTAGAGGGGATTTAGATGCAAAATAACAAAGAGATCATGAGCTGATTAACGAACACTTGAACGAAGCACCGGGATAATTGGATACGATAGCTGGAATGTGAGGACGAAGAATTTTTCTTGAATGATGGCCTCTAGTGAAAGAAATGGAAAAACAACTTCTGACATACTCCGGATGGGTAATAGAAGAATATCTAACAAATGGAATAATTCGAGAGGACAACATGAAGCTAGAACCACGAATCTTTGGGAGAACGAGCAAGATTTAGAGGAAAAACTCTTCTTCGGTCTTCAAATGTTGAGAATGACGACGAGAAACACCACCAAAAATTGTTGATATACTCCGGGAGAAAGAAAAGCGAAGAGGTTGAGCCAACAATGAAAAGAGTTTGAACGAGATCTTGGAGAAAGGTATCTGACTGATGAAATTCATTCTTACGTCAAACTCCGAAAAGAATTTGAAAATAACTCCAGAATAATTAGAAGAGTCAGGCAAGATCCTGGTAAAAGACCTGTGGGTTAGGGCCCACTGAAAACAAACACGGTTGAAAAGGATTGTTTGAACGAGAAATGATGCACCAGAACAATTGAAATATTTGAATGAGGTGATAACCTCGAATTAAATGGAACACAGATGAATCTCCTGAGATGTCTTGAGCACTCCGAAAAGATGAACTGGCGAGAGGCGAACGAGCAAGGGGAAAATACTTGAGCCGAGGAAAAGAATATGATCAACCCGAAAAACTTGAATTGAGTCCACCGGAAAAAAAGAGATGAAGAATGTCAAACGAAAGAGAATTCACCGGTTGAAACAATTGACGAAAGACTGAAGAGGCTCCGCACGGATGAAATTGATGGTCGAAAGAGACTCAGACTCTGGGAAGAAAAGGGTGGCAGGGTGGGAAAACAAAGGCAACTTGGAAGGGGAAAGCCGACGAATATCTTGAAGAGAAAACACCGGTTGAAATTATTGAAGAAAGAAAACAAAGACTTCGCACGAGTAGGATGGATACTCGATTACGGACTCCGGATTCTAGAAGAAGAAGGGAGGGCGGGTGGGAAAAACAAGGACAACTTCGGACAGGGAAACAACATCGATCGAAAAGAGCTGAGGATTGTTCTCCCAAAGACAAAGAGGTTCGAATCAACTTGACGAGGAATGCACTGGATAAAAGAGCTGAGACCAATGATCGGAAAACCAACTACGTGATCCTAAAGAAAATTTGAAGGGGAAGAGAAGTAATTCAAAACACCTACGTCAAGATTCCTTACCAGAGCGACGAAGGGGATGAGGAGTAAAAAGAATTCCTACTCTCCGATATAACTAACTCCGAAAACAGTTTTCTTCTAGACTCGACAACGGCCAAACAACACGATCAATCAAGGGGGCTCCTAGGGTCGGTCAGGGCTCTGATACCAACTTGTCACGCCCAAGATGCAACCCTATCCTAAAGGAACTCAAAGGTCCCACCAAGGATAGAAGCGCATCTTGAAGACGCTTTTGCAAGGTGGATATCATTACATCAACATTACATAATAGATGGGGATACATACATAAGGCATACAATGCCACACGAATACAACATCATCTTACATAAGAGCACCATCCGACTATGGATGAAACACAAATAGAAACTCGAACGAGATCCACCCTGCTAGCCCAGGCTGCCGACCTGGAACCTATCCCCTGATCGAAGAAGAAGGAGAAGTAGAACTCCAAAACAAGAATCATCACATAACCTGTACCTGCAACTGTTGTTGTAGTAATCTGTGAGCCACGAGGACTCAGCAATCCCATTACCATGGGTATCAAGACTAGCAAAGCTTAATGGGGAAGGAAGGGGTAAAGTGGTGAGGTTGCAGCAGCGACTAAGCATGATATGGTGGCTAACATACGCAAATAAGAGCGAGAAGAGAGCAAGTGGAACGGTCGTGAAGCTAGCAATGATCAAGAGGTGATCCTGAACTCCTACTTACGTCAAACATAACCCAAAAACCGTGTTCACTTCCCGGACTCCGCCGAAAAGAGACTATCACGGCTACACACGCGGTTGATGCATTTTAATTCAGATCTGGTGTCAAGTTATCTACAATCAAAGATTAACAAATTCCCATCTGCCACATAACCGCGGGCACGGCTTTCGAAAGATAATACCCTGCAGGGGTGTCCCAACTTAGCCCATGATAAGCTCTCGCGATCAACGAAGGATATACCTTCTCCCAGGAAGACCCGATCAGTCTCGGAATCCCAGTTTACAAGACATTTCGACAATGGTAAAACAAGACCAGCAAAGCCGCCCGATGTGCCGACAAATCCCGATAGGAGCTGCACATATCTCGTTCTCAGGGCACACCGGATGAGCCAGACGTCGGGTTGGCATAGACCCTGGTTTCCCAGGTGGCGCCGGACATCGCTCAGGTTGGACCAACACTCGAAGGAGCACTGGCCCGGGGGGAGGGGGGTAAATAAAGATGACCCTCGGGCTCCGGAAACCCAAGGGAAAAAGGGCTAGGTGAGGCAAATGGTAAAACCAAGGTTGGGCCTTTCTGGAGGAGTTTTATTCAAAGCAAACTGTCGAGGGGGTCCCATAAATCACCGAACCGCGTAAGGAACGCAAAATCTGGGAACATAATACCGGTATGACGGAAACTAGGGCAGCAAGAGTGGAACAAAACACCAGGCATAAGTCCGAGCCTTCCACCCTTTACCAATTATATAGATGCATTAATTAAATAAGAGATATTGTGATATCCCAACATAATCCTGTCCACCATGGAGCAAATCTTCAACTTCACCTGCAACTAACAACGCTATAAGAGGGGCTGAGCAAAGCAGTAACATAGGCAAGCAATGGTTTGCTAGGAAGGGTGAAAAGGTTAGAGGCTGACATGGCAAATTGGGAGGCTTGAAGAAGCGATAGAACGAAGCAACTAGCATAGCAATGATAGTAGTGAGATCCAGGGTAGCGGTCATCTTGCCTGAAATCCCGCTAGGAAGAAGAACGAGTCCATGAAGAAGATGAAGCCACGAAGACGAACCAATCGTAGACGAACGAATCCTCACGATCGCAACAAAACGGGAACTATCGAGAAGAAACACACAACATAGTAAACACACCACACATGGACAACACATGATGCACAACCAAGCATGATGCATGACAAAACTAGATGAAGCTACTCATGGCAAGAGATGATGCATACAAGAGCAACACATCCAAGCAAGTTTAAATGAGACCGGAAACAACATATAACAATTCCGGTAAGTCCTCATATGCAGATTTCGAAATTGGTCCAGATCTGAATAAACCTTATGTTCAAGTTGTTAAACAGCAAGTTAAGATGCACCAAGATGATCTACACGAGATTCTAGTCAAGTTACATATAAAGTTCATTTAATTCGGAGCTACAGTCTAGAAGATATGAGCAAAACAAGTTAACCATGACATTGATGCAAAAGGCACTCAAACATCAAGCAAACACCTCAAAACAAGGATGCAACATGATAATATGAAACTACATGCAAAATCAAGCAAGTTTCGTATGGAGCACACTTAAAACGGAGCAACGGTTCAACACATACACTCTATACAAGTTTAAAGGACAAGCTGTCCAAAACAGCAACTAGGCAACTTACAAGCATCAAACCAATAGGCTACAGAACCTCAACATAAGAATAAAAGGCATGGGCATAAAGTACAGGTAATGCATGACAAAACATGAACACTGAGCTATCTCCAGAAAACACTATAACATGCTCAAAAAGACATGGCAAGATTGCAAATAATAACAGTTTCAGACTTTACAGGAATAACATCAGGTTGCAATGTTTAGAGCTATCAAACCACATGCTACAGGAACTTAACATGGCAAACAAAGGCATGGCACGAATCTACTAATTGCATAGAACAAAAGTACCTTACTTACCGTGAGCCAAAAGGGCACAGAAAATATGATGGCACCGATGTAAACATGGCAAAAGATATGATAGATTCATACATGGCAGGAACAACAATAAGTGGGCATGTTGGTGAGCTTGTACCACTCACCACAGAGCAATACATGGCATGGCAAGGTGACAAACAGTGAGAAGACATGTTTATAAAGCTAAGCATGGCAAGAGCAAGTTCATAGGGTGCATGGATCACTAGCAAAACACATGGCAAAACTGAACTTAAAGTTAATCAGGCTGACAGCAGCATTATTTAGCAAGTTGAGAGCAAGATTACAACAGGTTAAAGCAGGCTATAAATGCAACCAGGGGCATCAATGGATAGAGCATGACATGTATAAAAAATCATCCTTAGTGAACATCTCCATATTATGCATAGAATGACTTGTAGCAGCAGGTTTACATAGCATCATGATATAGCAGATTCTGTCTAGCAAAACAACAACAACAAGTACCCTACTTCACGAGCTCGATGCACTCAGTACATGATTCACAAAAATACATGGATTGCACCTCTGTAAATATGAGATGACATAGTTCAAAACACATGTAGGGCTCATGCCCATAGGATGCACACACAAAATGCAACGAAAAAGACAAATCACCAAGTTATGACAGTTTCAGCAGGTTAACATCATATAGCACTCTTGCAACAATGATTAGGGCATCTAGATGTACTCAAACGAGCATGATGCAATGGAATGAAATGAAGTACTCGTCGAGGCAAACAATTTGACATATTACACGCACGAAACGGAGCAGTATGAAGCAAGTTATGATGCGTTGAACAGGGCATGAAAATGCACATAAACAGGGACAGATATTTCGGGGTCAACCTCGGGTTCGCACGGAAATCAATGCAGGGCCGAAGTTCGCCGGAGATGTGGCCGGAGAGGAGGGAGATGGTGGTCGGCGTGGTCGGGGAGGACGCCAGCGGGGTCGAGGGAGCTCGGGGGGCCGGATCTGGCCGACCGGCGAGGTCCTCCGGCCGGGATCCGGCGGATCCAGGCGCGGCGGCACGGTCGGAGCAGCGGCGCCGGGCGGAGGAAAAGGCGGCGGGCGGCGGCCGGAGTGGAGGCAGAGGGGCGGCGCTGCGGACGGTGGAGGGCGCGGGCGGCGCCGGAGAGGCGCAGGGCGCGGGGCGGCGCCCGCGGCGGAAGGCGGCGGATCCGGCGACGGGGTCGGCGCCTTGGCGACGGCGGAGCTTGAGCAGGGGAGGCGGCGGGGCACCGGCGAGGTGGCGATCAACGGCGACGATGGCGACGGAGCACGGCGACGGCGGCGGAGCGCGCGAGGGCGCGGGGCGACGTGCGCGGGCCCGGGCGGGCCTGCCCTGGGCCCCGCGGGCCGGCGGCGGCGGCTGGAGGCAGGGGCCACGCGGCACGGACGTGTCCGGCCGGGGCGGACGTGTCCGGGCACGGAGGAAGAAGGAGGCTAGGGTTTCGGGGGGAATTCATCCGCGAATTTCGGGGGAGAGGGCATATTTATAGATTCTGGGAGCTAGGAGAGACCAAATGAGGAGCGGTTTTTGCCCACACGATAATGATCGAACGACCAAGAGCATGGGGGGGGGGGGGGGTTTAGATGGGTTTTGGGCCACTTTGGAGGGGTGTTGGGCTGCAAGACAAAAGAGGCCTTTGCGGCTACCCTGTTAACCGTTGGAGTACCAAACGACCTCCAAATGGCACGAAACTTGACAGGCGGTCTACCGTTGTATACCAAGGCCGCTTGGCAAACCTCGGCCCATTCCGAGAACGTTTAACACCCGGACACAAAAGAGAGGCAAAAGGGGGATGCCAGAGGACATAGGAGTGCCGGATTGCAAAACGGACAACGGGGAAAATGCTCGGATGCATGAGACGAACACTTATGCAAAATGAAATGCACATGATGACATGGCAAAATGCAACACGCAAGCAAATGACATGGCAATGACGGCGAATAACTGGCAGACACCTGGCGCATCGGATCCGGGGCGTTACACTTATCAACCTTGGGAAGACATTAGTATGGATTTTGTACTTGGTTTGCCTAGAACTCAAAATGGAAAGGATTCCGTATTTGTTGTTGTGGACTGATTTCTAAGATGGCTCATTTCATTCCTTGCAACAAGATATACGATGCTTCACATGTTGCGAATCTCTTTTGTAGGGAAATCTTGCGCCTCCATGGACTACCAAAGACAATCGTCTCCAACCGCGACGTCAAGTTCTTGAGTTACTTTTGGAAGACGCTATGCGCCAAGCTCGGAATCAAGCTCTTGTTCTCATCCGCATACCATCCTCAAACCGACGGCCCAACGGAGGTGACGAATCGAACACTATCCACTCTACTTTGCGTGTTGATCAAGAAGAACATCAAGGAGTGGGAGGCGTGTCTACCTATCACCGAGTACGCCTACAATCGTGCAAGACATTTGACTACCGGCAAGTCCCCCTTCGAGGTCATCTACGGCTTCAACCCGTTGTCCCCTTTGGACATTCTACCTCTTCCTCTACAAGAGCGCACCAACATGGATGCGAGTGCACGAGCAAGCTACATCAAGAAGATGCATGAAGATACAAGGAACATCGTCGAGCGCCAAGTACATCGCCTAGCGACCAAGCTCAACGTCAACAAGCAACCCATGATCTTCAACATAGGTGATCTCGTGTGGCTACACCTACGCAAGGACCGTTTCCCCAATGATCGCAAGTCCAAACTTCTCCCTCGAGCCGATGGACCATTCAAGGTGCTAGCACGCTACAACGACAACGCCTACAAGATTGAACTCCCACGAGACAAGCACAACGTGAGCGACATCTTTAACGTCAAAGACCTCTCGCCTTTCCTTGGTGATGAAGATTTTGATCTGAGGTCGGATCTTTCCCAAGGGAGGGGAGATGATGCGAAGCATCCTTCCATCATCCCCATGGACTCTACATCGACACATCCAACCCCAAGAGGACCCATGACAAGAGCTAGAGCACGTGCTTTGGAAACCGAGGTGAACTCCTTCCTACTAGACTTGCATATGGACACAAATGGAACATGTCTACTACCTCACCAAAACATGCTATGCCTCCTTAGGTATGAAGAGGAACATCACCAAGAAGCTCAGGAGCATCACCAAGGAGAAGGAGAACCACCCCAAGGCCACGTGGACCAAGAACAAGGAGAACAGCAGCTGCACAGGAGGCTCCAGGCGACCGTGTGCGCACGGGCCTGTACGTGCCCACGGGACCCCCGTGCGCATGGGCCCAACTTACCCCGTGCGCACGGGCCTCCCAGGATGGCCGGCTGAGATTGCATCTTTGGCTCCCCTTCTTCTCCTTCGACCCCAAGGCTATATATTCCGTACCTAGGACCATGTTTAGGGTTAGCAAAGTTGTAGATGAGATCTTTGTGAGCTTTGCTCCTTTACCTTCCCTCTTTGAGGATCAAGACCCCCTAGGGAAGAATCCTTGAGGATTTCAAGACCTCCATTGGGAGAAGACTACCTTCAAGACCCCTCTTCCTTTGGATTTGGGATGAACTTTGCCATTGTATCTTTCCTTTGATTGTGTTTATGACTTGTGGATCTTGTGTTGTTACTCTAGTGGATGTGTAATCGGGAATTGTTGGAGTGATTGCTTCTTTGTGTTCTTGTTGTTTCTCTCCTTTTCCCCCCTCCAAGCGTGAAAAGGTCCCTCCTAGGGTTCTACCCTACATCACAGTGTCAACCCACCAATCGGTGGACTAACAAACTGAAAGTACGATAAACATATTACCATACCCAGATGCCCCATCATTGTTTCTTAGAATGACATTGACAGACTTGGAGTCCTGTCATGGCTTCTTGTACTTGTTTGGGCACTTTTTGCCCAGTGCACTCCACGTGCTGTAGAGTTGCCTATGCTCTCTGCAGAGTAGTCATGTCACCAGCATCTACTAATACTCTGTAAAGCTTCTTGATCATTCCTTCTGTAATGTAGCGCAAACAGTGACCGCTTCTTTCTGCAAAGTGGTACGACCAACTGGACCCAGTAATGCTGCAGTTTGCCTTGGACACATTGGCTCCTTTTGTGTAGTTCAACTAAAACCAAAGTCAGAATAAAACCGAGCTTTAATTTTGATATCCCTGTAAGCAACAATAGGTATAAGGGAAACAACTACTGAGAAATAACGGTTGATGACTTGTACTCCGAGAAGAAAAACATCTACTGATCTATCTTATCTTAATGGGAAACAAAGCAGGAGAGTAGCAATTCTCCATCAGTGTGATTCATTCATATTGACCGAGACATTATCCTAACAATGCCTTGTTTCAACATGTATAAAGAACGACAAAGCAGAAAAGTACCATTCCTAAAACAACTGATTCTTTTTAACAAAGACATTATCTTAAAAATACCTTGGTTAAACATGTAGAAAGAACTACAAAGCAGGCTAGTACCATTCCTAAAATAATGCGACTGATTCCAAAAAAGGAATCAGTTACTGGCCAATAAAGGAGGATGAAACATGCGGCCACAAAAATTGTAATCCCGCCAATCCCTAACAAGTGTTGCAGTTTTGAACTAAGATTCAGCAGTTAATTAATTCTGAGAGTGGCATTGCTTAATTTTACCAGCGACATTAGATTAACAAAAAGCATAAACAGTTCCAGGGGAGAGTGGGCGCAACAACATCATGTGCTTCCATCTACTTATAAAGGGGGTGATGCAGAGTTTTGTTGTAACAAAGAAACAAGCATGATGTCTGGTTTGGAACATTTTTTCTCACTTGATGGTAAAAGACAACAGTTCAACAGCTTCAATTCAACATTTATCCAAAACAGTAACAATACAAGTAGCACAACATCTCAAAGCACGCTGCAGCATCATGTGGATGAAAGTCGGTACTAACCTTTCTTGACCAAGATTTGAAACAACTCGTGAGGAGGACTTGAAAGAAATCCCAACACATATATGAAATCTTGATCTCCTTTTGTGCAGTTCCACCAAAATTAAGCAAAGTCGTCAGTGTGACATTCAAGTTGAACTGCACAAAACACTCTTAAAACATAACTGTTTCGCGTAGCGAAGCAAAATGTCGCAATAGCAACAAGTTGAATAGATATCCATGTTTTAACAGTGGCAAAAAAGGAATCAATTACTGGCAAAAAAAGAAGGATGAAACATGCGGCCACAAAAATGGTAATTCCGCTAATCCCTAAAAATGTTGCAGTTTTGAACTAAGATTCAATAGTTAATTTTGAGAGTGGCATTGCTTAATTTTACCAGCGGCATTAGATTAACAAAAAACAGTTCCAGGGGGAGAGTGGGCGCAACAACACCATGTGCTTCCATCTACTTATAAAGGGGGTGATGCAGAGTTTTGTGTAAGAAAGCAACAAGCATCATGTCTGGGTTGGAACAATTTTTGCTCACTTAAGTGGTAAAAGACAGCAATTCAATAGCTTCAATTCAACATTTATCCAAAATAGTACCAATACAAGTAGCACAACATCTCATAGCACACTTCACCATCATGTGGATGAAAGTCGGTACTGACCTTTCTTGACCAAGATTTGAAACAACTCGAGAGGAGGATTTGAACGAAATCCCAACACATATATGAAAATCCGATCTCCTTTTGTGAAGTTCCACCAAAATTAAGCAAAGTCGCTGGTGTGACATTCAAGTTGAACTGCACAAAACACTCTTAAAACACAAGTGTTTCGCATAGCGAAGCAAAATGTCGCAATAGCAACAAGTTGAATAGATATCCCTGTTTTAACAGAGGAAAAAAAGGAATCAATTACTGGCAAATAAAGGAGGATGAAACATGCGGCCACAAAAATGGTAATTCCGCCAATCCCTAACAAGTGTTTCAGTTTTGAACTAAGATTCAGTAGTTAATTCTGAGAGTGGCATTCCTTAATTTTACCAGCGGCATTAGATTAACAAAAAGCATAAACAGTTCCAGGGGAGAGTGGGCGCAACAACACCATGTGCTTCCATCTACTTATAAAGGGGGTGATGCAGAGTTTTGTGTAAGAAAGCAACAAGCATCATGTCTGGGTTGGAACAATTTTTGCTCACTTAATGGTAAAAGACATCAGTTCAATAGCTTCAATTCAACATTTATCCAAAACAGTACCAAAACAAGTAGCACAACATCTCAAAGCACACTGCACCATCATGTGGATGAGACCAAGATTTGAAGCAACTCGCAAGGAAGACTAGAAGCAAATCTCGACCTCCTTTTGTGCAATTCCACCAAAATTAAGCAAAGTCGTCGGTGTGACATTCAAGTTGAATTGCACAAAACACTCTGAAAACATAACTGCTTCGCGTAGCGAAGCAAAATGTCGCAATAGCAACAAGTTGAATATATACCCCTGTTTTAATAGAGGCAAAAAAGGAAACAACTACTTGCCGATAAAGGAGTATGAAACAAACGGCGACAAAAAGAAGCATCTAACTTATCTTGATGGAAAACAAAGTAGGATAGTAGCATTTCTAAAACGGTTGCATTGATTCATATTAACAGAGACATTCTCTTAAAACAACATTCGTTAAAAATGTAATTTACTTTTAACAGTGGCATTGCTTCAATTTTCCGGCGGCATTCTTAGATTAACAACAGAAAAATAGTTGTATGGGACATGGGACATGCCAGCACCATGTGCGTCCACACGTATAAACGGGTGATGCAGAGTATGTAGCCAAGCAGCATATCTGCGTTGGTCCCATATTTGTTCTCTTTGAACCTTTTTCCTATGTGAGGGCAACAAATCTAGTCCTGCACAAACTACCTGATCCCCCAGTTTCTTTCCTTTTTCAACAAAGAGATCGGTTCCTTACAGATGTGTGTACTGGGTTACCCCCCTTTTCCCTTTTCGACCAACAAAGCGGCTGGATAGCCAGTCCATACTACTTTCCCTCCCTCCTTTTCTCATTGAACCACGTCCTAGATTCATGCTCCACCCCACCGCACCCTTCTTTCCTCTTTGAACCAAGACCTAGATTCGACTACAGAATCGAAAAAGATCCGCATGCAGCTAGAGCAATGACGGTTTCAACAAAACTTATACCTTAGGGTCGTTGGGATGTGGCAAGGCATGCGGCGGGAGGCCTGATCTTCCCTCACTATGTACAGCAGCGAGGAAGAAGGGGTCGTTGGCCCTCTCGCACAGGCGCTGGGTAAAAGAGAACAACACAGCCGGCAGTGGATTGCCTCCCTCGCTGAAGGCGATAGAGTGAACGCTGCACCTCCTCCCCTTCCCGGTGCGACAGGATCTGGACGCCTCCTTCACCAGCTGTGAGGGGGGGAGAGAGACAAGAGGTCAGTGCAGTCTTCTTTAGATCTGGTGAAGAGGGTGAGGGACTGTGAATATAGTGATGCATCATCCATTTGGCATCAAGTTTGGGTGAGGCACCTATGAAGTTCGACAAATCCTCATTGTGGTCTGTTTCTTCTCAGTAATCAAGCTCAAGGAAGGAAGAACCACGTGGCAGAGGACAGTGAGGCGGAACAACAATGGCCATCCAATTTTGTGCAGTTCCACTAAAATTGAGGAAGACATGCCCGGGTATGGAGATACGCATCGTTGTTTGCAAAAATATAAAAAAGGGATATAGTGTTGTTATTTTGTTTTGGCAGTGGTACAAGATTAACAACGACATCTAATTGTCAATAAGAATTAATGAAAAGTACACCAACAAACAGAAGCATCATGATTATCTTGATGGGAACTAAACCAGGATCCCGAGAAAAAAGCATTTCTTCATTTAACCAGTGATAGTATTAGATAGCAGCAGCAATAGGAGCATATGGACAATGACCGCACAACAACCATGTACTTTTTGTCGAAACAACATGTATACCTCCACCGAGGCATAAATCAGGACAACTTTTCGAGTGGCATTTCCTCTATAATAGTAGGTGATGTTGGACCAGCCGACGAACCCTAGCTACTATACATGGGGAGCTGGAGAGTAGTCCGATAGAAGAAAACCTACATGCAGCGACCTGGGGAGCTGGACCAGTACAAGAAGTTATACCTCAGGTGGGCAAGATGTCACTTAGGCGGGCAGGCAGGATCTGCCCACACGACGACATCAAACAAGGGCGCGGAGGACCTTCGTCCGTGCCAGCGCCGGCTCCGAGAGGATGGTGCGCATCGGCTTCCTCCATCGCCGACTGCGACAACGTCAAGGCAACACCTCCTCACCTCCCGCAGTGGACAGGATTCGGCCGGATCTGTGACCACCAGTGAGGAGAGGGATAGAATGGACACTGTCATCTTGTTTTGATATGGAGAGGGTGAGAGAGCGAGACGCGAGAAACGCTATCAAACAAGAGGCTATAATGGAGTAAAAAAAATCTCTCCATAGCAGTGGTTTTAAATAGAATACGCGCGTTCCCGGAAAAAATAAACGAAAACTGGCGGACAATTTTTTAACGTACCAAGAAAGAAAACTCGATCAAAAACATGCCCCCGCTTCCAGGTCGCGAGAGTCGTCGCGCACATACACATAGACATGCATATCCGTGTTTACGTAAAATTCCATCTCCATCTCCATCACCAATCATATTTGTCCAACTGGCACATTATTTACGTTGTTAATTATATACATAGCAATATTAACATACATCATCTCTTGTTTGCGGGCGTCCGGACCACTGCCACGCCCGCTCCTGACAAACCCAAACCCTCTTCATCACCCGCGCATGCTTCCCGCCCGAAACGGTCAGTGCCGCATTCATACCCGGCCAGAGCGGACGCGACCTCTCACTGGCGCCGGCATAGAAGCAGGGCGCCGGCCGAGAGAGCGTCACCCATGCCGCTTCCTGGTGCACGCGACTGCTGCATGTTCAAAGGTCGCAATAGCTGGCCACAACATGCATGTAAGAAGTTCTTGGGAGTCCGTGCTACAGCTAGCTGTCCTCCCCCAACTCGTCAATCTCTTCCAGTAGTGCTAGTACTCCATGGTACGATCCATCGACAAGCAGGGGGAAAGTTACCGTATACTCGGTTTGCGGTGAGTGGCATGGCCAGCGATCGTGTGGGGTCGAGCCATGGAGGAGGGTGAGACACAAACACGCCAGACATGATTTAAACGTTGGTTTTGCTCGATGGCGCGATCCAATGAAACGAAACGTTGGTTTATCTCCGTTTCCATTCTTTCTCCGGAAAAAACAGAAACTTTCCACTCCATTTTCATTCCTACTCCAAGGTTGCCCCGTTACAACATTCCATCAAATACAAAGGAAAACTAACACGCATGCTGATGCATCTCAATGATTCACAGATCATAGCCAATATTTACTTCACAACTAAAGACAAAAGTTGTGAGAGCGTGTACGAAATAAAAACTACTAATGGGGTCACTACGACTTAAACCCTAAACCCTAAACACAATTTAACTTCCTGGTTAGGTAGAACCTGTCGAAGGAAAGACGGCTGGCACCCTCGGATCATACGATGCTTTTGTGCAGTTCCACGAAAATCAAGCTGAGCATCCCTGATGGCAAAGTTATTAAAGAAGTGTGATTAGAATAATAGTACTGGCACTAGTTCATGAGACATAAACTCATCACAAGTAGAAGCCGGTAGAAATAGAGAAAGATCGACATGGAGATGGAGCTACGTGGGGAGCTGCGGCAGTGGAGGAAGCCAGCTCTAAAAGGAAGATGTACTACATGAGACGTCGGGCTGTAGCTAGAAGGGCGGTTGGGACTCGGCATCAGCCCATACCGCGGTGACCCCGATTGGGACGCACCGACTGTGGGTTTTCTCCCTCGCCAATGTCGACCGTGTCTACGCAGAACATTGTTCCCTTCCCCCAGCTGAGAGATCAGGCCGGATATGTGACCAACGGTGTGGCCACCGTCGTTCTATGCTTGTGAAGAGAGCAACCCAAGCAAGTAGGCTTGTAGCTTAGGCTCATGCTAGTGTATATATAGTGGTTTTCTTTTTCTCTCCATATCAACCATTTTATATTGCATATGTGTCATTTAAGAGTGAAATGATGGTTGCTTCTTCCGACTAACTTACTGTGTGATTTGACTGCTCCTTAGTGGCCCCTACACATACTCCCCCTACGTGTATGACCGTTCCTGAGTCTCACTTGTACTTATCTCTATTTTCTTGCATGACACGTAGACAGGATGCGCATAGAGGAATTTTGTTACTGCATGTTGTTACGTAGTAGTACTGTACTACTAGTCCCTACTCCCTCCTTCCGGTTCACTACTGGTACTCCCTCCATCCTGGCTTATTGGTCCCCTTTATACTCAATTCATGGGCTCGCTTTCCTCAAGAAAATTGTCTTTACCAACGTATTAATATCGGGAATGCATGCATGAACAACGAATGATTAAACCTTGCATGCAACATTTTGACAAAGCATTGACTTATGAACATGTGAATGTAAGGGACTACAACCTCGTGCATGCATGCAACAGTCACACGTACACATGGACGCAAGAACGCGTGCGACGCTCTAATGCATGAATGTCCGAGCACACGACGTGACACACACGGTCACGCTCAAGTGCTCAACCTACACATGCATGCACACACATACTCAGCCAAGGTGAGCTAGTGACTGTATAAACACCGGAAAATGTATACATTAAGCGCAATGAGCGTATTATGAAGTCCACTAACCGTATTTTTACAAATATACAATGACAGACAGTGTATTTATCTCGTTTGAAATTAAGCCATATTAACCGGAGAGGAGGCAGTATGGACTAGCATTACTTTGTTGTGTCCCGTCAGTTTGCCGAACAAGGAGAAGCTTGCAAGATGGGAGAAGCTTGCGCGCGGTGGCTCACAGGACAAGGAGAAACTTTTGACTAATGCAAGCTCTCCCTCGCTCAGGCGGTGGACGTGCAATAGTTAATTCGGTGTCAGATTGCCAGAAGCATACACTATACTACTAGTAGTACTATTATTGTTCGACTTCCCGAAGAGGCGAACAACCAGGCGCAAAGTTTACTAGTACTAGTACTACTACTATAGTCTATAGAGGTATGTACTATACTACTTGGAACTGGATGTCACTCTTATCATATTTTAAAAATGTGATAAAGCAATCTTCAACACATTTGGTTCTCTTCGAGGGTTCTCGCATGTGATAATGGAAGTTGATTGCATGGAACACTCGCCATGATTCTCGCTTAATTCTGGCTCATATCTTGTTACAAATAGGAGCGCTCGGTAATATTTCCTCTTTTTTGTTATTCATGTAAACAGGTCAGCAAACCTTGCGGCGCATCTTTGTGCGAACCATGCTTGCTGCACTTTGAATGTGGCCGAGAGCTGGCTTGATGAAACACCTCGCTTCCTACTTCTTTTTTATGGCGTACCTCGCTTCCTAGTGACCAGTGTCTTGGTTGATCATCCTAAGAATGCTTATATATGAATAAAGCTCTCTCATTTACCCGCAAAAAAGATGACGCCATATTAACCGGAAAGGAGGCAGTATGGACTAGCACTACTTTTGGGTGTGTCCCGTCAACTCGCGAAACGAGGAGAAGCTTGCAGGACAAGGTGAAGCTCGCTTACGCCTTTTGACTAATGCAACCTACCCTCGCCCCGGCGGTTTACATGCATCAGTTCATTCGGTGTCAGATTGCCAGAGGCATACACTGTAGTACCCAACATGCGGAGTACCATCATTGTTCGACTTCATGAAGAGGCAAAGAGCCAAGCGCAAGGTTTAGTAGTATGAGTAGTACTACTACTAGAACCGCATGGTGGACCGTTTGTACTCTTATTTTTTTAATCTCTGATAAAGTACACATTTATTCGGGAGAAGGGCGGAAAACGGCAGCCCAATAGTATAGTATTAAAAAACATCGAACATGTAATGATGATATCGATCAACCATGCTCGAATATATCTTGGCCTCCGTGCGAGCCCGTCTGTGTGTTCTCGCTCCTCGTCTCTCTCAAGGAACGGCGGGTTGGCCATTTTGCCGTCAATTAAGATTGTTTTGCTCACACTCCGGTCCCACATGTCAGTGATATGCCAAGAGGAGGTGCTTTGACCGACTGGCCATACGCGTACTTGGTTTTGCACCTTCATACTACTCCTCCCTCCGTCACAGTTTACAGGGCGCGCTTCATTATGATGCATTTCTCTCAATACATTTCCACCACCAGAGAGACTTTAGACGCGTTTGGTTAGTTCTCAATTAATTAGGGTGTGGTAACCGCAATCAAGTCCACAATTTTCTCTCGATGTACTACGGAGTGGAGTAAGTGCATGCATGTGTGTACCCGGGGTGGAAGCACTACATGCATGTGTGTACGCAGTATTTCCTCTAGTAATAGACGCCATGCTATAACTACCAATGCTATTTTCCAGGCCGATCACTAGTCGCCTTGGTCCCAAAGATTTTCTTTTTGAAGTACGCTCTATAAACAGTGACAGATGGAGTAGTATGTGCGGATTCAAAGACGAGTGTATTGATGGTTGCTTCTTCTGAGCAACTTATAGTGGGAAAGGTGGGGCTTATGATTTGACTGCTCATTACTCACTATTAATGTGGCGCAACGACCGGGCTGAGTCTCCCATGCGGTTGTGCACTACTCCCTCGGTTCTTAAATATACTCCGGAGTATTTGTCTTTCTAGAGATTTCAACGAGTGACTACACACGAAGCAAAATGAGTGAATCCACTCTAAAGTATGCCCATTTGAAATTTGTAAAAAGATAAATATTTAGGAACGAAGGAGTATAATTTTATGCATGGCACATGGACCCGAATGCTGAAGAGGCTTCTGGCAATGCTATCAAGCTTCCAGCATTTGTTTACATAATTAACGTACTACGCAAATAATTTTCCAGCGAAATGAAATTGTACAATACTCTGAGCTTTCAGCTTTTATTTCGTGTGTCTTGCCATCGATGCTCTTTCGGAAACAATAAAAAACTAATACTGGAGATCAGAGCTAATATTTACATCACAACTGAAGACAAAGTTGTGAGAAGGTGTTAAATTAAAATTGATCCATGCTTTAATTGGCAGCAACGTCCCCCCAGCTCTGTCTAAATCAACAAGGCATGTTGGGAAAAAAGTAGTTGTCTGGAGCATGCAACATTCCAATCATTTTGTGCAGTTCCACTAAAATAGAGCTGAGCGTCCCTGTTCCGAAGATTACGATAATAGAGGACTGCTGATGAAACAATAAACACACATAGTCTCTCTTAAGACTAACTAGTTGGAGAAGATTAGGCTCAGAGTTGGATGAGGAGGA
Organism: Triticum timopheevii; assembly: GCA_963921465.1. Taxonomy (NCBI): domain Eukaryota; kingdom Viridiplantae; phylum Streptophyta; class Magnoliopsida; order Poales; family Poaceae; genus Triticum; species Triticum timopheevii. Next base: position 187,517,796 of record OY997266.1, on the reverse strand, counting down.
TAGAGCAAAACAAATCTCCCTTTGTGCAGTCGCACTGAAATGTAGAGACGTTGCCCGTGTGACATTTTAGTACAATTGCACAAAACACTCTTAAGAAAAAAGTGATTTGTGCATTTCACCAAAAGGTTGCAATAGCAATGAGGTGAACTGGATAGCCCTGTTCGCAAAAAAGAGGTACAAAGGAAACAATTACTGGCCAATAACAGTTGATGACACATGCGATGACAAAACAGAAGCATATTCCTTGTCCTAAGGGAAGATAACAACACGGCTGTGTTTGTCTAAAACGGTGTGAGGACGAGATTGCAATATGGAAAGTACGCTGGACGAGCTACGTTTTGGGCAAAGAACTATGGAAGATCCACATGCAGCGACGTGAGAAGATGGGTGGAGCAAGGCCAAAGGGGATACTTGGACGTCGTCGGGATGTAACTATGTGAGCAGCGGTGAGCGGAATCTGCCCATACTGCGGCAGCGAGCAGGTGGCATAGGCCCTACCACGCCGGAGCTTGGTTAGAGAGAATGACGTGTACCGCAGATCAGGACGTGCTGTCTTGGTGCCGTCGAATGGAGAAATGATGCACATCCTCCCTTTCCGCTGGTGGATGGGATGCGACCGGATCAGTGACCAACGGTGTGAGAGAGAGGCCACCGCAGCCTTGTGTGAGATACTCTGAAGAGAGACAAACCCAGGCAGGCAGGCTCCATTGTATATAGTGGAGCAGACTACCTTTTTCTCCATAAAAATCGTTTTATATTCTACGTGCCATTGAGCGATATAACTTTATTTAAAATAAAGCGCCAATGCATCAAGTCAAACTTTGTTTCGTGCACACGTGGTACACGACCTCTGTAGGTAAACAACCGCTACACGCATTCAAATTAGCACGTGGGCTGCCATTCCGTATAGAAATGAGCTCCGCCGTGTACCCGCCCGGGTGTGGCTGGGCACGAAGCGTGAGTACGTGCACCTATTCTCTTCTTGTGTATGTACACCACCTACGTGGGGTTGTGTGAGAGAGATACAAACATAGAGAGATATAGTGTGTGGGTTCGTGAGTGTTTTTGGGGGGGGGGGGGTCAATCAAAAAATTTAACATATGCAATGTGTGTGAAATAGAGTCCTGGATATATCATATATATAGAGGGGGCAATCCACGAGAAGAGAGTGGAGCTATCATCGGCTTGAGGTATCCATAGAATCGAAGAGAGGGATGATGATGTGTGTGTGTGCGTGCGCGCGCGATCGATAAAGAGTGCCATCGAATTTGTGTGTGCCAACGTCAAAGATATGGAGTGGCTGGCCTACTGGAACGTGAGAGGGGACAGGTGCAGTTTGTCTCTGTGGCATGGATACCTACCAACAACGCTCGACTATCGGTGTGTGGTGGGGGGAAGGCCTAGTTAACTATAGAGGTACAATGGTTGGTATATGTGTGGAGGAGGAGAGATGCCTACCTCATGTATTAAGGGAGATCGATAGGCATCCATGCATATGTGTAGGAGAGGAATAAGGTTGGGAGAGAGACAGAGCTAGAGTGTTGGAGGGGGTGGTAGTGGAGTTGCTTCTAACAAATGGTGGGTGAGGCTTGCTAGACAAATGGAGGGCAGGCCTGCAATATCAATAAGAGAGGGGATGGATGCCTGTCTATGCACGTGCGTGTGAGAGACGGGTCACGAGGCATGCACGGATGATGAGGGGGGACGATATGGCTGTGGTAAGCAGACGTAACTACATAGGAAGATCAATCGTCCTTTGTCATAGAAAGGAGAGACATAACTTGTGAGGTACGTCGATCGATGGGTGGGTGGGAAATAGTTAAAGTCGAACTAGGTATATGTCGGGAGATCGATCAGTATATGATGTCTACTACACAACCTTCTTCTTGTAGACGTTGTTGGGTCTGCAAGTGCACAGGTTTGTAGGACTTTAGCAAATTTCCCTCAAGTGAATGATCTAAGGTTTATCAATCCATAGGAGGCGTAGGATGAAGATGGTCTCTCTCATGCAACCCTGCAACCAAATAACAAAGAGTCTCTTGTGTCCCCAACACGCCCAATACAATGGTAAATTGTATAGGTGCACTAGTTCGGCGAAGAGATGGTGATACAAGTGCAATATGGATGGTAGATATAGGTTTTTGTATCTGAAAATATAAAAACAGCAAGGTAACTATGGTAAAAGTGTGTCGGTGTACTAGAGTAGAGGTACCCTAGTATCCCGAACTTGTGCACGGGCAGTCGCAGCAGCCCGCGGCAAGGCTTGCCGGGTGACTGCCAAGGTCCTTCGTGGTTCCTTTGGAGCCATTCAAGAACAAAGTATTCAAGCCAAGGAGACAAGACCCCGGCAAGAGGAGCTTGCCGGGAAGGCCAACCAAGGCATCTCAAGGAACTTGCCGCGACGCGCCACGCGTCCCGGCGAGGCCCGGTGAGCGACAAGCTTCCGGACGCGACAAGACAACGACCGCGGCAAGGCGCTTGCCGCGGCAAGCTACCACTCTGTACCCGCGCTCCAGCACATCCACCAACATGTCGCCCTGGGACCTTTCCAGGCGCGCGTGGCAAGAGGCTGTGCAGCTAGCGGTGCGCGGTGGCTAGCGGCGCTGACAAGATTGCCATCGTGGCGAGCGGTGGCGTCCCTGACGGTCCCTTTTTGCACTATTTGGGCGACGCAGATGGGCATTTAATGCCTTTGTCCCCTGCCGTCAGGGTTAGGTATGGTACACTGTACAGGTAGTTGTACCAACCGCAACACCTTTCCATTTTTACCCTTGTCTACGTTGCCACCTGTCAGTGACCCCTTGAGCATATAAAAGGAGGCCCATGCGCAACGTAGAGGGGGGTTTGAAGGCAGAAAAACACTCACGCTTGGTCTCGTTAGCAGCTAGTGTGTACTGTAGCACTTAGCGCTCCCGAGCAAGAACTCAATACAGTCAGACATGCAGCAGTAGGAGTATTATCTCTTCGGAGAGCTCCGAAGCTGGGTAAACTGCTCGTGTGCTTCGCCTCGATCTGCTCTTCGCGTGACCTCCGCCCCCCGCCGAACTGAAAGGGGCTCGGTCCGCCGGTCCCATAGGTGTCCATGGATCAGCTTCCCCGACATCTTTGGCGCGCCAGGTAGGGGGCGTCGAGGTTGTGTGAACTTGATCCGGCGTTCACACGAGCTAGATCTTCATCTTTTTCGTCGACATGCCACCGAAGAAGAAGGCTTCAGAGATGGCTGCTCCATCTGCGTCGATCCCACCACCGGAGCAAACGGGTAGTGGGGTAGAGGCCGGTGGAAGAACGGGCATCGACGAGGGAGCTCACGGTGATGCCAGGTCCAAGGACAAGGCTGCGCAGACCTCGGCGTCCGTACATGCACCGCGCCCATCCCAGGAGGCGCGGGACCGACAGCGTCATGGTGCTCGCGGTACCATACGATCGTTGGACCAAGATTGAGCCAGTGGATCTCGGGGTGCTCAAGACCAGCATGCACGCCAACATGCTGGCACGAGCGAGACACGGTCTCCTGGACGGGATACTGCTCCTTCTAACATAGTTAGAAGTCCGAGCATATCCCGCTCCTCGCACCGTTCGCCACTGCCGCCCACCACTTCAGCAGAAGCTTTGGCGCGAGCTCAACTGCTCCTGGATTGCCCTCCAACGGCAGACAAGATCGACGAATGGAGGGCCACCATTCAGAGTCTCATCGGCTTCGCCAACGGCGACACTCCACGGCAGCCGAGTACATCGTAGCCGCGGCAAGATTGCCAGGCATGAGCCGATGGCGACAAAACCGGTGGGGGTGCGACCACCGTGCACTCTCCGCCCCGAAGGCCAAGATCACCGACTCGCTGGATCTACCTCGACAGCGACTCCACCGCATCATCAGATCCACGAGCTTGTCGCGATCAGCGCCAAGTTCTTCACGAATGACAGCAAGAAGATGCTCGTACTCGCATCAAGCGCCAAAGAGAAGCGCGGCGTCAATCAGACCAGCGCACTGGGCCCTCTGTCGACATGCATGCGCCAGGGGAACCAGGCGACTTGCCGTACGCGGTAGGTTGCCCAGCGTTCACTCGTGAGCTGCGGCAAGTCCAGTGGCCCAACACGAAGAATTTCAAGCCAGACATACCAGAGAAGTACGATGGCAAGTCGCATCCGTCGGAGTTCCTCAGCATCTACACCATCGCGGTGCAAGCTGCCAGGGGGCGGGATGACAAGATCCTTGCCAACTACTTCCCGCTGGTGCTCAAGCCCAATGTCAGGTCCTGGCTCATGCACTTGCCGGACAACTCCATATCCTGGGCAGACCTATGCCATCAATTTGTCGGCGCCTTTACAGGCGGCCACAAGCCTCATGGCCAAGAGAGCGACCTTCATATGCTCGCCCAGAAGGAAGGAGAGCCCCTGCGCAAGTACATTCAGAGATTCAGCCGTGTACAGCACAACATCCCAGATGTCCACCCTGCCGCGGTCATCAGCGCGTTCCATCAGAACGTGCAAAACCGCAGGATGCGGGAGGAGATGGCGATGTGCAAGATCAAAGATGTCAGTGAGCTATATGCCCTGGCCGACAAGTGTGCACGTGCTGAGGAAGGGAGGAAACTCCCCGGAGAGAATACAGGAGCAGGAGGATCTGACAGCGAGGATACTGCCCCGGCAAAGAGAAACCGGCGGCGGAACAACAGGAAGAAGAAAGGCAAAGATGTGCTAGTCGTTGAGCAGTCCGGCAACGGAGGTGGCGCCAAGAAAGCCAAAGCTGGTAGCTCCGGCAAGGAGATTGCCGCATGCACCAACTGCCAAGCTCTGGCGGTCGCCGACAAGCAGGACAGCACCAACAAGCAGTACTGCAAGATCCATCGCACCAAGGGCCATGACCTCCAGAGCTGCAAGAAGGTCGAGCAGCTTGTCGAGCAGCAAAAGGCTGAATACGAGCGACGCGACAAGGAGAAGGCCCAAGAAGGTGCTGGAGGAGCCGGCAAGAAACGCCCCGGCCGAGGAGGATGCCGCGGCAAGGCCAAGCAGCGGCAAGGAGACAGACCTCCCCGCGGCCGCGACAAGGATGAAGATGACGACGACGACGAAGATATGGACGATGACGAGGCCGGTGAGCAGGAGTTCCAGAAAGCCACAGAGGTCATGTGCATTGACGGCGGTGCTTCTCTGCATACTTCACACCGCCAGCTCAAGCAGTGGGTGCGGGAAGTCAATGCGGAAGAACCACCCGTCGAGTCAAGCAAGCCTCTGAAATGGTCCGGCACGCCTATCATCTTTGATATTGAGGACCACCCTGATCGCATAACTGTGGTCGGGTGCTTGCCGATGTTGGTTTCACCAACTATCCGCAACCTCAAGGTCACTAAGATGCTAGTTGATGGCGAGGCCGGCTTGAACCTGATCTCCTCCGCGGTACTCCAGAAACTCCAGATCCCTGACAGCGAGCTTGAAGAGACCGGCACATTCCAAGGAATCAATCCGGGAAGGAGCAAGCTGAAGGGAAAAATCACGTTGCCGGTGACATTTGGCAGCGAGTTGAACTTCAGGACTGAGAAGGTCACTTCTGACGTTGCTGACTTTCCATTGCCTTACAATGGGATACTCGGCCGTCCAGCACTCGCCAAATTCATGGCAGCCTCTCACTACGCCTACAACATGCTGAAGATGCCAGGCCCGATAAGTGTCATCTCTGTCCCTGGCGACAAGAAGGATGCTCTTATCTGCGCCGACAAGATCTACCGGGAAGCAGCAGCCGCAACAGATCGCAAGTCACTTGCCGTTGAAGCTCCCGGGGGGAAGAAGAAGACCAAGTCCGTCAAGAGTTCTGATGCCCACTCCGGCAAGCGCACCTCTTCGGAGTGCTGCGCTACTGTCGAGGACGCACCATCGAGCTCCATCAGAAAGCGTAAGAGGACAATGGCAGCTCCGCCAGAGACCAAGAAGGTGTCCGCCAAGGAGGACGACACTGGTGGTACCTTCACCATCAGTGCCACTCTCGACCCTAAATAGGAAAGCGCGCTCATTGCTTTCCTGCGGGCGAACGTTGACGTGTTTGCGTGGCAACCGTCTGACATCCCCGGTGTTCCCAGGAAAGTAATCGAGCACCATCTTGCCGTCTGTCCTCATGCGCGGCCCGTCAAGCAGAAGGTCAGGAAACAAGCAGTGGAGCGCCAAGAATTCATCGCAGAAGAAATCAAGAAATTGGAAGCAGCAGGCCTTGTCAGAGGAGTGCTCCATCCTACGTGGTTGGCCAATCCTGTAGTCGTGCGCAAGGCAAATGGGAAATGGAGGCTTTGTATCAACTTTACTGATGTCAATAAAGCTTGTCCCAAAGACCCATTTCCCTTACCGCGCATTGACCAGATTGTTGACTCCACGGCTGGATGTGACTTGCTTTCATTTCTTGACGCATATTCAGGATACCATCAGATCTTCATGGCAGAAGAGGATGAGGATAAGACCGCATTCATCACTCCATGTGGCACATATTGTTTCATACGGATGCCTTTCGGTTTAAAGAATGCTGGTTCAACATTTGCAAGGGTAGTCCATGACGCTTTTGAGCCACAAATGCACAGAAATGTGGAAGCCTACATGGATGACATAGTGGTCAAGAGCAAGGACAAGGCAACTCTGATTCAGGATTTAGACGAAACCTTTGCAAATCTGCGCAATATCAACCTCAAGCTTAACCCCGAGAAGTGTGTGTTTGGAGTCCCCTCCGGCAAGCTTCTCGGGTTCTTCGTGTCTCAGCGGGGAATTGAAGCCAATCCCGACAAGATCAAGGCCATTGAGCAGATTGAAGCACCAAAGCGCGTCAAGGATGTACGAAGACTTGCCGGTTGCGTGGCTGCTCTCAACACGTTTATCGCTAGGTCTGCTGAGCGCGCCCTGCCATTTTTCAAAATATTGAAAAAGGCAGGTCCAATGAAATGGACTCCGGAAGCGGAAGCTGCGTTGCAGGACTTAAAGAGATACCTGCCTCCACTCCAACACTTGTCGCACCTAAGCCACAAGAGAAGTTGCTGCTGTATATAGCGGCAACCAATCAAGTGGTTAGTGCTGCGTTAGTAGCGGAGAGGGAGGCGGATGATGAGCCAGCAACCACGGCAGATGCATCCAGCGACAAGCAGGGGACTTCACCGACAAGCTCTGGTCCCGACAAAGATGGATCTGCGCAGGCGCGTGAGGAGATACAGAAGAGAATGGTGCAGCACCCAGTTTACTTTGTCAGTTCCCTTCTGCAGGGGGCTAGGTCAAGGTATTCTGGCGTGCAGAAATTGCTATTCGGCCTTCTCATGGCCTCGAGAAAGCTGCGCCATTACTTCCAAGCACATGAGATCACAGTTGTCACTCGTTTTCCGCTGAAGAGGATACTGCAGAATCCAGAAGCAACAGGCAGGATTGTCGAGTGGGCACTGGAACTGTCAAGCTTTGGCCTCAAGTTTGAGAGCACTTCAACTATCCAAAGCAGAGCATTGGCAGAGTTCATAGCAGAATGGACGCCAACACCAGATGAAGAAATTCCAAAAATGAGCATCCCCGTCAAGGAAGCAAGCAAAGAGTGGCTGATGTACTTTGATGGCGCCTTCTCGCTGCAAGGCGCCGGTGCGGGCGTGCTACTTGTTGCGCCCACTGGAGAGCACCTCAAGTACGTAGTCCAGATGCACTTTCCCAAGGAGCAAGCAACAAACAATACCGCAGAGTATGAAGGTTTGCTTGCCGGTCTCAGGATCGCAGCAGACCTTGGGATCAAGAAGCTCATTGTCAGGGGTGACTCGCAGCTTGTCGTCCGCCAAGTGAACAAGAATTATCAGAGTCCGTTGATGGAAGCTTACATTGATGAAGTGAGAAAGTTAGAAGAGCGCTTTGACGGCCTACAGATGGAACATGTTCCAAGAGCTCAGAACGACATTGCCGATGGCCTGTCAAAGTGCGCCGCACTTAAGATACCTGTGGAACCAGGGATCTTTGTGCTCAAACTGACTCAACCGTCTGTAACGCCATCAACTGGACAGAGCAAGAAGAGGAAGTTTATTTCTGGTGACTATTTTCCGGCAGAGCTCCCCGAAGCCGCCGCCAAGAAGGTCCCTAAGATCAACACCAAAGGTGCTGAGGAGCAGTCTGCTCCGGCAAGTCCTAGGGTTTGTTCCATTGAAGCAGACGCTCCCGACAAGTTTTGCTCCGGCAAGCTTGCCGGGGAACGTCAAGCTCCGGCTGAGCCGCAGGTTCTCGCCGTAGAAGCGGATGTTCCCGCAGCAACAGATGTGCCTTTAGTCCTTGTTGTCGAGCCGCAAGCTCCAGCATGGGCACAGCAGATTGTCCGTTTCCTTCAGACAGGAGAACTTCCCGAAGAGCAAGAAGAAGCGGAAAGAGTAGCTCGGCAGTCAAGTATGTACTAGTTTGTCGACAACACACTGTACAGAAGAAGACTCAACGGTGTGAAATTGAAGTGTATTCACCAGGAAGATGGACAAAAGCTGTTGGCAAAGATACATGGAGGCATATGTGGTCACCACATTGGCGCAAGCGCGCTTGCCAGCAAAGCATTCCGGCAAGGTTTCTTTTGGCCGACAACCCTCTAGGATGCAACTGCACAAGTAACCAAGTGTGAAGCGTGCCAGTTCCATTCCAAGCAGATACACCAGCCAGCTCAAGCTCTCCAAACGATCCCTTTATCTTGGCCATTTTTGGTCTGGGGGCTCGACATTCTCGGACCCTTTCCCCGAGCTGTCGGGGGCTTTGAGTACTTGTACATTGCAATCGACAAGTTCACAAAGTGGCCGGAAGTGGAAGCAGTGAGGAAGGTGACAGCACAATCAGCAGTCAAGTTCTTCAGGTCGATTGTTTGCCGCTTCGGGATCCCTAACAGGATCATCACCGACAACGGCACGCAATTCACGAGCCGCACCTTCATGCAGTATGTCCAAGATCTTGGCGCCAAGGTCTGCTTCGCTTCTGTTGCTCATCTAAGAAGCAACGGTCAAGCGGAGAGGGCAAATGCTGAAGTGCTGTGCGGGCTCAAGACCAGGACTTTCGACAGGCTGCGCAAGTGCGGAAAGAACTGGATTGAGGAGCTACCGGTGGTTCTTTGGTCGATCAGGATGATGCCAAATCGAGCCACTGGCCAGACACCTTTCGCTCTAGTCTATGGAGCAGAGGCAGTTCACCCCACGGAACTCGTATACGGGTCACCTCGGGTGCTCGCTTATGATGAGCTTGAGCAAGAGCAGCTGCGACAAGATGACGCACTGCTCCTTGAGGAAGACCGTCTTCAGGCCGCTGTACGAGCTGCTCGATACCAGCAAGCTTTGCGCCGCTACCATAGCCGCAAAGTTAACGCCAGAAGTCTCGAGGAAGGCGACCTTGTTCTTCGACGCATTCAGTCCGCCAAGAATTCCAACAAGTTGATGCCGAAGTGGGAAGGCCCTTACCGGGTGAAACGAGTCACTAGGCCTGGCGCTGTCCGCCTTGAGACCGAAGATGGCATTCCGGTGAGCAACTCCTGGAACATGGAACATCTTCGTAAGTTTTACCCGTAAGGCGCGGTTGCCGGAACCTGTTCCGATAACCACCTTTTGTACAAGTCTTGCCGATGTTGCATGTAATCCTTTGTACAAAGCCGAGCACAGACCCCGTGCATAAGTAAAGCTCATATGCTCCGCACATTTTGTCAATTTCATGCTTTCTATTTTTTGCATGTGTTATCTGACATTTTGTGCAGCACCTACCCCCGGTAAGCAATAACGAGCCGTAAGGCTCCATATCTTTATTTTCTCTTCTTTCTTTTTCTCAAAGAAAGGAAGGTTCCCTCGCCCACAAGTTTGCCGGGGGGGAAGGAGAAGATAATGGTGTGGACCAGGCGTCGTTCAAGAAAGTTTCGCCTTACCGGGAAGCAAACGACAGAAAAGCTAAGTTGCCAAAGTTTGAGCAAACAGTTTTAAGATTTTCAAGTTATCTTCCTCGAACGGCCATGCTTTGTATGGAAAACCTCTGCGCGGAGGAACCAACTCATAGCTAGTTGCGCCCTTACTTTGTTTCGAGTCCGCTCAACAACTTAAGTGAGCTGCGACAAGTTGCGACAAGGTTTCTTGTCGGTTGCGGCACCGCCAGCAGGCTGCTGACGTCCCGCACTCAGCGCTCGCGGCTAAGGTGCCTGCACCGGCAAGTTCCCTAAAAGCGTAGGGCAAAAACATACAAAGGAAGGAATCAAGTAAAGAAAATAACATAGCAATCGCTACCCGAAATAGAGTTATATTACAAGATAGCTTGTCGCAGCTCTAACAGATTGTTCTCATGACATGACCAGCAGCGACAAGAAAAGGAGAAAACGGGCGGCCTAATCTACGCGATCGCCCTCAACCCTCTTGATCCCGCTCACCTTGTACACAATGGGTGCGAAAAGGGTCTTGAGCGCTTCCAGATCAGCATCCGGCAGCAAGGTCCTGAGGACGTTGGTGAGGTTGAGGCCTGGGTTGCGGAAGGCCACCTTCACCAACACCTTTTGAAGAGCTCCCGCGCAGATCTTGCGCGACTCGTCGGCCAGCTGCTTTGGGATCTTCTCCCGGAGTCGCTGGAGGGCCGTCACCACGCCTTTGAAGAACAAGCTGAGCTTGGCGCTGGGTTGGAGGTTCTCATCGGAGGAATACCCGAGATCCTCCATCCCCAGCTGCGCCAGCTCCCTGTCGATGGCTGCGGCAACATCCACGACACCCTCCATTCAGTGCTCCACATTCTCCCTAAAAGTGTCCTGGGTGGCGGCAGCCGTCGCCAGCAGCTCCTCATCAGCCTTGATCTTCTCCTTCAAGGCCACCTCCTGCTCCCTGGCGCTGTCCAGCGTCTTGGTCAAAGTAGTTAGCTTCAACTCAAGATCTGCGTTGGAGTCCTTGGCGGCGCTAAGCTCCTTGCCCCTCTCGGCGAGACGACCCTGCAGCTCGCCAAAGGTGTAGGCGTCCTTCTCGCGCTCACGCTTGAGCGCGGCAAGCTCTTCACCGCTCGCCTTGAGATCGGCCTCCAGCTACGCCACCTTCGTCTCCAGCTCCTTCTTGGCGGCCTCGGCAGCTGCGGCAGCATCCTCTGCTTCCTTGAGAGCCCCGCCGAATGTTTGCTCGCGCGCGGCAAGCTCCTCCTCGTGGCTGTCAAGGTTGACCTTCCGCTGCGCCAACTCGCCCTCCCGCGCAGACAGCTTCTCGGTGGCAAGCCGCTGTTGCTCTTCAACTTCAGCCCTCTCGAGGAGGAAGGCTTTCCGCTCCTCGGCAAGTTCCTTCCGCTCCTCTGCCAGGGACCGGAGAGCTTCCTGGTTAAAACCCTGGAGCTCTTCCGTGCGCTTCTCGATATCCACTCCCGCCTTTGCAACAAGTGCTTCTCGGGATTCCAGCTTGGCCTGTCGAGCGCGGTAGAGCGACAGCAGCTTCTGTAGCAGCCTCTCCTCCTCAGGATCGCCGCTGCTGCTGCTCGGCGCATCAACCAGCGTCAGCCCAGCGGAGGCGAGCACCTCTCCATCAAAGATTTCTCCTTCGAACGGCGCCCTGGAGCTTGACGCCCAGGGGAGCTTGATGAAGATGCCATCGCCGGCCTTCAGATAGGCGCCCGGCTGGGGCTCTTTGGAGCCTGACGCTGTGGCAGCGGCGGAGGGATCGGCGGTCGGCGTAGCGCCTGGCGCTCCTACGGCCTCGGGGCCATCAGTGCGATCGCCAGACCCCTCGCCAGCTTTTGCGGCGGCAGCTTTGGCGGCCTCTTCGCCGGCGGGATCATCAGCGTTAGCTGCTTCTTCGGTGGCAGCGCATCGTCGGTATTGCCACGCGCGTTCTCCTCGCCGGCGACCTCGGTCTCCATCGGCTCCGTGGTAGAGGGATCTGACGGCCGGAAAAGGAAGAAAAGTCAAGCAAATATCCAAAAAGAAAATCAGAAGCAGAAGAACCCAAGGGAAGTTTTCAAGCAAGAGGATTACCTGTACTGGGTTCCACAGTCGTGGTCTCCGCCACCGGGGGGGTCGCTGGTGCCGTCCCTTGCCGGAGAACTCTCCCTTGCCGGAGACTTCTCCCTTGCTGGAGAACGCTTCCTTGCCGGGGAACCCTCCCTTGGCAGTGTAGTCGAAGCAGATGGCATGTCAGGGGCGGCTTCCGAGCGCTCCTGGTGAGGCTTCTCTGCTCCTACGCAAACTGATAGTCAGATGTCAGCAAAGGAAAAGCACTCATGCGCGCCTAACAGCAGGAAGTAAACCATATACTTACGCTGGGGGCTGCGCTGGGGGCTGCTGGGGGCTGCGCTGGGGACGAACCCACCGCGACAGTTGTGGTCTCGGACACAGCCCTCAGTCGTGGTCTCGGACACACCCCCCGCTGTCGCGGTGGGTTCGTCCTCGATGACAATCACCGGGACCTTGGCTCTCTTCGCCACTCTCTTGGCCAGAGTCCTGAAAAGGAATGGGTTCGGAGTAAAGCAAATCAGATACAAGACAAAATAGCAAGAATTGAAGAACTACAAGTACAGCAAAGAATCGTACTCTTCTTCTTCCTCGTCGGAGCTGAGCGCGGAGAGGTCGAAGTCCGGCTGACCTCAGGCGCGACGAGGCGGAGGAGTAGGTTCCCTTAGCCGCTTGGCGGGGGCAGTGGCGGTGGTCTGAGACGGCCCAGCTCCGGCCGCCGCTGCGGCGTGAGAGGCGGCAGGAGCAGAAGCGGTGGTCCGGGAGGACCCCGCTCCAGTTGCCGCAGCAGCGTGAGGTGCTCCCGTGGCAGCAGTGCTTGCCACGGTGGAGCGTGTCGCGCGGCGCGGCGGCTGTTGACTCGTCTGCCGCCCCGCTACGTCCCCAGCCTTGCGGAGACGCCTTCTTGGTGGAGCTTGGGGCTCTGCTTGCGGCGAGCTGTCTGAAGATGAGGAGGAAGAGGAGTTGGTCTTCAACAAGCCGCTCGCACCCTCGGCGGGCTCGCTCGACTCGACTTCAGGCCCGGCAAGCTCTCCCTCGCCGGCAAGCCCCTCTCGCTCGGCAAGGCTTGCCGCCTCTGCTGCCTCTGCCTCCTCCACGGTGAATCCAAACTCGCCCGCGGCAGCGGCTGCCGCCGCCTCTTCCAGCCTAGTGGCGATGCGCTGCATCTCCGCATCGGTGGTGTCGCGAGTAAGGCTTTTCTGTTCATCGGAGTGGACCGGCACTTCTACCAAGCCGTCAAAGAACTCCTGCACGACGTCGTCTGCAGGCTCTTGCCAAGTTGGGACAATTCCATGCGAATCGCACAGCGGCATCATTGCACGGATGCGGTCGAGCGAGGAGTTGTTGCACAACGGAACGACACCCTTCGGCAACCTGAACACTTCGGGATGTTGAGGGTCGTGCTTGAACAATTCCTGGAGCATCGCGTCCAGTTCCAGGACAGTGAAGTTGAAGTTGAGGCCCGGGCGCAGCCTCATGATGTCCGCCGCATTCTGAAACTCCCAGGCGGGTCTCCTCCTCTCCTGCAGGGGGGCAATGCGGTGGCGAAGAAAATCTGCGCCAATGGCGCCTACAGTGAGCCCGGCAAACCCGAGGCGTTGGATCCGGGTGACGGCAATCTTCAGCCTATCGTCTTCCGGGGCCACGTTGCTCCAATCGTTGCCGCGCGCTACTGGGGCTTGGCACCGGGCGGTAAATGGCTGCGGGTTCTCCTCGACAATCCAGCACCAGTCTGCTCCCCATTCCTCCCACTTGCCGCGGAGCTCTCCCTCCAGATAAGCTTCCTTCTTGCCAGCTCTCGAGATCCAGGCGATTCCGCCGAATAAAGGCTCCCCTCTCTCAACTCGGGGCATAAAGAAGTGGCGAAAAAGAGCTACATTTGGATAGACTCCGACAAAGTTTTCGCAGAGATGTGCGAAAACTGCCATGGTCACAACGGCATTGGGGGTGAAGTCAAGGAGGCGGAACCTGTAGGTGTTCATAATGTCGCAGAAAAACTCAGAGAAAGGCGGGCAGAGCCCGCAGTAGAAGAACAACGCGAAGAAGGGATACCCATTCGGAGCCAGTTCTGAAGCGGTGGCTGAGAGTACCTTCGTGCGCAGATGCGCTCGCGTCTCCGTCGACCAGAAGAGGTAGTAATACTCCCTCAGCTCCTTCGCGGCGAGCTTGGGGGGGAAGGTTGCCTGCTCCTTTCGCAGCGCCGCGAGCCGCTGCGCCTCGGTCAACTTCACGACCTTCCCCTTGTCGGCTTTCGGAGCCATGGCGGAGGTGGTGGGGGAGATCGATGGCGTTGGTGGTGCTGGTGGCGATGGGGGGCGGAGCGCTGCTCTCTTTCAGCTTTGGGAAGAAAGGGAGGGGCGGCGGAGGTTTCTGAGATTGGAATAGCAACCGGCGAAATGGGCGAACTGCCCCTGTTTCCCCTGCTTATGAAGAGGGAGGGGGCGGACGTTCCGTCTTTCCGAATAAAGAAACCACCCACGATATCTCCCACGACGCCGCATTCGACGCGTGCCGTTCGAGGAGGGCGCGGTGGATACGGAGTAAGATACGGCGTAACCCAGGCCGCGCGTGCCCGTGCCCTGTTTTGGGCCTGGCCCAACAACGCTCGGCACCGTGTGTGGCCCAGGCCCGGGGGCTCCTGTCGGTGTACTAGAGTAGGGGTACCCTAGTATCCCGAACTTGTGCACCGGCAGTCGCAGCACCCCGCGCAAAGGCTTGCTGGGTGACTGCCAAGGTCCTCCGTGGTTCCTTTGGAGCCATTCAAGAACAAAGTATTCAAGCCAAGGAGACAAGACCCCGGCAAGAGGAGCTTGCCGGGAAGGCCAACCAAGGCATCTCAAGGAACTTGCCGCGACACGCCACGCGTCCCGGCGAGGCCCGGTGAACGACAAGCTTCCGGACGCGACAAGACAACGACCGCGGCAAGGCGCTTGCCGCGGCAAGCTACCACTCTGTACCCGCGCTCCAGCACATCCACCAACGTGTCGCCCTGGGACCTTTCCAGGCGCGCGTGGCAAGAGGCTGTGCAGCCAGCGGTGCGCGGTGGCTAGCGGCGCTGACAAGATTGCCATCGTGGCGAGCGGTGGCATCCCTGACGGTCCCTTTTTGCACTATTTGGGCGACGCAGACGGGCATTTAATGCCTTTGTCCCCTGCCGTCAGGGTTAGGTGTGGTACACTGTACAGGTAGTTGTACCAACCGCAACACCTTTCCATTTTTACCCTTGTCTACGTTGCCACCTATCAGTGACCCCTTGAGCATATAAAAGGAGGCCCATGCGCAACGTAGAGGGGGGTTTGAAGGCAGAAAAACACTCATGCTTGGTCTCGTTAGCAGCTAGTGTGTACTGTAGCACTCAGCGCTCCCGAGCAAGAACTCAATACAGTCAGACATGCAGCAGTAGGAGTATTATCTCTCCGGAGAGCTCCGAAGCTGGGTAAACTGCTCGTGTGCTTCGCCTCGATCTGCTCTTCGCGCGACCTCCGCCCCCTGCCGAACCGAAAGGGGCTTGGTCTGCCGGTCCCATAGGTGTCCGTGGATCAGCTTCCCCGACAAAGTGAGCGTAAACGGTATTGCAATGATAGGAAACAAGGCCTAGGTTTGATACTTTCACTAGTACAAGTTCTCTCCACAGTAATAACATAGAAAGATCATATAACAAGCCCTCAACATGCAATAAAGAGTCACTCCAAAGCCACTAATAGCGGAGAACAAACGTAGAGATTATGGTAGGCTACGAAACGACCTCAAAGTTATTCTTTTGGATCAATCTATAAAAGAGTTCGTACTAGAATAACACCTTAAGATACAAATCAACCAAAACCCTAATGTCACCTAGATACTCCATTGTCACCTCAAGTATCCGTGGGCATGATTATACGATATGCATCACACAATCTCAGATTCATCCAACCAACACAAAGTACTTCAAAGAGTGCCCCAAAGTTTCTATCGGAGAGTCAAGAACGTGTGCCAACCCCTATGCATAGGTTCCCAATGTCACGAAACCCGCAAGTTGATCACCAAAACATACATCAAGTGGAACATGATATCCCATTGTCACCACAGATAATCACGGCAGGACATACATCAAGTGTTCTCATAAAGACTCAATCCGATAAGATAACTTCAAAGGGGAAACTCAATTCATCACAAGAGAGTAGAGGGGGAGAAACATTATAAGATCCAACTACAATATCGAAGCTCGGGATACATCAAGATCGTGCCATAGATGGAGCACGAGAGAGAACACGAGAGAGAGAGAGAGATCAAACACATAGCTACTGGTACATACCCTCAGCCCCGAGGGTGAACTACTCCCTCCTCATCATGGATAGCGCCAGGATGATGAAGATGGCCACCGATGATGGGTTCCCCCTCCGGCAGGGTGCCGGAATGGGCTCCCAAGAGGTTTTTGGTGGCTACACAGGCTTGAGGCGGCGAAACTCCCGATCTATCTTCTGTTCTGGAAGTTTTAGGGTACGAGAGTATATATGGGTGCAGGGGGTACGTCGGAGGAGCTTCGGGGGCCCCACGAGGCAGGGGGGCGCGCCCGGGGGGGTGGGCGTGTCCCCCACCCTCGTGAGCACCTCTCGTATCTCCTGACGTGCACTCCATGTCCATCGGGTGGCTTTCCTTCCAAAAATAACTTCTCCAGTTGATTTCGTTCCGTTTTGACTTCGTCTGATATTCCTTTTCCTCGAAACACTGAAATAGGCATAAAACAGCAAATCTGGGTTGGGCCTCCGGTTAATAGGTTAGTCCCAAAAAATAATATAAAAGTGGATAATAAAGCCCAATATTGCCTAAAACAGTAGATAGAGTAGCATGGAGCAATCAAATATTATAGATACGTTGGAGACGTATCAAGCATCCCCAAGCTTAATTCCTGCTCGTCCTCGAGTAGGTAAATGATAAAAAAGAATTTTTGATGCGGAGTGCTACTTGGCATAATTTTAATGTAATTCTTCTTACTTGTGATATGAATATTTAGATTCGAAAGATTCAAGACAAAAGTTCATATTGACATAAAAATAATAATACTTCAAGCATACTAATCAAAGCAATCATGTCTTCTCAAAATAACATGGCCAAAGAAAGTTATCCCTACAAAATCATATAGTCTGGCTATGCTCCATCTTCCCCACATAAAATATTTAAATCATTCACAACCCCGATGACAAGCCAAGCAATTGTTTCATACTTATGACATTCTCAAAACTTTTTCAATCTTCACGCAATACATGAGCGTGAGCCATGGATATATCACTATGTGGAATAGAATGGTGGTTGTGGAGAAGACAAAAAGGAGGGAAGATAGTCTCACATCAACTAGGCGTATCAACGGGCTATGGAGATGCCCATCAATAGATATCAATGTGAGTGAGTAGGGATTGCCATGCAACGGATGCACTAGAGCTATAAGTATATGAAAGCTCTACAAAAGAAACTAAGTGGGTGTGTATCCAACTTGCTTGCTCACGAAGACCTAGGGCATTTTGAGGAAGCCCATCATTGGAATATACAAGCCAAGTTCTATAATGAAAAATTCCCACTAGTATATGAAAATGACAAAATGAGAGACTCTCTAGCATGAAGATCTTGGTGCTACTTTGAAGCACAAGTGTGGTAAAAGGATAGTAGCATTGTCCCTTCTCTATTTTTGGCCCCCCCTTTTTTTATTTTTCGTCCGGAGTCTCATCCCGACTTATGGGGGAATCATAGTCTCCATCACCCTTTCCTCACTTGGGACAATGCTCTAATAATGATGATCATCACACTTTTATTTTTCTTACAACTCAATAGTTACAACTCGATACTTAGAACAAAGTATGATTTTATATGAATGCCTCCGGCGGTGTACTGTGATATGCAATGAATCATGAGTGACATGTATGAAAGAATTATGAACGGTGGCCTTGCCACAAATACGATGTCAACTACATGATCATGCTAGCAATAGGACAATGATGGAGCGTGTCATAATAAATGGAACGGTGGAAAGTTGCATGGCAATATATCTCGGAATGGCTATGGAAATGCCATGATAGGAAGGTATGGTGGCTGTTTTGAGGAAGGTATATGGTGGGTGTATGATACCGGCGAAAAGTGCGTGGTATTAGAGAGGCTAGCAAAGGTGGAGGGATGGAAAAAATGCGTATAATCCATGGACTCAACATTAGTCATAAAGAACTCATATACTTGTTGCAAAATTCTAGAAGTTATCAAAGCAAAGTATTACGTGCATGCTCCTAGGGGGATAGATTGGTAGGAAAAGACCATCACTCGTCAACGACCGCCACTCATAAGGAAGACAATCAATAAATAAATCATGCTCCGAGTTCATCACATAACGGTTCACCATACGTGCATGCTATGGGAATCACAAACTTCAACACAAGTATTCTTTGAATTCACAACTACTTAACTAGCATGACTCTAATATTATCACCTCCATATCTCAAAACAATTATCAAGCATCAAACTTATCTTAGTATTCAATTCACTTAAAAGAAAGTTTCACATATCTTGAATACCAAGTATATTAACGTTAAGCAAATTACCATGCTATTAACGACTCTCAAGATAATCTAAGTGAAGCATGAGAGATCAATAGTTTCTTTAAAACAAATCCACCACCGTGCTCTAAAAGATATAAGTGAAGCACTAGAGCAAAAATTATCACGCTCAAAAGATATAAGTGAAGCACTATGAGCAAAACTATCAAGCTCAAAAGATATAAGTGAAGTACTATGAGCAAAACTATCAAGCTCAAAAGATATAAGCGAAGCACATAGAGTATTCTAACAAATTCCAATTCATGTACGGCTCTCTCAAAAGGTGTGTACAGCAGGGATGATTGTGGTGAACTAACAAGCAAAGACGCAAATAATACAAGACGCTCCAAGCAAAACACATATCATGTGGTGAATAAAAATATAGCTCCAAGTAAAGTTACCGATGAACGAAGACGAAAGAGGGGATGCCATCCGGGGCATCCCCAAGCTTAGGCTCTTGGTTATCCTTGAATATTAACTTGGGGTGCCATGGGAATCCCCAAGCTTAGGCTCTTGCCACTCCTTATTCCATAGTCCATCGAATCCTTACCCAAAACTTGAAAACTCCACAACACAAAACTCAACAGAAAACTCGTAAGCTCCGTTAGTATAAGAAAATAAAACCACCACTTAGGTACTGTAATGAACTCATTCTTTATTTATATTGGTGTTAAACCTACTATATTCCAACTTCTCTATGGTTTATAAACTATTTTACTAGCCATAGATTCATCAAAATAAGCAAACAACACATAGAAAACATAATCTGTCAAAAACAGAACAGTCTGTAGTGATCTGTATCAAACGTATACTTATGGAACTCCAACAATCCTACCAAATTAGGACGTCCTAATAAATTCGTGTGCCAATCCATAGCAAAAAGAATCAGATCATAAGCACGTTTCTGTGAATTAACAAAACTAATTTACTGGGTGCAAAAGTTTCTGATTTTCAGCAGGATCAACACAACTATCACCGTAAGCTATCCTAAAGGTCTTACTTGGCACTTTATTGAAACAAAAGCTATAAAACATGATTAATACAGTATAATAATCATGTTAACACACAAAAACAGTAAGGATAAGTATTGGGTTGTCTCCCAACAAGCGCTTTTCTTTAATGCCTTTCTAGCTAGGCATGATGATGACATTGATGCTCACATAAAAGGTAAGAATTGAAATATAACGGGAGCATCATGAAGCATATGCCTAGAACATTTAAGTCTAACCCACTTCCTATTCATAGGGATTTTGTGAATAAACAACTTATGGGAACAATAATCAACAAGCATAGGAAGGTAAAACAAGCATAGCTTCAAGATTTTAAACACATAGAGAGGAAACTTGATATTATTGCAATTCCTACAAGAATATATTCCTCCCTCATAATAATTTTCAGTAGAATCATGAATGAATTAAACAATATAGCCAGCATCTAAAACATTCTTTTCATGATCTACAAGCATAGAAGATTTACTACTCTCCACATAAGCAAAATTCTTCTCATTCGGAATAGTGGGAGTATCATAAGAGACTTGAACACTAAAAATTGTTTCCACATTAAAAGAGTAATGTTCAGAAAAAGGGTAATCATAATCATGACAATATTTGTAAATATAATCATCACTACCTTTTATAGCATAAGTTTCATCACAATAATCATCATAAGTAGCAACTTCGTTCTCATCATAATTGATTGAAACCTCTCCCAAGATAGTGGAATCACTAAATAAAGTTGACACTCTTCCAAATCCACTTTCATATTCATCACAATAAAATTTAACATCCTCCAAAATAGTGGGATCACTACTTCCTAAAGTTGACTCTCTTCGGAACCCACTTTCATCAATATAATCATCATAGGTAGGAGGCATGCTATCATCATAACAACTTTGCATATCAAAACTTGGGATGCTAAAAATATCATCTTCGTTAAACATAGCATCCCCAAGCTTGGGACAAACATTAATTCCAGCAAATATATTCTCAAATATTTCATCCCAATCAAACATAGCTTCCCCAAGCTTGGGCCCTTTCATATCATAAGCATAATCACTCTCATCATTAAAAAATATTGATAGCACCAATAGTATAGCAATTATCATCATCACAATGAGTAGTAGGAGCAACATCATTTGGGAGGGATACCTTTCTACCTTTGTTGCTCCTTCTTTTCTTTTTCTTCTTCACATTATGTGTGGGTTCAACCTTCCTCTTTGAGCTCCTTATTGATGAGATTGGTTGTATAGAAGACTCCTCCTCTTTACCTGATTCATCATAAGAAATAATAGGAGGATATTGGGAAGTCTCTTCCCTTTCATTAGTATTCTCTTCATCTTCTATTTGCTTTCTTTTCTTTATGTAATTGGCAATATAAGGATTTTCAATGCAATTCACCGCACAATACATATAAATCTTCTCTAGATCAAAATCAAGAACTTTATCAAGGGCAAATTTTGGAATATCCTTAGTTATACGTTTCATTTCTTCATAACCCAAAAGAAGGCTAAGCTCTTTATGATGCTCAAGGGTAATCAAATTATCACAATATTTGGCAACGACTTGATCATGAAACAAATATCATTGGAGCTTTAAATGACCATGTTCATTGCAAAGTTCACAAGGGGCGCGGAAAATATTTAATCTTTCAGCACATTCATCTAGCTCTTCTTGCAAAAATTTGGTTTCTAAGTACTTATGCCTCTTGCAATAAATATCTTCTCTATTTGGTGTGTTCATGCAAACATGCACTCCACAAAAGTTGACATGCTCATAAGAGATATTTTCATCATAACTAGTGCAATCATCATTAGCATCATGGATATTCAAGGAATTCGTACTAACAACATTGCAATCATGCTCATCATTCAAAGATTTAGTGCCAAACAATTTAGAGATTTCTTCTTCTAGCACTTGAGCACAATTATCCTTTCCATCATACTCACGAAAGATATTAAAAAGGTGAAGCGTATGAGACAAACTTAAATCCATTTTTCGTAATTTTCTTTTATAAACTAGACTAGTGCTAAAACAAGAAACAAAAAGATTCGATTGCAAGATCTAAAGATATACCTTCCAGCACTCACCTCGCCGGCAACGGCGCCAGAAAAGAGCTTAGTTGACGGGGTGTGAGTGAGTGCCATTTACCTAGCCTCCCCGGCAACGGCGCCAAAAAGAGCTTGATGTCTACTACACAACCTTCTTCTTGTAGACGTTGTTGGGCCTGCAAGTGCACAGGTTTGTAGGACAGTAGCAAATTTCCCTCAAGTGGATGACCTAAGGTTTATCAATCCGTAGGAGGCGTAGGATGAAGATGGCCACTGGTGATGGGATCCCTCCCTGGCAACGGCGCCAGAAAAGAGCTTGATGTCTACTACACAACCTTCTTCTTGTAGACATTGTTGGGCCTGCAAGTGCACAGGTTTGTAGGACAGTAGCAAATTTCCCTCAAGTGAATGAGCTAAGGTTTATCAATCCGTAGGAGGCGTAGGATGAAGATGGTCTCTCTCAGGCAACCCTGCAACCAAATAACAAAGAGTCTCTTGTGTCCCCAACACAACCAATACAATGGTAAATTGTATAGGTGCACTAGTTCGGCGAAGAGATGGTGATACAAGTGCAATATGGATGGTAGATATAGGTTTTTGTAATCTGAAAATATAAAAACAGCAAGGTAACTACGGTAAAAGTGAGTGTAAACGGTATTGCAATGATAGGAAACAAGGCCTAGGGTTCATACTTTCACTAGTGCAAGTGTCTCAACAATAATAACATAGAAAGATCATATAACAAGCCCTCGACATTCAACAAAGAGTCACTCCGAAGCCACTAATAGCGGAGAACAAACGTAGAGATTATGGTAGGGTACGAAACCACCTCAAAGTTATTCTTTCGGATCAATCTATAAAAGAGTTTGTACTAGAATAACACCTTAAGATACAAATCAACCAAAACCCTAATGTCACCTAGATACTCCATTGTCACCTCAAGTATCTGTGGGCATGATTATACGATATGCATCACACAATCTCAGATTCATCCAACCAACACAAAGTACTTCAAAGAGTGCCCCAAAGTTTCTATCGGAGAGTCAAGAACGTGTGCCAACCCCTATGCATAGGTTCCCAATGTCACGAAACCCGCAAGTTGATCACCAAAACATACATCAAGTGGCACATGATATCCCATTGTCACCACAGATAATCACGGCAAGACATACATCAAGTGTTCTCATAAAGACTCAATCCGATAAGATAACTTCAAAGGGGAAACTCAATTCATCACAAGAGAGTAGAGGGGGAGAAACATCATAAGATCCAACTACAATAGCAAAGCTTGGGATACATCAAGATCGTGCCATAGATGGACCACGAGAGAGAACAAGAGAGAGAGAGATCAAACACATAGCTACTGGTACATACCCTCAGCCCCGAGGGTGAACTACTCCCTCCTCATCATGGATAGCGCCGAGATGATGAAGATGGCCATCGGTGATGGGTTCCCCCTCCGGTAGGGTGCCGGAACGGGCTCCCAAGAGGTTTTTGGTGGCTACAGAGGCTTGCGGCGGCGGAACTCCCGATCTATCTTCTGTTCTGGAAGTTTTAGGGTACGAGAGTATATATGGGTGCAGGGGATACGTCGGAGGAGCTACGGGGGCCCCACGAGGCACGGGGCGTGCCGGGGGGGGCACCCCCCACCCTCGTGAGCACCTCCCGTATCTCCTGACGTGCACTCCAAGTCCATCGGGTGGCTTTCCTTCCAAAAATAACTTCTCCAGTTGATTTCGTTCCGTTTTGACTTCGTGTGATATTCCTTTTCCTCGAAACAATGAAATAGGCATAAAACAACAAATCTGGGCTGGGCCTCCGGTTAATAGGTTAGTCCCAAAAAGTAATATAAAAGTGGATAATAAAGCCCAATATTGCCTAAAACAGTAGATAAAGTAGCATGGAGCAATCAAAAATTATAGATACGTTGGAGACGTATCAGTATACATGCATGTATGTGTTAGAAGCAAATAAGGCACGGGGAGAAGGATAGAGAGAGAGAGGGATGCATCTAGGAGGTGGTGCGAGAGGCATACTATATCGAGGGGGAAGGAGTGTGCGAGTACGAGATCAATGAAAATGGTGGTGGGAGTGAGGCATGGACAGTGATAAGAGAAGAGGGGAAGCTTGTGTTTGTGGTAGGCACACCTAGCTAGAGAGGCATATCGATCGATGTGTGCCATAAAGGAGCTGGGGGCCTACACAACCCGTGGGTGAACGACCTAGAATGAAAAGATGAATTTGCGCGATGGAGCTAGAGAATGCCGAGGGAGGGTGATAGGGATGCGGGTGTGTGCATGCACGAGAGAAAGTTAGCGCTAGCTACAAAGATAAGAGGATTGTGTGAGTGTAAAAGACAAATAGAGATCATAATTCATTATAAAAAGCGAATTCAGATATTTGAAGAATTTATCATAGTGTTTTAAACCAACGCGTGTGTGAATATATATAACCGTGATATACATGGTGTGGTTATGAACATGTTATACTACATATAATATATTTTATCTCTACTCTTATAAAAACAAAGTTGTTGATGATGGTGTGCCTGCCATCCTGCAATATAGGCCGTCCGATTTATATCTGACGGATAGGAAGGAAACTATGGCAATTTTGAAAAAAAAGATACCCACACCCCTCTCCATATTTGCAAATTAGGCCTCCCCTTGATCATGTTGATGTTCTGTGGAACACATGGGCATCTTGCTAGTACTACATATAATATATAGAACATTGATTATAATTTGGGCTAATGTGTGGCTTTTGCAGCTCAGGGCTAAATACTTGTCATAATGTAGGGGGCGGGGCACTATACTTTGTGTGATAAACACGGTGTTTGTATGGAGCATGGTTTAGATTATGAATATATAGTTAGTACATCAAATGTACTATTATTTGGAATCAACCTCAAGTGTATTCAAGAAATAGAATTCGAGTTCATATAGTACACATAGTTCATATCTATCTCTATAGTAATCATGTGGTGTGTTATTAAGGTAATACATGAATGATGGTTGAAGTTGGCAACAATCATGATTGTAGATTCTTATTGAAATAGAGAAACGAATTCAAATTCAGTTCGAATTGTAGAGGTAGTATAGACATTAAATGTTTGTATGAGTAGGTTACATGCATTATACAGCCAGCGAAAAAATTTAATTGGACATAACATGGATTCATACTCCCTCCTTCCATCTATATAGGGTGTAATGCGGTTTTTAAGACCGCCTTTGACTATTGACACATGATATGCACAATGTGAAAATTATATCATTGAAAGATCCTTTCACACACGAATTTAACAGTGTGCTTTGTGTAAGTTGCATGTCATATATTATTGCTCTAATATTTGGTCAAAGTTAGCATCGAAAAACGCATTAGGCCCTATATAGATGGAAGGAGGGAGTAGCTTTGAATAGCATTTGTATAGTAAAACGGGGCAAGACTCTCTCTTTGTGTGGTGTGAATAGTTCTATTTTTTTTTGTTTTTTTGGTTGAGGGAAGTGCGAATTGATTTGGTACGTACAAGTACAATATTAAATGTTAGGCTTCTCCCTAAAATTCAACCCGTGCCTTGTTATATCCCAAAAATTCAGATATCGTGCTCCCAAAACTGGCGCCTTCACAACCCGCACCTTGATATCCCGAAATTACAACACGCGCAAAAACTCCCTGCAGCTGCCAAATCCCGACACACGAAATCCCCTTCTAACCCTGAGCCGAAAGGGCCGCTAGTTCAAATCGGTGGGGGTACTTTTGTAACACACCCTACATTTTTTACAAGCGTGTCCCTAAGTCATGGTTCACCCCCTCCCATGGCCTCCTTTTCGCCATTCAAAACCCCATGCCATCATAACCTCTCCGCTCCAGCCGCGAAACCCCACCCTCCTCCGTCCGCCACCTCACCACTGCCCAGCCGGAGCCTCTTCCCCCAACGACGTCATCCACCGCAACAGCTCGACGTCCCTCGTCCACCTCCCCGGATGAGGATTCGTCGTCCATCTCATCGTCCCGCCGGTTCAGCCGCCCCGTTCTCCACCTCCAAGGAGCTGCTCTGACGATCGCCTCGTCTATCGCCCTGCTCCATCCCCATAGTGCCGCCTTAACCTGCTCCACCGGAACGACATCATCCTCAAAATCTCCTCGGACGAAGCCGAGGCCTACTCGGCGCCACCAAAGAGGTTGTACACTCATCGCATTACACCTTCTCCTTAACTCGACCTCTCGGCACCGACGGTGCTCCATCCCGCACCCCCATGGAGCGGCTACCTTGAAGCCGGCACCGCAGGCGACATCTCCACGGCGGCTCTCCCCCAGTGCAAGGCCCCTTCGGCGGCGGCATCCATACCAGCCGGATCTACTACTGCTACTCCGGCTCTCGCTCGTTCGCTCGGCTGCTCCGGCTCTCGCTCGCTCGCTCATGCAGCTGCTGCTGCTCCGGCTCTTGCTCGCTTGCTCGCGCTGCTGCTCCTGCTCTCCCCCCTCGCTCATGCTACTGCTCTGCTTTGATTTAGCTACACTTAAGTCGACTGAATCGACTTTTGGGTCAGTCGATTTTCAGGGGGTGGGGTGGCTCGCCGGAGTTAAGGAAGTACCACCCGTAGAGGGGAGGGGGCTCACCGGAGAGGTACCCCACTATCTATCTTAGGGTTCATGATGGGGGCGGGGGGCCTAGAGGGCTGGCCGGGGCGGCGGGGCAACGGCGGACCGGCAGTGGGGAGTTGTTTCGGGGCAGCGAGGCGGCGCTGGAGCCGGCGGTTCGGCCGGTGGTGACTAGCGGCTCAAGGGGGTGCAAGTTGAAGATGAACTGCAGGCCCTCCCTAAACTACATGTCAAGTTCCTCTCTCCTACCATTGGATTCAGTTTCGACAGTAACATTCAGATTCCACAGTAAATTTCAGTTATGACAGTTAAGTTCAGAGTCAACAGTTTTTACCTCATCTATTGTTGTCAGGTGGTTTTTGATGATGTAAATTGTACATCTATTTTACATCATCTATTGGAAATGCTATTAGAATGCCACTTGAGATTGACGATGTATGTCTTGTGCTGCTTCAGCCTCTTACGGCTCATCGGAGCTGCTCCAACGACAGAACGATCCATCACAATGGAGCAGTGCCCTAGAAGCCGTCTACAGATTCCTCAGATCTTCCTCCACACCTCTGCCTCAACTGCTTCAGCGACCAACCCAATGATGCTGAGGTCGACACGGCTAGGCAAAGAGGTTGTACACTTGTTGCATCACTTATTACTATACATTCATGTCGATCCATTAGGGCTATTTTGGTTCAACGGAAAAACATAGCAATAGGAAATTTTCCTATGGCACTCTACTATTCAATTATTCATGCATTTTGTTGAAAGGAATGGAGCAAACCATCCATCTGGACCTACTTTTCAAAATCCTATGCATGAAAACAATACCAAGTGCACTAGTGGCAGAATAACATTCCAACTGTACACGCTTTCATATGGTTTCACTTTATTTTGGCCATGTTTCTTTGCATTCCTCTGCTCTTCCAATTCCTATGAACCAAACACCCAAGTTGACAGAAATCATGTGTTTACAAATTCTCTGTTTACCTTGTGCATTCTGATACGTCTCCAACGTATCTATAATTCTTGATTGTTCCATGCTATTATATTACCCCTTTTGGATGTTTATGGGCTTTATTTTACACATTTATATCATTTTTGGGACTAACCTACTAACCGGAGGCCCAACCCGTATTGCTGTTTTTTTGCCTATTTCAGTATTACGAAGAAAAGGAATATCAAACGGAGTCCAAACGGAATGAAACCTTCGGGAGCGTGATTTTTGGAACAAACGTGATCCAGAGGACTTGGAGTGCAAGTCAAGAAGCAGCCGAGGCGGCCACGAGAGGGTAGGGCGCCCCCCCCCCCTACAGGGTGCGCCCCCCTGTCTCGTGGGCCCCTCGGGCGGCCACCGACGTACTTCTTCCTCCTATATAAGCCTACGTACCCCGAAAACATCCAAGGAGCCAACGAAACACAATTTCCACCGCCACAACCTTTTGTATCCGCGAGATCCCATCTTGGAGCCTTCGCCGACGCTCTGCCAGAGGGGGAATCGACCATGGAGGGCTTCTACATCAACACCATAGCCCCTCTGATGAGTTGTGAGTAGTTTACCACAGACCTACGGGTCCATAGTTATTAGCCAGATGGCTTCTTCTCTCTTTTTGGATCTCAATACAATGTTCTCCCCCTCTCTTGTGGAGATCTATTCGATGTAAATTCTTTTTGCGGTGTGTTTGTCGAGATCCGATGAATTGTGGGTTTATGATCAAGTTTATCTATGAATAATATTTGAATCTCCTCTGAATTGTTTATGTATGATTGAGTTATCTTTGCAAGTCTCTTCGAATTATCAGTTTGGTTTGGCCTACTAGATTGATCTTTCTTGCCATGGGAGAAGTTCTTAGCTTTGGGTTCAATCTTGCGGTGTCCTTACCTAGTGACAAAAAGGGTTGCAAGGCACGTATTGTATTGTTGCCATCGAGGATAAAAAGATGGGGTTTATATCATATTGCATGAGTTTATCCCTCTACATCATTCCTCTTGCTTAAGGCGTTACTCTGTTCTTATGAACTTAATACTCTAGATGCAGGCAGGAGTCGGTCGATGTGTGGAGTAATAGTAGTAGATGCAGGCAGGAGTCGGTCTACTTGTCACGGACGTGATGCCTTTATACATGATCATGCCTAGATAATCTCATAATTATTCGCTTTTCTATCAATTGCTCGACAGTAATTTGTTCACCCATCGTAATACATACGCTATCCTAAGAGAAGCCACTAGTGAAACCTATGGCCCCCGGGTCTATCTCTTATCATATTTGCTTCCAATCTACTTTTATTTGCATCTTTACTTTTTGCATCTATATTATAAAATACCAAAAATATATTTATCTTATCATACTATCTCTATTAGATCTCACTTTCGCAAGTGGCCGTGAAGGGATTGACAACCCCTTTATTGTGTTGGTTGCGAGTTTTTTGTTTGTTTGTGTGGGTGCATGGGACTTTTGAGGAGCCTCCTACTGGATTGATACCTTGGTTCTCAAAAACTTAGGGAAATACTTATGCTACTATTGCTGCATCACCCTTTCCTTTTCAAGGAAAACCAACGCAAGCTCAAGGCGTAGCAAGAAGGATTTCTGGCGCCGTTGCCGGGGAGGTCTTCGCTCAAGTCAAGACATACCAAGTACCCATCACAAACTCATCTCCCTCGCATTTACATTATTTGCCATTTGCCTCTCGTTTTCCTCTCCCCCACTTCACCCTTGCCGTTTTATTCGCCTTCTCTTTCCCAATCTCCTCCTCTCTTTTCGCTTGCCTTTTTTTGTTTGCTTGTGTGCTTTTTTTTCCTTATGGCTTTGCCTAAGAGTACCGACCACCTTCTTACTAGGATGTAAGAGATTGAATCAAATATTAGAAGCTTTATGAATTTGCAATTTGAGCATAATAATTTCTTCAAAAAAGAGCTTCAGGAACAAAAAGGTTTTTTGGGGTTTATGAACAAAGAACTTGATGATATGAATAAAGAATTTTATAGTGTGAACTCTCAAATTGCCCAGCTTGAAAATGCTATAGCCAAAATTTCTGATAAGCAAGCCACCTTAGTCAATAAGATGGCCGCCAAACCAGAAAAGTTAGATGAAAATAATTATGAAGATCTTAAAGTTATTGATGTGTCTCCTATTAGATCTTTGTTTTGCAATACGAATCTTGATAATTATGGGACTGATGATGAGTCAACTTTACCTAGAAGGCATCCCAAGAAATCGGAGTTTTTAGATCTTGATGCTAAATTTGGTAAAAGTGGGATTGGAGAGGTCATGACTTTAAATAGTATTGAACCCACTATCTCGGATTTCAAGGAATTTGATTATGATAATTGTTCTTTAGAAGGTTGTATTTCCTTGTTGCAATCCATTGTTAATTCTCCTCATGCTTATAGTCAAAATAAAGCTTTTACCAAACATATCGTTGATGCATTGATGCAATCTTATGATGAAAAACTTAAGTTGGAAGTTTCCATACCTAGAAAAATTAATGATGAGTGGGAACATACTATAAAGATTAG
Source organism: Triticum timopheevii (assembly GCA_963921465.1). Classification (NCBI taxonomy): domain Eukaryota; kingdom Viridiplantae; phylum Streptophyta; class Magnoliopsida; order Poales; family Poaceae; genus Triticum; species Triticum timopheevii. Next base: position 187,488,176 of record OY997266.1, on the reverse strand, counting down.
AATGAAAGATCATGAGTGTTTTGCTTTGTGTGATTTGGGTGCTAGTGTTTCCACGATTCCGAAAACTTTATGTGATATTCTAGGTTTACATGATCTTGATGATTGCTCTTTAAATTTGCACCTTGCGGATTCCACCATTAAAAAGCCAATGGGAAGGATCAATGATGTTCTCATTGTTGCAAATAGAAATTTGGTGCCCGTGGATTTTATCGTTCTTGATATAGATTGCAATCTTTCTTGCCCTATTATTCTTGGTAGACCTTTTCTTAGAACGATTGGCGCGATTATTGATATGAAGGAAGGGAATATTAGATTCCAATTTGCATTAAAGAAAGGCATGGAGCACTTTCCAAGAAACAAAGTCAAATTACCTTATGAATCTATCATGCGGGCTACTTATGAATTTAGTGCCAAAGATGGCACTACTTAGATCCATCTTCGCTTTTATGCCTAGCTAGGGGCGTTAAACGATAGTGCTAGTTGGGAGGCAACCCAATTTTATTTGTGTTTTTTGTTTTTGTTACTGTTTAGCAATAAATTTTGCATGTACCTTCTGTATAGATGTGTTTTTATCTTTTAATTAGTGTTTGTGCCAAGTAGAACCTCTAGGATAACCTATGATGATAGTTGATTTGATTCTGCTGAAAACAGAAACTTTGTCCACACTAATTTAGTTTTGTTAAATCACAGAAACGTGTTTTTGCATTCATTCTTTTTTCTACTGATCAAAAGACAAATTTTCCAGGACTTCCTATTTTGGTAGGATTTTTAGAGTTCCAGAAGTTTGTGTTAGTTACAGATTGCTACAGACTGTTCTGTTTTTGACAGATTCTGTTTTTCGTGTGATGTTTTCTTATTTTGATGCATCTATGGCTAGTAAATTAGTTTATAAACCATAGAGAAGTTGAAATACATTAGGTTTAACACCAAAATAAATAAAAAATGAGTTCATTACAGTACCTTATGTGGTGGTTTTGTTTTCTTTCACTAACGGAGCTTATAAGATTTCCTGTTGAGTTTTCTGTTGTGAAGTTTTCAAGTTTTGGGTAATGCTTTGATGGACTATGGAATAAGGAGTGGCAAGAGCCTAACCTTGGGGATGCCCATGACACCCTAAGATATTCAAGGATAGCCAAAAGCCTAAGCTTGGGGATGCCCCGGGAAGGCATCCCCTCTTTCGTCTTCGTTCATTGGTAACTTTACTTGGAGCTATATTTTTATTCGCCACATGATATGTGTTTTGCTTGGAGCGTCGTGTATTATATTAGTCTTTGTTTTTAGTTTACCACAATCATCCTTGCTGTACACACCTTTTGGGAAAAGCCTACTTGATTAGAATTTTCTAGTCTCTCATGCTTCACTTATATTATTTTGAGAGTCTTTTAGAACAGCATGGTATTTGCTATGGTTATAAAATTGGTCCTAGAATGGTAGGCATCCTAGTTGGGTATAATAAAAACTATCATAGGAAGTGAATTGGATGCTATGATCAATTTGATACTTGATAATTGTTTTGAGATATGGATGTAGTGATATTAAAGTCATGTTAGTTGGGTGATTATGAATTTAAAGAATGCTTGTCTTGAAGTTAGCAAGTCCCGTAGCATGCACGTATGGTTAAAGTTGTGTAACAAATTTGAAACATGAAGTGTACCTGGCTTGTGCATCCTTATGAGTGGCGGTCGAGGACGAGCGATGGTCTTTTCCTACCAATCTATCCCCCTAGGAGCATGCGCGTAGTACTTGATTTTTGATTACTTCTAAATTTTTGCAATAAGTATATGAGTTCTTTTGACTAATGTTGAGTCCATGGATTATACGCACATTTACCTTTCCGCCATTGCTAGCCTCTTCGGTACCGTGCATTGCCCTTTCTCACCTTGAGAGTTGGTGCAAACTTCGCCGGTGCATCCAAACCCCGTGATACGATACGCTCTATCATACATAAACCTCCTTATATCTTCCTCAAAATAGCCACCATAACTACCTATTATGTCATTTCCATATCCATTCCGAGATATATTGCCATGCAACTTTCCACCGTTCCGTTCATCATCATCTTGACATACTTTACTTTGTCATATTGCCATTGCATGATCATGTAGTTGACATCGTATTTGTGGCAAAGCCACCATGCATAATTTTTCATACATGTCACTCTTGATTCATTGCACCATCCCGGTACACCGCCGGAGGTATTCATATAGAGTCATATCTTGTTCTAGTTTCGAGTTGTAATTCATATGTTGTAATCAATGAAAGTGTGATGATCATCATTATTAGAGCATTGCCCAAAAAATAAAAAAATAAAGGCCAAAAGAAAAAAAAGGCCAAAGAAAAAATAAAAAAAAGAAAAAGAAAGAAAAAAAAAGAAAAAGAAAAAAAGAAAATAAATAAAAGGGGCAATGTTACTATCTCTTTTTCCACACTTGTGCTTCAAAGTAGCACCTTGATCTTTATGTAGTGAGTCTCATATATTGGGCTTCAAAGCAGCACCATGTTTTTCATATAGTGAGTCTCATAAGTTGTCTTTTTCATACTAGTGGGAATTTTTCATTATAGAACTTGGCTTGTATATTCCTACAATGGGCTTCCTCAAATGCCCTAGGTCTTCGTGAGCAAGCAAGTTGGATGCACACCCACTAGTTTTCTTTTGTTAAGCATTCATTTATAGCTCTAGTGCATCCATTGCATGGCAATCCCTACTCCTCATGTTGACATCAATTGATGGGAATCTCCATAGCCCATTCATTATCCTCGTCAATGTGAGGCTTTCTCCTTTTTTGTCTTCTCCACACAATCCCCATCATCATATTCTATTCCACCCATAGTGTTATATCCGTGGCTCACGCTCATGTATTGCGTGAAGGTTGAAAAAGTTTGAGATTATTTAAGTATGAAACAATTGCTTGGCTTGTCATCGGGGGTATAGAAGTTGGGAACATCTTTGTGTGACGAAAATGAAGCATAGCCTAACTATATGATTTTCTAGGGATGAACTTTCTTCTTCCATGTTATTTTGAGAAGACATGATTACTTTGATTAGTATGCTTGAAGTGTTACTATTTCTTTTATAAATATGAACTTTTATTTTGAATCATTTTGGATCTGAACATTCATGCCACAATAAAGAAAATTACATTGAGAATTATGCTAGGTAGCATTCCACATCAAAAATTCTGTTTTTATCATTTACCTACTCGAGGACGAGCAGGAATTAACCTTGGGGATGCTTGATACGTCTCCAACGTATCTATAATTTTTGATTTTTCCATGCTATTATATTACCCCTTTTGGATGTTTATGGGCTTTATCTTACACATTTATATCATTTTTGGGACTAACCTACTAACCGGAGGCCCAAACCGTATTGCTGTTTTTTTGCCTATTTCAGTATTTTGAAGAAAAGGAATATCAAACGGAGTCCAAACGAAACGAAACCTTCGGGAGCGTGATTTTTGGAACAAACGTGATCCAGAGGACTTGGAGTGCAAGTCAAGAAGCAGCCGAGGCAGCCACGAGAGCCTAGGGCGCGCCCCCTATCTCGTGGGCCCCTCGGGTGGCCACCGACGTAATTCTTCCTCCTATATAAGCCTACGTACCCCGAAAACATCCAGGGAGCCAACGAAACACAATTTCCACCATAGTAACCTTCTATATCCGCGAGATCCATCTTGGAGCCTTCGTCGGCGCTCCGCCGGAGGGGGAATCGACCACGGAGGGCTTCTACATCAACACCATAGCCCCTCTGATGAGTTGTGAGTAGTTTACCACAGACCTATGGGTCCATAGTTATTATCTAGATGGCTTCTTCTCTCTTTTTGGATCTCAATACAATGTTCTCCCCTCTCTTGTGGAGATCTATTCGATGTAAACTCTTTTTGCGGTGTGTTTGTCAAGATTCGATGAATTGTGGGTTTATGATCAAGTTTATCTATGAATAATATTTGAATCTCCTCTGAATTCTTTTATGTATGATTTGCAAGTCTCTTTGAATTATCAGTTTGGTTTGGCCTACTAGATTGATCTTTCCTGCCATGGGAGAAGTGCTTAGCTTTGGGTTCAATCTTGCGGTGTCCTTACCCAGTGACAGAAAGGGTTGCAAGGCACGTATTGTATTGTTGCCATCGAGGATAAAAAGATGGGGTTTATATCATATTTCATGAGTTTATCCCTCTACATCATGTCATCTTGCTTAAGGCGTTACTCTGTTCTTATGAACTTAATACTCTAGATGCAGGCAGGAGTCGGTCGATGTGTGGAGTAATAGTAGTAGTGCAGGCTGGATTCGGTCTACTTGTCACGGACGTGATGCCTATATACATGATCATGCCTAGATAATCACATAATTATTCGCTTTTCTATCAATTGCTCGACGGTAATTTGTTCACCCACCGTAATACTTATGCTATCTTGAGAGAAGCCACTAGTGAAACCTATGGCCCCCGGGTCTATCTCTTATCATATTTGCTTCCAATCTACTTTTATTTGCATCTTTACTTTTTGCATCTATATTATAAAATACCAAAAATATATTTATCTTATCATACTATCTCTATTAGATCTGACTTTCGCAAGTGGCCGTGAAGGGATTGACAACCCCTTTATTGCGTTGGTTGCGAGTTCTTTGTTTGTTTGTGCAGGTGCGCGGGACTTTTGAGGAGCCTCCTACTGGATTGATACCTTGGTTCTCAAAAACTTAGGGAACTACTTATGCTACTATTGCTGCATCACCCTTTCCTCTTCAAGGAAAACCAACGCAAGCTCAAGACGTAGCACATTCCTATCCTATTCTGGTGTTTTTCCTACCTGCGTTTTTAGAATGATGCAAGCCAAATGAGCCCTTATAGAAATACTTCAGTTACAGGTAGGTGTCGAAGGGAACTTTGTGTGGTTTGTCGTGCTGCTGCCGCGACGTCGTCCACCTCACTTGAGCTGCTCTATCGATAGACGCATCCACCAAACCAGACATACGACTCCTGACCATATTTCGCCACCTCAGATCTCCTTCCCTGCCGCCGGCACCCGCCGCAAAGGCATCACCATCATCGACTCAGCAGATGAACCTGAGGAGTACACGGGTCCACAAGAGAGGTCGCACTCTTTTGTTTCTGCTTATGTTATGCATTGCTTAAAATTACCTGCTACTTTATCGTCCTGTTCACCTCTTGGACTCCTAGTCAGGTCCAAATTAATGTTCAAACTTGAGTTCTAAATTAGTTGTGGGGCACATATCGAGGCAGCAATGAATAGTATCTTTGTCTAATATCTGGTTCACCTAGGGTATCCCTATGTTGTTCATCTTGGGTGGGAAACAAATAGTAAAGCAATCATCATCTGTCTTTTTATTAAATTAAAGCAATCATCAGCCTGCTATCATTATTTTTGGATCCATCCACTGGTTGTTACCATCACTCTAAATTTCTGCATGCTCTCCTTACATAATCTCACCATATTTTTTCGTATGCATGTCAGATATTGTACACAGTCATGCTGAACATGTAGAGAAAAAGAGAAGAGTTTTGCGCGGCAATACAATGTCATGCAGACATTGCTCCATGGTGGGTTCAATGGCAAACCCTCCCCCCCTCTCCAGATTGTAATCCAGAGGAAGATATCTGTTCTGAGGCGGATTCAAACGCAGCTGACCACTCCTATTTACCCCCCAAGGTGTTTGCTCTACCTTGGCATGATGATGTTAGTCATATCATGCATATGTTGCCTTGTAGTGCCTAGTTTTGACATCATATATGTCATCTGCTTAGTTTAGACATGTTCTGTAATGCCACCTATTTAGTTTCTATATCATATATGGTAATTATGCAGTCTCATGTCTTTTAGCCAGCCATAATATATGTGAAATGTGAAATGCCATCCTGTTTAACCAGGCATCATATATTTGAATTATATCTTGCCCATCCTTTTCTTCATTACATTTTCATTTGTCGTCAATGTTTGTACATTAAACTACTCTTCCTGTGAATCAGCCATTTGGGTGGGAGATGGAAAAATCTGGAGTGAAAACAAGGCCTTCAGAGCAGACAGTGCTACCTGTCGAAGCAGATCTCTTGTTGGGTCACAATAGCTCCTCAGAGATGGATTCAGAGACAAATGACCAGTCCTATTCCCCAACCGAGCTGTATGCTCTAACTTGGCACGGTTATACTTCTCATATCATGCATAAGGTGTCTTGCATTGCAAAGTTTAGACATCATATACACAATATTCAACACCATGTTCTTAGTTCAGACATCATATCGAATGCCCTCTGTTTAGCATATAAATCACATATGTGAATTAAATCATGTGATCTTGATTACTTAGATAACATGTAAGTGAATTATGTCATGCGATCCTGTTTAGTTATTCATCATATCTTTGATTATGTTATGCTATGCTATCCAGTTTAGATAGACATCATATATGTGAAATTATGTCATGCTATCCGTTTTAGTTAAACAATATACGTGTCAACTATTTCATGCCCTCTTTTTTCCAAACTATCTATTGCATCTGTCTCTCATACAATGTCTATACATTCAACTATGTTTCCTGTTTATCAGCCATTTGAATTGGAGCAGGTGATGCCAGTATCTAACGGACTAAAAACACGGTTTTCAAATAAAAAAGTGCTACCTCTTGGTGGAGATAGCACCCTGGTTGTACATGCACGAGAACCAGCCTACCACACATAACCCAAACTCTCGCAGATTGTACCCCTACTGCGATGGACAGAGAACTAGCTTCACCCAATCTAACCCCAATCCCAACAGATAGTAACCCAGTTCCTGTTGACACAGCACCATCTCCACCACAGAGCTCCCAGACAAGAGTAGTTAGTAAGGCACCTCCAGTGCCCAAAGGGCCAGTACTACCATGGCGAACCCCAACTCCACCAGTTAGTACGCCTATTCCTGTGGAGGAAGCACAACCAGCTAGTCGTAGTTTAGCATCTATTGCATTTGATGTTGTTAAATCCTATGTGCGTATCTTCCCATCTTGGAAATATTATACTGAAGATGAAGGAAAATGCCAGTTGCAGGTGTTTGTCCAGGAGTTATGTGTAAGTAATGTTATTCATGGCAATTACTTTGCTTTGTCCCATACATCCTACCTCCATGATGGTTATAATACAACAAATTTTCCCATTTTTCTCTATAGGGAAGGACCAGTTTGGAAACTCATGATGAGGTAACCTGTGCTAATACCTCTGCTATCTTCAAGAATGCTTGGTGGCAGTATCGGAATTACCCGAAGAAAACGTACTTCACCGGCAAAGAAACTCATCAAATTCCCTTAAGTTCTCCTGAGACACATTTACTGGACGATGACTGGGAACGCCTTGCTCTGTACTGGTCCCGAACCAAGAATGTGGTAAGGTCTATGAGCTCATTTTCTATTTTTAAGTACTATATTCTTGCGTCTTATTGTACTCTGTTCATGTAGAACAAGTGCCTAAACTTGAAGAACAATTGTTTTAATTTAAGATTCCATTGCTATCATAGTTCAAAAAAGCACTAGGCGTTAATTGTGCGTTTTGCCATCGCCTTGCGCTTTACTGACCAAAGCGCATGCTTATGCGCAGTTATGCACAGATTAGGCGTAGTTATGTGCAATGCGTTTTGCCAACGCCTAGAGCCTAGGAGCGCTTAAGCGATTGCTTAGGCATGCCTTTTTTAACTATGATTGCTATCGTGCATACTGCTTTGCTCTTGTATCACTGTATTTACTCATACAAACTTATTTTTAAATTGAAGGATCCAATCGAAACTCCAATGGCACAACAGGTATGTTCATGCATGTTTCTTTAACAGGTTTGCTCTTATCAATAGCTCTGTTGATTTCAATTTCAATTGTGTATACAGTTGACTTCTCATATCATGCACATTACTAGCATCACAACAGAGCCAACAGTGTTGTTGTACATGTAGACCTGTGGTACCCATCTGAAATCTTGTTGTGACGTGTAGTTTCCCACACTTTGTATTCTTTCACTGCTACTTTGTCTTGGACTGATATGATTTGAACCGTGTCTCTATTTTGATTTGGCAAGACAATGCAGTGACCATAGGACATATATATATGCTTGTTTGATGCTTTTATTATGTACTAGTACTTGGCAATAGAAGACTTGGTAGTTTAATCATGTCCACCTTACTAATGAACCGGTCCACCGAAATGAGTTTCATATACTAGTACATGCTAAACCTGTTATCTGTCTGCTTGTTTCTTCTTTTAGAATGCTGACAGAATATTGGGGAAGAGTGCCCTATTAAGCAATGGTAAAGGAAGTAATGCAGATAAGATTCAGGATAGTGAGACATCATTGTTGGTCTCCAACAAAGCTGATAAAACAGCTAAGGAAGACTATCTTGAAGACAGTGAGACAACCCCAAAGTCCTGTCTTGGTTTAGTGTTCGAGTTACTGGCCACTACCGCTTGCACAAGCTATTCAAACTCACTATCTGAATCAGTTCGGTTTCTTGAGTCTCAACTACAAGCTGAAAGACATCGATCAGCTATGCTGCGACAAGAAGCGGAAGGACTGCAGAAGTCCCTGGAGCATTCAGATGCATACTTTCTGGTGCAACAGCAAGCGTTGGAGGATTTTAGCGCCAAACAGGACAAAGCTAATAAGCTTGCTAAGCTTATTGCTAGCATGGTGGATACCCAGGATAACGTTTCTTGAGGTCTTCTAAAGTTGTTTAAGTTATGCTCTTGTTTTGCTGACGCGTTTATTTGCACCGGTGGCCAATTTTGACGGCCAGTGTATGTAATATGCTGCTTTGTTCCCTATATTTGCACTGGTGGAGAACTTTAATGCCCAGTGGATGTAATATGTGTAATAGCGATAATAGGCTAGCATTAGTGCTTGTTTATTTATTTCCTTATTGTCTTGTTTAGTTGTTTGCTTGTAGTCACTACAGTTCTTTTTCCGTGTTTTTCTAGTGGCCACAATAACCTATTTTTGGTAACTAGGCCACAATAATCATGGCAACACATGTACTATTGTAACCGTGGGCCTCCTGCGGGCCGTATGATCCATGGGCCTTCTACGGGCCATAGGATCCATTGGTCTTCTATACGGGCCTTAGGATCCATGGGCCTTTTACAGGCCATAGGATCCATGGGCCTTCTATGGGCCGTAGGATCCATGGGCCTTCTACGGGCCGTACGATCCATGGGTATGGTAGAAAGTGATACACTGTTCATTACGGGGCAGTTTCACCACGGGCCGTTAATGGGCCAAGAGTTACAAAGGGCCTCATATGGGCCGAAAGACGTCATGGGCCATACATGAGCTGGAAGTTAAAATAGGCTGGAATCATATTGGATGGCCCAGATGACGCTACTGGGCTAAATTCAGATAGGCATAACGGGCCCTAGGTTAGCGGGCTGTAAATGCGCTATATGCAAACAGGCCGTTAACACGCTTTCCGTGGGCCGGCCCGCAACCTTTTGACCAAGTCAAACGGGCCGGCCTTTTCACGGGAATGGGCCTTTGTTGGGTCGTGCCACGTGTCGACGTATCATAGGTGCCTTGGGTCCAATGAGTGGATGACACCTGTCCCAACGGTGAGCCGACACGTGTTTCCTCCAGCCAATGATGATTTTACATGTGGTAAGTCCCCATTAGTTGGGGCTGTTAACGGGTTATCGGATCCAAAACCGGATCCGATAGCTTAACAACGTTCCATTACGGTGGATGCCACGTGTCGGACATCCTTGACGAAAGCACTTCTGTGATGCGCGATTTATCGTCATGGAAGTGGACACTTCCGTGATGATAATTTTGGTAATGTCATGGAACACTTCTATGACAACACATGTATGACTATCTTGGTTCTGTCATAGAATCGTCATGGATGTACATGCATGACAAAAAATGCGACCTACTGTGACAAACACGTATCATCACGTCGTGTATTTTTCTGTAGTGAATCAAGAGAACAGTTGCTGACCAGAAGAGGTCATGTGGGTATGCTCCACACATACAGATGTTGATAAACTCCAAGATGCCCAAAGGAGTATATTTGTTGGACAAAGAGCATCTTCCCTTGAAGCCTGATTTTGAGGACAACACTGTGGTCATGGCTGCTGAAGATCCAACATCACTAGAGGCTCAAGAGAAGAGACAGAAGGCAAAACCAGAGAAGGCAACAAAGATGCCAAGTGCTGAAGAAGCTTCACAAGTGTTCCTTAAGTCAAAGCAAGACCAGCTTGGACATCTTATTCAAGCAACCTTGAGAATTGAGAAAGGACTGGCCACCCTGACTCAGAACCAGGAGAGCTTGGAGAGGATCATTGAAACCAAATTCTATGATGTTGACTTGAAGGTAACTGAAATTCAGACATCAGTTGAGCAGCTCCAGGAAGAAGCAGAAGAGAGGAAGGGACTACAGAAGTGTTCTAGAGAGTGCCTAGGGCACAGAGGTCTGCAGCAGTGCCAGTGCCAGGCACTAGAGCTACAACATCAGCACTTGCAGCCACAGCTCCAGTTGCCCCTCCAGTGGCAACTCCACCAGCGCCATCAACTTCTACTGCTGCTTTCATCCTTGGAGTCCTCTCAACACCTCCTCCTGAAGATCAAGCCTAGAGAGCCGCATAGCACTATGCATTTTCAAGCTTTTTGGTAACTTGTTGCCGAAGGGGGAGAAAGTGTATAGATCATAGGCTTCGGAGAGAGAGAGAGCTTTGCTTCTTTTGCTACTTATTTGTTTTGCTTGCTTGGTTGAGATACTTCCTGCTTATGTGTGTGAGATACTTTGTATGGTCATGTGTTTGATCATATCATGCTTAATGCTTGTGCTTGGATGATGACATTATCTATCTTTTATGTATGATCATTCACTTTGCCTTGGTGATGAGTGCTTCTTCTTATTTTCTATCATTTTGAGTGCTCCACCAAGATGTATGTGACATGGAAGTGTAACCCGTGATCCTAATTGATTCTGCATTTGTATTCAAAAGCAAATTTCAAATAATGCACAAATTTAGGGAGAGCTCTTGCTTGTCACATACTTCTCAAAGCGATGATGTATTTCATTCTTATCATCATTTATCGAAGCTTTGATCTATATGTTGTCATCAATTACCAAAAAGGGGGATATTGAAAGTGCAACTAATCCCTTGGTGGTTTTGGTAATTCTTAACAACATATAGCTCATTGAACTAATTCTCTTTCAAGATGATCATTTCAGAAAGTTCAGTGATTGGCATGGCATGGACTAGAGATGTGGACCCTTCAAAATGCTAAAGACACATATTGGCAACAAGCTCAAGACTCTACATTTTTATTTAAGTGATCCAAGATCACATTGAGTCCATAGGAAAGCCAATACTATTAAAAGGGGATGAGGTGTTGCTTAATGGCTTACTTGCTCAAAATGCTTAGTGATATGCTCTAAAACCCTCAACCACTTTCTCATTTCCACATATGTCCTAAACCAAAAAGTAAAACTCGGCCCCACCGATTTGATATATCTGGCACCACCGAGTTCATTTGACATAGCCACTGCCACAAACACTAGTCACTTCGGTTTCACCGATAGGGATCTCGGTCTCATCGTGATGGGATTGCAAACTCCTATTTCCTTTTCGTAACGTTTTGGTCCCACCGAAATAAGCGAATCAGTCCCACAGAGTTTGCAATGCAAATTCACTGTTTCCTTTTCGTAATGTCTCGGTCTCACCGAGATGAGAAAATCGGTCCCACCAAGTTTTCCTGACCAACTCTCTATGTGCCTATTACTGAAATCGGTCCCACCGAGTTCATGTGATTGGTCACACCATGATTACGTTATGCCCTAACCCTAGCGTATCGATCTCACCTATTTGATTGCATTGGTCCCACCGAAAAGCCTAACGTTCATATTTTGACCTGAATCGTGCTGATTGGGTTTTACCATTTGGTCTCACCGAGTTTGGGAATCTGTGTGTAATGGTTAGATTTTGTGTGGAGGTTATATATACCCCTCCACCCATTCTTCATTCGTGGAGAGTGCTATCAGAACATGCCTACACTTCCACCATTCATTTTCTGAGAGAGAACCACCTACTCATGAGTTGAGACCAAGACATTCCATTCCAACCACAAGAATATTGATCTCTAGCCTTCCCCAAGTTGCTTTCCACTCAAATCATCTTTCCACCATTGCCAAATCTGTGTGAGAGAGTTGAGTGTTGGGGAGACTATCATTTGAAGCACAAGAGCAAGGAGTTCATCATCAACACACCATCTATTACCTTTTGGAGAGTGGTGTCTCCTAGATTGGTTAGGTGTCACTTGGGATCCTCCGTCAATATTGTGGAGTGGAACCAAGGAGTTTGTAAGGGCAAGGAGATTGCCTACTTCGTGAAGATCTACCTAAGTGAGGCAAGTCCTTCATGGGCGATGGCCATGGTTGGATAGACAAGATTGCTTCTTAGTGGACCCTTCGTGGGTGGAGCCCTCCGTGGACTCTCGCAGCCGTTACCCTTCGTGGGTTGAAGTCCCCATCAATGTGGATGTATGATAGCACTACCTATCGGAACCACGCCAAAAATCTCCGTGTCAACATTGCATTTGCTCCCTCCAAACTCCTTCCATTTACTTTCTTGCAAGTTGCATGCTTTACTTTCTGTTGCTCATATACTCTTTGCATGCTTGCTTGAATTGTATTGTGATTTCTTGACTTGTGCTAAGTTGCTAAAATCTGCCAAGAACTAAAATTGGGAAAAAGTTAAGTTTTATTTGGTCAAGTAGTCTAATCACTACCCCCCATCTAGACATACTTTCGATCCTACAGCGGGGTTGTACGACTCGAGAAGCGCCTCCTGCTCCGCCCGCTCCGCAGCGATCTGCATCTCCGCTTGGAGGTGCTCCTGGAGGACATGGTGGTTGTAGGCGGAGTCGGCCTGCGCCTCCCGGAACTGCTCCTCACGCTTCTGCCTCACCATGTCTATGTATTGGGCACGGGCCTTACCGATGGTCATGGTGCAATGCACCGGTGAGGACGACATGTAGGAGGGGGTCATCATCCTCTGGCTGCCTGCCGGCCAGTGACTCGACAGCAATGGATGACATCTCCTTCTGGTCCGTCGTCCACCCGCCTCGAAGAGCGCTGGAGCACGAGGAACCCATGGTGGGAGTGGTGTGCACAGGAGAAAGGGAACGGAGGCAGATGACTGCGGCTATGGCCGGCGCAGCAGTTTATATAGCAATGGTGGGCGGCAGAGGGATGGACGGGTGGCGCTGGAGTAGCCGCCTCGGCAACCGCGTATCATTAATGTGGGCGGCAGAAGGATGGACGACACTTGTGTCATTTGAACACGGAGCAATCGCCTTCACCGAGAAGTGGCGCGGGCGGCGCTGGCCGTTTCAGGCAAAAAGCGCGCGCGGACGAGGGAGGGGGTCTGGGTGGACTAGGTGCTACGTTTTTAGCTTGTGTTGGTTTTCCTTGAAGAGGAAAGGGTGATGTAGCAAAGTAGCATAAGTATTTCCCTCAGTTTTTTAGAACCAAGGTATCAATCCAGTAGGAGGCTCCTCAAAAGTCCCACGCACCTACACAAACAAACAAGAATCTCGCAACCAACGCAATAAAGGGGTTGTCAATCCCTTCACGGCCACTTGCGAAAATGAGATCTGATAGAGATAATATGATAAGATAAATATTTTTGGTATTTTTATGATATAGATAGGAAAAGTAAAGATGCAAATAAAAGTAGATTGAAAACTTATATGATAAAAGATAGACCCGGGGGCCATAGGTTTCACTAGTGGCTTCTCTCAAGGTAGCATAAGTATTACGGTAGGTGAACAAATTACTGTCGAGCAATTGATAGAAAAGCGAATAATTATGAGATTATCTAGGCATGATCATGTATATAGGCATCACATGTGACAAGTAGATCGAAACGATTCTACATCTACTACTATTACTCCACACATCGACCGCTATCCAGCATGCATCTAGATTATTAAGTTCATAAAGAACAGAGTAACGCATTAAGAAAGATGACATGATGTAGAGGGATAAACTCATGCAATATGATATAAACCCCATCTTTTTATCCTCGATGGAAACAATACAATATGTGCCTTGCTGCCCCTGCTGTCACTGGGAAAGGACACCGCAAGATTGAACCCAAAGCTAAGCACTTCTCCCATTGCAAGAAAGATCAATCCAGTAGGCCAAACCAAACTGATAATTCGAAGAGACTTGCAAAGATAACTTAATCACACATAAAAGAATTCAGAGGAGATTTAAATATTTCTCATAGATAAACTTGATCATAAACCCACAATTCATCGGTTCTCGACAAACACACCGCCAAAAGAGTTACATCGAATAGATCTGCAAGAAGATCAAGGAGAACTTTGTATTGAGATTCAAAGAGAGAGAAGAAGCCATCTAGCTAATAACTATGGATCCGAAGGTCTGTGGTAAACTACTCACAAACTCATCGGAGAGGCCTTGGAGATGATGTAGAGGCCCTGCATGGTCGATTCTCCCTCCGACAGAGCGCCGATGAAGGCTCCAAGATGGGATCTCACGGATACAGAAGGTTGCGGCAGTTGAATTAGGTTTTCGTGGTCTATTATGATGTTCTCGGGGTACGTGGGTATAAATAGGAGGAAGAAGTAGGTCGGTGGACGCCCAAGGGGCCCACGAGGGTGGGGGCGCGCCCACCTGTAGGGGGCGCGCTGGGCACCCTCGTGGCCGCCTTGGTTGTTGCGTGACTTCCACTCCAAGTCTCCAGGTTTGCATTTGTTCCAAAAAGATCACTCCCGAAGGTTTCATCGCGTTTGGACTCTGTTTGATATTCCTTTTCTTCGAAACACTGAAATAGGAAAAAAACAGCAATTCGGGCTGGGCCTCCGATTAGTAGGTTAGTCCCAAAAATGACATAAAAGTGTAAAGTAAAGCCCATAAACATCCAAAACAGGTAATATAATAGCATGGAACAATAAAAAATTATAGATACGTTGGAGACGTATCACCAGGGCTGTCAGACTCGTGCTTGGCAGCGGTCCGGTCCAGCAGCCGAACATCCTAGCTCGCCAGCGAGCTCGCCGAGCTCAACAACGACAATCAGACGATGGACGTGGCTTCTGACCAGGAGCTGGCGCCACCGCCCAAGCCAGTTCATGTCGTGTTCACCATAGAGTAGTTGTGGCCGCACTTCTACGCCCTAATGGCAGAAGAGCTGCCAACGCAGGAGGACTTATGCTGCAACCTCTATCTCCTCAATGAGCACCATCTCGGGGAGGGAAGAGTTGCCAGCGAACAAGCGAACGACAATGCCGTCACGGACATGTGGCCCTATGATCCTGGCTTCCTAAATGAGCAGCGGGCGCAGTATCAAACCATCCGTAGGGCCCGCGAGGCCCTCTCCATCGTCCTTCGAGTTGTTGCGCTCGTCGTGGCGCCGCCATCTCGCGTTGTTGATACGTCTCCAACGTATCTACTTTTCCAAACACTTTTGCCCTAGTTTTGGACTCTAAC
This sequence comes from Triticum timopheevii, assembly GCA_963921465.1. NCBI lineage: Eukaryota > Viridiplantae > Streptophyta > Magnoliopsida > Poales > Poaceae > Triticum > Triticum timopheevii. Next base: position 187,472,688 of record OY997266.1, on the reverse strand, counting down.
TTGCATGATTTGAATGAAACTAACCCGGACTGACGTTGTTTTTAGCAGAACTTCCATGATGTTGTTTTATGTGTAGAAAAGAAAAGTTCTCGGAATGTCTTGAAAATCCACGAAGGCCCTTTTTGGAATTAATAAGAATTTCTGGGTGAAAGAAATACACCAGGAGGCCCACACCCTGTCCACGAGACAGGGGATGCGCCCCCCATAGGGCGTGCCCCCCTATCTTGTGGGCCCCCTGGACCTCCACCGACCTCAACTCCAACTACATATATTCACGTTCAGGGAGAAAAAAATCAGAGAGAAAGTTTCATCGCGTTTTACGACACGGAGCCACCGCCAAGCCCTAATCTCTCTCGGGAGAGCTGATCTGGAGTCTGTTCGGGGCTCCGGAGAGGGGGATTCGTCGCCGTCGTCATCATCAACCATCCTCCATCACCAATTTCATGATTCTCATCGCCGTGCGTGAGTAATTCCATCGTAGGCTTTGCTGGACGGTGATGGGTTGGATGAGATTTACCATGTAATCAAGTTAGTTTTGTTAGGGTTTGATCCCTATTATCCACTATGTACTGACATTGATGTTGCTATGACTTTGCTATGCTTAATGCTTGTCACTAGGGCCCGAGTGCCATGATTTCAGATCTGAACCTATTATGTTTTCATGAATATATGTGTGTTCTTGATCCTATCTTGCAAGTCTATAGTCACCTATTATGTGTTATGATCCGACAGCCCCGAAGTGACAATAATCGGGATACTTCTCGGTGATGACCGTAGTTTGAGGAGTTCATGTATTCACTATGTGCTAATGCTTTGTTTCGGTTCTCTATTAAAAGGAGGCCTTAATATCCCTTAGTTTCTGCTAGGACCCTACTTCCACGGCAGGGTAGGACAAAAGATGTCATGCAAGTTCTTTTCCATAAGCACATATTACTATTTAAGGAATACATGCCTACATTACATTGATGAACTGGAGCTAGTTCTATGTCACCCTATGTTATAGCTATTGCATGAGGAATCGCATCCGGCATAATTATCCATTACTGATCCATTGCCTACGAGCTTTTCACATATTGTTCTTCGCTTATTTACTTTTTCGTTGCTACTATTACAATTACTACCAAAACCCCAAAACTATTATCTTTACTTTTGCCACCGTTACCTTTATTATCATACTACTTTGCTACTAAATACCTTGCTGCAGATACTAAGTTATCCAGGTGTGGTTGAATTGACAACTCAACTACTAATACTCAAGAATATTCTTTGGCTCCCCTTGTGTCGAATCAATAAATCTGGGTTGAATACTTTACCCTTGAAAGTTGTTGCGATCCCCTACACTTGTGGGTTATCAAGACTAATTTCTGGCGCCGTTGCCGGGGAGCATAGCTGTATTCCCTGAGTCACTTGGGATTTATATCTGTTGATCACTATGAAGAACTTGAAAGACGACCGAACTACTATTTGCCCTCAACTACGAGGGGAGGTAAGGAACTGCCATCTAGCTCCGCACTAGATTCTCCTTCCGTTATTAGTAAGCTTACGACACCTAAACCTGCTACTGCTGTGAATTCTGATATGTCGCATGTTATAGATGATGCCACTTCTGCTATGCATGATGAAACTACTTCTGTGCTTAATACTACTTTGCCATTTGGTGACTTTCTTGATGAACAACTTGCTAGACTTAGGGCGAATGAAATTACTGAAGAACCTATTATTGATGATAGTGATGATGAAGGTTCTCCCAATGATTATGTATTGCCTATTGTTCCTAAGGGTTATGTTATGAATGGAGAAGCTGCTAGGGAAATCTTTGCTTGCAATGATATATATGATCTTAAGAAATTATTAGCTAAATGGAAGCATCAATCTCTTAATGCTAGAATGAAACTTGACCCTTCTTTTGCTACTTCACCTATCTGTGTTACTGATAAGGATTATGAATTCTCTGTTGATCCTGAGATTATTACTTTAGTTGAATCTGATCCTTTTTATGGCCTTGAATCTGAAACTGTTGTGGCACATCTTACCAAGTTAAATGATATAGCTACCCTGTTTACTCATGATGAGAAGTCTCGCTATTATTATATCCTTAAGATATTTCCATTCTCATTAAAGGGTGATGCTAAGACTTGGTATAATTTTCTTGCTCCTGGTTGTGTGCGTAGTCCCCAGGATATGATTTATTACTTCTTTGCTAAATATTTCCCTGCTCATAAGAAACAGGCTGCCTTGCGGGAAATATATAAATTTGTGCAAATCAAAGAAGAGAGTCTCCCACAAGCTTGGGGGAGGCTTCTCCGGATACTTAATGCTTTGCCTGATCATCCTCTTATGAAAAATGAAATACTTGATATCTTTTATAATGGACTAACCGATGCTTCCAAGGACTACTTGGATAGTTGTGCTGGTTGTGTTTTCAGGGAAAGAACAGTCGGCGAAGCTGAAATATTATTGAATAATATGTTGACTAATGAAAATAATTGGACTCTTCCTGAGCCAATTCCTGAAGTAATTCTTGAACCAATTGAGCCAACTCCTGAGCCTATTCCTAAACCCACTCCGAAGAAGAGAGGTGTTTTATTTCTCAGTCTTGAAGATATGCAAGAGGCAAAGAAATCAATGAAAGAAAAAGGTATTAAAGCTGAAGATATTAAGAATTTACCACCTATTGAAGAAATACATGGTCTTAATATAGCGCCTGTTGAAGAACCACATTGTCTTGATAACCCGACACAGGTAGTAAAGGTAAATTCTCTCTATAGATATGATAAAGTTGAAGTCACCTCTACTAAATTCCATAGCCCATGCTTAGATGAATTTGATGACTTTATGGCTAGACAAGAAAGTTTTAATGCTTATGTTGGTAGAGAGTTAAAGAATAATGCTTTCGAGATAGGACGTGTAAGTGATAATCTGGCTAGAGTTAAAGATGAACTTCACCTCGTTAGCAAATATGCTTCTATGGTTGCTACTCAAGCTGAGCAAGTACTCAAAGCTCAAAATGATTTGCTTGATGAATTGAATAATAAAAATGACTTTGCTATTAGTGTGGCTACTAGAACTGGTAGAATGACTCAGGAACCTTTGTATCTTGAAGGCCACCCTAAGAGAATCGAGCAAGATTCTCAGAGAAATAATTAGAGGCACCTAGTTCTTCTAAAAAGAAGAAAAAAATGATAGAACTTTGCATGCTTCTAGTGAACCTACTGTAGACACACCTGAGAATCCCAATGATATTTCTATCTCTAATGCTGAAACATAATCAGGTGATGAACATGAACCTAGTGATAATGTTAATGATAATGTTCATATTGATGCTCAACCTAGCAAAAATAATGATGTAGAGATTGAACTTGCTATTGATCTTGATAACCCACAATCAAAGAATCAACGTTAAGACAAGATAGATTTTGTTGCTAGGAAGCATGGTAAAGAAAGAGAACCATGGGTTCAGAAACCCATGCCCTTTCCTCCTAAACTATCCAAGTCAAAGGATGATGAGGATTTTGAGCGCTTTGCTGAAATGATTAGACCTATTTTCTTACGTATGCGCTTAACTGATATGCTCAAAGTAAACCCTTATGCTAAGTATATGAAGGATATCATTACAAATAAAAGAAAGATACCGGAAGCTGAAATTTCCACCATGCTTGCTAATTACACTTTTAAGGGTGGAATACCAAAGAAACTTGGAGATCCGGGGTACCAACTATACCATGCTCCATTAAAAGAAATTATGTTAGAACTGCTTTATGTGATCTTGGAGCCGGTGTTAGTGTTCCGCCTCTCTCTTTATATCATAGACTTGAATTTAATAAGTTGACACCCACTAAAATATCTTTGCAAATGACTGATAAATCAACTGCTATACCTGTTGGTATTTGTGAGGATGTGTCTGTTGTGGTTGCAAATGTCACTATCTTAACGGACTTTGTTATTCGTGATATTCCCGAGGACGATAGTATGTCTATCATCCTTGGTAGACCTTTTCTTAATACTGCAGGGGCTGTTATTGATTGCAACAAAGGCAATGTCACTTTTCATGTTAATGGTAATGAGCATACGGTACACTTTCCGAGGAAACAATCTCAAGTTCATAGCATCAATTCTATTGAAAAGCTCCAACTATTATTATTGGAGGTTTTGAATTTCCTCTCCCTACTGTCAAGAAAAAGTATGATATTCCTATTGTTGGGGATTTTCATATCCCCGTTGAGGTAACTTAGTGTTATTCGAAATTTCTCCGGTTCCGTGTTATTCAGAATGAGTTTGTTAACAAGACTTGATCAACCTTGTTAGTGGATTCATTTTCATGATCACGAGATGGATGAAACTAGAAGGCACAACCTTCTGTACCCTCTTTTTACTTTTCGTTATTTAGAATAAATAAAGCAAAAATAATATTATCTGTCTGTTTTCTGAATTATCTGTGTAGTAAAAAATAGTCCGAAAAAAAGTGCTCCAAATGCCCTGCAACTTAGTATGATTTTTTTCGGAATATTTGAGGATTTTAGGCACTGAAATCACTCCAGGAGGGGCAAGCACCAGGCCATGAGAGTGGAGGGCGCCCCCCCTTAAGGGCGCGCCCCCTGTCTCGTGGGCCCCTGGTGGCCCCCCTCCACTTATGCCAGCACCCACACACTTCATCTTCTACCCAAAAAAATCCCCATCCAGCTCAAGCACGAGTTCTAGCTCGTTTTGCTGCGATTTTCGATCTCCTTGCTCAAAGCTCCATTCACAAAACTGCTTTGGGGGATTGTTGCTTGGTATGTGACTCCTCCATTGGTCCAATTAGTTTTTGTTCTAGTGCTTTATTCATTGCAAATTTTTGCTGCCTAGGTGACCATGTTCTTGAGCTTGCATGTTAAATTTTTGAGGTCCCAAGCAATTCTAATGCATGATATAGGCTCTAGGCACTTGTAGGAGTAGTTGCTATCAATCTTGTTTGGTTTTATTCACTTTTATTTTTTTGAAGTTAGTAAAATTTCAGAAATTTTCAAAAAATGTTGAGGAAACTTTTGAAGGGCTCTTCTAGCCAAAGCTCTCAGGAAAAACAAGCCAAAGAGAAGGAAAAAGCCAACTATAATCTTCCTCGCTTAGCGGAAGTACGGTCGTTTGAATGGCCATGTGAGGATTTCTTGAAAGAAGCTGGAATTCATGAAGATTTTTATGCTTTGATCGAGATGTCAGGCCTCACCGGTTTCATCAACGACCGGATCGATCAGTATCTCTTACTCACCAATACTTTCGTGCAAAATTTTTATTATTATCCTAAGAAGTCACCACCTGCAGTATCATTTCATTTATATGATGAATTCAAAGAAATGTCTTTATGTCATTTTTGTGCGGTATGTAGGATACCTTATGAGGGAGAATTAGAGGAACCCCATCGTGAAGATGTGGGTGGCTTTGTTAATACTATTGCTGTAGAGGAGCCAAAGAAGGGCTCTGAGGCAAAAGTCTCTAGCATACACTTTCCTGTTTTACGCTACTTTGCCATATTTGCTAGTAGATGCTTGGTTGGTCGTGGAAATAGTGGAAACTTGAGCGTTCCTGATATCATCATTCTTCAACATGCCTTGCTTGGAGACAATACTTTTAGTATGGGTGCCGTTGTTGCTAAGCGGCTAGCCCTGAACCGTACAAAAGGTCCCATATTTGGAGGTATCTATGCTGCACGTCTTGCTAAATATTTTCAGATACCCATTAGGCACCATGAGAAGGAGGAGATAAAATTGCCTCCTCACATTTTAGATTACAAGAGCATGGTAGCACACAAGTTTATTGTTGACAACAAAGAGAAGATGCTTTTGTATAAACTTAGATTTAATAAGAAACACTTTGATATTATTATTTTGCCTGCGCCTCTGTTGTTTGATTTGCTTGCAGAAAATTTTCTTGTTACGCTGGAAGCGGTGAACAACCATCGAGCCCAAGCTTTTACTCCAGAACCTGAACCTGAACCGGAACCTGAACTGGACCCTTATCGTGCATCATCTGTCTAGTGGGATCCGGAGATGACCAGCCAGTGGTATCCTGATTACACCTCCCATTACACCGGGGAGAGTAGCGGCGGTCCTTGGTACTAGACCAACTTAGGCCAAAAGCCTAAGCTTGGGGGAGTACGTATTTCTCACCGACTTTACATTCATGTTCACACACTAGTCGTCGGTGCTCATACTCTTTAATTGTATTATCCATGCTAGTTTAAATTTCTTTTTCTAGTTTTCTTCTTGTGTGTTTGATAAACCTTAAGAAAAAAAACATAAATTTAGTTAGTTTAATTTCCATGCTTGTAGTAGAAATTAAAATGAAAACCCAAAAATATTTCTAGTTCTTCTTCTTACTTGTTGGGAGCTTTCCCGTGTAAATAGTTTTATTTTCTTTTCTTTCCTTTGGGGGTGGAGAAGACCATATTGAAAATGCTTAGTGGCTCTCATATGCATGATTGTTTATTTAACTTAGAGCCCATATCACTTGTCTTCTCTCTTGAGTTGAATGCTTGCATATTCCAGCTTAGTCCAATGCACGTGTACTCTTATTATTATACACATCGTTCGGTCGTGCAAGTGAAAGGCAATAATGACGATATATGATGAACTTATTGAGATGAGAAAAGCTGGTATGAACTCGACCTCTCTTGTTTTTGTAAATATGATGAGTTCATCATTTCTGAGTCAGCTTATTGTGAAGTAAACATATTTGCAATGACATTTAGAGATTATAGTTGCTTGTGCCATGCTTGATTAGCTATGAGTTATAATGGTTTACCATGCATGCCAACATGCTATTAGAATGATTATGATGTGGTATGATGGGATGGTATCCTCCTTTGAATGAGTTGAGTGACTCGACTTGGCACATGTTCACGCATGTAGTTGAATCAAATCAACATAGCCTTCTTTATGTTCATGGTGGATTATATCCTACTCATGCTTGTATTCGGTGTGAATTAATTTTAATGCATGTTTATGACTGTTGTCGCTCTCTCAGTTGGTCGCTTCCCAGTCTTTTGCTAGCCTTCACCTGTACTAAGAGGGAATACTGCTTGTGCATCCAAACTCCTTAAACCCCAAAGTTCTTCCATATGAGTCCACTGTACCTTCCTATATGCGGTATTTACCTGCCGTTCCAAGTAAATTTGTATGTGCCAAACTCCAAACCTTCAAATGAAATTCTGTTTTTTATGCTCGAGCAGCTCATGTTACAACTAGGGTTGCCTATATCTTCCATGCTAGGTGGGTTATTCTCAAGAGGAGTGGACTCCGCTCCTCATTCACGAGAAAGGGCCGGTAACCGGGATGCCCAGTCCCATGATCCAAAAAGATCAAAGCAAATCAAAATAATTAAACAAAACTCCCCCAGGGCTGTTGTTAGTTGGAGGCACTCGTTGTTTCGAGCAAGCCATGGATTGATGCTTATTGGTGGTTGGGGGAATATAAACCCTTACCATTCTGTTTGGGAACTGCATATAATGCATGTAGTATGGAAGATATAGCCATCTCATAGTTGTTGCGTTGACATCGAAAGTATGCCGCTCAAAATGTTATTCAATCTCTATTTTAAAATCGAGCTCTAGCACCTCTACAATTCCCTGCTTCCCTCTGTGAAGGGCCTATCTATTTACTTTTATGTTGAGTCATCACCCTTCTTATTAAAAAGCACCCGCTGGAGAGCACACTGTCATTTGCATTCATTACTATTGGTTTATATCGGGTATGAATTGACTGGATCTCTTTTACCATGAATTACAATGTTTAGTCAGTCCTTGATCTTTAAAGGTGCTCTGCATTTATGTTTTGCGGTCTCAGAAAGGGCTAGCGAGATGCCATTTTGCTGTATCATGTTATGATTGTTTTGAGAAAGTGTTGTCATCCGAGTTTTATTATTATGGCTCGCTAGCTGATTATGTTATTGATGAGTAATTGAGAGACCTACGTGTTATTGTGAGTATGGTTAGTTCATAATATTTGCTAAAACATGAATGCTGGATTTTCATGTTTACAACAACAAGAGCAAACAGAGTTTGTAAAAGTTTTTCTTTATCACTTTTAGTTTATCAACTGAATTGCTTGAGGACAAGCAAAGGTTTAAGCTTGGGGGAGTTGATATGTCTCCAACGTATCTACTTTTCCAAACACTTTTGCCCTTGTTTTGGACTCTAACTTGCATGATTTTAATGAAACTAACCCGGACTAACGCTCTTTTTAGCAGAACTGCCATGATGTTGTTTTATGTGTAGAAAAGAAAAGTTCTCAAAATGTCTTGAAAATCCATGGAGGCACTTTTTGGAATTAATAAGAATTTCTGGGCGAAAGAAATACACCAGGGGGCCCACACCCTGTCCACGAGACAGGGGGCGCGCCCCCTATCTCGTGGCCCCCCTGGACCTCCACCGACCTCAACTCCAACTCCATATATTCACGTTCGGGGAGAAAAAAAATCAGAGAGAAAGTTTCTTCGCGTTTTACAACACGGAGCTGCCGCCAAGCCCTAATCTCTCTCGGGAGGGCTGATCTGGAGTCCGTTCGGAGCTCCGGAGAGGGGGATTCGTCGTCGTCATCATCATCAACCATCCTCCATCACCAATTTCATGATGCTCACCGCTGTGCGTGAGTAATTCCATCGTAGGCTTGTTGAACGGTGATGGGTTGGATGAGATTTACCATGTAATCAAGTTAGTTTTGTTAGGGTTTGATCCCTAGTATCCACTATGTTCTGAGATTGATGTTGCTATGAATTTGCTATGCTTAATGCTTGTCACTAGGGCCTGAGTGCCATGATTTCAGATCTGAACCTATTATGTTTTCATGAATATATGTGTGTTCTTGATCCTATCTTGCAAGTCTATAGTCACCTATTATGTGTTATGATCCAACAACCCCGAAGTGACAATAATCGGGATACTTCTGGGTGATGACCGTAGTTTGAGGAGTTCATGTATTCACTATGTGCTAATGCTTTGTTCCGGTTCTCTATTAAAAGGAGGCCTCAATATCCCTTAGTTTCCGCTTGGACCTCGCTTCCACGGGAGGGTAGGACAAAAGATGTCATGCAAGTTCTTTTCCATAAGCACATATGACTATTTATGGAATACATGCCTACATTACATTGATGAACTGGAGCTAGTTCTATGTCACCCTATGTTATAGCTATTGCATGAGGAATCGCATCTGGCATAATTATCCATCACTGATCCATTGCCTACGAGCTTTTCACATATTGTTCTTTGCTTATTTACTTTTCCGTTGCTACTGTTACAATTACTACAAAAACCCAAAAACTATTATCTTTACTTTTGCCACCGTTACCTTTATTATCATACTACTTTGCTACTAAATACCTTGCTGCAGATACTAAGTTTTCCAGGTGTGGTTGAATTGACAACTCAACTGCTAATACTCAAGAATATTCTTTGGCTCCCCTTGTGTCGAATCAATAAATTTGGGTTGAATACTTTACCCTCGAAAGCTGTTGCGATCCCCTACACTTGTGGGTTATCAGTTGTCAACATGGTCAACGAACATGAGGAATTAGGAGATGACTTTACTTGGAGAGGATGACAATGGGGACCCACCAGGGCCATAGCCGCACGTACGCAAGTGCCTCCTTATTATATACAACTATAATTTTTTTTTCTTCCTCCTAGTTTCCTGACATCACGGTCCCACACCATCATCAACCTATATAGTCAATAAACGAGAAAATTGCACAAGGAGCGGCCAACTGCTGGGACCCAGCAACTCGAGCAGTATTTGTGTTTTTAAGGTGTGAGCAGAGTTTTTCTTGAGCGATGTTTTTGTTGTTGTTCAAAGGAGCAGGGTATCAACTTGGCAGGCTGTGGCCCATCTAGCCCAGGCTATTATTTTATGTCGAGCAAATATACAGCCCAAATATTAATTTTTCAAGGTTAAAATGGCTAGCCCAGCTATACTTTTTTTAGGAATACCCAGCCCAAGTCAACTTGTTATTCTCCGCCCCGCTCGGCTGCAAATCTTTCCTAGGAGGGATGCATTAGGCTTAACAAGAAAATGGGCTTTAAGATATATAAATGGGATGTAATTATAAAAACTGGGTTGTAACTATAAAAAAAGCAACAAAAAGGTAATTAGTTAAAAATAATATTATTTTTTGATTTTGAAAATTTTAATTTCATGACTTGTTGCGCGCGCAATATTTCATTGGATTTTTTACCTAATACAAATCTATTTTGAAATTATATTTAACCTGACTCTAAGTTTAGGGATAAAAATATTTCGGACCCCATCAAAATGTGGGAAATTTTGTTGAATTCTATTTTGAGTGGTTGGTTGAAATTATTAATAATTGTTCTGGCTAGAAAATGGGCTGTAATTTTAACAAACTCTAAATGGGTTGTAGTAAATTCTATTAGAATTCAAAAATGGGCTGTACATTATTACAAGCCGCAAATATGCTATGTGTTCTCTACCACGCACTTGTGGGCCTACTAAGTTGACGCGTACGCAAGGCTTTGTTAACTTATAGTCAACACACGATTCTAGCAGCAGTGGCCGTTGGATGTCCATTCAACGGATGTCGTGCTTCTCCAATCTCGGCTATTCTTGCTTCAGTCGCCCAAACCACCGCCGGCAGTACCACCTGCTACCGCCTCCCGTGGCCGGCTGTGTTGCCGCGCAGGACTCACTGGCCCACCCTACACCCATCGCAGTCGAGGCCATTCCTCTACTCACCAACACCTCATGTTATTCTCCGGTGATGGCAGCCTCGCACCGCAGCCGAACTAGTGAACCCTCGTACTCCCCTCTGGGTGGGCATCCACTGTTGTTTCTTCGCCGGCTCTGGGTCATTCCCTTCCTAGGACCTGCCATCGTTCTCCGCATTGGTACTCTCACCGCGTCGTGGTCAACTTTGTCAACAAATGACAGCCATTGAAAGAGGCATGCACGTGGAGTGGCTGACAATAGGGACCCACATGAACCATGGTCGCAGTGAGCGCCCCCTTATTATACAAAAAATGATTTACCCCCCAGATAGGTTTGACCCACGAGCTACATCTTCTCACGCAAGGAAGTGCTTCCTTTATTATGCGGAAAATAAAAAGTTTCCTCTCCCTGATAGCTGGGTCCCACCAGCTTTATTATGATCCATTTCGGAAAAATATAGATTGTTACAAAGATGCTAAATTGTTTTCTTTTTATTCTAAACTGAAAAATAAGAAATTAAAAAACCCAGAAAACATCTTCGCAAGCAAGGAAGTGCCACCTTATTACGCGCGAAAAAATGATTTCCCCTGCTAGCTGGGACTCACCAGATTTGGAGGCTGACTTGTGGGCCTACTAAGTTGACACATACACACAACTTTGTCAACTTAGTCAACAAATAGTTCTAGCTGCAGTGACCACTAGATGTGAATCCAACTGCCGAGCTGCGTCTTCAACCTCTAGTCTTCTTGCTCCAGCTACCCAAACCCTTGCCTCATGAGGCCCCCCTCGGCAAGCGTCCCGAGCGGATTAGGTGGCTCCACCAAGAGCCTCATGAGGCGGTCTCCCAAGGGTGCCTCCCGAGGCACCCTCTCGGAGGCATACAAGTCAAGGGTTGTTCAGCCCGGTCGCGTGGCCCCGTGCCTTCACGTGGGTGACGCGCGCAGTGACGAATGGTGCCAGAGGCCGTGCCAACAGGCGTGGATGAGGAGGGTTTCCTTTTCTGTGCTAAGGGAGCAAGGCCAGCACGTCGGTTCCAAAGCAACCCCAAAAAGGTTGCCCCATCGGTGCAAGAAGACCAAGATGATCGAAGTGCAGGGCGGAGGTCATCCCCAAGCCCACTGATGCAGCATGTGTCGGATTTAGCGATCCGACAAACCTTGAGAGGTTCGAACTCTGGGGTGCGTGCGGAGATCTCAACCTGCCCAGCCTGCCTACTCGCGATCCTCCTAGCATAGCACGTTGAGCTCAAAGAGACACAAAGACACAGATATTTATACTGGTTCGGGCCACCGTTGTGGTGTAATACCCTAATCCAATGTGGTGTGGTGGATTGCCTCGAGGGGCTATGGATGAACTAGTACAGTGGATGAACAAGCCTCAGGAGATGAGGTGTTCTTGAGCTGGTGTGGTGTTCTACTTGTTCTGATTTCGGTCCTTCTGATGTCGGTCCTTCTCTATGGTGGTGGCTAAGTCCTATATAGTGGCCTTGGTCCTCTTCACAAATATGAGCGGGAAGGGATTCCACAATGGCGGGATTTGAAAGGGGACAAGTAGTATAGTCTATCCTGACAAAAGTAGTCTTCGGCAGCGAAAAGACTCTGGTCGTGACGCTGCGGTGGACTCGGTGATGACCTCTGTCCTGCCGTCCTGGCGGTCCTGGTCTTATTGCACCAGAATGGAAACCTTTGGCTGATACCTCGGGACTCCGCACTTGTGGCTTGCCTCCCTTGCACCGACGAGGAAACCCACGCTCTGCACCCACCTAGCGCCCGCCTAGCGCCCGCCTGGCCTTGGTCGTTGTCGGTGTCAAAACCGGCGGATCTCGGGTAGGGGGTCCCGAACTGTGCGTCTAGGCGGATGGTAACAGGAGACAAGGGACACGATGTTTTTACCCAGGTTCGGGCCCTCTCGATGGAGGTAAAACCCTACTCCTGCTTGATTGATATTGATGATATGGGTAGTACAAGAGTGGATCTACCACGAGATCAAGGAGGCTAAACCCTAGAAGCTAGCCTATGGTATGATTGTTGTAATGGTTGTTGTAATGGTTGTTGTCCTACGGACTAAAACCCTCCGGTTTATATAGACACCGGGGAGGGCTAGGGTTACACAGAGTCGGTTACAATGGTAGGAGATCTACATATCCGTATCTCCAAGCTTGCCTTCCACGCCAAGGAAAGTCCCATCCGGACACGGGACGAAGTCTTCAATCTTGTATCTTCATAGTCTTGGAGCCCGGCTGACGATGATAGTCCGGCTTTCCGGACACCCCCTAGTCTAGGACTCCCTTAGTAGCCCCTGAACCAGGATTCAATGACGATGAGTCCGGCGCGCATATTGTTCGGCATTGCTAGGCGGGTTCCTCCTCCGAATAATTCATAGAAGATTGTGAACACCAGGATAGTGTCCGGCTCTGCAAAATAAATTCCACATACCACCGTAGAGAGAATATTACGTACACAAGCTCAATCTACTGACGTATTTTGTGGCATGACATCACGCCACTACCAAGCCTTTACTTGAATCGTTTTTTATTATACCACCTCAGCGCGTTAGCGAAGCGGTTTCCTTGGCACGTCTTGTCGAAGCAGAGATCGTGTTCCCCTTATTCCGGGATTCTCATCAATACGGACGTGGGTAACCCAACCGCGCCATTGATGGTGGCGCTTGGGGGATAAGCGAGTTTTACCAGGCCGATGGGGACGCATAGTTTTCGTCCGCCCATATATAAAGGGATAAGGATCCACCCTTTTTACCTACGCCTTCTTCCTCATTTGCTTATCCACCTCGGTGCACTCTTGAGCTCTAGCGCCCAAGTCCGTGCATCTCGTCTCGACCTTCTCCGACCATGTCCGGAGCGGGAGGCAAATGGTTGGCCTCCTCCGTTACGGAGGAGCACATCACAAAACTGCGCAGCGCCGGATACCTTTCCGGCGACATCGTGCACTGGCTGCCCGACAAGGGGCAGCTCATCCCCACCCCTAGGCCCCATGAGAGGGTCGTATTCCTTCCCCACTTCCTCCGTGGACTGGGCTTCTCGTTGCATCCTTTTGTCTGGGGGCTCATGTACTATTACGGCCTGGATTTCCACGATCTGGTGCCAAACTTCATCCTCAACATCTCGGCGTTTATCGTCGTGTGCGAGGCCTTCCTCTGCATCCAGCCCCACTTCGGCTTGTGGCTCAAGACCTTCAACGTCAAGCTGAAGGTAGTGAAGGGCGTCCAAGCGGAGTGCGGAGGCGCCATGTTGGGCAAGATGCCCAACGTCATCTGGCTCGAAGGGGCCTTCGTGGAGTCCATCAAGGGATGGCAATCGGGGTGGTCCTACGTCACCGAGTCACGTGACCCAAAATGGGCGGCGGCCCCCGAGTTTAGATCTGGTATCCCGATGCAACTCACCTCCTGGAAAGAGAAGGGCTTGCTATGGGGCAGTTTGGACAAGCTGACAGGACTCCAGTCCTGTCTCCAGACCCTGGTGAACAAGAAGCTCAGGCTTGTCAATGCGATCCAGGTCATGCTTATCCGCCGGATTCTCCCCTGCCAACAATGGGCCTTTAACCTGTGGGAGTTCGATCTGGCGCAGCACCGGACTCTGAGCGGGCTCTTCGACACGACATACGAAGCCGTCTGGAGGGTGCTGTTCAAGGGCGGAGAAGCCACCACGCCCGTGACGAAAGATCGCGGATTCAGCACCAAGCGCCCGACCGGTGAGGTAAGCTTCGTTATCCTCTATGGGACAGTTGTTTTCTTCCATAGTTTGACTCTATGTGGGATCTAAAAACTCCCAATGCCTTTAACAGGACTGGCAGAGGACGTCCGGACAGGTAGACTGTCCGGCTCCCCTGCCCGAAGACCCAGCGGACGCCCGCTTAATGGGCTGCTGGTCCCGGCACTCTATGTGGTGCCGGAGAAGAAGGCCAAGAAGAAGGCCACGAGAACTCGAAGAAGTTCCCGGCGCCAGGTGCTATCGGACTCATCGTCCGATGGCTCCGAGGCAGACTCCTCCCCCGAAGACGAGGAGGAGAAAGAGGACTCTCTCCCAGAGGAAGGGGAGAGGAAGAGGAAGGCTTCCCCAACAGGGGAGGCCGAAGGGTCCAAGAGGGGAAGGACTATTCGCCCGGACAGCTCCGCCAACGCCAATGTTGGCGACGAAGAGTGGCCCTCAAGGGCCAGGCCGCCGGCAAGATCGTAAGTATCCAGATTCCTGAATGATTTATAATTTCTCTTTTGTGTCACACAGTGTCCTTCTAATGCCGCACGCTGCCTGTAGTCCGGCCGATGATGATCTCCCCACTTCATCGAGCGGGTCGTTGGCTCCGTCGGATGTAGATTCCATCCCGACTGCCTCCACCCCTCGCGACACTGAGGACGCCGAGGCGGGATCCCGGGAAGGGATCCATCAGGAGGAGGCTCCGGCGGCGCCACAAGGCAGCCTCCCGGACTTTGCGCCGGACTCCACACCGGAACCCGCAGTGGTTCCGGAGTCCAGCAGGTAGCCCCTTCGCAAGAAGGGCAAGACCGTGACGCCGGCGGCCCCCGTCCAACCGGAGGCGCTGGCAACTTGCTGGAGGCGCTCAAAGGCGCTTCCATCGAGGAAGAACACCGCACTATCATGAGTGCGGTGATTCAGAAGGTTCAGCTTGCCAAGAGCGGGCTGACCGAAGCCTGCAGTAGCCTTCTAACAGGCTTTGAGGTAGAAGTTAAAATATGTAATGTAATACCGCATAGACAGTAGCCCCTGATGCTCGGTTCGGTGTTTGGAAGGAAAAGCCGGACTGAGGATCTAAAAAGATATACGCAGGGTTGCTAAAAATTATGTCAATATGGGTTTGCAGGCTGCGCTGCTGACCTCTGTCACACTGACTGTGGAGGTCGGTGCTTTGAAGCAAGACCTCGAGCGGTCCGAGCAAGAGCTCGGCCGTGCCAAGAAGCAGCTCGAGGACAAAGAAGGTGAGTAACACCACTTTGAATAGTTACCTTACAGAAAAGGATTTAGGTTGCAATAAAAATAACAAGGATAACGTGGGTACTGCAGGGGCCACGAACGAGGTGGCAACCCTGAAGGAGGCTGTGTCCGCGGCCGAACACAATGCGGCCGCGGAACGGGCAGAGCGAGAGAAGCAGGAGGCGCGGGTGGCAGAGGTGCGGCAAGAGCTCCAGGCTATCATGGGAAAGCATGAGAGTTTGGAGCACGACTCAAAGACTCGAGAGTCCGAGCTTGCCTCGGCTCTCGAAAGTGCCAAAGCCGCCAAGGCCGAGGCCCATAAGGCCCTTCAGGAGGTTGAGGATGTGAAGAAAATAGCAGCGGGTAAGGCATTTTTCATGCAAAGCAAGCATGTTAATGTGAACTACCTGACACTTACCCGAATTCGGAGCTCTCCAGGGGCGTTTGCAGATCTGCCTTGCAGTGTGTCCGATGCCGCCACATTTTACCGAGCCGAGGAGGGGAGCTCAGTGGAGAAGGTCTTCTGGTCTCAGTATGCTAAGGCCGGCCATCCGGTGCCCCCTAGCGACCAGCTGAAGCAGCTGGTCGAGCTCCACAAGGTAGCCAAGCAGGCCATGAAGGGCCTCATAGTCCGGCTGTGGCCTGGAGAGGCCATGCCTGGGAGCTACTTCGGCATCGTGCTGCAGCTGGTGGATGCGTGCCCCTGAGTGGAGGTCATCAAGCGCTCCGCCTGTATTGAAGGTGCATTGGGGCAGGCTGGATGCGGAGAGGCTTATCACTGACGCGCCGCTAGCGGGCAAGGAGTATCGCACGCCTGAGATGTACTATAAGACTGTCCTAAAGGGTGCCCGCAAGATTGCAGATGAGTGCCCCAGAGATGTAATTTTTGAGTAAACTCGCTATGTATTATCCTGTGCGCTGAAAACTTTGTTCATATGCGCTAAGCAACGCTTGTTTGATTTAAAATATTACCTTCTGTGCGGCCGTTTATAAAATCAGAGAGATGGCAAGTCGTCGGCTTCAGCCCCCATGCCACTAGTGCTGGGGTGTTCGGGGTAAACTTGAGCACTCTTGTTCCCATTTTTGGGTCCATCTAGGGAGGCGCTCAACACGGCGAACAAGGCAACCGGACTTATAATGCTTGAACACTCTCACTTAGCCATAGAATTCTATAATTTAAATTTCGGCGAAGCCCCTAGTATTCAGAAGACCGAGTTCGGGGCGCTATCCACGCCTTGGCCTGACATTATCCGGTTCTTCGCTCGAAGCGGCATAAGTCTTTAGGGACTCGAAAAGACCTCTCGAACAGCGACCAGTCTCTCGCCTTATCATGCCAGTCAGTTTTAGCTTTCTCCACTGAGGCGCTCGCCCAGCTCAACCGGGGCGCAATCGCAGTGGTTCTCCCAGTGCTACCTTAGCCGACAGAACGGAACGTAAGGTACCAAAACATGGGAGCCGGGCAAACCCAACTATTGAATCAAGGCATGATCCGGAGCCGATTCATATAATGCTATAAGATTGGGGTGCCGCACTTGTGAAAGTGTTCGGACTTATCACACCATAATGCGGGGAACATAAGCCCCTGGTGTATTCGGCCGTACCAAAATATACGGGTGCGAAATGTCATTAATGAACATATATGTAAAGTAATGCAATTATAGGCAAAAAGTGCTGCATTATTTATTCAAGGAATTCTGCTATGAGTGCGGAATGATACAAATAGTGCGGTAAGCAAGGGATTGGACTAATTAAACATGTCCCCCTCCAGGGGTGGGCTGCGGACTGGTGTATATAATCAAATTTAATGCTCGTAATGGAGACCACCTGAGTGTTCGTCGCAGCCTTTTTCCCTCCCTGGCTGTTGCACGTGAGTTCGGCGGGTTCGCCGCCGGACAGGGCCTCTGGTGAACGGAGTCCTGTGTATAAAAAGAAGGAAAATAAAAATAAAAAGAGCGACACACTTGGGAGCCCCTGGTGTGGTCGAGCCGCACTCTGGGTCTGTTGTGGTCGTGCCCCTCCCCCTATGCCCATGGTATCTCCAAAGCGTAATGATGTACGCGGAGAGTTGGTCTCGCAATCATGCGAGGGCTGGGGTTGGGGCCGCGTTGCTACGCGTGCTCGGAACGTGCCGGGTGGTCTTGGTTGATGTTGCTCCGGGCGCGTTTGGCCGTGTCCGGTCGTTTAACGGCCGGACTCAAAAATTGCCTTAGAAGGCTGCTCTGTACTTCTGCCGTGAGAGCCGCTGTATGTTCCTCCGTTCGGAGGGAGCGTTCCGTATTCCTGTTGACCGTAATGACTCCACGAGGGCCTGGCATCTTGAGCTTGAGGTATGCATAATGCGGCACCGCGTTGAACTTTGCGAACGCGGTTCGTCCGAGCAGAGCGTGATAGCCACTGCGGAACGGGACTATGTCGAAGATTAACTCCTCGCTTCGGAAATTATCCGGGGATCCGAAGACCACTTCCAGTGTGACTGAGCCTGTACAATTGGCCTCGACACCTCGTATGATGCCTTTGAAGGTCGTCTTTGTAGGTTTAATCCTTGAGGGGTCTATGCCCATCTTGCGCACTGTATCCTGATAAAGCAGGTTCAGGCTACCGCCGCCGTCCATAAGGACTCTTGTGAGGTGAAATCCAACGACGATTGGGTCTAAAACCAATGCGACAAATCCGCCATGGCGGATACTGGTCGGATGGTCTCTTCGATCGAAAGTGATCGGGCAAGAGGACCATGGATTGAACTTCGGGGCGACTGGCTCCATCGCATATACGTCCCTTAGTGCACGCTTCCGCTCCCTTTTGGGTATATGGGTTGCGTATATCATGTTTACCGTCCGCACTTGTGGGGGGAAGCCCTTCTGTCCTCTACTGTTCGGCGGCCGGGTCTCTTCCTCGTCATCACTGTGCAGCCCCTTGTCATTGTTTTCGGCAATTATCTTGCCTGCCTGCTTGAATACCCAACAATCTCGGTTGGTGTGGTTAGCTGGCTTTTAGGGGGTGCCATGTATCTGGCAAGAGCGGTCGAGTATTCGGTCCAAATTGGACGAACCCGTAGTGGTTCTTTTAAATGGCTTCTTCCGCTGACTGGGTTTAGAGCCTCGGAATCCGGCGTTGACTGCCGTATCCTCATTGTTGTCGCCGTTAACGCGGCGTTTGTTTTTGTTTCGACGCGACCTGCCGTTGTGGTCCTTAGTATCCGGACTTCCAGCATTTTACTGAGGTTGTTGCTGCGAGCTAGCCAGCTATCCTCTCCCGCACAGAAGTGGGTCATTAATGATGTGAGGGCTGCCATGGATTTCGGCTTTTCCTGTCCTAGGTGCCGGGCCAGCCATTCGTCGCGGATGTTATGTTTGAAAGCTGCAAGGGCCTCTGCATCCGGACAGTCGACGATTTGATTTTTCTTTGTTAAGAACCGTGTCCAGAATTGCCTGGCCGATTCGTCTGGCTGCTGAATTATCTGGCTTAGGTCATCGACGTCTGGTGGTCGCACATATGTGCCCTGGAAGTTGTCGAGGAATGCGGCTTCCAGGTCCTCCAACACCCAATTGACTCTACGGGCAGGCTGTTATGCCAATGCTGAGCTGGTCCTTTAAGCTTGAGCGGGAGATATTTGATGGCGTGGAGATCGTCACCGCGGGCCATATGGATATGAAGGAGATAATCCTTGATCCAAACCGTGGGGTCTGTTGTGCCATCGTAGGGTACGATGTTTACGGGTTTAAACCCTTCAGGGATTTGATGATCCATTACTTCGTCAGTGAAGCATAGCGGGTGTGCGGCGCCTCTGTATTGAGCAATATCACGACGTAGCTCAAGGGAGCGTTGTTTGATGTGTTCGGCCCGGCCGGAGTTGTTGTATCCGGCGCGACGGTATTCGTCATGGGTCGTGGGGCACCCACGTGATCCATAGATAGATCTGGATTGTCTTGCCTTGTCCTCCAATATATTCCGCAAGTCCGGCGCATTCCCTCGTGGCTTCATACTTTTCGAGTGGTGCCGGGGTACGGTCTTGATGGAGGGCCTGGATGCCTCTCTGTCGCGACCACGGGGTGGTCGGTTAGCCGTATTGTGCGCTGATGATGAAGGTATATATGCTTCCTCCTCTAGTCGGGGGAGCAACTTGCGTTTTGGGTAGCTCTTGGAGGGGCGTTCGAGTTCATACTCTTCAGCCGCGAGGACCTCGGTCCATCTGTCGGCCATCAGGTCTTGATCAGCTTGAAGCTGTTGCTGCTTTTTCTTTAGGCTATTTGCTGTGGCCATTAGCCTGCGTTTGAAACGCTCTTGTTTGACGGGATCCTCAGGCACGACGAATTCGTCGTCGTCGAGGCTTGCCTCGTCTCCGGAGGAAGGTATGTAATTATCATCCTCGACCTCTTCGTCTGCCGCTCTCTCGTGAGGGCTTGCTTCTGCATCCTCCTGCGCTGAATTTTGCTGGAGGGGATTGTCTTCGGCACTATCTGGGGTGTTATTATCTCCTGTGCCGGAATCTCCATTTTTGCTATGGCGGGATTTAGAGCGGCGCCGCTGACGTCGGCGCTTGGGCTATTTCTTTAGGGAATCTGCCTCCGCTGCTTCTTCGCCGTCCCCATCTTTTGGGGTGTCCACCATGTATATGTCGTATGACGAGGTGGTCTTCCAGTGCCCTGTGGGTGCTGGTTCTTGATCGTCTCCAGCATCGTCGTCCATACCGTCGATGTCTTCGGAGTCGTAGTCTAGCATGTCGGTTAAGTCGTCAACAATGGCTACAAAGTGGGTGGTGGGTGGGCTTTGAATTTCTTCGTCGTCCGTATCCCAACCATCCTGGCTGTAGTCCGGCCAGGGCTCTCCGGATAGCGAGAGATGCTTTAGCAAATTTAAGATGTCGTCAAAGGGTGAGTGCTGAAAGATGTCCGCGGCGGTGAACTCCATGATCAGCGCCCAATCGGATTCGATTGGCGGGGGCGCAGGAGGTTCGGAGTCTGGCAAGGAGTCCGGCGCCTCGGAGTCATGAGCTTTATAAGGGACAAGGTCAGTATTCGGCTCCATTGCCATAGCAGTTGCAGCACCCGAGGCGGTGTCCAGCTACCTGTCCTCGATCTGCAAGATCGGCTCCGGACTATGGGTCGGAGCGGATCCGTGTGCGGCCTCCAAAGCACTGTCCGGCGGCAGAGTTAGATCGTGCCCATCGTGACAGTGCGGTGCGCTCGACTGTGGCTCGGATCCATCGAAGATCAAGTCTCCGTGGATGTCTGCCGTGAAGTTTAGGCTTACAAATCTGACCTGATGGCCAGGGGCGTAGCTTTCGATCTGCTCCAGATGGCCAAGTGAATTGGCCCGCAGTGCGAAGCCGCCGAATACGAAGATCTGTCCGGGGAGAAAAGTCTCACCCTGGACTGCGCCGTTGTTGATTAAAGAAGCCATCAAGCCTATTGGTGACGACACAGAGGAACTCTCAATGAAAGCACCAATGTCGGTGTCAAAACCGGCGGATCTCGGGTAGGGGGTCCCGAACTGTGCGTCTAGGCGGATGGTAACAGGAGACAAGGGACACGATGTTTTTACCCAGGTTCGGGCCCTCTCGATGGATGTTTTTACCGAGGTAAAACCCTACTCCTGCTTGATTGATATTGATGATATGGGTAGTACAAGAGTGGATCTACCACGAGATCAAGGAGGCTAAACCCTAGAAGCTAGCCTATGGTATGATTGTTGTAATGGTTATGTTGTCCTACGGACTAAAACCCTCCGGTTTATATAGACACCGGGGAGGGCTAGGGTTACACAGAGTCCGTTACAATGGTAGGAGATCTACATATCCGTATCGCCAAGCTTGCCTTCCACGCCAAGGAAAGTCCCATCCGGACACGGGATGAAGTCTTCAATCTTGTATCTTCATAGTCTTGGAGTTCGGCTGACGATGATAGTCCGGCTGTCCGGACACCCCCTAGTCCAGGACTCCCTCAGTCATCATGGCTCATGTCAGCTGAGCCTTGTGAGATAACTTGCATAGGACTCTCCGCCCCTCAAGCCCTCCTGCCGGTGTCAAAACCGGCGGATCTCGGGTAGGGGGTCCCGAACTATGCGTCTAGGCATATGGTAACAGGAGACAAGGGACACGATGTTTTTACCCAGGTTCGGGCCCTCTCGATGGAGGTAAAACCCTACTCCTGCTTGATTGATATTGATGATATGGGTAGTACAAGAGTAGATCTACCACGAGATCAGAGAGGCTAAACCCTAGAAGCTAGCCTATGGTATGATTGTTGTTCGTCCTACGGACTAAAACCCTCCGGTTTATATAGGCACTGAAGAGGGGTAGGGTTACACAGAGTCGGTTACAATGGTAGGAGATCTACATATCCGTATCGCCAAGCTTGCCTTCCACGCCAAGGAAAGTCCCATCCGGACTTGGGATGAAGTCTTCAATCTTGTATCTTCATAGTCCAAGAGTCCGGCCGAAGATGATAGTTCGGCTATCCGGACACCCCCTAGTCCAGGACTCCCTCAGTAGCCCCTGACCTAGGCTTCAATGATGACGAGTCCGGCGCGCATATTGTCTTTGGCATTGCAAGGCGGGTTCCTCCTCCGAATACTTCATAGAAGATTTTGAACACAAGAATAGTGTCCGGCTCTGTAAAATAAGTTCCACATACCACCGTAGAGAGAATAATATTTACACAAGTTCAATCCGCGGACGTATATCGTGGCGCGACATCACACCACGGCCAAGGCTTTATTCGAATCGTTCTTACTGTCCCACTTCAGCGCGTTTAGCGAGGCGGTTTCCTTGGCACGTCTTGTCAAAGCAGAGATCATGTCCCCTTATTCCGGGATTCTCATCAATACGGGCGTGGGTAACCCAACCGCGCCATTGATTACGGTGCTTGGGAGATAAGTGAGTTTTACCAGGCTGGTGGGGACGCATAGTTTCGTCCGTCCATATAAGGGGATAAGGATCCACCTTTTTACCTACGCCTTCTTCCTCCTTTGCTTATCCATTTCTGCGCACTCGAGCTCCAGCGCCCAAGTCCGCACATCTCGCCTCAACCTTCCCCAGCCATGTCCAGAGGGGGAGGCAAATGGATGGTCTCCTCCGTCACGGAGGGGCACATCAAAAAGCTGCGGAAGGCCGGATACTTGTCCAGCGACATCGCGCATCGGCTCCCCGACAAGGGGCAACTCATCCCCACCCCGGGCCTCATGAGAGGGTGGTGTTCCTCACCCACTTCCTCCACGGACTAGCTTTTCCACTTTACCCATTTGTCCGGGGGCTCATGTTCTACTAAGGCCTGGATTTCCATGATCTGGCCGCGAATTTCATCCTCAACATCTCGGCGTTCATCGTCGTGTGTGATGCCTTCCTCTGCATCCAGCCCCACTTCGGCTTATGGCTGAAGACCTTCAAAGTCAAGCCAAAGGTAGTGGGCGGCCGCCAAGCGGAGTGCGGAGGTGCCATGGTGGGCAAGATGTTCAACGTCCTATGGCTCGAGGGCTCTTTTGTGGAGACCATAAAGGGGTGGCACACTACTAGGGAAAAGCCTAGCAGCAGCGCGGGTTTTGGGCCTATTAGTAGCATGGGTACCCGCGCTACTAATAAGGCGCTACAGCTAACTTATAGCAGTAGCGCGGGTGCAACCCGCGCTACAGCTAACGTATAGCAGTAGCGTGGGTAGAAACCCGCGCTACTACTAATCTGTAATCTCTGAATTTTTTTGAATTTTTTTGAATTTTTTTTTGAATTTTTTCCCTAATTTTCAAATTTCTGAATTATTTTAACCTCAAATCTCTAATCACCCCTCATCGCTGCTCAATTTAATCTCTAATCACCCCTCATCATTCCAAATCATCTAACTTCCCGGACGGTCACCCATCCTCTCACTACTCCGGCCTGAGCACGCTTAACTTCCGGGTTCTATCCTCCCTCGTTTCCAAGTCTGCACTTGTTGTTTTCCTGACAATAGTAAGATGTCAATCCTATTAACCTCTGGAATTTAGCTTGAGCATGAAGTCACACATTTCACTGTTTGAGTTTGAAACTATTGTTCTAAAAAATTAGTAACACTAATATTTCTGGAATAATTAGTTTGACCATAGTTTGACCACAGTTTGACCATAGTTTGACCAGATTTGACCAAAATTCAAAAAAACTAAAATAATTATTTAGTAACACTAATATTCTTGAATAATTAGTTTGACCATAGTTTGACCAGATTTAACAAAAATTAAAAAAAAAACTGATCTTTTTTTTGAATTTTTTTCCTCCAGATCTTAAAAGCCCCGTAACTTTTTTTCTTCTAGGCTTTTGAGGATTTAAAAAATGTTTAATGGGGTTCCCCGTGTTAAATTCGGATGTAACTTTTCGAGTAGATGCTTTTTCATATAAAAAACTTTTTCATCCGAGTTCGTATGCAAAAGTTATGGCCATTTTACAAATTTCCAGAGAGGTTTTGCAAATAAAGTCGAAATTCATATTTGTAAATTTTCCCAACAACTAGACCACATATCACATGGGAAACTTATTTTCTTTTATTTTTTTGACATTTTTATCATTTTCTTTTATTTTTCTTAAAACTGAAAAGGCGGTCCACAGGGGGGGGGGGGCGGGGGGTAGACTTTGACAAATAGGCCATACCCCGCGCTACTACTATGACAGACGATTAGCAGTAGCGCGGGTTTTTAACCCTCGCTACTACTAAGTTGATAGCAGTAGCGCGGGTTAGTAGTAGCGAGGGTTAAAAACCCGCGCTACTGCTATCAACTTAGTAGTAGCGAGTGTTAAAAACCCGCGCTACTACTATGGCATATCCCCGGGGGCACGGTAGAGACCGCTTAGTAGTAGCGAGGGTTACAAACCCGCGCTGCTGCTATCAACTTAGTAGTAGCGAGGTTGAAAAACCTGCGCTGCTAGTAAGTAGCAGTAGCGAGGGTTTTTAACCCTTGCTGCTGCTAAGATTCTGTGTATAGCCTTTTCCCTAGTAGTGGCAATCGGGGTGGTTCTACATCACCGGGCCGCGTGACCCTAAATGGGTGGCGGCCCCCGAATTCCGATCTGGCTTCCCTACACGGCTCACCTCCTAGAAGGAGACGGGCCTGACGTGGGGTAATTCGGAAGAGCTGACCGGACTCCAAACCTGCATCCAAAACCTTGTGAACAAGAAGATCAAGCTCGTCAACGTAGTCCAGGTCATGCTCATCCGTCGGATCCTCCCGTGCCAACAACGGGCCTCCATCTTGTGGGAGTTTGATCCGGCACAGCACCAAACCTTGAGCAGGCTCTTCGACACTACATACGACGATGCCTGGAAGGTGTTGTTCAAGGGAGCCGAGGCTCCCGCATCCGCTACCGAAGATCGCGGATTCAGCTCGCAGCATCAAGCCGGCGAGGTAAGCTATTTTACACTTTTAGGACACTTATTTTCCATAGTTTGACTCTATGCGGGATCTAAACTCCCTTACCTTTGACAGGCCTGGCAAAAGAAGTCCGGGCAGGTTAACTGTCCGGCTCCCTTGCCAGAAGACTCAGCGGACGCCCGATTGACGCGGCTGCTGGTTCCGGCACCTTACGTGGTGCCGGAGAAGAAGGCCAAGAAGAAGGCCACGGGGACTCGAAAGAGTTCCCGACGCCAGGTGTTGTCGGACTCATCGTCCGACGACTCCGAGGCGGACTCCTCCCGCGAAGGCGAGGAGGAGGAAAAAGAGGCCTCTCCCCCAGCGGGGGGAGAGAAGAAAAGGAAGGCCGCCCCAGCGGGGGAGGCCGAAGGGTCCAAGAAGGGAAGGACCCTCCCTCCGGACTACTCCGCCAACGCCGACGACGGCGAAGAGGAGTGGCCACCAAGGACTAAGCCCCTGGCGACATCGTAAGTGTGCGGATACCAGAATAACTCATGGCGTTTCGTTTGTCACATAGAATCTCCTAACGCCGATTATAACCCTGTAGCCCGCCCAAGGACGGGCTCGACACTTCAATGAGCGGCTCCCTGGCTTCGTCGGATGTGAATAGCACTTGACTTCCGTCCGTCTCCTCTCCTCGCGCTGCGGACGATGCCGAGGTGGGGTCCCAAAAGGGGCCCAGTCAGGAGGAGGAGGTCCCGGAGGTGCCGCAAGGCAACCTTCCGGACTTCAGGCACAAGGGGGATCAAACCCCGAAGGGTTCTGGGTTCGGCCCTGGGCCGGACTCCGCACCGGAACCTTCAGTGGTTCCAGAGCCCGGCAAGCGGCCCCTTCGTAAGAAGGGCGAGACTGCAACACCGGTGACCTCCGTCCAACCGGAGGCACCGGATAATTTGCTGGAGAAGCTTAACGGCGCCTCCGTCGACGGGGAGCACTGCACTGTTATGAGTGTGGTGATCTAGAAAGTTCAGTCCGCCAAGAGCGGGCTGGCTGGAGCCTGTGCCAGCCTTCTAACAGGCTTTGAGGTATGTATTAAGATATGTAAAAATATTACCGCATAGACAATAGCCCCTGATGCTCAGCTTGGTTTTCGGAAACAAAAGCTGAATTGAGGATCTAAAAATATGTACGCAGGAGTCTAACATAAGTATGTCAATATGGGAATGCAGGCTGCGCCGCTGACCTTTGCCGCACTGACTATGGAGGTCAATGCATTGAAGCAGAGCCTCGAGCGGTCCGAGAACGAGCTCGACCTTGCCAAGAAGCAGCTCGAGGACAAGGAAGGTAAGAAATACCTTATGGAAGTGTATAAAAGATGTGGTTGAAAAAAATAACAGGAATAATGTGAGAATTGCAGGGGCCACGAACAAGGTGGCGACCCTGAAGGAAGCGGTGTCCAGGGCCAAAAGCAATGCGAGCGCGGAACGCACCGAGCGAGAGAAGCAGGAGGCGTGGGTGGCGGAGGTGCAGCAAGAGCTCCAGGATCTCGTGGAAAAACACGAGAGTTTGGAGCGTGACTCAAAGACTCGAGAGTCCGAGCTCGCCTCGGCTCTTGAGAGCGCCAAAGCCACTCAGGCCGAAGCCCAAAAAGCCCTCCAGGAAATTGAGGCAATAAAGAAGATAGCGGCGGGTAAGGCATTCTTCATGCAAAGCAAGCACGTGAAAATGAATTACTTGTTACTTACCCGAATCCGGAGCTCTCCAGGAGCATTCGCAGATCTGCCCCGCAGTGTGTCCGACGCTACCGCATTCTACCGGGCCGAGGAAGGGAGCTCGACGGAGAAGGTGTTTTGGTCTCAGTATGCTGAGGCCGGACACCCAGTGCCCTTGAGCGACCAGCTGAAGCAGCTGGTCGAGCTCCATAAGGTGGCCGAACAGGACATGAAGGGCCTCATAGTTCGGCTATGGCCGAAGGAGGCCATGCCTGGTAGCTACTTCAGGCTGGTGCGGCGGCTGGTGGATGCTTGTCCATGGATTGAAGTCGTCAAGCACTCCATCTGCATTGAAGGTGCCCGTAGGGCCCTTGCCTGTGCTAAAGTGCACTGGGGCAAGATGGACGATGAGAAGCTTGTGACGGATGCTCCACCGCCGGGCTAGGAGTATCGCAAGCCCGAGATGTATTATGCAGGCGTCCTGAAGGGTGCCCGCCTTATAGCGGGTGAATGCTCCAAAGATGTAATTTTTGAGTAAACTCACATTTGTTATCATGTACGCTTGAAAACTTGTTCATATGCGCTAAGCAACGCTTGTGATTTTAAATATTACCTTCTGTGCGGCCGTTTATTAAATTTGAGAGATGGCGAGTCGTCGGCTTCTGCCCCCATGCCACGAGTGCTGGGGTGTTCGGGATAAACTTGAGCACTCTTGTTCCAATTCTTGGGTCCTTCGAGGGAAGCGCTCAACACAACGAACAAGGCAACCGGACTATAATGCTTGAACACTCTCACTTAGCCATAGAATTCTATAATTTTAAATTTCGGCGAAGCCCCTAGTATTCGGAAGACCGAGTTCGGGGCGCTATCCACGCCTGGGCCAGACAAAGCCGACTCCTAGCTCTAAGCGGCATAAGTCTTTAGAGACTCGAAGAAACCTCTCGAACAGCGACCAGCTCTCGCCCTATCATGACGGTCAGTTTTAGCTTTCTCCACTAAGGTGCTTAACCTAGCTCTACCGGGGCACAATCGCAGTGGTTCTCCCAACGCTACCTTAGCCGATATAACGGAACGTAAGGTACCAAAACATGGGAGCCGGGCAAACCCAACTATTGACCCAAGACATGTGAGGGAGTCCTGGACTAGGGGGTGTTCGGACAGCCGGACTATCAATGTCCGCCGGACTCCAAGACTACGAAGATACAAGATTGAAGACTCCGGCTCGTGTCCGGAAGGTACTTTACTTGGCGTGGAAGGCAAGCTTGGCGATACGGATACGTAGATCTCCTACTATTGTAACCGACTCTGTGTAACCCTAGCCCTCTCCGGTATCTATATAAACCGGAGGGCTTTAGTCCGTAGGACAACATACACAACATACAATCATACCATAGGCTAGCTTCTAGGGTTTAGCCTCCTTGATCTCGTGGTAGATCTACTCTTGTACTACCCATATCATCAATATTAATCAAGCAGGAGTAGGGTTTTACCTCCATCGAGAGGGCCCGAACCTGGGTAAAAAACATCGTGTCCCTCGTCTCCTGTTACCATCCGCTTAGACGCACAGTCCGGGACCCCCTACCCGAGATCCGCCGGTTTTGACACCAACATTGGTGCTTTCATTGAGAGTTCCTCTGTGTCGTCACCAATAGGCTTGATGGCATCTTCAACCCGCAACGCTGTCCTGGGTGAGACTTTCCTCCCCGGACAGATCTTCGTAGTCGGCGGCTTCGCACTGCGGGCCAATTCACTTGGCCATCTGGAGCAGATCGAAAGCTACGCCCCTGGCCGTCAGGTCAGATTTGGAAGCTTAAACTTCACGGCCGATGTCCGAGGAGATTTGATCCTCGATGGACTCGAGCCACAGCCGAGCGCGCCGCACTGTGACGATGGGCATGATCTAGCTCTGCCGCCGAACAGTGCTTTGGTGGCCGCACACGAATCCGCTCCGGCCATTAGCCCGGAGCCGATCGCCCAGATCGAGGGCTGGTGGATAGACGCCGCCCCGGGGGCTTCAACATCCACGGCGATGGAGCCGAACACCAATCTTGTCCCCTGCGAAACTCGTGATTCCGAGGCCCCGGACTCCTCGCCGGACTCCGAACCTCCCGCGCCCCTACCAATCGATCCAGATTGGGCACCGGTTATGGAATTCATCGCCGCGGCCATCTTTCAATACTCGCCTTTCGGCGATATCTTAAATTCACTAAAGCATCTCTCGTTATCAGGAGAGTCCTGGCCGGATTATGGCCAGGATGGTTGGGATGCGGACGACGAAGAAATTCAGAGCCCACCCACCACCCACTTTGTAGCCACTGTCGACGATTTAACCGACATGCTAGACTACGACTCCGAAGACATCGACGCTATGGAAGACGATGCCGGAGACGAACAGGAACCAGCGCCCACAGGGCATTGGAAGGCCACCTCGTCATATGACGTATACATGGTGGATACCCCAAAAGATGGGGACGGCGAAGGAACAGAGGAGGCAGATTCCTTAAAGAAACAGCCCAAGCACCGGCGTCAGCGGCGCCGCTCTAAATCTCGCCACAGCAAAAACGGAGATTCCGGCACAGGAGATAATAACACTCCAGAGAGTGCCGAAGACAGTCCCCTCCCGCAAGACTCATCGCAGGAGGATGCAGAAGCAAGCCCTCATGAGGGGGCGGCAGATGAAGAGGTTGAGGATCATAATTATATGCCTCCCTCCGAAGACGAAGCAAGCCTCAACAATGACGAATTCGTCGTACCCGAGGATCCCGTTGAACAAGAGCGCTTCAAGCGTAGGCTTATCGCCACAGCAAACAGCCTAAAGAAAAAGCAGCAGCAGCTTCAAGCTGATCAGGACCTGCTGGCCGATCGATGGACCGAGGTCCTCGCGGCCGAAGAGTATAAACTCGAACGTCCCTCCAAAAGTTACCCAAAACGCAAGCTGCTCCCCCGATTAGAGGAGGAAGCATACATACATCCATCACCAGAGCACGATATGGCTGACCGACCACCCCGTGGTCGTGACAGAGAGGCATCCAGGCCCCCAGCCAAGACCATACCCCGGCATCGCTCCAAAAGTACGAAGCCAAGAGGGAACACGCCGGACTTGCGAGACATATTGGAGGACAAAGCAAGGCAATCCAGATCCATCTATGGATCACGTGGGCGCCCTACGACCCATGACGAATACCGTCGTGCCGGATACAATAACCCCGGCCGGGCCGAACACAGCAGACAGCACTCTCTCGAGCTGCGTCGCGATATTGCTCAATACAGGGGCGCCGCACACCCGTTATGCTTCACTGATGAAGTAATGGATCATCAGATCCCCGAAGGGTTTAAACCCGTAAACATCGAATCCTACGATGGCACAACAGACCCCGCGGTGTGGATCGAAGACTATCTTCTCCACATCCATATGGCCCGCGGTGACGATCTCCACGCCATAAAGTACCTCCCACTCAAGCTTAGAGGACCAGCTCGGCATTGGCTTAACAGCTTGCCCGCAGAGTCAATTGGGTGTTGGAAGGACCTGGAGGCCGCATTCCTTGATAACTTCCAAGGCACATATGTGCGACCACCAGACGCCGATGACCTCAGCCACATCATTCAGCAGCCAGACGAATCGGCCAGGCAATTCTAGACACGGTTCTTGACAAAGAAAAATCAAATCGTCGATTGTCCGGATGCAGAGGCCCTTGCAGCCTTCAAACATAATATCCGGGACGAATGGCTAGCCCGGCACCTTGGGCAGGAAAAGCCGAAATCCATGGCAGCCCTCACATCGTTAATGACCTGCTTTTGTGCGGGAGAGGACAGCTGGCTAGCCCGCAGCAACACTCTCCGTAAAAATTCTGGCAGTCTGGATACTAAGGACAACAACGGCAGGTCACGTCGAAATAAAAACAAGCGCCGAATTAACAGCGATGATAAGGAGGATACGGCAGTCAATGCCGGATTCCGAGGCTCTAAACCCGGTCAATGGAAGAAGCCATTTAAAAGAACCATTCCGGGTCCGTCCAATTTGGACCGAATACTCGACCGCTCATGCCAGATACATGGCACCCCTGAAAAGCCAGCTGACCACACCAATAGAGATTGCTGGGTATTCAAGCAGGCCGGCAAGTTAATTGCCGAAAACAATGACAAGGGGCTAAATAGCGACGACGAGGAAGGGACCCGGCCGCCGAACAACAGAGGACAGAAGGGTTTTCCCCCACAAGTATGGACGGTGAATATGATATACGCGACCCATATACCCAAGAGGGAGAGGAAACGCGCACTAAGGGACGTCTATGCGATGGAACCAGTCACCCCAAAGTTCAACCCATGGTCCTCTTGTCCGATCACTTTCGATCGAAGAGACCATCCGAGCAGCATACGCCATGGCGGATTCGCCGCATTGGTCTTAGACCCAATCGTCGATGGGTTTCACCTCACGAGAGTTCTGATGGATGGCGGCAGTAGCCTGAACCTGCTTTATCAGGATACAGTGCGCAAAATGGGCATAGACCCATCAAGGATTAAACCTACAAAGACAACCTTTAAAGGTGTCATACCAGGAGTGGAAGCCAACTGTACAGGCTCAGTCACACTGGAAGTGGTCTTCAGATCCCCGGATAATTTCCGGAGCGAAGAGTTAATCTTCGATATAGTCCCGTTTCGCAGCGGCTATCACGCTCTGCTCGGACGAACCGCGTTTGCCAAATTCAACGCGGTGCCGCACTATGCATACCTAAAGCTCAAGATGCCAGGCCCTCGCGGAGTCATCACGGTCAATGGAAATACGGAACGCTCCCTCCGAACGGAGGAACACACAGCGGCTCTCGCGGCAGAAGTACAGAGCAGCCTTTTAAGGCAATTCTCGAGCCCGGCCGTTAAACGGCCGGATACAGCAAAGCGCGCCCGGAGCAATATCGACCAAGACCACCTGGCGCGATCAGAGCACGTGTAGCAATGCGGCCCCAACCCTCGCCCGCGTATAATCGCAAGAATAACACTCCGCGTACATCATTACGCCTTGGAGACACCATGGGCACAGGGGAGGGGGCACGATCACAATGGACCCAGAGTGCGGTTCGACCACACCAGGGGCTCGCAAATGTGCCCCCCTTTTTTTATTATCTTTCTTCTTTTTTGTACACAGGACTCTGTTAACCAGAAGCCCTGTCCGGCGGTGAACCTGCCGAACTCATGATGCAACAGTCAGGGACTTAAGAAGGCCGCGTCGAACACTCAGGTGGTCTCAATTACGAGCATTAAATTCAATTATATACACCAAATCCGCAGCCCATCCCTGGAGGGGGACATGTTTATTTAGTCCAAATCCCTTGCTTACCGCACTATTTGTATCAGTCCGCTCTACTAGCAGACTTTTTCTTTCATTAATAATGCAGCACCTTTATGATTGCAATTGCATTACATTTTATATATATATGCGCATTATATGATATCTGGCACCCATATATTTTGGTACGGCATAATACACCAGGGGCTTATGTTCCCCACTTTATGGTGTGATAAAGTCCGAACACTTTCACAAGTGCGGCACCCCGAACTTATAGCATTATATGAATCGGCTCCGAATCATGTCTTGGGTCAATAGTTGGGTTTGCCCGGCTCCCATGTTTGGCTCCTGACGTTTCCGTTCCGTCGGCTAAGGTAGCACTGGGAGAACTACTGCGATTGCGCCCCGGTTGAGCCGGGTTAACGCCTCAGTGGAGAAAGCTAAAACTGACCGGCATGATAAGGCGAGAGACTGGTCGCTGTTCGAGAGGTTTTTTCGGGTCCTTAAAGACTCACGCAGCTTCGAGCGAAGTTCCGGATTATGTCCGATGAAGGCTTGGATAGCGCCCCGGATTCGGTCTTCCGAATACCAGGGGCTTCGCCGAAATTTAAAATTATAGAATTCTATGGCTAAGTGAGAGTGTTCAAGCATTATAAGTCCGGTTGCCTTGTTCGTCGTGTTGAGCGCCTCCCTAGATGGACCCAAATATGGGAACAAGAGTGCTCAAGTTTATCACCGAACACCCCAGCACTTGTGGCTTGGGGGCTGAAGCCAACGACTTGCCATCTCTCATATTTTATAAACGACCGCACAGAAGGTAATATTTTAAATTAAACAAGCGTTGCTCATGGCGCATATGAACAAAGTTTTTAGCGCACAGGATAAATACACAGCGAGTTCACTCAAAGATTACATTTCGGGAGCACTCATCTGCAATATTGCAGGCTCCCTTCAGGACAATATTATAATACTTCTCCGGCGTGCGATACTCCTTCCCCGGTGGCGGTGGGTCCGTGACAAGCTTCTCCGCATCCAATTTGCCCCATTGCACCTTTATGCGGGCAAGGGCCCGACGAGCACCTTCGATACAGGCGGAGCGCTTGACTACATCCAGCCTAGGGCATGCATCCACCAGCCGCCGCACGAGGCCAAAGTAGCTACCAGGCATGGCCTGTCCAGGCCACAGCCGGACTATGAGGCCCTTCATGGCCTCCTCAGCTACTTTGTGGAGTTCGATCAGCTGCTTCAGCTGGTCGCTTGGGGGCACCGGATGGCCGGCCTCAGTATACTGAGACCAGAAGACCTTCTCCGTCGAGCTCCCCTCCTCGCCACGATAGAATGCGGCGGCATCAGCCGCACTACGCGGCAGATCTGCAAATGCCCCTGGAGAGCGCCGAATTCGGGTAAGTGTCCGGTAGTTCACATTAACATGCCTGCTTTGCAAGAAAAACGCCTTACCCGCCGCTATCTTCTTTATGTCCTCAACCTCCTGAAGGGCCTTCTGGGCCTCGGCCTTGGCGGACTTGGCACTTTCGAGAGCCGAGGCAAGCTCGGACTCTCGAGTCTTGGAGTCACGCTCCAAACCCTCATGTTTTTCCATGAGAACCTGGAGCTCTTGCCGAACTTCCGCCACCCGCACCTCTTGCTTTTCTCACTCAGCCCGTTCCGCGGCCGCATTGCGTTCGGCCGTGGACACAGCATCCTTCAGGGTTGCCACCTCGTTAGTGGCCCCTGCAATGCACATATTATCCTTGTTAATTTTATTCGCAACCAAAATCCTTTTCTGTAAGGTACTTATTCAAAGAGGTGTTACTCACTTTCTTTTTCCTCGAGCTGCTTCTTTGCATGGCCGAGCTCTTGTTCGGACCGCTCGAGATCCTTTTTCAGCACCTCAACCTCTGCCGTTAGTGCGGCAGTGGTCAGCAGTACAGCCTGCAAACCCATATTGACATATTTTAGGCAACCCTGCGTATATCTTGTTATAGATCCTTAGTCCGGCTTTTCTTTCCGAACACCGAACCAAGCATCAGGGGCTACTGTCTATGCGGTATTATATTACATAATTTTAACTTCTTACCTCAAAGCCTGTTAAAAGGCTACTGCAGGCTTCGGTCAGCCCGCTTTTCGCAAGCTGAACCTTCTTAATCACCGCACTCGTGATAGTGCGGTGTTCTTCCTCGATGGAAGCGCCTTTAAGCGCCTCCAGTAGGTTATCCGGCGCCTCCGGTTGGACGGAGGCTGCCGGCGTCACAGTCCTGCCCTTCTTTTGAAGGGGCCGCTTGCCGGGCTCTGGAACCACTGCGGGTTCCGATGTAGAGTCCGGCACGAAGTCCGGGAGGCTGCCTGACGGCGCCTCCGAAGCCTCCTCCTGATGAGTCCCTCTTTGGGATCTCACTTCGGCGTCCTCATTGGCGCGTGGGGTGGAGGCAGTCGGGATGGAATTCACATCCGACGAAGCCAATGACCCGCTCGATGAGTCGAGGAGATCATCATTGGCCGGACTACGGATAGAATGCGGCGTTAGAAGGATACTACGCGACATAAAAGAAATTACACATCAAGGATCCGGATACTTACGATCTTGCCGGACGCCTGGCCCTTGGAGGCCGCTCATCCTCACCAACGTTGATGTTGGCGGAACTGTCCGAGGGGATAGTTCTCCCCCTCTTGGACCCTTCGCCCCCCCCCCCCCGATGGGGGAAGCCTTCCTTTTCTTCTCTCCCTCCTCTGGGAGACAGTACTCCTCCTCCTCGTCTTCGGAGGAGGAATCCTCGTCGTCGTCAGACGCCTGATTGCGGGAACTCTTTCGAGTCCCCGCGGCCACCTTCTTGGCCTTCTTCTCCGGCACCACGTGCGGTGCCGGAACCAGCAGCCTTGTTAAACGGGCGTTCGCTGGGTCTTCTGGCATGGGAGCCGGGCTGATGAGCAGCTAGGCCTTCTCCATCCATTCCTGTCAAAGGAAGAGGCAGAATGAAGCCTCACTAGAGTCAATCTAATTATCACAAGTGTCCCGTAATGGGGTTGAATCACTTACCTCGTCAGTTGGATTCTGCGAGCTGAATCCGCGGTCTTTGGTCGCGGATGCGGGGGCTTCGGCGCCCTTGAACAACACCCTCCAGGCGCCTTCGTATGTTGTATCGAAGAGTTCGCTTAGCGCCTGGTGCTGTTCCGGATTGAACTCCCATAAATTAAATGCCCGTTTTTGGCATGGGAGGATCCGCCGGATGAGCATGACTTGGACCACGTCGACGAGCCTGAGCTCATTGCTCACCATCTTCTTGATACAAGCTCGGAGTCCCGTCACCTCCACCGGATTCCCCCACTGCAAGCCCTTCTGTTTCCAGGAGGTGAGCTGCGTGGGGATGCCAGATCTAAACTCGGGGGCCGCCGCCCTTGTGGATTTGCGCGGCTCGATGATATAGAACCACCCCGATTGCCACCCCTTGACGGAGTCCACGAAGGTCCCTTCTATCCAGGGGACGTTGGGCAATTTGCCCAACATAGCGCCTCCGCATTCCGCTTGCGTACCCTTCACAACCTTCGGCTTGACGTTAAAGGTCTTGAGCCACAGGCCGAAGTGGGGACGGATGCAGAGAAAGGCCTCGCACATGACAATAAACGCCGAGATGTTGAGGATAAAGTTCGGCGCCAGATCGTGGAAATCCAGGCCGTAGTAAAACATGAGCCCCCGGACAAATGGATGGAGCGGAAAGCCCAGTCCGCGGAGGAAGTGGGGAAGGAAGACGACCCTCTCATGAGGCCCGGGGGTAGGGATGAGCTACCCCTTGTCGGGCAGCCGATGCGCGATATCGCTGGAAAGGTATCCGGCGCTGCGCAGCTTGGTGATGTCCTCCTCCTTGACGGTGGAGGCTAACCATTTGCCTCCCGCTCCAGTCATATTCGGAGAAGGTCAAGGTGAGATGCGCGAGTTCGGGCGTTGGAGCTTGAGTTCGCGGGGATGGATAAGCAAAGGAGGAAGAAGGCGTAGGTGAGAAGGTGAATCCTTATCCCTTATATGTAGGCGGACAAAACTATGTGTCCCCCACCGGCCTGGTAAAACTCGCTTATCTCCCAAGCGTCACCGTTGATGGCGCGGTTGGGTTACCCACACACGTATTGATGAGAATCCCGGAATAAGGGGAACACGATCTCTGCTTCGATAGGACGTGCCGAGGAAACCGCTCTGCTAATGCTGAGGTGGTATAATGATTCAAACAAAGGCCTGGTGGCGGTGTGATGTCACGCCGCATAATAAGTCAGCATATTGAACTAATTGTACATTTTATTCTCTCTATGGTGGAATGTGGAATTTATTTTGCAGAGCCGGACACTATCCTGGTGTTCATTATCTTCTCTGGATTATTCAAGGGAGGAACCCGCCTTGCAATGCCAAACATTATGCACGTCGGACTTATCGTCATTGAAGACTGGTTCAGGG
Organism: Triticum timopheevii; assembly: GCA_963921465.1. Lineage (NCBI taxonomy): Eukaryota > Viridiplantae > Streptophyta > Magnoliopsida > Poales > Poaceae > Triticum > Triticum timopheevii. The sequence continues at coordinate 187,436,312 of OY997266.1, read as the reverse complement.
GCTACTGAGGGAGTCCTGGACTAGGGGGTGTTCGGACAGCCGGACTATCAATGTCCGCCGGACTCCAAGACTACGAAGATACAAGATTGAAGACTCCGGCTCGTGTCCGGAAGGTACTTTACTTGGCGTGGAAGGCAAGCTTGGCGATACGGATACGTAGATCTCCTACTATTGTAACCGACTCAGTGTAACCCTAGCCCTCTCCGGTATCTATATAAACCGGAGGGCTTTAGTCCGTAGGACAACATACACAACATACAATCATACCATAGGCTAGCTTCTAGGGTTTAGCCTCCTTGATCTCGTGGTAGATCTACTCTTGTACTACCCATATCATCAATATTAATCAAGCAGGAGTAGGGTTTTACCTCCATTGAGAGGGCCCGAACCTGGGTAAAAAACATCGTGTCCCTCGTCTCCTGTTACCATCCGCCTAGACGCACAGTCCGGGACCCCCTACCCGAGATCCGCCGGTTTTGACACCGACAACATGATTCGGAGCCGATGCATATAATGCTATAAGTTCGGGGTGCCGCACTTGTGAAAGTGTTCGGACTTATCACACCATATTTTGGGGTACTTAAGCCCCTGGTGTATTTGGCCGTACCAAAGCATACGGGTGCAACATGTCATAAGTGAACATGTAAAAATAAAAAAGGAATGCAATAATACGCAAAAGCTATGCATTGTTTATTCAAAAAAGCTACGGTAAAAGCAGAACGGTACAAATAGTGCAATAAGCAAGGGACGTGACTATTTGACATGTCGCCCTCCAGGAGCGAGCTGCGGGATGATATGTAAAACAAGTATACTGCTCGTTATAGAGACCACCTGGACACTCGACATAGCTTTCTGCTTCCCTGGCTGTTGCATCGTGTGTTCGGCAATTCTACTGCCGGACAGGGCTTCTTGAGAAAGGAGTCCTGAAAGTAAGAGAAAAAAGAAGAATGAGACAATTGGGAGCCCCTGGTGCGGTTGAGCCGCGTTCTGGGCCTGCCGTGGTCGTGCCCCTCCCCCTATGCCCATGGTATTTCCAGAACGTAATTATGTACGTGTAATACTGGTTTCGCAATTTCGCGAGGGCTGGGGTTGGGGCCACATTGTTATGCGTGCTCGGAATGTGCCAGGCAGTCTTGTTGTTGGTTACTCAGGGTGTGCTTGATGGTGTCCGGTCGTTTAATAGCCGGACTCGAGAATTGCCTTAAGAGGTTGCTTTGTACTTCTGCCTCGAGGGCCGCCGTGTGCTCCTTCGTTCGGAGAGAGCGTTCGGTGTTTCTGTTGACCGCAATGACTCCTCGAGGGCCTGGCATCTTGAGGTTGAGGTATGCGTAGTGCGGCACCGCATCGAACTCTGCAAATGCGGTTCGTCCAAGCAGTGCGTGATAGCCGCTGCGGAACGGGACTATGTCGAAGATTAACTCCTCGCTTCGAAGTTATGCGGGGATCCGAAGACCATTTCAAGTGTAACTGAGCCTGTACAGTTGGCCTCTACGCCTGGTATGACACCTTTAAAGGTCGTCTTTGTGGGTTTAATCCTTGAGGGGTCTATGCCCATTTTGCGCACTGTATCCTGATAAAGCAGGTTCAGGCTGCTACCGCCGTCCATCAGGACTCTAGTGAGGTGAAATCCATCAACGATTGGGTCTAGAACCAATGCGGCGAATCCGCCATGGCGGATGTTAGTGGGGTGGTCCCTTCGATCAAAAGTGATCGGGCAGGAGGACCACGGATTGAACTTTGGGGCGACTGGCTCCATCGCATATACGTCCCTTAGTGCATGCTTCCGCTCCCTTTTGGGTATGTGGGTTGCGTATATCATGTTCACCGTCCGCACTTGTGGGGGAAAGCCCTTTTGTCCTCTATTGTTCAGCGGCCGGGGATCCTCCTCGTCATCGCTATGCAGCCCCTTGTCAATATTTTCGGCAGTTAGCTTGCCTGCCTGCTTGAACACCCAACAATCCCTGTTGGTGTGGTTGGCTGGTTTTTCGGGGGTGCCGTGTATCTGGCACGAGCGATCGAGTATTTGGTCCAAATTGGATGGGCCCGGAGTATTTCTTTTGAATGGCTTTTTCCGCATTTGGAGCCTCTGAATCCGGCATTGACTGCCGTATCCTCAACATTATCGCCGTTAATGCGGCGCTTGTGCTTGTTGCGACATGACCTGTCATTGCTATCCTTGGTATCCGAATTACCAGGGCTCTTGGTCATGTTGTTACTACGAGCTAGCCAGCTATCCTCTCCCGCGCAGAAGCGGGTCATGAGTGTTGTAAGGGCTGCCATGGAATTTGGCTTTTCCTGTCCTAGGTGCCGGGCAAGCCACTCGTCGCGGATGTTATGTTTGAAGGCTGCAAGGGCCTCTGCATCCGGTAAGTCGATGATTTGATTTTTCTTGGTTAGGAACCGTGTCCAGAATTGTCTGGCTGATTCTTCTGGCTGCTGAATTATGTGGCTTAGCTCATCGGCGTCTGGTGGTCGCACATAGGTGCCCTGGAAGTTGTCGAGGAATGCGGCTTCCAAGTCTTCCCAACAACCAATTGACTCTGCTGGCAAGCTGTTAAGCCAATGCCGAGCTGGTCCTTTAAGCTTGAGTGGGAGGTATTTGATGGCGTGTAGATCATCACCGCAGGCCATGTGGATATGGAGGAGATAGTCCTCGATCCAGACCCCAGGATCTGTTGTGCCATCGTATGACTCAATGTTTACGGGTTTGAAACCCTCAGGGATTTGATGATCCATCACTTCGTCTGTGAAGCATAGTGGGTGTGCGGCGCCTCTGTATTGGGCTATATCACGACGCAGCTCAAATGACCTTTGTCTACTGTGTTCGGCCCGGCCGGAATTGCCATATCTGGCGTGACGGTTATCATCACGTATCATGGGGCGCCCACGCGATCCGTAGATCGATCTTGTTTGCCTTGCCTTGTCCTCCAGTATATCCCGCAGGTCTGGCGCATTTTCCCGCGTCTTGGTATTTTTGGCGTGGCACCGGGTTGCAGCTTGAGTGGAGGGCCGAAAGGCCTCTCTGTCGCGGCCACAAGGTGGCCGGTCGGCCGTATTATGCGCTGGTGATGTAGGTTCAGGTGCTTCCTCCTCTAATCGGGGTAGCAGCCTGCATTTTGGGTAGCTCTTGGAGGGGCGTTCGAGTTCATACTCTTCGGCTGCAAGGACTACAGTCCATCTGTCGGCTAGCAAGTCTTGGTCAGCTCTAAGCTGTTGCTGCTTTTTCTTGAGGCTGCTGTCGTGGCCAAGCCTGTGTTTGAAACACTCTTGTTCGACGGGATCCTCAGGCACGACAAATTCGTCGTCGTCGGGGCTTGCCTCGTCTTCGGAGGGAGGCATGTAATTATCGTCCTCTACCTCTCTGTCTGCCGCTCTCTCATGAGGACTGGCTTCTCCATCCTCCTGCGCTGAATCCTGCTGGAGGGGGTTGTCTTCGGCACTGTCCGGGGTGTTATTGTCTCTGGTGCCGGAATCTCCATTTTTGCTGTGGCGGGATTTAGAGCGGCGCCGCTGACGCCGACGCTTAGGCTGTTTCTTGGAGGGGTCATCCTCCATTGTTCCATCGCCATTCCCATCATTTGGGATGTCCACCATGTAAATGTCGTATGACGAGGTGGCCTTCCAGTGCCCTATAGGCGCTGGTTCTTAGTCGTCTCCTGCATCGTCATCCATACAGTCGATGTCTTCGGAGTCTAAGTCGAGCATGTCGGTGAAATCATCGACAGTGGCTACTAAGTGGGTGGTGCGTGGGCTTTGAATTTCTTCGTCGTCCACATCCCAACCTACCTGACCATAATCTGGCTAGGGCTCTCCTGATAAAGAGAGAGACTTTAGTGAATTCAGGATGTCGCCAAAGGGCGAGTGCTGAAAGAAGTCCGCGGCAGTGAACTCCATGATCGGCGCCCAATCGGATTCGATTGGCAGGGGCGCGGAAGGTTCAGAGACCGGAGAGGAGTCCGGCACCTTGGAGTCACGAGCTTCGCAGAGGACAGGGTTGGTGTTCGGCTCAATCGTCGTAGAGACAGCAGCCCCCGAGGCGGTGTCCAGCCACCCATCCTCGATCAGCACAGTCGGCTCCGAGCTAAGGGTCGGAGTGGACACTTGTGCGGCATCCAGGGCACTGTCCGACAGTAGAGCTAGATCATGCCCATCGTGACAGTGCGACGCGCTTGGCTGTAGCTCGAACCCGTCGAAGATCAAGTCTCCACGGACGTCAGCCGTATAGTTCAAACTTCCAAATCTGACCTGATGGCCAGGGGCGTAGCTTTCAATCTGCTCCAGATGGCCAAGCGAATTGGCCCGCAGTGCAAAGCCGCCGAATACGAAGATCTGAATAGGGAGAAAAGTCTCACCCTGGACCGCATCGTTGTTGATGATCGGAGGAACAATCGGGCCTAAAGATGACCACACAGAGGAACTCTCAATGAAAGCACCAATGTCGGTGTCAAAACCGACGGATCTCGGGTAGGGGGTCCTGAACTGTGCATCTAGGCGGATGGTAACAGGAGACAAGGGACACGATGTTTTTACCCAGGTTCGGGCCCTCTCGATGGAGGTAAAACCCTACTCCTGCTTGATTGATATTGATGATATGGGTAGTACAAGATTAGATCTACCACGAGATCAGAGAGGCTAAACCCTAGAAGCTAGCCTATGGTATGATTGTTGTTCGTCCTACGGACTAAAACCCTCCGGTTTATATAGGCACCGAAGAGGGTTAGGGTTACACAGAGTTGGTTACAATGGTAGGAGATCTACATATCCGTATCGCCAAGCTTGCCTTCCACGCCAAGGAAAGTCCCATCCGGACACGGGACGAAGTCTTCAATCTTGTATCTTCATAGTCCAGGAGTCCGGCCGAAGATGATAGTTCGGCTATCCGGACACCCCCTAGTCCGGGATTCCCTCAGTAGCCCCTGAACCAGGCTTCAATGACGACGAGTCCGGCGCGCATATTCTCTTCGGCATTGCAAGGCGGGTTCCTCCGAATACTTCATAGAAGATTTTGAACGCAAGGATAGTGTCTGGCTCTGTAAACTAAGTTCCACATACCACGGTATCAAGAATAATATTTACACAAGTTCAATCTGCTGACGTATATCGTGGCGTGACATCACACCACGGCCATGCCTTTATTCTAATCATTTTTACTGTCCCACCTCAGTGCGTTTAGCGAGGCGGTTTACTTGGCACGTCTTGTCAAAGCAGAGATCATGTCCCCTTATTTCGGGATTCTCATCAATACGGGCGTGGGTAACCCAACCGCGCCATTGATTATGGTGCTTGGGAGATAAGCGAGTTTTACCAGGCTGGTGGGGACGCATAGTTTCGTCCGTCCATATAAGGGGATAAGGATCCACCTTTTTACCTACGCCTTCTTCCTCCTTTGCTTATCCATTTCCGCGCACTCGAGCTCCAGCGCCCAAGTCCGCACATCTCACCTCAACCTTCCCCAGCCATGTTCGGAGGGGGAGGCAAGTGGATGGTCTCCTCCGTCACGGAGGGGCACATCAAAAAGCTGCGGAAGGCCGGATACTTGTCAAGCGACATCGCGCATCGGCTCCCCGACAAGGGGCAACTCATCCCCACCCCCATGCCCCATGAGAGGGTGGTGTTCCTCACCCACTTCCTCCGCGGACTAGGTTTTCCACTTCACCCATTTGTCCGGGGGCTCATGTTCTACTACGTCTTGGATTTCCATGACCTGGCCCCGAATTTCATCCTCAACATCTCAGCGTTCATCATCGTGTGCGAGGCCTTCCTCTGCATCCAGCCCCACTTCGGCTTATGGCTGAAGACCTTCAATGTCAAGCCGAAGGTAGTGGGCGGCCATCAAGCGGAGTGCGGAGGTGCCATGGCGGGCAGGATGCCCAACGTCCTATGGCTCGAGGACTCTTTTGTGGAGACCATAAAGGGGTGGCAATCGGGGTGGTTCTACATCACCGGGCCGCGCGACCCTAAATGGGTGGCGGCCCCCCGAATTCCGATCTGGCTTCCCTACACGGCTCACCTCCTGGAAGGAGACGGGCCTGATATGGGGTAATTCGGAAGAGCTGACTGGACTCCAAACGTGCGTCCAAAACCTTGTGAACAAGAAGGTCAAGCACGTCAATGTAGTCCAGGTCATGCTCATCCGCCGGATCCTCCCGTGCCAACAACGGGCCTCCAGCTTGTGGTAGTTAGCACCAAACCTTGAGCAGGATCTTCGACACTACGTACAACGATGCCTAGAAGGTGCTGTTCAAGGGCGCCGAGGCTCCCGCATCTGCTACCGAAGATCGCGGATTCAGCTCGCAGCGTCAAGCCGGCGAGGTAAGCTATTTTACCCTTTATAGGACACTTATTTTCCATAGTTTGACTCTATGCGGGATCTAAACTCCCTTACCTTTCACAAGCCTAGCAAAAGAAGTCTGGGTAGGTTAACTGTCCGGCTCCCTTGCCAGAAGACTTAGCGGACTCCCAATTGATGGGGCTGCTGGTTCCGGCACCTTACATGGTGTCGGAGAAGAAGGCCACGGGGACTCGAAAGATTTCCCGGCGTCAGGTGTTGTCGGACTCATCGTCTGACGACTCCGAGACGGACTCCTCCCGCGAAGGCGAGGAGGAGGAAAAAGAGGCCTCTCCCCCAGCGGGGGGAGAGAAGAAAAGGAAGGCCGCCCCAACGGGGGAGGCCGAAGGGTCCAAGAAGGGAAGGACCCTCCCTCCGAACTACTCCGCCAGCGCCGACGATGGCGAAGAGGAGTGGCCACCGAGGACTAAGCCCCTGGCGACATCATAAGTGTCCGGATACTAGAATAACTCATGGTATTTCGTTTGTCGCATAGAATCTCCTAACGCCGAATATAACCCTGCAGCCCGCCCAAGGACGGGCTCGACACTTCAATGAGCGGCTCCCTGGCTTCGTCGGATGTGAATAGCACTTCACTGCCGGCCGCCTCCTCTCCTCGCGCAGCGGACGACGTCGAGGTGGGGTCCCAAAAGGGGCCCAGTCAGGAGGAGGAGGTCCCGGAGGTGCCGCAAGGCAACCTTCCAGACTTCGGGCACAAGGGGGATCAAACCCCGAAGGGTTCTGGGTCCGGCCCTAGGCCGGACTCCGCACCGGAACCTTCAGTGGTTCCGGAGCCCGACAGGTGGCCCCTTCGTAAGAAGGGTGAGACTGCGACACCGGTGACCTCCATCCAACCGGAGACACCGGATAATTTACTGGAGGCGCTTAACAGCGCCTCCATCGACGGGGATCTCCGCACTGTTATGAGTGTGGTGGTCCAGAAAGTTCAGTCTGCCAAGAGCGGGCTGACTGAAACCTGTGCCAGCCTTCTAACAGGCTTTGAGGTATGTATTAAGATATGTAAAAATATTACCGCATAGACAATAGCCCCTGATGCTCAGTTTGGTGTTCGGAAAGAAAAGCCGAATTGAGGATCTAAAAAGATATACGCAGGAGTCTAACATAAGTATGTCAATATGGGAATGCAGGCTGCGCTGCTGACCTCTGCCGCACTGACTGCGGAGGTCAATGCATTGAAGCAGAGCCTCGAGCGGTCCAAGAACAAGCTCGGCCTTGCCAAGAAGCAGTTCGAGGACAAGGAAGGTAAGAAATACCTTATGGAAGTGTATAAAAGATGTGGTTGCAAAAAATAACAGGAATAACGTGAGAATTGCAGGGGCCACGAACGAGGTGGCGACCCTGAAGGAAGCGGTGTCCAGGGCCGAAAGCAATGCGGCCGCGGAACGCACCGAGCGAGAGAAGCAGTAGGCGCGGGTGGCGGAGGTGCGGCAAGAGCTCCAGGCTCTCGTGGAAAAACACGAGAGTTTGGAGCGCGACTCAAAGACTCGAGAGTCCGAGCTCGCCTCGGCTCTTGAGAGCGCCAAAGCCGCTAAGGCCGAAGCCCAAAAAGCCCTCCAGGAAATTCAGACAATAAAGAAGATAGCGGCAGGTAAGGCATTCGTCATGCAAAGCAAGCACATGAAAGTGAATTACTTGTTACTTACCCGAATCCGGAGCTCTCCAGGAGCATTCGCAGATCTGCCCTGCAGTGTGTCCGACACTGCCGCATTCTATCGGGCCGAGGAAGGGAGCTCGATGGAGAAGGTGTTCTGGTCTCAGTATGCTGAGGCCGGACACCCGGTGCCCTTGAGCGACCAGCTGAAGCAGCTGGTTGAGCTCCATAAAGTGGCCGAACAGGCCATGAAGGGCCTCATAGTTCGGCTGTGGCCGAAGGAGGCCGTGCCTGGGAGCTACTTCGGGCTGGTGCGGCGGCTGGTGGACGCCTGTCCATGGATTGAAGTCGTCAAGCACTCCGTCTGTATCGAAGGTGCCCGTAGGGCCCTTGCCCGTGCTAAAGTGCACTAGGGCAAGATGGACGTTGAGAAGCTTGTGATGGACGCTCCACCGCCGGGCAGGGAGTATCGCAAGCCTGAGATGTATTATGCGGGCATCCTGAAGGGTGCCTGCCTTATAGCGGGTGAATGCTCCAAAGATGTAATTTTTGAGTAATCTCGCATTTGTTATCCTGTACGCTTGAAAACTTGTTCATATGCGCTAAGCAACGCTTGTGAATTTAAAATATTACCTTCTGTGCGGCCGTTTATTAAATTTGAGAGATGGCGAGTCGTCGGCTTCTGCCCCCATGCCATGAGTGCTGGGGTGTTCGGGATAAACTTGAGCGCTCTTTTTCCCATTCTTGGGTCCTTCGAGGAAGGCGCTCAACGCAACGAACAAGGCAACCGGACTATAATGCTTGAACACTCTCACTTAGCCATAGAATTCTATAATTTTAAATTTCGGCAAAGCCCCTAGTATTCGGAAGACCGAGTACGGGGCGCTATCCACGGTTGGGCCGGACAAAGCCGACTCCTCGCTCTAAGCGGCATAAGTCTTTAGGGACTCGAAGAAACCTCTCGAACAGAGACCGGCTCTCGCCCTATCATGACGGTCAGTTTTAGCTTTCTCCACTGAGGTGCTTAACCCAGCTCAACCGGGGCACAATCGCAGTGGTTCTCCCAGCGCTACCTTAGCCGATATAACGGAACGTAAGGTACCAAAACATGGGAGCCGGGCAAACCCAACTATTGACCCAAGACATGATTCAGAGCCGATGCATATAATGCTATAAGTTCGGGGTGCCGCACTTGTGAAAGTGTTCAGACTTATCACACCATATTTTGGGGTACTTAAGCCCCTGGTGTATTTGGCCGTACCAAAGCGTATGGGTGCAAAATGTCATAAGTGAACATGTAAAAATAAAAATAGGAATGCAATAATAGGCAAAAGCTATGCATTGTTCATTCAAAAAATCTGCGGTAAAAGCAGTACGATACAAATAGTGCGATAAGCAAGGGACGTGACTATTTGACATGTCGCCCTCTAGGAGCGAGCTGCGGGATGATATGTAAAACAAGTATACTGCTCGTTATAGAGACCACCTGGACACTCGACGTAGCTTTCTGCTTCCCTAGCTGTTGCATCGTGTGTTCGGCAATTCTACTACCGGACAGGGCTTCTTGAGAAAGGAGTCCTGAAAGTAAGAGAAAAAAGAAGAATGACACAATTGGGAGCCCCTGGTGCGGTTGAGCTGCATTCTGGGCCTGCCGTGGTCGTGCCCCTCCCCCTATGCCCATGGTATTTCTAGAGCGTAATTATGTACGTGTAGTACTGGTTTCGCAATTTCGCGAGGGCTGGGGTTGGGACCGCATTGCTACGCGTGGTCGGAATGTGCCAGGCGGTCTTGTTGTTGGTTACTCCGGGCGCGCTTGACGGTGTCCGGCCGTTTAATAGCCGGACTCGAGAATTGCCTTAAGAGGCTGCTTTGTACTTCTGCCGCGAGGGCCGCCGTGTGCTCCTCCGTTCGGAGAGAGCGTTCGGTGTTTCCGTTGACCGTAATGACTCCTCGAGGGCCTGGCATCTTGAGCTTGAGGTATGCATAGTGCGGCACCGCATTGAACTTTGCAAATGCGGTTCGTCCATGCAGTGCGTGATAGCCGCTGCGGAACAGGACTATGTCGAAGATTAACTCCTCGCTTTGAAGTTATCTGGGGATCCGAAGGCCACTTCAAGTGTAACTGAGCCTGTACAGTTGGCCTCTACACCTGGTATGACGCCTTTAAAGGTCATTGAGGGAGTCCTGGACTAGGGGGTGTCCGGATAGCCGGACTATCATCGTCGGCCGGACTCCAAGACTATGAAGATACAAGATTGAAGACTTCGTCTGGTGTCCGGATGGGACTTTCCTTGGCGTGGAAGGCAAGCTTGGCAATACGGATATGTAGATCTCCTACCATTGTAACCAACTCTGTGTAACCCTAGCCCTCTCCGGTGTCTATATAAACTGGAGGGTTTTAGTCCGTAGGACGAACAACCATTACAACAATCATACCATAGGCTAGCTTCTAGGGTTTAGCCTCCTTGATCTCGTGGTAGATCCACTCTTGTACTACCCATATCATCAATATCAATCAAGTAGGAGTAGGGTTTTACCTCCATCGAGAGGGCCCGCACCTGGGTAAAAACATCGTGTCCCTTGTCTCCTGTTACCATCCGCCTAGACGCACAGTTCGGGACCCCCTACTCGAGATCCGCCGGTTTTGACACCGACATTGGTGCTTTCATTGAGAGTTCCTCTGTGTCGTCACCGATAGGCTTGATGGCTCCTTCGATCATCAACAATGACGCAGTCTAGGGTGAGACTTTTCTCCCCGGACAGATCTTCGTGTTCGGCGGCTTTGCACTACGGGCCAATTCGCTTGGCCATCTGGAGCAGATCAAAAGCTACACCCCTGGCCATCAGGTCAGATTTGGAAGCCTAAACTTCACGGCTGACGTCCTCGGAGACTTGATCTTCGAAGGATTCGAGCCACAGCCGAGTGTGCCGCACTATCACGATGGGCATGACTTAGCTCTGCTGCTGGACAGTGCCCTGGAGGCCGCACATGAGTCCGCTCCGGTCCTTAATTCGGAGCCGACCGCACAGATCGAGGACGGGTGTCTAGACACCGCCTCGGGGGCTGCAACCTCTACGGTGATGGAGCCGAATACTGACCATGTCCCTTGTAAAGCCCGTGACTCCGAGGTGCCGGACTCCGAACCTCCTGCGCCCCTACCAATCGAATCCGATTGGGCGCCGATCATGGAGTTCACCGCTGCGGACATCTTTCAGCACTCACCCTTTGGCGACATCCTGAATTCGCTAAAGCATCTCTCGTTATCAGGAGAGCCCTGGCCGAACTGCGGTCAGGATGGTTTGGATGTGGATGACGAAGAAATTCAAAACCCACCCACCAAACCCACTTTGTAGCCACTGTCGACGATCTAATCGACATGCTAGACTACGACTCCGAAGACATCGACGGTATGGACGACGATGCCGGAGACGACGAAGAACTAGCGCCTACGGGGCAATGGAAGACCACCTCGTCATACGACATATACATGGTGGACATCCCAAAGGATGGGAACGGCGAAGAAGCAGCGGAGGCTGATTCCTCCAAGAAACAGCCCAAGCACCGACGTTAGCGGCGCCGCTCTAAATCCCGCCACAGCAAGAATGGAGATTCCGGCACCGGAGATCATAACACCCCAGAGAGTGCCGAAGACAACCCCCTCCAGCAAGATTCAGCACAGGAGGACGGAGAAGCCAGCCCTCACAAGAGAGCGGCGGATGAAGAGGTAGAGGATGATAACTACATGCCTCCCTCCGGAGACAACGCAAGCCTCAACGACGACGAATTCATCATGCCCGAGGACCCCGTCGAACAAGAGCGTTTTAAACGCAGGCTTATGGCCACGGCAAATAGCCTAAAGTAAAAGCAGCAACAGCTCCGAGCTGATCAAGACCTGCTGGCTGACAGATGGACCGAAGTCCTCGCGGCCGAAGAGCATGAACTCGAACGCCCCTCCAAAAGCTACCCAAAACGCAAGTTGCTCCACCGATTAAAGGAGGAGGCATATAAACCCTCATCACCAGCGCACAATACGGCAGACCGACCACCTCGTGGCCGCGACAGAGAGGCATCTAGGCCCTCCACTAGAACCGTACCCCGGCACCGCTCGAAAAGCGCAAAGCCACGGGGGAATGCGCCGGACTTGCGAGACATATTGGAGGACAAGGCAAGACAATCAAGATCGATCTACGGATCACGTGGGCGCCCCACAATGCGCGACGACTACCGTCGCGCTGGATACAACAACTCCGGCCGGGCCGAACACAGTAGACAAAGCTCTCTTGAGCTACGCCGTGATATTGCCCAGTATAGAGGCGCCGCACACCCACTGTGCTTCGTAGATGAAGTAATGGATCATCAAATCCCTGAAGGGTTAAACCTGTGAACATTGAATCCTACGATGGCACAACAGACCCCGCGGTTTGGATCGAAGACTATCTCCTTCATATCCATATGGCCCGCGGTGACGATCTCCACGCCATCAAATATCTCCCACTCAAGCTTAAAGGACCAGCTCGGCATTGGCTTAACAGCTTGCCAGCAGAGTCAATTGGGTGTCGGGAGGACCTGGAAGCCGCATTCATTGACAACTTCCAGGGCACATATGTGCGACCACCAAACGCCGATGACCTAAGCCACATAATTCAGCAGCCAGACAAATCGGCCAGACAATTCTGGACACGGTTCTTAACAAAGAAAAATCCGTCGACTGTCCGGATGCAGAGGCCCTCGCAGTCTTCAAACATAACATCCGCGACGAATGGCTGGCCCGGCACCTAGGACAGGAAAAGCCGAAATCCATGGCAGCCCTCACATCACTCATGACTCGCTTCTGCGCGGGAGAGGACAGCTGGCTAGCCCGCAGTAACAACCTCAGCAAAAATTCTGGCAGTCCGGACAACAAGGACCGCAATGGCAGGTCGCGTCGCAACAAAAACAAACGCCGCGTTAACAGCGATAGCACTGAGAATACGACAGTCAACGTTGGATTCAGAGGCTATAAACCCGGTCAGCGGAAAAAGCCATTCAAAAGAACTACCCCAGGTCCGTCCAATTTGGACCGAATACTCGACCGCTCTTGCCAGATACATGGCACCCCCGAAAAGCCAGCTAATCACACCAACAGGGATTGTTGGGTATTTAAGCAGGCAGGCAAGTTAATTGCCGAAAACAACGACAAGGGGCTGCATAGCGACGACAAGGAAGAGACCCGGCCGCCGAACAGTAGAGGACAGAAGGGTTTCCCCCCACAGGTGCGGACGGTAAACATGATATACGCAACCCACATACCCAAGAGGGAGCGGAAGCGTGCACTTAGGGATGTATACGTGATGGAGCCAGTCGCCCCGATGTTCAATCCATGGTCCTCTTGCCCGATCACTTTCGATCGAAGGGACCACCCCACCAGTATCCGCCATGGCGGATTTGCCGCATTGGTTTTAGACCCAATCGTCGATGGATTCCACCTCACCAGAGTCCTGATGGACGGCGGCAGCAGCCTGAACCTGCTTTATCAGGATACAGTGCACAAGATGGGCATAGACCCCTGAAGGATTAAACCTACAAAGACGACCTTTAAAGGCGTCATACCAGGTGTAGAGGCCAATTGTACAGGCTCGGTTACACTGGAAGTGGTCTTCGGATCCCCGGATAACTTCTGAAGCGAGGAGTGTCGTGGTTCTAAGCCTGACAGTAGAGTGGGAAGTAGGTATGGAGAGGCAAGGTCCTAGCTATGGAGAGGTTGTAAACACAAGAGATGTACGAGTTCAGGCCCTTCTCGGAGGAAGTAAAAGCCCTACGTCTCGGAGCCCGGAGGCGGTCGAGTGGATTATATGTGTATGAATTACAGGGGTGCGAACCCTTCTGCCTGTGGAGGGGGGTGGCTTATATAGAGTGCGCCAGGACCCCTGCCAGCCCACGTAATGAAGGGCTTAAAGTACATTAAGTCTAGGGCATTACTGGTAACGCCCCACATAAAGTGTCTTAACTACCATAAAGTCTACTTAATTACAGACCGTTGCAGTACAGAGTGCCTCTTGACCTTCTGGTGGTCGAGTGAGTCTTCATGGTCGAGTCCTTCAAGTCAGTCGAGTGGGTTCCTCATAGGTCGACTGGAAGGTGATCTCTTCTAAGGATGTCCTTGGGTAGGGTATTTAGATCAGGTCTATGACCCTACCCTAGGTATATGACTCCATCATTAGCCCCCGAATGGATTGAGGCTTGAGTGAGGAGGGAGTTGACGTTGTTTCCGACTGGCTTTTGTGTGCTGGTCCTGCGCTGTCTTGGACCAATAACCTCTTTGTCGACAGCTTAGCAACTTTTCTTTAGTCGACTCGATCCATTCTTTTCTTTCGTCGAGTGATCTTTTGGACTTTGACAATTTCCGAGCGATGGATCGCAGGAAATCCTGCGTCTGACATACTGATCTGCCGTTCGCGGATTCTGCAGGATATGAAATTTGGGGAAGCGCGTGAAGCGGGGCGGACCGCGGCGCTCGGATGGGATAGGGCATAGACGCCTCGATTCTCGTGCCTCCTTTTTCGCCACGTATCGCGTCCGCGCGACTCTGTATTCCCTCTCTGCTCTCCTCGTCTCCGCCCAACGCGCCCGCTCTCGCCTCCGCACAACCTTCCCTCGCGCGTCTCGCCGGCAGCCATGGTGAAGGAGAAGACGGCGGCGCTGGAACGCGCGAAGAAGGCATCGGTGACGGAGAAGGCGAAGGGGAGAACCACTAGTCGCGGCGGGTCTTCGTCTAGATCTCGTCTGCCGAACGGCTGGGTCTAGGGAGATTGGATCCGGTCGACCATCACGAAGAAGGATCTCCTCGACATGGCCAACGACAGTCTGATCCCCCACGGAGCCGCAAGGCTTCCGGGGAAAGAGTGGTAGCCCCAGCCGAAAGAGGGTGAGTGCGTGCTTCTGGCTACCCACGTCGACCGCGGATTTTCTTTGCCACCGAGTGTTTTCTTCTGTGGTTTCTTGAACTTCTTTGGAGTGCAACTCCACCATTTCACCCCGAATTCTATCGCCTATCTTGCCACGTTTGTGTCCATGTGTGAGAATTTTCTGGGTTGCCGACCACACTGGGGTTGTTCAAGCACATATTCACGTGTCGCTCTCAGACCGTGAAGAAGGCGAGCCCAGGCAATGATAAAACCAAAGTTTTCCAGATGTGTGGACGTCTGGGGATCCAGATGAGGAACAAGAGCACCTTCCCAGCCATGACGTTCCCCGAGTCAGTCAGAGGCTGGCAGTCGACCTGGTTTTACTGCCAGAATGAGTCGACGCCGGGGCAGTCGAGTGGACTCCCTCAGTTTACCATGGACCGAGTGAACAAACCCTCCTCTCTGAAGGTGATTCCGGAGGAGAAAGCCGACGTGAAGATGCTGATGGAGCGCGTAGTTCAGTTGGTTCGAGATGGAGTAACTGGTATGGATCTCTTGGAGGTTTTTCTTAGGCGGCGTATCCAGCCTCTTCAGTTCCGGAGCCATTGCATGTGGTTGTACTGCGGAACTGAAGATGAGACTCGGATCCACCCAGAAGCAGTCGATGATGCCACATTGGAAAGGTGGATGGCCGCGGTCACTGGGAACAAGGATAACCCCCGTGGAGCCAGAAGGATTCCTCCACTCGACCATCACAGCGTTCCAGACAAGGTATGTCCGCTCTACCTTCCATTGTATTCTTGTCATATTTATTTCTGATTTCTCCGCAAATTGGTCGATTGATCTTTGTCTTGATGTCTACCAGGCCCTCACCGAGTTGTACTCGATGCCCAATGGAGCACAGGCTCCGACTGAAGAGGGAGAAGAGAGCGGGGGCGAGAGCCAGGAGGAGTGGGACTCGGATGCCGTTGAGGATGATGATGATGATGATGACGATGAGGAGGAAGAAGAAGAGGAGGAGGAGGAGGAGGAGGTCGCACCACCGCGCTCGGAAAGGCGGTCGAAGCTTCCCCATGACCCTGTGACTGAACGTGGCAAGGGGGTTGCGACTGTTGCGCAGTCGACCAAGCGCTCTCGGACCACTTCTCCGGTGCCGACTGAAAAGGCGCCGAAGCAGTCCAGGGTGGCCCCGTCAAAGCCGACCAAGCTCCTGTCGAAGATGAAGGTGTCCATCCCCACCATATCAGGGCAAGCATGCTGCTTAAGTCTTCTTGTTTTGTGCGAGCTTTATCTCTGATTGACAATTGAGTTAGCCAACTGATTCTTTGGAATTGCAGTGCTGCTACTTCCGAGACCTCAGCCAGGGCTGACGACCATGAGATGGAGGATGCAGCAACCTCAAACCCTGGTACTATACTCTTTATTCCGTTTTTAGTCGATTGACTCTTCGTCCCTAATTCTGATTCTTTTCTGTAGTCTCATCCAATGTTGTTATCACTCTTCCTGATGATGATGACGATGAGGAACCACTGAAGCACAGGAGGAGCAGGAAAGCGTCTGCCGGCAGGGTGGCACAGGATGTGATGGCACCTGAGACTCTGGTCGCGGAGGAGGAGAACACCACTCGACACACCGTGTCTTTCGCGGTGCCATTGACGAGTGCTCATCCTGCTTCGTCGAGTGCCGCACAACCTTCTCTCTTCACGACGCACCACGTCCCAGAGGACCAAGCCAGTGCTGCGAAGGAAGCGATACGCCAAGCAGGGGTCATGATGGAGCAGGTGAAGGCCATCCAGGAAGCAAGTCAGGCAGCTTACAACGCCAGCTCCGCCCTTCAAAGCAATGTTTAGGTCAGTCGACCATCGCTTGTTCTGTTAGGATATGTTATCAAAAAACTTTTCTTTCCGAAATCTATAGCAGTCACCCACTGGGTGTGTTGATTGAAACTCCGTGTTAGCGGGGGCACGCTGAGTGCACCCGTTGGGTGTAGTCCCCAAGGCTAGGTCGACTGCGGGCAGTCGGCCTTAGGCTTTATAAGTAAAGTATTTCCGTTGTTCGACTGAGGCGAATGGATTTCCCAAACCGGTGGGGGCACGCTGAGTGCACCCACTGGGTGTAGTCCCCGAGACTGTGGTCGACTGCTTGCAGTCGATTACAGTCTAAAGAATACGTCTTGTTGTTTTTTTTGGGGGGGGGGGGGTCGACTGGTCGACTCTGTCTTTAATAGAACTAGTGGGGGCACGCTGAGTGCACCCACTGGGTGTAGTCCCCGAGACTACGGTCGAATGTTTGTATTTGGCTGTAGTCTTAGAAACGTATGATTTTCTCTTATCCACTCGGAAGTGAATTATCCTTGACATTTTGTCGATTGGTTCTTCGCAGAAATCCTGTGACCTTGCGGCTCGTTACACCGAGCTGGAAAACAAGCACATTCAGCTCGAGCTGGATCTGAAGCTGGTTCAGGAGAATCTGACGAAGGCAAAGGAGGAGACCAAAGGTATGTTTGGTGAGACCTCGACGACTGCTTTTTTCCTTCATTTGTTTCAAAATCTGATCTTGCTCTAACTTGCAGGTAAGGTGAAGGAGGCCCAGAAGAAAAAAGACCTTGAGCTAGCTGAGAAGATCAAGCTTGCTGACGAGAAGTTAGCTTCAGTCACCAATCTCGAAGAAGAAAATACTAATCTGAAAGCTGCTCTTGGGATTGCCAACAAGGAAGTCGGTCGACTGAAAACTGACAAAGCTGCTCTGACCGACAAGATCAGTCAGTTGACTGGGAAGAAAAATGATCTGGAGGCCTTCCTGAGTGGACTTGCCAAGAAGTTGTTCCTTATGCTCGAAGGTAATCCTTTACGTTCGACAATCATTTTCAACAGTGATCTTCCCATTCGACCATTGCCTTGACTCGGTGATTGTCCTTGCAGAATTTTGCCAAAACTTTGAAGAGGAAACTAGTCGGCTGGAACCAAACCTTGACCCCGTCAACTCTCTGGTGAACGATGAAGTTGCCATGAATGTGTTCCGACTCGAGTCTCGCATTGCAGCTGTCGTTGACTATCTCGCAAGGCTGAAGGTCGCCACTTCTCGCATCGACACCACGCTCTGTCCTAGGGAGACACTCCAGAATGACCTTGAGTCGCTGATGGCTCGACTAAACACAGTTCCTGGTCGAGTGCAGGAGTGGAAAAAATCCTCCGCTAGGTGCGGAGCCGATGTTGCTCTGTGTCTGGCCCGAGTCCACTGCAAGGATGCGCGAGAAGACAAGCTGGTGGCTCTTCGGGTGGCCAACACCAAGAAACACGACTTCAGGTCCTTCATGGAAACCTTCATCGCTGCTGCCACTCGGATCGCAGACGGAATTGATCTTGATGAGTTCATTGCACCTTCCAGCCCTCCACAGGAGGGGTAAAAAACTTCTTTAAGCTCGACACTTTAAATTTGCCTCGGTATGCCGAGTGATTTTGTAACCGATATACCTTAACAGGCTTAGCGCCTGAGCACTTTCGGTTCCTTTAGGTATCGATCTGAACTTGGATTTGAAGTTTGAATATGATTGCTTTTGGCTCGAAATGTCTTTTGCAGGTTTAAAGCAAGACGCTCACTGCAGTCGACTTATTCCTTAATTCACTTAGGTGAGCACTGGGCTGCAGCTAAGCCCCCGAGTGAGAGGTTTGCTCTTTACTCGGTAGGATTTTTATACCTTAGGCGAGCACTGGGCTGCAGCTAAGCCCCCGAGTGAGAGGTTTGCTCTTTACTCAGTAGGATTTTTATACCTTAGGCGAGCACTGGGCTGCAGCTAAGCCCCCGAGTGAGAGGTTTGCTCTTCACTCGGTAGGATTTTTATACCTTAGGCGAGCACTGGGCTGCAGCTAAGCCCCCAAGTGAGAGGTTTGCTCTTCACTCGGTAGGATTTCTATACCTTAGGCGAGCACGGGGCTGCAGCTAAGCCCCCGAGTGAGAGGTTTGCTCTTCACTCAGTAGGATTTTTATACCTTAGGCGAGCACGGGGCTGCAGCTAGGCCCCCGAGTGAGAGGTTTGCTCTTCACTCGGTAGGATTTCTCATTGTACTTGAGGCGTAGCTTAGAGGAGAGGGTCGCAGTCGACCTGCACCTCGTCCTCCTTGCGAGCGCACGTTGTATTTGTGGCGTAGCTCAGAGGAGAGGGTCGCAGTCGACCTGCACCTCGTCCTCCTTGCGAGCGCACATTGTACTTGTAGCGTAGCTCAGAGGAGAGGGTCGCAGTCGACCTGCACCTCGTCCACCTTCCGAGCGCACGTTGTATTTGTGGCGTAGCTCAGAGGAGAGGGTCGCAGTCGACCTACACCTCGTCCTCCTTGCGAGAACACATTGTACTTGTGGTGTAGCTCAGAGGAGAGGGTCGCAGTCGACCTGCACCTCGTCCTCCTTACGACCGCACATTGTACTTAGGCGAGTGTTTAAACTGCAGCTAAGCCCCCCGAGTGGGAGTCTGGCTCGCACTCGGCAGGATTTTTATAACTTAGGCGAGTACTTGGACTGCAGCTAAGCCCCCGAGTGGAAGTCTGGCTTACCACTCGGTAGGATTTTTATAACTTAGGCGAGTACTTGGACTGCAGCTAAGCCCCCGAGTGGAAGTCTGGCTTACCACTCGGTAGGATTTTTATAACTTAGGCGAGTACTTGGACTGCAGCTAAGCCCCCGAGTGGAAGTCTGGCTTACCACTCGGTAGGATTTTTATAACTTAGGCGAGTACTTGGACTGCAGCTAAGCCTCCGAGTGGGAGTCTGGCTCACCACTCGGTAGGATTTTATTTAAACTTAGGCGAAACGGATTCGCAGCTAAGCCCACGAGTGGAAGGCTGGCTCACCACTCGGTAAGGATTTTTTTACAAACTTAGGCGAAACGGATTCGCGGCTAAGTCACCCACTGAGGGGAAAATTTTATTGGACAAATAAAAAGTGACAAAAATTATGGCGAAATTATGACACTATTATTTTGTAATCCATGAACTACAGAAGTACTTTATTACAACTCATCCGAGTGATAAACTTAAGTGTAAAATGGGCGGAGTAGTTCCGCGTTCCAAGCTCGGGGCTCGTCGATATTGTGTTCGACGTTGTAAAGACGGTATGCCCCGTTGTGGAGAACTTTGGTGACGATGAAGGGTCCTTCCCAAGAAGGAGCAAGCTTGTGTTGTTTCTGCTGATCCACTCGGAGAACTAAATCCCCTTCCTGGAAGGCTCGACCCCTCACATTTCTGGCGTGGAAGCGACGCAAGTCTTGTTGGTAGATGGTCGATCGGATCAGAGCCATCTCCCTTTCTTCCTCTAAAAGGTCGACTGCATCCTGTCGCGCTTGTTCAGCTTCTGCTTCGTTGTAGAGTTCAACTCGAGGAGCATTGTGAAGAAGGTCACTCGGCAAGACTGCTTCAGCTCCGTAGACCAAGAAGAATGGAGTTCTTCCGGTCGACCGATTGGGTGTGGTCCGCAGTCCCCAAAGCACCGAGGGAAGTTCGTCGACCCATGCTCCAGCCGCATGCTTGAGATCACGCATCAGTCGGGGTTTCAATCCTTTGAGGATCAGGCCATTGGCTCGCTCTGCTTGTCCATTCGACTGCGGATGGGCGACTGAAGTGTAGTCGACTCGTGTGCCTTGAGAGTTGCAGAAATCCCTGAATTCCTCCAAGTCAAAGTTCGACCCATTATCTGTAATGATGCTGTGCGGGACTCCATATCTGAATATCAGTTCCCTGATGAAGCTAACAGCAGTACCGGCGTCAAGGTTCTTGATTGGCTTAGCCTCAATCCACTTGGTGAACTTGTCGACTGCCACCAGTACATGCGTGAAACTACTTCGACCTGTTCTCATGGGACCGACCATGTCCAACCCCCATACTGCGAAAGGCCAGACGAGTGGAATGGTCTTCAGAGCTGACGCAGGCTTGTGTGACATATTCGAGTAGAACTGACATCCTTCGCACTTGTCCACTATTTCCTTTGCCATCTCATTCGCCTTTGGCCAGTAAAATCCGGCTCGGTATGCTTTGGCCACAATGGTCCGAGAGGACGCATGATGACCACAGGCCCCCGAGTGGATATCATTGGGAATGATTCGACCTTCTTCTGGCGTTATGCACTTTTGACCAACTCCAGTCGCGCTCTCTCTATACAACTGTCCTTTGATAACGGTAAAGGCCTTGGATCGACGGATGATCTGTCGAGCCTCTTCCTCATCCTCTGGGAGCTCTTTTCTCAGGATATACGCGATATATGGAATTGTCCAGTCAGGTGTGACTACCAAGATCTTCATAACCAAGTCGACCACTGTTGGGACTTCTACCTCAGTCGAATCCGTGGCACTCTTGGGTTGCGGGGTTTCTTCAGTGAAAGGGTCTTCCTTAACTGACAGAGTATGAATATGCTCCAAGAACACGCCACTCGGAATGGCTTCTCTCTTAGAACCTATCTTTGCTAGATCATCAGCTGCTTGATTTTTCAGTCGGGGTATATGATGGAGCTCTAACCCCTCAAACTTCTTTTCCAGCTTCCTCACTGCATTGCAGTATCCAGTCATGGCTGGGCTTCTCACATCCCACTCCTTCATCACTTGGTTGACCACTAAATCTGAATCGCCATAGACCATCAGGCGACAGACGCCGAGTGAAATGGCCATGCGCAATCCGTATAAGAGGGCCTCATACTCTGCCTCATTGTTGGAGGAATCAAAGTGAATCTGGAGCACATATCTGAGCTTATCTCCTCTGGGGGAAACCAGGACAACCCCAGCACCGGAACCATTCAACATCTTAGAGCCATCAAAGAACATGGTCCAATGCTCCGAGTGAACCTCAGTCGGCTGCTGTTGTTCAATCCACTCGGCGAGGAAATCAGCTATTGCCTGGGACTTAATGGCTTTCTTTGCCTCGAACTTGATATCAAGGGGAAGAAGTTCAATTGCCCATTTGGCCACTCGACCAATTGCATCTCTGTTGTGCAAAATCTCTGAAAGTGGAGCGTCGCTGACGACTGTGATGGAATGATCAGAGAAATAATGAGCAACCTTCTTTGTGGTCATGTATATTCCATACACAAGCTTCTGATAATGAGGATATCTCTGCTTGGATGGAGTCAAAACTTCAGACAAATAATACACTGGGCGCTGAACTTTGAAGGCTTTTCCTTCTTCTTCCCGCTCGACCGTAAGTACTGTACTGACGACTTGTCCTGTGGCTGCGATATAAAGCAACAGAGGCTCTTTGCTGATTGGAGCAGCAAGCACCGGCTGGGTGGAGAGCAGAGCTTTTAGCTCGGCAAACGCTGCATCAGCTTCTGTAGTCCACTCGAACTTGTCTGCCTTCTTCATCAGTCGGTAAAGAGGCAATGCCTTTTCACCCAGTCGTGAGATGAATCGACTTAATGCGGCCAAGCCACCAGTAAGCTTCTGGACATCGTGCACTCGCACAGGGCGTTTAATTCGGAGAATAGTGCCGATCTTCTCTGGATTAGCGTCGATCCCTCGCTCGAAAACGAGAAAACCGAGCAACTTGCCACCAGGAACTCCGAATGTGCACTTTGATGGATTGAGCTTGATAGCATACCTTCTGAGGTTGGCAAATGTTTCGGCGAGGTCAGTGAGCAGGTCGGAACCTTTTCGTGACTTGACCACGATATCATCCATATACGCTTCCACATTCCGACTGATTTGAGTGACCAAACACTTCTGAATCATTCGCATAAATGTGGCTCCGGCATTCTTCAGGCCGAATGGCATGGTGATATAGCAGAAGCACCCGAATGGAGTGATGAAAGCTATTTTTATCTCATCAGGTCCGTACAGACGGATCTGATGGTACCCGGAATAGGCGTCTAGAAAAGACAATCTCTCGCATCCCGCGGTCGAGTCAACAATTTGATCAATGCGAGGGAGAGGAAAATGATCTTTTGGGCAGGCCCGATTGATGTGCTTGAAGTCAATGCACATTCGGAGTGATTTGTCCTTCTTAGGAACCATGAGGACATTAGCGAGCCACTCGGAGTGGTATATCTCTCGGATAAATCCTACCGCCAACAGTCGATCCACTTCCTCACCAATAGCCTTTCTCTTCTGGACGGCGGACCGCCGAAGATGCTCCTTAACTGGTTTTGCTGATGAGTCGACTCTAAGGCGATGCTCAGCCAGTCCCCTGGGAACACCTGGCATGTCAGCTGGCTTCCATGCAAAAATGTCCCAGTTCTCACGGAGGAACTGGATGAGCACTTCTTCCTATTTTGGGTCGAGTGTTGTGGAGATGTGGGTCGGGGCTGCATTGGGGTCGGTCGGGTGAATGTGGACAGGCTTTGTCTCACCGGACGACTGAAATGCAGATTCTGTGGCGGGCTTCTTGGATCGCAGCAAATCACTCGGATCTGCGCTTTGCTTATATTCTTCAAACTCGACTGCTGTCACCTGGGAATCGGCAATCTTTGAGCCCTTCTGAAAGCACTCTTCTGCCTTTTTCCGATCACCGGTGATAGTGATCACTCCTTTGGGGCCGGGCATCTTCAGTTTGAGGTACACGTAACATGGTCGAGCCATGAACCGTGTGTAAGCTGGCCTCCCCAAAATGGCGTGGTACGCGCTCTGAAAATCCACGACCTCAAACGTCAACTTCTCTTTGCGAAAATGTTTTGAATCACCAAACACCATGTCCAGAGCTATTTGGCCGAGTGACTCGGCTTTCTTTCCTGGTATAACTCCATGAAAGCTCATGTTACTGGTGCTCAGTCGGGACATCGGAATGCCCATTCCTTTCAGTATGTCTGCATACAACAAGTTCAGTCCACTACCACCGTCCATCAGCACTTCCGTCAGTCGAGTGCCTTCGACAACTGGGTCGACCACCAAAGCTTGCCTCCTAGGGGTGGCAATATGAGTCGGGTGATCAGATTGGTCGAATGTGATGGGTGTTTGGGACCATCTCAGATAACTTGGTTTTGCTGGGGCAACCATGTTCACCTCACGATTAATGACCTTCAGTCGGCTCTTGCTTTCCACATCTGCGAACATCATCAGAGTGGAGTTGACATGCGGATATCCTCCCTCATTGTCCTCCTTGTCTTCGGCTTGTCCGACTCTTTTTCCTTGTCCTTAGACTGCTTTCCTTGAAACTGCTGGATCAGGAGTCGACATTGGCGAGTGGTATGATTTGGCTTCTCCGACTGACTCGGCTTGTATTTGCCGCTTCGGAGTCGGTCTTCTTCTTCGCCGTTGGCATACTTGGTAGCAATCTCCATCATCCGACTCAGGGTCATGTCTCCGGTTCGACCAAATTTCAAACTCAATTCTCTATTCTTGACACCATCCTTGAAGGCGCAGACTGCCTGATGGTCAGACACGTTCTCCACGGTATGGAGCAAAGTGATACATCTCTGAATATACTCTCTGAGAGTCTCATTCGTCTTCTGCACACAAACTTGCAGCTCTGTCAATCCAGCAGGTCGCTTGCAAGTTCCTTCAAATGTTCTGACGAACACTCGGGACAGATCTTCCCAAGTGTAAATGTTGCTAGGAGGTAACTGATTCAACCACGCTCTGGCAGAACCTTCCAACATGAGGGGCAAATGCTTCATGGCCACCTCGTCATTCCCACCACCAATCTGAACCGCCACTCGGTAGTCCTCAAGCCAAGTTTCAGGCTTAGACTCACCAGTGAACTTGCTGACTCCTGTTGCCAACCTGAAGTTGGGGGGAATCACTGCGGCTCTGATAGCCCTGCTGAAAAATTCTGGACCAGAAACATGCACTCGACTGCTTGTGGACGCATCTCTGTCGCCCCCCCCCCCCCCCCCGATGGGCTCTGTTTTGGTCGACCATGCCTTGCACGATAATGGATCGCGCGTCGAAGCCTGGTTCCCGGGGGTCGACTGGAGCTCTTCGCCCCACACTGAGTTGACGCCTGTCCTCTTGCTGCCGAGGAGCGTAAGACCCACCACTCGGAGGGGGAGTGGGCACTCGACACCTATCATCACGATCGTGTCGGTCACCGTACTGGTCTCGCCGATTCTCGCGTCCTTCACGCCGCAGAGGCGATCTAGGACTGTGAGCCGACTGAACCATATTCGCAGCAACGGATCGGCTGTGAATTCTGTTGCGCGACTGCGACACGGCTGAATTCTGGTCTCCTGCTGCCCGGAGCAAATCCCTAATCTGCATCAAGCCTCTGCTAGCTTCCGACTGAGAGGGCTGGATGGACTCTGCTATACGGGTCGCAGCTGCTAAATTCTGGATTGGGGTTCGATATACCTGAGTCGGCGGGAAGAGTTGACGTCGATTGGCGTCAGGAACTCGTTGCCGCGCGCGCTCGTCGAGTGCTCGCTGAAGGTTCTCCAGACAAGCACGTTCAGCCAAGTTGGCTAAACGTGCCTCCTCCAAGGCGCGAGCCTCGGGGGTTTCTCCTGTGATGGGAGTATGCAGGGCATCCATGTTCCTGGGGCGAAGCTCTTCCCTCTGCAGAGAGTCGAGTGGCTCGGGCTGGTACTCTTCGTGGTCCCGTACGGGGTCGCCTCCACCGCCTGCCCCACCCTCATGGGCAAAGCCAGAAGGAATGCGAGGTCCGTTGACCATCAAGATTTCCGCCGCCGGATCACTACTATCGCACTCGGATGCAGTCTCTACGGAGCCAGTCGACAGATCGAACAGGCCGTAGAGGGATTCGTCGGGCTCGATTGCCGCAACTTGGACGGTGGCCGTCTGGCGAGCCACCGCGTGCTTCACCCACCGCTGGAGCCTCGACCGACCAGAGCGCTTGCGCTGGTGGGAGACCGGAAGGGTGGCCGATAGGGGAGTCGACCGATACGGGGTCGACGGTTGTCGCAGCAGAACACCGCGGACACATGCGCGAAAATGCGTCGCACCGCGGACGGGGAGCGCATCAACGTCGAGTGGAGCCCCCTGGAGCCAAGCGGAGTCGTCGGCGATGAAGGTGAGAGCACCGAGACGGATCTCGCGGCCCTCGACCAAAACTCCAGCAGCAACCATGATGAAAGTGCTCGGAAGAATCACAACTTCTCCAAAAAGTCGCTAAAACACCTACCCCACAGTGGGCACCAACTGTCGTGGTTCTAAGTCTGACAGTGGAGTGGGGGGTAGGTATGGAGAGGCAAGGTCCTAGCTATGGAGAGGTTGTAAACACAAGATATGTACGAGTTCAGGCCCTTCTCAGAGGAAGTAAAAGCCCTACGTCTCGGAGCCCGGAGGCGGTCGAGTGGATTATATGTGTATGAATTACAGGGGTGCGAACCCTTCTGCCTGTGGAGGGGGGTGGCTTATATAGAGTGCGCCAGGACCCCTGCCGGCCCACGTAATGAAGGGCTTAAAGTACATTAAGTCTGGGGCGTTACTGGTAACGCCCCACATAAAGTGTCTTAACTACCATAAAGTCTACTTAATTACAGACCATTGCAGTACAGAGTACCTCTTGACCTTCTGGTGGTCGAGTGAGTCTTCATGGTCGAGTCCTTCAAGTCAGTCGAGTGGGTTCCTCATAGGTCGACTGGAAGGTGATCTCTTCTAAGGATGTCCTTGGGTAGGGTATTTAGATCAGGTCTATGACCCTACCCTAGGTATATGACTCCATCAAGGAGTTAATCTTCGATATAGTCCCGTTCCGCAGCGGCTATCATGCTCTGCTCGGACGAACCGCGTTTGCAAAGTTCAACGCGGTGCCGCATTAGGCATACCTCAAGCTCAAAATGCCAGGCCCTCGAGGAATCATCACGGTCAACAGAAACACTGAACGCTCCCTCCGAACGGAGGAACACACAGCGGCTCTCGTGGCAGAAGTACAGAGCAGCCTCTTAAGGCAATTCTCAAGTCCGGCCGTTAAGCGACCGGACATGGCCAAACGCGCCCGGAGTAACATACATCAAGACCACCTGGCATGTTCCGAGCAAGCGTAGCAATGCGGCCCCAACCCCAGCCCTTGCAGGATTGCAAGACTAGTCCTTCGCGTACATCGTTACGCTCTGGAGATACCATGGGCATAGGGGGAGGGGCACAACCACGACAGGCCCAGAGTGCGGCTCAACCACACCAGGGGCTCTCAAGTGTGTCGCTTTTTTTCTTTTTTTCTTTCTTTTTACCCACAGGACTCCAGAGGCCCTGTTCAGCAGCAGACCTGCCAAACTCACGACGCAACAGCCAGGGAAGGAGAAAGGCTACGACGAACACTCAGGTGGTCTCCATTACGAGCATTAAATCTGTTTCATACACCATTCCGCAGCCTACCTGAGGGAGTCCTGGACTAGGGGGTGTTCGGACAGCCGGACTATCAATGTCCGCCGGACTCCAAGACTACGAAGATACAAGATTGAAGACTCCGGCTCGTGTCCGGAAGGTACTTTACTTGGCGTGGAAGGCAAGCTTGGCGATACGGATACGTAGATCTCCTACTATTGTAACCGACTCTGTGTAACCCTAGCCCTCTCCAGTATCTATATAAACCGGAGGGCTTTAGTCCGTAGGACAACATACACAACATACAATCATACCATAGGCTAGCTTCTAGGGTTTAGCCTCCTTGATCTCGTAGTAGATCTACTCTTGTACTACCCATATCATCAATATTAATCAAGCAGGAGTAGAGTTTTACCTCCATCGAGAGGGCCCGAACCTGGGTAAAAAACATCGTGTCCCTTGTCTCCTGTTACCATCCGCCTAGACGCACAGTTCGGGACCCCCTACCCGAGATCCGCCGGTTTTGACACCGACATTGGTGCTTTCATTGAGAGTTCCTCTGTATCGTCACCAATAGGCTTGATGGCATCTTCAACCTGCAACGCTGTCCTGGGTGAGACTTTCCTCCCCGGACAGATCTTCGTATTCGGTGGCTTCGCACTGCGGGCCAATTCACTTGGCCATTTGGAGCAGATCGAAAGCTACGCCCCTGGCCGTCAGGTCAGATTGGGAAGCTTAAACTTCACGGCCGATGTCCGAGGAGATTTGATCCTCGATGGACTCGAGTCACAGCCAAGCGCGCCGCACTGTGATGATGGGCATGATCTAGCTCTGCCGCCGAACAGTGCTTTGGTGGCCGCACACGAATCCGCTCCGGCCATTAGCCCGGAGCCGATCGCCCAGATCGAGGGCTGGTGGATAGACGCCGCCCCGGGGGCTTCAACATCCACGGCGATGGAGCCGAACACCAATCTTGTCCCCTGCGAAACTCGTGATTCCGAGGCTCCGGACTCCTCGCTGGACTCCGAACCTCCCGCGCCCCTACCAATCGATCCAGATTGGGCGCCGGTTATGGAATTCACTGCCGCGGACATCTTTCAATGCTCGCCTTTCGGCGATATCTTAAATTCACTAAAGCATCTCTCGTTATTAGGAGAGTCCTGGCCGGATTATGGCCAGGATGGTTGGGATGCGGACGACGAAGAAATTCAGAGCCCACCCACCACCCACTTTGTAGCCACTGTCGACGATTTAACCGACATGCTAGACTACGACTCCGAAGACATCGACGCTATGGAAGACGATGCCGGAGACGAACAGGAACCAGCGCCCACAGGGCACTGGAAGGCCACCTCGTCATATGACGTATACATGGTGGATACCCCAAAAGATGGGGACGGCGAAGGAACAGTGGAGGCAGATTCCTTAAAGAAACAGCCCAAGCGCCGGCGTCAGCGGCGCCGCTCTAAATCTCGCCACAGCAAAAACGAAGATTCCGGCACAGGAGATAATAACACTCCAGAGAGTGCCGAAGACAAACCCCTCCCGCAAGACTCAGCGCAGGAGGATGCAGAAGCAAGCCCTCATGAGGGGGCGGCAGATGAAGAGGTTGAGGATCATGATTATATGCCTCCCTCCGAAGACGAAGCAAGCCTAAACAATGACGAATTCGTCGTACCCGAGGATCCCGTTGAACAAGAGCGCTTCAAGCGCAGGCTTATCGCCACAGCAAACAGCCTAAAGAAAAAGTAGCAGCAGCTTCAAGCTGATCAGGACCTGCTGGCCGATCGATGGACCGAGGTCCTCGCGGCCGAAGAGTATAAAATCGAACGTCCCTCCAAAAGTTACCCAAAACGCAAGCTGCTCCCCCGATTAGAGGAGGAAGCATACATACATCCATCACCAGCGCACGATATGGCTGACCGACCACCCCGTGGTCGTGACAGAGAGGCATCCAGGCCCGCAGCCAAGACCATACCCCGGCATTGCTCCAAAAGTACGAAGCCAAGAGGGAACGCGCCGGACTTGCGAGACATATTGGAGGACAAAGCAAGGCAATCCAGATCCATCTATGGATCACGTGGGCGCCCTACGACCCATGACGAATACCGTCGTGCCAGATACAATAACCCCGGCTGGGCCGAACACAGCAGACATCGCTCTCTCAAGTTGCGTCGCGATATTGCTCAATACAGGGGCGCCGCACACCCGTTATGCTTCACTGATGAAGTAATGGATCATCAGATCCCCGAAGGGTTTAAACCCGTAAACATCGAATCTTACGATGGCACAATAGACCCCGCGGTGTGGATCGAAGACTATCTTCTCCACATCCATATGGCCCGCGGCAACGATCTCCACGCCATAAAATACCTCCCCCTCAAGCTTAGAGGACTAGCTCGGCATTGGCTTAACAGCTTGCCCGCAGAGTCAATTGGGTGTTGGAAGGACCTGGAGGCCGCATTCCTTGATAACTTCCAAGGCACATATGTGCGACCACCAGACGCCGATGACCTCAGCCACATCATTCAGCAGCCAGACGAATCGGCCAGGCAATTCTGGACACGGTTCTTGACAAAGAAAAATCAAATCGTCGATTGTCCAGATGCAGAGGCCCTTGCAGCCTTCAAACATAATATCCGGGACGAATGGCTAGCCCGGCACCACGGGCAGGAAAAGCCGAAATCCATGGTAGCCCTCACATTGTTAATGACCCGCTTTTGTGCGGGAGAGGACAGCTGGCAAGCCCGCAGCAACAATCTCCGTAAAAATTCTGGCAGTCCGGATACTAAGGACAACAACGGCAGGTCACGTCGAAATAAAAACAAGCGCCGAATTAACGGCGATGATAAGGAGGATACGGTAGTCAATGCCGGATTCCGAGGCTCTAAACCCGGTCAACGGAAGAAGCCATTTAAAAGAACCATTCCGGGTCCGTCCAATTTCGACCGAATACTCGACCGCTCATGCCAGATACATGGCACCCCTGAAAAGCCAGCTAACCACACCAATAGAGATTGCTGGGTATTCAAGCAGGCCGGCAAGTTAATTGCCGAAAACAATGACAAGGGGCTAAATAGCGACGACGAGGAAGAGACCCGGCCGCCGAACAACAGAGGACAGAAGGGTTTTCCCCCACAAGTACGGACGGTGAATATGATATACGCGACCCATATACCCAAGAGGGAGAGGAAACGCGCACTAAGGGACGTCTATGCGATGGTGCCAGTCGCCCCAAAGTTCAACCCATGGTCCTCTTGTCCGATCACTTTCGATCGAAGAGACCATCCGACCAGCATACGCCATGGCGGATTCGCCGCATTGGTCTTAGACCCAATCGTCGATGGGTTTCACCTCACGAGAGTCCTGATGGATGGCGGCAGTAGCCTGAACCTGCTTTATCAGGATACAGTGCGCAAAATGGGCATAGACCCATCAAGGATTAAACCTACAAAGACAACCTTTAAAGGTGTCATACCAGGAGTGGAAGCCAACTGTACAGGCTCAGTCACACTGGAAGTGGTCTTCGGATCCCCGGATAATTTCCGGAGCGAAGAGTTAGTCTTCGACATAGTCCCGTTTCGCAGCGGCTATCACGCTCTGCTCGGACGAACCGCGTTTGCCAAATTCAACGCGGTGCCGGACTATGCATACCTAAAGCTCAAGATGCCAGGCCCTCGTGGAGTCATCACGGTCAATGGGAATACGGAACGCTCCCTCCGAACGGAGGAACATATAGCGGCTCTCGCGGCAGAAGTACAGAGCAGCCTCCTAAGGCAATTCTCGAGTCTGGCCATTAAACGGCCGAATACAGCAAAGCGCGCCCGGAGCAATATCCACCAAGACCACCCGGCGCGCAGAGCACGCGTAGCAATGCGGCCCCAACCCTCGCCCGCGTATGATCGCAAGAATAACACTCCGCGTACATCATTACGCTTTGGAGATACCATGGGCACAGGGGAGGGGGCACGATCACAACGGAACCAGAGTGCGGTTCGACCACACCAGGGGCTCGCAAATGTGCCTCTTTTTTATTATTATTATTTTTCTTATTTTTTGTACACAGGACTCTGTTAACCAGAAGCCCTGTCCGGCGGTGAACCTGCCGAACTCATGATGCAATAGTCAGGGACTACAGAAGGCCGCGTCGAAAATCAGGTGGTCTCAATTACGAGCATTAAATTTGATTATATACACCAAATCCGCAGCTCATCCCTGGAGGGGGACATGTTTATTTAGTCCAAATCCCTTGCTTACCGCACTATTTGTATCAATCCGCTCTACTAGCAGACTTTTTCTTTCATTAATAATGCAGCACCTTTATGATTGCAATTGCATTACATTTTATATATATATGCGCATTATATGACATCTGGCACCCGTATATTTTGGTACGGCATAATACACCAGGGTCTTATGTTCCCCACTTTATGGTGTGATAAAGTCCGAACACTTTCACAAGTGCGGCACCCCGAACTTATAGCATTATATGAATCGGCTCCGAATCATGTCTTGGGTCAATAGTTGGGTTTGCCCGGCTCCCATGTTTGGCTCCTTACGTTTCTGTTCCGTCGGCTAAGGTAGCACTGGGAGAACCACTGCGATTGCGCCCCGGTTGAGCCGAGTTAACGCCTCAGTGGAGAAAGCTAAAACTAACCGGCATGATAAGGCGAGAGACTGGTCGCTGTTCGAGAGGTTTTTTCGGGTCCTTAAAGACTCACGCCGCTTCGAGCGAAGTTCCGGGTTATGTCCGATGAAGGCGTGGATAGCGCCCCGGATTCGGTCTTCCGAATACCAGGGGCTTCGCCAAAATTTAAAATTATAGAATTCTATGGCTAAGTGAGAGTGTTTAAGCATTATAAGTCCGGTTGCCTTGTTCGTCGTGTTGAGCGCCTCCCTAGATGGACCCAAATATGGGAACAAGAGTGCTCAAGTTTATCACCGAACACCCCAGCACTTGTGGCTTGGGGGCTGAAGCCAACGACTTGCCATCTCTCAGATTTTATAAACGGCCGCACAGAAGGTAATATTTTAAATTAAACAAGCGTTGCTCATGGCGCATATGAACGAAGTTTTCAGTGCACAGGATAAATACACAGCGAGTTCACTCAAAGATTACATTTCGGGAGCACTCATCTGCAATATTGCAGGCTCCCTTTAGGACAATATTATAATACTTCTCCGGCGTGCGATACTCCTTGCCCGGTGGCGGTGGGTCCATGAGAAGCTTCTCCGCATCCAGTTTGCCCCATTGCACCTTTATGCGGGCAAGGGCCCGACGAGCACCTTCGATACAGGCGGAGCGCTTGACTACATCCAGCCTAGGGCATGCATCCACCAGCCGCCGCACGAGGCCAAAGTAGCTACAAGGCATGGCCTGTCCAGGCCACAGCCGGACTATGAGGCCCTTCATGGCCTCCTCAGCTACTTTGTGGAGTTCCATCAGCTGCTCCAGCTGGTCGCTTGGGGGCACCGGATGGCCGGCCTTAGTATACTGAGACCAGAAGACCTTCTCCGTCGAGCTCCCCTCCTCGCCACGATAGAATGCGGCGGCATCAGCCGCACTACGCGGCAGATCTGCAAACGCCCCAGGAGAGCGCCGAATTCGGGTAAGTGTCCGGTAGTTCACATTAACATGCCTGCTTTGCATGAAAAACGCCTTACCCGCCGCTATCTTCTTTATGTCCTCAACCTCCTGAAGGGCCTTCTGGGCCTCGGCCTTGGCGGACTTGGCACTTTCGAGAGCCGAGGCAAGCTCGGACTCTCGAGTCTTGGAGTCGCGCTCCAAACTCTCATGTTTTTCCATGAGAACCTGGAGCTCTTGCCGAACTTCCGCCACCCGCACCTCTTGCTTTTCTCGCTCAGCCCGTTCCGCGGCCGCATTACGTTCGGCCACGGACACAGCATCCTTCAGGGTTGCCACCTCGTTAGTGGCCCCTGCAATGCACATATTATCCTTGTTAATTTTATTCGCAACCAAAATCCTTTTCTGTAAGGTACTTATTCAAAGAGGTGTTACTCACTTTCTTTTCCTCGAGCTGCTTCTTTGCAGAGCCGATCTCTTGCTCGGACCGCTCGAGATTCTTTTTCAGCACGTCAACCTCCGCCGTTAGTGCGGCAGAGGTCAGCAGTGCGGCCTGCAAACCCATATTGACATATTTTAGGCAACCTTGCGTATATCTTGTTATAGATCCTTAGTCCGGCTTTTCTTTCCGAACACCGAACCAAGCATCAGGGGCTACTGTCTATGCGGTATTATATTACATAATTTTAACTTCTTACCTCAAAGCCTGTTAAAAGGCTACTGCAGGCTTCGGTCAGCCCGCTTTTCGCGAGCTGAACCTTCTTAATCACCGCACTCATGATAGTGCGCTGTTCTTCCTCGATGGAAGCGCCTTTAAGCGCCTCCAGTAGGTTATCCGACGCCTCCGGTTGGACGGAGGCCGCCGGCGTCACGGTCCTGCCCTTCTTTTGAAGGGGCCGCTTGCCAGGCTCTGGAACCACTGCGGGTTCCGATGTAGAGTCCGGCACGAAGTCCGGGAGGCTGCCTGACGGCGCCTCCGGAGCCTCCTCCTGATGAGTTCCTCTTTGGGATCTCACTTCGGCGTCCTCGATGGCGCGTGGGGTGGAGGCAGTCAGGATGGAATTCACATCCGACGAAGCCAATGACCCGCTCGATGAGTCAGGGAGATCATCATTGGCCGGACTACGGGCAGAATGCGGCGTTAGAAGGATACTACGCGACATAAAATAAATTACACATCAAGGATCCGGATACTTACGATCTTGCCGGACGCCTGGCCCTTGGAGGCCACTCATCCTCACCAACGTTGATGTTGGCGGAACTGTCCGGCGGGATAGTTCTCCCCCTCTTGGACCCTTCGGCCCCCCCGATGGGGGAAGCCTTCCTTTTCTTCTCTCCCTCCTCTGGGAGAGAGTACTCCTCCTCCTCGTCTTCGGAGGAGGAATCCTCGTCGTCGTCAGACGCGTGATTGCGGGAACTCTTTCGATTTCCCGTGGCCACCTTCTTGGCCTTCTTCTCCGGCACCATGTGCGGTGCCGGAACCAGCAGCCTTGTTAAACGGGCGTTCACTGGGTCCTCTGGCGTGGGAGCCGGCCTGATGAGCAGCTTGGCCTTCTCCATCCATTCCTGTCAAAGGAAGAGGCAGAATGAAGCCTCATTAGAGTCAATCTAATTATCACAAGTGTCCCGTAATGGGGTTGAATCACTTATCTCGTCAGTT
Organism: Triticum timopheevii; assembly: GCA_963921465.1. Taxonomy (NCBI): domain Eukaryota; kingdom Viridiplantae; phylum Streptophyta; class Magnoliopsida; order Poales; family Poaceae; genus Triticum; species Triticum timopheevii. Next base: position 187,402,054 of record OY997266.1, on the reverse strand, counting down.
GGATTCTGCGAGCTGAATCCGCGGTCTTTGGTCGCGGACGCGGGGGCTTCGGCGCCCTTGAACAGCACCCTCCAGGCGCCTTCGTATGTTGTATCGAAGAGTTCGCTTAGCGCCTGGCGCTGTTCCGGATTGAACTCCCATAAATTAAATGCCCGTTTTTGGCATGGGAGGATCCGCCGGATGAGCATGACTTGGACCACGTCGACGAGCCTGAGCTTATTGCTCACCATCTTCTTGATACAAGCTCGGAGTCCCGTCACCTCCACCGGATTCCCCCACTGCAAGCCCTTCTGTTTCCAGGAGGTGAGCTGCATGGGGATGCCAGATCTAAACTCGGGGGCCGCCGCCCATGTGGATTTGCGCGGCTTGGTGATATAGAACCACCCCGATTGCCACCCCTTGACGTAGTCCACGAAGGTCCCTTCTAACCAGGGGACGTTGGGCAATTTGTCCAACATAGCGCCTCCGCATTCCGCTTGCGTACCCTTCACAACCTTCGGCTTGATGTTAAAGGTCTTGAGCCACAGGCCGAAGTGGGGCCGGATGCAGAGAAAGGCCTCGCACACGACGATAAATGCCGAGATGTTGAGGATAAAGTTCGGCGCCAGATCGTGGAAATCCAGGCCGTAGTAAAACATGAGCCCCCGGACAAATGGATGGAGCGGAAAGCCCAGTCCGTGGAGGAAGTGGGGAAGGAAGACGACCCTCTCATGAGGCCCGGGGGTAGGGATGAGCTGCCCCTCGTCAGGCAGCCGATGCGCGATATCGCCGGAAAGGTATCCGGCGCTGCGCAGCTTGGTGATGTCCTCCTCCTTGACGGTGGAGGCTAACCATTTGCCTCCCGCTCCAGTCATATTCGGAGAAGGTCGAGGTGAGATGCGCGAGTTCGGGCGTTGGAGCTTGAGTTCGCGGGGATGGATAAGCAAAGGAGGAAGAAGGCGTAGGTGAGAAGGTGAATCCTTATCCCTTATATGTAGGCGGACAAAACTATGTGTCCCCCACCGGCCTGGTAAAACTCGCTTATCTCCCAAGCATCACCGTTGATGGCGCGGTTGGGTTACCCACACACTTATTGATGAGAATCCCGGAATAAGGGGAACACGATCTCTGCTTCGATAGGACGTGCCGAGGAAACCGCTCTGCTAATGCTGAGGTGGTATAATGATTCAAACAAAGGCCTGGTGGCTGTGTGATGTCACGCCGCATAATACGTCAGCAGATTGAACTAAGTGTACATTTTATTCTCTCTACGGTGGAATGTGGAATTTATTTTGCAGAGCTGGACACTATCCTGGTGTTCATTATCTTCTCTGGATTATTCAAGGGAGGAACCCGCCTTGCAATGCCGAACATTATGCATGCCGGACTTATCGTCATTGAAGACTGGTTCAGGGGCTACTGAGGGAGTCCTGGACTAGGGGGTGTTCGGACAGCCGGACTATCAATGTCTGCCGGACTCCAAGACTACGAAGATACAAGATTGAAGACTCCGGCTCGTGTCCGGAAGGTACTTTACTTGGCGTGGAAGGCAAGCTTGGCAATACGGATACGTAGATCTCCTACTATTGTAACCGACTCTGTGTAACCCTAGCCCTCTCCGGTATCTATATAAACCGGAGAGCTTTAGTCCGTAGGATAACATACACAACATACAATCATACCATAGGCTAGCTTCTAGGGTTTAGCCTCCTTGATCTCGTGGTAGATCTACTCTTGTACTACCCATATCATCAATATTAATCAAGCAGGAGTAGGGTTTTACCTCCATCGAGAGGGCCCGAACCTGGGTAAAAAACATCGTGTCCCTTGTCTCCTGTTACCATCCGCCTAGACGCACAGTTCGGGACCCCCTACCCGAGATCCGCCGGTTTTGACACCGACACTACCCCTGGAGGGGGACATGTTTAATAGTCTAGTCCCTTGCTTACCGCACTATTTGTATCGCTCTACATTCATGGCAGTATTTCTGAATAAACAATGCATCGCTTTTTGCTTATAATTGCATTCCTTCCTTACATATATGTTCGTTTATGACATGTTGCATCCGTACACTTTGGTACGGCCGAATACACCAGGGGCTTAAGTTCCCCGCATTATGGTGTGCTAAGTCCGAACACTTTCACAAGTGCGGCACCCCGAACTTATAGCATTATATGCATCGGCTCCGAATCATGTCTTGGGTCAATAGTTGGGTTTGCCCGGCTCCCATGTTTTGGTACCTTATGTTCCATTTTATTGGCTAAGATAGCACTGGGAGAACCACTACGATTGCGCCCCAGTTGAGCTGGGCGAGCGCCTCAGTGGAGAAAGCTAAAACTGACCGTCATGATAAGGCGAGAGCTGATCACTGTTTGAGAGGTCTTTTCGAGTCCCTAAAGACTTATGCCGCTTAGAGCGAGGAACCGGCTTTGTCCGGCCCAGGCATGGATAGCGTCCCAAACTCGGTCTTCCGAACACTAGGGGCTTCGCCGAAATTTAAAATTATAGAATTCTATGGCTAAGTGAGAGTGTTCAAGCATTATAAGTCCGGTTGCCTTGTTCGTCGTGTTGAGCGCCTCCCTAGATGGACCCAAATATGGGAACAAGAGCGCTCAAGTTTATCCCGAACACCCCAGCACTCGTGGCATGGGGGCTGATGCCGACGACTTGCCATCTCTCAGATTTGATAAACGGCCACACAGAAGGTAATATTTTAAATTAATAAGCGTTGCTTAGTGCATATGAACAAAGTTTTCAGCGCACAGGATAACACATTGCGAGTCTACTCAAATATTACATCTTTGGAGCACTCATCCACAATCTTGCGGGCACCCTTCAGGACACTCTTATAATACATTTCAGGCGTGCGATACTCCTTGCCCGCCGGTGGCGCGTCCGTTAGAAGCTTCTCAGCGTCCAGCCTGCCCCAGTGCACTTTTGCACGGGCCAGAGGCCGACGGGCACCTTCAATGCAGGCAGAGCGCTTGACGACTTCCACCCAGGGACACACATCCACCAGCCGTCGTACCAGGCCGAAGTAGCTCCCAGGCATGGCCTCCTCGGGCCACAGCCGAACTATAAGGCCCTTCATGGCCTGCTCGGCTACCTTGTGGAGCTCGACCAGCTGCTTCAGCTGGTCGCTAAGGGGCACCGGATGTCCGGTCTCAGCATACTGAGACCAGAAGACCTTCTCCGTCGAGCTCCCCTCCTCGGCCCGGTAGAATGCGGCAGCATCGGACACGCTGCAAGGTAGATCTGCAAACGCTCCTGGAGAGCTCCGAATTCGGGTAAGTAACAGGTAGTTCACATTCACATGCTTGCTTTGCATGAAAAATGCCTTACACGCTGCTATTTTCTTCACCGCCTCGATCTCCTGGAGGGCCTTATGGGCTTTGGCCTTAGCGGCTTTGGCACTCTCAAGAGCCGAGGCAAGCTCGGACTCTCGAGTCTTCGAGTCGCGCTCCAAACTCTCATGCTTTTCCACGAGAACCTCGAGCTCTTGCTGCACCTCAACCACCCGCGCCTCCTGCTTCTCACGCTCAGCTCGTTCCGCGGCCGCATTACGCTCGGCCGCGGACACGGCCTCCTTCAGGGTCGCCACCTCGTTTGTGGCCCCTGCAGTGCCCACGTTATCCTTGTTATTTCTTTTGCAACCAAAATCCTTTTCTGTAAGGTACAAATTTAATACGGTGTTACTCACCTTCTTTGCCCTCGAGCTGCTTCTTGGCAAGGCCGAGCTCATTCTCGGACCGCTCGAGGTTCTGCTTCAAAGCATCGACCTCCGCAGTCAGTGCGGCAGAGGTCAGCAGCACAGCCTGCAATCCCATATTGACATAATTTTTAGAACTCCTGCGTATACCTTTTTAGATCCTCAGTCCGGCTTTTCTTTCCGAACACCGAACCGAGCATCAGGGGCTACTGTCTATACGGTATTACGTTACATATTTGAAAATTTCTTACCTCAAAGCCTGTTAGAAGGCTACTGCAGGCTTCGGTCAGCCCGCTCTTGGCGAGCTGAACCTTCTGAATCACCGCACTCATGATAGTGCGGTGCTCTTCCTTGATGGAAGCGCCGTTGAGCGCCTCCAACAAGTTGTCCGGCGCCTCCGGTTGGACGGAGGCCGCCGGTGTCACGGTCTTGCCCTTCTTACGAAGGGTCCGCCTGCCGGACTCCGGAACCACTACGGGTTCCGGTGCGGAGTCCGGTGCGAAGTCCGGGAGGTTGCCCTGTGGCACCCCCGGAGCCTCCCCCTCCTGGTGGGTCCCCTCCCGGGATCCCACCTCGGCGTCGTCAGCGTCACGAGGGGTGGAGGCGGTCGGAAGGGAATCCATATCCGACGGAGCCAAGGACCCGCTCGATGAAGCGGGAAGATCGTCCTTGGCTGGACTACAGGTTGTATGCGGCTTTAGAAGGACACCATGTGGCAAAAAGAGAAATTATAAATCATCCAGGAATTCGGACACTTACGATCTTGCCAGGGGCTTGGCCCTTGAGGGCCACCCCTCATCGCCGTCGTTGGCGTTGGTGGAGCAGTCCGGAGGAAGGGTCCTTCCCTTCTTGGACCCTCCGGCCCCCCTCGTTCGGGAAGCCTTCCTCTTCTTCTCTCCCCCCCTCTTGGGGCGAGTCCTCTTTCTCCTCCTCGTCTTCGGGGGAGGAGTCCGCCTCGAAGCCATCGGACGACGAGTCCGATACCACCTGGCGCCGGGAACTCCTTCGGGTTCCCGTGGCCTTCTTCTTGGCCTTCTTCTCCGGCACAACGTAAAGTGCCGGGACCAGCAGCCCCGTCAAACGGGTGTCCGCTGGGTCTTCTGGAAGGGGAGCCGGACAGTTAACCTGTCCGAACGTCTTCTGCCAGTCCTGTTAAAGGCATTGGGAGTTTAGATCCCACATAGAGTCAAACTATGAAAGAAATGAGTGTCCCATAAAGGATAACATAGCTTACCTCGCCGGCCGGGCGCTGCGTGCTGAATCCGCGATCTACAGTTGCGGATGCGAGGGCTTCTCCGCCCTTGAACAGCACCCTTCAGGCAGCTTCGTACATCGTGTCGAAGAGCCCGCTGAGGGTCCGGTGCTGTGCCGGATCAAACTCCCATAAATTGAAGGCCTGTTGCTGGCAGGGGAGAATCCGGCGGACGAGCATGACCTGGATCACGTTGACAAGCTTAAGCTTCTTGTTCACTAGGGTCTGGAGACAGGACTGGAGTCCGGTCAGCTCCTCTGAACTACCCCATAGCAAGCCCTTCTCTTTCCAGGAGGTGAGCTGCATGGGGGTACCAGATCTGAACTCGGGGGCCACTGCCCATTTAGGGTCACGCGGCTCGGTGATGTAGAACCACCCCGACTGCCACCCCTTGACGGATTCCACAAAGGCACCCTCAAGCCAAGTGACGTTGGGCATTTTGCCCACCATGGCACCTCCGCACTCCGCTTGGACGCCCTTCACCACCTTCGGCTTGACATTGAAGGTCTTTAGCCACAAGCCGAAGTGGGGCTGGATGCAGAGGAAAGCCTCGCACACGACGATAAACGCCGAGATGTTGAGGATGAAGTTTGGCGCCAGATCGTGGAAGTCCAGGCCGTAGTAATACATGAGCCCCGGACGAAAGGGTGAAGTGGGAAGCCCAGTCCATGGAGGAAGTGGGGAAGAAATACGACCCTCTCATGGGGCCTGGGGGTGGGGATGAGCTGCCCCTCATCGGGCAGCCAGTGCGCGATGTCGCCGGACAGGTATCCGGCGCCGTGCAGCTTCTCGATGTGCCCCTCCATAACGGAGGAGGCCATCCACTTGCCTCCCGCTCCGGACATGGCTGGAGAAGGTTGAGACGAGATGTGCGGACTTGGGCGCTGGAGCTCGAGTGCGCGGAGATGGATAAGCAAAGGAGGAAGAAGGCGTAGGTAAAAAAGGCGGATCCTTATCCCCTTATATATGGGCGGACGAAGACTATGCGTCCCCCCGGCCTGGTAAAACTCGCTCACCTCCCAAGCGCCGCAATCAATGGCGTGGTTGGGTTACCCACGTCCGTATTGATGGGAATCCCGGAATAAGGGGAACACGATCTCTGCTTCGACAAGACGTGCCAAGGAAATCGCTTCGCTAAATGCGCTGAGGTGGTATAATTAAACGATTCAAGTAAAGGCTTAGTAGTGGTGTGACGTAATGCCACAAAATACGTCAGCAGATTGAACATGTGTACATATTATTCTCTCTACGGTGGTATGCGGAATTTATTTTGTAGAGCCGGACACTATCCTGGTGTTCACAATCTTCTATGAATTATTCGGAGGAGGAACCCGTCTTGCAATGCCGAACAATATGCGCGCCGGACTCATCGTCATTGAAGCCTGGTTCAGGGGCTACTGAGGGAGTCCTGGACTAGGGGGTGTCCGGATAGCCGGACTATCATCGTCGGCCGGACTCCAAGACTATGAAGATACAAGATTGAAGACTTCGTCCCGTGTCCGGATGGGACTTTCCTTGGCGTGGAAGGCAAGCTTGGCAATACGGATATGTAGATCTCCTACCATTGTAACCGACTTTGTGTAACCCTAGCCCTCTCCGGTGTCTATATAAACCGGAGGGTTTTAGTCCATAGGACGAACAACCATTACAACAATCATACCATAGGCTAGCTTCTAGGGTTTAGCCTCCTTGATCTCGTGGTAGATCCACTCTTGTACTACCCATATCATTAATATCAATCAAGCAGGAGTAGGGTTTTACCTCCATCGAGAGGGCCCGAACCTGGGTAAAAACATCGTGTCCCTTGTCTCCTGTTACCATCCGCCTAGACGCACAGTTCGGGACCCCCTACCCGAGATCCGCCGGTCCCGAACTGTGCGTCTAGGCGGATGGTAACATGAGACAAGGGACACGATGTTTTTACCCAGGTTCGGGCCCTCTCGATGGAGGTAAAACCCTACTCCTGCTTGATTGATATTGATGATATGGGTAGTACAACATTAGATCTACCACGAGATCAGAGAGGCTAAACCCTAGAAGCTAGCCTATGGTACGATTGTTGTTCGTCCTACAGACTAAAACCCTCCTGTTTATATAGGCACCGAAGAGGGTTAGGGTTACACAGAGTCAGTTACAATGGTAGGAGATCTACATATCCGTATCGCCAAGCTTGCCTTCCACGCCAAGGAAAGTCCCATCCGGACACGGACGAAGTCTTCAATCTTGTATCTTCATAGTCCAGGAGTCCGGCCGAAGATGATAGTTCGGCTATCCGGACACCCCCTAGTCCGGGACTCCCTCACCTCCTAAGGAGGCCATCTCCTTCGGGGTCTTGCCGTCATCCACCTCGCGAGGGTCTTGCGGTGTTGGTGTTGAAGCTGGGTCGTACCAGGCCGTCAATGGAATCATGCGGTGGGCCGCACGCAGGCAGGGCTAGATACCCCCAAATCCAGGACGCTGACAGTAGCCCCCAGGCCCAAGGCACGCTTGGACTTGGCTTCTAGGCGAAGCCAAAGGGCAAGTGCAGAGCGCCGCGGGACCTAACCGCTTGTGGCCTTGATAACGCGTGGCGATTAATTGGACGTGGGCGACTCCGTTTCCCCACGCTGCCTCGGCAACTTCTCCCGTCTGACAAAAAAGGGGTGCCGCCTGCCGCCAGGCTTTCATTGCTCCTTCATCGTCTTGCTCCAGACCCCCTTCTCCCCACAACATAGGAGCTCACTAGATCTACCGATTTTCCACCAAATCTTCTGCTTGATGGCCGCCGAGAAGACCACGACTTCTTCCTCGGTTGCCGGCTCTGCCTGGTACGAGCCAGGGCTGATGTCGCCCTGCGTGACCAGGGAGAAGCTCCAGACCATGGTCCTCCTGACAGCGAGCAACGACAATGAGTGGAAGAAGACCGCGCTCCGGGTCGCCACTACTGCACCAGAGCCCGCGGGCAGCAACTTCTTCCCCTTCTTCATGCACATCGTCTTCTCGTGGCTGGTACCTCCATTCCCCCCCCCCCTTCTTCTTCGCCATCCTTCACCACTATGGTCTCCACGCGCTCCACATCCATGCCAACTCCATCCTCCTTCTGTCCCTTTTCGCCTTCTATTGTGAGGCATTCATGGGGGTGATGCCCTTCGTCGCCCTATTCCGCCATTTCTTCTACCGCCGCAAGACCGGAGACAATCCGGTTGGGTGCATCGGCTTTGTCGCAGCGTGGGGTGGTAACGCAATCTCCCGCGCCAGGAAGAAGGTGGAGGATGTCGCGAAGATGTTGGTCTTGATGGATGCCAAGGGCTCCCAGAGCTCGCTGCAGCTGACGACCGCATTCCCCGTCTCCGAGAAGTGGTGGCGCTCTGAGAAGATCACCGACCCTTCCCTAACACCGTTCATGAGGAAGATCGATAAGGAGCTAAAGAGCGCGAAGCTGATGGGGGCCATGCTCATCAGGGAGTTCCCGAAGCAGCGCATCGCCGCTTCAAGACCGCCCCCGGCCCTTGTGGAAGCTTGGTGGTGATGGCGACAAAATCTGCCCGCGCCAAGACCCTCTTACCGAGGAGGAGCGGAACAAGGTATTGCTCTAACTGACGGGGAAGGACCCGAGCGACCCTCCGGAGGACTGGCTTCCGCTGTACTATCGTGATGACGCCGAGGAGGTTGTTGCGGCCATGCCTGTCTTCGACGAGCTCGGGTTCGTGCGGCTGGGGTCTTCCTTGCGGCCTGCTACCTTGGTGCACCTGTTGTCGGTGTCAAAACCGGCAGATCTCAGGTAGGGGGTCCAGAACTGTGCGTCTAGGAGGATGGTAATAGGAGACAAGGGACACAATGTTTTTACCTAGGTTCGGGCCCTCTCGATGGAGGTAAAACCCTACTCCTGCTTGATTAATATTGATGATATGGGTAGTACAAGAGTAGATCTACCACGAGATCAGAGAGGCTAAACCCTAGAAGCTAGCCTATGGTATGATTGTTGTTCGTCCTACGGACTAACACCCTCCGGTTTATATAGGCACCAAAGAGGGTTAGGGTTACACAGAGTCGGTTACAATGGTAGGATATCTACATATCCGTATCGCCAAGCTAGCCTTCCACGCCAAGGAAAGTCCCATCCGGACACGGGACGAAGTCTTCAATCTTGTATCTTCATAGTCCAGGAGTCCGGCCAAAGGCTATAGTCCGGCCATCCGGACACCCCCTAATCCAGGACTCCCTCAGTAGCCCCTGAACCAGGCTTCAATGACGTTGAGTCCGGCGTGCAGATTGTCTTCGGCATTGCAAGGCGGGTTCCTCCTCCGAATACTTCATAGAAGATTTTGAACACAAGGATAGTATCTAGCTCCGCAAAATAAGTTCCACATACCAACATAGAGAGAATAATATTTACACAAATTCAATCTACTGACGTATTCCGTGGCGTGACATCACACCATGGCCAAGCCTTTATTCGAATCATTTTTACTGTCCCACCTCAGCGCGGTTAGCGAGGCGGTTTCCTTGGCACGTCTTGTCAAAGCAGAGATCATGTCCCCTTATTCCGGGATTCTCATTAATACGGGCACGGGTAACCCAGTCGCGTCATTGATTATGGCGCTTGGGAGATAAGCGAGTTTTACCAGGCTGGTGGGGACGCATAGCTTCGTCCGTTTATATAAGGGGATAAGGATCCACCTTTTTACCTACGCCTTCTTCCTCTTTTGCTCATCCATTTCCGCACACTCGAGCTCTAGCGCCCAAGTCCGCACATCTTGCCTCAACCTTCCCCAGCCATGTCCGGAGCGGGAGGCAAGTGGATGGTCTCCTCCGTCATGGAGGGGCACATCAAAAAGCTACGGAAGGCCGGATACTTGTCCAGCGACATCGCGCATCGGCTCCCCGACAAGGCGCAGCTTATCCCCACCCCCAGGCCCCATTAGAGGGTCGTGTTCCTCACCCACTTCCTCCGCGGACTAGGTTTTCCACTTCACCCATTTGTCTGGGGGCTCATGTTCTACTACGGCCTGGATTTCCATGATCTGGCCCCGAATTTCATCCTCAACATCCCGGCATTCATCATTGTGTGTGAGGCCTTCCTCTGCATCCAGCCCAACTTCGGCTTATGGCTGAAGACCTTCAATGTTAAGCCGAAGGTAGTGGGCGGCCGCCAAGCGGAGTGCGGAGGTGCCATGGTGGGCAAGATGGCCAACGTCCTACGGCTCGAGGGCTCCTTCGTGGAGACCATAAAGGGGTGGCAATCGGGGTGGTTCTACATCACCGAGCCGCGTGACCCTAAATGGGTGGCGGCCCCCGAATTCCGATCTGGCTTCCCGACACGGCTCACCTCCTAGAAGGAGACGGGCCTGACGTGAGGTAATTCAGAAGAGCTGACCGGACTCCAAACCTGCGTCCAAAACCTAGTGAACAAGAAGCTCAAGCTTGTCAACGTAGTCCAGGTCATGCTCATCTGCCGGATCCTCCCGTGCCAACAACGGGCCTTCAACTTGTGGGAGTTTGATCCGGCACAGCATCAAACCTTGAGCAGGCTCTTCGACACTACATACGAAGATGCCTGGAAGGTGCTGTTCAAGGGCGCCGAGGCTCCCGCATCCGCTACCGAAGATCGCGGATTCAGCTCGCAGCGTCAAGCCAGCGAGGTAAGCTATTTTACCCTTTACAGGACACTTGTTTTTCATAGTTTGACTCTATGCGGGATCTAAACTCCCTTACCTTTGAAAGGACTGGAAAAAGACGTCCGGGCAGGTTAACTGTCCGGCTCCCTTGCCAGAAGACCCAGCGGACGCCCGATTAACGGGGCTGCTGGTTCCGGCACCTCACGTGGTGCCGGAGAAGAAGGCTAAGAAGAAGGCCATGGGAACTCGAAGGAGTTCCCGGCGCCAGGTGTTGTCGGACTCTCGTCCGATGACTCCAAGGCAGACTCCTCCCGTGAAGACAAGGAGGAGGAAAAAGAGGCATCTCCCCCAGCGGGGGCGAGAAGAAAAGGAAGGCCGCCCCAATTGGGGAGGCCGGAGGGTCCAAGAAGGGAAGGACCCTTCCTCCGGACTACTCCACCAACGCCGATGACGACGAAGAGGAGTGGCCACTAAGGGCTAAGCCCCTGGCGAAATCGTAAGTGTCCGGACACCAGAATAACTCATGGCATTTCATTTGTCACACAGAATCTCCTAACGCCGAATATAACCCTGCAGCCCGCCCAAGGACGGGCTCGACGCTTCAACGAGCGGCTCACTGGATTCGTCGGACATGAATAGCACCTCACTTCCGGCTGCCTCCTCTCCTCGCGCTGCGGATGACGCCAAGATGGGGTCCCAAAAGGGGCCTAGCCAGGAGGAGGTGGTCCAGGAGACGCCGCAAGGCAACCTCCCGGACTCCAGGCGCAAGGGGGATAAAACCCCAAAGGGCTCTAAGTCCGTCCCTGGGCCGGACTCCGCACCGGAACCTTCAGTGGTTCTGGAGTCCGGCAGGCAGCCCCTTCATGAGAAGGGTAAGACTGCGACACCGGTGACCTCCGTCCACCCGGAGGCACCGGATAATTTGATGGAGGCGCTTAACGGCGCTTCCATCGATGAGGAGCACCGCACTGTTATGAGTGTGGTGATCCAGAAAGTTCAGTCCGACAAGAGTGGGCTGACTGAAGCCTGTGCCAGCCTTCTAACAGGCTTTGAGGTATGTATTTAAGATATGTAAAAATGTTACCGCATAGACAGTAGCCCCTGATGCTCAGTTTGGTGTTCGGAAAGAAAAGTCGAACTGACGATCTGAAAAGATGTACGCAGGAGTCTAACATAAGTATGTCAATATGGGGAATGCAGGCTGCGCTGTTGACCTCTGCCGCACTGACTGCGGAGGTCAATGCATTGAAGCAGAGCTTCGAGCAGTCCGAGAACGAGCTCGGCCTTGCCAAAAAGCAGCTCGAGGACAACGAAGGTAAGTAATAACTTATGGAAGTATATAAAGGATGTGGTTGCAAAAAATGACAGGAATAACGTGAGTATTGCAGGGGCCACGAACGAGGTGGCGTCCCTGAAGGAAGCGGTGTCCAAGGCCGAAAGCAATGCGGCCGCAGAGCGCACCGAGCGAGAGAAAAAGGAGGCGCGGGTGGCGGAGGTGCGGCAAGAGCTCCAGGCTCTCGTGGAAAAACACGAGAGTTGGAGCGTGACTCAAAGACTCGAGAGTCCAAGCCCGCCTCGGCCCTTGAGAGCACCAAAGCCGCTAAGGCCGAAGCCCAAAAAGCCCTCTAGGAAATTGAGGCATTGAAGAAGATAGCGGCGGGTAAGGCATTCTTTATGCAAAGCAAGCAAGTGAAAGTGAATTATCTGTTACTTACCAGAATCCGGAGCTCTCCAGGAGCATTCGCAGATCTGCCCTGCAGTGTGTCCGATGCTGCCGCGTTCTACCGAGCCGAGGAGGGGAGTTCGATGGAGAAGGTGTTCTGGTCTCAGTATGCTGAGGCCGGACATCCTATGCCCTTGAGCGACCAGCTGAAGCAGCTGGTCGAGCTCCATAAAGTGGCCGAACAGGCCATGAAGGGCCTCATAGTTCGGTTGTGGCCTAAGGAAGCCATGCCTGGGAGCTATTTCGGGCTGGTGAGACGGCTGGTGGACGCTTGTCCATGGATTGAAGTCGTCAAGCGCTCCGTCTGCATCGAAGGTGCCCGTAGGGCCCTTGCCCGTGCTAAAGTGCACTGGGGCAAGATGGACGCTGAGAAGCTTGTGACGGACAGACCACCGCCGGTCAGGGAGTATCGCAAGCCCGAGATGTATTATGAGGGCATCCTGAAGGGTGCCCGCCTTATAGCGGGTGAATGCTCCAAAGATGTAATTTTTGAGTGAACTCGCATTTGTTATCCTGTATGCTGAAAACTTGTTCATATGCACTAAGCAACGCTTGTGAATTTAAAATATTACCTTCTGTGCGGCCATTTATTAAATTTGAGAGATGGTGAGTCGTCGGCTTCTGCCCCCATGCCATGAGTGCTGGGGTGTTCGGGATAAACTTGAGCGCTCTTTTTCCCATTCCTGGGTCCTTCGATGGAGGCGCTCAACGCAACGAACAAGGCAACCGGACTATAATGCTTGAACACTCTCACTTAGCCATAGAATTCTATAATTTTAAATTTCTGCGAAGCCCCTAGTATTCGGAAGACCGAGTTCGGGGCGCTATCCACACCTGGGCCGGACAAAGCTGACTCCTCACTCTAAGCGACATAAGTCTTTAGGGACTCGAAAACCTCTCGAACAGCGACCGGCTCCCGCCCTATCATGACGGTCAGTTTTAGCTTTCTCCACTGAGGTGCTTAACCCAGCTCAACCGGGGCACAATCGCAGTGGTTCTCCCAGCGCTACCTTAGCCGATATAATAGAACGTAAGGTACCAAAACATGGGAGCCGGGCAAACCCAACTATTGACCCAAGACATGATTCGGAGCCGATGCATATAATGCTATAAGTTCGGGGTGCCGCACTTGTGAAAGTGTTCGGACTTATCACACCATATTTTGGGGTACTTAAGCCCCTGGCGTATTTGGCCATACCAAAGTGTACGGGTGCAACACGTCATAAGTGAACATATATAGATAAAAAAAGGAATCCAATAATAGGCAGAAGCTATGTATTGTTTATTCAAAAAGGCTGCGGTAAAAGCAGAATGATACAAATAGTGCGATAAGCAATGGACGGGACTATTTGACATGTCCCCCTCCAGGGGCGAGCTGCGTGATGATATGTGAAACAAGTATACTGCTCGTTATAGAGACCACCTGGACGCTCGACGTAGCTTTCTGCTTCCCTGGCTGTTGCATCGTGTGTTCGGCGATTCTACTACCGGACAGGGCTTCTTGAGAAAGGAGTCCTGAAAGTAAGAGAAAAAAGAATGACACAAGCGAGAGCCCCTGGTGCGGTTGAGCCGCATTCTGGGCCTGCCGTGGTCGTGCCCCTCCCCCTATGCACATGGTATTTCCAGAGCATAATTATGTACGCGTAGTACTGGTTTCACAATTTCGCGAGGGCTGGGGTTGGGGCCGCATTGCTACGCGTGCTCGGGACGTGCCAAGAGGTCTTGTTGTAGGTTACTCTAGGCGCGCTTGACGGTGTCCGGATGTTTAATAGCCGGACTCGAGAATTGCCTTGAGAGGCCGCTTTGTACTTCTGCTGCGAGGGCCACCGTATGCTCCTCCGTTCGGAGAGAGCGTTTGGTGTTTCCGTTGACCGTAATGACTCCTCGAGGGCCAGGCATCTTGAGCTTGAGGTATGCGTAGTGCGGCACCGCATTGAACTTTGCAAATGCGGTTCGTCCGAGCAGTGCGTGATAGCCGCTGCGGAACGGGACTATGTCGAAGATTAATTCCTCGCTTCGGAAGTTATCCGGGGATCTGAAGACCACTTCAAGTGTAACTGAGCCTGTACAATTGGCCTCTACACCTGGTATGACGCCTTTAAAGGTTGTCTTTGTGGGTTTAATCCTTGAGGGGTCTATGCCCATTTTGCACACTGTATCCTGATAAAGCAGGTTCAGGCTGCTGCCGCCGTCCATCAGGACTCTAGTGAGGTGAAATCCGTCAACGATTGGGTCTAGAACCAATGCGGCGAATCCGCCATGGCGGATGCTAGTGGGATGGTCCCTTCAATCAAAAGTGAGCGAGCAGGAGGACCACGGATTGAACTTTGGGGCGACTGGCTCCATCGCATATACGTCCCTTAGTGCACGCTTCCGCTCCCTTTTGGGTATGTGGGTTGCGTATATCATGTTCACCGTCCGCACTTGTAGGGGGAAGCCCTTCTGTCCTCTATTGTTTGGCAGCCGGGGCTCCTCCTCGTTGTCGCTATGCAGCCCCTTGTCATTGTTTTCGGCATTTAACTTGCCTGCCTGCTTGAACACCCAACAATCCCTGTTGGTGTGGTTGGCTGGTTTTTCGGGGGTGCCGTGTATCTGGAACGAGCGATCGAGTATTTTTTCCAAATTGGACGGGCCCGGAGTATTTCTTTTGAATGGCTTTTTCCGCTGACCGGGTTTGGAGCCTCTGAATCCGGCATTGACTGCCGTATCCTCAACATTATCGCCGTTAATGCGGCACTTGTGCTTGTTGCGACATGACCTGCCGTTGCTGTCCTTGGTATCCGAATTATCAGGGCTCTTGGTCATGTTGTTACTACAAGCTAGCCAGCTATCCTCTCCCGCGCAGAAGCGGGTCATGAGTGTTGTGAGGGCTGCCATGGATTTCGGCTTTTCCTGTCCTAGGTGCCGGGCAAGCCACTCGTCGCGGATGTTATGTTTGAAGGCTGCAAGGGCCTCTGCATCCGGACAGTCAATGATTTGATTTTTCTTGGTTAGGAACCGTGTCCAGAATTATTTGGCCGATTCCTCTGGCTACTGAATTATGTGGCTTAGGTCATCGGCGTCTGGTGGTCGCACATAGGTGCCCTGGAAGTTGTCGAGGAATGCGGCTTCCAGGTCTTCCCAACAACCAATTGACTCCGCTGGCAAGCTGTTAAGCCAATGCCGAGCTGGTCCTTTAAGCTTGAGTGGGAGGTATTTGATGGCGTGTAGATCATCACCGTGGGCCATGTGGATATGAAGGAGGTAGTCCTCGATCCATAGCGCAGGATCTATTGTGCCATCGTATGATTAGATGTTTACGGGTTTGAAACCCTCGGGGATTTTATGATCCATTACTTCATCTGTGAAGCATAGTGGGTGTGCGGCGCCCTTGTTCTGGGCTATATCACGACGTAGCTCAAATGAGCTTTGTCTGCTGTGTTCGGCTCGGCCGGATTTGCTGTATCCGGCATGACGGTTATCGTCACATGTGGTGAGGTGCCCACGCGATCCGTAGATCGATCTTGTTTGCCTTGCCTTGTCCTCTAATATATCTCACAAGTCTGGCGCATTTCCCCGTGCCTTGGTACTTTTTGAGCGGCGCCGGGGTGCGGCTTGAGTGGAGGGCCGAGAGGCCTCTCTGTCACGGCCACGAGGTGGCCGGTCGGCCGTATCATGCGCTGGTGATGTAGGTTTAGGTGCTTCCTCCTCTAATCGGGGTAGCAGCCTGCGTTTTGGGTAGCTCTTGGAGGGGCGTTCGAGTTCATACTCTTCGGCCACAAGGACTTCAGTCCATCTGTCAGCTAGCAAGTCTTGGTCAGCTCTAAGTTGTTGCTTCTTTTTCTTGAGGCTGCTTGCCGTGGCCATAAGCCTGCGTTTGAAACGCTCTTGTTCGACGGGATCCTCAGGCACGACAAATTCGTCGTCGTCAAGGCTTGCCTCGTCTTCGGAGGGAGGCATGTAATTATCGTCCTCTACCTCTCTGTCTGCTGCTCTCTCATGAGGGCTGGCTTCTCCATCCTCCTGTGCTGAATCCTGCTGGAGGGGGTTGTCTTCGGCACTGTCCGAAGTGTTATTGTCTCCGGTGCCGGAATCACCGTTTTTGCTGTGGTGGGATTTAGAGCGGCGCCGCTGACGCTGGCGCTTAGGTTGTTTCTTGGAGGGGTCATCCTCCGTTGTTCCATCACCATTCCCATCGTTTGGGATGTCCACCATGTATATGTCGTATTATGAGGTGGCCTTCCAGTGACCTATAGGCGCTGGTTCTTGGTCGTCTCCTGCATCGTCGTCCATACCGTCGATGTCTTCGGAGTCAAAGTTGAGCATGTCGGTTAAATCATCGACAGTGGCTACGAATGGGTGGTGGGTAGGCTTTCAATTTCTTCATCGTCCGCATCCCAACCTTCCTGACCGTAATCCGGCCAGGGCTCTCCTTATAAAGAGAGAGACTTTAGTGAATTCAGGATGTCGCCAAAGGGCGAGTGCTGAAAGATGTCCGCGGCAGTGAACTCCATGATCGGCGCCCAATCGGATTCGATTGGCAGGGGCGCGGAAGGTTCAGAGTCCAGAGAGGAGTCCGGCACCTTGGAGTCACGAGCTTCGCAAAGGACAGGGTTGGTGTTTGGCTCAATTGCTGTAGAGATAGCAGCCCCCGAGGCGGTGTCCAGCCACCCGTCCTCGATCGGCGCAGTCGGCTCCGAGCTAAGGGTCGGAGCGGACACTGGTGCGGCCTCCAGGGCACTGTCCGGCGGCAGAGCTAGATCATGCCCATCGTGACAGTGCGGCGCGCTCGGCTATGGCTCGAACCGGTCGAAGATCAAGTCTTCACCGACATCAGCCGTATAGTTCAAACTTCCAAATATGGCCTGATGGCCAGGGGCGTAGCTTTCAATCTGCTCCAGATGGCCAAGCGAATTGGCCCGCAGTGCAAAGCCGCCGAATACGAAGATCTGTCCGGGGAGAAAAGTCTCACCCTGGACCGCATCGTTGTTGATGATCGGAGGAGCCATCGGGCCTAAAGATGACGACACAAAGGAACTCTCAATGAAAGCACCAATGTCGGTGTCAAAACCGGCGGATATCGTGTAGGGGGTCCCGAACTGTGCGTCTAGGCGGATGGTAACAGGAGACAAGGGACACGATGTTTTTACCCAGGTTCGGGCCCTCTCGATGGAGGTAAAACCCTACTCCTGCTTGATTGATATTGATGATATGGGTAGTACAACATTAGATCTACCACGAGATCAGAGAGGCTAAACCCTAGAAGCTAGCCTATGGTACGATTGTTGTTCGTCCTACAGACTAAAACCCTCCGGTTTATATAGGCACCTAAGAGGGTTAGGGTTACACAGAGTCGGTTACAATGGTAGGAGATCTACATATCCGTATCGCCAAGCTTGCCTTCCACGCCAAGGAAAGTCCCATCCGGACACGGGACGAAGTCTTCAATCTTGTATCTTCATAGTCCAGGAGTCCGGCCGAAGATGATAGTTCGGCTATCCGGACACCCCCTAGTCCGGGACTCCCTCACCTCCTGAGGAGGCCATCTCCTTCGGGGTCTTGCCGTCATCCGCCTCGCGAGGGTCTTGCGGTGTTGGTGTTGAAGCAGGGCCGTACCAGGCCGTCAATGGAGTCATGCGGTGGGCCGCACGCAGGCAGGGCTAGATACCCCCAAATCCAGGACGCTGACAGTAGCCCCCAGGCCCAAGGCACGCTCGGACTTGGCTTCTAGGCGAAGCCAAAGGGCAAGTGGGGAGCGCCGCGGGAGGAGCCATCGGGCCTAAAGATGACGACATAGAGGAACTCTCAATGAAAGCACCAATGTCGGTGTCAAAACCGGCAGATCTCGGGTAGGGGGTCCCGAACTGTGCGTCTAGGCGGATGGTAATAAGAGACAAGGGACACGATGTTTTTACCCAGGTTCGGGCCCTCGTGATGGAGGTAAAACCCTACTCCTACTTGGTTAATATTGATGATATGGGTAGTACAAGAGTAGATCTACCACGAGATCAGAGAGGCTAAACCCTAGAAGCTAGCCTATGGTATGATTGTTGTTCGTCCTACGGACTAACACCCTCCGGTTTATATAGGCACCGAAGAGGGTTAGGGTTACACAGAGTCGGTTACAATGGTAGGAGATCTACATATCCGTATCGCCAAGCTTGCCTTCCATGCCAAGGAAAGTCCCATCCAGACACGGGACGAAGTCTTCAATCTTGTATCTTCATATTCCAGGAGTCCGGCCAAAGGCTATAGTCCGGCCATCTGGACACCTCCTAATCCAGGACTCCCTCACCTATCCTCCGCCGGCAAATCCTCCGAGGCCACCGAAGACGAGGTTCTGGAAGAATCATCCGCTCTGGAGCGAAGGGAGCTCCTGCACGACGTTCTTGATGATGACGATGATGACGAGCCCTCGGTGGTGGAGGTGCCACGCCCTCCAGGAGTCACCACGAGGTCTGGGGTGGCCTCCTCGAAGCAGCCCAAGCGAGCGCTCATGAAGAAAAGCAGGTCTGCGCTGATCCCTTCAGGCAGCAGCCCACCTTCGCCGACGCTGTCCTGGGCGGCACCAAACGCAAGCTCTCCTGTCCCAAGAACTCAGGACCAGCTGCTCCGCCTCAGCACACGCTGTTGAGCATGAAGAGGAGCTATGCCTTCATCGACCAGTAAGTCTCTCCCTTAGCTTTGCTTGTTGGTTCTTGAAGTGGCACTGAGCGTCTTCTCCTGTTGTCAGGCAGCAGCCGTCAAAGAAGCAGAAGGAGGGTACGGAGGTTGCCACGGCCGCAAGCGATGAAGTGGCCACCGCAGCCCTGGTGAAGAAGAGTGTCGCTGCCCCCGCAGCCCCAGAGGTGACGCCAGCTCCGGAGGATGTGGATGCCTGTCTTCGGGAGCTGCCGGAGCCCTCGAGAGGCCTGACTCCTCCGGCACCCAGCCTTGCCGTGGCTGCTGAGGACAACCAGCCTCCGGAGCCCCCGGTCCTTCCTGAGGCTGAGGTTTCATCTGCCTTGGCGCTGAGGGCGTCTTCTCCCTTGCCCAGCGCGTGGCCAAGTCATGGTGCTCCTACTCCCTCCTGGACTCTGGAAGAGGCAAGGGCGGCGCTGGACATCCTCCAGGGTAAACTTCAGGGCTCGGATCGTCGTTCGGCGCAGGGACGCCTGGGGCTGATCTCCAGCTGGCTCAAGGCTGATGCGTCTGTTCGTGCGGCCTGGGTTCCGCGGAGGAAGCCCAAAAGGCGCTTGGGGTGTCTGCCATGGCGCGCGACCTGGCGCGGCAGGAGGCCACAGAAGCTGAGAACCGGTGTCGCGTGGCGGAGGCTGATCTGAAGGCCCTCCAGGACCGACAGGCCACCCAGGCTAGCCAGCTCCAGGAGCGTGAGGAGAAGCTGAAGGCCCAGGAAGCTGCCATCGCCAACCAAGACGCTGAGGTGAAGAAGACGGCCTTAGAGCAGGCTAGAGAGCGCGACCGCCTGACGAAGCTGAAGGAGGAGGTGGAGGCGGCTCAAGCGGCCCTGGCTGAGGCCAAGAAGGTGGGCGCCATGGAGCGCGACACCCTTTCCTCCCTCGAGGCACGCTTCCACAAGGCCCAGAAGGCACTCTTTGGAGATGATCCCTCGAGAAAGGCGGTGGTGACGACCCCGAGGGAGAGCCCTGTTGTTCTGCTTCCTGAAGTTGTGGCGGTGCTCGAAGATGCTGTCAACGGGTTTGCATCCCTGGTGGAAAGCGAGGCGCGCTCACTTTCTTCATCGGCTCTGACATGCGTCTTCAGCCATCTTTATCTCCAGGATGCCAGATTTAACCTCTCCTCCTTCCTCACTCCGGTGGATGTCGACTCCCTGGACGCTACTGCTGCCGCCTTGAAGAGCTTTGTGAACGCCATGCTGAACAACTACCTGGTGGTTGGTACTCCGACTGAAGCCGGTGGAACGGGCGACGCGCCTGGCGATGAGGCTCTGCTGGTGGGCAGTTGTGACTCCCAAGTCTGAAGAGGTGGCCCGGTGATTCTGCTTTTGCTTGTTTATCCTGCATCATGTGGCATGCCATGGGGAGGCGTTTAAAACTATTTGTTTGGAACAATGTGTCTTGTAATAACTAGATTATGCTCCTTCAGCTTTTCCGTTTGCTTTGTTGTTCTGCGTCGGCAGAGCCCGGCCCTGCGCATACTTCAGCCGTCATTGGGTCGTCCGGATCACCAAGACAAGCCCAAGAGGTGAGGGGATACATGACCAGTTAGGCTCCTGAGTTGCGATGCTCAGGAGTCCTCCTTGATGTGCGAATAGCTAGGAAAAGATGCAGGGGCAAGCCTTGGTGTTCTGCGTCGGCAGGGCCCGGCCCCGCGCATGCCTCAGCCGTTGTTGAGTCATCCGGATCACTAGGATGAGCCCAAGAGGTGAGGGGCTACATCACCAGTTAGGCTCCTGAGACGCGATGCTCAGGAGTCCCCGTTGACGTGCGAACGGGCTTGAAAAAGAAGGGTGACAACTAGGTCTTGGCATTCTGTGTCGGCAGGGCCTGGCCCCGTACATGCCTCAGCCGTCGTTGAGTCATCTGGATCACCAGGACGAGCCCAAGAGGTGAGGGGATACGTGACCAGTTAGGCTCCTGAGATGCGATGGTCAGGAGTCCCCCTTGACGTACGAACAGACCATCATACCTTTTCCTCACCGAGCTCTCGCTTGGGAGGGGTGTGCGAAGACCAGGCCCGTGAGGCCTAGCAAGGTGGGGTACGCCAGGCGTGACTTGAGCGTAGCCCTCGTGCCCAGCGAGACCTCCTAGCTGACGCTCGTTAGCGTCAAATTGACGATGTTTCGCCAAGGACGAGCGACCTGAATGGGCCGGCCCATTTGGTGTCATCATAAAAATATCAGAAAAAGATGTCCCACGGAGGGCTCGAACTCACAACCACAGAATAGCGAGTAACTGAACTTTACCACCACACCAACTAAACATTTGTGATTAATTGCCGCGCGAACCTTTAAGAACTATAAAGGCAGCATAAAAAAATGAAAGTTTTTCACCATTGAACATTTTTGGGTTTACTCTGAATAAATTTTAAATACAATTGAACATTTTTTTGATATACGCTGCATAGTTTTAAATACACACTGAACATTTTTGTCATATATGATAAATAATATTTAAATACAATTTTCATTATATACACTGAACATTTTTTAAGTACACAATGAACATTTTTTAAAATACGTTGAACAATTCCTTAATATATGGTGAATATTTTGTTAAATGTATGACGAACATTTTTGTAATACACAATGAACATTTTCTAATGCCTGGTGACTTTTTCATAAATACGGTGAAGACGTTCTTAATATACAATGGACATTTTTGTGATACGCGGTGAACTTTTTATATAACACACAAAAAAGGAAGAAATGGATAAAAAAATATACGAAAAAGGAAAACGAAAGGAAAATGGAACCAAAACAAAAAACCCTCAGAAAACCGGACAAAACATTGAAAAAACGGAAGCAAAAACCCACAAAAGAAAAACAAAAAAACCCGGCAACAAACAACAAAGGAAGAGACAGCCAACAACGAACAAATGAAACCCGTACGTGGGCCGGCCCAACCAGAGGTTCGCGTCAGCGAAGGGACAACCTTTTGACACTAACGAGCATTAAATAGGATCTGTCGTGCCCAGCCCCCTCGCGCTACCTTCTCGAGGTAGAGCAGTGTGGTGAGGCTAGTCACTGAGCCTGGAGGCTCCCTGAGGTTAATGCGGCCGTGAGGCCATCCCCAATTGTTTATCACCAGCGTGGGGCATAGCGCTTCCGCTCTTGCACGGGCATAGATGCTCCTCGGCAGTGTCGACGGCCAGCGCAGAGCATGGTGCTTTGACTGGTGCGTGGGAGGGGGCTCCCTCTAAGGAGAGCCCCCAGGGCGTGTACAGCCCCGCTCTGACACATGGCTTGCACGACAGGGCTAGAGGAGGTGTATATGGGCACCCGTGAGCCAGCGCGGGACTCACGAGGCCCTAGCTCAAGGCGGGTTGTGCCTGGTCTTGATTAGAGATGCTTGCATTGGTCCTGCGAGATGGTTAGGCAGCCTGTGCCGAATGAGTTTCCTAAGGTTATTACATGAGAAGGCCAGACACCAACGACCCCAGGAGGTGACGTGAACGGGACCGACCCGCCAGACAGAGCTCAGCTGCTGGATTTATCGACGCTGCAGGGACGGACCCGAGCACAGATGTCGTGCACAGTCTTCTCATGCAAAGAAACTGAAGAAAAACAACCGGTGCATGGTTCCCATGGCCATGGGGGCACCAGGTCGTGCGCCATCACTCATCCACCCACGATTGGCTCATGCGAGAACAAGGCACCAAGAGCCACAGGAGGTGACGTACATGGGGCTAGCCCGTGAGGTAGAGCTCAGCTACTTGGGTTTAGTGATGCTGCAGGGACGGACCCGAGCACAGACGTCGTGCCAGTCCTTAATCATGAGGCGGTCGTGGGAGGGCTTGCAAGGACACAAGACGTTCTTAGCGACGAAGCGCCGGTCAGGCAGTCAATAATTCAAAAGCAGCTTGCAAAGGATTGTAACTGGCTCTGATAAATGCGGAAGGGATACATGCCGTAGGTATGGACCCACACGGCTTGGGGATGATGCAGCCCGTGGGGCACCCCTAAACTGAACGAACTAGGGAGATGTCACCTGGTACCATTGCTGAAGAGTTGTTGAAGTAGCCAAAAAGCACGCGCTGCTGAAGCCGTTCCTCATGAGCCGCTCCGGTGCCGAGCCTCGGGAGGCTCGGAGGGACTGGAATGCTCCTAAAGGTGCTCCTCCATCTCTGCCAGAAGCGCCTGGTGCCTGGCCTCGCAGGCCGTCCGAGCGTCCCTCATGCAGCGTTGGAACGCCTCAGTCGCGCCCGCTAAGCCAAAAGGCATGCAGACATAGCTATGAGGCGGACCCTCGCATCGGCCGACATGAGCTGCCGAGACACGGCCCTGTTGAGCCCGGGGATGTCGATGCAGACGCGGAACTCCTTACCCTCGCCAGGGCAATGAGCTACGCCACGCGGCAGGCGATGATCGCCTTGCAGAACCCTTCCTTCCTGAATCTCCTCGATTGCCTTGCTGATGAACTCCTGAATGCCTGGTGCCACATGCATGCTGCCTTCTCCTGGGAAGCATGCTCTGAAGAGCACCTCCACATGGTGCCCGAGCGCCACTCTCACGACATTGGCTAGATCTGAGGCCCTCCAAAGGAGAGCCCCCGAGCCCAGCCCGAGAGGGGTGCCGGGTGTGCCTTCCTATGCGATGGGTGAAGGTGCCGCGTCCGGAGACGCGAGACTCAGTCTTGCATCCTCGAGTGATGATCCCTCACGAGACCCCTGGCCCAGCTGCAGCTTCTTCGTCTTAAGGGCGACCTCAGGAGGGAGGGCGCCATCTTCGTCTTCTGGGTTCTCAACCGATGTAGCCTGGAAGGCGCCGCTCGAGGGAGCACACTGCATCCTTTTCTTGGCAGGCGACCGTGATGATGCCGCCTCTTCCTGGCATCTTGAGAATGTTGTAGCCGTGGTGCATGGCCGCCATGAACTTGGCCAGTGCTAGGTACCCTAGGATGGCGTTGTAGGGCAGGCGAATGTCGGCGACGTCGAAGTTGATGAGCTCGGTGCAGTAGTTGTTGCGCTCGCCGAAGGTGACAGGGAGGCGAACTTGCTCGACCGGATGTGTCGATCCGTCGGTCACTCCTGAGAATGGCTTGATGGGGTGCAGCTGGTAGTACGACACCTGGAGCCTGTCGAATGTCTGAATGAAGAGAACGTTGAGCCCTGCTTCGCCATCTATGAGGGTCTTGGTGACGGTCATGTTGCTGATGATGGGGGAGCAGAGCATGGGGAGCGTGCCAGTGGTGGCTGCGCACTTGAGCCGGTCTAAGGAGTCGAAAGTGATGGCGCGCTTGGACCACTTGAGAGGGAGAGTTGCTTCAGGCCTGGGGAGCGCTGCATTCACCGCATGCGCAAACTGCTTGAAGACGCGGCGGGAAGCCGGGGCCTGCGAGCCGCCCAGGATGCAGGCGATGGCCCGAGGCTCCTGGAAGCCCCCAGCCCCCTCGTCCTGGTGGTGATCTTTGTTCCTTCTTGGCGGTGGAGGTAGAGGAGGCAAAGCTGCATTGCCCTGAGGGCGGTCCTCACGAGGTTGCTCCCTCCAGTTTCCCTCGCGAGGCTGGTCCTGCCAGTGGTCCTCACGAGGTTGGTCGCGCCACTCCTGACGGCGGTCGCGTCCATCCCAGCATCCTCCACCTCGGCCACCTCCCCGGCCGTAGCCTCGATCGTTGTGCTCAAGGCGTCGACCGAGGCACCCGTCGCGTAGAGCCCTGAGCTCCTGGCAGTCGCTGGTGTTGTGGTTGTAGATGTTGTGGAAGGCGCAGAATGACCGCTTGCTCTTGGACGACTCGGGGTGGTCGCAGCCGCGCTTGGTCTCTGGATCGGCCGCAAGCACGGCTGGCCCCCTTGCGCTTCGTGTCCTTGGCCTTGGTCTTCTTGTCTTCTGGATCAGCATCAGGGAGCTCGAGGAGGGAGAGGCATCCCTCCTCAGCCCTTGCACACTTGTTTGCCATGTTGAACATCTCCAGAGCGGTGAAGAGATCCTCGTGGATGGCTACCTCCTCCTTCGTCTTCACATCGCGGACGCCATCGATGAACGAGAAGATGATGGCCTCATTAGACACCTTGGGAATCTTGAGGCGAACGTTGTTGAAGCGCTGGATATACTTATGCAGGGTCTCTCCAGGTTCCTGCTTGACGCGGCGCAGGTCGCCCGGCCGGCGGACGGTCGCGAGTGCCCTAGAAGTTGGCGATGAAGCGGCCGCGCATCTCCTCCCAGGAAGAAACCAACCCCTCAGTCAGGTTCAGGACCCAAGAGCGCGCGCCATCCTTTAGGGCCATTGGGAACCAGTTTTCCATGATCTTCTCGTTGCCGTTGGCCGCCTCGATGCTCAACTCGTAGAGCTGTAGGAACTCGGCGGGGTCTGCGGTGCCGTCGTAGCATGGAGGCAGGTCAGGCTTCAACTTGCTCGGCTAGACGACGTTGTGGAGCTCCATAGTGAACGTGCGGCATCCTGTCGTGGCCACCGGAGGTCGTTGAGGGGATGGAACGTGGTCCTGGTGCATGTGCACCGCCACCTCCTGTGGCGGCGTGCGAGCCTAGTGCTGGGGTGGTGGAAGCACGCGCGCTTCTCCTTGGGGACGTTGCACCACCTGGCAGCTCATGTCATCTCGAGCCGGCGCCGGGCGCTGCGGGTCGTGCCGTGGAGCCGTACGCCTTGGCTCGATGATGGCACCCCGGGGCGGAGGTGGAGGAGGAGCCCCGTGCGCGACGTCGCCCGCTGTAGGTGGTTGCTGAGGCAGCGAGCGAGCCGGCCCGTTGGAGCCCCCATGCGCGACGCTGCTCGGTGATCCGCTCGAGCCACTCCTCGTAGATATCGCCCATCGAACGGTAGCGAAGAAGCTCCCGCGCCGTGAGCAGAGCGGCCTGCGCGTCCACCTGGCCGCGACGCGCATGGGATGAAGAAGCTGCTGGGGTCAGTGACGGAGTAGCGATGCTGCCGTCACGGTGCACCGACGGGTGCAGCGATGAAGCTTGCTGCTCGTGGCCAGCAGGGCCCGTGGCGGTGTTGGCCACCGGAGAAGGAGCGTGGCGGGTGCAGCCGTCACCCGCCGGAGCCGTCTGGGCGACGCAGGCGAAGACCGCAGCCCGACGCTCGGCGCGAGCCCTGGGCGCGTCAGCCATGGAGGTGTCGGAGCGGAGAGAGGATCCAACGCACCCCTACCTGGTGCGCCAAATGTTGGATTTAGGGATCCGGCAACCCTTGAGAGGTTCGAACTCTCGGGTGCGTGCGGAGATCTCAACCTGCCAAGCCTACCTACTCATGATCCTCCTAGCCTAGCGCGTCGAGCTCAAAGAGACACAAAGACACAAAGATTTATACTGGTTCGGGCCACCGTTGTGGTGTAATACCCTAATCCAGTGTGGTGTGGTGGATTGCCTCGAGGGGCTATGGATGAACTAGTACAGTGGATGAACAAGCCTCAGGAGGTGAGGTGTTCTTGATCTGGTGTGGTGTTCTACTTGTTCTGATTTCGGTCCTTCTGTTGTCGGTCCTTCTCTATGGTGGTGGCTAAGTCCTATATGTAGTGGCCTTGGTCCTCTTCCCAAATATGAGTGGGAAGGGATTCCACAATGGTGGGATTTGAAAGGGGACAAGTAGTACAGTCTATCCTGACAAAAGTAGTCTTCGCCTGTGAAAAGCCTCTGGTCGTGACGCTGCGTTGCGCTCGGTGATGACCTCCGTCCTGCCATCCTGGCGGTCTTGGTCTTGTTGCACCAGAATGGAAACCTTTGGCTGATTCCTCGGGACTCCGCACCTGTGGCTTGCCTCCCTTGCACCGAAGAGGAAACATACGCTCTGCACCCGCCTGGCGCCCGCCTGGCCTTGGTCGTCATGGCTCACGTCAGCTAAGCCTTGTGAGATAACTTGCATAGAACTCTCCGCCCCTCAGGAGCCCTCCTGAGGAGGCCATCTCCTTCGTGGGTCTTGGCGTCATCCGCCTCGTGAGGCTTGGCTCCTCACAAGGGTCTTGTTGTGTTGGTGTTGAAGCTGGGCCGTACCAGGCCGTCGATGGAGTCACGCGGTGGGCCGCAGGCAGGTAGGGCTGGATACCCCCAAATCCAGGACGCCGATAGCATGGACAGTGGATTTGCAGGAGGAGACCACCTTTTGTCAGGATAGATTGCGCCCCTGCCCCCTTCAAAATTGTCGTTCTCTGGCAACCCTTCCTGCCAATGTTTTCGAGGGAAGAGGATAAGGAATATATATAAGGAGGGCAGGGAGCTGCCGTAGAGGGGACGACCACTTGATCCTTAACCCTTGTACACCGCAAGGTGGCCCGAACCTGGGTAACCGCTGTGTCACTGGCCCACTCCTGCTAGCTCGCTCTCGCCGTAGCCTCGTTGTGGTTAGCTGCAGGGAAGGATAGGGAAGTAGGAACGAGTGCACCCCAAAGTTCGAACCTTTGGGTCTCCGGAGCCCCGATTCCGATAGTTGTCGATCCAGGAAGAGGTGGCGGAGTGCATGGCAGCATAGAAGAAAGGTCGGGTAGGGCTCAATGTGGCCGTTCGGCCGTCATATATTTTAAAAAAAGAAGGTTGACATACGAACAGTATCCAAGACGGTGGCTGCACGACTGGTGGCCGGTCCATGGAGTTTTTTCGGCCCTGTCGCCCAAAGAAGAGTCAGCAGCGTTACTAAGAATGGAGGAACTGCCCTATGATGGCTCGAGAGGCCGGATACACGAAGAGAAGAGCCTGCCGGAGATCTTGGAGCCCGGACACACGCGACCTCCGCCATGCTCCAGGGATACTGACGGGGTCCCAGAACTGGGGTACCCAACATAAAGGAGTGAAAGGATTTAGAAGAGGTGTCTAGAGGGAGGGTGATTAGACCCTCAACAAGCAAAGATAGCACTTTTTAAGTTTTTCAAGTTGAGGTAGGAAATTAGCACAATTTCAAGCATTCACAACACAATTCAAGCAAGCATGCAAAGAGTATATGAGCAGCAGAAAGTAAAGCATGCAACTTGCAAGAAAGTAAAGGGATGGGATCGGAGTGTGCAAACGCAATTGGAGACACAGATATTTTTGGTGTGGTTCTGATAGGTGGTGCTATCGTACATCCACGTTGATGGAGACTTCAACCCACGAAGGGTAACGGCTGCGCGAGTCCACGAAGGGTCCACGAAGAAGCAACCTTGTCTATCCCACCATGGCCATCGCCCACGAAGGACTTGCCTCACTTGGGTAGATCTTCACGAAGTAGGCGATCTCCTTGCCCTTACCAAGGAGTTTGTACGGGCAAGGATATCACCTACTTCGTGAAGATCTACCCTAGTGAGGCAAGTCCTTCATGGGCGATGGCCATGGTGGGATAGAGAAGGTTGCTTCTTTGTGGACCCTTCGTGGGTGGAGCCCTCCATGGACTCGCACAGCCGTTACCCTTCGTGGGTTGAAGTCTCCATCAACGTGGATGTACGATAGCACCACCTTTCAGAACTACGCCAGAAATCTCCATGTCTCCAATTGTGTTTGCACACTCCAATCCCATCCCTTTACTTTCTTGCAAGTTGCATGCTTTACTTTCCGCTGCTCATATACTCTTTGCATGCTTGCTTGATATGTATTGTGAATGTTTAAACTTGTGCCTAAGCTCCACCTCAACTTGCAGAACTTAAAATTCCTACTTTTCTTGGTTGAGAGTCTATTCACCCCCTCTAGACACCTCTTCTCGATCCTTTCAATTGGTATCAGAGCATTGGTCTCCATTGCTTTCGTTTAATCACCATTGGAGGAAGATGGACGAGTCTACGTTGGGGAGTCTTAGACATAGAGTGCATATACTTGATGGAGAGTACTTTCATGAGTGGAAAAATGAGATGCTTGAGATTTTCAATGAATATCATTTGAGCAAGTACATTACCAACCCTTGTGCACCCATTGTTGATCCCTTGCATCCCACTCCTGATGAGGATCTTGACATGATTCGCAATCTTAGAATTATAAATCTTATCATTAGAAGATTGCCTAGAAATTTGATTGGTCACTTGCCTACTCTTGATTGTGCTTATACTATATGGAGATTTCTTGAGGAAAGATTTCCAAACTAGTCCTTGCAAAGTCTAGATGAGATTCTTCATAAGTCAATTGCCTTGAATAAAATGAGTACTAGTGATCCTAAGTTTGATGATTGTCTGTTTGAGCTTCGTGACCTTATGCATGCCAAAGGAGATGTTGGAATCATTAGCAATATTATCTTCGAAGCCATAGATTTCATAAATATGATTATTGTCATGATCATTTATCTAATGAATCACTCTCTCTAGGGATTGACCCATCACATGACGATGTTGAACATGGATACTATGATCAGGATGATGATAGTGACTATGATCTTGATGATGCAATGAGACACTTTGGTCTTATGGCTAATCTTCGCAGCTACATGGCAGGAGGAAAGGAATGGGTCCTTGATAGTGGATGTACCGATCACATGACTAGAGATAAAGATATGTTTCGTGAGCTTGCTGAAAATGACGGCCCTCGAAAGTATGTCACTTTTGGTGATAACTCAAAGGGTAAGGTGGTTGGCCTCGGTAAGGTGGCCATCTCACATGACAGATCCATACAAAATGTTATGCTCGTTGAATCTCTTGGCTATAATCTACTTTCTGTATCTAGACTAGCTGACTTTGGTTTCAATGTCCTATTTACTAAAGTAGATTGCCAAGTGTTTCGTAGAGATAATCATAAAATGGTCTTTACCGGCATACGTAGAGGTGATCTATACGTTGTTGATTTCACTAAAAAGGCTCAACCTAGAACTTGCTTAATTGCTAAATCTTTTAAAGGCTACTTGTGGCATAGAAGAGTCGCCAGCGACCATCCCGTCAAGCAAATCTACAATGATATCCAAACCGGGAGAATCACCCGCTCTAAATCTCGTTTGGATAATTTTCGTGAACATTATTCATTCATCTCTAGCATTGAACCCATGAAGGTTGAAGAAGCATTGGAAGATATGGATTGGATAAATGCCATGCATGAAGAGCTGCACAACTTTGAGTGAAACCAAGTGTGGACATTGGTCGAGAAGCCCGACAACAACCACAACATCATCGGTACCAAATGGGTATTTCGCAACAAGCAAGATGAAGATGGAAAAGTAGTTCGCAACAAAGCATGTCTCGTCGCCCAAGGCTACACTCAAGTCGAAGGTATGGACTATGGTGAGACATATGCCCCCGTTGCTAGACTTGAGTCCATTTGCATCTTACTTGCCTATGCTAATCACCATGATATCACCTTGTACCAAATGGACATTAGAAGTGCTTTTCTAAATGGTGAAATTGAGGAGGAAGTTTATGTTAAACAACCTCCCGGCTTTGTTAATCCTAAGAAACCCAATCATGTTTACAAACTTCACAAAGCTCTTTATGGTCTTAAACAAGCTCTTTATGGTCTTAAACAAGCTCATAGAGCGTGGTGTAAATGCTTGACCAAGTTCCTTATTGAAAAAGGCTTTGAGATTGAAAAAATTGATTCTACTCTCTTCACTAAAAGGGTTAATGGAGAATTATTTGTGTGCCAAATTTATGTTGATGATATTATATTTGGCTCTACTAACCCTCATTTTAGTGAGAAGTTTGGAAAGCTAATGTGCGAGAAATTTGAGATGTCCATGATGAGTGAACTCAAATTCTTTCTCGGTTTGCAAATCAAGCAAACTAAGGAAGGTACCTTTGTCTCTCAAACGAAGTACACCAAGGACTTATTCAAGAAGTTCAATATGCAAGAATGCAAAGGTATGAATACACCCATGCCTACTAGTGGACATCTTGACTTGACTAAAGGTGGTGAACCAGTTGACCAAAAGGTTTACCGCTCTATGATTGGTTCATTGTTATATCTATGTGCCTCCCGTCCCGATATCATGCTAAGTGTGTGCATGTGCACACGATATCAAGCGGGCCCTAAAGAATGTCATCTTAAGGTTGTGAAAAGGATAGTGAGATACTTAATACTTACACCAAATTTTGGCATTTGGTATCCTAAGAGGTCTTCTTTTGATCTTGTTGGCTACTCCGACTCGGACTATGCCGGTGACAAGGTTGATAGAAAGTCCACTTCGGGTACTTGTCAATTTCTTGGCAGATCTCTTGTGTCTTGGTCCTCCAAGAAACAAAACTCGGTATGCTTATCCACCGCCGAAGCGGAATACATTGCCGCCGGTTCATGTTGTGCTCAATTACTTTGGATGACCCAAACTCTTAAAGATTATGGGATATATGTGAAACATGTTCCATTGCTTTGTGACAATGAAAGTGTTATAAAGATTGCTCACAATTCTGTGCAACATTCTCGAACTAAGCATATTGAGGTTCCTCATCATTTCATTCGAGATCATGTTGCTAAGGAGACATTGACCTTAAGCATGTTCGTACCAATAAGCAATTGGCAGATATATTCACCAAACCGCTTGATGAGAAAGTATTTTGCCGGTTGAGAGGTTAATTGAACATCATTGATGCTTCAAACTTGGAGTAGGAACTCCATTTGGATACGTGCAAGGCATGAGTCTTTGACTAATCCTTGATATTTCTCTTATGATGATAATCATATGTCTTGGATATATTTGCACCCTTGCATGTTATCTAACCCTTGTAGGTACTTGGATGAATCTAAATCTATGTGATAGCAACTCACTCACATCTTGAGCAATCTCTACATCACCAAGTCTCTACAATACGGTGGTTGAAGACAAGGAAGCATGAAACCCTTCAAACATGTCCTTTGACAATTTATATATATCAAATTTTTTTTGGTATCATACTTCATGATTGACACTTTGGATACACAAGTGCTCCTCCTTGCAAAACTAATTCATGTAGGTAGATGAACTCCAATTACAAGTAGTGCTCCAAATGAACTACATCAACAATGAGCATCCCACACAAGTTCAACTACATGATCAAGATCAACACCACCACCCAAGGTATGTTATTCCATCTTAGAGAAGCTATACTCCAAGTCATGGGTCAAAGCAGCTCAACAAGATGTGCATACATCAAAATTCTTAAACAAAAAATGGTAACCCCATTTTGAGCTTAAACGATGAGTATGACCTATGATCAAGTGTCTTCACTTGACTCCAAAGTCAATATACTCTAACATAGGTGACTTTGTTGCCGACCAATTCTAGATGAAGTTCTCTAGTGTTTCTCCTTGTTCTTGCATTTGCCTTTTGCATATTTGTTTCCCTTTTTCAAAAAAAAGGAAAAAACTTCATCCTGATGTCCTTTGTTTTCTTTTTATTTTTTGTTCTGCATTCCCTACATCCTATTCATTGCAAATCCTTGAGTTAATTCCTAGCAAATCCTTGTGAGATCTTATTTGCTAAGTGAGCTAAGGTGACAAGTGCTTTATCTCTGTAATGAACTCGGACACGCCAGTTTGTCTTTCGGTCAAACCGAATTATCTCGTTGCCACCAAAGACACCAACGTGGTGTTACCGATTTCACATGCTGAGGAGACACTTTTTCATTTGCATCCTGCATATTTTTTTCCAGCTCCACTCGATGATTCTTATCCCCTACCAGCACCTTATTTTTCCCTGCTACTTTGCTATGTGACTCAAGGACCAAACCTATTTTTGACACACACTCCAGAAGATCCCTTCTTGGAAATTGATGTCAAAGGGGGAGAGAGAGCTCACATCAAAGCTTAATCATATCAAAAGGGGGAAAGAGAGATACATAATCACATCAAAGAGAGACCCCGGTTGATTGGTATTCAAAGAGGAGAGAAGTCACATGTCTTTAGAGGGGAAAGACATGTTCATGTTGTTTGTGTGTTTGCTTTTCTCTAATTTTCTATTCCTTATCTTCTCCTAGTATCCCACATAAGATTCAGGGGGAGCAAGATATCTAAGGGAAGGAAATCTTTGAATTCATTGCATATATTTACCTTTGGGGACATGTCTACACTCAAATAGAGTACCTAGTACTCACTCTCTACATGTCATCCCAATCTTGGTACTCTTGTGGTTTGCTGCTCTTTCTCTGTTTAGTAGATGTTTCTGTGTTGTCCAACCTTGTTTACTCAGGGTTCATCTCTTCCAAAGCTAGCTCAAGACCACAAGGTAAGTATATGCATCACACTCATGTGCATGAGGATCTCTTGCTGATGTACATATTGTTTGCAAGAAGGACTCGTGAGCATGAAGGTACATTTCCTATATTCACACCATTTTCTCTGATGCATATAACCAAGATACATGTAACTCATTGCTTGCTCTGTCATGACTATGCACTCACATGATCTTATGTTCCATATTTACATGATTGCATACATGTAGGGGGAGCCTATGCATGTTACATGTCCTTCCAAAGCTTTACCTGCCTTTCTCTATATCTTTATCTAAAGCTTTGATGTATGTTGTCATTAATTACCAAAAAGGGGGAGATTGAAAGCACAAGTGTTCCCTGGGTGATTTTGGTAATTAATGTCAACATATCTCTTGTTGGACTAATACTTTTATCTAGTATGTTTCAGATAAGTCCAACAGTGGAGTGGCATGGACAAGAGGATGTGAAACCCCTTCAAGATGCTAAGGACAAAGGATTGGCTCAAGCTCAAAGCTCAGGACTCTACATTTATTTTAGTGATCAAAGATCACATTGAGTCCATAGGAAAGCCAATACTATTAAAAGGGGATGAGGTGTTGATTAATGGCTTGCTTGCTCAAAGTGCTTAGTGATATGTACCAAAGCCCTCAACCACTTTCTCATATCCACATGTGTCCCAAACAAAAAGTCAAACTCGGCCCCACCAATTGATCCATCCGGTGCCACCGAGTTCACTTGACATAGCCACTGCCAAAAACCCTAGTCAATTCGGTCTCACCGATGGGATCTCGGTCTCACCGAGATGGGCTTGCAAACTCTCTGTTGCCCATTGCAATAATTTCGGTCTCACCGAGATATGCAATCAGTCCCACCTAGTTTGTCTGACCAACTCTCTGTTTCGCTTATTACCAAAATCGGTCCCGTTGAGTTTGTGTAATCGGTCAAACCGATATGAGGTTTTATCCTAACCCTAGCACATCGGTCCTACCGAGTTGATCATATCGGTCCCACCGAAATGCCTAACGGTCACATTGTGAACTAAATCGGTCTGACTGAGTTTTCTGATTCGGTCCCACCGAGTTTGGTAAATTGTGTGTAACGGTTAGATTTTGTGTGGAGGTGCTACCTCTTGAGCACTGCGTTGGTTTTCCCTTGAAGAGGAAAGGGTGATGCAGCAAAGTAGCGTAAGTATTTCCCTCAGTTTTCGAGAACCAAGGTATCAATCCAGTAGGAGAGGCTCCTCAAAAGTCCCACGCACCTACACAAACAAACAAGAACCTCGCAACCAACGCGATAAAGGGGTTGTCAATCCCTTCACGGTAACTTGTGAAAGTGAGATCTGATAGAGATAATAAGATAAGATAAATATTTTTGGTATTTTTATGATGTAGATTGGAAAGTAAAGATTGAAAATAAAGATAGATGGAAAACTTATATGATAAAAGATAGACCCGGGGGCCATAGGTTTCACAAGTGGCTTCTCTCAAGATAGCATAAGTATTACGGTGGGTGAACAAATTACTGTCGAGCAATTGATAGAAAAGTTCATAGTTATGAGAGTATCTAGGCATGATCATGTATATAGGCATCACGTCCGCAACAAGTAGATCGAAACAATTCTGCATCTACTACTATTACTCCACACATCGACCGACTCCTGCCTGCATCTAGAGTATTAAGTTCATAAGAACAGAGTAACGCATTAAGAAAGATGACATGATGTAGAGGGATAAACTCAAGCAATATGATATAAACCCCATCTTTTTATCCTCGATGGCAACAATACAATACGTGCCTTGCTGCCCCTACTATCACTGGGAAAGGACACCGCAAGATTGAACCCAAAGCTAAGCACTTCTCCCATTGCAAGAAAGATCAATCTAGTAGGCCAAACCAAACTGATAATTCGAAGAGACTTGCAAAGATAACTAATCACACATAAAAGAATTCGGAGGAGATTCAAATATTTCTCATAGATAAACTTGATCATAAACCCACAACTCATCGGATCTCGACAAACACACTGCAAAAAGAGTTACATTGAATAGATATCCAAGAAGATCGAGGAGAATTTTGTATTGAGATTCAAATAGAGAAAAGAAGCCATCTAGCTAATAACTATGGACCCGAAGGTCTGCAGTAAACTACTCACAACTCATCGAAGAGGCCTTGGCGATGATGTAGAGGCCCTTCATGGTCGGTTCCCCCTCCGGCGGAGCGCCGACAAAGGCTCCAAGATGGAATCTCGCGGATACAGAAGGTTGCGGCGATGGAAATAGTTTTTCGTGGTGCTCCTGGATGTTTTCGGGGTACGTGGATATATATAGGAGAAAGAAGTAGGTCGATTGAGCCACGAGGGGCCCATGAGGGTGGGGGCGCGCCCACCCTCTTAGGTCGCCTCGGGCACCCTCGTGGCCGCCTCGTTTGCTGCTTGACGTCCACTCCAAGTCTCCTGGACTGCGTTTTTTCCAAAAAGATCGCCCCCGAAGGTTTCATTCCGTTTGAACTCTGTTTGATATTCCTTTTCTACGAAACACTGAAATAGGCAAAAAAACAGCAATTCGGGCTGGGCCTTCGGTTAGTAGGTTAGTCCCAAAAATGATATAAAAGTGTAAAGTAAAGCCCATAAACATCCAAAATGGGTAATATAATAGCATGGAACAATCAAAAAAATTATAGATACGTTGGAGACGTATCAGGAGGCTCTGTATACCCCTCCACCCTCTCTTCATTCGTGGAGAAAGCCATCAGAACATGCCTACACTTCCAGCATTCATTTTCTGAGAGAGAACCACCTACTCATGTGTTGAGGCCAAGATATTCCATTCCAACCACGTAAATCTTGATCTCTAGCCTTCCCCAAGTTGCTTTCCACTCAAATCATCTTTCCACCGAATCCAATCCTATGAGAGAGAGTTGACTGTTGGGGAGAGTATCACTTGAAGCACAAGAGCAAGGAGTTCATCATCAACACACCATCTATTACCTTTTGGAGAGAGGTGTCCCCTAGAGTGGTTAGGCGTCTGAAAGAAAAGCACTAGAGAGGTGTATCCTATTATCATCATCAACACATCATCAACACACCATCAAAATCCAGCTGTTACAAACAGATTCCCAAACTCGGTGAGACCGAATGATGAAACTCGGTCAGACCGATTCAGGTCAAAATGTGAACGTTAGAGTTTTCGATCGGACCGACCAGGTCAACTCGGTGGGACTGATGTGCAAGAGTTAGGGTAAAACCTCAACTTAGTTTGACCGATTACATGAACTGGGTGAGACCGATTTTGGTAATAAGCAAACAGAGAATTGGTCAAGCAAACTCGATGGGAGCGATTGCACAAACTTGGTGGGACCGATCTTGTTGCGACAAGTAATAGAGAATTTGCAAGCCCATCTCAGTGAGACCGAGATCCCATCGGTGGGACCGAACTATTAGGATTCGGTAGTGGCTATGTCAAATGAACTCGGTGGCCGGATAGATCAAATCGGTGGGGTCGAGTTTGACTTTTAGGTTTAGGACATATGTGGAAATAAGAAAGTGGTTGAGGGCTTTGGAGCATATCTCTAAGCACTTTGAGCAAGTAAGCCATTAAGCAACACCTCATCCCCTTTTAGTAGTATTGGCTTTCCTATGGACAATGTGATCTTGGATCACTAAAATGAAAATGTAGAGTCTTGAGCTTTTGCCAATGTTTGTCCTTAGCATCTTGAAGGGGTTCCACATCCTCTTGTCCATGCCACTCCAATGTTGAACTTATCTGAAATATACTAGGTAGAAATATTAGTCCAACAAGAGATATGTTGACATTAATTACCAAAATCACCCAGGGAGCACTTGTGCTTTCAATCTCCCCCTTTTTGGTAATTGATGACAACATACATCAAAGCTTTAGCTAAAGATATAAGGAAATAGCAAGTAAAGCTTTGGAATGATTTGCAACATGCATTAACTCCCCCTACATGTATGTAATCATGTGATGATAGATCATAAGAGTATGAGAATGCATAAACATGACAGAGCAAGCAATGAGTTACATGTGTCTTGGCTATATGCATCAGAGTAAATGATGTAGATACTGGAAATATACCTTCATGTTCATGAGTCTCTCTTGCAAACAGTATATACCATAGCAAGAGATCTTCATGCACATGAGTGTGATGCATATACTTACCTTGTGGTCTTGAACTAGCTTTGGAAGAGATGAACCTGAGTAAACAAGGTTAGATAACACAAGATCATCTACTAGACAGAGCAAGAACAGGAGATCACAAGAATACCAAGACTGGGATGACATGTAGAGAGTGAGTACTAGGTACTCTAGTTGGTGATAGACATGTCCCCAAGGATAAAGATATGCAATGAATTTGAAATATTTTCTCTTCCCTTAGGACTGAGCTCTCTCCCCCTGAATCTGACATTTGATAATGGGAGAAGATAGGGAAAGAAAATCAGAGCAAACAAGAAAATCAGAGCAAGATAAAATCATAACATATACTGTCATGTCTTTCCCCTCTTGAAGACATGAGACAACTTTCCTCTTAAGAATAAGAAGAATCAGGAGAAGCTTTAGGAGTGCATTCTCTCTTATGTGATAAGCTTTGATGTGCTCTCTCTCCCCCTTTGACATCAATTTCCAAGAAGGGTATTCTGGAGCATGAGCCAAGTAGGTTTTGTCCTTGAGTCACATTAAAAAGCAACATGTAAAGGATGCTGGTAGAGGACAAGTGTCATTGAGTGGAGCTGGGACAGATATGCAGGATGCAAATGACACAGTGTTTTTCTCAGCATTGAAATTGGTAGCACCGACTTATGATTTTCGGTGGCACCGAGAGGATTCGGTTAAGCCGAAGAAAACAAACCGGTGAGGCCGAGTTCAACCCAGAGAAAACATTTGTCACCTCAGCTCACTTAGGAAATAAGATCTCACAAAGATATGCAAGGAATTAACTGAAGGATTTGCAATGAATTGGATGCAGGGAATGCAGAACATAACAGAAAAAGAAAAAAAAGAAATCTAGATGAAGTTTTTCTTGAAAGGAGAACAAGCATGCAACATACAATAGCAAGAACTCAAAGAAACACTAGAGAACTTCATCTAGAATTGGTCGGCGACAAAGTCACTTATGTTAGAGTATATTGACTTAGGAGTCAAGTGAAGACACTTGATCATAGGTCATACTCATTGTTTAAGCTCAAAATGGGGTTGCCATTTTTCGTTTAAGCATTTTTGATGTATTCTCATCTAGTTGAGTTGCTTTGACCCATGTCTTGGGGTAAAGCTTTCCTAAGATGGAATGACATACCTTTGGTGGTGGTGTTGATCTGGATCATGGAGTTGAAGTTGTGTAGGGTGCTCAAAGTTGATTTAGTTCATCAAGAGTTGGGAGCACCATTTGTAATCGAAGTTCATCTACCTACATGGGTTAGTCTTGCAAGGAAGAGCACTTGTGTATCCAAAATGACAATCATGAATTTTTGATATAAAGAAATTGTCAAAGGATATATTGAAAGGATTCGTGCTTCCTTGTCCTTAACCACCATTTTTTAGAGACTTGGAGATGTAGAAATTGCTTAGAATGTGATTGAGTTGCAATCTCATAGAGTTGGGCTTATCCAAGTACCTATGAGGGTTAGATAGCATGCAAGTGTACAAGTATATCCAAGACATATGATCATCATCATAAGAGAAATATCAAGGATTAGTCATTGAAAGGCTCATGCCTTTCATGCATCCACATGGAGTTTCTACTCCAAGTTTGAGGCATCAATAATGTTCAATTCACCTCTCAAGCAGCAAAACACTTTCTTATCAAGCGGTTTGGTGAATATATCCGCCAATTGCTTATCGGTACAAACATGCTTAAGTTTGATATCTCCCTTAGCAACATGATCTTGAATGAAATGATGACGAACTTTAATATGCTTAGTTCGAGAATGTTGCACGGGATTATGAGCAATCTTAATAGCATTCTCATTGTCACAAAGCAATGTAACATGTTTCACATAAATCCCATAATCTTTAAGAGTTTGGGTTATCCAAAGTAATTGAGCATAACATGAACCGGTAGCAATGTATTCCGCTTCGGCGGTGGATAAGGATACCGACTTTTGTTTCTTGGAGGACTAAGACATAAGAGATCTACCCAGAAATTGACAAGTACCCGAAGTGGACTTTCTAACAACCTTGTCACCGGCATAGTCCGAGTCGGAGTAGCTAACAAGATTAAAAGAAGACCTATTAGGATACCAAATGCCAAAATTTGGTGTATGAGTTAAGTATCTCACTATCCTTTTCACAGCCTTAAGATGACATTCTTTGGGGGCCGCTTGATATCGTGCACACATGCACAAACTTAGCATGATATCGGTACGGGAGGCAGATAGATATAACAATGAACCAATCATAGAGCGGTAAACCTTTAGGTCAACCGGTTCGCCATCCTTTGTCAAGTCAAGATGTCCACTAGTAGTCATGGGGGTATTCATACCTTTGCATTCTTGCATGTTGAACTTCTTGAATAAGTCCTTGGTGTAATTTGTTTGAGAGATAAAGGTTCCCTCCTTAGTTTGCTTGATTTGCAAACCAAGAAAGAACTTGAGTTCACTCATCATAGACATCTCAAACTTCTCCGACATTAGCTTTCCAAACTTTTCACTAAAATGAGGGTTAGTTGAACCAAATATGATATCGGCACATGAATAATTCTCCATTAACCCTTTTAGTAAAGAGTGTAGAATCAATTTTCCCAATTTCAAACCCTTTTTCAAGAAGAAACTTAGTCAATCATTTATAACAAGCTCTAGGAGCTTGTTTAAGACCATAAAGAGCTTTGTGGAGTTTGTAAACATGGTCGGGTGAGGGAGTCCTGGACTAGGGGGTGTCCGGACAGCCGGACTATCATCGTCAGCCGGACTCCAAGACTATGAAGATACAAGATTGAAGACTTCGTCCCGTGTCCGGATGGGACTTTCCTTGGCGTGGAAGGCAAGCTTGGCGATACGGATATGTAGATCTCCTACCATTGTAACCGACTCTGTGTAACCCTAGCCCTCCCCGGTGTCTATATAAACCGGAGGGTTTTAGTCCGTAGGACAACATAACCATTACAACAATCATATTATAGGCTAGCTTCTAGGGTTTAGCCTCCTTGATCTCGTGGTAGATCCACTCTTGTACTACCCATATCATCAATATCAATCAAGCAGGAGTAGGGTTTTACCTCCATCGAGAGGGCCCGAACCTGGGTAAAAACATCGTGTCCCTTGTCTCCTGTTACCATCCGCCTAGACGCACAGTTCGGGACCCCCTACCCGAGATCTGCCGGTTTTGACACCGACATTGGTGCTTTCATTGAGAGTTCCTCTGTGTCGTCACCGATAGGCTTGATGGCTTCTTCAATCAACAACGGCGTAGTCCAGGGTGAGACTTTTCTCCCCGGACAGATCTTCGTATTCGGCGGCTTCGCACTGCGCGCCAATTCACTTGGCCATCTGGAGCAGATCGAAAGCTACGCCCCTAGCCATCAGGTCAGGTTTGGAAGCCTAAACTTCACGGCAGACATCCACAGAGACTTGATCTTCGATGGATCCGAGCCACAGCCGAGCGCGCCGCACTGTCACGATGGGCACGATCAAGCTCTGCCGCCGGACAGTGCTTTGCAGGCCGCACATGGATCCGCCTCGAGGGCCGATCCATAATCCGGAGCCAATCGTGCAGATCGAGGACGGGTGGCTGGACACCGCCTCGGGGGCTGCTACTGCTACGGCGATGGAGCCGAATACTGACCTTGTCCCTTATAAAGCTCATGACTCCGAGGCGCCGGACTCCTTGCCGGACTCCGAACCTCCTGCGCCCCCACCAATCGAATCCGATTGGGCGCCGATCATGGAGTTCACCGCCGTGGACATCTTTCAGCACTCACCCTTTGGCGACATCCTAAATTCGCTAAAGCATCTCTCGCTTCCGGAGAGCCCTGGCCGGACTACGGCCAGGATGGTTGGGATAAGGACGACGAAGAAATTCAAAGCCCACCCACCACCCACTTTGTAGCCACTGTCGACGACCTAACCGACATGCTAGACTACGACTCCGAAGACATCGACGGTATGGACGACGATGCTGGAGACGATCAAGAACCAGCGCCCACAGGGCACTAGAAGACCACCTCGTCATACGACATATACATGGTGGACACCCCAAAAGATGGGGACGACGAAGAAGCAGCGGAGGCAGATTCCCTAAAGAAACAGCCCAAGCGCCGACGTCAGCGGCGCCGCTCTAAATCCCGCCATAGCAAAAATGGAGATTCCGGCACAGGAGATAATAACACCCCAGATAGTGCCGAAGACAATCCCCTCCAGCAAGATTCAGCACAGCAGGATGCAGAAGCAAGCCCTCACGAGAGAGCGGCAGACGAAGAGGTCGAGGATGATAATTACATACCTCCCTCCGGAGACGAGGCAAGCCTCGACAACGACGAATTCGTCGTGCCTGAGGATCCCGTCGAACAAGAGCGTTTCAAACGCAGGCTAATGGCCACAACAAATAGCCTAAAGAAAAAGCAGCAGCAGCTTCAAGCTGATCAAGACCTGCTGGCCGACAGATGGACCGAGGTCCTCGCGGCCGAAGAGTACGAACTCGAACGCCCCTCCAAGAGCTACCCAAAACGCAAGTTGCTCCCCCGACTAGAGGAGGAAGCATATATACCTTCATCACCAGCGCACAATACGGCCGACCGACCACCCCGTGGTCGCGACATAGAGGCATCCAGGCCCTCCATCAAGACCGTACCCCGACACCACTCGAAAAGTACGAAGCCACAAGGGAATGCGCCGAACTTGCGGAATATATTGGAGGACAAGGCAAGACAATCCAGATCTATCTATGGATCACGTGGGTGCCCCACGACCCATGACGAATACCGTCGCGCCGGATACAACAACTCCGGCCGGGCCAAACACAGCAGACAACGCTCCCTTGAGCTACGTCATGATATTGCTCAATACAGAGGCGCCGCACACCCGCTATGCTTCACTGACGAAGTAATGGATCATCAAATCCCTGAAGGGTTTAAACCCGTAAACATCGAATCCTACGATGGCACAACAGACCCCGCGGTTTGGATCGAGGATTATCTCCTTCATATCCATATGGCCCGCGGTGACGATCTCCACGCCATCAAATATCTCCCGCTCAAGCTTAAAGGACCAGCTTGGCATTGGCTTAACAGCCTGCCCGTAGAGTCAATTGGGTGTTGGGAGGACCTGGAAGCCGCATTCCTCGACAACTTCCAGGGCACATGTGTGCGACCACCAGACGCCGATGACCTAAGCCACATAACTCAGCAGCCAGACGAATCGGCCAGGCAATTCTGGACACGGTTCTTAACAAAGAAAAATCAAATCGTCAACTGTCCGGATGCAGAGGCCCTCGCAGCTTTCAAACATAACATCCACGACGAATGGCTGGCCCGGCACCTAGGACAGGAAAAGCCGAAATCCATGGCAGCCCTCACATCATTAATGACCCGCTTTTGTGCGGGAGAGGATAGCTGGCTAGCTCGCAGCAACAACCTCAGTAAAAATGCTGGAAGTCCGGATACTAAGGACCACAACGGCAGGTCGCGTCGAACAAAAACAAACGCCGCGTTAACGGCGACAACAATGAGGATACGGCAGTCAACGCCGGATTCCGAGGCTCTAAACCCGGTCAGCAGAAGAAGCCATTTAAAAGAACCACTCCGGGTCCGTCCAATTTGGACCGAATACTCGACCGCTCTTGCCAGATACATGGCACCCCCGAAAAGCCAGCTAACCACACCAACCGAGATTGTTGGGTATTCAAGCAGGCAGGCAAGATAATTGCCGAAAACAACGACAAGGGGCTGCACAGCGATGACGAGGAAGAGACCCGGCCACCGAACAGTAGAGGACAGAAGGGCTTCCCCCCCCCCCCCCCCACAAGTGCGGACGGTAAACATGATATACGCAACCCATATACCCAAAAGGGAGCGGAAGCGTGCACTAAGGGACGTATATGCGATGGAGCCAGTCGCCCCGAAGTTCAATCCATGGTCCTCTTGCCCAATCACTTTCGATCGAAGAGACCATCCGACCAGTATCCGCCATGGCAGATTCGCCGCATTGGTTTAGACCCAATCGTCAATGGATTTCACCTCACAAGAGTCCTTATGGACGGCGGCAGTAGCCTGAACCTGCTTTATCAGGATACAGTGCACAAGATGGGCATAGACCCCTCAAGGATTAAACCTACAAAGACGACCTTCAAAGGCGTCATACCAGGTGTCGAGGCCAATTGTACAGGCTCAGTCACACTGGAAGTGGTCTTCGGATCCCCGGATAATTTCTGAAGCGAGGAGTTAATCTTCAACATAGTCCCGTTCCGCAGCGGCTATCACGCTCTGCTCGGACGAACCGCGTTCGCAAAGTTCAACGCGGTGCCGCATTATGCATACCTCAAGCTCAAGATGCCAAGCCCTCGTGGAGTCATTACGGTCAACGGAAATACGGAACGCTCCCTCCGAACGGAGGAACATACAGCGGCTCTCGCGGCAGAAGTACAGAGCAGCCTTTTAAGGCAATTTTCGAGTCCGGCCGTTAAACGACCGGACACGGCCAAACACGTCCGGAGCAACATCAACCAAGACCACTCGGCACGTTCCGAGCACACGTAGCAATGCGGCCCCAACCCCAGCCCTCGCATGATTGCAGGACCAGCTCTCCGCGTACATCATTATGCTCTGGAGATACCATGGGCATAGGGGGAGGGGCACGACCACAACTGACCTAGAGTGCGGCTCGACCGCACCAGGGGCTCCCAAGTGTGTCGCCCTTTTTATTGTTTATTTTCCTTCCTTTTATACATAGGACTCCGTTCACCAGAGGCCCTGTCCGGTGGCGAACCCGCCGAACTCACGATGCAACAGCCAGGGAGGGAAAAAGGCTGCGACGAACACTCAGGTGGTCTCCATTACAAGCATTAAATTTGATTATATACACCAGTCCGCAGCCCACCCCTGGAGGGGGACATGTTTAATTAGTCCAATCCCTTGCTTACCGCGCTATTTGTATCATTCCGCACTCATAGCAGAATTCCTTGAATAAATAATGCAGCATTTTTGCCTATAATTGCATTACTTTACATATATGTTCATTAATGACATTTTGCACCCGTATATTTTGGTACGGCCGAATACACTAGGGGCTTATGTTCCCCGCATTATGGTGTGATAAGTCCAAACACTTTCACAAGTGCGGCACCCTGAACTTATAGCATTATATGAATCGGCTCCGAATCATGTCTTGGGTCAATAGTTGGGTTTGCCCGGCTCCCATGTTTTGGTACCTTACGTTCGGTTCTGTCGGCTAAGGTAGCACTGGGAGAACCACTGCGATTGCGCCCCGGTTGAGCTGGGCGATTGTCTCAGTGGAGAAAGCTAAAACTGACTGGCATGATAAGGCGAGAGACTGGTCGCTGTTCGAGAGGTCTTTTCGAGTCCCTAAAGTCTTATGCCGCTTCGAGCGAAGAACCGGATAATGTCCGGCCA
Organism: Triticum timopheevii; assembly: GCA_963921465.1. Lineage (NCBI taxonomy): Eukaryota > Viridiplantae > Streptophyta > Magnoliopsida > Poales > Poaceae > Triticum > Triticum timopheevii. The sequence continues at coordinate 187,357,547 of OY997266.1, read as the reverse complement.
AGGCGTGGATAGCGCCCCGAACTCGGTCTTCCGAATACTAGGGGCTTCGCCGAAATTTAAAATTATAGAATTCTATGGCTAAGTGAGAGTGTTCAAGCATTATAAGTCCGGTTGCCTTGTTCGTTGTGTTGAGCGCCTCCCTAGATGGACCCAAAAATGGGAACAAGAGTGCTCAAGTTTATCCCTAACACCCCAGCACTGGTGGCATGGGGGCTGAAGCCGACGACTTGCCATCTCTCAGATTTTATAAACGGCCGCACAGAAGGTAATATTTTAAATCAAACAAGCGTTGCTTGGCGCATATGAACAAAGTTTTCAGCGCACAGGATAATACATAGCGAGTTTACTCAAAAATTACATCTCTGGGGAACTCATCCGCAATCTTGCGGGCACCCTTCAGGACAGTCTTATAGTACATCTCGGGCGTACGATACTCCTGCCCGCTGGCGGCGCGTCAGTGATAAGCCTCTCCGCATCCAGCCTGCCCCAGTGCACCTTTGCGCGGGCAAGGGCCTGACGAGCACCTTCAATACAGGCGGAGCGCTTGATGACCTCCACCCAGGGGCACGTATCCACCAGCCGCCGCACGAGGCCGAAGTAGCTCCCAGGCATGGCCTCTCCAGGCCACAGCCGGACTATGAGGCCCTTCATGGCCTGCTCGGCTACCTTGTGGAGTTCGACCAGCTGCTTCAGCTGGTCACTAGGGGGCACCGGATGGCTGGCCTCAGCGCACTAAGACCAGAAGACCTTCTCCGTTGAGCTCCCCTCCTCGGCTCGGTAAAACGCGGCGGCATCGGATACACTGCGAGGCAGATCTGCAAACGCCCCTGGAGAGCTCCGGATTCGGGTAAGTAATAGGTAATTTACATTAACATGCTTGCTTTGCATGAAAAATGCCTTACCCGCCGCTATTTTCTTCACATGCTCAACCTCCTGAAGGGCCTTATGGGCCTCGGCCTTGGCGGCTTTGGCACTTTCAAGAGCCGAGGCAAGCTCAGACTCTCGAGTCTTTGAGTCTCGCTCCAAACTCTCATGCTTTTCCATGAGAGCCTGGAGCTCTTGCCGCACCTCCGCCACCCGCGGCTCCTGCTTCTCTCGCTCTGCCCGTTCCGCGGCCGCATTGCGTTCGACCGCAGACACAGCCTCCTTCAGGGTTGCCACCTCGTTCGCGGCCCCTGCAGTACCCATGTTATCCTTGTTATTTTCATTGCAACCTAAATCCTTTTCTGTAAGGTAACTATTCAAAGTGGTGTTACTCACCTTCTTTGTCCTCGAGCTGCTTCTTGGCACGGCCGAGCTCTTGCTCGGACCGCTCGAGGTCCTTCTTCAAAGCACCGACCTCCGCAGTCAGTGCGGCAGAGGTCAGCAGCGCAGCCTGCAAACCCATATTGACATATTTTTTAGCAACCCGGCGTATATCTTTTTAGATCCTCAGTCCGACTTTTCTTTCCGTACACCGAACCGAGCATCAGGGGCTACTGTCTATGCGGTATTACATTACATAATTTTTACTTCTTACCTCAAAGCCTGTTAGAAGGCTACTGTAGGCTTCGGTCAGCCCGCTCTTGGCGAGCTGAACCTTCTGAATCACCGCACTCATGATAGTGCGGTGTTCTTCCTCAATGGAAGCGCCTTTGAGCGCCTCGAACAAGTTGTCCGGCGCCTCCGGTTGGACGGGGCCGCCGGCGTCACGGTCTTGTGCTTCTTGCGAAGGGGCCGCTGCCGGACTCCGGAACCACTGCGGGTTCCGGCGTGGAGTTCGGCGCAAAGTCCGGGAGGCTGCCTTGCGGCGCCTCCGGAGCCTCCTCCTGATGGGTCCCTTCCTGGGATCCCACCTCGGCGTCCTCAGCGGCGCGAGGGGTGGAGGCAGTCGGGATGGAATCTACATCCGACGGAGCCAATGACCCGCTCGACGAAGCGGGGAGATCATCATCGGCCGGACTGCAGGCAGAGTGCGGCATTAGAAGGACACTATGTGACACAAAAGAGAAATTATAAATCATTCAGGAATCCGGATACTTACGATCTTGCCGGAGGCCTGGCCCTTGAGGGCCACTCTTCATCGCCAACGTTGGCGTTGGCGGAGCTGTCCGGGGGAATAGTCCTTCCCCTCTTGGACCCTTCGGCCTCCCCTGTTGGGGAAGCCTTCCTCTTCCTCTCCCGTTCCTCTGGGAGAGAGTCTTCTTCCTTCTCCTCGCCTTCGGGGGAGGAATCCGCCCCGGAGTCGTCGGACACCTGAAAACGGGAACTCTTTCGAGTACCCGCGGCCTCCTTCTTGGCCTTCTTCTCCGGCACCACATGCGGTGCCGGAACTAGCAGCCCCGCTAGACGGGCGTCTACTGGGTTTTCTGGCATGGGAGCCGGGTAGATGATCTGCTCGGCCTTCTTCATCCAGTCCTGTCAAAGGAAAAGGGAGATTGAAACCCACGTGGGGTCAAACTATTAAAAACAAGTGTCCCGTAAAGAGGTAGAATCACTTACCTCGTCAGCTGGACACTGCGAGCGAAATCCGCGATCTTCAGTGGCGGATGCGGGAGCTTCGGCGCCCTTGAACAGCACCCTCCAGGCACCTTAGTACGTCGTGTCGAAGAGCCCGCTCAATGCCTGGTGCTGTGCCGGATTGAACTCCCACAATTTAAATGCCCGTTGTTGGCAAGGGAGAATCCGGCGGATGAGCATGACTTGGACCACATTGACAAGCCTGAGCTTCTTGTTCACCAGCTTCTGGATACAGGCTTGGAGTCCTGTCAGCTCCTCCGAACTACCCCATAGCAAGCCCTTCTCTTTCCAGGAGGTGAGCTGCATAGGGATACCAGATCTGAACTCGAGGGCCGCCGCCCACTTAGGGTCGCGCGGCTCGGTGATGTAGAACCACCCCGATTGCCATCCCTTGATGGACTCCACGAAGGCCCCTTCAAGCCAGATGACGTTGGGCATCTTGCCCAACATGGCGCCTCCGCACTCCGCCTGGGTGCCCTTCACCACCTTCGGCTTGACGTTGAAGGTCTTGAGCCACAAGCCGAAGTGGGGCTGGATGCAGAGGAAGGCCTTGCACACGACGATAAACGCCGAGATGTTGAGGATGAAGTTCGGCACCAGATCGTGGAAATCCAGGCCGTAATAGTACATGAGCCCCCGGACAAAGGGGTGAAGTGGAAAGCCCAGTCCGCGGAGGAAGTGGGGAAGGAATACGACCCTCTCATGGGGCCTGGGGGTGGGGATGAGCTGCCCCTTGTCGGGCAGTCGGTGCACAATGTCACCGGAAAGGTATCCGGCGCTGCGCAGTTTTGCGATGTGCTCCTCCGTCGCGGAGGAGGCCATCCATTTGCCTCCCGCTCCGGACATGGTTGGAGAAGGTCGAGACGAGATGCGCGGACTTGGGCGCTGGAGCTTGAGAGTGCGCGGAGATGGATAAGCAAAGGAGGAAGAAGGCGTAGGTAAAAAGGGTGGATCCTTATCCCCTTATATATGGGCGGACGGAAACAATGCATCCCCACCGGCCTGGTAAAACTCGCTTATCTCCCAAGCATCACCATCAATGGCGCGGTTGGGTTACCCACGTCCGTATTGATGAGAATCCCGGAATAAGGGGAACACGATCTCTGCTTCGACAAGACGTGCCAAGGAAACCGCTTCGCTAAACGCGCTGAGGTGGTATAATAAAAAACGATTCAAGTAAAGGCTTGGTAGTGGCGTGACATCATGCCACAAAATACGTCAGCAGATTGAGCTTGTGTACGTAATATTTTCTCTACGGTGGTATGTGGAATTTATTTTGCAGAGCCGGACACTATCCTGGTGTTCACAATCTTCTATGAATTATTCGGAGGAGGAACCCTCCTTGCAATGCCGAACAATATGCGCGCCGGACTCATCGTCATTGAAGCCTGGTTCAGGGGCTACTGAGGGAGTCCTGGACTAGGGGGTGTCCGGACAGCCGGACTATCATCGTCAGTCGGACTCCAAGACTATGAAGATACAAGATTGAAGACTTCGTCCCGTGTCCGGATGGGACTTTCCTTGGCGTGGCAGGCAAGCTTGGCGATACAGATATGTAGATCTCCTACCATTGTAACCGACTCTGTGTAACCCTAGCCCTCCCCGGTGTCTATATAAACCGGAGGGTTTTAGTCCGTAGGACAACATAACCATTACAACAATCATACCATAGGCTAGCTTCTAGGGTTTAGCCTCCTTGATCTCGTGGTAGATCCACTCTTGTACTACCCATATCATCAATATCAATCAAGCAGGAGTAGGGTTTTACCTCCATCGAGAGGGCCTGAACCTGGGTAAAAACATCGTGTCCCTTGTCTCCTGTTACCATCCGCCTAGACGCACAGTTCGGGACCCCCTACCCGAGATCCGCCGGTTTCGACACCGACATCGGGTTTCTTAGGATTAATAAAGCTGGGAGGTTGTTTAACATAAACTTCCTCCTCAATTTAACCATCTAGAAAAGCACTTTTGATGTCCATTTGATATAAGGTAATGTCATGATGATTGGCATAAGCAAGTAAGATGCGAATGGACTCAAGTCTAGCAACGGGGGCATATGTCTCACCGTAGTCCATACCTTCGACTTGAGTGTAGCCTTAAGCAACGAGACGTGCCTTGTTGCGTACAACTTCTCCATCTTCATCTTGCTTGTTCCGAAACACCGATTTGGTTTGAATGACATTGTGCTTCTCATCGGGCTTTTCAACCAACGTCCACACTTGGTTCCTCTCAAAGTTGTGTAGCTCTTTGTGCATGGCATTTATCCAATTCGGATCTTCCAATGCTTCTTCAACCTTCATAGGTTCAATGCTAGAAATGAATGAGTAAAGTTCACAAAAGTTAGCCAAACGAGTTTTAGAGCGAGTAATTCTCCCGATTTGTATGTCATCAAAGATTTGTTCGACGAGATGATCTCTTGAGACTCTTGCTCGAACTCGTGAGAGCTTTTGTTTGGGTCGGGGTGGAACATCCTCTTCATTGTCTTGTTCTTCCTCTTATCTTTCTTCATTGTTGTTGTCATTGATGTTCTCCCGTGGAGGTGGAGAAGGAGGTCGTCGTGGTTCATCTTGTTGTTCATCATCATTCTCATCGTCTTGATGTGTCCCACTTGTGGATGCCTCTGAGTCAACTTGTGGTTCACCTTGGCATGAAGTTGAGGCTTCCACTTGGACAGACGAAGTACTTTCCTTCACCTCCGTTGGGCGAATCTTGCCAGTAGACAAGTCTTGGATTGCTTCCAAAGGATCTTTGTCACCTACATCAATTGGCAATTGCTCTACTTGTGAGCCGTTAGATTCATCAAACTTCACATCTGTCGTCTCTTCAACCTTTTGAGTGAAATTGTTGTAAACACGGTAAGTGTGAGAGTTTGAGCCATAACCGAGTGGGAAACCTTCATGAGATTTGGGAGCAAATTTAGAATGATGATGCTTATCAAGAATGTAGCACTTTGAGCCAAATACCCGAAAGTATCCAACTTGGGGTTTGTTACCGGTGAGAAGCTCGTATGTCGTCTTGCCGAGTAGCTTGTGAAGATATAGACGATTCGTTGCATGACAAGCTGTCTCAACCGCTTTCGCCCAAAAGTGTTTTGGTGTCTTGTACTCATCAAGCATCATTCTCGCCATTTCGAGGAGTGTCCGGTTCTTCCTCTCATCAACTCCATTTTGTTGAGGTGTGTACGTAGCCGAGAACTCATGTGAAATACCTTCTCGTAAAGAAAGGTACCCACATTGGCATTCTTGAACTCCGTTCCGTTGTCGCTGTGAACCTTCTTGATCTTCACTTCAAATTGGTTTTGGGCCTTCCTAGCGAAGTTTTTGAAGATCTTTTGGACCTGTGATTTATCATCAAGAAAGAACATGTTGTAGGGTGAAACCCTAGAGGGGATCTTTTCACACTTAGAGAGGGAAAAGAGGAAGAACTCTCAAGAACACAAGGCACAAATCACTCAAACAACCCAAATATCACATCCACTAGAGTAGCATACATGAGATCCACAAGATTACAATTTCAATCCAAGGAAACAAGCACTAGGTAAAGTTCTTCCCACTCCTACAGGAGGTGAGGTCTTGATGATGATCTACTCCCTTGGGAGGTCTTGTAATCCACAAGGATTCTTCCCAAGAGGGGTCTTGATCTCCAAGAGGAGGGGATACAAGGATCAAATCTCACAATGTTTTATCTAATACTTTGCTATCCTTCCAAAAGAGCTAGGAGATGAGTATATAAAGGCTAGGGACGCAACAAGAGGGAGAGAGGGGTATGATACGTCTCCAACGTATCTATATTTTTTGATTGCTCCATGCTACTTTATCTACTGTTTTGGACTATATTGGGCTTTATTTTCCACTTTTATATTACTTTTGGGACTAACCTATTACCCAGAGGCCTAGCCTAGAATTGCTGTTTTTTGCCTTTTTCAGTATTTCAAAGAAACAGAATATCAAACGGAGTCCAAACGGAATGAAACCTTCGGGATCGTGATTTTCCAACCGAACGTGATCCGGGAGACTTGGACCCTACTCCAAGAAGCCTCCGAGGAGGTCAAGAGGGTGGAGGGCGTGCCCCCTACCTCATGGGCCCCTCGGAGCTCCACCTATGTACTCCTTCCTCCTATATATACCTACGTATCCTCGAACGATCAGAGGAGGAGCCAAAAACCTAATTCCACCACCGCAACCTTTTGAATCCACGAGATCCCATCTTGGGGCCTATTCCGGTGCTCCGCCGGAGGGGGCAATCACCATGGAGGGCTTCTACATCATCACCATAGCCCCTCCGATGAAGTGTGAGTAGTTTACTTCAGACCTTCGGGTCCATAGCTAGTAGCTAGATGGCTTCTTCTCTCTTTTTGGATCTCAATACAATGTTCTCCCCCTCTCTCGTGGAGATCTATTCGATGTAATCTTCTTTTTGTGGTGTGTTTGTTGAGACCGATGAATTGTGGGTTTATGATCCAGTATTATCTATGGAAAATATTTGATTCTTCTCTGAATTCTTTTATGTATGATTGAGTTATCTTTGCAAGTCTCTTCGAATTATCTTTTTGGTTTGGCCAACTAGATTGGTAGTTCTTGCAATGGGAGAAGTGCTTAGCTTTGGGTTCAATCTTGCGGTTTCCTTACTCAGTGACAGAAAGAGTTGCAAGGCACGTAGTGTATTGTTGCCATCAAGGATAACAAGATGGGGTTTTTATCATATTGCATGAATTTATCCCTCTACATCATGTCATCTTGCTTACGGCGTTACTCTGTTTTTACTTAATACTCTAGATGCATGCTGGATAGCGGTCGATGAGTGGAGTAATAGTAGTAGATGCAGAACCGTTTCGATCTACTTGTTTTGGATGTGATGACTATATACATGATCATTGCCTAGATATACTCATAACTATGCTCAATTCTGTCAATTGCTCAACAATAATTTGTTCACCCACCGTAGAATACTTATGCTCTAGAGAGAAGCCACTAGTGAACCTATGGCCCCCGGGTCTATTCTCATCATATCAATCTATATCACTTTATTTACTTGCTTTGTTTTTACTTTGCCTTTACTTTTTTACTTTGCATCTATCTATCAAAAATACCAAAAATATTATCTCTATCAGATCTCACTCTCGTAAGTGACAGTGAAGGGATTGACAACCCCTAAGCGTTGGTAGTGAGTTGCTATCGTTTTGTGTAGGTACGAGGGACTTGTGTGTGGTCTCCCACTGGATTGATACCTTGGTTCTCAAAAACTGAGGGAAATACTTATGCTACTTTACTGCATCATCCTCTCCTCTTCGGGGAAATCCAACGCAGTGCTCAAGAGGTAGCAAGAAGAATTTCTAGAGCCGTTGCCGGGGAGGCTCACGCAAGCAAGTCAACCATACCAAGTACCCGTCGCAATCCCTATCTCTCGCATTACATTATTTGCCATTTGCCTCTCGTTTTCCTCTCCCCCACTACACCCTTGCCATTTTATTTGCCCTCTCTTTCCCAATCTCCTCCTCTCTTTCTGTTTGCCTTTTTCCCGTCGCCTTTCTGTTTGCTTGTGTGTTGGATTACTTGTTGCCATGGCACAAGATAATACCAAATTGTGTGATTTCTCGAATACCAATAATAATGATTTCCTTAGTACTCCGATTGCTCCTCTTAATAATGATGAGTCTTGTGAAATATATACCGCTTTGTTGAATCTTGTTATGAAAGATCAATTCGCCGGCCTTCCTAGTGAAGATGCCGCTACTCATCTAAACAATTTTGTTGATTTGTGTGATATGCAAAAGAAGAAAGATACGGATAACAATATTGTCAAATTGAAATTATTTCCGTTTTCACTTAGAGATTGTGCTAAAGTTTGATTTTCGTCTTTGCCTAAAAATAGTATTGATTCTTGGAACAAGTGCAAAGATGCTTTTATCTCTAAGTATTTTCCTCCCGCTAAGATTATCACTCTTAGGAACGATATCATGAATTTTAAACAACTTGATCATGAGCATGTTGCCCAATCTTGGGAAAGAATGAAATTAATGCTTTGCAATTGCCCTACTCATGGTTTGAATTTATGGATGATCTTACAAAAATTTTATGCCGGATTGAATTTTGCTTCTAGAAATCTTTTAGATTCGGCCGCGGGAGGTACTTTTATGGAAATTACGTTAGGGGATGCTACCAAATTGCTTGATAATATTATGGCTAATTATTCTCAATGGCACACCGAAAGATCTTCTAGTAAAAAAGTGCATGCTATAGAAGAAATCAATGTTTTGAGTGAAAAGATGGATGAACTTATGAAGATGTTTGCTCCTAAAAATACTCCTCTTGATCCTAATGATATGCCTTTATCTACTTTGCTTGAGAATAATGATGAATCTATGGATGTGAATTTTGTTGGTAGGAATAGTTTTGGAAACAACGCTTATAGAGGGAATTTTAATCCTAGGCCTTATCCTAGCAATCCTTCTAATAATTACGGAAATTCCTACAATAACTCTTGTGGAAATTTTAATAAGATGCCCTCTAAATTTTAGAGTAGTGTTAAAGAGTTTATGAATTCACAAAAGAATTTCAATGCTTTGCTTGAAGAGAAATTGCTTAAAGTTGATGATTTGGCTAGGAACGTTGATAGAATTTCTCTTGAAATTGATTCTTTAAATCTTAGATCTATTCCTCCTAAGCATGATATCAATGAGTCTCTCAAAGCCACGAGAATTTCCATTGATGAGTGCAAGGAAAGAACCGCTAGGATGCGTGCTTCCAAAGATGCTTTTATTAAAGCGTGTTCTTCCAATCCCTATGAAAATCAAGATGAAGATCTAAAAGTTATTGATGTGTCCCCCATTAAATCTTTTTTTTTGCAATATGAATCTTGATGAATCTTAAGATTATCTTCCTTTACCTAGAAGGCGTTCTAAGAATTCAGAGTTTCTAGATCTTGATGATGAAATTGATGAAAGTGGGATTGAAATAAATAAAAACCTTGATGTTGCTAAACCCACTATTTTGGATCTCAAGGAATTTAATTATGAAAATTGCTCTTTGATTGGTTGTATTTCCTTGTTGCAATACGTGCTAGATTCTCCTCATGCTTATAGTCAAAATAAGGCCTTTACTGAACACATTGTTGATGCCTTGATGCAATCTTATGAAGAAAAACTTGATTTGAAAGTTTGTATCCCTAGAAAAATCTATGATGAGTGGGAACCTACTATTAAAATTAAAATTAAATATTTTGAGTTTCATGCTTTGTGTGATTTGGGTGCTAGTGTCTCTACTATCCCCAAAACTTTATGGGATTTGCTAGATTTCCGTGATTTTGATGATTGCTCTCTAAACTTGCATCTTGTGAATTCCACTATTAAAAAACCTATGGGAAGAATTAATGATGTTCTTATTGTTGCAAATAGGAATTATGTGCCTGTAGATTTTATCGTTCTTGATATAGATTGCAATCCTTCATGTCCTATTATTCTTGGTAGACCTTTCCTTAGAATGATTGGTGCAATTATTGATATGAAGGAAGGGAATATTAGATTCCAATTTCCCTTAAAGAAGGGTATGGAACACTTCCCTAGAAAGAAAATAAAATTACCATATGAATCTATCATGAGAGCCACTTATGGATTGCCTACCAAAGATGGCAATACCTAGATCTATCCTTGCTTTTATGCCTAGCTAAGGGCGTTAAACTATAGCGCTTGTTGGGAGGCAACCCAATTTTATTTTGTGTTTTTTGCTTTTGCTTCTGTTTAGGAATAAATAATCCATCTACCTTATGTTTGGATGTGTTTTTATGTTTTAATTAGTGTTTGTGCCAAGTAGGACCCATAGGATAACCTACGATGATGGTTGATTTGATTCTGCTGAAAAACAGAAACTTTGCGCGCACTAATTTAGTTATGATAAATCACAGGAACGTGATTTTGCGTTGATTCTTTTTGCTTCTGATCAATAAACAAATTTTAAAGGACTTCCTATTTTGGTAGAATTTTTAGAGTTCCAGAAGTTTGCGTTAGTTATAGATTGCTACAGACTGTTCTGTTTTTGACAGATTCTGTTTTTCGTGTGTTGTTTGCTTATTTCAATGCATCTATGGCTAGTAATTCAGTCTATGAACCATAAGGAAGTTGGAATACATTAGGTTTAACACCAATATAAATAAATAATGAGTTCATTACAGTACCTTGAAGTAGTCCTTTGTTTTCTTTCTCTAACGGAGCTCACAAGATTTCTGTTGAGTTTTGTGTTGTGAAGTTTTCAAGTTTTGGGTGAATTCTTTTGATGGATTATGGAACAAGGAGTGGCAAGAGCCTAAGCTTAGGGATGCCCATGGCACCCCCAAGATAATCCAAGGACACCAAAAAGTCAAAGCTTGGGGATGCCCCGGAAGGCATCTCCTCTTTCGTCCACTTCCATCGGTAATTTACTTGGAGCTATATTTTTATTCACCAACATGATATGTGCTTTGCTTGGAGCGTCTTGTATTATTTGTGTCTTTGCTTGTTGGTCTACCACAATCATCCTTGCTTTACACATTTTTTGAGAGAGCCATACATTAATTGGAATTTGTTAGAATACTCTATGTGCTTCACTTATATCTTTTGAGCTTGATAGTTTTGCCCATAGTGCTTCACTTATATCTTTTGAGCGTGATAATTTTTTCTCTAGTACTCCACTTAGATATTTTAGAGCACGGTGGTGGATTTGTTTTAAAGAAACTATTTGATCTATCATGCTTCACTTAAATTATTTTGAGAGTCTTTAATAGCATGGTAATTCGCTTAATGTTAATATACTTGGTGTTCAAGATATGTGAAACTTTCTTTTGAGTGCGTTGAATACTAAGATAAGTTTGATGCTGGATAATTGTTTTGAGATATGAATATGGTGATATTTGAGTCATGCTAGTTAAAGTAGTTGTGAATTCAAAGAATACTAGTGTTGAAGTTTGTGAATCCCGTAGCATGCACGTATGGTGAATCGTTATGTGATGAACTCGGAGCATGATTTATTTATTGATTATTTTCCTTATGAGTGGCGGTCGGGGACGAGCGATGGTCTTTTCCTACCAATCTATCCCCCTAGGAGCATGCACATAATACTTTGCTTTGATAACTTCTAGATTTTTGCAATAAGTATATGAGTTCTTTATGACTAATGTTGAGTCCATGGATTATACGCATTTTTTCCCATCCTTCCACCTTTGCTAGCCTCTCTAATACCGCGCACTTTTCGCCGGTATCATACACCCACCATATACCTTCCTCAAAATAGCCACCATACCTACCTATCATGGCATTTCCATAGCCATTCCGAGATATGTTTACATGCAACTTTCCACCGTTCCGTTTATTATCACACGCTCCATCATTGTCATATTGCTAGCATGATCATGTAGTTGACATTGTATTTGTGGCAAACCACCGTTCATAATTCTTTCATACATGTCACTCATGATTCATTGCATATCCCGGTACACCGCCGGAGGCATTCATATAGAGTCATACTTTGTTCTAAGTATCGAGTTGTAACTATTGAGTTGTAAGAAAAATAAAAGTGTGATGATCATCATTATTAGAGCATTGTCCCAAGTGAGGAAAGGATGATGGAGACTATGATTCCCCAATAAGTCGGGATGAGACTCCGGACTTTACAAAAAAAAGAGGACATAAAAAAGGAGAAGAGAAAGGCCCAAATAAAAAAAGAGAAAAAGAGAGAAGGGACAATGCTACTATCCTTTTACCACACTTGTGCTTCAAAGTAGCACCAAGATCTTCATGATAGAGAGTCTCTCATTTTGTCACTTTCATATACTAGTGGGAATTTTTCATTATAGAACTTGGCTTGTATATTCCAATGATGGGCTTCCTCAAAATGCCCTAGGTCTTCGTGAGCAAGCAAGTTGATGGACACCCACTTAGTTTCTTTTATAGAGCTTTCATATACTTATAGCTCTAGTGCATCCGTTGCATGGCAATCCCTACTCACTCACATTGATATCTATTGATGGGCATCTCCATAGCCCGTTGATACGCCTAGTTGATGTGAGACTATCTTCCCTCTTTTTGTCTTCTCCACAACCACCCTTCTATTCCACCTATAGTGCTATATCCATGGCTCACGCTCATGTATTGCGTGAAGATTGAAAAAGTTTTGAGAATGTCATAAGTATGAAACAATTGCTTGGCTTGTCATCGGGGTTGTGCATGATTTAAATATTTTGTGTGGGGAAGATGGAGCATAGCCAGACTATATTAATTTGTAGGGATAACTTTCTTTTGCCATGTTATTTTGAGAAGACATGATTGCTTTGATTAGTATGCTTGAAGTATTATCATTTTTGTGTCAATATGAACATTTGTCTTGAATCTTTCGGATCTGAATATTCATATCACAATTAAGAAGATTTACATTGAAATTATGCCAAAGTATCACTCCGCATCAAAAATTCTTTTTTATCATTTACCTACTCGAGGACGAGCAGGAATTAAGCTTGGGGATGCCTGATACGTCTCCAACGTATCTATAATTTTTGATTGCTCCATGCTACTTTATCTACTGTTTTGGACTATATTGGGCTTTATTTTCCACTTTTATATTACTTTTGGGACTAACCTATTAACCGGAGGCCCATCCCAGAATTGTTGTTTTTTGCCTTTTTCAGTATTTCGAAGAAACTGAATATCAAACGGAGTCCAAACGGAATGAAACCTTTGGGATCATGATTTTCCAACCGAACGTGATCCAGGAGACTTGAACCCTACTCCAAGAAGCCTCCGAGGAGGTCAAGAGGGTGAAGGGCACCCCCCTGGGCTCGCCCCCCTACCTCGTGGGCCCCTCGGAGCTCCACCGACGTACTCCTTCCTCCTATATATACCTACGTATCCCCGAACGATCAGAGGAGGAGCCAAAAACCTAATTCCACCGCCGCAACCTTCTGTATCCACGAGATTCCATCTTGGGGCCTGTTCCGGAGCTCCGCCGGAGGGGGCATCCACCATGGAGGGCTTCTACATCATCACCATAGCCCCTCCGATGAAGTGTGAGTAGTTTACTTCAGACCTTCGGGTCCATAGCTAGTAGCTAGATGGCTTCTTCTCTCTTTTTGGATCTCAATACAATGTTCTCCCCCTCTCTCGTGGAGATCTATTTGATGTAATCTTCTTTTTGTGGTGTGTTTGTTGAGACCAATGAATTGTGAGTTTATGATCCAGTATTATCTATGGAAAATATTTGATTCTTCTCTGAATTCTTTTATGTATGATTGAGTTATCTTTGCAAGTCTCTTCGAATTATCTTTTTGGTTTGGCCAACTAGATTGGTAGTTCTTGCAATGGGAGAAGTGCTTAGCTTTGGGTTCAATCTTGCGGTGTCCTTACTCAGTGACAGAAAGAGTTGCAAGGCACGTATTTTATTGTTGCCATCGAGGATAACAAGATGGGTTTTTTATCATATTGCATGAATTTATCCCTCTACATCATGTCATCTTGCTTACGGCGTTACTCTGTTTTTACTTAATACTCTAGATGCATGCTGGATAGCAGTCAATGAGTGGAGTAATAGTAGTAGATGCAGAATCGTTTCGATCTACTTGTTTTGGACGTGATGCCTATATACATGATCATTGCCTAGATATACTCATAGCTATGCTCAATTCTGTCAATTGCTCAACAGTAATTTGTTCACCCACCGTAGAATACTTATGCTCTTGAGAGAAGCCACTAGTGAAACCTATGGCCCCCGGGTCTATTCTCATCATATCAATCTATATCACTTTATTTACTTGCTTTGTTTTTACTTTGCCTTTACTTTTTACTTTGCATCTATCTATCAAAAAATACCAAAAATATTATCTCTATCAGATCTCACTCTCGTAAGTGACCGTGAAGGGATTGACAACCCCTAAGCGTTGGTTGTGAGTTGCTATTGTTTTGTGTAGGTACGAGGGACTTGTGCGTGGTCTCCTACTGGATTGATACCTTGGTTCTCAAAAACTGAGGGAAATACTTACGCTACTTTACTGCATCATCCTCTCCTCTTCGGGGAAATCCAAGGCAGTGCTCAAGAGGTAGCAGGGTACAAGGGCCAAAAGGCCAAAAGCACACGGGTTGTTCCAGGGGAGTCCGGGCACCCGGTGTCAAACCGTTCGGGCACCCAGAACGGTCAGGGGCGCCGGCTGATGGAGGACCGGGCACCCGGGGGTCCAAGGCCCGGGCACCCAGGGCGGCTGCAGGTGGATGGGCGGGGCAGGCCGAGCACCCGGGGTTGATGGCCCGGGCACCCGGGGGTCCAAGGCCCGGGCCGGGGCGGCCGCAGGTGGCTGGGCGGGGCAGGCCGGGCACCCGGGGTGGAGTTGGGCACGGCCCAGGGGGCAGGCCAGGCACCCGGGGCCAGTTGGCTGGGCACCCGGGGTGGGCTGGGCGAGGCCCAGGTGGGGGGGCGGGCACACGGGGCTGGTTGGAACGCTGCCTAGGCTGTGGCCGGGCACCCGGGGCCGACACAGTCGGGCACCCGGGGTGTCCAGGGGCTGCAGCCCTTCCTTCTTCTCATACTCCTCTCCTCTCCCTTGCTCCATGGGTGCTCGAGTCTCCGTCTTCTCCTTCTCACGATCATCTTCTTGGTGCCTAAGAATGCATAGCAAGTCTCTTTGAGGTAGAATCCAATTCTCATGTGAAACCGAACGAAACTCGAAGAGGAGAGAGAGTCAACCTTGTTCTCGATGGCGCGTGCATGTGCTCTTGTCATTGGTCTGCTTGCCGTGGTGATGGAGTGTCGGTGCAGGTAGTCGAGGGATGCTCCGCATCATCTCCCCCCCCTTGGGAGAGATCCGTCCATGGATCATGCTCTTCATCACCATGGTACTTGGCCAAGTCTTTGACATTGAAGATGTCGCTAACGTTGTACTTGTCGCATCGGATGTCGACCTTGTAGGCGTTGTCGTTGTAGCATGAGAGCACCTTGAAAGGTCCGTCGGCTCTTGGAAGTAGCTTGGACTTGTGTTCCTTGGGGAAGCGGTCTTTGTGGAGATGTATCCATACTTGATCACCCGGTGGAAACACCATCGGAGACTTGTTGATGTTGAGCTTGGTGGTGAGTTGTTGTACTTGGCGCTCGATCGTGGAACATGTTTCTTCATGCATCTTCTTGAGGTAGGCGGCTCTTGCACTTGCTTCCATCTTTGCTCGTTCTTGAAGAGGTAGAGGAAGGATGTCCAATGGCGACAAAGGGTTGAAACCATAGACGACCTCGACGGGGGACTTGCCGGTGGTAGAGTGTCTTGCATGGTTGTAGGCGTACTCAGCGATGGGTAGGCACTCCTCCCACTCCTTTTTTTTCTTCTTTATCAACACGCGTAGGAGAGTTGCAAGTGTCCGGTTGGTGACTTCCGTTTGGCCATCGGTTTGAGCATGATACGGCGTGGAGAAGAGTAGCTTGATTCCGAGCTTGGCGCATAGCGTCTTCCAAAAGTAGCTTAAGAACTTGACGTCTCGATCCGACACAATTGTCTTTGGCACACCATGCAACCTCAAGATTTCCCTACAAAAAAGATTGGCAACATGTGAAGCATCGTCTATCTTACTGCATGGGATAAAATGAGCCATTTTAGAGAATCGGTCCACAGCAACAAAAACAGAGTCCTTGCCATTTTGAGTCCTAGGTAATCAAAGCACAAAATCAATGCTAATATCTTCCCAAGGTTGATGTGGAATAGGTAAAGGCATATGAAAACCATGGGATTGAGATTGTGACTTAGCTTTGAAACATGTAGAGCACCGGTTGGTGAAGCGGGCGACATCGCGAAACATCTTGGGCCAACAATAGTTCTTGGAAAGTGTGGCAAAAGTCTTTTCCCGCCCAAAGTGTCCCATGAGTCCACCTCCGTGAGCCTCTTGCAAAAGTAACAAACAAAGAGAAGACTCAGGAATGTAGAGTTTGTTAGCTCGCATAAGATAACCATCTTTGATATAATATTGTTCCCAAGAAGTATGCGTCACACACTTAGCATAAGGAGTAGCAAAAGTCACATCACGCTCATACAAATCTTTGATATGATCAAATCCAACTACATTCAATTCAAGTTGAGTAAGTAACATGCATTTGCAGGAAAGGGCATCCGCCACAACATTTTATTTGCCCTTAATGTACTTGATCACATAGGGGAAAGATTCAATGAATTCACTCCATTTAGCATGTCGTTTATTCAACTTGGTTTGACCTTTAAGGTATTTAGGTGTTTCATGATCGGTATGTATGACAAACTCATGGGGTCTAAGGTAATGCTCTCAAACATGCAACACGCGCACTAAAGCATACAATTCTTTGTCATAGATGGGATAATTAAGTTGAGCACCGGATAGTTTTTCACTAAAACATGCAATAGCTCGCTTTTCTTGCATCAAAACTCCACCAATTCCGGTACCACTTGCATTGCAATGAACCTCAAAAGTTTTGTCAAAGTTGGGTAAAGCAAGAATCGGAGCATGAGTACGCAAAGATTTGAGCTCATCAAAAGCGGTAGATTGCAAAGGTCCCCAAACAAAAGGAGCATTTTTCTTACTCAAGGCATGCAAAGGTGTGGCGATGGTGCAAAAATCTTTCACAAAGCGACGATAGAAACCCGCAAGGCCAAGAAAGCTACACACTTGTTGCAAATTAGTGGGTTGGGGCCACGTTTTTATTGCTTCAATTTTAGATTCATCAACATGGACACCCTTTGAGGAAATAACGAAACACAAGAAGACAAGCTTGTCAACACAAAATGTGCACTTTTTCATGTTGGCATAAAGACGTTCCTTGCGAAGAGTTTTGGTCACATCCTTCTCTCATCTCTTGCATAGGAGGTAGCTCATCGGGAAACACATCCTCGAATTCTTGCAACAAGTTGGAAAACACTAGAGGAAGAGGATTAGGATTGTTAGTTTTGGTCACCTAATCTTTGCATAGGAGGACAAAGTGTATGACACTTGATGGGTTCTCACACACTTCTCTCATCTCTCTTTTTGTGGCTAGGAGGACTAAGTTTTTCTCTCTTTGTCAGGGCGTATCTCTCTGTGGCCACGAGCACCTATGGGGCACGGGGGGCCCCTTCTAGTCCGGCAAGGGGGGCGGAGGCCGTGCGCAGAGCAGATCGAGGTCGAGCGCGCGGGGGAGACGGGCGATTTTTACCCAGCTTCGGAGCTCTCCGGAGAGATAAAACTCCTACTGCTGCTTTGTGTTCGTATTCGATCTTGCTCGAGGGTGCGAGCGTATGGTGGTGTTGCCTGTGTCCAATGGACCGAACCCCTTCTACGTGCGCATGGGCCTCCCTTTTATAGTCTGAAGGGGGCACCAACAGGTGGCAGCGTAAGAAGAGGGGGTAGAAAGGTAAAAACACAGGTTGGTGTAACAGTGACCAACAGTGTCCCCTACCTAACTCTGACGGCAGGGGACAAGGGCATTTAATGCCCGTCCGGTCGCCCCAACAGTGCAGAGAAGCGACCGTTAAGTGAGCCACCGGTTGCCACGATGGCGTCTCTGTCAGCTCCGCTTGCCACCTCGCCCCGCATGGCTGCGTAGTGCCTCGCCACGTGCCCTTGGGATGGCCCTGTGATGACATGTCGCCGGATGCGCTGGAGTTTGGGTGGCAGTCTTGCCGCGGCAAGTGCCTTGCCACGGCCCTTCTCTTGTCGTGCCGGCAAGCTTGCCGGCCGTCGGGCCTTGCCGGGACGCGCGGGGCGCCACGGCAAGTCTGCTGGAGATGCCTTGGTCGGCCTTCCCGGCAAGCTCCTCTTGCCGGGGCCTTTGTTTTCTTCCCGGCCAGCTTTTCTTGCCGGAACCTTGGTTGGCCTTCCCGGCAAGCTCCTCTTGCCGGGGCCTTGGTTTGAGTACTTCGATCTTGAATGGCATCAAAGTAGCCGTGGAGGATCTTGGCGGACGCCCGGCAAGCCCTGCCGCGGGTCGCTGCGACTGCCCGTGCACAAGTTCGGGGTACTAAGGTACCCCCCTACTTTAGTACACCGACTGGAGCCCCCGGGCCTGGGCCATACACGGTGCCGAGCGCTGTTGGGCCAGGCCCAAAACAGTGCACGGGCACGCGCGGCCTAGGTCACACCGCATATCTCTCCGCTTCCACCGCGCACGCCCAGAGCGGCACGCGTCAAAACGCGGCGTCGTGGGTGACGTGGGCGGCGCATGCGGGGCTGAGCCTCGCGAGCATGCATCACGCCATGATGAAGGGGACGGCTCACGCCCTCCTACCTAAACGGGGGTAGGCGTGGGGGCGTGGTGCATTTACTGGACGGGGCCAGTGCGCGGCTTCTGAGGCGCCCAGTCCCATGATCACGGGGTGGGGCGAGGCCGCCTCACCCGTCCACTCGGCGCTGCATCCCTGCCACGCAGCTCCCATGCGCTTGGGGTCACGGACGGTGAGATTGGGAATCCGGGCCGGCGTGAGCAGAGGCAGCGGGTCGATCCCGATTCTCTGCTCTCCCGTGCCTTGATTCGCTGAGCGGGGCGGCCGGGCTCCCACCCTGCTCCTTTATAAAGAGCGGGAGGGGGGCACAGAAGCCCGCACTCTCTCATCTCCTTCTTTCTTCAACTTCTGCTCCCCTTTCTCCCATTTGCCATGGAGAAAGGGAACCCTGGCCCTTCATCGGTGGCAGCAAGGGTTGCCGCCAGACAGCGCATCTCTCCCTCTCTCGCGCCTGCGGTGGCGGAGCCGGCCGCGAGCGGCAGAGGGAGGGGGTGAGGCCGTGGACGAGGTCGAGGGCGTGGCCGAGGCGCTCGGGGAAGAGGCGGCCGGGGTGGTGCGCCGCCCCCGTCTCCGCCGGCGGCTCCTCTCCTCGAGGCGGTCCACACCGGGGACGACCCTTGCGAGTTCTTCGTCAGGCTGCGTCGGGCGCCTCGTCGTCGCCTCCGGCTTCCAACTCCGTTCGCAAGCGCGATGGAACCGGACCCGCCTGAGATGCTGAGACTGCAGATGAGGGGCTGCGGGATCAGCGGCACGCGAGTCCACGTTGCATCCCCAGCCCCCGGCGTGATGTATCTTGACCGTGGATGGAAGACGTTCGCCCGTATCCACAGCTTGACGGCGGGGTTTACCCTCCATTTTAAGTTAATGGAGGGCGACCTTCTCGCCGTCAAGGTCTTCGGGGACTCCGGCATCCGGGCGAGATGATGCGTGGACAGTTCCTCCGATAGCGAAGGCCCCTCCTCGAGCGAGAGTGACGAGGAGGGGAGCGACAGCGATGACGAGGGCGGCGGGTCCGACTAGGCGCCGGACGCTGCCTCGCGCGCGCCACCGGCGACCCCATCATCTGGGTTGCCGGCCTTCTGAACTCCCCGGGGCCGTCTCCTTGGGTGGCTGGCGTAGGGAGGCTGCTGAGGAGGAAGAGGGGTGGCGGCCAGGCTGTCGAGTCGGAGTACGAGGGCGAGGTGCCCTCGACAGCGTGCTGACGTCCTGCCGCCCCGTCTTTGAGCTCTGCCTCCGGCGCCTCCGCCTCCTCCAAGCTCCTGGCCGGCCCCCGGGGTGTCCTCTTGGTGTCTTCTGGCACCCGTTGCTCGCCTAGGCGCTCCTTTTGCCCTCCCCGGCAAGCTTCTCTTGCCGGGGCCTCCTTGACCTACCTCCTGAAGAGAGAAACAGGAGAGGGATTACGGGCATCTTATCTTTTAATTTGTAAGCCTTCAGGCCTTAGCTGTATTTAAAATTTGTAATCCTCTCTATCATGTTTTTCATCCTCCATGGACTTGTACTAAACTGGGATGTTTTTTAATGAAAAAGAGGGGAATGCTTGCCGGATTACACCCTTTACTTGATTTTGCGCCTTGTATGCTCCCACCCTATGCTTCTAGGGAACTTGCCGGTGCTAACACACTTGCTGAGTGCGGAACGTCAGCAGCCCGCTGGCGGTGTTGTACCCGGCAAGAAACCTTCTCGGGCCAGTTGCAGCGCACTTGTATTGTTGAGCGGACTCGAAAACAAAGCAAGGGCGCAACTTAACCACGAGTTTGTTCCTCCGCGCTCAGGGGTTTTTTTTTACAAGACACATTCGTTCAAGGGCGCGGCCTCACATTCCCCAGTCCATAAGAGGATGCATGACGAGGGATGAAAAACTTATCTGATACCGCAGCCCCCGGCGACTCTGGCTTGCCGGGGATGAATCTTGGCGTTTGCAGCCCCCGGCAACTCTGGCTCCGCCGAGACCTAGGTGCCGGTGCGCCTTTCTTTGCCCTTGTCGCTGACGCTGCGGCCTCCGGGGATCCTGGCCTGCCGCGAAGGAACTTCGGTACTTGCAGCCCCCAGTGAAATCGGCTTGCCGGGGCCTCTGCGCCAGCGCGCCCTTCTGGTTTTTTCCTATCGCTGTTATTATAGTCATGAAAATAACTAAGACAGCGCCGTAATAAGTTACTCTTTGCAATGTAACTTCAAGTTGGGCAATGCAACGCCATGTTTTGCCCTTTGTATGTTTACACTCTACGCTTCTAGGGAACTTGCCGGCGCTAACACACTTGCTGAGTGCGGAACGTCAGCAGCCCGCTGGCGGTGTTGTACCCGGCAAGAAACCTTCTCGGGCCAGTTGCAGCGCACTTGTATTGTTGAGCGGACTCGAAAACAAAGCAAGGACGCAACTTAACCACGAGTTAGCTCCTCTGCGCACAAGTTTCTCATACAAAGGATGTCCCATGGCAAGGCTTGCTACGTTACGTCCTCTACTTCATTAAATCCCTTGTACGTTTTTACCCTACGCTTCTAGGGAACTTGCCGGCGCTAACACACATGCTGAGTGCGGAACGTCAGCAGCCCGCTGGCGGTGTTGTACCCGGCAAGAAACCTTCTCGGGCCAGTTGCAGCGCGCTTGTATTGTTGAGCGGACTCGAAAACAAAGCAAGGGCGCAACTTAACCACGAGTTGGTTCCTCCGCGCACAGGTTTTTCGTACAAGGGACGAACGTTCGAGGAATATAACATGAGAGCTTAGAACTAAAAAGTGCTATGCACTCAAGCTCGGGTGACTTAGCTTTTCTGTCTTCCGCGGTCCGGCGAAGCCGCACTCCTCCCTTGACTCCCTCCCTTGTACGTTTTCACCCCCCCCCCCCCCCCGCGCTTTCAGGGAACCCGCCGGCGCAAACACACTTGCTGAGTGCGGGACATCAGCAGCCCGCTGGCGGTGCTGCTTCCGGCAGGAAGAACTCGTCAGGCTAGTTGCGGCGCGCTTTCATCGTTGAGCAGACTCAAAACGGATCAAGGGCGCAACTTAGCCGCGATTCGACCCTTCTGCGCACAGGTTCTTCGTACAAGGTACGGATTCTCAGGGAATACAATTCAAAAGCTTGAAACTGGACACTTTCTTCGCCCTACTGGCCGGTGGAGCTCGATGGCGCATCCTCGACGGCAGCGCGGCACTCCGGGGAGGCGTGCTTGCCGGAGCAGGTACCAGAGCTGTTCTTGCCGGGCTTAGTCTTTGGTGGCTCTGCCTTTGCCTTCTTGCACTTGCCGGTGGAGCTCGATGGTGCGTCCTCGACGGCGGCGCAGCACTCCGGGGAGGTGCGCTTGCCGGAGTGGGCATCAGAGCTGTACTTGCCGGACTTGAATTTCTTCTTCCCCCGGGGAGCTTCAGCGGCAAGTGGCTTGCACTCTGCTGCGGCTGCTGCTTCCCGGTAGATCTTGTCGGTGCAGATAAGCGCATCCTTCTTGTTGCCTTGGACAGAGATGACACTTATCGGACCAGGCATCTTGAGCACGTTGTATGCGTAGTGAGAGGCTGCCATGAACTTGGCAAGTGCTGGTCGGCCGAGTATCCCATTGTAGGGTAATGGGATATCAACAACATCGAAGGTGACCCTCTCTGTCCTGAAGTTCAGCTCGCTGCCAAACGTCACTGGCAATGTGATCTTTGGGCTTGCTTCTTCCCGGATTTATCCCTTGAAAGGTACCAGTCTCTTCGAGCTCGCTATCGGGGATCTGGAGCTTCTTGAGCACTGCGGAGGAAATCAGGTTCAGGCCGGCCCCGCCGTCAACCAACATCTTCGTGACCTTGAGGTTGCGGATTGTTGGTGAGACCAACATCGGCAAGCACCCGACCGCAGTGATGCGATCAGGGTGGTCCTCAACATCGAAGATGATGGGCGTGCCGGACCATTTCAGAGGCTTGCGCGCCTCGACGGACGGCTCCGCTGCGTTCACCTCTCGCACCCACCGCTTGAGTTGGCGGTGCGAGGCGTGTAGAGAGGCGCCGCCATCGATGCACAACACCTCTGTCGCCTTCTGAAACTCTTGGTCATCGGTCTCATCTTCCTCCATCTCATCATCCTCATCCTCATCTTCGTCCTTGTCGCGGCCGCGGGGAGGCCTATCTCCTTGCCGCGGCTTGGCCTTGCCGCGGTGCCCTCCCCGGGCGGGAAGCTTCTTGTCGGATCCTCCGCCACCTCCCTGGGCTCTCTCCTTATCGCGGCGCTCGTACTCGGCTTTCTGTAGCTCCGCCATCTCTTCGACTTTCTTGCAGGTTTGGAGATCATGGCCCTTGGTGCGGTGGATCTTGCAGTACCGCTTGCCGGAGCCATCCTTCTTGTCGGCGGCTACCACAGCCTCGCCGGAGTCATCGGCCTTGGCCTTGTCGGAGCCGCCTCCGTTGCCGGAATGCTCAACAGCTAGCACATCCTTAGTCTTTCCCTTCCTGTTGTTCCGCCTCCGGTTCTTCCTTGCCGGGGCGGCATCCTCACTGTCAGATCCTTCTGCTCCTGCAACCTCTCCGGGGATTTTCCTCCCCTCCTCAGCCCGTGCACACTTGTCGGCCAGAGCATAGAGCTCGCTGACGTCTCTGATCTTGCACATCGCCATCTCCTCCCTCATCCTGCGGTTACGCACGTTCTGATGAAACGCACTGATAACTGCGGCAGGGTGGACGTCTGGGATGTTGCGCTGCACCTGGCTGAATCTCTGTATGTACTTGCGCAGGGGCTCCCCCTCCTTCTGGACGAGCAAGTGGAGGTCACTCTCCTGGCCATGAGGCTTGTGGCCACCCGTGAAGGCGCCGACAAACTGATGACACAGGTCCTCCCATGAAGAGATGGAGCCGTCCGGCAAGTGCATGAGCCAAGATCTGACGTTGGGTTTGAGCACCAGCGGGAAGTAGTTGGCGAGGATCTTCTCGTCGCGCCCTCCGGCAGCCTGCACCGCGATGGTGTAGATGTTGAGGAACTCCGACGGATGTATCCTGCCATCGTACTTCTCGGGCACGTCCGGCTTGAAGTTCTTGGTTTTGGGCCACTGGACTTGCCGCAGCTCGCGGGTGAACGCAGGGCAACCTGCCGCGTACGGTAAGTCGCCTGGCTCCCCTAGTGCATGCATGTCGACAGTGGGCCCAGCACGCTGGTCAGATTGACGTCGCGTTTCCCTTTTGCGCTCGATGCGAGTGCTTGTGTCTTCGTGCCGCCGTTCTTGGAGAACGTGGTGTTGATCGCGTCGGGTTCGCGGGTCCGACGACGCGGTGGAGTCGCCGTCGGGGTTGGTCCGGCGAGCCGGCGATCTTGGCCTTCGGGGCTGGGAGTGCACGGAGGTGGCACCCCCAGTGGTCTTGTCGGCGTCGGCTTGCGCCTGGGCGCCTTGCCGGGGCCTCGATGTGCTCGGTTGCCGGGGCTTGTCGCCGTTGGCGAAGCCGATGAGGCTGTATATGGTCATCCTCCAGTCGTCGATCTTGTGCGGCGCCGGAGGGTAGTCTAGAAGTAGCTGGGCTCGGGCCAGCGCTTCCTCTGCTGTCTTGGGTGGCGGTGGAGACGAGCGGCGCGAGGAGCGGGATGTGCTCGGACTCCCAACTGGATTGGGAGGTGCAACACCCCGTCCGGGCGACCGTACCTCGCTCGCGCCAGCATGTGGGCGTGCATGCTGACCTCGAACGTCCCGCGACCCACCAGCTTGGCCTTGCTCCAATGCGAGCACGGTGCTAGGAGCACCGGGGCGTTGTTGACCTTGCACCTCCTGGGAAGGGTTGCCGGGGCCTCGATGCACTCGGTTGCCGGGGCTTGCCGCCGTTGGCGAAGCCGATGAGGCTGTATATGGTCATCCTCCAGTCGTCGATCTTGTGCGGCGCCGGAGGGTAGTCTAGAAGCAGCTGGGCTCGGGCCAGCGCTTCCTCTGCTGTCTTGGGTGGCGGTGGAGACGAGCGGCGCGAGGAGTGGGATGTGCTCGGACTCCCAACTGGATTGGGAGGTGCAACACCCCGTCCGGGCGACCGTACCTCGCTCGCGCCAGCATGCGGGCGTGCATGCTGACCTCGAACGTCCCGCGACCCACCAGCTTGGCCTTGCTCCAATGCGAGCACGGTGCTAGGAGCACCGGGGCGTTGTTGACCTTGCACCTCCTGGGAAGGGTGCGGTGTCTGCACGGTTGCCGACGCTTGCGGGGCCTTGTTTTTGGATCTGGTGACGACGTGAGTCCCACCGTCGGTGCCCGCTCCTCCGCCGGCGTCCACTCCACCGCCCGTTTGCTCCGGCGGTGGTGGCGGAATCGATGTAGACGGAGCGGCCACCTCCGAAGGATTCTTCTTCGGTGGCATGTTGATGAAGGCGTTGATGCAGCGCGCGCAGATACCGGATCAGATGCTCACGACCTCGACGCACCCCCTACCTGGCGCGCCAAAGATGTCGGGGCGTATCTCTCTGTGGCCACGAGCACCTATGGGGCACGGGGGGCCCCTTCTAGTCCGGCAAGGGGGGCGGAGGCCGTGCGCAGAGCAGATCGAGGTCGAGCGCGTGGGGGAGACGGGCGATTTTTACCCAGCTTCGGAGCTCTCCGGAGAGATAAAACTCCTACTGCTGCTTTGTGTTCGTATTCGATCTTGCTCGAGGGTGCGAGCGTATGGTGGTGTTGCCTGTGTCCAATGGACCGAACCCCTTCTACGTGCGCATGGGCCTCCCTTTTATAGTCTGAAGGGGGCACCAACAGGTGGCAGCGTAAGAAGAGGGGGTAGAAAGGTAAAAACGCAGGTTGGTGTAACAGTGACCAACAGTGTCCCCTACCTAACTCTGACGGCAGGGGACAAGGGCATTTAATGCCCGTCCGGTCGCCCCAACAGTGCAGAGAAGCGACCGTTAAGTGAGCCACCGGTTGCCACGATGGCGTCTCTGTCAGCTCCGCTTGCCACCTCGCCCCGCATGGCTGCGTAGTGCCTCGCCACGTGCCCTTGGGATGGCCCTGTGATGACACGTCGCCGGATGCGCTGGAATTTGGGTGGCAGTCTTGCCGCGGCAAGTGCCTTGCCACGGCCCTTCTCTTGTCGTGCCGGCAAGCTTGCCGGCCGTCGGGCCTTGCCGGGATGCGCGGGGCGCCACGGCAAGTCTGCTGGATATGCCTTGGTCGGCCTTCCCGGCAAGCTCCTCTTGCCGGGGCCTTTGTTTTCTTCCCGGCCAGCTTTTCTTGCCGGAACCTTGGTTGGCCTTCTCGGCAAGCTCCTCTTGCCGGGGCCTTGGTTTGAGTACTTCGATCTTGAATGGCATCAAAGTAGCCGTGGAGGATCTTGGCGGACGCCCGACAAGCCCTGCCGCGGGTCGCTGCGACTGCCCGTGCACAAGTTCGGGGTACTAAGGTACCCCCCTACTTTAGTACACCGACACTCTTGGCGAAGAGGCGCTCAATTTTGGCTCGTGGCTCTCACTTTCTTTCTGGTGGTGCACTCTCTCACTAGTATCTCCATGATGGGTGGAAGCTTGCTTGTCGGTGTCGGCGTCCTGGATTAGGGGGTATCCAGCCCTGCCTGCCTGCAGGCCCCCCCCCCCCACGTGGCTTCATCGATGGCCTGGTATGCCCCAGCTTCAACACCAACGCCGCAAGACCCTCGTGAGGGGCCAAGACTCGTGAGGCGGATGACGCCAAAACCCCCGAAGGAAGTGGCCTCCTCAGGAGGGCTCCTGAGGGGCAGAGAGTTCTATGCAAGTTATCTCATGACGCTTGGGTGACGTGAGTCATGACGACCAAGGCCAGGCGGGTGCAGAGCGTAGGTTTCCTCTTTGGTGCAAGGGAGGCAAGCCATAGGCGCGGAGTCCTGAGGAATCAGCCAAAGGTTTCCATTCTGGTGCAACAAGACCAAGACCGCCAGGACGGCAGGACAGAGGTCATCACCGAGCCCATCGCAGCGTCACGACCAGAGGCTTTTCCCAAGCGAAGACTACTTTTGTGAGGATAGACTGTACTACTTGTCCCATTTCAAATCCCGCCGTTGTGGAATCCCTTCTTGCTCATATTTGGGAAGAGGACCAAGGCCACTATATATAGGACTTAGCCACCACCATAGAGAAGGACCGAAAGGGGAACAAGTAGAGCACCACACCAGCTCAAGAACACCTCACCTCCCGAGGCTTGTTCATCCTTTGTACTAGTTCATCCATAGCCCCTCGAGGCAAGCCACCACACCACACTGGATTAGGGTATTACACCACAATGGTGGCCTGAACCAGTATAAATGTCTATGTCTTTGTGTCTCTTTGAGCTCGACGCGCTAGGCTAGGGAGGATCGCGAGTAGGCAGGCTGGACAGGTTGAGATTTCTGCATGCAGCCCAGAGTTCGAACCTCTCAAGGGTTGTCGGATCCCTAAATCCGACATTTGGTGCGCCAGGTAGGGGTGCGTCGGATCTTCTCTTCCGTCGACCAATCCTCCGTCGCTCAATCGACGCCATGGCTGACACCCCAAGAGCTCACGTCGACCACTGGGTCGTCCAGACCTCCTCGGCAGCACCCACCAGTGAAGAAGACCTTCACTCTGCCCTGCTCGCTGGCCCGTGTTCTGCCAGGCGCGACTGACCGCAGGGGGCGCGCAGTGCATCCTTCTCCATTGGCGTTGCGCCGCAGCCGTGCAGCCGCGTGATCTGCGAACTACGCTGCAATGGTACGTCAATTTTGCATCATGCTTTTATCAATATTTATTGCATTATGGGTTGTTATTACACATTATATATCAATACTTATGGCTATTCTCTCTTATTTTACAAGGTTTACCATGAAGAGGGGGGATGTCGGCAGCTGGAATTCTGGCTAGAAAAGGAGCAAACATTGGAAACCTATTCTGCACAGCTCCAAAAATCCTGAAACTCCACAAAACTTATTTTTGGAATTAACAAGAATTATTGAGCGGAAGAAACTTTAGAGGGGGCCCACACCCTGGCCAGGAGGGTGGGGGCGCGCCCACCCCTACTGGGCGCGCCCCCTGTCTCCTGGGCCCCCTGGTGGCCCTCCGGTGTCCATCTTCTGCTATATCAAGGCTTTTAGCCTGGAAAAAATCATGGGCAAGCTTACGGGACGAAACTCCACCGCCACGAGGCGGAACCTTGGCGGAACCAATCTAGGGCTCCAGCAGAGCTGTTCTACCGGGGAAACTTCCCTCCGGGAGGGGGAAATCATCACTATCGTCATCACCAACGATCCTCTCATCGGAGGGGGTCAATCTCCATCAACATCTTCACCAGCACCATCTCCTCTCAAAACCCTAGTTCATCTCTTGTATCCAATCTTGTATCAAAACCACAAATTGGTACCTGTGGGTTGCTAGTAGTGTTGATTACTCCTTGTAGTTGATGCTAATTGGTTTACTTGGTGGAAGATCATATGTTCAGATCCTTAATGCATATTATTACTCCTATGATTATGAACATGAATATGCTTTATGAGTAGTTACGTTTGTTCCTGAGGACATGGGTGAAGTCTTGCTATTAGTAGTCATGTGAATTTGGTATTCGTTCGATATTTTGATGAGATGTATGTTGTCTTTCCTCTAGTGGTGTTATGTGAACGTCGACTACATTACACTTCACCATTATTTGGGCCTAGAGGAAGGCATTGGGAAGTAATAAGTAGATGATGGGTTGCTAGAGTGACAGAAGCTTAAACCCTAGTTTATGCATTGCTTCGTAAGGGGCTGATTTGGATCCATATGTTTAATGTTGTGGTTAGGTTTACCTTAATACTTCTTTTGTAGTTGCGGATGCTTGCAATAGGGGTTAATCATTAGTGGGATGCGTGTCCAAGTGAGGGCAGTACCCAAGCACCGGTCCACCCACATATCAAATTATCAAAGTACCGAACGCGAATCATATGAGCGTGATGAAAACTAGCTTGACGATAATTCCCATGTGTCCTTGGGAGCTGTTTTCTCATTAAAAAATTGTTTAGGCTTGTCCTTTGATACAAAAAGGATTGGGCCACCTTTCTGCACTTTATTTACTTTATATACTTGCTACTCATTACAATTTATCTTATCACAGAACTATCTGTTACCTACAATTTCAGTGCTTGCAGAGAAAACCTTACTAAAAACCGCTTATCATTTCCTTCTGCTCCTCGTTGGGTTCGACACTCTTACTTATGGATAGATCGCCTACACTTGTGGGTCATCAAGACTCTTTTCTGGTGCCATTGCCGGGGAGCGTAGCGCTTTTGGTCAGTGGAACTTGGTAAGGAAACGTTTATATAGTGTGCTAAAATTTTCTGTCACTTATTACTATGGAAACTAATCTTTTGAGGGACTTGTTCGGGGTATCTTCACCCCGACCAGAAGAGCAAAGAGTTGCTCCTCAACGTACTGAACCTATTGAAAATATTTACTTCGAGATTCCTTCGGGTATGATAGAGAAACTGCTAGCTAATCCATTTGCAGGAGATGGAACATTGCAACCCGATTTACACCTTATCTTTGTGGATGAAGTTTGTGGATTATTTAAGCTTGCAGGTATTCCCAATGATGTTGTCAAAAGGAAGGTCTTCCCTTTATCTTTGAAGGGGGATGCATTGACATGGTATAGGCTATGTGATGATACGGGATCCTGGAATTATAAATGATTGAAGTTGGAATTTCACCACAAGTTCTATCCTATGCATCTTGTTCATCGTGATCGTAATTACATATATAATTTTTGGCCTCGCGAAGGAGAAAGCATAGGTCAAGCTTGGGGGAGGCTTAAGTCAATGTTATATTCATGCCCCAATCATGAGCTCTCCAGAGAAATGATTATTCAAAAATTTTATGCTCGGCTTTCTCTCAATGATCGCAACATGCTCGATACTTCCTGTGTTGGTTCTTATATGCTGAAGACTATTGAATTCAAATGGGACTTATTGGAAATAATTAAACGCAACTATGAAGATTGGGGTTCCGACGATGGTAAGGAGTCAGGTATGACACCTAAGTTTGATTGTGTTAAATCTTTTATGAATACCGATGCTTTCCGTGGATTTAGCGCTAAATATGGACTTGACTCTGAGATAGTAGCTTCTTTCTGTGAATCTTTTGCTACTCACGTTGATCTCCCTAAGGAGAAGTGGTTTAAATATAATCCTCCTGTTGAAGTAAAAGTAGTTGCACCTATTACAGTTGAAGAAAAGACTGTCACCTATAGTGATCCTATTGTTCCTACTACTTATGTTGAGAAACCTCCTTTTCCTGTTAGGATAAAGGATCATGCTAAAACTTCGACTGTTGTTCGTAAGCGTAATACTAGGACTTATACACCTCTTGAGCAAATCAAAGTTGAACCTAGTATTGCTATGGTTAAAGATCTCTTGGATGATGATTTAGATGGGCATGTTATTTATCTATGTGAACAGGCTGCTAATATTGCTAGACCAGATGCTAAGATTCATAGACCTATTGTAGGCATGTCTGTTATTTCTGTTAAAATAGGAGATCATTGTTATCATGGTTTATGTGATATGGGTGCTAGTGCTAGTGCAATACCCTATGACTTATATAAAGAAATTATGCATGATATTGCACCCACTAAATTGGAAGATATTGATGTTACCATTAAGCTTGCTAATAGGGACACCATTAAACCAGTTGGGATAGTTAGAGATGTTGAAGTCTTGTGTGGGAAGGTTAAATACCCTGCTGATTTTCTTGTTCTTGGTTCCCCACAAGATGACTTTTGTCCCATTATTTTTGGTAGACCCTTCTTGAATACAGTTAATGCTAAGATTGATTGTGAAAAGGATACTGTTACAATTGGCTTAGAGGGTATGTCTCATGAGTTTAATTTTGCTAAGTTTCATAGACAACCTCGTGATAGAGAATCACCTAGTAAGGATGAGATTATTGGTCTTCCTTCTATTGCCATGCCTCCTACTGATCCGTTAGAACAATATTTGCTAGACCATGAAAATGATATATTTATGAAGGAAAGAAGGGAAATAGATAAAGTGTTCCTTCAACAGGAACCTATGCTGAAACACAACCTACCCGTTGAAATTCTAGGGGATCCCCCTCCACCCAAGGGTGATCCCGTGTTTGAACTCAAACCATTACCTCATAATCTTAAGTATGCTTATCTTGATGAAAAGAAAATATATCCTGTTATTATTAGTGCTAACCTTTCAGAGCAAGAAGAGGGAAGATTATTGAAAACTCTGAAGAAGCACCGTGCTGCTATTGGATATACTCTGGATGATCTTAAGGGCATTAGTCCCATGTTATGCCAACACAAAATTAATTTGGAGGACGATGCCAAACCAGTTAGAGATCCTCAACGATGATTGAATCCTAAAATGAAAGAAGTGGTAAGAAAGGAGATACTAAAGCTCCTTGAGGCAGGTATAATTTATCCCGTTGCTCATAGTGATTGGGTAAGCCCTGTCCATTGTGTTTCTAAAAAGGGAGGTATTACTGTCGTTCCTAATGATAAAGATGAATTGATCCCGCAAAGAGTTATTACAGGTTATAGGATGGTAATTGATTTCCGTAAATTAAATAAAGCTACTAAGAAAGATCATTACCCTTTACCTTTTGTCGATCAAATGCTAGAAAGACTATCCAAACACACACATTTCTGCTTTCTAGATGGTTATTCTGGTTTCTCTCAAATACTTGTATCAGCGAAGGATCAATCAAAAAATACTTTTACTTGCCCTTTCGGTACTTTTGCTTATAGACGTATGCCTTTTGGATTATGTAATGCACCTGCTACCTTTCAAAGGTGCATGATGGCTATATTCTCTAACTTCTATGAAAAGATTTGTGAGGTATTCATGGATGATTTCTCCATCTATGGATCCTCTTTTGATGATTGCTTGAGCAACCTTGATCGAGTTTTGCAGAGATGCGAAGACACTAGTCTCGTCTTGAATTGGGAAAAGTGCCACTTTATGGTTAATGAAGGCATTGTCTTGGGGCATAAGATTTCCGAGAGAGGTATTGAAGTTGATAAAGCTAAATTTGATGCTATTGAAAAGATGCCATGTCCCAAGGACATAAAAGGTATAAAAAGTTTCCTTGGTCATGCCAGTTTTTATAGGAGGTTCATTAAGGACTTATCTAAAAATTCTAGGCCTTTGACTAATTTATTGCAAAAAGATATTCCTTTTGTCTTTGATGATGATTGTGTAGAAGCATTTGAAATACTTAAGAAAGCTTTGATCACTGCACCTATTGTTCAGCCACCTGATTGGAATTTACCCTTTGAAATTATGTGTGATGCTAGTGATTATGCTGTAGGTGCTGTTCTAGGGCAAAGAGTTGATAAGAAATTGAATTTTATCCAGTATGCTAGTAAAACTCTTGATACTGCCCGGAGAAATTATGCTACTACTGAAAAAGAATTCTTAGCAGTTGTGTTTGCATGTGATAAGTTTAGACCTTATATTGTTGGTTCCAAAGTTACTATTCACACCGATCATGCTGCTATTAAATATCTTATGGAAAAGAAAGATGCTAAGCCTAGACTCATTAGATGGGTTCTCTTGCTCCAAGAATTTGATTTGCATATTATTGATAGAAAGGGAGTTGAGAACCCCGTTGCAGACAACTTGTCTAGGTTAGAGAATGTTCTTGATGACCCACTGCCTATTGATGATAGCTTTCTTGATGAACAATTAGCGGTCGTTAATGCTTCTTGAACTACTCCTTGGTATGTTGATTATGCTAATTACATTGTTGCTATACCACCTAGTTTCACATACCAGCAAAAGAAAAAGTTCTTTTATGATTTAACACATTACTTCTGGGATGACCCACACCTTTATAAAGAAGGAGTAGATGGTGTTATTAGATGTTGTGTACCTGAGCATGAACAGGAACAGATCCTACGCAAGTGTCACTCTGAATCCTATGGAGGACACCACACTAGGGATAGAATTGCACATAAGCTATTGCAATCTGTTTTTTATTGGCCTACTCTCTTCAAAGATGCTCGTAAGTTTGTCTTATCTTGTGATGAATGTCAAAGAATTGTTAATATTAGTAGACGTCAAGAAATGCCTATGAATTATTCCCTTGTTATTGAACCGTTTGATGTTTGAGGCTTTGATTATATGGGACCTTTTCCTGCCTCTAATGGTTATACACATATTTTAGTTGCTGTTGATTATGTTACTAAGTGGGTAGAAGCTATTACAACTAGTAGTGCTGATCATAACACTTCTATTAAAATGCTTAAAGAAGTTATTTTTCCGAGGTTTGGAGTCCCTAGATATCTTATGACTGATGGTGGTTCACATTTTATTCATGGTGCTTTCCGTAAGATGCTTGATAAGTATGATGTTAATCATAGGATCACATCTCCTTATCACCCGCAGTCTAGTGGTCAAGTAGAATTGAGCAATAGAGAGCTCAAACTGATTTTGCAAAAGACTGTGAATAGATCTAGAAAGAATTGGTCCAAGAAACTTGATGATGCATCATGGGCCTATAGAACTGCATACAAAAATCCTATGGGTATGTCTTCGTATAAGATGGTTTATGGAAAAGCATGTCATTTACCTCTAGAACTTGAACATAAAGCATATTGGGCTATTAAAGAGCTCAACTATGACTTCAAACTTGCCGGTGAGAAGAGGTTATTTGATATTAGCTCACTTGATGAATGCAGAGCCCAAGCATATGAGAATGACAAGCTATTCAAAGAAAAAGTCAAACGCTGGCATGATAAAAGGATACAAAAGCGTGAGTTTAACATAGGTGATTATGTGTTATTATTCAACTCTCGTTTAGGATTTTTTGCAGGAAAACTTCTCTCTAAATGGGAAGTTCCTTACGTTATCGAGGAGGTCTATCGTTCTGGTGCCATAAAAATCAACAACTTTGAAGGCACAAGTCCGAGGGTGGTGAACGGTCAAAGAATTAAACATTATATCTCAGGTAATCCTATCAATGTTGAAACTAATATTATCGAGACCGTAACCCCGGAGGAATACATAAGGGAAACTTTCCAGAACGTTCCAGACTCCGAAAAGGAATAGGTATGTGGTACGGTAAGTAAACCGACTCCAAAACAATTCTAATGGCAATTTTTATAAGTTTTGGAATATTTCAGAATTTTAGGAAGAAAGAAGTAATCTGGGAAGGACACGAGGCCTCCACGAGGGTGGAGGGCGTGCCCACCCTTCCTGGGCGCGCCCCCCTGTCTCGTGGCCACCTCGTGTGCCTCCTGGACTCCGTTTTCTTGCACGTTACGTATTTTGGTCAGTAAAAATTCGTTATATAAAATCCCGAAGGTTTTGACCCCCGTATCACGCAAATATCCTATGTTTTCGTTTCGAGTTGTTCCTGTTGCAGATTAAGAGCAAGATGTCTTCTCAAGAGTCAGTCAGCGAGAGTCGGGTGTCTCACCCTACACCAAGTCCAGGAGCAAATAGCGATGCTTATCACTTTGGACCATCAACGGAGGACGAGATGGAGGCCGACTTGAAAAGGACAGATGCCATGGAGGAAGATCAAGAAGTCACTTCTCGCTTCCAAGAAGGATTCATGATGGGGGAACTACATAGCTCGGCTATTCCAAATTCGGTCATCCCTTCCAACTTTAGATTTCTTTCTTATGAAAATATGAAAAAGAGCGTCACTTGTTCTCCAGAAGCTATGCATCATCCTTGGGTAAAGGGAGCTTTAGCCGTTACGGGCAAGCTCCACAAAGAAATTATGGACCTCAAACAACAAGTCAATAAGCTCGAGGAGGAGAAACGTATCCTGAGGGGCATCATCGCCAAGAAGATCATAACACCAACCGTGAAGAACGAGAC
Organism: Triticum timopheevii; assembly: GCA_963921465.1. Classification (NCBI taxonomy): domain Eukaryota; kingdom Viridiplantae; phylum Streptophyta; class Magnoliopsida; order Poales; family Poaceae; genus Triticum; species Triticum timopheevii. The sequence continues at coordinate 187,323,092 of OY997266.1, read as the reverse complement.
ATAATTACATGGGTATGGGCACTCCCCTTGGCAACTGCCAAGCTTCGGGGAGGTGCCCCGGTATCGTATCACCATCACACTCCTATCTTTACCGTTTTATTTAGTTCAATCCTTTTAGTAGTATCTTGATCTAGTAGATTGAAGTTTTAGTATCAAGTAGTTTTGAATTTGCTTTGTGATCTCTTTATGTAATCGAGTCAGTGAACTATCTATAATAAAGATTAGTTTTGAGTCAAGGGCTTTGCTATGTTACTATGATCTTGAGAAAGTAGAAAGAATAAAAGACATCATATTGATCTTATGGATAGTAATGACTTCACACATAGAAAGTATGAGGCATAAAGGTTGTTGAGAGTTGATAAATGTAGTTTTGTCATCATTGCAATTAATAGAAAGTAATAAGGAAAGAGAGGTTTCACATACAAATATATTATCTTGGACATCTTTTATGATTGTGAAGCACTCATTAAGTATGACATGCTAAAAGAGTTGATGTTGGACAAGGAAGACAACATAATGGTTTATGTTTTCTCACATCTCAGTTAAAGTATATTGTCATAGACCTTCCAAACATGTTGAGCTTGCCTTTCCCCCTCATGCTAGCCAAATTACTTGCACCAAGTAGAGATACTACTTGTTCTTCCAAATATCCTTAAACCCAGTTTTGCCATGAGAGTCCATCATACCTACCTATGGATTGAGTAAGATCCTTCAAGTAAGTTGTCATGTTGCAGGCAATAAAAATTGCTATCTAAATATGTATGACTTATTAGTGCAGAGAAAATAAGCTTTATACGATCTTGTTGTGGAAGCAATAAAAGCGACGGACTGCATAATAAAGGTCCACATACAAGTGGCAATATAAAGTGACGTTCTTTTGCATTAAGATTTTGTGCATCCAACCCTAGAAGAACATGACAACCTCTGCTTCCCTCTGTGAAGGGCCTATCTTTTGCTTTATTTTTACTTTATGCTTGAGTCAAGGTGATCTTCACCTTTCCCTTTTTCATTTTATCCTTTGGCAAGCTCCTCGTGTTTGAAAGATCATGATATATTTATCCAATTGGATGTAAGTTAGCATGGACTATTATTGTTGACATCACCTAAAGGTGAATACGTTGGGAGGCAACACAATAAGCCCCTATCCTTCTCAGTGTCCGGTTGAAACTCCATAACCACAAGTATTGCGTGAGTGTTAGCAATTGTAGGAGACTACATGATAGCTGAGTATGTGGACTTGCTGAAAAGCTCTATTCTTGTCTCTTTCTAATGTTATGATAAATTGCAATTGCTTCAATGACTGAGATTATAGTTTGTTAGTTCCCAATGAAGTTTCGGAACCATACTTGACATTGTGAACTGATTGTTACTTGAGCATAAGAAATCATAAGATACAATCTATATATGTTGTTGTTATAAGAATGATCATGATGCCCTCATGTCCGTACTTTATTTTTATCGACACCTCTATCTCTAAACATGTGGACATAATTTTCGATTTCGGCTTCCTCTTGAGGACAAGCGAGGTCTAAGCTTGGCGGAGTTGATACGTCCATTTTGCATCATGCTTTTATATCAATATTTATTGCATTATGGGTTGTTATTACACATTATATCTCAATACTTATGGCTATTCTCTCTTATTTTACAAGGTTTACCATGAAGAGGGGGAATGCCGGCAGCTGGAATTCTGGCTGGAAAAGGAGCAAACATTGGAAACCTATTCTGCACTGCTCCAAAAATCCTGGAACTTATTTTTGGAATTAATAAGAATTATTGAGCGGAAGAAACACCAGAGAGGGCCCACACCCTGGCCAGGAGGGTGGGGGCACGCCCACCCCTACTAGGCGCGCCCCCTATCTCCTGGGCCCCCTGGTGGCCCTCCGGTGTCCATCTTCTGCTATATGAAGGCTTTTACCCTGGAAAAAATCGTGGGCAAGCATACGGGATGAAACTCTGCCGCCACGAGGCGGAACCTTGGCAGAACCAATCTAGGGCTCCAGCGGAGCTGTTCTATCGGGGAAACTTCCCTCCGGGGGGGGGGGGGGGATCATCACCATTGTCATCACCAATGATCCTCTTATTGGGAGGGGGTCAATCTCCATCAACATCTTCACCAGCACCATCTCCTCTCAAAACCCTAGTTCATCTCTTGTATCCAATCTTGTATCAAAACCACAAATTGGTACCTGTGGGTTGCTAGTAGTGTTGATTACTCCTTGTAGTTGATGCTAATTGGTTTACTTGGTGGAAGATCATATGTTCAGATCCTTAATGCATATTATTACTCCTCTGATTATTAACATGAATATGCTTTGTGAGTAGTTACGTTTGTTCCTGAGGACATGGGTGAAGTCTTGCTACTAGTAGTCATGTGAATTTGGTATTCGTTCGATATTTTGATGAGATGTATGTTGTCTTTCCTCTAGTGGTGTTATGTGAACGTAGACTACATGACACTTCACCATTATTTGGGCCTAGAGGAAGGCATTGGGAAGTAATAAGTAGATGATGGGTTGCTAGAGTGACAGAAGCTTAAACCCTAGTTTATGCATTGCTTCGTAAGGGGCTGATTTGGATCCATATGTTTAATGTTGTGGTTAGGTTTACCTTAATACTTCTTTTGTAGTTGCGGATGCTTGCAATAGGGGTTAATCATTAGTGGGATGCGTGTCCAAGTGAGGGCACTACCCAAGCACCGGTCCACCCACATATCAAATTATCAAAGTACCGAACGCGAATCATATGAGCGTGATGAAAACTAGCTTGACGATAATTCCCATGTGTCCTCGGGAGATCTTTTCTCATTATAAGAAATTTTTCAGGCTTGTCCTTTGCTACAAAAAGGATTGGGCCACCTTGCTGCACTTTATTTACTTTATTTACTTGTTACTCATTACAATTTATCTTATCATAAAACTATCTGTTACCTACAATTTCAGTGCTTGCAGAGAAAACCTTACTGAAAACCTCTTATCATTTCCTTCTGCTCCTTGTTGGGTTCGACACACTTACTTATCAAAAGGACTACGATAGATCCCCTACACTTGTGGGTCATCATGCAGCAACCGCTCCGCACTCGCGCAGGGAACAAGCAAACATGTGGGCGGCGGTCATTGTGGCCCGAGAGCTCCTGTGGTGCAGGTTGATTGAGAGTGGCCGCGACGCCTTGCTGGAATGGGTCGCCGAGCTGCTGGATGCGGCATGCAGGGGGCGGTGCTGTTCTGCACCCTCCCCATGTCAGAGGCGGTGGTGGGGGCGTGCGCTCATCCCCGACACAACCACGCGCCCCCTCCCAGGGGCCACGGAGAGCCTCTCGATGCTGACCTGCCTTGTGGAGCAGCTCGCGCCATCCCAAGCATGCCCCCTCGGCGCGGGGCTGCTTCAGGAGACACCACCAGGGGCCGCGCTGGAGTGCCAGCCTCTCGTCAACAGGATCAGAGGATGGCAGAAGGGAGCGGGAACATTAGGCGGCCAGGCGGCGCCTGAGGGAGTCCTGGACTAGGGGGTGTCCGGACAGCCGGACTATCAATGTCTGCCGGACTATCAAGACTACGAAGATACAAGATTGAAGACTCTGCCCTGTGTCCGGACGGGACTTTCCTTGGTGTGGCAGGCAAGCTTGGCAATACGATATGTAGATCTCCTACCATTGTAACCGACTCTGTGTAACCCTAGCCCTCTCCGGTATCTATATAAACCGGAGGGCTTTAGTCCGTAGGACAACATACACAACATACACAACATACAATCATACCATAGGCTAGCTTCTAGGGTTTAGCCTCCTTGATCTCGTGGTAGATCTACTCTTGTACTACCCATATCATCAATATCAATCAAGCAGGAGTAGGGTTTTACCTCCATCGAGAGGGCCCGAACCTGGGTAAAAAACATCGTGTCCCTTGTCTCCTGTTACCATCCGCCTAGACGCACAGTTCGGGACCCCCTACCCGAGATCCGCCGGTTTTGACACCGACATTGGTGCTTTCATTGAGAGTTCCTCTGTGTCGTCACCGATAGAGTGGATGCCTCCCCCCGTCTTCAAAGACGATATTTTCGCCGGAGGGGCCTTGGCCGCCGGCCAAACTATCCGGCTTGGTGGTTTTCTCATGACCGCCTGTCCGGCCGCCGCTTCGACAATGACTTCTCAAGTCGTCAAAAGCAATCTTCGCGTCAGCCCTAAAGCTGCCGAACAGTTAGATCCAATGGAGCTCTCGTCTGTTAACGAGCTCTTGGATCGCATCGCCGCCCTGGGAGTCGCTACGGACTACAACCAGATTGGGCTTAAAACCGATCTGAGAGAGATTAACTCTCCCCAGGCCACCCACCACGTCGCAGTGGTGGAAGAGCAATACGGCAACTCTTCGCCGGTGTTGAAAACAATTCATGTCCGGATTCCCGAACCCTCCATGCCGGATTCCCGCGGAGGGACGGACTTCGATCGAGCATCGAACTTAAAATCATGCATCGCCCCGGACTCGCTGGATTGTCCCCAGCAAAACACACTTCCGAATTCGGAAACCCCTTGGCCTTTGAGCCTCAAGATGGGCAGGGATCCGGATTTTATTCCACCCACCCGCCCAGACATATGTGATCTATCTCTAATACGGCAAGAGCCTACAGAAACAGTACATCACTACTGGGCCAGATTCCTCCTGGTTATGGACAGGATAAAGGACTGCCGAGAGGAAAACGCAATATCAATCTTCCGCAATAACTGCACGGACAAGGGAATACTAAACGCCATTGATCGTCGCAAAATTACGCGCTTTAGCGATCTGGCGTCCATAGTACGAAAGTACTATGCGATGGAGAGTTTCCGGAAAACCGAAAATCAATTTTGGGATAATCCGGCCCCAAACCCAGTCCGCAGTAAAAGGGCGCCTTATACTCAGGCCCCAGATGCAAAAACAAAAAAACAAAAACCCAGTCAGGGAAACGGAACCGTGCTAGAGGGATGGCTCAATGGACCCTGTCAGCTTCATAATACAGAGGGAGCCATCCCAACACATAGCCTTCGAGCATGTTGGATATTACGGCAGGTGGCCAAAAGTGGCGAAGAGCTCCTAGCTCCGGGAAACCACTCCAACAATACCAGCACGGTATCAACAGTCTTCGAGACTTTCGCATCAAATAATATGCGAAAACGATCAATCCACGAACTCGCCGAAGTCTACCAAGTAGCAACAGCAAATCCATGGAGCGACACAGCCATTACCTTCAATGGCAGCGACGAGCCCATATTCCGAACAACCAGAGCCCCAGCCGCACTGGTACTTAGTCCCATAGTGGACGGCTTTCGACTGACAAAAGTCCTCATGGACGGCGGCAGCGGACTAAACCTCATTTATGAGGAAACTCTGCGAAAAATGGAAATCGATTGGAGCCATATTGAGCGAAGCAGCACAACCTTTAGAGGAATAATCCCTAGCCGGGAAGCGCGCTGCACCGGAAAAATCACACTCAATGTGGTGTTCGGCTCTCCGGACAATTACAGATCCGAAGAAGTCACGTTTCAGGTGGCCTCGTTCAGCAGTGGATACCACGCCATATTAGGACGAGAGGCATTCACAATTTTCCAAGCAATACCTCATTACGGGTACATGAAGCTTAAAATGCCTAGGCCCAACGGAATAATCACTCTCGCTAGTGATCCAGACATAGCACTCCGCGCCGAAAACAAGACAGCCGCACTAGCCCTCGAGGCACTATCCGAAGCCCTAGCGGCAGAGGAACTCACCGCGCTGCGCTCTACGGTGAACAGGGATGATGTGATACTCGATAAAAGATCCAAGTCCACCTCCTTCAAACCAGCAGACGAGATAATAAAATTCCAGGTCCATCCAACGGACCCAACAAAGACGGCCTCCATTGGGGCACAGTTGAACCCCGAAATAGACGCCGCACTGCGCAAATTCCTTCAGGAAAATTGGGATATCTTCGCCTGGCATCCTTCAGACATGCCCGGAATCCCCCGCAGGTTGGCTGAACACAGCCTCAACATCCTAAAAGGATTCAAGCCAGTCAAACAGGCTCTTCCACGATTTTCCGAGCCCAAAAGACAGGCAATGGGAGAAGAGCTAGCCAAGCTATTGGAAGCCGGATTTATTAAAGATATCAAACATCCGGACTGGCTAGCAAATTTGGTGATGGTACCAAAGAAGGACAAATCCTGGCGCCTCTGTGTCGATTTTAAAGACCTCAATAAAGCTTGCCCAAAGGATCCCTTCCCTCTCCCCCGCATCGATCAAATCATCGATGCCACAGCAGGGCACGATTCGTTGTGCTTCCTGGACGCATATTCTGGCTATCATCAAATTAAGATGGCGGAAGCAGACCAAGCCGCAACGGCATTTATCACTCCATATGGACCATTCTGTTTCAACACGATGCCCTTCGGACTCAAAAACGCCGGCGCAACATATCAGCGCATGATTCAAACATGTCTGGCCACCCAGATCGGCAAAACAGTCGAGGCATACGTAGACGACGTAGTCGTCAAAACAAAACACGTCGAAACTTTAGTAGACGATTTGAGGCTCACATTCGACAACCTCAGAGCATATGACATCAAGCTGAATCCGGAAAAATGCGTGTTTGGCGTACCAGCCGGAAAGCTGCTGGGCTTCATTATATCCGGTAGAGGAATTGAAGCAAATCCGGCCAAAATCCGAGCTCTGTCACACTTGGATATTCCAAAAGACCTCAAACAAATACAAAAATTTACAGGATGCGTGGCAGCATTAAGCCGCTTTATCTCCCGTTTAGGAGAAAAGGCATTGCCCCTCTATAGCCTCCTCCGGCACACCGAACACTTCGAGTGGACGGATGCTGCCACTGCCGGACTCGAAGAAATAAAGGCCATACTGGCAACAAATTCGGTCTTGGCTGCGCCCACTCTGGGCGAACCAATGTTATTATACATCGCAGCAACACATCAAGTTATAAGCGCAGTGCTCGTCGTCCAACGAGTGACAGAAGGGCACAAATTCCCTCTTCAAAAACCAGTGTATTATGTATCCACTGTGTTAACCCCCTGCAAATCCCGTTACCCACACTATCAGAAGATAGCCTATGCGGTGTTCATGGCGTCTCGAAAGCTCCGGCACTACTTTCAAGAGTGCTCGATAACAGTGGCCTCTGAAGTACCACTCAACGACATTATAAATAACCGCGACGCAACGGGCAGGATAGCAAAATGGGCCATTGAGCTCTTACCATTCGACATCACTTATAAACCTCGATGAGCTATAAAGTCACAAGTTTTGGCTGACTTCGTCGCCGAATGGACTGAAGCCGAACTCCCTAAAGAGTACGGCGCGCACTCCAATTGGACTATGCATTTCAACGGCTCCAAAATGTTGGCTGGACTAGGGGCTGGCGTCGTCCTGACGTCCCCCACTGGAGATACAGTCCAGTATGTACTTCAAATAATGTACCCAGACTCCAACAATGCAGCCGAATACGAGGCCCTGTTACATGGTCTCCGGATGGCGGTCTCCATGGGCATTCAACGCCTAGAGGTGCGCGGGGACTCAAACCTTGCAATATCCCAGATAAATGGAGACTTCGACGCCAAGGATCCGAAAATGGCAGCATATCATAACGCTGTCCTAAAAATGTCAGCCCGGTTTGAAGGACTCGAATTCCATCACATAGCCCGAGATAATAACCAAGCGGCCGACGTCCTGGCACGCATCGGTGCTAAACGTGATGCTGTCCCTCCAAATATCTTCCTGGAACGGCTCTTCAAGCCATCCGTACTATGGGAAGAGGAGCCCGGTAGCTACAAACCGGAGAAAACCGCACCAACTGGTGATTCGGCAGACAACATAACACCCTCCGCCCACGTCATAATGGCGGTAATCGCCGCGTGGACAGAACCTTTCCTGGCCTACTTACTTAGGCAGGAACTTCCCGAAGACCAAAATGAGGCCCGCTGCATAGTCCGACGATCAAGGCCTACAAGGTCCATGAGGGAGAACTTTATAAGAAAAGTACCACCGGAGTCCTTCAAAGGTGTATCTCCGAAGAAGAAGGGTGAAACCTCCTGGCTGAAATTCATGCCGGACTAGGCGGACACCACGCAGCAGCCCGGGCCCTTGTAGGAAAGGCATTCCGTATAGGAATTTATTGGCCGACAGCTCGGGCAGACGCACAGGACTTGGTCCAGCGATGCGTTGGTTGTCAGCTCTTTGCTAATCAGAGCCATATGCCACCCACCGCCCTCAAAACCATACCCATTACCTGGCCGTTCGCGGTCTGGGGGCTTGACATGGTTGGACCCCTTAAAGGGGGAACCCACAAGAAAAAGTACCTATTGGTCATGGTGGATAAATTCACCAAATGGATAGAGGCCAAACCGGTCAAAACGGCAGAGTCTGGACCAGTGATAGACTTTATATCAGGGGTGGTACACCGTTACGGAGTCCCCCACAGCATCATCACCGGTAACGGCACGAACTTCACAGCCGACGAGGTTAAGTCATGGTGCAAAAATATGGGCACCAAGCTCGACTATGCGTCAGTCTATCACCCTCAAACCAACGGTCAAGTGGAAAGAGCAAATGGTCTAATAATGAGCGGCATTAAACCCAGACTAGTGAGGTCACTCACCAAATCCGACACACAATGGGTCGAGGAGCTCGACTCCGTACTCTGGGGGCTGCGGACAACGCCTAACCGTACTACCGGATTCACACCATTTTTTATGGTATACGGCGCAGAGGCAGTCTTGCCCTGTGACATTATTCATGACTCACCTCGAGTGCGCATGTATGAGGAAAGAGAGGCCGAGCTTGATCAGCAGGACAGCTTGGACATATTGGAGGAAGAACGTGATGTCGCGAAGGCTCGTTCCGCATTCTATCAGCAGCAGGCCCGAAGATATCAAAGCAGAGAAGTACGGGCCAAGACTTACAACATTGGTGAACTAGTTCTACGCCTGCCGGACAAGAAAAAGGACAAGCTCAAGCCCAAATGGGAGGGTCCCTTCATCATCGATCAAGTACTGACCGGCGGAGCGTACCGTCTACGAAATGCGTCGGATCACCGACTCGAGCCGAACCCATGGAACGCAGCCCGCCTCCGACGATTCTATGCCTAGCGCCGGACTAAGAGTTCGTCCCCTTCCCCCATCCATATTTTTGCACTTCGGCTGTCTCTTGTTTCTCTTTTTTATCCTCCTCATTTAAAAGCCCTTTCGGGACTATTTTTTGCATTCTTTGCATACGCATGATGTGCTATCCGCACTCATTATAACTGGGGGCTTCTTTTACAGAAGCTCAATTATACGCATGATGTGCTATCCGCACTCATTATTCCTGGGGGCTTCTTTTACAGAAGCTTAATTATACGGGTTTTATAACCATCACATGTGTCAAGCTTCCACATGTACCTTTTATTCGCCATTATATGCATCGATATGACTTAAGTTTTGGCCAAGCTAGGTTGCCTGGCTCCTGTGCTTACCCCTACGTTCCCGATTGTTCGGCTAGGAGGTAAAGGGAGCACCTCTGCGATTGTTACTGCCGGGTCAGCCAGATGTGTACCTCAGACTGGGTGAAGCCGAAAGCTAGCATTCTTAAGGGAATATTCGGTCGGTGACTTAAAAGATGACTTTTTACCTATTTATCTATCTGCCCCCAGATGTTTTACTGCTTTCTTTGCAGTCCGGACATGCACTTTAGGGCATGCCTCCCAGCGAAAGGAACCCTTAACGGAACTATTCTCCCTGGAAGATGTTTCTTACTAACCATGTAATATAACATAACTAGTTGGGCAATTGTCTGATAAAGCACTAATGACCCCTACGCCTGGTCTCCATGCATACCACGGTTGTTTCTTAACCAAAAAGGTATTCGGACACACTCCGGACTCTAGGGTCCCGAGGTCGAAGCGAAAAGGTCGGCAAAGACAAACGATCTACAATCCGGCTAGAAGGCATTTCACATGTCATTTTAAAGGATAACATACATTATCAAATTTATTGATTGTATTCCTCTTCAATCCCGTCTAACAGGCTGTCTAATTTACAGTCCTGTTGGGAAAATTTAGCAGCCAACTCTACTTGGCTATACACTAAACTCACAGGGATCTCCTTCCCATCAGGCCCCACCGGTCCAACTTTGGCCATATGGTTGGGATCCGCCTTCTTGTACCGCGTCTTCACCATGGCCCAAGCCTCCCTCGCACCTTGACGGCAAGCCGAAATCTTCCACAAACGGAAGCGCTGCCGCACTCCCTGCAGCTTCTCCGCAAGCTCCCCGAGGCTCTCGGGTAGGGTGAGGGCTGGCCATAAAGCCTGAACGACGCCGTTCATTGCCTGCCGAACTCGTTCGAGTAGTTGCAACAGTTCGGGAAGTTGATCACCCATTGATATGGGCATCTCCTCTGCAGGACGACCCATGAGTATACCTACAAGACATATCATGTCAAAACGCTTCCTCGCCGGACTCTTCTTTTCAAAAGAGTTCGCTCAAGCACTTACTATAAATGCTGCGACGAAGCCGCTGGTTCTCCTTAACGGAGCCGGACAGCTCGGCCTGTACGCCTTTTAGCTCTTCTCCGAGCTCGGTGTTGGAGCTTGTTCCTTTCCTGCTGAACTCTATTCAGCACACTCTCGCCGGCCTTTAGCTGGCGTAGCAATGCTTGCCTGTCCGGATCTTGTCCGGCGGTACCTGCAAATGTCATTTTTAGACTCGCGCGCACGCCACACAGCGCTTATATTTATAAAAATGTGTTACCATGAGGGGTCTTTCCGTCTCCTCCTGCGGCAGCAAGTGCAGCCTCAAGTTGGGCCTTGCAATCTTGCAGCTCCCGAGACAGCTGGGCGTTCTTCTCGTTAAGTGCCTGAAATTTACGATGATCCTTAAATCAGTTAGCATAACTAATTTAAGTCCCGGGGGCTACTGGTATATACAACCATTAAAAATTCCTTACCCGTATGTCTTTCACATACTGCTCTGTGGCTCTGGTAAAACCATTTTGAGCAGCACGGAGATGCGCGTCCCCTGTGTTAAAGGCGTCCAATGCCTCAGGGGAACAGCACGCCTCTTGAAATATTGTCCGGCGGCGCCTATAGTTCATGGCGCTCTCCACCTCAGACTTGGTGGTGGACAGTGTGTCGGTATCCTCCGTTGGAGAAGGATCCGGCTCGCATCTTGCGCTTGCCTCCCCCTCCAGGCCGGGCGCTGGGGCCTGGCCGGTGTTGGTCGGATTGGCAATTCCTGCGCTCGCAGTCCGGCGAGCGCTTTTTCTCCTACAGAAATCATGGGCACTTAGACGTTTCCTCGGAACGTTGCTCTAAAGACTCAAATATGAGCTATACCTCTGCGGCGACGTTTCCGTTTGCACTGTGCTCCTTTTCCGCCTGCTGGTTCGGACTGACCTCTGTTGGTCGGCCGCCGCGGGCTCGTCTTCCTGCCGTAAAGGCGCTTCCTGGGAAATACCATCGTTCGCGAAGGTCAGAAATAGGCAGGGATGAGATAATGGTGTCCGGACTTCGGTCTCAGTCACCTGGGAAGCCGGACTTAGTCCGGGGTAGTCCGCCGTAATGGCGACCAAAGCATTGTCTATGCTGAGCTGGTGATACACCCCGTCGATCAGCTCCACCTCGATATTCGGGTCCTCTTCGGAGGCCGGACCCAGGGATCCTTCTGGGTCCTCGGGTTGCGGAGCGGGACTTACCATGTCCTCCACAATCCGGCGTAGACCCTGCGCCGAAGACATAATGTAAGAAGCTTAAACTTCGAAAGCATGGGCTGGGCCCTTCAAGGTGTTCACTTACCCATCCTCTGGGGTTGATCATGGAAAACCCATTCAAAGGGTTCGTTCGAAGGAAATCCTCCTTCTCCCCCTTGTACAGACTGGACAGGATCTTCACCAGATCCTCGGTCGAATCCGGCCCTTTGCGGCCATGCCGGGTAGCATCGTCTTCCCCGTTGAAATCCCACATGGGGTGGCCTCTGTATTGCAGTGGTTGTACCCCTCGCTTGATGCATGTCGCCATGACTCCGATCATGGTCAAGCCGGAATGAGCCATTAATCTTATCCGGCCCATCAAGTAATGGACGCTCTTGTCTTCCTCCAATCGGGGGCTCCGCGGGCGCCAGCTGAGGCGTTTCTTCAAGGGAGCAGCACTAAACTCCGGGAGGCCGATCCGGACTGGGTCTGGCAGCGGAGCGTCTTCTATATAAAACCATTCCGAGGGCCAGTCTTCGGACGCCCTCTTGGGAGTGCCGGATAGGTATCCGGTCCCGGCGATGCGCCATATTTCGGCGCCGCCCACTTGGTATATGGACCCCTGGTAAGAACGGGGTACGAGGCAAAACAGCCTCTTCCACAATGCGAAATGGGGCTCAATGCCCAGGAATAGCTCGCAGAGAGCTACGTAGCCCGCGATATGTAGCACAGAGGCGGGCATAAGGTGGTGGAGCTGGAGTCCGTAGAACTTCAGGAGCCCACGGAGGAACGGATGTATTGGAAATCCGAGTCCCCTCGTCAGATAAGGGACAAAACATACTCGCTCCCCCTTATTGGGGCTTGGAGTGTCCTCCGCCTGTCTCCCACCTTGATAAGTAACCAGTCCGGCCCGGACTGGGATCATAATGGCCGGAGGGAGGAATCCCCCCGTTTGGAGCTTCTCGAGCTCGTTGTGCTAAATAGAGCACCTCCTCCAACTCCCCGACGATGGGCTGGGAGTGCGCGAAGAAGAGCTGTGGTGACGATCCATGGTGGAATGGATTTCTAGGTCAAAGGCGCTTCGATGGAGTATTCGCGGGAGGAAGATGGTGTGGTTTAGATCTGAATGCTTGCCTCTTTTATAGGCGGTTGACTCGCACAATTGGGGGGTGAAATGCAAAAAACACCTTGGCTTTTCGCATTCGTGCGACGCGTGGAAGAGGGCCTTTATTTGGCGTAGAAGCCGAGGGAACACAGTATTCAAGATGAAGCCGGGCACTGTTCGGCAGGTACATGGAATTTGAAGGGAGAACCCGCCTTGCAACGCCGAAGACTATAAACGCGCTGGACTTATCGTCATTGAAGCCTGGTTCGGGGGCTACTGAGGGAGTCCTGGACTAGGGGGTGTCCGGACAGCCGGACTATCAAGACTACGAAGATACAAGATTGAAGACTCTGCCCCGTGTCCGGACGGGACTTTCCTTGGCATGGAAGGCAAGCTTGGCAATACGATCTGTAGATCTCCTACCATTGTAACCGACTCTGTGTAACCCTAGCCCTCTCTGGTTCTATATAAACCGGAGGGCTTTAGTCCGTAGGACAACATACACAACATACACAACATACAATCATACCATAGGCTAGCTTCTAGGGTTTAGCCTCCTTGATCTCGTGGTAGATCTACTCTTGTACTACCCATATCATCAATATCAATCAAGTAGGAGTAGGGTTTTACCTCCATCGAGAGGGCCCGAACCTGGGTAAAAAACATCGTGTCCCTTGTCTCCTGTTACCATCCGCCTAGACGCACAGTTCGGGACCCCCTACCCGAGATCCGCCGGTTTTGACACCGACATTGGTGCTTTCATTGAGAGTTCCTCTGTGTCGTCACCGATAGAGCGGATGCCTCCCCCCATCTTCAAAGACGATATTTTCGCCGGAGGGGCCTTGGCCGCCGGCCAAACTATCCGGCTTGGTGGTTTTCTCATGACCGCCTGTCCGGCCGCCGCTTCGACAATGACTTCTCAAGTCGTCGAAAGCAATCTTCGCGTCAGCCCTAAAGCTGTCGAACAGTTAGATCCAATGGAGCTCTCGTCTGTTAACGAGCTCTTGGATCGCATCGCCGCCCTGGGAGTCGCTACGGACTACAACCAGATTGGGCTTAAAACCGATCTGAGAGAGATTAACTCTCCCCAGGCCACCCACCACGTCGCAGTGGTGGAAGAGCAATACGGCAACTCTTCGCCGGTGTTGAAAACAATTCATGTTCGGATTCCCGAACCCTCCATGCCGGATTCCCGCGGAGGGACGGACTTCGATCGAGCATCGAACTTAAAATCATGCATCACCCCGGACTCGCTGGATTGTCCCCAGCAAAACACACTTCCAAATTCGGAAACCCCTTGGCCTGGAGGTAGGTTCCCTGCCGGGGAAGGCGCCGGCGAGCCCTTCTCCTCGACGGGGGGCCTACAATCACCAAGGACGCCGCCAGCGTCCCCTTGGCCCCTTGGTCTTGTCTTGGTTTCCGGTCTCCCCAACGGTGGTCACGGGTGGCACACGGCAGGGTCCTCATAGGGTGACGTGAAGTAAGGCCCGGGCCTGTGAAGGTCTCCGCTCATGACAGTCTCACGTAATAATGAGTGGGGCTGTACACACCCGGAGTCTCCTGAGTGCCACCCTGGGGCCTCACGGGGGCTCCCACCCATGTCCTAGTCGAAGCACCATGCTCCGTGCTGGCCGTCGACACTGTCCCCAATGACTATGCCCAGCCAGTGGAAGCACTTAGCTCCGCGCTGGTGAGAAGACCGAAGACTGAAGACTGTAGACTAGCCAGGCGCCGGACGTGGCCATCTGCTTTTTCGCCTCCTTTTTGTATTTGCTTGCCGACTTTTTGCAGCAGTTTGTCTTTCGTGCGTTTATAAAAATGGAGGGAGTTTTCTCGTTTCGTGCCGCTCTCTTGCTTTCAGCTCTTGCGTTCTTTGTGGAAACTCATGACCGCTACCCTGCCCTCGAGCGCCTCGTGATCGGGGGCTGGGTACGGTGTACGCACTAGTACCGATCGCTCCCCCAGGGGCTTGGAGGTGCGGCTGCCCCGCGCGCCCACCTCATCACAGTCTAGCAGTTGGCTCCTCACGAGGCACTCCACGGCAGGCCAGCAGGCCCCTCGAGAGGCACAGAGCCTCGCGAGCCCGCAGCAGGCTCACCTCAGGAGAAGGGGCCCGACCGCGATGCCAAGTCCCATGCAAGACCTCCGAAACCCAAGATAAGTCATAAACAACTACCTTGCTCAGCGGCTCACAGCCCTGCGGGGCCCCGCCCAGGATGTCACTTCAAAAGCATTTAGAGATCTCACACATCATAAGGGGCACCCCCTTTTCAAAATGCTCTCACAAGAATATGTTTGAGTTTTTGTTATACAGGTTAAAGCAAAAGAAACACGGGCCTAGTTGGACGCGCCTTCTTCATCACTCCCATCCATGCTGCTTGTGCTGAAGCTGCCATCCTCCTCATCACCACCCGCGCCAGCTCCTTTGGCTACAAGCACGGTCGTGTCATCCTCAGGAGTCAGCTCCTTCACCAAAGCATCCACATGACCGTCCACCCACTTGGAAAGCTTCTCTTGGGTGGCTGCAAGCACGGGGGCTAGCATAGTGCCGAAATCGAAGTGGGAGTCAAGGTTCAGGAGGTTGCTGAAGATGCGCGAGAGCACGCGCCCAAGGAGGCCCCAGTTCCTCTCCTCAACAAGCTGGTGGGCTTTTGCGGCCTCATCCTCCAGGCGGGTCATGATATCAGTAAAGAAGCGGAGATGGCTAGCGTAGTCGTTCTCGTGCGGGTGAGGAGCGCTCTCATCACAAATGGCACCCAAGGCATTGTTGGCTTTGATGCGCAGACCTTGGAGCATGGAACCCTTCTCACGCTCTAGTGTTAGGCGGCGGCAATTTTCACTCGAAGCCTTCTCCAGGAGGGAGGCAGTGTCTTCGGCTTGCTTCCAGAGAGAGGATATCTCGGCGCGGGCAAAATCCAGGGCAGATTCGGAGGAAGCCAGGCCCTCCCCCGGGCAGCGCTCTCGCGCTGCTCCACACCCTATAGCTCGGTCTTCAGGACAGAGGTCCGACCCTCAAGCTCAGCCTTAAGCAGCTCCAAGTCCAGGCGATGCCTTCCATCCAGCTCAACACATGCCTTCGCCACCCTCTTCTCCACCTCCACCTGGACCTGAGCTTCTCGGGCGGCGACGGCATCCTCAGCCACGGCGACCTGTCGCTCCCTCACCTCCAGCCTCTCCAGCGCCAAGCTGTGTTCCACGGCCTCCAACGTCAGGTCCTCATGGCACCTCAGGAGCTCCGCCTCGGCAAGGGCCACCTCGCCTGGAGAGGAGGCCAGCAGGGCATGACGCTCCTCGACTTCGCACAGCAGGGCCGCATTTGAAGATAGAAGATCTCGCTCCCGCTCCTCAGCCGCCTCGCGACGGTGGTTGGCTGCCTCGGCCTCTTACATGGCGCGGGCGCGAGCTTCACGAGAAGCTGCTTGCGAGGCCACCGCGCACGCTTCAGCTTCGTCACGCCGAAGTTTCCCAAGGTTGATGACCACCTTCAGCCGCTGCCACTCATCCTTCAAGCGGTGGTTCTCTGCCTCAAGCCTGGTGTCGACGTTGGCAAGCTCCCCGCCAAGATGGACCATCGCACGCATCGCTTCATCGAAAAGCCCAAAGCGCACGCGCTACACCCGCGAGCAAACGGAAGCTCATCGCCGGCTCCGGAAGTCACCCGGGAGGCGTTGGGCGCACCGCCAGTCGTTGGGTGGGGGCTGGCTGGTGTGGCCTCACAGCTTGAAGACGAAGGCTGCCCAGAGGGCACCCCCCAGCCGGCAGTGACAAGAGGAAGGATCATCGGCGCACCCCTCGCCTCACGGGCAGAGTCGCGGGGGGAGAGAACATGGGGCCCAACTCCGGGGCACCCTCGCGGCATCATGTTGGATGGAGTTGGTCCCACACCCTGCGCAGGCTCGGGGCGCTGGGGGCTGCGCGCATGCGCCAAGCTGGAATCCTTGGGGGTGCTTGCCTCCCGAGGTTTCGCCTTCGTGGAGACCCTGCAAAACCCCAGCCATGAGAAACGCGGCACGCTTGGGGGTCAAGAGCAAAGGTACTTACTCATCGGTGGCCACGTATCTCCTTGGCTTCAGCGGCCGACGTGTGTCGTCATTGCGACACGGGGACCTCTTCCTCTTTAGGAGCGACTCAAGGCACAGGCGGCGCCGACCAGACCCCGATGGGCGGTCCTCAGGAGGGGGAGCGCTTGGCGTGGTGTCCGAAGCAGGGGTCCCCAGGCCAGAGGCACCTGGCGATACCTTCTGGCTCGCGGCTCCGGGACCGTTGGAGGGCTCCTCGTCGTCATCACCCACTCTAGAGCCACCATCCCGGGCGTCAGAAGCCCCTCCCTCCGGAGCTTGGGGTGGCTCCGGTTCTGCGGCGGCTCCTTCCTGGACCCCAGAAGCCTCAGACTCCTGATCCTATGGCGGGGCCAGGCCTCCAGGGGAGCTCTCAACAGCTGATGGAGGCGTGCGCCCCCTGCCTCCACACTCGGGGCGCATGTGGCAGGGTCGATCAGGAGAGGAGCCACGAAGACGGGATTCTCGCGGGCCCCCTCAATGCCCTCAGGAAGCAACTCCCACTCGTCGAACAGAGGCATCTCCCGCGAAGGCCTCCTTGTTCGAGCACAAGTAGAGAAGGCAGCCACCCCCCGGAAGGTCAGCAGCCTCGGACTCGCCAGTCAGGAGCTTGAGCACCACGCTCAAGGTATCAGCAGCAAGCGACGACTTCTGCAGCCTCATCGAATCTCTGGCACCTGTGAAGTCCCACATCGGGCGAGAATGGCGCTGGAGGGGAGCAAAGCGCTGCTTCACGAATTCCTTCACCACCATTAGCGCCATCACCTCCAGTTCCTGGAGCCTCGCCAACCTCTTCTAGACGAAAGCAAGACGCCGGTCGGTGAGCTTCTCATGGCACCAGCCGGAGCTTGGCGAAGCCGGCGACCCAAGAATCGTGAGCAGGGGGCTGAATGCGAGGGCGTCCATCAGGAGCCACTATTTTCGGAATCCCTTCGCGATAGGCGAAAGCTCGAAATCGATCACCGAGCCAGCGGCCGCGGCCACGGCTTCGAAGGTCGCTGATACGTCTCCAACGTATCTATAACTTTTTATTGTTCCATGCTATTATATTACCCCTTTTGGATGTTTATGGGCTTTATTTTACACATTTATATCATTTTTGGGACTAACCTACTAACCGGAGGACCAACCAGTATTGCTGTTTTTTTGCCTATTTCAGTATTTCGAAGAGAAGGAATATCAAACAGAGTCCAAACGGAATGAAACCTTCGGGAGCGTGATTTTTGGAATGAACGTGATCTAGAGGACTTGGAGTGCAAGTCAAGAAGCAGCCGAGGCCTCCACGAGATAGGAGGGTGCTCCCCCCTATAGGGTGCGCCCCCTGTCTCATGGGCCCCTCGGGCGGCCACCGACGTACTTCTTCCTCCTATATAAGCCTACGTACCCCGAAAACATCCAGGGAGCCAACGAAACACAATTTCCACCATCGTAACCTTCTGTATCCGCGAGACCCCATCTTGGAGCCTTCGCCGGTGTTCTGCCGGAGGGGGAATCAACCACGGAGGGCTTCTACATCAACATTGAAAGGACATGCGGTGCCCCCATGTGTGGTTTTTGTAATTGATGACATTCTCTATGGACTAATGGTTGTATTGAGCTATATTTGAAGGATTTTTCCATAGGCATTTCTTGAAGTCCATGTGTTGGTTTCAAGGAGTTTATGGGTTGACCAAGGTGCTATTAAGGAATTATGCACAAATCATGGGGAGCTTCTCTAGTTTTTCTTTAGAACACTCCTTTACTCATATCATAATATCCTTATTCGTGTGGCTCATAGGATCTTTGATCTAGTTCGCTCAATTGATATCCTATGTTTGCTTGCTTTAATTGGCATCTTTTGATTGCTTGATTGCTTGTTTCTCTCTTTTTTATGTCTTTGTGGCATATCATTCTTTTGCTATCTTTGTGCCTCAATATAGTTTGTGTTCCTCCAAGTATTTACCTTTGGATAAGTTTGTTGCATTCCACTCACTTGTTGAGAAATACACAATTTATGAAGGACCGCAATTTATAGTGGCCTTCTAAGCTTTTCGCCCATTTTGGCAATCGATGCCAATGGGGGAGAAGTTTCAGAGAGTTTTGTGGAGAAGTTTAGAGAGTTGTCTCCTCCTGCTTTGGTTTTGTTCCTTAGCATTTTCATCTCATACGCATGGTGATGCATAATTCCTTATATAAACTCTCTTGAAAGTGATTGTCATCAATTACCAAAATGGGGGAGATTGAAAGGACATGCGGTGCCCCCATGTGTGGTTTTGGTAATTGATGACATTCTCTATGGACTAATGGTTGCATTGAGTTATATTTGAAGGATTTTTCCATAGGCGTTTCTTGATGTCCATGTGTTGGTTTCAAGGAGTTTATGGGTTGACCAAGGTGCTATTAAGGAATTATCCAAAGATTGGTCATGTGAGTGTTGAGCTTATTGCAAGCATGTCTTGAAGAAGAAGATTGTGTGATCATTCATGTTTACCTTCAAGGCATCATCCAAACGAAGAGAGTTGGAAAGATTCAAGGTTGATCAAGACTAAGTCAAGAGTGAATCAAGTTGATCAACTCACAAAGCGTAAAGGATGTGCCGAGAGGGATCAAGTGATCCCATGGTATGGTAAGCATTGTCCATTGCACTTTGTGTACTAACCCATGTTCTATGTGAGAGTCTATGTGGGGTTAGGTACGTGTCCATGGGCTTGCGTCAAGAGGAAGATATCATACAACCCATGGAAAGGATGACATCAAGTGGTGATCGTCATCAGGATTGCTGTGTGCAAGTTCAAGTGGAGCATCACGAAGAGATCAAGTGCTTGAAGCTTTCCATCCATTGTGGTGTCAATGGACTTGTGAAGATGTGCCGAAGAGTGTCTCACCCATAGTGGAGTATGGGGGAGCAATCATCTAGTCTCCATCGACCCAACGCAATCAAGAAAGGTGGTCCATCTTGAGGAGGACAAGATCGTCATCATCTAGCTCAAGTGGATCATGTGCAAGGCAAAGGTTTGCCCTTGATAGGTTTTCTATTTTACTGGTCTCATGGTGGTAGTTGGGAGACCGGGTTATAGGATCGATAGCTGTACTATCAAGGGGGGCTCTCAAGTGAGTAGCTTGATCGTATCATTCGTCGAGATCTCAAACCATTGCATCCTTGCATCATGTTTCTTGGTTCTTGTTTGGTTCTCTTTGTGAGTCTTAGAGCTTATGGTCATCTTGATGACAAGCTTGAGTTCATCGAAAACGGAGTTTGCATACGTCTTCTATGATGTTTTCGGTGGTGGAGGTTTTACCGGTCTTATCCGAGGAAGGGTTCTCACCATTTTATTTTGGGACTTTTCTCATTTGATTCTTATTGATTTTTCTATCAAGATTTTGTTAGCCCTTGTCGCTAGCTTTCCAACAAACTTGGTTTCGTTGAATTCGGAGTCCGTTTGCAGAAGTTGTGTCAGTTCTGGTGTTCTGAAAAGGCTGCAGCGGTACTACCGCGGACAGGAGCGGAAGAAATTTTTTACTACCGCTCTTGGGAGTGGTACTACCGCTTGGAGCAGTACTACCGCGGCTACTTCCGTGGCTACTTCCGCTCGGGACCAAAAACTCGTGTTTCCTCTCTCGTTGGGCTGTTTTGAAAGTGCTAAGCGGTAGTACCGCTTGTGCACGACCTGAGCACATAACGGTTGGATTCGGGAGGTCCTATAAAAGGGGGTCTTCTTCCCCAATGAACCTTATCCTTTGAGCTCGTGTTCTTCCCCCATTGTTGACCTTCTTCGAGCTTGCTAACTCTCAATCCCTCCATGGATTCTTGCTAGTTTTTGAGGGAAAAGAGAGAGGAGATCTAGATCCACATTTCCACCAATCACTTTCTCCTCTATGTGAGGGGAACCCCTTGGATCTTGATCTTGGAGTTCTTGGTGTTCTCCTTCTTGTTCTTCCTCTCATTTTCCTCCCTAGCATTAGTTGCTTCGTTGGGATTTGAGAGAGAAGGACTTGGGCACTCCGTGTGCCCTTGCCATTGCATTTGGTGCATCGGTTTGAGTTCTTCACGTAATACGTGGAAGTTACAAGTTGAGAAGCTTATTACTCTTGCGTGCTTGGTACCCTTGAGCTTGTTCCTCTTGGGTGCTTGGGCGCCCTAGATGGTTGGTGGTGTTCGGAGCTCAATCATTGTGGTGTAAAGCTCCGGGCAAGCGTCGGGGTCTCCAATTAGGTTGTGGAGATCGCCGCGAGCAATTCGACGGGTTCCGGTGACTGCCCCCAAGGGTTGCCAAAGTGTACGGTTTCGGTGACCGCCCCCAAGGGTTGCCATTTGTACGGGTTCGGTGACCGCCCTCAAGGGTCCCTTAGTGGAATCACAATATCTTTCATTGTGCGAGGGCGTGAGGAGATTACGGTGGCCCAAGTGGCTTCTTGGGGAGCATTGTGCCTCCACACTGCTCCAAACGGAGATTAGCATCAGCAAGGGTGTGAACTTCGGGATACATCATCGTCTCCACGTGCCTCGGTTATCTCTTACCCGAGCCCTTTACTTATGCACTTTACTTTGTGATAGCCATATTGTTTCTTGTCATATATCTTGCTGTCACCTAAGTAGTTTTTCTTGCTTAGCATAAGTTGTTGGTGCACATAGGTGAGCCTACTTGTTGTAGGTTTTGTGCTTGACAAATTAACCGCTAGGTTTATTCCGCATTTGTTCAAGCCTCAACCATAATTATTTTAAAGCGCCTATTCACCCCCCCCCCTAGGCGACATCCACGATCTTTCAATTGGTATCAGAGCCTCGTCTCTCTTTGTTAGGCTTAACCGCCTAGAGAGTACATATGTCGACTAGGGGATTAGGTTTCTCTAACACTCTTAGTTTCGATGGCACGAATTTTGATGTTTGGGTAATTCGCATGCTTAATCTCTTTAGGGTCATGGACCCAAATTTAGAGCGAATTGTAGATATGGGTTTTTCTCCTCCAAAGGATCCCCAAAGATTATCTTTAGAGGATGAGAAAAACTCTTATCTCAATGCTCAAGCTTCTAATGTGCTTTTCGATGCTTTGAGCAATGTAGTTATATTTCAACTCATGTCGTTCTGGGATGCTCATGAGTTGTGGACAAAGCTTCAAGATAAATATGGTGTGTCCAAGATTTGTGGGGATGATTGTTCTCCCTCCACCTCCGGCCGTGTTGCTTTCTCAACTTCTTCTACTTCACCTACATGTGGATTGCCACAAGGTAATGCTAGGGTGAGTGGTGGTGGTCATTGCAATGATGATAGTGTGCTTGTTCTTGGTGATTCTTCATCACTATCTTATTGCAATAGTCCTTCTTTGGATTTTAGCACTTCAAGCACCTTACATGTTTCACATGCTCGTGTTGGTAGTCCTTGCATATCATGTAGAAATTGCTTTCTCAAATCTCATGATGATATGCTTGCTATGTCTTGTTGCCATGATAAAAATGTATCTATTTCCTCGAGTTGTTGTGCTAACAATGTAGAGGAAACCCAACACTCCATGGAACAAGATGTGGTCTTGAACGGTGCTTCAAGGGATCCTACATCATCATCGATTGCTTTTTGCCTTATGGCTAAGGCTTCAAAGGTATCTCCCACTTTGAATCCCAATATATCTTGTGATGATATTGATGATGGAAAGAATGATGATGATGTTGATTATGATGAAGAGAATGATAATGTTGCCTCCTTAAAAATTAAGGGGCAAATGGTTTTTAAAGCTCTTCATAAAAATAAAATTGCTCGTTCCAACTTCATGGAAATTTTGTCCATTGCCATTGAGGGCAAGAAATATATTGAGGAGTTGGAATCTCATCTCGAGGAGCATGAGGTCACCATTGAGAAAATGGAAGGTCATGAGCGTGATTACGCTAATGAGATTGCGGACCTCTCTCAAGCTCTTGAACTTGAACAAACCACCAAGGAATCTTTTGAGGAGACTTTTGCTCTAGAATTATCTAGAGTGAGGGAATCTCGTGATAGAGCTCTTGAGGTGGCCAATGATTTTGAAACTAAAAATGAGGAGCTTGAAGTTGTGCATGCTAAACTCCTTGAGGACTTTGAGCACCTCAAAAATGGCTCGAGGGTCATTAAGAGTGAGCTCATCAAACTCACCGAGTCTCATGCTCAACTTAAAGCTTCATATTCAAAAGAGCTTGCCATGTTGTCTTCTCCTCTTGTTGTTAATGATGATGCCTGTGCTACTAACTCTATCTCTTGTGAAGCATCCATATTGAAGGAGAATGTTGAGCTAAGGGCTCAACTTGAGTTGCTATCTAGCAATTATGGGATGTTGGAAGAAAATCATGTAAAGCTCACAAGCTCTCATGATGATCTTCTAGTATCCCATAATGTGCTAATGTTAGCTCATGAGGCCATGCTTGCTAAGGTAACATCTAGTGAGCCTCGTGTGGATACTAGCACTACTTTTAGTCAAAATGCTATATTGCCTTGTGCTAGTCCTCGTGATTCATCCATGCATAACATTGGTACATCTTGTGATGAATTGATTTCCTTGCCTTGTTGCTCTAACGATGAAGCTTATACTTCCTCTAGTGCTTTTGTTGAGACTAACCATGTAGAGGAAATCAAAGAGCTCAAGGCCCAAGTCACTTCTTTGAAGAAAGATTTGGAAAACTGTCATGAAGGGAATGCCACACTCAACAATATCTTGAGTGTACAAAAATCACCCAATGACAAAGGTGGACTTGGATTCAACTCCAATAAGAAGAAGAAGTCCAAGAGCAACAACAAGAAGGCCCAAAAACAAGTCAAGAGTTCGGCCAAGATTATTTGCTTCAAGTGCAAAATTGAAGGGCATCATGTTAGATCTTGCCCATTGAAGAAGAAGGCCATTAGTGACAAGCAACAAGGGAAGCGGCTACAAGTGCATTCTCATGCTCAATCTCTAGTTGAAGAAAGGCCTCTTCCCAATAAGACTCAAGCTAATGCTTCTCAAGTTGAGAAATCAAGTGAGAAGAAAGTGAAGAGTAGACATTGCTACCTATGTCGTGAAAAAGGTCACTTCGCTTCTTCATGCACGAATGGTACCTTATCCAACCCTATTCTAATTGATGATATCTATTCTCTTGGGAAGGATAAGGTTGGCAATGTGTTTGCCAAATTTGTTGGTACTCAAAGTGGTGTCAAGAAAAGAACCATTTGGGTAGCCAAGCCTATTGTGACTAACCTCTTAGGACCCAACTTGGTTGGGGACCAACTAGCTCATACTTAATCAATAGGTGTTGTTGGAGGTCATTGGAGACTTGGCTACATTATGAAGAATTAAGGGGACTTCATCATTCTTATTGTCTCAAGCCAAGTCAATTGGGTTATCAAGTTTCTATCTTATATCCAATGTGCCTCCTTGCAGTAACTTGTACTCAAATTGTTTACATTGAAAGTTACTTGCCCCTTTGCATGTTTTGGTTTTGTTCCTTGCATGTGTTTGTATATGTTGTGTCTCCAAATTGCTTATCTTGAGTAATCAAGTTTGTGTATGTTGGTTTGCACTTCATGTACATGTGTGTCGTACATTGAGCCTTTGTGCATCTTGTTTGTATCTTAGTTGGCTCTCGTGAGAGATTAATGGAATATCCCATTATGGGGGAGTGATGTGCTTTGTGCACCTCACAATCCTATAAATGTGTGTACATGAGTAATACCATCTAGTATTGATATTTCAAGATTATCTAGTCGCTATGTGGTATGTCTTCTCATGAGAAATTCAAATTCTAAATAGTCCATTAATTATCTCTTGTTGCATCCTTTTATTTGCCCCTTGTTTATCCTTAATTGGTATCACATTATGGGGGAGTAATATGCTATGTGTATATTATTAGCCTAGAAAATGTGTACATTTGAGATATTGTCACCTAGAGTTGATATTGTAAATTATCTTGTTCCTAGGTGGCATGTTAGCTCTACAAGTTGCAATTTGCTTTTTGTTTGGTGTGAAGATGATGTCGGATATCCTTGCTATCTACCACCGGGAATTATTCCCATTTATTTCTTGTCTTTTGACAATTGGTACTTACTTGTGTGGTAGAATTTATTGATCATCTTTACATTGGCTTTTGCTTTTATTTGCCTTTTCTCTTGCCTAGGAATGTATCAACTCCCTTTGTCTTCCATACCACTTGAGGATCTTGTTAATTTCTTAATCTTGTCTAGTGTTTTCTAGATATAGTGAAAGTGGTGATCCCACCTTGTGCATTTTGTATTCAAATGCAAATTCTCTATAATGCACTAGTCATGGGGGAGCTATCCTATTTTCTATAAAACACTCATCTTGCGATCCTTATCAAGTGTGTGTTGGTGGAAGGCAAGCCATTTTCTTTTTGGTACTTTATGCCATCAGAAACTTTGTAGAGAGCTTGGTTTGTTTGGAACCATCCTCTCTTTTGGGAGTTTGATATCTTTTATTTAGTGTGTATCAACAAGTATCTCATTCCTCGGTGTATCTATTATGGATATCCTCCAAGTGATGATTTATTCATTTGGTATCTTTTCTTCACTTGGTTTTTCTTTGTCATTTGGTATCGACTCTTGAAAGTCTTGAGCATGCATATTAATTTGATGTAGTATATTTGGCATGCTTTCTTTCTTTGACCCAATATATAGGGGAAACTCCACCAAGTCTCAAATTGGATGGGACGTGCATGAAATTCATTTTCATATCTATATGCACATATTTATGTGGAGTTTGTCCTATATATTGTTGGTTCTCTAACTCGTTGGTCCCAATGAGTTTGGGTACCATTTTGTTTGTGTTGTTGTTCTAGGAACAATTGGAGATGCATTGGACGCTCGGCTCACTCACAAGGAAGGTGGTGTCTCCATGAGCTTACTGGAGTCAAGCTAGGATGATCAACTAATATCCACCTTTAATTGGTATCTACTACATCCTTCCATTGATATCTCGGTAACAAGTATCATCATCTTCTTCATGCACTCATTTCTTGCATCAACCTTGTGTAGGTTGCATCATGGCATGTTTTTCATTCTTTCTTGTGATACTTGTTTTCTTTCTCAAAGCATCCCAACAATGATCTTTTGTTGCTAGTTGTGATGTCTTTGATGTTCGTGTGGTTGGAATTCATTTATATACAATAAGACCATATCTAGCCATGTGATATGCTCTCAAGCAAATTTCTTATTGGTATATTTATGACTTCCTTGTGGATATCTTGTTCCTTCCTTTTTGTAACTATTTCGTGTGTATATCCTTCTTTGTGGATTGATATCATCATGATTTTCATCTACCTAGAATCTTATACACTTGAGAGAAGTTACATCTCTAGTTGATATCCCTTTCTTTCACATCCACCGGTTCTTTCTCATGTTATTTCTTTGGTGGCTCTGTGAAAGTGTGTGCCTTGAATGCGGGTCATTTCTAGTTGCATCTTGTTGCACTCCTGTGTGGTGAAGATCATTCTCCTCATGCTTGTCTTGACGAGGCTTGCCATCTAATTGGTATCCCTCATCTTGATGAGGCTTTCGCTTTCTATCTTCACCATGGATTGTCACAAGTGTTGGTTTTTCACTTTGCATATTTAGTGTGCTTGTGAACCCATTTGCAGGGTGTGTGTGGGGAGAACATGTCATGCACCGTGTATCTCATTTATCCAAGACTATGTTGATGCTTAATGCTCATCCTTATTTTAGTCTTCTCAAGTGCTTTGCCATGACTCACACACATCATTTTGGTTGAGTCTATTCTTAAGTTGCCTCTTTTACATGTTGCTCAACCATGTGTTTGTTGCTTGTGCTAGGATTTGTTTCCTACATGCTCACTTACACTTGTTGTGAGTTTCTATTGATTTTCGAGGAGTGATGATCCTATTTTTTGCACTTGGTATCCTAATGCAAATATTCTAAGGATTGCACAAATCATGGGAAGCTTCACTAGTGTCTTTAGAACACTCCATTGCTCTCTTGCACTTTTCATGAGGTTCTATTGATCTTGGGGGAGTGACGATCCTATTTTGTGCTCGGTGTATCCAATTACAAAACTAAATTATGCACAAATCATGGGGAGCTTCTCTAGTTTTTCTTTAGAACACTCCTTTACTCATATCATAATATCCTTATTCATGTGGCTCATAGGATCTTTGATCTAGTTGGTTCAATTGATATCCTATGTTTGCTTGCTTCAATTGGCATCTTTTGATTGCTTGATTGCTTGTTTCTCTCTTTTTTATGTCTTTGTGGCATATCATTCTTTTGCTATCTTTGTGCCTCAATATAGTTTGTGTTCCTCCAAGTATTTACCTTTGGATAAGTTTGTTGCATTCCACTCACTTGTTGAGAAATACACAATTTATGAAGGACCGCAATTTATATTGGCCTTCTAAGCTTTTCGCCCATTTTGGCAATCGATGCCAATGGGGGAGAAGTTTCAGAGAGTTTTGTGGAGAAGTTTAGAGAGTTGTCTCCTCCTGCTTTGGTTTTGTTCCTTAGCATTTTCATCTCATATGCATGGTGATTCATAATTCCTTATATAAACTCTCTTGAAAGTGATTGTCATCAATTACCAAAATGGGGGAGATTGAAAGGACATGCGGTGCCCCCATGTGTGGTTTTGGTAATTGATGACATTCTCTATGGACTAATGGTTGCATTGAGTTATATTTGAAGGATTTTTCCATAGGCATTTCCTGAAGTCCATGTGTTGGTTTCAAGGAGTTTATGGGTTGACCAAGGTGTTATTAAGGAATTATCCAAAGATTGGTCATGTGAGTATTGAGCTTATTGCAAGCATGTCTTGAAGAAGAAGATTGTGTGATCA
Source organism: Triticum timopheevii (assembly GCA_963921465.1). Lineage (NCBI taxonomy): Eukaryota > Viridiplantae > Streptophyta > Magnoliopsida > Poales > Poaceae > Triticum > Triticum timopheevii. The sequence continues at coordinate 187,295,472 of OY997266.1, read as the reverse complement.
TTCATGTTTACCTTCAAGGCATCATCCAAACGAAGAGAGTTGGAAAGATTCAAGGTTGATCAAGACTAAGTCAAGAGTGAATCAAGTTGATCAACTCACAAAGCGTAAAGGATGTACCGAGAGGGATCAAGTGATCCCATGGTATGGTAAGCATTGTCCATTGCACTTTGTGTACTAACCCATGTTCTATGTGAGAGTCTATGTGGGGTTAGGTACGTGTCCATGGGCTTGCGTCAAGAGGAAGATATCATACAACCCATGGAAAGGATGACATCAAGTGGTGATCATCATCAGGATTGCTGTGTGCAAGTTCAAGTGGAGCATCACGAAGAGATCAAGTGCTTGAAGCTTGCCATCCATTGTGGTGTCAATGGACTTGTGAAGATGTGCCGAAGAGTGTCTCACCCATAGTGGAGTATGGGGGAGCAATCATCTAGTCTCCATCGACCCAACGCAATCAAGAAAGGTGGTCCATCTTGAGGAGGACAAGATCCTCATCATCTAGCTCAAGTGGATCATGTGCAAGGCAAAGGTTTGCCCTTGATAGGTTTTCTATTTTACCGGTCTCATGGTGGTAGTTGGGAGACCGGGTTATAGGATCGATAGCCGTACTATCAAGGGGGGGCTCTCAAGTGAGTAGCTTGATCATATCGTTCGTCGAGAGCTCAAACCATTGCATCCTTGCATCATGTTTCTTGGTTCTTGTTTGGTTCTCTTTGTGAGTCTTAGAGCATATGGTCATCTTGATGACAAGCTTGAGTTCATTGAAAATGGAGTTTGCATACGTCTTCTATGATGTTTTCGGTGTTGGAGGTTTTACCGGTCTTATCCGAGGAAGGGTTCTCACCATTTTATTTTGGGCCTTTTCTCATTTGCTTCTTATTGATTTTTCTATCAAGATTGTGTTATCCCTTGTCGCTAGCTTTCTAACAAACTTGGTTTCGTTGAATTCGGAGTCCGTTTGCAGAAGTTGTGTCAGTTTTGGTGTTCTGAAAAGGCTGCGGCGGTACTACCGCGGACAGGAGTGGAAGTAATTTTTTACTACCGCTCTTGGGAGCGGTACTACCGCTTGGAGTAGTACTACCGCGGCTACTTCCGTGGCTACTTCCGCTCGGGACCAAAAACTCGTCTTTCGTCTCTCGTTGGGCTGTTTTGACCGTGCTAAGCGGTAGTACCGCTCCTCGAAGCAGTAGTACCGCTTGTGCACGACCTGAGCACATAACGGTTGGATTCGGGAGGTCCTATAAAAGGGGGTCTTCTTCACCAATGAACCTTATCCTTTGAGCTCGTGTTCTTCCCCCATTGTTGACCTTCTTCGAGCTTGCTAACTCTCAGTCCCTCCATGGATTCTTGCTAGTTTTTGAGGGAAAAGAGAGAGGAGATCTAGACCCACATTTCCGCCAATCACTTTCTCCTCTATGTGAGGGGAACCCCTTGGATCTTGATCTTGGAGTTCTTGGTGTTCTCCTTCTTGTTCTTCCTCTCATTTTCCTCCCTAGCATTAGTTGCTTCGGTGGGATTTGAGAGAGAAGGACTTGGGCACTCCGTGTGCCCTTGCCATTGCATTTGGTGCATCGGTTTGAGTTCTTCACGTAATACGTGGAAGTTACAAGTTGAGAAGCTTATTACTCTTGGGTGCTTGGTACCCTTGAGCTTGTTCCTCTTGGGTGCTTGGGCGCCCTAGGCGGTTGGTGGTGTTCGGAGCTCAATCATTGTGGTGTAAAGCTCCGGGCAAGCGTCGGGGTCTCCAATTAGGTTGTGGAGATCACCGCGAGCAATTTGACGGGTTCGGGAGACCGCCCCCAAGGGTTGCCAAAGTGTACGGGTTCGGTGACCGCCCCCAACGGTTGCCATTTGTACGGGTTCGGTGACCGCCCTCAAGGGTCCCTTAGTGGAATCACAGTATCTTTCATTGCGCGAGGGCGTGAGGAGATTACGGTGGCCCTAGTGGCTTCTTGGGGAGCATTGTGCATCCACACCGCTCCAAACGGAGATTAGCATCAGCAAGGGTGTGAACTTCGGGATACATCATCGTCTTTTTGGATCTTTCAAACATCCTTGCCCCTTCGATGAGTTGTGAGTAGTTTACCACAGACCTTCGGGTCCATAGTTATTAGCTAGATGGCTTCTTCTCTCTTTTTGGATCTCAATACAATGTTCTCCCCTCCCTTGTGGAGATCTATTTGATGTAAACTCTTTTTGCGGTGTGTTTTTCGAGATCCGATGAATTGTGGGTTTATGATCAAGTTTACCTATGAGAAATATTTGAATCTCCTCTGAATTCTTTTATGTATGATTGAGTTATCTTTGCAAGTCTCTTCAAATTATCGGTTTGGTTTGGCCTACTAGATTGATCTTTCTTGCCATGGGAGAAGTGCTTAGCTTTGGTTTCAATATTGCAGTGTCCTTACCCAGTGACAGAAAGGGTTGCAAGGCACGTATTGTATTGTTGCCATGGAGGATAAAAAGATGGGGTTTATATAATATTGCATGAGTTTATCCCTCTACATCATGTCATCTTGCTTAAGGCGTTACTCTGTTCTTACGAACTTAATACTCTAGATGCAGGCAGGAGTCGGTCGATGTGTGGAGTAATAGTAGTAGATGCAAGCATGAGTCGGTCTATTTGTTGCGGACGTGATGCCTATATACATGATCGTGCCTAGATAATCTCATAATTATTCGCTTTTCTATCATGACCGTAATACTAATGCTATCTTAAGAGAAGCCACTAGTGAAACCTATGGCCCCCGGGTCTATCTCTTATCATATTTGCTTCCAATCTACTTTTATTTGCATCTTTACTTTTGCATCTATATTATAAAATACCAAAAAAAATATTTATCTTATCATACTATCTCTATTAGATCTCACTTTCGCAAGTGGTCGTGAAGGGATTGACAACCCCTTTATTGCGTTGGTTGCGAGTTCTTTGTTTGTTTGTGTGGGTGCATGGGACTTTTGAGGAGCCTCCTACTGGATTGATACCTTGGTTCTCAAAAACTGAGGGAAATACTTACGCTACTATTGCTGCATCACCCTTTCCTCTTCAAGGAAAACCAACGCAAGCTCAACACGTAGCAAGAAGAATTTCTGGCGCCGTTGCCGGGGAGGTCTTCGCTCAAGTCAAGACATACGAAGTACCCATCACAAACTCATCTCCCTCGCATTTACATTATTTGCCATTTGCCTCTCGTTTTCCTCTCCCCCACTTCACCCTTGCCGTTTTATTCGCCCTCTCTTTCCCAATCTCCTCCTCTCTATTTTCGCTTGCCTTTTTTTGTTTGCTTGTGTGTTGGATTACTTGTTGCCATGGCGCAAGATAATACCAAATTGTGTGATTTCTCGAATACCAATAATAATGATTTCCTTAGTACTCCGATTGCTCCTCTTAATGATGTTGAGTCTTGTGAAGTCAATACTGCTTTGCTGAATCTTGTTATGAAAGATCAATTCACCGGCTTTTCTAGTGAAGATGCCACTACTCATCTAAACAAGTTTGTTGATTTGTGTGATATGCAAAAGAAGAAAGATACGGATAACAATATTGTTAAATTGAAGTTATTTCCGTTTTCACTTAGAGATCGTGCTAAAGTTTGGTTTTCGTCTTTGCCTAAATAGTATTGATTCTTGGAACAAGTGCAAAGATGCTTTTATCTCTAAGTATTTTCCTCCCGCTAAGATTATCACTCTTAGGAACAATATTATGAATTTTAAACAACTTGATCATGAGCATGTTACCCAATCTTGGGAAAGAATGAAATTGATGATTCGCAATTGCCCTACTCATGGTTTGAATTTATGGATGATCATACAAAAATTTTATGCCGGTTTGAACTTTGCTTCTAGAAATCTCTTAGATTCGGCCGCTGGAGGCACATTTATGGAAATCACGTTAGGAGATGCTACAAAACTTCTTGATAATATTATGGCTAATTATTCTCAATGGCACACCGAAAGATCTTCTAGTAAAAAAGTGCATGTTATAGAAGAAATCAATGTTTTGAGTGGAAAGATGGATGCACTTATGAAATTGTTTGCTACTAAGAATACTCCTCTTGATCCCAATGATATGCCTTTGTCTACTTTGATTAAGAATAATAATGAATCTATGGATGTGAATTTTGTTGGTAGGAATAGTTTTGGAAACAATGCTTATAGAGGGAACTTTAATGCTAGACCATTCCCTAGTAATTCCTCTAATAATTATGGAAATTCCTACAATAATTCTTATGGTAATTTTAATAAGATGCCCTCTGATTTTGAGAATAGTGTGAAAGAATTTATGATTTCTCAAACGAATTTTAACGCTTTGCTTGAAGAAAAATTGCTCAAAGTTGATGATTTGGCTAGGAACGTTGATAGACTTTCGCTAGATGTTGATTCTCTTAAACTTAGATCTTCTTATCCTAAGCATGATATCAATGAGTCTCTCAGAGCAATGAGAATTTCCATTGATGAGTGCAAGGAAAGAACCGCTAGATTGCGTGCAAAGAAAGATTGCTTTATAAAAGCGTGTTCTTCTAGTTTCCATGAAAATAATGATGAGGATCTTAAAGTTATTGATGCGTCTCCTATTATATCTTTGTTTTGCAATATGAATCTTGATAATTATGGGACTGATGATGAGTCAACTTTGCCTAGAAGGCGTCCAAAGAATTCGGAGTTTTTAGATCTTGATGCTAAATTTGGTAAAAGTAGGATTGGAGAGGTCATGACTTTAAATAGCATTGAACCCACTATCTCGGATTTCAAGGAATTTGATTATGATAATTGTTCTTTAGAATGTTGTATTTCCTTGTTTCAATCCGTTGTTAATTCTCCTCATGCTTATAGTCAAAATAAAGCTTTTACCAAACATATCGTTGATGCCTTGATGCAATCTTATGATGAAAAACTTAATTTGGAAGTTTCTATACCTAGAAAACTTAATGATGAGTGGGAACCTACTATAAAGATTAGAATTAAAGATCATGAGTGTTTTGCTTTGTGTGATTTGGGTGCTAGTGTTTCCACGATTCCGAAAACTTTATGTGATATTCTAGGTTTCCATGATCTTGATGATTGCTCTTTAAATTTGCACCTTGCGGATTCCACCATTAAAAAGCTAATGGGAAGGATCAATGATGTTCTCATTGTTGCAAATAGAAATTTGGTGCCCGTAGATTTTATCGTTCTTGATATAGATTGCAATCTTTCTTGCCCTATTATTCTTGGTAGACCTTTCCTTAGAACGATTGGTGCGATTATTGATATGAAGGAAGGGAATATTAGATTTCAATTTCCATTAAAGAAAGGCATGGAGCACTTTCCAAGAAAGAAAGTCAAATTACCCTATGAATCTATCATGCGAGCTACTTATGAATTTAGTGCCAAAGATGGCACTACTTAGATCTATCTTCGCTTTTATGCCTAGCTAGGGGCGTTAAACGATAGCGCTAGTTGGCAGGCAACCCAATTTCCTTTGTGTTTTTTGTTTTTGTTCCTGTTTAGTAATAAATCTTGCATCTACCTTCTGTTTAGATGTGTTTTTATCTTTTAATTAGTGTTTGTGCCAAGTAGAACCTATAGGATAACCTATGATGATAGTTGATTTGATTCTGCTGAAAACCAGAAACTTTGCACGCACAAATTTAGTTTTTTTAAATCACGGAAATGTGATTTTGCGTTGATTCTTTTTTCTGCTGATAAATAGACAAATTTTCCAGCACTTCCTATTTTTGTAGGATTTTTAGAGTTCCAGAAGTTTGCGTTAGTTACAGATTTCTACAGACTGTTCAGTTTTTGACAGATTCTGTTTTTTGTGTGTTGTTTGCTTATTTTGATGCATCTATGGCTATTAAAATAGTTTATAAACCATAGAGAAGTTGGAATACAGTAGGTTTAACACCAAAATAAATAAATAATGAGTTCATTACAGTACCTTATGTGGTAGTTTTGTTTTCTTTCACTAACGGAGCTTATAAGATTTCCTGTTGAGTTTTGTGTTGTGAAGTTTTCAAGTTTTGGGTAAAGCTTTTATGGACTATGGAATAAGGAGTGGCAAGAGGCTAAGCTCGGGGATGCCTATGGCACCCCAAGATATTCAAGGATAGCCAAAATCCTAAGCTTGGGGATGCCCCGGGAAGGCATCCCCTCTTTAGTCTTCGTTCATTGGTAACTTTACTTGGAGCTATATTTTTATTCGCTACATGATATGTGTTTTCCTTGGAGCGTCGTGTATTATATTAGTCTTTGCTTTTTAGTTTACCACAATCATCCTTGCTGTACACACCTTTTGGGAGAAGCCTACTTGATTAGGATTTGCTAGAATACTCTATGTGCTTCACTTATATCTTTTGAGCTTGATAGTTTTTGCTCTAGTGCTTCACTTATATCTTTTAGAGCATGGTGGTGTCTTAATTTTGAAGAAATTGCTAATCTCTCATGCTTCACTTATATCTTTTTGAGAGTCTTTTAGAAAAGCATGGTATTTTCTATGGTTACAAAGTTGGTCCTAGAATGATGAACATCCAAGTTGGGTATAATAAAAACTATCATAGAAAAAGAATTGGATGCTATGATCAATTTGATGCTTGATAATTGTTTTGAGATATGGAGGTAGTGATATTAGAGTCATGCTAGTTGAGGTGATTATGAAAAATACTTGTGTTGGGGTTTGTGATTCCCGTAGCATGCACGTATGGTGAACCGCTTTGTGATGAAGTTGGAGCACAATTTTATTTATTGATTGTCTTCCTTATGAGTGGCGGTCGGGGACGAGCGATGGTCTTTTCCTACCAATCAATCCCCCTAGGAGCATGCGCGTAGTGCTTTGGTTTTTGATGACTTCTAGATTTTTGCAACAAGTATATGAGTTCTTTTGACTAATGTTGAGTCCATGGATTATACGCACTCTCACCCTTCCACCATTGCTAGCCTCTCTTGTGCCGCGCAACTTTCTCCGGTACCATATACCTTCCTCAAAACAGCCACCATACCTACCTATCATGGCATTTCCATAGCCATTCCGAGATATATTACCATGCAACTTTCCACCGTTCCATTCATATGACACGCATTACTTTTGTCATATTGCTCTCTGCATGATCATGTAGTTGACATCGTATTTGTGGCAAGGCCACTTTCATAATTTTCATACATGTCGCTCTTGAATCATTGCATATCCCGGTACACCGCCGGAGGCATTCATATAGAGTCATATCTTGTTCTAGCTTTGAGTTGTAATTCTTGAGTTGTAAATCCATAAAAGTGTGATGATCTTCATTATTAGAGCATTGTCCTAGTGAGGAAAGGATGATGAAGACTATGATTCCCCCACAAGTCGGGATGAGACTTCGGACTTTACAAAAAAGGAAAAAAAGAAAGAAAAGAGAAAGGCCAAAAAAAAGGCCAAAGAAAAAAAGAGAAAAAGGGGCAAAAAGAAAAAAGAAAAAAAAATAAAATGAGAGAAAAAGAGAGAAGGGACAATGCTACTATCTCTTTTCCACACTTGTGCTTCAAAGTAGCACCATGATCTTCATGATAGAGAGTCCCATATGTTGTCACTTTCATATACTAGTGGGAATTTTTCATTATAGAACTTGGCTTGTATATTCCAATGATGGGCTTCCTCAAAATGCCCTAAGTATTCGTGAGCAAGCGAGTTGGATGCACACCCACTTAGTTTCTTTTGTTGAGTTTTCATATATTTATAGCTCTAGTGCATCCATTGCATGGCAATCCCTACTCACTCACACTGATATCTATTAATGGGAATCTCCATAGCCCGTTGATATGCCTAGTTAATGTGAGGCTGTCTTCTCCCTTTTTGTCTTCTCCACAACCACCATTCTATTCCACATATAGTGTTATGTCCATGGCTCACGCTCATATATTGCGTGAAAGTTGAAAGAGTTTGAGATTATTAAAGTATGAAACAATTGCTTGGCTTGTCATCGGGCTTGTGCATGATTAAATACTTTGTGTGATGAAGATAGAGCAATAGCTAGACTATATGATTTTGTAGGGATAACTTTCTTTGGCCATGTTATTTTGAGAAGACATGATTACTTTGATTAGTATGCTTGAAGTATCACCATTTTCATGTTAATATGAACTTTTATTTTGCATCATTTGGATCTAAACATTCATGCCACAATAAAGAAAATTACATTGAGAATTATGCTAGGTAGCATCCCACATCAAAAATTTCTTTTTTATCATTTACCTACTCGAGGACGAGCAGGAATTAAGCTTGGGGATGCTTGATATGTCTCCAACGTATCTATAATTTTTGATTGTTCCATGCTATTATATTACCCCTTTTGGATGTTTATGGGCTTTATTTTACACATTTATATCATTTTTGGGACTAACCTAATAACCGGAGGCCCAGCCCGTATTGCTGTTTTTTTTGCCTATTTCAGTATTTCGAAGAAAAGGAATATCAAACGGAGTCCAAATGGAATGAAACCTTCGGGAGCGTGACTTTTGGAACGAACGTGATCCAGAGGACTTGGAGTGCAAGTCAAGAAGCAGCCGAGGCCTCCACGAGATAGGAGGGTGCGCCCCCCTATAGGGCGCGCCCCCTATCTCGTGGGCCCCTCGGGCGGCCACCGATGTACTTCTTCCTCCTATATAAGCCTACGTACCCCAAAAACATCCAAGGAGCCAACGAAACACAATTTCCACCTCCATAACCTTCTGTATCCGTGAGATCCCATCTTGGAGCCTTCGCCGGTGTTCTGCTGGAGGGGGAATCGACCATGGAGGGCTTCTACATCAACATCCTTGCCCCTCCGATGAGTTGTGAGTAGTTTACCACAGACCTTCGGGTCCATAGTTATTAGCTAGATGGCTTCTTCTCTCTTTTTGGATCTCAATACAATGTTCTCCCCCTCTCTTGTGGAGATCTATTCAATGTAAACTCTTTTTGCGGTGTGTTTGTCGAGATCCGATGAATTGTGGGTTTATGATCAAGTTTATCTATGAGAAATATTTGAATCTTCTCTGAATTCTTTTATGTATGATTGAGTTATCTTTGCGAGTCTCTTCGAATTATCGGTTTGGTTTGGCCTACTAGATTGATCTTCCTGGCCATGTGAGAAGTGCTTAGCTTTGGGTTCAATCTTGCAGTGTCCTTACCCAGTGACAGAAAGGGTTGCAAGGCACGTATTGTATTGTTGCCATCGAGGATAAAAAGATGGGGTTTATATCATATTGCATGAGTTTATCCCTCTACATCATGTCATCTTGCTTAAGGCGTTACTCTGTTCTTATGAACTTAATACTCTAGATGCAGGCAGGAGTCGGTCGATGTGTGGAGTAATAGTAGTAGATGCAGGTAGGAGTCGGTCTACTTGTTGCGGACGTGATGCCTATATACATGATCATGCCTAGATAATCTCATAATTATTCGCTTTTCTATCAATTGCTCGACAATAATTTGTTCACCCACCGTAATACTAATGCTATCTTGAGAGAAGCCACTAGTGAAACCTATGGCCCCCGGGTCTATCTCTTATCATATTTGCTTCCAATCTACTTTTATTTGCATCTTTACTTTTTGCATCTATATTATAAAATACCAAAAATATATTTATCTTATCATACTATCTCTATTAGATCTCACTTTCGCAAGTGGCCATGAAGGGATTGACAACCCCTTTATTGCGTTGGTTGCGAGTTCTTTGTTTGTTTGTGTAGGTGCGTGGGACTTTTGAGGAGCCTCCTACTGGATTGATACCTTGGTTCTCAAAAACTAAGGGAAATACTTACGCTACTATTGCTGCATCACCCTTTCCTCTTCAAGGAAAACCAACGCAAGCTCAAGACGTAGCAGTCGCGCACCCAGAGCGTTGGCGGGCGTCCGCCAACCGGAGCAGGAAGAAATGGCGAAACAAGGCCACTGAGGGAGTGATGCCCACCATGGCCTCGCAGAGGAAGGCGAAGACGGCAATGAGGATGATGGAGCTAGGGTCCAGATGCAGCAGATGGATCTGGTAATGCGACATCATGGCATTGAATAAAGATGAGAAGGGAGGAATCAACCCAGCAAGAAGAGCATGGAGATGGATGGGAATCTCAGTGGCACTCATCTCTCTGGTTCGCCAAGATGCAGGGCGGATAGCCGTCGCCCTCCCCTCATTGGAGTCGGCGGCGAGCGCATGGCGAACCTTGTCCAGCCCCTCCTTATTGATCACCGTCGATTGCTCAAGGGCTGGCTCCAAGGCCGGTGGTGGACCGGCCGGTGCGAGAGGCTTCCCCTTCTTCTTCCTCGGCTTGGGATCCATGGCGAATACCAAGAGAGGGCAAGGCGCCGGCACCAGATCTATGGACACGGAGGCAAGATTGGGAAGGAGGAAACAAGAGCCGGGCACGGTACACTGCGAAGGGCAAGTTGCACTGACGGCGGGTGGCTGCTGGGTCTATCGAATATCAAGGCGGTGTGGGGAAGTGGATACGCTCACGTCCCATCAACCACCACGTGTCTTCAGGGCCGCAGTCTGATAGGGCCGCCGGTGCTCCGCCCTTGCCTTTTGACTTTGCCTAGAAGCCAAGTCCGAGCGCATCTTGGGCCCGGGGGCTACTGTCGACGTCCTGGATTCGGGGGTATCCAGCCCTGCCTGCCTGCGGCCCCCCACATGGCTTCATTGACGGCGTGGTACGGCCCAGCTTCAACACCAATGCCACAAGACCCTCGTGAGGGGCCAAGCCTCGCGAGGTGGACGACGCCAAAACCCCGAAGGAAGTGGCCTCCTCAGGAGGGCTCCTGAGGGGCGGAGAGTTCTATGCAAGTTATCTCATGAGGCTCGGCTGACGTGAGCCATGATGACCAAGGCCAGGCGGGCGCCAGGCGGGTGCAGAGCGCAGGTTTCCTCTTTGGTGCAAGGGAGGCAGGCCACAGGCGCGGAGTCCCAAGGAATTAGCCAAAGGTTTCCATTCTGGTGCAACAAGACCAAGACCGCCAGGACGGCAGGACGGAGGTCATCACCGAGCCCACCACAGCGTCACGACCAGAGGCTTTTCGCAGGCGAAGACTACTTTTGTCATAGACTGTACTACTTGTCCCCTTTCAAATCCCGCCGTTGTGGAATCCCTTCCTGCTCATATTTGGGAAGAGGACCAAGGCCACTATATATATGACTTAGCCACACCATAGAGAAGGACCGAAAGGAGAACAAGTAGAGCACCACACCAGCTCAAGAACACCTCACCTCTTGAGGCTTGTTCATCCTTTGTACTAGTTCATCCATAGCCCCTCAAGGCAATCCACCACACCACACTGGATTAGGGTATGACACCACAACGGTGGCCCAAACCAGTATAAATCTCTGTGTCACTGTGTCTCTTTGAGCTCGACGCGCTAGGCTAGGGAGGATTGCGAGTAGGCAGGCTGGACAGGTTGAGATTTCTGCACGCACTCCAGAGTTCGAACCTCTCAAGGGTTGCCGGATCCCTAAATCCGACAATCGGCGATCACTTGGCTTGGTGACATTGGTCGAAGCACATACTCCTTACCTTTCATCTTGAAGCTATAGTGGTTGGTTCGTCCATTGTGGATGACGCCGCGGTCGAATTGCCAAGGTCTTCCCAAAATAAGGTGGCACACGGACATAGGAACCACATCGCACTCTAAGGTGTCCTCGTAGGTGCCGATCTTGAAAGAAACTTGCACCATGTGCTCCACTTGAATGGTACCGGAGTCGCTTATCCATTGCACCTTGTAGGGACGAGGGTGCTTCTTCTTGACCAATTGCAGCTTGGAACATAGATCTTCACTTTCCAAGTTGTGACAACTACCTCCGTCGATGATGACCTTGACGGAGTGCCCATTGATGCCGGCCTTGGTGTGGAAGATGTGGCACCGTTGGTCTTCGTCTTGGTGGTGTTGGAGCGTCAAGACCTTGGAGACCATGAGAGAGGGACTTGAATCGTTGTCACAAAAGACTTGATCATCTTCATCTTCGTTCACACGCCGGTGCATGGCCACGTGCTCAATGGTTTCCATTTCTTCTTCACTCATCGAGTCGTATGTGCCATCATCGTTGAAGATCATTGTTCGCTTGTTGGTGCATTGGAAAGACTTGTGTCCTCGGCCGCCACATGTGAAGCACTTGAATGAACTTGTCTTGACGGGATCATCGGTAGGCGTCGAAGATGAAGGAGTCTTGGATTTGTAGGTGCTTGCCGGAGGACGAGTCGAGGAAGGCGCAGCTTGCTTGGAACTTGACTTGTCGCCGGTACTTGGTGATGCTCTAGTTGAGGTAGGAGGTGCCGAAGTCACGGGAGCTTGAGAGTAGGAGCCGTAGGTCATGGACGAGTACTTGGCGTATTTGAAGTCATCTTGCACTTGTCGCTCGGCCTTGGTCGATTGATGAACTAGCTCGAGAAGGTTTGAGTATGGTTGGAAGTCAGCAATCCGCTTGATTGGGTGGTTGAGGCCGTTCAAGAAGCATTCCATTATTTGCTCGTTGTCTTCCTTAACATTGGCTCATATCATGGCAATCTCCATTTCTTGGTAGTATTCTTCCACCGTCTTCGTGCCTTGCTTGAGGAGTTGCAACTTCTTGAAGAGATCACAAGTGTAGTGAGTAGGCACGAAGCGGGCTCTCGTGACTTCTTTCATTTCTTCCCAAGTTGTGATTGGTGGTTCGCCTCTTGTATGTCGCCGCTCGATCACTTGTTCCCACCAAATGAGGATGTAGTCTTGGAACTCGAGGGAGGTCATGGCGATCTTCTTTTCCTTGTCGTAGTTGTGAAGGCGAAAAATCTTGTCCACCTTCAAGGCCCATGAGAGATATTCTTCGGGATCATTGCTTCCAGAGAACTTGGGCATGGTGAACTTGACCTTGCCATAGCGGAGTTCTTCGTCATGGTAGTGGTTTTGATATCGCTCTTGCTGTGGAGGAAGGTCCTCAAATGCTCGTTCCTCGCGATGTCGCTCTTGGCATGGAGAAGGGTCTTGAAGCACTTGTTCCGCTTAGTGTCGCTCTTGTCTTGGAGGAGGACGAGGAATATGCGCTTGGTTGCGCCTTTCTTGTTGCTCTTTGCATCGGGCGGCTTCTTCTTGTATCTCGTGGCGAAGAGCTTCTTCTTGTTCTCGCACTTGGCGGTTGCGGTCTTCAACGGCTCTAGTGGCCTCGCGTAGTGCTTGTTGTGCTTCGAGTGCTTGTGTTTGACGGATGGAGACATCTTCTTGAGGTACTTGACGTGGCACTTGTGGAGGTATTTTCTCTTGCTCCATTGCTTCTTGCGCTTGGTGTCGCACCCGTTCACGTGCTCGAACTCGGTCTTGTAAGCCATTGCCATGGAACGGATTGTCTTGTGCTTGGAGATCTTGAGGAACATCCCGTCGAGGAAAGCGAGCTCGTGGAGGACTTGCATCATAAGAGGAGTAGTCCGAAGATGGCCAGCTTGTACGGTGACTTGAGTGGTGCCGTCTTGAAGAAGCGGTTGAGGAAGACGGGCGTCGCATGATCATGTCGCGGAGCTCTTCCATTTGTGTGGTGAACTTGGCGTCGATGTAGTCGCGGTTCCTTGTTTCCGATTGATGAAGGTCGTAGGCGAGTTTCTCCAAGTGTCCACCCAATCCTTCGCTTTCTTGATGAAGCGCTCATTGCATGATGAAGAAGTGGTTCTTGGAGACGAAGTCGGAATCATCACCTTGCTCCTCGAAAAGCGGGTTCACCGATGAGTTTGGCCTATCCATCATAACCAAGTGGGGTGAGTAGAAAAATGAGAGAACAATACCAAAGTTACCTTCTCCGAGGATTGAGGATGTAACAAGTGTCACTCAATGTAATGCCACAATAGGAGAATTGGAACCGGGTTTGTTTCTCACACTTACAAATAAGAGGCTTATGGAGGAGCTCGGTTAGGATGGTGGCAAAAATTTCAAGCAAATGTTAGTCAAGATATCGATAAGGTTGAGAAGGTTCACAAAAATGCAAGTAAAGCAAATAGATCAAACTCAAAGATATCACTAGGAACACACGCACGGAAGATAGATGGGATCCGCACAACCAAGGAATGAGCTCAAAATGTGCAACCACGGAAAATGCTCTAGTTGTGCGAATGCTAGAGAGACTCTAGCTCGATTGCTCAAATGGGCAATATACACTTGTGCACCAACCTATGAGAGAAACGTGTCGTCTTCAATCCCAACTATGCTATGTATGTGATGACCAAGATGATATAACTATGCAAAAAGGCTCAATGCTATTGCTTACAAGCTCTTTGTTTCTCCTCTTTTGCTTAAAAGCTTTTTTTTCTATGCTTGATGCTCGAGTCGAGTATGATATGAGACAAGTATGTAAGATATGCACGGGAGAGACTTATGGCACAAAGATGATAACACGATCACTATGGTGCACAATAGCATGGCCCGACAATTCTCAACTTGCTAGTCTCAATGGGTAAGCAATGCAAAATGGCTCGGGCTATCAATGCAAAAGCAAGGTAAGAAGTAAGGCTCATCGAGGTTACCGTCCTTTCTTACGGTTAGCGGTGAAGATGACTCTGAGGTGATGATGGTGATGTCGATGTCACACGCTCCTAAGTAGCCTAAACACCTTAGGAAACGGAAAACGCAACTCAAAATCGGTCAAATGCGGAAGGTGGGTGTTTTTGTGATGATTTTTTGGATGGAGGCTAATGGTGGTGGTAATGAGATGAGTGGATGGGGGATGTAAAGAGCTTCCAAATGAGCTAAAGAACACAAAAATGGGACTTGGGAGTTGGAAGTTATGGTCAAATTGGTCGTGTAGGTGGGCTGATTCGGGGGGGGGGGGGGTGGGCACCCGGGGGTGGGGGTGTGGGTGCCCGGGTCGGCTAGGCAAACAACCCGGGGGTACGGGTGCCCGGTGATTCGAGGTGCGGGCACCCGGTGGTCTCCAGTTTGGGCGGAAAATTTGGGGGAAATGCAAAATTTCGAGGATTTCGTGGTGGGAAGGGTGGGGATTGTTGGGGAGGGGCTAGATCCACTTGCCAAACATCAAATCCATGGACGAAAATAACCAAATCTCACAAGATCTAGCAAATTGCAAGAAAAAATTTGGGGGCTATTTTTGTGGGGATTTTCGAATTTGGACGAAAAACAACAAAATCAAGCTAGCAAATTGGGGGATGTGACTCCAAGATGTGAATCAACCTTGCTCATGATACCAAGATGTTGTAGGGTGAAACCCTAGAGGGGATCTTTTCACACTTGTAGGGGGAAAAGAGGAAGAACTCTCAAGAACACAAGGCACAAATCACTCAAACAAACCCAAATATCACATCCACTAGAGTAGCATACATGAGATCCACAAGATTACAAGATCAATCCAAGGAAACAAACACTAGGTAAATTTCTTCCCACTCCTAGAGGAGGTGAGGTCTTGAGGATGATCTACTCCCTTGGGAGGTCTTGTAATCCACAAGGATTCTTCCGAAGAGGGGTCTTGATCTCCAAGAGGAGGGGATACAAGGAGCAAAGCTCACAATGTTTTTATCTAATACTTTGCTATCCTTCCAAATGACCTAGGAGATGAGTATATAAAGGCTAGGGACGCAACAAGAGGGAGAGAGGGGTACAAGGGCCAAAAGGCCAAAAGCACACGGGATGTTCCAGGGGAGTCCGAGCACCCGGTGTCAAACCGGCCAGGCACCCGGACCGGTCAGGGGCGCCGGCTGATGGAGGACCGGGCACCCGGGGGTCCAAGGCCCGGGCACCCAGGGCGGCCGCAGGTGGCTGGGCGGGGCAGGCCGGGCACCCGGGGTTGATGGCCCGGGCACCCGGGGTGGAGCTGGGCGCGACCCAGGGGGCAGGCCGGGCACCTGGGGCTAGTTGGCCGGGCACCCGGGGTGGGCTGGGCGAGGCCCAGGTGAGGGGCCGGGCACCCGGGGCCGACTGGGGCGTTGCCCAGGCTGTGGCCGGGCACCCGGGGCCGGCTGGGGCGCTGCCCAGGCTGTGGCCGGGCACCCGGGGCCGGCTGGGGCGCTGCCCAGGCTGTGGCCGGGCACCCGGGGCCGAAGCAGTCGGGCACCCGGGGTGTCCAGGGGCTGCAACCCTTCCTTCTTCGCGTACTCCTCTCCTCTCCCTTTCTCCATGGGTGCTCGAGTCTATGTCTTCTCCTTCTCACGATCATCTTCTTGGTGCCTAAGAATGCATAGCGAGTCTCTTTGAGGTAGAATCCAATTCTCATGTGAAATCGAACAAAACTCGAAGAGGAGAGAGTCAACCTCATTCTCGATGGCGCGTGCACGTGCTCTTGTCATTGGTCCTCTCGGTGCTTGCGGTGGTGATGGAGTGTCGGTGCGAGTAGTCGAGGGATGCTCCGCATCAGAACACCCACGTAAATCTTGAAAAATCATCATCAATGACCAATCCAAATGAGTTACCACCGAGACTCATGTAGGCATTGGGACCAAAGAGATCCATGTGAAGTAGCTCGAGTGGTCTCCTCGTGGTCATGATGTTCTTCACGGGGTGGTTTCCTCCAACCCATTTTCCTACTTGGCAAGCACTACAAAGTCTATCCTTGTCAAATATAACATCTTTAACACCAAGGATATGATCACCTTTAATAAGCTTGTCAAGATTTCGCATGCCCACATGAGCTAACCGTCTATGCCACAACCAGCCTTTAGAGGATTTAGCAATTAAGCAAGTTCTAGGTTGAGCCTTTTTAGTGAAATCAACAATGTATAGATCACCTCTACGTATGTCGGTAAAGACCATTTTATGATTATCTCTTCGAAACACTTGGCAATCTACTTTAGTAAATAGGACATTGAATCCAAAGTCAGCTAGTCTAGATACAGAAAGTAGATTATAGCCAAGAGATTCAACGAGCATAACATTTTGTATGGAGCTGTCATGTGAGATGGCCACCTTACCGAGGCCAACCACCTTACCCTTTGAGTTATCACCAAAAGTGACATACTTTCGAGGGTCATCGTTTTTAGCAAGCTCACGAAACATGTCCTTGTCTTTGGTCATGTGATCGGTACATCCACTATAAAGGACCCATTCCTTTCCTCCAGCCATGTAGCCGCGAAGGTTAGCCATAAGACCAAAGTGTCTCATAGACTCTTCAAGATCAAGATCACCATCATCATCCTCATCATAGTATCCATGTTCAACATCAGCTTGCAAATGATCATTTCCTAGAGAGAGTGATTAATTAGATATATGATTTTGACAATGTTCATCTCTATGAATTCTAATAGCTTCAGAAATGATATTGCTAATAATTCCAACATCTCCTTTGGCACGCATAAGGTCACGAAGCTCAAATAAACAATCTCCAAACTTAAGATCATTGGGATTCATCTTATTCAAAGCAATAGACTTGTGAAGAATCTCATCTAAGTTTTTCAAGGAATAGTCCGGAAACCATTCCTCAAGGAATCTCCATATAGTATAAGCACAATCAAGAGTTGGCAAGTGACCAATAAAATTTCTAGGCAAACCTCTAGTGATAAGATTGATAGTTCAAGTTTGCGAATCATATCAAGAGACTCGTCATGGGTAGGATGCAAGGGGTCAACAAGGGGTTCACAAGGAGTAGTAATGTACTTGTTCAAGTGATATTCATGAAAAAGTCCAAGCATCTCATTTTCCCACTCACTAAAGAACTCTCCATCAAGCATAGGCACTTTTCGTCTAAGACTCCCCAATGTAGACTCATCCATCTTCCTCTAATGGTGATTAAACCAAAGCAATGGAGACCAATGCTCTGATACCAATTGAAAGGATCTAGAAGAGGTGTCTAGAGGGGGGTGATTAGACCCTCAACAAGCAAAGATAGCAGTTTTTAAGTTTTTCAAGTTGAGGTAGGAAATTAGCACAATTTCAAGCATTCACAATACAATTCAAGCAAGCATGCAAAGAGTATATGAGCAGCGGAAAGTAAAGCATGCAACTTGCAAGAAAGTAAAGCGATGGGATTGGAGTGTGCAAACACAATTGGAGACACGAATATTTTTGGCGTGGTTCCGATAGGTGGTGCTATCGTACATCCACGCTGATGGATACTTCAAACCATGAAGGGTAACGGCTGCACGAGTCCATGGAGGGCTCCACCCACGAAGGGTCCACGAAGAAGCAACCTTGTCTATCCCACCATGACCATCGCCCACGAAGGACTTGCCTCACTTGGGTAGATCTTCACGAAGTAGGCGATCTCCTTGCCCTTATAAACTCCTTGGTTCAACTCCACAATCTTGACAAAGGCTCCCAAGTGACACCTAACCAATCTAGGAGACACCACTCTCCAAAAGGTAATAGATGGTGTATTGATGATGAACTCCTTGCTCTTGTGCTTCAAATGATAGTCTCCCCAACACTAAACTCTCTCACACAGATTTGGCTATGGTGAAAAGATGATTTGAGTGGAAAGCAACTTGGGGAAGGCTAGAGATCAAGATTCTTGTGGTTGGATTGGAATGTCTTGGTCTCAACACATGAGTAGGTGGTTCTCTCTCAGAAAACGAATGGTGGAAGTGTAGGCACGTTCTGATGGCTCTCTCCACAAATGAAGAATGGGTGGAGGGGTATATATAGCCTCCACACAAAATCTAGCCATTACACACATATTCCCAAACTCAGTGAGACCGAATGGTGAAACTCGGTCAGACCGATTCAGGTTAAAATGTGAACGTTAGAGTTTTCGGTGGGACCGATGTGCAAGAGTTAGGGTAAAACCTCAACTCGGCTTGACCGATTACACAAACTCAGTGAGACCGATTTTGGTAATAAGCAAACAGAGAATTGGTCAAGCAAACTCGGTGGGACCGATTGCGCAAACTCGGTGGGACCGATTGCGCAAACTCGATGGGACCGATTTTGTTGCAACAGGTAGTAGAGAATTTGCAAGCCCATCTCGGTGAGACCAAGATCCCATCGGTGAGACCAAACTGATTAGGGTTTGGCAGTGTCCATGTCAAATGAACTCGGTGGCGCCGGATAGATCAAATCGGTGGGGCCGAGTTTGACTTTTAGGTTTAGGACATATGTGGAAATGAGAAAGTGGCTGAGGGCTTTGGAGCATATCACTAAGCACTTTGAGCAAGTAAGCCATTAAGCAACACCTCATCCCCTTTTAATAGTATTGACTTTCCTATGGACTCAATGTGATCTTGGATCACTAAAATGAAAATGTGGAGTCTTGAGCTTTTGCCAATGTTTGTCCTTAGCATCTTGAAGGGGTTCCACATCCTCTTGTCCAGCCACCCCAATGTTGAACTTATCCGAAATATACTAGGTAGAAATATTAGTCCAACAAGAGAAATGCTGACATTAATTACCAAAATCACCCAGGGAGCACTTGTGCTTTCAAGGAGCCCAGCCTCGGCCTTGACCAGGGCCCACCAGGCCCAAAGAGAATCATGGAACTATAGGGTGGCAAGGCTGATGAGCGTGTTCCCCAAGGCAGAAGGCGGCGGTCGTATCGATATGGTTTCCCCCTTGTGTAAACCCTAGACCTCTATTGTCTATATAAAGGGAGGCCTAGGGTCCTCATTAGCAGTCCAATTTGGAACTCAACTCTTGGCAGACTTCTCAAACACCGTTATAATCCTCTGCATGAGGTATCCCCTCACCATGAATACCAAGACAAAGCAGGACGTAGGGTATTACACTTTGGAGGCCTGAACCTGGGTAAACTGTGTATGCAGACTCCATTGCGGTACTTCTAGTCTCGTCATGAACCTACCGAGGGATTTGACGAGAAATTGCTCCTTCAGCGGTGATGGCCCTTCCTCTTGGTTGTGTGGGCGGTGAGGCGGGGACAACGGGTGGCTCGGGCACGATATCTATCTCTGGCGGAGGCGGTGCCCCTATCCGGCTATAGAGTTTTGTGCTCGCCGCGCTTGTCCTGAAGACCCGATGACGTGGAGGAGTTGCCGAGCGAAAGCTCTGCACTTTGTCGCCAACGAGGGGGATGCCCGCGGGCGCCATTATTGCCTTGAAGACGTCGTCATGGTACTCCTCTTCGTGTCCGAGTTCCGGGTGAAAACCCCTATCTGCTGTGGCTCGGCAGCGATGAGGCTTGGCACCGTTTTTCCTCCTAGGGGCGTTGTCGTGGAGCTTAGGTGGTTTAGGGCTTAGCATGGTCTTGCTCTCAGTTCCTCTTGTAATATATTTCGGTAGCATAGTCGCGTGTGTCCTGCGTGATCCGGTTTTCCTGGGATCGACATTGTTTGAGGGTCACCCCATTTCCTTGTATCGTTCGGTCGTGTACTATGTTTGGTTGTTGCTTTATATATAAAGCGGAGTGAAAGCCTGTTTCAAGATAGAAAAGAGAGACCATATCAATGTTTGAAAGCAACGTGTGTGGACGACTTTATCATGTGCGCTCTTACCCAACCGTCAGGGAAAGTGCGCTAGACCCAGTCGCCGCCAGGGTTTCTCTAGCCTCTCGTTGGCACTGGCGCCAATCTGCCTCTTCTCATGCGGCCTTAGGGCCATGGAGGCGTGGTGGATCCCTGCCCTTGTTGGCGGGAGAGCTTCGTTTCTTGATGCTTTTCTGAGTTTTGTTAAGATTTGTGTCCTGCTTAGTTTTCTGAAAATGGAATAAGGTTCTTCCCGCCTAGCCTTCATCTCGGTGGTGCTGCGTCATCAGAGGGCGTATGGAGGTTTATCTCCAGCGGATCTTGCGAGATTCGTTCGACATTTGTCTTCAGTGAATCCACGTGGATCCGATCTTTGCCCGTGTGTCTACATGTTGGATCCTTCTGATCTAAACTTCTTTTCAACGGTAGTGGTTGCTGTTCTGGTGCGCTGACCTTATAGGACCTTACTATGACGACTTCCCGACTGCTTACTACAATAAGTTTTGCGTGGCTCCAGTGAGGGAGGGGCGATGACGATAGCGCGCCTACGTCTCGATTCAGTATTTGTAGTTGTCGCTAGGTGGTACATGAATCTAGATATAATTTTTATTATTTCTAATATTATTTTTGGGATATTTCTAGTATTATTTGTACAATCATGATTGATGATGAATACTTCCTCTGTAAACTAATATAAGAGCATTTAGATCATTAAAGTAGTGATAAACGCTGGGAGTAGATTGGAAGTTAAAAAAAACATACAGTACACTGGAAAAGATAAACGTTTTTAAGATGGAAGGGGAGTGCGTCCGCCGGACCACCACCTACCAGATCACCAAACTATCCATGCACCGAATAAACGGTGGACAAAGATTGTTCCACACGTTGTTGGTCCTGGCAAAAAAAAACAAACAAATAAAAAAGATGTCGACCGAGCATCCTAAGCTGGGACTGGACTCGGGCGCGTGGGCACATGACGGTGCCGCCGCGGTGGGGTCCGTCCACCCCGGGCCAGGGCCGTGGCAGCAGCAGCAGCAGCGGGCAGGAGGAGCGACCGACCGTCAGGACGACCGCGCATTGAATGCGGCCCGCGGCTTGCTGCCCACTCCCCCCACCACTTTTCCCTTTTGCGTTTCCACCCCCGCCTTCCCCTCGGTCTCACCAGCCACCCCTGCTTCTTGGCGCCTACGCGACGTCACCACGCGCTGTCCGAGCCACGACACCCCCCACCCCAAGCGAGAGAGAGGGAGTGAGTGAGTCCCACTCACGCAGAAAAGGCCACACGACGCGAGCGTACGGGACGAGCGGGGGCTGCGACTGCAAGGGAGGGAGAGGGAAGGGGGAGAAGAGGAGTCCGGAGGAAGCTACACCCGAGAGCGAGAGATTTTGCTTCGCTTTCGCCCTTGCTCGAGCCTCCCTCTGCTCGCGCGGCCGCCGGGCGAGCACGGTCCGGCCCGATCCCCGCCCGATCGCCGCGGCCGGAGGAGCATTCGGGGAGCTGCTCGATGATGGAGTCATACGCCGCGTCCCCCAAGGACGGCGGCGGGGGCGGCGCCGACGGCGGCCGCGCCGACGCTGCCACCGGCCTGGAAGGTACGCCGCTCAATTCCGGCCCCGATGTGCGCAATTTCGGGCCGGCTGTTTCTGCGCGTGTGTTTTGGGAAAGGAGGGGGTTTGTGTGTCGTTTGCTTGCTAGGGTTTTGGATCTTCGATGCTGCCTGATGCGTGCGAATGTCGCTGCGTGCCGCGGCGTCTTGTGTTCTCGCAGAGTCGATGTGGAGGCTGGGGCTGGCCGGCGGAGAGGAGGCCGCCGGGGAGGGGCTGCCGGAACGGCCCGGCGAGGCCAACTGCGTCTACTACCTCCGCACGGGGGCCTGCGGCTACGGGGAGACTTGCCGCTACAACCACCCTCGCGATCGCGCTGCCGCGGTGAGCCGGGCCGCTTCTCTTCTCCCGATTTTATTTCCCCCATCATGCTCTGCTTCACTTCAGTCCAGTTGGGACTTGCTACTTACGACTCGCCAGTCCCTGATAATGACCGACAGGTTCAATTACAGCTGGTTGGTGCGGAGGGGAGCTTCCAGCTCAAGCCTCTTGCTGTCATTGAATTGAATTGATTCTAGTTATGGTTTAGGAGCCTGTCACGAGCCCATGGAAGTGAAACTTGATTGTGCAGTCGTCGGTTGCTGTCGTTGATTATGTGATTGACTCATTCTATAATAAGCCTTCTTGTCTTAGTATCGCAGTTGATGTTGATAATTCGAAGGCCCACTTTCTGCTTACACTGCCACTTGCTTATGTTGTAGGCCTGATCAGTCACTCGGTCATATGGTCATTTTTCTATTAGGATTATTTTTACCTTGCAGCACAAGTAGATAGCCGTGTTCACATGTTTCCAGTGAGTTGTTGTAGAAGTGAGAACTTTATGCGGAGCATACTACCTATTCAAGGAGCTTGGATTGAAGGTATAAACATGTTTTGTGCTCTCTTTTTTTAGTTTGATGGAGGGACAAGGACCGCACGCACAGTGGAGTATCCAGAACGCCCAGGTCAGCCACCGTGTGAGGTAATGAAACTAGTCCTCATCTTCCCAATAGTCAAAAACTCGCTCACACAGTGATATGAAATTGTATGGAATAGAAGATCTTTCCTTTAGAAGCTGGTACTTGTTATTTCAGTCATCATATATGCATTTTTTATTATTTGGTGGATTGCTTACAGTATCCATTTTTCATACTTTTTGCAGTACTACATGAAGAATGGGACTTGTAAGTTTGGCTCTAATTGCAAGTATAATCATCCCAGAGAAGGCGGTTCTGTACAACCAGTTGTCTTAAATTCCTGTGGTTACCCTCTGCGTCTGGTGGGACTGTTTGTTCAATCCAAATTTTGATCTAGTCTTGGCCCTTCTTTGTCCAATATCTAATGAAGATTCTTTTCGTTATGCAGGGTGAGAAAGAGTGTTCCTACTATATCAAAACTGGCCATTGCAAATTTGGATCAACATGTAAATTTCATCACCCAGAAGGGCCAGAACATGGTGTTGTTTCAGAGACACCAAACATGTATCCACCAGTTCAACAACTGCCTGTCTCTTCCCCTCTTCCATATCCACCTCTAGCCAGTTGGCAATTGGGGAGGCCTTCTGTTCTGCCAGCATCATTTTTCCCGGGCTCTTATCCTCCAATGATGCACCCATCTGCAGTCATGCCAATGCAGGGATGGAACCCTTACATGGTAAGTTTCTAATACTGTATTCCTTCTCATTTTGAACTTTGTGCTACAAATAGTAGATCATCGAGCAAGGGTGTTTTATATAAAATGAATCTTTTAATCTGGACCAAAGTATTAAGAAAATAAATTTGGAAGGTCTCTTATTAATGATACAACGTTTACTGTCTAATTTCACAAACTCCCAATGTAGCAGGAGCATTGTGTTGTAAAAGAAGATTACAAAAATGACCCAAAACATCATTCTGTACTTATGTGTTATGAAGATTGTGATGCATTGTCAGAAAAAGAAAATACTGAACTGCCCTGACGACTTCATTCTCTTTTATTTTCTTATTAGCCACCTATCAACCAAATCGCGTCAGCTGGGGGACAGCAAACTATTCAGGCAGGACCATTGTATGGCTTATCACACCAAGGACCTCCATCTGCAGTTGCTTATGGCAGTAATTATGCATCGTTGTCTTCTTCAACATGGCCTTCAAGTGACAAACAAGAAGTTGTCTTTCCAGAGCGGCCTGGGCAGCCTGAATGCCACCACTACATGAAGACAGGGACCTGTAAATTTGGATCCACATGTAAATACAATCATCCTCAGTACCTGAGTACACCTAGGTCCAACTATATGCTGAGCCCTCTAGGTCTTCCAATTCGGCCGGTGAGTAGCTTTTATACATCAGTCTGATTTTTTTGCATTGAAGTACTATGTTATCTTCAAATGGAAGTTAAACCAAAAGCATACCACTGAATCATCATTTTGATGTTGTCCTTGATCAGATTGACATCACATCTTATTGTTCTGATACTGCAAAGTTGATAAGTGAAGTTTCATTTACTCTTGTAGTTTAGTCTAATTGCAAATTATGCATAGTTAGGGAAGTAGTGATCATTCAGTTTTCCAGTTATTACAGGTTTTGAGTGTTACTGTAGGACTTGAAAGTAGTGCAGCTAGGTGGTATTCTGTCAGAGGAATTATTGGTGAATGCATTTGGATCAAACATCGATCAAGTAGCCATACTTTAAAGAACGGATTCCATTGCTTTAGTTCATCAGCAAATACACCTTCCATATACTCTGTAGAACTGTTGAAAGTTTTGCCATGTAATTGCACCTTCAAGTCTATGTTTAGCCCATTGTATAGTCGTCTAGAATGTGAAGCAAAGCCAACTATATAAAATGTACTGTTTTTTAAGTCCGTAGCAGAACATGTGCATGCAAGAGGGTCTATTCTGCGTCCATTGACCTTCTCTTCTAGTTTTTGTATATTGAAGAAGATTATGTGTAGGACAGTGTTTTGTGAATAGTCAACCAGATGTTCATATTATTTAGGTAGGAGGCATACGAGTTTTGACCTTGTGGTACTTATTTGATTCTTCTTAAATTCAGAGTCCAGTGTAGATTGTGTTTAGTGCAAGTTTAACGGTTTCTTTGCACCAACGCGGAAAATAATGATGGCAAAGGGTCGGGAAGAAACTTGTGAGCATTGGAAAATAATAAGATAGGATACTCGCTGCATGCAGGATTCTTGCTGCATTGCATGCTTTTGGAAACCACTCTTCTGGGTTTTTGCATAACTTGTGTCTTCTGTTTATTGCTCACTAGCTTGACCAGGTGCTCGTGCTTTAAATGGCTCTGCATCCGTGTAAATTTGACATACAAAGTTTAAAATTGCGAACATATATCTTATGATGAAATTTCTTAATTCTTCCTTCCTCAAAAAAAAAGAAATCTCTTAATTCTTTGAAGATGGAGTCTTTTATTAATGGAACATGCAACACATCCATGATTGTGTTTTCACTGTGTTTATCCAATACTATATTTTTTTTCTGGTGGGTACTTTGGACAATCTCGTGTATGTGTACCATTTCTTCCTTTACGTATTTACAAAACGAAACTACCTCTGACTTAGTCGCAAGTATCTTGATTCTTGACGAACTTAGGAATGGATGTTTGTTCTTGGCATACTGAAGCCCTTTGAGCCTTGTTACCACATTAGCCTAAAATACTAACCCGTATAACATCACTAGTAAAATTTGACAAAATCAGCGACAATTAATATGGATTGGAGGGAGTAGAAAGTTTGTATTGGAGTACCTTGTCCTATCTATGATTCCCTGTTAATCAGGAAAACCTTTCTTTTGCTTTCACTAGAGTTCATAGAAAAAACCCGGAAGTGCATGTTACTGGAGGTTATTTCCATATCTGATCAACAGTTGACAGACATCCTTTGGTGTGATGTGTTAGCACCTATCAGTATCGATTTTCCCTTTTTTGGGACATTTACATTTTTGCCCCTAATTTGTGCCCACTCTCAGATTTACCCCTAACTTTTTGATGTGCTTTAATTGGCCCCTAAAAAGCATTTTAGGTCATGAGAATGCCCTTCCAGCTGGTCAAAGTTGTTTGACCGAAACTTTGAAAATTCATAACAAATTCATACGAACTCAGAAGAGTGCAAATAAGATATCAAAGTGTTCATAAAAATATCACCTATACCGCTATACGTGCATGTCATTTACGTTCATCACCTACATGTGCATTTATTTGCATTCACCCTAAATAGTTTTTTAATGTTATAAACCCTAAAAAGCTTTAAAGGGTGCTTTTATCATGAACATAAATGACATTGCATATAGGTGATGTTTTTATGAACATTTTCATATCTTATTTTGCATTCTTTTGAGTTCATATGAATTTTTTATGAATTTTCAAAGTTTTGGTCAAACAACTTTGACCAGATGGAAGGGCATTCTTGCGACCTAAAATGCTTTTTAGGGGTAAATTTGAGCACATCAAAAAGTTAGGGGTAAATTTGAGTAGTGGGTTCGAGTGAGGGGCACAAATGTGAATGTCCCATATTTTTGTCTTAGCCACAATGGTTATGAATTTAATTGTGTTAACTTTAATTTCTTGCACATCGCAATATAATTTTCCTGCAGTACTCCCTCCGTCCCAAAATAAGTGTCTCAATCTTAGTACAACTTTGCACTAAAGTTAGTACAAAGTTGGGACACTTATTTTGGGACGGAGGGTGTAGTTCATTTTGGCTGCAAGTTATAAAATGCACAGTAGAATTTAATCTGTTATTGAATTCCTTGTGACAAAACATGCAAATACACAAGATAATCTGATAAATGGCACTGCACATTGCATAACTTTTTTTTTAGTTTTGCATATAGAGCAAAATTATGATCAAGTTTCCTTTAATTTGCAGGGTGCCCAGCCATGTCTTTACTATTCACAGCATGGGTTTTGCAAATTTGGTCCCGGATGCAAATTTGATCACCCACTGGGTGCTCTGAGCTACAGTCCTTCAGCATCATCGCTTGGTGACGTGCCTATCGCTCCATATCCTCTCAGTCTCCCTGTTGCTCCTATGGCCCCATCTCCATCATCTTCTGGTCTGCGGCCAGATTACATTCTGGCCAAGGACTCCTCAGCAAATCAACCAGCGTCACCTGGAACTACATTTGGAAATGCTGGACAGTTGTCAAAAATTTATGCTCCACACATGCTTCTCCGTCCTCCAACTTCTGCAACCGGTGCCACTGTCACCATCCATGGTGGAGAGTTCTGATCCCATTCTTGGGATGAAAATGGATATTCAGAAAGCTTCTCAAGATGTTTTTTTTTGGCGTAGATGAGATGAGATCTCGGCTCGTTTTTGCTCAGATTCGGTTCTACAGCAAATCTGTTTCCGCTTCCCCTCTCAGCATCTGTTCACCCAGAACCCCCACCCAATGTGAATATGGCTGGAGCTGACATAGACAACGACGGCCAAGGTGGCAGTCTTTGCCATCTGAATAAATGCATAGATGGGGAGTGGCAAGCTCGTACCCTGCCATTTTTCTGTTCATTGCTGAATTGGAAGAGGGAGAATCCTGAAATCCACTTAACTGGTGCCCATTCTATCGGTACATAATTATCGAAGGAGGCCACAAGATGCATCATTACAGGGAGGTTTTGTACCTGAAGGCTATTGGGTTCGGCAATCTTGCCCAAATCTTTGCTCATTTAACCATCTCATATGTGTTATGCAACTACGAGTCTACAACTTCTGTAATATGTATATGTATATTCATAATGCGAACATAAGAGCGTCGTAATGGAACACTCGAACCCTTGATGGAATCATCTGCAGCTAAGTCAGCTCAGTTGCTTAATTGTTCATCGGTATAAGTTTGATTCTGTCAGTAGGTAACACCAGTTGTGTGGCTCATTTTGTTCTTGCTGTGAATTTGTTCGCTAAGTTCCCTTTTAGACAAGTCCCCACGAGCTGAGCAAGTTCGTTTACTGAGCAAAACAAAACAACGTGCTTACCAGGAAAGTATCAGGTGCTGACATGCTCCCATATTTTTGTCTTTTCGAATGTTCATGAGAGATGTGTCTGCAACCATAAAAAGTGCAAATCTAATTTTGAAATACAGAGAGAGAAAAGGTGAAAAATTAAGCGTGATCAAATTTAGGCCTCGTTTGATTTACAGGGTTGGTAAAGTGCAGGAACAGGAAAACTAGAGGATTAGGATGCCTTGTCCAGTGAAATCCCATGGATAGCAAAACAGAGGAATTCTCACGCAATTGCTATTTGATTATAGTATATAGGAAAACCACAGGAACTCATGCGCGGGTTTTCTTCCTGTCAGGATTTTCCCATGGTTTTCTTCCTGTCTGGATTTTTCCATGAAGTCCAACCTCATTCTTTTTGTCCTGTGAAACTGAACTATGGATTTCCTGTAGGATTGGTTCCAGTTGAACACAATCTTGGAAATCAAACGACATCACATGAAAATTCTCACAGGATCTAAATCCTACAGAAAATCCTATGCAAATCCTGCAAATCAAATGAGGCCTTGAAGGATTTCCCACAGCTCCTTTTGCGAGCGGCCTGGGTGCTAACCCTAGCCGTCGCTGGGCACCACCCCCACACCGCCGCTCCTCCCCTCGCCGCCGTCGGAGGACGTCGCCGACCAAAGGCCATGCGACAGCGGCGGCGGGGCGGTCTTCTTTTTCCTCTCGCTTGGGCTAGGTGGCGTAGGACGCCCATTTCCAGGCGGAGGTGTGGGTTTGCGCGGCGGCGCGACGGCTGGCGGGCGCGTGGAAGGGAGCTGCTTCCTTCAACTGGGCTGCGTGGCATGGAGGTCCGGGGCCACGCCTGGACGCGTCGGCGCGTCGCGCTCCCCTACGGCAGGCTGTTGCGTGGAGCTGCGCGCAGATCCGCGTTGGAGCTGGTGGCTGCGCCCGTTGGCGTAGGTGCAAGACATCCTTGCTCGGAGGATGGCGCTCCTCAAGGCGCGTCGAGGGCTGGCGTGCAGGTGCAGCATGCCATGAGGCGGTCAGCGCCAGGGCAGATCGGGGTTTGGTGCCTTTGCGGTGGCGGATGTCGCTCGTGGTGGTGTGTGAGGGGTTGCGGCTCGGGCTACGTAGTGGAGCAGCGTCGAGATGGAGCAGGCTGGCGCAGGTCTGCGGGTCCGGTGTCTCCGTCCTCCGGCGAGCACGTTGTGGCGTGCGTGGTGCACGGCGGCGTGTCCGGCGCATGGTTGCGGCTGAGAACCGTGGTGGTTCTTCACCTCGAGTGGCACTTCTTAAGCTGGTTAACCGGGTCATCCGCAGTCAATTGGCGATTTGGCGCCGTGTCTGCATGCCCCTCGAGCTTGGCGGGCTGGGCGTCCGGGACTTGCGGCGCACTGGGATCTCCCTCCGCACCCGCTGGCTATGGCTGCAACGCACGGACCAGTTGCGTCCATGGAGCCACCTATCTATCCCCTCCGACCCTGAGGTCCTGGCCATCTTCCGTGCCTCTACGCAATGGGAGCTTGGCGACCGGCGATCGTGCAAATTTTGGACGTACCACTGGATCCATGGGCAATCTGTTGGCGAAATCGCGCCCGCAATCTACGCCATGGTGCCAAAGCAACGCCGCAGGACTCGCCTGGTTGCTGATGGTATCGCGGACCGGGCTTGGGTTCAGGACATTGCTGGCGCTCTGGGACCCCTTGCCACGGTGCAGTACATTGAGCTTTGGCGGCGCGTGCGCCTCATCACTCTTGCGGACCATCCTGACAATCTACGTTGGCGTTGGACGGCCAATGGCCTCTACTCCGCCAAGTCTTGCTATGACGCACTCTTCCTCGGCTCCACCAATTCACCGCATGCTACTCTCACCTGAAAGACTTGGGCCCCCCTTAGTTTCAAGTTCTTCATGTGGCTCGCCTTGCAGGACCGGTGTTGGACAAGTGCGTGCTCTGCGACCAGGCCCCCGAGTCTATGCAACACCTCCTGATTGGCTGCCCCTTCTCCCGCACGGTCTGGCATGACATCTTCTCCAAGCTTAGGCTCACCGCTACCATGCCCATCAGGCATGAGTCTTTCTTTGACTGGTGGCAGGAGGCCACTACGTCTGCCCCGCCCTCTCTTCGCAAGGGCACTGCTTCGCTCGGAATCATCGTGGCCTGGACCCTCTGGAAGCATAGGAACATTTGTATCTTCGACAACGCTTCCCCCTCCACTGCCGAGGCCACCAAGGCCACCCTTGCCGAGGCTAGGTTTTGGGCGATGGCAGGTGCCAAGGGGCTTCGTGTTTTCATTTTTGAACCGCCTTGAAACTTGTTGCTACTTTTGTAATGTATTGCTGACCTAGCCACCAAATGTGTGGCTTCGTTTAGCACATGTAACTCTCTCCTTCTATCAACGCAATGATACGCTCTCTTGCGTATTCAAGAAAAAAAAAGTGGCACTTCTCTGGTCCTACCGACATCGTGCTCGGCAAGGCTCGGAGGATCAGGCTACGTCCAATGGCCTGCTTTCGGTCGACAGTTGAAGGATCTTGCAGCCGGTGCTGGTGGGTGGTCGCCAGCGGACTTCGCAAAGTGTGGTCGGCTGCTGCGCCGGCAGGCCGGCTCTTGGTGGCGGTAGTGCTTGGTGGACTTGTCGAGGCTAGTTTGGGTTGGGGGTGTTGGGAGCTTGGGTGAAGACCTTGTCTTGGCCTTGGGCGTATGACCGGCGATGGCGGCGGCTATGGTCGTCGTAGACCTTCTTGGAGGCATCATTGCACTATTGTCGCACCCCTCTCGCATGGTTTCAGCTTCGGGGGAAACCCTTGATCCAGTGGGATCGGACATTGGCGACACCTTGGTGTCGTTTTCCCTCTTGAGGGCTTCATCCTTGGAGCTGGGCATCAACAAGTGAGACCATAGGAAGGCATTGGTGTTGGTGTTGAAGCTTTTGTGGCAACGATGGTGGAGGCGAGCAAAGTCGAAGGCACAACAATAGTTGCGGTAGTCGGCTCTTCTCCGGCGTGTCTATAGGATTACCTCTGGTTATTCTGTTGTGATAAAGTCGGAGCTGTGGCAGCGCGACCCTATGGCGGGGATGACTAACAGCAGGTGTTCTGTTCAGTGGTCTTTCGTTGTGCCAACCATGCATAGTTCTCCTTCGGAGCTCTTCGTCAGATTTGGAGCTGCATTGCCTTCGATGCGGGTGGATGGGTCTGGCACGGGTCTCCTTGTCTTTCCACACAACCTCTACGGTGAGGGTTGGGTTGAGGGTTGTCTTCAATGAAGTTGGAGTCGCTTGCTCGAAGTCTAGGGAGGGCGATGACGCTAGTTGGGAAGAAGTGATGACGATTACATAAGTGTATCTTGATTAGGCCCCCTTTGTTGAGGTGTGTGTGGGGTATCATGTGTGGCCGCTCGGTGGTTTATGACGGTTTTAGCCTGGTTTTCCATTAATTAACCGGGCAACTCTCTTCTTCTTAACTAATGGATGAGACAAATTTGCCTCCGTTTTGGAAAAAGATTTTTTTTAAGGATTTGAAAATTTCTGATTTTTTCAAATGCTCATGAGAGATGTGTCTACAACCTCTAAAAGTTCAAATATAAATTTGAAATATACATAGGGAAAGAAAAGGAATGTCATAATGCTATTCTCATCGTCTTTTTTATTTCTCTATGTGTATTTTGAAGTTGGATTTGATTTTTTTAGAAATTATTGGCATATGCTTTATGGACAATAAAAAATATTCTGATTTTGTTAAAAACATTAAATTTGATTGTTTGAACATGAGAGCAAGGGAGCATGTGTGAAAGCACAAGTGCTCCCTAGGTGGTTTTGGTAATTAATGTCAACATATCTCTGGTTGGACTAACACTTTTATCTAGTATATTTCAGATAAGTTCAACAATGGAGTGGCATGGACTAAAGGATTTGGGAACTTCTTCAAGATGCTAAGGACAAAGGGTTGGCTCAAGCTTCAAGCTCAAGACTCTTCATTTTACATTTTAGTGGTCCAAGATCACATTGAGTCTATAGGAAAAGCCAATACTATCAAGGAGGGATGAGGTGTTGCTTAATGAGCCTCTTGCTTCATGTGCTTAGTGATATGCTCCAAAACCCTCAACTACTTTCCCACTTCCACATATGACCTAAACCCAAAGCCAAAATCGGTCACACCGAAACTTCCTATCCGGCGCCACCGATTCCATAAGTCATAGCCACTGCCACAAACCCTAAGCAAATCGGTCTTACCGATAGGGATCTCGGTCTCGCCGAGATGGGATTGTAATCTCTCTGTGTATGTCCATTATCAAAATCGGTCTCACCGAGTTTGAGAAATTGGTACTACCGAGATTATAATGCAAACTCTCTGGAAAACCTATTACCAAAATCGGTCTCACCGAGTTTGAGAAATCGGTCCCACCGAGTTTGCCTGACCAACTCTCTGGAAAGCTTATTACCAAATCGGTCTCACCGAGTTTGTGTAATCGGTCTTACTGAGATTACGTTATGCCCTAACCCTAACTATATCGGTCTCACCGAGTTGCATTTCGGTCCCACCGAAAATCCTAACGGTCACATTATTTGCTAAATCGGTCTGACCGAGTTTAACGATTCGGTCCCACCGAGTTTGGTAGATTGTGCGTAACGGTTAGATTTTGTGTGGAGGCTATATATACCCCTCCACCTCCTCTTCATTCGTTGAGAGAGCCATCAGACTGAACCTACACTTCCAGCATACATTTTCTGAGAGAGAACTACCTACTCATGTGTTGAGGCCAAGATATTCCATTCCTACCATATGAATCTTGATCTCTAGCTTTCCCCAAGTTGCTTTCCACTCAAATCCTCTTTCCACCAGATCCAAACCCATTGAGAGAGAGTTGAGTGTTGGGGAGACTATCATTTGAAGCACAAGAGCAAGGAGTTCATCATCAACGCACCATTTGTTACTTCTTGGAGAGTGGTGTCTCCTAGATTGGCTAGGTGTCACTTGGGAGCCTCCGACAAGATTGTGGAGTTGAACCAAGGAGTTTGTAAGGGCAAGGGGATCGCCTACTTCGTGAAGATCTACCGCTAGTGAGGCAAGTCCTTCATGGGCGACGGCCATGGTGGGATAGACAAGGTTGCTTCTTCGTGGACCCTTCTTGGGTGGAGCCCTCCGTGGACTCGCGCAGCCGTTACCCTTCGTGGGTTGAAGTCTCCATCAACGTGGATGTACGATAGCACCACCTATCGGAACCACGCCAAAAACATCCGTGTCTCCAATTGCGTTTGAATCCTCCAAACCCTTCCCTTTACTTTCTTGCAAGTTGCATGCTTTACTTTCCGCTGCTCATATACTCTTTGCATGCTTGCTTGATATGTATTGTGATTGTTGAAATTGTGCTTAACCTCCACTTAAACCCAAAGAATCTTAAAAACTGCAACTTTGGCACTTAGTGTCTAATCACCCCCCCTCTAGACACCTCTTCTCAAGGTCCTACAATGTGAATATTGGGGCCACTAGATATTCTCCCTACTTACATACCTCACCACTCCACTAGTCCATTAGGAGAGCTTTCACACACTAATAGAACTAGTGCATTAATTGCATGAAAATCCCTACTCATTGCATTGACGTGAGTGATAAGACGTTCCCATTTCCTAATGATCAAGACTCATGATGCAAGACTTAATTATACCTATTTTACTTCTCATAAACCGTCATTACCATTCTCTATTCCATTTGAAAAAGTGAGGTGCCTAAGACTTGTAGTCGAGTATTGCATGAATTATTATGTGGTGCATCAGTATTGTCTATTCAAAGTAACTTGCTTTGCCTTCGGTTCATTTATGATAAATTGTCATTATATGATGAAGACCAAGTAATGCTATGTTTTCCAATATAACCTGGCAATCTTTCTTAAGCTATGGAGTTGGAAACATTGATTGAAAGCATTGACTCATCAAAAGCAAGAGTATACTTATTTGGACATTTTGGTGTTACTTCTTGTTATCAATTATAGAATATTGCATTGCATTGCTATTCTTTTGAGTTGCACTTAAATTACATCAGTAGTAGCATTATTTCTTTAGGCATTTTCTAAGGTTTTACTAGCACAATGAATATCATTCAATTGTCTTTATCAACTCTTTGCCCAAGAACAATCCCTATAACATAATCACTGACATCACACATGATTGCAAAAGGCAAATGCCAATCAGGAGGTTGAACTAAGGTGCATAAACTATAGCTTTCTAAAGAATTTTAGTGACTTCCTTACAATCATTGTCAAAACGAAAAGGAACATAGAAATTTTAAAGAATCTATAATGTACCTTTTGTAAAACCAACATGACAAAGGAAACTTCGTATACCTCTTATATCTCTAGGACATTGCATTTTCTCAGTATCTCTATGAACTCAATACATCTTTGAGAATTTTTTCCCATGGACAATACCTTAATTTACCATAAAGTGACACTTCTCCCAATTAGTAAAAGATATGTATCCTCCTACAAAACTTTTTAAAGATTGTATATGCAATTATCAAAAGACATTTCATATACAGAAAAATCATCCATAAAGGACCGAACAACTTTTTCACAAAAATCGACAAAGATAATAGTCATGCATCTATGGAAAGTAGCAAGTGCATTACATAGACCAAAAGCCATATATCTATAATGATAAGTTCCAAAATAACAAGTTAAAGTTGGTTTCTCTTAATCTTCATGATGAACAAGAATTTGAGAAAAGGTAGAGTAACCATCAAGATAACAAAAGTGTGTGTGCTTAGACAATATTTCTAACATTTGGTCAACAAACAGTGAAGGATAATGATCTTTTCTAGCTGCTTTATTTAATTTTCTATAATCAATACACATAGTATAACTGGCAACAATTCTTTGTGGGGTTAAGTTCAGTTATATCATTAGGAACAACATTAATACCTCCTTTCTTAGGAACACCATGAACATGACTTACACATCTACTTTTGGATATAGTATATGCTATACCAGGTTCTAAAAGTTTAAGATTTTCATTTGTTACCACATCCTTCATCTTAGGATTCAAGCAGCATTGATGATCTATAACAGGTCTAGCATCGGCTTCCATATGAATCCAATGGATGCGAAGAGTGGGACTAATACCTTTGAGATCATCCAGAATATACCCAATAGCAACATGATGATTTCTGAGGACTGTAAGTAATCTTTCCTCTACATACGCTAAAAGGTCAGCACTGATAATAATAACGTGCATCTTTTTTTTTTCATCCAAGTAAGCATATTTCAGTGTATCAGGTAGTGGTTTAAGTTCAAACACAAGATCACCTTTAGGACGAGGTGCAGGCTCCCCTAAAGTCCCAATAGATAGATTATGTTTAAGCAAAGGTGGTTGCCTAAATAAAACATCATCTATTTATTTCTTCTCATGTGTACTGGATAAATTTTCATACTCTGATAACCCACAAGTATAGGGGAACACGACAGTCTTCGAGGGTTGTATTTCATCCGAATTTGTTGATTCGACAAAAGGGGAGCCAACAAATATTTATGATCCTTGAGTTGTCAATTCAAACACACCTGGGAAATAATATTCTGCAGCAAAGTGTTTAGTAGCACAGTAGTTTGATAGTTTTGATAGTAGCAGTAACAGTTGCAATAGTAATAGAAACAATAACAGAAGCAATTTGTAGTGATTGTAACAACAACAGTAGTAACTTAGCAAAGACCAATATGAGAAAAGAGGCGTTGGGTCAGTGATGGATATTTGTGTTGGATGATATTCATCATGTAACAGTCACAACCTAGAGTGATACACAATAGCTCCAATTCATCGGTTCAATGTAGGCATTGATATATCCTATTGATCCGGTATTGGAACAAGAAAGGGTATCCCTCATCTGTTTCCCCAGAGGTGACCCTGGGTATCGAACCCATGAGAGGAAGATTCCCTTGAAGCGACGGTCTCTAGCAAGCTTTTGCCAAAGTGTTGAATCCAGCTTTTGACTGGATTAGCAAGTAAATTGTGATTCAAACACTTATAATAAAAATAAGGTGCGAGTGACGGTGTCCTGGACTAGGGGGTACTCACCATGTCGTCTCCCGACCAGGTGGATCACGCCGAGGACCCCCGTGGTGGTTCATTAATGGGCCACTTCGGGTAGACCATGATATATACAAGGAAGACTCCACAAGACTTGGCACCCAAGCCGTGGACTCTCCTAAACCCTAGGCCTCTGGTGTATTATATAAACTGAGGCCATGCTAGTCGATAGATCATCTGATATTTGTTAGAACAATCTCGTGGTAGATACATGTACTCTGTACTACACCACATATGAATACAATCAAAAGCATGATTGTAGGGTATTGTCTCTTCAAGAGAGCTCGAACCAGGTAAAATACCGTGTCCGTGTTACCATCGATCCAAGATCCATAGTTCGGACCCCCTACTACGAGATATGCCCGATTTAGAACCGATAAGGGGGATGAGGTCTGAATGCTTACAACCATGTATTGGTGTTGGGATAAAAAGAGATATTAGTTTGTGCTCAGGAAGTCACCCATCAAGAGGTGCTTGCTTCGTATCGGAGTAGGGATGTGTCCAAATAACATCTTGACCAGCACGAGTCCTGCATCAAGAATTAGTTGTCCTACCGAAGGCCCTCTCCTCTCGCGTGGTTGCCGCAATAATTAAGATAATATTATCAGACAAAAGCATTGGGCATTTAATGAGTACACCTCATGAATCCCCAAGGATATGATCCATGTTACCCTACTAAACGTTATTGTCATCGGTGTTCGGTATAACACTTCATGGTCCCCTTGCTCCTAGCCTCACTGGTACTCAACCTCCATGATCCTAGGTCCTACATGGATGAAGATCGCGGCAAGACAAGAGATACTTCACGAAACAATTTTATTTCACACATATGAGACATTGTGTCAAAGACTTCCATTGATTCCTTCACTAAATATGTAGGGTTGCAAGGCTCATGCCTCACTCCATACCTTACCGAACTACTTACACATGGAGATCAGACCGCGAGAAGAAATCATTAAATAACACATCTTGGGATATTGATTGATTGCAATATGTCTTACAATGGATGCTTTGTGTGATGCACGATTACAAGTATGAACTAGATGAGATAGCACTATGGTGGTGGAGATGGCTCTGGAGGTGAAAATGGTGGCAGCTAGGGTTTGTGGATGAAGATGATGATGAAGAGGTTCTGGCTATGCTCGACGCTCCTCTTTCTCCCCCTTCCGTTGAAATTTTGACGGGGTCCACTTTATAAAAGATGTTCAGGAGGATGACCTGCCGCGGTTTCCACGCCAAACAACCGGTCATGCGAGTGCGTGCAGTCGCATGGAACACCGTCTTTGGTTTTGGTGGCCTTCTGACGCCTCCTGGTGACTTATTTCTTCTCCATTTTCCTTCCTTTCCTTTCTCCCACGTGATCTCTTTCCTTTTCTGCCCATTCCTGTGGAAAAATATCAAAGAGGGGATTTGTGGAATCCTTTGCATTCATTAGTCATTAGTGGCAATATCAGAGCGAATATATCTCTTTTATTGAAATAATTCGGTTTAAACAAGGTTGAAATGAGTGTAACAATATTGTGCCAAGTTCTAACACCACCGGTGTAATTGACTCTAAATATAATGTAGGCATGTATTCTGTATATAGTCATACATGCATATAATAAGAACTTGCATGGCATCTTTTGTCCTACCCTCCTATGGCAGTAGGGTCCATAAGGAAACTGGGGGATATTAAGGCCTCCTTTTGATAGAGAATCTGAATAAAGCATTAACACATAGTGAATACACGAACTCGAATTACAGTCATCCCCGAAGAGTATCCCAACTATTGCCACTTTGGGGTCTACGGATCGGAACAATAACAAGTGCACATAACTAGCATATAAGATCAATAACTCAAATATATTCATGAAAACATAGAGGGTTTAGAGCTAAAATCATGGCACCTGGGCCCTAGTGACAAGCATTAAGCATAGCAAAGTCATAACAACATCAACTTCAGAACATAGTGGATACTAGGAACCAAGCCCTAACAAGTTGACTCGATTACATGACAAATCTCATCCAACCCCATCACCGTACAACAGGCCTACGAAGGAATTACTCACTCCTAGTGGTGAGCATCATGGAATTATTGATGAAGAAGGGTTGATGATGATGACGATGATGAATTCCACCCTCTGGAGCCCCGAACGGACTCCAGATCAGCCCTCCCGATGAAGAATAGGAGGTGGAGGCGGCTCCGTATCGTAAAACGTGATGATTCCTTCTCTCTGATTTTTCTCCACAAGGCAGTACTTATGGAGTTGGAGATAGGGTTGTCGAAGTCCTGTGGGCCCCATGAGCACATAGGGCATGCCCTGGGGGAGGGGGAGGGGGGTGGGCGCGCCCCTGAGCTCGTGGCTCCTGGGTGGGCCCTCTCCAGTAGTTCTCTTCGTCAATATTTTTTATATATTCTGGAAATAATCTTCGTAAATTTTCAGCCCAATCCGAGAACTTTTATTTCTGCAGAAAAACAACACCATGACAGTTCTACTGAAAACAACGTCAGTGCGGGTTAGTTTCATTCAAATCATGCAAATTAGAGTCCAAATCAAGAGCAAAAGTTTTTGGAAAAGTAGATACGTTTGGGACGTATCCACTCCCCCAAGCGTAACTCATTGCTTGTCCTCAAGCAGTTCAGTTGGCAAACTGAAAGTGATAAAGAATTTTTTTACAAACTCTTTTGTTCTCGTTGTTGTATATATGCCTAACAACTGTTCAAGTTTTTAGCAAAGATTAGGGACTAACTATGTGAATGATAACACTTAGGTCTTGATGACCAACAAGTATAGGGGATCAATCTTAGTCCTTTAGATAAGTAAGAGCTTCGAACCCAATGAGGAGCAGAAGGAAATGACAAGTGGTTTTTGGCAAGGTAATTTCTGCAAGCACTGGAATAGTAGGCAACAGGTACTTTGATAGCAAGATAATTTGTACCGGACAAGTAATGGTAATGGTAAATAAAGTGCAACAAGGTAGCCCAATCCTTTTGTGGCAAAGGACATGCCAAAACGGTCTCTTATATTAAGCAAAGCATTCTTGAGGGTACACGGGAATTTCACGATGTCACTTTCATCATGTTGGCTTCATTAGTGTTTGCTACTTTGATAATTTGATATGTGGGTGGACCGGTGCTTAGATGATGTTCTTACTTGAACAAACCTCCTACTTATGATTAACCCCCTCGCAAGCATCCGCAACTACGAGAAAAGTATTAAGATAAAATCTAACTATAGCATTAAACTTTTGGATCCAAATCGGTCCCTTACGAAGTAGCGCATAAACTAGGGTTTAAGCTTCTGTCACTCTAGCAACCCATCATCTAATAACTACTCCACAATGCATTCCCTTAGGCACAAATATGGTGAAATGCCATGTAGTCGACGTTCACATGACACCACTAAGGGAATCACAACATACATATCATCA
Source organism: Triticum timopheevii (assembly GCA_963921465.1). Taxonomy (NCBI): domain Eukaryota; kingdom Viridiplantae; phylum Streptophyta; class Magnoliopsida; order Poales; family Poaceae; genus Triticum; species Triticum timopheevii. The sequence continues at coordinate 187,256,160 of OY997266.1, read as the reverse complement.
AAATATTCAATAGATATCAAGTTCACATGATTACTTGCAACATGACTTCTCCCGTGACCTCAAGAACAAAAGTAACTACTAACAAATAATAATCATGCCCAAGATCAGAGGGGTATTAAATAGCATAATGGATCTTATAACATATAATCTTCCACCAAATCAACCATATAGTAATCAACTACAAGATGTAATCAACACTGCTAGTCACCCGCAAGTACCAATCTAAGGTTCCGGTACAAAGATTGAACATAAGAGATGAACTAGGGTTTGAGAGGAGATGGTGCTATTGAAGATGTTGATGTAGATTGCCCTCCCAAAGATGAGAGGGTTGTTGGTGATGATGATGGCTTTGATTTCCCCTCTCGGGAGGGAAGTTCCCGAATCGCTCCACCGGAGGGCAAAAGTGCTCCTGCCCAAGTTCCGCCCCGAGACGGCGGTGCTCTATCCCGAAAGTCCTCTCCTGATTTTTCTAGGTCAAAATGACCTATATACTAGAAGATGGGCACCAGAGGTGGGCTGGGCTGAGCACAACCCACCAGGGCGCGCCTGGGGGGCCTGGCGCGCCCTGGTGTCTTGTGCTCACCAGGTGGCCCCCCTCCAGTAGTTATTTGCTCCAATATTTTTTATACATTCCAAAATAATTCTTCATAAATTTTCAGCTCATTTGGAGATGTGCAGAATAGGTAACTCTGATGTAGCTTTTTCAGGTCCAGAATTCCAGGTGCCGGCATTCTCCCTCTTTGTCTAAACCTTGCATATTATGAGAGAAAATACATTAGAATTACTCCATAAAGCATTATTATGCATAAAAACATTATAAATAACAGTAGGAAAACATGATGCAAAATGGACGTATCAACTCCCCCAAGCTTAGACCTCACTTGTCCTCAAGCAAAAACCTGATATAAAAAAACATGCCCACATGCTTAGAGACAGAGGTGTCAATAAAACAAAATATGGACATAGTAGCATCATGCTTTATCATAACAACAACAAGATTAATCATAAAGCTTTTATCATACAACTTTTATCATATAACTTCTCATGAACAAGTAACAATTCATCACAACATTGAAGTATAAAGCATAAACTCTATTTAAAACAAACAAACTATGTTCTCAGTCAACCTTGCAACTACAATTCATCATATTTCTAGGAAGCGTCGCGTATCGGAGCCTTTTGGCAAGTCCACATACTCAACCATCATTTAATCTTCTATGATTGCTAACACTCACAACATAACCATGAGCAAAAAGTTTCAACCGGACACAGAAAGATAGGGGCTTATAGTTTCGCCTCCCAATGTATCCACCTCAAGGGTGATCTCAACAATAATAACTCATGCTCACTCATATCCAACTGGATATATGTGCCTAGATCTTACCACATGATGCTTGCAAAAAGAGAAAATAAAAAGTAATAGGGAAGAATACTTTGACTCTTGCATAAAAGTAAATACATAAAAGTAAAAAATAGGCCCTTCGGAGAGGGAAGCAGAGTTTGCCATGCGCCTTTTGTTTGTATGCCAAATCACTTAATGCTAAAAAATGTCACGTTATATTGCCCCTTATGATAGCAACCTTTATTATGCAGTCCATCGCTTTTATTACTTTGCCATCACAAGTTCGTACAACGATCAATTTTCTCTTACACTAAATGATCCAACACATTTAGAAGCCATTTTTATTGCCTTATTGCACCGTTGACAACTTATTGAAGGATCTTACTCAAATCTCATTTTATTTATCACTAAATGATCTAACAAACGCATGATTTGATTACTAAATATTGAGTCATTGAACGAATATTCGAGTAAATTCACCTTTTTCTATGAAAGCAAGGATTGGGCTGGGTTGCTTATTTATTCAAAGGTAGGTATGGTGGACTCTCAAAATGAGATTTGGGTTTAAGGGTTTGTGGATGCACAAGTAGTATCTCTACTTAGTGCGGAGTTTTTGGCTAGCAAAGATAGTGAGCAAGCACCACATGTTGAAGGATTCTATGACAATATAACTTCTATGTGAATATGAACAAACATAAATCATTACGTTGTCTTCCATGTCCAGCGCTAACAATTTTGACATATAATATTTAATGGGGGCTCACAATCAGAAAAGATGTCCAAGATAGTATATTTGTGCTACCTCTTGAGCACTGCGTTGGTTTTCCCTTGAAGAGGAAAGGGTGATGCAGCAAAGTAGCGTAAGTATTTCTCTTAGTTTTGAGAACCAAGGTATCAATCCAGTAGGAGGCTCCTCAAAAGTCCCTCGTACCTACACAAACAAACAAGAACCTTACAACCAACGCGATAAAGGGGTTGTCAATCCCTTCACGGTAACTTGCAAAAGTGAGATCTGATAGAGATAATAAGATAAGATAAATATTTTTGGTATTTTTATGATATAGATTGAAAAGTAAAGATTGCAAATAAAAGTAGATTGGAAAAACTATATGACAAAAGATAGACCCGGGGGCCATAGATTTCACTAGTGGCTTCTCTCAAGATAGCATAAGTATTACGGTGGGTGAACAAATTACTGTCGAGCAATTGATAGAAAAGTGCATAGTTATGAGATTATCTAGGCATGATCATGTATATAGGCATCACGTCCACAACAAGTAGACCGAAACGATTCTGCATCTACTACTATTACTCCACACATCAACCGACTCCTGCCTGCATCTAGAGTATTAAGTTCATAAGAACAGAGCAACGCATTGAGAAATATGACATGATGTAGAGGGATAAACTCAAGCAATATGATATAAACCCCATCTTTTTATCCTCGATGGCAACAATACAATACGTGCCTTGCTGCCCCTGCTGTCACTGGGAAAGGACACCGCAAGATTGAACCCAAAGCTAAGCACTTCTCCCATTGCAAGAAAGGTCAATCTAGTAGGCCAAACCAAACTGATAATTCGAAGAGACTTGCAAAGATAACTAATCACACATAAAAGAATTCAAAGGTGATTCAAATACTTCTCATAGATAAACTTGATCATAAACCACAATTCATTGGATCTCGACAAACACACCACAAAAAGAGTTACATCGAATAGATCTCCAAGAAGATCGAGGAGAACTTTGTATTGAGATTCAAAGAGAGAGAAGAAGCGATCTAGCTAATAACTATGGACCCGAAGGTCTGTGGTAAACTACTCACAACTCATCGGAGAGGCCTTGGAGATGATGTAGAGGCCCTCCGTGGCCAATTCCCCCTCCGGCGGAGCGACGACAAAGGTTCCAAGATGGGATCTCACGGATACAGAAGGTTGCAGCGGTGGAAATAGTTTTTTGTGGTGCTCCTGGATGTTCTCGCGGTACGTGGATATATATAGGAGGAAGAAGTAGGTCGGCTGAGCCACGAGGGGCCCACGAGGGTACGGGGCACGCCCACCCCCCTAGGGTGCACCGGGCACCCTCGTGGCCGCCTCGTTTGCTGCTTGATGTCCACTCCAAGTCTCCTGGATTGCGTTTGTTCCAAAAAGATCGCTCCCGAAGGTTTCATTCTGTTTGGACTCCGTTTGATATTCCTTTTCTTCGAAACACTGAAATAGGCAAAAAACAGCAATTCGGGCTGGGCCTCCAGTTAGTATGTTAGTCCCAAAAATTATATAAAAGTGTAAAGTAAAGCCCATAAACATCCAAAATGGGTAATATAATAACATGGAAAAATCAAAAATTATAGATACATTGGAGACGTATCAAGCATCCCCAAGCTTAATTCCTGCTCGTCCTCGAGTAGGTAAATGATAAAAACAGAATTTTTGATGTGGAATGCTACCTAGCATAATTCTCAATGTAATTTTCTTTATTGTGGCATGAATGTTCAGATCCAAATGATTCAAAATAAAAGTTCATATTGACATAAGAAATAGTAATACTTCAAGCACACTAATAAGGCAATCATGTCTTCTCAAAATAACATGGCATTAGAAGGTTCATCCCTACAAAATCATATAGTTAGGCTATGTTTCATTTTCATCACACAAAAATACTCCCATCAAGCACAACCCCGGTTTTAGCCAAGCAATTGGTTCATACTTTTTAACGCGCTTCAGCTTTTTTCAACTCTCATGCAATACATGAGCGTGAGCCATGGATATAGCACTATGGGTGGAATAGAATATAATGATGGAGGCTATGTGGAGAAGACAAAAAAGGAGAAAGTCTCACATTGTCGAGGCTAATCAACGGGCTATGGAGATGCCCATCAATTGATGTCAACATGAGGAGTAGGGATTGTCATGCAACGGATGCACTAGAGCTATAAATGTATGAAAGCTCAACAAAATAAACTAAGTGGGTGTGCATCCAACTTGCTTGCTCACGAAGACCTAGGGCATTTTGAGGAAGCCCATCGTTGGAATATACAAGCCAAGTTCTATAATGAAAAATTCCCGCTAGTATATGAAAGTGACAACATATGAGACTCTCTATATGAAGAACATGGTGCTACTTTGAAGCACAAGTATGGAAAAAGATAGTAACATTGTCCCCATTTTTATTTTCTTTTTTTGGGCCTTTCCTTTTTTTATTTTGCCTTTCTTTTTTTATTTTTTTATTGGCCTTTCCTTTTTTATTTGGCCTTTCTTTTTTTATAAGGGACAATGCTCTAATAATGATGATCATCACACTTGTATTTATTTACAACTCATTGATTACAACTCGATACTAGAACAAGATATGACTCTATATGAATACCTCCGACGGTGTACCGGGATTGGCAATGAATCGAGAGTGACATGCATGAAAAATTATGCATGGTGGCTTTGCCACAAATACGATGTCAACTACATGATCATGCAAGGCAATATGACAACGATGATGTGTGTCATGATAAACGGAATAGTGGAAAGTTGCATGGCAATATATCTCGGAATGGCTATGGAAATGCCACAATAGGTAGGTATGGTGGCTGTTTTGAGGAAGATATAAGAAGGTTTATGTGTGATAGAGCATATCGTATCACGGGGTTTGGATGCACCGGCGAAGTTTGCACCAACTCTCAAGGTGAGAAAGGGCAATGCACGGTACCGAAGAGGCTAGCAATGATGGAAAGGTAAAAGTGCGTATAATCCATGGACTCACATTAGTCATAAAGAACTCATATACTTACTGCAGAAGTTCTATTAGCCCTTGAAGCAAAGTACTACTACGCATGCTCCTAGGGGAAGGGTTGGTAGGAGTTAACCATCGCGCGATCCTGACCTCCACACATAAGGAAGGCAATCAAAAGTGCACCCCATGCAACAAATTTGTTACACAACTTTTACCATACGTGCATGCTACGGGACTTGCCAACTTCAACACAAGTATTCTTTAAATTCACAATTACCCAACTAGCATGACTCTAATATCACCAACTCTATATCTCAAAACAATTATCAAGCATCAAATTGATCATAGCATCCAATTCACTTCCTATGATAGTTTTTATTATACCCAACTTGGATGCCCATCATTCTAGGACAAATTTTATAACCATAGCAAATACCATGCTGTTCTAAAATACTCTCAAAATGATATAATTGAAGCATGAGAGATCAACAATTTCTACAAAATAAAGCCACCGCCGTGCTCTAAAAGATATAAGTGAAGTACTAGAGCAAAATTATCTAGCTCAAAAGATATAAGTGAAGCACATAGAGTATTCTAATAAATTCCAAATCATGTGTGTCTCTCCCAAAAGGTGTGTACAGCAAGGATGATTGTGTAAACTAAAAAGCAAAGACTCATATCATACAAGACGCTCCAAGCAAAACACATATCATGTGGCGAATAAAAATATAGCTCCAAGTAAAGTTACCGATAGACGAAGACGAAAGAGGGGATGCCTTCGGGGGCATCCCCAAGCTTAGGCTTTTGGTTATCCTTGGATTATCTTGGGGTGCCATGGGCATCCCCAAGCTTAGGCTCTTGCCACTCCTTATTCCATAGTCCATCAAATATTTACCCAAACTTGAAAACTTCACAACACAAAACTCAACAGGAAATCTCATAAGCTCCGTTAGTGTAAGAAAGAAAAACCACCACATAAGGTACTATAATGAACTCATTCTTTATTTATATTGGTGTTAAACCTACTGTATTCCAACTTCTCTATGCTTCATACCCCCCGATACTAGCCATAGATGCATCAAAATAAGCAAACAACACACGAAAAACAGGATTTGTCAAAAACAGAACAGTCTGTAGCAATCTTTAACTTTCGAATACTAATGGAACTCTAAAACTCCTACCAAAATAGTAAGTCCTGGGCAATTTGTCTATTGATCTACTGCAAAAATAATCAACGCAAAAGCACATTTCTGTGATTTATTAAAAGTATTCTCGTGCGTGCAAAAGTTTCTGTTTCTCAGCAGAATCAAATTAACTATCACCGTAGGTTATCCTATAGGTTCTACTTGGCACAAACACTAATTAAAACATAAAACCAAATCTAAACAGAGGCTAGATGAAATATTTATTACTAGACAGAAGCAAAAAGCAAGAAACAAAAGTAAAATTGGGTTGTCTCCCAACAAGCGCTATCGTTTAACGCCCCTAGCTAGGCATAAAAGCGAGAATAGATCTAAGTATTGCCATTTTTGGCATTCAGTTCATAAGTGGCACACATAATAGATTCATAAGGTAATTTGAATTTATTTCTAGGGAAGTGTTCCATGCATTTCCTTAATGGAAATAGGAATCTAATATTCCCTTCCTTCATATCAATAATTGCACCAATCATTCTAAGGAAAGGTCTACCAAGAATAATAGGACATGAAAGATTGCAATCTATATCAAGAACGATAAAATCTACAGGCACATAATTCCTATTTGCAACAATAAGAACATCATTGATCCTTACCATAGGTTTCTTAATGGTGGAATCCGCAAGGTGCAAGTTTAAGGAGCAATCATCAAAATCATGGAAACCTAGCACATCACATAAAGTTTTCAGAATCGTGGAAACACCAGCACCCAAATCACACAAAGCATAGCATTCATGATCTTTAATTTTAATTTTTATAGTAGGTTCCCACTCATCATAAAGTTTTCTAGGTATAGAAACTTCCAATTCAAGTTTTACCTCATAAGATTGCATCAAAGCATCAACGATGTGTTTGGTAAAAGCCTTATTTTGACTATAAGCATGAGGAGAATTCAACATGGATTGCAACAAGGAAATACAATCTATTAAAGAACAATTATCATAATTAAATTCCTTGAAATCCATAATAGTGGGTTCATTGCTATGTAAAGTTTTGACCTCTCCAATCCCACTTTTACCAAATTTAGCATCAAGATCTAAAATCTCTGAATCATTGGGACACCTTTTAACTAAAGTTGACTCATCTCCAGTCCCATTATTATCAAGATTCATATTGCAAAACAAAGATTGAATAGGGGACACATCAATAACTTTTATATCTTCATCATTATTTTCACCTAACCCTTCTGGTTTGGCCGCCATCTTATTGACCAAGGTGGCTTGCTTATCAGAAATCTGGGCTATTGATTTTTCAAGACGAGCAATCTGAGAATTCAAACCATAAAATTCCTTAGACATATCATCAAGCTCTTTGTTCATGTACTCCATAAAGCTTTTTTGTTCTTTAAGCTCTTTTTTAAAGAAATTGTTATGCTCAAACTGTAAAGTCATAAAGCTTCTAATATTTAATTCAATATCTTCCAACCTTCTAAGATGAAGATCAACGTTCTTAGGCAAAGCCATAAGGGCAAGCAGGCACACAAGAGGAAAGCGGAAAAGAGAGGCGAACGGAAAAGAGAGGGCGAATAAAACGGCAAGGGTGAAGTGGGGGAGAGGAAAACGAGAGGCAAATCACAAATAATGTAATGCGAGGGAGATGAGTTTGTGACGAGTACTTGGTATGTCTTGACTTGAGCGAATACCTCCCCGGCAACAGCGCCAGAAATCCTTCTTGCTACCTCTTAAGCACTGCGTTGGTTTTCCCTTGAAGAGGAAAGGGTGATGCAGCAAAGTAGCGTAAGTATTTCCCTCAGTTTTGAGAACCAAGGTATCAATCCAGTAGGAGGCTCCTCAAAAGTCCCTCATACCTACACAAACAAACAAGAACCTCGCAACCAACGCGATAAAGGGGTTGTCAATCCCTTCGGTAACTTGCGAAAGTGAGATCTGATAGAGATAATAAGATAAGATAAATATTTTTGGTATTTTTATGATATAGATTGAAAAGTAAAGATTGCAAATAAAAGTAGATTGGAAAACTTATATGATACTCCCTCCATTCCTTTATGTAAGGTGTATTATTTTCGGCACGGTGACCAAGGCACACAATCTACACATGTTAGGACAAATTAACCTTGTCTAAATCATTTATTAGGGGCAACTAAATCATTTATGCTAGCAAATTAAGAGATGCATGCAATCAGGAGAGAAATACTTTCCTTTTTTCTTTACAAGAAGAGATGCATGCAATCAGGAGAGAAATACTTTCCTTTTTTCTTTACAAGAATAGATGCATGCAATCAGGGGAGAGATACTTTCCTTTATTTGAAGGGCTAACGATGAAATTATGAGGAATTACAAGAAATGCACCTTACATTATGGGATTTTATCAAAACAATACACCTTATATAAAGGAACAGAGGGAGTAAAAGATAGACCCGGGGGCCATAGGTTTCACTAGTGGCTTCTCTCAAGATAGCATAAGCATTACGATGGGTGAACAAATTACTGTCGAGCAATTGATAGAAAAGTGGATAGTTATGAGATTATCTAGGCATGATCAAGTATATAGGCATCACGTCCGCAACAATTAGACCGTAACTTTTCTGCATCTACTACTATTACTCCACACATCGACTGACTCCTGCCTGCATCTAGAGTATTAAGTTCATAAGAACAGAGTAACGCATTAAGAAAGATGACATGATGTAGAGGGATAAACTCAAGCAATATGATATAAACCCCATCTTTTTATCCTCGATGGCAACAATATAATGCGTGCCTTGCTGCACCCACTGTCACTGGGAAAGGACACCGCAAGATTGAACCCAAAGCTAAGCACTTCTCCCATTGCAAGAAAGATCAATCTAGTAGGCCAAACCAAACTGATAATTCGAAGAGACTTGCAAAGATAACTAATCACACATAAAACAATTTAGAGGAGATTCAAATACTTCTCATAGATAGACTTGATCATAAACCAACAATTCATCGGATCTTAAAAAACACACCGCAAAAAGAGTTACATCGAATAGATCTCCAAGAAGATCGAGGAGAACTTTGTATTGAGATTCAAAGATAGAGAAAAAGCCATCTAGCTAATAACTATGGACCTGAAGGTCTATGGTAAACTACTCACAACTCATCAGAGAGGCCTTGGAGATGATGTAGAGGCCCTCCGTGGTCGATTCCCCCTCCGGCGGAGCGCCGGCGAAGGCTCCAAGATGGGATCTCGCGGATACAGAAGGTTGCGGCAGTGGAAATAGTTTTTCGTGGTGCTACTGGATGTTCTCGCGGTACGTGGATATATATAGGAGGAAGAAGTAGGTCGGTTGAGCCACGAGGGGCCCAAGAGGGTGGGGGCGCGCCCACCCCCTAGGGCACGCCGGGCACCCTCGTGGCCGCCTCGTTTCCTGCTTGACGTCCACTCCAAGTCTCCTGGATTGCGTTTGTTCCAAACAGATCGCTCCCAAAGGTTTCATTCTATTTGGACTCCATTTGATATTCCTTTTCTTCGAAACACTGAAATAGGCAAAAAAAAGCAGCAATTCGGGCTGGGCCTCCGATTAGTAGGTTAGTCCCAAAAATGATATAAATGTGTAAAGTAAAGCCCATAAACATCCAAAACGGGTAATATAATAGCATGGAACAATAAAAAATTATAGATACATTGGAGACGTATCAATTTTCATGTGAATCTTCTCTTCCCTTATTAATTCTGTCATGAGTTGCATCATTGACCAATGCTATGCTTGTCAATCTCCAATAAATTTTACCACTTATATTTTCCTTAGGTGATGTCATTACTTACCATAAGATTAGCATATGATCTTTTCCATTTATTTTCCTTTCTTTTTATTGAAACATAAAAGTAAAGAAACAAAACTCCAACTACTCTTTATTATAAATCTTGCACACGATTACATAGATATATCACTAAGCAGGCACTCGAAAATAGATAATAGCTAAACTTTATTCAACTAAATCATAGGATAACTAAAGATCAAACTAAAATAGATAAAGGCAAAGATAGTGGTGGTGATACGATACCAGGACACCTCCCCCAAGCTTGGAACAAGACAAGGGGAGTGCCCATACCATGTACTCAAGTCTCCCTAGGTGGGAAGATGATGATTGTGGTGGTGATGAAGTAGTGAGTTTGTCCAGCTTGCATCGGAGGCTAAAGTTGATCTCCCTCAGATCCTCATTCTCTAGCTCGAGCTTTAATAACTTTAGCAACCAATTTCATGAGAGCATCAACTTTTTCACTCAAAGAATTAATTTCTTCAACCAAATTAACTTTTTTACTAGTAGGTGTTCTTTTGGCATGACATTGTGAATAATTTTCCATTATATTATCTAGCATTTAGTAGCTTCACCCAAAGCAATTTCCATAAAAGTACCACCCACGGAGGAATCTAAAAGATTTCTAGAAACAAAATTCAATCCCGCATTTTTTTGTATGATCATACAAAGATTTAAACCATGAGTAGGACAATTTCTTAGCATCGATTTCATTCTTTCCCAAGATTGTGCAACATGTTCGTGCTCAAGTTGCTTAAAATTCATGATCTGAGTTATAAGGGAAATAATTTTCGCGGGTGGAAAATACTTAGTAATAAAATCATCTTTGCACCTATCCCAAGAATCGATACTATTGCGAGGCAAAGAAGAAAACCAAATTTTTGCACGATCCCGCAAGGAGAAAGGAAATAATTTCAACTTCACAATATCATTTTCCACATCTTCTTTCTTTTGCACATCACACAATTCTACGAATGTGTTTAGATGGGATGCGACATCCTCATTAGTAGTACCAGAAAATTCATCTTTCATAACGAGATTCAACAAAGCGGCATTAATATCACAAGACTATAGTTTGGTAGGTTGGGTCTCGTACGTAATTCTGAAGTTAAAATTTGGGACAAAACACGATGGTGACCAGTAACCAGGATGAAGATAGCGATGTTACATATAATTAGTGCCAAATAAGAGCACGGGATCACACATGTCATTTACGACTCGAATAATAATGCCATACACTAATACATTAAGGCTACGAGGCGATGCAGTGCTGGTTACAACAGGCAAGAATAAAGATGCATCGATCGATAACCTCCTCCTCCTCGACTCAGGGCGCCAACCCACTGAATGACGGCTGAGGAGATGCGGCTTTCGAGGCGAGGTCAACGTGCTTCCGAACAATGGCGTCCAAAGATTCCAGCCGGTCGAAGAAGGCCAACATCATTGCGTCGTCCCTGGCCCTGTAGTGGCCTATGTAGATGATTTCCTCTTAGACGTGGATGTGTAGGTTGACGGCTTCTTGCATGGCGAGACGCTGTGCAACGAGCGCGACCTAGAGGTGGACATTCTTCGTTGCGATGCCCAACAGCTGCAGGGCCACCCGTGCATGAAAGGGGTCATCACCATGGAGGCCAATGAGGGTGGCAAGCAACTAGGAGCCTGGGTGTGCGGGCTGGAGGAGTACGGCAAGGTCGTCCGCGTGCTTCTTGAAGGCGGTGAACTTGCAGATGGAGCGGACCATCATCTCGTCCATGCGAGAGGCGACGCCGGCTTTGACAAGGGCTATGACACTGGCGGTCACCAACACAGTCTGGAAACGCTACACGGTGTAGGGCTACATGCCAATGTCTTGGATGATCTGGCACAGCCGATTGCCACTCGCGTGCATCACCTCCATGGGTGCTTGTGGCTTCTGGTCACTTGGTCTTGGTCTTGAATTAGAGTGAGCAGTGGTGCAGACGATTTGGTAGACAGATTGGAATGGTGGGGCAGCTTCATATAAGATTGCAAACTGCATTACATTCACATTGTGCTGGCTCCATTCTGCTTCTCCAATTAATTCCCTTTGCATGCTAATTGAGGATGCATCATTGGCCATTCAACATTTCGGGAACCGCTACCCTCTCCCTCGTTGGCATTCAAGCTGTATCAATGTAAATGCATGTCAAAAAGATACTACTCATTACTACATTGTGCTCCGCGACCAAGGCAGGGAAAATGAGAGAACTTAATATTTACTACCATTGCATGCAATGAATTGACCGCTTCATGCCATGGTAGGTAGTCTCAAGGCATTAAAAGCATACACGACCCACGCCTCTTATTGGTTGATTCCTTTATTCATGTCAAGAAACAAGAAACAAGGTCAAGTTAATCCGCTGCACCTAAGTGTTTTGGGATTATTTGGTTTTCGTAAGATGACTATAACTAGAGATTGCCACAATAACCATAAGACCTGCATTTGACAGTGGCACCTATTGGACGCAAACAACAATAGAAAAGAAATGCCACACCATGCCCCTCCCCTACACATAATACTGCCACGCGAGCGTTCACAACTCCCATGTTCGGGTTGTGCTTGGCTCTTCGCCTGTTTGGGAAGTCGAACAATGTTGTTACTACTAATACAATGCCGAATCAACTGCTGCATGTCCACCGCGGGGGGGGGGGGGGGGGGGAGGGAGAGCTTGTTGTAAGCAAAGGCTTCTTCTCGTCCTACGAGCCACCACACGCATGGGTGAGGGAGAGGGCGTAGTACACCACTTCTCCTTGTTGTACAAGTTGACACGACACATCAAAGCAGTACACTCAATTTTCTCAAAAAGTTGTGTTTACCTATGCATTAATTACAATGCATGCATGCATGCATGCATGCCATGAGGTTCGTGTTGATCCTTGCGTGTGTTAATTTAATGCACCTTGAAGTATGAACATGTGATGGTAAACTTGTCACAGTGGAGAGCACCTCCGGTGTTTGGAGGCAGTACTGCCTCTAACACGGGCCACACATGCTTGCCTCTTAACTTGGCTAAAAGACCCGCAATGTACAATATTTGCTACAGCCTCTAACATTTACCCCACCAAGTTAAAATATACATTCCTATCTTGACCAGATCAGCGTGCAAACTTCAATCACTAGGATGACAGGTAGGGCCAGAAGATTATTTTAATCGAAAAAATGCTTGGAGATGGCCTCTTAGGATGGAGGCAACTCCGACGATTTTAAGCTTAGAGGCATGGTCTCCAGTGTATGTCATCGGCTTATAACACTTAGAGGCGGCCTCCCTAACATACACGGTACCCTAGGCTATGTTACTACCTCCATAGTGGGTAGTATAACCGGCCCTAAAAATGGAGAGTAACTTTACACTGGTAACATACATGCTATCCTAGCCTATGTTACTACCTCCCATACACATGAAACTACCACGAGAGCATTCGGGTTGCGCTTGGCTCTTCGCCTCTTCGTGAAGTCGAACAACGATGGTACTACTACAGTATGCTTCTGGCCATCTGACATCGAATGAGCCGCTGCATGTCCACCGCGTGCGGGAGGGAGAGCGTGTAGCAAAAGCTTCTCCTCATCCTGCGAGCCACCACACTCATGGGCGAGGGAGAGGGTGTTGTAATCAAGCTTCTCCTTGTTATACAAGTTGACGCAACACATCAAAGTAGTACTCAATATATTTCAAAAATTTGTGTTTACCGATGCATTAATTACAATGCTTGCATGCATGCCATGAGTTTCCTTTTGATCCTTGCATGTGTTGATATAATGCACCTTGAAGTATGAATATGTGATGATAAAACTTTCTAAGACTACCCATAATGGGAGTAACATACTGTAGATGGTAACATCACATATATCTAGGCAAAATAGATGATGTGGAAAGTAATTAATGAAGAAAAAGAGACATGTGGTAACATAGCTAGTTACTCACAGTATTAGGGTGGTCGTAGTGGGGAGTATCATATAGTATTATCATGCATATGATATTAGTGTATGATACTACTTCGGTAATGCATAGTATCTTAAGTTAGTATCTTAGGTTGCCTTATTACTTGTCATGCATGACACAAAGTAGTACAACATTTAATATGATACGACACCATGATATGATACCACACCCTCTCTTTTCTTGTTTAATTGTGTGCCACATCATAAAAAAGTCTAGTTGGCATGCATGATACCACTTATGACACTGCCATTACGACCAGCCGAGTAACATCACACATGCCAAGACTACAAAGTACTATATGCATGACACCACACATATGTTAATCCCCACTATATGCATGTTACTAGTCTAAGTTACTCCCCATTGTGGCTAGTATAATGCCCCGGCCATAAAGCGAGAGATGGTGGTGCACGAGGAGGACGAGATCATGCCAACGGAACGGGACCCGACAATGGAGGTTTTTATGGACCTCGCCATGCTCCAGTGCCCCTTGTGCCTCCGCCCCTTGAAGCCTCCAATGTACGAGGTTCGAATACATCTCGTCCATTCGGCTAATCAAGCAAGGTGCAGGTTTCTTGATTGATGTGGTGTTCGATTAATTTGTGCAGTGCAAGGAAGGGCACTTGGCCTGCGTCAGACTGCCGAGGCAAGCACCCCGGGAACCAGCGGCAGTGCCACAAGTGCGAGCGCGGCGGCGGCTTCGACGTGCGCAACACGACGATGGATGCCATCCTCTCCTTGGCAAGGGTCGAGTACCCGCACGAAGGCTGTGGGCTCTACATCACTTACCACAAGCTCGCCAATCACCAGAGCATGTGTCCGCTCGCGCCCTGCAAATGCCCCGTGCCTGGCTGCTGCTTCGAAGGCCCACCGACGGCATTCCCCCACCACATCAGCACTGTGCACCCCATGCCCGTGCACATGATCTACTATGGCAAGGTGTCGGTGTCGGAGCTGCGATGCTTGCTGTTCGCGAAGGAGGACGACCAAGCGTTTTTCGTGGTTGGCGCAGTGCTCGACATCGGCACGCCTATCATCGTGTTGGTCGTTTGCATCAGAGCGGGGGCGTCCCCATCGCCGCACTACGTGGCCAAGGTGTGGGCGAACGAGCCACCGGGGGTGCCCAAAGGCAGGACCGACGCCGTTAAGGTGGAAATAGAGTGACAAGCATCAAGGAGCCGGGCGCCGTCGCAGTGGAGGAGCTGACCTTCTTCAAAGTGCCGCCCAAGCTGCTGGTCGGGGCTGGGTATTCGAGGACGATGTCCCTCCACATTCATATTGACAATCTCACCTCCTAAATGATTCCACAGGGCCTTCTATTTATCTTAGTAATATGCTAATACTCCAACATCAGAACAACAGTTGAAGTAGGGTTTAGTATGGTCTACTTTCGCTTCAGAGATTGTGGATTCTGACGGCGATGCAGCAATTACTTCAACATCAGATCATCAATTGAAGTAATTTCCAATAGTCGAATGGATATTTTTGTGTCCGTTGGATATAAGATTCTTTGGGTAATAAGTAAACCTAAATATAAGCTGTTTATATGCTTGTTTGTTGAGGAAGTGTTGCATACTTCTGCGAGTTGACGCATCACATCAATTTAATACTACTAGTAGTACTCACCCGACTACGCACCAGGAAGACCAAGCTTGTGTTGTGTCGTGTGTGGCATGCACATTAACCAAAACCTCGCGCCTCCAACTAAGCTTCCACATTTTGAACTTTTCAATCTCGAGGGCAAGGAGCAACGTGAACCTTTCATAGAGCCAATCGGATGGTTTAGAACACTACAATTCGTAGCTATAGACGTGTGTATGTGAGAGAGAGGACAAGTGCATGCGTGCACCTGTTCTCTTCGTGTACAACATACTAAATGTAGAGTACAAGTGTATGTGGGTGGCATCGACCTAGAGAGCTAGAGATGGTGTGTGGGAGATATCCCGAGAGACTCGTGAGCGTAGGTGTATGCATGGGAAAGAGGGAGAGAGATGATATGTGTCGATGTAATGCGTGTGAAAAAAGGACTAGTCAATACATCGCCACGAGGCTATTCCTGGCGAACACCCCAATAACCATAAGATCTAAATCCAAAGGTGCCAATTATTGGATGAAAACAACAGCAAAAATGAGGTGCCATGGCATTTTACAAAACTGCACACCACACCGCTCAACTACCCATGAAACTGCCACACGAGCGTTCGCAACTGCCATGATCCGCTCCTTGGTGCGATCTTTATTTTTTTAAAAAGGGATCTACAGTAAAAGGCCGGGCTTTTGGCGCGCGGTAGGCAGGGGATCTTGGCCTGTCGGTTTGCTACTTCTCACATGCAGTCAAACATAAGTGATGAACCCAGCCGATGCGCGTCTCTTCGATGAGCGGCGGGCCGGACATACCGTCTGTTCATGCTACTGCTCACATGCGGTCGCACATGTCAGTGATGTTCCAAGCTGATGCGCTTCCCTTTGGTAAGCGGCGGGCCGGACCGACCATGTGTTTGTGCTACTGCTTACATGCGGTCACACATGTCAGTGACACACCAAGCCGATGCGCGTCCCCTCGGTTAAAGACGGGGCGGACCGACCGTGTGTTGGGGCAACGCCAACACAACTGGCTGTAAGTTTACCGCCTAACTTAATTTGTAAAGGGTAACACTTACTTTGGCTCCTTAATGAGATCGTTCAATAGAAATCCTTATTAGAAAGGCGAGGGCGGTGTTTTTTCCAGCGTGGGAACCGAGGGAGTTTTTATCTTTCTTTTGAGTGTAGCGGTGGCGTGGGAGTTTGCCCGATGGTTTACATACGTTTCTCGGACGCGTACGTGGGCCCATGTTCTCAGAGGCCATCGCGGCGGAGCCAGACGCCCGCTACCTCTCGTAGCAAAAAATGAGTAGCCCACTGCTGGCTTTTCTATAGTTAGTTTAGAAATTCTCAATTTCATGTGTGACGCGATATTAGCCGTTCATTGATGTTGATCCAAAGGTCTAAGTGCCCGGGATTCGCGTCTACAGTAACCTCATTGTACCCAGGAGTGTCTACGTTCTGTTGGAACCATCAGGACGTCAGTGTGATCAATCCACACAAGAAGCTGGCAAACAACACCTCCAGTGTGCCATGTGGCTTCATTGATATGCCGCCCCCCTCATTTTATTCATAAATATATTGACTGAAAAAGAGAGACATCGCCCAAAACAAAAACTTGCTCGTGTTTTGTTTCCTACTTGCTTTGCACGTACTGGAAGTACTAGTGCCATGTCATCTAATAACTCTTCCAACATGCGGCAAATTATCACGAGGGCTAACTCTCCTTAGAGAAATGTGCTCCACCAAGTACCCGCGTGTGTGTATGAGGGAGGTAGTGCATGCGTGCGTGCACCTCCACTAGTAGAAAAAGGGTCAAACGTGCAGCACATTAGTGCCGGTTTGTATTAGAGCCGGCACTAATGTATACATTAGTGCCGGTTCCAACGACTAGCCGGGCCGCTCTCATTAGTACCGGTTCGTGGCTAACCTTTAGCACCGGTTCATGCCACGAACCGGTACTAATGAGGGTGGTGGCAGGATGTTGTCAGTCTGGGCCCCCTCCAGCACCTTTAGTTCCGGTTCGTGCCACGAACCGGTACTATAGGTCCTCCTGCATATAAACCCTTCGTCCAGCTCGCTCTGTTCTTCCCCCTTTCCCCTCTCCTCTCCTCTCTGTTCTTCCTCTTCTCCCCTCGAGCTCATCACACATTTTGCCCAAAATTTGTCAAGATTTGAAGGCCCCCATCCATTCAAGTGATCACAAAGGTTAGCAACTTTGTCCTTTCATCTCTCATTGCTAGATTAGCTCTTGCAATGCTTTATATAGTTACTAATTTGTGAGTTTAGTAATTTGGGAGGAAATATATATATGTGCTAGTATTTGATTTATATGCAATTTGAGGTCAAAAATAACACTTAGTTTGCATATGTAGGTGTGGTTTACTTAGTGCCTTCTAAATCTCCATCGTAACCACCGTCGATCGCCCGCACCGTCCCGTCGCCGGCACCACCTTGTGGTGAGCCTCTTGTTCATGAAATTTTATACAAAAAATTGATGTTTGTGTGATTTGGATATATAGTTAATCATGTAATAATTATCTTACCCGTACGTTGTTTGTTATACATAGTGCCATGGTTTTGATATCCGTCCCCGTCGGCCCTCGTCCTTGTTATGATTCGGATGTGGTATATTCTCTTTTAAAACTATTTGTTGCATTTCGTGTTTATGACAAATTATGCCCATCAAGTTGACATAGATATTTTTTATCTAGGAGGTATGTGAACCGGAAATTCCAATCGACCCTATTGTCGAGAGGTTAAATTTAGTTGAAAGAGAAAACGAGTACTTGAAAGAAAAATTGAAAAGAATTGAGGGGGAGAAGATGGAATTGGAGTTGCATGTTGCCGATGTCGTCGATGATCACAAGATCAAGATGGAGAAAATGCGCTTGAAGAATAGAAAGATTAGAAAATATGCCATCGATAGTGAGGCTTGGTATCATTATGCTGTTGGATCAATTGTTACCTTAGTTGCGATCTTGATCGCATCTGTTGTTGCATTTAAATGCTTTAGCTAGAGAGTTATTTGTTTATTGCATTTAAGTGTTGTATGAACTTTATGTATGAACTTGTATTAATTTGGTCTATTCGGTGTTGTGTAATGAAGATGAGCCGGCAATGGATGTACGATGACCGATGCTCTCCCCAGTTCGTTGAGGGCGTGCATACTTTTCTGCTTGCGGCTGAGGCAAACAAGCGGGCGGATGGTTTTATGCCTTGTCCATGTGCTGGCTGTAAGAATGGTCACAATTACTCTACGTCAAGAACCATTCACGTCCACCTGTTTGAGTCCGGTTTCATGCCCCACTATAATGTTTGGACCAAGCACGGAGAAAGAGGGGTTATGATGGAAGACAATGAAGAAGAAGAGGACGACGACAGCTATCCTGGCCATGGGTTCCCTGAATACGATGATACAACAATGGGGGAAGAAGCTGAGCCGGTAATGCAGGAAGAAGCTGAGCCGGCAATGCGGGAAGAAGCTGAAGAAGAGGCATCAGATGAGCCCATTGATGATCTAGGTCGGGCCATTGCTGATGCAAAGAGAAACTGCGCAAGTGATTTGGAGAAGAAGAAGTTGCAGCGCATGTTAGAGGATCACAAAAAATTGTTGTACCCGAATTGCGTAGGTGACAAGAAAAAGCTGGGCACCACACTAGAATTGCTGCAATGGAAGGCAGAGAATGGTGTATC
Source organism: Triticum timopheevii (assembly GCA_963921465.1). Classification (NCBI taxonomy): domain Eukaryota; kingdom Viridiplantae; phylum Streptophyta; class Magnoliopsida; order Poales; family Poaceae; genus Triticum; species Triticum timopheevii. Next base: position 187,236,920 of record OY997266.1, on the reverse strand, counting down.
TGACAAGGGATTTGGAAAGTTGCTGGTAATGATAAAGGATATGCTTCCAAAGGACAACGAATTGCCCGAGAGTACGTACGAAGCAAAGAAGGCTGTCTGCCCTCTAGGGTTAGAGGTGCAAAAGATACATGCATGCCCTAATGATTGCATCCTCTACCGCGGTGAGTACGAGGATTTGAACGCTTGCCCGGTATGTGGTGCATTGCACTATAAGATCAGCCGCGATGAGCCTGGTGATGTCGAGGGCGAGCGCCCCAGGAAGAAGATTCCTGCCAAGGTGATGTGGTATTCTCCTATAATACCACGGTTGAAACGTTTTTTTCCAAAACAAAGAGCATGCCAAGGCGATGCGATGGCACAGAGAAGACCGTAAGAAATACGGAAAGTTGAGAGTACCCGCTGACGGGTCGCAGTGGAGAAAAATCGAAAGAAAGTACGGGAAGGAGTTTGCAGATGACGCAAGGAGCGTATGGTTTGGTCTAAGCGCAGATGGCATTAATCCTTTTGGGGAGCAGAGCAGCAACCATAGCACCTGGCCTGTGACTCTATGTTTGTATAACCTTCCTCCTTGGTTGTGCATGAAGCAGAAGTTCATTATGATGCCAGTGCTCATCCAAGGCCCTAAGCAACCCGACAACGACATTGATGTGTACCTAAGGCCATTAGTTGAAGAACTCTTACAACTATGGAATGGAACAGGTGTACGTGCGTGGGATGAGCACATGGGGGAAGAATTTGACCTAAAGGCGTTGTTGTTCGTGACCATCAATGATTGGCCTGCTCTCAGTAACCTTTCAGGACAGACAAACAAGGGATACCACGGATGCACGCACTGTTTGGATGATACCGACAGTATATATTTGAATAGTTGTAAGAAGAATGTGTACCTGGGACATCGTCGATTTCTTCCGAGCAGGCATCCCGTAAGAAAGAAAGGCAAGCATTTCAAAGGTGAGGCGGATCACCGGACGAAGCCTCGCCACCGTACTGGTGCTGATGTACATGATATGGTCAAGGATTTGAAGGTGATATTTGGAAAGGGTCCTGGCAGACAACCTGTTCCGAAGGACGCGGACGGACGCGCACCCATGTGGAAGAAGAAATCTATATTTTGGGACCTGCCATATTGGAAAGACCTAGAGGTCCGCTCCGCAATCGACGTGATGCACGTGATGAAGAATCTTTGCGTGACCCTGCTTGGCTTCTTGGGCGTGTATGGGAAGACAAAAGATACACCTGAGGCACGGGAGGACCAGCAACATATGCACGGAGAAGACGGCATACATCAGGGTCATGCAAGCTACGCTCTTACTAAAGAAGAGAAGGAAATCTTCTTTGAATGCTTGCTCAGTATTAAGGTACCGTCTGGCTTCTCGTCGAATATAAAGGGAATAATAAACATGTCAGAGAAAAAGTTCCAGAACCTAAAGTCTCATGACTGCCACGTGATTATAAAGGGAATAATAAACATGGCAGGGAATAATAATACATTTTACACGATCGCCCAAGATAAGAAGAGCACCAACCAAAACAGTGGTGTCCACTTTGATGCAGAAACCAAGACGGGAAAGGAAACATATTATGGTTATATACAGGACATATGGGAACTTGACTATCGACGTGGTTTAAAGGTCCCTTTGTTTCGGTGCAAATGGGTCAATATGACACGAGGCGGGGTAACGGAAGACCCGCAGTACGGAATGACAACAGTGGATCTCAACAATCTTGCGTATGCAGACGAACCATTCGTCGTAGCCAATGATGTGGCACAGGTTTTCTATGTGAAGGACATGTCTACCAAGCCAAGAAAAAGAAAAGATAAGGAAGCGAATGCATCGTACGATGAGCCAAAGCGGCACATAGTTCTTTCTGGGAAGAGAAACATCGTGGGAGTGGATGACAAGACAGACAAGTCAGAAGATTATGAAAAGTTTGATGAAATTGCTCCATTCATAGTGAATATTGACCCGAGCATCCGTTAAATGATGAAGATTTTCCATGGTTACGGCGCAAAGGGACACACGCGAAGAAAAAGTTTCATACCCAAAGATCTGGGATGTGGTCGGCTTCACTATCATCACTTTCTTCTGTGTTTCACACCCAGGAGGGAATGTCTGTAATAGTTAGGGTAGTTATGTGTTTTGGCATTTGAAACGCGAAGAAATTTTATGTGCAAACAAATTCTTCTCATGCATTTACTGATTTTTTTCCACCTAAATGACCCTGAAATTGAAAAGCAATTCAAATGAACTCAGAAAAGGTTGAAAGTTGGCATGGTATCATAATTTCATACAAATAGCATGTGCAAGAAAGTAGAGAGGGTTATGGCAAAAACTGGACGCACTTCGTGTACAAAATGGACAATCTCTTTCGAAGTATCAGGGTTTCCGACGAAAACTGAACTGTTACAAAGGCATTTCATTTTTCAAATAACCTAAGCATTACTAAATTGAATATAATGATAAAACACACTAATATCAAACATAAGAAAAAAGAATCACTGAAAAAACTTTTTTCAAAGTTAAGTTATTCACAAACTAGTGATTCACACAAATTTCAAATAATTCAAAATTTAAACTATTCAAATTTTAAATCTACCGGCACTAACAGAAAGTTTGTAATTTTTTGTACCTAAAGCAAAAATATTCACAAAGAAACTCTAAATACAGCAAAAAAACAACTCAAAAATAAATAAAACAAAAAAATAAAGCAAAAAAAAAAAGAAAAAAAGCCCGCCTACTGGGCCAAAGCGGCCTGCATACGACTAGCGACACAACCTTTCGTTGGGCCAGGATGCAGGCCCGCGAAGGCCCAGTAGGCCCACAAGGCGAGGAGGACAGGTAGGCCCAGTAGGCTTGATTAGGAGAGGAGCTCGAGAGAGCTACCGCACTGGGGCTTATAAACCAGTGCGGTAGCCCCTCGACTAGCGAGGTGGGACTAAACTTCCGCACCGCACCTGCGCCAGTGCACCCCCTTTAGTACCGGGTCGTGGCACAAACCGGTACTAAAGGGGGGGGGGGGCCTTTAGTACCGGTTTGTGCCACCACCCGGTACTAAAGGGGGTCGCTTCCCGCTGCTTGGCCTGGCCAAAACAGACCTTTAGTACCGGTTGGTGGCTCCAACCGGTACTAAAGGTGCCTTCTATATATACAACTGCTACGAAAATTTCAGTTTCCCTCTGTTTTCGCCTCTGTTCCGTCGTCTTCGTCTTCGTCGCCACCGCCCTCGATCATCTCCGAAGTCGCCGCTCATCTCCGTCGCAGCCCCCGTCCCCGTCGCCGCCCCCGTCCCCGTCGCCGCCCCGGGCCCGTCCCCGTCGCGCCGTCCCCGTCGCGCCGTCCCCGTTCCCGTCGCGCCGTCCCCGCCGTCGCCTCGCCGTCGCCTCGCCTCGCCGTCGCCTCTCCTCGCCGTCGCCTCGCCTCGCCGTCGCCTCGCCGTCGCCGTCTCCCGCTGTGAGTCCTCCAGCCCCGAGCCCGTACACACACACAAGCATGTTTAATTAGTTTAGATAATTAGTCTTTAATTAGTTTAGATTATTTAGATTATTATTTTGTATGTTTAATTAGTTTAGATAATTAGTGTTTAATTAGTTTAGGTTATTTAGATTATTATTTTTTCACTATTATATATGTATGAATGCATGTTAGATGGATATAATTAGTGCTTAATCAGTTAGAAATTAGTGTTATATAGAAATGTTAGAAATTAGTGTTATATAGAAATGTTAGAAATGTTAGAAATTTTAGTGTTATTTATATTATTTAGATTAGCATAATTAGTGTTATATAGAAATGTTAGAAATTTTAGTTATCAAAATCCAATCATTAAAAAAATGTTACTTTTTGCGGGCATATAGCTAGTATTTGTTCTCGACGATGCCCGGCCCGCATCCTCGCCGTCGACCCGTCCGCGACGACGTCCAGCCGACCCATGTCCGGGACTGGGCTCCGCCGGGCTGGCACTGGGAGGTGCTGCTTGGAGGGGCGCGCCGCTTGATGAGGAACCCGGCCGCGGGTCCCGTCGTCGACCCTGATCTCGTTTGGTGGCGTTCGCGTGGGCCAGTTTCGGTGCGGAGGGACCCGGCCCCGCCGGAGGTGGTACGTCGCCGTGTCAGGGAGGAGGATGAGCACGTCCATCGCTACATGGTTGCGTTAGAGGGCGGCAGGTTCTCCAATACGTGGTAGTATCTTTGGGGATCTCACTTCAGCTATGATCCTGTGAGGGTTCCTTCTCTTTGGGTGTCCACCACCCACGCCGGAGGAACCGCGAGTGTCCTAGATTCTTCTGTAGTATTCGATCTTTATTAGCTAATAGCCAGTGATGTACTATTCAATATTATATATTATTCGAGACGATGTATTCGTGATTATATCTATTATTCTAGACGATGTATTCGAGATTATATCTATTATTTGAGACGATGTAATTTGAATACTAAATTGTTTTATATTTCTTTTGGATTAGTTAAACAAAAGCTATGGCAGACAATACCGACAGAGAGGGAGAACAGACCATGTTCGATATGATACGCGGGCCAGATGATAATCAGAATGAAGAAGATTATGACGGCTCCGAATTTCTAAACAACACCGGAGAGGGTGATATGATATTCGATCGCGACGACGAAATTGATGAAGTCATGAACTATGATTATGACGATGACGAAGAACATGTTGATCCTGAAACAACAAACACCGGTGAGGTATATATATTTATATAAGCAGGCATCTGGTGATCATCACATGTTTTAAATGACTTGAAGATATATTAACGAATCGATCTTTGTTCTTTCAGCCATCCGGATCGAGTAAATCTTCAGGCAAAATGACGAAACGAGGCCCGAACAAAAAGTTGAAGCCGGGCGTAAAGTACAATATCGAGGCATGCGGCCCTACTGGCAAACCATTAGCGCCTAAGAAGATTGCGGACAAGTTCGTTCGTCAGTGCGGAGTTCTTGTGAAGGACCAACTCCCGATCAAACTTCAAGAATGGAGAGCGCCAGCAAAGCCACGTCCATATGTTACTTTTGTCGACAAGAATCAAAAAGATCTGCTTTGGGATACTCTCATGGAACATTTCACCCTACCAGATCATTTCACAGAAGCAGATGTGCAGAAAGTCAAAGAGGCTGCTCTTAGGATGATGGCGATTGCATTCAAGAACTACAAGAATTGTGAATGGAACAAGTACATCAAGGGAGGAAGCAAGACTCCAGTATTCAAGGGAACACTGGAGAACCAACGTGATCATTGGGACGATTTCGTGAAATTCAAGGATTCGGAATTAGCTAAGGAACGGTCGAGAATAAACAAGAAGAATGCCGAAAAAAAGGATAAGTTCCATAAGCTGGGGCCAGGTGGCTATGCGGTGGCAATGCCTAAGTGGGATAAGTCTGAGAAAGAGATGGAGGATGCAGGTGTCACTCCGGCTACTAAGAGCTGGCCCCCCAGGGTCAGGACTTGGTTCTATGCGCATGGGGGGGATTTGGACCTGGAGACAGGTAATGTTTCGACGAGGCAAGTCTGAAGGGAGCTGAAGATGCGATACTTGTTGCAATAGAAGAGGCACGAACGGGGGTGTTCCAGCCCAACAGAGAGAACGACGAGCTTACGCGTGCCCTGGGAAATCCTGAACGCCCGGGAAGAACACGAGGCAAGGGCGCTATGCCGTGGTATGAGGGGTTATCAGACTGGAACAACGACTACAGAACCCGTTCGAGAAAGAAGATTGCGGAGGAGAAGAAGAGGAAGATGGAGGAGGAGTAGAGGAAGCGGGACTATGAATGCCTTCAAGGCCTAGAAGCAAGTCAAGCGGAATTGGCAGTCAAATTCCAGCGGCAGCAGGAGCAGATCGACTCACTTACCCATCAAAGGGGGTCTCAGCAGCTGCAGCAGCTAGCGGATGATCCAGCATTGGATAGCACCGGCCCATCCATGCCGAGAAGCAGCGTGGGTTCCGTCCCGGATGACGCAATGCTGGGTAGATACCCCGTGGATGACATCACGGAGAACACTAACTGCGAGCTACACGTCAAAATGAAGAACATATCCATGAAGGTGGCGGACGGCTGTGCTTTCACAAATCCCCCCGAGGCAACCTTCCATTGCAACCCGATTCCAGCGGGCTATGCTCGTGTCTTGGTTGATGAGGTGGTGGACCCACCATATTCGGGGCTACAGCTTGACATTGCGGGAGGTGAGGCGAGCGCTTTCTCGGAGAGGCCAAACATCGTATCATCCTATGGAAAAATGATTGCATCATCTTTCGAAGGCCACCGACACCGCGTCAGCCGAGTCCTCGTCGAAGTCCGCCATCGAGTCAGCAGACTCCCGCTCCTGCAAGTCCACCAAGTCCGGCAAAGTGTCAGGCCACTCCTCCTCCTCCAAGTCCGGCAAAGTGCCAGGACAATCCTCCTCCTCCAAGTCCGCCACAGCGTCAGACGTCCACTCCTCCTCCAAGTCCGGCACAACCTCAGGCCACTCCTCCTCGTCCAACTCAGTCCCGTCAGCCGTCTCCGCCGCCTTAGCAATCGTAGAAGAGACACCCCGCAGCTATGGTGCGTAGCGGTACGAGTCGAGGTAGTACAGGAAGTACAGGCGGAGGCAAGCGATATAAATATTGTCCAAGCCTCAAGCCTCTTCCGCAGAGGTCTTATGACAGGTCCGAGGAGGAAATCACAGCCATATCGAAGGCCGAGGTGGAAGCCCATTTTGCACCGAAACCGCCACCGCTGCCAAGGGAGAAAGTGCCTGAGGAAACGATTGACCACTTCATTCATATGGCTCAACCACCAGCTCCCAAGCCTGTTGACACAGACTATGAGCGCCACATCAGGAAGTTAAATCGAGCACGTCTACAAAGGGAGGCGAGCACGTCTATATCGGGATCGAGCAAACAAGAAGCAACTGCCAAAAAATGCGGGAAAACCATTCCCTAGCTGGGAGAACAGGCGGCGCAATCGATCCCCTCGCTTGTTGTGCCAACAACAGGTGACAGTACGCGTGCCCAATATTATTGTGGGCAAACAGTGCATGTTCCCGAGGTGGGAAATGTGGTAATAATGGAGGAGCATATAATGCAGGCTGAAGTTCTCAACATCACTGTTGGACAACTCCTCGAGATCGAGCCCATGCCTTTGCTTAGAGAGGATGAAGTAAAACGGAAATATGTCCGGGGCCAACCTTTGGTCGCGCTAGACAAGGTCAAGAACCTCCCAACGAGAATGTATGAATTGCATCAATGGTACATGAACATTACCAAGATTTTAGAGCGATTGTCCCTCATGGTGAATGTCAAGCAGGACCATTACTACCATGAGAAAGCTGTGTCCGTTGAGTATTTAGAACTGTTTCAGTTATACAATCAAGATGCACTCGACAAATCTATCGTCAGTTGCTATTGTCTGTAAGTGATTTCTTTCTATAATTTAAGTCTCAAGCTAGCTGTAGTGATCCTTTTGATCAATCATTACCTGTAATTATCCTCACTATATTCTTTTCTGTGGTATTATGCAGGATGAAGATATATGAAATGAGAAAAGGTGGACACTTTGGCATTGGGTTCATTGACCCAAACACCGTTAATGAATACACATGGAAGATAAATAAACGTTGTGCAAAGGAAGTAGAGGACATCATGCTAGAGTTCTTGAAGCGCCTCAAATACAATGAAGATATACTACTTCCTTACAACTTCCAGTGAGTCACACTGTCTTGTACTACAAATTCTCTGTTTTTGCCTACTAGCTAGCTACATGTTTTTGCTTACATATTCCCGCTTAATTAAGACATGTAAACGTGTGTGCATGCAGATTTCATTGGGTCTTGTGTATCATTAAAGTTGACGCCGGAACAGTTGAAGTACTGGACTCACGAATCTCAGGAAAAGCTGACTATAACATCTTGTATGGGATAGTCAACAGGTAATTTCAATCATTATTAACTATATATCTCGGCCTATTTAGTTTGTCATTTCATGATATGAACTATTTAATAACCCCTTTATTCATTTTCTTTGTCGGCGGGCAGGGCTTAGGAAAGATTCATCAGCGTCACGGAAGGTGAATGGAAGCAAAAGCTTAAATGGATTCAACCCAAGGTAAGTAATTAAGTAGTACTAGCTAGCTAGCTAGCTGCCATCTCTTTAATTATCATGCTTGATTAATTATTATCTGGTCAAATTCCATTTTCGTAAAGGCCCTGAAGCAGGCGCAGGGGACTGATCTGTGTGCATTCTGTGTTTGCGAGAACATTCGCATGATGGCGTCCGAAAGGAGAAGATCTCAAAGACAGCAATGGGTACGCTTGTCAAAACACTATTCACAATTTTTACACCATTATCGATATCTAGTCACACAACTAATACACATGCATATTGATCTCCTTCTTAACAGTTCAAAGAGGTGCGGGAGAAGCTCATAGAAAGGGAGCGCGTAGAAGCACTTCAAGAGGAAATAGCGGGATTTTTGCTCGACCAGGTCATAAATCCAAATGGAGAATTCTATTACCCGCTACCGCCCCCATGAAAACCACTTCCAATTGTCATCGTGCTCCGAAGGCACCAATTAGGCTAATGCCACTGGCTCCGAAGGCAACATTCATATGTAGGAGAAATTGTATATAGCTATACATGTGTGTATGTGTGAATTAATTAATATGGTGGTTTGTGAGACATTGATGATATATATATGCATGATTGGTTCTACTAGAAATTCTATATATATATATATATATATATATATATATATATATATATATATATATATATGCATACCGTGTACAATGTGTAGTATCGTAAAATACCAGCAAACGAAAAAGAACTAAAATGGAAACACAAAATTAAATGAAAAAGAAATCATAAAACTAAAAACCCCCCAAAGCTTATAGTACCGGTTGGTCTTACCAACCAGTACTAAAGGGCTCCAGGCCCCCGGAGCTGGCTCATGCCACGTGGTTGCCCTTTAGCACCAGTTCGTGCTGAACCGGTACTAAAGGGGGGGGGGGCTTTAGTGACCACAATTTAGTGCCGGTTATGTAACCGGCACTACAGGGCCTTACGAACTGGTGCTAATGCCCGGTTCTGCACTAGTGCTCTTCTCTTCATACATGTCGTCCACCTAGTGAGTGTGTTAGAGAGAGAGGGGGAGATGGTGTGTGTGACATGCCTCTATACATATAAAGTTGTATCAAAGAGAGGCCTGAACACATAGTATATGTATTTGGAGGGGGGCGATATATGAGAAGAGAGGGGGAGGGATTGTTTACTCGACATATCGATAGACACAGATGGATGTAAGAACTTCATGAGCGTACAAGTGCTAGGAAAGAGGGGGTGCCTGTTGGAAGATGATGCAAGAGGCCAACTAGACGAAGACAAGGAAGGAGTACAAGTGCAAGATCGATAATTAAAGAGAGGGACAATAACGTGCATGGGCGCACTTGTCTAGTCGATAGACAAAGCGGGAGGCATGGATGATGAGACGGGGAGGGACAATTAGTGTGTCTGTGGTAGGCGGTCCTATGTAGAGAGGTCATGGTTTGGTTGATGTGTACGTGGATAAAGAGGGGGAGACTTAACTAGAGATATAGATCGGTCATTTTGTGTGGGTAAATAGCGAGAGACCTGGCTACACATAGAGGGAAATCGATTGGTGCACATGCATGCATGTGTTAAAGATAAAGAACACCCGGAGTGAGGAAGAGAGGGAGAGGTGTGCGAGTTGGTGGGGGGAGGGATGTGATACGTCTCCAACGTATCTATAATTTTTGATTGCTCCATGCTACTTTATCTAGTGTTTTGGACTATATTGGGCTTTATTTTCCACTTTTATATTACTTTTGGGACTAACCTATTAACCGGAGGCCCAGCCCAGAATTGCTGTTTTTTTTTGCCTATTTCAGTGTTTCGAAGAAACGGAATATCAAATGGAGTCCAAACGGAGTGAAACCTTCGGGAACGTGATTTTCCAACCGAACATGATCCAGGAGACTTGGACCCTACTCCAAGAAGTGCCAGAGGCGGTCACGAGGGTGGAGGGCGCACCCCCTGGGCGCGCCCCCTACCTCGTGGGCCCCCTGACGCTCCATCGATGTACTCCTTCCTCCTGTATATACCTACGTATCCCCGAACGATCAGAATGTTGGGGATCGTTGCATAAAATAAAATTTTTCCTACGTTCACCAAGATCAATCTATGAGTTCATCCAGCAACGAGAGAGAGGAGTGCATCTACATACCCTTGTAGATCGCGAGCGGAAGCGTTCAAGAGTACGGGGTTGAGGGAGTCGTACACGTCGTGATCCAAATCACCGGAGATCCTAGCGCCGAACGGACGGTACCTCCACGTTCAACACATGTACGGTCAGCATGATGTGTCCTCCTTCTTGATCCAGCAAGGGGGGAAGGAGAGGTTGATGAAGATCCAGCAGCACGACGGCGTGGTGGTGGATGCAGCAGGGATCCGGCAGGGCTTCGCCAAGCGTTTGTGGGAGGGAGAGGTGTAGCAAGGGGGAAGGGAGGCGCCAGGGGCAAGGGTGCGGCTGCCCTCCCTCCCCCCTCTTTATATAGGGTCCCCAGGGGGGCGCCGGCCCTAGGAGATGGGATCTCCTGGGGGGCGGCGGCCAAGGGGGGAACTTGCCCCCCAAGGCAAGTGGAGGCGCCCCCTCCCCTAGGGTTCCCAACCCTAGGCATAGGGGGGCCCAAGGGGGGGGGGCGCACCAGCCCACCAGGGGCTGGTTCCCTCCCCACTTCAGCCCACGGGGCCCTTTGGGATAGGTGGCCCCACCCGGTGGACCCCCGGGACCCTTCCGGTGGTCCCGGTACAATACCGGTGACCCCTGAAACTTTCCCGATGGCCGAAATAGCACTTCCTATATATAGTTCTTCACCTCTGGACCATTCCGGAACTCCTCGTGACATCCGGGATCTCATCCGGGACTCCGAACAACTTTAGGTTTGCTGCATACTAATATCTCTACAACCCTAGCGTCACCGAATCTTAAGTGTGTAGACCCTACGGGTTCGGGAGATATGCAGACATGGCCGAGACGCCTCTCCGGTCAATAACCAACAGCGGGATCTGGATACCCATGCTAGCTCCCACATAATCCTCGACGATCTCATCGGATGAACCAGGATGTCAAGGATTCAATTAACCCCGTATACAATTCCCTTTGTCAATCGGTACGTTACTTGCCCGAGACTCGATCGTCGGTATCCCAATACCTCGTTTAGTCTCGTTATTGGCAAGTCACTTTACTCGTACCGTAATGCATGATCCCGTGACCAGACACTTGGTCACATTGTGCTCATTATGATGATGCATTACCGAGTGGGCCCAGAGATACCTCTCCGTCATACGGAGTGACAAATCCCAGTCTCGATTTGTGCCAACCCAACAGACACTTTCGGAGATACCCGTAGTGCACCTTTATAGCCGTCCAGTTACGTTGTGACGTTTGGTACACCCAAAGCACTCCTATGGTATCCGGGAGTTGCACAATCTCATGGTCTAAGGAAATGATACTTGACATTTGGAAAAGCTCTAGCTAAACGAACTACACGATCTTTGAGCTATGCTTAGAATTGGGTCTTGTCCATCACATCATTCTCCTAATGATGTGATCCCGTTATCAATGACATCCAATGCCCATAGTCAGGAAACCATGACTATCTGTTGATCAACGAGCTAGTCTACTAGAGGCTCACTAGGGACTTGTTGTGGTCTATGTATTCACACGTGTATTACGATTTCCGGATAACACAGTTATAGCATGAATAATAGACAATTATCATGAACACAGAAATATAATAATAACCATTTATTATTGCCTCTAGGGCATATTTCCAACAGTCTCCCACTTGCACTAGAGTCAATAATCTAGTTACATTGTGATGAATCGAACACCCATTGCGTTCTGGTGTTGATCATGTTTTGCCCTAGGGAGAGGTTTAGTCAACGGATCTGCTATATTCAGGTCCGTATGAACTTTACAAATATCTATGTCTCCATCTTGAACATTTTCATGTATGGAGTTGAAGCGACGCTTGATGTGCCTGGTCTTCTTGTGAAACCTGGGCTCCTTGGCAAGTGCAATAGCTCCAGTGTTGTCACAGAAGAGTGTGACCGGCCCCGACGCATTGGGTACGACTCCTAGGTCGGTGATGAACTCCTTCACCCAGATAGCTTCATGTGCTGCCTCCGAGGCTGCCATGTACTCCGCTTCACATGTAGATCCCGCCATGACGCTCTGCTTGCAACTGCAGCAGCTTACTGCCCCACCATTCAAAATATACACGTATCCGGTTTGTGACTTAGAGTCATCCAGATCTGTGTAGAAGCTAGCGTCGACGTAACCCTTTACGACGAGCTCTTCATCACCTCCATATACGAGAAACATGTCCTTAGTCCTGTTCAGGTACTTAAGGATGTTCTTGACCGCTGTCCAGTGTTCCTTGCCGGGATTACTTTGGTACCTTCCTACCAAACTTACGACAAGGTTTATATCAGGTCTGGTACAGGTCATGGCATACATGATAGACCCTATGGCTGAGGCATAGGGGATGACACTCATCTCTTCTTTATCTTCTGCCGTGGTCGGGCATTGAGCTGAGCTCAATTTCACACCTTGCAGCACAGGCAAGAACCCCTTCTTGGACTGATCCATATTGAAATTCTTCAATATCTTATCAAGGTATGTGCTTTGTGAAATACCTATGAGGCGTCTCAATCTATCTCTATAGATTTTGATGCCTAATATGTAAGCAGCTTCTCCAAGGTCCTTCATTGAAAAACACTTATTCAAGTAGGCCTTTATGCTGTCCAAAAGTTCTATGTCATTTCCCATCAAAAGTATGTCATCCACATATAATATGAGAAATGCTACAGAGCTCCCACTCACTTTCTTGTAAACGCAGGCTTCTCCATAAGTCTGCATAAACCCAAACGCTTTAATCATCTCATTAAAGCGAATGTTCCAACTCCGAGATGCTTGCACCAGCCCATAGATGGAGCACTGGAGCTTGCATACCTTGTTAGCATTCTTAGGGTCGACAAAACCTTCCGGCTGCATCATATACAGTTCTTCCTTAAGGTGACCATTAAGGAAAGCCGTTTTGACGTCCATTTGCCATATCTCATAATCATAGTATGCGGCAATTGCTAACATGATTCGGACGGACTTCAGCTTCGCTACGGGAGAGAATGTCTCATCGTAGTCAATCCCTTGAACTTGTTGATAACCCTTAGCGACAAGTCGAGCTTTATATATGGTGACATTACCATCTGCGTCCATCTTCTTCTTAAAGATCCATTTGTTTTCTATCGCTCGCCGATCATCGGGCAAGTCTGTCAAAGTCCACACTTTGTTTTCATACATGGATCCTATCTCGAATTGCATGGCTTCAAGCCATTTGTTGGAATCTGGGCCCGCCATTGCTTCTTCATAGTTCGAAGGTTCACCGTTGTCTAACAACATGATTTCCAAGACAGGGTTGCCGTACAACTCTGGTGTGGAACGTGTCCTTGTGGACCTTCGAAGTTCAGTAGGAGCTTGAACCGAAGTATCTTGATCATCATCATTAACCTCCTTTCTTGTCGGTGCAGGCACCACAGGAACATCTTCCTGAGTTGCGCTATTCACCGTTTCAAGAGGCAGTACTTCATCAAGCTCTACTTTCCTCCCACTTAATTCTTTCGAGAGAAACTCTTTCTTCAGAAAGGACCCGTTCTTGGCAACAAAGATCTTGCCTTCGGATCTTAAGTAGAAAGTATACCCTATGGTTTCCTTAGGGTATCCTATGAATACACATTTTTCCGACTTGGGTTCGAGCTTCTCAGGTTGAAGTTTCTTGACATAAGCATCGCATCCCCAAACTTTTAGAAACGACAGCTTAGGTTTCTTCCCAAACCATAATTCATACGGTGTCATCTCAACGGATTTAGACGGTGCCCTATTTAAAGTGAATGTAGCTGTCTCTAGAGCGTATCCCAAAAATGATAGCGGTAAATCAGTAAGTGACATCATAGATTGCACCATATCCAATTGAGTGCGATTACGACGTTCGGACACACCATTTCGCTGAGGTGTTCCAGGCGGCGTGAGTTGTGAAACGATTCCACATTTTCTTAAGTGCGTACCAAATTCGTGACTTAAATATTCTCCCCCACGATCTGATCGTAGGAACTTTATCTTTCGGTCACGTTGATTATCTACCTCATTCTGAAATTCCTTGAACTTTTCAAAGGTCTCAGACTTGTGTTTCATCAAGTAGACATACGCATATCTACTCAAGTCATCCGTGAGAGTGAGAACATAACGATATCCTCCGTGAGCCTCAATGCTCATTGGACCACACACATCAGTATGTATGATTTCCAATAAGTTGGTTGCTCCCTCCATTGTTCCGAAGAACGGAGTCTTGGTCATCTTGCCCATGAGGCATGGCTCGCATGTGTCAAATGATTCATAATCAAGAGACTCTAAAAGTCCATCAGCATGGAGCTTCTTCATGCGCTTGACACCAATGTGACCAAGGCGGCAGTGCCACAAGTATGTGGGACTATCGTTATCAACTTTACATCTTTTGGCATTCACACTATGAATATGTGTAACATTACGCTCGAGATTCATTAAGAATAAACCATTCACCAGCGGGGCATGACCATAAAACATATCACTCATATAAATAGAACAACCATTATTCTCGGATTTAAATGAGTAGCCATCTCGAGTTAAACGAGATCGTGATACAATGTTCATGCTCAAAGCTGGTACTAAATAACAATTATTGAGGTTCAAAACTAATCCCGTAGGTAAATGTAGAGGTAGCGTGCCGACGGCGATCACATCGACCTTGGAACCATTCCCGACGCGCATCGTCACCTCGTCCTTCGCCAGTCTCCGCTTATTTCGCAGCTCCTGCTTTGAGTTACAAATGTGAGCAACCGCACCGGTATCAAATACCCAGGAGCTACTACGAGCACTGGTAAGGTACACATCAATTACATGTATATCACATATACCTTTGGTTTTGCCGGCCTTCTTGTTCGCTAAGTACTTGGGGCAGTTCCGCTTCCAGTGACCACTTCCCTTGCAATAAAAGCACTCAGTCTCAGGCTTGGGTCCATTGCTTGACTTCTTCCTGGCAACTGGCTTACCAGGCACGGCAACTTCCTTGCCGTCCTTCTTGAAATTCTTCTTACCCTTGCCTTTCTTGAACTTACTGGTTTTATTCACCATCAACACTTGATGTTCCTTTTTGATCTCTACCTCAGCTGATTTCAGCATTGAATTTACCTCAGGAATGGTCTTTTCCATCCCCTGCATATTGAAGTTCATCACAAAGCTCTTGTAGCTTGGTGGGAGCTACTGGAGAATTCTGTCAATGACCGCGTCATCCGGGAGATTAATTCCCAGCTGAGTCAGGCGGTTGTGCAACCCAGACATCTTGAGTATGTGCTCACTGACAGAACTATTTTCCTCCATCTTACAGCTAAAGAATTTGTCGGAGACTTCATATCTCTCGACTTGGGCATGAGCTTGGAAAACCATTTTTAGCTCCTTGAACATCTCATATGCTCCGTGTTGCTCAAAACGCTTTTGGAGCCCCGGTTCTAAGCTGTAAAGCATGCCGCACTGAACGAGGGAGTAATCATCAGCACGAGACTTCCAAGCGTTCATAACGTTTTGGTTCTCTGGGATTGGTGCTTCACCTAGTGCCGCTTCTAGGACATAATCTTTCTTGGCTGCTATGAGGATGATCCTTAGGTTCCGAACCCAGTCCGTATAGTTGCTGCCATCGTCTTTCAGCTTGGTTTTCTCTAGGAACGCGTTGAAGTTCAGGTGGACATGAGCATTGGCCATTTGATCTACAAGACATATTGTAAAGATTTTAGACTAAGTTCATGATAATTAAGTTCATCTTAATCAAATTATTTAATGAACTCCCACTTAGACAGACACCCCTCTAGTCATCTAAGTGCAACATGATCCGAATCAACTAGGCCGTGTCCGATCATCATGTGAGACGGACTAGTTAACATCGGTGAACATCTTCATGTTGATCGTATCTTCCATACGACTCATGCCCGACCTTTCGGTCTTCCGTGTTTTGAGGCCATGTCTGTACATGCTAGGCTCGTCAAGTCAACCTAAGTGTATTGCGTGTGTAAATCTGGCTTACACCCGTTGTATTCGAACGTTAGGATCTATCACACCCGATCATCACGTGGTGCTTCGAAACAACGAACCTTCGCAACGGTGCACAGTTAGGGGGAACACTTTTCTTGAAATTATTATGAGGGATCATCTTACTTACTACCGTCGTTCTAAGTAAACAAGATGAAAAACATGATACACATCACATGCAATCATAATAGTGACATGATATGGCCAATATCATATAGCTCCTTTGATCTCCATTAGGGCTGGAAAAAAAGCTCGAAGCTTGTGAGCTAAACGAGTAGCTCGTGACTCGGCTCGAATCGAGTCGAACTCGAAGAATAACGAGTCGAGCCAAGTTTTAGTTTAAGATCGTTTATAGACAAATTTAAACGAGCCAATCTCACGAGTACTCGTGTAACTCGTTAGGCTCAGTACAAAAGATTAGCCACTCCCAATACAAAAAAAATCAGCCACTCAGCACCCTATGTCCTAGGCGCACAACACAAGGCCTAGCTGTTGAAGGCCCAACCGCCTAGGTGACTCATGCATTACAAGGAAATTACTATTG
This sequence comes from Triticum timopheevii, assembly GCA_963921465.1. NCBI lineage: Eukaryota > Viridiplantae > Streptophyta > Magnoliopsida > Poales > Poaceae > Triticum > Triticum timopheevii. Next base: position 187,220,190 of record OY997266.1, on the reverse strand, counting down.
TTAGTGATATATATGTTTAATATATACATAATCATTTTTATAATATTTGAGGGTTTTATGTTCATATATTTAACGAGCTTAACAAGCTAAACGAGCCAGCTCGCGAGTTATACGAGTCGAGCCAATCTTGGATTTGAGCTCGTTAAAATAACGAGTCGAGTCGAGCTAGCTCATTAACAAAACGAGCTCTAGCGAGTCAACTCGGCTTGAATTCCAGCCCTAATCTCCATCTTCGGGGCTCCATGATCATCTTCGTCACCGGCATGACACCATGATCTCCATCATCATGATCTCCATCATCGTGTCTCCATGAAGTTGCTTGCCAACTATTACTTCTACTAGTATGGCTAACGCACTTAGCAATAAAGTAAAGTAATTTACATGGCGTTTCTCAATGACACGCAGGTCATACAAAAATAAAGACAACTCCTATGGCTCCTGCGGGTTGTCATACTCATCGACATGCAAGTCGTGATTCCTATTACAAGAACATGATCTCATACATCACATATATATCATTCATCATTCATCACAACTTTGGCCATATCACATCACAAAACACTTGCTGCAAAAACAAGTTAGACGTCCTCTAATTGTTGTTGCAAGTTTTTACGTGGCTTCTATAGGTGATCTAGCAAGAACGTTTTCTTACCTACGTTAAAGCCACAACGTGATTTGCCAACTTCTATTTACCCTTCACGAGGACCCTTTTCATCGAATCCGCTCCAACTAAAGTGGGAGAGACAGACACCCGCTAGCCACCTTATGCAACCAGTGCATGTCAGTTGGTGGAACCTGTCTCACGTAAGCATACGTGTAAGGTCAGTCCGGGCTGCTTCATCCCACAATGCCGCTGAAGCAAAATAAGACTAGTAGTGGCAAGAAAGTTGACAACATATACGCCCACAACGAATTGTGTTCTACTCGTGCAAAGAGAACTACGCATAGACCTAGCTCATGATGCCACTGTTGGGGAACGTTGCATAAAATAAATTTTTTTCCTATGTTCACCAAGATCAATCTATGAGTTCATCCAGCAACGAGAGAGAGGAGTGCATCTACATACCCTTGTAGATCGCGAGCGGAAGCGTTCAAGAGAACGGGGTTGAGGGAGTCGTACACGTCGTGATCCAAATCACCGGAGATCCTAGCGCCGAACGGACGGCACCTCCGCATTCAACACACGTACGGTCAGCGTGATGTCTCCTCCTTCTTGATCCAGCAAGGGGGGAAGGAGAGGTTGATGAAGATCCAGCAGCACGACGGCGTGGTGGTGGATGCAGCAGGGATCCGGCAGGGCTTCGCCAAGCGTCTATGGGAGGGAGAGGTGTAGCAAGGGGGAAGGGAGGCGCCAGGGGCAAGGGTGCGGCTGCCCTCCCTCTCCCTCTTTATATAGGGTCCCCAGGGGGGGCGCCGGCCCTAGGAGATGGGATCTCCTGGGGGGCGGCGGCCAAGGGGGAACTTGCCCCCCAAGGCAAGTGGAGGCGCCCCCTCCCCTAGGGTTCCCAACCCTAGGCGCAGGGGGGGCCCAAGGGGGGGGGGTGCACCAGCCCACCAGGGGCTGGTTCCCTCCCCACTTCAGCCCACGGGGCCCTCTGGGATAGGTGGCCCCACCCGATGGACCCTCGGGACCCTTCCGGTGGTCCCGGTACAATACCGGTGACCCCCGAAACTTTCCCGATGGCCGAAACAACACTTCCTATATATAATTCTTCACCTCCGGACCATTCCGGAACTCCTAGTGAATTCCGGGATCTCATCCGGGACTCCGAACAACTTTCGGTTTGCTGCATACTAATATCTCTACAACCCTAGCGTCACCGAACCTTAAGTGTGTAGATCCTACGGGTTCGGGAGATATGCAGACATGACCGAGACGCCTCTCTGGTCAATAACCAACAGCGGGATCTAGATACCCATGTTGGCTCCCACATACTCCTCGATGATCTCATCAGATGAACCACGATGTCGAGGATTCAATTAACCCCGTATACAATTCCCTTTGTCAATCGGTACGTTACTTGCCCGAGACTCGATCGTCGGTATCCCAATACCTCGTTTAGTCTCGTTACCGGCAAGTCACTTTACTCGTACCGTAATGCATGATCCCGTGACCAGACACTTGGTCACATTGTGCTCATTACGATGATGCATTATCGAGTGGGCCCAGAGATACCTCTCCGTCATATGGAGTGACAAATCCCAGTCTCCAATCGTGCCAACCCAACAGACACTTTTGGAGATACCCGTGGTGCACCTTTATAGCCACCCAGTTATGTTGTGACGTTTGGTACAACCAAAGCACTCCTATGGTATCCGGGAGTTGCACAATCTCATGGTTTAAGGAAATGATACTTGACATTTGGAAAAGCTCTAGCTAAACGAACTACACGATCTTTGAGCTATGCTTAGAATTGGGTCTTGTCCATCACATGATTCTCCTAATGATGTGATCCCGTTATCAATGACATCCAATGCCCATAGTCAGGAAACCATGACTATCTGTTGATCAACGAGCTAGTCTACTAGAGGCTCACTAGGGACTTATTGTGGTCTATGTATTCACACGTGTATTACGATTTCCGGATAACACAGTTATAGCATGAATAATAGACAATTATCATGAACACAGAAATATAATAATAACCATTTATTATTGCCTCTAGGGCATATTTCCAACACAAAACAGGAGCCAAAAACCTAATTCCACCACCGCAACCTTCTGTATCCACGAGATCCCATCTTGGGGCCTGTTCCGGAGCTCCGCCGGAGGGGGCATCCACCACGGAGGGCTTCTACATCATCACCATAGCCCCTTCGATGAAGTGTGAGTAGTTTACTTTAGACCTTCGGGTCCATAGCTAGTAGATAGATGGTTTCTTCTCTCTTTTTGGATCTCAATACAATGTTCTCCCCCTCTCTCGTGGAGATCTATTCGATGTAATCTTCTTTTTGCGGTGTGTTTGTTGAGACCGATGAATTGTGGGTTTATGATCCAGTATTATCTATGGAAAATATTTGATTCTTCTCTGAATTCTTTTATGTATGATTGAGTTATCTTTGCAAGTCTCTTCGAATTATCTTTTCTGGTTTGGCCAACTAGATTGGTAGTTCTTGCAATGGGAGAAGTGCTTAGCTTTGGGTTCAATCTTGCAGTGTCCTTACCTAGTGACAGAAAGGGTTGCAAGGCACGTATTGTATTGTTGCCATCGAGGATAACAAGATGGGTTTTTATCATATTGCATGAATTTATCCCTCTACATCATGTCATCTTGCTTAAGGCGTTACTCTGTTTTTAACTTAATACTCTAGATGCATGCTGGATAGCGGTCGATGAGTGGAGTAATAGTAGTAGATGTAGAATCGTTTCGATCTACTTGTTTTGGACGTGATGCCTATATACATGATCATTGCCTATATATACTCATAACTATGCTCAATTCTGTCAATTGCTCAACAGTAATTTGTTCACCCACCGTAGAAAATCTATGCCCTTGAGAGAAGCCACTAGTGAAACCTATGGCCCCCGGGTCTATTCTCATCATATCAATCTCCATTACTTTATTTACTTGCTTTGATTTTACTTTGCCTTTTACTTTTTACTTTGCATCTATCTATCAAAAATACCAAAAATATTATTTATCATCTCTATCAGATCTCACTATCGTAAGTGACTGTGAAGGGATTGACAACCCCTAATTGCGTTGGTTGCGAGTTGCTATCGTTTTGTGTAGGTACGAGGGACTTGTGCGTGGTCTCCTACTGGATTGATACCTTGGTTCTCAAAAACTGAGGGAAATACTTACGCTACTTTGCTGCATCATCCTCTCCTCTTCAGGGAAATCCAACGCAGTGCTCAAGAGGTAGCAAGAAGAATTTCTGGCGCCGTTGCCGGCGAGGCTCACGCAAGCAAGTCAACCATACCAAGTACCCATCGCAATCCCTATCTCTCGCATTACATTATTTGCCATTTGCCTCTCGTTTGCCTCTCCCCCACTTCACCCTTGCCATTTTATTTGCCCTCTCTTTCGCAATCTCCTCCTCTCTTTTCCGTTTGCCTTTTTCTTGTTGCCTTTCTGTTTGCTTGTGTGTTGGATTACTTGTTGCCATGGCGCAAGATAATACCAAATTGTGTGATTTCTCGAGTACCAATAATAATGATTTCCTTAGTACTCCGATTGCTCCTCTTAATAATGATGAGTCTTGTGAAATGAATACCGCTTTGTTGAATCTTGATATGAAAGATCAATTCGCCGGCCTTCCTAGTGAAGATGCCGCTACTCATCCAAACAATTTTGTTGATTTGTGTGATATGCAAAAGAAGAAAGATACGGAAAACAATATTGTCAAATCTTTGCCTAAAAATAGTATTGATTCTTGGAACAAGTGCAAAGATGCTTTTATCTCTAAGTATTTTCCTCTCGCTAAGATTATCACTCTTAGGAATTATATCATGAATTTTAAACAACTTGATTATGAGCATGTTGCCCAATCTTGGGAAAGAATGAAATTAATGCTTCACAATTGCCCTACTCATGGTTTGAATTTATGGATGATCATACAAAATTTTTATGCCAGATTAAATTTTGCTTCTAGAAATCTTTTAGATTCGGCCGCGGGAGGCACATTTATGGAAATTACGTTAGGGGATGCTACCAAATTGCTTGATAATATTATGGCTAATTATTCTCAATGGCACACCAAAAGATCTTCTAGTAAAAAAGTGCATGCTATAGAAGAAATCAATGTTTTGAGTGAAAAGATGGATGAACTTATGAAGATGTTTGCTCCTAAAAGTACTCCTCTTGATCCCAATGATATTCCTTTATCTACTTTTCTTGAGAATTGGATGTGAATTTTGTTGGTAGGAATAGTTTTGGAAACAACGCTTATAGAGGGAATTTTAATCCTAGGCCTTTTCCTAGTAATCCTTCTAATAATTATGGAAATTCCTACAACAACTCTTATGGAAATTTTAATAAGATTCCCTCTGAATTTGAGAGTAGTGTTAAAGAGTTTATGAATTCACAAAAGAGTTTTAATGCTTTGCTTGAAGAGAAATTGCTTAAAGTTGATGATTTGGCTAGGAACGTTGATAGAATTTCTCTTGAAATTGATTCTTTGAAGATTAGATCTATTCCTCCTAAGCATGATATCAATGAGTCTCTCAAAGCCATGAGAATTTCCATTGATGAGTGGAAGGAAAGAACCGCTAGGATGCGTGCTTCCAAAGATGCCTTTATTAAAGCGTGTTCTTCCAATTGCTATGAAAATCAAGATGAAGATCTAAAACTTATTGATGTGTCCCCTATAAATCTTTGTTTTGCAATATGAATCTTGATGAAACTGAATATGATCTTCCTTTACCTAGAAGGCGTTCTAAGAATTCAGAGTTTCTAGATCTTGATGATGAAATTGATGAAAGTGGGATTGAAATAAATAAAAACCGTGATGTTCCTAAACCCACTATTTTGGATCTCAAGGAATTTAATTATGAAAATTGCTCTTTGATTGGTTGTATCTCCTTGTTGCAATCCGTGCTAGATTCTCCTCATGCTTATAGTTAAAATAAGGCCTTTACCGAACACATTGTTGATGCTTTGATGCAATCTTATGAAGAAAAACTTGAGTTGAAAGTTTCTATCCCTAGAAAACTCTATGATGAGTGGGAACCTACTATTAAAATTAAAATTAAAGATTTTGAGTTTCATGCCTTGTGTGATTTTGGTGCTAGTGTCTCTACTATTCCCAAAACTTTATGCGATTTGCTAGATTTCCGCGATTTTGATGATTGCTCTCTAAACTTGCATCTTGCGGATTCCACTATTAGAAAGCCTATGGGAATAATTAATGATGTTCTTATTGTTGCAAATAGGAATTATGTGCTCGTAGATTTTATCGTTCTTGATATAGATTGCAATCCTTCATGTCCTGTTATTCTTGGTAGACCTTTCCTTAGAACAATTGGTGCAATAATTGATATGAAGGAAGGGAATATTCGATTCCAATTTCCCTTAAAGAAGGGCATGGAACACTTCCCTAGAAAGAAAATAAAATTACCATATGAATCTATCATGAGAGCCACTTATGGATTGCCTACCAAAGATGGCAATACCTAAATCTATCCTTTGCTTTTATGCCTAGCTAGGGGCGTTAAACGATAGCGCTTGTTGGGAGGCAACCCAATTTTATTTTGTGTTTTTTGTTTTTGCTTCTGTTTAGGAATAAATAATCCATCTACCTTCTGTTTGGATGTGGTTTTATGTTTTAGTTAGTGTTTGTGCCAAGTAGAACCTATAGGATAACCTACGATGATAGTTGATTTGATTCTGCTGAAAAACAGAAACTTTGCGCGCACGAATTTAGTTATGATAAATCACAGTAACGTGCTTTTGCATTGGTTATTTTTGCTGCTGTTCAATAAACAAATTTTCCAGGACTTCGCATTTTGGTAGAATTTTTAGAGTTCCAGAAGTTTCCGTTAGTTACAGATTGCTACAGACTGTTCTGTTTTTGACAGATTCTGTTTTACGTGTGTTGTTTGCTTATTTTGATGAATCTATGGCTAGTAAAATAGTTTATGATCCATAGAGAAGTTGGAATACAGTAGGTTTAACACCAATATAAATAAAGAATGAGTTCATTACAGTAGCTTAAGTAGTTCTTTGTTTTCTTTTTCTAACGGAGCTCACGAGATTTCTGTTGAGTTTTGTGTTGTGAAGTTTTCAAGTTTTGGGTGAATTCTTTTGATGGATTATGGAACAAGGAGTGGCAAGAGCCTAAGCTTGGGGATGCCCATGGCACCCCCAAGATAATCCAGGGACACCAAAAAGTCAAAGCTTGGGGATGCCCCGGAAGGCATCCCCTCTTTCGTCCACTTCCATCGGTAATTTACTTGGAGCTATATTTTTATTCACCACATGATATGTGTTTTGCTTGGAGCATCTTGTATTATTTGCATCTCTGCTTGTTAGTTTACCACAATCATCCTGGCTCTACACATCTTTTGAGAGAGCCATACATGAATTGGAATTTGTTAGAATACTCTATGTGCTTCACTTATATCTTTTGAGCTTGATAGTTTTGCTCGTAGTTCTTCACTTATATCGTTTGAGCATGATAATTTTTGCTCTAGTGCTTCACTTATATCTTTTAGAGCACGGTGGTGGATTTGTTTTAAAGAAACTATTGATCTCTCATGCTTCACTTAGATTATTTTGAGAGTCGTTAATAGCATGGTAATTTGCTTAATGTTAATATACCTAGTGTTCAAGATATGTGAAACTTTCTTTTGAGTGAATTGAATACTAAGATAAGTTTGATGCTTGATAATTGTTTTGAGATATGGAGGTGATAATATCAAAGTCGTGCTAGTTGATAATTGTGAATTTGAGAAATACTTGTGTTGAAGTTTGCAAGTCCCGTAGCATGCACGTATGGGTAAAGTTGTGTAACAAATTTGAAACATGAAGTGTACCTGGCTTGTGCATCCTTATGAGTGGCGGTCGGGGACGAGCGATGGTCTTTTCCTACCAATCTATCCCCATAGGAGCATGCGCGTAGTACTTGAATTTTTTGATGGCTTCTAAATTTATGCAATAAGTATATGAGTTCTTTTGACTAATGTTGAGTCCATGGATTATACGCACTCTCACCTTTCCACCTTTGCTAGCCTCTTCGGTACCGTGCATTGCCCTTTCTCACCTTGAGAATATCCATAAGTATTGAGATATAATGTGTAATAACAGCCCATAATGCGATAAATATTGATATAAAAGCATGATGCAAAATGGACGTATCAACTCCCCCAAGCTTAGACCTCACTTGTCTTCAAGCGGAAGCCGAAATCGAAAAATATGTCCACATGTTTAGAGATAGAGGTGTCGATAAAAATAAAATACGGACATGAGGGCATCATGATCATTCTTATAACAGCAACATAAATAGATTTTGTCATATGATTTCTTATGCTCATGTAACGATCAATTCACAATGTCAAGCATGGTTCAGAAACTTTATTGGGAGCTAGCAAACTGTAATCTCAGTCATTGAAGCAATTGCAATTTATCATAATATCAGAAAGAGTCAAGAATAGAGCTTTTCAGCAAGTCCACACACTCAACTATCATGTAGTCTTCTACAATTGCTAACACTCACGCGGTACTTGTGGTTATAGAGTTTCAACCGGACACTGAGAAAGATAGTTGCTTATTGTGTTACCTCCCAACGTATTCACCTTTAGGTGATGTCAACAATAATAATCCATGCTAACTTACATCCAATTGGATATATATATATCATGATCTTTCAAACACGAGGAGCTTGCCAAAGGATAAAATGAAAAAGGGAAAGGTGAGGATCACCTTGACTCAAGCATAAAGTAAAAACATAGAGTAAAAGATAGGCCCTTCGCAGAGGGAAGCAGAGGTTGTCATGTTCTTTTAGGGTTGGATGCATAAAATCTTAATGCAAAAGAACGTCACTTTATATTGCCCCTTGTATGTCGACCTTTATTATGCAGTCCGTCGCTTTTATTGCTTCCACAACAAGATCGTATAAAGCTTATTTTCTCTGCACTAATAAGTCATATATATTTAGATAGCAATTTTTATTGCCTTCAACATGACAACTTACTTGAAGGATCTTACTCAATCCATAGGTAGGTATGGTGGACTCTCATGGCAAATCTGGGTTTAAGGATATTTGGAAGCACAAGTAGTATCTCTACCTGGTGCAAGGGATTTGGCTAGCATGAGGGGGAAAGGCAAGCTCAACATGTTTGGAAGGTCTATGACAATATACTTTAACTGAGATGTGAGAAAACATAAACCATTATGTTGTCTTCCTTCTCCAACATCAACTCTTTTAGCATGTCATACTTAATGAGTGCTTCACAATCATAAAAGATGTCCAAGATAATATATTTGTACGTGAAACCTCTCTTTCCTTATTACTTTCTATTAATTATAATGATGACAAAACTACGTTTATTAACTCTCAACAACCTTTATGCCTCATACTTTCTATGTGTGAAGTCATTACTATCCATAAGATCAATATGAACTCTTTTATTCTCTACTTTCTCAAGATCATTGCAAGATAGCAAAGCCCTTGACTCAACACTAATCTTTATTATAGATAGCTCACGGACTCGATTACATAAAGAGATCACAAAGCAAAACTCAAAACTACTTGATATCAAAACTTCAATCTACTAGATCAAGATACTACTAAAAGGATCGAACTAAATAAAACAGTAAAGATAGGAGTGTGGTGGTGATACAATACCGGGGCACCTCCCCCAAGCTTGGCAGTTGCCAAGGGGAGTGACCATACCCATGTAATTATGTCCTCAGAGGTGGTGAAGTAGGAGTTGTTGATGATGTAGGCTTGTCGTCCGTCTTCCAAGGCATAGGCTCACCATCATAGAAGGATGATCGAGTCTCCGGGATCCTTAAATCTGCAGCCAAACTCATCCTCTTGAATCTATATTCATACTCACAGTTCTGGTTTTGCAGGTCATAGATCTGGGCTTGGAGGTGCTCGATTTTCTCTTGAAGCTTGAAGATGGTCTCCCCAATGACTTTGGCATCTAGCTTGTGGTTGTTGGTGAACTCCATGATCATCATCTGGTTAGCGTTGAGTCCACGCTCCACTATCCCTTGGCACTTGAAAACTTGCTGCTCCACAACTTCGAGCTTTGTCTCCACGCTTCTGGTACGCCTTGGTCCCTCCACATCGCGGATGTGCAGCACCCCCTCACGCATCTCAATGGTTTGAGGGTGTTGCAGCACCTCCATGAGAAAGGGGTTGATAACCCTCTCGAAAAACTTGTCCTTGGGAGCGCTTGGAGACGTCATGATGCTCTAGATCTGAAACAGGAACAACTCGAAACGAAAACAAAGGATATTTGCGTGATACGGTGGTCAAAACCTTCAGGAGTTTATATAATGAATTTTTACCGACCAAAATACGTAACGTGCAAGAAAACGGAGTCCGGGAGGCACACGAGGTGTCCACGAGACAGGGGGGCGCGCCCTCCACCCTCGTGGATGCCTCGTGTCCTTCCCGGACTACTTCTTTCTTCCTAAAATTCTTAAATATTCCAAAACTGATAAAAATTGCCATTAGAATTGTTTTGGAGTTGGTTTACTTACCGTACCACATACCTATTCCTTTTCGGGGTTTGGAACGTTCTGGAAAGTGTCCCTTATGTATTCCTCCGGGGTTACGGTTTCAATAATATTAGTCTCAACATTGATAGGATTACCTGAGATATAATGTTTAATTCTTTGACCGTTCACCACCCTCGGACTTGTGCCTTCGAAGTTGTTGATTTTTATGGCACCAGAATGATAGACCTCCTCGATAACGTAAGGACCTTCCCATTTAGAGAGAACTTTTCCTGCAAAAAATCTTAAACGAGAGTTGAATAATAACACATAATCACCTACGTTAAACTCACGCTTTTGTATCCTTTTGTCATGCCAGCGTTTGACTTTTTCTTTGAATAGCTTGGCATTCTCATAGGCTTGGGTTCTCCATTCATCAAGTGAGCTAATATCAAACAACCTCTTCTCACCGGCAAGTTTGAAGTCATAGTTGAGCTCTTTAATAGCCCAATATGCTTTATGTTCAAGTTCTAGAGGTAAATGACATGCTTTTCCATAAACCATCTTATACGGAGACATACCCATAGGATTTTTGTATGTAGTTCTATAGGCCCATAATGCATTGTCAAGTTTTTTGGACCAATTCTTTCTAGATCTATTGACAGTCTTTTGCAAAATTAATTTGAGCTCTCTATTGCTCAACTCTACTTGACCACTAGACCGCGGATGATAAGGAGATGCGATTCTATGATTAACATAATACTTAGCAAGCATCTTACGGAAAGCGCCATGAATAAAATGTGAACCACCATCAGTCATAAGATATCTAGGGACTCCAAACCTCGGAAAAATAACTTCTTTAAGCATTTTAATAGAAGTGTTATGATCAGCACTACTAGTTGGAATAGATTCTACCCGCTTAGTAACGTAATCAACATCAACTAAAATATGTGTGTAACCATTAGAGGCAGGAAAGGGTCCCATATAATCAAAACCCCAAACATCAAACGGTTCAATAACAAGAGAATAATTCATAGGCATTTCTTGACATATACTAATATTACCAACTCTTTGACATTCATCACAAGATAAGACAAACTTATGGGCATCTTTGAAGAGAGTAGGCCAATAAAAACCAGATTGCAGTACCTTATGTGTAGTTCTATCTCCAGCGTGGTGTGCTCCATATGATTCAGAGTGACACTTGCGTAGGATCTGTTCCTGTTCATGCTCAGGTACACAACGTCTAATAACACCATCTACTCCTTCTTTATAAAGGTGTGGGTCATCCCAGAAGTAATGTCTTAAATCATAAAAGAACTTTTTCTTTTGCTGGTATGTGAAACTAGGAGTTATAAATTTAGCAACAATGTAATTACCATAATCAGCATACCAAGGAGTAGTACGAGAAGCATTAACAACCGCTAATTGTTCATCAGGAAAGCTATCATCAATAGGTAGTGGGTCATCAAGAACATTCTCTAACCTAGACAAGTTGTCTTCAACGGGGTTCTCAGCTCCCTTTCTATCAATAATATGCAAATCAAATTCTTGGAGCAAGAGAACCCATCTAATGAGTCTAGGCGTAGCATCTTTCTTTTCCATAAGATATTTAATAGCAGCATGATCAGTGTGAATAGTAACTTTGGAATCGACAATATAAGGTCTAAACTTATCACATGCAAACACAACTACTAATAACTCATTTTCATTAGTAGCATACTTTCTCTGGGCAGTATCAAGAGTCTTACTAGCATACTGGATAACATTCAATTTCTTATCAACTCTTTGCCCTAGAACAACACCTACAGCATAATCACTAGCATCACACATAATTTCAAAGGGTAAATTCCAATCAGGTGGCTGAACAATAGGTGCAGTGATCAAAGCTTTCTTAAGTATTTCAAATGCTTCTACACAATCATCATCAAAGACAAAAGGAATATCTTTTTGCAATAAATTAGTAAGAGGCCTAGAGATTTTGGAGAAGTCCTTAATGAACCTCCAATAAAAACCGGCATGACCAAGGAAACTTCTTATTCCTTTTATGTCCTTGGGACATGGCATCTTTTCAATAGCATCAACTTTAGCCTTATCAACTTCAATACCTCTCTCGGAAATCTTATGCCCCAAGACAATGCCTTCATTAACCATAAAGTGGCACTTTTCCCAATTCAAGACGAGACTAGTGTCTTCGCATCTCTGCAAAACTCGATCAAGGTTGCTCAAGCAATCATCAAAAGAGGATCCATAAACAGAGAAGTCATCCATGAATACCTCACAAATCTTTTCACAAAAGTCAGAGAATATAGCCATCATACATCTTTGAAAGGTAGTAGGTGCATTACATAAACCAAAAGGCATCCGTCTATAAACAAAAGTACCGAAAGGGCAAATAAAAGTAGTTTTTGATTAATCCCCTGCTAACACAGGTATTTGAGAGAAATCAGAATAACCATCTAGAAAGCAGAAATGTGTGTGTTTGGATAGTCTTTCTAGCATTTGATCAATAAAAGGTAAAGGGTAATGATCTTTCTTAGTAGCTTTATTTAATTTACGAAAATCAATTACCATCCTATAACCTATAATAATTCTTTGTGGGATCAATTCATCTTTATCATGAGGAACGACAGTAATACCTCCTTTTTAGGAACACAATGGACAGGGCTTACCCAATCACTATCAGTAACGGGATAAATTATACCCACCTCAAGGAGCTTTAGTCTCTCCTTTCCTACCACTTCTTTCATCTTGGGATTCAGTCGTCATTGAGGATCTCTAACTGGTTTAGCATCGGCCTCCAAATTAATTTTGTGTTGGCATAACATGGGACTAATGCCCTTGAGATCATCCAGAGTATATCCAATAGCAACACGGTGCTTCTTCAGAGTTTTCAATAATCTTTCTTCTTCTTGCTCTGAAAGGTTAGCACTAATAATAACATGATATATTTTCTTTTCATCAAGATAAGCATACTTAAGATTATCAGGTAATGGTTTGAGTTCAAACACGGGATCACCCTTGGGTGGAGGGGGATCCCCAAGAATTTCAACGGGAAGGTTGTGTTTCATCATAGGTTCCTGTTTAAGGAACACTTCAACTATTTCCCTTCTTTCCTTCATAAACATATCATTTTCATGGTCAAGCAAATATTGTTCTAACGGATCAGTAGGAGGCACGACAATGGAAGCAAGACCAATAATCTCATCCTTACAAGGTAATTCTCTATCACGAGGTTGTCTACGAAACTTAGCAAAATTAAACTCATGAGACATACCCTCTAAGCCAATTGTAACAGTATCCTTTTCACAATCAATCCTAGCATTAACTGTATTTAAAAAGGGTCTACCAAAAATAATGGGACAAAAGTCATCTTGTGAAGAACCAAGAACAAGAAAATCAACAGGATATTTAACCTTCCCACACAAGACTTCAACATCTCTAACTATCCCAACCGGTTTAATGGTATCCCTATTAGCAAGCTTAATAGTAACATCAATATCCTCTATTTCAGCGAGTGCAATATCATGCATAATTTCTTTATATAAGTCACTAGCACCCATATCACATAAGCCATGATAACAATGATCTCCTAAATAACAGGCATGCCTACCACAGGTCTATGTATCTTAGCATCTAGTTTAACAATATTAGCAGTCTCACCACAGAAATAAATAACATGCCCATCTAAATCATCATCCAAGAGATCTTTAACCATAGCAATACTAGGTTCAACTTTGATTTTCTTAGGAGGTGTATAAGTCCTAGTTTTACTCTTACGAACAACAGTCAAAGTTTTAGCATGATCCTTTATCCTAACAGGAAAAGGAGGTTTCTCAACATAAGTAGTAGGAACAATAGGATCACTATAAGAGACAGTCTTCTCTTCAACTGTAATAGGTGCAACTACTTTTACTTCAACGGGAGGATTATATTTAAACCACTTCTCTTTAGGGAGATCAACGTGAGTAGCAAAAGATTCACAGAAATAAGCTACTATCTCAGAGTCAAGTCCATACTTAGCGCTAAATCCATGAAAAGCATCGGTATTCATAAAAGATTTAACACAATCAAACTTAGGTGTCATACCTGACTCCTTACCATCGTCGGAACCCCAATCTTCAGAGTTGCGTTTAACTCTTTCCAATAAGTCCCATTTGAAGTCAATAGTCTTCAGCATATAAGAACCAGCACAGGAAGTATCGAGCATGTTGCGATCATTGAGAGAAAGACGAGCATAAAAATTTTGAATAATTATTTCTCTGGAGAGCTCATGATTGGGGCATGAACATAACATTGATTTGAGCCTCCCCCAAACTTGAGCGATGCTTTCTCCTTCGTGAGGCTAGCAATTATATATGTAATTACGATCACGATGAACAAGATGCATAGGATAGAACTTCTGGTGAAATTCCAACTTCAATCGTTTATAATTCCAAGATCTCATATCATCACATAGCCTATACCATGTCAATGCATCTCCCATCAAAGATAAAGGGAAGACCTTCCTTTTGACAACATCATCGGGAATACCTACAAGCTTAAATAATCCACAAACTTCATCCACAAAGATAAGGTGTAAATCGGGATGCAATGTTCCATCTCCTGCAAATGGATTAGCTAGCAGTTTCTCTATCATATCCGAAGGAATCTCAAAGTAAATATTTTCAAAAATTTCAGTAGGTTGAGGAGCAACTCTTTGCTCTTCTGGTCGGGGTGAAGATACCCCGAGCAAGCCCCTCAAAGGATTTCCATAGTGACAAGTAACAGAAAATTTCAGCACACTATATAAATGTTTCCTTACCAAGTTCCACTCACCAAAAGCACTACACTCCCCGGCAACGGCACCAGAAAAGAGTCTTGATGACCCACAAGTGTAGCGGATCTATCGTAGTCCTTTCAATAAGTAAGAGTGTCAAACCCAACGAGGAGCAGAAGGAAATGATAAGCGGTTTTCAGTAAGGTTTTCTCTAGAAGCACTGAAATTGTAGGTAATAGATAGTTTTGTGATAAGATAAATTGAAATGAGTAACAAGCAATGAAAGTAAATAAAGTGCAGCAAGGTGGCCCAATCCTTTTTGTAGCAAAGGATAAGCCTGAACAATTTCTTATAATGAGAAAGGAGCACCCGAGGACACATGGGAATTATCGTCAAGCTAGTTTTCATCACGCTCATATGATTCGCGTTCGGTACTTCGATAATTTGATATGTGGGTGGACCGGTGCTTGCGTACTTCCCTTACTTGGACTAGAATCCCACTTATGATTAACCCCTACTGCAAGCATCCGCAACTACAAAAGAAGTATTAAGGTAAACCTAACCACAACATTAAACATATGGATCCAAATCAGCCCCTTACGAAGCAACGCATAAACTAGGGTTTAAGCTTCTGTCACTCTAGCAACCCATCATCTACTTATTACTTCCCAATGCCTTCCTCTAGGCCCAAATAATGGTGAAGTGTCATGTAGTCGATGTTCACATAACACCACTAGAGGAAAAGACAACATACATCTCATCAAAATATCGAACGAATACCAAATTCACATGACTACTAATAGCAAGACTTCACCCATGTCCTCAGGAACAAACGTAACTACTCACAAAGCATATTCATGTTCATAATCAGAGGAGTAATAATATGCATAAAGGATCTGAACATATGATCTTCCAACAAGAAAACCAATTATCATCAACTACAAGGAGTAATCAACACTACTAGCAACCCACAGGTACCAATTTGTGGTTTCGATACAAGATTGGATACAAGGTATGAACTAGGGTTTTGATAGGAGATGGTGCTGGTGAAGATGTTGATGGAGATTGACCCCCTCCCGATGAGAGGATCGTTGGTGATGACTGATGGAGTCATATACCTAGGGTAGGGTCATAGACCTGATCTAAATACCCTACCCAAGGACATCCTTAGAAGAGATCACCTTCCAGTCGACCTATGAGGAACCCACTCAACTGACTTGAAGGACTCGACCATGAAGACTCACTCGACCACCAGAAGGTCAAGAGGCACTCTGTACTGCAACGGTCTGTAATTAAGTAGACTTTATGGTAGTTAAGACACTTTATGTGGGGCGTTACCAGTAACGCCCCAGACTTAATATACTTTAAGCCCTTCATTACGTGGGCTGGCAGGGGTCCTGGCGCACTCTATATAAGCCACCCCCCTCCACAGGCAGAAGGGTTCGCATCCCTGTAATTCATACACATATAATCCACTCGACCGCCTCCGGGCTCCGAGACGTAGGGCTTTTACTTCCTCCGAGAAGGGCCTGAACTCGTACATCTCTTGTGTTTACAACCTCTCCATAGCTAGGACCTTGCCTCTCCATACCTACCCCCCACTCTACTGTCAGACTTAGAACCACGACAGTTGGCGCCCACCGTGGGGCAGGTGTTTTAGCGATTTTTTGGAGAAGTTGCGACTCTTCCGAGCACTTTCATCATGGTTGCTGCTGGAGTTTTGGTCGAGGGCCGCGAGATCCGTCTCGGTGCTCTCACCTTCATCGCCAACGACTCCGCTTGGCTCCAGGAGGCTCCACTCGACGTTGATGCGCTCCCCGTCCGCGGTGCGACGCATTTTCGCGCATGTGTCTGCGGTGTTCTGCTGTGACAACCGTCGACCCCGTATCGGTCGACTCCCCTATCGGCCACCCTTCCGGCCTCCCACCAGCGCAAGCGCTCTGGTCGGTCGAGGCTCCAGCGGTGGGTGAAGCATGCGGTGGCTCGCAAGACGGCCACCGCCCAAGTTGCGGCAATCGAGCCTGACGAATCCCTCTACGGCCTGTTCGATCTGTCGACTGGCTCCGAGAGACTACATCCGAGTGCGATAGCAGTGATCCGGCGGCGGAAATCTTGATGGTCAACGGACCTCGCAGTCCTCCTGGCTTCGCCCATGAGGGCGGGGCAGGCGGTGGAGGCGACCCCGTACGGGACCACGAAGAGTACCAGCCCGAGCCACTCGACTCTCTGCAGAGGGAAGAGCTTCGCCGCAGGAACATGGATGCCCTGCATACTCCCATCGCAGGAGAAACCCCCGAGGCTCGCGCCTTGGAGGAGGCACGTTTAGCCAACTTGGCTGAACGTGCTCGTCTGGAGAACCTTCAGCGAGCACTCGACGAGCGCGCGCGGCAACGAGTTCCCGACGCCAATCGACGTCAACTCTTCATGCCGACTCAGGTATATCGAACCCCAATCCAGAATTTAGCAGCTGCGACCCGTATAGCAGAGTCCATCCAGCCCTCTAAGTCGGAAGCTGGCAGAGGCTTGATGCAGATCAGGGATTTTCTCCGGGCAGCAGGAGACCAGAATTCAGCCATGTCGCAGTCGTGCAACAGAATTCACAGCCGATTCGTCGCAGCGAATATGGTTCAGTCGGCTCACAGTCCTAGATCGCCTTCGCGGCGTGAAGGACGCGAGAATCGGCAAGACCAGTACGGTGACCGACACGATCGTAATGATAGGCGTCGAGTGCCCACTCCCCCTCCGAGGGGTGGGTCTTACGCTCCTCGGCAGCAAGAGGACAGGCGTCAACTCAGTGTGGGGCGAAGAGCTCCAGTCGACCCCCGGGAACCAGGCTTCGACGCGCGATCCATTATCGTGCAAGGCTTGGTCGACCAAAACAGAGCCCATCGGGGGGGGGGGGGGCCCGACAGAGATGCGCCCACAAGCAGTCGAGTGCATGTTTCTGGTCCAGAATGTTTCAGCAGGGCTATCAGAGCTGTAGTGATTCCCCCCAATTTTAGGTTGGCAACATGAGTCAGCAAGTTCACTGGTGAGTCTAAGCCTGAAACTTGGCTTGAGGACTATCGAGTGGCGGTTCAGATTGGTGGTGGGAATGACGAGGTGGCCATGAAGCATTTGCCCCTCATGTTGGAAGGTTCTGCCAGAGCGTGGTTGAATAAGTTACCTCCTAGCAGCATTTACACTTGGGAAGATCTGTCCCGAGTGTTCGTCAGAACATTTGAAGGAACTTGCAAGCGACCTGCTGGATTGACAGAGCTGCAAGTTTGTGTGCAGAAGACGAATGAGACTCGCAGAGAGTATATTCAGAGATGGATCACTTTGCACCATACCGTGGAGAACGTGTCTGACCATCAGGCAGTCTGCGCCTTCAAGGATGGTGTCAAGAACAGAGAATTGAGTTTGAAATTTGGTCGAACCGGAGGCATGACCCTGAGTCGGATGATGGAGATTGCTACCAAGTATGCCAACGGCGAAGAGGAAGACCGACTCCGAAGCGGCAAATACAAGCCGAGTCAGTCGGAGAAGGGAAACACCAGTCGGAAACAGAAGCGGAAGGCTGAACCAGCAGCTCCTGGAGAGGCTCTGGCCGTGACTCAGGGAAAGTTCAAAGGAAAACCTAAAGGATCCTGGAACCCTAAGAAGGTGAAGGATAAAGAAGGGAACGACGTGATGGATATGCCGTGTCACATCCACACGAAGAAAGATGAAGAGGGCAATATCATTTACCCAAAGCATACCACTCGCCAATGTGGACTCCTGATCCAGCAGTTTCAAGGAAAGCAGTCTAAGGACAAGGAAAAGGAGTCGGACAAGGCCGAAGACAAGGAGGACAGTGAGGGAGGATATCCGCATGTCAACTCCACTCTGATGATCTTCGCAGATGTGGAAAGCAAGAGCCGACTGAAGGTCATTAATCGTGAGGTGAACATGGTTGCCCCAGCAAAACCAAGTTATCTGAGATGGTCCCAAACACCCATCACATTCGACCAATCTGATCACCCGACTCATATTGCCACCCCTGGGAGGCAAGCTTTGGTGGTCGACCCAGTTGTCGAAGGCACTCGACTGACGAAAGTGCTGATGGACGGTGGTAGTGGACTGAACTTGTTGTATGCAGACACACTGAAAGGAATGGGCATTCCGATGTCCCGACTGAGCACCAGTAACATGAGCTTTCATGGAGTTATACCAGGAAAGAAAGCCGAGTCACTCAGCCAAATAGCTCTGGACGTGGTGTTTGGTGATTCAAAACATTTTCGCAAAGAGAAGTTGACGTTTGGGGTCGTGGATTTTCAGAGCGCGTACCACGCCATTTTGGGGAGGCCAGCTTACGCACGGTTCATGGCTCGACCATGTTACGTGTACCTCAAACTGAAGATGCCCGGCCCCAAAGGAGTGATCACTGTCACCGGTGATCGGAAAAAGGCAGAAGAGTGCTTTCAGAAGGGCTCAAAGATTGCCGATTCCCAGGTGACAGCGGTCGAGTTTGAAGAATATAAGCAAAGCACAGATCCGAGTGATTTGTTGCGATCCAAGAAGCCCGCCACAGAATCTACATTTCAGTCGTCCGGTGAGACGAAGCCTGTCCACATTCACCCGACCGACCCCAATGCAGCCCTGACCCACATCTCCACAACACTCGACCCGAAATAGGAAGAAGCGCTCATCTAGTTCCTCCGTGAGAACTGGGACATTTTTGCATGGAAGCCAGCTGACATGCCAGGTGTTCCCAGGGGACTGGCTGAGCATCGCCTTAGAGTCGACTCATCAGCAAAACCAGTTAAGGAGCATCTTCAGCGGTCCACCGTCCAGAAGAGAAAGGCTATTGGTGAGGAAGTGGCTCGACTATTGGCGGCAGGATTTATCCAAGAGATATACCACTCCGAGTGGCTCGCTAATGTCGTCATGGTTCCTAAGAAGGACAAATCACTCCGAATGTGCATTGACTTCAAGCACATCAATCGGGCCTGCCCGAAAGATCATTTTCCTCTCCCTCGCATTGATCAAATTGTTGACTCGACCGCGGGATGCGAGAGATTGTCTTTTCTAGATGCCTATTCCGGGTACCATCAGATCCGTCTGTACGGACCCGATGAGATAAAAACAGCTTTCATCACTCCATTTGGGTGCTTCTGCTATATCACCATGCCATTCGGCCTCAAGAATGCCGGAGCCACATTTATGCGAATGATTCAGAAGTGTTTGCTCACTCAAATCAGTCGGAATGTGGAAGCGTATATGGATGATATCGTGGTCAAGTCACGAAAAGGTTCCGACCTGCTCACTGACCTCGCCGAAACATTTGCCAACCTCAGAAGGTATGATATCAAGCTCAATCCATCAAAGTGCACATTCGGAGTTCCTGGTGGCAAGTTGCTCGGTTTTCTCGTTTCCGAGCGAGGGATCGACGCTAATCCAGAGAAGATCGTCATTGTTCTCAGAATGAAACGCCCTGTGCGAGTGCACGATGTCCAGAAGCTTACTGGATGCTTGGCCGCATTAAGTCGATTCATCTCACGACTCGGTGAAAAGGCATTGCCTCTTTACCGACTGATGAAGAAGGCAGACAAGTTTGAGTGGACTCCAGAAGCTGATGCAGCGTTTGCCGAGCTAAAAGCTCTGCTCTCCACCCAGCCGGTGCTTGCTGCTCCAATCAACGAAGAGCCTCTGTTGCTTTATATCGCAGCCACAGGACAAGTCGTCAGTACAGTACTTACGGTCGAGCGGGAAGAAGAAGGAAAAGCCTTCAAAGTTCAGCGCCCAGTGTATTATTTGTCTGAAGTTTTGACTCCATCCAAGCAGAGATATCCTCATTATCAGAAGCTTGTGTATGGAATATACATGACCACGAAGAAGGTTGCTCATTATTTCTCTGATCATTCCATCACAGTCGTCAGCGACGCTCCACTTTCAGAGATTTTGCACAACAGAGATGCAACTGGTCGAGTGGCCAAATGGGCGATTGAACTTCTTACCCTTGATATTAAGTTCGAGGCAAAGAAAGCCATTAAGTCCCAGGCAATAGCTGATTTCCTCGCCGAGTGGATTGAACAACAGCAGCCGACTGAGGTTCACTCGGAGCATTGGACCATGTTATTTGATGGCTCTAAGATGTTGAATGGTTCCGGTGCTGGGGTTGTCTTGGTTTCCCCTAGAGGAGATAAGCTCAGATATGTGCTCCAGATTCACTTTGATTCCTCCAACAATGAGGTAGAGTATGAGGCCCTCTTATACAGATTGCGCATGGCCATTTCACTCGGCGTCCGTCGCCTGATGGTCTATGGCGATTCAGATTTAGTGGTCAACCAAGTGATGAAGGAGTGGGACGTGAGAAGCCCAGCCATGACTGGATACTGCAATGCAGTGAGGAAGCTGGAAAAGAAGTTTGAGGGGTTAGAGCTCCATCATATACCCCGACTGAAAAATCAAGCAGCTAATGATCTAGCAAAGATAGGTTCCAAGAGAGAAGCCATTCCGAGTGGCATGTTCTTGGAGCATATTCATACTCCGTCAGTTAAGGAAGACCCTTTCACTGAAGAAACCCCGCAACCCAAGAGTGCCACGGATCTGACCGAGGTAGAAGTCCCAGCAGTGGTCGACTTGGTTATGGAGATCTTGGTAGTCACACCTGACTGGACAATTCCATATATCGCGTATATCCTGAGAAAAGAGCTCCCAGAGGATGAGGAAGAGGCTCGATAGATCGTTCGTCGATCCAAGGCCTTTACCGTTATCAAAGGACAGTTGTATAGAGAGAGCGCGACTGGAGTTGGTCAAAAGTGCATAACGCCAGAAGAAGGTCGAATCATTCTAAATGATATCCACTCGGGGACCTGTGGTCATCATGCGTCCTCTCGGACCATCGTGGCCAAAGCATACCGAGCCGGATTTTACTGGCGGCGAATGAGATGGCAAAGGAAATAGTGGACAAGTGCGAAGGATGTCAGTTCTACTCAAATATGTCACACAAGCCTGCGTTAGCTCTGAAGACGATTCCACTCGTCTGGCCTTTCGCAGTATGGGGGTTGGACATGGTCGGTCCCTTGAGAACAGGTCGAAGTGGTTTCACGCATGTGTTGGGTAACGTTGCAGAAAACAAAATTTTCCTACTCGTTTCACCAAGATCATCTAGGAGTTCATCTAGCAACGAGCTATCGGATGCATCTACATACCTTTGTAGATCGTGCACGGAAGCGTTCAAAAGAACGGTGATGATGTAGTCGTACTCGACGTGATCCAAATCACCGATGACCAAGCGCCAATGACCAAGCGCCGAACGGACGGCACCTCCACGTTCAACACACGTACGGGACGGGAGACGTCTCCTCCTTCTTGGTCCAGCAAGGGAGAAGGAGAGGTTGATGAAGATCCAGCAGCACGACGGCGTGGTGGAGGATGCAGGGCGTCACAGCAGCAGGGCTTCGCCAAGACTACGAGGGAGAGACGTAACGGGGAGAGAGGGAGGCGCCAGGGGCTGGTGTGTCAAGTCCCTCCTCTCCCCCACTATATATAGGGGTGCCAGTGGGGCGCCGGCCCTAGTAGATGGCATCTACTAGGGGGGCGGCGGCCAAGGGGAGGTTTCCCTCCCCCCAAGGCACCTAGGGGTGCCTTCCACCACTTGGACTCCTCCTTGGTGGAAACCCTAGGCGCATGGGCCTATAGGGGCTGGTGCCCTTGGCCCATGAAGGCCAAGGCGCACCCCCTAGAGCCCATGTGGCCCCCCGGGACAGGTGGCCCCACCCGGTGGGCCCCCGGGCCCCCTCCGGTGGTCCCGGTACAATACCGATAACCCCGAAACTTGTCCCGATGGCCGAAACAGCACTTCCTATATATAATTCTTTACCTCCGGACCATTCCGGAACTCCTCGTGACGTCCGAGATCTCATCCGGGACTCCTAACAACATTCGGGTTACTGCATATACATATCTTCACAACCCTAGCGTCACCGAACCTTAAGTGTGTAGACCCTACGGGTTCGGGAGACATGTAGACATGACCGAGATCGCTCTCCGGTCAATAACCAACAACGGGATCTGGATACCCATGTTGGCTCCCACATGCTCCACGATGATCTCATCGGATGAACCACGATGTCGAGGATTCAATCAACCCCGTATGCAATTCCCTTTGTCAATCGATATGTTACTTGCCCGAGATTCGATCGTCGGTATCCCAATACCTCGTTCAATCTCGTTACCGGCAAGTCACTTTACTTGTACCGTAATGCATGATCCCGTGACCAGACACTTGGTCACTTTGAGCTCATTATGATGATGCACTACTGAGTGGGCCCAGTGATACCTCTCCGTCATACGGAGTGACAAATCCCAGTCTTGATCCATGTCAACCCAACAGACACTTTCGGAGATACCCGTAGTCTACCTTTATAGTCACCCAGTTACGTTGTGACGTTTGGTATACCCAAAGCACTCCTACGGTATCCGGGAGTTACACGATCTCATGGTCTAAGGAAAAGATACTTTGACATTGGAAAACTCTAGCAAACGAACTATACGATCTTGTGCTATGTTTAGGATTGGGTCTTGTCCATCACATCATTTTCCTAATTATGTGATCCCGTTATCAATGACATCCAATGTCCATAGTCAGGAAACCATGACTATCTATTGATCAACGAGCTAGTCAACTAGAGGCTTACTAGGGACATGTTGGTGTCTGTTATTCACACATGTATTACGATTTCCGGATAACACAATTATAGCATGAATAAAGACAATTATCATGAACAAGGAAATATAATAATAATGCTTTTATTATTGCCTCTAGGGCATATTTCCAACAGTCTCCCACTTGCACTAGAGTCAATAATCTAGTTACATTGTGATGAATCGAACACCCATGGAATTCTGGTGTTGATCATGTTTTGCTCTAGGGAGAGGTTTAGTCAACGGATCTGCTACATTCAGGTCCGTATGTATTTTACAAATCTCTATGTCTCCATCTTGAACATTTTCACGAATGGAGTTGAAGCGACGCTTGATGTGCCTTGTCTTCTTGTGAAACCTGGGCTCCTTGGCAAGTGCAATAGCTCCAGTGTTGTCACAGAAGAGCTTGATCGGCCCCAACGCATTGGGTATGACTCCTAGGTCGGTGATGAACTCCTTCACCCATATTGCTTCATGTGCTGCCTCCGAGGCCGCCATGTACTCCGCTTCACATGTAGATCCCGCCACGATGCTTTGCTTGCAACTGCACCAGCTTACTGCCCCACCATTCAAAATATACACGTATCCGGTTTGTGACTTAGAGTCATCCAGATCTGTGTCGAAGCTAGCGTCGACGTAACCCTTTACGACGAGCTCTTCGTCACCTCCATAAACGAGAAACATTTCCTTAGTCCTTTTCAGGTACTTCAGGATATTCTTGACCGCTGTCCAGTGCGCCTTGTCGGGATTACTTTGGTACCTTTCTACCAAACTGACGGCAAGGTTAACATCAGGTCTGGTACATAGCATGGCATACATAATAGAACCTATGGCTGATGCATAGGGGATGACGCTCATCTCTTCTATATCTTCTGCCGTGGTCGGACATTGAGCTGAGCTCAATTTCATACCTTGTAACAGAGGCAAGAACCCCTTCTTGGATTGATCCATATTGAACTTCTTCAATATCTTATCAAGGTATGTGCTTTGTGAAAGACCTATGAGGCGTCTCGATCTATCTCTATAGATTTTGATGCCTAATATATGAGCAGCTTCTCCTAGGTCCTTCATTGAAAAACTCTTATTCAAATAGGCCTTGATGCTGTCCGAGAGTTCTATATCATTTCCCATCAAAAGTATGTCATCTACATATAGTATGAGAAATGCTACAGAGCTCCCACTCACTTTCTTGTAAACACAGGCTTCTCCATAAGTCTGTGTAAACCCAAACGCTTTGATCATCTCATCAAAGCGAATGTTCCAACTCCGAGATGCTTGCACCAGCCCATAAATCGAGCATTGGAGCTTGCACACCTTGTCAGCATTCTTAGGATCGACAAAACCTTCCGGCTGCATCATATACAATTCCTCCTTAAGGAAACCATTAAGGAATGCCGTTTTGACGTCCATTTGCCATATTTCATAATCATAGAATGCGGCAATTGCTAACATGATTCGGACGGACTTCAGCTTCGCTACCGGTGAGAAAGTCTCATCGTAGTCAACCCCTTGAACTTGTCGATAACCCTTAGCGACAAGCCGAGCTTTATAGATGGTCACATTACCATCCGCGTCTGTCTTCCTCTTAAAGATCCATTTATTTTCTATGGCTCGCCGCTCAACGGGCAAGTCAGTCAAAGTCCATACTTCATTTTCATACATGGATCCTATCTCGGATTTCATGGCTTCTAGCCATTTGTCGGAATCCGGGCCCGCCATCGCTTCTTCATAGTTCGAAGGTTCACCATTGTCTAACAACATGATTTCCAAGACAGGGTTGCCGTACCACTCTGGTGCGGAACGTGTCCTTGTGGACCTTCGAATTTCAGTAGGGGCTTGATTAGAAGTATCTTGATCATTATCATTAACTTCCTCTCTAGTCGGTGCAGGCACCTCAGGAACATTTTCTTGAGTTGCGCCATTTTCCAGTTCAAGAGGTAATACTTCATCAAGCTCTACTTTCCTCCCACTTACTTCTTTCGAGAGAAACTCTTTCTCTAGAAAGGACCCATTCCTGGCAACAAAGATCTTGCCTTCGGATCTGAGGTAGAAGGTGTACCCAATAGTTTCTTTTGGGTATCCTATGAAGACGCATTTTTCCGACTTGGGTTCGAGCTTTTCAGGTTGAAGTTTCTTGACATAAGCATCGCATCCCCAAACTTTTAGAAATGACAGCTTAGGTTTCTTCCCAAACCATAATTCATACGGTGTCGTCTCAACGGATTTCGACGGAGCCCTATTTAAAGTGAATGCGGCAGTCTCTAAAGCATAGCCCCAAAAAGATAGCGGTAAATTGGTAAGAGACATCATAGATCGCACCATATCTAATAGAGTGCGATTACGACGTTCGGACACATCATTACGCTGAGGTGTTCCAGGCGGCGTGAGTTGTGAAACTATTCCACATTTTCTTAAGTGTGTACCAAATTCATGACTCAAGTATTCTCCTCCACGATCTGATCGTAGAAACTTGATTTTCCTGTCACGTTGATTTTCAACCTCACTCTGAATTCCTTGAACTTTTCAAAGGTTTCAGACTTGTGTTTCATTAAGTAGATATACCCATACCTACTTAAATCATCAGTGAGGGTGAGAACATAACGATAGCCACCGCGAGCCTCAACACTCATTGGACCGCACACATCAGTATGTATGATTTCCAATAAGTTGGTTGCTCGCTCCATTGTTCCTGAGAACGGAGTCTTGGTCATCTTTCCCATAAGGCATGGTTCGCACGTGTCAAATGATTCATAATCAAGAGACACTAAAAGTCCATCTGCATGGAGCTTCTTCATGCGTTTGACACCTATGTGACCAAGGAGGCAGTGCCACAAGTATGTGGGACTATCATTATCAACCTTACTTCTTTTGGTACTCACATTGTGAACATGTGTAGTATCACGTTCGAGATTCATAAAGAATAAACCATTCACCATAGGAGTATGACCATAAAACATATCTCTCATATAAATAGAACAACCATTATTCTCGGATTTAAATGAGTAGCCATCTCGAATTAAACGAGATCCCGATACAATGTTCATGCTCAAAGATGGCACTAAATAACAATTATTAAGGTTTAAAACTAATCCCGAAGGGAGATGCAGTGGCGGCGTGCCGACGGCGATCACATTGACCTTGGAACCATTCCCGACGCGCATCGTCACCTCGTCCTTTGCCAGTTTCCGCTTATTCCGCAGCCCCTGCTTTGAGTTACAAATGTGAGCAACTGCACCGGTATCAAATACCCAGGAGCTACTACGGGCACTAGTAAGGTACACATCAATCACATGTATATCACATATACCTTTTGTTTTGCCGGCCTTCTTATCCGCTAAGTCCTTAGGGCAGTTCCGCTTCCAGTGACCGCTTCCCTTGCAATAAAAGCACTCAGTCTCGGGCCTGGGTCCATTCTTTGGCTTCTTCCCGACAGCTTGCTTGCCGGGCGTGGCAACCTCCTTGCCGTCCTTCTTGAAGCTCTTTTTACCCTTGCCTTTCTTGAACTTAGTGGTTTTATTGACCATCAACACTTGATGTTCCTTCTTGACTTCTACCTCTGCTGATTTCAGCATAGCAAATACTTCAGGAATGGTCTTTTCCATCCCCTGCATATTGAAGTTCATCACAAAGCTCTTGTAGCTTGGTGGAAGCGACTGGAGGATTCTGTCAATGACCGCATCATCTGGGAGATTAACTCCCAGCTGAGTCAAGCGGTTATGTAACCCAGACATAGTGAGTATGTGCTCACTGACAGAACTATTTTCCTCCATCTTACAGCTGAAGAATTTGTCGGAGACTTCATATCTCTCGACCCGGGCATGAGCTTGGAAAACCATTTTCAGCTCTTCGAACATCTCATATGCTCCGTGTCTCTCAAAACGCTTTTGGAGCCCCGGCTCTAAACTGTAAAGCATGCCGCACTGTACGAGGGAGTAGTCATCGGTACGTGCCTGCCAAGCGTTCATAACATCTTGTTCTGCAGGGAAAACGGGTGCGTCACCAAGCGGTGCTTGTAGGACATAATCTTTCTTGGCAGCTATGAGGATGATCCTCAGGTTCCGGACCCAGTCCGTATAGTTGCTGCCATCATCTTTCAGCTTGGTTTTCTCTAGGAACGCGTTGAAGTTGAGGACTACGTGGGCCATTTGATCTACAATACATATTGTAAAAAATTTAGACTAAGTTCATGATAATTAAGTTCAACTAATCAAATTATTAGTGAACTCCCACTTATATTAGACATCCCTCCAGTCATCTAAGTATTACATGATCCGAGTTAACTAGACCGTGTCCGATCATCACGTGAGACGGACTAGTCAACATCGGTGAACAGCTTCATGTTGATCGTATCTTCTATACGACTCATGCTCGACCTTTCGGTCTTCTGTGTTCCGAGGCCATGTTTGTACATGCTAGGCTCGTCAAGTCAACCTAAGTGTTTGCATGTGTAAATCTGTCTTACACCCGTTGTATGTGAACGTCTGAATAAAACACCTGTTCATCACGTGGTGTTTTGAAACAGCGAACTGTCGCAACGGTGCACAGTTAGGGGGAACACTTCTTGAAATTAGTATGAGGGATCATCTTATTTACTACCGTCGTTCTAAGTAAACAAGATTCAAAACATGATAAACATCACATGCAATCAAATAATAAACGTGACATGATATGGCCAATATCACATAGCTCCTTTGATCTCCATCTTGGGGCTCCATGATCATCTTGTCACCGGCTTGACACCATGATCTCCATCATCATGATCTCCATCATCGTGTCTCCATGAAGTTGCTCGCCAACTATTACTTCTACTACTATGGCTAACGCGTTTAGCAATAAAGTAAAGTAATTTACATGGCGTTTCTCAATGACGCGCAGGTCATATAAAAGAATAAAGACAACTCCTATGGCTCCTGCCGGTTGTCATACTCATCGACATGCAAGTCGTGATTCCTATTACAAAAGCATGAACATCTCATACATCACATATAGATCATTCATCATTCATCACAACTTTGGCCATATCATATCACAAACCACTTGCTGCAAAAACAAGTTAGACGTCCTCTAATTGTTGTTGCAAGTTTTACGTGGCTGAATTAGGGTTCTAGCAAGAACGTCTTCTTACCTACGTTAAAGCCACAACGTGATTTGTCAACTTCTATTTACCCTTCATAAGGACCCTGTTCATTGAATCCGCTCCAACTAAAGTAGGAGAGACAGACACCCGCTAGCCACCTTATGCAACTAGTGCATGTTAGTCGATGGAACCGGTCTCACGTAAGCGTACGTGTAAGGTTGGTCCGGGCCGCTTCATCCCACAATACCACTGAAGCAAGAAAAGACTAGTAGTGGCAAGAAAGTTGACAAATCTACGCCCACAACTAATTGTGTTCTACTCGCGCAAGAAGAACTACGCATAGACCTAGCTCTGATACCACTGTTGGGTAACGTTGCAGAAAACAAAATTTTCCTACTCATTTCACCAAGATCATCTAGGAGTTCATCTAGCAACGAGCTATCGGATGCATCTACATACCTTTGTAGATCGCGCACAGAAGCGTTCAAAAGAACGGTGATGATGTAGTCGTACTCGACGTGATCCAAATCACCGATGACCAAGCGCCGAACGGACGGCACCTCCACGTTCAACACACGTACGGGACGGGAGACGTCTCCTCCTTCTTGATCCAGCAAGGGAGAAGGAGAGGTTGATGAAGATCCAGCAGCACGACGGCGTGGTGGAGGATGCAGGGCGTCACAGCAGCAGGGCTTCGCCAAGACTACGAGGGAGAGACGTAACGGGGAGAGAGGGAGGCGCCAGGGGCTGGTGTGTCAAGTCCCTCCTCTCCCCCACTATATATAGGGGTGCCAGGGGGGCGCCGGCCCTAGTAGATGGCATCTACTAGGGGGGGCGGCGGCCAAGGGGAGGTTTCCCTCCCCCCCAAGGCACCTAGGGGTGCCTTCCACCACTTGGACTCCTCCTTGGTGGAAACCCTATGCGCATGGGCCTATAGGGGCTGGTGCCCTTGGCCCATGTAGGCCAAGGCGCACCCCCTAGAGCCCATGTGGCCCCCCGGGACAGGTGGCCCCACCCGGTGGGCCCCGGGACCCCTCCGGTGGTCCCGGTACAATACCGATAACCCCGAAACTTGTCCCGATGGCCGAAACAGCACTTCCTATATATAATTCTTTACCTCCGGACCATTCCGGAACTCCTCGTGACGTCCGGGATCTCATCCGGGACTCCGAACAACATTCGGGTTACTGCATATACATATCTTCACAACCCTAGCGTCACCGAACCTTAAGTGTGTAGACCCTACGGGTTCGGGAGACATGTAGACATGACCGAGATTGCTCTCCGGTCAATAACCAACAGCGGGATCTGGATACCCATGTTGGCTCCCACATGCTCCACGATGATCTCATCGGATGAACCACGATGTCAAGGATTCAATCAACCCCGTATGCAATTCCCTTTGTCAATCGATATGTTACTTGCCCGAGATTCGATCGTCGGTATCCCAATACCTCGTTCAATCTCGTTACCGGCAAGTCACTTTACTCGTACCGTAATGCATGATCCCGTGACCAGACACTTGGTCACTTTGAGCTCATTATGATGATGCACTACCGAGTGGGCCCAGTGATACCTCTCCGTCATACGGAGTGACAAATCCCAGTCTTGATCCATGTCAACCCAACAGACACTTTCGGAGATACCCGTAGTCTACCTTTATAGTCACCCAGTTACGTTGTGACGTTTGGTATACCCAAAGCACTCCTACGGTATCCGGGAGTTACACGATCTCATGGTCTAAGGAAAAGATACTTTGACATTGGAAAACTCTAGCAAACGAACTATACGATCTTGTGCTATGTTTAGGATTGGGTCTTGTCCATCACATCATTCTCCTAATTATGTGATCCCGTTATCAATGACATCCAATGTCCTTAGTCAGGAAACCATGACTATCTATTGATCAACGAGCTAGTCAACTAGAGGCTTACTAGGGACATGTTGGTGTCTGTTATTCACACATGTATTACGATTTCCGGATAACACAATTATAGCATGAATAAAGACAATTATCATGAACAAGGAAATATAATAATAATGCTTTTATTATTGCCTCTAGGGCATATTTCCAACAGCATGTACTGGTGGCAGTCGACAAGTTCACCAAGTGGATTGAGGCTAAGCCAATCAAGAACCTTGATGCCGGTACTGCTGTTAGCTTCATCAGGGAACTGATATTCAGATATGGAGTCCCGCACAGCATCATTACAGATAATGGGTCGAATGGACAAGCAGAGCGAGCCAATGGCCTGATCCTCAAAGGATTGAAACCCCGACTGATGCGTGATCTCAAGCATGCGGCTGGAGCATGGGTCGACGAACTTCCCTCGGTGCTTTGGGGACTGCGGACCACACCCAATCGGTCGACCGGAAGAATTCCATTCTTCTTGGTCTACGGAGCTGAAGCAGTCTTGCCGAGTGACCTTCTTCACAATGCTCCTCGAGTTGAACTCTACAACGAAGCAGAAGCTGAACAAGCGCGACAGGACGCAGTCGACCTTTTAGAGGAAGAAAGGGAGATGGCTCTGATCCGATCGACAATCTACCAACAAGACTTGCGTCGCTTCCACGCCAGAAATGTGAGGGGTCGAGCCTTCCAGGAAGGGGATTTAGTTCTCCGAGTGGATCAGCAGAAACAACACAAGCTTGCTCCTTCTTGGGAAGGACCCTTCATCGTCACCAAAGTTCTCCACAACGGGGCGTACCGTCTTTACAACGTCGAACACAATATCGACGAGCCCCGAGCTTGGAACGCGGAACTACTCCGCCCATTTTACACTTAAGTTTATCACTCGGATGAGTTGTAATAAAGTACTTCTGTAGTTCATGGATTACAAAATAATAGTGTCATAATTTCGCCATAATTTTTGTCACTTTTTATTTGTCCAATAAAATTTTCCCCTCAGTGGGTGACTTAGCCGCGAATCCGTTTCGCCTAAGTTTGTAAAAAAATCCTTACCTAGTGGTGAGCCAGCCTTCCACTCGGGGGCTTAGCTACGAATCCGTTTCGCCTAAGTTTAAATAAAATCCTACCGAGTGGTGAGCCAGACTCCCACTCGGAGGCTTAGCTGCAGTCCAAGTACTCGCCTAAGTTATAAAAATCCTACCGAGTGGTAAGCCAGACTTCCACTCGGGGGCTTAGCTGCAGTCCAAGTACTCGCCTAAGTTATAAAAATCCTACCGAGTGGTAAGCCAGACTTCCACTCGGGGGCTTAGCTGCAGTCCAAGTACTCGCCTAAGTTATAAAAATCCTACCGAGTGGTAAGCCAGACTTCCACTCGGGGGCTTAGCTGCAGTCCAAGTACTCGCCTAAGTTATAAAAATCCTGCCGAGTGCGAGCCAGACTCCCACTCGGGGGGCTTAGCTGCAGTTTAAACACTCGCCTAAGTACAATGTGCGGTCGTAAGGAGGACGAGGTGCAGGTCGACTGCGACCCTCTCCTCTGAGCTACACCACAAGTACAATGTGCGCTCGCAAGGAGGACGAGGTGCAGGTCGACTGCGACCCTCTCCTCTGAGCTACGCCACAAATACAACGTGCGCTCGCAAGGTGGACGAGGTGCAGGTCGACTGCGACCCTCTCCTCTGAGCTACGCCACAAGTACAATGTGCGCTCGCAAGGAGGACGAGGTGCAGGTCGACTGCGACCCTCTCCTCTGAGCTACGCCACAAATACAAAGTGCGCTCGCAAGGAGGACGAGGTGCAGGTCGACTGCGACCCTCTCCTCTAAGCTACGCCTCAAGTACAATGAGAAATCCTACCGAGTGAAGAGCAAACCTCTCACTCGGGGGCTTAGCTGCAGCCCCGTGCTCGCCTAAGGTATAAAAATCCTACCGAGTGAAGAGCAAACCTCTCACTCGGGGGCTTAGCTGCAGCCCCGTGCTTGCCTAAGGTATAAAAATCCTACCGAGTGAAGAGCAAACCTCTCACTCGGGGGCTTAGCTGCAGCCCAGTGCTCGCCTAAGGTATAAAAATCCTACCGAGTGAAGAGCAAACCTCTCACTCGGGGGCTTAGCTGCAGCCCAATGCTCGCCTAAGGTATAAAAATCCTACCGAGTAAAGAGCAAACCTCTCACTCGGGGGCTTAGCTGCAGCCCAGTGCTTGCCTAAGTGAATTAAGGAATAAGTCGACTGCAGTGAACGTCTTGCTTCAAACCTGCAAAAGACATTTCGAGCCAAAAGCAATCATATTCAAACATCAAATCCAAGTTCAGATTGATACCTAAAGGAACCGAAAGTGCTCAGGCGCTAAGCCAGTTAAGGTTTATCGGTTACAAAATCACTCGGCATACCGAGGCAAATTTAAAGTGCCGAGCTTAAAGAAGTTTTTTTACCCCTCCTGTGGAAGGCTGGAAGGTGCAACGAACTCATGAAGATCAATTCCGTCTGTGATCCGAGTGGTAGCAGCGATGAAGGTTTCCATGAAGGACCTGAAGTCGTGTTTCTTGGTGTTGGCCACCCGAAGAGCCGCTAGCTTGTCTTCTCGTGCATCCTTGCAGTGGACTCGGGCCAGACACAGAGCAACATCGGCTCCGCACCTAGCGGAGGATTTTTTCCACTCCTGCACTCGACCAGGAACTGTATTTAGTCGAGCCATCAGCGACTCGAGGTCATTCTGGAGTGTCTCCCTAGGCCAGAGCGTGGTGTCGATGCGATAAGTGGCGACCTTCAGCCTTGCAAGATAGTCAACGACAGCTGCAACGCGAGACTCGAGTCGGAACACATTCATGGCAACTTCATCGTTCACCGGAGAGTTGACGGGGTCAAGGTTTGGTTCCAGCCGACTAGTTTCCTCTTCAAAGTTTTGGCAAAATTCTGCAAGGACAATCACCGAGTCAAGGCAATGGTCGAATGGGAAGATCACTGTTGAAAATGATTGTCGAACATAAAGGATTACCTTCGAGCATAAGGAACAACTTCTTGGCAAGTCCACTCAGGAAGGCCTCCAGATCATTTTTCTTCCCAGTCAACTGACTGATCTTGTCGGTCAGAGCAGCTTTGTCAGTTTTCAGTCGACCGACTTCCTTGTTGGCAATCCCAAGAGCAGCTTTCAGATTAGTATTTTCTTCTTCGAGCTTGGTGAATGAAGCTAACTTCTCGTCAGCAAGCTTGATCTTCTCAGCTAGCTCAAGGTCTTTTTTCTTCTGGGCCTCCTTCACCTTACCTGCAAGTTACAGCAAGATCAGATTTTGAAACAAATGAAGGAAAAAAGCAGTCGTCGAGGTCTCACCAAACATACTTTTGGTCTCCTCCTTTGCCTTCGTCAGATTCTCCTAAACCAGCTTCAGATCCAGCTCGAGTTGAATGTGCTTGTTTTCCAGCTCGGTGTAACGAGCTGCAAGGTCACAGGATTTCTGCGAAGAACCAATCGACAAAATGTCAAGGATAATTCACTTCCGAGTGGATAAGAGAAAATCATGCGTTTCTAAGACTACAGCCGAATACAAACATTCGACCGTAGTCTCGGGGACTACACCCAGTGGGTGCACTCAGCGTGCCCCCACTAGTTCTATTAAAGACAGAGTCGACCAGTCGACCCCCCAAAAAAAACAAAATACAAGACGTATTCTTTAGACTGTAATCGACTGCAAGCAGTCGACCACAGTCTCGGGGACTACACCCAGTGGGTGCACTCAGCGTGCCCCCACCGGTTTGGGAAATCCATTCGCCTCAGTCGAACGACGGAAAGACTTTACTTATAAAGCCTAAGGCCGACTGCCAGTAGTCGACCTTAGCCTTGGGGACTACACCCAGCGGGTGCACTCAGCGTGCCCCCGCTAACACGGAGTTTCAATCGACACACCCAGTGGGTGACTGCTATAGATTCCGGAAAGAAAAGTTTTTTGATAGCATATCCTAACAGAACAAGCGATGGTCGACTGACCTGAACATTGCTTTGAAGGGCGGAGCTGGCATCGTAAGCTGCCTGACTTGCTTCCCGGATGGCCTTCACCTGCTCCATCATGACCCCTGCTTGGCGTATCGCTTCCTTCGCAGCACTGGCTTGGTCCTCTGGGACGTGGTGCGTCGTGAAGAGAGAAGGTTGTGCGGCACTCGACGAAGCAGGATGAGCACTCGTCAACGGCACCGCGAAAGACACGGTGTGTTGAGTGGTGTTCTCCTCCTCCGCGACCAGAGTCTCGGGTGCCATCACATCCTGTGCCACCCTGCCGGCAGACGCTTTCCTGCTCCTCCTGTGCTTTAGTGGTTACTCATCGTCATCATCATCAGGAAGAGTGATAACGACATTGGATGAGACTACAGAAAAGAATCAGAATTAGGGACGAAGAGTCAATCGACTAAACGGAATTAAGAGTATAGTACCAGGGTTTGAGGTTGCTGCATCCTCCATCTCATGGTCGTCAGCCCTGGCTGAGGTCTCGGAAGTAGCAGCACTGCAATTCCAAAGAATCAGTCGGCTAACTCAAGTGTCAATCAGAGATAAAGCTCGCACAAAACAAGAAGACTTAAGCAGCATGCTTACCCTGATATGGTGGGGATGGACACCTTCATCTTCGGCAGGAGCTTGGTCGGCTTTGACGGGGCCACCCTGGACTGCTTCGGCGCCTTTTTAGTCAGCACCGGAGAAGTGGTCCGAGGGCACTTGGTCGACTGCGCAACAGTCGCAACCCCCTTGCCACGTTCAGTCACAGGGTCATGGGCAAGCTTCGACCGCCTTTCCGAGCGCGGTGGTGCTACCTCCTCCTCCTCCTCTTCTTCTTCCTCCTCATCGTCATCATCATCATCATCATCCTCAACGGCATCCGAGTCCCACTCCTCCTGGCTCTCGCCCCCGCTCGCTTCTCCCTCTTCAGTCGGAGCCTGTGCTCCATTGGGCATTGAGTACAGCTCGGTGAGGGCCTGGTAGACATCAAGAGAAAGATCAATCGACCAATCTGCGGAGAAAACAGAAATAAATATGACAAGAATACAATGGAAGGTAGAGCGGACATACCTTGTCTGGAACACTGTGATGGTCGAGTGGAGGAATCCTTCTGGCTCCATGGGGGTTATCCTTGTTCCCAGTGACCGCGGCCATCCACCTTTCCAACGTTGCATCATCGACTGCTTCTGGGTGGATCCGAGTCTCATCTTTAGTTCCGCAGTACAACCACATGCAATGGCTCCGGAACTGAAGAGGCTGGATACGCCGCCTAAGAAAAACCTCCAAGAGATCCATACTAGTTACTCCATCTCGAACCAACTGAACTACGCGCTCCATCAGCATCTTCACGTCGGCTTTCTCCTCCGGAATCACCTTCAGAGAGGAGGGTTTGTTCACTCGGTCCATGGTAAACTGAGGGAGTCCACTCGACTGCCCCGGCGTCGACTCATTCTGGTAGTAAAACCTGGTCGACTGCCAGCCTCTGACTGACTCGGGGAACGTCATGGCTGGGAAGGTGCTCTTGTTCCTCATCTGGATCCCCAGACCTCCACACATCTGGACAACTTTGGTTTTATCATCGCCTGGGCTCGCCTTCTTCACGGTCTGAGAGCGACACGTGAATATGTGCTTGAACAAGCCCCAGTGCGGTCGGCAACCCAGAAAATTCTCACACATGGACACAAAGGCAGCAAGATAGGCGATAGAATTCTGGGTGAAATGGTGGAGTTGCGCTCCAAAGAAGTTCAAGAAACCACGGAAGAAAACACTCGGTGGCAAAGAAAATCCGCGGTCGACGTGGGTAGCCAGAAGCACGCACTCACCCTCTTCCAACTGGGGCTGCCACTCTTTCCCCGGAAGCCTTGCGGCTCCATGGGGGATCAGACCGTCGTTGGCCATGTCGAGGAGATCCTTCTCCGTGATGGTCGACCGGATCCAATCTCCCTGGACCCAGCCGTTCGGCAGACGAGATCTAGACGAAGACCTGCCGCGACTGGTGGTTCTCCCCTTCGCCTTCTTCGTCGCCGACGCCTTCTTCGCGCGTTCCAGCGCCGCCGTCTTCTCCTTCACCATGGCTGCCGGCGAGACGCGCGAGGGGAGGTTGTGTGGAGGCAAAAGCGGGCGCGTTGGGTGGAGACGAGGAGAGCAGAGAGGGAATGCAGAGGTACTGTTCAAAAAACCCTCGCCGGGCACATTTATAAGATCCCTTCCGAGTGGATGACAGGTGGGCCCGGTCGATCTAATCACATCCCGAAACAGTCACGCGGACGCGATACATGGCGAA
The DNA here is from genome assembly GCA_963921465.1 of Triticum timopheevii. Lineage (NCBI taxonomy): Eukaryota > Viridiplantae > Streptophyta > Magnoliopsida > Poales > Poaceae > Triticum > Triticum timopheevii. The sequence continues at coordinate 187,183,401 of OY997266.1, read as the reverse complement.
AAAGGCGGCGCGAGAATCGAGGCATCTATGCCCTATCCCATCCGAGCACCGCGGTCCGCCCCGCTTCGCGCGCTTCCCCAAATATCATATCCCGCAGAATCCGCGAATGGCAGATCGGTCTATCAGACGCGGGATTTCCTGCGATCCGTCGCTCGGAAATTATCAAAGTCCAAAAGATCACTCGACGAAAGAAAAGAATGGATCGAGTCGACTAAAGAAAAGTTGCTAAGCTGTCGACAAAGAGGTTATTGGTCCAAGACAGCGCAGGACCAGCACACAAAAGCCAGTCGGAAACAACGTCAACTCCTTCCTCACTCAAGCCTCAATCCATTCGGGGGATAATGATGGAGTCATATACCTAGGGTAGGGTCATAGACCTGATCTAAATACCCTACCCAAGGACATCCTTAGAAGAGATCACCTTCCAGTCGACCTATGAGGAACCCACTCGACTGACTTGAAGGACTCGACCATGAAGACTCACTCGACCACCAGAAGGTCAAGAGGCACTCTGTACTACAACGGTCTATAATTAAGTAGACTTTATGGTTGTTAAGACACTTTATGTGGGGCGTTACCAGTAACGCCCCAGACTTAATGTACTTTAAGCCCTTCATTACGTGGGCTGGCAGGGGTCCTGGCGCACTCTATATAAGCCACCCCCCTCCACAGGCAGAAGGGTTCGCATCCTTGTAATTCATACACATATAATCCACTCGACCGCCTCCGGGCTCCGAGACGTAGGGCTTTTACTTCCTCCGAGAAGGGCCTGAACTCGTACATCTCTTGTGTTTACAACCTCTCCATAGCTAGGACCTTGCCTCTCCATACCTACCCCCCACTCTACTGTCAGACTTAGAACCACGACAATGACTATGGTGATGATTTCCCCCTCCCGGAGGGAAGTGTCCCCGGCAGAACAGCTCTGCCGGAGCTCTAGATTGGTTCCGCCAAGGTTCCGCCTCGTGGCGGCGGAGTTTCGTCCCGTAAGCTTGCCCACGATTTTTTCCAGGGTAAAAGCCTTCATATAGCAGAAGATGGACACCGGAGGGCCACCAGGCGGCCCTGGAGACAGGGGGGCTCGCCCAGTAGGGGTGGGCGCGCCCCCCACCCTCCTGGCCAGGGTGTGGGCCCCCTGAGGTGTTTCTTCCACTCAATAATTCTTATTAATGCCAAAAATAAGTTTCGTGGAGTTTCAAGATTTTTGGAGGAGTGCAGAATAGGTTTCCAATGCTTGCTCCTTTTCCAGCCAGAATTCCAGCTGCCGGCATTCCCCCTCTTCATGGTAAACCTTGTAAAATAAGAGAGAATATCCATAAGTATTGAGATATAATGTGTAATAACAGCCCATAATGCGATAAATATTTATATAAAAGCATGATGCAAAATGGACGTATCATCACACCACCCACACCATCCTCCACGTCCAACCCAATGATACTGAGGTTATTTGTTATCTTGCTGCCTGTATTTATTCGGATTACACAAAGTCAGTTTTATTATCCATACTACATATATATCATCATCACTTCACCGAACTAGTGCACTTATACAACTGACAACTGTATTGGGTGTGTTGGGGACACAAAAGACCACTTGTATTTTATTGTAGGATTGTTTGAGAGGGATCACTTTCATCCTACAGCTCCATGGATATATTAACGGTAGGCCATCCACTGAGGGAAATTTTCTACTATCCTACAAAACTCTGCGCTTGGTGGACCAACAGAGTCTACAAGAATAGAAGTTGTGTAGTAGACATCATAACCATTTTGTTAAGTAAGAGTGTCGAACCAGAATGAATTATTCTATAGATTTAAGCATGGATACACTATAAAAGCTGCAAACCTGATTATTTGTTCGATCACAAGATAATTGCAGCAACATGAATTGTAATAAATGTGCAAGGGTACAACAAGTGACCCAATCCTGAATTGTTTTAAGGACAAGCTAGTTGTTTTATTTATATGGATGAGGACACATGGGAGTTTTATCAAGTCACTTTCATCTAGTTTCATTGAGTTAACATTCATTACGTCGATAATTTTTTGTGTGGTAGAACCTATAATAATGTGTTCTTATTACTTAGACAAACAACATACTTAAAATTATATATGCAAGCATAGTTCATAAACTAAGGGTTTCATAATTTCTGTCACTCCAACCACCCACCGTGTCGGTGTGTACGACCATCTATGGGGCCATCTAAGCCCTTTATGGTTCAGCAAGGGGAATGCACAACACACAAAGAGCAGGACTAACAGAGGGCGCATGGATCTTTACCCAGGTTCGGGCCACCTCTAAGGTGTAAAACCCTACTCCTGCCTTTGGTGTATTAGAAGTGTGGATGAACAAGTGCAAGGAGCGCTTTCCACTGGAAAGGTGCAAGGGGACGGCGGCTATGCGTGCAAGTGTGTGTGGAGTTTGAATGGGTTCAAACCCTCGTAAAGGTTGCCACGGTCCTCCTTTTATAGCTCAAGGGGTTACCACAGTGGCAAAAAGTAATTACACATTGATTAGACTGTAAACAGTGCTATCATACGTAACTCTTATGGTCTAGGACAAAAGCATTAAATGCTCTGTTAGGTGTCATGAGGAGGAGGAGGCTCAACAAGGTTGTTGCACTGCTTGCCCAGCCGCCTCCTATTATCTTGACACGCCTATGGGACAGGTGCCATTAAAGGTAATCTTCCTTCTAGCAAGCTGCCACGTGCCCGATGGATCCCACCAAACCACCTGCGGGCTTGGCACCACATAGATTAGTGACTAGCTGCTCGATGAGGTGGAGCGCTGGTGGTCGGCAAGAGCTTGCCGGCCACGGAGAATGCCGGGTCTTCGCCTTCCTGGCTCAGCCTTGCTGGCAAGGGCTGCTTCTAGTGTTCTGTCTTATTCTTCTCCTTAGTTAAGTGGGTCATTTTAGCCTTCAATCTTGGTGTTCTTGATGCGCTCCTTGATCTCTCAAAGAGCTTCTCTTGGCCTGGGGTATCTTTGGTGAGCTTGTTTTTCTTGATCTTCCGGCAAGCCTCATTGTCGTGGAGTGGCTGCTGCCTATGCATAAGTCATGGGTATTGGGGTTCCAGGCCCTAGTACATCGATAGAAGCCCCCGGGCCTGGGCCATACGCGCATGAGAGGCATCGTTTGGCTAGGCCCAAAAACATGCACAGGCACGCGTGGCGGAGAATAACGGCCACAATATTTTGTTGTAATCTTAATCATCATAGTTCTTGTGACGCACGTCCAATCCGCACATTAAATGCGAGTCATGGCAATGTGGACGGGTGTAGTTGAAAAAGGGTTTGTGGGGGTAAATAGTAAAGAGCCAGCCTCCCGTGCGCCTTTCCCATAAAAAGGCATCTGCAAGGGGGCACTGCTCATTCACTCTTGCCCTCCCCTGCTTCGTCTTCCTCTTTCTGCTAAAACTGCTTCTACCGCCATCGTCGTCAACCGCCACGTCAACCCCTAATCATCTCTCCTTCCTCGAGCCCCAATGGAAACTAAGAAGGCCAGCACAAAGGGGAAGAAGGCGATCAAGCTGCTCGGTCCCAAGGTGGAGAAGAAGAGGAAAGAGCTGGAGGAAATGGAGAAGTGGCGGAGAGAGAACATCGCCTTCTCACCGTCGGCCTTGTTGGACAACGATTTGATTGAAAGGTAGGCATATATGTGGGGGAAGGAGACCAATGATCATGGAGCCCAGTAGTCCTCCCTCAAGGCAACAAGGTTCCTGCAGATTCATATATACCCGTTCTTCTGCGCCTATTTTTAGTTTTTTCTTGTGGCCTGTCCCCTCCATATTTGGATTTCTTCTGCGCGGTGATGTCCACTTTCGGGTTCAGATTGCTGGATTTCGCCCCCAATGCGATGACATGTATGGCAGTTTTCACACATTTGTGCAAAGGCTTTGTCAGAGTTGCCCCCAATGTGGATTTGTTTCGTCACTTCTGCATCCCCCAAATCAAAGACAAATCACTTTCTAGCAGTGTGACATGGATTCCGAGAGGGAAGGACCAGAGGGACTATCTTGCCGGGAAATTCCATGGGAAATGGGAGGAATGCAGGGCAAAGTGGTGCTAGATCTCAAAAAAGGAATTCCCTTCATTCTGCTTGTCGTGGACAGAGAGGATTGAGCGCGGCGATGACTGGAGTCTATTTGGTGCCACTGAATAGAATCACTCATCTGAGCGTGTCGGCCTAACCATAGAAATGGTGGGAGTTGATTTCCTTCGATGCCGCATTTCGCCACTGTAGAAGAGAGGGAGATTCACTTGGGAGTACAAGAACACCACCGACGGGATGTGGCTATAACCTAGGCTTGGCAAAAATCTTACAGTCATGGAACATGCTTGGCTCTGCCAGTGGCAGTTCTGGAAGGCCGGTACATTCCACTTGCCGGCCAAGGTTGTTCCACTACACATCACCTCTGCAAGGAGCGCCATCTTGTCATGGATGCCAGAGTGCACTACCCAAGGCGTCAACAAAGACTGGGAGCTTCCCAAGCTAGAGGACAAAATGGGTTGGGTTTCCAATCTGACGGAGGTGGCCTCCTAGAAAGAGAAGGATCTCATTCGGGCCACCACAGAAGAGGAGCAGGTGTACATCGCCAGCAGTGTTGAAGAGGCCCGGAGGATTGAAGCCACAGGAGTTGCAGAGGCTGAGGATGATGACGAAGAAGAAGAATCTAATGAAGAAGAAACTGCTAAAGAACAACAGGAGGAACTTGTCGGGGACGAGACCGCCAAAGCTGAGGTTGCCGGGACTGAGATTGCTGGGGAGCTCAAAGAAGAGGAACAAGAGGAAGAAGTCCCCCGTGCTCCACAGCCAAGGCCCCGTCTCTGAAAGAGAGCTAGCCAAGAGCCGGTGGCCACTTCAGCGCCACGAACTACCCCCATGGTGAAGAAATCAACCACCAAGACCGGCCGCCAGGAGGTGGTATGCCGGCAACCCGCTCGGGGCCCCAAATCCAAGGCCTCATCTTATCAACAAGAACTTGCCGGGGGAAGTGAGCCTCCCCAGCCGGCAAGCTCATCTTCTCCGGCCATCAAGAGAGCTAGGGAATCGCCCCCACCTCCCAAGTATGACTTAGATGTCCTTCCCGAGTCCGGTGAAGATTAAGCAAACCTTGTTTCCCTTTTCACATATCTCAATTTTTTGTCCTATCTGTCATTCTGATATGTTTCCTTCTGTGTTCTGATGTCTGCTAGAACTACGTAGGTATTTACCCAAAGAGGAAGGGATGATGCAGCATAGCGACGGTAGGTATTTCCCTCAGTGATGAGATAAAGGTTATCGAACCAGTAGGAGAACCACGCAACACAATGTAAATAGCTCCTGTACACAAATAACAAATACTCGCAACCCGACGTGTTAAAGGAGTTGTCAATCCCTTTTGGGTAACGACGCTAGAAATTGGCACATGGACGGGAGAAAGTTGTAATAGATTGGTAAATAGATCGCAAATAAAATAAAGTGCAGCAAAGTATTTTTGTATTTTTAGTTTAATAGATCTGAAAATAAAAGCAAATGAAAATAGATCGCGATGGCAAATATATTAACAAAGAGACCCGGGGGCCATAGATTTCACTAGTGGCTTCTCTCGAGAAAAATAGCAAACGGTGGATAAACAAATTACTGTTGGGCAATTGATAGAACTTCAAATACTCATGACGAAATCTAGGCAATGATCATTATATAGGCATCACGTCCAAGATAAGTAAACCGACTCCTGCCTGCATCTACTACTATTACTCCACACATCGACCGCTATCCAGCATGCATCTAGTGTATTAAGTTCATGGAAAAATGGAGTAATGCAATAAGAACGATGACATGATGTAGACAAGATCTATTTATGTAGAAATAGACCCCATCTTGTTATGCTTAATAGCAACGATACATACGTGTCGGTACCCCTTCTGTCACTGGGATCAAGCACCATAAGATCGAACCCATCGCAAAGCACCACTTCCCATTGCAAGATAAATAGATCAAGTTGGCCAAACAAAACCCAAATATCGGAGAAGAAATACGAAGCTACAAGCAATCATGCATATAAGAGATCAAAGAAGACTAAAATAACTTTCATGGATAAAAACATAGATCTGATCATAAACTCAAAGTTCATTGGATCCCAATAAACACACCGCAAAAAGACTTACATCATATGGATCTCCAAGAGAGCATTGTGTTGAGAATCAAGAGAGAGAGAGAGGGAGAGGAAGCCATCTAGCTACTAACTAAGGACCCGTAGGTCTACAATGAACTACTCACGCATCATCGGAGAGGCACCAATGGGCATGATGAACCCCTCTGTGATAGTGTCTAGATTGGATCTGTTGTTTATGGAACTTGCGACGGGTGGTATTGATTTTCGTCGACTCCCCTAGGGTTTCTGGTATACTGGGGTATTTATAGAGCAAAGAGGCGGCGTGGGAGGCCACAGAGGTGGGCATAACCCACCTGAGCGTGCCTGGCCCCCCAGGCGTGCCCTGGTGGTTTGTGCCCCCTCGGGGCACCCCTCTGGTACTTCTTTGGCCCATCTTGTGTCTTCTGGTCCAGAAAAAATCCACAAAAAGTTTCTCTGCGTTTGGACTCCGTTTGGTATTGATTTCCTGCGATGTAAAAAACAAGCAGAAAACAACATCTGGCACTGGGCACTATGTCAATAGGTTAGTACCAAAAAATGATATAAAATTATTGTAAAACATCCAAGAATGATAATGTAACAGCATGGAACAATAAAAAATTATAGATATGTTGGAGAGGTATCATGTTCCAGGGACGCAGAGCTGCTTGAGCGTCAGATGAAACGGGCCAAGTCTACAGCAGAACCAAGTCCCATGACAAGCGTTGGGCATGGGGCTATAATAGGCGAACCCATTACAACCAACCCCCAGCCCAGCTCTCTATGGGAGAACGTGGTGCCAACATCCACCGGTGCCAGTACTGAAGTCCCTCCTCCTGATCTTGACGAGGAGATGGCAGAGGACCGCCAGGGGGAAAGCGCTATGAAGCTGATCCCGCTGTGGCTCCCCCGTCAACCACCATCCCAAAGAGTGCTTCCCCGGCAAAGGCCACCACCGATGATCCCGTCCGCATGGAGCTTGTCTTCATCAAGGAAGGAAATGTCGACCATGCACCGGCAACCCAGGTTGCCGGGGAAGGAAATGTCCCGCATCAACAAATGCCAATGGGTAAATCTCCGGTCTTCGCACTCTTCCTTTAAGAATTTATTTTCTTGAACTTGGCATATAATCTTGTATCTTACTCCATCTTCGCCTCTAGCTCAATCCGCAGCTTCAGCCCCCGAGGTTGGTGAAGAACTTGTGGAGGTGGCCATCATAACAAAGGACGCCGCCACGATTGCTGCCGTAGAGGGTCTAGTGCAAGTTTTCGGGGACATCAGGAAAGTTCCCGAGGAACCACAGGATCCCACTGATGGGGAACGTAGCAGAAATTCAAAATTTTCTATGCAACACCAAGATCTATCTATGGAGAGACTAGCAACGAGGGTAAGGAGAGTGCATCTACATACCCTTGTAGATCGCTAAGCGGAAGCGTTCAAGAGAACGGGGTTGAAGGAGTCGTACTCGTCATGATCCAAATCACTGGAGATCCTAGTGCCGAACGGACGGCACCTCCGCGTTCAACACACGTACAGCCCGGTGACGTCTCCCATGCCTTGATCCAGCAAGGTGAGAGGGAGAGGTTGTGGAAGACTCCGTCCAGCAGCAGCACGACGACGTGGTGGTGATGGAGGAGCGTGGCAATCCTGCAGGGCTTCGCCAAGCACCGCGGGAGAGGAGTACTTGGGAGAGGGGGAGGGCTGCGCCAGGGGAAGCGTGTAGCTCCCATGCGCCTCCCCACTATATATAGGGGTGGAGGGGGCTGGTTTATTGCCCTCCAAGTCCATTGGGGCGTTGGCAAAGGTGGGAGGAAAGAAATCCCATCATTTCCTTCCCCACCAATTGTTATCCCCCTTTTTTAGGGATCTCGATCTTATCCCTTCGGGATATGATCTTATTCCTTCTAAGGGGGACCTTGGTGTGCCTTGACCAGGGGTGTGGGGCCTTGACCCCACTACCCACGTTCATGTGGGTCCCCCATGCACCTGGGCCCCATTCCGGAACCTTCTAAAACCTTCCCGGTACAATACCGAAAAATCTCGAACATTTTCCGGTGGCCAAAATAGGTCTTCCCATATATAAATCTTTACCTCCGGACCATTCTAGAACTCCTCGTGATGTCCGGGATCTCATCCGGGATTCCGAAAAACATTCGGTAACCACATACAAACTTCCTTTATAACCCTAGCGTCATCGAACCTTAAGTGTGTAGACCCTACGGGTTCGGGAGACATGTAGACATGACCGAGACGTTCTCCGGTCAATAACCAACAGCGGGATCTGGATACCCATGTTGGCTCCCACATGTTCCACGATGATCTCATCGGATGAACCACGATGTCGAGGACTCAATTGATCCCGTATACAATTCCCTTTGTCTAATGGTATTGTACTTGCCCGAGATTCGATCGTCGGTATACCAATACCTTGTTCAATCTCGTTACCGGCAAGTCTCTTTAATCGTTCTGTAACACATCATCCCGTGATCAACCCCTTGGTCACATTGTGCACATTATGATGATGTCCTACCGAGTGGGCCCAGAGATACCTCTCCGTTTACACAGAGTGACAAATCCCAGTCTCGATTCGTGCCAACCCAACAGACACTTTCGGAGATACCTGTAGTGCACCTTTATAGCCACCCAGTTACGTTGTGACGTTTGGTACACCCAAAGCATTCCTACGGTATCCGGGAGTTGCATAATCTCATGGTCTAAGGAAATGATACTTGAAATTAGAAAAGCTTTAGCATACGAACTACAATCTTTGTGCTAGGCTTAGGATTGGGTCTTGTCCATCACATCATTCTGCTAATGATGTGATCCCGTTATCAACGACATCTAATGTCCATGGTCAGGAAACCGTAACCATCTGTTGATCAATGAGCTAGTCAACTAGAGGCTTACTAGGGACTTGGTGTTGTCTATGTACCCACACATGTATCTGAGTTTCCTATCAATACAATTATAGCATGGATAATAAACGATTATCATGAACAAGGAAATATAATAATAACTAATTTATTATTGTCTCTAGGGCATATTTCCAACAGTCTCCCACTTGCAGTAGAGTCAATAATCTAGTTCACATCGTCATGTGACTAACATTCACACGTCACATCGCCATGTGACCAACATCCAAAGAGTTTACTAGTGTCATTAAACTAGTTCACATCATCATGTGATTAAGACTCAATGAGTTCTGGGGTTTGATCATGTTTTGCTTGTGAGAGAGGTTTTAGTCAACGGATCTGTACTTCGAAAATCTCTAGGTCATTCTGTAAATGCTGCTTCCACGCTCCACTTGGAGCTATTCCAAATGGTCGCTCCACTATACATATCCGGTTTGCTACTTAGAGTCACTCGGATAGGTGTTAAATCTTGCATCGAGTAACCCTTTACGCCGAACTCTTTATCACCTCCATAATCGAGAAACATGTCCTTATTTACTCCAAGGACAATTTTTGACCGCTGTCCAGTGATCCATTCCTGGATCATTCTTGTACCCCTTGACTGACTCATGGTAAGGCACACTTCCGGTGCGGTACACAGCATAGCATACTGTAGAGCCTACGTCTAAAGCATAGGGGACGACCTTCGTCCTTTCTCTCTTTTCTGCCGTGGTCGAGCTTTAAGTCTTAACTTCATACCTTACAACTCAGGCAAGAACTCCTTCTTTGACTGATCCATCTTGAACACCTTCAAGATCATGTCAAGGTATGTCCTCATTTTGAAAGTACCATTAAGCGTTTTTGATCTATCATTATAGATCTTGATGCTCAATGTTCAAGTAGCTTAATCCAGGTTTTCCATTGAAAAACACTTTTCAAATAACCCTATATGCTTTCCAGAAATTCTACATCATTTCTGATCAACAATATGTCAATAACATATACTCGTCAGAAATTCTATAGTGCTCCCACTCACTTCTTTGGAAATACAAGTTTATCATAAACTTTGTATAAACCCAAAATCTTTGATCATCAAAGCGCACATTCCAACTCCGAGATGCTTACTCTAGTCCTTAGAAGGATCGCTGGAGCCAGCATACCTTTTAGCATCCTTAGGATCGACAAAACCTTTCTGATTGTATCACATACAACCTTTCCTTACGAAGACTGGTAATGAAACTCATTTTGACATCCATCTGCCAGATTTCATAAATGCAGCTAATGCTAACATGATTCCGACGGACTTAAGCATCACTACAGATGAGAAAATCTCATTGTAGTCAACTCCTTGAACTTGTGAAAAACTCTTCGCCACAAGTCGAGCTTCATAGACGATGACATCACCGTCCACGTCCGTCTTCTTCTTAAAGATCCATTTATCTCAATGGCTTGCCGATCATCGGGCAAGTCCACCAAAGTCCATGCTTTGTTCTGATACATGGATCCTATCTCGGATTTCATGGCTTCTAACCATTTGTCGGAATTTGGTCCCACCATTGCTTCTCCATAGCTCGTAGGTTCATTGTTGTCTAGCAACATGACCTTCAAGACAGGATTACTGTACCACTCTGAAGCAGTACGCATCCTTGTCACCCTACGAGGTACGATAGTGACTTGATCCAAAGTTTCATGATCACTATCGTAAGCTTCTACTTCAATTGGTGTAGGTGCCACAGGAACAACTTCCTGTGCCCTGCTACACACTAGTTGTAGTGACGGTTCAATAACCATATCAAGTCTCCACCATCCTCCCACTCAACTTTTCGAGACAAACTTTTCCTCGAGAAAGGACCCGATTCAAGAAACAATCCCTATTGCTTTCGAATCTGAATTAGGAGGTATACCCAACTATTTTTGGGTGTCCTGTGAAGATGCATTTTATCCGCTTTGGGTTCGAACTTATCAACCTAAAACTTTTTCACATAAGCGTCGCAGCCCCAAACCTTTAAGAAATGACAGCTTAGGTTTCTCTAAACCATAGTTCATACGGTGTCATCTCGACGGAATTACGTGGTGCCCTATTTAAAGTGAATGTGGTTGTCTCTAATGCCTAACCCATAAACGATAGTGGTCATTCGATAAGAGACATCATGGTATGCACCATATCCAATAGGGTGCAACTATGATGTTCGGACACACCATCAAACTATGGTGTTCCAGGCGGTATTAATTGTGAAACAATTTCCACAATGTCTTAATTGCGTGCCAAAGCTCGTAACTCAGATACTCATCTCTATGATCATATCATAGACATTTTATCCTCTTGTCACGATGATCTTCAACTTCACTCTGAAATTATTTGAACCATTCAATAATTCAGACTTGTGTTTCAACAAGTAAATATACTCAACATCTACTCGAATCATCTGTGAAGTAAGAACATAACGATATTTACTGCATGCCTCAACACTAATTGGACTGCACACATCAAAATGTGTTTACTTCCAACAAGTTGCTATCTTGTTCCATTTTACTGAAAAACGAGGCTTTTTAGTCATCTTGCCCATGTGGTATGATTTGCATATCTCAAGTGATTCAAAATAAAGTGAGTCCAAACGATCCATCTGCATGGAGTTTCTTCATGCGTATACACCAATAGACATGGTTCACATGTCTCAAACTTTTCAAAAACGAGTGAGTCCAAAGATCCATCAACATGGAGCTTCTTCATGCGTTTTACACCAATATGACTTACATGGCAGTGCCACAAGTAAGTGGTACTATCATTACTATCTTATATCTTTTGGCATGAAAATGTGTATCACTACGATCGAGATTCAATAAACCATTCCTTTAGGTGCAAGACCATTGAAGGTATTATTCAAATAAATAGAGTAACCATTATTCTCCTTAAATGAATAACCGTATTGCGATAGACATAATCCAATCATGTCTATGCTCAACGCAAAACACCAAATGACAATTATTCAGGTTTAATACTAATCTTGATGGTAGAGGGAGTGTGCGATGTTTGATCACATCAAACTTGGAAACACTTCCAACACATATCGTCAGCTCACCTTTAGCTAGTCTCCATTTACTCCGTAGCTCTTTTATTTCAAGTTACTAACACTTAGCAACCAAACCTGTATCTTAATACCCTGGTGCTACTAGGAGTACTAGTAAAGTACACATTAACATAATGTATATCCAATATACTTCTATCGACCTTGCCAGCCTTCTCATCTACCAAGTATCTAGGGTAATTCTGCTCCAGTGGTTGTTCCCCTTATTACAGAAGCACTTAGTCTCAGGTTTGGGTTCAACCTTGGGTTTCTTCACTAGAGCAGCAACTGATTTGCCGTTTCATGAAGTATTCCTTCTTGCCCTTGCCCTTCTTAAAACTAGTGGTTTCACCAACCATCAACAATTGATGCTCCTTCTTGATTTCTACTTTCGCGGTGTCAAACATCGTGAATACCTCAAGGATCATCATATCTATCCCTGATATGTTATAGCTCATCACGAAGCTCTAGCAGCTTGGTGGCAATGACTTTGGAAAAAACATCACTATCTCATCTGGAAGATCAACTCCCACTCGATTCAAGTGATTGTTGCACTCAGACAATCTAAGCACATGCTCAACGATTGAGATTTTCTCCCTTAGTTTGAAGGCTAAGAAAATCGTCGGAGGTCTCATACCTCTTGACATGGGCACGAGCCTGAAATCTCAATTTCAGCCCTCGAAACATCTCATATGTTCCGCGACGTTTCGAAAACGTCTTTGGTGCCTCGACTCTAAACCGTTTAACTGAACTATCACGTAGTTATCAAAACGTGTATGTCTGATGTTTGCAACATCCACAAACGACGTTTGGGGTTCAGCACATTGAGCGGTGCATTAAGGACAAAAGCTTTCTATTGTCCGCATAATCGCTACTGTCAACTTTCAACTATATTTTTCTCTAGGAACATATCTAAACAGTGGAACTAAAGTGCGAGCTTACAACATAATTTGCAAAGATCTTTTGACTATGTTCAGGATAATTAAGTTCATCTTATGAACTCCCACTCAGATAAACATCCCTCTAGTCATCTAAGTGATTACATGATCCGAGTCAACTAGGCTGTGTCCGATCATCACGTGAGACGGACTAGTCATCATCGGTGAACATCTTCATGTTGATCGTATCCTCCATACGACTCACGCTCGACCTTTCGGTCTCTTGTGTTCTGAGGCCATGTCTGTACATGCTAGGCTCGTCAAGTTAACCTAAGTGTTTCGCGTGTGTAAATCTGGCTTACACCCGTTGTATGTGAACGTAAGAATCTATCACACCCGATCATCACGTGGTGCTTCGAAACGACGAACTTTCGCAACGGTGCACAGTTAGGGGGAACACTTTCTTGAAATTTTAATGAGGGATCATCTTATTACTATCGTCGTTCTAAGCAAATAAGATGTATAAACATGATAAACATCACATGCAATCAAATAGTGACATGATATGGCCAATATCATTTTGCTCCTTTTGATCTCCATCTTCGGGGCTCCATGATCATCCTCGTCACCGGCATGACACCATGATCTCCATCATCATGATCTCCATCATCATGATCTCCATCATCGTGTCTCCATGAAGTTGTCTCACCAAATTATTACTTCTACTACTATGGCTACCGGTTAGCAATAAAGTAAAGTAATTACATGGCGTTGTTCAATGGCACGCAAGTCATACAATAAATAAAGACAACTCGTATGGCTCCTGCCGGTTGTCATACTCATCGACATGCAAGTCATGATTCCTATTACAAGAACATGATCAATCTCATACATCACATATCATTCATCACACTCTTCTTGGCCATATCACATCACATAGCATACCTTGCAAAAACAAGTTAGACGTCCTCTAATTGTTGTTTGCATGTTTTACGTGGCTGCTATGGGTTTCTAGCAAGAACGTTTCTTACCTACGCAAAACCACAACGTGATATGCCAATTGCTATTTACCCTTCACAAGGACCCTCTTCATCGAATCCGTTCCGACTAAAGTGGGAGAGACTGGCACCCGCTAGCCACCTTATGCACCAAGTGCATGTCAGTCGGTGGAACCTGTCTCACGTAAGTGTACGTGTAAGGTCGGTCCGGGCCGCTTCATCCCACAATACCATCGAAACAAGATTGGACTAGTAACGGTAAGCATATTGAACAAAATCAACGCCCACAACTACTTTGTGTTCTACTCGTGCAAAGAATCTACGCAATAGACCTAGCTCATGATACCACTGATGGGGAATGTAGCAGAAACTCAAAATTTTCTATGCAACACCAAGATCTATCTATGGAGAGACTAGCAACGAGGGGAAGGAGAGTGCATCTACATACCCTTGTAGATCGCTAAGCGGAAGCATTCAAGAGAACGGGGTTGAAGGAGTCGTACTCGTCGTGATCCAAATCACTGGAGATCCTAGTGCCGAACGGACGGCACCTCCGCGTTCAACACATGTACAGCCCGGTGACGTCTCCCATGCCTTGATCCAAGAAGGTGAGAGGGAGAGGTTGGGGAAGACTCCGTCCAGCAACAGCACGACGGCATGGTGGTGATGGAGGAGCGTGGCAATCCTGCAGGGCTTCGCCAAGCACTGCGGGAGAGGAGGAGTACTTGGGAGAGGGCGAGGGCTGCGCCAGGGGACGCGTGTAGCTCCCATGCGCCTCCCCACTATATGTAGGGGTGGAGGGGGCTGGTTTCTTGCCCTCCAAGTCCATTGGGGCGTTGGCAAAGGTGGGAGGAAAGAAATCCCATCACTTCCTTCCCCACCGATTGTTATCCCCCTTTTTTAGGGATCTCGATCATATCCCTTCGGGATATGATCTTATTCCTTCTAAGGGGGATCTTGGTGCGCCTTGACCAGGGGTGTGGGGCCTTGACTCCACTACCCACGTTCATGTGGGTCCCCCATGCAGGTGGGCCCCATTCCCGAACCTTCTAGAACCTTCTCGGTACAATACCGAAACATCCCAAACATTTTCCGGTGACCAAAATAGGACTTCCCATATATAAATCTTTACCTCCGGAACATTCCGGAACTCCTCGTGACGTCCAGGATCTCATCCGGGACTCCGTACAACATTCGGTAACTACATACAAACTTCCTTTATAACCCTAGCGTCATCGAACCTTAAGTGTGTAGACCCTACGGGTTCGGGAGACATGTAGACATGACCGAGACGTTCTCCGGTCAATAACCAACAGCGGGATCTGGATACCTATGTTGGCTCCCACATGTTCCACGATGATCTCATCGGATGAACCACGATGTCAAGGACTCAATTGATCCCGTATACAATTCCCTTTGTCTAACGGTATTGTACTTGCCCGAGATTCAATCGTCGGTATACCGATACCTTGTTCAATCTCGTTACCGGCAAGTCTCTTTACTCGTTCCATAACACATCATCCCGTGATCAACCCCTTGGTCACATTGTGCACATTATGATGATGTCCTACCGAGTGGGCCCAGAGATACCTCTCCATTTACACGGAGTGACAAATCCCAGTCTCGATTCGTGCCAACCCAACAGACACTTTCGGAGATACCTGTAGTGCACCTTTATAGCCACCCAGTTACGTTGTGACGTTTGGTACACCCAAAGCATTCCTATGGTATCCGGGAGTTGCACAATCTCATGGTCTAAGGAAATGATACTTGAAATTAGAAAAGCTTTAGCATACGAACTACGATCTTTGTGCTAGGCTTAGGATTGGGTCTTGTCCATCACATCATTCTGCTAATGATGTGATCCCGTTATCAATGACATCTAATGTCCATGGTCAGGAAACCGTAACCATCTGTTGATCAACGAGCTAGTCAACTAGGGGCTTACTAGGGACTTGGTGTTGTCTATGTACCCACACATGTATCTGAGTTTCCTATCAATACAATTATAGCATGGATAATAAACGATTATCATGAACAAGGAAATATAATAATAACTAATTTATTATTGTCTCTAGGGCATATTTCCAACAGTAACAACAAGCCCAACCCTGCCGGGATGGACGTGGACGAGGCACCTAGCCATTCAACCAGCAGCAACAGCAACTTTGCAGATCCCGCCAAGTAGCACGTAGTTGGTCATCTCTCTGCATGAGCTCGGAGCCCCCAGTTCATCTGGTACCACGGGGGCAAACTTTAACAAGGAGATAGCTGAGATCTTGCTCTCCTTACTCAGAGATCCACTGGAGCCGACGACGCCACTGACAGAGTCATGGATCTTTCCTTTCTGAAGGCCATGGCCGCCGGGTTCAAGGACGTCTAGGAGAGGTACAACCGAAGGTGGAGCAAGGCCCGGGAGAAGTGAAAAACCACCGACCTCGTGGACTAGGAGCCGAGGGATAAGGCCAACAAGCTACGCATGTGGTATAGCGACCAAGCTCGCCATCTTATGCGACAAGAAGAAAAACTGGCTATTGCCAAGGAGAAAGCGGCAACCCGCGACGGCAAGTTGAGAGAGCCTGAAGCGCTACTCAACGCCAAGGAGAAGGACCTTGTCGCACAGGAAGAAGCCCATGCCGCCACTCTCCGCAGCAAGGATGATGAAATTGAGGTGCTCATTTAGCAGCAGACCAAGGAATTGATGGATGAGCACAGGAAAGTCCTTGAGGCCCAGGCCCTGGACAGTGTCGGCAAGCTGAAGGAGGCCACTGATGAAGCTGCCACTGTTGCCACAGCCAGAGCAGACCTCGAAGCTCAAGTGAGCAAGCTGAAGGAGGAGCTCGCCAATAGTGGCAAGGAAATCAAAATCCTCAGGGGCGAAGCGCAAAAAAAACCCTCGCTCTAGAGGAGCTGCAGACGCAGCTTGCGACTAACAAGGATCAAGATCTCAATGTTGTCAATGGCGTGGTTGAGGATCTAAAGGCTAAGCTTGCCCACATGGAGACAAATCTTAAATCTTCCAAAGAACGAGAGAGGGCCTTATCGGAGAAGCTTGCCGAAGAAGAGACTTACCGGAACGATGCTGAGAGTAACCTCATAGAGCAATGCAAGCTATATTCTCTTTGGACAGACAAGCTCGTTGGTATTGCGGAGCGCCTTTCTTCTTAGCTTGCCACCATGGACATGAAAAGCTGGGGCTTCACCATCAATGAGCACGAGGCTGCACGCCCAGATGTAAACTGCCTAGTGAGATAGAGACAAGCAATAATCATCAACTCACCACATTGTTGTACCACCTCTCTGATCAACGGGTTGTGAACAACAGATTGCCTGATCTACATTGAAATTTGCAAGCTAGTCTTAATATCTTCGGTATCATGCAAACGATGTCTCCAAGAGTGAGGTTAATCAATAGAAATTCCAAGTGCACTTGTAGCAAGCTAACCACTTTACCGAACAAGTGTCAAACCTAGGAATAATGGATAGATAGTTAGGATTTGCTAGAGCACTGCCAATGAACAACAAGACTTCTTGAGAGACCCTTGGGTCCAAAGCTGTGAGAAAAACACTACTTTTTTAGTTGTAAAAATAAGGATGAGAACGCCACAGCTGAAATCATTTCTCTGCCACGGGGGCTCCTTGCTACCTTTACAACACACAGGCTCCACTCTAGATTGTGTAACACAACCATGATGATGTAAATTCATGATGACCCACAAGTATAGGGGATCTATCATAGTACTTTCCATAAGTAAGAGTGTCGAACCCAACGAGGAGCAGAAGGAAATGACAAGCGGTTTTCAACAAGGTATTCTCTACAAGCACTGAAATTATCGGTAACAGATAGTTGTGTAGTAAGATAATTCGTAACGGGTAACAAGTAACAAAAGTAAATAAGCTACAACAAGGTAGCCCAATCCTTTTTGTATCAAAGGACAAGCCTGGATGAACTCTTATATAAAGCAAAACTCTCCCGAGGACACATGGGAATTACTGTCAAGCTAGTTTTCATCATGCTCATATTCATGTTTGTTACTTTGATAATTTGATATGTGGGTGGACCGGTGCTTGGGTGCTGCCCTTCCTTGGACAAGCCTCCCACTTATGATTAACCCCTCTCGCAAGCATCCACAACTATGAAAGAAGAATTAAGCTAAATCTAACCATAGCATGAAACATGTGGATCCAAATCGGCCCCTTGCGAAGCAACACATAAACTAGGGTTTAAGATTCTGTCACTCTAGCAACCCATCATCTAGTTATTACTTCCCAATGCCTTCCCCTAGGACCAAATCATGGTGAAATGTCATGTAGCCGACGTTCACATAACACCACTAGAGGAGAGACAACATACTTCTCATCAAAATATCGAACGAATGCCAAATTCACATGATTACTTATAACAAGACTTCTCCCATGTCCTCAGGAACAAACGTAACTACTCACAAAGCATATTCTTGTTCATAATCAGAGGAGTATTAATTATCATTAAGGATCTGAACATATGATCTTTCACTGAATAAACCAACTAGCATCAACTACAAGGATTAATCAACACTACTAGCAACCCACAGGTACCAATCTGAGGTTTTGAGACAGAGATCAGATACAAGAGATGAACTAGGGTTTGAGAGGAGATGGTGCTAGGTAAGATGTTGATGGAGATTGACCCCTCTCGATGAGAGGAACGTTGGTGATGACGGTGGCTACGATTTCCCCCTCCGGGAGGGAAGTTTCCCTGGCAAAACAGCTCCGCCCGAAGCTCTAGATTGTTTCTGCTTAGGTTCCGCCTCGAGACGGCGACGCTTCGTCCCAAAAGCTTCTGTCTGATTTTTTCCAGGTCAAAACACACCATATAGCAGAAGATGGGCACCGGAGGCCTACTAGGGGGCCCACAAGGCAGGGGCGTGCCCAGGGGGTAGGGCACGCCCCCACCTTGTGGATGGCTGGTGGCCCCCCTCTGGTCCTTTCTTCACCCATATTATTTATATATTCCAATAATTCTCCGTGAAGTTTCAGGACTTTTGGAGTTGTGCAGAATAGGTCTCTCAGATTTGTTCCTTTTCCAGTCCAAAATTCCAGCTGTCGGCATTCTCCCTCTTCATGTAAACCTTTTAAAATAAGAGAGAAAAGGCATAAGTATTGTTCTATAATTTGTAATAACAGCCCATAATGCAATAAATATCGTTATAAAAGCATGATGCAAAATGGACGTATCAACTCCCCCAAGCTTAGACCTCGCTTGTCCTCAAGCGAAAGCCAAAATCAAAAAATATGTCCATATGCTTAGAGATAGAGGTGTCGATAAAATAAAATATGGACACGAGGACATCATCATTATCTTTTAGAATAACAATATATAATGTCATATAATTTCTTATGCTAAAGTAACAATTCATTCACAAGGTAAATCATGAATCAAAAACTTCATTGAAAACTAACAAACTATGATCTCAATCAATGAAGCAATTGCAATTTATCGTAACATCGGAAAGAGTCAATTCAAGAGCTTTTCAGCAAGTCTACATAGTCAACTATCATTTAGTCTTTCACAATTGCTAACACTCACGCGATACTTATGGGTTCAAAGCTTCAATCGGATACAGAGAAAGATAGGGGCTTATAGTTTCGCCTCCCAACTTTTTACCTCAAGGGTAATGTTAACAATAATACTTTATGAAAACCTACATCCGATTGGATATTTATATCTGGATCTCCCCACAACACATAGTGCTTGCCAAAAGAAAAAAGTGTAAAAAGGAAAGATGAAGATCACCATGACTCTTGTATAAGGGTAGGAGATAAAAGTAAAAGATAGGACCTTCGCAGAGGGAAGCAGAGATTGTCATGCGCTTTCATGGTTGGATGCACAAAATCTTAATGCAAAAGAACGTCACTTTATATTGCCTCTTGTGATAAAGAACTTTATTATGCAGTCCGTCTTTTATTTCTTCCATATCACAAGTTTGTATAAAGCTTATTTTCTTCACACTAATAGATCATACATATTTAGAGAGTAATTTTTATTGCTTGCACCGATGATAACTTACTTGAAGGATCTTACTCAATCCATAGGTAGGTATGGTGGACTCTCATGGCAAAACTGGGTTTAGGGATGTTTGGATGCACAAGTAGTATCTCTACTTGCTGCAAAGGATTTGGCTAGCATAAGAGGGAAACACAAGCTCAACATGCCGAAGGATTCATGACAATATAGCTTCTATTCGGATATAAGAAAACATAACCCATTATGTTGTCTTCCTTGTCCAACATCAACTTTTTAGCATGTAATATTTTAATGAGTACTCGCAATTACAAAAGATGTCCAAGATAGTATATTTATATGTGAAGCCTCTCTTTCTTTATTACTTCCTATTAATTGCAACAATGAGCAAAACTATGTTTGTCAACTCTCAACAAATTTTATTCATCATACTCTTTATATGTGATGTCATTACTCTCCATAAGATCAATATATGATCTTTTTATTTCTTTTTATTTCTTTCTCTTATTTTATTCCCTCAAAATCATAGCAAGAAAGCAAAGCCCTCAACTCAAAACTACTCTTTGTTATATATCTCTCGGACTCGATTACATAGAGGGAACAAAAAGCAAAAACTCAAAGCTAGATCTTACTAAAACTTTATTCTACTAGATCAGGATATAACCAAAAGGATCGAACTAAGAAAAACAATAAAAGTAAAGGTGTGATGGTGATACGATACCGGGGCACCTCCCCCAAGCTTTGAAGTTTCCAAGGGGAGTGCCCACACCCATGTATTTATGTCTCTTTCTTTGGAGGTGGTAATGTGATATTCTTGGTGATGATGCCCCTTAGGATGCGATTCTCCTCCTCGAGCTTATTATTTTGCTGCTTAAGATCCATTATTTCCTTGCAAAGTTTACCCTTCACGGCTAGAGCCCAATCACCCATGGATGTTTCATAGCTGCGGGGGGAAAAGCAACACTCTTTTTCATATTTTCGTTAAAGAGAAATCTAGCATTGGGAGGAATGACCAAATTTGGAATTGCTGTGCTCTGAAATTCCTCCAGCATGAATCCAGTTTGAAGACGAGAGGTAACTTCTTGATCCTCCTCCATGGCATCCACCCTTTTCAAGTCAGCCTCCATCTCTTCCTCCGTTGATTGCCTGAAGTGGTCAGCTTTGTTGTTTGCTCCTGGGCCCGGTGTCGGATGAGAGACACGACTCTCCCCGACCGACTCTTGCAAAGACATCTTGCTTTAAATCTGCTGCAGAAACAACTCAAAACGAAAATAGGAGATTTTGCCGTGGTACGGTGGTCAAATCCTTTGGGAGATTATATAATGGATTTTTACCGACCAAAAGAAGTACTATGCAAGAAAATGGAGTCCGGAGGGCACACGAGGTGGCCACAAGGCAGAGGGGTGCGCCCAGGGGGTAGGGCGCGCCGTCCACCCTTGTGGTCTCCTCGTGTATCTTTCAGACTACTTTTAATTTTCCTATTTTTTAAATATTCCAAAACAGAGAAAATGCCATTAGAACAGTTTTGGAGTCGGTTTACTTACCGTACCACATACCAATTCCTTTTCGGAGTCTGAAACATTCTGGAAAGTATCCCTTATGTCCTCTTCCGGTGTTATGGCATTAACTATATTGGTCTCAACATTTATGGGAGTACCTGAGATATAATGTTTGATTCTTTAACTGTTTACCACCTTTGGATTTGTGCCTTCGGCGTTGTTGATTTTGATGGCACCGGAACGATATACCTCCTCGATTATGTAAGGAGCTTCTCATTTAGAGAGAAGCTTTCCTGCAAAAATCTTAAACAAGGGTTGTATAGCAAAACATGATCACCTACATTCAATTCACACTTTTGTATCCTTTTTTCATGCCATCTTTTAACTTTTTATTTAAACAACTTGGCATTCTCATAGGCTTGGGTTCTCCATTCATCAAGCGAGCTTATGTCAAATAACCTCTTCTCATTGGCAAGATTGAAATCATAATTGAGCTCTTTGATTGCCCAATAAGCTTTATGTTCTAGTTCAAGAGGTAAGTGACAAGCCTTTCCATAAACCATTTTATATGGAGACATACCATAGGGTTTTTATAAGCAGTTTTATAAGCCCATAATGCATCGTCAAGTTTCTTAGACAAATTCTTTCTAGATCTATTAACAGTCTTTTGCAAGATCAATTTAATCTCTCTATTGCTCAATTCTACTTGACCACTAGACTGAGGATGATGGAGATGCAATTCTATGGTTGACATCATATTTAGCAAGCATTTTACGGAAAGCACCATGAATAAAATGTGAACCACCATCAGTCATTAAATATCTAGGGACTCCAAATCTCAGAAAAAATAACTTTTTTAAGCATCTTAATAGAAGTGTTATGATCAGCACTACTAGTTGGAATAGCTTCTACCCACTTAGTAACGTAATCAACAGCAACTAAAATATGTGTATACCCATTAGAGGAAGGAAAAGGTCCCATATAATCAAAACCCCATACATCAAATGGTTCAATAACAAGTGAATAATTCATATATAGGCATTTCCTGACGTCTACTAATATTGTCGATTCTCTGGCATTCATCACAAGACAAGACAAACTTACGAGCATCCTTGAAGAGAGTAGGCCAATAAAAACTAGATTGCAATACCTTGTGTGCAGTTCTATCTCCAGTGTGATATCCTCTGTAGGCCTCAGAGTGACACTTGCGTAGGATTTGTTCCTGTTCATGCTTAGGTACACAATGTGTAATAACACTATATACTTCTTTATAAAGATGTGGGTCATCCCAAAAGTAATGTCTTAAATCATAGAAAAACCTTTTCTTTTGCTGGTATGTGAAACTAGGTGGTATAAATTTAGCAACAATGTAATTAGCATAATCAACATACCATGGAGTATTACGAGAAGTATTTATGACAATTAATTGCTCATCAGGAAAGCTATCATCAATAGGCAGTGGGTCATCAAGAACATTTTCTAACCTAGACAAGTTGTCTGCAATGGGGTTCTCAGCTCCCTTTCTATCAATAATATGCAAATCAAATTCTTGTAACAAGAGAACCCATCTAATAAGTCTAGGCTTAGCATCTTTCATTTCCATAAGATATTTAATAGCACCATGACCAGTGTGAACAGTTACTTTGGAATCAACAATATAGGATATGAACTTATCACAAGCAAATACAACTGCTAAAAATTCTTTTTCTGTAGTAGCATAATTTCTCTGGGCACTGTCTAGAGTTTTACTAGAATAATGAATAACATTCAACTTCTTATCAACTCTTTGTCCGAGAACATCACCAACAACATAATTACTAGCATCGCACATGATTTCAAAGGGTAAATTCCAATCAGGTGGTTGAACAATAGGTGCAGAAATCAAGGCTTTCTTAAGTATTTCAAACGCTTCTACAAAATCATCATCAAAAACAAAAGGAACATCTTTTTGCAAGAGATTAGTGAGATGCCTAGAAATTTTAGAGAAGTCTTTAATAAACCTCTTGTCGAAACCAACATGACCAAGGAAACTTCTTATACCTTTGATATCTTTAGGACAGGGCATCTTTTCAATAGCATCTACTTCAGCTTTATCAACTTCAATACCTCTTTCATAAATTTAATGCCTCAAGTCAATACCTTCATTAACCACAAAGGGGCACTTATCCCAATTCAAGATAAGATTAGTTTCTTCACATCTCTACAAAACTTGATCAAGATTGCTTAAGCAATCATCAAAAAAAGTCATGGGGTTGTCTACGAAATTTAGAGAAATTAAAATCATGAGACATATCCCCAAAACTTACAGTAACAATTTCTTTCTCACAGTCTATCTTCGCATTAACAGTATGCAAGAAAGGTCTACCAAATATAATGGGACAAAAACCATCTTGTGGGGAACCAGGAACAAGAAAATGAGTAGGGTATTTTATTTTCCCACACAAGACTTTAACATCTCTAACAATCCCAATTGGTGATATAGTACCTCTATTGGCAAGCTTAATAGTAACATCAGTATCTTCTATCTTAGTAGGTGCAATATCATTCATAATTTCTTGATATAAAGTAAAAGGAATTGCACTCACACTAGCACCCACATCACATAAGCCATGATAACAATGATCTCCTATTTTAACAGAAACAACAGGCATGCCAAAAACAGGTCTATGTTTGTCTTCAATATTGGGTTTAGCAATTTTAGCAGCTTCATTACAGAAATAAATAACATGCTCATCAATATTATCGACCAAGATATCTTTGACCATAGCAATACTAGGTTCAACTTTAATCTGTTCAGGGGGTGTAGGGGTTCTAGTATAACTCTTACGAACCACAGCTGAAGCTTTAGCATGATCCTTTATCCTAACAGGAAAAGGTGGCTTCTCAATATAAGCAGTAGGAACAATAGGATCAACATTATAGGCAATAGTTTCTTTTTCAACTTTAATAGGTTCTACTACTTTCACTTCAATGGGAGGATGATATTTAAACCATTTCTCCTTATGGAGATTAACATGAGTAACAAAAGATTCACAAAAACAAGCTACTATCTCAGAGTCAAGTCAATATTTAGTGCTAAAATCACGAAAAGCATCGGTATCCATAAAAGATTTAAGACAATCAAACTTAAGGTTTATACCTGACTTATTACCTTCGTCGAGTTCCCAATCTTCAGAGTTGCATTTAATTCTTTCCAATAAATCTCATTTGAATTCAATATCCTTCTTCATAAAACAACCATTACAAGAAGTATCGAGCAAATATTGATCATTACGTGAAAGCCGAGCATAAAAATTCTGAATAATAATTTATCTTGAGAGCTCATGATTGGGGCATTAATATAACGTTGACTTAAGCCTCCCCCAAGCTTGAGCGATACTTTCTCCTTCATGATGCCAAAAATTATAAATATAATTCTGATCATGATGAACTAGATGCATAGGATAAAACTTCTGATGAAATTCCAATTTCAATCGGTTGCAGTTCCATGATCCAATATCATCACATAGCCTATACCATGTCAATGCCTTTCCCTTCAAAGATAAAGGGAAGACCTTCTTGACATCATCCTCGGGAAAACCTGCAAGCTTAAATAATCCACAAACTTCATCCACATAGATTAGATGCATATCAGGATGTAATGTTCCATCTCCTGCATAAGGGTTAGCTAGCAGTTTCTCTACCATACCCGAAGGAATTTCATAATAAATATTTTCAGTGGGTGAAGTAGGTTGAGGAGAAACTCTTTGTTCTTCCGGTCTAGGTGAAGATACCCCGAACAAGCCCCTCAAGGGATTATTTTCCATAGTGACAAGTGACAGTAAATTTCAGCATGTAATATAAATATTTTCTTAATTACCAAATTCCACTCATCAAAGGCGCTTCACTCCCCGGCAATGGTGCT
The DNA here is from genome assembly GCA_963921465.1 of Triticum timopheevii. Lineage (NCBI taxonomy): Eukaryota > Viridiplantae > Streptophyta > Magnoliopsida > Poales > Poaceae > Triticum > Triticum timopheevii. Next base: position 187,158,043 of record OY997266.1, on the reverse strand, counting down.
AGAAAAGAGTCTTGATGACCCACAAGTATAGGGGATCTATCGTAGTCCTTTTGATAAGTAAGAGTGTCGAACCCAACGAGGAGCAGAAGGAAATAACAAGCGGTTTTCAGCAAGGTATTCTCTGCAAGCACTGAAAATATCGGTAACAGATAGTTGTGTAAGATAATTCGTAATGGGTAACAAGTAACAAAAGTAACTAAGGTGCAGAAAGGTAGTCCAATCCTTTTTGTAGCGAAGGACAAGCCTGGACGAACTCTTATATAAAGAAAAGCGCTTCCGAGGACACATGGGAATTACAATCAAACTAGTTTTCATCATGCTCATATGATCCGCGTTCGTTACTTTGCTAATTTGATATGTGGGTGGACCGGTGCTTGGGTGCTGCCCTTCCTTGGACAAGCCTCCCACTTATGATTGACCCCTCTCGCAAGCATCCGCAACTACGAAAGAAGAATTGAGATAAGTCTAACCATAGCATGAAACATGTGGATCCAAATCAGCCCCTTACGAAGCAACGCATAAACTAGGGTTTAAGCTCCTATCACTCTAGCAACCCATCATCTACTTATTACTTCCCAATGCCTTCCCCTAGGCCCAAATCATGGTGAAGTGTCATGTAGTCGATGTTTACATAACAGCACTAAAGGAGAGACAACATATATCTCATCAAAATATCGAACAAATAACAAATTCACATGATTACTTATAACAAGACTTCTCCCATGTTCTCAGGAACAAACGTAACTACTCACAAAGCATATTCATGTTCATAATCAGTGGAGTATTAATTATCACTAAGGATCTGAACATATGATCTTTCACTTAATAAACCAACTAGAATCAACTACAAGGAGTAACCAACACTACTAGCAACCCACAGGTACCAATCTGAGGTTTTGAGACAGAGATCGGATACAAGAGATGAACTAAGGTTTGAGTGGAGATGGTGCTGGTGAAGATGTTGATGGAGATTGGCCCCCTCTCGATTAGAGGATCGTTGGTGATGATGATGGCTTCGATTTCCCCCTCCGGGAGGGAAGTTTCCCCGGCAGAACAGCTCCGCCGGAGCCCTAGATTGGTTCTGCCCAGGTTCCGCCTTGAGACGGCAGCGCTTCATCTCGAAAGCTTCTCTCTGATTTTTTCCAGGTCAAAACACACCATATAGCAGAAGATGGTCACCGGAGGCCTGCCAAGTGGCCCACAAGGCAGGGAGGCTCGCCCCCACGCTTGTGGATGGCTGGTAGCCCCCCTCTAGTGCTTTCTTCACCCAATATTTTATATATATTCCAAAATAATTCTCCATGAAGTATTAGGACTTTTGGAGTTGTGCAGAATAGGTCTCTCAAATTTGCTCCATTTCCAGTCCAGAATTCCAGCTGCCGGCATTCTCCCTCTTCATGTAAACCTTGTAAAATAAGAGAGAAAAGGCATAAGTATTGTGCCATAATGTGTAATAACAGCCCATATGCAGTAAATATCGATATAAAAGTGTGATGCAAAATGGACGTATCAATTCACCCCCATTAGAATGATACATTTTTCTGCAATTTCTTTTAGTGAATGACTCGACTATTTGATGAACTTGAGACTTGTACATCTGCAATGAAAACTGGAAGCAACAAGTGTTTGCAAGTCATCCCCATAATGTATGCATAGCTAGCCTTTAGACCATTGTTCAGTTGCTGGCACAGACAAATAATAAGTTTTGAGTGTCCATCTTCGCTTCTGTTGGCCATACACTAGTACATTCTAGCACCACATCAAAGTTTCTAATCAGCTTGAATATTCTGCCGGCAAACATGTGAATGCATCGACTACCATTTGCTCGCTTCCCTTGCCTCCATTTAATGAATGCTGACATCCTAACGACACGACATACCAACTCGCTGACTAAATAATTCTGTGTTGTAAAGATTGTCCTCAAGCTTCTGACCAGATCTGCATCTCAACCATGTATCACTTATCCCCACTGCAGTCGGCTCTGGTACTTCGTCAACCTCCTTTCTTGGGCCAACTACTCTAATTAAGAGGTGCATGTTAAGATGAATTGCGATCTTGAGACTTTGTAACCATAAGCACTCTGCCAAGGAAGTGTGTGTAGTATTGCCTACTGAGGGAGTCCTGGACTAGGGGGTGTTCGGACAGCCGGACTATCAATGTCCGCCGAACTCCAAGACTACGAAGATACAAGATTGAAGACTCCGGCTCGTGTCCGGAAGGTACTTTACTTGGCGTGGAAGGCAAGCTTGGCAATACGGATACGTAGATCTCCTACTATTGTAACCGACTCTGTGTAACCCTAGCCCTCTCCGGTACCATAGGCTAGCTTCTAGGGTTTAGCCTCCTTGATCTCGTGGTAGATCTACTCTTGTACTACCCATATCATCAATACAAATCAAGCAGGAGTAGGGTTTTACCTCCATCGAGAGGGACCGAACCTGGGTAAAAAACATCGTGTCCCTTGTCTCCTGTTACCATCCGCCTAGACGCACAGTTCGGGACCCCCTACCCGAGATCTGCCGGTTTTGACACCGACATTGGTGCTTTCATTGAGAGTTCCTCTGTGTCTTCACCGATAGGCTTGATGGCATCTTCAACCTGCAACGCTGTCCTGGGTGAGACTTTCCTCCCCGGGCAGATCTTCGTATTCGGCGGCTTCGCACTGCGGGCCAATTCACTTGGCCATCTGGAGCAGATCGAAAGCTACGCCCCTGGCCGTCAGGTCAGATTTGGAAGCTTAAACTTCACGGCCGATGTCCGAGGAGATTTGATCCTCGATGGACTCGAGCCACAGCCAAGCGCGCCGCACTGTGACGATGGGCATGATCTAGCTCTGCCGCTGAACAGTGCTTTGGTGGCCGCACACGAATCCGCTCCGGCCATTAGCCCGGAGCCGATCGCCCAGATCGAGGGCTGGTGGATAGACGCCGCCCCGGGGGCTTCAACATCCACGGCGATGGAGCCGAACACCAATCTTGTCCCCCGCGAAACTCGTGATTCCGAGGCGCCGGACTCCTCGCCGGACTCCGATCCTCCCGCACCCCTACCAATCGATCCAGATTGGGCGCCGGTTATGGAATTCACCGCCGCGGACATCTTTCAATGCTCGCCTTTCGGCGATATCTTAAATTCACTAAAGCATCTCTCGTTATCAGGAGAGTCCTGGCCGGATTATGGCCAGGATGGTTGGGATGCGGACGACGAAGAAATTCAGAGCCCACCCACCACCCACTTTGTAGCCACTGTCGATGATTTAACCGACATGCTAGACTACGACTCCGAAGACATCGACACTATGGAAGACGATGCCGGAGACGAACAGGAACCAGCGCCCACAGGGCACTGGAAGGCCACCTCATCATATGACGTATACATGGTGGATACCCCAAAAGATGGGGACGGCGAAGGAACAGCGGAGGCAGATTCCTTAAAGAAACAGCCCAAGCGCCGGCGTCAGCGGCGCCGCTCTAAATCTCGCCACAGCAAAAACGGAGATTCCGGCACAGGAGATAATAACACTCCTGAGAGTGCCGAAGACAATCCCCTCCCGCAAGACTCAGCGCAGGAGGATGCAGAAGCAAGCCCTCATGAGGGGGCGGCAGATGAAGAGGTTGAGGATCATGATTATATGCCTCCCTCCGAAGACGAAGCAAGCCTCAACAATGACGACTTCGTCGTACCCGAGGATCCCGTTGAACAAGAGCGCTTCAAGCGCAGGCTTATCGCCACAGCAAACAGCCTAAAGAAAAAGCAGCAGCAGCTTCAAGCTGATCAGGACCTGCTGGCCGATCGATGGACCGAGGTCCTCGCGGCCGAAGAGTATAAACTCGAACGTCCCTCCAAAAGTTACCCAAACGCAAGCTGCTCCCCCGATTAGAGGAGGAAGCATACATACATCCATCACCAGTGCACGATATGGCTGACCGACCACCCCGTGGTCGTGACAGAGAGGCATCCAGGCCCCCAGCCAAGACCATACCCCGGCATCGCTCCAAAAGTACGAAGCCAAGAGGGAACGCGCCGGACTTGCGAGACATATTGGAGGACAAAGCAAGGCAATCCAGATCCATCTATCTTGCATGAAAAACGCCTTACCCGCCGCTATCTTCTTTATGTCCTCAACCTCCTGAAGGGCCTTATGGGCCTCGGCCTTGGCGGACTTGGCACTTTCGAGAGCCGAGGAAATCTCAGACTCTCGAGTCTTGGAGTCATGCTCCAAACTCTCATGTTTTTTATGAGAACTTGGAGCTCTTGCCGAACTTCCGCCACCCGCGCCTCTTTCTTTTCTCACTCAGCCCGTTCCGCGGCCGCATTGCGTTCGGCCGCGGACACAGCATCCTTCAGGGTTGCCACCTCGTTAGTGGCCCCTGCAATGCACATATTATCCTTGTCAATTTTATTCGCAACCAAAATCCTTTTCTGTAAGGTACTTATTCAAAGAGGTGTTACTCACTTTCTTTTTCCTCGAGCTGCTTCTTTGCATGGCCGAGCTCTTGCTCGGACCGCTCGAGATTCTTTTTCAGCACGTCAACCTCCGCCGTTAGTGCGGCAGAGGTCAGCAGTGCAGCCTGCAAAGCCATATTGACATATTTTAGGCAACCCTGCGTATATCTTGTTATAGATCCTTAGTCCGGCTTTTCTTTCCGAACACCGAACCAAGCATCAGGGGCTACTGTCTATGCGGTATTATATTACATAATTTTAACTTCTTACCTCAAAGCCTGTTAAAAGGCTACTCAGGCTTCGGTCAGCCCGCTTTTCGCGAGCTGAACCTTCTCAATCACCGCACTCATGATGGTGCGGTGTTCTTCCTCGATGGAAGCGCCTTTAAGCGCTTCCAGCAGGTTATCCGGTGCCTCCGGCTGGACGGAGGCCGCCGGTGTCACGGTCCTGCCCTTCTTTCGAAGGGGCCGCTTGCCGGACTCTGGAACCACTGCGGGTTCCGATGTAGAGTCCGGCACGAAGTCCGGGAGGCTGCCTGACGGCGCCTTCGGAGCCTCCTCCTGATGAGTCCCTCTTTGGGATCTCACTTCGGCGTCCTCGTTGGCGCGTGGGGTGGAGGCAGTCGGGATGGAATTCACATCCGACGAGGCCAATGACCCGCTCGATGAGTCGGGGAGATCATCATTGGCCGGACTACGGGCAGAATGCGGCGTTAGAAGGATACTTCGTGACATAAAAGAAATTACACATCAAGGATCCGGATACTTACGATCTTGCCGGACGCCTGGCCCTTGGAGGCCGATCTTACGGGCAGAAGGGATAGTTCTCCCCCTCTTGGACCCTTCGGCCCCCCCGATGGGGGAAGCCTTCCTTTTCTTCTCTCCCTCCTCTAGGAGAGAGTACTCCTCCTCATCGTCTTCGGAGGAGGAATCCTCATCGTCGTCAGACGCCTGATTGCGGGAACTCTTTCGAGTCCCCGCGGCCACCTTCTTGGCCTTCTTCTCCGGCACCACGTGCGGTGCTGGAACCAACAGCCTTGTTAAACGGGCGTTCGCTGGGTCTTCTGGCATGGGAGCCGGGCTGATGAGCAGCTTGGCCTTCTCCATCCATTCCTGTCAAAGGAAGAGGCAGAATGAAGCCTCACTAGAGTCAATCTAATTATCACAAGTGTCCCGTAATGGGGTTGAATCACTTACCTCGTCAGTTGGATTCTGTGAGCTGAATCCGCGATCTTTGGTCGCGGACGTAGGGGCTTTGGCGCCCTTGAACAGCACCCTCCAGGCGCCTTCGTATGTTGTATCGAAGAGCCCGTTTAGCGCCTGGTGCTGTTCCGCATTGAACTCCCACAAATTAAATGCCCGTTCTTGGCATGGGAGGATCCGCCGGATGAGCATGACTTGGACCACATCGACGAGCCTGAGCTTATTGCTCACCATCTTCTTGATACATGCTCGGAGTCCCGTCACCTCCACCGGATTCCCCCACTGCAAGCCCTTCTCTTTCCAGGAGGTGAGCTGCGTGGGGATGCCTGATCTAAACTCGGGGGCCGCCGCCCATGTGGATTTGCGCGGCTCGGTGATATAGAACCACCCCGATTGCCACCCCTTGACGGAGTCCACGAAGGTCCCTTCTACCCAAGGGACGTTGGGCAATTTGCCCAGCATAGCGCCTCCGCATTCCGCTTGCGTACCCTTCACAACCTTCGGCTTGACGTTAAAGGTCTTGAGACACAGGCCGAAGTGGGGCCGGATGTAGAGAAAGGCCTCGCACACGACGATAAATGCCGAGATGTTGAGGATAAAGTTTGGCGCCAGATCGTGGAAATCCAGGCCGTAGTAAAACATGAGCCCCCGGACAAATGGATGGAGCGGAAAGCCCAGTCCGCGGAGGAAGTGGGGAAGGAAGACGACCCTCTCATGAGGCCCGGGGGTAGGGATGAGCTGCCCCTCGTCGGGTAGCCGATGCGCGATATCGCCGGAAAGGTATCCGGCGCTGCGCAGTTTGGTGATGTCCTCCTCCTTGACGGTGGAGGCTAACCATTTGCCTCCCGCTCCAGTCATATTCGGAGAAGGTCGAGGTGAGATGCGCGAGTTCGGGCGTTGGAGCTTGAATTCGCGGGGATGGATAAGCAAAGGAGGAAGAAGGCGTAGGTGAGAAGGTGAATCCTTATCCCTTATATGTAGGCGGACAAAACTATGTGTCCCCCACCGGCCTGGTAAAACTCGCTTATCTCCCAAGCGTCACCGTTGATGGCGCGGTTGGGTTACCCACACACGTATTGATGAGAATCCCGGAATAAGGGGAACACGATCTCTGCTTCGATAGGACGTGCCGAGGAAACCGCTCTGCTCATGCAGAGGTGGTATAATGATTCAAACAAAGGCTTGGTGGCGGTGTGATGTCACGCCACATAATACGTCAGCAGATTGAACTAAGTGTACATTTTATTCTCTCTACGGTGGAATGTGGAATTTATTTTGCAGAGCCAGACACTATCCTGGTGTTCATTATCTTCTCTGGATTATTCAAGGGAGGAACCCGCCTTGCAATGCCGAACATTATGCACGACGGACTTATCGTCATTGAAGAATGGTTCAGGGGCTACTGAGGGAGTCCTGGACTAGGGGGTGTTCGGACAGCCGGACTATCAATGTCCGCCGGACTCCAAGACTACGAAGATACAAGATTGAAGACTCCGGCTCATGTCCAGAAGGTACTTTACTTGGCGTGGAAGGCAAGCTTGGCGATACGGATATGTAGATCTCCTACTATTGTAACCGACTCTGTGTAACCCTAGCCCTCTCCGGTATCTATATAAACCGGAGGGCTTTAGTCCGTAGGACAACATACAATCATACCATAGGCTAGCTTCTAGGGTTTAGCCTCCTTGATCTCGTGGTAGATCTACTCTTGTACTACCCATATCATCAATATCAATCAAGCAGGAGTAGGGTTTTACCTCCATCGAGAGGGCCCGAACCTGGGTAAAAAACATCGTGTCCCTTGTCTCCTGTTACCATCCGCCTAGACGCACAGTTCGGGACCCCCTACCCGAGATCCGCCGGTTTTGACACCGACACCTACCAATATAATCTCGCAATTTTTCACCAGACAACAATTATACCGAGGTGGACCAAAATTCTGCATCAAAGAATAGTATCTTGCTATAATTTCCTCCCCCAAGGGCGACCGGCTGCGGTATACACTGAAAACCCACTTCGCCGCCTCATACAACATCGCCGAGTACGAAGAGCTCGTGCATGGCCTCCAGCTGGCCAAAGAGATCGGCATCCGGCGCATCCTATACTATGGCGACTCGGACTTGGTGGTGCAGCAAGCCTCTGGCAAGTAAGACGCCCGAGACGCCAACATGGCCGGCTACCGCTTTCTGGTCCAGCAATAGTAGCCTCCCTTGTTGTGCTTATCATTGCACCATACGAGTATACACCAAGCAACGGCAAAAAAGAAGTACACCATTGGCAGCCAACTTTATGCATGTTCTTCCAGTTTCATTTGCTGCACTCAGATGTCCTTGGTCTCCAATTAAATTATCACATCTCCAAATATTGGTAAGATAAGTTTGGAAAAAGTCAAGACACCATAATTCAATGGGAACAAATGCAGGAATTAACAAAACAACACCTTCTTTGTGCCCAGTCAGTCCATCATATACCTCACCACATGTTCCTTCAGATGTATGCAATCTTCTGCCAAGAAATAACCTCCTTGTCATATTGATATCGCATAGTGTCTATCTGTATACCTTATCCACTAGATAGAATAAATTGCTTCCAAGGATGTGTAACAACATACCACTCACAAAAATAGCACAATTATGCCGAGAAAACTATTTTGATGGAACTGTGAACTCCCAAGAGATACACCGCCTAGTGAGACTTATATCTTGCAATCCATGAAATGAAATCAGGTTTCTTTGTTATAACCCACATACCGGATGGATCCATGGGTCCCATTGCTTACACAACATTTCATAAGTTTGCATTTCTTACAAGGTGAAAGGACAGGGGAGGTTATCACCATTCACTAAAAAAAAGACACATCCGTGACATTTTGGGCCGAACGAATTTTTTTCTGTCATACATATGACACTTCTATGACGATAATTGTGACAAAACTCGGTACCATCATAGATGTGGTGGGATCCTACTTCTATGACAAAAAATCATGACAGAAAATGGGCTTTTCGTCCTGGGCGGGCCGGAGACGCAGCTGCATGACATTCTTTGGGTCGTCCATGACGGAAAAAATCGTGGTAGAAGCGAGGGCGAGGAAAATTTTGGGGAGTTCCCGGTTACGGTGAGCGGTCGGGGGCCGAGCGATGCGCGTTTCTCTCGTACATATATGCGCGTGTGTGTGAGGCGTTGGCTCTAACTGAACCCGAGCGATTGCATTGCAGGCTACGCGTTACTGAACCCGAGCGATCGATCGATAGCTGTTAACTGAACCTGATCAAGCGATTCCTTCGCTACTTCTGCTAACTGAAGCCGATCGATGCTGCCTCTGGGATGAACAGTGAATGTTGTGGGGGGGGGGGGGGGGTTGGATGAACAGTGAGCGGTGGCGTTGCCTCTGGATGAACTGGACCCCGTGGTGTGGAGGGCTGGATGAACAGTAGACGGTGGAGGGGTGCCCGTGGAGGGGTGGTTGAACAGTAGCCGGTGGAGTAGCGCGCGGTGGAGGATGGATGAACAGGATCCCGTGGAGGCTGGAGGAAGATGAATAGGAGCCCGTGGAGGCTGGAGGAGGTTGACGGTGGAGATGAGCAGTATCCCATGGAGTCCCGTTTTGCGGTACGCCACACCCCTCCCGATCAACAGGACCCCCGTTTCGACCGCAGTGCTCCAACACAAGTCCGTTTTGTCTGTTTTGCGGTACACCACACCCCTCCCGATCAACAGGACCCCCGTTTCGACCGTAGGAGGTTTGTTTCCTCCGTTTTGCGGTACGCCACACCCCTCCCGATGAACAGGATCCTGTTTTGAATGTGGCCGGTCGAACACAAGGCCGTTTCCTCTGTTCTGCGGTACGCCAGGCCTCGTTTCCATCGCCTGTTCTGTCCAAGCGCTCCCGATGAACATGACGATGCATTCCGTTCCTACCCAGCCGGTTGGCTCCCACGCGTTTTGTTGCCTCCCAATGAACACGACGCATTTCGTTGCCTCCCCATGAACACGACGCATTCCGTTGCCTCCCCATGAACACGATGACGACGCTGTTTCTCTGTTCCGACCCAGCCATGTACACGAGCCCTAGCCGTACGTATGCGCGAGTAGGCATTCGAGACCCTACCCGTATGTACACATACGTGGCCGTATTTTCTTTCTTGCACACTGGTTGCTGTACGTACGTGTACATGCTACATGCGCGCCTCTACTATGACACATGCGCGCCTCTACATCGACCAGTATAGATGTACGTACATGTTCGCGACCAAAATGACAACGCTACATACACTTCGACCAGGTGGGTCCCGACTGTCAGGCACTTCCTTGCGTGCGAAGATGTAGCTGGTGGGTCCCAGCAGTCAGGGGGCAAATCATTTTTTTTGCCTAGACGCACTTCCTTGCGTGCGAAGGTGTAGCTGGTGGGTCCTAGCAGTCAAGGGGGAAACATTTTTTTGCAAAATATGGTGGCCCGTCCGGTGGGTCCCCGCTGTCAGGTGGAGGAATAATTATTTTGCGCGTAATAAGGAGGCACTTCCTTGCGGCCGCCGTGGACCCAGCTGTCAGCCTCTCCACGCACAGTACTCTTCCGATGGAAGTCGGTCGTTGACCACATTGACCACGCCACGCCGAGAGCACCAGGGCGCTGGACGACGGCGAGGCCTAGGAAGGGGACGACGTGGAGCCGGGGAAGACACAGCAGTGGATGCCCAGGCGAAGAGGAGTACGAGGGTTCACTGGTTCGCTGCGGTGTGAGGCTACCGTCACCGCAGAATAACACGGGGTGTGGGTGAGTAGAGGGATGCCCTGGGCTAGCGATGGGAGTAGTAGGGGGCGGTAAGGCCTCTGTGGCATCACAGTTGGCCACGGGTGGCAGGAGCAGGCAGCACGACCGCCGTTGCTTTGGGCGGCTGGAGCAAGAAGACCAGAGGTTGAAGAAGCACTACGGCCGTTGGATGGACATCGTACGGTCACTGGAACTAGAATCATTCATATATTGACTAAAGTTGACAAAGGCCTCCGTCCCAGTCAACTTAGTAGGCCCACAAGTCAGCCTCCCACCATGGTGGGTCCCAGCTAGCAGGGGGAGTATTCATTTTTTGTGCGTAATAAGGACGCACTTCCGGTGGGTCCGAGCTGACAGCGGGGGGAACGTTTTTTTCGTGAAATACGGTGGCCTATCCGGTGGGTCCCAGCAGTCAGGGGGAAACGTTTTTGTCACGAAATAAGGTGGCCCGTCCGGTGGGTCCCTGCTGTCTGGTGGAGGAATAATTATTTTGAGCGTAATAAGGAGGCATTTCCTTGTGGCCGCCTGGACCCAGCTGTCAGCCTCTCCACATACAGTACTCTTCCGATGGAAGTCAGTCGTTGACCACGTTGACCACGCTGCGCCGAGAGCACCAGGGTGGTGGACGACGGCGAGGCCTAGGAAGGGGACGATGCGGAGCCGAGGAAGACGCAGTAGTGGAAGCCCGTGCGGAGAGGAGTACGAGGGTTCACTGGTTCGGCTGCGGTGTGAGGCTGCCGTCGCCGCAGAATAACAGGGGGTGTGGGTGAGTAGAGGGATGGCCTGGCCAGCGGTGGGAGTAGTACGGGGCGGTGAGGCCTCCGCGGCATCATAGCCGGCCACGGGAGGCAGGAGCACACGGCAGGACCGGCGCTGCTTTGGGCAGTTGAAGCAAGAAGACCAGAGGTTGAAGAAGCACTACGGCCGTTGGATGGACATCGTACGATCACTGCAGCTAGAATTGTTTATATTGAGTAAGTTGACAAAGCCCTTGGTACGCGTCAACTTAGTAGGCCCACAACTCGGATTTGGCAGAGAAAATATAGCCCATTTGCGATTTGTAAGAATGTACAACCCATTTTTAATTCTAATGGAATTTACTACAACCCATTTACAGTTTGTTAAAAGTACATCCCAACTTCTAGCTAGGACAAGGATTAATAATTTCAAACAACCGCTCAAAACAGAATAAAAAAATTCCCACATTTTGATGGGATCCGAAATATTTTTATCCGAAATTTCTAGTCAGGTTAAATATAATTTCAAAATAAAGTTGTATTACATTAAAATCCAATGAAATATTGCGCGCGCAACAAGTAATGAAATTAAAATTTTCAAATTCCAAATAGAACATATTTTTAAAACTAATTACGCTTTTGGTGCATAGTTACTACCCAGTTATTATAATTACATTCCATTTATCATTTCTTAAAGTCCATTTTCTTGTTAAGCCTAATGCATACCTCCTAGGAAAGTTTGCAGCCCAGCGGGGCGGAGAATAACAAGTTGACCCGGATATTGTGTACAACTGTCGGCCGAGGTGCATTGCTGATGTTGAAAAAAAGGCCTGTGTAGTACAGTACAACCTAACATGGCTACTCAGCCCACATTCAGCGACGCCGGAAAGGCCCAAACAAGGCCTCTGTACAACTTTTTGAAGTCACTGAGCTCAATTAATAACTTAAGAAAAAAATTAGATTACAGGGGAACCTAATTAAAAGCTGTCACGAGCAAATAAATAATTCAATGGGTCCCACTTGTGCGTGTGCGCGTGTGTGTGCGTGTGTGTGTGAGAGAGAGAGATAGAGATAGAGATAGAGAGACCCATCGGTTAATGCTTGTAAATACATCTTTCAACCATATGCATTGCTGATGGTCAGTAAAAACTTATATAGTTGACACAATCATATAGAACATTATAGCACACTGAACTTGCATACAAAAATTTCACGCAGGCGGCACAATCAGGATGGAAGCAGTGGATCGCTACGGGTAGGGTTATGTTGAAACCAACGAAGTCGTACATAACGGTTCATCATCTTTATCAATGATGGGGAAATATCTTGAATGCTGTGCAAAGAAAACAGACAGACAACACAATAAGTTCTGCTAGCACATTAAGTTGACGTACAACCCTTTCTAAAAAATTAAGGTACAAAATTAGAACATGTCACAATCAAATGTACTGGCATATCAGTGCTTCACACCCATAGCTCGGATTTAACTAGTATCTGACAAGATTTAGTTGTTACCTCAAATTAGAGCACATCCAGGCAGCTAGCCCTGCCTCTTCTCCCAAAGAAGCAGTGGCCTCCGCCGCGTGATGGAGTAGGCCCTGTGTCATCCATCGTTCCGAGCAACACGGGGAAAGTCTGGCGTTGACTCTTGTAATGGACGTCATCGACGGACCCCGGCACCAGCGGCGGCGGCAGGACTTCGACTGATGGATTGACCACTTCTTCGACATGCACGAACACTCGATACATGTACATCCCTAATGTGGTCTGCGGCGGCCTTGGTGGCGACGAATAGTACAACCCCAGTTCCTGCACCGGTATCTCAACACCAATCACCTTCGGTATGGTGGAGGGCTTCTTCATCCATGCCATAACCGTCAGAGCCCAGCTGTTTGGAGGAACAAACATACTTATGAGCTCACCTCCAAGGTCGTTGATAAGCTCGTTCATGAACTCGCTGATCCAAGCACGTCGAGGCATGCCGTGGAAGGTAAGCTTTGTTAAAAACTCAAGCTCAGAGGGCACCGAGCCCCATCCTGGGTGCCACCGATCAAAGCTCACCAATGCGCCATCGCAGAACAAACGCCGGGAAGATTCAAACACATGACTGCAGTCGAAAGTTGTCCGGAACCTGACGAAGAAATCAGCCGGTGGTGGACAGACTTCGACGAGCAAGTCACTTATTTGGATGCCGTGCGCAATGCCAAGAGCTTTGACGAGGTCGTCCGGCGAGACGGGAGGCCGGTCGCCGTTGATGGTTACCATCAACACTTTGCTGGCAAACTGGTCGTCAAGCGCCGCCATGCCACTGTTGAGCGACAGCACACAGCGACCGAAGGCAAGACGGACCTCAGGATCTCCGGCTCGGAGATCCGCATTGACCGGCGACATGATAGTGCGCTTGAGTACAAGGAGTACAGGAGGGGGATTTGGGAGAACTGGAGTAGGAATCGAGATTACAGAGGTGGTGGAGGGGCGGGAGACTGGGGATGAAAAGGTAGCATGAATTTCGACGCGCAAGCGCACGAAAACACCGGTGGCGCCCACATGTCGGCCTAAGAGTCTTTATTCTTTCTTTTATGGAGAGCTCAGCCTTTTTTTTCAGGATCTTTTGATAGGCCGGCCTGAGAGTCATAATTGACCTATTTGGCATTGTGTTACTACTCGGCCCATATTCAATGACACCTCACTGGCCGAAACAAGTGTACATCATCGAAAAGACACTGAGCTCAAATTATATAACTTGAAAAAAGGAGATATACTCTGAACACTGGAGAATGGTGATGCCCTCATTTAGCCCACCAGTAGTTCAAGACAATAAACAGTTCGAAACGATGATATATACAACATTCAAACACTGACTAGTGACTACTACTGACATAAACAGCAAGACATGATAGTTCATAAGAAGTCTTGCTACACCACCAAAACGCATCCATCTGCAGCACTCAGACTCTCGTGATCCAGACGAGAATGACATTCTAAACAGAAGCAACTATTACATAGTAAGAGTTACATAGACGAGGATGACCAAATGACAAGGAATATGCATAACAAATGAAAGAACTACCCATCCAGAACCAGCAGCAAAGACAACAAAGTCATTCAAAGAGATGATCCAAAAACATCATAATTTGCAGCCCCGCTTCAGTGACCAGTGATCCGGAGACACCAGTACTCCACCCTTTCGATGCTACAACCCAATTACCTATCAACCTGAAGGATTGAACCACATCACTGCCTGTCGTAATTGAGACATCCAAGGATCAAAGTTAATCCGGAAGCCTTTGTCATTCTCACCTTCTTTTGGCTGCAGGCTGTATCGTTGACAATCAGGGGAGTTTCTCCCGAACTCCTAGGGCTCGCCGTGTAGACACGGTTTTCCATAGAAAACAGAGACTCTCTGCCATCAAGGTCCTTGCCAACGGTGATCTCCTAGTTAATCGGATAACTGAGTCCGAGAAATAGAGAGTGTGAAGCAAGGCTGTTTACCCACCTCCAACTAAAAAATCCTAAAGGCCCCAACAAGCTGGTATCCTGCTCATAGACGTAACAACCACTGTCCGGATACTCACGTATTACACGGTGCTTAACTTTTCCGGCTCATGTGTCCGAATGATCATCAGTCTTTTGCCGTCGTCTGATCGAGCGAGGAACCAGTTGTGCTTCGCTGTTTTTGGCAAAGGTGGTGTGATTACAAAGGGCAGTAACTGTAGGGACACTGCATCATATCAAAAAGGACAGGCATTGTTAATGTAAGATCAGCATTGTTTAGAGTATGCGTAGGATAATGCAAGAAACAACATTGATATGTCCCTGTTGGAACTTGGAGGAAAATACAGGGAAATGTATACTGGGTTTGAAAATATAGAAGTGCCATGCATGGTTATACTCATGTTATCTCGCAATCGATTCTTCACAGGAAACTACCATGTCATGCATGTTATGTAATCATGTTCTGTCCTCACAAACAAATTCTTCAAGGTAACTAACAGACCATGCATTGTTATATACTCGTGTTCTGTGGGCAAAATTTTTTTGAGGATATTATTCTAGCCGTTGATTGCTGAAGGGCGAATATAGGTATGTACACATGGTAAGCATTGCAGGATTTCACTACTTCCAAATATATAGTTCTCCATATGCACATTTACTTCCCTAATGTATGGTTAGATGAAACCAACAGTGTGGTGCATGTTTCTACATCATGAAAATGAGGAAACTAACATGGCCATTGATACACACTCATAATTAGTAGTAGTATAAAGATTACTATAAAATAAGGATAATATCCATATATTCCTAACTGTTTGATTATTCAGGGTACAAATTGGCTGTAATGACATGGTCACAATCGCATGAATTAACTCATTCCAAATATAGCTGAATTACGACGTCTCTAATACATTGCCATAGTTCTACTCAAATTCTGCTCAAACAGGGATATGCCAATCATCACAAAAAGTTCAAACAGTGTCATGGCGTCATCATTAACATGAGACGGAAACAACTTACACGCACCGTCCCAGCAATACGTTGTGCCATCTGCTTTGTCGATCGTGTAGATGATGCCATTGTGTTCAATAGCATCACAAAAGTGTGTATCAGCTTTGACGATGATCCACTACGAGCTGAGTTGTCTCCAGCTAAAGAAGGCACCGGCGTAAAGATAGGCGAGTCCGCGGTCGAACAAGGCAATTAGCTTGAAGTCTGCGTAATTAGCATGTCGTGTGGGCACTTAGAAGATTACAATATTCTGCAAAACAAGGTCTGTCCAACTGACATGGTAATCTAGATGAATTGGACCGTGATGGTAATACTCTATTAATCCAACGGAGGAAGGATAATCTCATGGGAGGTCTAGAAGTTCACGAGCACCAACTTTTTACCGTCTTCTCTGAAGGCAGCCATCCAGTGGGAGTTCATGCCGACCCAGTACATACCTACCAAGAAGTTTTGGGCGATGGTGATGGGATCGATGTCGAGGGAAATGTTGTATGGCGACCCACTACATACCTGCAAAGAAGTTTCGCCTAATGGAGATCGGATTGAAGTCGAGGGGCATCATGTACGCCTTCGTATCATGGCGAGTCAATCTCGCAAGACCAGATAGCAGCAAGCAGGGTGTCTTGAAAAGCTTAGGCCTCGCTTCGGCGATGGTTGTGTGCATGTCCCTCGAGCATGCAGGCAGCCGCAGGGCGCTCAACATATCCATACACGAACAACAGAGGTCGAAGGTGGGGGTTTTGGGGGGCTTGATTTACGGGGGATAAGGCTGTCGGTGCTGGAGCGTCTAGCGAGGGAATAGTGGTACTGGGGGAGGCGAGTGAGGCGACTGTACACGGGGGCACAGTGAGATGGAGACGGAGACGGAGAAGGAGAAGGAGATGGAGATGGAGTGGTGCTATGGGAGCGAAGAGGGAGACGAGGCGAGGTGCCAATGTGCTGTACAGCAGCGGTGACAGACTGCACAGTGCACAGGGTGAGGCTGACTTTGGTAACCCGACACGCCGCCTCGCCTGGACTAGTGTCAGGCGCAGGGTGTTGTCACTTCACTGTGAGGACCGGATGAATAGTATTTTGACCATCAAGTGTACCACAGTTGTACTACTACTACTACTACTACTACTACTACTACTACTACTACTACTACTACTACTACTACTACTACTACTACTACTACTACTACTACTAGTAGGAACATGAGTACTCCAGTATTGTATAGCGGAAATAGGTCTCCCGTGCTAGCATGCCTGTTCACTTCATCGTTCAGGTATCATCCATATTGCGAGTAGAAACAAATTCTCGTGCATGCCCAATCAACGCCCTGCCGCGATGCATGTAGTGGTCATTCTGGTGCATCAAGGACAGCATGCAGATCGTCCACACTTGAGAAGAGGAAAAATGGAAAGGTAGAACGCGGCAGTAGAGGAAGAGAACGCTGGCTAACGAGGTTGGGAGGGGATCGAACAGGAAGTTAATGCTCCACGCCTAAAGGTTTTGGGAAAACCTGATTTTCGTAAGGTGACTTATACTCACCTAAACGAAGGGAGTATTCCTTAACCAGAGAATGTTGTGTCTCCCACTCACGCGCTCAAAAAAACCTATGACACATTTTTTTATCTGTTTGCATAGGTCCCACCTATCAGGAAGGATGGGCACGTACACGAACAGGTACGACTCATCAGTCTACCTGCATAACCTTTTCATTTAGTCTACCTAGCCGTCTAATCAACTGCCTGCACGCCACTTCTCCCATTTACTTCTCCATCGGGAACCGATTTTCCTCGGCTTCTTCACCTCCCCTTCGTCTTCATTTTGCATCCAAACCCCATTGCGTTCACACTGTTTTAACCTCTTTAAATAAGCATCTACTACTTCAGTTAGACTAGCCATCTAATCCTAATTCTCCAAACCATATCCCTCCGTTCCAGCGGTTCCAAATGGCGAAAGAGATCAAGATGCAGGTTTTAGCATCCAACATGTCCTCGTCGAAGGCTCGATGAGCATAATTGCCACTGTCACCATCCACCCAAGGGTTCTTCGGCAGTGGATCAACAATGTATCCAACTCCCTCGAAAAGGTAGAAACGAGGGTCATCGGTCTCGACGCAGAGTACACGGAGCGTGCCCCTGGGAAGATCCAACGCGCCGCCATCCTTCAGCTGTGCCTCGAAGATGATGTTTTGGTGTACCACATCATACACTTGCCCTCCATACCAGGTGAGCTTCATGATTTCTTGTCTCGAGAGGACGTATACTTCTGTGGGGCAGCCATCGAAGGGGACAAACAGAAGCTGGAGCCATACAACCTTGATTTGAAAAGCATCACTGACCTACAAACCAGAATCAAAATTCCTATAGAAGATTGTGATAAACAGACACCATCCCTATTTGACGTAGCAAATTTTGTGCTCGGTACAAATCTTCAGAAGGGTGACGAGACGGTGGAATTAAGGTCGTCTGGATGGGAGAATTATCCCTTGATGTACGAGCGGATAAAATATGCTGCCCTCGATGCCCGTGTGAGTTTCGAGATAGCTGCAAGGACCAAAGAGCTTGTTGCGAAGCCGTCTCCCATAGAAAATGAGAACAACAACAAGAAGAAGAAGAAGAAAAAGAAGAAGAAATGGCTGCACCAGCAGGAGGGCATTATGGATGGATGAACTATTTCCTCTCTTGTAAAAAACTATTCCCTCTCGGTGTATATTGATATAGATGGACTAGTTCGATGGTGTGCATGTCTTTGGAACAGAGTAGTAGCGTGCGTCTGCTTGACTATAAGGAACTATTTATCCGCATATATAGCTTTCTCTGCTACTCCTTTGTGTGCATGACATGTGGGCCACCTAAAATGCGGCGAGCATCAAGTTTCTACCACAGCCACACGCGATTCCCACGACGCCGCTCGAACCCATGACACCACACTTCCCCCGACCTGCGGCTCACCCCTCTTGGCCCCACTGCCCCTCTGCCTTCGAGAGAATTACATGTGGACCAGTCACCTATCGGGTCCACATGTTATTGACTCAAAGGCAGGTTTAGTAAGGCGCTGAAGCTCAGTCCCGACGGCCCTGAGAGGGAAATATAACTCCTGCACCAGGGCTTGTGGTGCTACCGCTGCACGAACTCGTGCCAAACTCGACATTTGTTTCTTTACTATACATGCACGCAACGATTTAATGGACATTGTAATCTCAACATGTGATGGGGAGCTCTAAATTTGAATTTGAAACTTATAAAATGAAAAGATTCAAAACAAATAAACTGGGAGAGAGGGAGTATATCGTAGGATGTGTCCCATACAAAATAAGTCCCCTGGTCTGTCACTGCAAAGATGCGGTTAGAAAGGAGCACAACGTCTTCATACTCGTACGGCAACAAATCGGCCGCAGACAGCATGGTCCGCCTTTGACCGCCATGTGCAAGGTTCGTGCTATCTTATTCAATCTCACCGTGGTTCCATCGTACCAATTCATGCGGTGGCCCGTTGCATGGTTGATCCCAATGTTGGACAAAGGTTCTACGGGAACGGTGTCACCGTTGTAAATGTTGTGCAAGTTGATGTTGGTACCCTCCCGTACATATGCAAGCCAATCTCCACTCGCACCGAGCCTAACCTGTGAAACAGTGGGCAGGGGGAGAATTAGGAAATGGACACAGAAGTAGTCTTTAGAACGCATTTACTACGTGATCAAACTCATCTTACCTGCTCATCGGAGGACATCCAAGTGCCCCTCAACGTCAGCATCTCAAGGGGCGCCAACTTGCAACTACGGCCACGCCGCGCTAGAGAGACCCCCAAGGAAACATCCTTGTGCGTTCCACCGAACATCAAGATGCATTTGTATGAGTAGTTTATCTTGTGAGAGAAAATGATGAACGAGGGAAGGCCTCTAGAGATAGAGATGGACACTACTACTCCCAATGTGATGGCCCGTGCGTTGCAATGGATCCAAAGTACTAGAATAATACTTGTTCATGTGCTTGAAATATAAACACTCTAGTTTTGATATACATGTGTCAGCAGACATGACAACTTGTCCATGGAAGTTGAACCATGGCGACCATCACGTTTCTTGTTTCTACCACCGCCACACACACACGCAATTCCCACGACGCCGCTCCAACCCATGACACGACGTCCCCTGACGTGGACATGGATCCTCTGACGTGGCTATCACTGCCTTGCCCTTCCTTTCCTTCGCTGACAGGTGGGACCCATGCTTATGGGTCCCACATGTCAGTGACAGAATGGTAGGATTGTTCGAGTCAGGGGATCCTCATCCCCCCTACGTGCCCCTCATCCCTCTTGGCCCCACCGCTCCTCTGCCTTTGTGTGCATGACATGTGGGCCAGCTAAACTGCGGCGACCATCAACTTTCTACCACAGACACACCCGATTGGACGTAGTTTGCCTGCTCCGTTGCTGTGCTCCGATCCGTACTCCCGCACCATCGAATTTTCATCCAGCGGCTATGACACATTTCGTCCCGGGCATCAATCATCAGCTGGAGTACTTATGTACTACAGTTAGTACCCACCGGTGTGGCCATCTACGCCTCGTAACGGCCCGACGCCCAGCTGTGGCACCCTTGTCACGGCCACGCCACCACCGGCCGGTTCATCTTGAACAAGTGAGTCGCGAACCACACCACCACCATGAGAATGACATGTGGGCCAGCCGCCTGTAAGGTCCGCATGTCATTGACTCATAGGTCGGGCACTAAGCCACTGAAGTTCGGTCCCATGGGCCCCGAGAGGGAAATGTAACTCCTGCGACAGGCCTTGTGGTGCTCCCGCAGTACGAGATCGTGCCAAAACTGGAATTTGTTTCTTACTACTACCAACTAGTACTAGTAAGGTACACGTGCATTGGACGCATGAGATTCTGGTGGTTTGTGCATTATGCTTCTACATGTGGAGTTTTCTAGATTCTAACATGTGGCAAAATCTGGTGGAATGTAAGGTTAGGCAAGTTTGATTAACTTAGGTGAGTGTTTGGTTCAAGCCACACCTTAGGCAAGCCACACTAAGGCCCACATGACATACACACAAAAAATGTGGCAAGATTCCCTTAGGCTTGCCAACTAGTGTCTCTCATTTTGAAGAACTAATAACTTTGCCTAAGCTTAGTTGTGGCAAAGTTAGTCATGAATTAAGTTCAACCATGGAGTCTTCTAGATTATACACGTGGCAGAATCTGGTGGATGATATCCAACGACCAGTAGTGCTCGGATTTGCCATCTTTGTACCGTCGAATTGGCTTCATCCAACGACCAACTTTCACAGTTTTTCACACACTATATAGGGGGTATAGATATAGATGTGTCGGTCCGTTGCAATGGATCCAAAGTATATCTATTTAGTGGAGTGCACTCTAAACACATTATCTATTTATTTTTCTCTAACCTTTCGTAGCCATGCAACCAAGCCACATAAGCTTCATGGGTGCCCCCCACATCATATTATTCATACTACGTTGATTGAAAAAAAGATAAATCACCCAAAACAAGATCTTCCCATTTTTTGTTCCTACGATGTTGTGCCGTGCACGTACCTACTAGTTGTATAGTGGTAGTACTAGTAATATAGTATTAGGAGTACAAACTTGGTACTAGTAGGAGTAGTACTAGTACGGAATGCTCCTACTCTATCAACGAGCCCCATCTAACACCAAATTTCTTGGCTTCCGTGCTACAGCTAGATCTTCCCCTCATTTCTGTTTTCAAACCCGGCGGCGGGCGGGGTGTCGGTTTGCTTAATGGCGGTCCCACATGAATGTGAAAATGCTAGGCAACACGCCTTCCCTAAGCTATGTGTCGTGTCAGACGGGCCATGGAGTACTCCCGACTCCCGGGCGTGTGGGCGTGCGGCGCGAACGCGGCAGGCCTTTTCCTTTTACTAGCAATGTGCCCGTGCGTTGCACGGGTCCAAAGTAGTAGAATAGTAGTATTTGTTCACAAACTTGAAAGAAATCACTATTGTTTTGATATACTCCTAATATATTACTCCCTCCGTACCTAAATATTTGTCTTTTTAGAGATTACAAATGGACTATCACATACGGATTATATAGACATATTCTAGTGTTTCTAGCAAGATGCCCGCGCGTTGCACGAAGTTGATGTCAAAGGTAAGCACAACTTATAAATTGACGGATGGAGTACTAGTTACAGTGATGCATACAATTAAGCAAAGGGATCACACATGTCGGTATTGACTGGAACGAGAATGCAACACAATAAGAAATAAGGCCACGATGATGCGATCGCAGTGGTGGTTACATAAGGCAAGAAGAAAGATGGATCCATGAACGTACGACCTCCTCCTCCTCAACTTAGTGCGCCGGGCCGGTTGAGGATGGCCAATGTCTTCGCGTCCTCACTGGCCTTATAGATACCTATGTACATGATTTGCTCGTACACATGGATGTGTAGGTCGACGAATTCTTGCAGGGCGAGGCGCATCGCGGCGAGCGTGACCTCCAGGTGGACATTCTTCGTGGCGTCGGCGGGCAGTCGTAGGGCCACCAGTGCTTAAAAGAGGTTCCGACCATGGAGGCCGATTAGGGTGGCAGGCAATGAGGAGCCCGGGCGCGCGGGCTGGAGGAGTATTGCGATGTCGTCTGCGAGCTTCTTGAGGACGGTGAACTTGTTGCTGGTGGCAACGATCATCTGCTCCAACCGAGAGTCGTAGTTGGCATCGACGGCGGCCATCCACCAGCCGGTCTCCAACACCATCTGGAGACGATCCTCGGCGCCATGCCGCAGGCCGGCATCGTGGACCATCTGGCATAGCCGCTGGCCGCTCACGCGCATCGCCGCCATGGGTCTGGAGTGAGCTCTTTTGCGCTTAGTGTAGGTCCTTAGGCAAATGCTTAGGTGTGTACGATGTGGTAGATGCATTGGAATGGAGGGGCGCCTTTATATGAGGGCAATGAGGGCAGACTTCGTTGCATTCACATCGTGCAGCCTCTTTTCCCGGACCTCCTTGCATTACTTACCTCATGCATTAATTGAAGGAGGATGCATTGACCGTTCAACATATCGGGAACCGCTACTCCCTCCCTCGTCTGCATTAAAGCCGTATCGGGAACTGCGTCGCCCGCTATCAAATCGAATACTCCCTCCGTCTAGGTGAGTATTAAGTCATCTTACAAAAACCAAATAGTAAACACATAGGCGTTGTGCATTAACTCTCACGTTGTTTCTTATTTTTTGACATAAATAGAGGAATCAACCAATAAGAGGTGTGGGGTTTGTATGCTTTTAATGACTTTAGACTATCAAACATGACATGCAGTGGTCAGTTCATTGCACGCAATGATATTAATAAGGGAGTACCTAGAACTCATCTAGATGAGATATAATTTGGTCTCATTCACTTTGAAGACAAGAACAAATACAACCCATGTCAGCACACACACATCTTATAGCATCACATCCAATGGCTATAAAAGATGAACGAGACCAAATTATATCTCATCTAGATTAGTTCTAGCAAAACTGTATTAATAATACTTAGTACTCCTGCGCCATGTATCATATATTAGTATCATGTAGTACTTTATTTATTGCCATGTATGACACATAGTACTCAACTCTCTCTCTTTCTTCATTTAATTCTATGACACCTCATCAACATTGCTAAGGCTAGTACCATTACAACCAGCCTTAGCAAATAATAAACATTAAGTTCTCTCGTTTTCCTCTCCACCTTGGTCACCTAGATGGAGGGAGTATACTGCACGGGCTTTTCCTGCACGGTAGGCGGGGCACTTCCGCCTAGTCGGTTCGACAGAGACGTAGAAGACAAGGGAGTAGGCTGCTGCAAACCTAGGGCTGTGTGATTTCACATTGAGTTACTGCTGGATAGGTGGGGCCCCGTGATTTGACTTGCCATTATCATTTTAACTGAGGTGCTACGACCGGCATGAGTCTCCCGATTCCTTACCACCTCCTTACAGGTGCCTCTCCCAATGCTCCACCATGTAGTAGAGGCTGGCGCTTGCATGAGAGCCCACTTCTCCACTTTTTCCTTGCCTCTCTTTCCTCCACATATGCAAAAATGCCATGTAAAGCGCACTATTGTACTTACTTGCTCCTATAGGTGCTAAGCTTGCCACATAGGCATAGTCTGATGTGGCAAGTTAATCAAGAAGAGAGAGACTAGTTTGGTGACCCAAGGAGGAAACGGTGCTAAGCGTGTGTACCTAGGTGAAAAGACAATTTTGAGTCTATAGCTAATTAAATGAAGCAAATTTAGCAACACCATTTCATTGGAAGAGGTCACTCCTTGGCAAATGCAATAAATACTAGTACTCCCTGTGTCCCATAATATAAGAACGTTTTGGCACTACACTAGTGTCAAAAATGTTCTTATATTATGGGACAGAGGGAGTACGAAGAAAGAGATAGAGAGGAGTAAAAAATACACTTATGGCCAACCTTATAGCTAACCTTGTTGTAGTATGAGTAACTAAGTGATGACTATGTATGACATGCCAACATCAGATAGCCTAACGCACCGTGTTAAATCTCCAAGGGCGCGACCGCGCGTGCGATGCGGCAGTCGTGGTAGGCGCGACCATGATATGGGCTGCTGGCAGCCCTTGGATCTGAGATCAAACGGTCGCATGCTAAGTTGCTGAAAATTTGCAGAATAACCCTCGAGGATAGGGTATTCACCCATAGGCTTAGAATCACGCCATGCAACCGTTCGATCTCAGATCCAAGGGCTCTCGGATGCCCGTATCATGGGAGAATGGAAAGCCACTACCACGCCGTTCGCACGCTGGCAGTTCGCTCCTACTCGTCCCCGCAGGTCCTTCAATACTACGGTGGTTCGCTCCTAGTCGTCCCGTCCATTCACATTACGGCAGTTCCACTAATCCTAACCCTCCTCCCAAATCCATGGCACCCCAAATCTCCACAATCGGCGGTGAGTACAAGGTTAGAACCATCACCGGCGATGAGTTCGACGTCATCTACACCCGTTCTTCCACGGTGGTGAAAGGATGCCTTTCTCGCTTTAGACGCATGTTCGAAGACTCAGATGATGAGTGGGTCGCTGGGCTAGATGTTGAGTACACCACAGTCCCAGGACGAGAGAAGGATCTAAAGGACGAAGAGAGGAAGAAGCCCATCGTGATCCAGGTTTGTGTTCATGACTTATGCTTGGTCTACCACATATGCCATGCCGACGTTGAATGCCTAGATTTTAAGGACTTCCTCGAGATAAACCTAGTCAAATTCATTACTGTAGACTTTGGTAACGACAAAGAAGTCCTGGGTCAGATAGGCCTCGTTGTAGGCAACCCCTTTGACCTCCAGAAGAATCAGCTGGTGTCCTCTCGTCAGCATTCAATACTGACCCTGGCAGGAGCCATGGTTCATCCTTTGTACGGTAAACTGGAGAAACCTCCATACACGTTTCATCGTTGTGCATGACAGCAGAATGTACTAGATATAGACCACATCCACTACGCTGCAATGGATGGCTACCTTTGTTTCAATATCTACAAGGGTTGGATGAAGAGCAAGAGCCAAGTGTGCGGTTCAAGCAAAGAAGTATCGGCCAAGAGGAAGAGGGACAAGGACAAAGTCGAGGACGTGGACGAGGACTCCGAGTAAGGTGGCAGTGGTGTTACTCATGGTGGTTCTAATGCAGTGTCTACCAGAATAGTTGCAAAGTTTAATTTCATGTGTGCTTAATTTAATTTGAGAGGGTGTGTTGTGCTGAGCTCCCAGCAGAACTATGTTATGTTTCTTCTCGTTACTTTAACTCTTTAGTACGTACATACTAGTATTTCTTACATTTCATCTTTTAGTTGGTATAGTACTACCACTCGTTTCTTCACATTATATACGTACAGTATATATGGCCAACATCATATAGCCAGCAGTTTAGTTGTCAAAGAATTTTAGGTTGCTTAGTTTTGTTAAAGAATTCCAGGGTGCTTAGTTTTATTTGAGGGGTGGGTTGTGCACTTGTGCTGGACACCATTATTGTGACAAGCCTTTTTAATAGTACTATATGCATAATTTGGAGACGAGTGCTCTCTATATGTACCACCTTTTTTTAATTTCAAGTTTTGCTCCATGGCGCAATCCATCGATACTGTACTACTGTACAAAAGTGGAGTATATACACTTTTTAAAAGGCTAGAGGGCGGGGAAGTCTAGCTCGGTCGGTTTCATGAGAGGCGAGGGCCTTTGTGATTTGACGCCTCATTACTGCTGTGAAATTGAATAATTGCACCGTCCGCTGCATGCCCGTCGCCTCCATTAAACCCGTCCATTAAACCCGCATGCAAACCGAGAATCCTACTTCGGCCACACGTCCGTTCATGAGCGGGCCAGAATTAAATGCAACACCGGCCGAGCTCCTCCCGTCCGCCCTCAGTTTAAACGAGGCCAGACGCCGGCCAAGCTCCTACCATCCGCCCTCTATTTACACGAGGCCAGACAGACAGCGGGTAAGAATTGCACCCCTCCGCCACTCCCCCATATCCTCCTTCACAATTTTCTCCACTCTTCCGATGGCTTCCGATGAGCCGTTCTTCGGCATATTACCAGGCTGGGTGGCCCGCCGAGCCCTCCAAATACAGGTGAGGCCGCTCGGTGCTTCACCAACCTCGCTTGGCCCGACGGAGCCAGTTGCCACCCCAAGCAGACGCGTGGTTCAGCAACTTGCCCCTCAGGTTCAGCTCGATGAGGAGTGGCGAGTTGCTCCACGCTGGCACGGCGGCGAGCATGTCGGTACAGGCGCCGTCGCTGCCGCGTCGTACCGCGCCACCAGTGTCTGCGGTGGCTGCACCTCCCGTGTCTGTGGGCGCGCCTCCCGTGCCTACGGCAGCACCATGCAAGCAGAGACAGAAGCCGAGTGTGTGGAGAGCGACGAGTCGGTGGCCAGCTTCTCCATGTCCGCCGCCATCATCGAGGAGAAGCAGAACACGGGAGGCCTCCGCCACTTGGGACCAATGAAGGCCACCGCCGAGGCGACGACTGCGGATTCAGATGGTTTCTTTGCTGCTTCGTCTCTTCCGAGGACCTTCGTCGACCCCGCAAGTGTCTGACGGACATGAGGAAGACAAAGGGATCCGCGGGCGGCCATTTAGAACTAAAATAAGTCTAGATACATCCATTTCTAGGACAAGTATTTCTGGACGGAGGGAGTATTAATTATACAAGAGAGTCGGATTGGCACCTCTTAGTTCATGTAAATGTAATGAAATCCATCATGTTTATATGAAGATCCGGCTTTTTTATATGAAATCCTTCATGCTTATATGAAATCAGTCCGTGTTTGCACGAATTTCATCTTGGTGGTTAGAGTTGTAAAAATGTATGCCGCTGGCGTTTGATGTGGTCCTCCGTGGAAGGAAGCGAGAGGAAATTTGCCGGCTGCCGTTGGAGATGCTCTTTATGCTAGAAATAATAAAGTGACATCCAATCCATTTGAGTTAATTTCCTGTATGATTGTCCCTCTATAAAAAGTTAATTGCATGTACAGTGTACACGTGACTTGCAGGGTGGCTACAACTTCGTACAGAAAGTTAAAAAGAAACAAGTCCATCCTTAATCTTGTATTCTAAGTGCTCTGTGGGTTCCACTGTCAGTACAGTAGCGAAAGAAGTATATATTAAATAAGTAGAGTAATATATAATATAAAAATCTAAAGTTAAAAGACAAAGTTCGAACTCATGTCATCTCATTGCGAGCATCCGACGCTAATCAGCCCAGCACATTTTTGTTGTAGACCATGCTGGAGATATATCTCCATGTCTACTCTTATACTCCATTCGTTCCTAAATATTTGTCTTTTTCAGATTTCAAATGGACTACCACATACGGATGTGTATGTATACATATTTTAGAGTGCAGATTCACTCATTTTGCTCCGTATGTCTTTTCAGGAAGGGGTCAGATTTGTCCTTGATTTATTTATGAGGTATCCATATGGCACTGCACCGCCAAGAAAAGAGGGTAACATCAAAATTATGGACTACTTTTTTGAGTATGTTGGTAAGGTCCGGTCATTGTCACTTGTTGAAATCTCTAAAAAGACAAATACTCCCTCCGTCCAGAAATACTTTTCATCAAAATGGATAAAAGGAAATGTATCTAGACGTATTTTAGTTTTAGATACATCTCTTTTTATCCATTTTGATGACAAGTATTTTCAGACGGAGGGAGTAGAAAACAGAGTTGGTGATGATGGTGTGCATGCCATCCTGCAATATAGGCTGTCGGATTTATATCTAACGGATAAGAAAGAAACAATGGCAATTTTGCAAAAATATACCGACACGTCTCTCCACGTTCGCAAATAAGGCCTTCCCTCGTTCAGCCTTTTCTCTCACAAGATAAACTACTCATACAAATGCATCTTGATGTTCCGTGCAACGCACGGGCAGCTAGCTAATTTCTTTTTAAATAGTTGCTGCGATAATTGTGTTGAAGTGATATATTTTATGTTTGCCCCGAATGATTTCAGATTCACTAGCAGTAACAAAGAAAAGGTTGCCTAGTTAATTAACAGAAAACAGGGTGAA